>OX422141.1:125713740-130513740 GCA_949129095.1 Volucella bombylans | reverse complement strand
ATTATCAACTGTCCTATCAATGATGTCTTCATTTCCTATTCTGGCATTAAAATTGCCTAGTACGGTTTTAACGCCATACATTGGACATTGCTCATATGTCTTGTCGATGATCTCGTAGGAACATTCTTTGCGCCGTCGTCCTTATCTTCCGTAGGAGTGTGGGCGCATATTAGGCTCTTTGATGTAGACTATTATAAGATGCTCGATCACGTCTCGGAAGCTGAAAACTACTTGCCGAAGTCTACCGCATATGCAAATCTGCATTCGAATCAGAGCTATTTCTTTTCCCTTTTCCCTTTCAATACAAGTATATTTAGTATGTGTTATGTCGCAGTGTTTGACCCTCGATGACACGATTCCCGTTAATGCTACTGCGAGACAAATGCCATTCTGCATTCGGCCCGACGCACGCCAATATCAATTGGGGAGAAATGCATTCCCTGAGTCTTCGGGAGCATCTAGGAAAAAAAACTCCACCATTTCCGTTTGTAACAGGTCTCTGTCCTGGATGACATTTTGATAGTGGTTTTGTACGCACCAACATCGGGCTTTCTTCGCCTATGCAGAGAGTATCCATCACCTCCAGTTCGAATTTCATTCATCAGTTCACGTGGATATCACTTTGTACAGTGTGAAGTGTTCCACATAGGCCATGAACCATAATTTTCTTGATTATTCCAAAAAGAATGGGATCTACTCGTATGTAAGCCTCGATTCGGAAACTCAGCAGAAATCACGCTGTCAATTTGTGTTGGTAAAATTTCTTACTTCAACAAAATTAAAATGCGAGTGTACGGCAGGATTTGTTTTGCTATTCAATTGAATACATCCAGTATCGTGTTTATCCAAAAAAATGGGGCTTGGTGATGACATCCATGAGTGTAATTAGCTTTTGATTGAAAACTCGAGCTAGACGATCATATCTGTGGGATGAGTTTTAGCCAGTGAAAAACAGATCTGTGATTTCACTCCATGTTGGATTGCATGTGAATGTGATGATAGATACATACATCTTGTCTGTATTCATGCGAGTGCCGCGGACTGTCTGTCCTCCATGCCGAAAGTTTTCTTTGTCGAATCTTAATTGGTGTTGGAGTCGGTTTGCATGATGTCGAAAAGATAGCCGTCTTTTACATGCGGAAACAAAATTGGATATTAGAGTGCGTCATACGATCGATGTGTTTCCGAAAAGCGTTGCACATTTGCATTCCGGTGGTGAATCATTGTGTTATGTCGATCGAATTCGGTGCCAACCATTACAACTCCTACATGAGCTATCACCAGTGCATTGATTTGCATTTCGTGTTCACCAGAAGGGCTTTTGTCTGCTTCAGATGGCATTTGATGATTCCAGTAGTAATTGCGCAACGCTGCTCGAATTTTGTTTCTTCATTGCCAGTAAAAAATATTTTCAAAAACTTTTCATCTTTATCTGGTAGAAGAAGCTACGAACTGATTTTATGATACACATATTTGGGCTTGAAAGTTGAGTGTGGAGATGTAACCGCCGTTGTTGACAATGTGTTTTGCACCGAATGTACTCATATGAAAGCATGAGTTGTATTTGCGAATGTTTTGCAGGAGGTAGTTTGAAATTGGAGTGGTGACAGAAAGATAAGTTAGAAGCTGCTCTAGTGGCTGAATCAGCCGCACATTCCAACAGCATCCTCGTTATCCCTGTAATCATAGTCTTTGTCGTAATTGAATACTTCCAATTTAGAATCGATTCTTTCTTTTTATTGAGCCAATCGTGAACTATTAGCATCAAATCATTCGATATGTGTTGAAGGCGAGAGTTACGTTGTTCTTCCATTTCAGCAGCTCTAGAAGTTGGAGATCTGTCGCGGTTTCTGTCCTCCGTTTCAGCAGCTCTTTATATTTCTATTTTTTTAAGTTGTAAGGAGTCAGTTGGCCACGGAGGCATCCATAATGCAGGATTTGTTGGCAGTGGCACGCTCGCGGTTGCTCGGCTCTAGCTCGTCGGGTTGGGTAGGTTCTTGCCACTACCCCGTGCATCGCAACTCAACTTACCTTTTTGTTTCGTGCCGAATTATAAAAAAAAGAGAAAACAAAGTTAGCCTGGAGAAAGCTACGTTATTTCACGGACGGACTTAAAAGATAGGAGGAGGGAAAGATGATAGAAAAAACAGAAGAAAAGAAACAGCAGGATCACATCTGTGTGCCATCACCACTGTGCAAGACCGGGACTTTCGCGCCTAAAACTAACTAAACCTACTCTAACCTAATCCCTAACTACCGAACTTAATTAACGACTTATAACTAAACCTAAAGCTAATTTAACCCAGGGTCACACAGCGATGACAGCTCGTCACGACCTGAAATAAGCCGGGTGTTGTTGGCTGAGGATGGCCAACCCATCCGTATCGCACTTGGATGCGACCAATTGCTACCATTCTGGCCAGATCTGTGAATGGTAGCCCCTAACGAAATTCCTCCCAGTCACCACCTGTAAACAAAAAACTTCAGGAAAAGTCAGTTACCTTATATTCGTTACCTCACGTCCGGTCACAGTCGCCCCATCGAAGGACGGTCGGTCCTCCCATCCACACACCACTTGCGACAACGGCTTTACTCCATAGTAGTAACAAAAAAAAACACGAATCTTATACCATCATACAATCCATAATTTGTACATGAATATATTTAAAAGAATAAAAAAAAAATAATTCACAAAAGGTAAACTTAAATAACTAAAAATTTATTAAAATAAGAAAGAAGAAAAAGAAAAAAAACGCAAACTTATGATCTAAGAGCAATAAAGAAGAAAAGAAGCAATAAAGGCGCAGCCTCCTAGGAGTAGCAACCCACTCTCCGCGGAAAAATGACAGGTGGAGAATGAGTAACCACCGACACATGCGACCCAAGGAAAATGCCGAACCCGGAGCGGATGTCCTGGACCTCACGACGATCTCGCACGACTTTTTGCGATTTAGCCCAGATCGTCAAGAACACAAACAACAGCCCGAAGCCTCAGAACCAACAACCCACAAGGCGGTTCCCGTGTTAACCCGGATTCCGGAAATTTCCGGAGAAGAATCTGGCTTTCATCCCTCGGAAGATGAGAACTTCGAGCATCGAAAAACACGAGCATCGACAAGACGCCTACGAAACTTATATTGGACAGTACGAAGCATACAACGAACATAGCGAGAGACGACCAGGAGGGAGGCGCAGAACAGTGTACGAAGACGAGGACTACAAAATACGTAGACAGAAACAACCAGAGGACAACCAAAGGACATACAGACCACAAGACGCCTACCCTAGGAAGATGGAAGGAAAAGGGGACAACGTAATGTCGAAGCTCGACGACAGGATGACCGCAATGATGGCAACGTTCGAAAAGAGCATTGCCATCATGAGCGAAAAGATAAGCTGTCTCGAGCTTTCAGTTGCCTCATCTTCCCAGGGTAACATGACGACGACTAACAGACGCTTAAACGAAACCAGGGAACGACAAGACAGACCGGAATCGCCTCCATACGATAACATGACTTACACCAACAGACCACGACGAAATAATCACTCGACAGGGACGGACAGGTACCAGGACACACCTGGATACTACCGTCGCGATGATGCTCGGAGGGCAGATACGGCGATCCACAAGTGGGGTATCAGATTTGACGGCACAAAACGATGCCGGTAGAGAGTTTCGTCTTCCGCATCGAAACTCTTAAAAAGAAGAATGGGGTGTCTTCTGATCAGCTGCTAGCCCAGTTCCATCACCTAGTTTCAGGCCCGACTGAAAGATGGTACTGGGAATACCTAGAGGAATTCGGGGGGGGGGGGGGGGGGGATGAGCAGCTCAGCTACCACGATCTTAAAGCTGAGCTGATCAAACAATTTAGGGACGTGACGTACACACGAAGACGATATAACGGCAATGACGGGACTGACTTCCGCTGATTGTTTTTTTTTACAGGTGGTGACTGGGAGGAATTTCGTTAGGGGCTACCATTCACAGATCTGGCCAGAATGGTAGCAATTGGTCGCATCCAAGTGCGATAAGGGTGGGTTGGCCATCCTCAGCCAACAACACCCGGCTTATTTCAGGTCGTGACGAGCTGTCATCGCTGTGTGACCCTGGGACATATTATTCGGTGTAGGGTACATAGGGTTAAGTTAGCTTTAGGTTTAGTTATTATCCGTTAAAATTAAGTTCGGTATTTAGGAATTAGGTTAGAGTAGGTTTAGTTAGTTTTAAGCGCGAAAGTCCCGGTCTTGCACAGTGGTGATGGCACACAGATGTGATCCTGCTGTTTACTGTCTTCTTTTTTTCTATCATCTTTCTCTCCTCCTATCTTTTAAGTCCGTCCGTGAAATAACGTAGCTTTCTCCAGGCTATTCTTGTTTTCTCTTTTTTTTATAATTCGGCACGAAACAAAAAGGTAAGTTGAGTTGCGATGCACGGGGTAGTGGCAAGAACCAACCCAACCCAACGAGCTAGAGCCGAGCAACCGCGAGCGTGCCAGTGCAAACTACTCCTGGATTGCAAACATTACTTGAGTGAATCGCAGATGGTAGCGGAATTTTCCATTGCCTGCTTAAAAACGGCCTGGTAGCATCCCTTATTTCTGAGTTTACGTTAGGTTGCTACGGACACCTCTTCTGACACCATTTATTTTTACAACAGCCCTAAATTTCTTTCTACTGACCAGATCGAGGATTTCAATAGGTACGCGGATCATTTTGCAAAAACCTGCGCGTGAGTCGGTCCAGTAGGTTTTTAGTCCATAGTTCCGTATACATACAAACTGTTAAAATACTAACATGCTCATATGCTTTAATAAATGCGAGTTAGTTCTCACTAGCTCACAAGCTCATATTGATCGCTAGTTTTTCTCCTTCGAACACAAACATACGTCCATTTATATACATATAAATGGAAGATGCGCTATGTAAAAGTCACAATGGTTTGCATATTTGCCACATATATGCACAGAGTCTTGTGAATAAGTTCGATGTTTTTTTGAATTGTATCTGAGAACAACTTAATTTATATTGTATGTATTTCTGAGATATGGATTCACCCTAATATGATTTAAAAAGCCTTACCGTGCTAATTGAACTTACACCTAAGCACAATAGGTGATATTGCTATGATACGCCATCTTCATGCCAAGTTAAATGTAGTAAGTGTCGTGCGGATTGCAACAGAGATGGACATAATCTTCACCAAGGTCGAATTGTGTTAAGCGTTCAGATGGTACCCTGTCTTTTACCCAATATAATACAGCTTCTGCCGAAGCTGAAATGGAATGATAGATTTAGGAGATGTATTAGCGTAAAGTCATTAGCGGACTCATGTACTCGTATTTTAACATGTTCGAGAAGGGGTAGAATGGAGCGATAATGGCATCAGTTTTAGAGGAGTGAACCAAGAATTGGAAAACGCTAAATGAGGAATCTCTTTAAAGGAACATCGTATTGAAGTTCAATCCATCATAGTTCTCTCATATGGGAGGTAGTTGGGAGTGGCGTGGATACAGTAAAGGCGACTCTACTGGTGGCTAACACATCCTGTCAGAGACCAAAGGATGAACTGTGATTATATGTTGGTAAAGGATGAAAAGACCTCTGACTTATGTATGTATAGAGAAAGCCAAGAAGCTTTGACGCAAAATCATTTTCTTTTGGATACGTCAAATGGGGTTTTGGGTAATTCAATGGTGTGGTGACGGGATTTGGTAATCTTAGTAAGTGAAGAAAATCCAAGAGGAAAGTGGCCTAAAGGACGAGTATTAAGTGTAAATGCTGGCGTGGACGGGCACCTACGATCCGCCATCATACAAGCAAAATTAGGTGTCTATTCAACACCAAATAAAAAGCTTGAAGTACTAAACGTTGAGCAGAAGAATAGTAAGCCGGAACTCGGCTTATTGGGACGGAGGAATTTTAGAAAACCTCTGAAAGAAGTCTGGCAATGGCTTTCTAAACTTCGAACACTTCCTAATTATATGTTGAATTTTTCTAAACCGGGGTGTGAAGAGGCCGTTGGTTAAATAATTTATCATTTGCAATTGAATTTTGAACCAGGAAAACGTTGGTTACTTATACTCTCGTACAATTAGCTAAATCTTATTGCACTAATTCATATTACAGATTTTTTATAATGCCACACATAAAGAACACAAACAATTATAGTTATAAGCTGTTTGTATGCCATCCAGCAACATCACCCTTGATATGATACTCAACACCACTATAATGGCATCTATCTACCAATCTGCTTGGAAAACATCTAAAATTGTCTTGATTACCAAAAATTTAATACGAGTATCCTTCCTTTCCTATCCAAAGTCTTTTAATCATTAAAGAAAAACAGCTGCTTCATCCTCTGCAGTCAGGTTTCCTATTTGGACACAGCTGTCCATCAGCTTTACTAAAAGTTTCTGACGATATTAGATAAGCTGTTGACGTTAATAAATAGGTACTACTGTGCTAACAATACTTGACTTTTCTAAAGCATTTGACTGTGTTAATCCCAATGTTGTCTGTGATGAGCTGACGACATACATATTTAAACTTCTCTGAAACCTCTAACAAACTTACTTATTCATTCATGAAAACTTAATGTCTTCGTTTCTTCGTGTTAATGCTGGTGTTCCCCAAGGATATAGATTTTTTAGGTTTTAGGTTAAGGGAAGGTGTGACTATGCGCCCTTATCACAGCGCCCACGTTGGGCCTATTGTGATTTCCTCAAGTTAAAGCTCATCCTTGATCCACGAAATTCTAATAAATTCAGTTTTGTATGTCTTTGAGGGTGCTGACAGTGATATTTTCTGCCCCAAGTTATGACTTACTTACATAGAAGACGCAGACGTGTTCTGCTGAGGCAGTTACATTCGCAAAAGATGTGCTCTGCTATTTCTGCGTCCTCGTGGCACATGCGAAGTGTTTTTTAACTGTGCAGTGACCCGTTAGGAATCCAGTTACTGCGTGTATCTGATCCCTAGAAAGCTGTAGCAGTTGTTTTGTTCTTCTAAGGGAAGCGGTTGATAAAAAGACGAACTTTATCTGGCCGATTCGTCTGCTTTTTCATTACCATCATAACAACTGTGACCTTGCATTCAAATTAAATGGAAATTATTGGTGCTGGTCGGTGGTTTGAGAAGTGTCGGGATTTTCAATAAGAACATAGTAATTTTGTATTTAAATAAAACACAGAATAATTATGATATCGGGCTGAAACTCATTCCAGGTGTAGCACACTTGCGAAAGGCCGGCGTAAACACAGAAGGCACTGTATGTATTTAATAAATCCATTCTGCGTCGAATATTTGGTCCTGTCTGCGAGGAGGGCGAATGGAGGGGACGATATAACCGCGACCTGTATAAAGATGTGGATGTAGTCCGGAAGGCAAAAATCCGTCGATTACACTGGCTCGGCCACATCGAGCGAATGGGCGAGAATGCTCCAGCTAAGAGAATTCTCGAATCTCAGCCACCTGGTTCGCGAAGAAAAAGAAGACCAAACCTCCGGTTAAAGATCGCGACCTTAGTCTAGTAAACTGGAAGCAACGTGCCCGCAACCGTGCAGGATGGAAAACGGCATTAGTTGAGAGTCACTAACCGGATAAGTAAGTAAGTAAGTAACACACATGTTAATGACCACCGCAAGCGCGTTTGCTGCGATCAATTGTTTAAAACCAATTTTCCATCACTCCTCCACATATATCGGCCGGAGCGTTGAAAATTTGGCGTTCGATATTGTGACTGAGCTTGGCATAAACTAACGACTTAACGTCTTCTACCGCGAGTATCGAACTTGTCGAGTTATAGAGGCTGAGTAGGGTCAATGAATCTCGAGAAGAAATTCTGCAGACGAGTTCTGAAACCAAAGGATGCTCCCCCCCACCTTCCAAACCTTTCCCTTTTCGCCTGGGCTGGATCAAGGTGTCATACGACCCATGCCGAAGATCAACCTGGCTGAGGGTCCAGCATCTCCAAAAATAGCTCAGTCGCGAACGGAGTATCCGGATACCTGGCTACCTCCGGATTAGCTAGCCTTATCTGTATATTGCGGATCTCTGTACAGATGGGCACCCCTTTCTCCGCTTCTCGTGGGACCACATTATGGACAAAACCTTGAAAACAAAATCAGAGGCCGGTAATCCTTTAATACGGTGACTGCACCGACTCCTACATTGTCAAGAGGAGGTGAAACTGTGGCGGGCCATGGTATACCATCCTCTAAAGGCAAACGCAACGAGCCTAAAAGGAAAGAATCAGGGAGTGTTAAGACTGTGGCAAGCCATGGTCCTATCACTTCCTCTACCCCTAGCAGCAGCAAGTTTGTGGCAGGCCACGGATTTGTCCCTGCTACCAAAACTCGTTCCCCCAAGGAGGAACCTGGAGCTCAGCCGCATCGGCAAGGTCCATCTATGGCGCTCTACCTAAGACGCCGAAATGATTCACGCATTATCAAAACCTTCGGATCCATTCCGGAGGTTTAGAGAAGTGCGGACATAAAGAGCAAGATTGAGTGGGCTACCCACTGCTTCCATTGCTCCCAAAATTTCAAAAGACTCCTCCAAGCTCCAGAGATCGTAGGAGGAAACCGTGCCGGTTTCCAAGAGGCCCAAAACACATAGTTCCAAAACCCCTGGGCCATCCAACAGCATATCTCTGAGGTCTTTCAATGAAGTCCTAAAGGACGCAATAGTGATCGCGGTGATCGATAGAAACGATACCGACGGTTTCATAACACATCAACGGTGGCAGCTGGTCAAGCTGAAGCTTTCGAGTAACTTCTTGGCCATAATGCGGAAAAACCATGGATCACCTCCCATCACAAGCGACGCTGACTGGCACCATGACCATGTCAAGATTCTCGCGTGTGCCAACCAGAGATCTCTTGATCTTTTCACCAAGGCCATAGGTGGTTTAGGAGAGATTTGGTCAGGTGCAAAACTCGAGGTCGTGTCTAAGGAAGGTTTGTTGCTGCCTAATAATGCATATTTTGCTTATTGATAAAGCTATTATGCCAAAAATTTGTTTCATCAGAAGTTGGTTTGATCTTGTAAGGCTGTTGGCTGAGATGTTTACGCAAAATTCCTCACAATGTGGACAGAGAGATTCCCAATTAATGGACACGATGTGGTATCGACTGATTGGGCTCATTTTGAACTGAAGCACTTACGGCTGCGATATTTTCGGTACTTCGACTGGTGACCAGTGAGATACTGGCACAGTAACATTCAATAGTGATTATGTTGAGTCAAATTTATCTACTACATCACGCACAACCTGTCTGGTGGGACGATCATTACGACCGAAAATTTAAGCGCTCTAAATGTGTTTTTTAATAATTTCCAAACATTGCTCCTTCTTGAGATTCACCACGATAAAGACGTAAACCTTGACTGGCGTTTTGAGATTGACTGATCATAAAAAAAGGTCTTCGTCTGTTTCGGATCCATCGGTGTCCCACAGCAGTGAATCTCTTTTGAACAGGGGTTTATTCTGTAGCCAATTCTGTCGATCAGTGAATGTCACCTTGAAGATAGGGTTGAAGATGTACTTTTTCAGTTAGTTGTCAGGAAACCATATTTAAAAAACACGTTTCTGAAATTGTTTAAAAAATTTTTCCAAAAACTTTTTGTGTAGGCTCTTCGAGAAACATTTCTGAAATGTTTCTTTGTTTCTGAAGTGTTCCTGAAATATTTTTGAAAAGTAGAGATAACGAGGTGGGAGGTTCAGCAGATCCCCTAATGCTACAGTGGGTGCTGTTCTCATTGCACGCGTAATACAAAAGTCTTTAAAGTTTGTTTAGTCCAAACCGTGCAGACTTTTGTTTAGTTTTTAGGTCCAACAGTTGCTGTGTACAATGTACATCCGCAGTGTCATTTTTGGGTTAAGGCCGGAGTTTTTACCCGGTAGACTTTTGCTGGTCCATAGTGAGATCATGGCATTTTCCATTTTCCATTCCAAGTGAGTTTTTGATCCAGGGTAATGTCTAGGAAAACCACTTCACTTACAAATTCTATGGTTTCACCAAAAAATGTTGGATCTTTAAGTTTGCCCAATTTTCTTCTCTTAAACTTCTTCTTTCTTCAACTATGGGGCTCTTTTTGGACCAGTTAGCAACAAGGTTTAGTGCCCTCTGGAGGATTTCTGAGAATTCGCCTCTGACAAGGATCGCAATGTCAAACTAAGAACCGTCGTCGTTGAGTATACATAATTAGCAGTTCATTTACTACGATGGCCCATAGAAAGGGGATTGAAAACCACCCGGGGGGTAACCTTTCGTAGCTGTGACGTTGATCCTGTCACTGCCTAATGTACCGTCGAATTAAGCGTCGGTTAAGTACGTGCTTTATTCAATTGCATGGAGTATTATCTACTCTTGTCTTTTGGATGCATCTGTCTATCTAGGTATGTTCGGTGTTGTCGAAAACTCCTTCGATGTCAAGGAAGCATCCCACCGCAATTTCTCAGCCTCTGAGGGATTTCTCAATCTTTGTGGTGAGTTCCTGAAGAGCATGCGTTGTCTATGTCGTTGTCATTGTCGCCTCCTTGTTGATAGATATGTATATCAAGAAATTTCCTTTGACCTCTTCCAGTTCCCTCTGGTTGGTCTATTGATCTTTCTCTGGAGAGGATTATCGCGAGCAATAGATGCGATGGTGGAATTTGGGAAATGGGTTTCGACTACTTTCTACATAAGTGCCATTCGGTTTCTTCATTAGAATTCTGTGAATACGACCGCTGTTTCGATTGTCGGAGAGTTGTGATTCTTTCAGTTTTTCGGTGGTTGGGTGCTGTAAAAATAGGGTAGGCAGTGATAGGTGCCAACTTGGCGATGTCCAGTGTTATAACTGTTTCTACACATCAATTGTGCTTATTTTACCTCCAAGTGGTAACCATCGGGTACTGGTCGATGTCCATTCGGACTCGAACATCCATTTATTTTTTTTTTCTCATTTATATTTGATTTTGCATAATAATATTCCCCTGTAAAGATGTATATGTGCGGGCATTGCGGTGCCGCAATCGCCGTCGAAGGCGATTTTGCAGTGTGTTCGTCGTGCAAGCGAAAGCTTCACTTCGAATGCACTACGGTTACGGAAAAGTCGTGGAGAACCATGGGCACGAGAAGAGAGGCATGGAAGTGCCAAACATGCAGGAACGGTGGAGATGTCCAAATTACAGCTGCAGCCAGCAATGCTGTAGTACCTATTCCACAGACTATGCAAGAACAACCGTCAAAGAGAATGCGTGAACTCAGTAGCCCCCGTAAACAGACTAACAGCAGCTCAACTGACAACAACTTAGCTGTTATAGCAGAAATCCGTCTTCTAAGAGGGGAAGTTAAAGAAATTGTGGCAAGTTGCGATTTTCTAGCCGCTAAGTATGATGATCTCAACACTAACATGAGAAAACACAATGACCTTATGGACAACATAATAAAAGAACTAAATGAAATAAAAGAAACTAACAAATTAAAAGACGTCATAATAGAAAATTTGCAAACACAGATCAACACACTTGAACAACAAATGATCAAAAACAATATCGACATAAAAAACATTCCCCCTACCCCTCAAGAAAACCTATTAGTGGTAGTAAAGGGAATAGGAAAAACGGTCGACTGTGAGATCAACGACACCGACATCACAGACATACATATATCGCACAAAAACAAAAATCCCCGAACGATCGACTATAGTTGCTACATTTGCATCCAGTATGAAAAAAAAATCAATTCATAAAACAAACACGCTCCACTCGCTCTATTAAACTAAAAGCGGTGGTACAAAACACGAACAACATCACAAGCGTGAACGCAGCTTTGCCCGATGCCACTGTTTACGTTAACAATCAGCTGACAAAACACAACAAACACGTAATGTGGATGGCAAAGGAAAGAGCGAGACAGGAGAACTGGAGATTTGTGTGGGAAAGTGCGGGAAGAATCCTGGCTAGACGAAACGAGAATACGCAGCCGATTCTGATAAGTACTGTTGCCGATGTCGGCAAAATTACTCGCACTTAATAACTGCATCGTGCGTAAACGAAACACAATAAATTTAATACCAAATGGACACAAATGAAGTAATGATAGATTTGAATTGTAGGGTAATAAGTGGATTTAGCGGCATCAATATAAATGAATTCAAAAAAAAATAATTGTTGCTATTTAAGTTTTAATGTAAGATCTTTGAGAAAGAATTGGAATGATTTCTGCCTTAACATAAGTCACTTCATCAATATGTTAAAAATAATAGTTTTAGTTGAAACTAATATAGATGACTTTACAGTTTAGATGGTTTCGAACCGGAGTTTCTGAATCGAGATAAACGTAGAGGAGGTGGAATTCTTATGTTAATAAATAATGAAGTAGAATATGAACGATTAACATCTGAAAGTGTGTCATACGAAAGTATCCAAATCAAAATTAGAGAGAATAATAAGCATACGCATGTAATAGGAATATATAGACCACCAGGTAACAGCCGAAAAGCATTTATCGAAGAATACAGACACAACGTTGGACAACTGAGAAAAAAGGACGAGATAATGGTAATGGGTGACATGAACATCAATGTGAATGATTTTGATGCGTATGGTGTGAAAGAATATCTTGATATGCTGGCGTCACTGGGATTGATTAATGTGATTACGGAGTATACCAGAGTAAACCCAAATACTGGGGCAAAATCAACGATTGACCACATTCTATCTAACGCTACACATAACCAAATCGATTCAGCTGTAATTGAAAGTTGTATCACTGATCATTACCCAATCATGTACTTCCCACAAACAAAACAATCTGCTGTTAAAGAAAACTCTGTCAGCCTGTCCTATATATCTGACGATAAGGTTAATGAGCTAATTGCTAATACAAACTGGGATGAAATCTTGAATGAAAGTGATGTCATCGTACTTTATCAGAAGATTCATGATAAAATGAAGTATATCTATGATGCAGCGACAACTATGAAAAAAATAAAAAAGAGAAGAAAGTTTAGCCCATGGATATCTTCTGAATTAAGAGGAAAATGTAAAAAAAGGGACGAACTTTACAGAAAGTGGAAAAACAATAGACTAAACAAATCGTATGAACAAGAATATAAGACTTTCAGAAACAGACTGAACAAGGAAATAACGGCTCAAAAATCTATTTTTTATAAATCTAAGTTTAACCAAATAAGATCTGACCCCAGAAAAACATGGAGCTTAGTAAATGAGATTTTGGGAAGGAAAAAACCTAGTTTGGATGAAACAATAATAAAGAATTTCACGGGTAAAATGTGTCTGAACAATTTAACTAATGCGTGTGCAAACAACTTTAGCACACAAATAAAAGATATTGTGCATCATTGTGACTCGGTTACATCGACACACTCAAAATCAAGATTAGCCAACACAATCTATATTCAAGAAACAGATTTCTTGGAAACTCGAAGAATAATTAATTTATTGAGTGAAAACAAGTCGCCAGATATTGATGGAATACGAGCTATTGATATAAAAAGGCACATGGACATATTTACCCCATTATTGTGTAAATTAATTAATTTAAGTATTGCACAAGCAAAAATCCCTACAGGCTTAAAAACCGCTGTAATCAGACCGATATACAAAGGAGGTACAAAAAGCGACCTTAAAAATTATCGGCCAATATCAATATTGCCAGTAATAGAAAAGTGCATGGAAGAGATAATAACAAACAGGCTGCAAGACTTTATAGCAAAGAATTCGCTGATACACGCAAGTCAGTATGGTTTCCAGAAAAATAAAAGCACTGGCAAGCTGTTAGGAGAATTTACAAATTGCGTTAACGAAAGTCTAAATAAAAGCCATCATGTTTTAGTGCTATTCGTAGACTTCAGTAAAGCTTTCGATACACTGAACCATGATAAACTAGTAGAAGTACTGGAAAATAATAGTATACGAGGACTGATGGCAGATTGGCTACGTGAATATTTGACGAACAGACAATTTTGCGTCAAAATAAACAATGAAAACGTTCAATATGGAGTTCCTCAAGGATCAAAATTGGGTCCAATCTTGTTCATATTGTACACCAATGAGATGTTACGAGTTTTCAAGAAGGCCATACCATTTGCATATGCAGACGATACGGCGATAGTGGTGCGTCACAGATCCTTACATACGGCAACACAAATTATGCAGGAGGAGTTCGACAACGCTGTAAAGTGGTGTCACGATCACGGCTTAACGATCAATGCTTCTAAAACAAAAATGATGCATATACGAAACCCGCAATTCAGGGCTACACAATTGCAAATCCACTTCAAAAATGAATCATGCAATAGTTCAGTTAACTGCCATATCGACACAGTGGAGAGACACAAATATCTGGGAGTTACGATCGACAGCAACTTTTTGTGGGATAAGCACATAGATGAGTTGCGAGTGAGCCTCAGAAGAGCTTTATATGCATTAACACATCTAAAATATCATGCCACAACGGCCGTATTAAGACAAGCTTACTTTGCCCTTGTGGAATCTAAACTCAGGTATGGCATACTTGCATGGGGCAATGCATTAGCAACACATATACAGAAAATTCAAAAACTCCAAAACTCGGCACTGAAGAAAATAGGCGTATATAACCAGCTCCATATTCCGGAACAAAGGAGTTTTAAAGTTCTTCGAGTAGAAGATATTTTCAAGATGACAATTTTACTGGAGTACTACGATGACAACAGATTCATAACACCAATTCAACATGGAATCAACACAAGAATAGGAGCTCAAGGTATGCTTCACGAACCCGGATTCTACAATAACTACGGGAGAAGACAGCTGAAATGCAGTGTACCGAAAGTTCTAAACACAATTCCGCATGAACTAAAAAATATACAAAATATTAAAACTAGAAAGAAAATTATAAAACAATTTTTTCTTGAATTTCGAAGTTAAATAGCTAAATTTCAAACCTAATTTATCTTATCAATTATTATTAGTTTTTTCTTTAATGATCTAATTGTATTATGTAATATCTAAGCTTGCTTACGAAAAACTAATCATAAAACTATGAAAAACTATCTTCTGCAGAAAAGCCTTCAAGGCTTCGCAGAAATATCTACCCATTGTTAAGTTTTTAATGAATTAATGAACAATAAAAAAAAAAAAAAAAAAAAAAATCATGAGCGCGGACCAGCAGATAAAAATAACAGCTGTATAAACGGGACAGTGGATGAATTATCCAGATGAAATCAATGTTGAAGTGTAATCCCGGAATAAAGCAAACAAAACCTTATCCGGGCTACTGCGTCATATTTTTAGTTCTGGTCGTTAAGGATTTCCAAGATTTAGTCAGGGTCTGGGAAAAGAAATGGTGGCGGATGAGCTCTTAATCTCTTAGTGGACCAAAGGCAGAGCTCGCATCCCCGAACAGGTTGCTGGCTTGCACTCGTCCTAGGGGTATTAATGGAACTTGCACTCCAGATTGGGGGTTGTGCCCCTAGGGTAACTGCCCGGTTATGAAAGAAAAGAAAAAGGTTGCGAAATAACACCAGGCCTCGAATACGGACGGACGAAGTTCTACGAAGAGAGCGTATCTTTGGTAGCCCGAACGACACAAAATCCGATAATGGGCTCAGGCTAATCGAGTTTTCGGTGGGGAGTAACATCGTCGTAGTTAGCACGCGGTTCCCACATCTCGATATTTGCTCCTCCAGTATTATGGATGTCCGAACTTTCGGAAGGGCCATCATCAACTTGGACCATTCCCCTGTTGTAGCCAAGGTACGGTTACGGATATACCGAACATCGGAAAAACAAACTGAGACTGTGAGAAAGTTTGACGTCGGACAGCTACAATCGCAAGAGATCGCCCATTTCTGATCGAGTCTCCCTTAATCTCTTAAAAGGTCCTATGCCGCCAGTATCAAGTATTGAAGACCAGTGGCAATATTGCGCCAAAAAGCCATCAGATATGCCGCCTCAGACGTGCTATGTTTCAATCGGCCACCACAACGAAACTCCTGCTTTGAAGACGAGTGCTGGCAAGTATTGTATATGCAGCTAAGCAAGAGGCATAAAAAGTAGAGCTGCATACAAACAAGCAGCTCACGAGCTCTTCGAGCAGATGAGAAGAGACGAACACCTGCTTCTCAGAAGGAAAAAGAAGGAGCATGATAAGGAAGGAGATTCGACAGTTTTACCAAAAGGTAAAAAAAAATTTTGCCGCAGACATAAACCCCGAAACAAAGCCTGTAGAAACGAACAAGGGAACATCGTGGCAAAGCCGCAGTCGATGCTAATTATTCGGAAAGAGCATTTCTGTAGACTATATAACGGCGATGACGAACCAAATACCACAGTGTATGGCAGAATGAACATTTCAACAGGGGTGGCCGTGGTGTAGTGGTAGTAGCAAACGCTTCTCACTCAGAGGGTCCAGGTTCGAATCCTGCCCATGGCAAAATCAGTTTTTCATTGTATAATTGGAACTCAGACAAAAAATTTCTGCGTGTGAAGGCATAACACTGACACGTAGATTTGGCTGTTATAAAAGTTTCAAGCAATGAAAAAAATACTGGGAATTATATCTCGAATCACTCTGAGTGAAGAAAATCTCTCCATCCTATTCGGACCCTCACCCCTGGAGAGCAAACATAGAAACCAAACACACCTGAGTTTCAAACCACTACAAAAAACAATTTTCCTTTCTCCTCCTTCTATCTTTCCGCCCGAGCCCTGGCAAGAGTAAAAGGGTATCAACCCAACCCCTTAGGCGCGCATAAATTATAAAAAAAGAAAAAAAAAAACCTGGACAATGTAGACCAACATTTCCGTCCACTCGATACGGATGAAGTGAAGATAGCCATATTCAAAGTTAAGTCCAACAAAGCTGTCGGAGTGGACGGTAAATGGAACCTCGACATTGTTTGTCCGATACGATAATCGGAAGAAGGCCACGTGATGTCGTTTGTGTTTCCGCGAGTATTGACTAGGACCAAGTATAATATATGCCGTCAACAAGAAAATACATCCAACATCGACATCTCGGACAGAACGTCACCATCGGAAGATATAACTTTGTAGGAGTTACGGTCTATGTCTACATAGGCTCCGCTATTAATTCAGGCAACGACACCAGCGCTGCGATAAAATGAATAATAACTCTTGACAACAGCTGCTTGTTTATGCTAAGAAGCCATTTGACTAACAAAGCCCTCTCTCGAATAAAAAAAGTGACCGTATATAAGACGCTAATATCTCTGTCCAGTCCTAAGGCGCAGGGGCATGGATTTTATCAAAAATGGATGAAAGTGCTCTTGGCTGGTTTGAGAGCAAAATTCTTTGGGTGATTTTCGGTCCCGTCTGCATAGGCGGTCAGTGGAGGGGGACTTACAATGACATCGACTTAATCAGAAAATGAAGGTCCAACGACTTAGGTGGTTGGGTCATATAGAGCGGATAGACAACAATGATCCGGTCCTAAAAGTCTTTGAATCTGGCCATGATGGACAGCGCAGTAGAGGATGACCACGACTCAGGTGGCGCGCGCAAGTGGAAGGGGACTTCAGGGAACTTAGCGTGCGAAACTGTAGTCAGCTAGCCAAAGATCGAGCAGGCTGCGGTTTAAGTAAGTAAGTAAATATCAAAATATCAAATGGTCCGCAAGAGAGATAAAGGCCATGTGAGCCATTCTCCAGGAAGTGTACTTGGCAATATATCTCGTATCTCACGTCAAAGCTGGTATCCGATATCCAGTGTAACAAAAGCATGAAACATTGCTCTGAAGGTTTGCTCGAGGAAGGCCTTCTGTACAGGTACAGGCTGGCAAATTTATGCTTATAAGTCAACCAGAAGACAGCTCATCGTAAATAATGGCAATGTGACTTCTGCTGGAATATTTGTAGTTGAAAACACTTTATCATGGCATAGCGTACGCAGACGACTTAATCATCTACATCAGCGACTACCAAAGATCGAAGTCGTCAATATGGTATCCTCTCGCTAGATGGTTACGATAAGATTAAACTTTATTGCGATGTCCTTCAGAAGTCGGAAAGCTTTCTTTTTAGGACGTCCTTGCCTGGGGGCTCTACGTATAACATACGAATACAAGAAAGAATTGGCGAACATTTTCGATAGTAGGACAACACAGCAACCACTTTGAAAATTTATTTAGAAACTTTTGGATGTGGCTGCTCTTGTCCTTACAAATAGACTGTTTCATAGCAGCCAATTGAAGAAGAATTACTAGTTGATGGAAACCTAGTAACAACTGCTTCCACATCAAAACAATTCGAGCAAGGTAGCTATAGCAATTTTACGTATGGCATGGCAACCTCCGCTAGTTTTATCAAAACGCTAGGATTTGTATTTAATTTTCTGGTTGAAGAAGTTTCAAAAAATCTGCCAAAATGAGTAGAACTAATCTAAACAAGGTTGATCATCTAAACAGTCCGGCTCCTTGCCAGACTATGCTTAGCGAAGTGCATGAACAATTTCAAAAACCCGTTGTGAAAAAGCCACCCGGTAAGTTTGGTTTTCATTTATTTGCACAAATGTGAACTGAATGTCCTTTCAGTTACACGTTCCACCCGATTGGAACAATTCCTCTGGCATGAGTTCTACGACGAGTATATTCGGGCGAAACAGAGGCTGGAGGAAATGCCACCAGGACAACAAACCACTGAATACTATGACGAATTCAACAAAAGGGTATCAATATCAAATCTTGGTAAAGAAAAGGACATTGAAGAGGCCACAGTAAAGCTGGTGAATAAATTTCCACTCTATTCGACCAACGCAATCACAGTTTGGAATCCAAAGGGGGAATTTGCGTGCAACTTCCGAAGAATTGCTTCCATCACCATACCAACTGCAGATCAACGTGGACAATTTGATGCTTAACATGAACGTGAATATGAATTTCGCCAAATAAATTTGTGTGAATCCTTTCAGAGTCAAAAGTTCAAACTTTGATTGAGAACCGGATGGTTGGACTGCTGTCCTTACCATGGGTCGCGGGAATGTTTCTATGATGTCAGAACGAAGAGTTTTTATTATTCACTGATTCACTAGAAATTTTATTGGTCTCTGCTACCAGCATTGCTATTGTTTTGTGATATCCTGCGTTTGATTCCCAAAGTCGAAGTCAAAGTTCCTGGAATTACACTTAGCTTGGCCATTTCCCATGCCGTTTGAACGTCCTTGCTCCGAATGTAGTTAGATAAAGTAACGACCAGGTATGTGGTATTCCGGTGTCACCAAATGCATTTGGTACGATGTTGTAAGTGAACTCAGTAAGAGTTGATTGTGGGGATAGCCAGGACAAAGTGAAATTTAATGTTTGTTTCAAATGAAAATCTGGTCAGCTACTTTCGGCGAATTTTTGCTCACTGGGGCTTTTCGTGGTCATAGCGTGTTAGAGCTCTTGGTTTTCGGTGCCCACATTGACGTTAAGATTCCGAATAACAATCCTGATGTCCTCATTTTGCCTTTCCGTTTCATCCTCAGTTGCCAGATTTGTTGTGGTGTAGCTGTGTGTTAGGGTGATGAATGTAACTCTACTCAAGCATATGAACCATACGATAGATCTTTCACCATGATGATGCCAAGGAAGATAACTATTTCTATCTGATGACACCAAGTCCACCTCATATTAGTTGTTACTGCTTCGGGCCTTTCCTGAGATGAGTAAGGCAGTACTATTGTACTGGACTTCTTCTGAACATAATATCGAATAGCAATAGTTGCTCTTAAAATAATCTCTAAGGTTGTGTCGTTGTTTACATTCTTTGCGAAGCCTAGGTAGACAATGTCTTTCAATTCCTCGAAGCTATACCCGTCTACTATGACCTTCTTGTACGAGTCGTCGATGCTGTGTGTCCTTTAGTTCGTTGTATTCTCCCGATAATGCCAATGACATCCGCATAGGAAAGCCACTTTGGATGGCTCAGGTACGTTTCTCCATGGTCATTCTGGAGAGGTGAACAAGTTTAGTAGGGATGCCAAAGCCGGACATGACTTCGTACAATTGTTCCCGATATATAGGCTGCCTTAAAATCGAAAAACAAGTGGTGATTGTCAATTTGGAATTCGAGGCTAGTTTTCGAGGTCTGCCACGATGTAAAAATCCGATCGATGGTAATCTTTCCAGGGTTGAAACCACGCTGATATTAGCGAATCAGTTGGTTGATAATTGGTTTAAGGCGATTTTGTTAGGCTCAGATAGCAGAGAAGATCTTATAGGCGATGTTATAAAAACTGAAGCCACAATGGTTGGCGCAGAGTATAGAGTCTCCTTTCTTCAGGATCGGGCTTACAATGCTGAGGTTCAATTCGTCTAACATTCTTTCGCCCGACTATATTCTTCTGGTAAATTTTACAAATGTTACCTTGCTACACCGTCTCCCAATTCACCTTTTCGTGCTATTTTTTCTTCCTTCTGAGAAGCCGTCATTTCTTTTTTGCTCGTACAACACATGAGCTCCTCTAGTTTTTCTTTAAAGCCCTCGGCATTCCCGATATGGCTGCTAGTTTCCATTTTCGCCTGATGGCTTGTTGGCAACATTGCCACTGAACTTCGGGACAAGATTCTGACACAATTAATAAGATTAAGTGATAGCTGATCAGTACAAATCCTGGTAGTTTCCTTCAATAGCAGCATACGGTCACCAGATTCCCTCTCATTATTTTATCCTCTTAACAGCCTTGGGTATTACCGCATTCATATCGTGGCCATAGCATGGCAGTGGTTCAAGCCAATGTTGGCCTTTCGGAGTCTTCGGACATCCGGAATACTGGAGGTGCGCCTTCTGTCAATTGTTATGTAATCAACCCGGTTGATAGTATATTGATCTGGGCATTGCCAGGCCACCTTATTAATGTTGATATACGCGGACCACATCGCTGATACACTGAAATGTCACCACCGAAGCTAAGTGTGTCACCGCGAACTGATTGTTGAAGGCGTTGCAATGTAGGCAATATTTACCAGCTATCCTTCTTTCAGGGGCAATCATTAACATTCCTGAAACTTTACACTGCTTGCCTTAGTTTGCCTCTAAGGACAGATCCGTTTCCAAACAGCCGCTGCCATTGTTCTGACCCACCAGATCTCCGTAGTCAATTTCTCATCTGTAGAACATTCGGCCTGTTCCCTCAAACTTCTTGAATGGCGGTCAGATCTGCTTCATTGTAGTCTATGTTATTCGCTGGTAGTTCGGCCGCTCGTAGTAGTGGAGGACGACGTCCTTTGTAACACACATTGGACATAAGTGGCCGGCTACACCGGTGTCTGTAGTCCTGTATGAGGCTATGAGTTCAGCCGTTGACCCAATTTGAGAAATTTGGCCAACAATTCTACTTCAGATAATCTGATAACTCATTCTGAAACGCTACAGATATGGGCTTTGAATCCTTCAAAGTATTCAAAGTGGCCCTGAGGGATCATCAAGTCAAGAGACTGAGTACAAGCAACACCATTGATTCCATTTGGTGACTCCTATCGCTGCATGTGCGAGTATAAGGGCTTGCACACGCAGTTTCCAGGAGACATCGCGATTAAGTAAATCAAACAATTGACAGGTGTTGCAGGCCTAAACCACTTATGGTAAAAGCTCCATCGTTGGCTTACAAAAACTTTTCGAGAAGGCGACATCTCCATTGGTTAGGATGCAGTTCCAGGGTGGAAGAAAATCGGGTTGAAAGACACACATGGCACAAAACAATCAATGAAGATGCGTGTCAACTAAGAAAAAGGGCGGGGGTGCTAGTCGTAAGATGCAAATCCAGGAGCCATATGCGATTGCTTTAAATGCGATGGAAGCCCTAGGACCTACAAGCGGATAAAGTCAGTATTATGAAGCTAACATGATGAGACTAGAACCAAAAATCAGTCCAACTTTTTATATCAAGTGGGCAGAGCTGGATATATTATCTTAACTGGGGTGGAACTGCATAGGACATAACCGGTCAAACCGGCAAAGCAAAACCGCTAGAAGAGCGGTCACCAGCATTTTCTTGCATTTACACTCAGGCTAAGTTGACTGTACTGTACCATCTGTCATTTCATACAACCTTACCTTACCAACCTTGATTGGCTTCAGATTACAATTAACACATGCGTTGATATCTTTACAAATTAATTGAAAAGAGTATTCCTAGGAACTTCTTCGCAGGAACCAAGACAAAACTCTCAAGGAATATTAACTTTCCTTCGATGCCCAACATTTCCTCTGTTTAAGGTGTTTCCTATGATCTTCTGAATTGTACGATGCTACTTTGAATGACTAAAGATTCCACTTCTTGCCTTTCGGATACCAAGAAAATGCTTATATTCGGTATACGATTGTTCTGTGATGTAACAGTGCCATCCTGCTATTCTGGCGTGCTTCCTGGAATTTCGGACTGCAGACAATAAAATGTAAGTACGATACGGAATTCAAGAGAACTTTAAGTGTGGGAGTGCTTCCAAAGGTACCCAGTATTCATTCAAGGGTATTTTGCCGAAATTAATATACTCGTACGTATCCTTCTTACTGAGAATTGGATGTAAGCCATTGTGCCTCAGTGTATGATGAATACTCGTATATGTATGCATTTGCTTCTTAAAATGTAAGTAAACTTCGATGGGTATGTGGGTGTGAGATAGACATTGAGAGGGGGGTTCTCATGGTAGCAACTGAATATTATCCTAGTGGTGCTGGACTTGTCAAACCTACAAGCTGCCAGTCCTTATCAGGAGAAGCAACGTTGTTGTATAATTTTCTGTCAGATATGGACATATGAGTATAGTAGATGAAGGACGGCAGATGGATTGAACTGACTTAACCAACGGTGGCGTCAACAGCCAGCTATGCAAACTCTTTATATGAGATACTTCAACGTATAAGTAGCTTATGTCAGTAAAGATCTTTCAGTTCTAGTCGGGGTGCTAAAGTAAATGGGTCAAATGCAGCACTTATAGCTCCGGATTTTGGTAGCGGGGTATAGGCTCCAGAATGCCCAAAGAGTACCAAAAAGTGTCCAGCCCTTCATTTTCTTCTAGTGCTGTGAAGCTACCAAAAGCCTCCGATAAAGGGTAAGTGCACCGCGATGATGGCATAAGTCAATGATATTGCTCTCATTGGCCACAGGAAGAGACTCGCAAAGGACAGCTATGACTTTGAGGTAGTAAGAGACTTTACTTACTTCGACTACAGAGCGGAAATCATGCGAAGAATCACTCTTGTTAATCGCTGCTTCTTTGGGCTTAAAAGGCAATTTAGTGTAGCCCTGATCATCCTAGTAGTGCTTTACTGTGCTGCAGCTTGAACACTAACGAAAGCCGATGAAAATGCTCTCAGGCACTTCGAAAGAAAAGTTATTCGAGGAATTTTTTATCAAGTTCGCACCAATGGAGATTGGAGGATATATACGGCAGCGATGCAATTCTTCAGAATAGCTCGGATAAGCTTACTTAATTAGCTAGATCACCTTGAGAGCATGGACATCGGACCGGAAAGCTTTCGATTCCAACCCAGAGCACGACCTCATCTTAAGTGGCGCATGCAGTTGGAAGGGGACCTTAAGGGACCCCTTGGAAGCAAGTAAGTATGAGTAAGTTTTGTTATGTTTGATTCCCGGCACCGATACGGCGATGCCCCGAACCAAACGATAGCACTTTACTCTCTGGGATCCCGCTATCCCAGCTGTGGGTTCCTCCAGGTAGCGCGTTAACGGCAGCTAAACCTGGGCGAAATAAAAAAAATGGGCGCCACGTGATTTTTCCCCCGAAATCATGAAACTGAGTCTCAGCCTCAAAATTAAACAAAAGCGACTTTCTATTATTATTATTATTTTTTTTTTTCACTGCACTACACTGCACTATACTTAGCTTTACTTTCCTCCTAGCGGTGCTGCGCCCCTTCGTGGCACAGTTCTCACTCCTTCCGTCCCGCTACTCCCGTTGACCAATCCCTCGTTCGTATCCTTTCTCTTGCTTTCTATTTTTATTTTATTTTTTTTTGTTGCCAAGCAAGCGCGACTCTACAAAAAAAAAACAAGCTACTCTAATTTTTTTGAAACCAAGAAAAAAAATTGCTTTTCGCAATTTCCCAAAGAAAAAAACTGCGCACTACAAAAAAATTCGGAAAACGAAAAAAAGGAACCTAGCCTGACCCTCTTTCAATGCTGGTCGTCACCAAAAGTGTCTTCCAGATCTTTTACGATCCCGCCAGCCACACACACACACATTCACACGCACATTCTCTCTCACATCCATTCAGCCGTAGTGGACCCAACGACGGGATTTCTAGCTACCACACTAGCAGTCTTTGCTATTGTGTGCACCCGTGTCCCACTAGGCCTCTCACACATACCATTTTCCACATTCATATCCAACTCCTCAGTCTCGGAGTTCGCTCCCACTTCCAGTAATGACTGGGAACTCCACTGAGCGAGTTTGTGGAAGCTGTGGATCCTAGCTATTGCCTACTCTTAGGTTCTACAATTACCTACAATTAAAATGCGAAAAGCAGAGTTTCTTACATTTCTGATACCCGGGCATTTTTCCCCCATCGGATTACACTAATAAAATTTTTTGTGAAAATTAAACAATTGCGAAGGAGAAAGTAAATGCGATGGAATGGTAGCTGGAGTGTTGGGACGAAAGGAAAAGAATGTACGAGTAGATACACTCCAGAAGGGATTGTATCTCGATCCAACCATCCGTTGGATCGCCGCCCCTCACGAAAGCTAAGTACAGTGCCTGTGCAAATTTAAATTTTTATATTTTTTTTTGTTCCGGGTCCCTACCTACTCCGGTGGATTGGCGTTCATATTTGGGGGGTGGGGACTGATCTATAGCGTGTCACTTCTTACAATTATTTATTTAAATTTTTTGTAATTGGGCCCTCCTGCCCTCTGGCCTCTCTGCCCGTTCGTACTTTTTGTTTTGGTACCATCGTTGTTTGTTAGTTGGTGATGGTTTTTGCCTGTTTGTTGCATGTTTGTTGCACGTTTGTAAGGCTGTCTTAGTGCTTGGCCGTCCGCCTACCCGCCTCTGCTGCTCCTTCGGTGCTCCATCGGTGGGGTGCTGGCTTAAAAAGGGGTCGTCATCCCTTCAACCATCGAACCTAACTTTTAAAGCTGGTACGTCGTTGGGGTGTGCCCGATTATACTGGCCGTCCGAATCCGCAAGAATCCACCAGTTTTTGTTTTTTATGGTTTCGCTTTTGTAAGCTGAGTTTTGAGGCGGAAATATGACGGTAAACTCTTCTTACTTTATATCGACATCGATCTAGTTAGAAAATTGTGCATCAGTCACCTGAGACAGCTTATAAAACGCTTCCACCCAAAAATACTTACATACGTAACCGGCGGGATAACGCAATGAAGGTAGACGAAAGGCTTGGTGTATGCAACTAGAATCAGTTGGCCATTGACCGGCCTAACTGCAGAGAGACCGACTCTAGGCTGTAGCGTCATCTATGAATATAAGCGAGACAAATGCTTAAATTCTCCTGTGTCTCTTTCGTCATGGTATCTTGATATAAGTTTATATTTGATTACTAGGAGCCGTTGATCAAATTGTGATCGACACATGGCGTTCTTCTGGTATTCAGTGATGTTCGAAGGACGGGAGGCCATCAATGTCGAATGTGAATATATGTACCTAACGCCGCTGAGATGAGGAAACACTGTGAGGAAGCTTGACGTCATAAGTCTATAATTCTGGGAAACCGATCACGTGTTCCTGAGCTTCGCTCGACTTATTACGCTGCCAGCATCTTGTCCCGAAGTGCTAAGTATCATCCGTTTGGCGTTTGGAGATCTAGAGCGTCTCTTGAACTATACTTGTGTGAACGAGGAAAAGAAGCACGAGGTCGATGAAATTGTGAGATGTTGTAGCAAGAACAACCTTCTGCTGACAGAGCATAGACCTAAACTCGTATTTAGGATGTGGAAGAATGAGTTTAAAATCCACTATCGACCAGATATATGCATTACGACAGATCTTGGAAAAGACCCTAGTATTCCAAATAGACACCAAATATTTATGATCGGCAATGTAAGACCGCCAATGACAGAGTATATCATGAAAATTATACGAATACATGTCTGGTTTTGCATCTCAGGGTATTAAAATATGCTATCTGAACGCTCGAAGTTTAAGCCTATCTAAATTAGATTACTTGAGATATATTTTTAATGGCTCAGGGGTTGATATTATTTGTGTTACTGAGACTTGGCTGAGTCCAGATCCAAACGATAAAGATAAATTGTCCGATTTATATGACATTCCGGGTTATAAACTCATTCGAAATGATAGGGTGACCGACACTACGGGTGGAGGAGTTGCGGTGTACTGCAGCTCCTCACTTAAGTGCAACATACTAAGGAATTCTGATGGTAGCGTTGTTGAATATCTCCTACTTGAAGTTAGTGACTGCAACTCAAAATGCCTGATTGGTGTTGCGTACAATCCAAACCAATGTCACTCTCCAGAGCCACTGTTTTCGGCAATCAGTGAGTTCACTGCTCTATATGACGATATTATTATCTGTGGCGATCTCAACGCCGACCTTCTTAAAAACGATAGCAGAGCACGTCGACTCTTAGATTTTGCAGCTTCAACCGGGCTCACTATTGTTAACTCCCATGCTACCCGATTCGCTCCAGGGGTTCCTCCTAGTCTACTCGACGTTATCATGGTTTCAGATCGGTCAAACTTACTACTCCAGGATCAGCTATCTCTAGCCGGCATTTCTGATCATGATTTAATATATTGTACGTACAATGTTGACTTCTCTCGTTCCCTTAATCCATCATCTTTTCAATTTAGAGACTTTTCCTCTATCGACAACACTATGTTACAACTAAATGCAAGTCTTCTCCCTTGGAATGATTGCTATTACGACTCGAATGCCAATGAAAAAATAGACCATTTGCAAACCCTGCTCGTGGACCTTTTTAACAGGCACGTTCCTCTAAAAACAGTTGCGATTAAAAATACAAAGTGCCCGTGGTTCACAACTGAGGTGCACAATGCCATGAAAGTTCGTAACAAGTTGTACGCTAGATGGAAGCTTAGGCCCTCAAGTCTTAATTGGGAGTTTTTTCGTCGTGCTCGCAACCACTCCACTTTTGTGACCCGAAGAGCGAAAAAAAGATATTTTCTATCGAAACTAAGCACCGACCAAACCTCTAAGAAGCTATGGAGCAATCTACGATCCATTGGTGTAGGAAAAAAGGCTGTTGTCGATAATGTTCCGAATGCAAACGACCTTAACGAGGCGTTTCTTTCAAGTTCTCCGAATAGTCCGTGCTTTACTCCAGATAGCCAACTGTTTTTTAGCTCTGAATTTGACTTTGAAGTCGTCTCAGAAATTGATGTAGTAAATACCATTCGTTCTCTTAAGTCCAATGCTATAGGTGAGGATGGTGTACCCATAGTCCGTGCTTTACTCCAGATAGCCAACTGTTTTTTAGCTCTGAATTTGACTTTGAAGTCGTCTCAGAAATTGATGTAGTAAATACCATTCGTTCTCTTAAGTCCAATGCTATAGGTGAGGATGGTGTACCCATTTGTTTTGTGAAGATGATATTACCGCATATCATAATCTCTCTTACACACATAATCAATTTTTGCATTACGTGCTCTACCTTCCCTGATAGTTGGAAGTTGGCTAAGGTTATTCCGGTTCCGAAAAAACCTCAGCCATCTGTAGCTTCTTACTTTCGCCCAATAAGTATTTTGCCTTGTTTGTCAAAGGTCTTTGAGAAAATTCTCGCTCGCCAAATGTCAAGCTACCTAAACCAACACTGTTTGCTATCCCCTGTACAGTCTGGTTTTCGAGAATATCATAGCTGTTCGACAGCTATGATTAAAATCCTAGACGATATAAGAGTCAAATACGAGTATGATGCAGGCGAAATAACGGTGCTTTGCTTGCTAGATTTTTCCAAGGCCTTTGACAGCGTGGATCACAAAGTACTATGTCACAAGCTCAGGCTATATTTTGGCTTTAGTGCAAGATCGGTGGGCCTGATAAGTAACTATTTAAAAAATCGCTTTCAAAGGGTTGTTATTGATGGAAAAAAATCAGAGTTTAAAATCTTAATGGCAGGAGTACCGCAGGGATCAATATTAGGACCAATACTTTTCTGTATTTATATTAATGACCTACCCAAAGTATGCCAGAATGTAAACACTCATATCTACGCTGATGATGCTCAGATATACTTGTCACGACCGATTGGGCTCATTGAGGATCTTTTTGACAGAATAAATGAAGACCTGTCAGCAGTATACAACTGGTCACCATGCAATGGTCTCAGTCTGAATCCTAACAAATCCCAGCTTATTCTTATTTCTAAGAAGCATTACGATACTGATCTGCTGCCGCCTGTAAGCTTGAACAATAAGCAACTCAAATTTGTGGATGCTGTCACAAATCTCGGCTTCAAATTAAATTGTTCTCTCTCTGCCGTTGACCATACAAACTATGTTATTGGACGAATCTATGCTGGGCTACGTAAACTTCGGTTGTCTTCTAGTTTTACTCCGGTTGACACTAAACTAAGGTTAATAAAAACGTTATTTATGCCTATTATTGATTATGCCACTGTTGTTTACTGCAAGCTCGACTCCCTTTCTCAGCACAAGTTGCTTGTGGCGTTCAATGATATGGTTAGGTACGTGTATGGTCTCCGTCGGTATGAACACATTTCACAAGCTGGTTCTTGGTTGTTCGTTTCAGCAGTTCCAAAAAGTTCGATGTCTTTTGTTTATGCACAAGGTCATAAACAGCAGATCCCCCAAGTATCTTTTTGATAAACTTCAATTTGCTCAGTCCTCCAGAACATTTAATATCATAACGCCCTCTTTCAACTATTTGAACTCGTCGCGTCTCTTCTTTGTGTATGTCACCAGGCTCTGGAACCAACTTACGACAACAACAAAGCAAACAATTGAAGCTATTAAATTCAAAAGTGCCGTATTGGTAGACATTGAATAAGCAACACATATCTACTCTCTTGAAATCCTCTATCTTTTATCTATTTTCTGCACTATTCTTTAAATCTTTTCACTATCCTTCTCTCCACAACTCTTTCTTTTCCAATATTTTTATTTTTAAGTAATTATTTCACTAATGCTTATATTAAATTTAGTTTAATTAATAATTAATATTGTAATCTATCCGCTACTTTATGTACTATAAAAGACTAGCTCTTATTTGTACAATGTTTTTATAATAATAAATTGAATTGAAAATTGAATTGAATTGACATCTCTGCTAAACTTGTCCTGCTCCGCAGGATCACCATGAAGAAAGCTCGGTGCTCATTGAGGGTTGGTAATGATTTTACCGAAACCTGGTGTCAAAAAAGGCTTCTTCGTATCTGCCTATTGTCATTCGACATTTGAAAGTATTGTGCGAAACTCGAGAGTACGGAGAACAATATTTTAAAAATCTGTGCTACCTACTTGCTTATGGGGATAACATAGACATAACAAGATAGAGATTGGTGCTAAATGAAGAAACGAAATGAAACGCTGGCCACTAGCCGTCGTAGTGGCCAGTATCGAAGAAGGCCCAGAAATGTCGATTCGGCCCTGATTAGCTGAATCAGGCATCGCCAGAGTGTCAACCCGGCTTATTTTGCGGTTGGATTTGGGCCTACGAGTATATCCGTATAAGATTGTGGTGATGCAAGAATTGAAGCCGGGTGACCATATCCCTAATTGGGCGCTGGAAATGTTGCCCGGAGATCCGGAGTTTGGCCAAAAAATCATCTTCTCGGACGAGGCTCATTTTTGGCTCAGCGGCTCTGTCAACATGTGAAAATACCATTAATGGAGCGAACAATCCACAAGCGTTCAGCCAAGCATTAATGCTTCCACAAAGATTGGCTGTTTGATGCCTGTTTGATTCATCATAGGACCTTATATCTTTCGAAATGAGGAAGGTGACACCGTTATTGTCAATTGTTTCAAGTATATAGCGATGGTAACCGATCTTCTGTGGTCACAGCTCGAGAACATCGATATATGCGAGCTGTGGCTCCACCAAGACGGCACTACATAGCATACAAGCGACGCAACGCTCGAAGTTGTGAAGGAGAAATTTGGCGACTGGGTCATCTCACAACGAGCGTTGGTCAATTGGCCATAGCGATCATGCTATTTGACACCACTCGATTATTTTCTTCGGGACTACGTCAAGTTCTATGTGAAAAAGTCAATCACTTTGCATGAGCTCGAAGCCATCATTCGACACTCTATTGCCGGAATAACGCAGCACATATTGGACCGAGTCATCAAAAATTAGAGCGACTACTTGAAGCACTGCCAGCGAAACCGAGATGGCCATTTGTATGATGTGCTATTCCACACATAATGCCATGAACGTAGCTTCAAAAAGAAGCCAGCATCAATTTTATATCTCACACCGTTATTGTTTTATTTAATTTTTTGTGGCCTAACCCGGGTGGAAACATCTATCGGTTCCTCCCTCCTAATAATAATTCCCACTATTCTGCGAATTTCAAAATCAACATTTTCGAAAACTCACCATTTCAGTCCACTGAATCATAATATTCCCACGCAAGCGAGCTTCCTTTCATATCATCCCTACTCATCTTGAAAATTTTTCACCTCCAAGAAGTATGCAGCTGCTTGGATACAAAAGTAGTAAGATTATAGAAAACGGTTACCTCAGCTGTCATGTATTGTACTTTGACAGAACGAATTTCTTCGGAATGACTTGGAAAGGAATGTAATTCGCCCCCATTTCCAATATTCGTTTGTAATTTCAAATAAATTTCAAAGACTGCTTTCATTGTTACACAAATTAAGCAATAATCATGTTATGCAGGTCTGAAGTTCTAATGCAGTTTATTCCCGTTACCTTGAACCTTTGTACCCTTGCATTGTTGCTAGTGCTGTGAATCTGACAGGTGTTTAGAGTGGCAACCTGTTGCATTGTGAATGAAATTCAGAGTTTGCGCAGTTGCAAGGTAGTGACTACTCTCGACAGGAAATCGGCAGCACTGACACTGTTTCGTTCCCCTACATTCCAGCACGAAAACTGATTACGAAATACGAGTTTTCCAGTCTCGTGTTTACAGAGCGATTGTTCAATTTTCGTGATGTTACTATATATCAAGTAAATGTCCTGGCACAGCCATTTCTATCCTGCGGAGGAATTGTTTTTTCTTTTTTTTTTTTTGAGGTTAGAAATATGAATATTTCGTGCGAGGAATAGTAGATTGGGTTTTGTTTAGGTCATGGGAGGGAGCTGGGTGGTTATTATAAAGCACGACAATATCCGACAGGGAACATATTTTCTTAATTTTACCCTCGAGGAGGTAGTTGATTTGAAATTGTATATTGGTATGAAGGCTTTTATTCTATGACATTCAGGTTTTGCACGTGAACATGAACTGACACTTCACGTTTGGACAGATTTAAAGGGTGCTGTATTGTGAGTTATAACTTAAAGTAGAGGAGAGTTAATAGAGAGAATCTATGAACATTGTTCTAAGCATAGGTATCATAAAAATCGTATTCAGCGACCTTCATGTCAAAATAGAAAAGGAGATCATCTTTGTAAGTAAATGGACACACAGCCTGCATGACATCACATTCAGAAATGGACACAGGCTGAAAGGACTGAATGTTGTTGCTGCAAGCACGCGTTTTCCCATCTTAAGGTCCACAACAGCATATGTCGGTTTCCTGATTAAAACATCACAGGCCAGATTACTCATATTTTAGACGTTTACACTTTCGGAGGTGTCAAAGTTATCTCAGACCATTAACCTGCAGCAACCAAAGTTCGAATGTAGATTAGGTTTGAGGTGGAAAGCATCTCCCGCCAGAAATCCCTCTTCTGATGTGCAGGCAACCAATAAATAATCCTTGGTTCGGTGATGAATCCCGTGTGGAATTCTCAACAAACTGAGAGCTTAAAATGAAAACTGCATATGAAGACGGGGAGAAAAATTTAACACGAAGTTTTCTGAGAGGAAAATTATGATTACGATAAGCATGAAGTTGAAGAAAGTGAAGGATACTACTAAAGGAGTAAGATTCGGAAATTTAGCCAAAATTTAAATCAACACATGCAAAGAAGAACCCGAGAATATAGTAGAAGAGATGCAGTAGGTGCTGCACTTTTACACGTCTTTTACAGACTGTTAAATGTCGAAGGCGGCGAAAACTCCACTGTCACCATTTAACCTGCTCGTAGACTGTGAAAACTTCCACCTACCTGACTAAAACGGAGTTAGGATAGCAATATTCGAGCTCAAATCGCACAAATCCACAGGAGCCGATAACCAAGCCGCCGAGGGGGCAGCGCAGTATAGGAATATTCTACCTAACATGGTGAGGGTAACTGAAGGCAGTTATCTACTGATGGAGAGGAACATCAATTGAAGCCCAGGAGCGCTCTGGTAAGAACTTGGGTAAAGTAAAGTAAAAACAAACAACAACAGAGGGACAGGTAAAGTATTGCAACGGCCAATGTTGTAAATTAATTTCCATCTGTTCTGATACTTACGTATTTAAATGGCGCTATCATTCATGGCAGACCAGGGGATTAGTTAGCATGCGTCTCCAGCTAGCGCGGTCTTTTACAGCTGCCAACAAGTGCACAAACAAAGTTGGGCTAAGGTCCTCTTCTACTTGTGTGTACCACCTAAGATGAGGTCGTCCTGTATATGTAGACATACGTTGGCTGCAATGAGGTAGTGGTCCAAGCCTATGTTCGGAGCTCAAAGCCTTCGGGCATCTATAATACTGGAGGAGTGTTTTGCGTTGATTTTTGCTTGATGATCAGGTGGCCGTCAACCCTCTTTGTGGATATTCAGATATGGAAACCGTATGCTAGCTATAGTGATGTCCACCTCGCAGCTAAGCCAATTAGGCTTAGTCCGTTCTAGAAGTGGTGTCATGCAGTCTATGCCTACCGATTGCTCTGGAAAAAATGTCTTATTTTCCTATTTTTGGTGTTAAGACGATTTTAACGTCACACCTCGGACATTGTTCTTAAATTTTACCTTAGAAACAGTCTTTGCTATCGTCGTCTTTTTCCTCAGTAACTGAAGTTGACGAGCAGAGCCTTGATGTATATTTTTATAAGGCGTTTGATTACGCTACTTACTTTACTTATGTCATGTGTTCTTTTACCGTCTTGTGATAATTGTTGACAATATTCTGTTCGGTTCCACCTTCGGTAGAAACAATACTCCCAAGATATTGGAAACTCTTTACTCCCGCTCCCGGTTGTCCTGCAATGCTAACATGAGTTGAAAAATTAATAACGAGGTTGATAATTTTGGCTTTTGCAGTGATAATCTTCAAACCCATGCCTCCCTCTCTACTGTTGCTGTCATTTGATGCAGGTCCATAATCCTGTGAGAGAGTAAACAAATGTCGTCTGCGCAGTCCAGATGTTTGAGTTCAAATGTAAGAGTCCAACGAATTCGTCTGTTTCCAGTAGACAAAGCTGAGTAAAGCAGATCGCTGATCGCCAATAAAAAAAGTAAAGTGTGTGGCCGTGCCTCAAGTGGTAGTGGACTGGCTTCCAAATCGGAAGGTTCGGTGTTTGAATCCCAACCTCGTCCGAAAGACATTAATTTTTTCAGTCAATGAAAATCCAGTAAGATGAGCAGAAAATCCAAGGAGCAAGGAGCGAAATAACCACTTAGCTCAAAAACTTTCTCTCTCCCTGCTGAGGCATTATAAGTGTATTCATACCCACTTGAGTGCTAAGTTCTTACAAAAAAAAATAAAAAATTAAAAAAAATCGGCGATAGAATGCAACCTTGTCGGACCCCACTTTTTATCTCGAATTGCTTCGACAACTTTCCTCTGTGAAGAACATGACATTTATACCCTTATACTCTTTCGCAAGGTAAGCTAGATAAACTGTCTGTTGATACTGTCGAACGCATCCTCCTAATCAATGAATACCAGGTGAAATGTTGCCCGGTATTCAATGCACAATGCAACGAATCGCAGGGTGTTGATGTGGACGACGTAGGAGGATCCAGAGCTGAAACTTTCGGTATCGAGTTTATCTTCCAGATATTCCTTTTATCGCTCAAGAACTACTTTGACTATTATCTTAGCAACTGCCTCTCCAGTTTTCACACTCTATAAGACTACCCTTTCTAGGGAGCTTGACAAACATACCTTTCTTTCATTCGTAGGTGAAGCTTTCTGCCTTCCAAGCTTTCTCAAAACGAGGATGTAAAAGAATGTTGTTGGAGCGGCTCGCAGAAGCTCTGCGGGAATTTTATCTAGTCCTACTACCTTGTTGTTTTCCAGCACATTGATCGCTGTATTGATCTCACGTTTACTGAAGGTGGAGGTGCGAATTCGGGAATTTGTTGTTGCTTCGGGCTGCTCATTTCGATTTGAGTGCGTAGAGATGATCTTCATCCGAAACGAGTACAGAACGATCTAAGCCTTTCACCGGATGTTTTCTACAGCGATGACCGTCTGTCAGTTCGTTGGTGATTCTGTCAACGGTTCTGCCATCACACCTGCTTCCTCTGCTTCTTTTGTCACGGCATTGATATATTTACGCTTATCCCTTCATAAGCCAAGCGTCATTTCTAGCGTTTTCCTTCGATACAAGGATTCAAGATCATTCTTCCCTACTGCTGGAGCATATACAATTCGAGCTTTAAGTAACTTACGTTCTTCTATCTTCGGTGTAGCTCACCTGCTATATGTCTTGACTGCCATCTAGCAAGATGTGAAAACATTTTCCCAATGTTCTTCGACGGTTGTCGGTAGTGAGCTGATGATTGCTTCACTCCTAGCGAAAACCGGCTTTAACCGGCCGATGTTATATATAGACATTCTGCGAGTACCATAAAGTACCAATCTTGTACCAACCCCATGCCGGCTCCTCGTCCTTTTCGGACGTGTAACAGACAACTTCTGAAACTTCGACTGATCGCCAAATGATCGATTTTGTTGGACCATGATTGCTGTCAGTTGACACCCAGCTAACTTTGTGGCAGGTCTTATGCTCAAACATGGTGTCTCCTATGACTAGGTAATTGATGTTGCAGAAATCAACATACCTTTCACCACTGTCATTTCCGGGGCCAAGGTCGTACTTCCCGGTCACATGTCTGAGTCCTTTATTGTAGTAGTAGTAGTAGTAGTAGTAGTTGTATTTATTAGTATATAGTTATACTTTTAAATTTTACATTTTATATATGTTGTTTTACATGTTTTTTTTCTTACTATATATAAGTCTTTTGTTTGCATAGTACTAAATTAACGGTTTAAAAACTTTAATAAATAAATAAGAGAGGAAAGGTACAAAAATATAGTTAGCTATTACGTTTCAAAAAATCTATGCTTTTTCTTTTAAATAACCTGTAGTTGCTTTCGGTTTTTATATACTCTGGCAGGTTGTTGAAAAGGAGAATTCCTTTGTATAGAAATGTGTTTTGTCCGGACATTGAGATCTGTCGTTTAATTCTAAAATCATTGCAATTACGTAATCGATATGGTTGTGCTTCTCCTACGGTCCTTGTTTCACTCATTAATAGACTTTGTGTGCTTTCTTGCTTCATTTTGAAAACTGCCAGTAACGTGTTAAGTTGTAACCTTTCGCGTATGCTCATCCATTTGAGTGCATTTAGCATGATTCTTATCGATGTAAATCTATTGCACTGAAGAATACTTCTCATCGCTTTATTTTGCAGTTTTTGGAGTCTTTCCACATGTCCCTGGTTACAGCATGAGTATGTAATTGTGGAACAATATTCGAAATGGGGCTTCACAATTGTGTTATAAACTTTGATCGCTGTGTTGCAGTCCATTTTCTTCCTTATTCTCTTAAAGAACCCTATTTTTTTTGCAATTTTTTTGCATATGTAATCGATGTGCTCCTAGAACTTGAGATTTCTATCGATTATTATTCCCAGATACTTTATATTGTCTACGTTTTCTATAATGCTATTGTTGATTTCTATAGTTGTCTTATTATTAATATTTATTTCCATTAATTTTGTCTTTTTTTCATTTAATTTTAATTTATTCATCACTAACCATGATGTTATCCGTTTTATATCTTTTAGAAGCTTTGATTTAAACTCATTTCCATCTTTTCCTTCAGAGTAGATTAGTGTATCATCCGCGTATAAAATGACTTTACAATCTTTTAGGATATTGGGCATATCGTTTATATAAATTATGAATAGCAGTGCACCTAAGATAGATCCTTGTGGGACTCCTATGTTTACTTCTATCGTGTCTGAGATGCTGTCGTTGACCTTGGTTCTCTGTGATCTATTTGTTAGAAATGACTCAAACCATTGCAGTTCTTTTCCTTGTATTCCATATTTTGACATTTTTCTGAATAAAATTTGACGATCTATTGTTTCAAAAGCCCTTTTAAAATCCAGAAAAAGTGTCATTGTTTTTTTTTTTGCTCTTCCTTCGCTTTCCCATTCGTTTATAACGTAGTTTACCGCCGTTTCGCACGAGTAATTCTTCCTAAAGCCAGATTGATATTTGTTAAAGATTTTGTTACCCTCCATATATTCCATTAATTGACTTTTAACTACGCTTTCAAGTATTTTTTCAAATGTTCTTAATGTATATATAGGCCCAAACTCTTCACATTTTTTTGTGTTTGGTATTTTTTCCACTGGAGTCACCATCGCGTCTTTCCATGAATTCGGAAATTCACCTTCCTGTAGAGATTGGTTAATAATTTCTAATAACGTGTTTCCTAAGGCGGCCCTATTATCAAGGATAATTCTTTGACTTATTTTATTAAAGTCGGCTTTATTTTTTAGTTTTTTACATATACGAGTATGTTTTAACTGCTCTAGTGTAATGGTTTGAAACTAAAATTTGCATTCATATTGTCTTATACCATTTACATATTCCGCATCTTCAATCTCGTTTCTGGTATTTAAAATACTATCAATAAAATATAGGTTGAATTTGTTGGCTATTTCCTTCCCATCAGTATAGTTTTTTTCAAAATCTACGTCAGTTATAGTTATTCTTCTTTGTTTAAGCACTAAGTTTTTTATAACATTCCACATTTGCTTTTGCCCACCTGCATTTTCAATTTTTAGTTTTATAAATTTATTTTTGGCTTTATTTACTTCCATTTTACAAGAGTTTCTTATATTCTTATAGTTATCCCAACTTTCTTCGTCATTTATCAGGTTTGCCTTATTGTATTTCTTAATTTTTTTCATTTTTTAAAACTAGAAGTTCCTTGCTAATCCATTTATTTGTTTGATTGTTTTGTCTAGCGGTTACCTTCGCTGTAAATGTGCCTACTACTGTTTTAAGAATGCATTCGATATTTTCAGCATTTACATGTACCGTAGTATCTCTATTATATGCCACAACCTTGTATTTACCTTTTCACTAAATCGCTCCCTGTGATACTTGAAAACAGTTACCATTGCATTATTTCTCTTTCTGTTTGGTTCATTTTGCATACGAAAAGTTATACTCTCATGGTCAGATATTTTTTCCCTTTCATCTAGTTTTACGTCTATATTTTGTATGTTGGTTATGATGTAGTCCACTATTGTACTAGATTGCGCTGTAATTCTTGAGTATCGTTGCATTTTTTGTTGAAGGTAATTGTCTTCCAGGATTCTTTTGATTTCCTTTTTGTATGTGTTATTTAGGCACCAGTTAATATTGAAATCACCTCCTAAGATTATATTGTTTGGTCTCTCTGTCAGCATTTCTATATTTTTCTTGAAAAAGCTACAGAATTCTTTTTCTGAGCTTCTTGGTTATCTGTAAATCCCGGCAACCGTTATGTTTTTATTGTGTATTGTACATTTACATGATATCCACCATGCTGTGTGGTTGATTGTACTTTTTATTGTGTCGCTGATTTGCCACTTAGACTTTATATATAATGTCGCACCGCCTGTTCTTGTTGAATTTGACATACAGGATACCTCCTTATAACCGTTGATTTGTATTTCTTCTTTTTCGATGTTAGATGTCAAGTGTGTTTCTAGCAGAATTATGAAATCATATTTATCACTGTTACATATTATTTCAAGTTCCTCGAAATTATTAATTAGGCCTTGTATATTAATATATATTCCCATAATAGAACTTGATTGCTAATAACCAATTCGCTTCTTTTTTGATGCAAGTTTGTTTATGTATACTGGGCATGTCTTGCTGAAAGTGTCGTGGTTTTCGTCAAGGCCCAAGGTTAGTTTTTCATTGACACACATGCAATTTACACATTTCGTAATTGATTCGTTATTACACTCACTTGTTTTGTGATTCTTTAGACATTTTGCACAAATTTCTTCGTTTTTGCATCCGGTTGAACGATGATTATGCCCTTTGCACTTATAGCATCTTATGATGTCAATTCCATCAAATACTTTGCATCTTTCCCATCCAATGCTGAGTTTTCCTGCTTCTAACACTTTTGGAAAGGAGTCCTCATCAATTTCAATAATAGCATTGTTATTAACTTCATTGTTTTTTCTCCGTTCGAAATATTTAACTAATTCCATTTGGCTATGTGTAATGACAATGTTTTGTTTTTTAAGTCTTTCAATAATTTCATTTTCACTGTTCTTATATTTCATATTTGCTAATAAAATTCTTGGTCTAAGTTTTTTTGGTACCTTAATTTCATACTTTTCACTCAGGTGTTGTTCGATTGCACTTTTTATTTTATTTCTTTCTTCAATATTATCACTTTCAATTAAAATTGCTCCATTTCGGGTGTTTTCAATATTGTGGAAATGTAGATTTTGTGGATCAACTTTTTTACATACGAGTAGATCCTCCTTAGTTTTGTAACAACGTTGTTTTTCCTTCGGTTTTATTATAAGAGTTTCTTTTTTTCGTAGCTCTGGCATTACTTTTTCTTTTGACTTGTCACTTCTTCCTTTAACAATTTCCGCAAATGACACTTGATTTTCGGTAACCGCTTGTTTACTATTAATAATTTTTTTCACTTCATTGCACACAATGTTATTGCTTTTTATTTCAGCAGACAATTTGTTGCACTCGCCCTTGAGATTTTCCGTTATGCTGCATACATTTTTTAATTCCGTTACACTTTTTTCGCAGACTTCTTGGGCAATTTGCATTTCGCGTACTCTCTCGGTATATATATTTTCGATTGCTTCCTCAAATTCTACTTTGTATAATTTTAAGTAACTTGTTTTTTTTCCACGCTTTCTTGCATTTCCCTCACTATCAAATCCATATTTTGAATATAATGTCTGCATTCATCGCACATGAATCTTAACATATTCCCATTTCTGATTATTCCAATGCTGTATTCGTCAAGGCCGGAACATTTTGATGTAGAGTGAAAAACCTTTTTGCAGACGCCTTCACAGCTGACACCTGTTTCGCCACGAATCGCTGATCTGCATTTGTAGCACTTCGACATCCTTCGTTCACCTTTCTTTCAATTTCTTGTGCATCCACGGCTTAAAAAAAACCTATTTCCTTTGTAAAATTAAAAATTTAAATTATTTAACTTTACTAATTTTTTAATTTTAATCGCACTGCAAAAAATGACTTCCGATTTCTATCAAAGATGGCTGTCTTTACCTATCTTTGCATTCAGGTACCCGATCACAATGACGATATCTCCGTTCGGCATTGCGTTGAATACGGTGCTTAGCTGATTGTAGAAGTTGTCCTTTTCATCCTCAGTCGAGGGATTCGTTGAGGCGTAACAATGTATGATCTTGACATGCCATACTCTAGTCCGAAATCTAGCCGATAAGATCCTATCACCATGTGTGTGCTAGGAAATTAAGCCACTGCGAGCTGCAGTCTGGATTCACGGGGACTGCCGCAGGGCTTGTCTGAGTAAAGAAGCACATTGTTACACGTTGGGCTTAATACTCTTCTGCGTCGGACTATCTTGCTTCACTTACTCCCAATACGTCTAAGTTATATCGAATTAACTCTCGTTTAGTTGGAGGAATCTGGTATTTTGAGGTGTTTCGTTCCTTGAGTCAAGGAGCATGCTGACATTCCAGAAACTAATCTCAGTCCAGGTATAATAGCCAAAAGTCGACAGCATTCGACCATTCCTTATCCAAGGCATAATGTTAGTTTCCATTGCGGACATTTTTTGGTAACGCAGGGTGCTATCCCACATTACCTAGGCTAGAAAGACTAGACCGTTTGCAATTGCGATTTTAGCCTACTTGCATAAAGATTTATACACGCAAATGCCCGGGGACGATCACTAGGAGGTAAAGGAAGCACTACATCACGAAGTTGATTCTTGCACTACCTACTGATTCAAATCCAAGCTTCAAGCAGTTAATAGTTTCCCGATGTATCAATTACGTTACGAAACTTTAAGACTTCTCCAAAGTTTGCCCCTTACAATAAATCCGCACCGCAAATATACGCTGTTTGTTTTCCCTGTAGAGAATGCTATAGTATATTTTACAGCTTGACGACAGTCGATCCGCTAGTTGTTTGGCTGCATGTAGTCTGTCAAGGATTTGAACATTCCACGTGCAGACCCGAAGATCGTTGTATTTTAATCGTTTTCCAGGGTCAACAGTGAATCCGTTATTATCCGAGGCTGTTAGCTATCTCGTCAAATATTTTTTTTGTATCTCTTCCATATAGGGTTGTGAACCTATGACGGTGTAGACCAGTATTATGCTACTGGTAGAGCACTCATATGCCATATTAGCCTGAATGAGTAAGAATTTATTCATGCTGCTTCCGGGGACCACTACTGAGAGGTAGAGCAAGTACTTCGCTATTAACTCGATTGTTGCGCTGCTGGCCCAATCCAAGTTATAGGACAGTCAGCAGTTTTCCGATCAATCGCCGTGAAGATCATCTGTTGCTGAAGCCACCGTTTTGGCGAGGTCGAGTCATTTCTGGTGGTGAAGTTTTGTATTATTATTTTCTCCTGCTTAACACGTCCGGTTGGTATAGAACAGACCAATACCCAGCGGCTACCACGAAGACATTAAATAAGCATAACTGATGCGTAGTCATAGTTGCAGCATTGGGCATTGCCAGGCTGATGCAGCTCAGTGCCCACCCTAGAAAGGACAGGCCTTTCATAGGTCGAGTTCTTTAATGACTTACTTTACGGATGATCCCGGTGTCAAAATTTTTCATGCTTATCGATTGCCCTACAGTCTAATGCATGAGGAAACTGAAAACATATGAATCTGCTCATGACTAACTACCTGCTGTGAATTGGAATTCAGTGGTCTATGGAGTAGGTCCACTAGCTACTGACGGATACCATATTCAAACAAAGTATATCAAAAAACTAGATAGGAAGTGTAGCACGTGGTTCCCAAAAAAACGACTAAAACGCAGAATTTCCCACGAAATTTACGTTCGGTAATCATACCTCTCTCTTATATCCCCAGAGCACTATTGTTGGTTCTTTTTTCATTTATGCGGGGAAACAAATGCAATAACACACAGATATTGTCATAAATAACCACCTTATGGTCCTGCGGCCAACATCAAGTGATACAGCGAAGCGATAAATGTAGTTTTCCCAGCCAGGATTCAGATACATTTCATCTGATATTAGCATTTTCATATATTCCTACAAATATGTACACAAATGCGACTCGCTCACAAATTGGATTGTTCTGATAGAGAGGGAGGTAAACGGAGATAAAGACAATGAAAATTGCTCCCCAATTCAATACTTAATCCAATTTATTGCCTAGCACTAGACTGGATATCTGCTTGTCCAGGTTTATGTGTCCTTAGTGCAGAATTTCGGGACATTTGGGTCAGCAATATCTATAACCCCTACCATAACATTGCACGGTGTTTTTAAGTTGACAACAAAAAAAAGAAATTTGTGATAGTTTTACGAGCAAGTGGTAATAAAATTGTATAAATGTACCGTAAGTAATGCACACATCCTGCTTCAGCACTGTGTATTCGTGCTATGTGCCATAGATTCGAAATTGGATTTTATATTCTACAGGAGAGACTACGTTATTACCCTGCATGCAGTTGTTAGTTAGTTAGGCAGGGTGTTACATACTGCCAACATGGATCGTACAGGACCTGAAATAGTTGTTTGTTGTCCAGTCCAGATGTAGATTTTATAATAACATAACAATAAACAAGGGAAGTAATCCTTCAGTTAATAAGCTAATAATTCAAAGGCCGGCATTAGATCTAATGATAGCGTTTTAACATTTTACTGCGGTAGAACGATTTAGGCTGACGCTAATTCAATTAGTTATGTAACGAACAAATCGGAATCAGAATTGCCATTAAGATGTAGATACCACGGAAAAGGTAATTAGCACTTCCCGAATTGTATCTGATTACTGCCGACCGACCAAAGACGAATACAATCTAATGGCAATTTTTAAGTGGGAATATAAAGTTAAATGAGATGGAAACTCGATGCAACTTTGGTAGATTGAAAATGTAATTATAGGCAGTGCTATAGTCCGAGTGGGCTTTTGACTTTAGCCACCATGTCTACTCGTTTTCGGGTTAGCTTGGTTTTCCCTCTTGAATTTCCACTACTTACTGGCAATTCCCAACTCAGGGAGAATTAGCCTCACGCTGGAGTAGATATCACTCCATAGGCAGCATTTACAAGTCACTAAAATGAACTTATAGACTTTGCAAGTAAAGGGTTTTCCAATAGGGACTTGACAATTTTGAATTTAATTTGTGAACGCACTCTTTCACTAATCATCAAACTATCACTGTCAATTTATTCAGTAAACTCAACATTTTCATCATGGCAAAGTACACGAACAAGCAACGTCTGCAAATTATAAAAATTTTCTATCGAATTTCGGAGTCGGTGACTGGAACTTTCAGAGCGTTAACTCCAATTTTCGGTCGTAATTCTCGCCCTAGTAGACAGGCAATAACAAGTTTAGTGCAAAAATTTGAGTCTACATATTCGTTGTGTGATGTTGCCGTGTCAGTGAGACAACGGGTTGGTCGAAGTGTTGAAAATATACTCGTAGCTGCCGTTCAGGCGTCCGTAGCAAACGATCCAAATCAGACAATTCCACGGCTTTCTCAAGAATTGGGCACATTATGGCGTATTTTGCGTAAGGATCTTGGTTTACACCCATACAAGATCAAGCTGACTCAAGAATTGAAGCCAAAGCGACGTACGTTTTCCGATTGGGTTCTGGAGAAGATGCGCCAAGATGATGAATTTCATCGCAAAATCATCTTCAGTGACGAAGCTTATTTTTGGCTCAATGGGTTCGTCACTAAGCAAAATATGCGTTATTGGTCGGGTGAAAATCCACATGTGCTTCATGAATCACCACTTCATCCACAAAAAATAACTGTTTGGTATGGTTTGCATGCCGGCGGCGTTATTGGGCCATATTTTTTCGTCGACGATAACGATCGTCACGTTACTGTGAATGGTCAGCGTTATCGCGCCATGATCACCAATTATTTTTAGAACGAATTGGAAGATATGGACTTGGACGACATGTGGTTTCAACAGGATAGATGCCACAATCCACACAGCACACGCTACAATCGATTTATTGAAGAGTAAGTATGATGAGCGTGTTATCTCAAGAAATGGGCCAGTCAATTGGCCGCCTCGTTCGTGCGCTTTAACGCCGCTTGACTATTTTCTGTGAGGCTACGTTAAGTCATTGCATTATGCCAACACGCCGACGACGTTGGAGGAGCTCAGAGCTAACATTGAACGCTAAATAGCGTTCGGCCGTTTCGGCCGAAATGTGTGGCCAAGTCGTTGAAAATTGGGTCCAACGAATCGACCGCTGCAAACGTGCCCGCGGTTGCCATATGAACGAAGTCCAATTCCATTCATAAATGTTTTGATTGTACTTCAAGCCGATAATAAAGTTTTTAAAATATCTCAAATGGTTTGCGTTTTATTTAAAAAAAAGTTGTCAAGTCCTTATTGGAAAACCCTATATATCCCACTCCTTGATATTCATGTTACGGGCTGCACTCTTACAGTCTTTTTTGTTTAAAGCAAATTAGTCTTTGATACAACATGCACTGGAGCTTTGACGACTTTACACTGTCTTTTGACTCTTGTCGTACAGACATAATGTCTGATGCAATGACACTAGAACGCCTGTTGCTGCGAAAGGGTACTTTCTCTGTACCCGTAATTAGTTTCGACCAAAATCTAAGCCAGGAAAGAAATGGCTCCAAAACTGATTTGTATTTGGTCTTTCTGGAGGACAACAACGTTAGATTTCACTCCTTGTTAGGAAAACTTGCGTCTGTCTTCCAAAGCGGATATGTTAGCAATGTATTATGAAAGATCATTGGAGGAGGTGAAGCACTTGCATCTGTGGCGACAGCCAAGCTGCACTTAAAGCCTTGCGGAATCCTCCCACGATTTCAGGTCACAGTGAGATCAAGGGAAATGAAATAATCTATGAACTTGCTAAATCGGGTTCAGGGGAATCTGTTTCAGGACCTGTATTAGTCCTGCTTGCTTTCATGAATAATAATAAATTGATGGGTTTGATATGAGCATAACTGTAGATGGCATAACTCTCCAAGTTGTCAGCATACCAAACTATTGCTTCCCGATTAAGGTCAGCAACTTTCCTGCAGTTTCTCGTTCGGAAAGACTGCAGACTGCACTCATTAGTATGCTGGTCATAAGTGGTACAACAGTACAGTGATGAAACCGATGACGGCACGGCGAAGCACAACCTTTGAGAGTGTCCGACTTACTCTCACATCAGGCAGCGAGTATTCGGCCCTGAATGGTGGGTGCTGGGACTGTAGGTACATGGCATGTTTGTAGTTCTACTACGAAAAGGTATTGGTCAACTGCTGCTAGTTCTGAAAAGAACCTTCATTTCTAGTCTGGAGCTGGCCTACATTCGCGCAATATATGTGCTTATGTCTTGTGACTGCTTCCCCTAAAGTATAGACTCAACATAACCGGGGTTTGCAGGTTTATAGATGGTGTTCTCAGTCAATTTCTCAAAAGTTAAACTGTTTTCGACACCATCCCTTTCACCACCGGGCCTGTCTGTACGTAAAGCCAGCTACGCAATCTGATTGGATAAGCAGAGAGGTAACATCATCTACAATTTTGCCTTTAGAAGCGTTTTGTAGTCCTATGAGCACCCCCGAGGCGCATGCTCACTCTAAGTTTGATATAAATAATGGCCAGCTAAAGCTCCCGTCAGATTAACTGGCCAGTGATAACTATCATGCAAAGGTGATTAGTTAGGAGGGAGTGTGGTTGCAACCATAGTGTTTTGTTGCAAGACAGGTGTGCTTGGTGTCTTGCTGCCATTCAGGAATGATGGGCTGAGTCGCTCTAATATAATTTATTGTGACGCCGTTGTGCTGTCCTATACGAATGTAGTCGGGTTCCATTTGGGTAGGAATTGCTTGGTTTGGCAAAGTTGGGTTAAAGCCTGAGTTCAGATGAACATTTGGCAAAGCTCATGCATTCTGTGGCTGCGTATTAGAACCTGACTGCTATCTCTATGCAGTTTGGTTCGATGAGACAGGATGTTACAATAAATCACACTGCAATACATCACATCATCACAGCAACATTTCAGAGAGAGCTTCAATCTCTTAAGTAGGGCTCATAGTAGAGAGCTAATTGCCTACTTTATGTCTAATGTCCTTGTCAATGTAATTTCGAGATCACTTTTCTTGCAAGCTTCTTCTGCATTTTTAGACACGATTTTGATGATCTGCTGACTTATAGTGTTGATTACAAGTGTCACTTGTATGTCCGTAGCTGTAAGGGACAGTCGAGCACAACTTTCAGCACAGCATAGCACGTGTAACTGGTAACTGAAAGTATTGCAGTCAGTTTTTTTCCAGTTTCTATGCATTTTTATTTATATCACTTAAATTACTCTTACTTGCTAGACAAAAAAACGATTAAAAATTAGCTTAAATAACTTAAAATTATCTTATTCTAACTAAATGGCCCCATGCGGGCACTCTAAGTTAAACCTAACCCTTAAACTATGTCTTTCGACGAATCTTACAGTCTACTTTTATTTCTATTTTTACATTTATTACTACGAAAACTAAGAAAATAAATTTTAAGCAAAAACTTAGTATATGCAACTTTTTTTAATTTCTTATAAAACTTAAAACTAAAAGCCTACAAACTACCTAAAAATAAATCTTAATCTACTTAACCTACTTACATCTAACACAAACATAGACATACATAAATATATATATACATAATATGTACATACATAATATATAGATACACGTATATATATATACATATTTTTTTTATTGGTTTTTATATATTTTTTTTTCTTAAAACTAACTTAATCCTACCTAAAACTATGTAAGCCGGCCATGGCTAAAAAAAAATTAGGCTGACCCGCTTTGCCTCAGATGAAGCTATCTATTACTTTATTACTTTAGGCATTCAACGACGAAGCATCTTCTCCTTCAACTAGCCACAAAAAGTGTTGGTGCTGTCGAGCAACATCCCTCCGCACTGCCATGTGCGACGTCTCTGTCGTAGTTGAGTCGCCTGTCCGCAGCTGTTCGAGCAACGTGGAAGATTAGGGGCACCGCCAATCTGTCGTGGATCAGACCTTTCATATCTAGGTAGAGGAACGCTTCTGGAGGAATAAAGCCGTCAAAGTGAACTCTCTCATGATACATATAATTAGGGTAGTAAGCCCCGGAGATCAGGTTGTTCGATGAGGTCATTGCTCTTGCAATGTGCCTTCGAGTCAGCTTAATTACGAAGTTGTCCACTTTTATTCGGTTCGCCCTGTTGTAAAGGACCTCATTAGGATACAATTTCTTGTACTCCGACTCTGGTGTTCTGTACAAGCGAAGACAAGCCCTAAGGCAAGCCCTCTCAAACACCCGAATCTTTTCCATTAAGCTTGCTCGTACATTGAACCACACGGGACAACCAAATACCAGCATGGGCCTGATAAGGGCCATGTAGCAGATTACCTTTACTCTCGCATCGAGTTGGCTGCTATAAAACAGTCTCTTTGTGAGGGTAAAAGCACCTTTAGCTCTGGCCAGAGCAGCATCTACATTTTTGCCAAAATACAGAAACTGATCTAGCCAGATTCCAAGGTATCTGACTACATTTCGACAAGCAAGTGGCTGTCCGTGTTGTCCGACGATAGAAAACTTTCGCCAATTCTTTCTGGTATCCCTAGAGGCCCCAGGCAAAGGCGTCCCAAACAGAATGGTTTCCGAATTCTGAAAGTTGATTTTCAACTTCCAGTCATAGCAATATCGCCTAATTTTGTCGAAGTCACGCTGCAAAAGTATATTAATGACCTCAATCTTTGGACCCGATCTGTACGCGATTATGTCGTCTGTCGGCGAATTTACCGCACCTTGTTGCAGACGGTTTTTAATGTTAAATGTTCCAGCAGAAGTCACATCGCCATTCTTCACTATGAACTGTCTACTGGAGAGCATATCAAAAAGAATATACAGCAGTGGTCTACTAATGCCCAACGTGTCCAGCTTGAAAAGGAGTCCTTCTAACCATACGGTATCGAAGGCTTTCTCCAAGTCAATCAGGCAGGCACCAGTGCACTGGTTTTTGGCTTTGTTCCATTGGATATCAGAAACCAGTTTAGACGCAGCATGAATGATATCATGCCCCGCCTTGATACCGAATTAATTATCCGGAACTATATGTTTGTCCTCAACCCACTTAGTCAGGACTCTATTGATCACCTTCTCGAAAACCTTACTGATGTTTGGACTGATCGAGCGGAGATTCGCCGGATTGGAAGTGTCTTTCTCCCTCTTGGGGATGGGATGTACCACCGCAGTTTTCCAATGCGCTGGATAATGTGCATTATTCATTGCATTATTAAACAGGGTGGTATAAATGTTAACCGCTTCTAGAGGGAGATGTCGAAGCACAATGCTCGGTATTTCACCGGTTCCCACTGATTTCTTACTTCTAAGCGATTCGAATATCGTTTGGAGCTCTTCCTTCGAAATGAACGGGGGTAGTACCCTATCGTTGGTGATGACATTATTTGCCATATTCTCGTCACTGAACTGGGTGAAACCCGAGCTCTCGAATCGCCAATTCACAATTTCATTTCGAAGGTAGAAATTGTGCACAAGGACTCAATTCTCCAGATCGTGATTCGGGCCAATGATACTCGTAACATATGCCTTGTACACTTCCTGGAAAGTCGCTCCTATAGCCTCTACCTGCTCCTGCGGATCCTCGATCACAAAGAAGTTGTCATCATCAACAGCCTCATTTGGATCTATGCCCGCTGCTACAAGTATTTGTTCGTTGTTCGTCGTTCGGGTGATTTTAAGACATGGAAGGTCGTTCTGATTATTTCTCCGAAATATTTTATTTATTTGCGGGAACATATTCGGATTTCTGATGTTTACAGCCCGAATTTTATTATTCCAATACAAACTTACAGATGCTCTGTAATTTTCCTTTATCAATGTTTAGAGGTTTTTAATCGACGACTTCAGTGTCATAATCTCCGGGTTATGTCTGTCAGTAAACTGTCTGTACAAGGTTTTTAGTCTTGACAGTAGTCTACTTTTATGTCGGTGAAGTGCGTCAATAGTTGCGTTGCGGAATAAATCTTCTTCGTCAGTGTGTCGATAATTGTCTCGTCCATTAGTTTTAGATACTTGTCAATCTCCTCGTTTGACAGATTTCTGTTGGAAGGTGGGTAGAGCGAATTCGAGGAGAGCGCTCTAGTCAGTGTTCTGGTGAAGTATGTCCAACGCACCCTACTATAATTGTAGGAATGCCTTTGAACAAACTCAGCAAATTCCGCAATTTCGTTGGGAATAGTTATTTCGGTGCTGAGACCGCAATGGGCACTGTCATACACGAAAAAGCGTAGACAGTTTGTAGTTTGTTGGTTAGTACATGCCAGTTGTATTCGTGAGTCGAACAGCAGAAGATCCAAGTAGGACCCGTGTCTGGGAAACGACGGACTATCCGTCGCCCGAGTCGATACATCACACTGTGCTGACCCCACCAATTGAATAGTAGGTTCCCTCTATTATTTGCTGTACGAGTATTATTTCCCCGATCACTATGTTTGGCGTTGAAATCTCCGCCGATAATAAAGTAGTTCTCCTCCAATTCCAGTCTTAGGAATCGAAAATGTGTCTCGAGCTCTGAGATGAATAAAGTGGATTGAGTAGCCTTTGGCGCATAGACAGACACCAATGTACAACCGCTTTCCACTACGTAGGGGGATATACACGATGCATGCCTCCAGCACCTGGAGCCTACGTACTACACAACTGTATACTCTTTTAAACCGTATACCTTTTCGTACGAAAATTGTAACGCCACCGCCCTGAATGGAGTTGGGTCGGTTTCTCCGTACTATTTTGTATCTTCTGTGCCTCATTTTTGTGTCTCTGGGTAAGCTTAGTTTCGCTAACGAAAAGCACATCAGGGGCTTGGTCTTTAAGCAACTTAAATAGTGCGGCTCGTCGTTCGAGCCTAATCAGTGAATTCACATTCACAGCAAGGACCTTCAGGGTTTGCTCCGCCACGTACGTACCCATTACGGCAAACGGTGCGTTAGGCCAGGCAGCAGCGCGTATACTTGATTCAGCCGCGCGGTCTGTTCAGTTAAATGACGTTGTAGCTGAGTCATCTGCCCCTGGATAGAGAGCAAGATAGCTAGCATGTTAGGTACTGGTTCCGGTGCTCTTGGCGGTGGCGCCTGAGAAGCAACCTTCGCTTGCTGTACCATATTTCCCCTACCTGCCGCCATTTGGGCGTAGGTAACATGGGGACTAACGACTGGAGTTTGAAAATGCACGGGTGGACGAGATGAAAGTATTGCAGTTTCAGCTAGGTATGTGCTGCATAATCAAGGTCTTTTGTGGCGAACATATTGCGAAAATGGCCTTGTTGGTCGTTTCCAATCAAATCTTTGGGAAGACGTTATAAATTACAAGCTCTTCTATCTCCTTACCGTTCCTCATAATGAGGAACTCCTCATTATAGTCCTCTATAATGAGGAGTACAACCGTAGTAGCCCACACATTGGAAACTTATTTACTGCCAGTCCAAAAATATATATTGATCCTCCACCATTTAGATTAGCATTGCTATTATTCTTCCCACATTTACCTACGCCACGTATTCTGTGCCTTTCATCAGTCTAGATACTGCTTTACCCGTACACTTTCCAAAATTAAAAAAAAAGTTTTTCGCTCCATTTCATTCAATAACTCGTTGGTACCGGAAAATTAGCTCCAATTTAAATAAAGATAAATCCTTCGTCCCTCGCGATATGATTTAATTGCCAGACCTTGCGAGTTGTTTAGACGAAAAGCCAATCGTGGCATGAATTAAATATTTTTATGCACTTTCTGTTTATACGGCCGGGACAATAAAAGAAGGTCCTATTAAATCTATCCCTAAACAGATGATCCACATCCTCATCCCCATCCCCATACTCATACCCATCCCCGTCCCTCTCCATGGTGATGATTTTATAAGCCATATGGTATTTTATTGACAATAAATTTGCATCCACGGGTTCTTCAATCCTGTGCACTGAACTGAAATGAAGCGAATCTAACTACGGCAGACCTTAACGACCAGCTATTTGTCAGTGTTTAGAAAAGCAAGCTCGTAGATGTGCATAGGCCATAAAGCAGGGTAGTAGTAAATTAAATAACGCCATCGGAGTAGGTTATATATTTTTCCATTTCACCAAATTGGTACTCTAGGCCCACTTAAGTTCCGGGTGGCAAATTACAGGGCTGAGCATCTATTCGCTTAGATACGATGTTTCAAAGTAAGTCGCGAACCCTTAGAAGTCACAATCAGGGTTGGAGATTACTTTAAAGTCCCGGCGACAGAGAATGCAAATTAATCTATGTTTACCTTGGGTCGCATAGGATGTGCCATTGTATAACTAGTATATATGTACATACGTACACCTGAAGTGTTCCATGGTGAGAGCTTCATTTGCCCCATTAAGCAATGTCAAACACAAAAAAAGCTGCGAAATGGAATTTGAGTCAATTATAGTCGATGGATGTAAGAAATTCCTGTCGAGCACCCAGGTATGTTTGGTGGTTAATGTCGGAAGTGTATACTTGTAATTAATCACCGAATTGCTGTTATTAATTTTGGGAAATTTATCTGGTTTCACTTGAGTAGGCGAGGAGTACTTAGAGTTTGAATGGAGAAAAATATGAAGCATTACGTCCTTAAGATATATTTCTTGAATTTAAATTAGACAAATAGGTTCAGACTCCTTTATAACTCATCCTGTAAGAAATTGTCAAATGCTGGGATGAATTTAAAAAGCTCCCGTGAAACTGAATGGGAAAAAGGGAATTCTCGAACTCTAATCACTGTATTGAAGCTATTGAAGGAGAGCCTCATTTGAAAAGAGAGGCCAGACAAGGGCAATCTGCGTCGTCTACTATTTCGAATTGACAGCTCTGCTACAGCAATCTGAAATTGATGAAAAGTCAAGTTGTGGGTATTTTATGAATTGACTGTAGAGAACTGTTATGTCGGTCTATCAAGACCAACTCGACAAAGAAAATTCGAAAAAAATCTCTCCAGGAATGACTGCAACTACTTTCTTAAACGTGGGATTGATTGAGGCCCGGGTCAACCCCGGACAGTTCGTTGATTCTTAATACAAACATGTACATGAACCGAAAACTAACATTAATATGACTTAAAAACTACGGCAAAAGCAAGGGCTCATGAGAACTTGGTTCTCATGACTGGTTCGAAGACTGGTTTTGCTGATGTTGAAGTTTTATTTTATTTGCTTGTAAGTGTAAAACCAAAGTACGAGTATGGTTGATGCAGTTTATGTCAAAAATATTGGGAGGCATGTTTGCTTTGCAGAGCGTTCTAGTTAAAGGTTCGTGCTGGCCATAGTCAGCATGGTGATGGGGAAGCCGGAATAAGGGTATTGATCTTAAACGACGAGGATCTAATGGAGCAGATGAGGGCAATCTATTTATTTCCAGATAACAACTGATGAACAACAACTATATCTGTTATATCACGACGAGTGCTAAGGGATTAAGCAGCTTTAAGCGATTCACGTAGGGAAGTAGATTGTGTGGGTCATCCCGACCTAGCCCACGCTAGGCAAAATAAATGAATCTACCCAGGACAGCTTCGATTCTCTGTATGTGCACTTGATGGTAAGGAAACCACACCTGGCTGGCATATTCGAGAATCCATCCTTCGACCAACGTTTAACAAAGCCGAGTTCTGTGTGAGCTCTGCTAATAGTGTTGTCGATGTGAGCACGAAAGTTAGGTTGAGCGTCGCAAATAACGCCCAGGTAACGAATTACAGAGACAGTGGATACAAGCTCGTTGTTAATGTAATAAGATCTTCGAAGCAGTGGATGACGTTTCCGAGAGAAAGTAATAGCTTGACATAATTTCACATTAAGCTTTAAGAGATTATGTTGACACCAAGTGTAGAAGTTGTTTAGATCAGCTTGTAGTGAGAAGGAGTCAGTAGTGCGAGATATTTGCTTAGAGAGTCTCATGTCGTCTGCGTAAATCTCTAGGTCAGACTATAAAATGATGAGCACAACATCGTTTATAGTCAAATTGAAGATCAAAGGTCCTAAGTGGCTTCCCTGCGATACACCAGAGGATGCTGTGACTGGGTTGGAAACCGAAGGTCTAAAATGGACACTACACTTAGTAATTCGCGGTGGAAAACCGATCGCTTTTAGTTTGAGGATTATGTCTTTATAAGAGATTTTTTTAAACGCTTTGCTGAAATTAGTAGCCACAGTATCCACTTCCTTACAAACTTCCAAGGCACATAGTGTGTTAGAGACAAATTCCGTAAGGTTTAAGAAACCATTGTATTGTAAATGATGCTCTCAAAGATCCTTGGTATGCAAGAGAGTTTAGCAATGAGTCTGTAATTAGAGACATCGCCTTTACACTGATTTTTGTGGATGGGAACGATAAATGAGTCCTTCCACAGTTTAGGGAAAATACTTTGAGCAATTGAAAGCTGGAAAAGAGCAGAAATGGGCGGCGCTAATGTGTGAACACATTTCTTTAGAACAATGGTAGGGAAACCATCTGTGAAGTACCATTTTTTAGTTGATACTTTGTTGGAAGTAGCAGTTTCAATATTAATTGTTTTATCATGGATAAAGGCAAAATGAACACTACTGAAAGGATCGGAAATTTTAACGAAGCTAGCTTTGGCTGAGGTGCACTTCCACTTGTGTCCCCCATCTAAGATTAAGTTGTTCTCTACTGCGTTGTCCCGTGGTGTTGGAGTCGAAAACACTCCAGGCTGGGGCGTTCGTGTCCATGCGTTTAAGGTAACTTAGCCCATAAAGCCGGGTTATCCAAGCTCTTCTGACGACCTCGTGCAGCTCGCTGTATCGCTCGAGGCCATTGTCATCTGCTTCCGTTACTGAACAAACTTCTGCGTAGTAGAGCAGAACTGGGATGATCAGGGTCCTTAACCTCTAAACACATCTTCGTCGCTTTTGCTTCAATAGTTGTGAACACTTCATTGGCTGTGTTCTTTCTATTATGTCAATGTCGCCTGGAAATGTGAGTAACTAAACCGGCTTTTAAAAAATAGCAGCTCTGGAGTTGACTTGCCAGTCCCGTACAATTCTTTCAAGAACGATATTGTCACATGGCAAGGAATCTTTTCAGATCTAAGGACAAAGAATACATATAAGAGGCTTATAAGGATCTCGACGAGTGCATCCTATAAGAACTTTCGTGAAAACATCGACAAAAAAGCAGGCTAATGAAAGTCTTCAAAAGCGGAATTCAGTCAGATTGGCCCCTATACTGAATCGAAAGCAGTGACCTCACTTCCAAATAATCTGATCAGAGGTGGATTGTTTACTGCCTGCTCCTAGCAGTGAAGCTACAAGTGAGTTGAGAAATATAATATCCCGCAGCTGGTATCTGTTATTGGTTGTGGTGAAAGATGAGGCCATCACACAGTCTGTAGTCATCTGGCAACTATTGGGGAGGTGAATGTATAATATGAACAAATATCTTCTAATTCAAGGATCGATCTCAATGACTTACAACCAATTAGGAAGAATTAATTAACAGAAAGAGATATGCCTATCCAATCTACACCAATCAATCGAAGATAATTTGTTTATATTTAGATACGTAATCGCCCCTACCTGTTTTAATTAAGCTCACTTATCCTGTTGCAGGATGCATGAAAATAACATTTTATCTGAGCTAAGACGTTCAAATCGCTTGTGAAATAAGCTAGTTATGCTAGAAATTGTTGACTTTGAGCAGTCTTCGTGCACTAATATTATGATTAGCATTTGAGGATCTAAATACTGTCAAGTGAGACGTCACAAAACAAAAAAAAAACGAAATATTTAGTTATCAGGTTTCTATTAGCTTTTGTCGCAAGCAGACATAAAAACTAAATCAACTCAATTTGGCTATAATATGATTAGTAGACCTTGCCCCAAGAAAACTTCAACCTACCTAGAACCAAACGAATCAGAACACCTGTCTAGAGTAATGTGTCAGGATACGTGTAAAACATTAAAGCCAATTCCTTCGTATCTTCCTTTGGAACCATTGACCTGATTGACCATTTTATTTCGTTTTCATCAATCAAAGTCCAGTTTCTTGTTTTGTTACAGCATATAAAAGTCATCCACAAGAATTGTATCTTTGATGTCTTTGTCCAAATATACTTGTCTACCATTCATCAGAGTAATTCCTCTCCTCTCTGGTTTCAAAGTCTGTTGTAATTAACAAACACAATGTCTGTTGTAATTAACAAAACGTTTTAGTCGTCATGGGATTCCCTAATTATCTCAATCACTTAGGTCGATGGCCCAAGAGTATATAGGATTATTCCAAGAAAATATCTCATCCTTTAACTTTTCAGATGGGAAACGACTAGTAATGGGTCCCATAGAAACAGCGTTAAACGAAGAATGTTGGTTCACTTAAAAAACGGAATGATACCTCTGCAGAGGAACACCTTATTTGACAGCAGAAAAGAGGGTCCTCAAAATTCTAGATTCCAACAACTAGGGTAGAATTAATCCAGTGCAAACTGGAGATCTTACGAGCGAGCAAAATTATTTGCAAATTAGCAAAATCCACCTGGTCAACTCTTTGAAATCTATGAACGCAACTCGTAAAAAGTGGGGACAGACTCTCACTTTTTCCTAAAACCAAAGACAGCCTTATGTCCTATTCAAGGAACTGAGACAATCTCTTCATCCTCTTCTTCTATCTACTGGGTGGATGGGAATGACAAGGACGATTTATGTCGCATACTGAGTGTAGCTTCCAACTGAAAGTCAGTATAACACCGACAGGGTACAAGATTACAAAGGCCGCCAACAGATATAAGAGACCACTTTGCTACAAATGTAGCTTGCACCTTTCCAGCTCCTGAACGCTCTGAAAAAACGTTTTTTTCCCGTCTGAAATAGATTGTCAGTATAAAGCGAAAAAGCTAAAAAAAAACTTAGCTGACAACAGACATCTGAGGGCCGACCGATGCAGTCAGCAGCCTCAGATGTAAAGCTCTCCAAACCAGAAGTTCAGTACTGCATGAGGGAAAAGAAGTGTATGCTTATATAAGGCGAGATAAGCTTACTATAATACATCAATACACTAGAAACAGAGCAAATAACGATGTCTAAAGAATTCACCATGTGGTCAGTGTTCCACCAGAGGCAAAGCAACAGCGATTTAAAGCCAGTTTAAGTGAGCCTCCTGCAGCAACAGGTACCCGCAACCCACTCTGCAGTAACGTTGAAATAACGTCTTTGATAATGCCCCTGAAGAAACTCTTCGGATTGTTTTTGTAGCTTTTGTAGTCACACTCAAGAGACATTTTATCCGTTTCGCCAGTTCCGATGTACTTAGTCCATGCTTGAAGGACTTTTCCTTTTTCAGCCATTCTCGTCTCATCCTTCTACCAATACTGAGCAAGGTTTCTGAACCACTTTTACATTTTTTACCGAAGTTGTTCCAAATAAATTGTGCGCTTAGCTTGTCCTTCATCGTCCATAGCATTTCGAAGCCATTCACGCCAAACTAAATGCGCGGTCTAAGCAGCTTCTTTAAACATGTTAACTTGTCGTTAAGTTTCCTCAAAAAGGACATAGTTTCCGCTTGGGATTACTAGCATTATTCTCTCGCTAGATGAAGATTATAAAATCAAAAGAAAAAGCATTATACGAACCGAACTGTAGGAGGCTGTCGGAATAACAGATCTGTTTTTTTCAGTCTTATAAGACCAACCGGACAAAAGACAGCCGAAAAATTTCAAACAAGTCCGAAGTGATTGTATCGTCTTTCTAAAGCATGTGAAATTGAAATACGACAAAAATCTACGGCAAAAAGTGCTACAATGTCCCAAAAGCAGTAACAACTTCTCGCCGTTCCTCAGAAACATTAAGAATTTTGCTTCAACTTGCTCCCCAACTCTCAGGTAGAATGGTGTTCTAGTTGTCGAGGCAAATCTACTTGATTTAAACTTTGCAGCCAGCTCAACACTTCCAGATTGTGTCAATGAATCTACTTCCGTAAACGCGTAGTAGCAAAAGTAGTCAAAGATTTCGATGTACAAATTCGTTCATCCAGATGGAATTTATATCTCATATTCGATCATCCTACACTTCCCAGTTGATGGAGAAACATTTATCCAGACCGTCCCTTAAAAGGACAAATCTTCTTCTCACTCCTCCCAGATTGCACTTACGTCAGTTCTTTCCAAGGCTACGAAAATGCTAATCAACCGTGAGCTCATGAAATATCTCGAGACACGAAATCTCCTCAATGACCGGCAGTAAGGTGTGTTCGTAATAGCATGGCGATTTGATGGCATGTCTCACCGAAAAGTGGAACCAAATTCTACACCAATCTGGCGACAGCAAGTTACACTTAATATTTCAAAGCCATTTGACAGAGTTTGACGTCAGGCTCATTTTTCGATACTGTCCCCACTTGGGATCGATTAATTTCTCCTTAGATGGATTAGAAATTGCCTTTTGGAACGTTCAATTCAAGTTGTTTTGGTTTAAAGACCGATATCCACAAAATAAATGCTGGCGTGCCCCAGGGTTCTGTCCTCTCTCTGACACTCTTTTGAATTTTGAATAACTAATTGGGGAACACCATCAACAGAGTGGACTTTAATGCTTCGTCGAAACCGTAATATTTTCCATATTCCGTTATGAACGTAAATGATGTCAGTGACCACTTATTCGATGTCGCCAAAAATACTATGAAATATCTAGATTTCTTGGAGCGATGTTAGAAATGCTTTCCTCCTCCCTGATTTGGCCTGTTTTTTACTGAATTTACTGAATTAAATGTAGTTAAGTCGTTTACCATGCAACAACGCATTTTTATTATTCAATCATATTTTACGAAAATGGGCGATCTGTAAAAGTAACATTTTGTAAAATTCGTGAATTTTTCGGTCACATTAATCGCTCTAGTGAGTCCTTAATTGAAGAATCTCTTTCGGTATAGGGTCAAACTCTATATCAACATGCTTGGCCAACACGTACACGTCAAAACATGACCATTGTGAGAGAAAGTTTTCAAAAACCAGCCAGGCACTTAAATTCTCCGCGAAGTCAACAATTGGGCCTCACTTATGGCACCTTACGGCAAATTTTTAAATTTTAAATCCAAAATACACAAAAATTGAGGCCTTTGGACCATCTACGACGTCGCTTATTTGTTCAACAGCATCGAACTACAGCCTACACAAGCCATCAGTCAACCAACTTATCGCGTACGAAATTTGAAGACCGCATTATTTCGGTTAGAGTTATATTGGCGTCCAAGTTAATGTGATTTGGCACCTTCTTCCTGTGGGGTTATTTGAAGAGTAAGGTCTATACCAATAACCCAGCGATAATTCAGAATCTCAAAAATAACATCCAAACTGAAATTGCAGCCATAGACCCACTTATTCTTCAAAAAGTCATCGATAATTTTGGACTTCGGATGGTCATTTACAACAGTAGCCGTGGTGGAATTAATGAGCTGTTGACTCACCCTTTATAAGGCTGTTATAAATTAGGTCCGAACGTCCTAAGACCTCTTTGTGCCTGTTAGATAGGATTTGGATTTGCAGATTATAGGTGATGGTTATATTGCACAGGCAATTGGCACCCTTGAACATTGATGTAATATCTCCTACCTTGTTACCTTGTTCTATCACAATTTTCACCACCAGTGCTTCATTGAAAATGTCAGTAGAATTCGGCCCCTTCAAACCTTCAACCGTGACATTCGTCTCGTTATGAATGCTCACCAGTCCGCGTAGTCTGAAATTTCGTGATTTTTTTCTAAGCCGTTCAATGCGGTTATGTAATGCGGTGCCGGCTGTTTATTTCCTAGCCATTATAACCTGCATACATTCAAAACCAAAGAACATCGATATCTCTCTTTCTTGGCATATAATAATTTTCCTTCGCCTGCGCTGTATGTAAACATTTAAAAGGTGAGCTAAATATCTTGAGTGCACGCCAATGATAACAAAAAAAGGGCTCAGGAGCATATTTTTTGTTGATGAGCTCATAAAGACAGAACATCTTGCTTTCGCCTTTCTTCTCCGTTGGGATGTTGGCGATTATAAAGCAAATTTAGCCAAAACGTCAAAACTTCTTGTCTAAATCTGCTTTGAATGACAAATCCGCCATTGTCTTCTCGATAGAGGCTGTCTTCTCGAAAGTCATCACCGTGTTTCGTATGTCGCAGTTTTTTGACCTTCTAACACAGATCCACGTTGTGGGTGGTCGTGGCTCAAGTGGTAGTGGACTGGCTTCCAAATCGTAAGGTTCGGTATTCGAATCGCAGCCTCGCCCGAAAGACGAAAATCAAGTTAACCAAATCAAGTATGAGCAGTTGACTAGAAATCAATAACAAGCCAACCTTCATTAAGAATTCAATCTCCCCATTAAATGTTGGATGCAACCCATCGAGGGAATAACCACTGAGCCCAAACATCTTTCTTTCCCTCTCTATTTCATTTTCCAAAAAAAAATAACACGTGCTCAGGCACTTTGAGTGTATTCATACCAACTTGAGTCTTAAGTTCTAAAAAAAAGAAGAAAGGATAGCAGTTACATGTGCTTTACATCAGGCTAGGGACTCTGCAAGTTGTTGGGCTGGACGAGGTCTATTAAGGGACTTATAAAATCTATGTGCAAGGACGAAAACAGGTGATCTTTTTCGAAGAGCATGGGTCGGCGACAGTGGTATGATTCATATCCTAGGCTTTTAGCTGTTTCGTAACCGTATATTATATATTTTAAACACTGCGGCAGAGTTAACTTGACGAGTAACATCCAACCTGAAATGCAAGTCCATTGTTGTATCCCCTGGAGAATTTATGAGTGCTGCCGTTAACGGAATTTGATTTCCTTCGCCAACATCTTTTCTTCAGATACCCAGAAAAGTTCATTCTAAAGCCCCTTTAGACCTAATCAAATCAGAACTGAAAGAGAATTGATCACCGCAGATTCCATCTGTGGAGCTCACCCGCTAACGTGGCTAGTGCTTACCCCAATACAACATCTTAAAATATTTAACAACTTGCGTTTGCTGCAACTTTATTGTTCATCTAGTAACGTCTGACGTTACGACGTAATACGAGTAATTACAAAAAAAAAAACCGCAAGGGACAGAGCTCAGAAGTTATATTTTACAATTTCCAATATTTAGGACGTCTTTTACCTTAAAACAAAACACATTTTATAACTTCAGAATAAAGGGAAAGCATTCTTCAGATTATATGAGCTCTATTCGTAAAAGATGTCTAAACGGAATGCTTTTCAAAAAACAGCAATTTAACGTGAATGGGTGTGAACCGCAGCACATATGAGTGCATTATACAATACTTCCAATCCAAAGGCGGGAGTTTGAAAACTCCTCCTATTCTTACATAAAAGAGAATAAATGACGCTTTAACGGCTGATGAGATCAATTACGAGGGGGGCAATAACAACTTTGCCTCTCTAGCGGCATCCGAATCGGAGGATGAGGATGAGCAAATAATAAACAACATCACCAGCAGCATACAAAGGCTGCAAAAGGAAATGCTTGCTATTAAGCAACGGCAAATAGCACGCAGGCAGAGGGAGCAATTGGAAGTATCGAACTCCCAAAAACAAATCCAGCAGCAGCAGAAACAACAACTGCAGCAAAAAAAACAGCAGCAGCAGAAACAACAGCAGCAGCAGACACAGCAACAGCTGCAAAAACAAAAGCTGAAACCACAGCAGCAGAAAAAAAAGCAACAGCAGCACCAACAAGAACAACAACAGCAACAACAACAACAACAGCAGCATCAGAAGAAGAAGGAGAAGGTACCTCCTATTAATACCTATAAATTAGAGGTGAGTGCAACCAAGGACCTGTGTAAGTTGGTCATTGGTAACAATTTTAACATTAAAAGATTGGGGAACGATCGCCATGCCATCCACTGTAACACAGTGGAGGGCTACGCGAAAGTTAAAGAGCTCCTAAAAGAAACGACGACGGAGCACTACTCATACACACCGAAGTGTGAAAAGCGGCAATCGATGCTGCTGAAGGGGTTGGAACCGTCTTTTGATCCTGAGGAGATCCTGGCACTGCTCAAAGAGAAGGAGTGCGAAGGACTCAAGTTTGTGGGGGTAAAGCCATTTACCACAGCTAGAGCTAGGCGGGAAAAACGGAGTCTGCCGTTCTTCTTGGTGCAGCTCAGTCCCGAAAGCCGCCTGGATAGTCTAAGGAGTATCAATGTCCTAGACTGCCAGGTGGTTCACTGGGAAAAATTAAAAAGGAGCGAAGGCGTTATACAATGCGTTCGCTGCCAGAGGTTCGGGCACGCCGCGTCGAACTGCCAAATGCAGCCTCGATGCGTGAAGTGCGCAAAGAACCACAGTTCCGAGGAGTGTGCTCTGGGTGTTGACGGAGCATCCGATAGGTCGCAGCTCTCGTGCGTATTATGTGGGAACGTGGGACACACCGCAAACTATCGGGGTTGTCCTAAGTTCACCGAAATTAAAAAAGCAAAATTGGCTCGGCAGCAGAAGGTGGAGGTCAAACGTTCACCTGTGAGGTTTCAAACACCAGCCGTCACGCCCCAAATTTCCTACGCCCAAATGGCGTCAGGTAGGGGGGCTACGGTACAGCAAGCGACTGTTGCTTCTCCGGCTCCGATGCCGAGAACAACGGAAGCTGCACCCAACATGCTAGCCATCTTGCTCGCAATCCAAGGGCAGATGGCTCAGCTGCAAAAGCAGGTTCAAGAACAGGCCAAGCGGGTGGACCAGATCTACGCGTTGCTGCCGGGCCTAACGCAACACATGCCGTAATGGGTACGCACATGGTGGAGCAAACTTTGAAGGTCCTTGCGGTGAATGTGAATTCATTGATTAGGATCGAACGAAGAGCCGCGATGTTTAAATTGCTACAAGACCAATCTCCTGATGTGCTTTTCGCTAGCGAAACCAAGCTAACCGATAAGCATCAACTGGAGTACAATAATTATATTGTTAGAAGAAGAAACCGGCCCAGATCTAAACGTGGAGGCGGTGTCGCGATCTTCATTAAAGAGGGTATAAAATTTCACAGAGTGTACAAGGGCGTGTTGCGCAGGTTCCGGGTGTTGGAGGCAGTCGTCGTTTACATCCCGCTCCGCAGTGGAAAGCGGCTGTACTTGGCCTCTGTTTATGCACCTGAGGCTTCACAATCCACCCTATTCATTACAGAGCTCGACACGCTTTTTCGACTTCTGAGGCTGGAATCGGGGGAGAATTATTTTATAATCGGCGGGGATTTCAACGCTAGACACAGAGATTGGGGAAATAATTTGCCAAATACTAGAGGGAACCTACTACTCAATTGGTGGGGTCAGCACGATGTCATGTACAGACTCGGTCTTAAAGCGACAGATAACCCGTCGTTTCCCAGAGGCGGGTCTTATTTGGATCTACTGCTGTACGACGAACGTATACGACTGACAGGTACGAATTTACAAACATTAAACTGTCTGCGCACATTCGTGTATGACAGGGACCATTGCGGTTTTAGCACCGAAATTACAGTTCCCAACGAAATTGCGGAATTGGAGGAGTTTGTCCAAAGATATTCTTACAACTTCAGTAAGACCCGATGGACACGCTTCTCCGCAACCTTGACTAGAGCGCTCTCCTCGAACACGCTCCACCCACCGTCCAATAGGAATTTGTCAAACGAGGAGATCGACAATTACCTAAAACAAATGGACGAGACAATTAAACAAACTATGGACACTACAATACTGCGGTATCGACGTACGACTAACGAAGACCTGTTCCGCAATCCTACTATTGACGCACTGCACCGACAGGAAAGTAGACTTCTGACCAGACTTAAAAACTTGTACAGACAGTTAACTGACCGACAAGACCCGGAGATTAGGACACTGAAGTCGTCGATTAAAAATATTCAAACGCTAATAAAAGAAAATTACAGAATTTCTGTAAGTTTGTATTGGAACAACAAGGTTCGGGCTGTAAACACCAGCAACCCGAATATGTTTCCGCAAATAAATAAACTATTTCGGAGAAAAAATCAAAACGACCTTCAGTGTCTTAAAATAGCCCGGACAACAGACAACGAGCGGTTACTGACAATAGCAGGCATTGATGAATGCTGATGATGACGACTTTTTTGTGATCGAGGATCCACAGGAGAAGGTTGAGGCCATGGGGGCCACTTTCCAGGAAGTATATAAGGCCATTGATAACATTGGCCCTAATTACGACCTGGACAATCGCGTCTTGGTGCACGACTTCTGCATTCGAAATGAAATAGGGAACTGGCGATCCGAGGGCTCTGGTTTCACCCGGTTTAGCGACGAAAATATGGCAAATAACGTCATTGCCAGAGAGGGTGGCCTACCCCCGTTCATTTCGAGGGCAGGACTCCATGAGATCTTCGACACAATCAGGGCTATGAAATCGGTGGGGACCGATGGTATTCCGAACATCGTGCTTCGACATCTTCCTCTAGAAGGTGGTTCAACCTATCCCCAAAAAGGGAAAGGATATATCCAATCCGGCGAACCTCCGGTCGATAAGTCTCCTTCCGAATATCAGTAAGGTTTTTGAAAAGGTAATCAATAGAGCTCTGTCTAGGTGGGTTGAGGACAAACATATAGTTCCGCATAATCAATTCGGTTTTAAGGCGGGACATGATATCTCACATGCCGCGTCTAAACTGGTGTCCGATATCCAATGGAATAAAGCCAAAAAACAATGCACTGGTGCCTGCCTTGTTGACTTGGAGAAGGCTTTCGACACCGTATGGTTAGAGGGTCTTTTCTATAAGCTGACTAGGCTGGGGATCAGTAAACCACTCTTGTACATTCTTTATAATATGCTAACCAACAGACAGTTCATCGTGAAAAATGGTGAGGTGACTTCTGTTGGAATATTTCAAATTAAAAATGGTCCTCAGCAAGGTGCGGTCAATTGGCCGATCCTATTTAACATTTTTACAAGCGACTTGATAGGTTAACTTCCTCATACTATTTCGTACGCAGACGATTTGATAGCGTACAGAACAGGTCCAAAAATCGAGGTCATTAATACTCTCTTGCAGCGTGACTTCGATAAGATAAGACGATTTTGCGATGACTGGAAGTTGAAAATCAACTTTCAGAAGTCGGAAACCATTCTCTTTAGGACGCCGTTGTCTGGAGCCTCTAGGGATACCAGAAAAAATTGGCGAAAGTTCTCTATCGTTGGACAACGCGGACAACCTCTTGCCTGTCGAAATGTAGTCAGATACCTTGGAATCTGGCTAGATCAGTTTCTGTATTTTGGCAAAAATGTAGATGCTGCTCTGGCCAGAGCTAAAAGCGCTTTTGCCCTTACAAACAGACTGTTTTATAGCAGCCAACTCGATGCGAGGGAAAAGGTACTCGTAATCTGCTACATGGCCCTTTTCAGGCCCATGCTGGTATTTGGTTGTCCCTTGTGGTTCAATGTACGAGCAAGCTTAATGGAAAAGATTCGGGTGTTTGAGAGGGCTTCCCTTAGGGCTTGTCTTCGCTTGTACAGAACACCAGAGTCGGAGTACAAGAAATTTTATCCTAATGAGGTCCTTTACAACAGGGCGAACCTAATACGAGTGGACAACTTCGTAATTAAGCTGACTCGAAGGCACATTGCAAGAGCAATGACCTCGACGAATAACCTAATATCTGGGGCTTACTACCCCAATTACCTTTACCACGAGAGTATGCGCTCTGACGGCTTCGTTCCACCGGAAGCATTCCTCTACCTATATCAGATAGGGTTGATCCAGGATAGATCAGCGGTCCCGTTAATCTTCCATGTCGCTCGGACAGCTGGGGACAGGCGACTCAACTACAACAGAGACGTCGCACATGGCAGTGTGGATCGACTCAGGTTCAGTAGGGCGGTGGGGAATCGCGATAAGAGGGATGTCATTCGGCAGCACCAGCATTTCTGGTGGTTGAATGATGGAGAAGATGTTTCGTCGTCGTTTCCGTCAATTACGGACCAGCTTGACTAATGAGGCAGAGCTGACCAATCTATTTGCTCAGTAAATAGCGATGGCCAGCTTACATAGGTTTAGGTTAGCATTTAAGTAATATATGCATGTGTTAGTGTATATAAAGGTATATACTAACATATGTATATTATTCTGTATAATGTCTAAGTGTGTTTATGTGTATTTTGTGTATGTAGGTTAAGTAGACTAAGGTTGATTTTAAGTTAGATATTAAGTTTTTATAAAAAATAAAAAATTGTCCATATGCTAAGTTTTTGTAATCAAATTTTTTTCTTAGCCCTAAGTATATAAAATAAATATTTCCAAATAAAATGTAAATGAAGTCGAAAGACATAGATATAAGAATTTAGAGTAGCTTAGAGTGCCTGTGTGGGGCCAGTAAGTTAGTGTAAGATTATTAAGTAATTGTAAGCTAGCATTTAAGCATTTTTTGTTAGTATGTAAGAGTTAGTGATTAAGAAAATAAAATGCATCGAAAACTGAACAGTAGAGCAGAAGAGCAGAAATACTCTTTTCAAATCCTCCAATCCAAAGGCGAATTAACTGGAATTCTTTTAGTTTTCAGATTTGTTGTCAATTTTCCAAATTACCAGAATGCTAGCAACTATTTCTGAATTACATCCTGTAATGGAGCAAGGGTTGCAAATACGAGTAGTACTTCAATGAACTGTGAGGGTTTTACTGGGAATTCAAACATTTCTCCAATTAAGAATAAAGTCCGAAAATACTTCCAAGAAGGCCAGGAAATATCATATGCAAGGCTTTGGGCCGTGGACTGGTAAAAGAGAAGATCATGTGAGGTTGTCTGGTGACGACCCAATTAGACGACTTTGGTAATTAAGAAGCAAAGAGTCAATTAGTGACAAACTATTTCCAACGGATGGAAATAAGGACAAAGAAAGAATTGAGCATAAATAATGCAAATATTTTCGTAAAAACTCTTTTAGCTTCTTGAGGTAACCCGCCATGTGAAACAACATCGACTGTCTGTTCTTGAAAATTTTTAACTTTTGCAGAGTTTAGTTAATGTCGTTCTTTTGTCAACTATGATCCATGTCAGTGTTTACTCGTCGACGTGCTACTCAATTGGGCATCTCCAGAAAATCGCTAGAGAGGGTTTCGAAACTTTATATGATATGATACGCTTGCCATATGCCAGTAGATTCATATAGCTAGCCACAGATAATTTCAGCTGTTCAACCAACCTAATTATCAGCAATGAAACACATCTCCGCTGAAGTGGAAGTGTAAATAAACAGAACTGTCGAATTTTGGGTAAGGTGAATCCGTCCACTTAGTCCATTCAGCCTGGAAGAAGATAGAAAACATTTCTGTCCACGCAACTAAGATGAAGTCAAGACAGAAATCTGCGTGCTTAAGTCTGTCACAGTTGCTGGAATCTAGGTGTTGATTGCATACGATGCAAACATTAACTCATTTATAAAATCTGGGTCCACTACAAAATGCTCGAGAAGGGAAACTCAGCATTTTTTGCCTGATCGTAGAGAAGGAAGATCCTCTAAACTACTCCGACTACAGGACAATGAGCTTCCTCAACATCGTCAACAGTCTGACCGGTGTGATTTTAGCCCAGCAAAGTTCATCACAGATCAAATTTTAACAATACGGCAGATGTTGGAAAAAGCTCAAGAATTCCAAACCGATACACACCACCTCAGTATCTACAGAAACGAGCTGTATATTACCATGTTTAGCTCATTCGACTATGCAGGACAATGATGACAAAACCAAAAAACCGAGACCTTAAGTGTCAGCAAAAGACTTAAACAAGGAGATGCGTTAACATATGAGTTTTTCAACATCATCAAGAACGATTGCGAAATTCACAAGTCAACTTCAACTACTCGTATCTTTCAAAAGTCTGATCAGTTACTCGCATACGCAGTCGACATTGACATAGGGGGAAGAACCCAGCAAGCCATCAATGGAGCGTTTGTGACAAAGAGGGACACACAACATATCTACAAATTTGGTCTAAAAATTTGATCTACTTCTTCTTCTACTCCAACAATATTACTTACCTACTTAGATGGCGTTGCAGTTCGGGGTGAACCTGGGCTTCAACTAACAAATCTCTCCAGTTAGTCCGGTCTTTAGCTCACTGCCTCAAGCTGCGCACTGTCTAGGTTTCCTCAAGCGATGTAAAAAATATTTCTCCCTCACTGATCTGACCTCAATATATAAGACACACGAAATTGGAGTACAATACCCATATCTGGTCGGGTACGCCCAAAACATCTACAAAGTGTTGCTACACAGTGCTTTTATTGAGAATAATTTTTGGCCGAAATGAAGCACTAACCGCGTTTGCTGTACGAAACGGTCAACACTCACTGTTCCCGTCGTCGTACCCACGAGAATGTGGTTACTGTCGCCGAGAGTGTTCTTAATCCAGGAACGATCGGTCTCAAAAACTCAACATTTCACACACCAGCCTGATGAGAATTTTCCACAAAGGTCTCGAATTATTCCCTTACAAAGTCCAATTGACTGAGCAATTGAAACCAAACGACCACCAAATTGGACGTCGAATTTGGCCGAAAAATCGTTTTTTGGTGATTATTGAGAAGCGAATGCATCTGTAGTGAATAGTAGTTTGGCGCGGATTTTGGAGTGGTGGACCGAATTAAATTTTTTAAAAATGGAAAAATATAAAACAAGGAGGAGGAGTTAGAGGTGAGTGAAGGCGAAATTTCGACTTCATCTATCTCCCTCCTGGTAGTAAGGTGTTCGACAGAACACTCACTAACGAGAGCGACTTCACCTGTGAGCAGGCTGGTATTCACACCAGTGATACACAGGGCAGGACCTCGGACAACGGTCTGCCTGCCGCCTCCATCACCGCTGCTAAGAGTGCGAAGAAAGCACACCAAAGGGCAAGGGTTTTGCTACGTTACGCTAGGCGTAAGCTAGCAAAAGTTGAGGGCTGTGATCCCATCAGCTTAAGCGAAAAAGGCGCCTTTGAAAAAGCGAAGGCCATCCTGGCCAACAAATCGCTTACTCAACAGGCGACAAACAATGGCGATGTAGCAGCAAAGGCGGGAGGGGAAGTCGACATGGCTAAATTAAAAGAGGGGGCTAGCGTTCCTGGAAAGAAGGCAAATTTCAGTAGCAAGAGAAGTAGATACAACGACGTCGTGGAGCCGAACGAAAGACGAGCTTCTCGTTGATTTCCGGTCATCTAACAATCGACCAGTGGAAAAAGTCGAGGAGAAGTTCCAAGACGTCCTCTGGAAGGTACTATCCACCACAGGAGACTGGGAGCTTTAATTAGATGGTGCTGGTTGTTGTGGGAATAAGTCTTGTGTGGACTTCCTCAGACGCTCCATTTTGGAAGTATGCGATGCTTGGGAAAGCGTCAGGCTAAAATGTACGACGGTGGCAGAGTTGGCAAAATACACTCTGCCAACAGCATGGGTATGGGCTCCGTGTCCCTACACGTACTCTGAGAAGATCCTAGTACTACTCCATGTGTAGAATCGGGAACTAAAAGCCGATACATGGAGAGTCCTTAAGACGAGGCCTAGACGGCAGTACGGGCAGCATTTTCTGCGGTCCCTTAACAAGGACTGCTACCACACCTCGAAAAATCGAAAGGTATGGCGAGGTACAGCATGGGTAGGTTGATGGTTAAGCTAAACAGTAAGGCAATAACAGCCTGTCTGGTGGAGTACATCACCAGACAGGACGTCACAGCCGTACTCTTACAAGAGCCCTAGATCAATAACGACAACAAGATTCAGGGTCTTAAGCTAACAAATTACGAGTTGTTCTACAAGGTAGAAGATAAGATCAGAACCTGCATCCTTATCAAAAACCAAATAGTAGCATTTCTTTTGAATAACTACAGCTCAGGAGATCTGACAGCGGTAATCTGCGAAAGGGGGTATGGCAAACCACGCTGTCTGACCTCGGCCTACCTCCCCTATTACTCCAAGGTAGTGATCTCGGAGAAGCCAAAGGACTTGGCAAGGCAGAAAACTGGATGCTGGTACTGGGCTGTGGCGCAAACGCCCATCCTACACAATGGGGAAGTGGTGATATCAACCCAAGAGGTGATTGTTTGTACGATTTCTTTTTATCTTTCAACCTCAATATTTGTTATGGAATTTTGTAGTAGTAGTCGACGAAGCGTCAATGTCAGATCACAGTCGAACTTTCAGAACAGGGTATGTAGTTTTCAAAGAAAGATTGGGTCGAGCGTTTCTAGCTACCTCACGAAATGTACGGAACCAGGGCTGAAAGTAGCAAAGAGGTTCTGGCAACTCTGATGGAAACTCACTTTCCGGGATCCACAGTATCAGGCGAGCCTGGCATACTACAGCACACTGAGAACACTGATCTCTCTTACGGTGGACAATTCAGTCCTTTAAGCCGTACAAATCTCCCGGCCCAGATGGTATTCTACCGATTACGCTACAGAAAGCACCGAAGGTAGCAATCGAAAAAATTATGGAAATTCTTAGACACAGTCTAAAAATAGGGTACATACCAATAGCTTGGAGGGAAGTTAAGGTGGTTTTTATAACTAAAGTTGGTAAAGAGGGGCACATAACCGCAAAAGATTTCAGACCAATAAGTCTGTCATCATTTATGCTTAAAACCCTAGAGCGACTACTAGGAATATATGCAGTAATGGCTTTTTGACTGAGTCACAGTATGCATCCATGAAAGGAAAATCTGTAGAAACCGCCCTGCACGAGAGAGTGGGGAAAATAGAGAAGAGTCTACACTTTGGTGAGTTTGCAATGGCGGCCTTCCTCTATATTGAAGTGCACCGCCATAAATAATGTAGAAGCTAACATTGAATATGGCATTACGAACTGGGTGTGCAACATGCTTGCAAGCAGGAAAATAAACGGTTCCATTGGGCAAATGTCATAATGTCCGTAACCAGGGGAACCCCTCAGGGTGGAATCATATCCCCTCTCTTGAGGGTGCTGGTTATCAATGACATCCCCAAAAAGCTTAGTACAATGGGTATAAGTGCCAGGGCATACGCAGATGACGTGGTCATAATAGTGCAGGGAAAATATTTAAATACTTTGTGGGAAACGACAGTCTAGATTCTATATATGCCCATATATGTTTAGTACGAGTATGTACATATTTTCTTCTCATATCAAATACGTAAAAAAAAAAAAAAAACAAAACGAAACCAAAAATAAATAAATAAAATATCAACCAGTTGATAGCAGCTGCAACAACCTTTGTCTATCATTACCCGAACCCAATTTCAATCATCCCTTTCCAGTCGATGTTTTGTTTTGTCTTAACTTTTGCCTCTTTCCATGGTTTGTGCACAGGAGATCGACACTGCACCCAAAATAAAAATAAAAAAATAAATAAAACGTACAAATGAAACATCCGATTTCAAACCTCTATGAAGATTAGAAGGCAAAAACGGTACCTTAGAGAGTATGAAAGATCATTCGATACAACGGAGTTTTATCTCAAGAGTGATCTCAAAGAGAGGTTTCAAGCGAGGAAACGCTGAAAAGGACATTCAGTTAGTCTGGTGATAAAAAGGTGTTCGGTTCTGAATTTTGAAAAAGAAAAAAAAAACATTTAATAAACTAAGAAAAAGCAAAAAGACTTACAAAAAAAAAAAAAACCAAATCAGTTTGTGCGGTCAATTTTAAACACGAAACAAAGCGAAGTATAAACCAGTGGTGAAAGAAACATTTCAATACAAAAAAATATATCTATAATTCGAACGCGAAAAATAAAATAAAAACAAAGAACTACACCGGAAAAATAAAAAAAAAATAAAAAAAAAGGAAAAGAAGGTCTGTTAATATCGACCGAATAGTTTTGACAAGAAATCCAGCAAGCGTGCAGGGGTCATCAAGTGCACAGACCCGCCAGTGTCTAGGAGCCGAAAAAAAAAATAAGAAAATAAACACATCTGTTTACTAAACAGAATCCCAAGAGCACAGGAATCCGCAAGTGCATCCGTGGCAGCAAATAGAACGGCAAGGAAATAGTATCGAGATCACCTGGGTATGGAAATTACCCAGCACAAAGCACAATTGAATAATTATCCAGCATACCAGATCGCAGTCACCCAGTCGGCCAACGCAGTGCAGTTTCACCTCCCCTGTCCCCCTACTCATCCTATCTAACCTACTTCTTGCAAAAGTCATTAAGGTTGTAGAATTTATATGTGTATTGTAACAGTCTTCTTCTCGTAAATTTCATTTTTTTTTTTTTAATAGTTTTCACTGCTCATAAAAAAAAAAAATAAATAAATATAAATACATATATATATAACGGCAATGACAAAGAAAGACAAACAACACTAAAACATATAAAAACAAAGATTTAACATCTACGGTACGTTGAAGGAGAAGGAGTGCACTTCATCCCCTAACCAGTCCGGTGAGTAAACCAAAAAAATTCTTATGTTATTAGTATCGATAATATTTTTCAAACTAAAAATCAGAATCCAATAAAAATTTATGAAGAAGCGAACTGAAAAAAAAAAACAAAAAAAAGTGTATACATACATATATGTACATACTCGTGGGACATACAGCCCTTACATACATACATTTAGTGATAACGGCATTTCATTTTAATTTTGAATTTTGAATTTGATTTACCTAACGTTATTATTTTAATACATATAATCCTAGACTGAGTTGCTTTCATATCAGCATACTCGTACTCATGTGTAGACTCATTTCTATAAGAAAGTTTTTTTTTCCTCATCTTTCAACGATTTGTTCCCCCCCTCCCCCTCTCTTTATCAAAATAAATTTGTATATATATATACTCACTTGAAATGCGATTTGTTTGTTTTTTTTTCTTCTTTTTACTTTATTTTCGGGTCATAGGGAGTCTTAGGGGAAGGTAAACCGGAAATGAAAATACTCAGGAGAAGGGAAGTCATTTTCTGTTTAAGATTTTGTTTTTAAATTCATCATATAGGATGCATTTCTAAGTGTTAGACCGTAGGGGCGTGAAGAGATACTTTGGCGAAACATGGAGTGATAATTAAGGAGTCAACGGACAAAACAAGGGGTAGCCGCACAAGATATCCACGGACCGCGTAGCTACCATGGTGTGACTAGCTATTCATGCTAGCCACTAAGGGGTGGGAAATTTTCCGTAGAGAGGACATCACCCAGCTCTCCTCTCTTTTGGTGCGATTGGAGGTGAGAATTTAATTTCAAATTGATTTCAACGGGAAGAAGATTTAAGGTTGTCGCTTAGGATGAATTCGGGTCCCCTTTTTTTCATACAAAAAAAAAGGAAACATTTATACAGCTCAACATCAGGAGAAGGCATGAAAATAATGTAACTGCGGCTGGTCATTTTCAGTAGCAAGATCCCACACCATTCCGACGAGCTTAGGATGGAGCTAAAACTTGCATGCCTACCGCTGCTGGATGGTCAAGCCCCCTCCTACTCTTTGCCCGGACTGGCCGCTCTAGGTGCCTGTATTCGATGGTCAAAAGGGTGAGGGAAAGGTAGAAGGGAGGGTTCTTCGTGGAATTGGGTTTTGTTTCCAATTATTAGTTGTATTTACCATCGTTGTACATACAGTCACTAGGTTGAAGGACCCTGGGTTCAGTGCAAATTATCTAAGCACCCCCCCCCCATATTATTTTTGCCCAGCATTGAAGGCAGGGCAATAATAATTATCGTATAATTATTATAATAATAATTATTATAATAATAATTATTATAATAATACAACTTTAAGCAAAATTATATGGAGGTGGCCTTGGAGACGATCCGCACTTGGGCAAAAAACTGTGGTCTCAATGCCAACCCTTCCAAAACGGAACTGGTTCTTTCCACCAGAAAGTACAAGATACCGCAATTCAAATTCCCAAAACTCAACGGAGTGGAACTGTCATGGCTGAGCTAATGCAGATGAGATCGGTATCCGAAAGAGATATCGCCATCTACATCGATAGCCAGGCCGCACTCAAGGCAATAGAATCAACCAACGTCAACTCTGATACAGTCAGGGACTGTCGCACAGCGCTCAAGGCACTATATAGTCAGAATCGGGTAAGACTGTGCTGGATGCTAGGACACTGCGTTATTAAAGGAAAAGAACAAGCGGACGAGCTCGCAAGAAAAGGAGGGCTCCTCGACAATAGTGAGGTTGCTAATATAAAACCACCCTTTGCATAGTGAGGGGCACTATCGATAAAATAATCATAAAGACTGCCAACCTAAGGTAATCAAGTCTTGAAGGACACAGGGTATCCAAGGCTCTTTGGCAGCTCTTTGACGGCAAAAAATTTAGGAAGTTAATAAGACTGAACAGGGATAAGCGTAGGACAGTAATAGGAATCCTGAAAGGACACTGTCTCCTGCGGCATCACGCAAAGAGACTCAAATTGTCAGATACGAATATCTGCAGATTGCAAGTTGTTGTGGACAAAACACACTTACTGTGCGAGGCAATATCGCGTAGTTGGAGAAAATTTTTAGGGAAAAATGTTTTCCGAAAACCTAGAGGAAATAGACGACACGAACTTCAAATGCCTTCTTGGCTTTTGTTTAGGTTTTTGCCATTTGAAGACAAATTCAAATGGTTCCACAGGCATAGCGATGGGCCCTCACCCATCCTAACCTAACCTATTTATTTATATTCTTTATTTGTAAAAATAATTTTTTTAAATCAAATAATTAATAATTTATTATATTTTTCCATGAAATGGTGCCCTCCCGATACAAATAACGACCACGCTAATATCTATTTATGTATCTTCAGGTCGGTTGGGTTGTCATTCTTCCAAATTCTCATCATCGACTGCATCTCTACTTCGACAACAAACTCCAAATTGCGTCGTGCCGATTGTAGTGTTCTTGGATAACAATTCTCCATCCATCATTCATTTTTATGGTTCACTGGACAATAAAACCATGAACAGCGATCTAATAAGACATTAAAATTTATTAATTAACCAACAATACACCAGGGCGGCAGCGTTCAGCTCTAATTACAAGACGATTGTTAGAGCCTTACCTTCCCCACGACGGATGGTGGCCTCCATCATCTCGATATGGCCAGATTCAATGAAAATAAAAACATTCCTCTTAATTAGAGGGCTGTCAAATAAAGGAATCCTCTGGTGAGGTGGACGCGCGAGTTATTTTTTCGATTTACTGAGTCGAAAATTCGAAATACCGCAATTGTATTGCTGTGGACTTCCCCCAAATGTGGCATGGTAGTAGAACCAACAGTATCGGCTCGATTGCAATTAAAAAGGCATTTCAGCGGTTGAACTTAAACGCAATGTAGGCAATCGAATTTGGGGCAAAAAGACGGATAACCTTTAAGGACGAATGTTAGGAATTACTAGTTACCAACTATGTACCAGAAATCGAAGGGATTTCATGGATGGCTGAAGCAATCTGCTTACTGAGACTTAATTAATGGCAAAATGTCTTCTCTTCCTTTTGTTCTGGCGGCAAAGCATTAATTAGGCAATTTCATCGCATGGCGTTGTTTCGAACGCTCTCTCGGTTTTATGGTTTCTACTTCATTTTGCGTGTTCACTTAGATTGGAGATTGTAATGACTTTTGCACAGGTGTGAGGTTACTATGTTTTCGTTACTATTTCTTTCGAGGGGTAAGGTAATGAAATGGTTCGAATTACAATAATTCGAATTAAAGTGTGCTGAAGTGGCGAGATTTGGAAGATGATGTATTCTTAAATCTGACAGTGGAAACGTTGACGGAGGGAGATGATTCCAATGAGTGCTAAGCTGTAATCATTTGTGATCATTTGGAGGAAGTCTTCTTCATGGTCGGTGAGGTGGAATTGATTTTTGAATTAAAATATGTCATGGGGTTGTTTGTGATACCGGATTTTCAGTGGAAAAATTACGGAAAGTAATGGGCTTCCGTAAGCGACACTTGATCTATTGCGCTTACTTAATTACGCTATAGTAGGGGTTGGGTCTGGGCCTCAAGCAATAAACCTCTCCAGTAACCAGGGTCGTTGGCAGTTAAGTTTCGAATTTCAGGACAGTTGAGCTTTTCTCAACTGCGCCTTTGGATGTGGAATCTTCATAGGTATTCCTTCACGGAGTTGGTAAGCAATTATACCGTATGCCTCGATGTCGCCTCTTGAGCTCCTTTTAAGGTTTCAGCACTTGGCAGCTCGCTCTGAACATGCGATATGGTTTAATGGAAGTAATTAGCGTGTATGCCTAAGCGTGTGCTTTTTGTGCCGTTGCCCTAACTGGCTTGCTATACTGCTGCCAATACTACCCTTTCTAGGTGGACTGAACTGACTTCTTTGGGCAGCATGATCCTGCAGGTGTACCTAGGATCACTAAGAACTCGAATCATCCAAGACAGTGGGCCTTTAAGGGCAGTGTGATATCTGATTTCACATAATTCATGGTCTTATGGCTGGTTTTAACATAGCCGGTGTACCGTAAGTAGTAAACGGCATATATTGGTTTCAAGGCTTCCTGGATAGGAAAGGAAGCATTGGTTGAAGTTAAGGTTTGCTGTAGGTTTGAAGTTGATGGGTGTCATTTTGTCGATGCCCAGTATTGTAACAATTACTACACATCAATTACGCCTACTTCACAAGTGGTAGCCATCGACTACTGGCCAATGTCCAACCGGATTCGACTTGCCAAACTTATAAACGCGATTGCTGAACAGCAGATAAAAATATCACCACTATAAACAGGACAGCGGATGAATTCTCCAGAGCGAATCAACTGTGAAGTAAAATCCCATAATAAAGCAAATCAGAGCTTAACCGGGCTACTCCGACTTATTTGGAGATCAAGCCGGAAAGGATTTCCGAGATTAAGCCAGGCCCCTGGAGGAGAGATGGCGACAGATGAGGTCTTAATGGAAAAATGTCAGCGTTTACATCTCAAAGCGGGTTACTGGATTCAGTCTAACCGACAACTCGTCCTAGGGGTGTCTATAGTGAAACCGGACCACCAGCTTGGGAGTTGTGGCAGCAGATTAACTGCGCGAAGAGATAAAAAGTTACGAAACAACAACAAGCCTCGGATACGGAGGAATCTGCTCTTGACAACCCCTGCAAGCGAAACAAGAACAACAAACTTCGGATCTGCACGTGGAATGTTTAGCCCCACGTGCAGCCGAACAACTAGCGATGGCGCTAACATCTGATTTACAGCGAAATGCGATTGAATGGGCCGCACAAAAAGAGAATGAAAAACTGCGACATCTACAATACTACCACAATTTCTGACCACGGCAAAACCAGCGCCTATTTGGATGAACCTCGTAACAATCCGTATTAAAGCTACATTTTCAAACATTAGCCTTATATGCACGAAAAAGATGACGACACCAAAGATAGTTTCTATGAGCTCTTGGACAAGACCTACGAGCAGTGCCCTAGCTATGACATTAAACTAGGCCTCGGCGATTTTAATTCAAAGTTAGGAAGAGCTGGGCACCTTTGGTAGTACTGTCAGAAGGTACTAAAGAAAGACACCGTTTCCGATAATGGATTCAGGCTAATCGATATTTCGGCGGGGCGATACATTGTCATAGCTAGCACGCGGTGCCCACATCTCGATATTCATAAGATAACGTGGAGAAATACTTATCGATAAACTGGAAGCCAGATTGACCACACAGGTATCAACGCAAGGCACTCCTCCGGTATTATGTCATGGTTTTCCGAGGGGCCAACATCGACTCGAACATTACCTTGTTGTATCGAAAGTACGGTTACGGATATCGTAAAAACAAGCGGACGTCTACAGTCGCAAAAGATCGCCAAATCCATTTCTCATCGAGTTTCCCTTAATGCCTTTAGGGGTCCCATGCCGCCGCCAGCATCATGTATCGAGTGACGGGCGACAACATTGTCAAAAAGCTGGGTGTTGGTTTTCACCCGGCCACCACAACCAAACCCCTGACTTGAGGACGAGCTAAACAAGATACATATAAAGCGGAGCTGCATAGAAGGAATAGAACTCAGGAGGTCGACGAAATTGAAAGATGCTGCGCCAAGAATGATATTCGGAAGTTTTAACAAAAGGTAATAAAAATAACATGCCACGGTCACAAACTCCGAACCGAAGCCTGTAAACACGGCGAAGGGAACATAGTAGTAGAGCCGAAATCGATGCTGAGTCTCTTTGTAAGGGCAAAAACACCTTTGGGTCTAGCCAGAGCAACATCTATATGTTTGTTAAAATACAGAAATTGATCTAGCCAGATCCCAAGATATCTGATTACATTTCGACAAGCAAGTGGCTGTCCGTGTTGTCCGACTATAGAAAACTTTCGATAATTCTTTCTGGTATCACTAGAGGCTCCAGACAGAGGTGTCCTAAACAAAATGGTTTCCGATTTCTGAAAATTGATTTTCAACTTCCAGTCATCGCAATATCGCTTAATTTTGTCGAAGTCAAAGTGCAAAAGTATATTAATGACCTCAATCTTTGGACCTGATCTGTACGCGATTAAGTCATCTGCGTACGCTATTGTATGGTGAAGTGAACCTATCAGATCACTCGTGTAAATGTTGAACAGAATCGGCGAATTTACCGCACCTTCTTGAAGACCGTTTTTAATGTTAAATTTTCCAGCAGAAGTCACATCGCCATTCTTCACGATGAACTGTCTACTGGAAAGCATATCAAAGAGAATATACAGCAGTGGTTTACTAATGCCCAACCTGTCCAGCTTGAAAAAGAGTCCCTCTAACCATACGGTATCGAAGGCCTTCTCCAAGTCAATCAGGCAGGCACCAGTGCACTGTTTCTTGGCTTTGTTCCATTGGATATCAGAAACCAGGTTCGACACCGCATGAATGATATCATGACCCGCCTTGAAACCGAATTGATTATCCGGAACTATATGTTTGTCCTCAACCCACTTAGTCAGGACTCTATTGATCACCTTCTCGAAAACCTTACTGATGTTTGGAAGAAGACTGATCGAGCGGAGATTCGCCGGATTGGAAGTGTCTTTATCCCTTTTGGGGATGGGATGTACCACCACTGTTTTCCAATGCGCTGGGTAATGTGCATTATTCATTGCATTATTAAACAGGGTGGTATAAATGTCCACCGCTTCTAGTGGGAGATGTCGAAGTACAATGTTCGGTATTTCATCGGTTCCCACTGATTTCTTACTTCTAAGCGATTCGAATATCGTTTGGCGGTCTTCCTTCGAAATGAACGGTGGTAGTACCCTATCGTTGGTGACGACATTATTTGCCATATTCTCGAAATGTGAAACCAGAGCTCTCGAATCACCAATTCACAATTGCATTTCGAAGGTAGAAATTGTGCAGAAGGACTCGATTCTCCAGATCATGGTTCGAGCCAATGATAACATTCACCTTATATACTTCCTGGAAAGTCGCTCCTATAGCCTCTACGGATCCTCGATCACAAAAAAGTTGTCATCATGAACAGCCTCATTTGGATCTGTGCCTGCTGCTACCAGTATTTGTTCGTTGTTCGGGAGATTTTAAGACATGGAAGGTAGTTCTGATTATTCCTCCGAAATATTTGCCCGAATTTTATTGTTCCAATGCAAACTTACAGAATCTCTGTAATTTTCCATTATTATTGTTTGGAGGTTTTTAATCGACGACTTCAGTGTCATATTCTCCGGGTTATGTCTGTCAGTAAACTTCTGTACAAGGTTTTTAGTTTTGACAGCAGTCTACTTTTATGTCGGTGAAGTGCGGCAATAGTTGCGTTGCGGAATAAGTCTTCTTCGTCTGTGCGTTGATACCGAGGTATCGTTTTGTCCATTGTTCGTTTGATTGTCTCGTCCATTGGTCTTAGATACCTGTCAATTGCCTCGTTTGACAGATTTCTGTTTGACGGTGGGTGGAGCGAATTCGAGGAGAGTGCTCTAGTCAGTGTTCTGGTGAAGTATGTCCAACGCGCCCTACTATAATTGTAGGAATGCCTTTGAACAAACTCATCAAATTCCGCAATTTCGTTGGGAATAGTTATTTCGGTGCTGAGACCGCAATGGTCACTGTCAGACACAAATTGCGTAGACAGTTTGTAGTTTGTTGGTTAGTACATGCCAGTTGTATTCGTGAGTCGAACAGCAGAAGATCCAAGTAGGACCCATGTCTGGGAAACGACGGACTATCCGTCGCCTTAAGCCCGAGTCGATACATCACACTGTGCTGACCCCACCAATTGAATAGTAGGTTTCCTCTATTATTTGGTGTTGTGGCGTGCATCCATTTAAACGCGTGCAAAAATGAACTCAGTACGTCACTTTTCTAGCAACATGTTGCTTAGAATAAGCAAAGGCGTTGACATGTAAACGCAGACTTTATTTATACCAACCAAGCTAAATTTTTAGTACAAAGTATGGAGTATTTAAGCCAAAACCTGTGTGTTTGCGGTCTTTTCAAATTCAGTGCAAGTCTTACCACCACAGATCGAGCACAACATCGTAAGTGTTAGATTGAGAGTGCTTCTCCATTTTTTTTTCTAAAACATATTTTTTTAGAAGTTCAATAATTCCACACTTCGGATTTCGTATCACATATGGAAAGTGATAAGAAAAAATCTAAATCTGTGGTAAAGAACTCAACCAGGTAAAACTGTGAATCCCCTTCATTAATCACAAAATTAATAAGATTTCTTTATTTCTATAGAAAACTGCGGATAGCCATTGGTAAAGATGTTCATACGGTACATTTGTGTCACATCAGGATACAGTTACCTAGCGGCCGTAACTAACGGAACAGATAGCCCATACTTTACCAAGGCATCCGCAGACTTTCAGTGACCTAGTGGTTTTTTTTTACAACCGACATATAAACTAAAAAACAGAAAAAAACGTACCTAACCTTACACATCGCATCGACAGTATGAGACATACATATATACAGAGTTACATACATCGAGACTGGAAAAAATAATGTTACACAATAGTCAAACTTCATATCAGAAAAGGAAAAAAAAAAAAACAAGTTCAGCTGTAAAAACCATACATATGTATGTGCACTCAGATGTCATAATATAAAAATTCACCTGCATCAAATGATTGAACCAAAAAAAAAAAAAAAAAAACAATTCAGTGTATCCATAGTGCAAATATCTCCTATATTGTTCCCTTGTATTAATGATTACGATTCAATCAATTCATAAACTGTCAGCTATGTAAATTTAATTTTTCAATTCGTATAACCTTTTTATGTCATCTATTCACGTGTCGTGTGGAAAGCTTAATCTAAATTAACCTAACCTAGAATAACTTGCCAGAAAAACCTACTGTAATAAATATATGTATACATTATTCAACTTATCTACTTCTACTTACTTTGAATTAACTAACTAAAATTACACCAGAAATAATAATTAACAAAAAAAAATATAAGGAAGACCTATAAAATAGCTTAACGTAAAATTATCCTATTGTGTTTAATCGTAAGGCCCAAGAATAGATTTAAATTTTAAGTAACTAACTATTTAATCAACCAATGAAAGCAGAAAGCAGGGATTTGTGCACAAATTTCGACGCTGCAATTAACATCCAGATTAAAAACCGTGAGTACCAATTTGATTTACAAAAATGCGTTATTTGGCTTTAAACAACAAAACAATGTATATGTATATATAACTTGTAACTTACTTATATCTTATATTCTACTTATGTATATACCTATATCTAAATTATTACCTACATTCATTTGTTCTATATATTCTGACTTCCGTATTAATCAACCTTATTTATACTCGTAACATGTACAAACATACATGTACATACCTATCAAATTAAGCGAATAGTATGTATTTTTACCAAACTGATCTGAAATCTCATATGAATTACATTATTTGAAATACAGTGCTTAAAGTTTAAATGTAATCATGCATTAATATTTCTTTTTTTGTTGAAACGTGCAATATGATTTGTGCTCAAGAAGAAGGAGAATCTCTTGGTGTTATCTTGCGAGATCCCAAGCTGAAAACGACAGCTCGTTCTTACCGACCTAGCCTGCAGGCCAGATTTCTCCTCATGTCAATATATCGACGACATAGTAAAGACAAGATAGTCTACATACTGCTTTAACATTTTCACTCCTCTCAAGTTTTAAACCACATTTCGCAATAGCCTCATTACGCACATTCAAAACGTGCGATATGGTTCCTTTGGTATGCAAGGAACTAAGACCCCTTTCTATATTTTCCCTTCGCCTTTCAAAGGTGAGAATATGTACACTTCTTGGCATGATTTTTTTTGTAGGCCAGTAAACAAGCAGCAAGTACCCCCCCTCCGACGAGCTAATTGCCGTGCATCCGCAAGCATGCCAACCGCTGCTTTCAAGTGAGAACTCTTTCACCTTATCTCACCCTGGCGGGTTACTACTAATAACTATCTAGGTAACCATTTCTTAAACTACTACAGTGTATTATTTCCCCGATCACTATGTTTGGCATTAAAATCTCCGCCGATAATAAAGTAGTTCTCCTCCAATTCCAGCCTCAGGAATCGAAAAAGCATCTCGAGCTCTGAGATGGATAAGGTGGATTGAGTAGCCTTAGGTGCATAGACAGACACCATGTACAACCGCTTTCCACTACGGAGGGGTAGATACACGATGCATGCTTCCAGCACCTGGAAACTACGTACTACACGACTGTATACTCTTTTAAAACGTATACCTTTTCGTACAAAGTTCGTAACGCCTCCTCCCTGAATGGAGTTGGACCGGTTTCTACGTACTATTTTGTATCTTTTGTGGCTCATTTTGTGTCTCTTGGTAAACTTATTTTCGCTAACCAAAAGCACATCAGGGGCTTGGTCTTTAAGCAACTTAAATAGTGCGGCTCATCGTTCGAGCCTAATCAGGTAATTCACATTCACTGCAAGGAGCTTCAGGGCTTGCTCAGCCACGCACGTACCCATTACGACAAAAGGTGCGTTAGGCCAAGCAGCAGCGCATAAATTTGATCCACCCGCGCGGTCTGTTCAGTTATATGACGTTGGAGCTGAGCCATCTGCCCCTGGATAGAGAGCAAGATAGCTAACATGTTAGGTACTGGTTCCGGTGCTCTGGGCGCTGGGGCCTGAGAAGCTTGAAATGAATAACTTTACAAAAAAGATGAATGCAGGTCTAGAGGCGATCAATAGGACGGGATCTTGGTATATGTGGCACACGCCTATTTGGTTTAGAACAACAACATCTGCATAAATTCATCATAAATTCCCCTCTACAGAGACGCTGGTAAATTAAATATTTTTTGAAGAAGTCCCTCTTCAAGATAGAAAGAAGAGTATTTCTGGCATCCTTAGAACCAACGTCTCGATCGAAGACATTATGCATCTGGCATAACCTTGCCAGTCGCCAAATAAAAAATACCGGAATTTTTCAAATATATCAAAAAAAATACAGCACATAAAATGTTCTAAATTAAATTACTCCTCCGACAGACTAGATACTCGTACGTCTCTATTAAAATTCCAAACTGCTCCAAACACGAATACCCGTACGAGTTACGAGTAATACGGCAAAAAGTAAGCATACGCCAGAGTAACCCTGTATGTATATCTAACTCTCTGCTAAAGCTTTGTATCCATAATATGCGAACAATGGAACCTCATCATCAAAATCACAATTACATCCTGGTTAATATATTTGAACACATTAAAGCCTCACATATACTCCAAACTCAAGGACAAATAAATGCGTTACGTTTTATTTGTGCGACTGAGAGTATCCGTAAGTTCGTGTTTCGTATACGCATACGTACATCTTCAACCTAAATTAATTGCTTCAATCGTAAATTATGACAATAAGTGTTTTTATTGATGATCACCACAATACGAATACACGCGCATCTGTTATCCTTAAATGGAGAGATGATACAATATATCTCCGAAAGATGAATCTGTAACGAGTGCATCATCTCTGGCATTTAGCCTAATCCTTCTTTATTCATCCTTAAATGGATTCCTTGCCATAGGATTTCGATTGCCATTTTAATGTCATGTACCATCTTCTTCCTCATTTGGGATACAAAGGCTTGGAGGACCTCCAGAAATGTTAGGAGATGTTTTTTATATTTTTTTTAATTTTCCGTCCTGCTATTTCTGCCAAATAGACGATACTCGTGAAGTCTGGAATCCTAGTTACGATACAGCTGCCGATGTCATGTCAGTTGGTGTTTGTTTGATGCCAAACTAATGAAAATCGACAGCCATCTTTAATGCGGAAACGCGGGAATCTTGTAACTTAATGTGAGGAAATGAAATTTAAGTAAATGACCACGTGATGTGACTAAACATCCGGGAGTATCTTATCATGGAAATGGTTTCATAAAAACTAGCGAACCGTGGTAAGAGGCTTAAAAGTTTTTTTTTGTTTTTTTTTTTTGTTTCTGTCTTGGAGGCGTGAGTCTGAGGCAGGTGCTGGATCAATCACTTGATCGAATGCGCTCCTGGGGTATCTACGTATATCCAGCCATCAGCAGTCTTGATGTGTATTCGATTTCCATGTTGATTGAATGTGATGTGGACTGTACTGTACTATCAATTGGAAATGGAATTGAGTGGGGTGTGGGTGGCGCTTGAATTATTTATGACGAATGGTGGATTCTGAATAAAAAATTAATATTTTCGGGAACAGGAATTTCGTCTAAACAGGCAAGTGGGGGCGTCGAAAATGTTGAAAAGGAAAATATACGACGGACCTTAAGGATTTATGTCATTTTGCCACTAAGCATAATGCGTTCTATTTGTATCCTCACCGACTTTTCTCAAGAAAATGTTCTTCTATCTCCGTAGACTAGGTTATTCGAGCTTTGCAAAGGCAGGCATATCTGTCCTAGATGCCTCTTGGTGAAACCTGCCAAACTGCTGCCAAACCTCAATTAGGAGGATACACTTACAAGTTATACTGCCTGCTATTTTTAAGCTCTGGCATAACCATTGCTGATTGGATAAAATTTAAACTGCACATGAGACTGAACGAAGAGGGGATATTTCCAAAACCAAATATAACCTGGGGGTATAGAGTACTGGTGTTTACAATCAAAATTTCTGCAAAACAGTAGATACGAAAGGTAAAAATGAATTGACTGTTGACGGCTCTTGCAAGCGTTTAAAGGAGAACGAACTTCAGACCTGCATGTGCAATGTCTGGACACTTAACAGGCCACATTGAAGTACGATGGGATTGGCCGGATATAAGAAGGATGAAAAACTCTGACATATACTATGCTGATTGTTGTAGGGAGAAGAAAGAGCGCTTGTTTCCCATATGTGGCAAACTGAGGCAAGAACTCTTATTTTCCCGACACGTGGGTTAAATTCGAAACATAAGGGCGCAGTTACCAAAGAGTGTTTTTATGGGCTCATCAAAAAGAGATATATGCAATGTCCGATGTATACCGTTAAAATCGCGGAGTATAAGGATAGGTGTTGCTTTCCAACAACATCTACGGCGCGCTGGAAGAATGGGAGATTGTGTGTTTGCAGGAAGCTAATTAATCGCATGAAATATAAATTGAAAACATCGCGAATAATTGGCTTTGATGCACACAACACAGATAACAAAAATGATCACAAACCAACGAATCGAATACAGACTTAACCGCATCACAAAACGATTTGACACGAGACAAAACTCAGAACTATCAAACTGTCAATATGCCGAGCTACGAAGAACATATCGATCTCGCTTTGACGAATTTCAACGCCACTTGAAGAATATGGTTATAATCTCTGACCAAATCCAACGAAATTCCAGGATGGCCGAATTGCATGTGAGTGAGATGCACTGCAACACAATGCACTCTAACACCTACTATGGGGTGGCCGTGGTGTAGTGGTAGTAGCAAACGCTTCTCACTCGGAGGGTCCAGGTTCGAATCCTGCCCATGGCAAGTCAGTTTTTCATTGTGTAATTGGAACTCAGACAAAAAAAATTCTGCGTGTGAAGGCATAACACTGACACGTAGATTTGGCTGTTGTAGAGTTTCAAGCACAGAAAAGAAAAAATACTGTGATATACCTCGAATCACTCTGAGTGAATAAAAACTCTCCGTCCTATTCGGACTCCCACCCCTGGAGAGCAAACATAGAAACCAAACACACCTGAGTTTCAAACCACTACAAAAACAATTTTCCTTTCTCCTCCTTCTATGGCAACAGTAAAAGGGTATCTAACCCCTTAGGCGCGCGTGAATTATAAAAAAAAAAAAAATATTGGTGGCATTGTTTGGGCTGGTGTGTTGTTCACATATTACACTTAGGTAAATAAGCCAGGGTGATTGACCGTAGAAGAAACAGCTGAGTGGTACATAAGCCATCAGCAGCTTCGCGGGAAGAAGAAATTCATATGTTAAGCCACTGCAAAGTCGACGAATTCATACCTAACCTCATGCGCAGTGTGTCATGCCAAAAGCTAGGGCACACCAAAAACCCGCTGCACCAATGCTATTGTTTGTAAAGACTGCTGTCTCCCCCACCACATAATAGTTGCACACGCATCTATTGTATCAACTGCAGAGAAGAAACCCAGACGTTGATTCCGCTTGCCCCTCACTTCTCCGGTACAAATCAGTCAATAAGATCAAAGCTCATCGCAGATGCACTGTTAAAAATGCTTGGCAGATTTACAACGATAACCCTTCCCTTCACCAACTGCAGCCTCCTGAAAAGCGAAATGGTAGGAACCCGACTGTAGCGGAAATAATTAAAACACGCTTAGAGAATCAAAACAAATCGAAAACCGCCACCTTCACCAACTCCGCTACCCTCTCTGACAATAGCGTGCAAGTCGCAACTCAGCAAAGAGACTCTTCAAACATCGAACCAATCGTACATTCAGCAGCTCCAAAAGAAACAAATACTACTGATAATGAAACACAACACACCACACAACCACTCCAAAGCAGGCCAAAGAACAGCCTACCACAGCAAACCAACATCGAACATGAACCACATGCAACTAAAAAACGACTCCCACCAAACGCTTGCAATGGGCCACAGAAGATAAGTCACATCAACCTACTTCCATAAATTATATAGATCAAATAGAAACTGATTCTGAATCAATTGGTATTGATTCAGAGCACATCGCTCATACATCAAAACACTCACACCCCCAATTTCTCACTCTCTCTCAATTCCGCAATACCTGCAATACACCACCCACATCAAATGTAAAATATCATGAACAATAATAATGGCTCTATTGGATATTGACCTTGTCATCCTCCAATGGAATCTTCAAGGATTTCTTAATAACAAATACGCTCTAGAACGATTAATAAATAAATATAATCCAGACATAATAGCACTTCAAGAAACCCACATTACAGCAAATACAAAAACATATTTTAAATTAAAAAACTACCAACCTTTTCCCCATAACAAAGATTACCATTACGCAAAAGCTGGTATAGGCTTTCTTGTAAAAAACAATTTACCTGTAGTATCACACGTTACATCCTCTTCTAACCTGCTCCATCAAACAATTGAAATTAAAACAAATAGACCGGTAAAAATTACAAATTTATATAGAGAACACAGTGTAGAAATCACTCCAGAAATCCTTAATAATATTCCTTTAACCAACAATAGTCACCACATTATTGTGGGAGATATAAATGCACACAATATATTATGGTGTTCAAATAAAACCAATCTCCCTGGATCGCGATTTGAAAATTTTGCCAACGATCATAATCTAGTCATCCTTAATGATGGGTCATCTACATTTTTTAGCACTAGGAATACCTTCACGGCGATAGATGTATCTTTTGCATCCGAAGATATTGCTCCTTTGCTTCACTGGGAGGTTGAACCTTCGGGTTCGGAGAGTAGAGATCACATACCAGTCATCATACGAACGCCAGATAGAAGATTGCCAAAAAGATTTCAAACACGTTTTAAAGAAAATATGGCAAACTGGAATCTGTTCAAATCGACAACGCAAGCTTTGACCTTTGCACGACACACGTCACTCAACTCTAACCAGGAAGCTGCAAGTATTAAAAAAATTATCAGAATAGCAGCATCGAAAAGCATTCCAGTAACCAAACATAAAGGCCACAGGTCAAATTCAGTCTGGTTCTCTGGTAAAGAAAAAAAAATCTAGCCTGGGTTAATGTGAGAAGAAGCCCAACCACCGATAACTGCATTCTTTATAGAAAAACTTGCGCAAAACTTCAAAGAGAATCCATTCAGGCTAAAAGGTTATCGTGGGAATATTTTGTCAACACCATGAACCCTTCTATGGACCTAAAAACATTGTGGAGCAAAATTAGATCAATTCGTACCTCGAAACCACCTCAAGATTTTCCATATATGCTCATTGGTCATAACCTTCAAAATGACCCGGAGGTCATAGCTAACGCTTTCGCAGAAAAATGGAAAGGGTATTGTTACGTCAGAGACTTCACTTCCGTTTTCCTCTTTCTAACATTCGCCTTTATCTTTTTTGCATTGCATGCCAAGCTACCAATCACGCGTAGCATGCATGACCAACAATGCGCGGATCATTTTTCCAAACGATTCACTTTTGCGCTACACGCGCTGGCAAATATGACACCTTCATCAAAGCGCATTCCTTTCCCGCAGGTAAACCTGTATTCATCGGAAATGCTATGTCAACAAATTTGCCATATAAAACATGCAGATAAGTTTAGTTCGGTTGGCTCTCTATCGATATCTTCCGTAGAGTTAAGTGTTGTGAAAATAAATTGAAAAGTAAATAAAAATTGTTTTTTTTATTAATTTGCTAATGAAAGAACATAACTGTATAGTGCGGACACCACCTACCCAGATGGCACGATTCAAAAAAAGATTAACTTTAAAATAGACGATCTTCCGAACTCAACTGGCCAATTGGAATATCTTATGGATACAATAACACTGGCTGAACTCGAGATGACCCTACAGACTGCGAAAGGGACGATGCCGGGAGAGGATAAGATCACGTACAAAATGGTAAAATATAGCGATGATAGTCTCAAAGGAAGAATTTGCGCTTTATACAACAACATCATAAATACTGGAAACTTTCCACACGACTGGAAGCGGGCAAAGCTCAAACCTATACCCAAAAAGTCACACAGCTGTCCAGAAGAATATCGTCCAATCTCACTTCTCCCCGTTCTCTCCAAGATTTTTGAGAAAATTCTTGTAAGACGAATCTGTTGGACAATGGAGAAAAAGATGCACCCAGGGCAACACGCTTTTAGACCCAACAGAGGAGTTCAGACGCTCTTACACCTATTAGAACACAAAATCACTGAAAACTTATCCGGTAACAAGTATAATGTGGTCATTTCTTGGGATCTAGAAAAAGCTTTTGATAGAGTCCTGGTTTTCCCAGCCATTAATCAGCTGAATTTATGGGGAGTCCCGAAAAAGATCCTAAAAGTAGTTGAATCTTTTTTATCGGGAAGAACATTTCAAGTTAACGTTGACGGTTATAACTCATCCTCAGTTAAGCTTGAAAACGGGATTCCACAAGCATCGCCACTATCAGTGATTATATATAATGCCTACATTACCAAACTAGCCGCTGCAAGATATAGCCTTGACTTCATAGGAATTTATGCTGATAACATCTATGCCTTAGCTTCAGGGGATCCAAATTGGGTCAAACAAATTTTAGAAGAAGCAGACTCAGCTATCTTTAATTGGGCACAAGAAAGAGGGGCAATAGTCCCACCAACCAAAACAGAAGCTCTCCACGTTTGCAGTAAAAGAAAATGTACAACGTCGCCGGTCATCCTTCGTGGATGTTCAATTACTCTCCAAAGACAACTCAAAATACTGAGAGTTTGGTTCAGCGGAAACCTTAAATGGGATTTACAGTTTAAAAATGTCTCAAACCAGTTATAATTGCGAAATAATGCATTGAAGATGATATGTTCACGCCGAAAGGGGCCACACCTTGAAACTGCCCTCCAAATAGCGAAAACACTTGTGGAAGGCACTCTTCAACATGGCATGACAATATACATGTTAACTACGAAAAAGAATTCGGAAAAAATTGACGCATCGATCAACGACTGTTTCCGCACGGCAACAGGAGCGTTGAAAGCTACGCCTATTGCAGCACTCCGAGTCCTAGGAAGAAAGAGAGCAGTGAATATAGCTAGCAAGGCATTGGCCGACTTCATGCATCCATTGCACAATACTACTAAGGCGACGCTTCTAAACAAAACATCATTCAGAAAGAGCTGTACCTCCGCTATAAGCAACATGGTGTCCTTACTATGTAGCCAACATTTATGCCTCCCTAACACCCTTTTAGAGACTGATTTTAATCCCCCTCCACCTTGGAAAAGGAATTCACTGAAAATTAACTCCACTTTGGAAATATACAGGAAAAACGAAACACCGGATAAACTATTTCAACCTCTACACCTGGATATGATTGGTTCTTCGAATGCAGTCCGATTTTTATACACCGATGGCTCGTGCAAGGACAATAATTCTACCTACGCTGTGATTGAGCTTAACAAAGACGGAGAAACCAAAATCATCCAGAGAGGACTCCTTCTGGAACTAGCTGGCAGTTACACAGCTGAACTAACGGCTATCGAAAAAGGGATTTCCATCGCACAGACTTGGTCAGAGAATTTATTTGTTATTTTCACTGACAATTTAAGCATTTTAAAGGGACTACGAAGTGGATTAAACAAGTGCCCCTCCCTAGAATACATTAGGAGTAGTCTCAACGCTAACGAGAACCTATCCTTAGCATGGGTACCCGCACACGTTGGAATTAAGGGTAACGAATTTGCAGACATAGCCGCAAAAGAAACCATCAAATACCCTTTGATAGTAACAGTCCCCAACTCTTATCAGCTCACCAGGAGAATCTTCAGAGGAATTGGAGACAGCCGAGGAGTGGAAATCCTGCCAAACATTTCTTCGAATGCACCACTATCGTCATACTCGTATTCCATACAATAAAACTTTCAGCAGAGACGCCTGCATAAGACTGTTGCGAATCAGGGTAGGAAAAACCCTTTTCACAACTAGACATCTTTACAATGGAGAAACACCCGAGGAATGTCAACATTGTGGAAGGGCTCTTACAATTTGGCATATCATGGTCACCTGCCCAATTTCCAAACCCAGAACATATCGAACAGCAACTACCCGAAGTTCTGAACCCAGCAGAGGCTCAAACTCTTCAAAATATCAGAAAAGCCACATCTAGTCATCTTAAATTTAACAACATATAACAACAACAACAATAAGAAAAATTTTATATTATTAGTTTTATGGAAAATATGACCTATGAAACGACGACATCACATGGCCTTGATGCCCAGATGTCTTAAAAAAATAGTTTATAAATTAATTTCTTTGTAAAACATAAATATGTTAAGCCACTCTTTAGCAACACTCAACGAATAAAGTTTTAAGTTAAAAACCAAAGGTCACGAGTTTTTATTTAATTATTTTTATTTTACTTGCTTCAGTTCATCTAACTGAAGGAGTTATCGGTTTTTTCTTCTCTTCAGTTCATCTAACTGAAAGGGTAGCCACCGCTTGTGAATCGTCTATTCCAAGCCAGCTTTTAAATCCGCTCAACTCAGTTATGGACAATAGCAAAGGAGGACATCTTTGGTAGAACAGCTGATAAGCATAGCTCATGGACTTTGAGGAGGGGTAAAATATTACTATATCATACACATGGTTTCCTCATCTTAATGTACATAAAACGATCGAATTATCAAACGGTACTTTAAATTGATCATATGATAGATGTAAAGGATGTCTTTAGTATTCTATACGACTGAGCGTTCCGAGCAGCCAATATTGACTCGGATTATCACCTTTTTGCAGCCATAGTGCGAATGCGGATTTCCCAAGCGGAACAATAAAAAAGAATTACGTAGAAAAGCTGCAATCTCAATCTCACCACCAGCAAGCTATGAAGACCAGTGGCAATCCTGTCAACATGCAATCAGAGACACCGCAACTGATGTTGTACGTTTCACCCGGCCACCACCAAGAATCGCCTGGTTTGATGAAGAATGGCGGCATGCACATGTAGCTAAACAAGCGGTGTGAGATATAAAATTGATTCTGGCTTTATAAGCTTCGTTCATTCCATTCATGCAAAAGCGTGTTTAATGTTGGCCTCGAGTTCGTCCAAAGTGGTTGGCTTGTTAACGTAGACCAACGACTTGACGCAGTCTCATGACTGTCAAATCGCATGAGCATTGCGTCGCTTGTATCGCATGTAACGCCGTTTTTTTTGGAACCACAGCTCGGATATATTGATGTTATCGAGCTCTGACTACAGAAAGCCGGTTAACATCGCTCTATAGTTGAGACCTATGACGGTAATGGTGTCTCCTTCCTCATTTCTAAAAAATAAGGTCCGATGATGCCGCCATGGTCCGATAAACCCCATCAGACAGCCAAACTTAATAGATATGTACATTGGTGCTTGGCCGAACATTTGTGGATTGTACTCGTATTCGCTCCAGTAACAGAAATTTTGCTTGTTGACATAGCCGCTAAGCCAAAAATCGGCCTCGTGTGAGAAGATCCATTTTTGGATGGTCGATGAAAGATGGTCGTCCGGGTTCAATTCATGCATCAGCATATTCTTGTACGGATGTAGCCCCAAATCCAGCTGCAAAATAAGCCGGGTTGAACCTCTGGCGATGCTCAATTCACGCGTTACAAGATCTTATCTGCTATATTGTGTGAACGTCTGAAACCATCCGCCAACAACCTGATTGGTCCTTATCAGTGCGGTTTCAGATCAAGGAAGTTCATAATCAACGAGATCTTCACACTCCAGTAGACCCTGGAGAAAATCTCAAGATGTCCAGATCGTTACCCACTATATTTTGGGCCACACATGACACAATTTACAGAGGCAGCTGTACTGGACTGTGTCTAGCTTTGGCATCAAACTCGTCTGTCTGCGCAGAGAGACGATAGAGAACGCTTGCTGCTCCGTCAAGGTCGATAACGACTTAACCGAGACCTTTGATGTCAAAAAATATTTTTATACAAGGTGACTTCTTTAACATCATACTTGAAAGAATTGCACAACACTAACATCGAACACTGAACGCACAAAAATCTACGCAACTACCAATGTACGCCGACGATATCGACTTAATTGGGAGAAATCCGTGAGGTCAAAACCAAGTATTTGATGTCAACAAGAATGTACACACAACATTGACGAATTTGGCAGAACATCATAGTCAACAGCTATAATTTAGAGGTAGCAAGAGACTTTGTCCATCCCGACCGTGTTAAAATTCTGCCAAAAACACCTCAGCAGAAATAAAACGAAAGATCACTCTTGTCAATCGCTGTTTCTCCGTGCTAAGAAGGCAATTGTATAGTATGGACTAACTGCAGAGACTTGTTAGCTGATGTTCACCCCGAACTGTAGCTCCAACTAAGTGAGTAAGTAAGCAATCTGCAATATGTCAGGCGACCGGTGTAGCACTTTTGCTAACAATACCACCCAATATGAATCGAATCGAGTTGCAATATCGTAGTATCGCAACTCACTCCACCACCTCACCACGAATAGAACAGAAGGTCAGAGTACTGCACACTCATCAAGTCAGGATTTGTCAACTAGACTCGTAGAACCTTCCCTCTGAGCAAACATATTTGACTTATTTAACGGATCCAGGAATTTCAGAAGGCGTTAGGACAACTATTCGCACCGAAGGAGAGGTACAAGGCAACCTTTACCATTCTAAACATGATTCTTATGAAGAATGGAACTCTGTCAGAGAATTAGTTATGCTTTGCGATTGTTGTCTGGTTACAGAGTTTTTCCTTTTAAAACTTGAGAATCCGTTTCTGTTATATGTCAACACCCCGAATAGTTTGAGGCTTACTTGACATGGCAATCGTTCGTCAGCGGGTGTAACTTATTACGAAGAATGTGTGCATATTTGCAAAATTGGCTGTGTCTTGAAACTGACAGTAGAAGAACTTCAGCTTGTAATATATTCGTCTCAGTGGAAATGCGATTCAGAGCAGAGTGATCATGAGAGATGCAGTGAGAACGCCTACAGATCGTCCGAGCTGCCGGAATGTAGATCTGCCACGACTACGTAAGGAAACCAAAAACCTATAATTTAAAATAAATTTGCATTTTTTAGAGATCAACCAAATCATTGAAACAGTCAGTGCATTCCATAGAGTGGTTAAAATCCTCAAAAGGAACAATCGACTCTACCTTGGTTACTTGAGCGATAAACCCGATTCTATCTGCATCGATTGCACCACTCGTACAAATCTCATTGTTTCAATCCAACAGAAAGTACTCCCCACTGATCCCAAAGATCTTCGACGAATTTTTATCGATCTTCACAATAATTTCAATATCTTTTCTAAAAACGTTGATAACGATCTTGAACTGTCTTGCTCTCGAGTGTGAACTTCTTTTTTCGAAATTAGACCATCTCCCCCCATCTCTCCTCGTTATTTATTCATATGATAACAATAATTCCTTGAGGCTTTCAGAAACTTCCTTCCACTTCGATTTCCGTAAAACTAATTACATTAAGTTCAACAATCTTCTCAAAAATGTTGACTTTAGTTTTTTTCAAAACATTAACATAACCGCAGATTCGCGATTTTCCACTGTATAAGGCAAACTACTCCTTTTATTTGACGCAGAAATCCTTCGTCATCTCCTCAATGGTACGAGTATAACAAAAAACTTCGTACATTTCGCAATAAGAGAAACAGGTTATGGCAACAATATGTCAAATCTGGTTCTGACTTTGACCAACAAAACCACCTCCTATCTTACAATCACTTCTCCCTACTTTCTGAATATCGTTACCAAAGATATCTTAGCCAAATGCAATCTTCCATCATCTCAGACCCTAAAAAATTCTTCCAATTTATTAACACAAAAAAAAAATCCGATTGCTAATCGCTAATCTATTTGTGAACTTATTTAGTCAATCATTTTCGGCCCAATCTCTTTCCCCGATCCTGATTACTTTTCTTACCTGAGCAACTGTTGTCAAATGTCTCCCTCGTCAGTTGAATTTACTTCAGTGCAGTTACTAGACAAAATACATAAACTGAAAGACGATTTTTCCCCCGGTCCTGATGGATTGCCCGCAGTTGTTTTAAAAAAATGTGCTGTTAATCCAATTAATCCCCTCACTAGTATTTTCGAACTATCTTTGTCTGAAGGGCTCTTCCCTCATATGTGGAAAAGCGCTTTTATTACCCCTAATCACAAAAAAGGATCAAAGCACGATATCACCAATTATCGCCCCATTGCTAAACTATCCTTCATCCCCAAGGTTTTTGAAAGTATTGTTTATGATTATTATATTTTATTTTCAATGTAAATCTATATTTTCAACCAACCAACATGGTTTTCTCAAATGAAGGTCAACCACCACCAACCTCATTGAGTTTGTTTCTAGTTCACTGTGCGCCCTATACCAAGGGAAAGAAATTGATGTAATCGCCACGGACTTCAGTAAGACCTTTGATAAAATCTCGTGCAACTTATTTCTATTCAAACTCAAATCTCTTGGTTTCGAACCTAGACTGACCTCTTGTATTAATTCCTACATTAAAAAACGCTCCTACACTGTTTATTTTCATTCCCATTTTTCTGATCCAATTCTCGCCACTTCGAGTGTCCCACAAGGCAGTCATCTCGGTCCGATAATTTTTATTTTGACTATTAACGATGTTGTTAACGTCATACTCGTATCTATGCCGATGATATGAAAATCTATGGACAGATGTCAAGTCTCTCTGACTCTTAACCTTTACGAGATGATCTTAATAGATTCTCGATATGGTACCACAACATAAAAAAAATGCCAAGCCATTTCTTACTCCCGGAGGCGTTTGACATTACCAACCCGCACCTACTATTAATCAAATCAAAGAGTAGCTACAGTTAATTCAATGCGGGACTTGGGTGTCATTTGTAATACACAGCTCAATTTTCGCATCCATATTGACTCCGTAATTGGGAAAGCTAACCCCGCTCTCGGATTTGTTAAACGATGGTCAAAAGAATTCTCCAACCCCTATGTCACCAAATTCCTGTACATAACCTTTGTTAGCCACTTCTCGACTACGCCAGCGAGATATGATCTCCTTACTACGATGCACATATTCTGCGCATTGAAGCTGTCCAACGTAGATTCCTGCGATTCGCATTACGTGGACTACCATGGGCTGACCACAATGTTATACCCGCCTATGTTAATCGACTCAAACTACTTCGTCTCCTCTCTTTGGAAAAACGTCGGAAGTCCGCCGATATTCTCTTCATCTAAAAACTTTTACCCGGCGTCATCGACTGTCCCACAATATTCTCCCAAATCCCATTTAACACCAACCCGTGTCATTTAAGATCTGTCCATCTTTTTCGTCCGAATAATCACAGCACAACTTATGGTCTCAACGAGCCACTGTGTTGTATGCTACGTGAAACAAATCGGATACGTCAAGTGTTCGATTTCCAATGCAGCAGTCCAGCCCCAGTCATTAGACCTTAATTTAGTTATAAGTCATAGTTCTGAGTTTAGTTTGTCAAGTTATATGTTTGTATTAAACATTTCAATAAACTGTCACTGGTTGAGCCGGGCCTCAAATCAAATCAAATCAGCCAGACTGCAAACTCTCAGAAAAACTGATCCACCAACACTGAATTGCGATTCTTGAGCTCATGCTCAGAATTCACTTCCCATGTAACCAGATCACAACTATAAGGGGCCAAGTAGTACAACCTGTATCCGGCATCTGTTGGGGTGAAGGATGAGGCAATTACGAGTAAGTATGCTGTTGTACCAAATTAAGCTGTAAAAAGATGTATGTAGGTCAGTTGCAATAATCACTTAAAAGAATCTTTGTCAAAAGCCTAGTACTGGTCTTCATACCAAACTTTGGGAGAACAATGAAAGCAAGTTTTATAGAAGATGTCATCCCGCAAAACCTGAAGATGCATCAATCTGAGTTACTTTCTGCTGAAGAGTGTGAATAATATGGTTGTGCTTCATGTGTGCAAAACTGTTTTACGAGTGCATTCTCGATTTATTGTGCGATACGACGCGCATATCTGCGGAAAGAATCTTTTAAGCGCTTTAAAGTCAGTGAGCAGAATTTAATACTCTCTTGACAAGAAGGAGTACGCATTTTCATCACGACAAGGGTGACTTTGACAACACAACATTTGAAGGGACATGTGTTATGCACATTTCCAGACAACACGACCGACGGAGATGAATTTATTGGTTGCAGATGCTTATTGCGGTCAATTAATGATAGGGGGAGCAGTTAGTGCGCTTAGGGAAGCGTCTTTCATTGGTGCATAGTTTTCGACTCCCTGTTTAACATCCACAATACTTCTAACAGTTGTCTGTTGGAACAAGCCCTCTGTAAAACATAGGCGATTCGAAGTGTAATTGACCACTGGTGCACTAGGAATTGGCTTACAAATCTATCCTATGTGACTTCTGGCCTTCCTCGAAACAGATTGTTAAACTTCCATTCCTTGATATTCATATTAAAAGAGAATTAGTGTTTGGTACAACTTTCACTAGAGTTTCGTTGATATTGAGTACTGATTATCCAGTCTAATGGATATGCCGACAACAATCGAAATCCAGTTGCGGTTACGAAGTCTCACTCTCACTCTCACTTACACACTCATGGCAAAGAGCCAAATTAGAAGGGACAAGGAAATGGCGTGACATATCGTCGTCTATAGTGAGAACTAAGTTGCGCTTACCATCCTACTGAATCTTCTCATCACCTCCACAATATTTTGAAAATGTAAGGCTTTCGTGAACGCAGTTGCAAAAAATAATTCATTGAGTATTGTTTAGTCTCAGGTCACAATGCAATCGCTCGAAATGAGATCGCCAACGGACTTCTTGGGGAAGGCTCAGGTGAGTACTTATAAGTACCTGAACATGCGTCAGTACTGCTACGGTTCTTATGATTACAACTGTAGAAGCCATGACTCTATTACTAGGAATGGTTTTGTACTTCTGCGGTCGAAAGTTTGGCTCCATTACGGATTGCTCTATTGTGAGTGCGATTAAGGCAATGTCATCGCTTATTCCATGCCTAGCCAGGTTTTGTTTGCGGCTAAAAAAATTAGATTTCGAAGTTGTCCACCGAAGAGCAAATCGAATGGTGCACGTAGACGCTCTACGCCGGATGACTGCCGAGGCAGGAAAGGAGATTAATACCGTCGCTTCCCGTATCATGTGAGTTAAAATTTTGGGTCTTCAGTATGCAGCATCAGGTTCCAAGGCTTGCCACGACGATCAATTTAGTTGAAGGTCGAGAAGAATCCGAAGCCAAAAAAACAATTCCAACTCGAATTCTCTTGTAAGAATGGAAGGCTGTATCGGCGTGATGAGCGAAAGTTGTGCCATCTAGCGTTCGATTGCGAATTATTAAATATTTCCACGTTGACATTGGCCATTTTTGCCTCCCAAGCCAAATGGTATTCGACTTCAAGCTGAAGGATATTTCAATCAATCATTTTCTACAAGCTATGCACGCCATGGAGGATATCCAAGATGATGTCAGCATGGGACAGCGACGTGCAGAAGTCGCATAACGAATAGCCGAGGAGATAGAGAGGTGGAAGGTAGGATTCAATGTAGAGCATAAAAGTCCTAGAATTTATAGGGAGGGAGTTATAGAAAGTCTCACAAGTTAGAGCCTAAGTACAAGCGCCCGTAAGTTGTCTGCGGCATGACCGATTTATATTAGAAGAGATAAGATGAAGCCTTGTTGTTTGTTAAGGACCAGAGTTTGACGACAATGAAGTGGATGATGTGGTAAAATATCACTTGGAGTTCTTCGATAATTATGAGTTCTACGAGTTCCTCTTCCAGATTTGACACATCTTCAGTATCTGCACTAGAAAAAGGATCTAAAACCCAATTCGGTATATTTATGGTTAAAATATCTTAGAAACGCTCCGTAAAATCAACATGAAGAATGTTCAAGTATTGACAGTAAGTAAGCAAATTTTCCTATTTTTATCCAACTCTACCCAGCTTGCGTTTGAAAAGAAAGCCTTTTCCCGCAAAAGCGGCTATGACGTTTATTGTTCTAATTATATTCAACTCATCCATTAACTTAAATATTTTAAGCAGGTCTGTCGAATAAGCTATGCCATTTTTTGATAGAATTAGGTTTTCGGGCAATTTTTCGTCTCTGTCCTGTAGAAAGTCTAGTACTGAGTTAAATAGATTATCCCTAATCCTCCCACCCGGTGACTTTGGGTCACCATTTCAGTTTCGAGAGTAATTTTCTCAAATTTTTGAAAAGCGATCCCATTAGCACTCATTGACTTTGTTTCTCTAAGGAAACACTACGTAGAAATGAAAAAAAAATGTTATGAATGTATATACTCTAACAAACATATACCGCCATCATTATTTACCAACCTAATCCACCCAGGTGGTGTCTCATAGTCACCTGTATTGCAACAATAATAGAGTATATGCAAAAGCATGCCTTGTGTGCAAAGTGTGTTCTTTTATGAGTTTGGTGGGGGCTTACGCTCACATTTATTTCGCTTAATGCAATCTTAAACTAACTTAAAAACTAGCAACAGTTAAGGGTTAGGAAGTAAGGGAACGGTGGAGGAGTTCAAGCTTAAGACGAGAAGTGCTCAGGAAAAAATCAAAAAAGGGGAGGTTTGAGGTGACCTTACGGAGCAGGAGATTGGTTCGTCAGAGACATAAAAGTGCGGTGGGTTGGAATATAGAGGAGACGAGGACAGCATAAATTACGAGGGTTAGTGTTAGTGTTGAAGCAAAGGGAAGCGCAATCCACAGAACCAGAGAGCAGTAGATGAATGAAGAGAATGTCAGCTACGTCTCTGCATTTTTCGAGGTTATTCAGCTTAAGAAGTTTGAGGTGGTCATGATAGGGAGGTAAAATAAGTTTGTCATTCCAATGTAGTCCACGAAGGGCAATTCGAAGAAAACAACGTTGAATGTTCTCGATTCGGGATATATGAACTCGCTGAAAGGGGCACCATACTTTGCTGGCATATTCGAGAAGGGGCCGGACAAGGGTAATGTAAAGTAACCTTGTCACATAAGGGTTGCGACATTATTTAGTTCGATAAAACCGATCGATGAGTTGGCTTTAAGATTTATCTCATTAATATGCGAACGGAAGTTTAACTCTCTATCGTATAAAATTTCAAGGTCGTGAAGGGATTGAGCCTGGGGTACAGGTTGGTTATGCAAAAAATAAAGTCGAGAGGGGGATTGATTGGACTTACGAGACAAAGTCATAGATTAGCATTTGGAGACATTAAGCTCAAAGCCATTTTTGGACACCAAGTAGAAAATCTATCGAGGTCTTCTTGAAGAAGAATAGAGACTTGGGGTGAAGAAATAGTTTTGGAGAACTTAGTGTCATCGGGGTAAATGGATACGGAGCAATGTTTAATTTTCCTCTCAAGATCGTTTATAGTCAAAATGAAAACGAGGGGACCAAGATGGCTGCCTTGCGGGACACCAGAAGTGGCTAAAAAAACGCGGTTGAGAAGGCTGACCTAAAGCGAACTCTATAATAAGGGTTCTCCAGATAGGAATATACCCATTTTCGTTGCCATTTTCTAGGGCTGAAAGCGCAAAGGATACGAATTCAACTAAGTTTTTAGAAGTTGATCTACCTTTTAGAAATCCGTGCTGTCTGGGTTATATAAGTGACTTGCACTGAAAGCTTAGAACTTCGAACGTTTTAGGTATGTGAGCTTCTACTGCGAGCATAGAACTTGTCGAGTTGTAGAGGCTGAGTAGGGTCAATGAATCTCGAGAAGAAGTTCTCCAAATAAGTCCTGAAATCAAAGGATGCACCACCCCCTCCCCACCTCCCAAAACTCTGCCTACTTCCCCTGGGCTGGATCAAGGTGTCCTACGACGCATGCCGAAGATCTACCTGGTTGAGGGCCCAGGATCTCCAAAAATAGCTCAGTCGTGAACGGAGTATCCGGATACCTGGCGACCTCCGGATTAGCTAACCTTAAATGTATACGGCTGATCTCTGAGATGTGCGGACATAAAGAGCAAGATTAAGCGGGCTAAAAACATCCGTGCCGGTTTCCAAGAGGCCAAAAACATATCGTTCCAAAACCCCTGGGCCATTCAACAGCACATCTCTGAGGTCTTTCAATGAAGACCTAAAGACGCAATAGTGATATATAGGAACGATACCGACGGTTCCATTACACCTGGATGGTGACAGCTGGTCAAGCTGAAGCTTTCGAGCAACTTCTTGGACATCATGAGGGAAAACCCCGGACCGCCCCCTATCGCAAGCGACGCTGGTTGGCACCAAGGCCATGCCAAGCTCATCGCGTGTTCCAACTAGAGATCTCTTGATCTCTTCACAAAGGCCATTGGTGGTTTAGGAGAGATTTGGCCAGGTGTAAAGCTCGAGGTCGTGTCTAAGGAAGACATTCCTAACAGACCTCGAACTTGTACTGGATCCCAGACGAACCCAACTCCCTCCCAGAGAAGAAAGCTTCATCTAGGAGCTTTCTTCTACAACGACCTAGAAAACATAGACGTTAACAGTCTCCTACGCTTTATTATAAGTACAAACTGGTTCCATTAGTAAGAGAATCATAGATCCACGTGGCGGCATCACAATGGGCCAATAGGTCTAAGTGGGTTGGTATTTCCAAAAGCCACTCTTACCTAACCTAACCTAACCTAGGTATGTGAGAAAGCTTAGCAATGGGACAGTAGTTGGTTACTTCATTCTTTGATCCCTTTTTGTAAACCGGGGTTATGAAAGAGGTCTTCCAAACTTGAGGGAATTCCCCTTGTGTTAGAGACAGATGAGATAGGGAGGAAAGTGGGTGCGAAAGATTGGAGATAGACTTTTTGAGAAATATTACTGGGAGCCCATCTGGCCCAGGTAAAAATTCATCATTTAGATTTTGTAACTTTTCTTCGATAGGGATGTTTTCAAAAGGTCGAGAGAGTGAGGGGCCAATGGAGAAAGTGGGATGTACTTGAAATATATGTTGTCTGCAAATGACTGTTTAAAAAAGTTTGCAAAATAGTTGGCAATAATATGTGGGTCTGTCGATGATACGAATATATTATTGAACGAGGGAGTAGTTGACGAATTGATAAAATGTCTTAGGGTCGTTGATAAGGTTGGTCTGCGCTGTGTTGAGAAAGCGCTGATAGAGACAGTTATAGAGCTGGGTGAATTGGAGGTAGGTTCCAAGATAGTTAGAGTAGTTATAATAACAATTGATGCGAAGAAAAACTTCTCATAATTTGTTTCTTTTGTTTCGTAAAGAACGGAGTCTTCTGTTATACCATGGAGAGGAAATACATGATGTTTTGTGCCGTGAAAAGAGGACGTAAAGAGAAATGGAATTAAATATTTCACTGTAGAAAATGGAGAAGTTGTAAGAACAGATGGTAGGGGAAGAAGTGGACTGGGGTGGCTTTGAATTGTCATGGTTACTACCGGGAAACTTTATTTAGAGTCCGTTAATTTTTTTTCGCTTTGCACCAGGTGTCATCAGAACACAAGTAATAATTCAGTTCAGATTTTGTGTTCTCTAGTAAGTTTTTCCGAATAGCAGTGTGTGTTCTTACATTTTTGTGAATATTGGTAGGTTTTTGTCATGGATTACATAAGATGTATAAGACAATTACCTTGTTGTACACATATTGACATTCAAGCCGTAATGGCTCAAGGAAAAAATCTTACACATGAGGATATAAGAAGGGCTATTGAAGGTATCAAGGCGGGGCATGAATGATATCATGCCCCGCCTTGATACCGAATTAATTATCCGCAACTATATGTTTGTCCTCAACCCACTTAGTCAGGACTCTATTGATCACCTTCTCGAAAACCTTATGTTTGGAAGAAGACTGATCGAGCGGAGATTCGCCGGATTGGAAGTGTCTTTATCCCTTTTGGGGATGGGATGTACTACCGCTGTTTTCCAATGCGCTGGATAATGTGCATTATTCATTGCATTATTAAACAGGGCGGTATAAATGTCCACCGCTTCTAGTGGGAGATGTCGAAGTACAATGTTCGGTATTTCATCGGTACCCACTGATTTCTTACTTCTAAGCGATTCGAATATCGTTTGGAGCTCTTCCTTCGAAATGAACGGTGGTAGTACCCTATCGTTGGTGATGCATTTCGAAGGTAGAAATTCTGCAGACGGACTCGATTCTCCAGATCGTGATTCGGGCCAATGATAACATTTGCCTTGTACACTTCCCGGAAAGTCGCTTCTATAGCCTTCACCTGCTCCTGCAGATCCTCGATCACAAAGAAGTTGTCATCATCAACAGCCTCATTTGGATCTATGCCTGCTGCTACAAGTATTTGTTCGTTGTTCGTCGTTCGGGTGATTTTAAGACATGGAAGGTCGTTCTGATTATTTCTCCGAAATATTTTATTTATTTGCGGGAACATATTCGGGTTGCTGGTGTTTACAGCCCGAATTTTATTGTTCCAATACAAACTTACAGCTGCTCTGTAATTTTCCTTTATTAATGTTTGGAGGTTTTTAATCGACGACTTCAGTGTCATGATCTCCGGGTTATGTCTGTCAGTAAACTGTCTGTACAAGGTTTTTAGTCTTGAGAGCAGTCTACTTTTCTGTCGGTGCAGTGCGTCAATAGTTGCGTTGCGGAATAAGTCTTCTTCGTCAGTGCGTTGGTACCGAGGTATCGTTTTGTCCATTGTTCGTTTGATTGTCTCGTCCATTAGTCTTAGATACTTGTCAATCTCCTCGTTTGACAGATATCTGTTGGACGGTGGGTAGAGCGAATTCGAGGGGAGTGCTCTAGTCCGTGTTCAGGTGAAGTATGTCCAACGAATCATACTATAATTGTACAAACTCATCAAATTCCGCAATTTCGTTTGGAACAGTTATTTCGGTGCTGAGACCGCAATGGACACTGTCATACACGAAAGTGCGTAGACAGTTTGTAGTTTGTTGGTTAGTGCATGAAAGTTGTATTCGTGAGACGAACAGCAGAAGGTCCAAGTAGGACCCGTGTCTGGGAAATGTCGGACTATCCGTCGCCTTAAGCCCGAGCCGATACATCACACGGTGCTGATCCCATCAATTGAATAGTAGGTTCCCTCTAGTATTTGGTGTATTATTTTCCCAATCACTATGTTTGGCGTTGAAATCTCCGCCAATAATAAAATAGTTGTCTTCCAATTCCAGCCTCAGGAATCGAAAAAGTGTCTCGAGCTCTGAGATGAATAAGGTGGATTGAGTAGCCTTAGGCGCATAGACAGACACCATGTACAAAAGCTTTCCACTACGGAGGATGATATACACGATGCATGCTTCCAGCACCTGGAAACTATGTATTACACGACTGTATACTCTTTTAAAACGTATACCTTTTCGTACAAAGTTCGTAACGCCTCCTCCCTGAATGGAATTGGACGGGTTTCTACGTACTATTTTGTATCTTTTGTGCCTCATTTTGTGTCTCTTGGTAGGCTTAGTTTCGCTAACCAAAAGCGCATCAGGGGCTTGGTCTTTAAGCAACTTAAATAAGCTCATCGTTCGAGCCTAATCAGGTAATTTACATTCACTGCAAGGACCTTCAGGGCTTGCTCCGCCACGCACGTACCCATTACGACAAAAGGTGCGTTAGGCCAGGCAGCAGCACGTGTACTTCAACCACCCGCGCGGTCTGTTCAGTTATATGACGTTGAAGCTGAGCCATCTGCCCCTGGATAGAGAGCAATATAGCTAGCATGTCAGGTACTGTTTCCGGTGCTCTTGGCGGTGGCGCCTGGAGAAGCAACCTTCGCTTGCTGTACCGTATTTCCCCTATCTGCCGCCATTTGGGCGTAGGTAACATGGGGAGTAACGGCTGGAGTTTGTACATGCACGGGTGGACGTTTAACTTTCACTTTCTGCTGCCGGGCCAGATTTATTCTTTTGAAGTACTGGAATTTGGGACAACCCCGATAATTTGCGGTGTGTCCCGTGTTCCTACATAAAGCACGAGGGAGTTCAGACGCTCCGTCTTTACCCAGAACGCATTCCTCAGACTTGTGGTTATTTCCACACTTCACGCATCGAGGCTGCATTTCGCAGTTCGACGCGGCGTGCCCGAACCTTTGGCAGCGAACACATTGCAAAATGTTGGCTTGAAGAGCTTGAAGCATCGCCTGACTTTTCCGCTGGTCCCGCTATTGTTTGCTCATTCATTTTTTTAAATAAAAGAAAAGAAAAAGAGAACAGAAAACTTTTCGTTCCACTTGGAGTGGAGTGGTCTCGAACCCACGACCTGTGTTTTGTCAAGCGAACACACTACCTCTGCGCCAATTGGAGCCTAATAAAACTCCTCAAATATCTTACTTATTCGTTTTATTACTCACTCGCAAGCCGAAACACGTCTAAACTCTACTTTGGTCTATGAACGATTGACTAAAACATGCCATTAGTGAAATAGTGCCATCTACACCAAAGAAAGAATTTTGAAGACGACAAATCCGACACGTCTAGAAAGAGGAAACGCTGTTACACGTGTTCTCATGATATAGGCCCCGCTTTAAAACAAATATGTTGTAAATGCAAGAAGAGCGTCTGCAACGAACACTCAGAAAAATCAGTTCTATGTCAAGTTTGTACCTTCAACAACAAATTTTAAATAATATTTTTCAATATTATTTCAAAAAATAATTAACACTTTTCTAATACGATGACTTTGGGTCACCACCTGTGTGGATTAGGGAGAAAATTGACTTGGACTGATTGGACAAACACCTTTAGAGCGATTCTAATCCTCATCATTTCACTACATACTTGACCAAATGATTGCTCTAATTACGTAATGGAGACGTTTATTCAAATTTTTGGCAACCAAATGCCATCGAGTACAATGTACGTGGAGTACAATTGGTTCTCTTTCAAATGCGCTATGAAATGTTTACGGCACCCTGCCAATGCTGGACCACCATCAGAAGCAGTTGACGAAATTTAGCAAATAGGAATTTCTTTCTCTTGAAAAAAACTTTTGCATGATATTAAATATAGATACGAGTAAATAGGTTCTCCCTTTGCATCAGTTTCCAAATTTTTAGAAAATAATAACTGTTGATGAATTTTTTCTTCTTGTATACATCGAACGTATGACAAGAGTAGAGTGTCGTCCTTTGGTAAAGTTGATTCATCGAGTTGAATGGCAAATTCGAAAGTCTTTAAGTAATCACATAAAGACATTTCAACGTCTTTTGCCATTTCATCCATGTTCTTACTGCGAGGAATTTTCCAGATGACATCTGACGGTGTTTTATGATGAAGAACAGCAGTCCATCATCATCTTGTTTAGAAGACGACGCAAAATGGCTTAATACAGTTGGCTTTTTCATATATTGCTTTCCAAGTCCTTGAAAATAAGATAAATATTTGTTCTTCGCACCACCATACATTTTATTTAAATGCTCTTGTAGCCTAGAAGGTCTCATAGCTTTATTTGAAAAACAACTTTTTCAAAAGTTAAACACATGGCAATGATTGGTTTGTAAGAGAGTACGTATATCCATATTTTAAATACTTTATTTAGATGAAGATTCAGACGTTTGGAAATATAAGTTAACTTCTCAATAGGTATAAAGACAGTTAAGTGGATAAAGTTGTCACTAATCACTCACTCACGACTATTTTATGACGGCAGGGGACGTAAAAACAATCAAATAATCCTCTTCGATGCCGGCGCACTTGTTTTGTAAACAAGTCATTGCAAGCTCCCACATCCTTACAAAAACATGTTTCCGTGAAGGCGATAACAATAGGGGTGATCATTGAAAGTTATAAGGTTTAATTTAACATTACATGTATAAACTGTTTTTTTTAGTTTTACAAATAAATATTTTTAAAATTTAAAATCTTGACCCAACGCCCTCCATTTGCTTCTGGATCCGCTCCCGCCCCCTTAGAAGGGTTCAGGAACCACTGAAGTATCGATCAGTTGGCAATATTTGCTTTAACCTACAGCGGCAACAGAGCAGAGGAAGAGATAGACGAAAGTGACGGCCACTGCAACCGATCAATGTTTCGGATCTGAAAATCAGTCGATACGCTCAAATTTATCCTGAGAATCAATTCAGGTAGTGCGTTTCAGGATTCCGCTGAAACCGATACTGCAACGAGCAGTTCGGGTTGAGGGAATTTGTGGCCGGGAACCCTACCTCCAAGCATACCACGACGTACATACCATAAGGATGCCTCTATCATCACTCCGATGCTTCAAATTGAGAGGCTGTCAAAGAAAGTGGACCAGGTGACTTTAAATGCAAACATTTTGTTCAACAACTGTGGGAGCTTACCTTAACACAGAAGTTTTGCACGGAATTTCTTCTTTGAGCAAGTCTGTGCCGAAAATCTCCGCCCTAAAATTAAAACTTTTATTATGCTCCGACTGACGAAGCTCACATCTTCTGGATTTCTTTCCTTGTGAGCTTAGTCAAAACTTCTGTTGAGATTAATAAATCTTCATACCTCTCGTCCTTATCTGGACCTTGGCTTAATCTTCAGTTTATTTCCTAATGAGCGCAGCAAATGACCCTCTCAGTAACTATCTATTACATTGTTGCACTGGAAATGGGATTTCAGTCAATCCTCTCACCACTTAGGTTGTTCAATTCACGAGAAGGAGGTCTGACTAATCATGCCACGTCAAAAATTTCCAATGAGCTGTGTTAAGCTGATGGTGTTAAGCTTTCGGCAAGAAATGAAGCTTTTCAGTGTGGTGGGTATTTTGGATCTACTCGGCTAAGATAAGGATAATGAAATCCTATGAGTCGGTTATCCAGTGGGACAAGTATGTAAGTAACGGACTCCAAGAAATTGATCCCGCTTCTGCTCCATATACTCGAATATTTATATCATGGATTGCACTGTCGAAGAAGTGTTCTTTGGTACACACACCCTGTAGCGCCGACTGCCTTATCTTCTGGTCATATGGACATGCCATCTGATGCAATGACACCAAAATTCGTGCTACAGAACAAATACGAATTCGACCAAGAACGGTTTCGGCCAAAATCTGATCCAGGAAAGATAATATGTAGTCAATATAATGTAATAATATGGGTCTTCACGGATGGTTCCAAAAGCAATTTAGGATGCGGCGCTGGTCTCTTTCTGGAGGGCGACCACGTTCGATTTCATTCCTCGTTAGGACAACTTGCGTTTTTTTTCTAAGCTGAGATATACGCAATCCTGATGGCAACCAACTGTATTGTAAAGGATCAGTGGAGGATGCAAAGTATTTGCAAATTTAGGCGACAGTTTCTCTTAGAGCCTTGCTGAACACTCTTAACACACTGAGCGTAGCCGGAATGTTTAATTCATTGAGTCTTGTCTGGGTCGTCGTGTAGACTTAAGTTCACGGAATGAATATATACATCCAAAGGCGCTAGCACATAGATGCCTGACTACGCCAGCGCTTATGTGATTCTGTTGTTGTTCCTGTGTTGAGGGCACAAGTTGCACTTTAGTTGGACTCGAGGTCGACCATAAACCGTTTGCAGATATTAAGGTCACGACATCGAGTACTAATTCCAGCTCTACATTCAGTGGCGACAAATGGGCATAGCCTCCATGATTGTGCTTGGATGAAATCTCCGATGAACTTGCTAGGCAAGGCTCAGAGGAAAGTTTTTCAGGGCCCAAAACCTACGTTGGGGCTGCCTGAGTTTTCAGTTAAGGCTTTCATTGACGGTTTGGTTTCATATAAGCACACCTGCAGATAGCATGACTCTTTTGATTGGCGGCAGACCAAATGAATATTTCCAGCGCCTCTAAGTGATCAGCGACCTTATTGCTGTCACTCAGCAAGATAGATGGCAGGTTGATTACTGTCTTTAAAATTTATGTCAACACTACCTCTGTAAATGTCCGTGTTAGGCTGCAGGTACTCGGCGTTTAAATCGTAGGTGCTGGTACACTTTACCACTGCATCGAATTGTTATCTTTATTCGCAAGACTGAGAAATTCCATTAAAATGAACTTACAAGGAGTATAATGGACGAGTTCTATTTCTGAGTGCTCTATTACGACAGCAAAACAATGACCTTTACTCTTCTATCCCTAATCTGTCTGGCAAATTTCCTCCACATATGAATAACTCATCTAATTAGGTGCTCAAATGCGAATGCTATCTCTTGCGCATAACCTTTTCAGTTCATTGTAAGATCTCACCTTTATCCATAACTATTCCACTCGAACAGACCTACCAAGAAATTTATTGAATTAGCGAAACTCAAAACGTGGTTTTACAAGTCAACATGTTCCACATTGTTCTGTGAGACTCACAGATACGGAACCACCACGTGTAATACAACTCAACCCTCTCTGAGTTGTATTGTAATACTTCCGACCACGACACTGATTGCTTAAGTTGGAATCCTTGGATTTCCATTCCTTCTTCTATTTTCCCAATCAATTTACTGGGGTAATGAGCAAAAATGTCAACGCACACTTTAAGCGGATATCCGGAGAAACCGCATCAAGATAAATCAAAAATTCGTTTTGTCTCTTGCCGTCAAAATGAAACCGTCTTAAGTACGATTGTGGTGCACATGTGCCGTCTGACATTTATAAAATTCCACAATTCAAATTACCACGACCATAGTGGAAATTCGAGTCCCCTGCTCCCAAAAAAATGGCGAAAAGGATTCAATCAAATGGGGTTAGAGTTGAGCAGGTGCCAGATGTTCGTACCTATGCCGGTGCCTTCTCGTATGCTTGATGGGAAAGGAACAGAAGAAGGGGGAAGAAGAAACAGAAATATGTTTCAAAAACACCACTTTACATCCTTTTTCTCTCTGCAGGCAATTCCACAATCAATTTTCCCGCGGTAAAGGATCGTTCCGAGGTTTTAACTTCTGAATGAGTCTCTTTGCCTAGTCAGTGGTTGAAGCTGGTGTACTACATACACATGTATGTATGTATAGATAGAAATATGAATTATTATCAACGAGTATCTGTGGAACTGTGGCCAACCGATCTGCCTTAATTGAATTTTCTCCTATCCACTCCCTGTTTCCCGTTCAGCAAGTTACGGGAAAATTAAATTTCATAGCGCACCTCATAAATGTGTTCAATTTTTGATTCGCACTAGAATTGGTACGAGTATCTACATATGTGGTGACGTTACCTCGAAATTAACACGGAAATGGAATCACAGGAATCCAGGATCCCGAGTTCGGGTCCCCACCAGGCATAATGGCGAGTGTTGATTTGGCTTGGCCGGACCAATTTCATTTATCTTTTTTGGTTTTAGTACCATGGGAAGTGTCCTTTTGGGTTTGAATTCCGTTTCATTTTTAGAGGAAACAATTTGACATTGATGTGGTTGGATGAGTATGGTGAGGAGGTTCCCTACATTTTTTCCTTTGAAATTCTGAAAAATTCTGGGAATTTTTTGCCACCATTAATTGCGAGTGTGTTGGCATTTGGCTATGAGGCAGAACAGGTGATTTGAGGTGGCGGCTTTTGAAAATTTTCTGCCTACATAGCGGAGATTATATTAACTCGTAGTTGAGAGAATGAGTGGGAAGCTCATTGACGTGCTAGACTAGTGTGACGGTAATTCGGATGAAATTTTTCGAAATTGGATTTTTTTTTTTTAAAGCTCTAACATGAATTTGAGGATAGAATTTCTGTGCGTTGAAATGAATAGTATTCACGGGCTATGCACGTGATAATGGACAATCCTAGGAATGTCAATTTGCTATAGTGCCATATGGGGTATATTTTTTATGCTAGTTAATTGGAATCAAGTTTATTGGTTTAATGCAATGAAAACCCAGTCAAATTGGGCCGCATTGTGTGGTGACAATTAAATTTTTCTAATTCAGAGCAGATTCTGGGTAAAACCGAAAATATTGTTGTAATTAAGTTACAAAGCCTAATATGTGCCAATGGCCGTACGGAAGTCGCGGAACACGCCGCCAACAATTTTATATAATTGGCCCGCGCACAAGGGGTGATGTTTATACATAGCGCGGCCGAAGTTAAGTTAGGGAAGGGAAAAAAGAGAGATACCGATGTACTCTGGTTTTAAATGTTTACAGTAGTGACTAGGAAATAAAGAGCTTGGCAGGGCATTCCATAAGCGAGTTGTATAGCTTAGGAAAAATCACGATATTTCAGAGTGGGCTTGAGAGTGTACTGATGAGCATTCATAGTGAGACAGGTATTACGGTTTGAAGGAGCGGAATGCTACTGGAAATTTCAATGGAGCATTGGTGGTGAAAATAGCGATAGTGCAAGGTGAGACAGGAGACATTACCCCGGTATTCGATGCTGTCGAATGACCGTGTAATACTAGCATCACCTATGGATCTTATCGCATAATTTTGGATCCTATATAGCAAGCGTAAGGATGTCTTAGGGGCAATTGTCCAGATATGGGCATTGTACTCCAATTTTGGGAGGATAAACGTTATATTTCTTACATCGCTTGAGGAAACCTAGACATTTTGCAGCATTTTTAGCGACATCGAATATGTGTTCATTCCAACGTAAGTTGTCATTGACACACATACGGAGGATTGAAAGTTTTTCAGTTCCGACGATGCAAGTGCCAGTCACTGATAATGGATGGCTGGGTGTTTAAATTTCGCTTTAATGACAGCAGATAGCATTGTGTTTTGGAAGCATTAAATTTCACTCTGTTGAGAGTTCCCCAATTGGTTATGCTGTTGATATCGAAATTTAATGAGCTTAACATGCGATGGCGTTCTCGTTCTACAGCCGAGGAACAGGGACGTGAGTACAGAAGGAATATGAGAAGCAAAGAGTACTCTCGCCAGCAAAGGAATATATTGAGTTAGAAGTGCCAGACAAGAGATCATTGATGAAAATTAAAAAATGTGTCGGGGCCAGGACGGAGCCCTGGGGCACATCATCCGAGACAACTTGAATTGATTGTCCCGAAAGGTAGTTTCTAATCCATTAAACAGGAGAGTCTGATGCCAAACTCTGTGAAATGTCTCAGGAATATCAAGTGCAACTATCTTGCTTTTGCCAGATTAGTGTAGACTTTGGTTACACTTTTCGGTAAGACGTGCCATCAAATCACCAGTGGACCTGTTGCTACGAAAACTGCAATGCCGATCATTGAGAAGCTTTCGTGTTTCGGGATATTTCATAAGCTGACGGTTTATCTGAGTCCCCATGAAATTGAAAAAAAAGGGAAGTAAGTGCAATAGGTCTATAGGAGGAGAGTGAAACAGATTCGCCTTTTTTAAGGACGGGCTGGACAAATGCTGTTTTTCATCCTCTCGGAAGGAGTCGTTAAGAGTTGGATTGATGAAAAAGCTCACGCAATGGCTTTGCCAGCGTGCAAGAACACCTCTGCATCAGAAATGCCGCAACTTATGTGCTGGGTTTCACGTATATATGCAGCTGAACAAGAAAGGTTTAGATAAAATCGTACCTGATCAAGTCAATCAATAATCTAGTACGTTTACCAGTTCATTATTTTCCGTCAATGAGAGCTCGTGAGCTCTATGGTCAAAAGACATGGGAAAAATATGAAAAAGGCAAAAGCACGAGAAGATATTCAGAGCTTATATTACAGTTTTACGAAAAGGTAAAATGAAGGTGTTAAGGCAATAAGACCGTCGCAGACATCTGTAGAGATAAAGAAGGCAACTTTGTTGTAGAGTCGGGGTTGTGTCCAGCAGACTGTAAACGACGACGAGACGCATCATTGAATAGATCATTCAAATCAAACGATGATAGCCAAAACTTCCGTCTACCTGACCAAAATGATGTAAGGATAGCAAAACCTGGGCTTAAGTCCAACGAAGCTGCTAAACCTAGCGGGTCTAATGCCTTTGTGGAGACCATATGTCAACTCATTTCTGAGATCGATGAGAACTTTGCTTTTACGAGTATTGTGTGCGGATACTTTGATAGCGTGGATCATTAATTCGAACTAGTACAGTTTGGTTGGCAGCGACTTCCCATTAGGCGACAGACTTCGGTGCCAGTTTTTCGGTTTTTAATATTCGACCAGCACCGTGGCGAAGGTCTAGAAAGTGACAGTTATTTTTGGGCTTTTTTTCGATTTAAGACAAGGACAGTGGCTATTCTTTGTTTTATTATTATTATTATTTTTTTTTCATTTCCGAGGCAAGTTGTCAGTGAAACTGATTTTTAGATTGAATGTCTAGGGAACCGAATATTTTTCGGTGGAAGGTGAACGTACTTCTATGATGGCTCTTCGGCGTGGATTCATTTAATTTTAAAGTGCAAAGCGAAACAGACCTCAGCCCAGAAGCAAGCCCTATCAACTATGTACAATATCTAGATAAAATTCACCGGTGATGCCTGAGTTTTGAATAAATTCGGCTATATCTTTGAGTGAGTGTTCTGCTTAGGCGGTTAGGGCGGTAGAGGATATGCTCTGCTGCTTTTTCGTGCTAGTTGCACATGCGACATGTGTTTTCTTGTGCTATTCCCATCCATAGTCATAAGGTGTTTTTTGACTCTGCAGTGACCCGTTACGAAACTGGTTAATGCGTGTGTCTGACCCCTAGAAAGCTGTAGGAGTTATTTTGTTCTTTTGTGGGAAGGGGTTGATAAAAAGTTTTTGGCTCGCCTGTTACTTTAAGTTTCCATCCAGTAATGGTGTGCACTTGTTTTTATCCGGTGATCTATGTATATAGCTTTTTATGGAGCTAATTGGTAACTCCTAGGATGGTGGTGGTAATATGAATGTTGAGGCAGAACCTTTTATTACCATCATAACTACTATGACCTGGCACGCATATTAAATGGACTCTATTTGTGCAGGCTAGTGTTATGAGAAGTTTAATGCAGCCCCAGACAACTTTTGAGGTTATCTCAAAAGTGTTGATTGCAAGTAGGGCCGCTTTGCTGTTAGAGAAAATATAAATGTTCTTGTTTATGTTTAAGTTCTCCCTAATGCAGAGCTCTATTACTTAAAATACAGAGTACAGGGAGGTTTTGGTAGTTTCTCCTTATATGCCAGTTCCAACTCCTTCATCTGTTTTAGATCCGTTGGTGTACCATACCAGTGAATCTTTTGTAAATAGGAGTTAATCTGTTCCCAGTTCTGTCGGTCAAGGAATGTAAATTTGAAGTTGCGATTGGACACTTTACAGACAGTTCTGTAAGAGTAATTTATAATACAAGATGGCGCAAAATTAATCATTCAATTTTGTTCTCGAATTGCTTTTTTACTTTTACAATTGTTTCTGTTATGTGGAAAAAATGATATTCGTCAAGTGGCTGCCGCCAATGTTGATACACATTTGTGCCCGTTTTATCGCATTTTCCATGACTTTCCGCAAGATTTTGGGTGATAACTGTTCGCATTCCTTTCGAATATTCTGCTTAAGGGCTGCGATTGTTTGAAGCTTCTTGGCATAAGCCCGCGACTTCAAGTAGCCCCAAAGAAAGAAGTCAGGGATGGTTAAATCGGGCGATCTTGATGGCCATACCATATCGCCAAAATTTTATGCGACCTGGAAACGCTTCCTTCACAATATCGATTGTGGCTCGTGCTGTGTGTGCGGTTGCACCATCTTGTTAAAACTACATGTTCATCAAGACCCGCTCATCCAATTCCGACAGTAAGAAGTCGTTTATCATGACCCTGTAGCGTTCGCCAGTAACAGTAACTGTATCGCCGATGGCGTCCCCAAAAAAAATACACCACACAGTGGCTTTGAGTAGATGTAATGGCTCTTCGTGCATCATACGTGGATTTTCAGTGCCCCAGAAATGAAGATTTTGTTTATTGACGGAATCGCTTAAGTAGAAATGCGCCTCATCGCTCATGGTGATTTTCGGCACAAAATCGTCCTCTTCGTTGTTGAGATTGAGTAATTCACACACGACTGACGGTCAGGAGGCATTAACTGATGCACTGTTTGCATGTGTAAATCTTTCATTAAAATTCGCTGTAGGGCCCGTCTGGTAATGAACAATTGCATGGCTCATCATCTGGTTGATGTTTTTTCGTTCTCAGTGACATCGGCAGCCACAACTGCGATATTCTCGGTCAAACGACCAGTCCGGTGGCGGCCACGCCCTGCATGGTCTCCTGTGGTTCTACTCTGTTCGAGTCGAGTAGCTAAACGCCGTTATGTGTGCCCAGTTGGCGGGACACGATAAGGAAATCGACGTCGAAATTCACTCTGCGCTAACACTACCGACATGGTTAAAAACATCCACACAATTATTCCACGCTCTTACGGAGTATAGCGCTCCATTGCTTATCTGTTTGTATACTGCAGCTTTCTAGTTCACAATTTTTAAATATGATTGACGTACGATTCCATTTGCAAAAATTATATCATCTTCCGATAGGGTGATTAATTTTGCGCCACCTTGTATATAGTTCATTTCTCCTGAGTTCCAGTGAAAGTGCTGGGTGAACTCTTGTATTTTTGCGTTTTTCTCATCCACAGATGAAGAGGTGGGAGATTCAGTGCTGCGATGAGTAGGACACACACAGGTCTTTGAAGTTTGTTTTGTTTGTTTAGTTTTATCTATCTATCTAGGTAATGCACGTATGTTGCCTTCAAATTGATAAAAAGGTAGTGGATGTCGAACTAAGATCTCTTAAAAGCATAATACGAGGAATCTGAAGCCGCCTTTACATGGGACAACCATTAAGAATATAGACGCTATTCCACGATAGATGGAGACTGAAGCTTCTCTATTTGGCACAATAAGTAGAGTTTTCCGTCTTCAAGATCAAATCTTATTTATCAATTAAAGTTTCATCTTAGCAAATGTATATACCTGCCTGTCTAAGAATCGTTCCCATCATTGATGGCTTCCTAGGAATTATGCTGAGGATTTTTATATGTATGTGATATATGCAGGTTTGATGCTACCGTTTAACTTTATAGAATATCTGGTCGATTGTGGATTTACCGCGGTCAATGAAGCGCCCACACAAGAGAGCAGATATGTATGATCTTATATAGTATGCAATATTAAGGAGACTGATGCCTCTGTAATTGTCACTGTTAAGAGGGTATCTTTTCTTGTGGTTGGGGCAACGGTGCTAAGGTTCTATTCTTCAGTCATGTTTTCTGCCGACCATATCTTGGGAATGAGTTGGTGCAAGCCTTCTACCGTCATCTGCCGCTCGCCAGGTAGGTCGTCCTTTCTAGCGGCCTAGTTGTACTTAAGCTTGTATATTGCTATCCTCACTTCATTTTATTTATTATCGCCTGACTTTCACCTTCCAAGTTGAATGATTCATTCTGTCTGAAACAGAATTTGGATTGTTTTCGCCGTTTAAAATCTGCAGAAGTACTTTTCCATATTCTGAGTGCCGGCTGCGACTCTACTTCTATGTTTCCTTATTCATCTGATCTGTCCCGGTCTTGTTCCCACTTTCTGTTTAGGTTTTGGTAAAACTTCCAAACATTTTTTCTAGAGCAGCACTTTTTTATTTCCTCGGTCGTGCTTTTTCTTTCTCCTCCGGGGAAGCTAATGTTCTTCTCGCTCTTCTATGTAATATCGCTTCGTAGGCCAATTATTTCATTAATAACTAGGGACCTCCTGGGGAGTGCTTCCCGTACTCTTGTTGTTAGTATCAAATAAAATTTGTACCAGCTGGCTTGACAGAGTCAGTAGTTCAGTAGTTGTTCTGGTTGGCGATAACCAGCATTGTTTCTCAATTCAAAGCAATCTAGTGTATAGTAGAAAGTCTAGTAAGCCGAGGAGGATTTTCATTCTAAATTCTTTATCGGATAGGATCTTTACTTGCATTTCATCAGTCTCAGTCTATTTTCGGTACGTTAAAAAAAAAGGCGATTCCCTTTAGAGCAATTAGAGCGATACACCTCGTCATTCTTCCTCTTTATATTGCCGGTTGGTGTCGTAGATAAGTGTGAACTAAGGCTGTTTTTTTCTGTCCGGACAGAGACAAACGACTAGTACTTTATACCTGTATGTTCCTTTTACAGAAATTTCTTCGACTTTCAAAGAAAGATGAGTAAGAGCTTCAGTGATAAAATGCCTACAGTACTAGCAAGTCATAAGAGTGTGTCCCTAGTAAGTGGAATCTCGGCACCGTTTGCCTGATCCACGAAAGAGGAGACCTCTTGAACTGCGCCAACTATAAAGGTATAAGTCTCCTCAACATTGAGTACCTACAATCGAAAACTATCATGGTCCAGGCTGGCTCATCAAGCACAATCTATGACGAAAGCTGATATTCACAAAAAGAAGATTTTGCTCTGAATTTGGTGGGATTGGAAAGATGTGGTGTATTTTGTCAACAACGCCAGATTAAGTACAGCGATCAAGGATAAACGGCTAGAATTGGTCCATCGAAAAAGTGTAATTTTTCACCAGGACAACACTAGGCCACATACATCTTTGGTCACTCGCCAAAAATTACTGGAGCTTGGTGGGGAATTAATGTTACATCCACCATATAGCCCTGAACTTGCTCCATCAGATTACCATTTATTTTGATCTTTGCAAAACTCTTTGGATGGTAAAGCTTTCAATGATGAGGACGCTGTGAAATCGCACTTGATTCAGTTTTTTGCCGATAAAAATCAGAAGTTCTACGAACGTGGAATTATGAAGTTGCCACAAAGATGGCAAAAGTGGCCGCCCTTATTGACCGAAGCAAAATGTGCCATTTTTGCTGCGTTTTCCATTTTCCATGCCGCGGTATAGCGATGATTTCAGCACGAATGTTTGCGTTAAGCTTGCCAATGGTGTGAGGCTGGCTGGCGTACACTTAGCATTGTTTTTTTCACACAATTGTGGGCAGACATAATGAGCCAACATCCACCAATATCGATTCCCATCGACTGTTTTGGCTTCTCTGAAGAAAAATGGCCCAATGATGGTGTTGGTGCAAACGCCGGCCCAAACATTCAATTTTTGGTCATGCAATGGTGTTTCACGGATCTCGTGTGGATTCTCCTTTCCCCAAATGTGGCTATTTGCTTGTTAACGGCGCCAGAGGGTGTGAAATGGGCCTCGGTGGTCATTAAAATTTACTTTCAAAAATCAGGTTCAATGTCAACTATTCGAGCAATGTTTGGCAGTATTCCAAGCGACGGTATGTCGGTAATATTCTTTAAGTCAATTGCACTTTATACGAAAACAAATTCAAATCATCCTTCAAAGGTGGATGATACGACACGATACTTGTGGGTTCTCGGCAACACTCTCAGTTACCGCTTCAAGCAGTTCATTGGCACGTCTTGGGCGTAGATGAGCGGCATTTCGACCATCTCCCACTGTTCCGTGCTCAACAAAATTCGACACCAAACGACGAATAGTGTTGCCACACGGTGCTTGTCGTCCACGATATTATAGACGATATGCACGTTGAGATAACACAACTGAACGACTATTTTCAATGTACAGCGTCACTACTTCGGCGCATTGTTTCCGTGTGAGGCGATTTATGGTTAAAATTATACTGAATTCAGTCAAGTCAATCGGTTGATACATGTCAAAGTTATTCATTGTTTACATACCGACATAAAAGATGGCACACTCTGTATGTATGTATATGCATGTAGCAGCTCACAATGTCAAAGTATAAATCAAATTATGTATAAACATTTTGAAAATATGTAGGCATTCTTTTTTGCTGGATTGTTTCCTCCCCATTCTGAAGTAGAGAATGGCAAGCACACTGCCAACATTGGAAAGGTTTTCTTTGGAAGGAGACAATGCATCATTAGGGTTGAGATGGGTAAAATTGAATATGATTGTACACATTTACTTGGAAACAGCATCTATTGAGTACCCCGTAATGAAAAGAGCTACATTATTACATTTTGGTGGTTTAGAGCTCCAAGGGATTTTCTACAATTTCCCAGGTGCAAACGTCGCCAGCTCCCATGGAAATGATGTTTTTTTTTTTAGTTGCCATATCATGAGTACTTTTCTCCCAAACAAAGCAGGATGTACAGAAGGTATGTGTTCAGACTCCTTAAGTAAAAGGAAGGGGAAAAACTCGAAAAATTCTTATTAAGATTAGGAAACCAAGCGAGAAAATGTGGTTTTAAAAACACAGATGAGCACCTAATCGACCAAATAACGGAGAAATATACTTGAGAGGAACTTAGGGAGAAGATATTGACATCTCACCCTTGGCAACATTTTATCAGAAGCGTATACGCAAGAGGCTGTATTTCATCAGTTAGAAGGTTACGAAGGGAACAAAACCAAGATACAATACATAGATAAAGTAGATAAAAAGAAAGGGATAGGGTCATAAAAAGGGGTAGATTTGGCAGTCAGTTTAAAATGTTTGACGATAGATCATGTGGAACGTGTGGAAATTAGAGACATTGCTCACAGTATGAGAAATGCCCCGCTAGGGACAGAACATGTCATAGTTGTGGCCGCATTGGACATTGTATGGAACTGCAAACCACAGTTGACACAGAAAAATTTCAAGGTTTTGGCAGACGAGATGATAGCCAAGGCTCAAAAAGATTCAAGAGAAAAACTGAAACCTGAACAGAATTATATTTTTCACATAGACGACGCGACGATGCAACTATAGATTGTTCTATAGGTGGGGTGAAAACAATAATGTTAGTAGATTCGGGATGTAAATTCAAGTTATTAGCAGACAAAACCTGGAAGTATTTAAAAAGTAAAAAATCGAAGTTTGTAACCAGCCATACTCGTTTAGATGCTAAAGGATCCTTTGCAACTAATATAGGAGTAAATGGACAAAAAGAACAGGCAACATTTTATGTAATAACTGGAGGAACAAAAGATCTATTAGGAAAAAATACAGCAATGGCCTTAACCCTTAAATGGCCACATGTCTATTTTGGGCACACACTCTTTGAACAAAAAGTTTGTCCAACGAAAATATTTCAAACTGCGTGCGAATAGTTTTAGTAAGTTCTACGATACAGGCGACACATTTTTTAAGGGTTGCCGCTTGAAACCAACTGCATTTGAAAGTTTGAAATTCAGTTGAGTTTGCGCCGCACGACGATACTCATTTTTTGTGAATTTGCGATTTTCACACATACGTACATATTTGTGGTAAATCTGTCGAATCCCACGCTAACATCTTTATTTCCGTGTCTGTTATTGTGTCTAGAAAGTTATGCAAGTATTTAAAATAAACAATGCAAAAAAGATTTAATAATTGGTGATGATGATGATGAGCCGTTGATTGTTGGCGAGGCTTCGCGCTGGACCCAATATGCGGCAGTGTTTGAAACCGTAACCGTGGATAAAGACAGCGATGTTTTCAAGAAGCCATTATGGCGCAAAAAGAATTTGAAATTGAGTAAAGCTTGGGTTCTTTTTTGCGGAAAGGGTACACTCACACCTGAAATTATGACATTGAGCACACCGTTCGAGTTTTTTCGTTTTTTATGACCGATGACATCATTTCAGCTGCAATGAGTTATTTGGATCGAATGCAATCCGAAGGGCTGAAAACAACACCAGACGAAAAGACACGATTCCTCGGAATCAATTATTTCATGTCTGTGGTCAGATATCTTAAGCTCACGAATGTACTCGAGTGATGCCACCTTTTCCAAACTGATAAGCGAAAGCATGCCACGAAATCAATACGAAAAGATTCGTCGCAACCTCCACTTCAATGACAATGCGAATCAACCGAGAAATCGAAATCGGCCATCGACTGCACAACAGCCATCGAATGAACATGCAACGACTTCTCGATTGAGAAACCGTCTTGAGATGCGACAACACAACATCTAAACGTTCGGTCCAATTCCACAAAACGACCAAACATACGACCGGCTATACAAATTGCGCCCGTTGATAGATGCCATGAATCGAAACTTGATGAGCAGATGAGTTCTACCAAGATTGCACATTTTCTCAAACAATACATGCCAGATAAGCCTCACCCATGGGGCGATAAGATCTTACGACTATGTGAATACAGCGGCTTTTGTTATTGTTTTGAGATATATTCAGGAGATGACGATCGCCGTCGGGATGGTAAACCAAATTAAGTTGTTCGTTTGGCTTGCGACATGCCATGCTTTGTTGGGCACACAATATTTTACTATACATCCATTCCGCTTCTTCTTTACCATCGCCTCAAGGCATATACTCGCTTTCGCAAAAGTCAGAGAATCGCGGTGATAGCATTGAATATGTGGCTTCGTGCGACGGCATCGATATTTCCGCAGTCGCATGGAACGGCAACAAAGTTGTGAATATGACTTCCACGATGGCTGTAATCAAATCATATTTATCGTCAGATGAAATGGCAGCGACAACAGCTCCAGCTATTTAGCGTTTCACCAAAAAGTCGAAATCGGTGATATCAGTTGAGTGCCCCAACGTCATACACGAATACAACAAATACATGGCCGGCGGCGTGGATCTAATGGACGCGTGCTGGGGTCGATGTCGCATCTGCATCAAATCATGGGCACACCGCCTTTTCCACCACATGTGCGATATGGCCACCATCAACGCTTGGATGTTATATCGACGCCACTAAGATTGTACGAATTTATCATGGAAGTGGCCACTTGTCTTACGAAATCCTGCATACCGCTGGCATGAAAACCTGATCGCCCATCGAATTTGGAATCAGAAATCGTAGCCAAGCGAGGTCTAGTGAATGTTGCTCCTTTGCCACCGAAGGATGTACGGCTAGTCAAAATCGGCTAATTGCTGGAGCACGCTACAACTCAACATCGATGCAAAAAACCTGGCTGAGACTCACGAACTCGATTTGTTTGCCGTAAATTTCAAGTTCATCTGTGCATCAGCAGTGAAAAGACCTGTTTCATGGAATTTCACACAACCTGAGATCAGCCGCCTATGCTTTTTCATCAAAACTTGGTTTTTTTTTAAATCATTTTCATACAACTTTTTATTTATAATTCAGTGAACCTGTCTAACAACCATGGAAGAGGACACCTATTCCTGTAGAAGAACTTGTACAGAATAAACTAAAAGGGTTAATGGAATCTGATACCATCGAAGAAGTACACGAACCATCGGAGTGGGTGGCACTAAAGAGAAATGGGGAAGTAAGGCTTTGCGTAGATATGAGACGGGCTAACGCCGCGATTATGTGAGAAAACCATCCCTTGCCTACAATGACCCAAATGTCACCCAAATTCCGGAAAGATTGTGTTTTTACCCAGCTTGATATCAAAAATGCTTTCCGCGCCCACTCTAGGCGCGTAACAACATTCATCACAATGAAAGGGTTGTTTCTTTACAAAAGATTAATGTTCGGTATAAATCGTGCCACTGAAATTTTTCAAAAAAATTCTTGAGAAACTGCGAAGGTGCAATTAATTTTATGGTATCAGACTAGAAAAAGTATTAAAAATCTTAAAAGAAAGTAATGTTCTCTTGAATCAAGAAAAATGAATATTTAGGGTCAGAACCATCCAATTTTTTGGACATGAGCTAAAACCCGAGGGCATTATTCGCCTCCCAAAATACGAGTATGTTGAGAGTATTATGAAGTTTGGAGTTCCCACAACACTTGAAGAAATACAAAGTTTTTGTGGTTTATTAAAACAAATTTTAAAGAAGAAACTGGCAAAGCGTACTGAATTGAAAAGATATTAGCTAAAAGAACTAAAAGAACAAAACTCGCTAACAAAAATACAATCCTTAGGATATTATGATGTCCAGGACAAAACACAGGTAGTTCCTGCTGCTAATCCTTTCGGGTTGGGGGCTGTGTTAATTCAAGTTAGACATAAGGGTTCGAGGGGAATAGGACAATAGGATTATAATCGTATAAGTTTAAAACCATCAACATATGTACCTGGAAAGCTGAATGTAGCAGATCCATTGTCACGTCTGTGAATTTACTCAAATCCAACACCAATTGGAGCAGATACACATGTAAATCAGGTAGTTGAATATTCGCAAACTTTGGCCATTTAGTTGACATCAGAATGCAGTTCGAAACCGATCCTGACATTACCAATGTAAGAAAAGATTTTTGCATTTTTTTTTGCTAAGAGGAAATAAAATAGTCATACCACAGAAGTTAAGAAAAAATGTTCTAGACGCAGCCCATGAGGGTCATCCATGTATGGTGGAAATGAAAGGACGTCTTAACGCTAAAGTTTGGTTGCCACATATAGACAAAGTCGTTGAGAATGTCGTCAAAATCTGTAAAGGGTGCACCTTGGTAAGTATGCCAAAACCCCCAGTCCCATTAAGATGACTGGAAGTCCCCCTTCATTTTGGAAGAGCTCGTACATAATTCCGCTGCATAAAACAGGTCTCAAAAATGAAATCTTTAATTACCGTCCCATCGCTAAACTCTCTTGTATAGCCAAACTCTTTGAGGGAGCATTGCTTACGACCTAATGTTCTTTCACTGCAAACCTATCTTCCCACCTTACCTTTGAACCCATACTGTTCAAATGGATATCCTCTTACCTCGAAAACCGTTTTTACAGTGTTCGGTTTAAGTCAGCCCACTCGGCTCCATTTTTGGCCACCTCTGGAGTTCCACAAGGCAGCCATCTGGGTCCACTTCTTTCTATGTTAACCATAAATGACCTTGATATAATCATCAAACGCTTGTCCGTCTCCCTCTCCCTCTCTCCTGGAACTTAATATCGCCAAATGCTGACCCATCACTTTTTCACACAAGCGGCACCAATCTCCTCCCCGACTCTACCTTCTCCACAACCAAGCTATCTCCTTCGTTCAATCAATGTCTCGCGACTTCGGCATTTTGTATGATAGTGAGCTCTACTTCCGTTTATGGATGGGAGAATCCTTAAAACCAACTCTGCACTAGGTTTTGTAAAACGGTGGTCAAAATAATTCACCAACCCCTACGTGACCTGGTCCCTCTATATTTCATTTGTTCGCCCCCTCCTAACGTACGCCAGTCAAGTGTAGTCTTCATATGATCGCGTTCATATTTTGAGAATCGAAAGCATCCAGTGCAATTTTCTTCGAATTGCTTTTCGATGTATGCCCTGGACGATCCTTTTATTCTGCTTATTAACTTAAGCACCCTTGAGGAACGCAGAGATGCAGATAACTTCATTCATCGACTCTTTACAGGTCACGTTGAATGCGCGTCCTTTCACAACTCTATTTTCCTCAGCACTAACCCTAGTAATCTATGACCACTTCACCCACCATGACGCGAACAAACCAACCTCCCGTATGCTACGAAAAATCAATTCAAACACTATCGTATTTGACTTACATCGCACCACTTCCAACCTCGAATCCGTTCTTCTTCGCCACTCCAACCAACCTTAGTTTTAAGTTTTAGCTTTTATTAAGTCGAACAAATGGGGACTTTGGCCCCCATCAAAAGTGAAATTAAATTAAAATGAAATAGAATTACCAGCATGGTTTTCTAAAAGGAAGATCAAGAACTACTAATTTAACAGAATTTTTTTCTACTACTCTCTTTGCATTGGAAAACGGAAACGAAATCGATGTAATTGCTTCTGATTTTAGCTAAAGCCCTCGATAAGATTTCGCGGACGAAATAATCCTTCTCAAGCTTGAAGCTCTCGAGTTCCAACTGTAGTTCATCTGATTTGACAAATCAGCAATATAATGTTCTTTTTAGATCTTCTGTTTCTGATCCGATTGCATTGTAGCTACATCTGGTGTACCTCAGGGAAGTCACTTCGGTGCTCTGATATTTACGAGGGGCGTTCAATATATTCTCGGTATCGACATGAAGGAAAATGCGAATTCAATTTAAACTGTTTTTATTTTTCAATATAATCTCCCCTAACATCAATGCATTTGTTACATCTTGAGATAAGCTTTTTTAAACCCTCAAAAAAATAAATTTCCTCTTTCTCTGCAAAATACCCATTTATTGCCGACTTGAGTTCTTCATCATCCGAAAATCTTTTTCCACGAAGACATTTTTTCAAATCCGGAAACAGGAAATAATCACTAGGGGCAAGGTCTGGACTATAGGGTGGGTGCTGGATTTCTTCGAAACCACAATCTCGCGCATCAGCCTTGGAAACTCGCGCCGTGTGAACAGGAGCGTTGTCATGAAGAAGCAACACACCCGCTGCGAGTTTACCCCGTCTTTTCTTTTTAATTTCCTCCCGCAAATTATGCAAAGTGGAAGCGTAGGATGTGGCGTTGATGGTTTCACCTTTTTTTTTTGTACTCAATGAGCAAGATTCCCTTTGAGTCCCAAAAAACTGTGGCCATGAGCTTCCCGGCAGACGGAGTGACTTTGAACTCCTTCGGGGGGTCTGTTCCTTTTTTATGCCACTGCATGGACTCTTGTTTGCTTTCAGGGTCATAGTGGTGAACCCATGTTTCGTCCCCAATAACAATTCGATCCATAACACCGTCCGCGTTCTCACTACACATCTCCAAAAGCTCTCTACAGCATGCGATTCTCACTTTTTTCTGAGACGGTGTGAGCATTCGTGGCACCCACCTTGCACTGACCTTTGAAAGGTTAAGATGGTCATGAAGAATGGTGTGAATGGTACCAATTGAAAGCTTGGTGATCTCTGCCATCATTTTCACCTTTATTCGGGCATCCTCAAGAACAAGTTTTTCGACTTCTTTGATGCTTTCTCCCGTACAAGCAGTAGCCGGGGCACCGGAGCGGGGGTCGTCTTCAATGCTCTCTCTGCCTCTCTTGAACTCACTTGACCACTTTTGCACAGTTGATGATGAAGGAGCGGAACCTTGGTAAACAGCCACCATCTCTTCATGAATAGTTTTTTGACTTTTTCCTTGCTTAGTGAGAAATTTAATTACAGCGCGATGCTCATTTTTCACCATCATCGTCTCAGTTGCCATTATGATTCTGTTTAACTAGAGATAAAACGCGAATTAATAATCACATTTATATGAAATTTTACATGAATGAATAAAATAATAGTATTACTTGATAAATAAGTCAATTTATATATACAACCACAGCTTCACCCCGATACCGAGAATATGTTGAACGCCCATCGTATATTGGCAATCAATAATGTAGATTTATAGGCACATCTCTATACGCTCTGATTCTCAAGCACTGCGAGATGATCTGAATAGCTGAATTTTAGGAGCTTAATGCTAGCAAATGTCAAACTATAACTTATTCGCGTAAACGCGTGCCACCACCACCCCAGGTCCTATTTCTTCGGCAATGAATTAATGCCCCTTATCACTTAACTTCGCTATTTAGGTGTTATATTCGATAAAGAACTTAATTTCCGGGCGCTTATTGATAATATTATTAACAAAGCTAATTCTTCACTGCCATTCGTTAAATGATGGTAAAAGCAATTCTCTAACCCTTACGTCACTAAATCCCTTTACCTTACATGCTAGCCAAGTTTGATTTGTATTACGGGTTCTGCCTTGGACAGATATCTATTACTTGCCTCCATACAGCGATCGTTTAACGCTAATTAATCTTCAGCCCCTCAAGAAACGTCGAGAAGATGCTGATATTCTCTTTGTTCATCAACTACTGACTGGTTGTACTGACTGCACTACCCTGCTCCAAATGATGTCCGTTAAAACCTATCCACGCAAACTTAGATCTGCACCCCTTTGACCATGATGGTGCGAACTGTGAACAACATGGTTAAGGAGTTCAACTTGAACACCAGCAAAGCCAGTCTTCGAAATTCCCTCTACCCAGCTCCTAGTCTTTATCGCAGTTTTTATGTCACATTAATGTTAGTTTTAAGTTTAGTTTTTTAGTTATAAACTGTCCGGGTTGACCCGGGCCTCAATCAATCCATTATGCCACAAAGTGCATTATTTTCTGATTATAAAACCCAGACATTTACTTAATTACTAATTACTTTTGTATGTGACAATTAATACGCAATATATTCCCATCTTGGTGTTTACACAAGCAAATCGTTGGAGTTAATTTGTTTGGTCGCCTTGTTGACCTAGTTGTTCCTCTACCCACAACTGAAGATATTTCCGCTGGTGTTTGTGGATAAACGAAGACAGGTGTCTTATTTTTATTTTACTTTTATATTTCGTTGTCTAAGCCACGAAAAACGCTTTGTTTTTTTCCCCAATTATTTTTATATCGATTTTTCTGTTTACCGCATTCTTTTCTCTACGTTTCCTACCAGTACAGTGGTGGGGCGAAAATGGCAGAATCAAATTCGACTCAATTGACCAAAATTTATAAATTAATATAACTGGCTGAGTTGAGGCGTAAATTTTGAAAAATTCTTAAGCTATTTATACAAAATTTTACAACTTAAAACTACCCTTAACTAGGTATAACACTTATCTAGCATATGGAGTTTTCTTTATCTAACTAAAGAAGAAGGGAAAACCATAAAATCATTCTTATTCGTATCTCGTACAGTGAGATAAGTTGGCTGTTCGTAATATATGTTCTTCTTTGTTTTATGGTTTTATAGTTTATACATTTCTACACATGTTCAGATATGAACAATAGAGACGAGTTATATATTGGGTTTTCCAATAAGGACTTGACAACTTTTTTTTAAATAAAACGCAAACCATTTGAGATATTTCAAAAACTTTATTATCGGCTTGAAGTACAATCAAAACATTTATGAATGGAACTCGACTTCGTTCATATGGCAACCGTGGGCACGTTTGCAGCGGTCGATTCGTTGGACCCAATTTTCAACGACTCGGCCACACGCCGCTATTTCGCGTTCAATGTTGGCTCTGAGCTCTTCCAACTTCGTCGGCATGTTGGAATAAACCAATGACTTAACGTAGCCTTGACAACTTTGAATTTAATTTGTGAACGCACTCTTTCACTAATCATCAAACTGTCACTGTCAATTTATTCAGTAAACTTAACATTTTCATCATGGCAAAGTACACTAACGAGCAACGTCTGCAAATTATAAACATTTTCTACGGAAATTCGGAGTCGGTGACTGCAACTTTAAGAGCGCTAAATCCAATTTTCGGTCGTAATTCTCGCCCTAGTAGACAGGCAATAACAAGTTTAGTGCAAAAATTTGAGTCTACATATTCGTTGTGTGATGTTGTCGTGTCAGTGAGACAACGGGTCGGTCGAAGTGTCGTTAATATCGCTGCTATTCAGGCGTCCGTAGCAAACGATCCAAATCAGTCAATTCCATGGCGTTCTCAAGAATTGGGCATCGCTCAGACCACATTATGGCGTATTTTGCGTAAGGATCTTGGTTTACACCCATACAAGATCAAGCTGACTCAAGAATTGAAGCCAATGGACCATTTGAAGCGACGTACATTCTCCGATTGGGTTCTGGAGAAGATGCGCCAAGATGATGAATTTCATCGCAAAATCATCTTCAGTGACGAAGCTCATTTTTGGCTCAATGGGTTCGTCAAGAAGCAAAATATGCGTTATTGGTCGGGTGAAAATCCACATGTGCTTCATGAATCACCACTTCATCCACAAAAAATAACTGTGTGGTACGGTTTGCATGCCGGCGGCGTTATTGAGCCATATTTTTTCGTGGACGATAACGATCGTCACCGATTATTTTTGGAGCGAATGGGAAGATATGGACTTGGACGACATGTGGTTTCAACAGGATGATGCCACAAGCCACACAACACACGCTACAATCGACTTATTGAAGAGTTAGTATGGTGAGTGTGTTATCTCAAGAAATGGGCCAGTCGATTAGCAGCCTCGTTCGTGCGATTTAACGCCGCTTGACTATTTTCTGTGGGGCTACGTTAAGTCATTGGTCTATGCCAACACGCCGACGACGTTGGAAGAGCTCAGAGCCAACATTGAACACGAAATAGCGGCCGTTTCGGCCGAAATGTGTAGCCGAGTCGTTGAAAATTGGGTGAAACGAATCGACCGCTGCAAACGTGCCCGCGGTGGCCATATGAACAAAGTCGAGTTACATTCATAAATGTTTTGATTGTACTTCAAGCCGATAATAAAGTTTTTGAAATATCTCAAATGGTTTGCGTTTCATTTAAAAAAAATTTGTCAAGTCCTTATTGGAAAGCCCTATATATTTCTCTACAAAGTGTATTTGATAAACCCCAATTTAATATGTCATTATCCGGAAGAAATAATATATTTGCTACCCCCCGTACACACCGCGAAAACAGCATGGTCAAGCCATGCCCGATGTAGCGATTTCGCATTGTCAGCAATGCAATCAACCCGACAACGCGACATGGTCCAGTGTGATAAGTGCGACTTGTGGTATCACTTCAACTGTGTTGGCGTAACCATTGAAATTGAACATCACGACTGGAGCTGTGAAGCGTGTTCTCAACTTCCCTCCAATTCTAACTTTCAGGCCCCTCTAAGTAGCCGGTAAAACCCCCGATCCTTTTGGTGCGATTCTAAGAATGTTCTTTATTGGCTCAACTCTGAACAGTGAACGTATCGGCAGTTTGTGGACTTTCGAGTTCGAGAAATACTGGAGAGCACGAACGTAACCGAAGCTACCAAATGGCAAAAGTATGCAGACTTTGCCTATAAAAGCTGGTGGTACCAAGGACCGGAGTTCTTATATCTGTCAGTAAATCAATGGCTTTTCCATTTGTCATGATAGACTTAGAACGCTTCTCAAACTGGTAGAAGCTTCTCAGGACTCAAGCTTTTGTTCTTCGATTCATTCACAATCTGAAAAATCAGATCAGAGGTGAGCTGAAAGCGGAATCGGAAAAACATCTCTACCGTCACGTTCAGCGTGAAAGATATGGCGAAGAAATAGCCGTTCTTCAGCACAACAAGGAACAAGCCACTAAGAATAGAAGGCCTCTAGAGAAAAATAGAGATCTCTACAAACGGAGTCCCTACCTAGATGTCGATGGAATTCTTCGAGTACGTGGACGCATCGATTCTGCGGTTGGAATACCGCTCAGCACTAAGAGACCCATCATTCTGCCCAGAAAACATCATATAACCATATCTTACTACGGTATCACAACAAATATCACCATTAGAATCAAGAGATAGTCGTGAATGAGATTAGGCAATTATACTCCATACCATGTCTTAGGGTTGCTGTAAACAAAGTAAGAAGTTCGTGTCAACGATGTAAAAACCGTGATGCATCCCCAAATCCTCCAGAGATGGCCGCACTTTCAGCGGCAAGATTTTCTTCATTTAGCCTTCCATTCTCATTCATTGAAATTGACTATTTCGGGCCCATGCAAGTGTAGATCGGGCGAAGGAAAAGTGTTAAGGTGTTCTCATAACATGCCTTACAGTAAGGGCAGTTCATATTGACTTTGCTTCGACTTTATCGACGGACTCCAGCATTTTGTGTATCCGTAAATTCATAGCTAGAAGAGGAACTCCGGTGGAGATATATAGCGACAACGGGACTAACTTACATGGAGCCCATCGAGCACTTCTGGAGGCCTGTGAACAAATTAACCACAAGGAGATAGCGAAAACTTTATCACTGCGTCGACTAAGTTGAATTTCATTCCACCTGCATCACCCCACATGGGAGGGAGTTGGGAGCGCCTCATGAGATCTGTTAAAAATATATTGGACTGTATCACACCAACCAGAAAACCAACCGATGAGCAACTGTATAGCATGCTGCTGGAAGTAGAAGCGACGTGTAACGATAATTTTTGTTATTTTCAAATAACCCAGGGTCCTTTAATCAAGTCTCAAACCCAAGATAACGGAGAAAGAGAGAGTAGTATAACCTCGCGCTATCCAAAACTAAAAGGGACCCTCCCTACTACCTTTTCTTCACCCTTATGACCGTCGAGCACAGGTAACTCGAGAGGCCAGTCCGGGCAAAAAACAGCAGGTAGTGTGACCAATCAGCAGCGGATGGCATGCAAGTATGGGCTCCGTCAAAAGCTCGCCGGAATGGGGGGGGATCTTGCTGCTAATAATGGTCAACTGTAGTTACTTCTATTTTCATGCCTGACTCTGGATGTTGTTTGAGCTAAAAATTTTAAAATGTGGAAACCCGAATTTGCCGTTAACGAATTCCAACCCTCTATCTAATTTTAAACCGCTTTGGTGTAAACTGCAGATGATCTCTCATTCTCAAATCCCAAAAGAAAGAGAAGGGAGCTAGATGGTACGCTCCCATACGGAGTAAACCCTCCCCTTTTGGGTATAGCAGTATGCTGCTGTACCACACCTTGGTAGCTACATGGTCCGTCGATATAATAGTAGCTACCCCTTTTGTGAAATAATGTCTTAGTAACCTTTACATCTCTCGCTGCCCAAAGATCCTTTCACACCCCTATGTTTCTAAAATTTAGCCCCGCATTCTAAAGGAGCAACCTAACAATGCTGAGGAGAAAAAAAATCAATGATTCGGCTTCCCATGATGTTTTCGATCAGGTTCAACAGCAGGTGCCTAAATACAACTATTCGCGTAGGAACAAAAAATGAAACGATTTGTAGATTGAAAATTTTTCGCTACAATTTTATTTTAGTTCATAAGAAAGGAGGAGGAAACAATTAAGAAGCAAAGGGCCTTAGTTGAACAGTATGAACAGTTGAAGTATAAAAATTTCAAATAATAAAAACAGAAAATATAAAGTATAAAGTAAAGTCTTAGGTTAGGATAAAGATATTTATAAATATCATATTGTTATAGGTTGTCCAAATATTAAATTTTTATGTATCGATACTGTAAGTTTGCATGTGTGTATGCATGTTTTAAATGTTGCTCGAGTGATTAATAATTAGATATTATGAGGATGCTGAGGGTATCTCTCTATTAAACAATTACAAAATTAATTTTTTTTTTCTTTTGTTTAAGTATATGCTTCTTCGAAAATTTTATTTTATACCGTATTTGTCAAGAAATATGAAGTAGAGTGTATTGAACAGACTTACCGAATTCTTTAAAATTGTTGATCTCAGAGAGGAAGTGCACTCCTTCGCTGGCGGTTGTTAAGGGTGGTTTTTAAGTTTTTAGGGGTTGCTGTCCTTTTTCCTGCTTGTCAGATCGTAGAGCTATTATCAATAAAATAAAATTTGGGAGAAGCAAAATCTGTTAAAAAAAAATACTTAATGATTTAGCCTATTACCTTCTTAGGTCTTTGCGGTAACAAAATAGATGGAATGGGATTAGGTAAGTAGGGTGTATTTCAAGCTGCTTTCTGTGCGTGTAACTGCTCCTTTAGATCGATGGGGAAACTGGTGTTCAGTCTCATTGACATCAATTTTCGGGTAGTGCCTTCGAGTCTTTGCTGCGCTCCGTAAGTACGTATAATTGGACCGTGCCAGGGTTTCGGATGGGAGATCTTTAATCCTTCTATAGTAGCAGTCAGATGATCTTGGCAAATGCAACAATTTGTCTCAACAGGTTGCGATATTACATACAGGTTTTTGATATCAAACAGAAACCCTTTGACTGAGATACGCTATTCTTCCTTCCTTTTTTTTTCAGACACTTCTTCTATTTCCAATAATTTTTGTTAAACACTTTTTAGAGTAATTCAGTATTTTATTTTTCTCGGATGTGAGTTTAAGGTTGCTTCTTTTTCTTTTCCTATCAGTTCACTTGTCTTTTCTTTATTAAATTTTGAGGTAAATTTTGTGTGTTTTTTTTTCTTATTGCACTTGCACTCAGAACCTTTTTCTTTCAGCCAATTTGGAAGACTGTCTTGTGTCTTTCTAAATTGCTAAGACAAATAAAAATCCGTTTTTTTTTCTCAAATACCGAATTTTCTATCGTCAGGCCATAGTTCCGAATTCTCTTTTTTTTTTTTTTTTCTTCGATGCCATGGCACCATGCATAAAATCATTAACCCCATCGAGCTTTAGAAACAGTTATTTCACTTTTGATGCACAAGTGTAAAATTCGATACACATACCAAATAGAATGGTGGTAGCCCACCGCACATATGTATGATACATATGTAAAAAGAACATAGTATGGAAAGGGATTTTATTTAAATTTCTTTTTTTTTTTTCTGGTTGTTGTACTTGAAATTATCCTTACGGATCATACCAGGAGGTGGCGCTTCCATCGCAGACGGGTGGATATCAGTGTTTTATTTCCTTTCGTTACTTTTTGAAAATTGGTAGTAGAATGCGTACATCACATACATACTTACACATATCGACATACAATAAACCAGCGTTTCCCACAGACGATAAACTCCCGTCCATTGACCTACGTGCCCGTACGTGAAGAAGAGGATGAAGCTTTGACGCCGAATCACTTTCTACTCGGCTCATCGAGTGGTGCAAAACCATTCGGTAACTTCTCCGATGAATCCATTTTGCTCCGAAAAAACAGCATTACGGCGCAACAGTTCGCAAACACCTTTTGGAGACGTTGGGTGTAAGAGCGTTTGCCAACACTCACCAGACGGTCGAAATGGTTTCAACCCAGTAAGCCCATTGAGAAGGGAGATATTATCATCATCGTCGATCCATATCATCCCCGAAACTATTGGCCCAAGGGTAAGGTTCTAAACACTATCGTCAGCAAGGATGGCCAAGTAAGGCGATCAGTAGTACAGACGGCGACAGGCATCTATGAGAGACCAACCGTGAAGTTAGCAGTCCTGCGGACCGCCGTACAGGGGGGGGGGTGTTGGAAACTCTGTCAAAAGGCCAAAAGGTCAGCAGGTCAAAAGCGACGAAAAAACGCGGAAAAAAAAAAGAATTTTAAAGGATGTTGCTGCAGGCAACTACTTGTCGGGTAGCAAGATTCAAATTTTTAGTGCACGAAATTGATTAAAAAAATAAATAAAGCAAATCAATTGAACGGCACCAGGCAGAGATTCCGAAGGGGAAAGCCTCTCAGCATTTGGAAAAAAGCGCATTCAAAAATCAAAATTTTGATTGGGGGATCAAACAAAAACAAAGAACAGAAAAGAAACTACACAAACTCCTGTGCCATCACGTAGCACTACGGCCCCATCACTGACGCCAGTATGCTCAGAAACTCATACAGGTTCGTCATCAGCTCCAACTGGCCCCAATTCGCAACCATCACAAAAGAAGTCAGGAATGCCTCCAACCTACTGTTTCTCCGCTAATATGGCAGAAATCGGCAGGTTTGCTAAAGGGGTAAACATTAAGTTCAATAAGAAAAGGCACCAGCACAACTAAGGCCATCATCCAATAACGGAAACTCGGGAGGGCTTCTAATCAATAATGGACTTCCTAAAAACTAAGAAGATCCAAAGCCACATGTGGAGTATAGTAGACGATAGGAAAGTACTACTCTTATTACAGGGCATACAGTATTCCTACACGTCTAAGGAAGCGGCTGACGAACTAACTAGCGAAAGCATACTTGTCCTAAAAGTAACAACTTTTAAATCGAAAAAGGCAAAGGGAATAAATTACAAAACCAGCGAAGTTAGCAGCATATACAGGAAAACACTTCTGTTAAACAAAAGGGTTCACTGGGAGCGGCTAAGGAGCAATGAACTAACACAATGCAGAAATTGCCAGAGCTTTCGGCACGTTGCTACCAACTGCGGAATGCGATGTGTTTGCGTAAAGTACAGTACACATGTCAAGAGTGTGCCAGAGGAAAGAAACCGAAAGTCCGTCAGTCCACTACGCAAACTGTAAGAAGGAAGGACATCCTGCCAACTACAAAGGTCGCCCCTTCTCCAAAACGAAATTGGCAGAAAACGATAAAACTGCTCAGGATAGGAAAGTCCAACGAGAATTTGCTGCGAAGTCAGCCTGTGTCGTTACTAAACCAGCAATTAGTTTAGCGGCAATGGTCAAAGCAGGCACCAGTAAACCTGCTAGTAAACTACCCAGTAGGCAAAAAATCGCTGCTCTGAAGAAGATAGAAAATCAATTACATTTACGGAACATCACAAAGACAACAAACCTCAAACGCGAAGTACGACGGGTGTTCGAATCAGATCTTGCGAGCATTATGCAGAAGGCTCATGCTGCTGTGCCAGCGCACTCCTTTCAGATCGACAATAAAAGCAAGTCAGTGGTTGTATGGTTGTAGCCATCTTTATATTTCAATTATGCTACGTAGGCTACGTATTATTGCATATAATGTTAACTCGTTATGTAGCAAAGCTAAGCGGGCCGCATTCTCCCTGTTACTGAAAACCAACCAACCGGGAATCATTTTTGCCATCGAAACTCTGCCTTAGGATCGGAACAAAGGGAAGTTCAAAGGATACCTAGCGTACAGAACAAATATCAACTTTATAAGCTACTTGCGTTGTTATACCGATCAAACAGTGGGAACATAAAGCAAATCTTGCTAACGGTAAACAACCTGATATACCAAAACAGATACGGACAGATCGGTGGAGATTTCAATGTAGGCACCCAATATGGGGAGACACATACAAGTACTCTATGCTCATAGGCTCTATGCTCTATGCTAACAAAACGCCTACAACGGATTTATAGACGTGAATGGAACAGCAGAAGTGCGTATTATCGGACAGTTCAAAGTGAGCTCAACTACACCAACATCATGTTTCGAAATGCCGTCCAGGACTACAACGACAAACAATTGAAGAAATGACTCCGAAAGAGTCCTGTCCTAATACATTCAGAGAAATTAACCGCATCATCGGCAAAAGATCGCACCTCCCGGAGAAATTAACTACCGATCACGGGGAAGCAAAAACCCCTGAAGAAAAATATAATTTGCTAATTATATTGAATAAAACTTTATGCCATCTCCACCTAACAATGTTTCTTTTGATTCTTTCAATACAGAAGACAACCCCAAATGCGGGAGAAATTGATCAAATTATCAAGGATGGACACGCAAAGAAGTAGTAGGCCGGCCCTGATAACATCCCCAATTCTATCTTTAAACTATTACCACATGCTCCCATCATCTTCATAACCATAATAATGAACAACTACCTAAGCAACAGCTATTTTTCGATTAGATGGAAGACAGGGAAGATTGTAGAAGTCCCCAAGAAAGGAGGAAATGCTAACATTGAAGGATACAGGCCAATCTCCATCCTAAGTAGCCTCAGTAAGGACTGATTCTCCACCGAGTTAAGCGGCACTGCAACAGTTATCGCATAATCTCTAACATTAAGTTCGGGGTTCGGGAAAAACATTCAATGCTGCACCCGCTTTTAAGATTTCACCAGAACATCACAAGTAGACACAACGCCACAAACTGACAAAGGTCTGTTTCCTGGATATGTGAAATGCCTTCGATACGGTGTGGATTGACGGCCTCATACACAAACTAAAGCAGTTCAACTTCCCGGACACCCTGGTCAGAATACTGCAAAGCTTCCTATGGAGTCACCTAGGGATCCCAACTGGGCCCAATATTCTACAATTACTACACGGCAGACCAACCCATACTGCAGATGGCAACAAGATGCTGTTTATTCACATACGATAGCTCGCTATCTTGAAAAACTATTCTGCCAAGACCGAGCTCATGTGCATCAGGAGGGCAGTTAGAAGGAGCGGATCCAGAACAGCAGCCAAATGTCGAGCCATTAAAATAAAGCTACCCGACGGCACTGAGCTGTTAACAAAAAGAACAACCCCCATGGAACAGCAGTTATAAAAACTGCCAATTACGCATTTCACCGAGTATATCCGCTAATGAAAGAACAAAATGGGCTAAGCCTGAAGACCAAACTGCTCTTATACCAGATGGATTACCAATCTGCTTTACCATCACCAAGACATTTGTGAACAATCCTCAGTACATTCTTTTGGATCTTAAGCCACCAACGAGACAGAGATTGGTCTGAAATGAAGAAAACATAGCCGCCGTAGTGGCCAGTATCGAAGAAGATCCATATATCTCGACTCGGGGCTAATCAGCTGGCATCGCCCGAGAGTCAACCCGGCTTATTTTGGGCCTGGATCCGTATAAGTTTATGCTGACGCAAGAATTAAAGCCACATGACCATAGACAACGACAACGAACCGTGAGTTCGCTAATAGGCGCTGGAAATGTTGGCGGAGATCCGGATTTTGGCCAAAAAATCTTCTTCTTAGACGAGGTCAATTTTTGGCCTAGAGGCTATGTCAACAAGCAAAATTGCCATTATTGGAGCGAATACAATCCACAAGTGTTCAACCAAGCATCAATACATCCGCAAAGATTGACTGTTTGGTGCGGTTTCATGGCATGGCAGAAACATCGGACCCTATTTCGTTTAAAATGAGGAAAGAGACGCCGTTACCGTCAATGGTTTCTGGTATAGAGCGATGTTAACCGACTAACTGGATCATCTCACGACGAGCGTTCATCAATTGGCCGCGCGATCATGTGACTTGACATCACTCTATTACGCCAAATCCTTGGTCCACGCATATGAGCAAACTAACTGGACGAGGTCGAGGCCAACATTCGACACGCTATTGCCAGAGTAACAGTGCACATATTAGACCGAGTTATCAAAAACTGGACTGACCGACCGCTTGAAGCACTGCCGCGAAGGCGAGGCGGCGATTTGAATGATGTGCTATTCCACACATAATGGCATGAATGTAGCTTCAAAATGAAGCCAGATTCAATTTTATATCTCACACCGTTGTCGCTTTGTTTAAATATTTTTTCCTAACGTCCTCATCTAGTCTCCCTATATATGATGTCAACAAGAAAGGACACACAACATCGATGAATTAAACAGAACCTCACAGTTGACAGCTATAATTTCGAGATAGTAAAGGAGTTTGTTTATTTCGACCCAGCTATAAATTCTGTTTCTTTGGGCTAAGAAGCAAATTGAGTGGTAAGGCCCTATCCCGAAAAACTAAGGAGACTCTGTGTAAGACCTTGATCATCCCAGTTCTACTTTATGGCGCTGAAGCATGAACTCTATCGAGAGAAAAATTCTACGAAAAACATTCGGTTAAGCTTGCTTTGACGGCCTTTGGAGAAGAAGATTCCACGACAAACTATACGAGCTGTACAGCGACATCGACCTAGTTAGAAAAGTGCGCATTATTCGCCTGCGATGGCTAAGGCATGTAGAGCGAATGGACATCATTTCTCTGACCGAATCAAACCCGGAGTGACAACGCAGTAGAGGGAGATCTCACCTTAGGTGGCGTGCACAAGTAGAAGGGACCTCAACAGACTTAGAGTGCGCACCCAGCGGCTGCTACCTGAGGACCGAGCTAACTGGTTTGACTTGTTGGTTTAAGGCCAGGTTTACTACGAACTGTAGCACCACCTAAGAAAATAAATAAGTTACGCAGGGTCTTTTAACTGACAGGTTTTCCAAAAGGGATAGCTTTCAAGCCGTGTTGTCATTTTAGAAAGCCTTTTGACATTAATGCTCAGTAATGTTTGTCAAATCATGATGAATAGCCTTAAATTAGTACAATGCTTCCATGCCATTCAAACTTAAACCGTCTTAAATTTACGAAACTCAGAAAAAAATTGCGTTCCAAAGTTTGTCCTCATAATCGACCAACTGAGCTCAGTATCCTTCGTGATCCTGGTCGTTATAACTTGCAAACATTTAAAAACAATGTACATCGGTACCTCTCTTTTCTTCCTCCCTAAATTTCCTTTGCCCGCGCTGTGTACAATCACCTTAAGGGTATTCAAACCCCTTGAGCGCGCGCTGATTATAAAAAAAGGAATATATATCGCGTAACAGAGACCCAACATGACGCAAAACCAACAACGCGTGAGCTGTTGCTGCTGTGGATGAAAACGTGGTGAAAGTCTGGAATTTTTAGTTCGGCATGAATTGCGAAAGCCTGGCCCTTGTCTGCGGAATATGTTGCATAAAGATCCTCATCTACAATATACCGGTAAAAGATCCAGCTGGACCAGGAACTAAAGCCACAGTTGAGCAGCTTGAAGTCGACCTTTAATTTGATCGAAAACGTCATATTTAGCGACGGGTCTTACTTTAGGTTCAATGAGCTTATTAACTAGCAACATTGCCGCTCCTGGAGTAAGGCAAACCTTTAAGTAATCCATGAGGCTCAGCCACATAAACGTACTGTTCGGTGTTTTTGGCATATGCTGTTGCAATCCATTTAGCCCTTCGATGCCAATAATCAGGGCGTTTTTGGTGAGATAGAGCCACGTTTTTATATTATTTTATAATGAGAGCGCGCTCAAGGGGTTTGAGTACCCTTAAAGTGATTGTACACAGCGCGGGCAAAGGAAATTAAGGGAGGTAGAAAAGAGAGGTACCGATGTACATTGTTTTTAAATGTTTGCAAGTTATAACGACCAGGAAATACAGAGATTGGCAGGGCATTCCATAAGTGAGTTGTACGGCTTAGGAACGAATCACGATATTTTAGAGTACGTCCGAGAATGGGCTTGAGGGTATACTGATGAGCATTCATAGCGAGACGTGTGTTACGGTTGTAAGTTTGAATGGGCGGAATGCTACTGGCGATTTCAGTGGAGCACTGGTGGTGGAAATAGCGATAAAACAAAGTGAGACACGAGACATTTCGTCGGTGTTCGAGGGTGTCCATTGATTGACTGATATTAGTATCGTCAATAAGTTTTATCGCACGGTTTTGAATCCTATCTAGCAGGTGCAGAGATGTTTTAGGAGCACCTGACCAGATGTGAGCGTTGCACTCCAATTTTGGGCGGATGAATGCCTTATATATTGAGGCCAGATCAGAGGGTGTAAAATATTTCTTACATCGCTTGAGGAAACCTAGACATTTCGCAGCACTTTTGGCGACATCAAATATGTGGTAATTCCAACGTAAGTTGTCATTGACACACATACCGAGAATGGAAAGTTTTTCGGTTTCGACGATGCAAGTGCCACTCATAGATAATGGCTGGGTGTTTAAATTTCGCTTTAAAGACAGCAGACAGCATTGTGTTTTGGAAGCATTAAATTCCACTCTATTGATAGTTGCCCAATTGGTTATGCTGTTGATATCGGAATTTAATGAGCTTAGCATACGCTGCCGTTCTCGTTCTACAGCCGAAGAGCAGGGCCGTGAGTCCGGGAACGAATATGAAAAGCAGAGATTACTGTCATCAGCAAAGGAATATATTGGATTATAAGTAGCAGACAAGAGATCGTTAATGAAAATTAAAAAGAGTGTCGGTGACAGAACAGAGCCCTGGGGCACACCAGCATTTATTTTGTGAATATCAGACTTGAAACCGTCCAAGACAACTTGAATTGAACGTTCCGAAAGGTAATTTCTGATCCATTGAAGAAGAGAGTCGTCGATCCCAAATGCACGCATTTTCGACAAAAGAGCCTGATGCCAAACTCTGTCAAATGCTATAGATATATCAATTGCAACTATCATATATTGCTTTCACCAGATTGGTGTACGCTTTGGTTCCACTTTTCGGTGAGACATGCCATCAAATCACCAGTGGACCTGTTGCTACGAAAACCGTACTGCCGGTCATTGAGAAGATATGTTGTGTTGTGTTTCGAGATATTTCATGAGCTGACGATTTATCAGCGTTTCCATGACCTTGGAAAGAAGGGACGTAAGTGCAATGGGTCTGTAGGAGGAGAGAGAAGATGATTCGCCTTTTTTAGGGACGGGCTGGACAAATGCTGTTTTCCATCTGCTCGGGAAGAGTCCTAGAGTGTAGGATTGATGAAAAAGCGTACGCAGTGGTTTTGCTAGCAAGGAAGAACACCTCTTCAGAAGAAGGGGAGATATACCATCTGGACCAGCGGATTTATGTATGTTGAGATCTTTAAGTACTCTTGCTACTACACGAGTGCGAAAGTAGATTCGTCCCATTGAAGATTCGACGCACTCAAGTGTAGGCGGAGACAAAGCACAATCTGTGAGTGTTGAGCTGGCCGCGAAGTGTGCAGCAAGCAGATTGGCCTTATCCAAAGAGCTGACAGCTGGAATGTCATTGTAAATGAGCGTTGGGATGGAGGATGAGGCGGAATTTCTAATGTTTTTGACGAACGACCAACAATTTTTACTGCCTTTGGGACATTGCAGTATTTTTTGCCTCAGTTTTTGGTCGTATAGGAATTTCACACGCTTAAGAAAGGCGTTGCAGTCATTTCTGGTTCGTTTGAACTTTTTTCGGTTTTCCTCTGTCGGGTTGGTCTTGTAGGACTGAAAAAACATTTCTCTAACCCTGACGGCCTCTTTACAGCTCGAGTCCCTACCATGCGTTTTCTTTTGGTTTGATACTCTTCATCCGATGAGGAATAAAGGATTTCATTCCAAAGAGAATGGTGTCTGTAATCATATCAGCAGCGGCATCCACGTCGTTATCGAGGAAGCATAACGACCAGTTAAAATTCCTAAAGAAGCTGTTAAGACCGCTCCAGTTGGCTTTGTTTGAAAGAGGAGTTCGATATTGAACCGACAGAATGCAGTACGTCAAAAGTACTTGAGAAGCCATATGTCCAAAGTCATGCTCAAAATGAAAGCAAAAAGCAAAGAAGCTTTCAATAATATCAGCACTCCCGCTATAAGAAGCAATATACGAAATGCTGTAGTTCATCCTGCATTAACGAACCTGATTACATGTATGCTCCGCAACAGAAACATCAATCCAACACTAAGTAACACCACTCCTCAAAGAGGAGTGACATCACCTCTTATGTGGACCCAAGTTGTTAATGAAATACTTCTAAATCTAAAAAGAGAAGGAATAAGACCCACTGTATATGCGGGTGATTTAATTCCTATGGCCACCAGCAAGTTCCTCCGCACAATCAGTGAAATTCTAAAAAATCTTTCGAGAATGTGCCAAGCTCTGTGGGCTGGGAATCATCCGGTAAAAAACCGAGCTTGTTCTATTCGCACACAAAAGGGCAAGTCCACAATTTTACCTTCCTTCCATAGATGAGACAACCCACCGATTATCCGGCAATGATAAATACCTAGGTATCGTACTAGAAAGTAAACTGAGTTGGAAGCTCAATGTTGACGAACGCATGAAGAAAGCAATGATCGCGTTCCGCGCTTGCAGCCGTATATTTGGTAGAAAATGGGGACCTAACCCCAAGACTATCCTATGGAATACACGGCTACACGGCTATCGTCCGATCCATCATCACCTACGGCAGCTTAGTATGGTGGCTATCCACAAATAGCAAAACTAGCAACCTTAAGTTAACGGCAAAAGTACTGAGGATTGCTTGTATAGCCACGACTTATGCCATGAGAACGACTCTAACAGCGGGACTAAAAAATATACTTGGTCTCTTGCCCCTAGATCTATACATTATTTTGAAACACCATTCGCTTGCATTTTCCCAAGCTAAGATGAATAGGACAGGAAAAAAATGGTACAAGACTCCACATCCATTTTCACGGATGGATCAAAGACAAAGATAAGATCGTCTCCGATCAATTGAACGTACAATGCTCACAGCGCCTGCAGGAATAAGCAGCCAACTGGCAGATAGAACTATAAAACCTCCACTCTGCACTCTGAGAATACAAGTGGAAAGTGGAAAAACCTTCAAACCTGCCAGACTTAAAGACGATTATGGCCGGAACTCAGCAAATCCAAAACAAGTAAGCTTCTCTTGAAAAGCAGAATTGAACTATCTAGGGTTGTTGGATTAGTCACAGGCCATAATCTTCTGGGGCCGCACACAATAAAGCTGCACCTTACCGGTGACGACCTCGGCAAAAACTGTGGTGATATAGTTTCACGGGAAGATACTTCCACTTTTTATGTAACCCTTTCAGCCTCTGTATTTAGGAAGCTATGACTTCCACGATTTGCGGATGTAACAAGGTAGTTTAGGCTCACCAACGGGGGACTAAAAGCGAAAATCGCAATCAAATTCCCCAACCCGGCATAAAAATGGGTCTACACAAACGTAAGTGTATGAGGTATAGAATGGATTCGGCTCTAGATACCTCATCAACGGGCTAACCTAACTTAACCATAGCAATGACCATTACACTTTACTAAAGTGACTGTATGGTCCACCATTTGAGCCAGCAGCATCGTTTGTTCTCATTTCTTAGGATGCTAGACGGATGATTGCTATCCTGATATGTTGGAAGTCTTTCTTTTACTTGAATGGACTCAATTGAACCCACACAATACAATACCCGCATACAATTTGTGCCATGGAGTACTTGAAAAGAAAGACGAACAGCAAGAATACAACTATAGTTCTGATGCTTTAGGGCAAAATTCGAGAAAAAATTGTCGAAATAACACCAGAAATCTGGGAGAATTTTATAAAAAAAAATCCTTGACAGAGCTGACTGCCAATTACTCCAGATGAACTGACTAACTGCGTTGCTCTATGTTACTTTTTTTTCTGCTGGTAATGGATGATGATGATGACAACTATTTGCCGTCCCATAGCCTCCTCGATGATCCAGAAATTACAGTTAAGACAAGCAGAACAGAGTCTAATCACACCATATGGTAATGGAGATAGCATTGGGGTCCTCACACTTCAAAAGTCTTCTTCTTTTGCGAAATAGCCTGTGGCAGTCAAATCCACTTACTCAGTTAAGAAGAAAGGCGGGACACTATAAGTATTGATGAAAGGGTATCGAGTTGGATATACCTGAAACGCAGACACTATTTCATTATGACAGCCCACAGGGATCTCTTATGTAAGCGAATTGAGACAGGTTCTCATCGGTCCCCTAAGATAGATAGTTGACAAATGCACTTGATTAAGGAGACTGTTGCGTCTATAGTTGGCGCAATTTAGAGGTATCCATTCTTGTGGATCAGACAACTGAGGGTAATGTTCCGTTTGACAGGCTGGCTTTCGTCCTACTAAATCATAAAAAAATCATATTCCTCGGTCTCTAGTACCTGTAGCTCGGGCAAAAGGTAGCATTTTTTAAGTTTAAATTAGGAATTACTGCCCTTTCTTAATTTTGGTCAGTTAAACAGTAGACGAAGGTCTCCACTACTTTGTACCATGTGGTAAAACTTTCGAACTTAATTTCTGGAGCAGCTTCTCTTCATATCTATTCTCATGCCAGTTCTTATTCCTCAAAAGAAACCCATGTTTCGCTCTCCGACTCCACCCCATAGACGAGCTCTATTGCTACATATGGTTGTCTGCAATCTTTCAAAGAATTTAATGCGGGCGTTCGAATGAAAACCAGAAAATCTTTTGTGGCAGCTCTGATGGCTTCTTGGCATGCCACCGTTCCTCAGTATTTAATTTAGATTGTAAGGGCGTTAACGAGAGGTTGAGGGATATGCGATTAGAAAACGTTCTGACGGCTTATTGCAATGTAACACTGAAGCAGTGTCTTGCGTCGGTATGGTTGACTGTTTTACACTGAGGTGGTTAAACCGTATACTAGTTGAAGTGATATTTCGACACAAGTCCTCCTGCCTTGGTCTGTTGTTCACAATAAATCCACAACCAATCATCATGAGTGATAGAAGGCGGTAAAGAGAAAAACACAAAAAAAAATCACCCTTTTACCACTTTATTGTTTTGTGAAACAGACAGTCGCCGTTTCTTTTAGAGAGGAAGATACGAAAAGGAATAAAATCCTTTAAACATTCTTAAGTGCACAGCATTTTCGAGTAACTAAGATCCACAATACCGCAAAGCAAAATGGTACTCAACATCCATTTGTCATTTTTGCGGTCCACTTTTAGACTGCTAAAAGAACTTTAAACTTTTCTCCTTTATCTGCTTTGCAAGTGTTCAACCATGGATGGGTAAGAACCCTGGATGGAGCAGAGGGTTTCCATTTCCTTAGTCTAAGCCACAATTTCCGGAAATAATTATCTGAACAATTTCCAGGTGGCTATACACACTTTTCAATGTGAACCACTCCTTGGATTAAAAATGTTGGACTAATTGCAGGTCCTTCAGCTTCCCCATTCCTTGTATTATAGAACAATACAAAACCCCGTGACCTTCCTCAATCACTTAGTCCTTTCGCAATGCAAACCGACTTTCTGTCAATGCGCCCAAAGACAAAAGCTAAGGCACCTCACAATCAGCAGTCATTTCCTATTCTTTCACACAGTTAAGAAAATGCGAATGGATTACTATTATTATCCTTACGAATGAGGAAGCCATCAAATGAAATTATTTCCTTTGAATTCGCTGTGATTTAAGGATGGCACCCCCTTACAACAAGCCGACAAGCTTTTAATAAACATATTCTGCCAAAGGATCCACTATATTTGCAGGGATGATGAATCTTCCTTACTACAATGATGGATGGCTTTCTAGATTATTGAATCCTAACCCCGATTGCATTATCGTTTAAAGTGCAAGTCACTGATAGGAGTATCTCATGCACAGACGAATACATTCCTATTTCAGCTGGGTTAATGGCATTGGTTAGGTGAAATCTCACATCCTACTGTCTAAGCCATGTTTCCTAAACCCTATTCTATTCATCCTATCATCAGATTCCTTTTGTGGTGGTGATATCAATTTTCCATTGTTCTAAAGTTCATCCTTGCGTCATTAAGGGATGTTTCTGATTTGATGTTCCTTTGAATGCGCACGAACGTTTGATGTTTGGAGTAGTTCATCATCATTAGTGTCAATTAGGAGGTTCAGGGTTTTTTCTTTTTCAGTTTTTAGACTGCTCTCAGATACGAATACAATAAGTTTTTAATGACTCTGTGGCTCATGCATTGTATTAACTACGCGGGGACCCACATATCTGTAGAGTAATTAGCATATTTACTGGTGTCTAAATCAATAAAGCATCAGCATCCCCTCAATACCTATGTTGTTTGCTAATCGAAAGAGCCTTCACAGGATTAGTGTCTTGATCAGGAACCAAAATAGCTTTATCAATCGGAATACAGATATATCAACCTACCTAGATACTTGTATTGCTGTGGGAGGCAAAGGAAGTTTCAGCTAATGGGCGTTAAAAATCGACATTGCTTAGCCTTGTGGGTTTTAAGTTGCATTTGGCTTAGAGAGTAGTCAGAGTATACAATTTTATTGCCTCACATAATAAGGACCAAAAGCCCTCATGTGATTCTATGAGACAATACTGGCATTTATCGTTCAAGAGAGAAAGAGTATGGGCAAAACTAAAGCTCATAAGTTCGCGCCGGCAGCAAAGTAAGATCAGAGTATATTTCGCCGTACTGAGATGGAAGTCATGTGATCCTAGTAGCAGCTCTAGGTTCAGTTCTTAAAGGACTCTCCTCTCTTTGGGTACCTTGTCGTGGTAGGTAAGAGTCTAAGAGCCTAAGAGTCTGAGAGATCCTAAGGTTCTGAAAGATTCCATGCGGTTTGCCAAATTATGGTCAAAAGGCGTCCCGACTAAACATGTTATACCCCAGGCGGTATTTGCAACAGAGAAAATCCATTTGTAGTCTTTACAACTATGGCCCCGTCAGGGTTTCTGCAAGCCTCAACCAACATACTGAAGAAACCTAACGCCGATTTAAGTGCACGACCCAGAAGTTGCTAGATCTTTCAACTGCGATGACACCTGAGGCTCTTTTTGCGACACGTTTGGTGGATTGGTCTGAACCAAAGAAGACTGTACCGGAGATGCTCAGCCTGTTACTGTCTATCATCATTCATTATTGTTTTTGATGGTTTGTCCAACAGGCTTCACAATAAGCACACTTTGAAGGAATACCGCCTAATGGGCAGCTGAAAAGGAGGATGGCGAAAGGAGACGGCAGATATTGTCGAGGGTGCGAGGGATGAAAGGGGCAATCCGCCCTTGGCGACAAAGAAGAGAAATAGATCGGTAGAAGTATCCCCTGCTTAAATTTGAAACTTTATCCTTTTCTTCCACCTCGAACAGGCCCAAGAGGAATAAAGCTTCTGCCACTTCTCTGTCGATGGATTCTCCTGCGGGCGATGCTCTCATGAAAGATGTTCTGCAGTCAACAAATGTTGCAATTCCAGTGGACAGAAATTGTATGGAGCTACAAAAAGAAAACAAGTGGTGACCTTATCAGCACACGATGTCCAGATGAAACTCGCGCCACAACCAGCAGTAGTTCTGGCAAAATGAAGTCGGTTTGGGCGACCAAGTTTAGGTTAGGTAAGAGTGGCTGTTGGAAATACCAACCCACTTAGGCCTATTGGCCCATTGTGATGCCACGTGTATCTATGATCTTCTTACTACTGGAACCAGTTTGAGCTTATAATAAAGCGTAGGAGACTGTTGACGTCTATTTTTTCTAGATCGTTTAGGTCGTTGTAGAAGAAAGCTCCTAGATGAAGCTTCCTTCTCTGAGAGAGAGCTGGGCATGTGCAGAGTAGGTGGGGGATTGTCTCCTCCTCTTCCTCGTCCATGCAGCTTCTACAGAAATCGTTAGTAAAGGCGCCAAGCCTTCTTGCGTGCTTGCCTATGAGGCAGTGTCCAGTAATGACACCTATTATGGCGCTGAGATGTTTCCTATCTAAAACGATCAGACACTTAGATCGACTCAGATCCAGCCTTGGCCAGATCTGTTTGGTCGCTAGACATGTTTGTCCAGCAGTCCACCTAAGGTCCGTTCTTTTATTGGCATCTAGCTTTAGTGTTAGTTTGCACGTAGCGATTGGTATACCTATACTACCTTTGTCTGGTAGGATAGGTAGAGTGGTTCCAATTTTGGCGAGTTCATCGGCTCTGCAGTTCCCTGGAATGTCTCTGTGGCCCGGCACCCAACAAAGGTGAATGTTGAACTGCTCTGCCATCTCCATGAGAGATGATCGGCATTCAAGGGCAGTTTTAGAATATAATGAGACCGAGTCCAGGGACTTGATGGCGGCCTGACTATCCGAAAATATGCGGATATCCTTTGCAGATATCACGTTTTTCTTCAGCCAGGACAGAGCTTCTTTAATCGGCAAAATTTCCGCCTGGAACACGCTACAGCGATTTGGAAGGCGGAAAGAGAGGCTTAGATTTAGCTTATCTGAGAAAACACCGCCACCAACTCCGCTGTCGGTTTTAGATCCATCTGTGTAGAGATGGATTGACTTGTCCTCCATGAAAGCATCCTCCTCCCAGAATGATCTAGAGGGGAAGCTTACATGGAAGTTTTTGTAAAACCAAAGTTCAGGTATGGTGTAATCGGTGTTCTCTGTGAGGATTCCTAATGTATTAAGAATGTTGGCGTGGCCAAATGAATTATTTGTCCACTGTTTAGTCGCTTTAAGGCGAATAGCTGCAGTCGCAGCTACTTGCTTGCTAAAAATGTCGAGGGGTGTCAAGTGAAGCAGAATATCGAATGCCGCAAAGGGGGTAGACCGCAAGGCTCCACTTGTGCATAGACATGCTGTTCTTTGGACTCTGCTTAGTTTAATGCGGTTGACTGCATTCTCCAAGGCCATCCACCAGACAAGTGCTAAGTATCGGTCTTATGACCGAGATGTATAGCCAGTGGGTTATGCGAGGTTCAAGGCCCCATTTGTTCCCAATGGCTTTCTTGCAAGAGAATAAAGCTATTGTATCTTTATTGACTCTTTCTTGAATGTTAGGTTTCCAGTTTAGTTTCCTGTCAAAAATGAGACCCAGATATTTTGCTGTATCGGAGAAAGCTAAACTGGTACCGTATATTGAAGGAGGGTCTATGATTGGAATTTTATATTTCCTAGAAAAGAGGACAAGATCAGTTTTATGGGGGTTTATTCCCAATCCACAGCGATCTGCCCAGCGGGTTAATCTATTGAGATTTACTTGGAGGAGTTCTTTAATGGTATTGAGATGTATTCCTGAGACGGCTATGGCAACGTCATCCGCATAGACAATCACTCTGCTACCACCCGCTTCCAGGTATATCAGTAGTTCGTTAACTACTAAGTTCCAGAGAAGGGGAGAGAGGACACCGCCTTGCGGCGTACCCCTACTGTCACATCTTTTAGCATAAGTCTCACCCAGTTTGGAGTTGATTATACTGCTTGTTAGCATTAGATTAATCAGCTCCCCAAGTGAGCCGTCTACCTGCAGAGTTGACAGCGCAGTCGTGATTGCGGATGTGTTGACGTTGTTAAAGGCGCCCTCTATGTCTAGGAAAGCCATTGTACACCATTGTGTACGCCTTATATTGTAGGGATCGTTCGATGTGGCTAGTCAGAGAGTGCAAAGCCGTTTCCACCGACTTTCCTTTACAGTAGGCATGTTGAGCCGTAGACAGAAGTCTTGGATCAACTTTAGCTCGAATATGGATATCAATCAGTCGTTCTAAAGTTTTCAGAAGGAATGATGATAGACTTATAGGTCTGAGGTCCTTTGGGACTACATGAGAACATTTTCCAGCTTTGGGAATGAATACTACATTGACTTCTCTCCATAACAGTGGAATGTGGATAAGTTCTACACAGCTCCTCATAATATTTTCCAACACTGGTAGAATAATATCTGAGGATCTCTGTAGCTCGGCAGGTATAATACCGTCCGGACCAGCAGACTTGTATGGTTTGAAGCTATGCAGCGCCCAGAGCAGTTTGTCTCTCGTAATCAGACTATGAATTTTGGTCACGGTTGCAGTAGGCTTGTTTGGGCTGCTACTGGCCGCGAGATGGGAGCTACCTGGAAAGTGGGTGTCCAGAAGCAGGTTGAGTGATTCATCACTTGAGGTTGTCCAAGAGCCATCGGTTTTTTTCAAACAGCTGGGCATCATAGGATTTGTGGAGAGGATTTTTCTTAGCCGCGATGCTTCAGAGGTTTCTGTAATTTTGTCGCAGAATGACCTCCAGGATTGTCGCTTTGCCTTCCTCAGTTCTTTTTTGTATAAATTGAGGTAGTCACTTTTCTTGTGCTTTTTGCTGCATTGAAAAGTTTTCTGCAGGCGTTTCTGAGCAGTCCCAGTGCCGATGTCCACCAATGTGGCTTTTTCTTGCCTCTTGGTTGAATAAGAGGGCAGGAAGCGGCCATAGCCTTATTGAGAGTCAGAGTAAATTCCCTGACTTTCATGTCGAGCTGATTGGTGTCACGCGGGGGACGTGATAGTTCATATCATCATTTTCGACAGTATTCCTCTGTATTTTGTCCAATCAGTTTTCTGGTAGTTCCGGAAAGCTGGTTGGCGGGGGGGAGCATTACTCAGACTGAATTGGATGTATCTATGGTCTGAAAAGGAGTATTCAGACGATACCATCCAGTTTGTTAGCCTTTGGGTGATGCTGTCGGAGACAAGAGTAATATCTAACACTTCTTGTCGGTTTTTTGTTATAAAAGTGGGCTCATTGCCAATATTGCAAATTAAGAGGTTAGTACTTAAAATATAGTCTAAAAGTGACTCACCTCTATCATTGATGTCGGTACTGCCCCATACCGTATGACGTGCGTTAGCGTCGCATCCGATTATGAGGCCAGTTTTTTGCCATCCCGCTTCCAGTACCACCCTTTCTAGGTTATCACCAGGGAGAGGGCCCACTTGGTCGTGGCCAACGTAAGCCGATTCCAGCCAGTAAGAGCCTTTGGCAGTCTCTAATCTGGCAACGGTTAGGTCGGGGTCACTGTGGTTGGGAAGTAGAAATACATTAAGCCTACGTTTCACTAATACACAAGTTCTAATCTTACCTTTGTCTCTTGTATAGAGCGGAGCGTATGTGGGTGTCCTAAGTCCACGAACCACGCCTTCTGCAATCCATGGTTCCTGGATTAGAATTATGTCTTCTGCGTTTTTGGAAAGACGCAGAATGAGTGCGGCCGAAGACTTTTTTGAGTGGTGGAGATTAATCTGGAGAAACCGTATCATTGCTACAGTCTTCCAGAGCTCCACCACGGTGTTGTTGAGGTCCTCCGATTCTGAAGATGTGCCCAAGAGCTCATCTTCTATCTCTGATCGTGTAGGACCTCTAATTGCTTCGTCATCGGTTTCCATTTCCGACAGTGTGTCAGAAGAGGAGACCGACGGCTTGGTAGTCACCTCGGACAGATTGGAGTCGTCGCTATCCAATTCTGGAAAGGATATCGACGCTCCAAGATCCAAGGTTGTGATGTCAGGTTTTGAAGGAGGAGGAGGTTGCTTATCAGCATCCAGCTCATCCTTTTTGTACACCCTTAAATGAATGGACTCGAATCCGAACCGAATCATGCCTTTCGTCTGCGCCAGAGGATTAAGGGATTCCTTATTGATCACAATTAACGCGCATCTACAAGAACCCCTTAGTTCCCCTTAGAACCTCCTTAGTTCGCGACTTTCCAGTCATGAGTCGGAAGAGTCGGGTTGCTGAGCCGGATGATTTCCAGGATACTTTCTGGAGAGGAGGGTTCGGTGACCAAAACTACCCTGAGAAATCACCCTGCTGATGACTTTCCTCTCGCACGATGTCCGCATAAAATCTTCTAATGCTTCGAATTGCTAGTTCTGGCCATGATAACTATATGAACGACATTGAGTGCAAATATTATTTTGATCAACTGTGGGAGCTTACCAAAGAAGATGTTGTTTAAATTCATGAAAAACGTCGGTATTTTGCCGAAAATCCACACCCTCACAACTTCAGGCTACAAAAGCTGAAGTGCGCCATCTCCTGGATTCCGTGGGAAACTTAGGTGAACGGAGGATGCGTTGATGTACCCACATTGCTGAACTCTACACTGTAAAGTGGTAAATCTATTCTCCCAAGGAGAGTAAGCAACCATTAGAAACAAGGACTGCTCTTCTCACTTTATGGGGTCACATAAAGCCCATAACAGAATGAGAAGTCTTGGAATTTTTGAAGAGAACTAATCGATAATCCAAACTCAACTAGACATGTCTTAGGAAGGTGCCGTCAAGGTACCTTCTAAACTCAACACAAGACAGAAGGTAGAAGAAGCAGTTTAGAATCGTTTGACTCTCTAAATGTTTGGAACTGACGTTTCAAGGCAGGAAAAGCTTCTGAAGATTGCCTATTCCGTGGTGGAACCCAGAACCCAGCTGAAAACTGCTCAGCTGATCACTAAAGATCAATTTTGAGGAAAACTTAAACATTTACAGGCAGAAGCAAATAAAATATAAGGAGCTGCTTTGGGTCGAAGAGTGAAAGATTTTGAGATTGAAACTAGCAGGTTAATCAAAATCCAAAAGAATCCAAATTGAACAGACTTGAAACGCTGAGAAGATATGATGGCACCTATGAGTGGAAAGCAGAGATCTTCTGCCTTTATTTTGTAAGTAACCTGATCAGAACCAGCTCAACCTTGACAGTGCTTGACTGGAAGACAAGAAAGTCGAAAGATTTCTATTCTAGGAAGAATATGGGTTGATTGCGAAGATGCGTCCTCTTGTCACTGCTGTTATGCACGTTGGTCGACTCACCGCTCAGACACAGGCAGTGAATGTAGCTGTACTGTCTGTGGGGTCGTGTCTAACTCTAAAGCGCAGGCAGCCATAGATGTAATCGACGATTGATGCACTATAAATTAGCTTTCAGTCAATCCTCTATAAACTGAAATTGTTACCTTTACGAGAAAAAGGAAAACAAAAAAATAAGACTCTAGCCTTATGGACATCTCGTCTGATGCGGGGATACCAGTACACCTGTATACGAAACCACGAATGGTTTCGGCCAAAAACTCAACCTGGAAAAGAATTTAGTTCGGCCCTCATGGATGTCTACAAAATCGATTTATGATGCGCCATTGGTGTCTTTTCACCTCTCGTTAGGAAAACTTGCCTCTGTCTTCCAATGTGAGATGGCAATGGACTTTGTTGTGAAGTGTCAGTAGAGATACGAAATATCAGCATCTGTATCAATAACCAGACCCCGTTTAAATCCTTGTTGAACCCTGTAAGTCTTCACTGAACTCAGTCGAAAAGCTAAATTCACTGAGTCTTGTCTGGGTCCCAGGTCATGAGGGTATCACGGGAAAAGAGATTGCCGAAGAGCGTGCTAAATTCAGAGGAGAGTTAGCACTGCCTGTATCCTCGGTTAGGGCCCCATGGGCAGTTGGGTCTCATATGATCAAAACCGTAGATGACATGTCTCTCTAGGTTGTCGGCAGATCAAACGAATGCTTCCAGCGCCTCTAAGAGGTTAGGGCCTTTTCTGCGGTCACTCAGTAGGAAAGACAGTAAGCTGCTTACTGATATCGTGGCTGGGCACTACGCTTTTGCTGAGCACGTAAGTGCACTGCGCAATCAGTGATACAACATCCTGGTTAGCTTGGTATAAAAATGATGACGACACCGTGGGGCACTACCTCTGTGGGTAGTGAAAATTTTCAGTAAAAGCAACAATCAACTCGTTCTTTGTCTGCAAGTGATCCCACCACGTTGGACATTAGTTCTAGAGTTATTGATGAAGATCCGAACACATTGCGTTTTGGGCTTAGATTCTGGTTGAAGTCAGTTCTGCACACAGGAAGAGTGTTCTTCGCATTCCTGGAGAAATCCGGAATTTTGATGTTATTCCGGTATGTTCATAATACCCGGTTTAAATAACCGTCAGTTGTACCAAAGACCCATTATCTTTTAAATTAGATGACTTTGAGAGTACAACGCATTGATCTGAATATTAAACAGAGACCGGCGCTGCGGAAAGTCCGTAAGCAGTCAAAACAAGTCTTAATCTGGAATCTCATATAAACAACACTGAAAGTTTAGTTCACCAAACAACTGAAGCATAAGGTAGAATTGGTTTTACCACATCTGCACCTTCTTTAATGACAAGCCACATGTATTGCCAAAGTTCCCTTATTACTCGTATGCCGCCAGCGTTTTCGGGATTTCCAAACCAACATGTTTAGTCCAGAGGAGCTTGCTACCTACATATCTAGGTTAGTTAAAGAAACGGATAGTGACGCCTTTTTGGTTCAGTCAGGTTCTTAATTGAGTTAAAGGCTATTCCTGCTACAGCAATAGCGAAGTACTTTCGGGGCTGCTTGCCATTTAAGGTAGATGATCGTTTGACATGATCCGACAGAGAATGCAGCCGCATCGTATAGTTGATCGTAGATGTTAGAACCGTTGAGAAGTGCCAAGTCTAAGGTCCCTCGTCACCATCACATAACATATTAGTCACGTTCACTATCAACGTCGATGAAAATACTTAAGGCGCATTCCTACTCGTAGAGTGCACATTCATTCCTGATCACCAGATTTTTGGACGCAGTTCCACAATGTGCTTGTTGAAACTAAGACAGAGGATGCATTGGTGTATCAGTTTTTCTAACATCAATTTCAACCAGTCGCTGTGTACACTTTAGCAGGACGGAAGTCAGTCTTGGAGGTCTAAGATTTCTATCGAGTGAGTGGTCGTCTTCGCGGATATCTTCGGTATAAAATTTATTCTCGAATTTTCCCATAGTTTTAGTATGTAGATCAATGCCAGGCTACTTCTCTCCGGAGTTGGTAGCATCTGATCTTTGTCGTGCATGGCTAGAAATATGACAACGATGCCAGACGTTTGCACTTACCGTATTTAGTGGCCTCATCTGTCACCTCAGACGATGCCAGATACTAGCTTCGTTGGATTGTATTGTTTGGCTCATTCGTAATTCCGGTGATAGAGTCGGTTCTCGTCTGGGTACCTGGTTTCTGGTTCTGATTTCAACCCAGAACAGGTGCCATAAAATTTTCTCAACGCCAATTTTCTGCGCCAACGCGTCTCTTTAAACTTAACCCCAACCACCCATATTATTCCTTCTCAACCTTCTACGCCACCAAACCCAGCTAGTAACCCAATTCCCAACTTCGACCTTAAAACTGGAGCTAAGTACCCTAACTTCATTAACTCCCATACCTTAAACCCCACATCCCATCCCTCGTCCAACTCCATATCCAATCATTTATCTCTATCTCCCTCCTCCAATGCTCCTATTCTTGATCCCCTTTTTCCCCCCACTGTTAAACTAACACAGCAAACCAATGGCACAACAGAAAGTCGATATGCTCTCTCTAGGCTCAGAGAACGAAAGATATATGAAAACATTCGTCTCTTTTTTGCCTATTTACATGCAAATCTGACTCGGTCTGCTACGAAGGGAAAACCAAAACCAGCGTCATGGTTTCCATCCAGCAGGAAGGCCTCCCTACCAACCCTATCAGTCTCAGGAACCTTTATGTCAGGTACCACGAGATATTTAACATGTCCCCTCAGAAAGTAGCAGACGACCTTGCTGCATTCGGCAACTATGTTCACTCTAAACGAGTATCACACCTACAATGAAGCCGAGCCGACCACGACAAATTTTTTCGTCCATAACGTGCCTCCCTTGCCAGCGCTTAAACCATCCTGCCTCACACCTCCACCCCACAACATCCCTCTTACATTTTACTACCAGAATGTAAGAGGTCTTCGCTCTAAAACCAATGATGTCCTACGTCAATCGCATGCTCTTCCCTTTGATATTTACGCCTTGACCGAAACCAATTTGATTCCCGACATAAAGAACCAGGAATTGTTTCCTCCTTCTTTTAATGTTTTCCGCGACGACGATCCTACCCGCACAAATAAAGATTCCCCCTGTCGAGGCGTCCTACTGGCGATGGACAACAGCCTTAACTCTTCTCCCATTACAATTTCTTCATCCTCTAAAGCCGACTTTGTCGCAATAAAACTATCACTGCCTCTCAAGTCCCTTTACGTTATATTTTGCTACATCCTACCAGCTCAACCTATCGAATCTTACCAATTTGTTATTGATGCGATCGATCATTTAATCGACCTGTCAGACCCTACTGATGATATCCTTATTTTCGGCGACTTTAATCTTCCTCAGCTACAGTGGACTCCATCAGATGATCAATCGTTTTTCATCGCTTCAAATGCCATCTCAGCTAAGGAATGTCTCTTCTTAGATCGCTTAACAGACTCAAGTCTATGCCAAGTCAGTGGTATATCCAATTATGTGGGCAGGCAATTAGACCTTATTTTCACAACTGACCCAATTAACTCCTCAGTCTCACTTTGTCCCCTATCTCTCTCAACAATCGATAACTACCATCCCCCCCTTCTACTTTCATTTTTTCATAACTCTTCATTCCAGTCCACTCCCCCCACAACTCTCTCATCCCACGACTTTCATAAAGCAAACTTTCACAAAATCAGTGAATATCTCAGCAGATCCCACTTTAACTTTCATAACTTAAGTATAAATGATGCCTTATCCATTTTTTATAAAGAAATATTTAATTCTTTTCACTTTACGTTCCGTTTTCCCGCCTTAAAACATCATCTACTAGTCCTCCCTGGTATAATCGCAAGCTTCGTTCCTTACGAAATAAGAGAAATAAGTTATGGGCTGTTTTCCTGCGTACCAGATCCTTTACCGACTATTCCAACTATCTTGGTGCTTATCTTCATTTCACCGAACTTTACGATTCCCTTTACCAGCGCTACCTTAACAATGCGCAAGTCAACCTTATAAACCACCCTAAGTCCTTTTTCCAATTTGTTAACTACAAAAGAAAGTCCGATGGTTACCCTCCTTCCCTCTCTTTTAACAACAGGTCATCAACCGATCCACTCACCATTGCCAACCTATTTGCCACATTTTTTAAACAATCCTTCACCAACGACTCCTTTGTACCAGATCCATCCTATTTTAGTTACCTACTGAACTTCTCTAATGGCCCACTTCTCTCTCATATTTTGGACCCGTCTTATATCGAATATAAATTACACCAACTCAATGACGAATTCACACCCGGCCCAGATGGCCTCCCTGCCATATTTCTTAAAAAATGTTCTTCGTCTCTTTCCCTTGCCCTTTCTAATCTCTTCCGTCTATCCCTTTCACAAGGAGAATTTCTACAGGTTTGGAAAACCTCCTTCATAACCCCGATCCACAAGAAAGGATCAAAGAATGAAATAACCAACTATCGTCCCATCGCTAAACTCTCCCATATACCCAAACTCTTCGAAAGTATTTTGTATGAAGCTCTAAGCTTCCAATGCAAATCACTTATTTCCCCTAGACAACATGGCTTCTTAAAGAGTAGGTCAACCACCACAAATCTCTTTGAATTCGTATCCTTTGCCCTCTCTGCCCTAGAGAATGGCAATGAAGTCGATGTAGTTGCAACCGATTTTAGCAAAGCCTTCGATAAAATCTCTCATCGGTTAATTATATTTAAATTGTCTGCCCTCGGCTTTGAACCCATATTGTTAAAATGGATATCCTCTTACCTCGAAAACCGTTTTTACAGTGTTCGTTTTAGGTCAGGCCAGTCCGCTCCATTTTTGGCCACCTCTGGAGTTCCACAAGGCAGCCATCTCGGTCCCCTTCTTTTTATATTAACCATAAATGATCTCGATATGATCATCAAACACTCGTCTGTCTCCCTTTACGCCGACGATACCAAATTTTTCAAAACCATTTCCTCTCCCCATAACTCTTTCCTCCTTCAACAAGATCTTGATAGTTTCTCGGTCTGGTGCCTCAAAAATTCTTTGGAACTTAACATCGCCAAATGCCAATCCATCACCTTCTCACATAAGCGGAACCAATCTCCTCCCCGACTCTATCTTCTCCATAACCAACCTATCTCCTCCGTACAGTCTCTTCGCGACCTCGGCATTTTGTGTGACAGCGAGCTCAACTTCCGTTTACATATGGATGAGATAATCCTCAAAGCCAACTCTGCACTAGGTTTTGTAAAACGGTGGTCCAAAGAATTCACCAACCCATACGTGACCAGGTCCCTCTATATTACCTTTGTTCGCCCCCTCCTAGAGTACGCCAGTCAAGTATGGTCCCCATATCATCGTGTTCATATCTCGAGAATTGAAAGCATTCAGCGTCGTTTTCTTCGATTTGCTCTTCGAGGTATGCCCTGGGACGATCCTTTTAATCTGCCACCCTATCAAAATCGTCTCAACCTTATCAACTTAAACACCCTCGAAGATCGCAGAGATGCAGCAGACTTTCTCTTCATTCATCGACTCCTTTCAGGTCACGTTGAATGCGCGTCCCTTCACAACTCCATTTTCCTCAACACTAACCCTCGTAATCTACGTACCCCTCGACTCTTCTATCTACCAACCCACCACACCTCCTATGGCGCGAACGAACCAATCTCCCGTATGCTACGTCAAATCAACTCAAACCCTACCGTCTTTGACTTTCACCGCACCACTTCCTACCTCAAATCTGTTCTCCTTCACCACTCCAACCAACCTTAGTTTTAAGTTTTAGTTTAAGTTTATTTTTTAAGTTATAGCTTGTATTAAGCCGAATAAATGGGGGCATTCGCCCCCACCAAAATTACAAAATTACAAATTACAAATTCTCAGGGTCTCCAGCCTAGGGATCGAAATCCCTACTCTGTTAAACGAGGATCTTTAGATAACAGGAATTATAATCTCTAGTTTATGCGATTGTTGTCTTGGATAACCATAGTAAGTATGTAGGTTCAAACAGAATCACAATGGCGTATTTGGCAATCCTTCGGCTTCAAAGAACAACGTGATGAACATCGCTATCATTCTTTGCTATTGACAGGTTTGGTGATATCTATTACAATGAGCAAACGACTCTTTTCGAGTATTATAATCTGCTAAACTTTATCCACTTTTGCGTAAAGATCAGAATTCTCTCTAAAAACCCTTGTATGTCAGAGAACACGTTTTATTCTTTCGTCTTGTCAGTACGAATCACCAGTATACTTGTAAGTATCCCTGAGGATCTTAAATTCCAACAGTTTTCGCTCCCATCCCTCTTAACTGTCAAACCCTGATTTCAAATTCTGAATCCAAAAAGTCTACTTCATTACCGGAACTTATTAAATATTTACTCATGCCAGTTGGAGTGAATGAGGGTTCCAAATTAGCTTAACTAACAGATCTGGGATTCCGATAAATGTCACCCTAGCTCCATTTGGACCCAGATTTCTAGGTGGACCCAGTCACCTTTATATCAACTCAAAGACAAATCACCAGAAAATTAATGAACGAAATAGAGAAAAAACAATAAATTACATTTCTATCCTTCATTTGAGCCTAACCCCTAAACTCGTCTTGTTCGTACTTGATGCCACTGTCTGTGGATTTCACCAAAATGATTGGGCATATTAGCTTTGTCTTTCCATGTTTAAATGTTGCCCTTCCTGTCTTTGCAATGAGAAAACGCCATCAGAAGCACACAACAAAAAAGGACGACGAAAGAAAAGGTTGCCTGCAGTTGAGGATGTGTAAGGAGCAAAAATAAAAAGGATTTTCTACCTCCCACCGAATACCAATACCAATTACACGAAAGGTCGAGATGATATTAAACTCAGAACAGCTCAGGCACTTCAGGCAATTAGTAAGAAAAAAGCAATTTTCTCGAAAATCGTTCCTCATGTCCACCCCGCCTCCATTGGTATCCTACTGGAGCCCTTGACTGTCTCGATTTAAGTCAATCTGCTGTCCTGGTGATCGGCCGTATTTAATTTTTAGTTGTTCTTTCATAGAAAACAATTGCTCGGCTTATTGGATATTATCTCTGCGTTTGTGAAATGGCATTCCATCAGATGCCAGAAGGCCGGAGGTGTAATTTTTGTTCACTTGGATTTTAAAGTGAATCATTTTAAGGACGATGGTGTTTGATAATGTTTTAATTCATTGGTTTAACTCCAGACATCCATCATCAGCGGAAAACAGAAGAACAAATCACATTTCCAAGAAACTGGGAATGACCTTCTAAAAAGTTCGGTTTGAAATATTTTGAAAGTCAATGAGCGAGCACCTTCCAGTTTATTGATTTTCGATCTTTTCAGATTTCTGATGTAGACAGGGGTACGAGCTCATTCGTCCATCCTTATCCGAATTATTGGAAGTTAGGGCAAGTTTTGTAAATATTGTACATGTGTTTTAGATGTTATCATATATGGTCTGCTATAAATATCGTCATGGCCTAGTACTTTAGATAGGTCCTGGTGCATTCTAATGGTTCACGTGCCACCAATTGGTACCTCTTGGCTCCTTGTTTATAAATTCATACCAACATTTGTAAAGCATTTAAAAGTGGCATGTTCTTGTTATTCAAAATCTGTCTCATAGACTGGCTAAATTATTGTTTATACTTCTTTCGTAGCCCTAGTTTAGTAGAATTTAAAATAGTATTCACAGGATAGGTATGGGCTTGTACTTTGTAACGATAATTTATTAAAATGATCACCCGATCATCTGAGCAGGCAATAATGATAAGGATTAGTTCCGCCTAGATGATTCTTTGTCCTTTAGTCAAGTTCGAAACATAAGAAAACGGAGAAAGAGTGAGTAATATAACCTCGTGCTATCAAAACAAAAAAGGACCCTCCTTACTATCTTTTCTTCATACTTATGATCGTCGAGCACACGTAACTCTTTGGGCCAGCCCGGGCAAAGAGTAGCAAATAATGTGACCAATCAGCGGCGGTCGGCATGCAAGTATTTGCTCCGTCAAAGGTCGTAGTTACTTCTATTTTCATGCCTGATTCAGGATGTTGTTTCGACTTTGAGTTTTGAGAAAAAGACTGGGGCTAGATGGAACGCTCCCTTTCCGTGTATGCAGTAGAATGCTATAACACACCTGGTTAAATACATGGTCCGTCGATATGAAGGGTTTTCCAATAGGGACTTGACAACTTTGAATTTAATTTGTGAACCCACACTTTCACTAATCATCAAACTATCACTGTCAATTTATTCAGTAAACTGAACATTCTCATCATGGTACGAGTAAAGTACATTAACGAGCAACGTCTGCAAATTATAAACATTTTCTACCGAAATTCGGAGTCGGTGACTGCAACTTTAAGAGCGTTAACTCCAATTTTTGGTCGTAATTCTCGCCCTAGTAGACAGGCAATAACAACTTTAGTGAAAAAATTTGAGTCTACATATTCGTTGTGTGATGTTGTCGTGTCAGTGAGACAACGGGTCGGTCGAAGTGTCGAAAATATCGCTGCCGTTCAGGCGTCCGTAGCGAACGATCCACATCAGTCAATTCCACGGCGTTCTCAAGAATGGGGCATCGCTCAGACCACATTATGGCATATTTTGCGTAAGGATATTTAAGGTTTACGCCCATACAAGATCAAGCTGACTCAAGAATTGAAGCCGATGGACCATTTGAAGCGACGTACGTTCTCCGATTGGGTTCTGGAGAAGATGCGCCAAGATGATGAATTTCATCGCAAAATCATCTTCAGTGACGAAGCTCATTTTTGGCTCAATGGGTTCGTCAATAAGCAAAATATGCGTTATTGGTCGGGTGAAAATCCACATGGGCTTCATGAATCACCACTTTATCCACAGAAAATAACTGTTTGGTGCGGTTTGCATGCCGGCGGCGTTTTTGGGCCATATTTTTTCGTCAACGATAACGATCGTCACGTTACTGTGAATGGTCAGCGTTATCGCGCCATGATCACCGATTATTTTTGACCGAAATTGGAAGATATGGACTTGGACGACATGTGGTTTCAACAGGATGATGCCAAAAGCCACACAGCACACGCTACAATCGATTTATTGAAGAGTAAGTATGGTGAGCGTGTTATCTCAAGATATGGGCTAGTCGATTGGCCGCCTCGTTTGTGCGATTTAACGCCTCTTGACTATTTTCTGTGGGGCTACGTTAAGTCATTGGATTATGCCAACACGCCGACGACGTTGGAAGAGCTCAGAGCCAACATTGAACGCGAAATAGCTGCCGTTTCGGCCGAAATGTGTGGCCGAGTCGAGTTCCATTCATAAATGTTTTGATTGTACTTCAAGCCGATAATAAAGTTTTTGAAATATCTCAAATGGTTTGCGTTTCATTTAAAAAAAAGTTGTCAAGGCCTTATTGGAAAACCCTATATATTTCTCTACAAGGTGTATTTGATAAACCCCATTTTAATATGCCATTATCCGGAAGAAATAATATATTTGCTACCCCCCGTACACACCGCGAAAACAGCTTGCTCAAACCATGCCCGATGTAGCGATCTCGCATTGTCAGCAATGCAATCAACCCGACAACGCGACATGGTCCAGTGTGATAAGTGCGACTTGTGGTATCACTTCAACTGTGTTGGCGTAACCATTGAAATTGAACATCACGACTGGTGCTGTGAAGCGTGTTCTCAACTTCCCTCCAATTCTAATTTCAGGCCCCTCTAAGTAGCCGGTAAAACCCCCGATCCTTTTGGTGCGATTCTAAGACTGTTCTTTCTAGGCTCAACTCTGAACAGCGAACGTATCGGCAGTTTGTGGACTTTCGAGTTCGAGAAATACTGGAGAGCACGAACGTATCCGAATGGCGTTGGGTGCCAAAAAGACACAATGTAGAGGACGAAGCTACCAAATGGCAAAAGTATGCAGACTTTGTCTATAAAGGCAGGTGGTACCAAGGACCGGAGTTCTTATATCTGTCAGAAAATCAATGGCTTTTCCATTTGCCATAATAGACATAGAACGCTTCTCAAACTGGTAGAAGCTTCTCAGGACTCAAGCTTTTGTTCTTCGATTCATTCATAATCTGAAAAATCAGATCAGGGGTGAGCTGAAAGCGGAAGCGGAAAAACATCTCTACCGTCAAGTTAAGCGTGAAAGATATGGCGAAGAAATAGCCGTTCTTTAGCACAACAAGGAACAAGCCACTAAGAATAGAAGGCCTCTAGAGAAAAATAGAGATCTCTACAAACGGAGTCCCTACCTAGATGTCGATGGAATTCTTCGAGTACGTGGACGCATCGATTCTGCGGTTGGAATACCGCTCAGCAATAAGAGACCCATCATTCTGCCCAGAAAACATCATATAACCATATCATACTACGGTATCACAACAAATATCACCATTAGAACCAAGAGATAGTCGTGAATGAGATTGGGCAATTATACACCATACCATGTCTTAGGGTTGCTGTAAACAAAATAAGAAGTTCGTGTCAACGATGTAAAAACCGTGATGCATCCCCAAATCCTCCAGAGATGGCCGCACTTCCAGCGGCAAGATTGGCTTCATTTAGCCGTCCATTCTCATTCATTGGAATTGACGATTTCGGGCCCACGCAAGTGAAGAGCGGGCGAAGGAAAAGCGTTAAGGTGTTCTCATAACATGCCTTACAGTAAGGGTAGTTCATATTGAGGTTGCTTCGACTTTATCGACGGACTCCTGCATTTTGTGTATCCGTAAGTTCATAGCTAGAAGAAGAACTCCGGTGGAGATATATAGCGACAACGGGACTAACTTACATGGAGCCCATCGAGCACTTCTGGAGGCCTGTGAACAAATTAACCACAAGGAGATAGCGGAAAACTTTATCACTGCGTCGACTAAGTTGAATTTCATTCCACCTGCATCACCCCACATGGAAGGGAGTTGGGAGCGCCTCATCAGATCTGTTAAAAATATATTGGACTGTATCATGCCAACCAAAAATACACACAAATTAGAAGTGACAAAATGTTTACTGGCATTGAAGCTTAGCAATTCAAAAAGGTAAACTCATTTAATTCATTCTAAAACATTAACATTTGTAATTCTTATTTATTATGAAGCAGTGTTCTTTTACGGTTGTGACTTGTTGAATCTTTTCGCATTAAAGACCAACAGTAATCCCCTAACATGACTGCATACCACCGACCTCAATAACTTTTTTCGATCTTCTTTATGTTCTGGTGAAAGCGTTGTCCTTATTCGCCACTCACCGCTGCAAGGTCTTTTGGAAACAAATCAAAATGTGAATGCAGAAAACTGTATGCACTTTCAATGACATTTTACAACCTAAGTCCTTATAAATTTTTAACAACTTTACGACTGGGGTGAGTCTTTACAAATTCTAAACCAGAAAAGCAATCCCACATTTATAAATAGTCTTCAGAAAGAGGTCCAAGATCTCACTCTGTGTAATTTTATAAAAAAAAAAAATTATAAAGAAGTGGCGTATCTCATCCGAAGCCTCAATGTCAGACCATCGCCACATCCTGTTTGACCCTAAACTATGTACTATTAAGTATGTCTGAAAAATACAGACAACCCAAATCCACAGACTGTGACATATACCTACCAATAGCTCATGAATAACCTGGGTAGATATAATACAAACATCAGAGATATAGACAATATTGAGCTAACTTGTGATAATCCCAATATGACAATCACTACTGCCTTTCATCAAGCTTGTCCAGAAAACGAAAAAAACAGGCAATCGACTTACCCCCTGGCGGTACAGAAAACTAGCCAAACTCAGAACAGCGACTGGAAAGCTCTTCAACCGGAATAAACGTATGGTGAATGGGAAATATACAGAAAAACATTCACCATGTACAACCAAGAAATTAGAAGACCAAGGGAGAATTCTGCAGAATAATCATACAATTGATGGCACCAAAAGTTGTGCCCGCATTCATAAAATACTCTCTAAGCAGTACACTAATCCTATTGGTTTAATAAATATTGCACGTATGCCGAAAACGAGCTACAGACGATTCAGATCTTAGCCGAAACACACGTCCCAGACTCGACGGCAGTTCCAGAAGCCCAAGAAAACCCCCCCAGAGAAGGCTAAATCGACATAAATATTTTCATAAAGGTAAAATAATTTGGGCAACCAACTCTTTTCAAACCTGGTGAGGATGGAATATTCCCAGCTTTACTACCAAACGGCAACCCCCAATTGCTACATGTACTTGTTAACTTATTCAGAGCTAGCTACGCGTGGGGATACTTACCAAAAAAGTGGAAGGGGTTTGCTGTCGAATATATACCTAATGTAGCACGCTGACCGTCTGAACTATTAAAGTCATATATACCAATCAGCTTTACTTCCTTTTTCCTCAAAACTATCGAAAAAATCCTCGATAGACATATCAGAGACTCGGACTTCAAAGGGACCCCCTTCACAAATGTCAATATACGAGGGGCGTTCAACATATTCTCGGTGAAGCTGTGGTTGCATATATAAATTGACTTATTTATCAAGTAATACTATTATTTTAGTGCATCCATGTAAAATTTCATATAAATGTGATTATTAATTCGCGTTTTATCTCTAGTTAAACAGAATCATAATGGCAACTGAGACGATGATGGTGAAAATTGAGCATCGCGCTGTAATTAAATTTCTCACTAAGCAAGGAAAAAGTCAAAAAACTATTCATGAAGAGATGGTGGCTGTTTACCAGGGTTCCGCACCTTCATTATCAACTGTGCAAAAGTGGTCAAGTGAGTTCAAGAGAGGCAGAGAGAGCATTGAAGACGGCCCCCGCTCCGGCGCTCCGGCTACTGCTTGTACGGGAGAAAGCATCAAAGAAGTCGAAAAACTTGTTCTTGAGGATGCCCGAATAAAGGTGAAAATGATGGCAGAGATCACCAAGCTTTCAATTGGTACCATTCACACCATTCTTCATGACCATCTTAACCTTTCAAAGGTCAGTGCAAGGTGGGTGCCACGAATGCTCACAGCGCCTCAGAAAAAAGTGAGAATCGCATGCTGTAGAGAGCTTTGGAGATGTGTAGTGAGAACGCGGACGGTGTTATGGATCGAATTGTTACTGGGGACGAAACATGGGTCCACCACTATGACCCTGAAAGCAAACAAGAGTCCATGCAGTGGCATAAAAAAGGAACAGACCCCCCGAAGAAGTTCAAAGTCACTCCGTCTGCCGGGAAGCTCATGGCCACAGATTTTTGGGACTCAAAGGGAATCTTGCTCATTGAGTACAAAAAAAAAGGTGAAACCATCAACGCCACATCCTACGCTTCCACTTTGCATAATTTGCGGGAGGAAATTAAAAAGAAAAGACGGGGTAAACTCGCAGCGGGTGTGTTGCTTCTTCATGACAACGCTCCTGTTCACACGGCGCGAGTTTCCAAGGCTGCTGCGCGAGATTGTGGTTTCGAAGAAATCCAACACCCACCCTATAGTCCAGACCTTGCCCCTAGTGATTATTTCCTGTTTCCGGATTTGAAAAAATGTCTTCGTGGAAAAAGATTTTCGGATGATGAAGAACTCAAGTCGGCAATAAATGGGTATTTTGCAGAGAAAGAGGAAATTTATTTTTTTGAGGGTTTAAAAAAGCTTATGTCAAGATGTAACAAATGCATTGATGTTAGGGGAGATTATATTGAAAAATAAAAACAATTTAAATTGAATTCGCATTTTCCTTCATATCGATACCGAGAATATATTGAACGCCCTTCGTAGTATTCCGAGCGCAGCTTAGTTTGATTCAAGCGAATGTAGAGAAGTCGTTCTGTTTCGATTTTCGCATACATAACGACAATATAAAAGTTTTGGTGGAACAATTGACGACATTTCAGGATGTGATTATCAGCGTTTACACGTATCATTAGCCGATACGAATAGTAGTTCATAGCGCTGACTTTCTTATTCGTTTCTGCATTGGTTAGCGGATTTCTCATTCCGAAATGATATCCATCATATCCTTGCAAAAATAGAACTGGATATTGTAATTCGTCATATGAGCGATGCGTTTTTGGTACTCGTTGGACCTCACCATTTCTGCGATGGAGAATAATATCGCGTGACTCGAGTTCTTGGCCAACTATAACGATTGCAGTTTCATCAATCGTTGGAGCATTATATTGTCTTGCGTGTTGACCAACGGGTACCTTATCTGCACGAATTACAACTTTGTAATCGTCAGCTGGCATTCATTCAAGGGCAGTTTAGCGTTTAGCGTCGAGTCTTTGCTCACGTCGCTCGCTTGTTTCAGGCGAACGGGCTTCAACTGTGCGTAATCGTGAGCTTCAAATCTTTGCTCACGTTGTTCGTCAGATTCCTAGGTTCGCAACTGCTTTTTCTGTTTTGCTTGAGGTGTATTTTTACCAATCGCTGCTCGTTTGGGAAGAATATTTTATATAGTAAGTATAAAACGCTCAACGTTCATTGTCTTTGCATGCTTGTTATAATTATAATAATATTTGTATTCGACTATATATATAGACTTTTCCAATAAGAACTTGGCAAATTTTTTTTTAAATAAAACGCAAACCATTTGAGATATTTCAAAAACTTTATTATCGGCTTGAAGTACAATCAAAACATTTATGAATGGAACTCGACTTCGTTCATATGGCCACCGTGGACACGTTTGCAGCGGTCGATTCTTATGACCCAATTTTCAACATCTCGGCCACACATTTCGGCTGAAACGGCCCTTATTTTGCGTTCAATGTTGGCTCTGAGCTCTTCCAAAGTCGTCGGCGTGTTGGCATAAACCAATAACTTAACGTAGCCCCACAGAAAATAGTCAAACGGCGTTAAATCGCCCATTTCTTGATAACACGCTTACCATACTTACTCTTCAATAAATCGATTGTAGCGTGTGCTGTGTGGCTTGTGGTATCATCCTGTTGAAACCACATGTCGTCCAAGTCCATATCTTCCAATTCCGGTCAAAAATAATCGGTGATCATGGCGCGATAACGCTGAACATTCATAGTAACGTGACGATCGTTATCGTCGACGAAAAAATATGGCCCAATAACGCCGCCGGCATGCAAACCGCACCAAACAGTTATTTTTTGTGGACGGAGTTTATTTATTGACGTAAGCATATTTACCTTATTGACGAACCCATTCAGTCAAAAATGAGCTTTGTCACTGAAGATGATTTTGCGATGAAATTCATCATCTTGGCGCATCTTCTCCAGAACCCAATCGGAGAAAGTACGTCGCTTCAAATGGTCCATCGGCTTCAATTCTCTCTAGTTTGTCGTGGGGTGCGCAACTATTAGAAACGTAAAAGTCACTAACAAAATGAATTGTTCCGTGTGCTCGCAAAAAATTGACCGCAAATGTTGTACAAAAATAAATTGCAGTGATTGTAAGCACTATTTCCACTACTCATGTGCTAATATCACTGAAGAAGATGCAGATTACATGAAAACAAGTGGTAATTTATTTCGGTGTGACAAATGTGGAGTGCTAAGACGCCGTTCTTTACTTTTGCCCGTCTCATCCATACCGAGGCAATGTAACAACAATGCGCAGGCTTGTAACAACGGCAACAAAAAACAAGCAGGAATAGGTTCTCCACGATCATCAGAGATGGTATCTGCTAAGCAAATAGTGGACAGTGAAAGCGAATATACCCTCCAAATGATCTATGCCAAACTCTTGAGTTTGGAGGAATTAAATCATCGTTTCCTTCAACAACTCAATGAACTACGTACGGAAAATAAAGAGCTAAAATCGAAGGTAAATAGTCTGGAGAGCAAGCTGAACTGGCAGCAAGTCAGCTTTTACACGTCGCAAGTCTCGAAAGATTCAAATGAGTACAAAAGAGAGGGACAATTAAACAAAAAATACCCAATTAACCAAGTTCCCACCGCATGTGGGTAGCAATTTCAGTGCAAGATTTTGACATTTCTTTTTCTCCTTCTTCTTTCTTTTTCGCATTTGCTTCATTACTTCTTTCGCTGTGTTACGAGCACAACATTGCAGTATTGCGGATGAACTGAAATGGACCAAAGAATTAACAAGGGGGCTCATTTTCAATTATGAACGACTGAAATGAAAGATGAAATGAAAAAGAACTGTCAAATAACATGCAAACCCAAAGAAGGGGAAAGTCTTCATGTAGAGCTGTGCGCATCACTGAATGACAGTTCAAAAGAAAATAACCAGAACATGCGCATTACACACTTGCGACATGTGAAAGCGGACCAACAACAGCTTCGTAGCAATCTCATTGAAATTGTTGGTGTCCCAAACGTCAATGACAGTAATGCTCTCAGCAAGGCAAAGCAAATCTTCAGCAAAACTTTGTCCATTGATGTTCCTGACGTTGAAATCGAAAAATGCTACGTTAAAAAAGTGCAATCCAAAACTGCTAAAGTGAATTCAATCATCTACGTAAGATTCTCGGATTCAACTATGAAACTGCAAATCATGAGCGCAAAGAGGATGAACAAAAAAAATCTCAACACACAAGTAACTGGTAACAATGGTGACAGTAGCAGTAGCGGCAGCAGCAGCAGCAATAACAACAACAACAACAACAGCAGCAGCGGCAAAGGCACTCTGATTTATATTAACAATTCTCTCACCAAATACACGCAGGCTCTCTTCATGAAGGCGAAAGAGACAATAAAGCAGAAAGGTGTCAAATATGTATGGTATAAAGATAACCAAATTCTTGTTAGAACGGTTGAGGGTGGAAAAGTCATTTCAATTAGATCTTTTGATGATCTTTTGCTTATTTAAGGTGATTTATTGGAAACGATTGACTCTATAAACTTGATCGATGACTTTTCTATCCTCAACCTCAGGAGTTCCGACTGTGTTGATGTTTTTGCAAATAGTTCTTATTGTAAGAATAAACTTTTCATTGTTCACCAGAATGTCAGAAGTTTGAGAGAAAACTTCCCATCTCTTGTCACACATATCGATTCCTTTGAATGCATTCCAGATTTTGTCTTTGTCTCTGAAATTTGGATTTATAATTGCGAAAAAAATTATTACAATATACCCGGTTTCAAATTCCATGCAAATACGAATGAAAATTACGCTGCAGGTGGTGTTGGTTTTTTTTTTAAATATGAATATCAGATTCTCGATGTTCTCGATTTCTTAACCCGGCGTCATGGGGGTCTGTGAGACCCGTTACATTTTATTTCGCTTGTAGTTCAGTTAGTATGTGTGCGATGCCACCGCTATTCTCAGTAGCTGCAGCTGATGATATTTTCAATGCGTCGCAGTTAAAACATTAGTCGTGCGACAATCGCAGTGGAAGTAACACGTGCACAAAGTTAGGAAAGGTATCTGAGACCCATCCCTGCAGTTAGTGTAGCAATTTCGCGCCATTTTGTATAAATATTATTTTAATTGTTTCCGTGTGTTTATGCTTTTGTTTTTGTTGCTTGGTATAAATTATATTGCTAATATATAGATCAAAGTATTTCATTTGTGTTATTTTATAGGTGCTTAGTGAAAAATGAACAGGGAGGAGAAAAGAAGACAGGGTATATTGTCGATTTTGGAAGAGTCTGACTCTGATTTTGCGTTGTCAGAACAGAAGTGCATTGAGGAAGACCATTTAAGCGAGCGTAGTCATCCCAGTGACACAGAGGTAGAAGTCTCAGAAACTGATGATGATGAAATTCCGTTATCAATGCTGTTGGATAAAAATCGTTTGTCACATATGGAAAACTATTCTACATTTGGATCGACTTGTTCTTAAAACGCAAACCGTGAGTGTTCTTCGAGCTTTTATCGTGGCAAAGACACTACGATTTGGTATAAAACGCCTTTTCGACAAAATGTCCGAACCAGAACGGAAAATATAATTCATCAATTGCCAGGTGTAGTGCCAGAAGCAAAACCGGCAATGTCTGAAGTGGAATGTTGGAATATTTTCGTTAATGACGATATGCTGCAAATCATACTTATGCGTAGTAATTCACGCATTAGACCGAAAATAGCTTCATGTACTAATTTATTTAAAAACACCCATGTAAAAGAATGCACAATGGTGGAATTGAAAGTTTTTATAGGCCTTCTATATCTTGCTGGTGTTTACCGATCAGCAGACAAAATTTGAGCGATTTATGGGCTACTGATGGCACGGGTGTTGACATTTTCCGGCTTGTAATGTCTTTGCAGAGATTTTATTTTATTCAAAGTTCTTTGACTTTTGATGATATTTCTACCCGTCAACAAAGAATGGAACTAGACAATTTAGCTGCAATAAGAGAACTTTTTGAAGCTTTAGTAAAAAACTGTAAGAAAACCTACATACCAAGTGATTGTCTAACAATTGACGAAATGCTCGTAGCATTCCGAGGTAGGTGTAAATTTCGCCAGTATATACCGTCTAAACCTGCTAAGTACGGGATAAAAATCATTGCTTTGGTCGACGCAAAAAATTATTATATCAAAAACCTAGAGATATATCCCGGAAAGCAGCCTGAAGGCCCTTTTTCTATTAGTAACAAACCATTTGATGTTGTTGACCGGATTATACAGCCTATTACCGGAACAAGCCGAAATGTGACATTTGATAACTGGTTCACTAGTTATGAACTGGTGCAGCATTTGCTCAAGGAACATAAATTGACATCAGTTGGTACCCTGCGAAAAAATAAAAGACAAGTTCCAGTGGAATTCACTAAAACTCGCGGAGTTGAAGTTTTCTCTTCCAGATTTTGGTTTCAAAAGGATGTCACACTTGTTGCTCATGTGCCTAAAAAAATAAAATAGTTTTGCTGATGTCTAGCTTACACCATGATGATGCCATTGATGAAACAACAGGAGAAAAGCGCAAACCTGAAATAAATACGTATTATAACACAACGAAATGTGGTGTGGATGTAGCTGACGAGCTATGTGCTACATACGACGTAAGTCGTAATTCTAAAAGGTGGCCATTGACGATTTTTTATGCTTCATTGAACATAGCAGCCATTAATGGCCAAATAATAAATAAAATTAATAATAATTGTTCAAAAACAAAACGAAGATACTATATAAAAAACCTAGGCCTCGGTCTTGTCATGGAACATCTAAAACTTCGCCAAAATGTAACACTCCTTCCACGCGAGTTGCGAAAAAAAGTTCAAAATATTGTTGGTGAGTCTTCAGGGGAACCTCCAGCAAAAAAGGCCAATGCTCGCAAAAGGTGCCAAGTGTGTCCAGCTAAGAAAGACCGTAAAACAAACTACACCTGCGAGAATTGCAAGAAATATATTTGTTTAGAACATGTTGTAACTTTCTGCGCTGATTGTACCAATGACAATTATTCAGAGTGATTTTTTTTCTTTTTTTATATAAACATATTATTCTTTCGTTCATAAAAATTCATTAAAATAATAAGATTGACTACTAAATAATAATGGAGTTACACTTAAGTAGACGAGAAAGATTTTGTCAATTTTTGTCTTTTTTTTTTTAAATGTTCTAATAAAAAGATTAAAACATAATATAATATGATGTTTTTCTTTTATTTATTAACATGAATACTTTAAAAAACTAAACAGGAATGAATGTTATCCTTATTACTTATAAACTATTAAAATAACCGTTACTGGGTCTGTGAGACCCACCCCGATGTCCGCGTAACACTTTTCAACCCCAATGACGCCGGGTTAAGTGTCGATATTATTAGAGTTTCCTGTGAAATAAATCATGAAGCTTACGTCTTTCTGTGTGTTTATAGACTACATACGAGTATGTTTAATATATTGATGTTCGTAAAGGAATTTTCTGGTCTTTTGGAAAACGAAAAAGCAAAAAATCTAATTATCTTAGGGGATTTTAATTTGAACATATTGGAAACTAGTGAGATGGTCTCGAGTTACATGGTGTTATTAGCATCGCATGGTTTAGCTTCTTTTATCAATGAGCCCACTAGGACAGAATCGGGCAGATGTTTAGATCACATTTATGGTCGATTTAATAATGTTTCTTTGAGTAATTGCGATAAATGTGTTTTTGATCTGAGGATAACCGATCATTCTATGACAGGAATATTAGTAAGCGTTTCGAATAGCATTGGTAGTAAAGATTCAAAACTCCCTAGTAAGCAATTGAAAATTAACTTCAGTAAGCTTAAAAACCTTTTGCTGAATGAGATCTGGGAAGATGTTTTCTTGTGTAGAAATGCCTCAAAGTCCTTTACAATCTTTATTAATTCCCTAAAGAAACATATTCTGAGTTGTTCCTCTTTTTTGCCCTCGAGAAAAGTGGTAAAAAGGCTTAAACCATGGATCTCTATGTATTTATTGAATAAAGTAAAAGTCAAAAACAAACTTAGAATCAAATGCTGTAAGTACCCAAGAAATTTGATTTTGAAAAGAAAATACAAGAAATTGTGCGGTGAACTCAAAAAGGAGATTCCTATTTGCCGTGATACATATTACCGTTCCCAATTCAATTCTGCTTTTAACTTATAAAACGAATCGCAGGTAGTTAACAACATTCTAAATAAATCGTCTTCCTCTAAAAAACCTACAGTTATACATGCCGATGACTGCGAAATGACCGACAAACTTACTATTGCAAATAAATTCAACAACTATTTTACTGATATAGCTACAACCGTGTCCGGTTCAACCAATCTGTTCCCTATGTTCCACTCATAAATGTACGGAACAATTTCAAGAAAACAGTTTTGTGTTCAATCCCTTTACTTCTCTCGAGGTATTTAAAGCTATTGGTACTCTAAAAAAAATCTAATTCGTGTGGGGTTGATGGTATTTCGAGTTTCATTCTTAAAAGTATTTCATGCTTCATTTTGGACGTATTGGTACATATCTTTAATTGTTGCGTATTTGCAGGTGTATTCCCGGAAGCACTTAAATGTGCAGATGTTGTGCCAATACATAAAAAAGGTTCTGCTGCTGAAATCTCTAACTATAGGCCCATATCTCTTCTTCCAGTTCTCAGTAAAATCTTTGAGAAACTTGTAAAAAATAGGTTAGTGAATTTTTTAAATGCAACTAAGTTTTTCAATCCAAGTCAACTGAAGACGCACTACTACAGTTTTGCTCTCAAATAATGTCAAATCTCGATAGTAAAAAGTGCACGGCTGGTTTGTTTATTGACATCACCAAGGCCTTCGATATGGTCAATCATAATCTTTTATTGAGAAAACTGGAAAAAGCAGGTCTTCATGGTTTCATGCTTGATTGGTTCAGGTCGTATCTTGGGAATAGGTCGTAAAGAGTAAAATTAAATGATATTAGGAGTGAAGTTAAGTTCTTCAACTTGGGTGTACCCCAAGGCTCTGTTCTAGGACCAATTTTGTTCTTGATTTACATAAATTCACTTTTTTCACTTAATTTTAAAGGTACACCAACTGCTTTTGCTGATGATGTTGGCTTTCCCTATGGTTGTAACAGTCCCTTGGATCTGGTTTCGGACATTAATTGGGATCTCAACTTACTGAGAAACTGGTTTGCGGAACATATCTTGGCGATAAGCTCTAAAATGAAAATAATGTTTTTCAGTTTTTCATCCTTACATAACTTGGATGCAAATGTTTATTTTCATGCACCCGAGTGTCAAAGATACAAACTGTCCGTTTGTCATTGTGCGACAGGTATTTCTTCTAAATCTTTTTGTACCAAATTGAACTGCAGTGACAAATGTTTTTTTAATTGAGAAAGTTAATGAATTTAAATACTTGGGACTCACGATTGATTCTAGAATGAGCTTTCTGAATCATGCTGACACATTAAGAAAGTATTTTCGATGGACTCTCAGACATTTCTTTTATTTGCATAATATCTGCTCGAATACACTCCTGAAAACAATCTATTATGGAATATTTAATTCTAACTTGCAATATGTAATCGCTTGTCGGGGAGGTGCATATTTAAATAAAATACAACCCTTGTTAACCTTGCAAAAATATGTAGTAGAAATAATATGCCGTAAGCCTGGCAGACATCCTAGTTATCCTTTGTTCGGTGACCTGAACATTTTTCCAGTTCGTCATTTATATTGTTTTAAGGTCTTAAAAGCTTTCTTTATGAGGTCTGGTAGTTGTAACTTTCGTTTAATATCATCTTATAATCTACGTGGAAACTTGTCCAATATGTTGTCTGTACCTACTTTTCGTACCACTGCTTATCGTAATTTTTACTCTATTTTGTCGTTTAGCTTATTTAACAAACTTCCTCACAAAATCAGGGCAATTTCAACATCTGGTTTGTTTATAAAACATTTAAAACTCTGGCTCCTCCAATTTAACTATGCTAGTCTAGAATCATTCATTCACTGATGCTCGACTTCTGACATGGTTAAACCTTAGCTCGTCATTGTATTCATCCTTTGTTTATTTAGCTATATAACTGACGTATTTTTCTTAAAACAAAAATGTTTCTGTTGTACTCTATTATGCTTACATGAACTTTTCTTAGACATTTCTAAATTGTCATTTATTGTGTAACAAACATTCGTCTAATAAAGTTCAGTGTAAGTGAGTGCAAGTTGAAGTGACTATGGGCAGAAAATCAGATAATACAATTACAAAGGACATTTTGGAAGATACTGTTATTAAAAACAGCACAGAAAATGCCAACGAATTGCCTAAAAAAAAGTGAAAATATGTTTGGAAGTGAATAAGGAAGATTTTATTAATGCAATAATAAAATAGTTACCAATGATGATACCTTTTACACATTTAGACAGTGAAGTATTTAGAGAAATAGTTAATCCAATATATGCAGGTTTGGGCATTTTGCCAATATCTTCACATAATATCAAGGAGTTTGTAGAATTGAAAGTTCAGTCTTTAAAAAATGAAATTCGTCTTCTAAAATTGATAGTGCCACTCGAATGGATAGATCAATTCTTGGTGTAAATTTATAGTTCATTGAACTTAAGGCGAATTCAATGAATATTGTCGAAAAAACGTTAGGAATGGTGCAGTTATTTGAGCGTCATACGGGGCAATTCCTCAAAGAAAAAATTCTAGAAATTCTGGCAGATTTTGAAATTCAGCTTTGTCAAATTTACAGGTAAGTTCTTCCATACATAATTAGCTAAAGGTTTCGAGAAAAAATTTTACTTCGATGTTTTATTCTATACATTACTGTTTTATTTTTTTACTATTAGGTATAAAGGTATATAAGGTATAAACTTATCCTATAGGTTATATAAAGTTTGATACATAGTTGCATATAAATGACCGATTGAGTCAAGTCAGTCTGTTCTCACTTTTTGGGCCTTCAATTTTGATCTAGAATGTTGAAATTTGGTGTTCAGGCTTTTCTAAATTGTTTTCCCAAATTTTTACTAACAATTATAAAAAAAATTGCGTTGAAATAATATTTTGGCATTAACGTTATCTATAATTCACCCATACATTAAATATGGCCTCGGACACTTTAATAGGGCTGGGTTAAGAGATAGGGTATCATACCGTCCGCCATATGCCAGAAGCATGAAAGTGCAAAATTGATAATTTTTGGAAATCGTGTTTGATTGTTGTTTGTTGTCAAAAAATTCGTAGGTTTAATATTGCTTTTTCTACGGTCTCCGCACATTCACAATTCAGGGACAGCTTGGAGTAAAGAACGATTTGTCAAACTCAAAAGCTGGAAATTTGCACATTCATGTTTCTAGCATATGGGGGACGATACGATCCGTTACAGATAGATTTTAACTTTTCTGTGTGTTTGTTTTTTAAGTATTACTTTAGACAACGGGAGAAACATGCTGAAGGCAGTAGAAATCCTTAATGAAGATTCCGATTTAAACGAAGACTACGACAAGTTAGAGTTAGAGGAAATTGTGGATCCAGTTATATTTCCTAATATTCACTCAATACGTTGTGCAGCTCATACCCTTCAGCTGTGTGTTAATGACGTACATAAGGATGTAAATATTTGCCAAAAAATTTAAAGTGGAAGGAAACTATGCAAGATTTTAAGAACTGCAAAATATAGGTATATATTCTTAAATATATTTTTTTTTTTAATTTGTTTAGTTTCTGTATGTACCATAATTTAAAAACAATTTTCAATGTCTCCTACATAGACGTATATTAAATCAATCCGATAAATGTATGCCTCCACTTGACGTTTCCACCAGATGGAATTCCACCTCTCTAATGCTCAAAAAGTTACTTAAAATAAAATCATTTCTTGAGGAACACGAGCAACTCATGATTGAAGCAACAACAGATTGGGAATTCGTTGGAGAGTATATTGATTCTCTAAAGCCTGTATGGATCGCTACTCTTAAAATCCAACAAGAGCAGCTTGTACTAAGTGATTTTTTTAAAATTTGGAGGAGCTTAAATTGAACTATGAGAACAGCTCATGCGACCTGAAAAGAAAATTACTAGATTCTCTAAATGAACGTGAAGGTTTGGTTCTGGAGAACGCCGCAAGGTTGAGTGCAATCTTTTTAGATTCTAGGTTAAACTTGGTTTTGACTAATAGTCAAAAATCATCGGAAAAAATTTATTTAAAGAAAATTGCGAAGAATATATTAAACATGAAACAGGTATAAAACAGAATATGAATTTAAAAATCGTTTCTTCCATCTACGTTCGTGTTTGTTTTGCCCTTTCTCTTGGTTTCGTTCTCAAAGATCTTAAAACACTTAATTTAAATCTCATAATATTTTCTATGTAGAGTTTTTCCTCAGTTCTTCAAGAAACGAAAGCAATATTCAGCGATGATATTCCAACTACTTCAACTACGAGACAGCGACAGAAGACTCACTTTTAAGCTTATATTTAGATAGCATTGAAGAACAAGAACGAGAAGCAAATCGAAACAGTGACATTAATAAAAGTAGTGAGATCTTATCAAAAATATACGCAGATATTGAAATTTTTGAATTAGAGTACACACGTTTGCCGTTAGATACAAATATTCTTTCACTTTTCGACAAATTAAAGCTAAAGTCTCCTTATATTTTTGAAGTGGCATTGGTAGTGCTTGGCGTTCCGGCAACGCAAGTATCTGTCGAAAGAGCTTTTTCTTCTTTACATTTTATTTAAGGCGAGAAAAGGTATAGCTTAAGTTCTAAAACACTTGAGAGTCTACTCTTAGTAAAACTTAATTCCTAAAATATTAAAATTGTTATTATTATTATAAGTTTATTGACAACGAATTCAATAACATTGACAATAATAGAAAATACAGCTTGAGCAGCTAAGGCCTTCAGCTAAATATTAAAATTATTCCATACACTTTCACCATATGAGATCCCATAAAAACAACGATTGAATTCTATATATTGAACACTTTTGATTTATTTTCGGCGAAAAATGCTTTAGGTTGATCAGTTCCATTTAATTTTTATAAAAAAAGTCAATAGAGGACAGATATATTTGAAATTAAAAAATAAATCTCAACCGAGGAGCGAAAAGGTGAGTACATATATATATATATATCTGAGCAAGACCTAAATCTCAATGCCCAATGCAATATCTCTCAGAGAGAAACCAAATGAAAATAAAGGTTGAGAGTTATTTTCGAGCTCTGATTGAGAGTGAAAGTTTGATGATTAGTGAAAGAGTGCGTTCACAAATTAAATTCATAGTTGTCAAGTCCCTATTGGAAAACCCTTTACAATATTTCCTATAATTCTTGTTCTTTTCAGACTTTTTAGTATAAGCACTCTCGTTGATTTCGTTCAACTTTGTTGACTTTATTTTTCTTTGATGTGAATTTAAGGCTTTTTGGTTTCTTTAGCCTTTTTCTTTTTTCTCAAAATACTCAAAATGCTATACGTTCACTTTTCTTTTTTTATTAAATTACAGAATGAACTTTTTTTGCCATTTTTACTTTTTGTTTTTCAACTTGTTCTTTTTGCACTCAGAACCTTTTTCTTTCAGCAAATTTGGTTGATAGTCCTCGTGCCCGTTGTTTTTTTGTTCTCAAATACCGAATTTTCTTTCATTCAATTGTTCTGAATTCTTCCTTTTTCTGCGATGGCATCGGTGCATAAAATCATTAACCCCATCAAACTTTAGAAACGGCTGTTTCACTTTTGATGCCCAAGTGTAAAATTCGATGTACGAACCAAATATTTTAGAATGGGCGTAGCTATGATACGGATATAAGAAAACATAGAAAGGGACGGGATTTTATTTGTTGTACTTGAAAGTACAACAAGTACCCGTCGGCAGGCGGGTCGATATCAGTGTTTTATTTCCTTTCCCACAACTTTACATAAATTCCCGGTTATCTGGCTATTTAATGCTTAGAATTTAGTATTGCCAAATGCCAATCTATTACCTTCTCACCTAAACGTAACCCGTCTACTTGTCGATTTTGTTTTCTCTATGATCAACCTATTGGTCCCCCTTTGACTGAATTCATATTTCTCGAATCGAGGGTATTCAACGTCGATTCCTTAGATTTGCTCTCCGTGGTCTGCCTTCCTTATCAGGATCGTCTCAAGCTTATCAATTTGAATTCCTTAGAGGAACGTAGGAATATAGCTGACATTCCTTTCATCCATCGACTGCTCTCAGGTCCCATTTAGTGCGCATCCCTTTACAGCTATATTTCCTTCAACACCAACCCACGTAATTTACATTGTAATCGTCTCTTCTATCTACCGGTCCAACGCACCTCTAAAACGGCTCAATCTCCCATACGTTCCGAAAGGTAAACTCAACTTTTGATTTGAACCTGAGCACTGCTCGTCTCAAAGAAGATCTTCTCCACCATTCCCTTGATACGTAGCTCTTAAGTCTTCCTGCTAGTTTTAAGTCCTAGTTTTTAAGTTAGATTAAGCTTGTATTAAGGCAAATGAATGGGGCTGCAGCCCCCACCAACATCAAAATTAAGTAGGACTACCCTACAGAAAGGGAACTATTGCGAACTTTAAAGTCAATATTTGACCCCCTATATTACTAAAAAGGCTTCTTCAAGGAGTGTGGCGGTCAGGCGTTAGCTACGACCAACAGATTAAAAATGAGCAATACACAAAATGGAAAGGAAATCGTAGACTACTTACCAACCGTCGGGAATGGAATATTTCAGCCCAGCGTGCTACTTAAACGAATGCGCATTTCTTGAAGGCGCGATTGTACCACTACGTTTTTTTGTAGATGCTGGTGAGGGTGCATATGCTGCTGTAGGGTATTTCCGTGTCCTTACAAACAATAACACTGAAGTTGCTTTAATTGGGACAAAGACCAAAGTAACGGAGTTAGAGGCAGCAATTAGAAAGGCACTGCATAAAAAATGCGAATACCTTTTCTGGGACCGCTTCTAAGACAGTTTTGGCATAGATCAACTCCAAGGAGCAATATGTTGGACCAAGAGTAAGTGAAATTTGGAAAAGTCAAATATACGAGATTGGAAGTGGGTGCCGTGCGAGCAAAATGTAGACGGCGACTCTACGAAGTGGAAAACTAATCCGGACTTTTACAATTCCTTGGCCAACACGAATCATATTGGCCAAACTTTCAACAGAAAACCTTTCTACTCAAATTGAGGCTAAGGAGAATCTAGTACATATATTGAAAGCAAAAACAGAAAAACACTGGTACTTAGATTCCTCAAGGTGGAACAAGCTGCTCTCTAAACGCTAGTTTCGAAATACCGTCCTCATGCAAGTTTTAGAACCAGAAGAGATCAGTGCAGTGGAAGAATATTTATATACGGGTTATTCCAATCAGGATCGCTTGTAGAAAAAAGTCTATGTTTGAAAAGGCTAAGGATGGAAAAATGTAAGTGCTACTCATTAACAGTAGCCCATTATACAGATTGTCCCCATACCATGTATGTATGCGGATCATATCATAGGAGTACGCGAGGACGTTTAGATTCTGCAGAAGATATTGCTTTTGGTACAAAAACACAGATAGTGTTACATAAAGTTCATTCAATGACGAATTTAATAATATAGTAAATGAATTCCATATCAAATACTTACCTCAGCTCAATGAAACGGTAGTCGACGAGATGAGGCAAAAATATTGCTCGTACATCCCCCACTTAAGGGTGCTATTGAAATATAAAAATATAAAGTAAATGTCAAAAATGCAAAAACAATAATGTTTAGCCGATTTTTCCGATGATGGGAGGACTTCCATCAGTTAAGCTGACCTTTACAAGACCGTTTTCTTGTTAGGTATCGAATATTTTAAACCACTTAATGTTACAGAAAGACGTCATACGGAGAAGAGATGCGGTGTGTTGTTGACAAGTTTAACTGAAAGAGCCATACGAGCGTGGGTCAATAAGTCTCTGAAAATTTAAATAAGGAATACTTTTGTCGGCAAAAAACCGTTTTACTTTTTTACAACATAATCTCGTGATAAATCGATACAGTTCATCAAATATTGCTGCGATTTTTGGACGCCCTTCAAACAATACGATTTTGCGAGGCCCTCGGAATAGGCGTTTCAATGATAAGGTGCCTAAAGTACCAGCACACAATACGTCAGCTTCGAGCACCTGCAGCCTGATGAGAGTGTAAGCTGGACATTCCTGAAAAAACGGGTCCTGAAAAACTCTCCCCTGAGCCTTGTCTGACAAGTTTATCGGCGATTTCATTTCCCGCGATCCCACTGTTATCTAGGGCCCAGACAAGGTTCACTGAATTTAGCCTTCCAACTGCGTTCAGTGATCTCTTGCATTCTTGAATTAGCTTGGAAGTCGTAAGGGTGTTCGCTACAGATGCAAATGCTTCGCTCCTTCACCGGTTTTCTGCTATATAGTTCGGTGCCATCAGATGCGAGCTCTCCCAACGTGAGGTGCAATCTAACGTTGTCGTCCTCCAGAAAGACACCAGCACCACATCCTATATTGGTTTTGGAGCCGTCCGTGAAGACCCGACTTCATTTCTTTCCTGGTTCAGATTCTGGCCGAAACCAGTCATGGGCAACAGGAGTTCTGGTGTCATTGCATCGGGCGGTATGTCCATAAGACCAGAGTCATAAGGCAGCCGACTCTCATCAAGGCTCCAGTGCGTGTTGTACCAAAGACCACTTCTTTTTAAACGGAAGTTGACTTTGGGAATGCAGCCCATGATATGAAAATCAAGGGAGGGAGATTCTCGAATGCATATAGAGCGAAGCCAGGAGTGTTGGGGAAAGCCCCCATGCATCCGGGACGAGTCTGGTAAGAGAAGCAATCACGTATTTTCGCGTGAGCTTATTCCACCAGACAACCGACGCATAGGATATAATTGGCCTTGTCATAGCCGTGTAGGTCCAAATGACCCTTCTTGGTGACAGGCCCAATGTCTTGCCGATCGCTCCTCTTCACTGCCAGAAGACCTTTCGATGTAACATTTCTAGTCCAGAGAAGTTTGTTATCCAGGATGACACCCAAATATTTAGCTTTGTTGGAGAATTGTATGGTGATGCCTTTAAGCGTTAAATAGGCAGTTTCCTCCTTCTCGTAAAGTGAACAATCTCAGTTTTGAGAGGATTGACTGAAAGCCCATTATTAGTGCACTAGTCGTCCATCACGTCTAAAGCTACCTGCGCTTTAGAGCAGACAGTCGCTTGGCACTATCCAATAAACAGTACAGCTACATCATCCGCGTATGCTTATGCATAGACGTTAGAACTATTGACTGCGTTTGAGCAGTGAATGTATTTTGAAGGCGGTTTTGCGCACTTTGGGATCGACATGAAGGAAGTCTACTCCGATTTTCGGTATAAAGGCCACTTTCACTGTTCGCCAGGGATCCGGTATATACGAGGGCGTATAAGTCCGTGACTTTTGGAATAAAACACAGATTTTTTGATAAGAAAATAATCTTATTTTTCAACGTAGTCTCCCTTGAGCTCTATACACTTTGTCCAACGCTTCTCCAATTTTTTTATCCCTTCCAAAAAAAATGATTTGTCGAGGTCCTCAAAATAGGCCTTTGTTTGCGAGATGACTTCATCATTGGAGTCAAATCTTTTTCCACCAAGCCATTTCTTCAGGTTTGGGAACAAGAAGTAGTCGCTCGGAGCCAAATCTGGAGAATAGGGTGGATGAGGGAGCAATTCATAGCCCAATTCATGGATTTTTGCCATGGCAACTGCACATGTGTGCACCCTTGCATTGTCTTGGTGGAAAAGAACTTTTTTCTTGGCCAAATGAGGTCGGTTTTTTTTCAAATCGTCATTGAATCTTCATTGTTCTTCCCTTTTGAAGGTAGTCAATGTGGATTATCCCGCGTGCATCCCAAAAAACAGTCGCCATAACTTTATTGGCTGACAAACCCACCTTGGCCTTCTTTGGTGCCGATTCACCCCTAGAAACCCACTGTTTTGACTGTTGTTTGTTCTCTGGTGTGTTGTGATGGATCCATGTTTCGTCCACGGTTACAAAACGGCGCAAAAACTCCTCCATATTGCGATTAAACAACGCCAAACCTTCCTGTGAAGTTCACTTTTTTCCATTTTCTCCTCAAATTAGTGAGTAGTCTGATAAAAATAGCTGTCAAACACAAACTAACTGACGCAGCAAGTTTAAATTTTGACAGGAGTCAACTGACAGATGCCTGTTGACAGGAGCAGTGTTGCTGTTCCAGTAAAGAGGTCAGAAATTCAAAAAGTCACGGACTTATTGACCCGCCCTCGTATGCCAGTGACAGGCCAGCAGTGAAGTAACTGGTTAAATACCATCGATGCCAGGCGACTTGAAGCCATCAAAGAAAGCAACAGCATGTTTAATGGCCTCATCCGTCACCACAACTGATGAGATATACCAGCTACGGCGTGTCGTGAGGTTCAGCTCACTACCAGTTTCGTTCATAAGAGCTAGTTGTGAGTTGGTTCCGATTAGGATACCTGGGTAGTGAGACTCAAGCTTGAGACCTAGAGTCTTTGCTTTCGACTCCGTATAAGTACCGTCAGATTTTCTGAGTGATTCCAGCCTGGTTGATCTTACACTTTTGGGGATTTTGACCAGCCTACTGGTTTCAATCATAGTTTCGATCTTTTGTAAGAGCTTTGAAAAAGGCGCTCTTGGAAATCCGAATAAGCCTCTTAAATTCTCTTTACTTTGAGCGGAAAAGATTACAATCTTCATCCAAGTTAGTCTTAAGTGACCTGTTTAGAAGTTTTCTGGATGCTTTACGATGACGCTGCAGGTCTGCATTCCATCAAGGAACGTGCGATTTGCAGGATTGCTTACTGACAGGACATTCCATTTCGAAACACCTCAAGCTCTTATTTTGCGCTGAGCATTGTAGTACTTGTCGAGTTTCTCCTTAAATCGTGTCCAGTTGGTTTTATGCGTTTTCTTCTTCTTCAAAAAGGGTGAGACCTCGCATCCGATTCTGAATTTGATGTATCTATGGTCTGACATGGAGATCTCCGATAGTACTTTCCAGCCAGTAATCTCCTTAGGTACCTGCTGGATAAAGTTAAGTCGATTACTTGCTGTCTTACTCTCGTAATAAAAGTTGACTGAGAGCCAAAATTGTTGACGGCCAGGTCCGAAGATAGTGTGAAGTCCAGGAGATAATTACCTCTCACATCGCATTTGCTACTGCCCCAATAAGTGTTCTGAGCATTAACATCGCAGCATATGATAAGTTCCATCTTCCTGGAGAAACAATATTCAATGAACTGCGCTACGTCCTTCGGTGTTGGTGGCAATAGTGGAAATAAGTAGCCGCAATGACGAATTTGTACCATTCTCCATTCGTTTCGCAAAAACTTGTTGAACATCGTCAAACACTAATTTGAAGTTGTCAAACGACTGCGTTTGTTGTCAATTGTGAGCAAACGCGGCACCTTTTTCATAGCTTTTTCATATCCAAATATTTTTGCAAAACTGAAAACACTGATCCATGTGATAAGCCTGTAGCCTCTTCAAGTTCGCATACCTTAACTCGCCCATCTTCCAATATCATAGCGTGGATTTTATCTAGTGTGGTGACCTCAATTGGATTACCTATCACTTGTGCTGGTATGACCGCACCGAAATTGAGTGAGTAAACCAGTGGTGGATGATCCCAATAGATGGGCAAGAGTATCCATAATACTTTTCAAACAAAAGTGGTTTATGTGACTGTTTTTTTTTTTTTTTTGCGCAAAAAATTGTGCTTAATGAGAAGACGAAATTCACATTTTTCCATTTTTACGAACATTCTCGTAGACGTCTTTTTCAACACAACTATTTCACTGATCTGTCTGAAAAATTGGACGCGTTCTCTTGATAAGAAAAATACTGAATTTGAAGTGACAAACATCTGTTTGAATTTTCAGGGACTTATTGACCCACCGTCATATACAATACATACATTGAGTTTGGGTATAACCGCAGTGCGGATGCCTGCATCTTAGCTATGAAAGCATTTATATCCAGGCGAGGAACACAAGTTGAAATAATAATAGATAACTGTGCCGATTTCCGAGAAGCATCAGAGGAGTTAATCAATACGGTTTCCAATGGGCAGAGATGGACGTTGTGGGAGTGCTGTTATAAAAACAGCAAGAGGTATATTTACAAGACAGCGAAATTAGCCCAATTAGACGTAAAACGGTTTGGCGATGTTGGTAACCAGAGCAACCGATTCTGCCCTGATTATCACGGGGAGTATTGCCAAACCCGTACATCGAGACAACATCACTGAAGTCTACCGTCCAGGGCGAACAACGTAGTGTCCCTACTTTATACTTTTTTCTCTTCATTCCCTCTTGGAAGTTAAGCGACGAAGATCGTTGAGATAAAAATTAAAGCAATTTACTAAGTTGTTCTCTTCCGCTCATATACGAGTATGCACTATTTACTCATTTAACATTTAAATTTAAAAGTGGAAACCTAATCATCTTGCTCACATGCACACATCAGAGATGTTCAATAACCCGTAGCAAATGATTGAATAAAATTCAATTCCCAAAGCCGGGAAAATATTTATTCTTAAAGACGTCTTGCCCCTGTGCGGCGTGATAGAAAAAAGAAAAGCAACAGTAGTAGGAGTTTAGGAAGCTGCAAGAATAACGAAAATATGAATACTAAACAGAGTTGGGAGCCCCAAATTTAGGAAAAGTGTTTGAGCAGGATTTGTTATGGGAAAAGAAGGTGGATTTTTTGGAATTACTTGCTAACTTGCTTGCGGGGTTTGCCATGACGGGCTGCTTAACTTTATCCTGCTTCTTGGTGGAATTTTCCAACCATTTGCAGACACTCATCTTTTCAAGATTGAAATTGCTTCTGACTAGATTATGGAATAACCATTCATATTTAACCGGAAGAATGAGCTTGAAGCTAAGCTTGCTTCTGTGGTGGGATTTTTTCTTTTCTTTTCGAAGAAATTCGAAATTAACGTCATCGTTTGGGGGGTATCTTTGGTAAGAAGGGTAGTCACCAATTGGTTCTTCGAATCAAGCTTGCTTAACGTACGTTGCCACTGAGAAGGGGTCCATGTTGATCCAAGTGATTGATGAGATTCCGTGGGGCGGCGATGGAAAGAGTTGACAAAGACATTTTCTGGGTTGTTAACTTTGAAGCAATTTCACTGGAATCAGTAGACTGGACCGCCGGCAGAAGACTTAGATGATGATGAGTGATATAAAGGGTGACCAGATAAAGACGTTAGGAAAACAAACAAGTAAAATTGATTCTGTCTTCATCTCGACTTCGCTGGCAGCGCTTCAAGCGGTTGGTCCAATTTTTGACGACTCGGTCGAATATGTGTGGCGTTATTTCAGCAATAGCGTGACGAATGTTGGCCTCGAGCTCGTCCAAAGTAGCTTGTTAGCGTAGACTAAGGACTTGGCATAATCGAGTGTTGTCAAATCGCATGATCGCAGCGGCCAATTGATGAACGCTCGTCATAAGACAACCCAGTCGCCCAATTTTTCCTTCACGACTTCGAGCATTGCGTCGCTTGTGTGAAATGTAGCGCCGTCTTGTTGGAACCACAGCTCGGATATATCGGCGTTGTAGAGCCCTGACCGCAGAAAGTCATTTAATATCGCTCTATACCTGAGACCATTGACGATAACGGTGGCTCCGTCCTCATTTCGAAATAAATAAGTTCCGATGATGTCGTCATGCCATAAACCGCACCAAACAGTCAATTTTTGTGGATGCATTGATATTTGGCCGAACAATTGTGGATTGTATAGGGTTTTCCAATAAGGACATGACAACTTTTTTTTTAAATAAAACGCAAACCATTTGAGATATTGCAAAAAATTTATTATCGGCTTGAAGTGCAATCAAAACATTTATGCATGGAACTCGACTTTGTTTATAAGGCCACCGTGGACACGTTTGCAGCGGTCGATTCGTATGACCCAATTTTCAACGACTCGGCCACACATTTCGGCCGAAACTGCCGCTATTTCGCGTTCAATGTTGGCTCTGAGCTCTTCCAACGTCGTCGACGTGTTGGAATAAACCAATGACTTAACGTAGCCCCATAGAAAATAGCCAAGCGGCGTTAAATCGCACGAACGAGGCGTCCAATCGACACGCCCATGTCTTAAGATAACACGCTCACCATACTTACTCTTCAATAAATCGATTGTAGCGTGTGTGTGTGGCTTGTGGCATCATCCTGTTGAAACCATATATCGTCCAAGTCCATATCTTCCAATTCGGGCCAAAAATAATCGGTGATCATGGCGCGATAACGCTGACCATTCACAGTAACGCCGCCGGCATGCAAACCGCACCAAACAGTTATTTTTTGTGGACGGAGTGGTGATTCATGAAGCACATGTGGATTTTCACCCGACCAATAACGCATATTTTGCTTATTGACGAACCCATTGAGTCAAAAATGAGCTTTGTCACTGAAGATGATTTTGCGATGAAATTCATCATCTTGGCGCATCTTCTCCAGAACCCAATCGGAGAACGTACGTCGCTTCAAATGGTCCATCGGCTTCAATTCTTGAGTCAGCTTGATCTTGTATGGGTGTAAACCGAGATCCTTACGCAAAATACGCCATAATGTGGTCTGAGCGATGCCCAATTCTTGAGAACGCCGTGGAATTGACTGATTTGGATCGTTTGCTACGGACGCCTGAACGGCAGCGATATTTTCGACACTTCGACCAACCCGTTGTCTCACTGACACGGCAACATCACACAACGAATATGTAGACTCAAACTTTTACACTAAACTTGTTATTGCCTGTCTACTAGGGCGAGAATTACGACGGAAAATTGGAGTTAACACTCTTTAAGTTGCATTCACCGACTCTGAATTTCGGTAGAAGATTTTTATAATTTGCAGACGTTGCTCGTTCTTGTACTTTACCATGATGAAAATGTTGTGTTTACTGAATAAATTGACAGTGACAGTTTGATGATTAGTGAAAGAGTGCGTTCACAAATTAAATTCAAAGTTGTCAAGTCCCTATTGGAAAACCCTTTATTACAGACCATTTCAGAACCAAAGCAGTAAAGTATGTCTAAACATTTACTTCTCACCTTATTCAGGCAGTTAACCATCTATAGCCAGCTAGCGTGTTCATCGAAAGGGGCTACTTCAAGCTTCAGCATGAGCTGATCTGCCAAACCATAAGTACCGATGAAGAAAATTGTATTTTGAAGCCAAAAAAATTCATTTTCACATAACAAATATCATTCTAACCCCAGACAAAGCTATTAGAAATACAGAAAATCCATTCATACATTCAACACGTGTATTCGCCTCGTACCACGTGCCTTTGCCACCCGGCAGGCAAGTAAAACACTTTCACACAATAACATTCCAGTTAACCCACATTGCGCATTCCAGTTTCGCGCAGTTGTCTGCTTTTCCTGCCTTGGAATCTACCCTAACACCAGCCGTATGGTTGGTATCCGGTAGCATGGCAACACTTGTACATTCCAACGGAACCGATGATTATTATGATCAAAGACGTCCGGTTCCCATTTGGTCGGAGGAAGATTTTAGTCGAAAATTTTCACTCGAAATGAACGGTTCCTGGTGCGGCACCAGGTCGACATCTTCTCATACGACAGAGAACATCACGTAATCGGAACTCGGTATCTTACTCGTATACTCTGTATGTAGAGCTACGGCTACATCTACAACCTATTCCCAGTGGCGTACTAATTGGTTGCTCGGATCTTGAGAACGCAATTTCCAACTAAGGGGTAGAAGTGTTTATCTTTACGCCCTCGGTGCAGCTGAATAATTTGATTTTACAGAGAAAACGAATTCGGTGGTAGTGTATGGTGCCACAGGTGAAACGCGCACTTTCAATTGATCTTCTTATGTATCAATTTCAATATCGGTATCTGTATCCTTTCTAGTGCTATCGACCCTGGTTTTTGCATGTGCGAAACGTAATCCGTGTGAAACGTATCGTATCATATTTGTATCTGTTCGGTGTAGTGTGTATCGCAAGTGTTCTTACGGAGTTGGAGTATCGAGCATCCTTCTCTTCATAGTGCTCCCATCTGTGCGTATCTGCCTTGCAGAATTGAACGCTTCAAGTGTGTGATCTCCATTTATGTAGTTTAGTGGCACTGCTGGTGTTCTGGATAAATTCTGGGTACTGGTTTTTCTCAGGGGGTGTTCGGAATGGCGTTAATGAGATTTTAAACCCCCGGATAATGTGTGCGAGATAAATAATCCTCCCTTACCAGTGTAACCAACGAAATTGGTTAACTCCGTACTTGCCATTCATTGAAGCTCGCAAAAGGATATCCGTAAGAGTGAAAGCACTCTTTAAACATACGAATAACTGGGTAAGTTCCATAAGACACTTACGAGTAGATATTGTATAAGGGTGCTCGTAGTCAGTTGCCGATGGTCCGCTTCTACTCCAAAGTAAAGCGTGGGAAGGATTATTTCAAAAGTAATAATGACGATGATGATGAGTGCTTCCTCTTGTAGAAGCGATCATATATAAGAATTTAATGGAAAAGTTTTCCTTCTCATGTCATTCAGGGATTTCTTTTTTTGTTGTTCCATTTTGTATTTCAGGATATGTGCGAGTGTTACGTCAATTTATGTGTTTGAGGGAGAATTAGTTATTTCCTCAATCGATAAGGACAATGGTCGTTCTTGTCCTTATTCGTCAGTCGGGGAGAACTGAAACTTTTTATCAGTTAATGGACATGCCATACTGAAAAATTGAGTTAAAATATCAATTTTTGGTCAGCACTTGTGTTGTCCTGGGGTAGAAGTTTTAATTGGCAATGTTTTGGATTTAATTGAAAAAATGTAGTATCGTCTTCCTTTGCTGTGTACTGTGGAAATGTGCAACTAAAGTCGGATTAAACCAGTCAAGGGCTAAACGTTTGTATTGCCTTGCAACAGCTGCTGGTGATGGTGGTGTCGGAGATTTTGTTGTTTTTTTTTTCAGGATTTCTCCACTAAAATTAGAAGGTCTCGGAAATTATTGTAGATTTGTCAAAGAAAAATATTTTCGTTGTAATTACTTTTAGATGACGAATTCTGAACTCATGAGGACTTATACTTATGTTGAAGATACTATTGGCTACCACTCTATGCTGACTACAAGTTTTCAAATAATTTTTTGGATACTGTGTTCGACATTGAATCTAAATTAAAGTTTCTACTGCCAAGTAATGAAAATTAAAGCTAAAACCGATCCTTGACGAGTATTCGAAATAAAGGAACCTATTCGATTTGGAGGTATAAACCCCTTTTTTACATCTAGGAATGAAGACGGATCATCGCTCAGTTGTTGTTCGAAACAATTTTACAATTCAGGATGTGCTATGGCATCTTAACTGTCCCTTCTTAAAGGTTTTCCTTGGGATACAAAAAGACTTTTCTTTTTGGGTTGTACACACAATTTTTTCTCGATAGAGGAAATTTCTTAGAATTGCTCAGGATAACTGAAGGATTTTGTACTTTTTTGAGTCACTAGAGTTTATTTTTTTTTTTAATTTTGCTCGCTGTAGTGATATAGTCTGGAATCCGGAAACAATCACTCACAATTTGTTAAATTATTGATTGGCTTGGTGTTGTGGTTAATTCACCTGTTACTGGGTTCAAATTAAGACGGTGCACCGGGAAACAGATGAGATAGTTTCTGGGTAGATATGTCGGTTCGTTTTAAATGACCCCAATAGCACATGTGGTACCACAACCAACGTCATCTGGAAGTTGGTGGGTGTTGTTGTGGAGTTTCTTAATCCATCCTGTGAAATGTAATCAGGAGGTGAAATGAAGCGTTTGCCTAGTGCCCGTTGAAGGTTCGCTTACAGTTGCGACATTGTAGCTCCAATCGTGTCAGTTGTGGATAATGCTAAGTTTGGCTGCATGATGTTTTGGGTGGAAGGTTGCGTGGCCCTTTAACAAAATCGTGTAGTTTACCCACCTTACTTATCTTTCAGTCATTCATTAAAATTATTTGGTTTTGGAGATTGAGAAAGTTGATTTACTTCGAGTTTCTGATTGTCATATTAATTTGGCCTCAATTGAGGCCAGATTGGGTCTCAAAACATTTCATGCGTCACGGATGTTCTGAACGCAGAGACTGAGGAGTTTTTTTTGGAAAAGAGGCCCTGCATTTTATTATCCAGTTGCATCCACTGTCTTGGGCTGAGTCAAAACAAGCAAACTGTCCTCCCTCCGGAGTTCGATATCATGTCAAATAGCTTAATTGTTGCGTTCCTCTAATGCTAGCCACTGCCTTGCCACCGGTAGACAAGCTTTCTGTCAGTGGGTCTGCAGGCTTTTTCTGATGACATCACTAAGGATTCGTGTGCAATGTACTCCTGGGTTGTCGATGCCGTTCTTAGAATCAGTGGTGTGTTTTTCTTCGGACAGCGGCATTTTCAGGTTTCACCTGTCTAAGGCTATTGTTTGTTATGGAAATTAATATTCTCATCAATGACTACATCAGCCTGGTTTGGTGTAAAAAGCATGTCAACAAGATTGCTTTTCTCTGAATACTTTTCTTCCGATTGCTGAGTAATATAACACTGGATCAAGTGTCCTGCTCTACAGATAAAGAAGTTGAAACTAGTTTTACAGGACACTGGTTTGCTGAAACTCTTGCCAAAGGTCTCGCTCTCCCCTTTTCACTGGAGGGCGTCAGTTTATCTTTCGATGACGTGCCAAGGATCACTTTTTTTTTCAATTATATAATATTTTGATGTAACGAGAAAACGAACTGTAATCCCGAAAACGACTATTGAGATAGTATTACGAAACACCCGGCTAATGCATCAGAAGGAGTGCTTTCGAGTTATCGTTATCTTCCCTAAAGAAGATGGACACACAGCTGGACGGGCCCTTCTCAATACAATACTCCACAGCAGCAAAAGCTTCCCCAATGCTCTCTGTACGAGATCACTAAGGAAGGACATTATGTTGCCCATGAAGTAGACGTAGCCTTCGTTAAATCCCGCCAATCAAACTGGGACTTTCGAAAAAAATTTGCACAATTTACCAGCCTTGTATAATACTATTGTTAGTGTGTTCATGGTGTAATGGCAAACAAAGTGCAAATCATCTGTCAGCTGTCATAAGAAGAATTGTTTGAACTTTGGATGTGATAAGATCCATAATTCTCCTTCAAGTGCATACTGATAGCCATGAGTTCTAATTTGTCTGCCTTGTACTGACACACCTACTAAGTATTTCCGGTTACGAAAATATTTTAAGCAAATCACGAACGTTCAGTTTTTCTGCTCAAATCTGCTATTTTTTCCACTTTTAGGCAGGTGTACGAATGTTGTCTGAAAAGTTTCCGAACAATGATACAAGACATCTACCTAACCCGTCCAAATAGTACTTGGAGTTTTTCTCTGCAAAATAATTGTTCACGAAGGTGATTGCCTCCTCATTTGACGAAAATCTCTGTCCTCCGAGCGCTTGGGGCTAGATCTGGTGAATAAGGCGGATGGTCAAGCAGTTTAAAGCGTAATTCATGGATTTTCGTCATAGCAACCGCTGAGGTGTGAGACGGCGCGTTGTCTTGGTGAAACAGGATTTTTATTTTTCTGCAAATGCAGTGTTCTTCCGTACTTTCTGCCTTCAGCTTGACAAGTAATGATGCGTAGTATGCTCCTGTAATGGTTTTTGCTTTTTGAAGATAATCGATTAAGATAACTCCTTTACTATCCTAAAAAACAGTCGCCATCACTTTCCCAGCCTAAAAAACAGTTTTTGCTTGTTTTGGAGTCGGCTTGCCCTTTGCAGTCCACTGTTTTGACTGAATTTTTGTTTCGGGCGTATAATGGTAAATCCAAGTTTCATCTACAGTAATTAATCGGTGCCAAAACTCGGATTTATTGCGCCTAAACTGCGCCAACAGAGCGTTGGAAATGTTCATTCGAACACTTTTTTGGTCTAACGTAAGCAAACGCGGCACCCAACGCGCAGACAGCTTTCTCATGCCTAAAACTTGATTTAATATGTAACAAACACGTTCTTTGGACATTTTCATAACCTCTACTATTTCTCTCACTTTAATTCGGAGGTCGTGTAACACCATTTGATGAACTTTAGCAATGTCATCGTCAGTGGTTGCAGTTTTAGGACGTACCGAACGTTCATCATCTCCCAAGCTCTTACGGCCACGTTTAAATTCAGCTGCCCAAAATTTCACTGTGGTAAATGATGGTGCAGAGTCCCCATACACAGAGTCCAACTCATTTTTGATTTGCGTAGGCGTATTGCCTTTCAAAAACAAGAATTCAATAACAGCTCTCTACTTAATTTTTTCCATTTTCACAAAAAACACTCACATCGACTCACTCAAACGACTGCCAACTAAAAACTGCGCGTCCAAAATGACTGAAACTTCGTTAAGTAACTGTCAAAAGATGCACAACTAGCATTCACTAGCTTTTATTGACAAGTGCCGCTATCTTTACGTTGCGATCGGAAACTTTTCAGATAACCCTCGTAATCCTTGAATTGTTGACCTCCTGCGGGATCACCAAAGCTGTTGGTATTGTGCCTGGGTGTACAAAGTGGAGGATTCAGTATGAGCGTACTTGAGCAATCAAAATATGGTAACCGCCAGCCATACACACGAATCCTGAGGACATACACTACCGTCACATGTTTGAGCTCAGTGTTTTAGCATCGTTCCATTACAATGCCATCGCCAGGGTCTGGATTGCAGATGCATAACAATATTTAATAGATACAATCCCATCCGACACTTCCTTAGCCCTTCTTTTCGTGATACAAGGATTTGTCTTTTGGTTTGCGAAATGGCTCTCTAGTGGATATTGGTACTTCCATGTTATGTTGTCACTTCATGCAGCTTCGAAAATGAGGCCAAAAAATCCATTACGGCTAATGAAGTGCGCTACCGAGACATGATAAACAATTTTTGTGGAAACGGACAACTTATACTTTCAATAGGATGGAGCTACGTGCCACACAAGTCGCGAAATATTCGAGTTATTGCGTAATTTTTGCGCCTAATTTAGCGTTTCGGATCATGCCACTTAACACCGTAAGACTTCTTTCTTTGGAGCTGCGTGAAAGCAAGGCCTACGCTAACCATCCACAAACTATTTAACTTTGAAAGCAAAAGCTAAATCCGCCATCGCCGAGATGGAGCCAACATTTTTCGAAAGACTGATTGAAAATTTCGAAAAAGGGTGAAATTCTGCTAGCAGAGCCGATGAAGTCATTTGGAAGATATGCTGTCCCATTAATAATCCCCATGTGTCTACTTTATAAAGGAATAAAGGTTCTGGGGGTATCAAACCATAAACCTGTTGTTGAAATACCCTTTAAGACTCAAATAAGGAAGAGAATATTGTCAAACTTTAAAAAGGTTTGGAACCAAAGGAAATGTCAAAGTTATTTACTTGGTTACTTACTTAGATAAAGCAAGAGCTTAGAGTGGACCTGGAGCTCACTTAGTTTGTCCAAGTTCCTTCATTTTCGCATATCGAGTTCGTAGATTGCGCGAGTCCTTCTTGTTCTTTTCTACAGCGCCGCTCTCCATGCAGCTTCAACCCTGATCATATTAACTCGTTAGAGCTGTGATTTGGAAAAAGAGATGCCGATTTTGATCTAAGGCAAACGATCAAGTTGTGCGGAAGTAACAGAAGACTTTTAGAGTTTTAAAAATGAAGAGTTGTGGGATCCGTTCTAAACCAAGCCACTGGTCTACTTTGAATCCCTGGTTCACGGTTTTTGTAAAATTCCTTAGCAGAAGCCCTCTCATTAGACGAGTGACATCAGGCTGCCTTATTGCCGAGATTAGTATTTCAATCCTCATATTCTAAAATTATGGTAATCGACATCATCATTGTCCTTACTTTTTTGAATAAGAGCGTAGAGTTCTTGAAACCAAATCATAGTTCCATCCCTAATACTGTCAAAATCCATGACCGATGACTGACCAATAATCCATGCAGACTGGACTTTGGAGACCTTGTTCTTGTCTCCTTTCCTTCAGTAACGCTTTAATAGATGGCAACATATGTTTGGAACATTAAGAACATTTATGTGAATCGTGCGACAACAGAGGAATTGTGTATTCGTGTATTCTGAGTAAACTTAAGATACTTGACCTTCAAAACCTCATACCGTTTATTGACCCACCCAAAGCAATACCAATTGATGAAACTAATCTCAACTCTCAACAAAATTAGATGTCCTTTCACCATCTGATCCCAATTTACCACGATGTAAAAAGTAAAAACAAAATACCACCTAAAGGCTACACAAACAACTTATCGTACCCATACATCGTCAATTCATAGAAAACCTTTACTTCGCCCAAAGAATCTATATCAAGATACATGTCCTCATTTGTTACAGGGATTACAGTGATTGTGTTTTGGTATTCGAAATAAATTTTCAACTTTGAAAATTAGCATTTTTCAAAAAAAAGAAAACCACATGCACAGAACACGATTGTAAGAGTTCGTACCCATGTACAGTGCAGCTTACGGATACAACATCGAAACACATTTCCAATGTTGATCGCTTCAATATCCTGTGATCGTTAAAATTACAAATGATAGTCTGAGAGTTTGTTGCAAAAGCCATTCATTTCTCAGCTTCAATATACCACTTTGCCGCCACAACAAATTGCTTCTTAATCCATGTTCGACTTATAACCGTTGCATTCGAAAGCATTCCCCTGCGTATTGGTCTCGGCCATCATTATTCTTCGCATTCAAGAAACACCAGCATTGTGAACCATTGTAGGGAATCCTATGTATAGATACATCTCAGTGTGGTATATTTAGTATAGCGGCTGACATTCAAAACACATTTTGACTGATGGAACTGAACCCTTTACTATAGAGAATGACAAATGGTTAAACAAAGAATGCTTTGTCACTGCTCAGCGTACTCAAGGATTCGAGAAACAACTGTTCTCTTATGTGGGGGCTGTACAAGGCTTGAAAAGGAAACCTTCTGTTTACATTTGTATAGATAGATGGTGTCATTTTCTATTCTACCCATTCCATACCGGCTGTCATATGAAAGGATTTGTTGCTGCTTGTTTCTTCTTCTGCGTAATATTGCGTACACTTTTCCTACGTAAATTTGTGTATCCTCCATCTCGGTTCAGGGTAGATACGAATACGAGTCTATGGACAGCCAGCCCAACGCTTACGATGGAGCTCAAAAAAAAAAAAAAAAAGAACAACCATAATAATGGTTAGACCATTTCCTCAAAATTAATGTGCAGACCTTTTTCTGTTTTTTTTTTCTTTTTTATATTTCTGGTCTTTGTCGGACGTGGCTATCTTGATCTGGTAGAATACCATGCCGGATATGGCGGGCGGAAATCTTTTCCAGTTCTTTCTCAGCGCTTCGCATATTCTTTTCCAGCCCAAAGGATATCTAGTAACAAAGGATTCGTTCAATTCTTCAGTGCGAGTGAAATAATTTGCATTAAATGGACAATTTGTCGATCGATGATCGCTTAAAGTCCTCTCAAATTTGAATTGATTGCCAACAAAAGGGCGGAAGTTCGGGGAGGTATTCAAAAAACGATTCTATGGCCGATTCTCTAGAGCGCTTCAATCTGAGGACAAGGATTTTGTAAGAGGAATGATGTAATGAATATTAAGCGATGAACTATTGTAATTGAATAGATGGCGGTCAATAGGTACATGTCGTTTTCGGATTAGTCATCTTCCCAATTGTCTCTGGGCTGGATTGAAGCTGAATTCGTTAAGGGTTCCGAGTTATGAAATGTCATCACTCATGTCATTTTTTGTCAATTTTTGAAATTTGATTGATGGTGCAGTGGTTGGTACTCTGATCAGCCCAATAGAGGATACATTCACGTCCTTGGGAATATTTAGGGTGTTTCAACAAGAGGTGTAGAATTTTAAAGCCGTATTATTTTGTAGCTGATGCACGCAGGGTTAGCATATGGTGACAGATGTCATCTAAAGTGAAAGAAAAAATCCAAATCGTTGAATTTCATTACAAAAATTTATGTTTAATTGCGGCAACGATACGGGAAATTCAAGACACAGTACAGGATATGTAGATGCCGAAACGTTTTCGCAGTGGACATTCAATCGGAAATGACCCAAACAACTCCATTCGTAATCGTGCTCAGGAGCTTAACCTCTCCACAGCCACGCTGATCTGAATTTTTGCAAGGTAAAACTAAAAGTCCGGCTGACCACCAGCAGCGCCGTATATTGTCTGTTTCGGTCCTGGAAAGCCTGCATGCTGACATTGGCTTTTACGGGAAAATTGTGTTTTCGGATGACGCTTACTGTGGCATCTGGTACACCGAAAATCCGCGACTAATTCAAGTGATACCAATGAACCCAGAACGAGTTTTGTGCGGCTTCTGGACCGGATGTGTCATAGAGCTATACTTTTTTCGGTCAATGAAACGCGGTATCGATACATGATAAACAATTTTTGTGGACGAAGCCCGCTGATATGGAAATGGACAACTTCTATTTTCAGCCAGATGGAGCTGCGTGTAACACAAGTCGCGAAATAATCAAGTTGTTGCGCACGAAGTTTCCTGGCCACGTAGATTTGCATTTCAGAGACACCCAATGACCGCCAAGATCGCACGACTTAACACCATAAGACTTCTTTCTTTGAGGCTGCACAAACAATTTCAACTCTGAAAGCTGCCATCGCCGATATAGAGCCAACATTTTCTGAAAGACTGATTGAAAATTTCGAAAAAAGCAGAGCCGATGTGGTCATTTGGAAGATATTCTGTCACATCAATAATCCCCATGTGTCTACTATACAGGGTGACTGACTCGAACTGCAACTTTTTAAAATGCTATATTTTTTTTATTTTTTGATAAATTTTATTGTGCCAAAGCAAAAAATGTTGGAAAATCAATATGTCCGCCTTTGGCGCGAATAATGGCCTTGAGACGGCCGAAAAAAGCATCGCACGCTTCATGCAAGTGGTTCTGCGGTATTTTGGCCCATTCCCGGCGAAGTGCTTGTTTCAGGTGGTCCAAACTTTGGTATTTTTTAATGCCAACCTTCGCCTTCAAAATACCCTAGACGGAGAAATCCAACGGATTTACATCCGGAGAATTTGCAATCCATTGTGTCGAAGAAATGAAGTGTGGAACATTGTTTTTTAACCAATCTTGGTTGACAGGCGCTTTGTGAGACGGTGCCGAGTCTTGTTGAAATGTCCACTGTCTCCGACCGAAATGATTGTTTGTCCAAGGCTTCAATACTGCCTCTAAGACAGTTTCACGGTATATGATTGCATTAATTTTGACGCCACGGTCCAAAAATACGAGCGGAGAGCGACCATCGGTGGTTATGGCGGCCCAAACCATCACCATCGGTGCTGCCTGCTTTCTGGTGGCCGTCCGAAGGTGTAAATTTTCGAAGGACCTTTCTGGCAAGTAAACTCGGTGGCGACTCATCGGAAAAAACGAAATTCGGCAACCCACCACTTTTGTGCAAACGTAGCAACTCCTTCGCTCTTTCGACTCTAACTTTTTTCTGTTGCGGCGTAAGATCGTGTGATCAATGGATTATGCTCAAGCTCATTTTTCAGTATGTGTTGCATCCGTTTCAACGATATGTTGAGCTCACGAGCCATTTTTCTTCCACTTCGACGCGGATTTCGCTCTATTCGAGCCTTCACTTTCCAAATCATTTCTGCCCATGTTGCTGTTTTTTTATGACCACCTCCATGACGTTTTGCAACGCTGCCAGTACCACGGTAACGAGCTATGGGTCGAGACACAAATGATTTGTTCACGTTGAGGTGCTGGAGGGCTCTAACCATAGCTACTTGTAGTTTTCCAGCCAAATATAAAGCAATCACACTATCACGTTTGAATTCCATCGCGGATAAAAATTTTTCAACACAACTAAGACGCAAATCGTTACAATAAAATTATCTGTCATGTGTCAAAAATTGAGCTCACTGTCATGAACGGTTTGGAAATGATAGCAGTCTGAAGTTGGTTGCAGTTCGATTCAGTCAGGGTGTATGTATAAAGCAATAAAGGTTCTGGAGATATCAAACCATACACCTGTTGTTAAAACACCCTTTTAGGACTGAAATAAGGACGTTTTCCCAGCTTAGGAACCGAAGGAAATGTCAAAGTTATTTACTTGGTTACTTACTTAGATATAGCAAGAGCTTGGAGTGGGCCTGGAGCTGACTTAGTTTGGTAGGAGGTTATATTGTTTCCTTCCTTTCTGTTCGAAGAACTCACGAGTCCTTCTTGTTCTTTTCTACAGTGCCGCTCTGTGTGTTCGCCATTTTTATAGGTTTGCCTGTTTACATAAAGCAAACTCCAGAGATGACTTTTTTGGGCCGGGTTGAAACCCATTATATCGCAAGCGGCCACTCCAATTGCTCTTTGGCAGTGATGCTACTGGACTTTCCATTAAGGTAAACTCAATCGGAAAGGGTTCTGGCAGTCTCTTGTAGTTGTACCCATTGTACGTTGGACTTCTCTACAATGATCCGCTGACTTTGGGCTGTTACGGGTATTTGTACTCATATCTTTGTTACAACAAGATAGCTGCTCGGAACGTTTGGACATCTAAAACACTGAAGTCGATTGCAATATTATCAATTTGGTCGATGATTTGTTGGTCAAGAGGCAGCCGGATCACTTTGTGGATATCAAGGTGTAGAAGTCGTGTGATAGCTACGGTTGCTGAATGCGACGCGCTACTAATAAATTTCTTTACTCATCTTTGCAGCTCTCTGGTCTTGGTGGCTTGACACGTTCTTTTTATTTTTTGGTAAAACTCTTGAATGTTGTTCCCGGAGAAGCACCCCTTCATATTTTCAATCACGCTTCTTTTATGCCCGTTCTTTTTCATCCGGAGTAATTGATGTTCACCCTTTATCTTTTGCTCATAGAGCGCATGAGCAGCTTTCTGTCATATTTAAAATGGCATGGTTCGGAGGGAACCCAACACATCAGGTGTGGCATTTCTGACGGCTTCGTGACATCGATGAGACTGCCCTTCAGCACTCAGTGTATGTTGTTGGCAAAGTTGGCATTTGAGATATTCGTAAACTTCTACTGATTGCAACAATTTGGAGGTCTGTGTTTATCATACATTCGCCGCTTGGAATGCTAGGATATCTTTAATATGGAAAGAAAGGTCTACTTTTGTCCTAAAATTGTTAAAGTGATTTTAACGCCACTCTTAGATCATTGCTAGTAGGTTTCGTCGAGAAACTCCTAGCAACATTTTTTGAGATAGATAAGGGATCGCCAATTTCACAGGTAGTAATCCGCTTCGGAGTATGGCATCAGCCGCTGTCCCGTTAAGGGTCCATTTGTGATTAACCTCAGTTCGATATACGTAAAACATGCTTATATAAGTATAAGGAGCCTATCCTCCTTCTGAGGTTCAGTCATCTCCGGCGGGACGTTATATTCTTGCTATTTTGCTACTTAACACTTGCGCTTATAAATTTGGTACACCAATGCCAGATGGACTAGGCCAGCGTCCGATGGCTGTCGCGAGGATGTAGACCAATTGGTGTGTAGCCATAGTTACAGCACTGAGTATCGCTATATTGACAACGCTCGGAATCTACACCCAGCAACCAGAACGAACCTATTTAATGAAAGAACATCAGCGTTAGACTAGACGACTAGGCACACCATAAAGAGGGATGATGTAGCCCTTACTTGAGATCCTTATCCTTACTTATGAGGAAAAGACGGGTTAAAGTAATTAGATACTTATACTCATAGGCACTTGGCCCATGCGCAGATTCTGAAGGATTAGAAAGTGGTGTTAGCTTGGACAACATCAGATGGAAATCATTGACCACCTTCGAAATATCACGGATGCTGTTGTCAATATAGGACAATCGTCGGATCAATAAGGCCCTTTCTAAATTATACCACAGGTACGAGTAGCAACCCACGCAATGAACCTAAATCTCAAAGGTGACGCCATACGAGTGTGTAAAGGCTGCGGTAATGAACAGACCCTCGTGGATATGAGTGAAACGAAGCTCTTATTGAGCGGCAAATCAAATAAAGAAAATCATAATGCCTTCATATGGAAGTAAGTGTAGGGAAGAAGGGGCTACTTTGTATCACTAAAGCTTATTGCACTTGGGAATTGACGCATAGGATATTATTAGTTCGTAGTTGTCCAGTTCAAATAGATCCTCCTTGGTGATTAGCCTCATATCTTACCGGCAGCTCGTTTACTCTTCCTGCTGAAAAGTTTAGACCGCCTTGCAGGCTCCAGAATGACACCTACAAATTCCTAGTTTCGACGGAGAAATGAATAGCGATGCCTTTAGACACTTGATCAGTCTTGACTGAAAGACGATTTCTGACCTATCGTATAGGCCTGTCTGTACCTTAGAGCAGGCAGTCGCTAGGCCTAATGCAACAGACGATACCTATTTACATAGACGCATCGTAGACGAGTGCGTCTACGTCTACTGCACCACAGCAGTGGATATAAGGCGCTGCCTTGTGGGTAACCCATATTAACCCCTGCTACCACATATTCAACATCCACAATCAAAGTCCTACACACAAACATTGCTCTTATTCACAAAACTAGCAATCCGACTACGCCGCGTTGTCTGCCCGTACTACACATGCCGTTCCGTTGTCGTAAACCTGCTGAATATCGATGAAAATACCCTGCGCGTCCTCCTTCTTCACGAGTCTTGAAATGCAGTTTACTAGGGCTTTCTGGTCTTCTGCGTTGGTATGTGGCGTCATCATTCAAAGCTGTCCGAATCCAATCGCATTTTATCTTGCTCCTTACCATTTCTTTTTATAAAAATTCACAACTTTGAACATACCTAAATTGTAGCCGACCATTTAGCTCTCGAATATCGAATTTCGAAAATAAGAAAAAAGAAAAAACTCTACGATCTTTGACGTCTAAGATCGTAAATGAATCGTATAAAAGCTTGCGGAAATTTCGGCCATCTTTCTTTTTCTTTTTGGTACATGTCTTTCGTCAAGCTGGTTGGTTCCCCAGTCGTACGTGTAGTACGTATATACAATAAAAAAAAAACGTAAAATTAAACTACATAATTAAATACTAGAATTAAATACATACTGGAATTTTTATTGTGTAAATTGCTGAGTCGGTGCAAGTGCCAAGCTGGTGAAACTCCAGATTCCTGTCGGCAGGATAGCTCATTGATCCAGGTGGACTGAGCCGAAGTGAAAAGCCATAAATGCTGGCGCTCCGATTGGATGAAATGTGGTTCCCGAGTATGAATAGTCGAGGAATCATCATATACATCAGCCTATCAAATAACAGTACCTCACAAAATCCATCAAAGCTTTGTCATCTTTTGCATCCAGATAACACTACTTTAACAGTAGTGTAAAAATCATCATAAATTAAATCCTCTTACATTTTTTTTTTCATAATTTGAACGTCTTTTGTGTTTTTTTTTTTTTGTTTTGGCTATTGTTATCTGTTATCTCTTCAATTAAAATATGTAACATAAAAAAAAAAAAAAAAAAAAAAAAAAAAAAATTGTATTTAAGTAAAAACTTATAGATGAAATGTATGTACATAGATATATTCATATATATATATATATATAATTATGCTTTGTGGAAGTATGAATGTTATATCTATGCCAATCAAAGTGTTGACGAAATGCAAATACTAATCCTACCTAAATCTACAATACAAAAAAAAAAAAAAAAAAAAGTTACAAAAAAGGGAATTTAATGAACCCACAGTCCCGTAACAGCGGAATATCGTGCACGATCTTCAGCTATAACCTTCAACTACATCATACGACATAAACGTGAGTACCAGCACAGTTTTCTTTACTTTCTTTGGAATATGATTTTAATTTATAAAAGTGAATTCAAAATGTACAATTTGGAAAAAATCATATGAATATAATCAATGAAAAAGATTTTACATTACAATTAATTTAAATATATCTATATATATCTATATATATATATATATATATATATATATATAACTATTATATATCTATCTACTGTATTCTTACATACACTTATACAAATATATCTTAAATAAATATCTTATAAATTAACTTAAGTAGAACGTTACATATAAAATACATGCATATTTACTTAATTTAGCCTCACAAAATAAGAATTTATATTCAAATAAGTTTAAAATCGCGATTACTATCATAAGTGCGTTGAATTGAAAAGAAGTTAATAATTTTTGTTCTTTTGTCCGTACACACATACATATACATTTACATATATGCATATATTCGTATTTAAACGCGAAATTAATATCTAAGAGCTGAAATTTTGTATGAATTTATATTTGTTTTGCGCTCCTTTTACTTTTTAAAAGATGTATTTGCACACATATATCTGTATAATTATATAATACAAATCAATAAAAACTAACATTGTTCATCAAGATGAATTCAAATGAATTCCAATTAAAATTATTATTACTCGGTTGTACTCGGTTTACCATGTGTTAGTAAGAAGCGGTAAGAATCGGTGAGATGTTTGTTTAGAGCAGTGTAGGTATCTTAAATAGGGTCTATTCCCAATAATTATAGCAAGAGGAGAGGAATAGACATGGAGCAAGTTATACTTGCAGTGGGAGGGATTCCTCAAATGTTGCAACCACCCGCAACATCATCTTAAGACACATGCAACCATTTTTTTTTTCCTTTTCTTTTTTTTTCCACAACTCCCTATTGTGTCTTAGTATGGATACAGAACAGACATATGTAATTGCGTGTGTCACAATTAATTATTTTTTTTTGTTATTATTGTTATTCGGCATGATTTATTTGTAGTGAATAAGGAATAGCAGCAAGATCCCACCCCTCCGACGAGCTAGGTCTGAGCAACCGCAAGCATGCCGACTGCTGCATAATCGTAATAGTTAAGTTCCACCTTTAACTATCCCTCTTATTTGCCACAAATGGCGCCCAACGTTTAGGCCCGAACGAGGTACTATCCTCGCATAGGGAACTCACAACGTGATACCCAAATTTCGCAGGAACGGGAATCACAAATGGTACCTACATATATACCAACACTAGCTTTCTTGCGGAGGCTAGTTGTCCTTTAGTCTGTGTTTATACTAAGTTATATACACAATATCATATACATAATAATAGTTGAAATAGTTGGAAGTTTCTTTGAGTTATGCATTCAGGAATAACGCTTATGAGTCCAGGTGTGTAGAAGTACAAATGCATACTAGAAACTTGAGTTTCCATAAGCTTACAGCTGATGAGTAGCAGAACCAGTTTGTTTTAATATTTGAGTCATTAAGACACGCTTAATAGTCCAAGTATGAGCAATAGTAACAACTTCAAAGAACACCAACAACAAATTTATTTTCCTAGTCCTAATATCAAAAAAAAAAAAAAAAAAAAAAAAAAAAAAAAGTAAAATCGTACCGATACATATATACCTACACGTTGCCTTAACATGTTCTCACGATTGCTTTAAACCAAAAAGTTTTATATTTTTTTTCTACTTTTGCATCGTTTCCTTACAACATTCATTATGAGTAAAAACAATTCTTCCACTGGAGCTGTACCAAGACAGTCCAGGAGCATAACAACACGCTTACAAACATCCCGGAACTCTGACACACCTATCAATCGGTTACATAGTAATTTTCAACCATGTTCACATTCTCCAGTAAAAACCTCATTGACCACTAGTTACATAACCGGTGAATCTGAAACTTACTTTGACTCCAACATAAACAATTCCCTTCAACCTTACATGCCACAAGCACCCAATGTTGTGGTTACTTCTAGTACGGTTACCTCCACTACCACTACTACCACAGTAGGTAGTGTGGCACAACCAATTACTTCCTCGCAAGTTAATAATTTCGATACCCTAAACAAAACTACACAACATCTTCCACTTGCTAATCAGCATGTTGACGACTTCTTAAATGTTGCTCATGTAAATATAACAAATGCGGCTAGCAACTCTAGACCAGCTGAATATGTAACAAATAACGTGCAACCAGAACTTATTTCAATTAACACAAGTGCTAGTCAGATCGAAGTGCACATTCGTCAAGTAGTCAACGATACTTTGGGAATGATGCTACCGGTTCTGATCAAGGAAAGCGTAGACAAAGCCCTGCTACCTCTGAGAAGCGATCGCAACAAAAACAATGAATATACCACATCAAGAAATGTTCAAAATCCGGAACAAAATCAGAGCCAGCTTCCAGATAACGTTTCCAACATAGATTCTCTGAATAGCTTTTATACAAATAGAATATTTCCTAATGAAAGATTAAATCAACCAAGATCGGTCGATTGCTTGTCGTATCGATTAGATCGTTGGGGCTTAAAATTTGATGGGTCTTCGAAAGGTATTTCAGTTGAAGATTTTGTCTTCAGAGTAGATATACTAAAATGTAATTATAACTGCACCTGGAGTGAGGTATTGATGAATTTCCATCATTTACTATCCGGATCCGCTCAAGATTGGTACTGGCAATTCCTTCGAAGCAATCCTCGAGGTGATTGGCCAAGTTTACGCCGTGCGTTGATAAAACAATTTCGAGTGCACGAAAGTGATTTCGAAATCATTAAACAACTGATGGACAGAAAACAACAACCGCGAGAGAGTTTCGAGGATTTTTTCACCGCCATCCTACAGCTAAAAAGTCAGCTACGTCAGCCTATCAAAGACAGTGATCTCGTGCAAATTCTTCGCACTAACATTTGTCCAAAGTTATTAAATTTTATATATCCGATGAAAATTCACAGTCTTGACCAGTTCAAAGACGAGTGCAAGCGAACAGAAAGAATGATACAGAATCGATTTGTCCATCAAAACAGAGGCTTGCCTTATCATTCAATTCATGAACTAGGAATAGATAATGAACATGATTATGAGAAAGACCAAGGATATGACGTTTCGGCTGTTTCCTACCGCAATAGAATACAACCCCAAATAGAAAACAAAAACAAAAACCTTCAACCCAAAACACTGATATGCTTCAATTGCAAAGCTCCAGGTCATATATTCACTGATTGTCCATCTCCGATTAATAGGCTGTTCTGCTATCGATGTGGTTCAGATGGTGTTACCGTCATTAATTGCAGACGCTGCAATCCGCTAATGGAAAACACCACAACGAACGGGATGAAAACCGGGGAATCCCGTTCGACTCAAACCCTCCCGGAATAACAACTGCAGACTCTTCCACTAATACAGATAATTCCGAGCCAACATCCAATTATAAGCAACCTATTGAACAGAAACAAAACAATGCCTTCATAAAACTAAACACATTTAACCGCAGTAGCATGTCCTATGAAGAAAGGTTGAAACGCTATAACCACCTACGGTCCAAAATATTTAACCTTGATGAGCTTAGACTCGTAAATAGTCCCAACAAATTTGCAAAAACACGATTGCGTTACAAGAAACGAAAAATATTTAGACAGATTATTTCCAGCAGCTTTTTGAATCACAGTTCTGATGTGCGACCTTACGCTAAAATACAAATTTTGGGAAAAGATATTACAGGCTTGCTTGATAGCGGAGCAACTGTTTCTTGTCTGGGCAAAGACTGTCTAAAATTTGTGCAAGACCTTGATATTCCTATTCTCAAATTCTCGTCGTTTATTCGAACGGCTGATGGAAAACACCAATCAATTATTGGTAGGATAAATGTCGAAGTAAATTTCAACAACCAAGTAGAGAGACATGATTTCTATTTGATACCCTCATTATGTCAACCTCTTTACTTAGGTATCGACTTTTGGCGGAAGTTCAAAGTAGCCCCAAACGTGGTTAGTGAACTCGAAGTCAATTCAAACTTCAATAATCCGGTAATTGAAAAGAGTAGAGACCCACAACTCATGAATTTGTCTGAATCTGAAAGCCTACAGTTAAAAGAGGTGATATGTAAATTCCCATCTTTTGCCAATCTTGGTTTAGGAAAAACTTGTCTCGAAAAACATATAATTGATACCAGTGATGCTCAGCCTGTTAAACAAAGGCATTATCCTGTGTCACCGCCTATCCAAAAGTTGATATACGACGAATTGGATCGCATGCTTTCTTTGGGAGTGATTGAAGAGAGTCAAAGCTCCTGGAGTTCACCTATTGTTTTAATCCGCAAGCCTGGAAAGAACAGACTATGCCTAGACTCTCGGAAAGTGAACTCACTCACAAAGAAAGATGCGTATCCCCTTCCCCATATAGAGGGCCTGTTGAGCCGTCTTGAAGATACACATTACATCAGTAGCGTGGATCTAAAGGACGCGTTTTGGCAGATTCCTTTGGAGGAAGGATCTAGAGAAAAAACGGCCTTCACTGTGCCAGGAAGACCATTGTATCAATTTACGGTCATGCCTTTTGGGTTGTGTAATGCAGCTCAAAGAATGTGCCGGTTGATGGATAAAGTGATCCCCAGTGCACTCAGGGAACAAGTTTTTGTATATTTGGATGATTTGCTGATCATTTCTAAGGATTTTGGCGGGCACATAGATATTTTGCAAAGAGTAGCTAAGTGTTTAAGAGAAGCAAACTTAACAATTAATGTCGAGAAGTCACGATTTTGTTTCAAAGAGCTAAAGTACCTAGGGTATATTGTTGGAGGTGGCAATTTAAAGCCTGACCCAAATAAAGTATCTGCGATAAAGGATTTTCCGATTCCCACAACACAGAAACAAGTCCGACGTTTTTTGGGATTATGTGGATGGTACCGGAGATTTATTCGCAACTTTGCTTCTATCGCCTGTTCGTTGACGGATACTTTAAAGAAAAACAAACCATTTAAAATGACATCCGAAGCTCTTAAATCATTTGAGTCCTTGAAAACCGCGCTGATATCGGCTCCACTTTTGACCAATCCAGACTTCTCTAAACCGTTCGTAATCCAATGTGATGCTTCTAGTTTTGGCATTGGTGGTGTATTGTACCAACTAGATGATGAAAAGAATGAGAAACCCATAGCTTTCTTCTCAGAAAAAATGAATACATGCCAACGCAACTACAGTGTTACTGAGCAAGAATGCTATGCGGCGGTAAAAGCGGTAAAGAAATTCAGACCTTATGTTGAAGGATCGGCCTTCACTATCGTGACCGATCACGCCAGCTTGAAATGGTTGATGAGCTTGAAAGATTTAAGCGGTAGATTGGCACGATGGTCGCTAAAACTACAGGCGTTCTCTTTCGATATTAAACATCGCAAAGGTGCACAAAATGTAGTACCAGACACTCTTTCTCGCGCATTTAATGAAGAATTATTTACTGAAACCTCCTATTCTTTAATCGACCTAACGTCCACTGAATTTAAATCTCCGGAATACCTCGAATTGATCTCGACTGTAACGAAAAACTCTGACCAATTGCCAGATTTAAAAGTGACTGACGGCTACATTTACAAAAAGACTTACGCAAAATCTTGTTGCGAATTATCATAATCCGCCAGGCTGTTCTCATGGAGGAATAGCGAAAACTCTTTCCAGACTTAAAGAATTATTCTATTGGCCCAATATGACAGCAGACGTACGTAACTTCATTCACAATTGCACTGTTTGTAAAGAAAACAAACCTGTTAATACCATTTTAAGACCTCCCATGGGTTCCCAGCATGAAATCAATCGACCGTTTCAAAAACTCTATATTGATTTCATGGGGCCATATCCAAGGACCAGAAAAGGAAACGCATTCGTTTTTGTGGTATTAGACGGTTTCTCAAAATATGTCTTGATAAAAGCTATGAGAAAAGCGAACACGAGCTCGGTTATTGAATATCTTGAGCAACAAGTTTTTCATCTATTTGGAGTACCGGAGGTGATTCATAGCGATAATGGTAGACAGTTTACATCCAAGGATTTTCAATCCTTTCTGTCAATATATGGATGCGGTCACATACGTAACGCTGTTTACTCACCACAGTCTAACGCATCCGAGAGGGTAAATCTATCGATTCTGTCGGCAATAAGGAGTTATCTGCGTGAAGATCAAAAGCAATGGGATAAACACCTTCCCGAGATACAGCAGGCTCTGTGCACATCAGTTCATCGCTCAATCGGCATAACTCCCTACTACTGCCTATTTGGTCAGCAGATGGCTACACACGGGAATATGTACAAACTCCTACGAAGTTTAAAAGCACTCGATGACTATGAAATGGTTAGTCTACCACCAGATAGTAAATTTTCAATTATACGGGAAAACGTAAAGCAAAATCTAAAGCTCGCCTTTGAACGTAACAAGAAGTCCTATAACCTCAGGAGTGCAAAAAGATTACTTAATCCTGGAGATATAGTATATAGACGGAATTTCACATTGAGTGACGCATCAAAGAACATTAATTCAAAGCTATGCCCTAAATTTGTAAAATGCAGAATTTCAAAAAAAATTGGTACATCTATGTACGAAGTAGAAAATTGTGATGGTAAAAGGCTTGGAGTATTTCATGCTAAAGATCTCCGAAAATAGATGGTTATAAGAACTTTGAACTTTCCCAGGGTCATGGGTCGAGTATCTGCAAGAAATAAGCCTTGATCATATGACGATTTTCGTGTCTTTACAAAACGCAAGACCATTTGTAAATTCACGATTTTGTGGCGTCATCATTCAAAGCTGTCCGAATCCAATCGCATTTTATCTTGCTCCTTACCATTTCTTTTTATAAAAATTCACAACTTTGAACATACCTAAATTGTAGCCGACCATTTAGCTCTCGAATATCGAATTTCGAAAATAAGAAAAAAGAAAAAACTCTACGATCTTTGACGTCTAAGATCGTAAATGAATCGTATAAAAGCTTGCGGAAATTTCGGCCATCTTTCTTTTTCTTTTTGGTACATGTCTTTCGTCAAGCTGGTTGGTTCCCCAGTCGTACGTGTAGTACGTATATACAATAAAAAAAAAACGTAAAATTAAACTACATAATTAAATACTAGAATTAAATACATACTGGAATTTTTATTGTGTAAATTGCTGAGTCGGTGCAAGTGCCAAGCTGGTGAAACTCCAGATTCCTGTCGGCAGGATAGCTCATTGATCCAGGTGGACTGAGCCGAAGTGAAAAGCCATAAATGCTGGCGCTCCGATTGGATGAAATGTGGTTCCCGAGTATGAATAGTCGAGGAATCATCATATACATCAGCCTATCAAATAACAGTACCTCACAAAATCCATCAAAGCTTTGTCATCTTTTGCATCCAGATAACACTACTTTAACAGTAGTGTAAAAATCATCATAAATTAAATCCTCTTACATTTTTTTTTTCATAATTTGAACGTCTTTTGTGTTTTTTTTTTTTGTTTTGGCTATTGTTATCTGTTATCTCTTCAATTAAAATATGTAACATAAAAAAAAAAAAAAAAAAAAAAAAAAAAAAATTGTATTTAAGTAAAAACTTATAGATGAAATGTATGTACATAGATATATTCATATATATATATATATATAATTATGCTTTGTGGAAGTATGAATGTTATATCTATGCCAATCAAAGTGTTGACGAAATGCAAATACTAATCCTACCTAAATCTACAATACAAAAAAAAAAAAAAAAAAAAGTTACAAAAAAGGGAATTTAATGAACCCACAGTCCCGTAACAGCGGAATATCGTGCACGATCTTCAGCTATAACCTTCAACTACATCATACGACATAAACGTGAGTACCAGCACAGTTTTCTTTACTTTCTTTGGAATATGATTTTAATTTATAAAAGTGAATTCAAAATGTACAATTTGGAAAAAATCATATGAATATAATCAATGAAAAAGATTTTACATTACAATTAATTTAAATATATCTATATATATCTATATATATATATATATATATATATATATATAACTATTATATATCTATCTACTGTATTCTTACATACACTTATACAAATATATCTTAAATAAATATCTTATAAATTAACTTAAGTAGAACGTTACATATAAAATACATGCATATTTACTTAATTTAGCCTCACAAAATAAGAATTTATATTCAAATAAGTTTAAAATCGCGATTACTATCATAAGTGCGTTGAATTGAAAAGAAGTTAATAATTTTTGTTCTTTTGTCCGTACACACATACATATACATTTACATATATGCATATATTCGTATTTAAACGCGAAATTAATATCTAAGAGCTGAAATTTTGTATGAATTTATATTTGTTTTGCGCTCCTTTTACTTTTTAAAAGATGTATTTGCACACATATATCTGTATAATTATATAATACAAATCAATAAAAACTAACATTGTTCATCAAGATGAATTCAAATGAATTCCAATTAAAATTATTATTACTCGGTTGTACTCGGTTTACCATGTGTTAGTAAGAAGCGGTAAGAATCGGTGAGATGTTTGTTTAGAGCAGTGTAGGTATCTTAAATAGGGTCTATTCCCAATAATTATAGCAAGAGGAGAGGAATAGACATGGAGCAAGTTATACTTGCAGTGGGAGGGATTCCTCAAATGTTGCAACCACCCGCAACATCATCTTAAGACACATGCAACCATTTTTTTTTTCCTTTTCTTTTTTTTTCCACAACTCCCTATTGTGTCTTAGTATGGATACAGAACAGACATATGTAATTGCGTGTGTCACAATTAATTATTTTTTTTTGTTATTATTGTTATTCGGCATGATTTATTTGTAGTGAATAAGGAATAGCAGCAAGATCCCACCCCTCCGACGAGCTAGGTCTGAGCAACCGCAAGCATGCCGACTGCTGCATAATCGTAATAGTTAAGTTCCACCTTTAACTATCCCTCTTATTTGCCACAGGTAGGCATATTGCATCTTGGTCAAAAGATACATCCGCAAAATAGTTTTACGTACATGCTAATTAGTATGAAGGAGTGGGACTGATAGGGCAGCAAGTAAGACCTGAATATGACTTATGGTATAAAGACTACTCTTACCACTCGAGTTTCAACCACTATCCATGACGTATTTTTCCAAGTGAACATCTGCATAATCCTTCAGAAAATTCCTGCTCAGGTCGTAGAAAAACTTCTCCCCGGATTAGAGTTTCATTCGTCCTATCCGTTTCGTCCATTCTCTCACAATCACAAACATTTACTCCGAGTAGCAAATGCGTTACCTCTTCCGTAGGCAGTAAGGAGCTCCGAGATTTTCTTATAAAAAGGTGTCTCGGTCATTTGCCCATTGGATACCATCTGGCATGTCAGACCTTCAGTTTCAGATTTGTTGAAACTTTTGGCCCTAATTTAGGGTTCTAAGCGTTAGAAAACTTACTGATTTTAATTAGAATTGATTTGGGGTAGCCTTCGGATAGAAATGGCTTCCCCCGTTCTCCCCAAACCAATTTTTAATCAAAGTTAAAAGAGAATTTGTACCATCAAATTGATTTGTAGAACGTGCGTCCTTTAAAACAATGAATACTTGTCCTTCTCATAGAAAATCATCGGAAGCAGGTCACCATTTTCATTACAATTTTAATCCAACTCTCCCCTGAGTCCTTGTTTGCACAGCCTAAGCACTTTTTGTTCAATCGTCTAGCGCTTACTTTTAGGGTGTACTCGTACCCGTAACTTCCATTCTGTCAGTATAATCTTTCCATCTAAACTGATTTCAAGTACATCCGATAAATTTTCATTTAAAAATGGATACTTGCTTTCGATAGGGTAGATGTTGCTACATCCAATTGGTGTGATCAATTTTTTCAACGGAAAATCCGGAACACGAAATGGCACAATCACATTCCATCCACCCTCACTCTTAACCGATTCTATAATCGAAATTATAATATTTCACCCTCAGGATAACCTCTCTGTATGCCTGCGATGATTAATCTTTGTCAATCAAGTAGCAAAAAGTTGAAAACCAACCCTCGGTAGTGGATTCCCATGTGAACTAGCGTGTTGATTATAACCGCAGCTCACATAATGTGCCATCATGAAATGAGATCCATATTGCCGCGTGAGTTTTTGTTGTGGTGTGATAGGACTTCGTGGGACTATCGAACAATGGCAAAAGCCTACAATAAACCTGATTCCAATATCAACAGAGGAAAATGTGACAGAGATGAACCGTCATAGAGTGCTCCGGACGAAATTAATACCGAGTAGCTGCCGGCCGGGGTCACGGATAAGTGCTACTACTAATGTCGTCCGGGAAATCCACTTGTGTCATAGTTTCCATGTCCACGCGCATTCTACGAGTAATTTGACAAGAAAGAATCAATTTACCTGCAAGGCCTTAAGGGATTAGTGTTTCCATTGAAAAGTACCTGCCCATTACATCGGAGAGCTTTACTCGTATATCACCGCCAAGGTGTAGTTCCTGTATTTCCTCGTAACCTTCGATAAGACGTCGTCAATATTGTTTGTCTAAGATGGTTTTTTCTATGTACAAACAAACACAGTAAGCTCACGGAACTAAATTATGTTCTTTTCATTTCGTGCTCGGGATGAGAGGGCATCTGTGGGTTCAGGGCGAGTAGTCCCGTCCCTAAAAATGGCAAAACAAAAAGGTGAAAAAAGCCCTAAATGAATTGCGTGAGCCACTTTGAGTTGTGCCTTTCAACGCAAATTCTATGCCACTACTATTGCCCTGGCTGAACTGAAGCAATTGAGTCGACAATGGAATTCGAGCGAGGTACTGGGTTTCTGTTTACAAATGGTCAATACCACAACAACCATTGATTGCGATACAAAGTAGAGGGAGATTTTTTGAGTAATTTTGTCGGAGTTTTCAGACTTTTTGTTGTTGTGTTTTCGAACTGTGTGATGTTGATTAAAGTGCCACTAGAAATACCAAATTAAGCGGCCTCATTTCAGTGGCTCTTGGATCTGTTGTTTTTTTTTTTTTTTTTCAACTCCAACAACGATATGAGAAAAAGTTTCCATTTGATCGCATTGGAAAAGTATCTTTCACACAATTCCTTATGAGGTTGGTAATGATGCTGTGACAAAAACTTTGGCGGAGGATGATCACAATTAATAGCAGTCTATATATAGTACTGAACCAAGCCCCGTGACTGAGGGTCAGGACCTCGGGAAGTCAGAAGCTCTGCAATTGGATGCACATATAATGAAGTGCGACCAATATCTTTTCCTGGTTGTAGTAAGACTTCATACCGCATTCGTCAAGTGTAACTGTCCAGATCTGTTAAGATCTGTTAAATTGCAAACCCAAAGGTTGCTGGCTGCTCACCTCAATGCGTTTTCATTGAATGCTTTGAAAGTCATAACACTATCGAGGCTAAGCTTACAGCTACCTCAGTGGAGAAGCCCAAGCCGGATACTAGCTATATACTCGTATAAAGAAAGGAAGTGAAACGTAGTGTCAAACTCGACTAGCATATACACTAGTCGTGGCGAAGAATAAAAAATAAGAAAGCCTCAAGTGATAGTAAAACCGACCAGAGCTGAGCAGTTGTTTGTTTTGTTTATTCTTCCGCCGAGACAGAGCAATCAAGGAACTATGCCGCTGTACTCCTTGTATGTTCCTTTTACTGAAATTTCTCAGTCTTTCAGGGAAACATGAGAAAAGTCAGCAAGAATTATTTGCAGCGTTGGCCAAAAATACACAGAGGTAATACTTCGTGGTGTAGTCATCACTTTGACAGCAGGCGTCCTAGAGTCATGACGCCAGTAAGCAGCCTGCAGTCTTTTCTACTAAGGAGCAGCATTAAGCTAGCCTACCTCTTAGAGAAGTCGGAAAGTGTTCGTTTGGGATTCCCGCAATCTGAAGAGTAACCCTATATGCAGTTATGCTCATATGAAGTCCAACTGCCAATGGCAGCCTTAACCGAGGACATCGGAAAACTTATCCTAGATTCGGGTCGTGGAAACCCTCCTCTGAGCCTTGCCTAGCAAGTTCATCAGAGATTTCATTTCCAGTGATCCCATGGCTACCTAGGAGTCAAGCAATTTTGAATCAATGCACTATTTCGCCTTTATTGGGAGAGGCCTTAAGTTCTCAAACTACAATAGTTTGTAATTAGTTAGAGAACTCAGCAAGGCCCTAAAAGCAGCTTGCCTTTCACTACAAACGTAGATACCTTTCATTCATATAATTCAATGTCATCAGGATTGCGTATATCTTTGCTTGGAAGAAGTTTTCCTAACGGAAAGATTGCAACACCGTATTACAAATCAGTTATGGACCCATCAATGAAGACCCGAATATATTCCTTTCCTGGCCGAAACCATTGCTGATTTGGTATTATACCACCAACGGGCGTGCAGATGCAAAGGATCTTCCTCGTTGACAAGCCTCATGTCTTGTTAAAAGCTTCTTTACCCCGCCAGATGGCTGAAAACCGCTTGAAGGTTTTCGATATGACAAAAAATTTGTTATCCAGGGTGTCACCCAAATACTTAGCTTCGTTGGGTAAGTGCCAAATGAGTCAGACTAGTCAGCTTTCTTTTTATCAAAAAAGAAATAACTTTGGTTTTGAGAATTTGAGGAGAGTGAATGAATCCCATTTCTAGTGCACGAATCGTCGATCGCCTCTAGGTCTGCCTGCACTTTAGACCAGACAATCGCTAGACGCGATCCTATGTTGGAACATAAACGTCAGAATTATTGAGAGCTTTAAGCAGTGGGTCAACTAACATGAACCATAGCAGTGGAGACAGGATGCCGCCTTGCGGACAACACATGTTTACTACCGTCATTGTTGACATAGCAATCAGGTTCCTATTCAGAAGCTCTTCCTCGCCAAACCAGTTTACACCGTGTTGTCTATCATGGCGTCAAAAGTTGCAGCCTTAATGTCAATGAAAATATCCAGCGCGTATTTCTTCTAGCCGCGTGCGCCTTAAGTTCTGCTTATGTACCAGACTTCGAAGCGAACTCCTGCAGGATCTTCGGGTTTTTAGGCATGTTGCTTCTTAGAAAGAGTATACATTCGCAAAACAGTTTAGCGCAAATGGAGCTCGATGCTCTTTAATATGAAAGAAATCAATATTATAGGTATTAAGCTCTACTCTTGCCGTTCGCCAGGATTTCGATATGTATGCCAGTTCAAGTTCATGTTCACTTCAGAGTTCCATATGCCTTCCTTTATTTTCTAAAAAGGAAACCCTAGGTCATGTAAGGACCACACAGGTACACCTTTGCAAAATGCCACGTATATAAATCCTATTCTACGTTATATTTGAAAATTCCAAGCCTTTTTGCAACACTATAATTGTGTAATAATTGTAAAACCTCTTTCTTAGGGTCACGGCACCCAGTACTATTTGCAACTCTACATTGGGTCGAAGACACTTCCCGCGATTTTTCAAAGCCCAGCCACCATGAGGTAGCAACCTTCGGTGGCGTCATCTGTAAACCGTTACGATAAGACCAGTTATTTGCTATTTCCCCGATTTTTATTAGACAACGTCATTGATGGGCGAAGCTTTGATAAACGAAACGAGTCCATCTTAGGCTAAATGAAAACGAAACTAAGTACATTCATGCCATAAGCAAGCAAAGTAGCGCCTGTCCACCGCCTTGGTCAAAATTTCAGTCAAAGGCAGTCCACGATCTAACCTACATTAGGGTAGGCACAAATGACGATTATGTGGAAGTTTTTAGGAGAAAAAGCCAATAGACTAGTGAACCTGACTATCCGCGAGTGTTAATGTGTATTTTTTTTGTTTATGTCTACGTTGTCTGAACGATGCAGTGGAGACTAGGAAAAGGATTTGTTTTGCTAGATAACTCTTCAATAACAATTACCTAAGGCGCTGTACTTGGCCCTCGCTAGAGCCGGGCACTTGCAAAGAAAGTGGTTAAGGAATTCTTTTTCATTGACATCTTTTCATGTGCGACAGATCCTCTGGCAATAACTTATCTTGATCTGGTTAGTAATTCTGTTGTTCTTATTTTGCTATAACTGAGCCACCGGTTTCTTGAGGGAGTTTGTTAGCATGGACTAGTTGGTTGAACAACAGGAGGAGGATGTTACCCTTGACTACTCTCACCGGAATATTGAGTGCTTCGGTTACTGAGTCGTTCAGGGTAACAGTTCATCTGCCGTTTCGTTACCTTCAATATATCTCTGTTCTGGAACGCAGACGACGATAAAACTTATTTCGGACCCAAGGAAATTAAGTAGAGATTGACATTGCCTGACTAGTTTTGAGGATATAAGAGTAGTAGCTGAATTGATAACTTTAATTGCAGCTGGACTGTCGTGCAATATTTTTGGCATCTGGAAGCAAATTTCACAGTTAAAGGCAGGCCTCTCTAATTGGGAAGAGCTCTGCTTGGAATACGCTGACAGAATCTGACATTGACACCGATGCAGCGGTCCATTTTTGAGCTATCGGTGAAGATTATTGACAGTTTTTGTACATCTTTTTTTCGATTACAGTTTAGAGATGGTACGGGCAGTGTTTCCACAAGGAAGGACAGATTACTCTTTGCTGAGATGCTCTCCTATTCACGGTCTTTGTGGCACTTCTATGTCCGAGTGTTACATGAATACCTTTAGTTTTTATCATAGATATGATAATGGAATCGTCTACACCAAGCTCGGCAAGGAATTCCAAAATAGCCCCGGTGTGTACGTAATTGAAAGCACCTGCAATGGCTTAGAAGGTAGCTAGCGCATATTCTTTGTAGTATAAACTTTACTCAACTTTTCGCACTACTTCGTTTGGAACCGCATCCGTAGATCCACCTTGGACATAGGCGTGTTGAGATTGGGATAGAGGAGTGACCATAATCCTTTCCAGTGTTTTAAGAACAAAAGAGATAAGGCTATTGGGCCTGAATTCCTTTGCGGATTCATGTGAAAAAAACCACTTTAACTAGTTTAATAATAAATAGCTTTTTAAGTTAGTTGCCAAACATGAGACCACTACGTTTAGTAGTAAACAAATGCGTCCTAGGTACCAAATTGGAAGGAGGCCAGCATGCTTTACACTACACTCATACCAGTCTTACTTTACAGTGCTGAGTGCTAAAAGCAGATCGAAAATGTAGTCATCGTATAAAAGTATATGGTGCCGGGCGAATGAACGTAAAGATATAACCGAGAACTCTGTGAGCTGTATCAAGATGTGGATATGGTGCGTGAAACGTGAAAGCGCATCGTCTTAGCTCATTCAATTAATGGAACTCGAGTAAATTAATAACTCAAGTACCGAGTCGACCACCGACTAAATATCATGTGCAGTACAAAAAATAAAATAAATAAAAATAATAGAACAAAAAAGTGCAGTGCAGTGAAAAAAAAATCACACAGTGCGGGTATCCCACCTCTCCCGCTCCTGACCGAAGTATTGTTGCTTGCACTCAATCACTGCCATTACTGTATTTACCATACGGTATGGGCAGTGGCTGAGTGTATGTAACAACTGATGGATAGCGGGTTGTGAGTGAAAATTTTGTTGGTGCACTGTCTCATATTGTTGTAAGGGTAAATCAATGTCAGAATTTTCACTTCGAAGCCTTGCTTAGTATCGTCGGTGTTTGTGCTTTCTGTGTTTGTCTGTGATTATGACTAGGGATAGATGTAGCCAATATACGCGGGCTAAAGAGTAATCGCTTTTCTGCGTACGTCCACGTCTGTAAGTACAGACCAGCTATTTTGGCACTTAGTGAAACACAGGTAGATCCCCGCCCACATCTCTCAGATCATTCTGATCTGAAGCTACCTGGCTACCAACTAGTGCCATTTTTCTTCTCTCACCGCGGTCTCGCCATTTATGTGCGTAGTGATGTAGCTTACCAAACTCCACCACAATGTGATCCATATTCCAATCCGGAATTCAACTTCATGTGGTTAAAATTCCATCTCCGTAAGCAAATTATCCACTACTGCTTTATTTACAGAAGCCCCAAACTGGACAGCAATTCGACTTTTAACAAGTTTGATGTGCTGTCTGACTCCATTCAAGGAATTGTATCCCTGTATCCTCATACTGAAATCGTTATTACGGGCGACTTCAATACACACAATTCCGGGTGGCTTCGACATTCTGGACAGACAACACCCGAAGGACGGTGTGTTGAGATTTTCGCTGCGGAAAACAACCTAACGCAGCTTGTAAATCAGCCCACGCGAATACCAGACGCGTCATACCGCCAACACCCTGGACTTGTTTTTAACTTCTCACCCTGATAAGTACACCATTGTTGTGCTCTCCCCTCTAGGCTCGTCGGACCATTGTGTCATATTAGCTAATTTCTCGTACACCGATCACACAGTTAGAAAAAAAATTCCTAAAAGAACCGTATGGTAATACGAGAAAGCCAACTGGAGCGGTCTTAACAGCTTCTTTAGGAATTTTAACTGGTCGTTATGTTTCCTCGATAGCGACGTGGATTCCGCTGCTGATATGATTACAGACACCATTCTCTTTGAAATGAGATCCGTTATACCTCATCGGATGAAAAGTATCAAACCAAAAGACAAGGCGTGGTACGACTCGAGCTGTAAAGAGGCCGTCAGGGTTAGAGAAATGTTTTTTCGGTCCTACAAGACCAACCCGACAGAGGAAAACCGAAAAAAGTTCAAACGAGCCAGAAATGACTGCAACGCCTTTCTTAAGCGTGTGAAATTCCTATACGACCAAAAACTGAGGCAAAAAATACTGCAATGTCCCAAAGGCAGTAAAAATTTTTAGTCTTTCGTCAGAAGCATTAAAAATTCCGCCTCATCCTCCATCCCAACGCTCATTTACAATGACATACCAGCTGTCAACTCTTTGGATAAGGCCAATCTGCTTGCTGCACACTTTGAGGCCAGCTCAACACTCCCAGATTGTGCTTTGTCTCCGCCTACACTTGAGTGCGTCGAATCTTCAATGGGACGAATCTACTTTCGCACTCGTGTAGTAGCAAGAGTACTTAAAGATCTCAACATACATAAATCCGCTGGTCCAGATGGTATATCTCCCCTTCTTCTGAAGAGGTGTTCTTCCTCACTGGCAAAACCTGCGTAAACTTTTTCATCAATCCTACACTTTGGGACTCTTCCCGAGCAGATGGAAAACAGCATTTGTCCAGCCCGTCCCTAAAAAAGGGGACTCATCTTCTCTCTCCTCCTACAGACCCATTGCACTTACGTCCCTTCTTTTCAAGGTCATTTCAATCGTCAGCTCATGAAATATCTCGAAACACGAAAACTTCTCAATGACCGACAGTACGGTTTTCGTAGCAACTGGTCCACTGGTGATTTGATGGCATGTCTCACCGAAAAGTGGAACCAAAGCGTACATCAATCTGGCGAAAGCAAGATAGTTGCACTTGATATTTCTAAGGCATTTGACAGAGTTTGCCTCAGACTCTTTTGTCGAAAATGCATGCATTTGGGATCGACGACTCTCTTCTTCAATGGATTAGAAATTTCCTTTCGGAACGTTCAATTCAAGTTGTCTTGGACGGTTTCAAGTCTGATATTCACAAAATAAATGCTGGTGTGCCCCAGGGCTCTGTTCTGTTACCGACACTCTTTTTAATTTTCATTAACGATCTCTTGTCTGCTATTTCTAATCCAATATATTCCTTTGCTGATGATAGTACTCTCTGCTTTTCATATTCGTTCCCGGACTCACGGGCCTGCTCTTCGGCTGTAGAACGAAAACGGCAGCGTTTGCTAAGCTCATTAAATTCCGATATCAACAGCATAACCAATTGGGGAACTATCAACATAGTGGAATTTAATGCTTCCAAAACACAATGCTCTCTGCAGTCGTTAAAGCGAAATTTAAACACCCAGCCATTATCAATGAATGGCACTTGCATCGTCGAAACCGAAAAACTTTCCATTCTCGGTATGTGTGTCAATGACAACTTGCGTAGGAATGACCACATATTTGATATCGCCATAAATGCTGCGGAATGTCTAGGTTTCCTCAAGCGATGTAAGAAATATTTTACACCCTCTGATCTGGCCTCAATATATAAGGCATTCATCCGCCCAAAATTGGAGTACAACTCCCACATCTGGTCAGGTGCTCCTAAAACATCTCTGCACCTGCTAGATAGGATTCAAAACCGTGCGATAAAACTTATTGATGATACTAATATCAGTCAATCAATGGACACCCTCGAACACCGACGAAATGTCTCGTGTCTCACTTTGTTTTATCGCTACTTCCACCACCAGTGCTCCACTGAAATATCCAGTAGCATTCCGCCCATTCAAACTTTCAACCGTAACACCCGGCTCATCAGTATACCCTCAAGCCCATTTTCGGACGGACTCTAAAATATCGTGATTCGTTCCTAAGCCGTACAACTCGCTTATGGAATTCCCTGCCGATCTCTGTATTTCCTGGTCGTTATAACTTGCAAACATTTAAAAACAATGTACATCGGTACCTCTCTTTTCTTCCTCCCTAAATTTCCTTTGCCCGCGCTGTGTACAATCACCTTAAGGGTACTCAAACCCCTTGAGCGCGCGCTGATTATAAAAAAAAATAAAATAAAATTCATGTTGAGCGAATGGACAGCAATAACTAAAAACCTCAAAGCTCTTGGTCTAGGGAACTGTAAATACTGCAAATACATCGACCTAGACTGACGAGGATGGAAGCCTGATATACATATGTTAGGGAGTAAAAATGCTTTGATAGAACAACCTGGATTCGTACTTTTTCACTAAAATCTCCTCGAACACATTTTTAGATTAATTCTTTGTCTGAATGATCTGAGTGTCACTGGGGGTATAAATTATCAGGCGTCGACTTTACTAGTCATCCTCATAAGTAGACCATCTGATTTGTAATCGTATATGTTGGCACCAGTATCCTAGACTAAGGCATGTCCCTTAAGATGCTAAATTCTTGGAATCCCTGTTCCAATTATTTCCGAAGGATGTGAATAACCAATTTTCAATCATCCGTTCCGAAAATGTCTTTTGTATAAACCTTTCTATAGTCCTAGGATGCATTATAGACACGCATTTTGAATATGCCTGGGCAGCTCTTGTGCTGTGCCATCTATAGAATTAAGTGTTGATTCCACTTTTATGTACTTATCATCAAAATACTTCAAAGAGGTGGTGATGGGCTTTTATAATTGTCCCTACTCAGCACCTTACTGATCGCTTAAGTCTAAAAGATATTCGACTGCATCCTAGTGAAAGTTAATAGTGTAAATGCCCTTCAAATCGCCATTCATATGTACCATGACTGCCCACTTAAATTGAATATCTGAAATTCCAATCACAAATGCAATCAATTTATTGGTATTTTTGAAATTTCCGTAATACCCCAACCAGACCCAGCCACGGGGCACAAACATACAATACATCTCACATCCAACAAACGGCAAAACATTTTTCGAACAACTTCTGCTCGGTATCCAACGCCAACGTAGATTGCCCCCCTGCGCAATGAATGAGTGATTCTAAAAATATTTTCGTTGGTATGTATTTTTGCGGTCAATCAATATCTCAACTGCCGAGATATTCGTTTGTTTGGGTTTTCGAGATATTTGTATTAGATGCGTATTCATTTTGGCGTTCGTGTGAACATTTGAATGGTTGATGTGTTTATTAATTCCATGAAAACGCCATCGGTAATTCCCAAACAAAGACTGGCATTCGTACTTGGTCAAGGCATACAAGTTAAACTCGTCCCATATATTGGTATGTACATAAATTTACGGTCAATTAGGAGTAGATACGTTTATTGACGGATTTCTGTCATTTTCTTTCCAAAAGAAACGATAAAATAAGTATAAGCCACGGAAGTAGTTTCCATGAGCTTTATTTAGTGGTAAGACGTTTGGACTTTCCTAATGGGTTTGTGGTCGATTATGTTCACCGTATGATCGACTGACTGGCGCCCTAGTAAGATCCTTGTGAAGTATCGTTTTATTTACAACAGGTCTTGCAATGGTAGGCGGCACCCAGATTGTTAATCCATGCAATTGAAAGGTAATAATTTATACATTTCTTCACCTAATTTAGTTTGGATTGTCATGGGTTTTGTGGGAGAGGGTAATGAGTATTGAGGAGTGCGTAATTCACTTGGTGAGTAATGTAATGAACTTCTAAACACTTGGAGACATTTAGGTAGTGTGGGTGTTCATAAGAAACTCATAAGGAATGCCTTATTATGAAGTGGATGTACGTAAGATACATCAAAAAGGTTTTTTGGCATGTTCTCAGTATTTAATCGTTTCCAAGTATTGAAGAATATTACGACGTATCTATGTGTGTTGTTTGAAATATGTGAGAAAATTCCAAGCAGGTCTTCAAGTTGTGAAGCTTTTCATTGGAAATTGTAGCTGGGTATCTTCTGATATTCTCGTTATATCATTTTCACAGCAATTAGTCTTAATTGCTCCAAGGAACAAGTTTATGTCAAGTCATCTAGTGCAAAGATCGATGTCGGACCTAATAGAGTCACAGACTGTACCGCTGACAGTTGGTGGAAATGATATTTGACACACGGTATATACCATCTGCAGACTTAACCTCACTGCTAATTGGTAAAGCTCCAAAGAAATGGAAAAAGGGGTTACATTTACCCTGGAAAGACTTACGAGTGTCAGTAGTTGACAGAAACTTTGGAATCGGAGCAGAAGATACTCGTGACACTGAAGCAAAGGAATAAAATGTCCAATACTTCTGACGACATGGAAATCTGATAACTCAGTCTTTTGGAAGCTGCCTCCAGTTGCGCATACGAAGGTAGCTAAGGTCTTCTTCGTCTTATGTGGGCCACCTAAATTGAGGCCGTATGCCTATGGATTTAAGTTAGAAACTTTCCGACAAGGAGCGCTGATGTCCATGCGCTCTAGGAGTCTCGTACTCTAGATATAGCCCATACGGCTCGTTATTGAAACGTTCTTCCATTCTCCATAGATGCAAACGGTACCAAATTTTACCCGAAAAACTTTTCTCTCCGAGAGTTTTTTTGCCTTCTAAGCCCAAAGAAGCAGCGATTACGTTGAGTGATTCTTTGCATTATTTCCGAGCTGGTTTTGATGCCAGAGTTGATAGCGGAGCCGAGTCTAAAGTGGTAGTCAGGCTTTGTTCTGCTTTGCTGACAGCATATATTTTTTTTTCCTTAGTTGACCGCTAAATTCATCTAAGTTTGGTGAGTTCCTTTCATTATGTCAATGTCTCTGCGTAGGCGAGTAACTGGTGCCTCAGAAGTTGACTTGCGAGTTTCGCACAATCCTTTCAAGAACGATGTTGAACAAATCTCATGGCAACGCATCACCTTGTTTACGAGTAAGTCCTCTTGTGTCATTGAAGGTCCCGGTTTTATCATTACCGATATTGATGGAGCAGTGTGCATTCTCTGCATAGTCACATGAGCTAGGTAGGGATGACATGACTAGACATGGCTTTGTATAATTCATCTCAATAGAAGCAGTCATATACGGTTTTGAAATCAATGAAGAGGTGGTGTGTTTCTTGGGTTTTTTCCAAGTTCTGCCGTGAGGGGATTTACCTATTCACATAAGACAAGATGTCATATGTGATTGGATAAGACGTATATAAGACCTTAGCCAACTCCACGGAATTAAGCCTTCCAGTCCAGCACCTTTGATAGACTTAAGTTTGAAAACTGCGTTTCTGACTCATCTCAAGGATGAACGGCTTATTCTGCCTGAGGGTAGTAGGTTGGTCGCCATCACCGTTTAATAGTCTGCAGAAATATGGTATGTAGTAGCAGTTTAGTATTTTGTGACAGTTGTTTAGATGGAAGCAACTGCTTTGCTCATAACTTTTCTTGCGCGCTTGTTAAATTCAGATCTATTATGTAGATGAATGCCCAAGCACTTCGTCTCTGTTTTAAGAGGTATTCGACTGTCAAGAATATGTAAGGAGAGTGTTTTACTTTCTTTCACGGCTAACCGATGTCCCTTTCCGTTAGGATCTCTGAAGCAAATCAGTTCACATTTTCCTGTATTTATACTTAGGCCGCAAGATCTAAGATAGGAAACTAAAGCGGGTATTAATTTCTGATTTTATTTAGAGGTCTTACATCACTAGCATACAAAATAGCTCCTGGGTCGTTTGCAGTATCGTTGAAAGGAAAATCTTGGAGGAATATATTGAACAGATTAGGTCTAAGTATAGATCCTTGGGGAATGCCCGAAAGGACAGAAAATTCTTCAGATACTTCTAAACCAATAGATATGCAGGCGCTTCTTTAACTTAGAAAGCTCGCAATCATTCGAATCATAGGAACAGGAAAGTTACGATTAAGTAACTTAAAAATCATTCCAGTATGTCAAATAGAATCAGAAGTCGCTTGTAAGTCTATGTCCAATGCAACAGTACAGTTTTTTTGCCTCAGGTTGAGCACTATCTTGTTGCATAGAACCAAAGAGGCGTGTTCCGTCGAATGTTCCTTTCTGAAACCAAACTGATTATTTTGAATGACATTCATATCGTCGCAAAAGTTATCTTCGCCTTCCGCTAGAACTCGCTCGAATAATTTTCCCACATTGGAGAGCAATAAAATAAGACGGAATTCCTTTACAATCCCTGTCCTTTGTTTTTTTGACTATAGGTAAAATCCTTGACTTTTTCCAGAATGTATTGTAGGAAAATAACCACTGTTTATGCAGTGGTTATACATTTATGGCCGAAAGTGTAAAATCTAATGAATGGCGACATTCTCGCAGCACAAAATTTGAAATCTGGACCATGTGACCTTTTGTTATTGATATTAATTCTATATAGGGGATAACTGACTAAGCACAAAGCAAGTTTTCTTGAGAGGTTTTAAAATCGTTGACGGTTTGAAGTACTTGCCTAGTCAGGTTAGTGTCAAAAGAAGGTGTTTTTTCAAGATATAACTATATCAGTTCCGAAATATTTCCTTCCAGTTACCCGATCAATTTCATTAAAGGCTGGCGGGTAAGGTTTTATTTTCTGTAAGCGATCCCTGAAAGCTTTTTCAATGTCTATTTTCACTCTTTAATTTATTATCTTACTTAAACATTGTATCATGGAATTGAGTTACACGTATTCCCTTCCCGATTTACCCTATTAAAATAACAGTGATAGATTCTTTTAAGTTTTCGAAGCCAAATTGATCGAATTTTCATAAGGCTTTTAGTTTGCACAGAGATATGACTGTGTCTGTAATCTTTTAAATTAATATTAGAGGAGTTGCTTTGAACACTTGAGACAATTCTATCATTTAAGTCGTTTGTCACTTTAGCTTTGCCAGAGTTAGAAATATTTCTTGCAATAAAAATGTTTAACTATGATAAACTAAAAATAAAATGATAAACTAAATAAGAGAATTGTAAAATTTTGATGGTACAAGCATGGAGATGATGATGTGTCAGTAGGTGTAGAAAAGATTTTACAGCCTACACTATTTCGAGAATTTGGAGTAGCAGTTATTGAACAAGATATTAAGAAAAAGTCCAGAACGGAAGAGGATCTAGGAAACGTCGTCGGACTATGGGGGGATATTAACTCAAGTCGAATAAATGGCCCATTATAAAACCAATTGTTCACTAGTCTTCCATTGTCATCGAACAGATCTACTCGTACATAAGTGTAAATTCTACTATTTAGAATTTTATATTTTTTATTCAATCGCCTAATGCAGCCTCACATTAGGTAGTAAAAACGCTTGGTTCGATTAAATAACAACACTCAACTAAAGTAACTTTATTTCAACTTAATTTATACAAAAATTTTGCTAGCATAATCACGACAAGGTGCAAGGTTAAAAAATAGCAAAAAAGCGTTGACCTAAATATGAAAATAACAATATCGTTTATATTTTTTGTTGATGTCCTCAACAAGAAGTCTTAATTCAATTCAATTTATTGCACTAACCAATTTGTACACTAAGACATTGTCTCCTATAGTACTAAGTAATATTATTAAGTAACAAAATGCTCCTGTTTAAAGAAAGAGAAAAAAATATAACAAACAAAAACAAAAAACAATTAACAATTAAAAAATGATAAGTTTTAATAGCGATTATAAAGATAATAGTAAAGTAAAAGGAAAAAGAAGGAAAGAAAAAGGGGATGGGAAATAAAATAATTGAGAAGTTGGAGAAAGAACGAGGCAGAGATGATAGCAAAGAGATATGCTAAGAGAAAAGTACACATACAAGGCAGTTTTGAAGCTAGCAGTGTTTGACAAGCACTTTATATGAAATGGTAAGATATTCCATCTAATTCAGTCTAATTGCATAAATTAAAAATAAACGCGATGAATTGAGATATTTGTAACGCTGAACGCTAACGTTGAAAGTTCTTCTGGAAAGGGAAAGTTACTCTAAAGTTAAGGTTGTTGCTTTGTGTTTATAATTTTATGTAAAAATACGCAATTTCTGAAATCAAGGTACTTTCTCAATGCACAGCCGAGAAACCGGCATGACAATTCCGAGATAGTTTAGTTTAGTTTTTGGTTTTAAATGCATTTTATTTTCCTAATCACTAACTCTTACATATTAACAAAAAATGCTTAAATGGTAGCTTAAAATTACTTAACAATCTTACACTAACTTACTGGCCCCACGCAGGCACTCTAAGCTACTCTGAATACTTATATCTATGTCTTTCGACTTCATTTACATTTTCATTACTAATATTTATTTACTATACTTAAAGCTAAGAAAAAAATTTGCTTACAAAAACATATGCTATATGGACATTGTTTTTATTTTTTATAAAAACTTAGTATCTAACTTAAAATAAACCTTAGCCTACTTAACCTAAATGCACAATACACACATAAACACACATAGACATTATACACAATCATATACATATATCAGTATACACCTTTGTACACACTGATATATGTATATGTTTCTTAAATGCTAACCTAAACCTATGTAAGCTGGCCACCGCTATTTACTGAGCAAATAGATTGGTCAGCCCTGCCTCATTAGTGAGGCTGTTCCGTAATTGACGGAAACGACGACGAAACATCTTCTCCATCATTCAAGCACCAGAAATGCTGGTGCTGCCGAACGACATCCCTCTTATCGCGATTTCCCACCGCCCTACCGAACCTGAGGCGATCCACACTGCCGTGTGCGATGTCTCTGTTGTAGTTGTCCCCAGCTGTCCGAGCGACATGGAAGATTAACGGCACCGCTGATCTATCCTGGATCAACCCTATCTGATATAGGTAGAGGAATGCTTCCGGTGGAACGAAGCCGTCAGAGCGCACACTCTCGTGGTAAAGGTAATTGGGGTAGTAAGCCCCAGATATCAGGTCATTCGTCGAGGTAATTGCTCTTGCAATGTGCCTTCGAGTCAGCTTAATTACGAAGTTGTCCACTCTTATTAGGTTCGCCCTGTTGTAAAGGACCTCATTAGGATAAAATTTCTTGTACTCCGACTCTTGGTGTTCTGTACAAGCGAAGACAAGCCCTCTCAAACACCCGAATCTTTTCCATTAAGCTTGCTCGTACATTGAACCACACGGGACAACCAAATACCAGCATGGGCCTGATAAGGGCCATGTAGCAGATTACCTTTACCCTCGCATCGAGTTGGCTGCTATAAAACAGTCTCTTTGTAAGGGCAAAAGCACCTTTGGCTCTAGCCAGAGCAGCATCTACATTTTTGCCGAAATACAGAAACTGATCTAGCCAGATTCCAAGGTATCTGACTACATTTCGACAGGCAAGAGGTTGTCCGTGTTGTCCAACGATAGAGAAACTTCGCCAATTTTTTCTGGTATGCCTTGAGGCTCCAGACAACGGCGTCCTAAAGAGAATGGTTTCCGACTTCTGAAAGTTGATTTTCAATTTCCAGTCATCGCAAAATCGTCTTATCTTATCGAAGTCACTCTGCAAGAGAGTATTAATGACCTCGATTTTGTTACCTGTTCTGTACGCTATCAAATCGTCTGCGTACGCAATAGTATGGGAACCTATCAAGTCGCTTGTATAAATGTTGAATAGGATCGGCCGATTGACCGCACCTTGCTGAGGACCATTTTTAATTTGAAATATTCCAACAGAAGTCACATCACCATTCTTCACGATGAACTGTCTGTTAGTTAGCATATTATAAAGAATATACAAGAGTGGTTTACTGATCCCCAGCCTAGTCAGCTTATAGAAAAGACCCTCTAACCATACGGTGACGAAGGCCTTCTCCAAGTCAACAAGGCAGGCACCAGTACATTGTTTTCTGCCTTTATTCCATTGGATATCGGACACCAGTTTAGACGCGGCATGTGAGATATCATGTCCCGCCTTAAAACCGAATTGATTATCCGGAACTATATGTTTGTCCTCAGCCCACCTAGACAGAGCTCTATTGATTACCTTTTCAGAAACCTTACTGATATTCGGAAGGAGACTTATCGACCGAAGATTCGCCGGATTGGATATATCCTTTCCCTTTTTGGGGATAGGTTGAACCACCGCCGTTTTCCAATGCGCTGAATAATGTGCATTATTCATTGCATTATTAAACAGGGTGGTGTAGATGTCCACCGCTTCTAGAGGAAGATGTCGAAGCACGATGTTCGGAATACCATCGGTCCCCACTGATTTCTTAGCCCTGATTGTGTCGAAGATCTCATGGAGTTCTTCCTTCGAAATGAATGGGGGTAGGTCACCCTCTCTGGAAATGACATTATTTGCCATATTTTCGTCGCTAAACCGCGTGAAACCAGAGCCTTCGGATCACATTTCGAATGTAGCAGTCGTGCCCCAAGACGCGATAGTCCAGGTCATAATTAGGGCCAATGATATCAATGGCCTTGTATACTTCCTGGAAAGTCGCCCCTATGGCCTCAACCTTCTCCTGCGGATCCTCGATCGCAAAGAAGTCGTCATCGTCAGCGGCCTTATTTGGATCAATACCTGCTATTGTCAGTAACCGTTCGAACAGGGTCCTTGCTTTCTTCTCTAGCGATTTTCATTTCAGTGAAAGGAACTGCGTCGATCTGCTGCATTTGATAGTATGTTACTGCATCATCATCTAATTGTTTGGTCTTTGGCAAGGGTAAACGTGATAGTGCATCCGCATTCGCATGATCGTTCGTAGCCCTGTAGAAAATCTCTTAGTAGAACGAGTGGCTGTCAAATATGGAAGATTCTTGTATGGACTGAAAATAGATACGAGAGGTTTATGATCGGTTATTAAAGTAAACCGAAGCAGATAAAGATCGAGAAGCATAAGCGATTGGACGTTCCTGTCCATCTGGAAATTTGTGTGATAGTACAGCCCCCAGTCCGTATGGACTTACATCTGTCGCCAATATCAAGGGCAATTTCGAGTCATAAGCACAAAGAACTGTATCAGAAGTCACCTCCTTCTTGATGAGTTTAAACGCACTCTCACACACTTTATTCCACCGAAATTGAACGTCCATCATAAGCAAATTGTGTATTGAATGCAATTTGGATGACAATTTTGGTAGAAACAGTCCGTAGTAATTTACTAAACCCAGCCAGTTTCGAACTTCGGTATCGTTTCTCGGTGAACGGGCGTCTATTCTGGCAGCTACTTTTTCTTTTGCCTTCTCAAGTCCTCTTCCCGATATAACATGCCCTAAGTACGTTATGGAGCTTTCAAAAAATTTGCATTTGTTGACATTTACATGCAGTCTCACGTTACTCAATCGTCGTAAAACTTCTTGGAGACGAGTGATGTGTTCTTCGTAATTGCCTCCTTTAATCTGAATGTCGTCCAGAAAAACACATACACCAGGAATGCCTGCTAACGTTTGCGAAATATACCTTTGCCAAACAGCTGGTACCACCTTAGTTCCAAACATCAGTCGATTGACCTTGTAGTCCCCTTTTATTGTTGTAATTGTCTGCATTTCGGTGCTGCGAGCATCCATCGACATGTGTAAGTATGCCTCGCTAACATCCAACGTTGTAAAAACTTAGTACCCCATTCGCTATAATCCATTTTCGTGATTATAGCCGCATTCTCCAATCGGTCCATTTCTTTTTCCATTTTCTCTTGCATTGGCTTGACATTAGCATTCACAAATAATCTTGCTTCAAAATTATTTATCTTACCAACCCCTGGTAGAAAAACGTCACCAAATTCACAAATTGATTGTTACACTTCACATGCATTGTAGTGTATCCAACTGGGTAAATAATTTCTCCTGTATATGTCCGAAATGGGACGTCTGATTCGTAAATATTTTTCTTTGGCCATGTACGCAAGAAATCTTCATGTGATATTGATGTCACCGCGGCTCCTGGGTCTATTCTAATTGTTTTGAAACACCATCCAGAGTTACCTGTACCATGAACTTGTTTGGCTTTCTCTTTTCCTCCGGTAACACTCCTGCACTGAGATGGTTTATGTAGTATATTTCTTCTTCTTTCTCTGCATCAGATGGAATTGACTGCAGTTGATTTTGTCCTTTTGCCATTCTGTTGCTCTCCTTGTGCTTGTTGTTGTTCTGCCTGGACATATTATATGTCTGTTGATAGGTACCGCTCATACATACGTGAGCAAGATGACCGCTCTGCCTACATTTCGAACATACTGTTCGAATATGCCTGCATGCATTGGCTAGGTGTTCCTTGTTACCACCTCGAAAAGAAGCTGTTGAATTTGATGGAAATTGCTTGCGTGAACTTTGTTTACCTTGCTTACTTACCTTCGTTGGGAATTGCGATCTGATTCTGGTAATTAAATGTCGACGTTGCTTGCAAATTTTGAATTTCCTTGGAATCCTTTTGTGCTGACTGCATCGCTAGTGTTGCGATGATGGTGTTGGTGGGTTCTTTAAGTTGAATTAATTTCTCCAACCAATGAGAATTTGATGCTTGACACGATGAACATTTAAAATTACAATTTCTAGACATTTTTTTAAGATCTGCTACGAAATTGGATATGCTCTCTCCCTCGTGTTGGATTCGTTTAGTAAAGCGATTCTGCTCTGCAATGACACTTGGAGATGATGATCGCTAGCACTTCGTAGGATTTGTCTTTGGGATCCTCCGGACTTGTCAGATTACAGAGTAGCTGCAATGTTGGTGCTCCAATTGCATGAATCAGTAATTTTGCTGGATTGGACTTCGGCAGATGTACTCGTAAGATTCTTAAGACTAAACAAAATTACCAGTCTTCGAATAAAGATATCCCAAGTCTCTGTCTCTTCATTAAAGGTTTCCAGATGAATAACCTCCTTCTGCGTTTGACTAGCCATATTGCCCTGAATCGCATTTGTGTTTGCCTGCAAAAGTTCCTGTAATTGACTCGCATCCATTTAATTTAATGTAAATTTTATCTTTTATGTGCAAATTTGCTCCTCCTCGTCGCCACTGTTGTGTATTTAGGTCCAATTAAACTCAAGACATTTAAGTTAAATAATTTTTATTTAGGCGTCTGCCTTTGTTTACCTCCCAAACAGAAAAGTGCCCAGAACAAAGGCGTCAGACAGAGAACAAAAATGAAGGAAAAAGAGAAGCGAAGTACATACATGTATATCCGCCTGAAGTTTGTGGCATTTAATGTTTGGGTTGCGTTCGTAAATACGCAACATAAACGTCTGGTGTGAATTGAATGTCCGGATTTTGATTTGTGGTACGCAATCGGTGAAGGATGTCTTCACTCATGTAGTCCTTATATTTTTCCTACAAATCTTTAGGATTGGATGGAAAGCATGTTGTCAATATGATCGCAAATAATGTACGTATTGACTTTGGTCGAGCAGTATTCGATGCATCAGCGAGTGAAATGTCCCAATGTGCATCATTTTCAAGAAGATTTAATTGCTGGCAAGCCTCACGATAAGTGGCGCACACTCGACCATTAACTGATCTCAATTCTTGGAAGGATGTGGGCCCACATACATTGGTTAGCAATAATTGCAAGTAAAAACATTCTGCATTGTTTGGGTGAACAGTGTACAGGCGGCCTAGTGCGTCGGTAGAATACAAATTTGAATGTCCTTCAACTACTTGACCTTGCTTGCGACGTTGAAACTTTTTCGCTGACGCGTTCCATGTAAAATATGTCGCTACTTCAGAGTAACGTAATGTTTTCGCAATCCGTGCATAATGCAAAAAATGCAGTTAAAGTTGTTGGCGGCGGTGACAATGCCCTTGATTGTACACTTTCTATTGTGAAATAGACGCGCTGTCCATTTTCAAGGTGCACTGCCAAATGAACAACTGTTGGATGTCGTTCATGGATTGGAAATGGTAAAATGCGCCATACTGCTTCATTGCTACTAATGTAGCATCCTAGTTGATATTGATTGATTTCATCGATTGGAGCAGTGGCGTTTCCAACTCCAAAAACCGCCATATCGCTTTCTTTGTTGACGTATTTGCAAATGTACTTGATCGATTTGATAGAATTGCAATACTCGACATTGATATGTGCCTTAAATGTGTTTGAGGGTAGCGGCGAATACGGCACAACCCAACGATTATCGACTTCAACATCATTGGATATCCGTCGTTTTCAGTAACAGTTTCCGCGAGTAAGTCTCTTCTGTACCGCTTTGTGCATTATAATAAGGGGGAGAATGCGGATAGAGAAGAGAAAAAAGGTTCAGTTGAAAAAACACGATTTGGATTGTAGCAGCAATCAACCAAACATTTAAAAGACCCATCAAAAATGTCTGCAATCAAATACTCAACATCGGTTCCTAGCGACTTTTTTATAACTTCACATTTTAAAGTTACCCTGGAATATATCGCAACACAACCTCCTGTTGTTTCCGTAACCTTATCATTACGTATGAGCTCATATCTAACTATTTTAAAAAAAAATATCAATTCCAGGTTCAAATCATGCCTCATCAATACATAAACATCAAGTTTAATTTGGTTAAGGCTCCGTGAAAAGGGAAAAGAGGAAAAGAGATCACAATATTGCAGAGTAGAAATAGGAGGACAAATAAGGGAAAAAGCACACTAGAACTAGAAATATCAGTTTTTAAATAGTATAAAATACCTAAATACATAATTTATAGGATGCACAAAATCATGTCTTCATGTCACAACGGCATATTGGCAGCAGCAGCACCGTCGTCAGAGAAACATTTATGTTGATTCTTAAGGACGATGCAGATACACAACAAATCCAAGGGCTATAAGATTATACATAGAGCCCAATACATCATACAAAAACGGCATACCCCAACTTTATTCGCTCCCATACTTTAAATCCCTCCCCATGTTAGCTAGACTCCCACCCTAATACCACACCACCTTCTTTCTTAGATCCCATTCTTCCTCCAAATGCAAAGTTAACCAAGCACCTTATCGATTCTGGGGAAGATGGCCGATATGTTCTCTCTCGTTTAAGAGATCGCAGATTATATCATATATATGTCATTCGCTTATATCTCGCCTGCCTACATGATAAGCCTGACTCTGTCTGTATCGATGGTATAACGAAAACCAATGCAATGGTTTCCATTCTGCAAGAAGGCCTCCCAACTATTCATAATGAGCAATTAGATATGACTCCTGATGATGTGGCTAATGATTTCTCTTCTTTTGCGTCTCATGTTAGCTCCAAACGGATACTACACCTCCAGAAAACACGGTCTAGTTTCAAAAACTACCATCGCTCCTAACCCACCACTCAATTCTTTGCCTAAGTTCCCAAATATCTGTCCCTGTATTATCAAAACGTAAGAGGATTACGAACTAAGATTTCTGCTATATATATTAATTCGCAGATACTGCCCTATGACATCTTTGCCCTCACAGAAACCAATCTCACCCCTGATATTATGAATAATGAATTATTTTCCCAAGATTTCGATTTACACCGTGACGATGGTCTAGATAAAGAGGAGAATTTATATGGCCGTGGTGTACTTCTAGCTATACACTCTCGTCTCGAGTCTAGACCCTTTAAAGAATCGTCCACATCATTCTTCGAATTCTTTTGCGCTAGAATTCCTATTTGCAAACGCAACCTATATATTTGTTGCTGCTATATTCGCCCCTCTCAACCAATTCAAGGTTACCAGCTAGCTGTTGGTGCAGTCGACTGCATATTTAATGCTGCTGATCGCAATGACGTTGTTATTTTTTTAGGTGATTTTAATCTTCCTAAGCTTCTATGGACTCAGACTGATCAGTCCTACTATACTCCTACAAATCCTACCTCTGATAAAGAAAATCTTTTCATCGACTGCCTAACTGACTCTGGTCTATATCAATTAAGTGGTGTCACCAATATTATCAGCAGACAACTCGACCTAGTCTTCGCCACTGATACAGATAACTACGTCGTTTTAGAAAGTAAACATCTGCTTTCTAAGTTGGATAATTACCATCCTCTCCTTTCTCTTACGTTGACAGATGACAATGGTTTTAATCCCGTTTCCTATGAATATTCTTACAGTTTTAATTTTCATAGGGCTAACTACGCCAAACTGAACAACCTCCTCAGTATATTCAATTTTAACTTTCTCTACAATAACCCTAACTTTACGGTTAACGATGCTCTTGCATCCTTTTATACCGAAATTTTAAAATGTCTCTCCCAATCTGTGCCTTTTTTACCCAAAAGGAATCCCTCATCGTCACCACCGTGGTATAATAAAGAGCTGCGATCTCTTCGTAACAAGAGAAATAAGCCCTGGTATTCTTACTTAAAATCGCGTTCCGACACCGATTTCTTCTACTACCAGTCTGCCCAAATTAATTTCCCTGTACTTTGCCAAACTCTCTATAACAACTATTTAAACCGAATGGACCACACACTCATTTCCGACCCCAAAAGATTCTTTCAGTTCATCAAAACTAAAAGTAAATCGGATAACTAGCCACCATCTCTGAATTTTCTTGATAGGTCCTCGGGCAATCCCCAAATTATTGCAAGTCTCTTCGCAATTTTTTTTGGCCAAGCGTTCGCCATCCATTCCCAAGAGCCAGATCATTCTTACTTTTCCTACTTAAACAGCTGCCCACAAACAACTTTGGAATCGGTGTCTATAACTTTAGAGCAAGTTAGAGATAAAATAATAAAACTCAAAGATGATTGTTCTGCTGGCCCTGATGATCTTCCCCCTATATTTTTAAAGAAATGTCAAATGCATCTAGACCAACCTCTTACAGCTCTCTTTCAGCTTTCTATCACCTAGGGATTATTTCCCTCAACCTGGAAAAGATCGTTTATTATTCCCCCACATAAAAAAGGTAGAAAAGACGATATTTCCAACTATCGACCAATTGCTAAGTTGTCCTGCATACCTAAGCTTTTTGAGAGCATTATCTATGACATAATGCTTTTCCATTGTAAATCTATTGTTTCCCCAAACCAGCACGGATTTTTCAAAGGCAGATCTACGACCACCAACTTAACGGAATTCGTATCAAGCACTTTATGTACACTGGAATCTGGAAATGAAGTTGATGTGATTGCCACCGATTTCAGCAAAGCCTTTGATAGAATTTCTCATGATATAATCCTTCTAAAATTAAAGGCTCTTGGTTTCCAGATAAACTTTATAACTTGGGTTCAATCCTATTTAAATGAACGACTAGAACATAGTATTCTATGTAGGTCCATGGTTTCTGACCCTATTAAAGCCTCCTCTGGTGTCCCTCAAGGTAGCCACTTTGGTCCCTTATTATTTATTCTGACCATTAATAATGTTGCTTGTATCATTAAAAATTCATACATATCTGTCTACGCAGATGATATGAAAATATTTAGATATATATCATCTTCCTCAGACAGCCTACTTTTGCAGCAAGATCTAGACAGGTTTTGTACGTGGTGTCAGAAGAATTTTCTTGAAGTTAACGTCAATAAGTGTCAGGCTATAACTTATACCCGTAAACGCCTCCCTACTTCACCTCGTTGCTATCTCATCTTTAATCTGCCTGTTTCCTTAGTGAATGAGTTGCGTGATTTAGGTGTTATCTGCGACAAGGAACTCAATTTCCGTTCTCACATTGATAGTATACTAAAAAAAGCCAACTCTGCCCTTGGCTTCATCAAGCGCTGGTCTAAGGAGCTTTCCAATCCTTATGTTACCAAATCTCTTTACATAACCATTGTTAGGCCTCTTCTGGAATATGCCAGCCAAGTTTGGTCACCCTACTACAGAACTCACATCCTCCGGATAGAAGCTGTTCAAAGCAGGTTTTTACGCTTTGCTTTACGTGGTCTTCCCTGGGATGATAGCCAAAACTTACCACCTTACACTGACCGACTGAAACTTATAAATTTACAACCCCTTTCTATACGCCGAAAAGTTGCCGACATTCTCTTTATTCATCAAATTTTAGTAGGTAATATCGATTGTCCTTCCTTACTTCAAATTATTTCTTTTAACACCAATCCCCGCAATCTTAGGTCTGTGCCACTTTTCCGGCTCAATCTTCACAGAACGAATTACGGACACCTGGAGCCAATGTCTAGGATGCTTCGCGAAGTTAAAGATGTTCTGCCTCTCTTCGACTACCATCTCAGCAAACTCTCCCTCAAGAACATACTTATTTCTACCTATGCCTCACGTCCTAACTTTCTTTAACCGCTCCCACCCTTTAGTTTTCAAGTAAAAATGTTAGTTTTAAGTACATACTCGTATGTATTTGCTTGCAATAATCTTAATAAATCTGTCCGGGGTTGACCCGGGCCGCAAATCAAAATATAAGATCCTCAGACCATATTGTGGATTTACTATCATAAAAAGAAAACCAAAAATATAAAATACAGTTTCCAGGAAAATTAATTAATTTCGAAAATGATTTCTCATTTTTTATACATACTATATACGAGTACATATCCGTCGACTTATTTTATTTATGTAATTTAAACTCTGTCTGGTAAAATATACTTGATAACATAGTACCGTTGATCGGAGAGAAATATTGAATTTTGGTGGAATTTCACTTCTGGAAACGTAACTCTAACCAATCGAAATACCACAAATTAGATTGTACAGCCAACAACCTATTTAATTTTCCAATTCGAGTATTTGTTCCACATTTCGCTGAAAGACATTTATACGTAGTATATCGTTTTTCTTGCTTCCACGTGCAAGAACACATTACAAAATGCACCTGTAGGGTACCTGTTTATGGCTTATCTGGCGAAATTAAGCCGACATTGTTGGATTTCCCCTCTTGCTTTTGCTATGTTATAGCGAACATAATTAAATGCTTTTCCGTGGAATTTATTTTGCTAAAAGATATTAAACTTTTTACGGTTGAAAAAATACAGAAAAACTCATCCAGCATGGAAATGTGATGAAAGATTTTGTTTTTCCAGGAATTGACTTTAGGGAATGCATTTACGAAGAAAACCATGTCGACCAATACAAGGCAAATAGACAGAGGGAAACACAAACTGCCACTGGCTTTTAATTATATTATAGTAACATCCCTGTGACATACATATCTTCTGAACAGACTTCTTAACTGTATCGAATAGTATTTTTAACAAAAGAAATACACAAAATGGCACACAATTGCCAGTAACTCTTTCTGGGAGATTGACTATGATCCTAAAAAGACTGTGCTTGGCGCTACTAACAGCTCATGTTGTGGCTATGAGGCTCACATCATGACACTTAGAATTACGTATGAAACCAAGAAGAACAGTGAGATACCCTTTACTTCAAGCCTATTTTCCTAGGCTATATCTTTGGAATGGAATAAAACAAAAATGCTTATTTGGGCACTCAAGCATCTTTTCCAACATGTTTTGAAAATTATATCGCTTAAGTTGCTGCCGCCATTGTTGATTACCATTTGGGCTCTTGACGGATGTTCTCTGTGGTTTTAAATAACTCCATAGAGAGAAGCCTTGGGCCACGACCGGGAAACGAATGCTTTAGAATGTCGGTGGTGGCTCGTGTCTCGTTCTGCTGCAACCAAATGTCTTCCAGGCCCAATTCATCCAACTGAGGAATGAGAAATTCATTGATCATGGCTCTGTAGCGATCACTATCCACAGTGGTGTTCTGAAAAAAATTTGTCCAATGTCTCCTCCAGCGTAAACATGCATTACATACCATAACCGCAAATTTTGTTTGATCACGTATTCACATAGGTAGAAATGAGCCTCGTTACTCGTCCACTTCGTTGTTGAGATTCAGGAGGGCGTGAGCGTAGGCTAGTCCCGATTCACCAGCTACATCCATTAGCTGATGTACTGTTCACCAAAATGCGCCGCCATGTGTCTGGTCGATGCCGACGGCAGCGATACTCTCGGCCGAACGAGAGTTACGAGGCCTTCCAGGGTTTCCCCGGTTCCATATTGTTCCAGTCTCTAAGAGTTGTACGGCCAAATGCCGCACTGTATGACCAGTGGGAGCCAGGCGGCCAGAAAAACGGGAACCAAATGAATGTTGCGCCAAAATCACAGACGAATTTTTCATCAAAAACATTTTGACAGCTATTCCGCGTTCTACAGGAGTATAGCGTTCCATCGCTTATTCACACAAATTCTAATTCTGTAATTGCTTCACAAATGTCAAAGTCAAATTGACATTCGACGCCATCTGTAAAATCTATGGAACTTTCCGATAAATTGATACGCTATGGATACCGTTAGAATTAGAGCCAATCCTTTGACCGCACTTCCCATATGTAGTGTAAGTACGAGTATATATTGTAGATACCCGAATATCATGCCATTTCAGCTGGATTTAATATATTCCGGATCTGCATCTTGGGCCAGCATACAACATGGAAATTCCCCTCCCTTGATACTCATTATGTACTGGGGATTTGATGACCCTGAACACAGGCGGTCTTTTGACTTTGGTCTTATGGAAATGCCACTAAAACTTTTGCTGCAGAAAAAAAATACGAAATCGACTTTTCCTGTGCACAGTAATGAAATCTGAGGCAAGAAAGGCAGTCGTTCATAGACCCCAACGGAGATCACACGCATTACGCATTTCTTGTTCGACTTTAAAAGTGTAGAAAAAAATACAGTGTTAAACAACGAATTTTCAAGTGTTCGGTAGCCGAAGTGGTAGACACCCGGACAATATATCTCGGGGTTCTGGGTCCGCTTCCCAGCCTCTGCGAAAGTTTTTTTTTTTTTTCTTTTAATTCATTTAAAAAGACAATTTTTATTAAAAAAGTATTTATATAATACAAACCGCTATGCTAATAGCGGGATCTGCGGAGATACCAGGCGAGGCTTCGAGTGTCCATAAGTAGCAGCATCAAAATGCTGCAGCAGAGGGTACAGGCCATAAAAGAACAGCAAATGGTCAGAAGGAAGAGGGAAGAGCATGAGCTATCCCAACAACAACAGCAGTCGCAGCTTGCTCAAAAGCAGTCGCAACAAAAAGAACAGTCAGCACAAGTGCTACAACAACAAAAAGCAAAACAAAAGAAACAACAACAACAAGAGCAGCCACAACAACGGCAACAGCTAAAACAGCAGCAGCAGCAACCACAACAAAAACAACAACAACCGCAGCAGCAGCAGCAGCAGACGAAGAAGAAGGAGAAGGTACCTCCTATCAACACCTATAAATTGGAGGTAAATGCAACCAAGGACCTGTGTAAGTTGGTCATTGGAAGTAATTTTAATATTAAGCGATTGGGGAACGATCGCCATGCCATCCACTGTAATACAGTGGAGGGCTACGCGAAAGTGAAAGAGCTCCTAAAGGAAACGACGACGGAGCACTACTCATACACACCGGAGTGTGAAAAGCGGCAATCGATGTTGCTGAAGGGGTTGGAACCGTCTTCTGATCCTGAGGAGATCCTAGCACTGCTCAAAGAGAAGGAGTGCGAAGGACTCAAGTTTGTGGGGGTAAAGCCATTTACCACAGCCAGAGCTAGGCGGGAGAAACGGAGTCTGCCGTTCTTCTTGGTGCAGTTCAGTCCCGAAAGCCGTCTGGATAGTCTACGGAGTATCAATGTCCTAGACTACCAGGTGGTTGAGTGGGAAAAACTAAAAAGGAGCGAAGGCGTTATACAATGCGTTCGCTGCCAGGCGTTCGGGCACGCCGCGTCGAACTGCCAAATGTAGCCTCGATGCGTGCAGTTCGCAAAGAACCACAGTTCCGGGGAGTGTGCTCTGGGTAGGGACGGAGCATCCGATAGGACGCAGCTCTCGTGCGTGTTATGTGGGAACGTGCGACACACCGCAAACTATCGAGGTTGTCCTAAGTTCATCGACATTAAAAAAGCAAAATTGGCTCGGCAGCAGAAGGTGGAGGTCAAACGTTCACCTGTCAGATTTCAAACACCAGCCGTGACGTCTCAAATTTCCTATGCCCAAATGGCATCTGGTAGGGGGGCTACGGTACAGCAAGCGACTGTTGCTTCTCCGGCGCCAATGCCGAGAACAACGGAAGCTGCACCTAACATGCTAGCCATCTTGTTCGCAATCCAAGGGCAGATGGCTCAGCTGCACAAGCAGGTGCAAGAACAGGCCAAGCGGGTGGACCAGATTTACGCGCTGCTGCCGGGCCTAACGCAACACATGTCGTAATGGGTACGCACATGGTGGAGCAAACTTTGAAGGTCCTTGCGGTGAATGTTAATTCACTGATCAGGATCGAACGAAGAGCCGCGATGTTTAAATTGCTACAAGACCAAACTCCTGATGTGCTTTTCGCTAGCGAAACCAAGCTAACCGATAAGCACAAACTGGAGTACAATAATTATATTGTTAGAAGAAGAAACCGGCCCAGATCCAAACGTGGAGGTGGTGTCGCGATCTTCATTAAAGAAGGTATAAAATTTCACAGAGTGTACAAGGGAGTGTTGCGCAGGTTCCGGGTGTTGGAGGCAGTCGTCATTTACATCCCGCTCCGCAGTGGAAAGCGGCTGTACTTGGTCTCTGTTTATGCACCTGAGGCTTCACAATCCACTCTATTCATTACAGAGCTCGACACTCTTTTTCGACTTCTGAGGCTGGAATCGGTGGAGAATTATTTTATAATCGGCGGGGATTTCAACGCTAGACACAGAGATTGGGGAAATAATTTGCCAAATACTAGAAGGAACCTGCTACTCGATTGGTGGGGTCAGCACGATGTCATGTACAGACTCGCTCTTAAAGCGACGGATAACCCGACGTTTCCCAGAGGCGGGTCTTATTTGGATCTACTGCTGTACGACGAATGTATACGACTGACAGGTACGAATTTTCAAACATTAAACTGTCTGCGCACATTCGTGTATGACAGCGACCATTGAGGCTTTAGAACCGAAATTACGGTTCCCAACGAAATTGCGGAATTGGAGGAGTTTGTCCAAAGATATACTTACAACTACAGTAAGACTCGATGGACACGCTTCTCCACAACCTTGAAAAGAGCACTCTCCTCGAACACGCTCCACCCACCGTCCAATAGGAATTTGTCAAACGAGGAGATCGACAATTACCTAAAACAAATGGACGAGACAATTAAACAAACTATGGACACTACAATACCGCGGTATCAACGTACGACTAACGAAGACCTGTTCCGCAATCCTACTATTGACGCACTGCACCGACAGAAAAGTAGACTTCTGACAAGACTCAAAAACTTGTACAGACAGTTAACTGACCGACAAGACCCGGAGGTTAGGACACTGAAGTCGTCGATTAAAAATATTCAAACGCTAATAAAAGAAAATTACAGAATTTCTGTAAGTTTGTATTGGAACAACAAGGTTCGGGCTGTAAACACCAGCAACCCGAATATGTTTCCGCAAATAAATAAACTATTTCGGAGAAAAAATCAAAACGACCTTCAGTGTCTTAAAATAGCCCGTACAACAGACAACGAACGGTTACTGACAATAGCAGGTATTGATCCAAATGAGGCCGCTGATGATGACGACTTCTTTGTGATCGAGGATCCGCAGGAGAAGGTTGAGACCATAGGGGCGACTTTCCAGGAAGTATACAAGGCCCTTAATATCATAGGCCCTAATTACGACCTGGACAATCGCGTCTTGGTGCACAACTGCTACATTCGAAATGAAATAGAGAATTGGCTATCCAACGGCTCTGGTTTCACCCAGTTTAGCGACGAATATATGGCAGATAATATCATTTCCAGAGAGGGTGACCTACCCCCATTCATTTCGAGGGAAATACTTCGTGAGATCTTTGACACAATCAGGGCTAAGAAATCAGTGGGGACCGATGGCATTCCGAACATCGTGCTTCGACATCTACCTCTAGAAGCGGTGGACATCTATACCACCCTGTTTAATAATGCAATGAATAATGCACATTATCCAGCGCATTGGAAAACGGCGGTGGTTCAACCTATCCCCAAAAAGGGAAAGGATATATCCAATCCGGCGAATCTCCGGTCGATAAGTCTCCTTCCGAATATCAGTAAGGTTTTTGAAAAGGTAATCAATAGAACTCTGTCTAGGTGGGTTGAGAACAAACATATAGTTCCAGATAATCAATTCGGTTTTAAGGCGGGACATAATATCTCACATGCCGCGTCTAAACTGGTGTCCGATATTCAATGGAACAAAGGCAAAAAACAATGTACTGGTGCCTGCCTTGTTGACTTGGAGAAGGCCTTCGACACCGTATGGTTAGAGGGTCTTTTCTATAAGCTGACTAGGCTGGGGATCAGTAAACCACTCTTGTACATTCTTTATAATATGCTAACCAACAGATAGTTCATCGTGAAAAATGGTGATCTGACTTCTGTTGGAATATTTCAAATTAAAAATGGTCTTCAGCAAGACGCGGTCAATTCGCCGATCCTATTCAACCTTTATACAAGCGACTTGATAGGTTCACTTCCCCATACTATTGCGTACGCAGACGATTTGGTAGCGTACAGAACAGGTCCAAAAATCGAGGTCATTAATACTCTCTTGCAGCGTGACTTCGATAAGATAAGACGATTTTGCGATGACTGGAAGTTGAAAATCAACTTTCAGAAGTCGGAAACCATTCTCTTTAGGACGCCGTTGTCTGGAGCCTCTAGGGATACCAGAAAAAATTGGCATAAGTTCTCGATCCTTGGACAACACGGACAACCTCTTGCCTGTCGAAATGTAGTCAGATACCTTGTAAACTGGCTAGATCAGTTTCTTTATTTTTGCAAAAATTTAGATGCTGCTCCGGCCAGAGCTAAAGGTGCTTTTGCCCTTACAAAGAGACTGTTTTATAGCAGCCAACTCGATGCGAGGGTAAAGGTAATCTGCTACATGGCCCTTATCAGGCCCATGCTAGTATTTGGTTGTCCCGTGTGGTTCAATGTACGAGCAAGCTTAATGGAAAAGATTCGGGTGTTTGAGAGGGCTTGCCTTCGCTTGTACAGAACACCAGAGTCGGAGTACAAGAAATTTTATCCTAACGAGGTCCTTTACAACAGGGCGAACCTAATACGAGTGGACAACTTCGTAATTAAGCTGACTCGAAGGCACATTGCAAGAACAATTACCTCGACGAATGACCTGATATCTGGGGCTTACTACCCCAATTACCTTTACCACGAGAGTGTGCGCTCTGACGTCTTCGTTCCACCGGAAGCATTCCTCTACCTAGATCAGATAGGGTTGATCCAGGATAGATCAGCGGTGCCGTTAATCTTCCACGTCGCTCGGACAGCTGGGGACAGGCGACTCAACTACAACAGAGACGTCGCACACGGCAGTGTGGATCGCCTCAGGTTCAGTAGGGCGGTGGGGAATCGCGATAAGAGGGATGTCGTTCGGCAGCACCAGCATTTCTGGTGGTTGAATGATGGAGAAGATGTTCCATCGTCATTTCCGTCAATTACGTACCAGCCTCACTAATGAGGCAGAGCTGACCAATTTATTTGCTCTGTAAATAGCGGCGGTGGCCAGCTTACATAGGTTTAGGTTAGCATTTAAGAAACATATACATATATCAGTGTATGCAAAGATGTATACTGATATATGTATATGATTGTGTATAATGTCTATGTGTGTTTATGTGTGTATTGTGCATTTAGCGACACTTCGATCAACCCGTTGTCTCACTTACACGGCAACATCCCACAACGTATATGTAGACTCAAATTTTTGCACTAAACTTGTTATTGCCTGTCTACTAGGTCGAGAATTACGACCGAAAATTGGAGTTAACGCTCTTAAAGTTGCAGTCACCGACTAAGAATTTCGGTAGAAAATTTGTATATTTTGCAGACGTTGCTCTTTCGTGTACTTTGCCATGATGAGAATGTTGAGTTTACTGAATAAATTGACAGTGACAGTTTGATGATTAGTGAAAGCGTGCGTTCACAAATTAAAATCAAAGTTGTCAAGTCCCTATTGGGAAACCCTTTATAAGAAAAAAAATTATGGGTTCCATTTTAAAGTTGTCGAATCGAAGTTTCGGTCTTTTAGGTGTAATTAAGCAGGAAGGATATATCCTCCGTGATATTTGGAAAATTAATTAAGTTTTAGACAGAAGACAGATGTTCCTCAAACATATTTATGCCATGTGATTTGCTTACTGGGTGTTAAATTTAGAATAGCAAGGAACCGATGAAGATATGAGGATAATGCATCACACTGAAAGCTCACCCCGAAAACATCAAATAAAACCGTATTTTCCTTTTCTATTGAATTATATTATGATACACGAGGATAATATTCTTCAACTTTTCACTCATGACTCAAGAGGGTATCAACGATAATTCGATTAACAAATGGGAAATCAAATTTTCATGGACTAATTAAACAGACTTTCCATTCGAGCTCATGTTGAAGGTAAAGTTTAAATGTGACCCTACTCGTAAACCAGAAAAGTTGGCACATGCGACCCACAACTGTTACTATCTATTTCAGAAAACCATAAACTTTTCCCCACATTCTCGTCAGAATATAAAAATTCCTTCCGGCAGCAAAACGGCGAAATGTTGGTTCAATTCGAAAAAAAGAAGAAAATCCGAAAGGGTGGCAGTAAATTTTGCTGAAAATTATTTCCATTTAGTTATCAAACTTGTGGCCTTGGAAGTTTCAAGAAAAATCTAAAAAAAAGTCACTCATTTCATGGCGTTTTTGCTTCCGGCATTTGAGAAATTTGTCAAATATTTCAATTCACCCAACGATTTTGGGGAGCAAAGTAATGCATTTTTGACTTTGCAATTTAGTATGAAAAATTCCATTAACCATGACTCCGATGACTTGAGAACGTGAGAAAGATCCACTGAAAGGAGATATGGGAAGATGCATGTCATACCGCACATACTGGTGTTGGATAAACTATGTGAAAAATTTATGCGAAATCCGTAGTCTCCTGAAAAGAATACCAACCTTGGGAAACATTTTTGTAGTACCGCATTGAGAACTCCCTAAGAAGAAGTTTCTTTTATTGAACGTTTGCTAAGTTCTTAAAATGCTGATCACCGCCTAAAACTCAATTTAGATGGAAATAACTGTCAGACAAAATGTAATGTATCTACAACGCGTGTGGAAGCAGGAATTAACTACACTTTAAATGTGTTTATCCGGAAATTAACTGAGACAAAATCAAATGAACAACAGCATCTTCTAGATACTCGTACTTATGTATATCATCCAGCACCTAATTTTCCATACGAGGGGCCCAACATAAATGTAATTAAAAGTGTGGCGGAATTTCATTCTGATTTGGAAGAGCCACATATATCCGTATATCTGAACTTTGGATTAAGTAAACAAATCCGGCACAACAAAAGCACGCTCTCAATTAGGGAGCAATTAACTCGGAACCTGTTGTTTAAAAGTGATTTTATGGATTTTCTAGGCGGATTTCTTTTTCGCTTTTCACTATTCGGTACACTAGACGAATAAATCAAAAGAAATAAACAAGAAATCAGCGTTTGATGTGTCTTTTTAATGCGAAACTATTTTGACTGCCTTAAAGCCATCCTAGGGGAGGACGGGTTAACTTAGTCAAACTCGGGTATAGTCAATGAGAAAATTAAAAAAAAAAAATGTACGCCACTAGCAGGAGATATTTTCAGAATTAAATTTACAAAAATAAACTTCTGGATATAGACAAAGTTGAACTTACGATTTTTTGTTTTTCAATTCGATCCGTTTGTTTATTTTTTCAAGAAAACCTTGGGGGCGCTTGATTGACGATTCAATATTTCCTGTTCTACCTCCGCTTTTTCATTCGAAGAGTTCATCACAGAGAACTGCTCTTGATTTTTATACAATATTTGCAAATCACGGAGGTGTTACGACTCCAACGTAAGGTGACCTTAACTACAACAAAGGTCGATAGCAATCAGAAGGAAATAGCGCTGGACAGCGAGGTAAACGCACAATATTTTCTTATGGGGCAGTCCATACACTAACACTAGATCTAAGACAACCTTCGAATATCTAGCAGGTAGTTATCTCATTGTCTGTGACATTTTTATTTTTTATTTTTAAATAGCGCCCTTAAAATGTTTGCACACACCATAGGCGAAGGAAAATTAGGGAGGAGAGAAAGATGTACCCATCTGTGTTGGTTGGATTTAAATAATTGTTACAATGACTAGGAAATAGAGAGCTCGGCAGGGCATTCCACCAGCGAGTTGTTCGGCTCAGGAATGGATCACGATATTTCAGAGTATGTCCGAGAGTGGGCTTGAAGGTATACTGATGAGCATTCAAAGCGAGACGAGTCTCTCAGTTGAAGGTTTGAAGGGGTGGAATGCTGGCGATTTCAATGGAGCACTGGTGGTGGAAATAGCGATAGAATAAAGTGACACGAGACATATTGTCGGTGTTCGAGGGTGAAATCAGCATCACCAATGAGTTTTATCGCATGGTCTTGAATCCTGTTTTAGAAGCACCTGACCAGATGTGAGTATTGTACTGCAATTTTGGGCGGTGAAATATTTCTTACATCGCTTGACGAAACCTAGACATTTCGCAGCATTTTTGGCGACATCAAATATGTGGTCATTCCAACGTAAGTTGTCATTGACACACATATCGAGAATGGAAAGATTTTCGGTTTCGGCGATACAAGTGCCATTCATGGATAATGGCTGGGAGTGTTTAAATTTCGCTTTAACTACAGCAGACAGCTTTGTGTTTTAGAAGCATTAAATTCCATTCGGCTTATATTTCCCCATTTCCACGCTGCTATTCCCATTCTACTGCCGAAGAGCAGGGACATGAGTCCGTTAATGTTACAAATATGAGAATCAGAAAGTACTATAGTCAGCAAAGGAATATATTGGATTATAAGTAGCAGACAAGAGATCATTGATGAAAATTAAAAAGAGTGTCGGAGAGAGAATGGAGGCCTGGGGCACACCTACATTAATTTTGTGAATATCAGACTTGAAACCGTCCAAGACAACTTGAATTGAATCCATTGAAGAAGAGAGTCGTCAATTACAATTTTACACATTTTCGACAAAAGAGCCTGATGCCAAACTCTGTCGAACGCTTTAGAAATATCAAGTGCAACTACGTATTTTGTTTTCACCAGATTGATGTAAGTTTTGTTTTCACTTCTCGGTGAGATATGCATTAAATCACCAGTGGACCTGTTGCTACGGAAACCGTACTGCCGGTCATTGAGGAGTTTTCGTGTTTCAGGATATTTCATGTGCTGACGGTTTGTCAGCATTTCCATGACCTTGGAAAGAAGGAACGTAAGATTCTATGCTAAGCAATAGAGTGGAATTTAATGCTTCCGAAACACAATACTGTCTGCTGTCTTTAAAGCGAAATTTAAACACCCAGCCATTATCTATGAATGGCACTTGCATCGTCGAAACCGAAAAACTTTCCATTCTCGGTATGTGTGTCAATGACAACTTACGTTGGAATGACCACATATTTGATGTCGCCAAAAATGCTGCGAAATGTCTAGGTTTCCTCAAGCGGTGTAAGAAATATTTTACCCCCTCTGATCTGGCCTCAATATATACGGCATTCATCCGCCCAAAATTGGAGTACAACTCCCACATCTGGTCAGGTGCTCCTAAAACATCTCTGCACTTGCTAGATAGGATTCAAAACCGTGCGATAAAACTTATTGACGATACTAATATCAGTCAATCAATGGACACCCTCGAACACCGACTAAATGTCTCGTGTCTCACTTTGTTTTATTGCTATTTCCACCACCAGTGCTCCACTGAAATCGCCAGTAGCATTCCGCCCATTCAAACTTTCAACCGTAACACCCGTCTCGCTATGAATGCTCATCAGTATACCCTCAAGCCCATTTTCGGACGTACTCTAAAATATCGTGATTCGTTCCTAAGTCGTACAACTCGCTTATGGAATGCCCTGCCGATCTCTGTATTTCCTGGTCGTTATAACTTGCAAACATTTAAAACAATGTACATCGGTACCTCTCTTTTCTTCCTCCCTAAATTGCCTTTGCCCGCGCTGTGTACAATCACCTTAAGGGTACTCAAACCCCTTGAGCGCGAGCTCATTATAAAAAAAAAGTGATCCAACTTTACAGCATGACTCTGGAAAACACGCAGTGCAATGTGCAGTTTGGAAACAGTTCCTCTGAACTATACCAAACGTGTAACGAATTTCATCAATTTCATTCAGACTAGTGCCGGAACGGATAGTGCAGAGGGCAGGCGTTTACGCGGAAAGTACTTGCCCTACAGCCCGAGGTAGACCGGTGTCTCAACCAAAAAGTGTCTCCAGCCAGCTCGATCGTTGGCCCGGACTGTTGGTATGCATCCGCTTACATGACGCAGCCACCAAAGTCTTTGGAATTTCACTCTTCTGGCTAAGTCGAATTCGGTGTTTAGCCCGTATAGTACGTCGTTGTATCTTCTCCTCCACTCACCGTCTACGCAGACGGGACCGAAAATCATCCGAAAAATTTTCCTCTCAAAGCAGCCAAGAGAACCCTCCTCCATTTTTGATTTAGTCCATGCCTTTGCGCCTTAGAGCAAGATTGGGATTATTAAGGTCTTATATAGAGTGACTTTTGTTATTCGTAAAAGGACTTTGCTAGTGATTGGCAAGATTTAATCGTTTGATCTCACCGCTGGTGAGGTTGTCTGAATTAATAGCGGAGCCTATACCAACAAGAAAAAATTGTCTTGACTACCTCAAAGCTATGTCTTTTGAGGGTGACGTTCTTTCCTAGACATCAGTGTTGGGAGTCCTTTCTTGTTAACAGCATATACACATAATATATTCTTGGTCTTGCTCTCATTGACCGTTAAACCCATCTTCCACGCTTCACTCTCTATACTCGCGAAAGCGCCACTGACATCACACTACTTTGTTCCGATTATGTCAATATGAGAGTAATTGGACGGACTTTTGAAAGATTGTGGCTTTTGTGTTGCCGCGTAAGCTGTGCACTGTTCTTTCAAGAATACGCGACCTTGAAATTGATGGATAGATGGTGTGTAGCGATGTGGAGCTGATGGGGTTTTTCCAGGATCTGCAGTGGTGTGAATATTTAGTCGATGATGGACCTTCTTGGCCAAAACCTACACTGATATGGATCAATCAGGTTGCTAATGAGTGGCTTCAGGTACTCACACAATACGGTAGGTGTTAGACACTTCTCTTCTGCCCGTAGAACTCGTGAGCAGTTCTAATCCCTCGATATAGCGCCTCTTTGTATGTCTCTTACTTAGCTGCATGTGCTTAGCGACAATCATCGTCGAACCAAAGGTTTCGTTGTGGTGGCCGAGTAAAATCCAACACCGTGCTTTTTGGCAATGTTGCCACTCGTCTTCAATACTTGATGCTTGCGGTATGGCACCTCTTAAGAGATTAATGGAGGCTCGATCGGAAAAGGATTTGGCGAATTCTTGCGGTTGTAGCCGTCCGACGTCGAACTTCCTCACAGCATTAGCTAAACTTGGGTAGTGACCCAAGTCGATGTTGCCCCCGTGGAACCATAATACTGGAGGATTTCCTTGCATCAATTGCAATGTGGTCAATCTGGTTGACGATTATGAATATCGAGATATGGAAACCGCGTATTAGCTACGTTATCGGAGGTGGAGTCGTGCAGACTATATCTTCAGACAGTACTACCAAAGATGCCCCGTCTTCCTAGCTTTGTACTAAAATCGCCCAGGACAATTTAAATGTCATAGCTAGGGCACTTCTCTTAGCTGTTATCAAAGAGCTCGTAAAAGTCATGTTTCGCATCGTCGTCTGTCTAATACTAATGTTGGCAAATTTACCCTTAATACGGATTGTAACGAGGCGCTTGTTCACATTCCGGAAACACAAGACTCCTTGTCACTGGTAGATCCGTCCGTATCCGAGGCTTGTTGTTGCTTCGTAACCGGATTTGTTTTCCATGGCCAGGTATTTACCTCGTCGGAACAGCTCCCAACTTAGTACAATGTGTCAAAACAGCTGATTTTCCTACCACAGTCGCCGGATTTAAACCCCATCGAGGATAAATGGGATGAATTGAAGCGAAAAAAAAAACACTTTCATTTTGCTTTGCACGTATTTCTTCAATCATGTTATATTTGGGGCGGTGTATGTAGACTTGTGTTCAATAGTGTATATATTTTTCAAGTCGAGTCCGAATGGATATCCACCAGTACCAGATGGTTACTACTTGAAGGTAAAATAAGCATAGTTGATGTGGAAAGCACTATCTTCAATAAATCTGTCCAGATGCTTGAATTCTCAGACTACATCGTCGTTATCGGTCGCTCTTAAGGTGCCGTCATTGAGACTTTAACGGGAGTTAAAGAAGTTAGGCAGTTAACCAACTTTACAACTAACACCCTATTGGAGATTTTGCGAAGAGTTTACATAGAAAACCCTTGCTGCTTCGGTTTGCCGAAACAAATGGAATCCAAGCCTTCTAATTCAGAACACGAAATACAAGCTCTGCTATATGCAGCCGAGTGCTGAAGATATTGAACATTTTCGATTAAAGTATATGACCGTGAGCTGCATCTTTATGTAGATATAGTCCAGAAAGCCGAAATACGTCGACTTCTTTGTCTCGGCCATATCGAGCGGACATCCGTTTTAAGGATAAAACTTTCGCGGACGTTAGAGCGCTTGGTGTGAATAATTCGAGATAGAATGCTAGGGATAGACGAGAGTAGACGGCTGCCGTGTCTTATGCAGAGACCCATCACTGACCAGGAGCCCGTTAAGTACAATAAATAAGTAAAATCTTTACTGAACTCTTCTCAGGAAACTATATATGATAGGATTAGCCAGCAAAGACGAAGCATAATATGGGTGTGGCAGTACATACATATATGGACTTAGGTGTGTACCTTCTGTTTAAACAAGCCCGATTTCATTTTTTTATCTGAAATATGGATTTTCGATAATGAGAAGGATTCTTATGAAATACGAGGGTATAAGAGCCACTTTAATTGTAATAACTCCTACGCTGCAGGTGGTATTGTTGTTTATATAAATAACAGGGCTATAAATTATGTAACTGAGTGTGTAAATTTGGATCTTAAGTGTTCAGACATGATAAGAATAAGTTGCATTATTAATACAGAACAGACGGTTATTCTTGGTTGCTACAGACTTCATGATATGAGTAAAGAGAAATTTATTGATGAGCTGCGCTATTTATTAAACGAGGAAAAAGTAAGGAATCTTATTTTAACTGGTGATATTAATCTGGATATCTTGTGCGAATCACCTGCTGCCTTAAGATATCAATCATTAATGTGTGCCAATGGCTTAGAGTCGTGCGTAAATATCCCTACAAGACAAGCCTCCAACACTTGTATTGACCATATTTTCTGTAAGCTTGATTGTAAATCTAAATTGTCTCTCGTTAGTAGCACTGCTGATCTGAGAATTTCTGACCATTCAATGGTTTGTTTGTTCTTTCAATCGAATAACGTTCAAAGTAATGAACATGAGCCTTATTATCAGTCTAAGTACGTGAACCTCGTTGAGCTTACTAATCACTTAATGCTTGAAAACTGGTCTGAGATATGGACAGCAAATGATCCCAATGAAGCTTTTAATTTGTTTTCTAATACCCTTAATACACATGTTGCAAGTTGTACGGTGACAGTGCGTAAGAAAAGTAATAAACTAATCAAGCTCAAGCCTTGGATTTCTAACTATCTGGTAAACAAAATTAATCTAAAAAACAAGTTAAGAGTGAAATATAAAAAGCAACCTAATAATAATCATCTTCGTAGTGCATATGATAAAATTTGTAAGGAAATTGCTATTGAGGTGCCTTTATGCAAAGAAAATTTTTACATTAACAAATTTCAAAAGGTTAAAGGTAATTTAAAAAAGGAATGGGGAATAGTAAATGAGATTTTTAACAGAAACAGTACTAATGATATACCATCTTGTCTTAGGCATGAAAATCAGGATATTATAAATCTAAAGGCAGTAGCTAATAGCTTCAACTTATTTTTTACTAGCGTTGCAAATAAAACAATAACTGAGGCAGGTATAACACATAGTAATAATAATAGTAGATGTTTGCTTGAGTGTTCTAACAGGGAAAGATCAGAGCCTCATAGCTTTTTTTATGAATCAATTTCATCAATTGAGGTCTATAAAACGATTATGTCTCTGAACAACTCGACCTCCATTACTCATAGATCTTATTCTAATGCATTTATTAAGAGCATCGCATTTTATATTGTAAATATTTTGGCTCATATCTTTAACAAAAGTATCTTATGTGGTATATTTCCTGAAATGCTTAAAATTGCTGAAGTTATACCTATATTCAAAAAAGGTGACAAAAAAGTACTCAACCATTATCGGCCTATTTCTTTTCTCCCAGTTTTTTCTAAAGTTTTCGAAAAATTAATCAAAAAAAGAATGTTGTCCTATCTTGATGGTATCTCATTCTTTAACGATAGACAATATGGATTCCGAGCTGGAAAATCTACTGAGGATGCACTTCTTAACTTCAGCAGTTCAATTTATGGAAGCATCAATAGCAAGAAGGTTACTGCAGCTCTTTTCGTGGATATAACGAAGGCTTTTGATACTGTTGATCATAAAATCTTGTTGAATATATTGAATAAAACTGGATTTAGGGGATTTGTTCTTAAATGGATTGAGTCCTACCTCACAAACAGGAAACAAATGGTTCGAATAGGAACTATGTTTAGTGAGTGTTGCGATATTACAGTTGGTGTTCCTCAGGGATCTGTTCTGGGACCTATATTTTTTCTAGTTTTCATTAACTCAATTTTTACTCTTAATATGAAAGGAAAACTTACAGGGTTTGCTGATGATATAGGTTGTTCATATTCCAGCAACTCTTGGTTAGATCTAATAGCTGACATCAACCATGATTTAGAAATGTTACGACATTGGTTCCGTGTGCACAAGCTAGTTATTAGTGACAAAACAAAAATTATGTATTTTAACACTTCTTTGCATTTAGAACTTCCAGTTTTTACATTTCATAGTGCGTACTGCAATAATATGTTGATAAACTCTGACAATTGCTGTGAATTGTTTTCCGAAAGATCTTGTACATATAACACTTCCATAGATTGCCTACCTAGCTGTTTTGTCATTGGTAACGTACAGATCTTTAAGTATCTAGGACTCGAGTTCGATAACAGGTTAAATTGGAATGCTCACACTACTTCCTTAAGGAAATACCTGCTGAAAACAACCAGAACCCTGTACCATTTGAGACTTTTTTGCTCAAAAAAACTTTTACAAACGTTTTATTATGGTCTTGTTCAATCCAAATTGCAATATGGTTTAACTTGCTGGGGCGGAACACACAAAAACAAAATGCAACCTTTGCTTGTTTTACAAAAATATGTGCTGAGAATTATCTGGAAAAAAAGGCGCCATGAACATAGTTTCCCACTCTTTACACATTCTTTTATATTGCTTCTAAAGCATCTTTATTTCTATAAAGTATTAAAAATCTTTTTCTTAAGAAGCGGATACTCATTAAATCATGATCCGAATACCTATGGTATTCGCAGCTCTTCTATGAATCTTGCTTTCATTCCTTCACACAATACTCATCTCTTCTGTAGCTCCTCGTATCTTTAATAAACTACCCATTGAAATAAGGCGCTCTAGTAATTTCTTTTCCTTTAATAAAGCGGTCAAGAAGTGGCTGTTTAATTTTGACCTCAATGAGATCGATAATCTATCGAAGTTAATTAATTAGTAGCATCTACTAGTACTTACATCTAATTATTATGAGTATATATATTGTAAAATGTTTGTGTGGGTACAAATGATAGAACTTATTCTTTTCAATACAAATCCCTTTATTCAGTACAGTTACAATTCACTATTTAATTGTTTCTCTCAGTACAATCCAATTTCTCAACCACTTATACTTTTCTTATCTTTTACTTAAACCACTTAATCACTTCTCCTAATTAACACTTCAAATTACACTTTAGAACTGATTTGCATACCTTTGGGATGCTGGTATTTATACTCGAATGACATACTTCGAGAACAATCCTCGCCATCCAGCGTCCCATACAATTTCCAATTTGCTAGAAAATTCGATTCCACTCTCCAGTCGAGACTTTGTTATTCCAGTATCGACATTTTCTGCTAGATGTCGCTGCTCACATTTAAGTGGTTATCACATTGCTCCCTCCCTACAGTTGTTCGTCCCGAACAACTTCGTCATTCAGCATCCCGTTGAAATGACACATTCTATCCAAATGGACCACTTTCAATTTTCCTCGATTCCCACGCTGGATCCGGTAGACAACGTCATTAATGCGGGTTATCACCTTGTATGGACCTTGACAGTCCTGTTGCAATTTTGGTGATTTGCCTTTCTTACGCTGAGGATTATACAGCCAAACCAGATCTCCTTCGTTGAAACCGGAAGATTTCGCCTTGATATCGTACCTAGTTTTCATGCGGCTGCTTGCTAGCTTCATCTTTTCTCTGGTGTCTTCATGCAATTTACGAATCCTGCTGCGTAAGTCATTCACGTAGTCGTTCACCTCTTTGGGCTCTGTCGGTGGGGATCCGAATTTTGCTTCATTTGGCAACCGAATTGTTTGACCAAATAAGATCTCGGATGGTGTGTGCCCTGTTGAGCTATGGACCGCGCTTCGGTAGGCCATTAAGAAGAGGGGTATGTGTCGATCCCAATCCCGCTGGCAGTTGCTGACAACCTTAGATAGATGTTCATTCAAGGTCCGATTGAATCGCTCAACCATTCCATCAGATTGAGGGTGTAGTGGCGTTGTCCTTGTCTTTCTTATTCCCAAATATTGGCATATTTCATGGAAGACTTTTGATTCAAAGTTTCGCCCTTGATCAGAGTGCAGCTCCATTGGGACCCCAAATCTGCTCACCCAGTTGTTGACTATCTGTTCGGCTACGGTCTTAGCCTCTTGATTTGGGATGGCAAACACTTCCGGCCACTTACTGAAGTAATCCATGACTACGAGAGTATACCGGTTTCCATTAAAGGTTTCGGGAAACGGCCCAGCGATGTCGATGGCTATTCGTTCGAAAGGTGCTCCGACATTGTATTGTTGCATTTGTCCATGTGGCTTTACTTTTGGACCCTTGGTAGCTGCACATCTTATGCACTTTTTGCACCAATTCTCGACATCTTGTTTAGCGCTTAGCCAATAGAAACGTTCCCTTACCTTTTCCAACGTCTTGTTTATTCCCAAATGGCCTCCTGAGATTCCGTCATGTATTTCATGGAGCACTTGGTTGACTCTGGACCGTGGCACAATTAGCTGCATACGAGATGTTGTCCCATCTGCACTTTCCCATTTTCTCTTCAGCAATCCATCTTGCACAAAAAGCGAGTCCCACTGTGCCCAGTATGCCTTCAGAGTTTGGCTCCGATCTGATATCTGCTGCCAGCTTGGTCTTTCCTCGTGTTCCTTCCAGGCCAATATTGGTTCGATGTCATTGTCTGCCTGTTGGGAGGAACGGATTTCGTCTATACTCCAACCCACTATTGGCTCAGTCCTGATCGTTTGGATAGTTGCCTGTTGTTTCGCTTCTTTACCACTGACTACTTCTGCTGGGAGGCTGCCGTTGCATTGTTTTACCTGTGAGACTGGGATAATTACCCTGGAGTGGACTCCTGCTACAGACTTCTGCCCCGCGAAGTAAGCATTTCCTAACTGATGGCTTCTGCAAATTTTACCGGTTTCTTGGTAGCCGTTTCTGCCGGTTTTTCTTTCTATTTGCCTGTAACCCCAGTGCAGGCAGCCTTCTCGTCGTACCGATTCTTTACAATGCCCTTGCAAATGTCCTACTTTATCGCAGTTCCAGCAGCGCATCCTTCGTCTCTCCCGCCAGATATTTCGTTGCATGGTAGCTGGTCTTGAGCAGGAGCATTCACCAGATACTATTTCACTTACGAAATGCATTCCTTTGGAAGCCTGATTGGATGCTTCTGCCATCCTTACTGCTGATTGTAGCTTCAAATCTGCAATTCCCCTGATGAATGCGTCCTTTGCCATTTCGTCGATTATTTCTTGGCCTGCGGTGGGATATGACAAATGTGCCAGTCTACTCACGTCTGCTTGGAGCTGTTGCAGTGTTTCTCCTCGTTGCTGCATACGGCCTTGCAATTGAACCTTGTAAACTTCCCGCATGTGGCTATCCCCAAACCGTTTCTCGATAGCCTGCACTAAAACCTTATAGTCTCTATTCTTTTCGATATCGATTGTTTGTAACAATTCTGCCGCAGGACCACGTAAGGCCATCGCTAGGGCAAAGCACTTTTCCTCATTGTCCCAGTCGTTTGCACAGGCAGCCATTTCAAACTGCTTCTTATAAGTAGACCATGAGGTCTGGCCATCGAATGAGGGAGGTTTCAAATCTTTTCTCCTTGGACCACTTAAAGAACATTCTCGCAATTTCTGTTTTCGCACTGTGTCGAGCTCTTTTGCCAGTTGCTCAACTTTGTTGTAAATTTGTTCGAATTTTTCGCCAACATTCTTCTCTATTCTTTCAAATTTGTTATCTATTTCTTCGAACTTTTGGTGTAGAACGTTATTTTGTTCTTCCAGTTTTTGTTCTAGACTATTCTTTTGTTCATCCAGCTTTTGTTCGAGACTATTCTTTTGTTCTTCCAGATTTTTTTTTTCACACAATAAGTCCTATCCCACTTCTGACACCAATGTAAAATGTTTGTGTGGGTACAAATGATAGAACTTATTCTTTTCAATACAAATCCCTTTATTCAGTACAGTTACAATTCACTATTTAATTGTTTCTCTCAGTACAATCCAATTTCTCAACCACTTATACTTTTCTTATCTTTTACTTAAACCACTTAATCACTTCTCCTAATTAACACTTCAAATTTCACTTTAGAACTGACTTGCATACCTTTGGGATTCTGGTATTTATACTCGAATGACATACTTCGAGAACAATCCTCGCCATCCAGCGTCCCATACAATTTCCAATTTGCTAGAAAATTCGATTCCACTCTCCAGTCGAGACTTTGTTATTCCAGTATCGACATTTTCTGCTAGATGTCGCTGCTCACATTTAAGTGGTTATCACAATATTTTTTCTTTGTTTTTTAATCTAAAATTTTCTATATTGTTATTGTCTGACTCAATTCATTCGGCACTAGTTTTATTAACTATAGAATGTATTTATTTATTCATTCACTGATGAAAAACACTTAATATTTGTACAGTACTTGAATTTATGTAATTGCCTTTATGTTAAACTTAAGTTTGTTAATTGAAATCCACTCATAAAACCTTCTTACAAATTTAAGTGCATATATATCTGTTATGAAATTTGTAAAATGGACTTAAATGAATGAATGAATGAATAAAAAATTATGTCTACCCTATTCCAAGGACAGTTCCACCAGCCGTGGAATAATCCTATAAATTCCTATAATCCCATTTACAACTACTCCCTGCGCAATTTAACCTAATTAAAAAGTCCAGCCTACTTGCTCTGACTAGATATCACAAATGAAGAATGAAACCGAATCCAAACAAAGCAATGAAAATGCAAGAAAACATTTCATTCCACAATCTTTCGCTCTCATAAATTGGAAAAGGCCATATGCCTCTGAAACGAATGAACGAATTCCATTTGGAAAATAAGCTCACAGTCTAGACCCAATCTCGATACCCTTATGCGCAATTGGGACATAAATCTTTCCCATCCTTCCGCTGAGTACGAGGCTTATAATTTCACAAATCGATTCTGTGTAAACGAACGATTGATTTCACTTGATCTCAGTCCCATAATCTATCCATCACAAAATGCACAATTACTACTCATCTTCCTTCTGCTATTCATAAACATCCCAAATCGACGTTTTGCACATGCTCGGGTCGTCCCAAAAGCCTGTGTATAAAATTATTACACTCAATTTAATTTCAGCGCGAAAAGATACACGACAGCAATTATCGTTTTTAAAATCTAGGTCACACGCAGTGAATGGTGTACGTATCTTCTTCGTACTTCGTCCTTCAGATCCCCCCTCATTCGAGTTGAGTGATTTTACAAAAAAAAATTTGCATAACAGGATTTATTAATTTGTTTACATCTGAGGCTGCGATTTTTCGAGTGCTCCCTCTTGTAACGAGTATTTGGAGGACCGTAGCAGCCATAACATCGTGAAGCGTGTTAATTTTTCAAGTTTTACCCCAAAGAAAAGTAAGTACATACATTGGCAAGTTGCTCATTTGAGTGAGCGTTTATATCATAAGAAAGTTATAAAACATGTTTTGCTACCCCTATCATCTCAGCTCAACTCAACCCTGAAGCTCCTTTCGGATTCGAATTATATTACTTTCACGGGTTGGTACTCATCAAGAGGGGGGTATGTTTTACGGCTTGTTAGGTCGTAGTTTTACTCATCAAATCCCCATCCCACTATGTATACGTATAACGACTGTTTGCTCAATTTGATATGACTACGAGAAAAATAGAATTTCACTGCCATCATTGCTCTCCCTTATCCGAAATTCAACAAAATTCTCAATGAGCTAACGAATGATCCAGTTACGGGTGGAGATGCTGCTAATAAATTTTAAAATCATTTATGACGCACGTAACGGGATGTAGACAAAGGAAGTGTTTACAACCTACCCCTGGGCTGGGTGTTGCTTGTTTCAAAAGCTGCGCCATCTTAAGGATTAAGTGTTTTAAAATTGAAAAATTCCTTAATCTTGTATGATGTGTGAGTCACGTTTTTCTGCGTCGCACTACACACTCGTACACAGAAATAACCTACACACATACACGTATGTTTCACATGACGTGCTCATTAATCATTTGCCCTCTAGGGGTAGTACTATTTAAATTCCTTCGCGTTGTATGAACAACAAATGTTTACTTCTCGCTGGATTTATTATAACAGACGCAAATTGTCGCATGAGAATGTCCAATTTCACGCAACTTCCTTGTTAAGGACATGAGCTGTGAAAGACACGTGTTTTGAATAAATGTCTGCCTGATTAGGAAGATATGGATACGTTTTCGATCCGCCATCAGGAATACCAACATCTATTGCAAAATCTTTCACCAGAAGCGCCCCTTTCACCGCACAATCGATAGGATTTCTGCCCCTATTCATCAACAAGCAGGTGGGGTTAGCTGAACTGGCCTGCCTTAATTATTATCAAAGTTATGCCAGTCGTAGTCGAAGAGTTCCTTCCTAACTATTGTATTTGTTTTTGAAAATGTGATACCAGTATAATGAAATTTTCTGGACATTTTAGAATTTTTGAAATGTTCCAAACACAAATTGTACGAATATTCGTACTCGTACCAATAATAAAAATAATTTCTTTGCTCGCATGCGAGTAGGAGTAATTCATAATTTCCCAGACATTGCTTGGGCAGGACATTTTTCTTCTTGCCACACGTTTTACTGTCAGAATTTATTGTGGAATTCATTGCAAAGGTGCCTTTATTTTTTGGAATTTACTTTCTTTGTATTTGTTGTGAGAAGGCAAATATTTTAAAGGTGAACCTGGGTTCTTCATCTCCAGTCTGTCTCCGGCAAGTAAACGAGGACTGATCTTTGTTTTGTGAATCCAACATGACAACCTCTTCGTCAATCTGCTTTCGGAACGTTGAAAATAAATTTTTATATTTTATTTCTAACGACGAGAAATGTGCAATTATGAAATATGAGTGTGCCATGAATATTATTCGCAAGGATAAATTCAATTATAATATTACAGGCAAACTTGATGGAATGATCCCATGTACATATTGCATAGTTCCGAAAGGGCGCTGACATCCTTAGGTGCGGATAGTCAAGGGGAGTATGAGCAAAAAATTACAGAGACGAAAATGCTACTAATACTAGAGGGTGTATTAAAACATGATCTAATGAGACCTACGACCATTTGCGGAAGTGTTTGAATTGAGACAACGGACAAACTTTAGACTTGACTAATCAGCTGACTTTGCCATAAGCTCAAGGGGATATCTTGAACTTGATATCGTTATACCTCCAATATCCTGTAAATGTTTTTATCTTCTCACCCAAATAAATACACCTTTGGTGCGCTCTCTCTTCTATGCTCGTCGAAGAACTGTATCATGTCAGCTGATTCCCCGTACACTGACAACACACTTGGAGAAAAAAATCATAAAAGATACGTGTAGCAATGCGAGGAAAACAATTGAAGTGGACTTAACAGCTTCTTTAAGAATTTTCACTGCTCGTTATGCTTCCCCGATAATGACGTAGATGCCGTTGCTGAGATGGAACATCGGATAAAGGGTATCAAACCAAAAGCATCTGCAAAGAAGTTACAAAATTAGAGAACTATTTTTGCGTAATACAAGACCAACCCGACAGGTGAAAGCCGGAAAAAGATTAGACGAGTCAAAAATGACTGTAGTGCTTTTCTTAAACGTATGACATTCCAATACGACCAACAACTGAGCCAAAAAATACAATATTCTCCTACGTTCATCAAAAACATTAGAGACCAGCTCTTTGGACAAAGCCAATCTTCTAATTGCACACTTCACAGCCAAATGAATTCCTCCAGATTATGTCATGTCTCCATTTAAATAGAATGCGTCGAAACTTTTGCGCCCATATAGCAGAAAATGTACTAAAAAATCTAGTAGTGTAGCTCCATCTATTCTTCATTTCGATCCTACACTTCAGCACCCGCTAGGTGCATACAAAACTGCATGTGTATAACCCGTTCCTAAAATATACGAATCCCCTTCGCTAATTCTCTAAATACCACTTACAAGTTCAAGCAAACATTGATAAGCCGACAGCTCATAAAACATCTAAGGACATAATGGCTTCCCAATGACGTAACTACAGGTCCACTGATGACTTCAAACCATACCATATAAACTTCATCAATGATCTCTAGTCTGCTACTTCTAATCCAACATATTCCTTTGCTGACGACAATACCCTATGCTTTCATATTCGTTCCCGGACTCACGTCCCTGCTCTTGGGCTGTAGAACGTGAACGAAAACGTATGCCAAGCCCATTAAATTCCGATATAAACATTACTAAATAGGAATTTAGAGTGGAATTTAATACTTCTAAAATACAGCGCTGCCTGCTGTCGTTAAAGCGAAATTTAAACATCCAGACATTATCCATTAATGGCACTTGCATCGTCGAAACCGAAAAACTTTCCATTCTACATATGTGTGTTAATGACAGCTTACATTGGAATGACCACATATTCGATGTCGCCAAAAATGCTGCGGAATGTTTAGGTTTCCTGAAATTAGAGAAATATTTCACCCCCTCTAATCAGGCCTCAATCTATAAGGCATTTATCCACCCAAAATTGGAGTGCAATGCCTACATTTGTTTAGGTGCGCCTAAGACTTCCTTGCACCTGCTAGATAAGATCCAAAACCGTACGATAAAACTCGTAGGTGACGACAATATTCAATCGACTTTGGAACACCAACGTAATATCTCCTGTCTCACCTTGTTCTATCGCTATTTTCACCACAAGTGCTCCATCGAAATTGCCAGTAGAATTCCAATCCTTTAAACCTTCAACCGTAACACCCGTCTCGCTATTAATGATCATCGGTACCGCCTAAAGCCCAATTTCAGATGTACTCTTCCTATGGAATATCCTGCCGAGATCTTTATTTTCTAGTCATTATAACATTTAGACATTTAAAACCAACGTACAACGGTACCTCTTATTCATTCTTGCCTAAGTTTTCTTCGAGTGCGGTGTGTGCAAACAGTTTAAGGGTACTAACAACCCCTTGAGCGCGCGCTAATTACAAAAAAAAAAAAAAATGTCTCCTACTAGAATTGGAGAACAATGCCCACATCTGGCCATTTGGCTCAAAAACATCCCTGCATTGTTTAATAGGTCGCAAAACCGTGCGATAAAACTCGTAAGTGACGGCAATATTGCATAATCAATTGACACTCCTTGTTCTATCGCTATTTTCACCACAAGTACTCAATCGAAATTGTCAGTAGCAAATCGGTCCTTCAAAACTTCAAGTTCAATAGCCGCTTCGGTATGAATGCACATCAGCTTACTTGCAAGTCCGCTTTTGCCCGCGCAGCACTATTGAAGCACTATTTTGCGTCTAATGTAACGGTGTCAGTATGGTTGATATTTGATTACAATAATCGGGAGTCTCTTAAACGTTCTTGTGATTGTGACGAAAAGGAGGTATAATCTTCGTGGCAATACATTACAACAGGACTACCTAAGATGTCTTCCCTTTTTGGCTTCATCCAGATGGCACTGCTCGTGCATTTCCTCCATGAGCTCGCTATCTTTCTTATTAGTGGAAGCATGCGTGCATTTTTAACTGGTGTTAAAAAATTAACCCTCGAAAAATCAAGGCTTTTTGCGTAGGCTAGTTTCAGTGACAAATCCGCATCGAAATGAGCATATGTCGCTTCCCATTTCACTATTTTTTTTTTTTGTCCGGCCCGACCGATTGTGTACTTTTTAGCAGTCTTAGGCCTCCACACATTAATCGGGCTTACACGACCGATTAATGGAGCTCATGTTGTACGTCCAGATACCAAGTTCGTTGCCATCACGTCATTTTCATAGGTCGACAAGTACCTTCAGCATTATCAGAGACTTAAGGTGTTTCGTAACAGTCTCGCTTTTACATGGTCGGGAATTTAACTCCTAGTACAACTCCCAACCTGTACGGCCAGATCCTTTGTATGCACCCTTGGATCCAAGATGTCCTGTGTTTTGAAGTATAAATTGAATTGAATTAAATTTTTACTTTCCAATAGGATTTACGTAAACATTGTAACGGGTGACCAGATAACAATGATAGTTTTCCCAATTGTTATGCTTCAGCAGCTGTCAAAGTTACCAATGACATCCAGTTGTCAAAATATTCAGTACGATTTGCCGTTCCATCATGCATCGTTTTACGGTAGCCGAATGTGCATAAATTATTAAAAAATATCGAAATTCCAGCTCAGTTGTGAATACGCAACGTGAATTTCGTCGTTAGATCGGTCGTCATTATGGCTTCAGTGTGCAGACAATTCGCCGCGCCGTGGTAAAGTTTGAGCGTGATTAAACTCTTTTGGATCTTAAGCCACCAACTAGATGAAAATTGGTGCGAAATGAAGAAAACATAGCCGCCGTAGCGGCCAGTATTGAAGAAGACTCAGAAATGTCGATTTGGCGCCTGCATCCATATAAGATTGTACTGACTCAAAAATTGAAGTCACAGGACCATAGACAACGCCGTGAGATCGCTAATTGGGCGCTGGAAATGTTGGCCGGAGATCCGGATTTTGTCCGAAAAGATCATCTACTATTTGATGCAGTTTATGGCATGGCGGCATTATCGGACCTTATTTCTATCGAAATAGAAATAGAGCGATGTTAATTGAGTTTCTGTGATCAGAGCTCGACAACATCAATATATCGGGGCTGTAGTTCCGAAGTTGTGAAGGAAAAATGTTGGCAAGTGGGTCATCTCACAACGAGCGTTGTTGTTACTGGAACAGCTACAGCGTACTTTTAAGTTCCTTATTCGGTCCCGTACTTTGGGAGCAGTAATGTGCTTCGTTGTCACCTACGCGTGTTTACTGCTTGTTGGGTTGGTAACTTTTATGCGCTGTCATCTTTGAAGGTTGACAATATCTCCATCTTGTACATTTGATCTATGATAAGCAACTGCCTGTTATCGTCACCATTTTTCTGTTGCGACCTTTTTACCATTAAAAAATGGACGCTTGCATGCCCCACTTTAGTGTGCCGTATCTCAGAAGCATTGCTGTAAAACGTCTGCTGGGTATCGGTATTTATTTATTTATTTTATTTTTTTATGACAAATCTAATTTAGTTTTAGAAATAATCAAACATTTAGATTTCCCTGGATTGATTACTAAGCCACATTTTAACGACAAATCTGAAATTCGTTGAAGCTCTTCATTTAAATCATTAGCACAATCCTCAATGAGGCCTAACGGACAACTTCGATAAATCTGAATATCATCAGCATAGATGTGTTTCGATGAGTTCAATATCACGGTAGCTCGTATGTCATTTATGTAAACTTAAAATAAGAGAGGCCCTAAAATCGACCCTCTAATGACACAGCCTGCTTTCTTTCACTTAGATAAGATGAGATTAGTTTAATTGCACAAGGAGAAATGGAAAAGTAGTGTCTTAATTTCTTGATCAGAAGAGAGTGCTCTAACATATCAAAAATCTTAGAAAACTCTAATAATACTAAAAATGTAATATAGTCATTATCCAGTCTATCCCTAATGTCTTCAACTACATTTAACAGGGCTGTTGTACAACTATGTTTAGCACGGAAACCTGTCTGAACTGAAAGATCGGAATTATTTTTGCCAATTTCCATTGTTTCGGATTTCCCCTTAAGTTGGTTGTTTTAACTTTTAAATTTAACAGGTTATAGCGCGGTTGTTTTTTTTTAAGAGAAAAGTTTTTGAAACAGTCTTAAATCCGGTAGTCCGTTAAAATACTTAGTTTTCTGCCTTTCGTTTTATATTCATACATACCCAAGTATCCATATTCATATATACCTATATATTTACATATATTCGGAAATTGCTGAATAATACATTTAAATAAATTAATTTTTTTTTGCCAAGTGAAGTGAAAATGGAAAACGAAATTTTCAAGATTGATAAATTGCAGAACTCTGAACAATGAGTGTTGGCCCGACACCTCTTCGCCATATTGTAAATTGCATCACTGCAAAAGAAATGTGGGAAAAACTTCGGTCGGTATATGAGCAATCATCAAATGCAAATGTTCATATGCTGCTGCAGAAATTTTTATTCATTTAAGATGGAACCTCAGGATGACGTTGCAACTCACATATCAAAATTAGAAAACATACGAGTAGTACGGCAGCTGAGGGACGTAGGGGAGGAGATTACGCAAAACATGGTAATCACAAAAATTTTGATGACAATTCCCGAAAGTTTTAGGCATTTTTTCTCTGCGTGGGAGTCAACAACAAAAGATCAGCAAACTTTAGAGAACTTAATGTCACGGTTAATCATGGAAGAAAAAAGAATGCTTTCAAACTCATCTGTTCCAGACAAAAGCACCTCGGTACTAATTGCGAAACGAAGACATTGGAAACAAGCCAAAAACAAAACCTTCCAACCCGATAAGTGTTTCAGATGCAATCAAGTGGGACACTGGAAAAGAGAATGTCCCAAAAAGCTAACTGAATATAAAAACAAGGGAATCAAAGGTGGAATGAGAAAAAAAGAGATGCACTGATGTGCAGTGCTGAAAGCTGCGGTGCTAAAAGCTGCTGTGATGATTGTGTGATGGCTGGAAGCAAGCGCTAGGTAATAGTGTTGAGGAAGCTAAATTCAAAGAATGTTGATCGTGAGAGGACTGGAAGCAAGGGCGAGGTCATAGTGGTGAGGAAGCCAAATTCAAAGAACAATGATCGTGTGACGACTGGAGGCAGGGGCGAAGTACGAATAGGAAGAAAATCTAATTCAACGGAAGCTAAAAGGAGTGGAAGTGCAGGCACTGTAGAGGAGAAAGAATTAAAGATGTGTAATGCACTGCTGGTTGATGATGGTGAGTTTAATGATTTTTGGTATCTTGATTCAGGTGCTAGTGATCATATGACATTTCGAAAGGATTGGTTCATAAATTATGAAACATTTTCTAACCCCATTGAGATTAGAGTTGGAAGCGGTCAAAAAATATTAGCGTTAGATACGGGCGACATCAACATCTTGTCGTTTAATGGAAAAGGGTGGTGTAAAAAACATTTATCTAATGTCTTGTATGTGCCCAAAATATCCATTCATCTATTTTCCCAAAGTCGTGCATTGGATATAGGGTTACAATTTGTTTCTGATAAGATGAGATGCGAATTTATTAATGTAGACGGAGCTATCGTGGCAGTGGGAGAGCGTGAGGTGCAGCTATTCAGAATGTGTTTTCGTGTACAGGTTTCGGTTCAGCCGACGGCAAATTTGGCAACTACCAAAGCGTTGCGACTGAAGGTATGGCACGAGAGACTGGCTCACCTAAAAATCAAGAAAGTGCGTGATCATCTTAAAACGAAAGGGATCAGTTTCATAGATGATCAAGATCTTATGTGTGATTCTTGTGTCTTTGGAAAAATGCATCGAATCCCGTTTTCAAGGAGTTCTTTTGAGGCAAGTCAACCAGGGGAACTTGTGCATGCCGACGTATGTGGACTAATGGAAGAGACATCATTAGGAGGAGCTAAATACTTTGTCCTCTTCAAGGATAATTTTTCGCAGTACAGATCGTACAATTTTTGAAGAAGAAATCAGAAGTTTGTTCGTCCATTGAAGAATTCATACATCTTGCTAACTCAGAAAGCCACTACTCAGTAAAACGCTCCGTACTGACAATGGTTTGGAATTTGTCAACAAAGGCGTTGAATTGCTTCTAAGGAAACATTCCATTCGGCATGAGACCAGTGTTCCTTACACCCCCGAGCAAAATGGGAGTGTCGAACGAAAAAATCGCTCAGTCGTCGAAGCTGCTCGGACTATGCTTAATGCAAAGGATTTGAGTAAACGGTTTTGGGCAAAAGCAGTTAACACTGCTGTATACGTTTTGAATCGCACTGAGGACAGCGCTTTAGCATGTGGTGTGGAGGAAAGCTTAGGGTCGAGGAGTTTAAAACGTTTGGTATTGAGGCATTTATACATGTTCCCAAGCAAAAACGCCAAAAATGGGACAGAAAGGCTGAAAAGTTTCTATGCATGGGATTGAACATTTGGACACATCCAAAGGCTATCGGATCTGGACACCTGCAACAAATAAAGTGGTAATCGTCAGAGATGTCGTTTTTAGGGAAGTGGAGCAACACAGCGAACAAGAAAGACTTCCAAATAGTGTCTTCGACAAATCTCCAACTACATATGTTATCCATAAGAGCAAGCGCGATAATCTTTCACAAGAAAATGTTATTATTGATACGGAAAAACAAGACGATGTCGATGTAAGGACAGAAGAACAAGTGGAAAAGAAGGATTACCAATGTGATGAGGAGGACGTTAGAGACTTGGTACGAGTATATGACCCCAACGAGTCTATTCCTTTGAAGAGTCGACTACGCAAAAGAAAGGATACTGCACCAGGGGCTTGTAATTTTGTGGAAAAGCATGCATATTTTATGCAAGGAGAGCCACAATGTTACAAAGAAGCTATTTCCTGCAACGAGATGACAAATTGGAAAAAAGCAATGGCAGACGAAATAAGTAGTCTTTACAAATATCGCACATGGGATTTGGTATCTCGACCTGGGGGTAGGAAAGTTATTGGTAACAAATGGGTTTATAAATTTAAGGATCTAGGCGCTGGAAAACAAAAGTATAAGGCGAGATTGGTTGCACAGTGTTACATCTAGGAATATGGCATCGACTATGGAGAAACGTATAGTCCAGTGGCTAAGTTCACCTCGATTCGTTCCATTCTTGCCATTGCAGCCAACGAAGAACTTGTTTTGACCCAATTTGATGTCAAAACTGCATTTTTACATGACGATATCACTGAGGAAATCTACATGCATCAGCCAGAGGGTTTCGGTGATTGCACAGATAAAGTTTGCAAATTGCGAAAGAGCTTATATGGACTCACACAGGCGTCTCGCTGCTGGAATCAAAAGCTGACAGGAGTTCTGCGGGAGTTCAAGTGAAGTAGTGAAATTTCCCTACAGAGAAGCCATAGGCTCTCTCATGTATTTGGCAGTGGCGACTCGTCCAGATATTGCCTTTGCAGTAGGAGTGGTTTCCCGATATTTGGATTCGCCAAGTAATTATGACGTCAATGCTGTGAAAAGAATTTTGAAATATATCAGTGGAACCAGACGAATGGGTATATTTTTTAAAAGAACTGAATGTTATTCTTTAGTTTGTTTCAGTGACGCTGATTACACAGGCGATCCTGGAACAACTGGGTTAATTTTTTCATTCGGGAGTGGCCCGTTGTCTTGGTCATCACAGAGGCAAAAATGTGTTTCTTTGTCAACTACTGAGTCATAATACGTAGTCACATCACAAGCAGTAAAAGACATGATATGGCTACAGCAGCTGCTCTCTGAGATGATTCCGGGTGGTATTGGCGATGCTATGCTGAAAATGGACAACCAAGGAGCAATTCGGCTCATCAAAAATACAGAGTTTCATAAACGAACGAAACACATAGACGTTCGCTATCACTTCATACGTGAGCGATACGAAAGAGAAGAATTTTTGATAAACTTTGTTCCTTCTGAACAACAACAAGCTGACATTTTAACAAAGGGTCTAAGTAAAGATAAATTTCAAAAATTTAGATTGTTAATTGGAATTATAGAAAAAAATAATGATCAAACCATGTAACTAAAATGTCAAATTATCTAAAAGTGGGAGTGTTAAGAAAAATATGAGTTAATACTCTGTCAGTTCATATAATTATCATGGCAACTCTGCTTGCAAATGTATAACACTTTCCGGGTATATATAGAACCACAAAACCCCTAACAAACGCTTTTTTGTTTGGATTTCCCCTTAAGTCGATTGTTTTAACTTTTAAATTTAAGAATAGCAGCCATTAAAACGGTATTAATGACGTGCGTTATAAATGGTAGCAATGTTGGCAAAAACTGGATGAATCTCATCAACTCCTATAGCATGTGACTTGACCGACAAAAAACTTTCTACTATATCGGTACCATCGACCCTATTAAAAGTAAAATAGGAGTTGGAGAAACGGCACCATTAAATAAACAATTAGCAACTGAGGTATTTGAAATTGGATTTGACAAGAACTTGCGGTTTAGGATATTACGATCAATATTGTTAGAGCAAGTTAACTTTTGTTTACCAATTCCTAATTCACGAATACTATTCCATGTTTTCCGACTGCTTAAAGAGGAGCTGAAGCGGTTTGAATAAATTACGTCCTAGCAATTCTTATTTCACGGACGACACTATTTCGTAAGTTCTTATAGACTTGATGAAGCTATTCCACCCGACAACGTTTCCACCGTCGATACGCCAGATCAGATTCCTTCATAAGTACCCGAATCTCATTTGAAAACCACACTTTAGTTCATTCTCTAACAGTTCCTGTTTTGATCGGAACGTACGTATCAAAAAGAAGATTTACGTTTCTATTTATGAAATCGACTTGATCATCTGGTGATCTGGTGAGGTCATAGAATAAACAAGGTTCCAAGGAAAACAATTAATATTTTTGAAATCCCTGTACGAATAACTTGATGTGCCGACGATATCCCCAACATCGAAGTCATACGTTAGAAACATTAAATCATGCTTCGAAAAGGCTGGTGCGGAAATTTGGTCATAGAGTAGTATTTTAGTATTATTTACAAAAAACACATCTAAAAGGGTACTGGAGGAACTGGTGAAATGGGTAGGAACTTGACTACTGACTGGTTGTAGGTCAAATGATTGCATATTTTGGGTTAAGAGATATCTTCAGTTACTTTTGAAGTCGACACAAATAATTACATTAGTTGAACAGGTCGACACTACTTCAACTATTTCATAAATAGGCACAAATCAATATTTCGATTTGGCCTATACACCACCCCTAAGCAAATACTCCTATCGCCGCGTATAATGTGTACAAAAAAATACTGAATAGCGGATCCTTTCGGCGACCAACATTTTCGATTACAAAACAAACCATTTCTAACATAAATTGCTACTCCACCGGAGTAGGAGCGGAGGCTTGCAGTCGATGTGGTGAAAAATGTGATGGAAAATTGTTTTAAATTTTCATTTGGTAATTCTGGAACACCAAAAATAATAGCATCGGCTGAAATTTCACGTCTCTCAAAGACTTCACATCGTTTTTGAAGTTCAGTCACTTCCTCTTCGAGGGTCTGCGATTCAGCTATCCGCAATTTCATCTCCTCATGCTGTGTTTGCAGAGTTTGAATGGGTCTTTTAAATGCGTTGACACGAATCTGAACTTTCTCTTGTCGTTCTTTTAAGTTATTAAGAGATGTGTCAACCAATATGCGAAGAAAGCCTTTCTTCGATGGAAGAAATGAGTAAAATTAAATCATTTCGCAGATGATTCATTTCCGTTGAGATGCGATTTACGATTTCATCGGTTAGTTTTGCAAGACGTTCTTCCAAATCAGAAATCGTTACGGCCGTTGCAGGATTGTTGGCAGTTGGTGTTTTGTTCACAGCGTATTTCCTCTCAAAGGGGATGTTGACTGTTTCTCTTTTCCAAGATTTGTTGACCGCGTTTTTCGCGTAGAAGTGTGAAACAAAAGCGAGGGCGCACTTGCAAGATTATAATGAAATTAAATTCTTATTACACTTAATATTACACTCTATAGAGTATGAAATAAGTTTAAAAGTATTTAGAACTGTGCAAGCAAGAGTTTTATATGTATGTCGCTCTTTAAGGGTAGCGTGAAGAGATTAGAGATATTGAAAAAATTTTCCGGACGAGACTATCGACAGGTCTACTCTCTATTTGGGTACATTACCAAGTAGCTAAGACGAAAAAGAACGAAGGCAGATTTCCCGAGTATTTTAGTTAGTGCCTCTACATGAAAGCTCCATTTGTAACTGTAATCAACCATGATACCCAAGTACTGATAGATACATTAACCAAGATCGTTGAACAATCATCATAAGGTCGAAGAAATTGATGAGTATTTAGCTTATGTTAGCGGTTTTAAGCATTTTTATTGTTATTTTATGTTTTTATATGTGCGGAGGACGTATGCGCCTTACTTTTGTTCTGTTTGCGTTTATGGCCAAGCCATTGTCATGACACCATGATGTGACAACATCGAACTCTTCCTGCATATTTTTTCCAGCTGCTGCAAAATGCTTGTGGTTAACGATAATTGACGTATCGTCTGCATATGCGAAAGCTGTGGTTTTGTTAAGAGCTGCAAGCATCTCGTTTGTATATAATGGATATCAGTCAATTTGGATCCCTGTGAAACACTCTACTTGCTTTAATTTAACTCAATATCTCCGATAGTTCAGGTAGCACTCACACGATGCTAGAAGTGGTCCTCTTTCATCAGCTTAAGATATTTTGTGGCATGAAGCGTCAATGGCTATTCTGGCAGTAATATTACAGCTGCTGTTAAACAATTATGGCCTTAACAGTAACAATTCTAAGTCAACGACGGTATATATGAGTAAAAACATATGCTTCACAGACTCATTGCTGTGGTTTTAGATATTCAAAAACGGCTTTGTCATTCGTCGCAATATAATTTTAAATTCAAAAAAAAAATACCACTGAAAGCAGACAAATTACATTCAATATTCAACCTGAATTATGCACAATACCAGTAGATATACTAGTAAAACATACAACCATTAATCATTGCACGGATGGATTGAATTGGGATAATGCAAAAGATGCATCATCAAAATTACGCGGCAGTGACGAGCAAGAAGTTTACTTGTAACTAAAACATGAAACCATTTTTCAGATTTTTTGTTCATCGAAATCATATTTTCCAAGTCATGTCTTGCAACTGAATTTAGGAGAGTAGTTGCCGGTCGAAGGTAAAATGCTGCTAAGAGATACGAGTACATTTCATTCAACTCGACTAGGAAAAAAGAAAACCTCGACGTAAAAAATAAAATGAAAGCAATGTCGAACATCATACGTACTGACACTGTCATTTTGTAGATCTCAGGTTTTTTTTTTAGATGCAGTAAGATGTTAAGATGCTAGATGCGAAGAACTTGGCGCATGAATGTCTACCTTGTACCCAACGAACCCAAACTCTCATTTAAGTCGCTGAAGCACTTTTAACAGACGTTATAACTATAATGGCACTATTTTGTGGAAAATCTATGCATTGAGGAATAGATATCACTATTTGGCCGAACTAAATATACTTAAACTGAACTGAACTGAACGTATTCCGTTTTTGCTGTTGTTGTACATTGTTTTCAAATGCATTTCGTATTTTTTTATTTTTCTGGCCGCCCGTGGGATACTGTGAATCAGTAACACCTGTTCCATCATGTCTTAGTTCCCTCCAAGTCATCTCCAAAGATCTGGATTCCTCCTCTCTACCGGCCTTCTTCATGTCTATGTAGGACGGCTTATTCTTTTACTGGATTGGGAAAGTGAATTGCAGTATATGGCGCACTTTTCAATGGAACTATCTACGCACCAAAGAGCTCTATCTAAGACGTCTTCTTTATGAGATTGTTGGTACTACACACATAAAGTAGCACTGTTTTCATGTTTGATGTGAACATTCTATGTTTGATTTCTGTGCTGAAAATATTGTTTATCCAGATTTTAGATAGTATACCGACGATGGTTTTGCCTTGCGTATTCTGCTATCTGAACCATCATTTATTGAGACTATACTTCATTCTGTGCTGTTCTAATGCTTACTTAAGCGGCACTAGTGCAATGCTTAGAAACTGAAAAGGTTTTTGTTTTAGCTGTATTAATTAACAGCCCACGCTTGCGGGCCTCTGACTCCAAGTTGCAGGTCGAATAACCTGCAAGCAAACTTCATTACCATAGTCAGGGTTATAAAAGTACAGTGCCACAATCCATCTTAGTCCCATATTTTCTCCAGACAGAACTATTAGGATCCGTCACTGATTGCTTGAAGGAATAGCAGGGTAAAAGAATGCGACCTCATCGTACTGCGGCTTCAAATTACGCTTCAAATTACACTGATACCTAACCATTGTTAGGTATTGTCATCATAGATAGCTTTTAAAATGACTGCTAGTATATTTCTGGCATACCTCTCCTGTGCAAGGTTCGTCATAATCGTTCGATTAAAGCAACTAAAATGTCCTTTCACTCGATCCAGAACTATTCCAAACATTACAATGGTTTAGCAATAGCCCGAAAAACGTAAATACCTCTTTGCTTTCCTCATTTCGCCAGGTTCCCATTATTGGGTAGCTTAACAATCATTTCTTTCAATCTTCTGGGAAGTCTTCGGTTTCCAGTTGTTTCCTAATTAGTGTTCATACGATTTCCGGCGAAGTGGTTGGCGCAGCGTGGAAGAGTTCTACTGGCACGCTTTCTTCTCCAACTGCCTTGCTTATCTTCAGGGCTTCTATCGCCGAAGTAATTTCAGTGCTTCTTCCGGAGGCTCAACTAGGGTAGTGGCCAAATCGCTGACGTTGAAGTGGTTCAGCACTATTTCAAAATGTTCCCAATTCGAAGTCAGCAGATTTCTTCTAGTCCTTTTACTAGATATAGTTTAGAATTTTGACCAACGGGTTGCTTTATACTTAGACGGTCCCACTGTTGCACCTATTTGATGCTTCTTCAGCCCTGATGTCAAGTGCTTGGATTTAATTACGTTTGTCCCGTCTTAGAATATGCTATTTTGCGGCGCTCTACTCTGATGTCGATATAATCCGTGCTTTTGGTTCCACCTCCAGGCGTCTGCTATCAGCCATGTGCATTGGCTTTTAGCCTTCTACCGAAAATAGTGTCTGAAAGACGCATTTTATACAGCGGTAGTCGTCGATGGCCTCAGCTGCAAAGCTGCTGATTGTTTCGTTAATTGTGCTAAGATGGTCGGTTATCTATTGGCTCACTTGAGGATTTGGAAACCGGTCGGCATCATACCTGAGTATGCCCAGCAAGTTGAATCTGTGGCTGTTAAATGACTGAGTACGGAGCGTAAAGAAGCCAGCATGAGATAATAGTTCAACTTTATTCCGAAGCCAGCTCCACACGTGGAAGCAATCTCTAAAGGATCGGCTAATGCTAGGGTATAAGTTGTACAAGGTCAGTTGAAACTCAGCCTATCCTATGGCAATTGTTGTAGTCAAAGAGTGTGGATTAGGGTCTCTCTAGCTAGCGCGATCTTTCGCCAGCTGCCTCCAAGGTTGTGCACCAACTGAGATTAAGTAGTGCTCTACAACGTTGTCCCTCTCAGTTGAAGTCAACAACTTTTTCGGATCGTGGAACTCATGTCAATGCGTTTCAGATGACTTATCCTGAATAATTGGCGATTTAAACGAAATTTGCTGGAGGAGATTCCATTCTGCATTGCTGCAAACCGGACAAGAAGAACTTTCCTTTCGAAGCTCCCGATAGTCTTTTTCGTTGGCTTTACTAATGAATTGCCATCTAAGCCTAAAGAAACATCACTGGTGTCGATGTCAGAGTTGAAAGCGGAGCCGACCCGAAAGCTGTAGCCGCCTATCGTGACACGTTTTTTTCCTTCGTTGACTATCAAACCAATCTTTGCCGTTTCTGCTTCAATTTACGGCTCCATTATGTCAATTTCTCCTGCGTATACAAGTAGCTGAACAAACTTTTGAAAGACGTTGCCTCTTCAGTTGACTTAAGATTTGGTAAAATTCGTCCAAGAATAACATTGAAAGAACCACACAAACCACACGACAACGTATCGCCTTGTTTAATCCCTTTTCTGACATTGAAGGTCTCGGTTTTGTCATTACCAACCTTGATGAAGCAGAGTGCATTCTCCATCGCCGTCCTGCCTAGTCGAATAGGCTTAGCAGAGATTCCATGAGCTCTGTATAGCTCATCTCTATAGATACTGTCATATGCGGCCTTGAAATCGACGAGTAGATGTTGTCTACCGATTTGAAGATTTTTGGATTTTTTTTTTTTTCAAAATCTGCCGTAATGTGAAAATTTGATCTACGCTGAACTCTCCTTTCCGGGTCTTGGCGTTCAAATAATACGTTCATAAGCACGTTGAGTATATCTTTTGGTAAAACTTCCGAATCTTATTGTTCTGATAGCAGCACTCTAAGACCTCGATCGAATGCGTCACGTGCTCTCCGTTTTTTTCTTGAGGAGGCTCTCATTCGGTAGAGCTGCTTTGTACATCCTCTGTTGCTTGTATGCATCCCGCATCGAATCAGGAGTTTCTTTGTTAGGGCGCACATCAGAAACGGCCTCTTTATTATAGAACACCAGCGGTATCGGACTTCTCGAGCATTTAAAATGAATTCGATTAGAAAAGGCCCTGGCGTTCTCTTGAACTTCCTCACACTGGTTCGATGGCTTTGGGATGCTGCGTATGTCCGCATCGGTATCTTGCCTAAAGCAAAATAATGGTCTAAATTGATATTAGCCATTCGAAATATCATAAATTTAGTTAACGGTCTGTTGAAAAGGTCGCACGGTTAGTAAGGTCGCTTTTTGGATATCAAGCTGTGGAAAACGCGTGCTTGCTATAGTTATATTGCGTCCCATCAATAGGTTAGGTTAAGTAAAACAGTGGTGTGATGGATATGCCATTACACAGACACTAGGCACAAAAACGGGCCCATCGCGATCCCTGCGGAACCGACTGAATTTATCTTCAAATCGCAAAAACCGAAATAATCGCCCTGGTGAAACGCCCTATTCTCTGGCAAAAGCCAAGAAGGCCTTTGAAGTTTGTGCCGTCTATTTCCTTTAGGTTTTCGAAAAAGTATTTCCCTAACAATTTTCTTCGACTCCGCGATATTGCGCTCGCTCACACAGTATGTGTCTTATGTCCTCAACAGCTTGCAGATCACTACAGAATCTGCAGATGTCCGTATCTGACAATTTGAGTCTCTTTGCGTGCTGCTGCAGGAGACAGTGTCCTGTCAGGATTCCCATTACTGTCCTAAGTTTATCCCTGTTTAGTTTTATGAATTTCCTAGATTTTTTGCCGTCAAAAAGCGGCTAAAGAGCCTTGGATACCCTGTGTCCTTCAACAGTTGGCAGTCTTTGTGATTGTGATAGTGCCCTTCACTATGCAAAGGGTGGTTTTATATTGGCAACCTCACTATTGTCGAGTAGTCCTCCTTTTCTTGCGAGCTCTTCCGCTTGTTCGTTTCCTTTAATACCGCAGTGAACCGGCATCCAACACAGGCTTACCCGGTTCTGACGGTATAGTGCCTTGAGCACTCTGCGACAGCCCCTGACTGTATCAGAGTTGACGTTGGTTGATTCTATTACCTTAAGTGCGACCTGGCTATCTATGTAGACAGCGATATCTCTTTTGGATACCGATCTCATCTGCATTAGCTCAGCCGCTCTGAGGACAGCCAGAACCTCTTATTGGAAGACACCGCTTGCGCCCGGCAGTCTTATATAGGGTTTTCCAATAAGGACTTGACAAATTCTTTTTTAAATAAAACGCAAACCATTTGAGGTATTTCAAAAACTTTATTATCGGCTTGAAATACAATCAAAACTTTTATGAATAGAACTCGACTTCATTCATATGGCCACCGCGGGCACGTTTGCAGCGATCGATTCGTTGGACCCAATTTTCAACGACTCGGCTACACATTTCGGCCGAAACGGCCGCTATTTCGCGTTCAATATTGGCTCTGAGCTCTTCCAACATCGTCGGCGTGTTAGCATAAACTAATGACTTAACGTAGCCCCACAGAAAATAGTCAAGCGGCGTTAAATCGCACGAATGAGGCGGCCAATCGACTGGCCCATTTCTTGAAATAACACGTTCACCATACTTGCTCTTCAATAAATCGATTGTAGCGTGTGCTGTGTGGCTTGTGGCATCATCCTGTTGAAACCACATGTCGTCCAAGTCCATATCTTCCAATTCGGTCCAAAAATAATAGCTGTTCATGGCGCGATAACGCTGACCATTCACAGTGACATGACGATGACGCTCTGACCGAAACTAATCTAATTCCCGATATAAAGAATCAGGAATTATTCCCCTCTAGTTTCAATGTTTTCCGAGACGACGATCTTACCCGCCCAAATGATGATGCTCCGTGTCGAGGTGTCCTACTGGCCGTCCGCAATGACCTAAACTCTTCACCAATCGCTGTTTCTACTTCCTCTAAACTTGACTACGTTTCAATAAAGATAACACTCCCCTGCAGGTCCCTGTACATTATGTGTTTTTACATCCTACCGGTCCAACCAATCGAATGCTACCAACCCGCTATCGATGCAATTGATCAAATAATTAACTTATCTGATCCTCTCGATGATATCATCGTACTTGGCGATTTCAATCTACCTCAGCTGCACTGGACTCAATCAGATGATAAATCTTTTTTTATCGCTTACCCTGTCTCGAGTAAAGAATGTCTCTTCTTGGATGAGCTCACAGACTCTAGCTTATGCCAAGTTAGTGGAGTCTCCAACTATATGGGAAGGCAATTAGACCTCATTTTCACCACTGACCCCATAAACTCCTCTGTCTCGCTCTGTCCCCTTTCACTATCGACCATTGATAACTTTCACCCACCACTTCTTCTTTCTCTTTTCCACCACTCTACTTTCCGCCCCACCCCATCTGCAGCTACCACTTCTTACGACTTTCATAAAGCGAATTTCCGCAAAATTAACGCATATCTTAGTAAGTGTTCTTTTGATTTCGCCAATATGCCCCTAAAAAGTGCTCTCTCTATTTTCTACAGAGAATTACTTAATTCTATTTCTCTCTATGTCCCCTTTTCGCGTAATAGGACCTCTTCTACGAGCCCCCCGTGGTATAATCGTAAACTTCGCTCTTTACGTAACAAAAGAAACAAATTATGGACAGTTTTCCTCCGGTCCAACTCTTTTGTTGACTATTCAAACTATCTCGGGTCATACCTTGAATTCGCCCAGCTCTATAAGTTTCTCTATCAGCGATACCTTGATAGTGCGCAATCAAGGCTTATAAATGATCCTAAGTCTTTCTATCAATTCGTTAATTACAAAAAAAAATCCGACGGTTTTCCTCCATCCCTCTCATACGAAAATATATCATCAACTGATTCGTATACCATAGCTAACTTTTTTGCTACTTTTTTTAAGCAATCTTTTGCCGATAATTCCTTCGTACCGGATCCCTCTTATTTCAAATACCTACTTAACTTCCCTATTGGCCCTACTATTTCTCATAGCTTTGATCATACAGTAATAGAAAACAAATTACAACAACTTAATGATGAATACTTACCCGGCCCAGATGGCCTTCCATCCATATTTCTTAAAAAGTGTTCCTCAACTCTTTCACGCCCCCTTGCTAATCTCTTCCGATTATCGCTCTCTCAAGGCGAATTTCCACAGATATGGAAGTCCTCTTTCATAACACCCATACACAAAAAGGGATTAAGAAGCGAAGTCACTAATTACCGCCCTATAGCTAAACTTTCCCATATACCCAAATTCCTCGAAAGTATTTACCATGCAGCCTTAAGCGTCCAGTGTAAATCTTTTATTTCCCCCAATCAACACGGCTTTCTGAAGAGTAGATCAACTACCACTAACCTCGTAGAATTCGTGTCCTCTGTTCTCTCAGCCTTAGAAAATGGTAAAGAAGTTGACGTTATAACAACTGATTTCAGTAAAGCTTTTGACAAGATATCTCATAAACTAATCCTGTTCAAATTGTCCGTCCTGGGCTTTGAACCCATTTTGCTTAAATGGATATCTTCTTACCTGGATAATCGTTTTTATAATGTTCGTTTCAGATCTGTCCTATCGGCCCCTTTCTTGGCCACTTCAGGTGTTCCTCAAGGTAGTCACCTAGGTCCACTCCTCTTCATCCTAAGGCTCATTCAACACTCAACACTTTCTCTCTATGCTGACGATACCAAATTTTGTAAACCCATTTCCTCACAACAAGACTCCACCCTCCTTCAAATAGATCTAAATAGTTTTTCCACCTGGTGCATCAAGAACTGCTTAGAACTCAATGTCTCCAAATGTCAATCGATTACTTTCTCACGTAAGTGCAAGTAGTCTCCTCAACGAATTTACCATCTCGACGGCCAACCTATACCCCTTGTTGAATCTATCCGCGACCTTGGTATATTATGCGACAGGCAGCTTAATTTCCGCTCGCATATTGATGAGATAATTTCTAAAGCAAACTCATCACTCGGCTTCGTTAAAAGATGGTCCAAAGAATTCTGCAAACCGTACGTGACTAGATCACTATACATCACTTACGTTCGCCCCCTTCTCGAGTACGCTAGCCAAGCGTGGTGTCCCTTTCAACGAGTTCATGTATCTCGTATTGAGAGGATCCAGCGTCGTTTTCTTCGCTTTGCTCTTCGAGGTCTACCTTGGAACGATCCTCTAATCTTACCTCCCTATCGAGACCGTCTCAAACTCATTAACCTGAATACCCTTGAGGAACGAAGGGACGCAGCAGACATTTTGTTCATTCACCGACTCCTCTCAGGCTCCGTCGATTATTGTATTAGTTTTTAAGCTTGTATTAAGCATAATAAATGGGGGCTTTAGCCCCCACGAAAATTAAATCGTCTACGATAAAATATTGCCCAATAACGCCACCGGCATGCAAACCGCACCAAACAGTTATTTTTTGTGGACGAAGTGGTGATTCATGGAGCACATGTGGATTTTCACCCGACCAATAACGCATATTTTGCTTATTGACGAACCCATTGAGCCAAAAATGAGCTTCGTCACTGAAGAAAAGAACCAGTTCCGTTTTGGATGGGTTGGCATTGAGACCATCGATTTTTGCCCAAGTGCTGATCGTCTTCAGGGTCACCTCCATAATTTCGCTTAAAATATTTAAGTATTTTCCCTGCACTATTATGACCACGTCATCTGCGTATGCCGTGACACTTATACCCATTGATAACCAGCACCCACCTGAGTGACGATATGACTCCACCCTGAGGGGTTCCCCTGGTTACTGACATTCTGACCGAGCTTTGCCCATTGGAACAGTTTATTTTCCTGTTTGCGAGCATGTTCGTAATGTCGTGTTAGCGTCTACTAGAGCATTTTTAATAGCGGACACACCACGTTATTGAAGGCTCTTTCAATATCGAAGAAGGCCACTATCGCAAACTCTCCTATTTTCTATTTTCTCCACCACCTCGCTCAGGGCGGTTTCTACAGATTTTCCTTTCCTGTATGCATGCTGTGACTCAGTCAAAAAGCCATTACTGCATATATTCCTAGTAGTCGCTCTAGGGTTTTAAGCATAAATGATGACAGACTTATTAGTCTGAAATCTTTTATTGTTATATGCCCCAGTTTGCCAGCTTTAAGTATAAAAACCGCCTTAACTTCCCTCGTCTCATCAATAAGCCTGTGTGCTTTTCTGGAGCTTGTGTCATGGGGGCTATAATTTACGACCGTGTTATTAAAGATGCTCTCCTTCCCTTCGCAAAGGAGGATTTTACGTCATATTTAGGACATTGCTCGTAGGTTTTGTAGAGGAGCTCATAGAAGCAATCTTTGCTAAAGTCGTCGTTCTCCACTGCCGAGTCGTGAACGTTTTTAAGAGTTACTCGTATGTTGGCGAATTTACCCTTTATGCGAATCGTCGTCAAGCATTCGCCTACCTGTCCGAAGCTCAAGTCTTATTCCCTAAGTCTTCCTCTAAGGCCGAATCCGCCTCCGAGTTAACGCTACGACTGTTGTCCTTGTTGCGCCAGTTGTCCCCACAGTAGATATCACAGTTTTTCATCCTATTTTCGTCCAGTCTATAAAATCGAACTTCTTGGCTATGCCTGCATTGTAGTAGTCGTGCATTTTCACTAGTTGTTCGGCTGCACGCAGCCTATTATCGGTCCTATTACTCCATCGTTGCCGTTCAATCGTTTGCAGCGATATTTTAGTGAGTTTGCCGCTTACATAGAATGTTAGAGATATTTTTGGCTCTCATTTTCTAATCAAAAATGTTGTTTGGGAGTTGTTAACTGCTCCTAACTTTATTTCATCTATTTGCTAGTCTATCATTGTCTTGACTAATGTAGTAACAATCTGTATTCTAATTTGCCCATTTATGCTTTACACTCATTTATCACAAGTCACTTTAATTTGTTCAACTGTTACACATTGAGTAATATTATTCATATTACTAAATTGCATAACACTTTACTCTATGAAAGATCTCAAATAAAATTCTCTCGTCCCCTTGGATATCGAACAGCGGAAAGACAAGTAGCATTTTCATTTATTTTACATTGGCTATCTATCCATCGTATTCCTTCCCTCCGCTCTGCAAATGCTGGTCCTTTAAAGTAAATTTGATTCATTGCTCGATTATTACAAGACACCTATCGATATTCTCTTCGTGTCTCCTTTTTATAATGGGATTTCTGCTCGAACAAGGGTTTCACAAGGATACTATTCTTTTCTATAAGGGTGTGTGCTCACCTGGTCGACCATGGTCGAATGGGCTTGTATCTGTTCCTCTGGCGATTTACACATTAGATAACAAAGTTTGTTGAATAAATGTAAATTTTGGCTCCATTCCAATGTCAACATTATTTTTTATTGTTGAAGGTAGCATAGACAAAATACCCCCCGGTTGTCTCAAATCACTTTAACAAAAAAAAAGAAACCCAAAAAGGTATCTCTTTGTCGGAAATTCAATTTTCCAAGTAAACAACATCAATGTTTGTACAAAGCAACACATACTCGTATGTATATCCCTTTCAAAAGTATCTTCTCTATGCTAGCCCAGTTTTTATCTGTTGTGACCTTCTTAAGGGTCACGCGAAAATATTTCCACCTACTCAATTACTTCTGCACTCTGATGTTGGCAGCAGATAAATAGATGAAAATTTACGACCACATGTGAACCATTAATCACTTATACCGTACACCTACTTCCTTGCAATTGAAAAACTTGTTCTCCCCAAGTACGAGCACTATTTCAAATTTATGTGTGTTTTGCCGTAGGTTAGTTCGTTGTCTAATCTCTAAATTTATAGACACCCAACAATCATCCTAGAATCCAAAAAAAAACAAAAAACAAAACCATTCCAAAAACTCAAGGACCTATTATATGCAAAAAAAAAATCTTCATCTGTCCACGACTGTAACTGAAATTTCCGTTTAATGGTCAGGGATATTATAATAAATGAAAAAAAAAGGGAAAAAAACGTAAAACTCATTAATGAAGAGAGTCATTTAGGCCCTATGTAGTTTCCGCCCCCCTTTCCTTTTCAGTATTACAATGGCATGAATAAACAAACATTCACTCTTCAAATTTTCATCTCTATTTCAAAACCGGACCGGAAATTCCATTTTTATTTTCCGACCCAAACAAATCTTTCTCCCAACGTATTACTGGAAATATATCTTAATAAACCCAGTAATGGCTTTAAGAGATTTTTTAGCCACGATAAGATGAACTGAAAGCGGAAAGTCTTTTCTGGGTTCTAATATATTTCTTTTTTGCGTTGTCCTTAAACCATCTGGTGAACCGGAAGTTTTGGGCATACATTCTCCGTAATATAAGCATATGAGTACACGAATACAACTGACTTCAGTCTTTAAGGATTTAAGTTTTTTTTTTCTCAAAAAATGTCATTTCCGGTGGTCATTGTAAGAGAGTTTTTTTTTGGAAATTTCGAGGAGATTTTGATGGGCTAAGACTCGAGAAGTCACCAAGCATAAAGTTCTTTTCAAAGCCTTTATGTCGACCTATTGTCCATTCAAAACTATACCCATATTCACAACACCCTATTGCACTTAAGTAATGTGTTTTGATAACTTTCGCACGATTGGAGAGCAAACAAAGGAAGACTTTAGGCCCTGTAACTGTAACCATTTCTAATCTCAAAAAAGATTATGAAAAACGGCCGGTTTAATTCAAAGAAAAAATCCTAGATTCAGATACGATTACTCGTACGTTGACATATTTTGAACACTTTGAATATCAGTGACTTGAAAGTAACCCTGTTTCCATTGTGCCTTCGATTATAATATTTCGAAATTCGGGAAATTCGGTTCGGTTCGCAGCAATAATATTTTCCCTTGTCTAGCGTTAATTTCAAGGCAATAAATCCTCGAAGGAGGGAATATATAAATCACAGGGTGTTCTTGACTCCGCTGATTTATAGCCGCAACCCTTTAATTTTATTTTTCAACAGAAATATACACACAGTTTCGCTTGACATTCAACCAGAAAGATCTTAATCAATTGAACAATTTCGGAGGCCTTAATGTGTTTGTTGACTGTAAGGACAGACTATCCATGTAATTATCTTAGGATTTGAGTTATCTAAAGTAAGTATTAGTAAACAATTGCGTGTTGCTTTCTTTCGACTGCCAGTCATTAATCTCTTTTATGGTCTTTCTTTGGATAACGTAAACAATTCCTTGTTTCGGAAAGCTAATCGACTACACCTACATAAATCTCCTACGTTGCTCGTGTGTGCTGGATTCGGTTTTTCCAAATGTTTGGAGTGAAAACATCCGCCTGCGATACGACAATTTAATATGCCGTTTTTAATTAATTTTACATTGGTATTCTACACGTATCTAAACATTGATGTTTGCAGTACAATTGGTACAACAGATGAGCTTTAAAATTTAGATAAACGATTTTTGCGAGAGTGTTTTCAAAAGTGTTCAATTGAGAAAACAAAAATGAATTTGCTTTTATTTTTGAGTATGTGGGGCACTCCTATAAAGTTTGAAATGTTTGTTCTAGATGCCAATATCTCTTGGTATGAAATGCGTTTCCAACAAATAAAGCTGTTTGAGAAATCGAATGTTTGCTTAGGCATCGGTGCAAAATTATGTATATTTTTTTGCTTGTTTGCTTTATAATAGCTTACAGAGGGTACAATATGCAGGTCTGGTGTTTAAAACAGAAAAACTTTACAAATATTTGTTCACTTGTAAAATGTTGTTGGTCGAGGTTTGTTGTTAAATCAAAATGAAGTTGTTTCTTGGTTATCGCCCATTGAATAAAATTTACCGACATTGTTCTTATAGACTCTATAGTTCTATAGTTCTCCAATAAGTATAACTATCCAACCATGTTGTCCCACTAACTTACATAAGACGCGCTACAGTTCTAGGTAAACCTGGGCCTCAACTACGAGTAACAAGCCTTTTCAGTTAGTCTGAGCTCTACATGTACTACCCATCTCTGACTCTGAATCTTCTCCTTCAAAGCCCGCCAACGCAAACGGAATCGAATATATTCCGAAGAATTTATCTATCGAAACAACTGAGAATATCTTCATCTGCTTTTCCATGCTTCAGCGTCATAAAGTAAGACTTTGATGATCAAGGTCTTCTACGAGAATGTAGTCTATGTACTCGTAGTTTTTTGAGATACATAATTATCTTCTTAAACCAATGAAACAGCGATTGACAAGAGTGATTCTTCGTTTTATTTCTGCTGAGGTGTTACTTGCAGAATTTATAGTAGATCCGAGGTTGACGTCTTACTACCTCGTAATTATAGCTGTCGACTGTGACGTTCTGTCCAATTCGTCGATGTTGTGTATCCATTCTTATTGAAAGCATATTCTTGGGTGTGCTCTTGTACTTACCACCCTGTTACATATAAATAAAAGAAAATTGATTAGAAGTTCATAAGCGTCACCATCTCTAAAATCTTTTTTGACATGAAATGTCTCGTTTAAATCATTACCGACCTTGACGGAGCAGCGAGCGTTTTCAATCGTCATGGTCTTGGCAGAGATACTTAAACTAGACATGGCTCTCTATAGCTTGTCTCTATAAATGTTGTCATACGAGGCCTTAAAATCTATGAAAAGATGATGGGTATTCATTTGGATTTCCTGAGTATTTTCCAGGACCTGTCGGAGAGTGAAGATTTGGTCGGTAGTGGACTTTCCTGATCTGAAACCGTATTGATAGGGGCCAGTCAGGTTTTTGACGAAATGTTTCAAACATTCGCAGAATATGGACCTATGATCCTCTTACAAATGGAACCAGTTTGAGCCTTCGATGAAGCATAGGAGACTGTTCATGTTCTGTTTATTCTTTAGATCGTTAAGGTCATTGTAGAAGAAACCTCCTAAGTAAAGTGGGAGCTCTCTGGGAGAGAGCTGGACATGTGCAGAATTGGTGGAGGATTGTCTTCTCTTCCTCCTCGTCTATGCAACTTCTACAGAAATCGTTTGTAAAAGCGGAAAGCATGCATGCATGTTTGCCTATGAGGCAGTGTCCAGTGATGACACCTATGATGGCGCTGAGATATTTCCTATTTAGAAGGATCAGACTCTTTAAGCGATTCAGATCTACCCTTGGCCGTAAGGCTTCGCTTATGCATAGACATGTTGTTCTTTGGACTCCGCTTAGTAACTGCATTGTCTAACGCCGCCCACCAGACAACAACAACGTAAGTGAGTATCGGACCGAGAGCTAGTGGGTTATGCGTGCTTGAAGGCTGTGGTTCGATATATTAAAACCTAGGCCTTAGGCCTCGTCTTCTTTTAGCACAGCTAATGATTCATGTAGATAGTGAAATATCCCTAAAAATAATCAAAAACAGCAAATAAAAACACAAAAAACTAAAATAACGAAAAGAGTTCATAACATCCTACAGCTGCCAAATGGCACCCGTCACTTTTTGCGTAGAATAAACCGAACACAAGAAGAATATTTTGGAGAATATTTTGCATTATCAAGACAAACGATGTTTTGAAACAAATAAAAAATACATAAATGAAGCAAATTACGGAAAATTAATAAAACATCATGTACTTACGAGTACTTGAATCGCACGGCCTTCCTTGCAATAATTTCACAACACAAAATAAAAAAAATCCAAAAAAATCTTAATACTAGAAAAGAAAGCTAACTACGGCTAGAACCACATGGAAAATTGACGTTTTGAAATTATTAATTATGACAAGCGTAGGGCGCGAAAATTTAAACACAAAAAACGGGTGCTATACGCCACCGCTAGGTTATATAGTAATGGGACTAAGAAAAATAAATGTAAATGGACACTTACTCGTAGTTACATTAATTCAACGTTCATTAATGTCCTGATTTTCAGTAAATTATAGAAGGACATGAAGACAAATATTAATTTAAAAGCGGTCGAGTAGAAAAGAAAGAAAACAAGAAATAAGTTCAACAGCAAATCTTTATATACATACAATATAGCAGAAATATTTTTTTTAAATTAAATTTTATACGAATTGCTAGCCATTGAGGCTGTTCTCAAATAATTTTTTTTCAGGCTCTTTTGTGCAGCTGATATATTTTGATAAGTAATCGAGTGGAAAAAATTGCAATTATTACTATAAAATAAATGGCGTAGTCATTTTGAATGACTTCCACCTCATTAATTAGGCTGGCCTGTGGGCTTCTTATTTTAGATAGTTGTTTGCCCATCGTTTTTTGTTGAAACTGAAACTTCATTCTTGTCGAGTCTTGAGACGAACAGTAAATACAATTCTCAACTTTAGCAATGACATATGTATGTGTTAACAGTCATGGTCAGCATATATATTTTAAATGCTCTGTTTGTATGGTGTCCTATTCCCACTGTGTAACTAATGCGTAAAGTGTGAATGGAATATAATGGATACCTGCTTGGAATATGAGCCAAATACCGGATTATATTCCAATCACACAGAGCACATATAAGATACACATATGCACATACGTGCTTCACACTTAAACCAGAATTTATCCAACAGGTACCACGTGAAGGTGGTTTTTACTACCCAAAGCACCTTTCTGTTTATCGGTATCCATGGCAAACGTCGGTACTCACAGTTTACTTATTCGCGAACACCTGATACTTCCATTTGGCGAAATAATGGGTTCCAAATTCAGAAGGGATAATGAAAAACTGACTTACATGTGAATATGAGTGTATTTGAAAATTAAACTGTGCGAGTGTAGATTCAAAGTTGCGTCGCAGAACGGTAAGATACTTCGGTGATGTGGGTGCTGACTCTTCTAAGCTATATATATACAATAGATTCACTCCACCTGCACTTCATCCCTCAGGACAAATTTCGTAGGAGTTTAAAAGAATTGAACAGAAAAAGGGTAATAAGTGCTTAATTATTTATTTTTTATTTTTTAATGTTTAATGATAATTCTTAGTTAGTCTCCGAACGCCCTCTGGAGTTCCCTAATAAAACTATCAGTAATATTGTAGTCTGGAATCACTGCCATATTATTGTAAAAAGCGAAAGGTAAATACCATTTCCGCAAAGGACCGACCATTGTTGTTTTATTGACAGAGATCCTTCAAGAACATGTCGCTCCAGAAAAAGAAATAAAAATCCATTTTTATGAAGGCAGAAGCGCTTGTTCTTTTTATTACAACTCAGGTATGGGGGTTACCATTAATATTTTATAAGAAAATGTAGAGATATTCACGATGATAGTAGAAGTGCTCTTCCCGCTAATGCTACTATTACTCAGATTCCACAACTCTATGATGAGTTGATCACAGCAAGTGAAAACATTGGTCAAATTAACTCCGAAGAAGACGAACAGTCGTCCGCTGCCGAAGAAGCCCCTATTAATTTATCCTCCATCACTATCAGTGTACCCGCTGCCGCTCAGTTCAGTTCAGTTTAAATGCATTTTTATTTATATACTTAAATTACTCTTAAATGCTAGACAAAAAAATGCTTAAAAATTAGCTTAAATAACTTACAAATAATCTTATTCTAACTTACTGGCCCCATGCAGGCACTCTAAGTTATACCTAACACTTAAACTATGTCTTTCGACGAATCTTACAGTCTAATTTTATTTTTATTTTTACATTTATTAAAACTAAGAAAATGAATTTTAATTAAAAAAACTTAGTGTCTGGACTTTTTTTTAATTTTTTATAAAACTTAAAACTAAAAGCCTACAATCTACCTAAAAAATAAATCTTAACCTACTTAACCTACTTACATCTAATGCATACATACACACATATATATACATACATAATATATATATATACATAATATATAAATATATGTATGTATATATATATATATATTTTTTTTTTTTTTAAATCTAGCTTAAACCTACCTAAAACTATGTAAGCCGGACATGGCTAAAAAAATTAGGCTGACCCACTTTGTTCACATGAAGCTACATATTATTGGAGGAGTTCGACGACGAAGCATCCTCCTCTTCAACTAGCCACCAAAAGTGTTGGTGCTGCCGAGCAACATCCCTCATGTCGCGACTCCCTACCGCCCTACTGAACCGGAGACGCTCCGCACTGCCATTTGCGACGTCTGTGTCGTAGTTGAGTCGCCTGTCTGCATCTGTTCGAGCGACGTGGAAGATTAGCGGCACCGCCAATCTGTCCTGGATCAGACCTTTGCTATCTAAATACAGGAACGCTTCTGGAGGAATAAAGCCATCAAAGCGAACTCTCTCATGATACATGTAATTGGGGTAGAAAGCCCCGGAGATCAGGTTGTTCGATGAGGTCATTGCTCTTGCAATGTGCCTTCGACTCAACTTAATGACGAAATTGTCCACTCTTATCAGGTTCGCCCTATTGTACAAGACCTCATTAGGATAGAATTTTATGTACTCAAACTCTGGTGTTCTGTATAAGCGAAGACAAGTCCTAAGACAAGCCCTCTCAAACACCCGAATCTTTTCCAATAAACTTGCTCTTACGTTGAACCACACGGGACATCCAAACACAAGCATAGTCCTGATAAGGGCCATGTAGCAGATAACCTTTACCCTCGCATCGAGTTGGCTGTTATAAAACAGTCTCTTTCTAAGAGCAAAAGCACCCTTGGCTCTGGCCAGAGCAACATCTATATGTTTATTAAAATACAGATATTGATCTAGCCAGATCCCAAGGTATCTGACTACATTTCGACAAGCAAGTGGCTGCCCTTGCTGCCCTACGATTGAGAACTTTCGCCAATTCTTTCTGGTATCCCTAGAGGCCCCAGACAAAAGCGTCCTAAACAGAATGGTTTCCGAATTCTGAAAATTGATTTTCAACTTCCAGTCATCGCAATATCGTTTAATTTTATCGAAGTCACGTTGCAAGAGTATATTAATGACCTCAATTTTTGGACTTGATCTGTACGCGATTATGTCGTCTGCGTACGCTATGGCATGGTGAATTGAACCTATCAGATCACTTGTGTAAATATTGAATAGGATCGGTGAATTTACCGCACCTTGTTGCAGACCGTTTTTAATGTTAAATGTTCCAGCAGAAGTCACATCGCCATTCTTCACGATGAACTGTCTACTGGAGAGCATATCGAAAAGAATATACAGCAGTGGTCTACTAATGCCCAACCTGTCCAGCTTGAAAAAGAGTCCTTCTAACCATACAGTAACGAAGGCTTTTTCCAAGTCAATCAGGCAGGCTCCAGTGCACTGATTATTACCTTTGTTTTAATGGATATCAGAAACCAGTTTAGACGCAGCATGAATAACATCATGCCCCGCCTTGAAACCGAATTGATTATCCGGAACTATATTTTTGTCCTCAACCCACTTAGTCAGGACTCTATTGATCACCTTCTCGAAAACCTTACTGATGTTTGGAAGAAGACTGATCGAGCGGAGATTCGCCGGATTGGAAGTGTCTTTATCCCTCTTGGGGATGCAATGTGCTACCGCAGTTTTCCAATGCGCTGGATAATGTGCATTATTCGTTGCATTATTAAACAGGGTGGTATAAATGTTAACACAATGTTAGCACAATGTTCGGTATTTCATCGGTCCACACTGATTTCTTACTTCCAAGCGATTCGAAGAAGGCAAAGGCCTTCGAAATGAACGGTGGTAGTACCATTTCATTGGTGATGACATTATTTGCCATATTCTCGTCACTGAACTGGGTGAAACCCGAGCTCTCGAATCGCCAATTCATTATTTCATTTCGAAGGTAGAAATTGTGTACAAGGACTCGATTTTCCAGGTCGTGGTTCGGGCCAATGATGTCATTCGCCTTATATACTTCCTGGAAAGTCGCTCCTACAGCCTCTACCTTCTCCTGCGGATCCTCGATCACAAAGAAGTTGTCATCATCAACAGCCTCAGTTGGATCGATGCCTGCTGCTATGAGTATGTTCTCGTTGTCCGTCGTTCGGGCGATTTTAAGACACGAAAGGTCGTTGTGATCTTTCTTCCGAAATATTTTATTTATTTGCGGGAACATATTCGGGTTGCTGGTGTTTACAGCCCGAATTTTGTTGTTCCAATACAAACTTACAGATGCTCTGTAATTTTCTTTTATCAATACTTGGAGGTTTTTGATCGACGACTTAAGCGCCATAATCTCCGGGTTATGTCTGTCAGTAAACTGTCTGTACAAGGTTTTAGCCTTGACAGCAGTCTACTTTTATGTCGGTGCAGTGCGTCAATGGTTGCGTTGCGGAATAAGTCTTCGTTGTCAGTGTATTGATACCGAGGTATCGTTTTGTCCATTGTTCGTTTAATTGTCTCGTCCATTAGTTTTAGATACCTGTCAATCTCCTCGTTTGACAGATTTCTGTTGGACGGTGGGTAGAGCGAATTCGAGGAGATTGCTCTCGTCAGTGTTCTGGAGAAGTGTGTCCAACGCACCCTACTATAGTTGTAGGCATGCCTTTGAACAAACTCGTCCAATTCCGCAATTTCGTTCGGAACGGTTATTTCGGTACTGAGACCGCAATGGTCACTGTCATACACAAAAGTGTGTAGACAGTTTATGGTTTGTTGGTTTGTGCATGTCAGGTGTATTCGTGTGTCGAACAGCAGGAGATCCAAATAGGACCCGTGTCTAGGAAACGACGGACTGTCCGTCGCCTTAAGGCCGAGTCGATACATAACACTGTGCTGACCCCACCAATTGAATAGTAGGTTCCCTCTAGTATTTGGTGTATTATTTCCCCAATCACTATGTTTGGCGTTGAAATCTCCGCCGATAAAAAAATAGGTGTCTTCCAATTCCAGCCTCAGGAATCGAAAAGCGTCTCGAGCTCTGAGATAAATAAGGTGGATTGAGTAGCCTTAGGTGCATAGACAGACACCATGTACAACCGCTTTCCACTACGGAGGGGTAGATACACGATGCATGCTTCCAGCACCTGGAACCTACGTACTACACAACTGTATACTCTTTTAAACCGTATACCTTTTCGTACGAAAATTGCAACGCCACCTCCCTGAGTGGAGTTGGGTCGGTTTCTCCGTACTATCTTGTATCTTCTGTGCCTCATTTTGTGTCTTTTGGTAGGCTTAGTTTCGCTAACCAAAAGCACATCAGGGGCTTGGTCGTTAAGCAACTTAAATAGCGCGGCTCGTCGTTCGAGCCTTATCAGTGAATTCACATTCACAGCAAGGACCTTCAGGGTTTACTCCGCCATGTACGTACCCATTACGACTGGAGGTGCGTTAGGCCCGGCAGCAGCGCGTATATTTGATCTACCCGCTTAGCCTGTTCCTGTATTTGACGCTGAAGCTGAGCCATCTGCCCCTGAATAGAGAGCAAGATAGCCAGCATGTCAGGTACAGGTTCCGGTGCTCTAGGCGCTGGAGCCTGAGAAGCTACCTTTGGTTGTTGTAAAGTATTTCCCCTACCTGACGGCATTTGGGCGTAGGTAACGTGGGGAGTAACGGCTGGTGTTTGTGCCTGCACGAGTGGACGTTTAACTTCCACTTTCTGATGCCGAGCCAAATTTACTCTTTTTATGTATTGGAATTTGGGACAACCCCGATAATTTGCGGTGAGTCCCGTGTTCCTACATAACGCGCAAGAGAGTTGGTTTTTTTCTGACTCTCCGTCCTTGCCTAGAGCGCATTCCTCGGACTTGTGGTTCTTTCCGCACTTCACGCATCGAGGCTGCATTTTGCAGTTCGACGCGGCGTGCCCGAACCTTTGGCAGCGAACACATTGTAAAATGTTTTCGCTCCTCTTTAATTTTTCCCAGTGTACAACCTCGTAGTCTAGGACTTTGATGCTCCTTAGACCATCCAGTTTGCTGTTGGGACTTAGCTGAACCTGGAAGAACGGTAGTTTCCGCTTCTCCCTTTTGGCTCTAGCCGTTACGAATGGCTTAACCCCTACGAATTTGAGCTCTTCGCACTCCTTCTCTTTCAGCAGTGCAAGGAGCTCCTCCGGATCAGTCGACGGTTCAATCCCCCTCAGCAGCATTGTTTGCAGCTTGTCCCCCTTCGGGGTGTAGGAAAAGAACTCCGTCGTCGATTCCTTCAGTAAATTTTTTATTTTAGTATAGCGCTCCACTGTGTTACAGTGGATCTCATGCCTGTCTAAGCTAAGTCTTTTAATGTAAAAATGATTGCCTATGGCCGACTTACATAGTTCAATGTTTTCCTTTAGTTCCATCTTATATGTGTTTATAGGTGGAACTCGTTGATTTGTTGATTTCGTTTGTTGTTGTTGTTGTTGCTGTTGCTTCTGCTGCTGATGTTGATGCTGCTGCGATTTTTATTGCTGTTGTTGTTTATTTTTGGGTTGTTGTTTATGATATTTCTTTGTTAGTTCTTGTACTGGTTTTTGTAGTTTTTGTTGTTTTAGTGGCTGTTTATGTTTTCCTTCATGTGGTAGCTCCACGTTGGTGTTTGGTTGCTTCTGAGGGATCTGAAGTTGTTGCTGTAACTCCTTCTCTCTCCTTTCCACTTGCTTCGCTCTTATAGCAAGCACTTGTTGATGTAGCTGCATGATGCTACTATTTATGGCTTTGACCTCGTCCTCTTCTTCATCTGACTCAGGGGCAGCTAGGCATGAAAAGCTATTGTTTCCACCCATGTAGTGGCCTTCCCCACCGTCAGAAACATATGGGTATTCTTCTTGCTTCTTTCGCTGTTGTTGTTGTGTTGCTGCTTTCGCTGAAGTTGTTGGCGCCACTTCCCTTGCTCCACCGGGCAGCTTCTCAGTAGATGCTGATAGGGAAGGGCGCTTCACGAGGTTTGGAGTTGGCTTCAGCTTCCTCCTCCTCTTAGTCGTAATTTCCGAACGGGCCGAAATTGCGGTCTGGTCACCAGATGACATCGTGCCATCTCCCGGACCCGCTATTTGGATAGCGGACCGTTCACCACCACTCATCTTCTGGTCACACGACTGAACTTATTTTAATTCAATTAAAATAAATATTAAATTATAAATATTTACTTTTTAATAATAAAAAAAAGTCCGTCCTTTTCTGGGATCGAACCTACGACCCTCGGTTTCTCGGCCGACACCACTACCGCGCTGCACCACCGAATCACTTGGACAAAATGTTCTTAATTGTTCTTTTATCACTTTTGCACTATTTCACTTGAGAAAAAGTCGAAAACATGTCTGTCCCCGATCGAGGTCTATGAACGACTGTGATCGACTGCGCTGACCGCTTGGCTATCAACTCAAATAATAAAATTGCAACCAATTATTTTTACTATGAAAACCGTAGAACTATCTTTTTCACTTTAAAAAAAACCGAAACACGTCTATACATCGGTTGCCATTGTTACCGCCATTGCTGCTGCTGTCGCTGGAAAATCCGACGCTGCCATTTTACACGGCACTTCTGACGCTGCTTGTATAGAAGCCCTTGCCATCAACCATAATTCCGCTGCCAACATACAATACAACCACCCACAGTTGTTATTTCCCAAGAGCTAATTATAAATTCCGACGTTCACCAACCGCAAATGTAACTACGTTTATTGCGAATGCGCCACGAGATGCTCGAATTGCAACAAAAAATTCGGTCAATGGAAGGACACGATCGCCAGGTTAGATGTATGAACCTCGAGGAGCTTGATGCTGCTGTACCAACTTTTATGTGTGACAACCACTACAATGTCCTAAAATGGTTTGTACGGTTTGACGACTACACCACTGCGTGCTGCTACTCGAGTAAAGACAAGTGCCTATGATGAACTGAAGGCTGGTCTCATCAATATAATAAAGCGTACAGTAACGCGGAAAGAGGTTTACCATCAACCACGTGCTCGCATGCTGGGACCAAACGAGTCCTGCCTTAGTTATGTGGTATCTATGTGGAATCTCAGACGCCAGCAATACCATAACATAGTACGAGTACCTATATGGTGCTAAATCCATAAGTGAACTTGTCCGACGCATGGACTGATGCGATCCAAAGCCAAGACGACCACCAGTGTAAACATGCCAAATACAGACGCTAATGCTTTTGGACCCAAAGGGGAAATTCGACGCTTTAACTGCTCGCAATTCGGACTCTATCAAAATGTTTGTCCGAAACCATAGCGACCACCGGGTTCCTGATTTACTTGCCACCAAATGGGGAATTTTCACAAGGTTTGTCCAAAACTGAAACGCAGGAGATCATAAACAGTCGCTGCAATATCATGGAACTCAAAAGATGTGCCCTCTACAATAGCATCGCAAACAATGTTTGTGTTGTGCAAAAGGTAAGGGTGGCATCTTTTAGATGCACTGATTTAATAAATGGTTTGTCTTTGATTCCAATCAGCATAGTTCAGCGTTCATTTGTCCCTGCGATTATTAAATTATCAAACATTTCAGTGCCAACTAGTGTCCGCGGTACTTTCTCTGGTATATTTATATTCTTCCGACAAAAGTCCTGCTACAATTTACGTCCAATGTCGCAACAAGTTTACTCACTCTACAACTGAAAGTGAAAAAAATTCCAAGTGGAAGTTATTTACGTAACTTTACAATTGAAGTCAGATAAATTGGAGTTATTAAAATGAAAAATAGTTACGATTGCTAAAGTAAACAAAGTGCGCATGGTTTACCTTTAATCCTACACTTTCGGTGTACCATGGACCGGTCCAAGGAACACATTACTTCTTACTTCAGCTTTATAACCCTTTTGATTTTCCTGCCTTTGATTCTAGTCTTACTAAGCCTTGCAGTAAATTAGGCGTAAAAAGACCTCCGGTCGCTAAATCTTCCCTGGAGGAGGCTATATTAGATGTAGTTAATATGGGCATATTGTGTATCGTGCTTCCAAAACACAGACCATTTCGAAGACAACATTGTTTCGTCATCTCAAATACCATAGAACCGCTGGCAATGATAACTTTGAATATCGCTCAAAAATTGGAGTGAAACCAATTTTTACTACCGAAGAGGAACTTGCTGTAGTTGATTATTTAACCACAGCAGCTAAATTACACTATGGTCTCTCAAAATTTGCAACGAGAAAATTGGCATTTCGTTTTGCAGCAGCTAATGAGAAAAGAGTTCCAGATTCATGGACAAGAGACGAAACTGCTGGAGTTGACTGGATGCACGGCTTTTTAAAACGCCACCCAGTTTTGTCGCCTCTCAAGATGAACCAGCTTTAATCGGGCAAACATCACCGTTTTGTTTTTGCAAACTTAAAGGATTGCCTAATCCGCTTTAACTTCGGACCTGATAGTACTCGTATTTTGCAGAGTGTGTAACGGCGACGAAGACTAACATCTTGCCGTCAGGCAGAACAGACCTTCGAACTAGACGACGATAGCCAAAATTAACGTCCACCTGACCAGAATGATATAAGGATACCATATCCTTAGGTTTAAATCCAAAAAAGATTCTGGACTTGATGGTACCGACGTGTTCAAAGCTGTTGAAAGTGACTTTGTAGAGAGTCAGAGTGTATGCCTGACGAATGGAATCTCAGCATATATTCAGGGAGATTCCTTAAGTTCTGCCAACTGCAGATACAATAAGTCTCCTCAATATCGCATATAAAATACTGTTTGCCAAATTTTGTGAACGCAAAAGACCCTTCGTACACAGCTTGATTGATCAGTGTTGGTTGAGCCACGAAAGTCCACCGTAGATGAAATTTTCACATCACTATGAAAATCTTGGAAAAAACCCAGGAGTTCCGAATCGATACACACCACCTCTTCACCGCATATCGCAGCATTTATAGAATTATATAGAGCTAGGTCTAGTTTTAGTATCCTTGCCGAGCTCATTCGATTAGACAGGATGACGATGGAGAGTGCCACTCCTCCGTCTAGATCTGTAATGACAAGACCGAGGACTTAAACAAGGCGATACGTTGTCAGATAATTTTTTCAACATCGTTATTGAAGGAATTGTGCAAAACTCACAAGCCAACTCCAGAAGCAGCATCTTCCAAAAGCTTGCTTTTAGTCACCCGTATATGCTAACGACATTGACATAATGGGAAGAACACAGCGAGCTGTTAATTGAAGCAGAAGCGGTAAACATGGGTTAAGCAGACAATGAAAGAAAACCAAAGGACGAGTATATGCTGGCAATAAAGGGGGACACACCACATCGATGCCTAGGACAAAACGTCCCGATGCAACTTTGATGTAGTAAGGGACCTTATCTACTCCGGTTCCACTCTCAACAACGACAACGACAAAAATGCTCATGGGCGCTTCTGGAGGAAAGCCCTTCGGGGAAATTTCGGTCCTGTTTGGTCAACATTTGCCTGAGGTTTTCGTTTACGGTTGCATTCGGAGACGCATTCGGATAAATGGGTGTTTATAGATTGTCATCCTATGCTGAAGTACACTCAAACACGATCTGGTGCAACCGTGATAACATATTCAGGTGTATCAAGTGTTGCGCGTTAGTTCACAAAAATGAAGTTATCTACAATAGTAGGCATCGTGGGAATGTGATGATGCGATTTTGCTTTTGCAGACAGGAAAAGCCTATTTCTAATTATCTTTGCATTTACTCTTATTCTTTCAAATTCAAGTTAAATTAATAAGAGTACAACACATTTCAATTACATGGCTAAGAACCATCAAGTTCAATACGTATAGAGTAAAATTTTTGCACATTTGGCCTACTCGCGTCAATATTTGTCTGGCAAAAACCCGTTTCTTGTTCAAATTACATTGTGGACCATTGTGCAAAACGAAATGGCTCACCAGTACCGAGATTCCTCATTTATATAATACTCTTAATTTTCACGACGCATAACTGAACATTTTCCGGATTAACCTTCCTGGAAATATGCACATACGTAGAAACATAAACTAGGAGGACCGAAACCCCATGGCACTGACAATCGATTAAGGAAAGGTGAGCTGAGCGAAATAGCAGTGCATTGCACGAGGTTGAACCCATGAACCCCTCAACGAATAAGCTCCAGCAGATAGGGCACTGTGGATATACTGATGGTGACATCGACATCTAAATCACAATGACCACAATGGCCAATCTTTCTGCCATTATCCTTACAAGAGAAGTTGGAATTGTGCTGTTAATCCTATCGCCTCACACCTCGCTCAAAACGCAGCTGAACTGTTTTTGACAGAACTGTTTTTGGACCATATACGACATAACAGATTTCAACAAAGCTACAAATGAATGGATACTAGCGAACCCAGGAAAACCCATGACTATACAGGGTGCCCCAGCTTAGGATTTCGTCTTGATAGCTGAAGATTCCTGAAATTATGGCGAATATAAGCAGGGGGGGGGGGGTGGTTTATTTTCACCATCCTCCAAGTTATAGTCTGTTAAAGTGAGGAACCTCTGCTTTCGAGGTAAAAAATCTTAAAAGGCCGTAGCTTTCTAACAGATTCAGATTAAGAAACCATTGTGCATATTTTTGAAAAAGAATTTCAGTGTGCATAAAATACTAAAATTTTGTCAAGTTCGATGAACGTCAGCCAAATTATGGCACTTTAAAATTAACATTTAGAAAAACCGTTGGACCAATTTCATCAGAAAAATGCGTTTATCTCGAAATTTTAGACTTCTAGGTTAACTTTTTTTATCAAAACTTTTGTCCACTATTCATTATCTACGATTTTTATGTATGACTTTTCCACCTACGAACTACGGAAGTTATTGCGAACCACTATTTTATTCAGGCAAATGGGTGACTCAAGTTGCTGAGCCGGACAACATTGAAGCAAGCAGTTTACCAGGACCATTCAACAATGGGTCCTTCCTTCAAGTTCCATGTTTACTTGAATAACACCAAAAGCGATAAAGCCCTTTCCAAAAGCAGCTCCACGTCAGCAGCATATTCGTCGTGGAAAGAAGAAAGGAAACAAAAGGGTACTCACAGACATTCATCAAAAAGATGCCATCAAATCTACAACTGTCAAAAAGTCTATTTAAAAAAAAAAAGAAAAAGGTGTAAAAAAAGGGTTTTAGACGAATCTTCCGATGATGCTGAGAATATCATTCTAAGAATGGTTTCTCGAATGCCAAAGCACAGGCAGGTTAAATTCAAAACAGCCTTTCCAGAAACAGATAATGATGACGACTTCAGCGCAGATGAAAATGTAAGCATTGACAAACTTTTGAACCTTGTAAAGGCAAACAAAACTTAAGAGTATAAAATTGTAAGGTCTCGACAAACAATTTTTCAACTTTTTGTAAGAATTTAATGTCAAATTTCTTTCTTTTTTTGCACTGAATTGTCAGTTTTAGAATATTTTTATTTCTTCAACTAATCAAATGTAATCGACAAAACTTACTATTTAATGTGCATGGATCAAGGTACACCTTGTTATGATCCAAGGTACACTTACAAAGTGTAAGCGTGTCCCATTGTTCTGATGTGAGTTCTGTTTTTTTTTTGTTAAGTTGCTAAATCTGTTGTTGACATTCGCTCTAAATCTTAGCAACATACGAGTACCTTGACATTTGCAAAAGTTACGTAGCCAAGAGTACATCTATCCTTGGGTGTGTTGGCGATTTTTTACAGTTTTAGAAATGGATTTAAATTTGCAACAACGAACTTGTATTAAATTTTGCGTAAAAAACGGATTTAATATTGCGCGAACGTTGGAAATGTTGGAAAAGTGTTTCGGCAACGATTCTCTAAAGAAAACGGTCGTTTACCAGTGGCACGAGCGGTTCAAAAGTGGTCGTGAGTTTCAGTTTTTTTTTTTTTCAGTTTTAATGCATTTTATTTTCTTAACACTAACTCTTACATTCTAACAAAAATGCTTAAATGCTAGCTTACAATTACTTAACAATCTTATACTAACTTACTGGCCCCACACAGGCACTCTAAGCTACTCTGAATACTTATATCTATGTCTTTCGACTGCATTTACATTTTATTTATAAATACTTATTTTCTATACTTAAGGCTAAGAAAAAATTTGTTTACAAAAACTTAGCATATGGACATTTATTTTTTATAAAAACTTAGTATCTAACTTAAAATAAACCTTAGCCTACCTAACCTAAACGCACAATACACACATAAACACACATAGTCATTATACACAATCATATACATATATCAGTATACACCTTTGTATACACTAATATATGTATATATTTCTTAGATGCTAACCTAAACCTATGTAAGCTGGCCGTCGCTATTTACTGAGCAAATAGATTGGTCAGCTCTGCCTCATTAGTGAGGCTGGTCCGTAATTGACGGAAACGACGACGAAACATCTTCCCCATCATTCAACCACCAGAAATGCTGGTGCTGCCGAACGACATCCCTCTTATCGCGATTCCCCACCGCCCTACTGAACCTGAGGCGATCCACACTGCCGTGTGCGACGTCTCTGTTGTAGTTGAGTCGCCTGTCCCCAGCTGTCCGAGCGACATGGAAGATTAACGGCACCGCTGATCTATTCTGGATCAACCCTATCTGATCTAGGTAGAGGAATGCTTCCGGTAGAACGAAGCCGTCAGAGCGCACACTCTCGTGGTAAAGGTAATTGGGGTAGTAAGCCCCAGATATCAGGTTATTCGTCGAGGTCATTGCTCTTGCAATGTGCCTTCGAGTCAGCTTAATTACGAAGTTGTCCACTCTTATTAGGTTCGCCCTGTTGTAAAGGACCTCATTAGGATAAAATTTTTTTTACTCCGACTCTGGTGTTCTGTACAAGCGAAGGCAAGCCCTCTCAAACACCCGAATCTTTTCCATTAAGCTTGCTCGTACATTACATTTCGCCAATTTTTTCTGGTATCCCTGGAGGCTCCAGACAACGGTGTCCTAAAGAGAATGGTTTCCGACTTCTGAAAGTTGATTTTCAACTTCCAGTCATCGCAAAATCGTCTTATCTTATCGAAGTCACGCTGCAAGAGAGTATTAATAACCTCGATTTTTGGACCTGTTCTGTACGCTATCAAATCATCTGCGTACGCAATAGTATGGGGAAGTGAACCTATCAAGTCGCTTGTAAAAATGTTGAAAAGGATCGGCGAATTGAGCGCGCCTTGCTGAAGACCATTTTTAGTTTGAAATATTCCAACAGAAGTCACATCACCATTTTTCACGATGAACTGTCTGTTGGTTAGCATATTATAAAGAATGTACAATAGTGGTTTACTGATCCCCAGCCTAGTCAGCTTATAGAAAAGGCGCTCTAACCATACGGTGTCGAAGGTCTTCTCCAAGTCAACAAGGCAGGCACCAGTACATTGTTTTTTGCCTTTATTCCATTGGATATCGGACACCAGTTTAGACGCGGCATGTGAGATATCATGTCCCGCCTTAAAACCGAATTGATTATCCGGAACTGTATGTTTGTCCTCAACCCACCTAGACAGAGCTCTATTGATTACCCTTTCAAAAACCTTACTGATATTCGGAAGGAGACTTATCGACCGGAGATTCGCCGGATTGGATATATCCTTCCCCTTTTTGGGAATAGGTTGAACCACCGCCGTTTTCCAATGCGCTGGATAATGTGCATTATTCATTGCATTATTAAACAGGGTGGTGTAGATGTCCACCGCTTCTAGAGGAAGATGTCGAAGCACGATATTCGGAATACCATCGGTCCCCACTGATTTCTTTGCTCTGATTGTGTCGAAGATCTCATGGAGTCCTTCCTTCGAAATGAATGGGGGTAGGCCACCCTCTCTGGTCTTCGTTAGTCGTACGTCGATACCGCGGTATTGTAGTGTCCATAGTTTGTTTAATTGTCTCGTCCATTTGTTTTAGGTAATTGTCGATCTCCTCGTTTGACAAATTCCTATTGGACGGTGGGTGGAGCGTGTTCGAGGAGAGCGCTCTAGTCAAGGTTGCGGAGAAGCGTGTCCATCGAGTCTCACTGTAGTTGTAAGAATATCTTTGGACAAACTCCTCCAATTCCGCAATTTCGTTCGGAACTGTAATTTCGGTACTAAAACCGCAATGGCCGCTGTCATACACGAATGTGCGCAGACAGTTTAGCGTTTGTAAATTCGTACCTGTCAGTCGTATACGTTCGTCGTACAGCAGTAGATCCAAATAAGACCCGCCTCTGGGAAACGACGGGTTATCCGTCGCTTTAAGACCGAGTCTGTACATGACATCGTGCTGACCCCACCAATCGAGTAGTAGGTTCCCTCTAGTATTTGGCAAATTATTTCCCCAATCTCTATGTCTAGCGTTGAAATCCCCGCCGATTATAAAATAATTCTCCCCCGATTCCAGCCTCAGAAGTCGAAAAAGCGTGTCGAGCTCTGTAATGAATAGGGTGGATTGTGAAGCCTCAGGTGCATAAACAGAGGCCAAGTACAGCCGCTTTCCACTGTGGAGCGGGATGTAAACGACGACTGCCTCCAATACCCGGAACCTGCGCAACACGCCCTTGTACACTCTGTGAAATTTTATACCCTCTTTAATGAAGATCGCGACACCGCCTCCACGTTTAGATCTGGTTTCTTCTTCTAACAATATAATTATTGTACTCCAGTTTGTGCTTATCGGTTAGCTTGGTTTCGCTAGCGAAAAGCACATCAGGAGTTTGGTCTTGTAGCAATTTAAACATCGCGGCTCTTCGTTCGATCCTAATCAATGAATTCACATTCACCGCAAGGACCTTCAAAGTTTGCTCCACCATGTGCGTACCCATTACGGCATGTGTTGCGTTAGGCCCGGCAGCAACGCGTAGATCTGGTCCACCCGCTTGGCCTGTTCTTGAACCTGCTTTTGCAGCTCAGCCATCTGCCCTTGGATTGCGAGCAAGATGGCTAGCATGTTGGGTGCAGCTTCCGTTGTTCTCGGCATCGGCGCCGGAGAAGCAACAGTCGCTTGCTGTACCGTAGCCCCCCTACCTGACGCCATTTGGGCGTAGGAAATTTGGGGCGTGACGGCTGGTGTTTGGAATCTAACAGGTGAACGTTAGACCTCCACCTTCGCATGCTCCGTCCCTACCTAGAGCACACTCCTCGGAACTGTGGTTCTTTGCGCACTTCACGCATCGAGGCTGCATTTGGCAGTTCGACGCGGCGTGCCCGAACCTCTGGCAGCGAACGCATTGTATAACGCCTTCGCTCCTTTTTAATTTTTCCCAGTGAACCACCTGGTAGTCTAGGACATTGATACTCCTTAGACTATCCAGACGGCTTTCGGGACTGAGCTGCACCAAGAAGAACGGCAGACCGTTTCTCCCGCCTAGCTCTGGCTGTGGTAAACGGCTTTACCCCCACAAACTTGAGTCCTTCGCACTCCTTCTCCTTGAGCAGTGCCAGGATCTCCCCAGGATCAGAAGACGGTTCCAACCCCTTCAGCAGCATCGATTGCCGCTTTTCACACTTCGGTGTGTATGAGTAGTGCTCCGTCGTCGTTTCCTTAAGGAGCTCTTCACTTTCGCGTAGCCCTCCACTGTATTACAGTGGATGGCATGGCGATCGTTCCCCAATCTCTTTATATTAAAATTATTACCAATGACCAACTTACACAGGTCCTTGGTTGCATTTACCTCCAGTTTGTAGGTGTTGATCGGAGGCACCTTCTCCTTCTTCTTCTTCTGCTGCTGCTGTTGTTGTTGCTGCTGTTGCTTTTGTTGTTGCTGCTGCTGTTGTTGTTGTTGCTGTTGCTGTTTTTTCAGCTGCAGTGGTTTCAGCTGTTGTTGTTTTTGCAGCTGTTGCTGTTTCTGCTGCTGTTGCAGTTGTTTTTTCTGCTGCTGCTGGTTTTGTTGTTTCTGTTTCTGGGAGCTTTCTACTTCCAGTTGCTCCCTCTGCCTGCGTGCAGTTTGTCTTTGCTTAATAGCAAGCACTTCCTCATTCAGTTTTTGAATGCTGCTCGTGAGGTCTTTTAATTTTTCATCCTCATCTTCAGACTCGGATGCTGCTAGAGAGGCAAAGTTGTTGTTGCCTCCCTTATAATACTCATCAGAAATGTACATCGACGATTGTTTTTTCATTTGTTGTCTGGTTTGTACTGTGTCTGCTGCTAAAGCAGCACCCATTTTCATCTTTGTAGGAGTGGGTTTTAAAATCTTCCGCCTTTTAATGGCTTTCGCCACGGCACCGGCAACACTATTGTTGCCTTTGGCAACTACCGTTATGGGAAGAGCGGAGCGCTCTCCACCATCCATCACGCGATTTCCTTATCACTTTTTGATTGTTTTTATTGTTTAAGAAAAAACGAAAAGAAAAAAAAAAAACAAAGTCCCAATCTGGGATCGAACCCGTATCCCAGATTTGCTTATCGACGCCGCTAACTGCTTGGCTATCGAGTCAGATAACAGAATAGCAACCAATTGGCTTTAACTGTATCACTATTTTTTATTATTTTTTATTTGTATTTTTTTTTTCACTCTAGGAAAAGCCGAACACGTTTACACTCTGCGGAGATCTGCGAACGACTGAAGTGGTCGTGAGTCAATCGAAGATGATGAACACAGTGGCAGACCATTGACATCGAAAACCGACGAAAACATTGATGGAGTAAAAGAAATGTTGGTCAATAACCGCAAATTAACCATCACAGAGATAGCGGAGGACTTGAACATTGCCTATGGATCCGTACAAGACATTTTTGTTAATGATTTGCGTTTCCGTCGTGTAGCAGCAAAGTTGGTGCCAAAAGACCTCAATTTCATGCAAAAAAGAAACCGTGTTGACGTCGCAAAAGAGATGATTTGCGAGGCTGAATCCGATCCCACATTCATCAAAAGGATCATTACTGGAGACGATACGTGTGTTTATGAGTACGACACGCAATCCAGACATCAGGCAAGTGAATGACGTTCACCAAATGAGCCGAAACCAAAAAAACCACGTCGTTTTCATTCAAAAAAGAAGGCAATGCTCACGGTTTTTATAGATTACAACGGTGTAGTGCATTATCAATTTTTGCCAGAAGGCCAGACGGTAAACAAAGAGTATTATTTGAGTGTTATGAGACGTTTGCGGGAAGCAATTCGCCGAAAGAGACCAGAATTGTTTGCAGAAAACTCGTGGAGTTTGCAATATGATAACGCCATCATTATTCGTAATTTTTTAACAAAAAATGCAACAAATACCATCCAACAGCCACCGAATTCATCTGATTTGGCTCCCTGTGACTTCTTTCAGTTCAATCGAGTTAAAAAACCACTACGGTGAACGCGTTTCAGCAGCCGAGAGGAAGTAATGGAAAAATCGCAAGAAGCACTGATGGACATACAGAAAACCGAATATAAAAAATGTTTCGAGGATTGGATAAAGCACTGGCATAAGTGTGTTGCAGTCGATGGGGATTACTTTGAAGGGGACAATATAGATTTAAATGAATAAACTTGTATTTTTAATTTTCTGACTGAATTCCGGGAAAAATTTTTGATCAATTTTGTAAAATTAGCTAAATGCAAATTCGGCTATGATGAGATTGAATACCTGGGATACTTAGTGAATCAGTCCGGCATTCGACCGACCGATGCAAATATTTGCGCCATAAAAAATTATGCAGTTCCGAGGAGTCTGCAGGAAGTACATTCACGCATTGGCCTATTCTCATATTTTCAAAGGTTCGTGCCATCCTTCTTGAAGATAGCCAAGCCATTGTTGAATCTTTTACGTAAATATAATATATTTGTCTTTTCCGAAGAGTGTATGAGCGCTTTCTGTGAATTGCGAAATCGACTTATAGCGGCTCCGGCGCTGGCAGTTTTTTGCCCGAATCGTGAAACAGAGCTCTACTGTGATGTATTGCTGCAGCGTCAGGATGATGGGAAATTTCATTCAGTCTCATACTTTTCGAAAGCCATGTCCGTCGTCGAGTCGAAGTATCGCAGCATGACGTTTATTAAAAAATGTGAATATGCGAATAGTTTGCTGGGCTTTAGAGTTGGAAAACTATAATTATTCAATCCATCGTCGGGATGGTAGTTCTATGGGCCATCTTGATGCCTTGAGCAGGTGTTTTGCAAAGCCACACTTTAATTATGATGACGGGGCCGTACAGATACATAAGATAAATGTGGACTACTTGCTACTGTCAGCGATGATGAATTGGATTTTCAAATCTAGGTAACGCAAAGCCGCGACGAAAAGATAGTGGAAATACGAAACAAATTACAAACTGAGGTCGTAAGTGAATTTGAATTACATGATGGCTTAGTTATTAAAGACGATTCAGGGGACTTACTCCTTTGTGTCCCGAATGAAATGATAGAAAACGTAATTCGAACGTAATTCACAAAAAATAGGTCACAAGGGGATTGACGAGTGCTACCAGAAAATTCGGATGAATTACTGGTTTTATACGAAACTGCCTCAAGTGAATAATAATGTATTCAGCTCCGACCTGTATCATATATACCGAAGGAACCGATTTCCTTCCATACGATGCACATTGACCATTTCGGCCCACTGCCTTCAATTGCTCCTAAACGTAAGCACACATGGTATTAGTAGTTATTGACGCATTTAAGAAGTTTGTTAGGCTTTATCCAGTTAATTCAACAAGTACAAAAGAAGTTTATTGCGCATTGGAAAAATATTTTAATTACTACTGTCACCCCAGGCGTATAGTATCTGACCGAGGTACTTGTTTCTCATCGCCACATGCCAATGGGCAGACCGAACGTGTCAATCGTACATTGAGAGCAATGTTAAGCAAGTTATCTGAATCCATATAGCCCGCAGGCTGGTCATTGAAGTTGTCCCAGATAAAAGACGCCATTAACAACACTATTCATGGCACTAAGAAACAAACGCCTGGTCAGTTATTGTTTGGGGTTGATCAGCGAAGTGTTGTCGTTGATGAATTGACAGAGTACTTAGAGCAGCAATTTAGTAATGCAGTAGAGCGTGATCTGGATTATCTTATACTTAATGCATCAACCGCTATCGAGAAGGCACAACACTGTAGTTAGATCGCAATATTTCCTGGAGCGCAGTATTCGGTAGGGGATTTTGTTGTTATTAGACACATTGATGCAACAGCCGGGATCAACAAAAATTTTTTACAGAAATATCGGGGAACTTATGTAAACCATAAGGTACTGCCAAATGATCGTTATGTGCTGAGCGACGTTGAGAATTGTTAGTTAAGTCAGCTACCGCATGATGGAATCGTTTAAGCCATAAAAATTCGAAAGTAGCTAACACCAAGGGAATATTCAAGTACTGGTTTCCTTAGTTACTATGAGCCACCGAAGCCGAAACCTACGGAAACGTCAGAGTAGTGAATCATTTACTTATTGGTTTAGTCCATTGTGTTGATTGAGACCAATGAAATGTCAGATTGCCCGAGTTGTAAAGTGTTACAAATGCAAGGTATTTGCAGTAGTTTTTAGTAGAATTAGAAAATCAATTTATTAATAGGAGACAAAAAGAATTTCACAGTTCAGTCCAACTCACCATCCAATTGCCCTTCGAATTTGTTCCCTTCCAGTAATCCCGCCCGGTTGGCAAGCCTTTAAACAGTCAAAGTCAGTGTTGTGAAACGTATTGTAATTGTAATTACCAACATCAGGTTCAAGATAAGCGAGGGTCCTTTCAAAATCTGCGGTAATTATTTGACACAGGATCTCAGGTTTCGTTTATAACTGAACGCGCTATTCAACGCCTAGGTCTGAAATGAAAACCATCGCGGATTCCCATCACTGGAATAGCTTCAACTCCTGCAGGGGTAACTAATGGTATGGTTACACTTAAACTACACTCTTTATACAATGTTGGGTTTATTGACATTGATTGTTATATCATTTCAAAGCTCACTTCATTGCTGCCTTCGTCTTCAATCACCAGTCTTAAGACCAATAAGATAATGTCAATACAACTAGCTGATCCCCACTTCAATGAACCCGGCCATATTGATATTTTGGTGGGCTCAGACAAGGTGTTTAGCGCAATAACAGGTCCTATGCAACCAGCCCAAAACGGGATTCCTGAAACTATTCCAACCATTTTTGGACTTGTTATAGCTGGCCGCTTTTCACCGGATGCTCACAACCGTGACCGAGGGCTCAAATCTTTTTGTACCCAGTTAGACTACGCACAAGACTTCGACCTCGAACGATTTTGGTCCTTGGAGGAAGTATCTAATCGACCTTGTCTCTCGAAGAGCAACAAGCTGAAGAACATTTTATCAACACACACACTCGTCATTCTGATGGTCGGTTTATGGTTGAACTGCCTTTCAAACAGAATGAAAAACTCAACTTCGGAAATTCATTCATTGTCGCGTTTAATCGAATGCAATCTATCGAACGGCGATTCGCCTTAAAGCCTGAGTTCAAAACTCAATACTCTCAATTCATTCAAGAGTATTTATCGTTAGGTCACATGGAAGAAATACCTCCACGTGATGTTCCGAATGCGCAATTCTATTATCTACCTCACCATGCCGTTTTCAAGGCTGATAGTAGTACAACAAAAATAAGAGTGGTATTTGATGCATGGGCCAAAAGCAATACCACAAAGTCTTTAAATGACTGTCTTCTCGTCGGCCCTACAATTCAACGTGACATATTTTCGATATGTTTGCGATTTCGCCGACACGTATATACCATTTCGGGGGACATCGAGAAGATGTACAGGCAGATTTGGGTTTCTCCAAAACACACGGATTATCAAAGGATAGTTTGGCGAGAAGGTCCGACAGATCCTCTGAAACATTATCGACTATTGACGGTCACCTACGGAACCGCGTCAGCACCATTTTTAGCAGTTCGTGCATTAAAGCAAATAGCTCTCGATTCCATCGAAACTCATCCCGTAGCATCATCAGTTGCCCTCAATGATTTCTACGTCGACGACGTAATAACTGGAGCAGACACAATCTACGAGGTCAGTACACTTAGAATGGAATTGGTGGATTTGCTGAAATCTGCTGGTTTTCATTTGAGAAATTTCCCCAATTGAATTCGAGGAATCCAATGCAGTCAAAGTCCTTGGCCTACTATGGTGCCCATCGAAATATTGCTTCTCATTCAGTGTTCGCTTAGATCCACCTGGTGTTATCACTAAACGTCGAATTCTATCCGAAGCATCACGGATATTTGACCCTATCGGCTTTTTGGCACCTGTAGTAGTATCGGTCAAAATCATTCTACAAGATCTGTGGAAGAAAAAACTGAATTGGGACGAACAACTCTCTGAGGACCTCGCATATCGTTGGAGGTCAATTCATCAGGAACTTCCCTGCCTCGAATTCCTTCGCATTCCCAGACTAATGTGGTCCAACAAAAAGAGCTGGGAGTTACATGCATTTTGCGATGCATCATTGGACGCGTATGCAGCAGCGGTTTATTGCAGGAGCATCAACTCAGATAATTCAGTATCCGTAACATTGGTAGCAGCCAAAAGTAAAGTTGCTCCAATTAAAATTCTATCCCTTCCTCGTTTGGAACTCTGTGGAGCTCTGCTACTAACCCGTCTAGTAAACAAAATCAAGTTTCTTTGCAGATAAATGATGTACAAATTTACCGCTGTACAGACTCATCCATCGTACTCCATTGGCTGGCAGCACCTCCAAAAAAGTGGTCAGTTTTTGTTGGCAACAGGACATCGGAAATACTTTCATCGCTACCGCGTAAGTTGTGGAACCATGTGCGATCACCCAGTAATCCAGCCGATGTTGCTTCTCGCGGTATTGCTCCATCACAATTACCATCACATGAAATATGGTGGAGGGGACCCCACTGGCTATGGCTCGAGAGGGTTCAATGGCCTGCTTCAAAGTTTATTGCTGAAAACATCTCTGAGGAACAATTGGAAGAGAGATGTACAACTAAGCCGAAGGTATTTTTTTCTAACATTGAATATATTAGCATATTAGACACGCTTCTGTACAATGTCTCTAGTTGGTCTACGAGTAGATGTGTTCGAATCGTTGCTTATATCTATCGTTTTATAGCAAAATGTCGTCGGTCGGTATATTGTACTCGAAGTATACAAGCATTGACTACGCAAGAACTTTCGAATTCAAAGACTATGCTTATTAAAACAGCCCAGTGTTCGTTGTTTGCCACTGAAATCGAGTGTCTTCAAAAAGGAATTGCCTAAAGAATTGCCTAAAAGAAGTAAACTTATGTCTGTAAGTCCATTTCTTGATGCTTTCGGTGTGCTTCGCGTCGGTGGTCGGTTACAAGAATCCGAATTGACTTATAACGAAAAACATCCCATCATTTTGTGCAAATCACATCCAATATCTAATCTCATAGCCCTATACACCCACAAATATCATCTACATGCTGGTGTGACACTAACGTTTTCGCTTATAAAACAAAACTTTTATATTCTCGGTTCGCGAAATCTTATCCGCAAGATAGTACACGATTGTGTGGTGTGCTTTCGGCAACGTATGGCAACCACCACGCAGTTAATGGGCAACTTGCCAACCGAACGAATTAGATTTTCGAGACCCTTTAGTAAGGTCGGTTGCGACTATGCCGGCCCTATAATATTGAGACTATGTCGCGGTAAAAATCCAAAATTCGTTAAAGCATACATAGCCCTGTTTGTCTGTTTTGTGACGAAAGGCATCCACCTAGAACTGGTCGGTGATTTATCGTCGGATGCCTTTTTGTTAGCTCTCGACCGTTTTGTGTCGTCGAGGAAAACCACAAGAAATTTGGAGCGACAACGGCACCAACTTCCATGGTGCAAAACGCATGCTTGGCGAAATGTTCAATCTCCTGCGTAGTCAACACCACAATAATATGGTTTCGGATCATCTTTCAAAGGATAACATAATTTGGAAATTTATACCCCCTTCCGCACCTCACTTCGGAGGCTTGTGGGAGGCGGGTGTAAAGTCCGTTAAGATGCACCTGAAACGCGTCATTGGGGACAATAAGCTGACGTACGAGGAGATGTACACTTTTCTTGCAAAAATTGAAGGACTGTTAAATTCGCGCCCAATGTGGCAAACTACAGATGAGGAGCCATGCGCCTTAACTCCATCGCATTTTATGATTGGTGAACCGTACACTTCAGTTCCTCAACCAGATATTATAAACTCAAAATTTTCAATTAAAACTAATTGGTATGCGTTACAGATACTTCTTCAAGGCTTCTGGAAACGATGGCATCAGGAGTACTTAACATCCCTCCAGCATCGACCTAAGTGGCAGAACTCTCAACCCAATCTGAAGGTGGACGACGTAGTCCTCATCAAGGAACCAAACTTACCACCGACTAAATGGATTCTTGGACGAATCGCAGAAATACATCCCGGGAGAAACGGTAACGTCAGAGTTGCCACCATCCGTACCAAATTTGGCAACTACGTGCGACCCATTACCAAAATTGCACCACTTCCAATTGCTGAAAGACCGAAGCCTTTCAGGGGGGGCTGAATGTTGTGAAACGTATTGTAACATTGCTTCGTTCTTTGCCATTGTTTTCACCACAGCAAGTACATTGGTGAGAGCAGCGGCAAAAGGCCAGGCAAGTGCTGTGGGAAAAACTAATTTTTCCTTCGCTCTCTTTTGCTGATGATCGTGAACCCGAACAGACGTCTTCCAAGCTGAGCTGAAGTAATTTAAACATTTGTATAATAAAAAAGATATTTTGCATAATAAAAAATAGTTTATAACGTGGTACAAATTTCGTGTTCTTTAACAAATGAAATCAGCCGTATCGTATTTGAAACAGTCAGTATACTGACCTTTCTTTTGGAATTCGTGCATTTTTAAGAAGTCATTATCCATTATTATCTTTATTTTTATATTTTTTTGCTTTGATAATCCGGAGCCGATTTCATTCGAATTCGGGGCTTGCTTTCAAATGCAGAGAGAGAGAGAGAAAGCAAAAAAACTTCAATCCACTGAATATAATCTTAGTAAAACTGTAATCACCCACACTCAAGTAGGTTCGGGAAAACATAAATTATGAAGCGTTATGGTTGCAGATTGTGTTGCAGGAAAAACACCAGACATAGAATAACCACCTCCATAGGTTAGAATGGAAAAGTTCAAATATACGTTGTACGAGGAAGAGAGCAGAAGAAATAAGAACTCCGCGGAACTGTTCACTAGGCCACTCTTCCTCCTTCCACGAGCGTCGTACATTATTAAATTCTTATTTTCGTGCAAAAATATCTCATTCTTGTTTTAATAATTTATTCATTGCAGAAGTTCAATGGAACTGACTAACACTTGGTGGTGGAGATTACTAAGGCTGGTGACTTTTATGAGAGAGGGAACATCATTAAGTTTCGAACACAGATGCTAGTATTATATGTTACATTTGCTTTCAGTATCAAATGCATATTTCTGGAAGATATGTGTATGACTTTTTATGAAAATTATTTGTCAAGAATTATTTGCTGTGACCGCGATAGATGCACTTTGCTATTGCAAAACTCTATATTGTGTTAAAATATAAATTTAAATTCTGGACGCAGAAAAATGCTTCCTGTGTGACTAGGAGATTTGCCAGAAAAGCTAAGAAATATGTACTTTAGACGACGCCTCTGTATGGGATGCGTTACGTCAGCTATAAAAAATCCCGAGGTGTAAACTAATTCGTAATAATAGAGTTACCAATACAACAGGCGGGGGCGTTGTGGTGTATTACAACATCTCGCTCACTCATAAAATACTGCGGAAATCTAAAGAAGATGGAATCTTCTGTTAGGAGTTACTGATGGGATCACTAAGTTTCTCATTGGTATAGCTTATAATTCAAATCGAAATTTCACACCAGAAACTCTTTTTTCAGCATTGCACGAGCTTACTGCACCTTACGAACTTGTGATAGTTTGTGGTGACTTTAATTCTGACCTTAGAACTTGATAGTGAAGCATATCAGTTGCTGAATTCTGCCACCGCAGCTGGGTTGTCGGTATTTAACTTCTTTGCTACCCGTTTTCCCCAATTGCTAGTTTTATATGCATTTTGGAGCATATGGACATAATTTTTTATTTTTAATAAAAACTTAGTATCTAACTTAAAATAAACCTTAGCCTACCTAAACTAAATGTACAATACACACATAAACACACATAGTCATTATACACAATCATATACATATATCAGTATACACCTTTGTATACACTGATATATGTATATGTTTCTTAAATGCTAACCTAAACCTATGTAAGCTGGCCATCGTTATTTACTGAGCAAATAGATTGGTCAGCTCTGCCTCATTAGTGAGGCTGGTCCGTAATTGACGGAAACGACGACGAAACATCTTCCCCATCATTCAACCACCAGAAATGCTGGTGCTGCCGAACGACATCCCTCTTATCGCGATTCCCCACCGCCCTACTGAACCTGAGGCGATCCACACTGCCGTGTGCGACGTCTCTGTCGTAGTTGAGTCGCCTGTCCCCAGCTGTCCGAGCGACATGGAAGATTAACGGCACCGCTGATCTATCCTGGATCAACCCTTTCTGATCTAGGTAGACGAATGCTTCCGGTGGAACGAAGCCGTCAGAGCGCACACTCTCGTGGTAAAGGTAATTGGGGTAGTAAGCCCCAGATATCAGGTTATTCGTCGACGTCATTGCTCTTGCAATGTGCCTTCGAGTCAGCTTAATTACGAAGTTGTCCACTCGTATTAGGTTCGCCCTGTTGTAAAGGACCTCATTAGGATAAAATTTTTTGTACTCCGACTCTGGTGTTCTATACAAGCGAAGACAGGCCCTAAGGCAAGCCCTCTCAAACACCCGAATCTTTTCCATTAAGCTTGCTCGTACATTGAACCACACGGGACAACCAAATACCAGCATGGGCCTGATAAGGGCCATGTAGCAGATTACCTTTACCCTCGCATCGAGTTGGCTGCTATAAAACAGTCTCTTTGTAAGGGCAAAAGCGCATTTAGCTCTGGCCAGAGCAGCATCTACATTTTTGCCAAAATATAGAAACTGATCTAGCCAGACTCCAAGGTATCTGACTACATTTCGACAGGCAAGAGGCTGTCCGTGTTGTCCAATAATCGAGAACTTTCTCCAATTTTTTCGGGTATCCCTTGAGGCTCTAGACAACGGCGTCCTAAAGAGAATGGTTTCCGACTTCTGAAAGTTGATTTTCAACTTCCAGTCATCGCAAAATCGTCTTATCTTATCCAAGTCACGCTGCAAGAGAGTATTAATGACCTCGATTTTTGGACCTGTTCTGTACGCTATCAAATCGTCTGCGTACGCAATAGTATGGGGAAGTGAACCTATCAAGTCGCTTGTATAAATGTTGAATAGGATCGGCCAATTGACCGCACCTTGCTGAGGACCATTTTTAATTTGAAATATTCCAACAGAAGTCACATCGCCATTCTTCACGATGAAGTGTCTGTTAGTTAGCATATTATAAAGAATGTAAAAGAGTGGTTTACTGATCCCCAGCCTAGTCAGCTTATAGAAAAGACCCTCTAACCATACGGTGTCGAAGGTCTTCTCCAAGTCAACAAGGCAGGCACCAGTACATTGTTTTTTGCCTTTATTCCATTGGATATCGGACACCAGTATAGACGCGGCATGTGAGATATCATGTCCCGCCTTAAAACCGAATTGATTATCCGGAACTATATGTTTGTCCTCAACCCACCTAGACAGAGCTCTATTGATTACTTTTTCAAAAACCTTACTGATATTCGGAAGGAGACTTATCGACCGGAGATTCGCCGGATTGGATATATCCTTTCCCTTTTTGGGGATAGATTGAACCACCGCCGTTTTCCAATGCGCTGGATAATGTGCATTATTCATTGCATTATTAAACAGGGTGGTGTAAATGTCCACCGCTTCTAGAGGAAGATGTCGAAGCACGATGTTCGGAATACCATCGGTCCCCACTGATTTCTTAGCCCTGATTGTGTGGAAGATCTCACGGAGTTCTTCCTTCGAAATGAACGGGGGTAGGTCCCCCTCTCTGGAAATGACATTATTTGCCCTATTTTCGTCGCGGTCACCCGGTAAACCAGAGCCCTCGGATCGCCAGTTCCCTATTTCATTTCGAATGTAGAAGCCGTGCACCAAGACGCGACTGTCCAGGTCGCAATTAGGGCCAATGGTATCAATGGCCTTGTATACTTCCTGGAAAGTCGCCCCTATGGTCTCAACCTTCTCCTGTGGATCCTCGATCACAAAAAAGTCGTCATCATCAGCGGTCTCATTTGGATCAATACCTGCTATTGTCAGTAACCGTTCGTTTTCTGTTGTCCGGGCTATTTTAAGACACTGAAGGTCGTTTTGTTTTTTTTTCCGAAATAGTTTATTGATTTGCGGAAACATGTTCGGGTTGCTGGTGTTTACAGCCCGAACCTTGTTGTTCCAATATGAGCTTACAGCAATTCTGTAATTTTCTTTTATTAACTTTTGCACATTTTTAATCGACGACTTCAGCGTCCTAATCTCCGGATCTTGTCTGTCAGTTAACTGCCTGTACAAGTTTTTGAGTCTTGACAGAAGTCTACTTTTCTGTCGGTGCAGTGCGTCAATAGTAGGATTGCGGAACAGGTCTTCGTTAGTTGTACGTCGATACCGCGGTATTGTAGTGTCCATAGTTTGTTTAATTGTCTCGTCCATCTGTTTTAGATAATTGTCGATCTCCTCGTTTGACAAATTCCTATTGGACGGTGGGTGGAGCGTGTTCGAGGAGAGCGCTCTGTTCAAGGTTGCGGAGAAGCGCGTCCATCGAGTCTTACTGTAGTTGTAAGAATATCTTTGGACAAACTCCTCCAATTCCGCAATTTCGTTGGGAACTGTAATTTCGGTGCTAAAACCGCAATGGTCGCTGTCATACACGAATGTGCGCAGACAGTTTAGCGTTTGTAAATTCGTACCTGTCAGTCGTATACGTTCGTCGTACAGCAGTAGATCCAAATAAGACCCGCCTCTGGGAAACGACGGGTTATCCGTCGCTTTAAGACCGAGTCTGTACATGACATCGTGCTGACCCCACCAATCGAGTAGTAGGTTCCCTCTAGTATTTGGCAAATTATTTCCCCAATCTCTGTGTCTAGCGTTGAAATCCCCGCCGATTATAAAATAATTCTCCCCCGATTCCAGCCTCAGAAGTCGAAAAATCGTGTCGAGCTCTGTAATGAATAGAGTGGATTGTGAACAGAGACCAAGTACAGCCGCTTTCCACTGCGGAGCGGGATGTAAACGACGACTGCCTCCAACACCCGGAACCTGCGCAACACGCCCTTGTACACTCTGTGAAATTTTATACCTTCTTTAATGAAGATCGCGACACCGCCTCCACGTTTGGATCTGGGCCGGTTTCTTCTTCTAACAATATAATTATTGTACTCCAGTTTGTGCTTATCGGTTAGCTTGGTTTCGCTAGCGAAACGCACATCAGGAGTTTGGTCTTGTAGCAATTTAAACATCGCGGCTCTTCGTTCGATCTTAATCAGTGAATTAACATTCACCGCAAGGACCTTCCAAGTTTGCTCCACCATGTGCGTACCCATTACGACATGTGTTGCGTTAGGCCCGGCTGGGTGTTTAAATTTCGCTTTAACGACAGAAGACAGCATTAAGTTTTAGAAGCATTAAATTCTACCCTGTTTGTGGTTCCCCAATTATTTATGCTTTTAATATCAGAATTTAATGACCTTAACATACGATGGCATTCCCTTTCTACAGCCGAAGTCCGGGAACGAATATGAAAAGCAGAGAGCACTGTCGTCAGCAAAGGAATACATTGGATTAGAAGTAACAGACAAGAGATCGTTGATGAAGCCTTGGGGCACACCAGTATTTATTTTGTGAATATCAGACTTGAAACCATCGAAGACAACTTGAATTGAACGATGGGAAAGTTAGTTCCTACTCCTTTTAAGAAGAAAGTCATGGATCCCAAAAGCACGCATTTTCGACAAAAGAGCCTGATGAAAAACTCTGCCAAATGCCTCAGAAATATCAAGTGCAACTATCTTGCTTTCGCCAGATTGATGTACGCTTTGGTTCCACTTTTCCGTGAGACATGTTATCAACTCACCAGTACACCTGTTGCTACAAAAACCGCACTGCCGGTCGTTGAGAAGTTTTCGTGTTTCCAGATATTTCATGAGCTGACGATTGAAATGACCTTGAAAAGAAGGGACGTTAGTGCCATGGATCTGTAGGAAGTGAGGGAACGAGATTCGCTTTTTAGGGACGGGCTGGACAAATACTGTTTTCCAACTGCTTGCAAAGAGTCCTAAAGAGTAGGATTGATGAAAAAGCTTACGCAGTGGTTTTGCCAGCGAGGAAGAACACCTCTTCAGAAGAAGGGGAGACATACCATCAGGACCAGCGGATTTATGTATGTTGAGATCTTTAAGTACTCTTGCTACTACACGAGTGCGAAAGTAGATTCGTCGACGCATTCAAGTGTAGGCGGAGTCGAAGAACAATCTGGAAGTATTGAACTGGCCGAAAAGTGTGCAGCTAGCTTTGTCTAAAGAGCTGACAGCTAGAATGTCATTGTACATGAGCGTTGGAATAGAGGATGAGGCAGAATTTCTGATGTTTTTGACAAACGACCAAACTCTTTTACTACCTTTGGGACATTGTAGTATTTTTTGCCTCAACTTTTGATAGTCTTTCCTTTCCTCGTTCGGGTTGGTTTTGAAGGACCGCAAAAACATTTCTCTAATCCTGATAGCGGATTACGGTATCGAAGGCTTTCTATAAGTCAATCAGGCAGGCACCAGTGCACTGGTTCTTGGCTTTGTTCCATTGGATATCAGCAACCAGTTTAGACGCAGCAACGAATTGATTATCCGGAACTATATGTTTGTCCTCAACCCACTTAGTCAGGACTCTATTGATCACCTTCTCGAACACCTTACTGATGTTTGGAAGAAGACTGATCGAGCGGAGATTCGCCGGATTGGAAGTGTTTTTATCCCTTTTGGGGATGGGATGTACCACCGCTGTTTTCCAATGCGCTGGATAATGTTCATTATTCATTGCATTATTAAACAGGCTGGTATAAATGTCCACCGCTTCTAGTGGGAGATGTCGAAGCACAATGCTCGGTATTTCATCGGTTCCCACTGATTTCTTACTTCTAAGTGATTCGAAGATCGTTTGGAGCTCTTCCTTCGAAATGAACGGGGGTAATACCCTATAGTTGGTGATGACATTATTTGCCATATCTTCGTCACTGAACTAAGTGAAACCCGAGCTCTCGAATCGCCAATTTCACAATTTAAATTCGAATTTAGAAATTGTGCACAAGGACTCGATTCTCCAGATCGTGGTTCGGGCCAATGATAACATTCGCCTTGTACACTTCCTGGAAAGTCGCTCCTATAGCCTCTACCTGCCCCTGCGGATCCTCGATCACAAAGAAGTTGTCATCATCAACAGCCTCATTTGGATCTATGCCCGCTGCTACCAGTATTTGTTCGTTGTTCGTCGTTCGGGCGATTTTAAGACATGGAAGGTCGTTCTGATTATTTCTCCGAAATATTTTATTTATTTGCGGGAACATATTCGAGTTGCTGGTATTTACAGCCCGAATTTTACTGTTCCAATACAAACTTACAGATGCTCTGTAATTTTCTGTTATTAATGTTTGGGGGTTTTTAATCGACGACTTCAGTGTCATGATCTCCGGGTTATGTCTGTCAGTAAACTGTTCAAGATTTTTAGTCTTGACAGCAGTCTACTTTTTTGTCGGTGCAGTGCGTCAATATTTGCGTTGCGGAATAAGTCTTCTTCGTCAGTGTGTTGGTACCGAGGTATCGTTTTGTCCATTGTTCGTTTGATTGTCTCGTCCATTAGTCTGTCAATCTCCTCGTTTGACAGATTTCTGTTGGACGGTGGGTGGAGCGAATTCGAGGAGAGTGCTCTAGTCAGTGTTCTGGTGAAGTGTGTTTAACGCACCCTACTATAATTGTAGGAATGCCTTTGAACAAACTCATCCAATTCCGCAATTTCGTTTGGAATTGAGATTGATTGATGCTGAGACCGCAATGGTCACTCTCATACACGAAAGTGCGTAGACAGTTTAAAGTTTTTTGGTTAGTGCATGTCAGTTGTGTTCGTGAGTCGAACAGCAGAAGATCCAAATAGGACCCGTGTCTGGGAAACGACGGACTATCCGTCGCCTTAAGCCCGAATCGATACATCACACTGTGCTGACCCCACCAACAAAATAAGATCGTTAAGACGGCCATTCCCTTCTTCGCCCGCTGCATTGTCATTAGAATTAATTGTGTCATTATTCGTCGAGGAAGAAGAGGAACAGGATATCTGCTTGTGAGGCCGGTGAAAATTAATTCTCATTTGTGGAGGTAGAGCTTTTAATAAGATTGATCTCAACACAATCGTATATTGAGAAGATGGAACTTTGAGGGCCGTTAGGCTTCTCATCGTTGAACTTGTTTCATTATATAAATGTCGTAGTGCTTTTGCATCTGTGGGTGAGTGAACATATTTGATAGACATCATCTGTTGAATGTAATTTTCCACTATCTTCTCAATGTTTCCATATTCTTCTATAAGAAGGAATTGAGTTTAGTTGCCGAGTTGAAATTCACATTCTCATGCACCGCTCTTTTAAATTGCTCCCAAAATGGCAACCAATTTTCAAACTCTTCGTTGAACTTTTTTAGCTCAAAGTTCTTTAATTTTAAGCCGTGGTAAGAATTCCCGCTGCCGTTTCCATGTAATGAAGCATTATTCCTCTCGTCAAAGGTTGATTGATTATGTGGATTGACCTTGAATTTTTATCGCAAATGATGTTCTAGAGTAGAAATCATCATCACGGACTTGTCGTCGTACTCAATCACCGATTCGCATTCTTTCTTGAAATCCTCTTCCCTAACCGTACTTCGCATAGCCTCATCTGCCTTTTTCATGTTAATATGAGCGTTTTTTAAATGATCGAGGAACGTGATTAATTCTTGCTCGACTTTATCTGTCTCATTCATAGAAGAAAAATCAACCGCTTTAAGATACTCGGATATTGATTTGCACAATTTGGTAACTTGACCGCGACACGTGCCCCGATAGACAGCTTCCGTAGTTAAGTTTTATAGTTTATAGTTTTATTTTGTTTTTGGATGTATAATATTCCACACGCTATTTCATACAATTGACGATCCCGGGTTTCGGCACCACGTAAAAAAAATAAAGGGTCCGCCATCTAACGTTTTTTTTTTTCAACTAGTGCTTATTTCGTGAATGGTAACACTTAGCTCATGTCTGATTTGACAGATAATTAGTTTTATCCTTCCGCTGAACGAATATGATTGCGTATACGCTTGAACAATGCTGGGAAATATTGCGACATTACTTTGAAAATCATGATGCCGATTTTGCCAAAAAAAATCATCTTTTCAGATGAAGCTCATTTTCATCCTGGCGGGTATGTAAACAAGCAAAATTGTCGCATTTGGGGCACAGAAAACCCGCACGCATACATTGAAAAGCCGATACACCCAAAACGAGTCACTGTTTGGTGCGGATTTTGGTCCAGGAGCATAATTGGGCCATTTTTCTTCGAAAATGAGCAAGAAGTTGCCGTTAAAGTCAACGGCGATCGTTATCGGGCCATGTTGAACAAATTTTTGTTCACAAAAATTGAAGAGGAGGATATTGGCAACATTTCGTTTCAACAGGACGGCGCTACGTGCCACACAGCCGAAGCTACACTCGATGTTTTGCGCCCTGTTTTTGAAGATCGCATTATCAGCCGCAGAGCTGATGTCGTTTGGCCACCTCGGAGCTGCGATTTGACACCGTTGGACTATTATTTGTGGGGTGCCGTAAAAGATAAGTGTTACGCCGACAAGCCAGAGACAATTGACGCTTTAAAGGACAATATTCGTGAAGCCATTGGTGATTATTAATTATTAACCGGAAGGATAAAACTAATTATCTGTCAAATCAGACATGAGCTAAGTGTTACCATTTACGAAATAAGCACTAGTTGAAAAAAAAAATGTTAGATGGCGGACCCTGTACTATTTCAAATAAGAAAAGCCGCTCTTTTAACTTCGTCACAGCTTTATTACCGGTTATCGACCGTCTCGGTGGAAAGTAAATTATACACTGACTAGGCTAGAATTTGGACATTAATTACATGACATGTGTGTATGAATGTATGTATATTAGATGTAAGTGTAGTAGTATATACATATATGGTTTAAATTTCTTCAATGTTAGCTCGTTTGCCTGTGCCGCAGCCTTGCACTTTTTTCATTACTTATGCCCTGCTTGTCAGTCTCTGGAAAGAGCTAGGCTTGTTGAATGAAGTGTCATTAGTCAGTAGTTGTTAGTTGAAATAAATCTTCTATGACGAGAAAGGACATTTGAGAGTATCAGGCATTTGGTCAGTTAGTAGTTAGTAGCTTTTGTTTTTGGCTGTCATTAGCCTTGAACTAATGCTTACTTGAGCGATAGCGGCACTCTATCCGCTAATGGTGAAAGCTTGAACCTTCAGCAGCAGCATCCTATAATTTGACGAGCATGCAATGCAATTCCAGTTCTTAACGTAAATCAACGACAGCTGATTTGATTATTAATATATGTCCCACCGGAACTCTTCCTAATCCCCAGTTGTATTTTTGAAATGACCAACGGTGTATGAAAAAATAGGCATTTTCACTTAAAAAGGAAACACATCAACCCTCCACAATGTCTGACTTAAAGAATGCAAAGATAAATCAAAACGAACGAGAACAAATAAAACAAAAGAAATATTTGGAATGCTTATTTAATGAAACGAGCAAACTTACTCCAAACGCAATAAATTAAAACGTCGGAATATTATATACCAAACCTCCAACCCAACCCGAAGATAGACTTCACTTCTATTCAAGAGCCGCCTGAGCCGGAGCACACAAATTCCCAGCAATAATTTCGTGAATATAACGATATGGATAACCTGGAAAAATGCTGTTCACCCCTATTTGTCGTGGTTAACCGCAATTGTTCAGTTTGGGCGGAAAGTCGGTTAGGTATTGCCAAAGCACAGATACGAGTATGTCTACCATAAGCGTGACGCTTTTAATTTACTACCAACGATAAAATTTCCCTCAAATTGAAGATTACGAGCCAAAATTGTGCCTGTGGGTAATTTATGTCCAAAAACATGTTAAAGCTCTGAATGGTGTCCTTAATCGCTGGTGCTACGCACGGGTAACTTTAAAAATTACCTTTCAAAACTGATTGAAACAAAAATGGAAATTTCCATGAATAGTCAATGTGCATAAGTGACAGCAGCCCCAGACCTCAGGCCCATCCTTTAGATATTTTAATAAATTCAAGGGATATCGTCATAAAGGCATCTCAACACAAATATGTCAAACGGTTCATGTATTGATTATTGGCCTGTGAGGGATTCGAAGTTTATCTAATCAACGTCACTAATCCTTTCAGTGTGTTTAGTTTGGCCTCGAAAGTATGATATGAGTACTTAAAAATTGTTTAAAATTACGTTACTACTCGTAGTAGTTCAGTAACGTTCAGAACTGAAATTACATCAATAATCTAGGACTGCCAAATTGACAGTTAGTAGTTTAATTGAGTCACATTTCATGGTGGATCATTAATCTCATGATTTTCAGTAATAATTGTTTTGGTGCGTGCTTCTGTCGATTGGGTAAATGTCGTGACTGCTTTACATTATTCGTATATTGCCAAAATGAAGTGGATTGATTAACTTCATTCCCTCACCTGTCTTTCTCCAACAATGTTTTCCTGTCATTTGTCTTGATAGTAAACAATTTGACACTTTGTTTCGTAGGTTGGTAATTCTGTTAAATGATTTCTTGGTTGCACTGCTTTTGACTTTTCCTTTGAAGTATGTAGATGTCATTTGAGTGTTGTTATTGTTGGTGCTGCCAGCGTGGAGTTTTATTTAAATTAAATCTGAAGTTGTCTTGTTAGACTTGGAATTGAATTTGAATTTGATGTCATCATACTCTGAAAGTCAATTTGTTGGAGGCAAATTGATTTCTCATGAAGAAAACTTAGAACGCGGTGAAGTTTTGTTTGAAAAAGTTCTTACGACGCAATGCAACTCTGTTCGATGCTGCTTTGGAGGAGTTATTCTGAGAAGGTTACATCAAGATTGTTACATCAAATTGAGTTGATTAGACTTAGATTTAGATTTATTTATTGTACCATACATGCTTACACAGTAAGAATTCACTTATAAGTCTGTGAAAGATAGACAGTTTTCAATTCATATACATAAATGGTTTGAAAGTTAAGTTAAATTGCTTTTATATTAATTAAGCTTATTCTTATGTTTTGAATTTATTTTAAATTAATTCTAATTGAAATTGCTTGAAGTGGGATAGGGATGGGAAAAAGGTTGCTCTAGTTTCTAAAAAAATTTTGAAGCTCGTTTTTGAATCGTCGTGCATCAGTTAGCTCTCGCAAGTTACGTGGGAGTGAATTCCGGAGGCGGATAGCTGCAACAAAAAACTGTCTTTCGGATGTTAGACAAGAAAAACACGGAAGAACCAGACACGAAGATCTGTTAGATCTGTTAGATCTGTTAGATGTCGGAAACTGGATTTTTTCATAAAGATACGAAGGTTGTCTACTTAAGATTATGTTAAAAAGAAGTATGACTGTTCGAAATTTTATATAGTTATAAAACGACATGTTAACTAGGTGTTCTGCGAGATGTGAAACGTGATTATGTCTTTTTAAACCGTATACATATCGAACAGTAGTATTGGAAGCCACTTGAAGTTGCCTGTTACTCTCGGCATCACATCCATAAAAAGTTTCAGATCCGTAGATACGAGGGGTGTTCAATATATTCTCGGTATCGATATGAAGGAAAATGCGAATTCAATTTAAATTGTTTTTATTTTTCAATATAATCTCCCCTAACATCAATGCATTTGTTACATCTTGAGATAAGCTTTTTTAAACCCTCAAACAAATAAATTTCCCCTTTCTCTGCAAAATACCCATTTATTGCCGACTTGAGTTCTTCATCATCCGAAAATCTTTTTCCACGAAGACATTTTTTCAAATCCGGAAACAGGAAATAATCACTAGGGGCAAGGTCTGGACTATAGGGTGGGTGTTGGATTTCTTCGAAACCACAATCTCGCTCAGCAGCCTTGGAAACTCGCGCCGTGTGAACAGGAGCGTTGTCATGAAGAAGCAACACACCCGCTGCGAGTTTACCCCGTCTTTTCTTTTTAATTTCCTCCCGCAAATTATGCAAAGTGGAAGCGTAGGATATGGCGTTGATGGTTTCACCTTTTTTTTGTACTCAATGAGCAAGATTCCCTTTGAGTCCCAAAAAACTGTGGCCATGAGCTTCCCGGCAGACGGAGTGACTTTGAACTTCTTCGGGGGGTCTGTTCCTTTTTTATGCCACTGCATCGACTCTTGTTTGCTTTCAGGGTCATAGTGGTGGACCCATGTTTCGTCCCCAGTAACAATTCGATCCATAACACTGTCCGCGTTCTCACTACACATCTCCAAAAGCTTTCTACAGCACGCGATTCTCACTTTTTTCTGAGGCGCTGTGAGCATTCGTGGCACCCACCTTGTACTGACCTTTGAAAGGTTAAGATGGTCATGAAGAATGGTGTGAATGGTACCAATTGCAAGCTTGGTGATCTCTGCCATCATTTTCACCTTTATTCGGGCATCCTCAAGAACAAGTTTTTCGACTTCTTTGATGCTTTCTCCCGTAAAAGCAGTAGCCGGGGCGCCGGAGCGGGGGTCGTCTTCAATGCTCTCTCTGCCTCTCTTGAACTCACTTGACCACTTTTGCACAGTTGATAATGAAGGTGCGGAACCCTGGTAAACAGCCACCATCTCTTCATGAATAGTTTTTTGACTTTTTCCTTGCTTAGTGAGAAATTTAATTACAGCGCGATGCTCAATTTTCACCATCATCGTCTCAGTTGCCATTATGATTCTGTTTAACTAGAGATAAAACGCGAATTAATAATCACATTTATATGAAATTTTACATGAATGCACTAAATAAGTCAATTTATATATACAACCACAGCTTCACCCCGATACCGAGAATATGTTGAACGCCCCTCGTAAGTGGCCGTGGTGTATTGGTAGTAGCAAACGCTTCTCACTCGGAGGGTCCAGGTTCGAATCCTGCCCATGGCAAGTCCGTTTTTCATTGTGTAATTGGAACTCAGACAGAAAAATTCTGCGTGTGAAGGCATAACACTGACACGTAGATTTGGCTGTTGTAGAGTTTCAACCAGAAAAAACTAGTGCTAGTTATAATTTCGAATCACTCTGAGTGAAGAAAAACTCTCCGTCCTATTCGGACTCCCACCCCTGGAGAGCAAACATAGAAACCAAACACACCTGAGTTTCAAATCACTACAAAAACAATTTTCCTTTCTCCTCCTTCTATCTTTCCGCCCGACCAACAGTAAATTATAAAATTATAAAAAAAATTATAAAAAAAAAAACCTACAGGAATGACTAACGTTTTAGCAAGTAGCAGTCTTATTTCGAAAGGAATAAACTTTTGAGCAGTATATAGGGTTCGTAGAATACCGTAAGTTTTCCCTACTAATGTATTTATGTGGTTGTTCCATGTAAGGGTTCTGTTGAAGACAAGACCTAGATTTTTCGAAGACTCAACAAATTCAATTTCAGAGCCGTTTAGCATTACGTGAGGGAAATAAGACAGATCTAACTTTTTTTTAGAAATAACTAAACACTTATACTTTGTTGGATTAAGTATTAGGCCGCTTTTGAGTGACCAATCAGAAATTCGTTCCAGATCCTCATTTAAAACACTGACGCAATTTTCAATTAGACCCAAGGAACAGTTTTGATAAATTTGTATAGCATCGGCATAGATATGCTTAGATGAACTTAGTATGACAGAAGCAATATCGTTAATATATATGGAGAACAATAGAGGCCCTAGAATAGAGCCTTGGGGAACTCCTTGCCTTAAGAGAAGAAAATCGGAAAGGCTGCCATCAAGTGACACGGCCTGTTTTGTTTCACTGAGATGGGATGATATTAGTTTAACAGCAGTGGAGTAAATTGAGAAAAAGCGTCTTAATTTGCTGAGCAGGATCGAGTAATTAACCATATCAAAAGCTTTGGAGAAGTCTAAGAGTACCAGAAAAGTAACATTGTCCCTATCTAATTTGTCTCTTATATCTTCTATGACGTTCATCAAAGCAGTTGTACAGCTGTGTTTAGCTCGGAAACCCGACTGTACTTGTAGCAACAAGTTATTTTCAATAAGGTAATAATTAATTTGCTTATGCATAATTCTTTCACATATTTTAGATAAAAAAGGTAAGATTGGTCTGAGTTCTTCACCTTTAGATCTCTTAGGTATTGGAATTATTTTTGCTAATTTCCATTCGGTGGGAAAGATGCCGTTCATAAAAACAGTAATAATGATATGAGTTACAAATGGTAGTAGTAACGGCAAGACCGCTTTAACAAAAATCGGATTTATCTCATCGAAACCTACAGCATTGGACTTAACAGACAGAAAACTTTCTACTATGTCCAATTCATCTACCCTATTAAATACAAAAGACGTTTCAATCGGTAAAGAAGCATCCTCGAATGAATAGTTAACTGCCGGAGCATTGCAAAGTTGGTTTGACAAAAACGTTCGATTTAGTTCGTTGGGATCGATTGTGGTAGAATAAGTAGCTTTTTGCTTCCCGATTCCTAATTTTCGAATGTCATTCCAAAGTTTATGATCACCTGAGGAAGAACAAAATCGGTTGGAATAGAATTGTGTCTCAGCATTGCGTATTTCACGAACAACACTATTTCGTAGACTTTTGTAAGCCTGATGAAGCTCTTCTACCCGAAAATGTTTCCATCGTCGATACGCCTCATCACGTTGTGTCATTAAATCTCGAATTTCATTCGTTAACCAGGCTTTTGTTTGGTCTTTTACACTACCAGTTTTATTTGGTCATCATTGGAGAGGTCATACAACAGATAAGGTTCCATGGAATCAAATGAATGTGTTTTTCAAGAGAGGGCATATCAATACTTTTGAAATCTCTGTATGTATAAGTGGATGCTTCTACATTATTTTCAATATGCAGAGATTTGGTCATAAAATAATACTTTGTCAGGATTATTTACAAAAAGGACATCTACTAGTGTACTGGAGGAGCTGGTAAAGTGCGTAGGGACTTGACAATTCACGGGTTTTAAATCAAACAATTACATATTTTCGGTTAAATGTCTTTCACATAACAAATTACTATTAATATCACCACAAACAATGACAATGCTTGCGCAAGTCGAAACTTCTTCCAAGACGTCGTAAATAGGTGTCAAATCAATATACATACCTATTTGGTCTATAAACAACACCTAAGCAAACACTCCTTTCGCCCCAAGTTATACATGCGAATAAATATTGAGAGGCAGAGCCTTTTGGCGAGCGACATCTTCATCGACAGTTTAAGCCCATTCTAACGTATATGGCAACGCCTCCACCAGTACGATCACATCTATCTGCTCGAAAAAGTTTGTATCCGCTTATATCATAGACAGCATCCTTCACATCATTATTAAACCAGGTTTCCGGTTTGAGTCTACAAATATGTCTTTAAATTCATCCAGTTTTGGGCTTAAGCTTTGCGCATTCAAATGGCAAATCTTAAGACCGTAGTCATGATTACAAAAAATTCTTATCATAGGTCGAACCGTGTACTCTCTACCATCACCAATGGAACTTACTCTACTTTCATCTAGATCTATATGTGAGATGTAAAATAATACGAGAACCAAGTAATACACGCAGATCAAGAACATAAATTTCCTCTTCCTTAAAGCAACGTAAATTTATGAAAAGGGGCATTAGGGATAATTTCAAGCAAATACAGTACAACAGTTAAAAAAGAAAGTAAAATAAGAAAAACAAAAACTAAGAAATGACACTATGTACTTGTTGGTGACGATCAGTGTTGATTTGTTGTTTTATGTGTCTTCTTCGGCAGGCACCTCTGCACTCTCTCTCACATAAACGGCACCGAAATGTGTGTAAACAGAAAACAGCTCTTTGCTGCGCTTGAGACGCATAGCTCGCTGGTATAAGGAGCGGTTTTTTTTAGTTAGACTCCCGTACATATAGATTATATGCTTTAATGTCTACGTCTTGATTACAGGGTTAATCATCCGGATTTTCGTTTTCATTGAAGAAAGTAGAGGTTCTACTGAAACGATTTGTTCCTTTAGTCGTCGAGTTTAATTGGATCAATTTATTTGTAAGTAATTTGATTAAATTTCGTTCTGCCTCTAACTTGGCTGCCTGTACTATATTATTTCAACATCCTTTGATGTAAAGGCGTCATCGTTTCTTCAAAAAAAAAGGGACTGTCAAGTACTTTGTCTTTGTACGTAAAGGTGATGGGAGCATAGACGTTATAGCCTGGACTATCATATTCGATAACAGAGCATCGATTAATTATATGGAAGGATACTTTTCAGCTAAAATGACTGACTATATTTAGCCAAGTTTTTCAAGCCTTTAATTATGACTCTCGGCGGAAAAGCATAGGAAAAGTAAATTAAATCCTTTTATGTCACGTAGCTTTTCGAACACACATCATGCTTATCAATGCGAACAATATTGTGAGTAATTATGCTTCGAAATCTAATAAGTAGGACGGAATATACAAACTCAAAATACTTGGTAATCTAGGGTCTAGTGGCCTTGCTTATATCTCAAATGTTCTGTCTCACATATGCCTTTAGTGCATGCATTTCTGTTGTTTCGAATGATTGCTCTAGCATTGGCGATTCAATCTTTTTGGCTTCCTGCACCAAGGGCGATTCCTTCAAATTGTATCACAGTTGTCAATTTCGATTTGGAGCAGCTTGTGCTTTCTGACTTACTGGACTACACTCATATTTTGATAGAACTCGTAGGGCTCACAGTTATTCCTCCCTTCCTCACTAGGAAAGTCGCTGACCTCCGAGAAACGACGGCAAATATAGTTATGCCATCTATAGTTATGTTCATATGAAACCAAACTGTCAATGGATAACATAGCAGAGAATGCAGGCAGTCTTAAAGCAGATTCGGGTCCAGAAAAACTTTCATTCATCTGGGGTGCGTATATTTCCGCTTGGAAGACGTTACTGTCCTCCAAAAAGATATCAGCACCAAATCATCACGGACTGCACTCCTTTTTGCCTAAAACCATGACTGGGTAAAAGGAAACTCGATTCCGTGTTTTCGCAGAAACAGGTGTTCTGGTGCAATAGCATCAGACATCATGACCAGAGCCGGAAGGGTTATTAAAACTTTCATGCGTGTACTACTAAATTTTAAACGAGTGGTGACTTTGAGAGTATCGGTTTTAATATTAATATTAAAGGAAGAGGAATTCACCAGTTCATCTGAGCTACGAGTAGGCATGCTAGAGAAAGCCCGCATGTAGCCGTGTTGTGACCAATAATGTCAACAAAATTTTCATTGCCGTGTGTGCACATGGTTTCAAATTACATAACGCTGCGCTGTAGTGTCTGGATTCATCTCTAATGGAATGTGCTTCCAAATTGCACAGTTTGCGAGTTGGTGAATTCGTGAAACCCTGTTTCCAATAAATGTTTTCCATTTGGATGGTGTTGCCTGAATCCAACATAACGTAATGACGGAATCCGTCCATGCGTACATTTTTAAGGCATCCAATTTTAGGACTTGTGTGGTCTCCTTCAGCAGTTTTGCCAGTAGTGTTGCTCCGCTGAGTTCTAATCGAGGTAACGTTACTGATGCCAGTGGGGCCGCCTTTGTTTTAGACATTACCAAATGCATATGAACATGCCCGTTCGCATCGAAAACACGAAGGTAGACGGCTGCAGCATAAGCTCTCCCTGATGCATCACTGAATCCGTGAACTTCTGGTTATTGTGTGTTCATCCAACGTGGGATTTGGATTTTTTGAATCGACGGCAGATCTTCCCGAAACTTTAGCCACTCGGGTTTCAAATCCTCTGGCACTGGACCATCCCAGTCAAGGCCTCTTGCCCAAAGCTGCTGCATTATGATTTTTGCTTTGACGATGCCACCTTCCAAGTGCAATAGTACTTGGAGGTTCCATAATCGAAATTTGGTTTCATAATTTTTGTAAAATAAGCATAATTTTAGTATATAAGTTAGAGTAAGAAAATAAAGTTTTTTTAGTTGTTCGTCACCTACAGAAATATAGAATTGTTATTTCCCCCCATCAGCGGTAAGGAGTAGCAAATCTACATTGGTCATTCGAGCCGGATTCGTGTAGGAGTTGATTCAAAAGATACTACACCTTTTCGCCGCCATAAAGCTGACAACGCCTTTTACATTTTCTACGTCGATGAAAATGCCCAGCGCATTTTCATTGTTGTCGAGTGCCCATTTAATTCTGTCAACCAAATTCTGAAGGGCAGACTCGTAGGATCTTTCGCGTTAATTTTGTGGCATCTTGAAAATAGGAGGCATTCGCAGGTAAGCTTTACGAACATGAGGTTTGACCATTCTCTCCATGTTTAAGTCAGCCTCATTAATCGGAAACTTGGCCAGTGTTCAGTCATTATTTGAAATTTCCCGTATAAAGGCTACTATAACTGTTCAGTGCCAGTGCCAGACTGTTGTATTCCTTCTTGTAGCATTGCTGAATTTATCGATGACTAATATTAGTGTTGTGTTACTCGGGTTCCTTGCAGCCTAGGTGATAAATGCCGAATGTAAGTCATTTCTGCAAAGTGAATCTCCACCATGTGACAGAGAGTCCCTGCTTATGACTTGTGTATGTACCTGCCGTCAGATCTTTTGAATGTGACTGATTTCACCCTTTTACTAGCGTGCCTGTTTCACTGAGTATTTCGATTTAAACGCCAAAGCCCTTATTGAAATGCTTTAAGGAATGCAGTCCTCCTTATAATTTACTAAGAAGTTTTCTGGTTTCCTTTCGCAATCCCTGCAAATTTGTTAAGGGCAACGTTCAGGTTTTTAACTGTTTCCGCTAAATCTTATTTCGTTCTGAGCGTATGCGGAACATTCACGAATCTCCTGAGCTCCTCTTTGAGGTGTCTGCAGTCTATTATATGTTGATTCCCCGTCAGTGGGAATGCAGCTGAGTGTGGCGTAGTTTATTGTCGAGGCCTAGAGGCTACACTAGATAGAAGATTCTGATATTACTTTTCAGTCTTAGCGAGCCTATTAACCTAGGAGATGTGTGTCATGTGCGCTGCATTTACAACTGCTCTACAGGTACTCGACGATTATTATGGTTCTTGAGACATTTGGATAGCATCCTGAATGCTTTAGCATTTTTTACAGGGCAAAGAAGGCCGCGTTAAATCTCAGCCTTTAAATGCAATAAGCTCTTCCACAAATGTACGAGTATACACTGATTACCGTTCATAAAAAAATCACTTCTTTACATGATGTCTATGTAGGAACTACTTAAAAATAAATGGGCAGGTAGGTACACTTAAATTTAAATCTCAAACTCAGTTTTGAAAATGTCAAAGATTTCCAGAAACTGTCGCCTACTTTTCAGCACCTGGTCCTGTGTCATTCGAAGAAAGAGAAAAGCTGATGACATTGCCAAAACAGGCACACAGCCATAGTAATGTCATACTCATACTCGTAACAGATCTGATAGACAAGATGGCAAATGGTCAGATGGCATAACTTTCAAACTAAACAGACAAGACTGGCCCAATATCATCTGAGGCGCACAAACAGTCTCTTGTATGTGAAAAAGTCACGAATCAGAATTTTAGTTAGCAGAGTGTTGTATAATTTTAAGCTGTGCCACTTGATCCCGACGATTAAATGTTTAAGCCTCTTATCTTATCAAAAATTAATCAACCTACGACCTTAGTTTATTAGGTGTCTCTCAAGTTCGTTCGTACAAAGATTATCATGTTGTTTGCTTGAGAAACTTTAATTAATAAGGTATTCTCTGTAGGTGACCAGACACCATCGACCTTTGTTACTGTTCAACCAAACCATCAAAAGCAATCAAATTTAAAGTACGTGCAATTTGAGTCCTAAAGCATTTATTCCTCCACAGATATCCCAAATTCGATTTATATCTAAGGCAACCCAAAAGTTTTTTAAGCCAACTTAAATGTAACCTTAATCATATTGCCAACAAAATCATCCCTTTCACTACTCGAAAACAGCTCCACCCCAAAAGACACCTCCAAAAATCCATTCTCGAGATCTTTCAACTTTTCCTTCCCATTCAAAATACATAGACAATAAAATCGTTGACCTTAACTTTTTCTATTATTTACCCAAAACATCCCTTGTAGTCAGAACAGAGTGCTCCCGTCATCCTGTCGCTTGTGGGTTATTCAGATAAAACTTTACTTTCATCGTTACAAGCCCCGAAGCAGACGTATTTATTGTATAAGGCTTTATTCAAATCATCTCCCCACAAACCCGAAAAGGGCGAGGAAAAAGGAATACAAATAAATAAATAAAAAATTCCAAAGCAATCACGTGAAGCATGCTCCAACCGTTCCATTCGATTCCCGGACAGGTATCCTCACAAGGAGGTACAATACCTTAACCTAAATTCCAACTTTCGCAAACGAATTACCTAGATAATCGCAAATTTATTGCTGCCAAAATCGTTGCTCCCATAAAGCGAAATTTTGACACTTCACTGACTTTGGCACAAACAAGAAATTTGGCAAATAAACTGCCACATCAGCGGACCTTGTTTTTTTTTAAGATGTAATCGTTTCTTGAGCAGTTTTCGGACTAAGTAAATTGAACCACATCCCTCCGAGCTAAGTTACATTATGTACGGTCTCGCAGCTTGAATTGAATGTTGTCAATTTATGTTGAAATCAGATTCTTGCCTTCCATAGGCAGGGACCGACGCGACAGATGGGAGTTTATCTCTAAATTGGATTTGAAAATCTTATTGGTGTTGGGGATTTGTAATGGAATTGAGATTGCCACCTCAGAGTGAAATCTTGTTGAGTGCAAAGCCCACTTGGTAATCCGGAAGTAGAAAAGAATCTTCTAAATCGATAACACCTTCACACGACATTGCGCTGAAATAATATTTATCCGGTTCGGCAAAATTACCGGTGTCGGAATGGATCACAGTCTATCCGTAAGTAGGCATAATCTCGTATCACAGCGTTGTAAGGCATTTCTAGACCACAAATTTGCTGAAGTGTTTGCATTTAAGTCAACTTCTTCTGATTGCTGTTCCTTTTTCCAGGGATTTATGTTAAATTCGTTTCTAATTAGACACTCATCGAGTGTGGTTTAAAGACTTACGAATACCTTCGTCAGAGGAGTTTTAGAATATTCGTACCTTGGAAATCATTTGGTGTGGCAATTACGAGTATTATCATTTTATGTGCCTGATGCGACGGTAAGGCACAGGACTACGAGTATGTTAAGTGAACGAAAAGAGATTCCTTACTCTCGAGTTGCGCCATTAAAATGGAATTTCTGATTGAATTTGTAAGATGGTTAAGGAATTAATTAAAAATTTACATATCACTGCATGTCGTTTCGTACTCGTAGTCACCCTTTTCAAGAACACAAAAAATCACAGGGTGTACAAAGACAGTTTTGTACGATTTTTCACTCCTAACAATCCATTTTTGTTTTTTATTTAATTTGACACCCCTAAGTGCCAAATGAGTGTGACGCTATAGCAATTGACTGTGAATTGAGTAGAATGAGCGAAGTGAGTGAAGTGCAAATTGATGTCAGCTGTCATTTGTTCATCTGTCAAATGTCTCGGAGCAACTGTCAGGGTAAACCAATTGCCTCCAACTGAAATATGAATCAAATGCTTATGCAATAAACCAGCTGACAATTTTGTTGTCTGGTGTTTGTTTAGACTTTTCTCTTGTTGTAGTTGTCAGTCATTGTTTCCGATAGAACGAGTGGGAGGGTATGTCACAAAGCTACAATTCTATGTATAAGTTGTGGAAAAAGAAATTCATCGATTTGCGTTCGAGTTAGTTTGAGTATGGGTTTACAAAGAAAATGACTGCCTATTGACTTATACTCCTAAAACATGACGTGGTTCAGTAATTGTGAGCAAATTCAATGTGTCACAAGGCTTTTCTGTCAATGCAATTAAACCTTTTCAAAGGAAAATACTGGAAGACTTGCTACCTATACCCTCGACAAATTGTTGAGGAAACACGTGGCCGGACAGGATCCTGCTGGCTAGAACCCAACTCAGAAAATCGAAAAGTTCAGCAAGCGCTACAGTCTTTCCACTCAATTCCATTGAAAATTCCCCGAGACGGATGACTCTATATACGTCATCTGTCGCAGTTATGGCATTCAAATTCCTACGCTAAGGTTAATATCATTGTACATCCCGTACATTTGTATCATCGCCACCATTCACAGTCTGTTCAGACGTAACCGAAGATTTCTCGAAAATGTTTTGTCTGAAAATAAATACTAGGCTAGGCAGCCTCATTCATTCTTGGAACAATCCATGCTTACGTGACAGGGAACGAGATTATTCGCAAGAGCGCTTTGCTGTATAATTGATTTAGGCAAAAGAGACAACGATTAAGTAAACCAAAATGATATTTGTCTGAGGAAAGATTTCGTCAGAGACGTCTGTTTTGAATGCTTTTTTTTTAGATCACATACACGAGTACATACGTACTCGTATGTACTGTACCGCCGCTTCCGAGGAGATACTTTTTTTTTAAAGAAGAGCCGCGAGCTCGAGAATTTTGCAGACCTTTAAAATGTTTGCACACAGCGCGGTCGAAGGAAAATGAGGGAGGCAAGAATGAGAGATACCAATGGACTTTGGTCTTAAATGTTTGCAAGTTATTATGAGTAGGAAATAAAGAGCTCGGCAGGGCATTCCATAAGAGAGTTTTACGGATTAGGAACGAAACTGGATATTTCAGTGTAATTCCAAAAGTGGGCTTGAGGGTACAATGATGGGCAGTCATAGCGTGACGGGTATTACGGTTGAGGGCTTGAAGGGGCGGAATGCTACTGCCAATTTCAGACGAGCACTGGTGGTCAAAATAGCGATAGAACGGGTGTGGTGAAACAGGAGACATTACGTCAAAGTTCAATGGTGTCACTTAACTTGTAATATTGGAGTCAGCTATGAGGTTTTGGGTCTTAGGTGAACCTGACCAGATGTGGACATTTTACTCCAATTTTGGGCGGAAGAATACCTTATAGGCCAGAGCAGAGGGGTTGAAATATTTCCTACATCGCGTGAGGGAATCTAGTTTTTTGGTTGCGACGATGCAAGAGCCATTCATGGATAATGGCTGGGTGTTTAAATTTCGCTGTAACGACAGTAGATAGCATTGCATTTTAGAAGCATTAAATTGCACTCTATTGGTGGTTCCCCATTTAGTAATATATATTTATATCAGAATTTAATGGGCTTAGCATAGGCTGCCGTTCCCGTTCTACAGCCGAAAAGCTGTACTGTCTTCAGGCAAGGAATATATTGAATTAAAAATAGCAGCCAAGAGATCATTGATGAAAATTAAAATGAGTCTCGCAGACAGAACGAAGCCCTGGGGCACACTAGCATTTATTTTGTGAATATCAGACTATAAACCATCCAAGACAATAGCACATATTTTCGGCAAAAGAGCCGAACAATAAACTCCATCAAATGGCTTAAAATATCAAGTGCAACTTTCTTGCTTTCGTCAGATTGGTGTAGACTTTGGTTCGACTTTTCCGTGAGACGTGCCGACAAATCACCAGTGGATCCATTACTACGAAAACCGTACTATCGGTTATTGAGACGTTTTCATGTTTCGAGATATTTCATGAGCTGACGACGCCTTTTTTAGGGACGGGCTTGACAAATGCTGTTTTCTATCTGCTCGGGAAGAGTCCTAAAGAGTAGGATTGTTGAAAAAGCTTACGCAGTGGTTTTGCCAGCGAGGAAGAACACCTCTTCAGATGCTGGGAAAATATACCATCTGGACCGGTGGATTTGTGTATGTTAAGATCTTTGAGTACCCTTGCTACTACAGAAGGGCCAAAGTGGATTCGTCCCTTTCAAGATTCGATGCAGACAAATTTTGGTGGGGACAAAGCACAACCTGGAAGTGTTGAGCTAGCCGCACAGTGTGGAGCAAGCAGATTGGCCTTTTCCAAACATCTAACAGCCGGAATGTCATTATAAATGAGCGTTGGGATGGATTATGCGGCAGAATTTCTAATATTTTTGACTAACGACCAAAAGCTTTGACTACATTTGGGACATTGTAGTATTTGTTGCCTCAGTTTTTGGCCGTACTGCAATCTTATACGCTTAAGATAGACGCTGCAGTCATTTGGGACTCATTTGAAATTCGGTTGTCGTTTGTCGGGTTGGTCTTGTAGGACCGATAAAATATTTCTCTAACCCTGACCGCGTCTTTACAGCTAGAGTCGTACCACATCTTTTCTTTTAGTTTGATAATCTTCATCCGATGAGGGATAAGGGATCTCATTCCAAAGATAATAGTGTCTGTGATCATATCAGCAGCGGCATCCAAGTTGTTATCGCGGAAACATAACCACCAGTGGTGGTCCGCTCCAATTAGCCTTTTCCTTCTTTTAAGAATCTCTTCTCTAAACTGTAAGAACTTAGCTGATATGACACAATGATCCGAGAAGTCTAGTGGGGATAGCACATCGACCCTGTACTTATCAGGATGAGAAGTTAAAAACAACTCCAGCAGTAAAATATTTAATAAAACAAATTTCATTTAAAGTTAGTTAAACTAACTAACTCAACGAACTTCCATTCTAACTTAGTATGGATGCTCCATGATAAGATCGAAAACAAAAAAAAAGCGAATAGTTAAAAATGATAACAGCAACAGCCGTGTGAATGCTGTTCGAAGAAAACAACAAGTCTTAAATGTTTTTTTTGGCAAGCTGTTGCCGTGCTATGCTATGCATGTAATTCTTGCATAAACAAATAAGCAACCAAAAGAAAGGTTGAAAAGGTAAATGGCACATATTCCCAGCAACAGTCGCTATGACTTATTCGCACAACTTCGCCGTCAAGAATGCGCTCTGTCCACTCTACATTACCCGCCATAAAGCAATGTATAGTCCGTACCAATTCAATTTGCCATTCTACTACTACTACTACTACTACGCAGATCTCTTAAAATTTATTTTATAATCTCTTAAATTGACAAATATGACCACAAAACACGAAAATGTGTGGGGCCCTAAACAAGAAGGATCTACATCCCAATGTTGCTTTCAAGATCGCAGTTGCAATCTGACTTTTTATTTTCCTCCATTTTCTACCTGAGGTATAATCATTGTGTATATCCAGTTTTCCAAAAAATTATTACATCCCTGGTGGGAGAGGAAATGTAGATCCTTATTTGCTAAATTTATTTTGAGAAAATTATATTCTGATAAGAAATAAAAAAAAAATTCTGTACGAGTATATCTGTTGGTACTGTATGGGATTTGCGTATGATGACGATTGGATAAATGAGGCAAGAGGTCTCGCATGAATTGATTTCGATGTAGCTATACGGTTTTTGATTATTTGCTCATTATACTTTCGTAGATCATTATTGCTGGCAAAGCACCATTTCTGTGAAAAAGGCGCAATAACTGGTAGAAATGTTTACCAAGAAGATGTGCTAGAGGGTGTTATGAAGGGCTTGAGCAATACAATAACATTTTTTTTAATAATCAATATTGTGGTCTAATAAATGAAACCATTTTGAATATACAATATGTTTACTGCTTTTTTATATAGCGTTTTATATTTGTAAAAGAACTTATGGCAGGATTAGGTATATTGAATTCAATTTGAAGAACTGTCAGTCTCATAATTGGTTGAGGAATCATCTCCTGGACTGATAACTATTGCATCCGATATTGTGTCCCACATCAGCTCATGAGAAAAAAATATTCCTCCTCTGATCTTATAACTTTCAACTGTAATTTTTGAAAATTCTTCTTCAGCTAGTTTCTGAACATCCGATAATTTAAATGTTGCGTTTCGTTTTCCCACTCTTGACAGTTGCCCAAATCTTTTCAATAGGGTTGAGATCTGGATGATAAGGTGGCAATCGTAGTACTTCGTGTCCCGCGCCGTGAATTATAGCGTCAATCTTATGCTTTGGATGCTTTATAGTTCGATATTCCTTTATAAGCTCATAGAGTTCGAGTTTGAGCATCTGTGACCTATTTGGTATATTGTAGTGGGCAAGCCATTGTGACATCTCAAATTTTCCGCAACCAGAACTGATTTGATTGTCTTCCTATTGGTTGTGATATGATGCTTTGTCCATTACAATAACTGAAGGTTCTTCTATGTTATTCAAAACTTGATCTGTCATCCATTTGGAGAAATTTTCAAAATACTCGTAATCTCCTGTTTTAGTTCCAGATTCAAATAAAAGCAAGGCATTATTTACGAAGCCTTTCTCGCCACCTACATGCGCTATTATCAACATCTGACCCTTTGAAATTGGAGCCTTTAATATACGTCTGGTACCATCAGTCCATGCCCTTGGTCTTGTGTATGAGCTCTCGTCCAAATAAATGAGCTTATATCCTTTTGATCTATATTCCCGTACCTTTCTCACAATTGTAAAAGTTTAATTTAATTTTTTTCGCACATAAGTTTGCTGTCGTTCTCCGTTTTTATATAGGAAAATCCATTTCTTCTTAGAATCCTGTGTCATCATCACTTTTTCCTCAAGGTGAAAGTTGTATATAATTCGCCGAATAGCTGTGAGGTCAAAGTCGCCTAATGCAGTTTTCCATTTTTTGTGTGGTACTTTTTTATTTGGTGATTTAGTAACACCTTTCTCCACGTATGCCTTGATAATCGTTCGTATTGATCGGGCCGAAATTCCAGTGAACTCCTCAGTCTACGAGTTTGCATACGTTATTATCCAAACATAAACTCATAGCTTCTTTCAATTTTTACATGTTAACACCGATCTTACGGGCCTGACTTCCTATTGGTTTTACTTTTCGCGATGAATCCATTACAATTTCCTGTATTTGTATAAGCTTTTGTTCAAGCAATGCTATTGTTTTCGTAGAACTGGATTCCAAATAGCAAATCCATCATTTATATGCGTTGGGTCTAGCTTGATTACAATTACATGTAATTAATAATTAAACAATTACTATTACTAATTGGGTACATGTAACTAATAAAAGTAATGAACTTTTGGTAGTAATTGAATACAAAGTATGGCCTTAATAATTTTTTTAAGTGATTACCAAAAAAGGAAAAAACTTAAACAAGTTGTTAGCGCTAAAAACATCTGATGGCAACTTGGCTTAACCGGCATTCGTGACGACCTAGTACTCTCTGGGGATCTTATTACCTTTGAAGATGCAAATGGGTTGGGATCCATCGTACTCGTTGCAATAAAAGAATTTTTTAAGTTGTGGCGGCCATCACGAGAACCAGATGAATATGTGATGACTGTGATGACATTCGGTGCCACATGCTCTCCCAGTAGTGCTCAGTACGTTAAAAATTTGAACGCTGGACAATTCGCTGGAAAATTCCCTAGAGCAGCGGTCGCTATCACCCAAAGCCATTACGTCGATGATTTCCTGGACAGCGTTGAAACCGAAGATGAAGCAATCCAACTAGCAAAGATTCACTCAAGAGCTGGATTCGAAATACGAAACTGGATGTCCAACTCAAGGGCCGTTATCAGCGCTATGGAGGAGAACGCCCAGGACGAGGTTAATTTGAACATCGGTGCAGAATCTGAGGCTGAGAAGGTACTGGGTATGTGGTGGTGCACATCCACCGACAAATTTACATACAAAATAAAGGTGAACGCTCAAAATAAGGATTTGCTGTCCGGAGGTAGACGTCCAACGAAGCGAGAACTACTTCGTACACTGATGACAATTTTTGACCCCCTGGGACTACTCGCGAACTTCTTCATCTACGTGAAAATTATACTACAAGACGTGTGGCGATCAGGTGTAAACTGGGATGACGGTATTGGCGACGCGGAGTTCCAGAAATGGCTTACTTGGCTGAAGGTTCTTCCGAGTATAGAAACTGTCCAGATACCGAGGTGTTACCTAAGGATGACGTCCGTCGGAGATTCCAGTGAGGTTGAACTGCATACGTTTGTCGATGCGAGTGAGAGTAGCTATGCTGCTGTTGCGTACTTCCGAGTCGTGAATGGAAGCCAAATCGACTGTGCCCTGGTAGCCGCTAAAACCCGTGTAGCGCCTCTGAAGCAGCTCTCTATACCGCGAATGGAGCTACAAATCGCCGTTCTTGGGACAAGGCTGGCTAACTGTATTCTAAAGGAACACTCGATTAAGGTCAACGAGCGCTTCTTCTGGACCGACTCAAAAAACGTACTTTGCTGGATTCGGTCTGATCACCGGAAGTATAGTCAATTCGTCGCATTTCGCATCAGCGAAATTCTGGAAACGACTGAAATTTTAGAATGGAAATGGATTCCATCAAAATCTAATGTAGCCGACGAGGGAACAAGGTGGCATCCGCGTCCTGATTTTTCCACCACCAGTCGATGGCTGAACGGACCAGCGTTCCTGCAAGAAAGACAAGAGAATTGGCCAAAATTCGAAGACCCATATCTCGGAAAAAATACTTCAGAGAAGATCAAGGTAAACCATTCATGTCACCACACCGAAATGCGCTCTGAAGAGGAAGCACGTCGAGGGCAAATACTATTTACATTCAGAGCAATATTCAGATTGGATACGGCTAGTTCGGACTACAGCTTGGATTTTGAGGTATGTTAACAATCTTAAGGCTAAAGCGACACGCGGGCCGTTTCAGACGGGACCCATAAATCAGCGCGATATTGACCGGGCTCAAAACTACTTATATCGTCAAGCACAACAGGACGCATACCCCAATGAGTTGGCCGCCATTGAAGCGAATCGACAACGCATAAAAAAGAGCAGCCCTCCTTACAAACTCTCACCGTATATTGATGAAAACCGAGTCCTACGACTCAAAGGCAGAATCGACGCTTGCAAAGCACTTTGCCAATCGGATGTGAAACGACCAGTCATTCTGCCAAGAAACCATCATATCACGTCACTTGTAATCCGAGACGTATACACCAGGTACCATCACTGTCATCACGAGATAGTTGTCAACGAGCTGCGACAGAAGTATCACATTTCACGACTACGAGCAGCGCTTAAGGAAGAGCTTAAGAAATGCCAGCAGTGCAAGAATCAACGGACTCAACCGCAACCTCCAATAATGGGAGAACTCCCGGTCGCTCGACTCGCTGCATATTCTCGACCCTTCTCGTATGTGGGTATTGATTACTTTGGACCAATTATCGTTGCTGTTGGAAGACGCGCTGAAAAAAGATGGGGTGTTTTAATCACCTGCCTGACTGTTCGCGCAGTTCACATCGAAGTGGCCCACACGCTTACCGCCGACTCGTGTATAATGGCTATTCGCTACTTCATCGCCCGGCGAGGCATTCCGATTGAGATATTCAGCGATCAAGGAACGAACTTCAAGGGAGCAAGTAAAGAGCTCAGCGAAATGCTTCAGAGTATGGACCAAAATAAAATCGCCAAGGAGTTTACTAGTGCCGATACCAAATGGACATTTATACCACCACTGTCTCCACACATGGGCGGTAGCTGGGAGAGATTGGTTCAATCTGTGAAGAAGGTCCTCGCTCAAATCTCGTTACCCAGGAATCCCACGGATGAAGTTCTCCGAAATATGCTGACGGAGGTTGAATACGTGCTAAACTCTAGACCGTTAACCTACGTTCCAGTCAGTGATGACAACTGTGAAGCGATTACTCCGAATCATATACTCCTTGGATCTTCAAATGGGTCGAAGCCACCTACGCCATTTAACGACGATGTAGCAACGATTCGGCGAAATTGGCTTGTTTCGCAGATGTATGCTGATGTCTTCTGGAAGCGATGGGTGCAGGAGTACCTTCCAACTCTGACCAAACGTACTAAGTGGTTTGAACCAAGGAAGCCGATCAAAGTGGGAGATGTCGTCGTCATCGTGGACCCAGGTAATCCCCGTAACTGCTGGCCTAAAGGGAAGGTGATAGCAACAAGTGTCGCGAAAGATAAACAGGTTCGATGGGCTACTGTAAGGACATCTCATGGTGTATATGAGCGACCTACGGTCAAACTGGCCGTGCTAGATGTTGGAGCGCCAGAAGAAGTAGGTAGAACCAAGACTGGATATACCGGGGGGGAGTGTTAGCGCTAAAAACATCTGGATGCACCCATCAGACGTGATGACGTGCACATCAAATTGACAATCAGCCTAGGCGCGCGATAAGAAAAAAGAGTAAAAAGAAGAACAACGTGGGCGAGCCATACTAAAAGAATTTTTTAATACACCAATATATATTTTGAATTAAAGTTTATTAAAAAATCTGATTTGTTTTAATTTGGCCGCCACAAAGTAAAGTCCCACGGGTAGAAGCAAAAACTATAAAATAAATGGAAACGCCCTACATACACATGTACCTAAACCTAACCACAAATAATAAAACCATAAAAAACGTTGAGAACATAATCAATTACGATCGGACTAGTTTGGTATACACAAATTTACCTATGCCCTGAATTTTTTGCCAATCCCACCCTAGATAATAGGTAGCATTACATATGAAGTGCGTTGAAATTTATCGACCCCATACTAAAAAAAATTAAAGTAATTTATGCAACAGCATTTTAGTTTTTTTTTTTTTTCTTTTTCATTAATTCATTTATTTTTTCTTATCTTTGAGGATGATGCCTTACAATACTCGTATAAGCAATTGAGGAATAAAGAAAAAGAAAAGGTTCATTCTTTAATCGATTAAAGATTAGTAGCGAATGACCCGCATATATATAAGTTATTAAGGAAAAAATAAATAAAATACTATTATAAAATAGATTCAATATAATAAATTTAATTTCAAACAAGATTAACAAACAATAGAAACAATTGAACTTAAACTATGCTCATAAACAAATTTTTGACTTGGGAAATATCCAATGAAAATAGCCAGATTTTTATTTTATTAAGAAAAGAATATCGCATTCTAAGCGATCTTATTTCGTAAGGTTATCTGTTAAATAGCGTAGGTGCCGAAACAGTGTAAAAGTTAGTAAAATGTGTTCTTTGGGAAACTGGAACTTTCAAAAGTTGTTGAGAATTAACTCTTAATCCATATGCATTTGAATTTCTAAACATTGTGCTGTAGCCACTGCGAATGAAAAAAACTTTTAGGACCTTATAAACATATAGGTGTTTCAAAGGCAGAATTTTTAGATCGCGAAATAATGGCCAGCTACTTGTTATTCTACTTTTTCTACAAATAATCCTGACAGTGTGTTTTTGTGCTATAAGTAATGGTTCCATCACATTATTGTAAGCTCCACCCCAGCTTGTCAAGCCGTATTGAAGCTTCGAATTTATGATTCCATAATAAATAACAGTTAAAAGTTTCTTGGAACACTGAGGTTGCAATAAAAACATTTTGCGCTTTGCACATCTCAAGTAAACTTTTAATTCAGTCGCGTGTGTTTTCCAACTTAAATTTCTATCTATTGAAACTCCAAGGTACTTGAAAGATTCTACAGAATCTATTTTGAAACAGTTTAAGCAACATGTTGCATCTGCACAAAAGTTAACTTTTCCACAATTATGAGTGAACATTGAGAGCCTTGGGCAACTAGCTGAATGAAAAATAATATTAGTCTCAAGCAAAGGTGAATTTGTTAAGCTGAAAAGCATAAGCTTAGTTTTTTCGCTAACAATAAGTTCATGTTTGGCAAACCACTGTCTCAATCGTTGTAAATCACTTTGGATTCTAGTTACCGATTCAAATAAGCAGTTATTGTTGTAAGAAAAAGCAATGCCATCGGCGAGAGCTGTAATGTTTCCATAAAAATTTTGTTTGAAAACCGAGTTGACGTATATTAAAAAAAGAATCGGACCCAAAACAGAGCCTTGCGGAACTCCAACTTGTAATTCTAACTTCTCGCTAAAGACTTCGTTTATTTTCACTCTTTGAAATCTAATAGGATAGGATAATAAATAGGATCGAAACCAATTCAATATAGAATTTCTAAATCCAGCTTTGTAGAGTTTGTCCAAGAGAATTTTATGGTTCACCATGTCAAAAGCCTTGGTCATATCTATAAATAAAGCCAGGGGACTTTTTTTTTGTGTTAAAACCATCGCATAGCTCACTACAAAATTTCAAAATGGCATCTCGCGTCGATCTGCCTTCTTGAAAACCATACTGTTGGTGGCAAAGGAAATAGTTTTTGTTTAGAAAGGACATAATTCGTTTTTTTCATAATTTTCTCAAAAAGTTTGGAAAAGTTTGGAAGCAAGGATATTGGTCTGTATTGACTTACCGATTTTCTACAACCTGTTTTGTAAAGAGGAATTACTTCAGTAGTTTTTAGACCTGACGGAAAGATACCACACTTGACACTCATATTGAATATATGACACAACACGTCAACAATAAAAAAAGCAATGCGTTTTACAAGACAGTTCGTAATACCATCGGAAGTACAAGATTTTTTATTATTTAAACTTATTATCTCTTTATAGAGTTCCAATGGTGAAAAAGACTGAAAAACAAAACTATTTGCTTGAAAACCATCATCTGTAATATCCGGATATGAGTTACAATTGCAACCGGAAGGAGAGGGCTTAGGCTGCACTTTCGTTGCAACAGTGGCAAAAAACTTGTTAAAGGTATTTGCAATTTTTGTGGGATCATGAATTAGAACATTGTCTACCTCAATTTCACAGGGGCTATCCCTACTGCTGCCATTACCTAAGATACTGTTTACAACTCTCCATTCCTTGTTAACATTTCCACTACAGTTTTCAAACTTTGCTGAATAAAAACTGTTTTTACTTAAAGCTACTTTCAGCTTCACTTCATGGCAAAGCTTTCTGTACTGCTTTGTTAAATTTGCGTTTTGCGGGTTGTTTTTAATTGTTTTGCGAAGTAAATTTTTCTCGTTTATGGATTTCAACAAATTTTTTCCAATCCAAGGTTTTAGTCGTATAAGTTTAGTGTTGGTCTGTGGTTGCATTCTAGTCGAAATATCTACAGTGTCTCACAAAATTGATCAAGTGTTTTGCATGAAGTCAATTATGTAGCTTTTTCCTAGTTATCTATGCAGAATAATTTAAACACTTTTTTCAAGAATAAGTATTTATTAGACTTTTCCCTGTTCTATTTTTTTTTTGTTCTTTATCTTTATTTCTGAAAAATAATTGCAAGTAAAGTAGATTACTATTTGATCAATTGTGTGAGTTTAAGGATCATTTACCTTTTAGTACTTCGTGTGACCTCCTTTGGCTTTTAAAATGGCTTGAATACGACGTGGCATGCTGTTTATCAAATTTTCACACGTTTCTGAAGGAATTGCATTCCACTCTGAGTCAACTCTGTCGTACAGTTCATCTAGATTTCGTGCTGGTGTTGAGTATTTCGCAAGTTTTCGTTTCAGGTGTTGCCATAAATGCTCTATGGGATTTAAGTCTGGAGACTGTGGAGGCCAATCTAAGACTTTAATCCCACGTTGTTTCATCCAAGCTTTTGTTAATTTAGCAGTATGCTTCGGATCGTTATCATGCTGGAAGATAACGTTGGAAGCATTTTTGTTCCATTTTTCCAAACTTTCGACAAAACTTCTATTTAAAATTGGAATGTAGTCTACTGCTGTCATTCTTCCGACCACTCTCTGACACAACCCGATGCCTTTTGTAGCCATACAACTCCATATCATTAAATTTCCGCCACCGAACTTAACTGTCTCTTTTACCATACGTCTTCTTAAAGGCTCCCCTGTGTTTTTCCAAGTCCATTCTCTTCCATCCGACCCAAAACGGTTAATTTTGGCTTCGTCTGAAAAAATTACCCTTTCCCAGTCAGCTTCAGTGAAATATCTGTATTTTTTGGCAAAATCCCTGCGAAGTTTCCTATGACGTGTTGTAAGAAATGGCTTTTTAACTTTGGTGTGACCTTTTAATCCAGCTTTTCTCAGAGTTCTTCTCACTGTCTCTGCACTAACGTGGAGATTATCGTTTCTAATTAGAGACTTCTGCACTGAAACAGCATTTTCTTCCTCTCCTTTTGTTAGGGCTCGGCAAATCTTGCGTTGGATGGTCCTTGATAGCAAAGGTTTTCGTCCTGCCTTCAACCGTGGAGTTTATCTTTCGCCTGTATTTACTAACGGCACCAACAGAAATGCCCAGTTGGTCAGAAATTTGACGGTGGGATTTCCTTTCTTCCAACAATTTCTGGATTTCTTTGATTAAGTTTGATGGAATTGGCTTCATCTTCAATCTATCATATTTAGCGGAAAAATAGTAAGATTATCTTCACTTACTTGTTGTATTTTTAATTTTGACAACTGTCTTTTTTACAGAAAAACGTTTACTCACCTTTTATTTCTTGTAAAATTAACTTTTAGTGTCACAATAAATGTGCGATCCCTAAACTCACAAAATTGATTAAATCAACCACTCACCAGCACTTCACAAATAACAGTGAAGTTTTAAATTTTTATCACTAAATCGCATTTCATGAAATGAGAAAACATGTGTTCACAAAACAACAGCAAAATTTTCGGTCACCGGTTAACAACTTTACCGTTATAAATCGAATGATGTTTGCTTCACAAATCATTTGATCAATTTTGTGAGACACTGTATGTGTCTTTTTAATGTTTTTAAAAAATTATCATACGCTGATGATGGATTATCATCCGAAAATACCTCCTCCCAACACTCAAACTTTAAGGCATTCACCAAACAGAAATAATCTATAGTTTTTTTTACAGGAAAAGGAATATATTTCTTAGATTGTCTCTCATTTCCAAGCTCAATTTCGAGGCAAGACATACAATGATCCGTTATCTTTAAATCAAGAACTTCACTTAAAACTTTTCTCTTTTTTTGAAACCTAACAAACACATGATCAATACAGGTTTGTGTGCTGTCAGTTATACGAGTTGGCTCATTGATAAGTGACTTTAAACCAAATGAAGACATCAAAAGCAAATATTTGTCAGAATCAATAGTTTAATTTAAGATATTAATGTTTATGTCTTCCAAAACAATCAAATTCTTTGACTTAGCAGAAGCTCATTCAATTCTTCCATGAAAACATTTAAACTCAACCCTTTTTCATGCAGTCGATATAAACATAAAATTGTAAAAAATTCTTTATTAATGTTGCAAGTAATTTTGACAACATCTGCGCTACTCAAGTTATATTTTACTCTTCCACATTTGTATATTTCTTTTACATAAACTGCTAATCCACCAGCACAATAAGAATTGTTACAATTATCTATTAACTCATAACCTGGAATTTCGTAATTGGATTTTTCCCCGTCGTACAACCAGATCTCAGTCAAGATTATAAAATCAGCTAACAAATTTAATGAATCGATATGAGCAACAAAAGAACTATAGTTTGTTCTCAAGCTACGAATGTTTTATAAAGACAGTAGGGTTAATGATTTGATTATTTTTTGCATCTACCGAAGGGACATAGTTCATATTGAAAACAATAATAAATTATATCTATAAATTATTGATATCCTCCAAACACCTAACTTTAATAGCATCATCCCCTTCTTTTTTACGCAAATATATATTATTCCTAACCCATATGTAGTCATACTTCTTTTCCTCTTTTACTTTTTTTGCTGCATTAAATATTTCTCGTATATGAGGAATCAAACTATCATTTATATAGATGCGTTTGTTGTCAAAGCTCTCACCAAAAAATTTCGCAGTGAGCTTATGTTTGCTTTTCGCTCCTATTATGCATTCCTTCGTCTGCCGGCGGGTCAATTTAATGACAAGAATGTTTGTGCTATTGCTGGCTTTTTCTTCTCCTGGTTTCGATGTATTGGTATCACCGCTCGTTGAAGTTCCTCTTTTGTTTTTAATTTTTTTTATGTAGCAACGATCAATGTCTTTTTCGCACATTTGTACACCAAGTCCATCACGAACGAGATCCACTGCCACTTGCGTTGCACTTGAAGGGTTAACACAAGGTACATTAACGATCTCAATCACATTTGAAATATTCGACTGCTCTAAAAGATGTAGTTTTTCTTGTAAGACACTGACTTTAGCTTTAAGTTGGATATTTTCTGATTGTAGGTCGGATAAACGAGATAAGAAGTCTAAGTTAACATTTTTAAATTCGACAATTTCACTGTATATTCGTTTTAAGTCAATTGATTCGTTTTCATGCATTTGTGATTCAATGTTTTGATTAAGATCTTTTTGATGAGTGAAAGAGGTAGGTATAGGGGAATTTTGTGCTGTTAGAGAACCTCTACGTAATGACGTGCACTGTGAGCATCTCCAAGATTTTTTGTTCTTTTTCATAAAATCAACATCATCGGGTAAAATATTAACACAACTCCCGTGAAAACGAATTTTACAATCACAACACTCTATTCCACTCGTAACACTACTTCTGTCCGCTTTTTCTTGAAAACACAATACATGATTACTTGTTTATTTTATTTGGTTAATTTTATTTTATTACTCTCGATACGTGTGTACCCCACAACACTTCGCGAGAAGAAAGATGAAGTTCATAGCCATGTAAAGTTGGGTTAGGCATTGTAAACTTCAGGCAAAAACATTTACTCTTTCGTACCATTTTTGTTCCCTTAAATCCTCTCTCTGCCAAATCGACCGTTGGCAAACTGAATTGGTACGTACTATAATACGAGTATATAATACATAGACTAACTATAACTAGATATCAAACTCTACTAATACTTTTGCAAACGTTTAACTTTCGCACAGACACACTGTAAGTGAATCACCAACACATTCTCAATCTCTATAACCTGTCAGAATGGCTAAAATGACAACAAATTTCACGTAATGTTCGCTAAGTATATATAATAAAGGCAAAAATAAAAGGAAAAATATTTTTCGCTGGTGAATATTTAATTCAACGTGGTGAAAAAGTGAAGATAATAGAATATATTTAAAAAAAAACCTTTTTTTTTGTTTCAATTGAACAAAAAGGGGATCGTTTCAGAATAAAATTAAAAAAGGACCTAAGGATTATATTTTGAAAGTTTCATTTGAAGATATAAATGAATTGAAACTATTACAATTCTGAAATCAAGCTTAAGCTTGTATTGAGAGTCAATTGTATAAGCATTTTTTATGTTTAGGCACAAACTCTGTACTCTGGACATCAATGAAAAGGATTATTAATTAATGGCAACTTGTAAAATCAATTTCCTTGCTGTTCTTTTAGTTTGAATGTGTTGAGTAAATAAATTAATTAAATAATACTGATAAGTACAATTAACATTTTTGATCATTTTTTAGTTTTTTAAGGAAAATATTTGTTTTTCTATTTGAATTTAAAGCTTTTCCAAAATATTTCGAGAATCTTTTTTTTCACACATTATAAAGTACAAAAGCGGTGGTATTTTAATTGTTTATTTTTTAAAAATAATTTCCAGAATTTGACAAACAATGTGAAATAATATCCCAACTTAATTTGGTTTTGTCGAAGGGAATTTTTGTTTATAATTGTTTTCAACAGATTTTGCTACTACTTTGTTGAGTATTCTTTAATGCTGTTAACATCTTTAAGCCGGTCTGGCATAGAATGCGTCAACTTTTCCATATATTCACATATTATTTCTTGCCATTCCGCTAAAAATTAAAATTTTTAACTGAGGCTTCGATGTGATGACATGTTTTCGTAACCTCATCATTTAATGATTCCAAAGGCGTTCCAAAGAGAACGGGTTAAGATCGGGGCTATGTGGTGGCGTTACTAGCAAGTGAGGGACTTTATGTGGATATGGACTTATGCTTGAAATCGTTGTCCTGTTGGGAGTAAAAAATGTTTCGCAATAAGCATTGTTTGTGTCCTTTGAAGCAAATTTTCGCTCTAAATATTTTAGTATACTTCTTTTTCTGAATTACTGTGACTAAATTACCGATCTCAACAGTGGATATTTAGCTCCATATTACACAACCACCATTTCCGTGCTTTACTTTTTGCCTTGTGTATTTGGACTGTAAGTTTCATTTGGTTGTCTTCATGCTTTCGAAGGCCTATTTGATTCATAAATGCAAAATTTTGACTCTTCTGAAGAAATCCTAGAAGACAAATCCTTTGTTTTTTTATTTATTAGCAAAGTCCTTTTGTTTTTTTTTTTATTTGCTTCGCTGACGAAAGGTTTCTTTCTAACGGTATAAGATTTATACTCCGATTTGATGTCGTTGACATTCACGAAAATCCAGCCAAATTTTAGAATTACAACGTGATATTTGTGAAACGTACAGCGTTGTGTTTACATCGATTTTCTTCTTCTCGGAAATTTTTTGATGCAAAAATTGGGCAAAGTATATGGAAATGTTGCGTTAGTAATGGAATTAGTAATACAAAAGCATTAAATATGAGCTAAATTGTCCAGTCACATCCATATTTTTTCAAAAAATAATTGGTCAATTCGCTGTCGTACTAAATAGACCTACAAAGCACTAATTTTCTATTTATTGTTCTATTTTCACAAATAAAAACAAATAATCATTAATTATTATTTATTACTTCGTATGAAAAGTTAATACAATATTTTCCATTTAATCGAATAATCCAATTTATTCATGAATTGTAATTTACATTTTTTCGGAACATGCTCTCCTGATGAAAACATTCATGGTGAAGCGAAAAACTTACCCACACCGTGGTGAAATGAACAAATGTCAATAATTTATTGAAGAAGCAGCAAATCCAAGAAAGAAAAAACAATTTCTTTAAATTTATTGGATAAACAAAGCAAAACAAAACAAAAATCGAAAAAATGCTTTAAGTTCATTTGATCAGCTCACGATGGTTCCACACTGGGAACGCTTTTCTTGAAACCATTGCACTTCAAATGTTGTATCTGCAAGGAAAAAGGCACTATATGTATAGCTATACGAAAATGTATTCTTTTTACTCACATTTATTTGATCAGCTCACGATGGTTCCACACTGGGAACGCTTTTCTTGAAACCATTGCACTTCAAATGTTGGATCTGCAAGGAAAAAGGCATTATATGTATTGCTATACGAAAATGTATTCTTTTTACTTACATGTAATTAGTTAGATCACTCATCCACATTTCTTAAAGCTCTTGAATGGTGCATTTAGATTCATTGTTCTTACTGTAAAAAAGAAGTAAAATAAATTATTTTGAAATTAAAATGTTTGTAGTTACTCACAAGAAAATGTAAACAAACTTTTCCAACTGCTTTTGCCACCTCCAATCAATCTGTTCGTGGCCGCAGTATTCTGTGGAAAATGTTTTCTTCTTGCCCCAAATGTGTAAATTTTTCTTCTTTTGTTGTCCTAGAAAATATAATAAACAAAATTATTGTTCAACATAAAATTTTTTTGCAACTTACACGAAATTAGATTTGTAAATATGAGAAATGTCAAAATCGAAATTCACCGCGTCATTTTTATATGGGTGACGTCACTCGTAAAACTTTTCGAATTTTGACATTGTTGACAATTCTCACGTATTCACGGACAGGTTCACACGGATAGGGACTTTCAGAAGAAAACCGGTTTTGATTTTCCAATATCTGGAAAGTTTGATATCTAGTTATAGTTAGTCTATGATATAATACAATATGAGTGTAAACAATAGTACTCCGTCCAGGTGCGTGAGTTTGGAAGCCCGTACTGTTGTTGTTCTTGGTTTTTTTTTAATTAACTCGTCAATATCATAGGCGTATGGGAGTAATTGGACGGAGTTTCCAAAGATTATGACTCTTGTGTTGGCTTGTGAATTTTAAAGAATTTTACTCAGAAGCGACGATAACGAAATCACATAAATCGCCACATTGCTTAAATCCTTTTTGATATCACTGCTCTCTGGGCCGTCCTTCATAATCGGAAGAGTTTGGCAACATATGTCTATGAACACTTTCATACGCAGCCTCAAACACGATACAAAAAATAAAAAAATAGTTGTTATCCACCCATAGGCACATCCATCCTTTTTCTGCGAGACCTGATGTAAAGTGAACTTTCCTGGTCCAAATCCACACTGGAATAGACGAATAAGGTCTTGGGCTCGCGCAATATTTATATTAAGATCGTGAAATTCAGTTGTGATGTAATGAAGTATGTATCTCCTTTCTTGAGATAAGGGCTAACATGACTGAAATTTCATTCTTTGGGCATATGTTCTCCGAGTACAATATATGCCAATGTGGTCGATTGAACTGACGCGCTTGCTTGTTCAGAAGGCTTCCAAGTACCCTTGCGGATATGTATTGAGATAAGGAAAACCAGTACATGCATTGCTTGAAAGTCTTCTCAGTAGTGGTGTAGTGCAGGTTCTTCTTTACTTTGCTTCAAAGTCGTCCAAGCGGCCTCACATTTAGGGTATTTTTTGAACATTTTTACCCAAGAGGGAACTGTCTTTGGTGCCATCGTCTTTCTACTTCCTGAGAAGTTCATGTTATTTGAAATTATGCCCTTGACATGAATTGAAATCAGGCATTCTCTAACATACCTGGATATGCTCGTAAGTCTTCTTGTTAAAGTATTGCCTCGTTCTCAAATTAACATCCAAATAAGACTAGCATTTGCTATTGGTATTTGCTATCCGTCGTTAAAGTCGAAATTCATCATAATTATATTTTTGTTTAGCAGATATAGAGTGAAGGATGTCCAGATTCGAAGATCGTTATCATCATTTCTTTTATATGGTCATCGTTTGCCTTTGCATAGTCCAATTATTTTTCTTTCGGCATCTTGTTCAAACCTCGGTCGCCTCTATTCCTTTTCTGTTCTAATTTTTTCACAACCTTCATTGAACTTGGCAAAATAAGCCGACATGCTCACCTTGAAATTGGCACCATATCGGTTTTTTCCTGAAAAAATTGTGCGCACTTCTTATTAGACTACAATTTGTTACACCCGCTGACATCATAGCATTTCCATCTCCGTCAATATCATTTTTTATTTACTCTTCTCGCACATCATCCAACATTGCAATGGCTATATTAAAGCTAGACGTACGAATGACATGAAAACAAACCTTTAAATCGAAAACAAAGAGTAGATGGCTAATTCTACAATAAAATGGCTTCAGGAGTTGGATTCGGAAAAATGCCAATACAGATGTTCGTTCTCAGTATGGCTGATTTGTAACACGGTATCTCCTAGCGCCTTTATCTAGTTATAAAAAGTTTTCAAAAGAGCTGATGCATCGTTGATCGTAACATATTCCCCCTTCTTATGCAGTCATGCAGTCCACACTGGCAAAACTACTGGCTTAGCTTTTTCATGAATCCTACTCGTACTTCCATCTTTCGCTGCAGATAGAAAACCGCATTTGTCCAATCCGTCCCTGAAAAAGGCGAATCTTCTCTGTCTCCTCCTACGCACTTTCGTCCCTTTTTTCCAAGTTGATGAAACGCTGATAAACCGTCAGCACATGAAATACTCGTATCTTGAGCACCGATAACTTCTTAATGACCAGTGGAATCGTTTGGTTTTTGATATGCTCCTGATATTTCATTTATACTCGTAATATTGATGTTGATACATTTCTGTCAAATGAGTTTGGTATCAGGGTCCTTGGAATCGATGAAACTCTTCATCAATATAAATAACCTTTCTGAACGTTAATTTCGGTTTGGTTTTACTCGTAAGTATGATATCGCAAAATGTACGTACGAGTATATGCTGGTGTGCTCCATTCTGTCTGTTACGCTCATTTGTTATCTCTTGTCTGGAGTTCCTAATCCAGTATAATCTTCTGCTGATGAGAGTATGTACTTTATGCTTTTCATATTCGTTCCCGGCCTCACATTCCTTCTCTATGGCTGTGATAAATTCCGATATAAACAGCATTATTAAATGGGGAAGTACTCGTATTAACAGAGTGGAATTTAATGTTTGCAAAACACAATGGTGTCTGTTGTTGTTTGGCACTTGCGTGATCGAAACTGAACAACTTTTCATTCTTGGTATGTGTGTCAATGACCACATATTCGATATCACTAAAAATGCTGCGAAATACCTAGGATTCTTGAAGTGATGTAAGAAATGCTTCATACCGTATGATCTCGCCGCAATATTTAAGGGACTTATCCCCCAAAAACTAGGATGCCTTCTCCACATCAAGTTAGGATCTTGTAAGACCTCTTTGAATCTATTACATACAATTCAAACACGTGGTAGAAAACTTACTGATGATGCGAATATGGTGGTCAGTTAACATCCGTGAACACCATCGTAATGCCTTCTAACTTACTTTGTTATACCGTTATTTTCACAGCCAGTGCTCCAATGAAATTGCCTCAAATTCAAACCCTCAACCGTAACACTCATTTCGCTATGAATAATCATCAGTCTACCCTCGAACGCACTTTCGGACTTAGGCTAGGAAGTATAGAGTCTTCCAATAAGGACTTGACGACTTTTTTTTAAATAAAACGCAAACCATTTGAGATATTTCAAAAACTTTTGAAGTACAATCAAAATATTTATGAATGGAATTCGACTTCGTTCATATGGCAACCGCAGGCACGTTTGCAGCGGTCGATTCTTATGACCCAATTTTCAACATCTCAGCCACACATTTCGGCTGAAACGGCCCTTATTTTGCGTTCAATGTTGGCTCTGAGCTCTTCCAAAGTCGTCGGCGTTTTGGCATAAACCAATAACTTGACGTAGCCCCACAGAAAATAGTCAAACGGCGTTAAATCGCACGAACGAGGCGGCCAATCGACTGGCCCATTTCTTGATAACACGCTTACCATACTTACTCTTCAATAAATCGATTGTAGCGTGTGCTGTGTGGCTTGTGGCATCATCCTGTTAAAACCACATGTCGTCGAAGTCCATATCTTCCAATTCGGGCCAAAAATAATCGGTGATCATGGCGCGATAACGCTGACCATTCACAGTAACGTGACGATCGTTATCGTCCACGAAAAAATATGGCCCAATAACGCCGCCGGCATGCAAACAGCACCAAACAGTTATTTTTTGTGGATGAAGTGGTGATTCATGAAGCACATTTAGATTTTCACCCGACCAATAACGCATATTTTGCTTATTGACGAACCCATTGAGCCAAAAATGAGCTTCGTCACTGAATATGATTTTGCGATGAAATTCATCATCTTGGCGCATCTTCTCCAGAACCCAATCGGATAACGTACGGCGCTTCAAATGGTCCATCGGCTTCAATTCTTGAGTCAGCTTGATCTTGTATGGGTGTAAACCAAGATCCTTACGCAAAATACGCCATAATGTGGTCTGGGAGAACGCCGTGGAATTGACTGATTTGGATCGTTTGCTACGGACGCCTGAACGGCAGCGATATTTTCGACATTTCGACCAACACGTTGTCTCACTGACACGGCCACATAACACAACGAATATGTAGACTCAAATTTTTGAACTAAACTTGTTATTGCCTGTCTACTAGGGCGAGAATTACGACAGAAAATTGGGGTTAACGCTCTGTAGTTAACTTTTATTTTATTAGTTGTTAGATAATACATATTAGCTTTGTTCAGTGAGGAAAAATTAGAACAGAACAGCACAGATTTGTGAAAAACATCAAATCAAATGAGAACAGAAAAGTACAGCACAGCTGATTTTGACATTTTTCACAATTGTGTTCTACTTCGACAGTAGGTGCAAGATTTTCTGTTCCGAACAGATTGGAACAGCCTCACTGAACAAAGCTATTATTATACGACATACGAGTACATATGTACATAATTATAATTTTGATCAGTAATACAATTTCTTAGAACCATCTAAATTTTATATTGCCAAGGTATAGAGCCTTGTGGAGTGACAAAATAATTTGAGAAATAATCTCTTATATTTAGACCACATGAATTAGGTCTTGTTCCAGCTGCTTGATTGGATTGTAATGGGCATTCGTATGACTCGTCATCAAATTGCACTCCATCTTTTTTTCGAACATAATTATGTAAAACCCAACATGTTTTAATTGCGAGTATTTGGTCTGCAAAATCGAATTTAACATATAAGGGTTTGTGGAAAATTCTCCATTTATTTGCAAATATTCCAAAACTGCATTCGACCATTCGGCCTTTATTTTATAAATAAATTTCTACTGGGATATGGTCTTAACACATTTTGTGACAGTGACAGCTTCATCGCTTACTATCATAGGTTTTTCGCCTGCGTCATATGGTAACTTCTCTGGGCTAGGATATTTAATTGATTTTCTTTTAGTTCCTTGTAAAAAATAGATTTCTTAAATATATTGGAATCACTGCTTCCACCAAACGCCTCAACGTCTATTGCAGTAAAACAATAGTCGGCATCCACTATACTCGAAAGAATTATAGAAAAAAATTGCTTATAATTAAAGAATTCAGATCCGGTCTTATGAGGCTTCCGTAGTCGTATGTGCTTCCCAACAACAGCGCCTATGCAATTTGGGAAGTTTGTTCTTTCATATAACTCTGCGGCAATATCTTTCCAACACTTCTCCGACTTCTCTGACATGTATATACAAAGGCTGCAAACATTCCCAAATGACTGTACAGTTATCCTTTATAATTTCTCTTATAGTAGTGGTACCCAGTAGATATTGAAAGTGTAGGGATGAAAAACTGTGGCAAAGTATCTGTAAGATTTTAATAATTTGTTCAACCATGTCTCTATCATGCAATCGATTTTCAACTTAGAATGATCTTTACGAAAACTTAAATATTGTTTTGTTATAGGGAAAGAGGTTCAAGGAAAGTGAAGAAATTTGAGGGATTGCTTCGCTAGGGAACTAGCGAAACAACAGTCTAGTGTTTCTGTTCAAGCTGCAAAAAAGAGAACATATATGCACTTTGATGCATTGCTTTTTTTAATTCACACTTTTGAAGACCTACCTACTACCGGTAATTTAGTAAAACCTTGCAATGAAAATGAAAGCATTCAGGAAAATGAACTGAGTGAACCGCATTCTTCTCGACGACCTACGAAAAAAACTTCGGCAAATACTGGAAGAAAAATAAAATGATGAAATTGACGAGGACAAAAGTTTTGCTCTCATGCTTGTTCCCATGTTGAAGAAGTTCAATGAAGAGCAAACACATTTTACGAAAATAGTAATCCTTCAGGTTATGAACAGAACAAGACAGTTTCACCGACCAATGTTCCCAGATCACCGTAATATGGCATACCATCCATAAGAAACGCAGTTCAACACCTTCCAAATACAACGAAGTATCCCTCAACAACTCGGACACGTGTAAACCTTACCTACTACGACAGTACCACGACAACCCCAAAACTATGTAGTACCTTTGAGTTCAGCACAGAATCATTCCTTTAATTCCAATTATTCAAGTGACAATTTATCTCTTGCAAATACTACAAATATATTAACGAATCCTGATGTACTAGTATTATCACCAAATGATTCATCCGAAAATTGCTGTACAATCTCGAAGCATTAAATTTATTTATTCTTATTATGTAATTATTAGGGTCTTATGTAGTGTTTTTTTTTTACTGAATTTAGTAGGGTTAGATGCCCTTTTACTGTTGCTATGGCACGGGCGGAAAGTTAGAAGGAGGAGGAAGGAAAAATTGTTTTTGTAGTGGTTTGAAACTCAGGTGTGTTTGGTGTCGATATTCGCTCACCAGGCGGTGGGAGTCCGAATAGGACGGAGAGTTTTTTCTTCACTCATAACACGTGTCAGTGTTATTCCTTCACACGCAGAATTTTTCTGTCTGAGTTCCAATTACACAAATGAAAAACTGACTTGCTATGGACAGGATTCGAACCTGGACCCTTCGAGTGAGAAGCGATTGCTAGTACCACTACACCACGGCCACCCCCGTGGGGTGTTTGTTTTTGAAATATTAACTAACATGGTTTACCTCAATGTCACAGATGAACGTTCCTCAGGTGATATAGATTTCCGCCTATTTGTGTCCTGGTTTTGTATTGTATTATGATGAATTTTATGAAACTGTTCCTTAAGTAGTCTTTCACTTATTACGAGAAGGACCCAATATTTTCCTTGACGTTCTGTTTTAGATTTTAAGCCCAACAAAAGAGCCACAATACAACACTTCCCCGTGAAATTCATTACTAATAAGTCTTCAAAGTCGCAAGTGTGCTAAGATTCATGCTAATCCATATGTCTCATTTTAATTTGCGGTCAAAAAATCATCTATAAAATGGAGGTTGTTGCATTTTTTTAATGGCTAAGATTATTAAGTCGCATATGTGTGCATTCATGTATGAAACAATGATTCTCAATTTTTGCGACTAAATTATGATACGACAGAAAACCGCAAGTGCATGCATACCCAAATCTTGTTGCGACAACGATTTCTTAATCGTAGTGATTTAAATCACAAGTATGTGGATACACTTGTCAGTACGTATGATTCATTTTAACTTGCGACAATCGCGTCGCCAGAAAAATGGGACAAATCGCAAACTTTTAAACGTTGCGATAGCTCGGTGTCATGTGATCTCATTCACATTGAAGGATATGTGTTCTACTTTTTCCGACTGAATAGTCATGCGACGGAAAACGCATGTGCGCGCCTAGCCTTACTCTGAAATATCGTGATTATCTCGTAAGCCGTACCGTGATTATAAGCTGCAAACATTCAAAACCAAAATACATCGGTAGCTCTCTTTCGTTCGTCCCTAACTTGCGTTAGTCTGTAACTTGCGTTCGTCCCTAACTTGCGTTAGCCCGCATGTGCCAGCATATTAAGGGCATACTAAATCCCTTGAGAACGCACCAATTTTGTCGTCTCGGATTCGGTAATAAGGAAATCTTACACAAATTAAAAAGCAATAATCTTGCTACACTGCCTCGATGTACTCCGACTTTCAACTTCAAAGTCTTCTGTTGTTCCCGATTGTACGCGTACCATTCATCTCATTTGCAATTTGCGTAAGAATGGTGGAAATACTGCTATTAAAGTGAGATGTTTTGATGACTCATATATCAGGATAACATATAGGCTATAATTCATAAAACTATTGAGTAAATTGGCCAAAATATATTACGTAAGTCAGAAAAAATTCCCCCATCTGCGAGCCATTCTGATGTGTGCTGCAAAAACCGTAAGAGTTACATGAATATAATGTATGGTGGAAATGTATCTTTTAAATAGTTCTACAAAATATTCCACGACAGTATATATCTATCTTTGATGTGTAAGCCAATATCGTCAAAAAATTATGAATCGATTTTGACATTTCCAAAATGCACATTTTGTATTAACAGATTGATTCCGATCAAAACAAATACTTTTATCGTTTCTGATATTTAAAGTAGATAAGCTTTGTTTTTTACACTATAGCTTTGTTCAGTGAGGCTGCCCAGCTCAGTCCAGAGCAAGAAAATTTCAGGTTTTCGTGTTCAATGAGAAAAAATTTTCTACCCAGCTCATGTTTGCTTTTTGTTCAATGACTCTGCTTGGACTCTGCCCTGGGCAGAATTTCTGCACTTACTTTTAAGGTAGAGCAGATTTGTGAGAAACATCAAAATCAGCTGTGATTGCAAATTAATTGTTTTGTCCTCCAACTATCACTTGAAAAACTATTGTTGCTTTCTGAATCCATCGCCACTAATACCATTTGTTTCAACAAATTAAGTTCCATTATTTTATTGTTTTTATTTCACGATTTATACTTAACTTGTAAACTCAAATAATTATCCAACAATCGAAAATGAAGTTGTCATTTTTGACAACTAACATATGACCGTACTTTTCTGCTCTCATTTGATCTGACATTTTTCACAAATTTGACTTTTTTCTCATTGAACAAAGCTTATGTCATTTGGACAAATATTTTAAAAGTTACGACGACAGATAATTGTGATCCATCGCAAATAAGAGAACCATTTGCCACATTGATATGATTGGATATGCTATGATTGGATATGCTATGATTGGATATGATATGATTGGATATGCACTTGCGGTTTATCCAATCCTCTTCAATTATGTGTTAGGTATAAAACTGCGTTATTAGAAGATATCTTGCACAGATTTGAAAGAATGAATCAAGTCAGCAATGATCTATGTTTAAATGAAGCACTGGGTCTTATTGAAGATAAAATAATAATGATTTCCGGAAAGAAGTTGTCCGACTTCCGTATGCCTACATCACAGTGTCGAGGAGAGATATCTACCGATTTGGTCAAAGAGCTAAGCTACGATACCACATTGCTAGATGCTCGGATCAGCGAAATAGAGCCACGCCTGCTACCCGAGCAAGAAGACATTTATGACAAAATATTACAACGAGTTGAGCTTGGTGAAGGCGGCCTTTTTTTTCGACGCCCCGGGCGGAACAGGCAAAACTTTTTTGCTTAATTTGCTTCTAGCAAAAATTCATAGGGATCGTAACGTTGCATTAGCTGAGACTTTCTCTGCGATAGACGAAACATTACTGAGCGGTAGACGGACGGCACACTCAGATTTTAAATTACCTCTTAATTTGGCCAGCGAAAAAACCTCAACGTGCAACATCAGCAAGAGCGGCGCCCTGTTGCAACATTGTAAAAAAAACAGCGCCAACGAGGCGCTTCATTGATGTCTACAAGAAATACAAAGCAATCAAAACTTAATGGGTGGTGTGGTAGTGTTATTGTCAGTAAATTTCAGACAGACCTTACCTGTTATCGAGAGAGGCACTGCAGCAGACGAAATTAACGCATGTCTGAAAGCATCATACCTGTGGACCAAAGTTGAAAAGCTTTATCTTGAAACCGGTCAAGAAGGTATGGTTCGTTTCACACACCAATTTTGTCATGTTGTGAGATCGGAAGACAAGTTTTTTCAAATCTGCAACACAATATTCATGACGAAAATTGGTTGTGTCAAAGAACCATACCAGCACCAAAAAATGAGATTGTTGCGAAAATAAATAAAAAAATCTTAGACGAAATAACTGCCATAGAACTAGGAAGGAATATTGTGAAGGCTACAATCTTAACTGACGAAGCCAAGGGAGACAATGTGCTTATACCACGCATCTCACTCATACCAAATAATTTATCATTCAATTTTATGCGTCTGCAGTTCCCATTAAAAGTTGCATTTGCAATGACTGTCAATAAATCACAGGGTCCCACCTTACACGCCATTTTTTTCCCACGGTCGACTCTACGTAGCATGCTAACGCGTTTATACATCGCAAAATCTGCGCAAATAGCTGAAAAATTCCTGAAAGCTAAGTTCATCGACTTGATTCCAGTAAAAATAACCTATCATGCAAATCTCAACTTGGTTCAGAGCAGAATACACTCGAGATATATTATTTGACATATCTGAAGAGGAACTATTATCTGAGCTGAGGAAATTCAAGGTTACCGAAGTCAGAAAAATGATGAAAAAAGAAAACGGTAACCTCATACCCACAGGAACAGCAATTATTACGTTTGATCTGATTCGACGGCCGAATGATCTGATTCCCAAACCCAATGCACTGTATTTTTTGCCAAAACCTTGGCAACACGAAAAATCGCTGCAACAACTCGGCATTGTTTAAGGAATGCTGCCTCCTACTTCCGCACGATACCTGCCCACGAATTTTCTGTTCGAATTGCAACGTAGAAACTCACACGTCATACGACCCCGGTTGCCCAGCGTTTCTCCCAAACAAATCGGTGAACAAAATTAAAGCTGCGCTTTTTATTTCGGAAAGAAGTGTAAACGATGTATGCATCCAGCACCAGTAGTCTACTCACAATACAGCTATACACTCCTTTAAATCGCAAGCCTTGTCTAATGAAGATCGCATCACAACCTCCTTGTACGGAGATGGGTCGGTTTCTTTTTATAAATTCATATTTTGTGTGACTCATTTTTATAAAGCTTTGTTTCCCTAACTGAAAGCATAGTCTTTGAGCAACTTAAATAATGTGGCTCTTCGTTCGACCCTTATCAGTGAATTTACATTCAACGCGAGGATCCTTAAGGTTCGCCCCCCCATTTTCGTACTTATTACGACTGGAAGTAAATGACGCGTGTAACCTGATTTTGTATCTGACATTTTAGCTAAGTCATCTGCCCTTGGATAGAGAGTAAAATAGACAGGATATCAGAGAAAGATTCCGGTGCTCTAGGCGGTGGTACCTGAGAAACTATCTTCGCTTGTTGTACAGCGCTTCCGCTTCCTAAAGCGAATGGAGCGTAACTATTTGCACATTTTTCCAATATTAAACTAGTTGACATACAAATAAAAAGGGATGCACAATATCTATATATCTACTCGTATATGCAGGGTAAATGAGTACGTATACGACTACGTGTAACATATAATAGAAATGAAATGTAAATCAGAAACTTCTGAAATTGATCCTTAAACAATTAGAAGAAAGGATAAAGATAGAGAAGCGCAAACGGTAGAAGTAGAGAGGTTTAGAATATCATCTCGATCTTGACTTGTTTTTGCAATGTTTGGTGGTGGCGCAGCTAAATCGGCGACTGGAGAAAATTCCATATGCTGGGGGTGCTAATTCTGAGTACAGATGGCCTAAATCTAGCGGAGTATTTGAAGGACGTCTTGAAGAGGTGCTTCCGTCAGATGGACCCGGTGATGGAGTATTACTAGTTGTATTTTATGCTAGACTGAGAATTGCCACCTGTTGGTGTTAGGCGTTCCTAAGCTGAAGACGCCAATGATTCACGAGCTCATGGTAAAGATGATGAGGAAGTCGTGGATTTCGGCGGTGTCGTCATCATAGCATTCAGTGACTTTTGCTGGAGTTTCAGAAGGGCCGATGGCGACATGAATACATTATTCTAACGCTAATTTAGATTTCGAAAGCGGATCTGGAATTCCATATTTTCCATGGTGCTGTTGGAAGAATGCAGCATGATTTTGCATTTTTTCTTGTGCGAACTCTGATTGTACAATAGTAAACTGCTGGATCTTCAACAGCATTCTTTCATGAAGATGATGCGCTGCGAAAAGAGCATTTAAATTAGCAGATACCTTCTACAGGCGATACTACTGTAGTGCATTGAGGTCTGTTTGGTTTTTCTCCGATTGAAGAAGTTGATTAAATATATATTTCTGTTCGTGAGCTTTGCTGCTACTTGATGATGAATGGGAGCCATACCACCGACAACAGCCAAAAGAGCTTGTTTAGATGAGAGGTAAGACGTCGACGTGGTGGACGTTAAACCACCAGTTTTTGCTGCCGAACCACATTTACTTTTCCCATTTATTGAAATTCAGAACTACCCCGATAGTTTGCGGTATACACCGTATTCCTATTCAAGCCGCACGAAGGCTGGCATTTGTTTGACGCTCTATCGCCACCCAGAGTACATTCATTGGACTTGGGGTTTTTTCCGATTCTAACACATAGAGGTTGCATATAAATTTTCCCAGTGTACAACCAGGTAGTCTACCATCCAATTTGGTGTTGGGTGTGAACGGAACCAGTAGTATAATACCCGCTTCTTCCTTTTGGCTGTAGGTGTGGTGAACTGCTTAACTAGTACAAAAGTGAGCTTGTCACACTGTTCCTTTTTGAGCAACACAAGAATCTCCTCCCGACTGGTAGACGGTTTTTATTACCGCGGCAGCATAATTCGCAGCCTTTCACCCATCGGTGTGAAATAGTTGTGAACTCCGTCGTCGTGTCTGTGCACTGTATTGCAGTGGATCTTAGATCTATAGTGTCTTTGAATTGCATTTCCACTTACTTGTTTCATTGCAGGTGTTTCAAAATTTTAACAGAATTCATCATTTTCAGTGGTGTGGCTGAATGACAATCCCATGGTTCGAGGGATGAAAGTTTGTTTTCCAGTGTTTTCCTAAAATCCAATCAAAATGACAGAAACTGCACTTTTGAAGAGAGTCTGTTAAAAGTTCACTCAAAACGTTATCATCGTCATCGTTTCCAATCTGGAAAAATGCACATCTTTTCATTGGTCTATTTGCTTTCAAGTGTTGGCACACTCATGTAAAGGGTCCGCCATCTAACGTTCTTTTTTTCAACTAGTGCTTATTTCGTGAACGGTAACACTTAGCTGATTTGACAGGTAATTAGTTTTATCCTTCCGGTTAATAATGGAAAATAATTTCATTCAAATGGCTGCCTCGGCTGGCCATGCAGTAGCCTACACGATCGGTCCAATTTTTAAGCACATTATCGATTGTGTGCAGCTGTATTTCACCAATGGCTTCACGAATATTGCCCTTTAAAGCGTCAATTGTCTGATAATGCGATCTTCAAAAACAGGGCGCAAAACATCTAGTGCAGCTTCGGCTGTGTGGCACGCAGCGCCGTCCTGTTAAACCCAATGTTGCCAATATCCTCCTCTTCAATTTTTGTGAACAAAAATTCGTTCAACATGGCCCGATAACCATCGCCATTGACTGTAAAGGCCACTCCTTGCTCATTTTCGAAGAAAAATGGCCCAATTATGCCTTCGCACCAAACAGTGACTCGTTTTGGGTGTATCGGCTTTTCAATGTATGCGTGCGGGTTTTCTGTGCCCCAAATGCGACAATTTTGCTTGTTTACATACCCGCCAAGATCAAAATGAGCTTCATCTGAAAAGATGATTTTTTTGGCAAAATCGGCACCTTCTCTAAGTCGATCGCAAGAAATATTTCCCAGCGTTGTTCAAGCATATACACAACCATATTCGTTCAGCTGAAGGATAAAACTAATTATCTGTCAAATCAGACATGAGCTAAGTATTACCATTCACGAAATAAGCACTAGTTGAAAAAAAAAACGTTAGATGGCGGACCCTTTACTTATGTATGTACATATCAGCTCTATAGCCTCTGCCAACTGTATCGGCATTAATGGATTGCCCGGGGGTAAAGCCATCAGTATACGGCGCCATAAAGATGTTGTGTACAGGTTTCAGGAAACAACCGGAAGATGTGCTTTTTTTTCGTTTATCTTCTTGAAGGCAACCAAAGTGTACCTGTTTTGTTGAGTGCCTTGACAGCTGGTAGAGACACGATTAACATCCCACTCGGAGTTCTGCTTCGTTAGGGTTGTACGGCTATTAATAAAGAAAACGCCTATCGCAGTCATTTAGTCGATCATCTTAATTACAAATCAAGCTCCGATGGTATCCACAAATTGACAAGAAACGATGATTAATTCAAATTAAACTGTAACCACCTCGCAATTTTTCTTCCCAAATGTCCTCCCTAAAATTTTAAGGAGTCCGTCCTTCTCATCATCATTAACAACTAAAGTAGATTTTTCATAAAATATGACACTCTTAATTACCCTGAAAAAAAATCTATCCATTGCCAGCAAATCATCAACCCTGCAGACAACCAACCCCAACGGCAGCTTCAAGCAGTTGTCTACAAAATTGATGCTATCTCGTTTGGTAATTAACAGCTTTGAAATTCTATACACCTTCCTTCCATTACCGTGAGGGTTGGGCACCTAATCCCTGCCATGCTTTATTTTCCAATGAAACTGCGCACGACCACAGTACAATTGCACCCTTTCCGTGGTAAACCCTTATTCAAAAAACTGAATAACCGCTACATACTCGTAATTGAAATTACAATTATACGAGTAATACATTACGCTAACAGTCGCCCTATTTTCAGTTCATATCAGGTAACCGGTAATGGCGTAATATACTCGTATGTGTGTACCTACACAAACACCCCATACCAAAGTATAATCACAATTTTGATGGTGTCACATACAATAGTTTCACCATAGTTGGTGTCTTCCGAGAGATGGCGGCATCGGAAGTATAAAATGATGATGAAGACGTTAACATCGACGGAAACGGTAGCGGAAATTTCAGAGACCGCACCGACGTTCCGTCGTCGCTCACTTTTATTTGACTTTCGTTATGAATTTCGTTAACGATAACTGAAATCACTGAATCGAATAATTACCACTAGATTCATGTAAGAATGTTTAATGCCTCCTCAAAATTGTGTAATAAAAGTTAATTAGAAAATTGTCTGACTTTGGGATGGGACACTCTACGGTATGGTTGGGTTAAGAAACAACGTATCTATTTGAATTGGAACGTAGATGCTCGACCTTTTAATAAATTTTGAATATCCATAAATAGACGATGAAAAGACAAAAACACAAAAGCAAGTGCCATCAATCATTTTCTTGTTAATTGAGAAATTATGACTTCCAATGGCCCTGGGATGTTTAGCTCTTGGCTTGGGCAGTGATTCTTAGAAATTTCCTCTGCTAAGATGACTTTCAAGATTTATATTAATCAATTTGGTCTCCTTTGAAAGTGTTGTGAATGCAATCAGATTCGAAACTTGTCTAGCGGTGTTTGGTTACAGTTTGTGTTGGAAGTTTAGAACGGGGAAACATTTACAAAAAAAAAAACGAGTAACTTAGAATCGATGAGATTAGTATAATAACATATTTAATTGTGTATAAGTTGCAGGGTCTGGTGGTCATCCATTGAGCGACAGGAGATGGTGCCCTAAAATGAGTTATGAACGTTTAGGGATATGGGACTTCAACAGTACTTAATGTGAACCTTTTACGTCTTCAGTATAGACTATATTTCAACCAGGACAGTCTTCATACCAGCGGGTACTCTCATTTTCCCATAAAATTCACTACAGCTTTGCACATGTCAGCAATCAACGCAAAATACACTCTCATTTAAATTTACCAAAATCGCTGTCAACTGGTGCACTTATCATAAAACAGATCCCGGATTGGAACGGAATCTTATGTAACATACTTCTCCATCTAGCACGGTCATTTCCCAGCTATCTGCCGTTGGGCATACATAACTGACTGAGGTCCACTTCCCCTTGTGTGCGCCACCTAAGATGAGGTCGTCGGTTAATTTGTTGTCTTTCTGGGTTGGAGTCGAAAACCTTACGGACCGGCACGCTGGTATACCCACGTTCACGGTGATCTAGCTATCTAATCCGGATTATCCGAGTTTAAAACGTCTGCTCCATTCTCCATTGATGTAAACGGGACCGAAAATTACACGAAGTTCCTTTCTCTCAAAGTGCCCGAAACCATTTCATACGCTTTGGTATGAAAGCTTCTGCGCCATGAAATAGGACTGGTCTTTTTGTTTGCTCGAAAGAATGTTTCACTAGAACATTACGTCAATGTCCTCTGCGTATGCGAGTAATTGATTAGACTTTGAAATATGGTGCCTCTGGAGAACGATGTCACAAAACAATCAATCATCTTCTTACATTACAGGTCTTGGTTTTGACATTACGGACCTTGACGGTTTAGCGCAATTTCTCTATCGTCATTATACATAGTTGGACAAACCTGACAGGGATGTCGAAACTAGACATGGCTCTGAATAATTCGTCTATATAGAAGGTATCTGTATACGGCTTGGACATCGAGGAAGAGGTGGTATCTCCTGGGTTTTTCAAAAATCAGACGTTAAGTGAAAATTCGAACTATTATGGACTTTTGTACCATAAACAGTGCTGATAAAGGATGGTCAGGTTGTTGATAAAGGTCTTAGCCGTTCACATAATATGTCAGACAAGATTTTATATACGTCGTTGAGGAGACTTATTCATCTGTTCTTGGGGCAAACCCACATTTTAGGGATGAGCTCCATATCAAAACAACACCTACTTCCTTAAGCAGCTCAGTAGTTAGGCCAAACAAATTGGAATGTTCTTCTCAATCCAATTGTAAGCTAAAGACCGTCTTTATTAATCCATTTACATTGGCAGTTGACAATTAAAACAGTGTTGCCAGATATAAAATATTCGTGAATCCATAATTAATTTTAACATAAGTTCTGTTAAAAATATAAAACGCTATAAAGGAAAAACCATTAAACATATTGTATTCAAAATTCTTTCACTTATTAGACCACAATATTGATTAATAAAAAAAATGTTGGACTTATTCGAAATGACTGCCTTTTGCTTAAACACAAGCTTCCAAACGGTGTGGCCATTGGGTTATAGCGGCACGTACAGTTGGCTTTCCAAATTTCGGTGCTGAGTCTTGCAGGCCATGTTCTAAAATTCTGACCACAAAACATGATCCAGTGGATTCGGATGTGGACTCCCGGATGGCCAATCTTCTGCTGCTATGAGCCACTCCTGTGTGGTTTCGGCTTTGGGCACTGAGGCAGAGTCCTGTTGAAAGATCCATTTATATCCATTGAAAAGGGCATTTATCAAACCCCTAACAACACCTTGTAGCGCATCTTCTTAGTAAACCTTTGCACCAGTTTGTACGCCTTTTTCACAGAAATAGAGGGATGTGACACCATGGTGAGAGAACCCCCACCAAACCATTACGGAAGTGGGATGATGTCCACGTTGAACCCTTGGAACAACTTTTTTCGTCAGATGAATTGGCATAAATTTAGTCATTTTGTTTGTTGAAAACTTCTTCCACGGTAAAAATTTTTACTCATTCGTAAACAGAATGTTTTCATGGACATTGTCCGCGTGCCACTGCAAAAGTCGCTTGCATTTTACCAGACAAATTTTTTTTAGTTGAGGAATTAGAAGATGACCCGTAGATAATCCCGAATCAGTCTAGACATAGATCTGGTTGATATAGCCAATTCCTTGGACATGATCTTCTGCTTCCTAAGGAGATTTCTCCGAATTCGTTCACGCACTGGCTACACTACTTCTTGGCCTTCCCTCTACTCTAGAAAATTCGCCGAAGCGATCAATAGCCCGATAAACGAATATTCTCGATATTCCGAGTGGCTTTAGCAACTCGAAAATTTGGCCAGAATTCTTTCCGCACTTTTGCAACGCTATTACAGCGACTTGATTTTCTTTAATGCCCCACTTCATGTTAATAGGTTGCAAACTGAAACCTAACTGACTAAACAATTTAACGGTTCCTTTTCCACAGGAATTTTTGAACAATAAGCCCTGGAAATTGTGTAACAGAACTTATGGCATAACTAAGTAGTTAGATAATTTACGCTGTTGTCTGCCTTCTTTTTCTAGCTTAGTCGAGGATTTTTAAAAATTTTAAGTCGAAGACATTGATCTCAAGTCTATTCTCAAGCGCCTAACTTTGACTTTCACCTCTAGATATTCGAACTTTCTGCAAAAGACCGATTAAAGTGTTTCTTACCCCCTAATCGCAAAATTGATTCGTCAAACTTATTTTATGAGTGTCTCGCAGCAATCAACATATATTTCGGTTGACTGAGCTATGACTTTGCAGTGAGTAAATATAAATGAAACTAAAATGGCATGTAAGTCTCACCATAGTACCATAGATTAGATTTTCAATGTTCTACTGCCACAGCCATCCACCATCACCATCCCTGTCCTCTATTATAAGCTCTAGATTCATTTCATAGCTCGTAAAATTCCATATGTCATAAAAAGTACACAAAACTTCATCCGCCTGGATAGTCTTAAAAAAACACCTCCCTCCATAAGTAATACACTTTGCGAAGTTGGTAGTAATAGTAAATCTAGCAATTGGAAAAGTACCCCTGTCCAACAACATTTGACATAGGTCCACCGTCGCGACACGGAGACCTGTTTTTTTATTACCTTTTCGTGGTAAACGTTAAGCCGTAGAACATATGTACTCGTACACAGAGACTTAAAATAATAAAACGAAAATGTAATCAAATTCTTTAGCAACACTGTACCACTAATCTGGTTAAGGAGCCTCTACTCCCTCAGGAGGAGGTATTGTAGATACATGGATGGCTGGGTAACGACCCTAGCTCTTCTAGGCTGACCAAAGATTTAATGGCATGTCAAATGGAGATTGCGCCCAAAAATGACAGCGTTTTATTTATTCAAATAAATTGTCAACAAATGCCAACGCATTTACGTCTGGCCAGTGAAGATTGTAATAATATCGGTGGCGTTCTTTATGGGCCACCGCCAAAGGTTGACCATTATTCATTTCGATATTATTGATTAGTGAATGGGTACATACGAGTACTACCAACCTACTCCAACCAACAAAACGAAAGTGGGAACCAACTTCCTGTAACAGCTTCGAGGAGCGACAACATTTTTCGAACTTTTCCATGCTGAGATCCAATACTATAAATGAAATTCGATTGTGCTCTTGATTTATTGTTCTCGATAACAAATCTCGAAGGGATGGTGGCGTTTGCCTCGCAAAATATGGGTTAAGCCCCATAATGCTGGTGTACTTTTTGACTCCCGCTTTTGTAGTTTGTATTTGATGGTCGGATTCACATTCTGTCGCTTAAATAAGTTTGGAATTGTGGCCTTTTGCATCAGATTACAGATATTAGGGAAGTCGTCGTAAAGGCTGCCCAGAATTGTGCCATAGAGCTAAATTGGTGCGCATAAATGTGCATGGGTGGGCATTGCTAACAAGGGAATCAAGGTTATATTTACTTCTGTCAATCGGATTTCCGTGGAATGTTTTCCTGGCTGGTCGCTACAGTTATTCTGTAGTCATGTGGATTGTGTGATATTTGTATTTGTATTTAATGTGGTGGCCGTGTTCACGAAACGTTGCGTAAGGTTGGGCAACTTGAATAATAGTTACATGGTATTATTATTAGATTCGAATAGATTGTGGAAAAATTTATCACTCAGTCGGGTAGATTTTATCGATTAGTTTTGGAGCTAGGAACATTTTTGAACAATATTGACTTTATTTACGGATGAGGAGACATGATAACATGATTTGTTAAGTTGTAGAACTGGTGTATGTATGTATATTGAATGACATGCTAGTGAGATTGCTTCAGTATAAAGAAGGTATGCTTCAACCTCGTTTACTGAAGTAGAATTCCTTCCACTCGTTGCTCAATCGATGGAAAAACTTCTAGAAATGCAAACTAGCAATGCCGATGTCGTATCTGGACCTATATACGAGTAGTTATAAAGTAAGAGTCTTTCGAAAATACATTGCCCTGTGTAAATCTTTGTTTCTTCTGTCTGATGGTAACTGAACAATTGTTGCTGTTCTATGGGCCTTGCTTACACGAACTATGTAAACTCCTTACCTGTCATTGCTACATGGCTTCTCTTTAAGATGTCTGAATTTTGCTTCGATCTCGAAATTTATCGACATCCTTGTGTTAAAAAGTATGAATATACCAGAGCTTCAATTTGATTTGGCTCAGGTCAACTCCGAACAGATTTACTCATTTACTACAGGCCAACTGAAAAAGTTATAACTAGCAAAGTTTACTCATACTTACTTACTCATACATAGTCCTCTGTGAACCTGGGCCTCAAACAAAAAACCTCTGCCAGCTGCCTCAATTGCCGCACTCCAAGTTTCACTTGGACTCTTTGGGCTGGAGCTATGGCTTCTAATCACATAACCACTTGACCCAGGCTTCTCAAACATTGGATTCTTAAGACGCTTGAATAGACCAATATCTTTGCCAAATTTCCGCCTCCATTCCCTGTCAAAACAAATGGGAACGAAAATCACAAGCAGTATATTTCTGTTGGAACTCCTAAGAGCTTTTTCATCCACTTTCGACAAGATTCAACCTTCTGCACTATTGGGCAGATCTAGGGTAATAAGAGTCTACTGTCTACTGAGTCCAAGCAAACAGAGTTTGGGCAGAGTAATCTTTCCTCTGATTTCTATGCTGATGTCGTTGCTGCTTGTATCTGAGTCAGCTGAGACCTTCCGCACAATCCGCCAGTGGTGTGCGTCCTTTTCCGATGACAGCAGATATTTTGTTATCAGACCGGTTTTGGTCACTTCCAATGCTTCCAATCATATCAACGTCGCCAGCGTACGCAAGTAATTGTGCAGACACGATTCTTTCTAGCGCGATGTTAAAAAAGCCAAATGACATTAGGTCACTTTGCCTAAAATCTCCCTTGACATTGGTGGTCTCTCTTTATTCGTTGTCGACATTATAGGGCTGCAAGAATTCTCTACAGACGAACGAGTTTGGAATGGAATCTAAAACCATATATGGCTCTATATAGGTCGTCTCCATAAACGCCTTCATAGGCGGCCTTAAAATTGATGAAAAGACAGTGGGGATCGAGTTGGGCTTCTTAAGTTTTTCCAAGATCTGCCGGAGAATGAAACCTGGTCGATTATGGACTCCTGTTCACTAAATATGTCAGACAAAATCTTGTACGCATTTTGAATAGACGTATACCTCTTCCGTATGTTGGTACTGGAGAGAAAAAAAGCTCTCAATATTGTCGATCGCATGCATCTCATGCTCCTTTTTCTTCTTCTAAAGAACCCAACATTCTTTTTATCTCGTTTGCTACTAGAGCTTACAAACGGCACTCGTCCTTCCTTGCTGCATGTGTTTGCCGGCATTCTTCATCAAACCTGGGTTTTCTTAGTGGTGGTCGGTTGAAATCCAGAACATCAGTTGAGGCGTCTCTGATGGCACTTTGTCAACGTTTCCACCGGTTATCGGTAGTTGATACCGGAGGCATAGGAGTTGTCGAGAGATTTCGGGATACGCGTTTGGCGAAAATTCTGGTGGCTTCTTGCGATTGCAGCTTTTCTTCGTTATGTCTTCTCTCAGTAGTTCTTCTTTTTCGTACCTTTTCTGCAACATGGTTACGATCCGAGTCAATACTAACAGCCCGGAAGATCCGGACGTCCAGAATACTGGAGACATGTCTTACTTTGATTTCAAAATGATCAATTTGGTTAAGCGTTTCATTATCCGGAGATGACCATGTCCCCTAATGAATATTTAGATGAGGAAACCGTGTGCTTGCTATAGTGAGATTTCGTCCCGCAGAAATTTCAATAGCCTAAGACCATTGCTAGACATTGTGTCAAGTAAGCTATGTTTAGCAACTGTCCTTTCCTATCCTGTCATTTAAATTGTACTAGTCCCACATTGTGTTAATACGGTGTTGCTTAAATTATGCGAAAACTCTGCAGTATTTTGGGGCACATGGCAATACTTCGGCCAGCTTTAACACATGCGTTGCAAAATGTGACCAAGGCGAGAAGTATGAAGAAAAATGTCAGCGACAGGAATGAAAATGTTACATTCGTCAGTGAGTGTAACAAAACGTGATCTAGTAAGAAGTATACTCACTTCCCCATTAAGAAACCGATAGTGGATAAGCCTAAGGCTGATCGAATCTGTTGCTTTTGCCATGATCGACGAATGTCGTCAGAAAATCTGGTCCGGAAAGCAACAGCGGCTCAAGTTCCAGCGGCGGTTTAAAGAAAATTGGATCAATCACATCGGTAATGAGTTAATGTAAAATATAATGCCCTGAAGAATGGTTTAAAGGTGTGGAAGCGGCGCAGACAATATAGAACTACATGACATGTTTTGTCGGTCAGTTATAGAATAAGAAGTTCTGTTGTAAATCTGAATTCGAAATAAAACGTTAAAGCAAACGCTGTTTGTATAGAACATAACACCTTTCACAGATTTTATTTAAATTAGTCAACAAAATAAAGCTAGCGGAATCCGTAAACTATTGAACTACCAGAGCATACTAATATGGTATATGCATCAAGATGGTAACACTTAGGTCTATCTACTCGTATCGTATCTACCAGTATAAACCCTTTTGACACTAATTTCCAATTAGTAGTTCAGCGCTCTTGTTTACAAAGTACTTATGTGGAATGCAAATTTACTGATATTCTCGTTCTTACCTCTACTCCCGGAACCGAATGGAATATTTCACTCATTCCAGATGTCGAATTAATCGCTGCAATAGATAAACAATGGTAAAGTGTGGCCGTATTAAATGAAACGCATTACTCCGTAAACCGTGCATAACTCAGCAGTCAGTGAAAATATTTTGAAAGAAAAACTCTCGAAAACGTTTTCCATGACTCTTTCTATTGTTTTTCAAAAAATGGAAAACCCTTTAGTCAAAATAATATCAGTGCGTATGACGCAGAGGAGGGGATAATGAACATCCCATTTGCTGGACTTGTTCCATGACAATGTCTACTACTCGTATCACTCAAAAGATTGGCACCAATAAATTCGAGTTGTCTTGTCGAGTGAAACGAACGAACAGAACAGAAGAATTTGGTTGATCTTTCATGTCAACGTGAAGTTTGCGAGCTCGTTTCACTAGATATGACACCAACAAATTGATGAAATGTAATGTTCTTTCGAGAATGTTCTTGTTGCGTGCTTGGCGTCGTCTGTGCGAGATTTCCAATTACAGGGGAAATGAAATATTGTTGTCATTCTATTAAATCACATTAAATTTATTAGATCCTCCTGAAATTGGTTCTACTGCTGTCAAGAGCAGCAATGCTCTTATCATCGTTTTGTTAAGTTGCCATTTGATTGTTTTGAAAATGATAGTCGACTTATTGGTAGCAGCTTGTTTCGAACGCTTTCGTTTCTGATTAAAGGCTTTTCTGCTTTTGCTCCCAATCTTCAGTTATCCAAGTATTTGAAAAGACTTTTGCAAGACTCCAGGGGCACAGGAGTTCGCACAATTCTTTCAAGAACAACGTTGAAAACGCTTCGCCCTTTGTAAGTGATTTCTTGACATTGCCATTACTTTGATGGATCAGCGCGCATTCTAGATAGTCATCCTGTTTAAACGAATGAGTTTAGTGGGGATGTCAAAACTAGTCATGACCCAGAATAGTTCCTATTTATAGACGCTGTGATATGTGGCTTTGAAATCGATTAAGCGGTGGTGCGTATCGATTCGGAAGTCAAGTTATTTTGCTAAGATCTACCGTAATGCGAAAATTTGATCTATTGTGGGTTTTCCTGGCCTGTCAGACTATCTACGAAGGGTCTGACGAGACTTATTCCCTTGTATTATACAATAGTTGGTCCAGTTCAGAGGATCTCCTTTTTTCAGGGGCGGACAAAATATTCTGAGGTCGACCGTTGGTCGACCCAAAACTTGTAGATGAGTTGATGTAGCTCGGCAGTTAAGTCAGTGGAAATTGGACTTCTCGACAGGTTAAGGGAGACTCGATCGGAAAAGGTTATGTCGGTCTCTTGGGACTGTGGTAGTTCGAAGCTGAATTTCCTCACCATGGTTCGCTGGATTTGGGCTATTATACATACTCGCATCTGTATCTTAGATACAATAAGAACAACAAGGCCGAGACACAGTTACTGTTAAAGTTCGGACATCCGAAATTCTGTAGGAGTACCTTGCATATGATCAATTTCGTTTGTTGATCATTTCAATTTTCACGTCATATTAAGCGCACGGCTCGCAGGTTTTGTCGAGGAGCTCATATGAGTAATTTTTCGAAAGTTCCTGCTACTGTTCTTTAGGGGCGTTTATGCGTCTGATGTTGGAGAGTTTATCCTTCATGTAAATCGTCGCATTCTAGTAAACACTGCGACTGCTCCCCTTGTCGCGCCGGTCACAGGTTTTCATCCGCTTTTCACCCGTTCATATCATTCTTGGATTGTGGGGTTATGTCTGCTTTGTAGCAGTCGAAGATCCCCAATAGTCGTTCGACTGTACGCGGGCTGTTAATGGTCCAAACATTTCACGTGCGTATCCGAAAGTCGTTGTCTTTGCCAGGAAGAGTCTTAGACGCAGTAGAGGAAGGTGACGCGCACAAGTGGAACCGTCTTGGGCTGCGTAACTGTTGGCAATTAGCCAAAGACCGCGATAACTAGAAATGTTTAGCCTGAATTCCACCCTTAATTGCAGCACCATCTATAGAAAGCAGATGGTGCTGCAATCCACCATCTGCAGGAAGCTTCAGGAATATCCCGATTAGGTATAGTTATCCGAACATATTTTAAATAAGTTTGTTCTCATTTTTTTTTCCTTTTTTATACATACAATTTGCATAAGCTCATGGGATTTAAGTACTCTTAAAATGCTTGCACACAGCGTGGGCGAAGGAAAATCAGGTAGCAGGGAAAGAGAGGTACCGGTGAACGTTGGTTTTAAATGTTTGAAGGTTATAATGACTAGGAAATAAAGAGTTAGGCCGGGTATTCTATAAGCGTTTTGTAAGGCTAAGGAACGAATCACGTCCGAAAGTGGACATGAGGGTGTATTAATGGGCATTCGTCGCGAGACGGGTATTACAGTTAAAAGTTTGAAAGGGCGGAATGCTACTGCTAGACATTTCGCAGCATTTTTGACTTCTAACGTAAGTTGTCATTGACACACATACCGAGAATGGAAAGTTTTTCGGTTTCGGCGATGCAAGTGCCGTTCATGGATAATTGCTGGGTGTTTAAGTTTCGCTTTATCGGCATCAGACGGCATTGTATTTTGGAAGCATTACATTACATACATACATTGGATTAGAAGTAACAGACAAGAGATCGTTGATGAAGCCCTGGGCACACCAGTATTTATTTTGTGAATATCAGACTTGAAACCATACAAGACAACTAGTTTCTAGTAGTAGTTTCTAGTCCTTTGAAGAAGAGAGTCATCGATCCCAAAAGCACGCATTTTCGACAAAAGAGCCTGATGTCAAAGTCTGTCAAATGCCTTAGTAATATCAAGTGTAACTATCTTGCTTTCGCCAGATTGATCTACGCTTTGGTTCCACTTTTCGGTATGCCATCAAATCACCAGTGGACCTGTTGCCATGAAAACCGGACTACCGGTCATTGAGAAGTTCGAGATATTTCATGTGCTGACGGCTTATTAGCGTTTCCACGACTTTGGAAAGAAGAGCAATGGGTCTGTAGAAGGAGAGAGGAAGATTCGCCTTTTTTAGGGACGGGCTGGACAAATGCTATTTTCCATCTGCTCGGAAAAACTCCTGAAGAGTAGGATTGATAAAAAAGCTTACGTAGTTGTTTTTCTAGCGTGGAAGAACACCTCTTCAGAAGGAGGGGAGATATACCATCTGGACCAGAGGAGTTGTGAGTGTTAAGATGTTTAAGTACTCTTGCTACTACAAGAGTGTGAAAGTGGATTCGTACCATTGAAGATTCGACGCACTCAAGTGTAGGCGGAGCATAATCTGGGAGTATTGAGCTGGCAGCAAAGTGTTCAGCAAGCAGATTGGCCTTATCCGAAGAGCTGAGAGCTGGAATTTCATTACAAATGTGCGTTCGAATGGAGGATGAGGCAGAATTTGTAATATTTTTGACCAACCACCAAAAATGTTCATTGCCTTTGGGACATTGCAGTATTTTTTACCTCAGTTTTTGATCGTATTGGAATTTTACACGCTTAAGAAAGACGTTGCAGTCATTCCTGGCTCGTTTTAACTTTTTTCGATTTTCCTATATCGAGTTGGTCTTGAAGGACCGACAAAACATTTTTCTAACCCTGACGGCCTCTTTACAGCTCGAGTCGTACCATACCTTGGTTTTTTGGTTTGATACTCTTCATCCGATGAGGTACAACGGATCTCATTCCAAGGAGAATGGCGTCTGTAATCATATCAGTAGCGGAATCCACGTCATTATCGAGGAAACATAAGGGCCAGTTAAAATTCCTAAAGAGCCAATTGGCTTTCTCGTATTGCCATACGGTTCTTTCAGGAATCTTTTCTGTAACTGTGTGGTCAGTGTACGAGAAATTAGCTGATATCAGTGGTCTGATTGTCTGATTGTCAATGTGAGAAGTTAAAAACAAGTTCAGGGTATTGGCACTATGACTATCAACGCCTGGTATTCGTGTGGGCTCATGTCCTTCGAATCAACTTTCAAGGCCTTGCAAGGTAGGGAAGTTACATAGCGCCTACAGTACATTTTTCAACTTGGTAAGTGTAGGTCCGTCATAAATCAAATCTCGGACCTGATGCCAGTGCAAACTCGGAACCGGTTAAATCCATTTAATTAAGCCCGTGTAATTTTAGCTTCTATTTTTAAACGCTACCTTTTTTTAATCATGTTAATTATTTTCCTTTTTTTAACATTTTCATTGTATCAACAGCACGCTGTTCAAACATGGGTCATGTATCGTATACTGGTTTTCAGATTGGCTTGGCACTGTATAACCTGAGTTTCATACCTCAGCTAATGGACAGTAATTTAATCACTGACTATCCATCCCTTGCCATTCTTCAAATCGATCACCACTAATTGGAGAAAAAACATATATAGGTACTCCTCACATACATACGAGTATATGGATGTCGATGTCTTTCCTGCTTCCTTCTGTTTATGGAGGATATGAAATTCGAAAATCTCTAAAAAAAGCCCTCTCTACGTGTTGTTCAAAATGTGGTCTCTGATTTATTGTCTGTACGCTTTAATTTTCAATTACATTATAGTACAATGGAAAATATATGTATCTATGCATGTAAATAGTAAAAACAAGCAACGTAGCAGGCAGGACTGGGAAGGCCAAACCAGATACAGCTGTGAAAACATTAACTTTTCGGTACAGGAAGTTGTCAGATTTTATTCATGCTTCGGAAAGTTTTTCTTATTCAACCAAATGATATAAAGAAACGTAGAGACTCATGTAGGAAATGAAATTTCCATATGACGCGCCTAACCGTGTCATATTTTTTTGGGGGAAAAATACGTTTACAGGAGTGAAGGGATGAGTTTAAATGTTGAAGTACGATGGGTCTTGGCTCTTTGACAGTTGAAAAATGACAGAGGAAAAATTCTGATTTAAATGTAATGAAATTTGTAAGGAATATTGTACTTGACATACTCGTACTATTAGGAAAGGAGGATGTCTTAGCATCAAAAATTCTATGGCTGCTGTTACTTAGGAAGGGTAAGCAATTTTTAAGTTTAGACATCTTGTAAATATTAGATATGCTGGGCGGAAAAATCTTTGGAATTTAAGAATATTATCAAGTCTTGAATATATTTCTGTTGGCGTATTTTACTTAAGTTATTCGCTTTTTACAGGCCGGGCATTAAAAAAGAGGACCAAGCCCGTAGCACTCTGTCACTTTCTATGACCAGGGAACTTAAGTCGCATGAAATTGGTTTAAACTCTCGTGGAAACTAAAAGTTTATCTAGCATATTTCTTGCCTCCAATAGTATTTCGCAGCGCAGAGTCGGCGCTGGGATCCATTCAGATTCACAGCAGTTGTCAAAATCTCTTTGAATGCCGGACTATACTAGAGTTTTCCAAGCGGAACTCTGCGATTCATGATAACTGTCTATGACCTAGACATACACATTCCAAATATCACTATCATTACTGATATCCAGGCCGCAATTAAACCAATTAATCCAGATCCTACATCACCTTAACAAATAAATCAGTGTTAGTCAGCACCCAACCTAGAGTTACTATGCTCTGAGTTCCACTGCTTTGAAATTTTGATAGTAACGAAATAGTGGACGAGCTAGCTTGCCATATATCTAGAAAGATGAACAATATAATTCCTAAGCAGATCCAGATTAAACACCACCAGGGTGGCCATAACGGTGGCTTTATCATTTTTTATGCAGTTTTGGGGCTATCGAGTACAATATTCCAAAAGCTTCTTTTTGACGACCAGTTATCAAATAAAGGGATTGGAGAATTCAGTCAATTTTTAAACTCCACATCAAATCCATTACATACTCCTACAATCAATTACATGAGTCGGATGGCGTCAGACTATTGAAAAATCGCAGGGGTACGCACAAAACCACAAACCGAATATTGTACTCGAGGTCGCCTTTATGACTTTACGAGTATTCTCGACGTAGTTTGGAGGGTCTCCTTCATTTCAATCGGTAAATCGACGTCTTAATGACACTGGAATTTAGACTGGACACACCAAGTATACGCGGGTTAAAGAGTAATCACACTTCTGAGTATGTAAATATAGGCCAGCTGTTTTGGAACAAAGTGAAAGGCAGCTCCCCGCCCACACCTATTACACAGATCTGGAGCTACTTGGGGTCAATGTAGGATCACATTAAAATCCGTTATTCAACTTCTATAACATACTATATTCCATCATCGGCTACAGAGTATCAAAACAAAGGAAAACGCGAGTTATGACTCAAGCTACAAGGAGGCAATCTGGGTTAGAGAACTGTTTTCCGGTCTTACAAAACCACAGTGACAGAGGAAAACTGAAAAAAATTCAAACGAGCCAAGACTGACTGCAACACTTGAGAAAAAATCGATGGCAGTGCTCCAAAGATAGTAAAAAATGTTTAGTTGTTCGTCAAAGCCGTCAGAAATTCCGCCTCATCCATCCCTCTCAAAGCTCATTTATAATGGCATTGCAGTTGTCAGCTCTTTGGACAAAGCCAGTCTGCTTGCTGCACACTTTGTTGTTAGGTTAAAGCTTCTACAATAGAATGTGTCATGTCTCCATTTTCGCACTCGTGTAGTAGACCCAAAGGTCTCAATATATAGAAATGCCCTGGTCCGGATGTTATATCTTGTTACCACTGCGGAAGATGGAAAACGGCAATTGCCCAACCCGTTTTTTAAAAAAACGCTAATTTTCTTCTATCTCCTCCCATAGCAATATAGCAACGATTTTAGTAGGAATACCCGTTTGCGCAAGGCTTTCCATATAAACTCCCAGTTCACGCTACCAGAAGCCTTCTCGAAATCGATAAAAAGCACGTAGAACGCCGACCTATACTCGACGCATTGCTCTACGTTTATCCGCAATGCGTTTATATGATCGGTACAGGAGGAACCAGAATGAAAGCCTGCTTGTTCTACATCGAGATGTGAGTCTAAATTTATTATACTGTGATTCCGTTCAGAATTATCTTCGCTATTATTGTGGCCACTGCCGACAAAACACATGGTTCCCAACAAGTAAGTAAGTAAGTAAGTAATCCATTCATTTATTTACAATTTTTAACATACATTTACATTAACTATTTATGAATATAAACGCTTTGGCATTGCCGTCAGCTCGACTAACAACTTTAATTTCTTCTATTGATTTTAAATATACTTTATTATTTTAATTTTCAGTTTTTATTTTTGTTTATTTTTTTTTTTATCGTAGATCAATCATATTCAGTCATGATTAGTTTCCTAAATCTGCAAGTTTCCTTTAGATAATTGGTAAGTTTTATCCAATCTGGTCCATCCAATATTTGTATTGTCTCCTGCATTGAGAGAGAGAATTTTCCAAAATACGCAAATCTCTCTTGTCGAAAAATTGGACAGATACTTATAAAGTGGAAGCAGTCTTCTTTGGATCTTGTGTTGCATAGTGTGCAAAACTGGTTGTAACTCCCATTGTAAGGTCTTCCGTTGAGGCATAATAATTCGCATCTTGCTTTAAATATTAGAGAAATATCTTTGGGACTTAGAGAATTTTGAAAATAATTATTGTTACACAGATTAAATTTCAACTGACTGTATAATATTCGGCTTTCAGATTCAGTAGCTGTTTCTACAAGCAGATTTCGAACCGAGTCTTCATTCAGCTGAATAATTCTATAAAGCTTTTCCTTTACACCAAGAATGTTGTTTGGATCAATTTCTATATCTTCGCCAAAAGAAGTGGCGATCTGTTGCCATTTATTAAACCACCAGTCTTTGTTCCTAACTTCGTATAGCAGCATCTTTTTACTCAGACGTTCATCTCGAAAACCTAAGACTTTAAGTAGATAATCAGCTTGTAGTTTCAGGGTGCTGGTAAATATCTTTGGCAAGCCGGTTTCTACATAAATCGCATAATTCGGTGTGTTGATTGGTAGATTGAAAATTTTTCTGATGAAGTTCCTCTGAAGTTTCTCAGTGACCTCATACTCTTCCATTCCCCAAACTTGAGCTGCATAGCACAGAGTTGACTTCACAACTGAATTGAAGATTTGATATTTGGTAGACAAATGTATACGGCTGTTTGTAGAAATCTTTCTCCATGTTAGGTTTATAAGACTTTGAGAGGCCTTGGCTTTTTCGGCAAGGTGCCTACTAAAATTTAGCCTTGGGTTAAGGTTCACCCCAAGATACCTATATTCATTTGTCACTTCCAAATGCCTTCCATTGTACACCCAATTGCTTCCGACTTCAGTTCGATTGGAACGCGAGAAAATCATAATTTTTGATTTTTCAGTGTTGATTTCAAGTCCCCACTTTTCACAGTATGTAGACAGCCGGTTTATCATCAATTGTAAATTGTCTTTCGATTCTGATAATATAACCAAGTCGTCAGCATATAGCAACACATTGATTTGGATTCCTGCCATTCTAATTCCTCCAGGAAGGTAGTTTACAATGTCGTTTATAAAAAGTGCAAATAAAAGTGCGCTAAGCGGACATCCCTGTTTGACACCTGAATCAGTTCTAAACCATTCAGAGAAACGTGAACCATCCCACACGCTGGCTTCTGTGTCATTGTACATATTTTTGATAACATGTAGAAACCTGGTTGAGACACCTAGCTGTGAAAGTTTGTATATTAGCGCATTCCGATTTACCAAATCAAACGCTGCTTTGAAATCGACAAAGAACGCGTACACCTTTTTATTTCTAGCATGATATGCTTTGACAATCGATGTCAGAGAGAAGATTTGGTCAACTGTGGAATAGTTTTTCCTAAATCCAGCCTGGAAATCGGATAGTATATTTTTTTCTTCTACCCAGTTTTCCAATCGGCTAACAAGAACTCCACAGAGTACCTTAGCTATGATATTCATAAAAGATATACCTCTGTAGTTGGCAACGTCATTCATGGCACCTTTTTTATGTATTGGGAATATAACAGCTTTTTTGAACGAGGATGGAACTTCCGCATTCATAAGAATTTTGTTAAAAAGCGTAGCCAGTTGAATACTAAAACTTTGAGAAGCATTCTTAAAAAAATTCATAAGGTACACCATCTTCACCCGGAGCTTTTCTATTTTTAGCTTTCAGAAGCACTGCATCTCAAAAATAGATATCTCGGTGTCAAGTATATCATCGGTGAAGAAAGGTTCAGCATAAGCAAAAGTTAAGTTGGAATTCGTTTGAAGCATTTTCGAGAAATGAATAGAAAGATCATCGGCGGATACATTTGTGCCTATTATGTGATGAGAACCATTAATATCCTTCGCCAGCTTCCAAAATTCATTTGTGTTCTTTGTTTCACCAAGTGATTGGGCTTGTTTATTTTCAAAATTAAGTTTCTTTGCAAAACACAGACTTTTATATTGGGAATTTGATTGAACGTACCATTTTCGTAATCCTTCATTGTTGGAATTACGGAATGCATTTAAAAGAGCAAATGATTTTTTTCTTGCTCTCATACACTCTTCATCAAACCATTTTTGTTTGAATGCTTTTGCTACATTATAGCTAAACCTGTTTGCCGAATTTCTCATGCATGTTATTATTTCATTTGAAAGAATATCAGTAGACTCAATGCCAGCAGGAATTCTTGAGAGCCAAACGTCTAGTTTGTGTTGAAAGGTTTTAGCTTCTTCATCCCTCCATTTAAGTCTAGGTAACAACTGAAGATTTGATTGTGACGAGTCAGGTTCGGTTTTCCATTCTACTGCGATTGGCATATGATCAGAGAAATGTTTGCATAGCACCTCAAACTTATTTATGAGGTCTAGCCAATCATTGTTCACCATACAGTAATCAATCACTGACTTACCTTGTCCTCCAATAAAGGTATATTGACCATCTATGTCTCCTTCGGTACAGCCATTCAAAAGAATAAAATCATACAATTGCAGCGTTTCAAGAAGTGCAGCACCATTACTATTGCATATTATGTCTTTGGATGTTCTAGAGTTAACGTTTAAACAAACATTGTTAATGTTTCTGATTGTAGTGACTTGATCGTTACTAGTTCTGGCGTTGAAGTCCCCAATCATTAGTACGCTCTTGCTGGCAAAAACAGATAAATTATTGTTGAGTTGTTCTAAATCCTCGGTCCACTTATTGCAGTTTAAATAAAGAGGCATTATATACATATCGTTTCTTTTTAAGAGTTTAATTACAGTTGTTTCTTGTATCTCTGCAAAGTCGTACAATATAATATGTGATGTTCTTATTCCATACAAACAACCTCCGCTTGCTCGTCCCTTGCTACATGTTTTGGTAGCATGAATCCAGTGAAGTTTATATCCGCTAAAATATTTTATGAATTTAATCGAATTTTCTAAAGTAATATGTGTTTCACAAAGGAAAAAAAGATCAAAAGTTTTAACAAAATTGAAAAAATCTACATACAATAACTTATTATTCAGACCAGATGCTAATATTTTACAAAAACTATTACTTAATGAGCTGACGGCATTTAATTTTCAATTTCTTGGTTTAATACTACTACTTTGTTGTTTTTGATGAAGTGGCATCCCTGGTTGCCCAGAAATAAGTGCTGATCTATTACTTTCGTTGTGACGCCTATTTGACAGCATCGTGTTTGTGACACTTCCGAAGTCCAATTGTCCAAACATTTGTTGTAGCTCTTTTTCACCATTATTATTATTAATTTTAAGATTGTTATTTTTGTTCAAATAAAATATTTTATCTTCGATAAGAAGAGTGTTGTTTTTTATTAGTACCGAAGCGTTTGGTGCATTAAGTTTAATTATTTTCCTATATTGCAGCAAGATTCTTCGTTTTAACTGCATTTGTTTAGTAAGATCCTTTTGGATGTAAACACCTGTGTTCTTTAGCCTAGAAGAGTTTTTAAGCATTTTCATTGCAGTTTCCTTACAGCCATTGTTTAATTTCATTTTGATTAAGTTGTTGTTTTTGCTTATTTGAATGGGTTTTGACATCCCTTGTATATCTGCATTATCCAACAGCAGCCGAGTCATACATCGTACTTTTTCTTCTGGATCAACGTTTTCAGACGGAATACAAAAAATAATATTTTTGCCTTTTAGTTCACGGCTTTGCGCTTCAAGTTCTTCTTCCAATAAATTGCATCTAGCTTCAAATTGATGAACTTTTTGCGCTAAGTCTTCATTTTGTTTTTTCAAGAAGGTTATTTCTGTATTTAGCGTAATGAGGTCTTCCTTCGATGCTAAATTCGCTGTTGCCTTTTCGAGTTCAGTATGGAGAGAATCAACAATAATCATTTTAATTTTTTGCAAATCAGCATCAGATATGGACATTGTTGAATTATTTTTAAAAATTTTAGACGATCTGTTGTTAATATCGGTGTTTTGATGGTTGCCGTCGGGAGAAGTTTGACAACTCTTACGTTTGTTATAACTCATGAGATTCAGATCTCTGGTTTATAGGCAATTTTAAGCGATTTTACAATTATTACATGTTATAAAAATCGTTGGACAAATTCTTCAGATAATAAAGAGTAAATTGATTAGAAAAAAACAATTATTCTTGAAAAGACTTGATATTAAACTGAATTTAAAAAATAAAAAAACGGGAGAGAATTAATGTGTACAACTTTTCACTTTCACAGCAGTGTTCCCAACAATTTCTGCAATCCATCAGATTGCCATTTTTCGGCAACTTGACAATCATCCCCTGATTCCCCCCCTCCCTAAAACCCATGCATTCGCTATGATAGGTTGGAAAAATTGCGCGAGAATTCCATCAATACCTCTCGAGGGCTTTTATTGCGGTTTCAATCTCTGTATTACTAGTGGGGCCAGTGCGAATTCGGGAGTTTTCTACATTAGATGGTTCACTGTCGTCTTTATGGTTAATTACCAAAGCGAAGTGCTCTCTCTACCTTCTGTGCTTCTTTCCCTCTATAGGTAGGAACCCGCCCATGAACACCCATTTCAAGTCTAAGTGCGGTACTGTCGCTTGCTAACTCGGCATTTATGTCTCCCAGCACTATCAGAATATCACCGTTAGGGGCCTCTAATTGAGACTGTCCTTTTTATCCTCAGTCGAGCATTCCGTCGGTGTGTAGCACTGGATGATGGTTACGTTTCTTACTCTGGACCAGATTCCAGTTAATATTTAGTCACTATAAGGCCTCCACGATAAGAGGCTCTTGTGTGCTAGTGATGTTAACATAAGCCCTATACCGGACTCCCGCACGCTTCCATTTTACTTTCTAGAGTAAAGTAGTATTGCGTTTCCGGTTGGTGAAAGATATTCTCCTGCATCCCACAATCTTATTTCGCTCAGTCCCAAGATATCCAACTTTTACCGCATGAACTCCCTTTCCTATTGGAGGAATCTGAATTTCTGAGGATCTTCTTCTTACGAGTCGAAGAGGGTCTTCAAACTTCAGAACCCAGTCGTTGTCCGTAATCGATAGCCAAAGGTCGTTTTGGTTTCGGATCAAGAAAATTTTTTATGACTGCGGCTTGCTGGGGCACAGATTAACCGGCGTTTGTCCCGTTTTATGGTGTAGGAGACTCACTCGCAATTTCTCCTCTCCACTTTGCAATCTCCGAAGATACTCCACGAGGAGGCGTGAAGTAGGGCTTACTAGCAGAGCTAGAAGGTGTTCGGTTGCAGAAGCTCTTTCTCGTTTTTTGAACGAACCAACACCTGCCGGTGGATGTTACTTTTACGGGGCCAATACTAGAAATTTACCATGTAGCATGAGCGTTATGTAATATTCTTGAGAACAATAGGCATTTGTGTGTTCTTCGACTTTCTCACTTGAACATCTCAGACTTTTGTCAGGCAAGGAAAAGTTTGACAATTTTTAAACTCTCTTCTCATATCCGTTTGTTGTTTGTCCATGGATAGATCCTATGCTATTGAACGGTAGAAAGTAATATAAATAATAAGATGCCCAGAGGAGCAGTTTGATATCATCCAATGTAGACACTTCAGGCTGTTTTTGAACTTAAGTGTTGCATTACCTAAATTTGTATGATATACAACAGTACAAACTAAAATACAAAATTAAATGACAAGCGACCGAAACGGCCGAAAAGCTTTTAGTGACATTTCATTAACTGATTACCTCCTTTTCTGTCAAGATGTCCATGGAATGTATATTATCTTAATCACATCCATTTGCTTAACCCTAAGAGTGAAACTTCTTACCAACTGTGAATTTGTAGCCCTCAACTGTCAAACAGGCGCCAAGTTCGATTTTCTATTCAAACTCCAAGCATCAGGCTTCCGACAAGAAAGTGCACTGTGTCATTCCAAATTCCCCGATTCCAATTTCAATTTCAGAAATAAACTTTTCACAAAAAACTATTTTTTGAATTTCGCTCATTGAACTGTACGATAAGTCTGACATACGAGAATCTACAATACAAGTACATACCATATGCACGAACTCGAATAGTCTTCTTTATGTAGACTGTTTGTACGTGTCGAAGAATGCTGCTCCCATCTTAGGAAGGAACACCGCGCAATTACATTTAACTCACTGAACTATACATAGCACCCTTCATCGTTGCATCTACAGATGCCACAACTATTGTACGACCGAGTACTCGTACTCTTGCAAAACAATGAAAACTGCACATTTGCCCCCTGGTTGCAAACTATACAAATAATAGACGGCTCCGCCACTAGTCTCCTCCATGGCGATAGTCGCCTCTGCGATTTACCGCGCTGGCATTTTTCGACAAGACAAACCGCAAGACCTCACCAATGAATTGACTTGTTTGTCTTGAGAATTGTACATATTAATAACCGTCCAAAGGAGATCGGATTAAGAGAATGATTTTGAAAATAAAAATCACGCGTGCGTCTCCGCCGCCTAAAATGGTCGAGGTGCGAGTACCCCATGAGTAAAGTTGGGTGCACGCCAAGCAGTATTGAAAAATTGAATTCTTAATTGCATGCGGCGTTGGTTGATCACTTGCTGCATGAATTACGAGTACTACGAGTAGCACACTAAACAGCATTTTACACTCGAATTAAAATAAATGGAGGACATGAAGAACTCTGGATCTAGACTGGAGCTCAAGTCATTTGTCTCAGATGAAATGCTGGGAATTGAAAAGTACTTTTTGAGATAAATTAGAGCATGGCAAAGGAATTTCATGGATTTATGTGGGGGAAGCCCATGCGGGTGGTTATTGATATCATTCGACATATCACCTTCGAGGTGGGGAGAGTTATTCAATTGAAACCATTTCGTTATAGCTCGTTTCCTATCAGGAGGTGTCGGCATGGCAATGAACAAGTGATGTGGTTTGAGATACTTAGTTATACGGGAACACTTGTGATCATGGTAATACCACGAATATGGAGTTGTTTGTTTTTTATCGGTAAATGCGCTTCTGCTGTAGTAAAATCTAAGCCTAAGTCTGACTACCAAAAAATTATCAGAGTCGACACTTGCATCTCTGAAAGTGCGTTCCTCCAGTACTCGTATATTTTCCATCGCTAGCACATTCTGGATTTTGTTGACGGCGACATATGACGATAATGTGGTGTTAGTCAGGGAACCGGTTTCGTACAGCTACAAATTCAGCCAGCGACAAGTGATCTGATGTCGTTTCGTGAAGGCTCAGCTTCTATATACAATAGTAGAACAAAATTCCCTGAAAATTCACTCTGAGAACGATTTTGAGTTGGTACTCTACGAAGGCTTCGGAAGCTCCGTCAAATAGGCTGAAAACGTTCTCTTTGATATTGGCCTATTGGCCAATAGGGGGTGCTTACCTTTAAGAAAGATAAATTGACTCTTATGCGTATTGCAGCAAGCCGATTGCTTATCGATTATCATCGATCTGAGTCTAGTTCCCGCAGAAATTCCGCATGCTAGCATATGCTGACTTTTACAGCAGATGTGGTTGATGTTGTTGATTCGCTTTCTAGTTTCTGAGTAGATTTGGACTTTATGCGTGGTGGCTTAACTTCAAGTATATACTCTTAAAAGTTTGTACATTGACATACATATGTAATACAAGGTTGGTAGTCATGCGCTCTATATGTCCTAGCCATTTCAGGCGACTGATTGGAATTTTCTTATTAGGTCGATATCGCCTCCCACCTCGTACTATTCGTCGTAGAGTCTTCTCATCGAAAAGCCCGTCAATGCAAACCGGACCCAATATTATTCTCTCGAAACGGCTGGGGATATCTTCATCCGCTTTCGATATACTCCATGCTCCACTATATAGAGTCTCCTTAGATTTTCAAGATAGGTCCTTACTATTCAATTGCCTTCTTAGCCCAACGAAACAGTGATTGGCAAGAGTGATTCTTCGTTTTATTTCAGCTATGGTGTTGTTGGCAGAATTCATAGAAGATCCAAGGCCCACAAAGTGCTTAATTACTCGTAACTTGAAATTATAGCTGCCGATTGTGACGATCTGTCCAATTCGTCGATGTTGTGTGTCCCTTCTTGTTGACAGCATATACTCGTACTTGGCTTTGCCCTCATTTACCGCTAAATCCATTTTGTCAATTTCTATTTCAATACTAGCGAACACACCCGTGACAGCCTGCACTGGCCATATACCTCTCTGACCAGATCTGAGAAATGAGTTGGTGTACGCTCTCCACAAAGTCATTTCCAGAAGCTGGGCCGGTCAGTCGTCAAGTGCAGCTGATTTGTTGGATTTTAGCTAAGATATTGCTATGCTTACTTCGTTCTGGTCAGATGGACGGAAGTTTTGGCTATCATTGTCTAAGTTGAACAGTCTATTTTGCTTGCGGGCGCGATGTTATACTCGTAGGGTTTGCATACAAATTTTTTCATATTCTCACCGACTGTGACTCTAGTACAAGTTTTCCTTCGTCATCTCTACAGGCTTTTATATATATGGATATTCTTACTTTGACACGTTCTTATTACTTATTGGTAAAACTTCCGAACGTTATTCTTGGAGTACAGCCTCTGTACGTGCTCTGTTTCTTCTTCTGGAGAAGCCGATGTTCTAACGGCCCTTCTTTCCAAAGTCATGGAAACGATAACAAATCATCAGCTAATGAAATATCACGAGACATGAGAACTTCTCAATGACCGGCAGTACGGTTTTTGTAACGACATGTCCACTGGTGATTTAATGGGATGTCTCACCGAAAAGTGAAACCAAAGCGTACATCAATCTGACGAAAGCAATATCGTTGTCAGTCGTTCACTGACTTTTGTAGAGTGCGGATGTGTTTCGACTTTTCTCTTTCGACAAGTGAAAATATATCAGATCTTTATTTAGACACATATTGTGTGGGGACCCGGTTAGCCCAGTAGTAGCGGAATCGGAGTCACAATTGGGTGGGGCGCGGTTCGATTCCCAGCCCAAGACATTTGGTTTTTTTTTTTTTTTACTTTTTTTTTTCCATTACAAATAAACAAGTGATAGTGCAAAAAGAATCACGTGATGAGTGATAGAGAGCGTTCCGCTCTCCCCATAATGGGACTTATAAAAGGCAACAATACGGTTGCTGGTGCCATGGCGAAAGCCGTCAAGAGAAGGAGTGGGTTGAGAACCCCTCCTAATTTAAGAAAAAAAAAATAAGTGAGTTGGATGGCGATAAAGTTGCGGTCCAGTATGAGGGGGGCAATAACAACTTTGCCTCTCTAGCTTCATCTGAGTCGGAAGACGAAGATGAAGCAATCAATAATATAAAAACCAGCATCCAAGAGCTGGAACAAAAAATGCTTGCTATGAAGCAACGGCAAACTGCACGCCGGCAGAGGGAGCAACAAGAAGCAGAGAGCTCCCAACAGCAAGAGCTACAACAACAACAGCAGCAAAAAACAATACCAGCAGAAGCAACAACTGCAGCAAAGAATACAGCAGCAGCAGAAACATCAACAGCTGCAAAAACAACAAAAGCTGAAACCACAGCAGCTGAAAAAACAGCAGCAGCAGCAGCAGCAGCAGCAGCAACACCAACAACAACAACAACAACAACAACAACAACAACAACAACAGAAGCAGCAGCAGCAGCAACAGAAGAAGAAGGAGAAGGTGCCTCCTATCAACACCTATAAATTAGAGGTAAATGAAACCAAGGACCTGTGTAAGTTGGTCATTGGGAATAATTTTAATATAAAGAGATTGGGGAACGATCGCCATGCCATCCACTGTAATACAGTGGAGGGCTACGCGAAAGTGAAAGAGCTCCTGAGGAAAACGACGACGGAGCACTTCTCATTCACACCGAAGTGTGAAAAGCGGCAATCTATGCTGCTGAAGGGGTTGGAACCGTGTTCTGATCCTGAGGAGATCCTGGCACTGCTCAAAGAGAAGGAGTGCGAAGGACTCAAGTTTGTAGGGGTAAAGCCATTCACCACAGCTAGAGCTAGGCGGGAGAAACGGAGTCTGCCGTTCTTCCTGGTGCAACTCAGTCCCGAAAGCCGTCTGGATAGTCTAAGGAGTATCAATGCCCTAGACTACCAGGTGGTTCACTGGGAAAAACTAAAAAGGAGCGAAGGCGTTATACAATGCGTTCGCTGCCAGAGGTTCGGGCACGCCGCGTCGAACTGCCAAATGCAGCCTCGATGCGTGAAGTGCGCTAAGAACCACAGTTCCGAAGAATGTCCTCTGGGTGTTGACGGAGCATCCGATAGGTCGCAGCTCTCGTGCGTGTTATGTGGAAACGTGGGACACACCGCAAACTATCGGGGTTGTCCTAAGTTCGCTGACATTAAGAAAGCAAAACTGGCTCGGCAGCAGAAGGTGGAGGTCAAACGTTCACCTATCAGGTTTCAAACACCAGCCGTCACGTCCCAAATTTCCTACGCCCAAATGGCGTCTGGTAGGGGGGCTACGGTACAGCAAGCGACTGTTGTTTCTCCGGCGCCAACGCCGAGAACAACGGAAGCTGCACCTAACATGCTAGCCATCTTGCTCGCAATCCAAGGGCAGATGGCTCAGCTGCAAAAGCAGGTTCAAGAACAGGCCAAGCGGGTGGACCAGATCTACACGCTGCTGCCGGGCCTAACGCAACACATGTCGTAATGGGTACGCACATGGTGGAGCAAACTTTGAAGGGCTTGCGGTGAATGTTAATTCACTGATTAGGATTGAACGAAGAGCCGCAATGTTTAAATTGCTACAAGACCAAACTCCTGATGTGCTTTTCGCTAGCGAAACTAAGCTAACCGATAAGCACAAACTGGAGTACAATAATTATATCGTTAGAAGAAGAAACCGGCCCAGATCCAAACGTGGAGGTGGTGTCGCAATCTTCATTAAAGAAGGTATAAAATTTCACAGAGTGTACAAGGGCGTGTTGCGCAGGTTCCGGGTGTTGGAGGCAGTCGTCGTGTACATCCCGCTCCGCAGTGGAAAGCGGCTGTACTTGGCCTCTGTTTATGCACCTGACACTTCACAATCCACCCTATTCATTACAGAGCTCGACACGCTTTTTCGACTTCTGAGGCTGGAATCGGGGGAGAATTATTTTATAATCGGCGGGGATTTCAACGCTAGACACAGCGATTGGGGAAATAATTTGCCAAATACTAGAGGGAACCTACTACTTGATTGGTGGGGTCAGCACGACGTCATGTACAGACTCGGTCTTAAAGCGACGGATAACCCGTCGTTTCCCAGAGGCGGGTCTTATTTGGATCTACTGCTGTACGATGAACGCATACGACTGACAGGTACGAATTTACAAACGCTAAACTGTCTGCGCACATTCGTGTATGACAGCGACCATTGCGGTTTTAGCACCGAAATTGCAGTTCCTAACGAAATTGCGGAATTGGAGGAGTTTGTCCAAAGATATTCTTACAACTACAGTAAGACTCGATGGACACGCTTCTCCGCAACCTTGACAAGAGCACTCTCCTCGAACACGCTCCACCCACCGTCCAATAGGAATTTGTCAAACGAGGAGATCGACAATTACCTAAAACAAATGGATGAGACAATTAAACAAACTATGGACACTACAATACCGCGGTATCGACGCACGACTAACGAAGACCTGTTCCGCAATCCTACTATTGACGCACTGCACCGACAGAAAAGTAGACTTCTGACAAGACTTAAAAACTTGTACAGACAGTTAACTGACAGACAAGACCCGGAGATTAGGACACTGAAGTCGTCGATTAAAAATATTCAAACGCTAATAAAAGAGAATTACAGAACTTCTGTAAGTTTGTATTGGAACAACAAGGTTCGGGCTATAAACACCAGCAACCCGAACATGTTTCCGCAAATCAATAAACTATTTCGGAGAAAAAATCAAAACGACCTTCAGTGTCTTAAAATAGTCCGGACAACAGACAACGAACGGTTACTGACAATAGCAGGCATTGATCCAAATGAGGCCGCTGATGATGACGCCTTCTTTGTGATCGAGGATCCGCAGGAGAAGGTTGAGACCATAGGGGCGACTTTCCAGGAAGTATACAAGGCCATTGATATCATTGGCCCTAATTATGACCTGGACAGTCGCGTCTTGGGGCACGACTTCTGCATTCGAAATGAAATAGGGAACTGGCGATCCGAGGGCTCTGGTTTCACCCGGTTCCGCGACGAAAATATGGCAAATAATGTCATGACCAGAGAGGGTGACCTACCCCCGTTCATTTCGAAGGAAGAACTCCGTGAGATCTTCGACACAATCAGGGCTAAGAAATCAGTGGGGACCGATGGTATTCCGAACATCGTGCTTCGACATCTTCCTCTAGAAGCGGTGGACATTTACACCACCCTGTTTAATAATGCAATGAATAATGCACATTATCCAGCGCATTGGAAAACGGCGGTGGTTCAACCTATCCCCAAAAAGGGGAAGGATATATCCAATCCGGCGAATCTCCGGTCGATAAGTCTCCTTCCGAATATCAGTAAGGTTTTTGAAAAAGTAATCAATAGAGCTCTGTCTAGGTGGGTTGAGGACAAACATATAGTTCCGGATAATCAATTCGGTTTTAAGGCGGGACATGATATCTCACATGCCGCGTCTAAACTGGTTTCTGATATCCAATGGAACAAAGGCAAGAAACAGTGCACTGGTGCCTGCCTTGTTGACTTGGAGAAGGCCTTCGACACCGTATGGTTAGAGGGTCTTTTCTATAAGCTGACTAGGCTGGGGATCAGTAAACCACTCTTGTACATTCTTTATAATATGCTAACCAACAGACAGTTCATCGTGAAGAATGGCGATGTGACTTCTGTTGGAATATTTCAAATTAAAAATGGTCTTCAGCAAGGCGCGGTAAATTCGCCGATCCTATTTAACATTTATACAAGCGACTTGATAGGTTCACTTCCCCATACTATTGCGTACGCAGACGATTTGGTAGCGTACAGAACAGGTCCAAAAATCGAGGTTATTAATACTCTCTTACAGCATGACTTCGATAAGATAAGACGATTTTGCGATGACTGGAAGTTGAAAATCAACTTTCAGAAGTCGGAAACCATTCTCTTTAGGACGCCGTTGTCTGGAGCCTCTAGGGATACCAGAAAAAATTGGCGAAAGTTCTCAATCATTGGACAGCACGGACAGCCTCTTGCCTGTCGAAATGTAGTCAGATACCTTGGAATCTGGCTAGATCAGTTTCTGTATTTTGGCAAAAATGTAGATGCTGCTCTGGCCAGAGCTAAATGCGCTTTTGCCCTTACAAAGAGACTGTTTTATAGCAGCCAACTCGATGCGAGGGTAAAGGTAATCTGCTACATGGCCCTTATTAGGCCCATGCTGGTATTTGGTTGTCCCGTGTGGTTCAATGTACGAGCAAGCTTAATGGAAAAGATTCGGGTGTTTGAGAGGGCTTGCCTTAGGGCTTGTCTTCGCTTGTACAGAACACCAGAGTCGGAGTACAAGAAATTTTATCCTAATGAGGTCCTTTACAACAGGGCGAACCTAATACGAGTGGACAACTTCGTAATTAAGCTGACTCGAAGGCACATTGCAAGAGCAATGACCTCGACGAATAACCTGATATCTGGGGCTTACTACCCCAATTACCTTTACCACGAGAGTGTGCGCTCTGACGGTTTCGTTCCACCAGAAGCATTCCTCTACCTAGATCAGATAGGGTTGATCCAGGATAGATCAGCGGTGCCGTTAATCATCCATGTCGCTCGGACAGCTGGGGACAGGCGACTCAACTACAACAGAGACGTCGCACACGGCAGTGTGGATCGCCTCAGGTTCAGTAGGGCGGTGGGGAATCGCGATAAGGGGGATGTCGTTCGGCAGCACCAGCATTTCTGGTGGTTGAATGACGGAGAAGATGTTTCGTCTTCGTTTCCGTTAATTACGGAACAGCCTCACTAATGAGGCAGAGCTGACCAATCTATTTGCTCAGTAAATAGCGATGGCCAGCTTACATAGGTTTAGGTTAGCATTTAAAAAACATATACATATATCAGTGTATACAAAGGTGTATACTGATGTATGTATATGATTGTGTATAATGTCTATGTGTGTTTATGTGTGTATTGTGCATTTAGGTTAGGTAGGCTAAGGTTTATTTTAAGTTAGATACTAAGTTTTTATAAAAAATAAATGTCCATATGCTAAGTTTTTGTAAACAAATTTTTTCTTAGCTTTAAGTATAGAAAATAAGTATTTATAAATAAAATGTAACTGCAGTCGAAAGACATAGATATAAGTATTCAGAGTAGCTTAGAGTGCCTGTGTGGAGCCAGTAAGTTAGTATAAGATTGTTAAGTAATTGAAAGCTAGCATTTAAGCATTTTTTGTTAGAATGTAAGAGTTAGTGTTAAGAAAATAAAATGCATTTAAAACTAAAAAAAAAACTAGCAATATCGTTGTACTTGATAAGGACTGAAACGAATAAAATTTGGAAACTTCAAAGTAAAAAAAAAATATTTTCATAATTGTAAATTTTTTTTATTTGCTTTAAAACTCTATTTTTATTAAATTCATTCACAATTACAAAAAATAAAAAAATTATTTGGGTTCCCATTCTTTCCTCAACTTCTTTCGAATGTCCTTCATAAGGTTGGTGACAGTTACATCCGTGATCGTTTTGAACGCTCTTTTCCATTTAGCACTAAAATCTTTTACGTCCTTTGCACACTGCTCACTTTTCCTCAATACCTTTCAAGGGGACGGAACTGTGGAACATTGGGTGGATTCATGTCTTTTGGGACAAAGTCGACATTTTTAACAACAAGAAAGCTCAATGTCGCATGAGCACAGTGAGCTGAAGCTAAATCTGGCCAAAATAATGTTGAACCCTCGTGTTTGTTTAAGAAAGTAATCAACCGTCTTTTTAGGCACTCGTTAATATACACTTCTCCGTTAATTGTTCCCGTTGTAATAAACGATGATCTTCTGTGTCCACATTGGCAATTGTCCTGCAAACGAGATATTTTGACCCGAATTTTTCCATCTCAATCAATGTTGTTGATTCCGGAAGAATCTCAGCTTCAAACGAGTTGTAAAACTGCGCACCTGGAAGAGTAGTAAAGTCGGCTTTGACATAAGTTTCGTCATCCAAAACCAAGCACGCTTTCTTGTTCCCGATCAACTCGTACGGCTTTCGGGCTCGTGTTTTTATGGCTTTTTTTGCTTTTAAGTAACTTTTGGTATTTTTTGTTTTTTTTTTCGTGTTTTTAGACCGTTACATTTTTTAGATCTTTGTGCCATTGTTTGTGTTATGTAAGAACATAATACCTCAGAATACCTGCCTAACAAAAAGGCAAATGTTCTCAAGCTACAATTTAATCAGGTACACATTACAGGCGTGAGATCAGGCGCAAGCAAATTGAAATGCGATAACCGTGAAGTGCGAGTTCTGAATCTGGTCTCACGCTTAAAACCTGAACTATAAATTATTTGTGTCTATGATAAAATTGTAAATTAAAAGTTAGTTCCAACAGAACCACAAAACGACGAAGTCGAATAAATACGAATTTAATATCAAATAAAGTGTTGTCATTTTGTTTGTGTCACTATAAATTTAACAGTTTGGTTGGTACGAGTATTACATTTCCGAACAACATCTTTGGATGACATAGTCCGATTTTTAAAGATGGTACACACTATTTTCCTGTCCAAATTTGTATCATGTGGTCCACTTTTAGCTCCACTTTTCTGTTTTCGCTTAACTGTTAACGTCTCCAAATATCGTTTAATAACAGAATCCACTGTACTGCGTTGCGATGAAATGGTTTGGACGCGAAGTATTTTGAGCCATTTTTACGGCGTTCCTTTTGATTCATATTTTATAAATATTATAAACCGCACTGAACTAAAATCAATAACAAACTGAAACTAGAGAATATACAGTCTAATTTGGGTACAAAATGGGATTTGCAATTTTTACGCATTGGAAGTATAGCCCGTATTAAAATTTACAGATTTTATTCGTTTCAGTCCTTATTTCGAAGGTTTTTAGCAGATGAGAATGCGAGCATTTGGGATCAGTGTATCGCTTTTTGAATGGATTAGAAATTACTTTTCCGAAGGTCAATTCCAGCTGTTTAAAGTCTAATATAGACAAAATAATTCGTCAAGGATAATTTAGGGAATGATTCTTCGGTATATTCTGAGAAAAAAATCGTTCTACGGTAAGGGTATATCTCCAATGTTGACATCATTTATCGAGGATTTAAGAAAAGGTTTACTTTGGTGTACCCTGACCCAATTTAACGGAAATTGTTCTTTTAATCCTACTGGTAGAAACTCTGTAAAGGACTTTCTTTTTAGAAGAAATACCAGCCTTTGTAACGGCGTTTAAATAAATTCGATATCTTGTTTGAGTCTTTAGATATCCAATATCTAAGCCTGTTCCAATTTTATTGCCCATTCTAATTTTTGATTTGGAGGTAACTTTTCTCCAGAAAATGCGTAATAAACATAACGCTTTACTATTTTCTTTCTTATGAACGTATCAAAAAAAAAAATCATCAACAACTTTGCAGAAAAACCCATAGATTTTACGACATTTGAGAAAACCTGCAGCAGGTAAAGTAAGGAATTTATGAGTTTTTACCTACGTTTCTAACAACAGTTGACAATAAGAGTGGTTTTCCAAGATCTAATAATTTTCCAGTAATCTTTTGAAATTGCACAGTTATTAAAAAGTTTAAAATTATGCCCGTCAATTTTACTACCTGTCAAAACCCTCTTTTCCTTACCCTGTTCCTTAAAAGTTCACAGAAAGAGTTAGGTTTGGGGTATGAAGGCCTATTTGAAAAATTTACCAGACAAAAATGGTATAAACGATTTAAAAAAAAATAATTCATCAGTTTAATTGTTTACACTAAGGTTACAGTTGCTTGGAAACGCTTTAAATAGCATTTGTCTGCATTTACAAACCAAGAGTACGCAGACATTATTTACGTTTATGGGCTGTGGAATGGAAGTGCAACTACAGCGCGACATAGATACCATGAGTTTTATCCTAACCGACGACTTCCTAGTGAAGCAGTATTTGAAAATACGTTTCGATGGCTTCAAGAAACGAGATCCGTTTCAAATACACGACCTAATGCGGGATCTTGACAAGTGAGAAGAATTTCGGCTGGTGAAAGAATACTGAAAGCTGTTACAACTGATCCATCAATCAGCATCAGATGCTCAGCGTTGCAAATTCAATTATTCCAGACATAAAAATTCGAATGTACTGCATGGAGAAAATCTATATCCATATCACCATACACCTGTGCAAAAACTGCACTCCCGAGCATAAATTTTTATAATCTTTATACATGGGCTGTGAACAATCCACATACAAGGAGACATAAATCATTTCAACACAAATTCCCCGTTAATATGTGGACAAGTACGAGGGGCGTTCAATATATTCTCGGTATCGATATGAAGGAAAATGCGAATTCAATTTAAATTGTTTTTATTTTTCAATATAATCTCCCCTAACATCAATGCATTTGTTACATCTTGAGATAAGCTTTTTTAAACCCTCAAAAAAATAAATTTCCTCTTTCTCTGCAAAATACCCATTTATTGCCGACTTGAGTTCTTCATCATCCGAAAATCTTTTTCCACGAAGACATTTTTTCAAATCTGGAAACCGGAAATAATCACTAGGGGCAAAGTCTGGACTATAAGGTGGGTGTTGGATTTCTTCGAAACCACAATCTCGCGCAGCAGCCTTGGAAACTCGCGCCGTGTGAACAGGAGCGTTGTCATGAAGAAGCAACACACCCGCTGCGAGTTTACCCCGTCTTTTCTTTTTAATTTCCTCCCGCAAATTATGCAAAGTGGAAGCGTAGGATGTGGCGTTGATGGTTTCACCTTTTTTTTTATACTCAATGAGCAAGATTCCCTTTGAGTCTCAAAAAACTGTGGCCATGAGCTTCCCGGCAGACGGAGTGACTTTGAACTTCTTCGGGGGGTCTGTTCCTTTTTTATGCCACTGCATGGACTCTTGTTTGCTTTCAGGGTGGACCCATGTTTCGTCCCCAGTAACAATTCGATCCATAACACCGTCCGCGTTCTCACTACACATCTCCAAAAGCTCTCTACAGCATGCGATTCTCACTTTTTTCTGAGGCGCTGTGAGCATTCGTGGCACCCACCTTGCACTGAACTTTGAAAGGTTAAGATGGTCATGAAGAATGGTGTGAATGGTATCAATTGAAAGCTTGGTGATCTCTGCCATCATTTTCACCTTTATTCGGGCATCCTCAAGAACAAGTTTTTCGACTTCTTCGTAGTAGCCGGGCGCCGGAGCGGGGGTCGTCTTCAATGCTCTCTCTGCCTCTCTTGAACTCACTTGACCACTTTTGCACAGTTGATAATGAAGGTGCGGAACCCTGGTAAACAGCCACCATCTCTTCATGAATAGTTTTTTGACTTTTTCCTTGCTTAGTGAGAAATTTAATTACAGCGCGATGCTCAATTTTCACCATCATCGTCTCAGTTGCCATTATGATTCTGTTTAACTAGAGATAAAACGCGAATTAATAATCACATTTATATGAAATTTTACATTAATGCACTAAAATAATAGTATTACTTGATAAATAAGTCAATTTATATATACAACCACAGCTTCACCCCGATACCGAGAATATGTTGAACACCCCTCGTATGACATATTTCCTTACCTTGCGTTCCAGAATCTCCTATACATGTTCTATGACGTTCAAGTCCGACAGGTCTATCAGTAGTATTGGACTGGACAGATTAATTCTCCACTGCGAAAAACGCCGGCAATGAAATATGGCGTGCTCTGTATCTTCCTCCTCGTTTGAGCATTCTGGGCACAAAGGGGAGCTATCGTGTCCGAATCGGTGCAAGTATTTGCGATAGCCGCCGTGACCAGATAGGAACTGCGTAAGGTGGTAATTGTTATCCCCATGTGCTCGTTTTGTCCAGGTCTCGATGTTCGGGATCAACTTGTAGGTCCATCTGCCTTTTGTACTAGTATCCCGCCTGGCTTGCCAGAGGGCTGCTGTGACCGCTCGCTCTTCTCCTTTTATTCTTGCAATTTCACCTGCATCTTGTCGCCCTGGGGTTCTTCTATTATAAATTCTCAACATCTCGTCCGCGAGAATGTCGATCGGAACCATTCCTGCTATCACGAAGGCTACTTCATCTGAGATTGTTCGAAATCTACAGATCGCTCTTAATGCACTGAGCCTGTATGCGGACAACAGTTTTCTCTTGTTTGCTTTTATGGCGAGTGCCCCCGCCCAGACCGGAGCAGCGTATAAGAGGACTGAGCTGTCTACTCTAGATAGGAGAATCCTCCTAGCATATCCAGGTCCACCAATGTTTGGTAGTATTCTAGAGAGTGCTCCTTGCAGCAGTAAAGCCTTGTTACTGGAGTACTCTACATGTGCTTTGAACTGTAATCTGTTATCAAGTATTACTCCCAGGTATTTGATTGTTTCTTTCGATCGGATTATTTGATGTCCCACCCGTATATTGGCGTATTCCACAATTCTTCTTGTTTAGGAATGAACAAATCAAATTTATTTGTGACGACGAAAAGAAGGACCAGCACTCAGAGTGAAAAAAAAGACCAAGATAAACGACGATAAATTTATTCTTAAGTACTTATCTCTGTGCTTACAAAAATCCAAGTGAACGAGAATTCGGTCTTGAGTCTCGATTTACATTACGTACAAGCAGTATACAATATTAATGAGAGAATTGAGAGTAAATGATTAAATTACGATATTAATTACGATATTATACATGATTGAAATTAAAATTAGTGTATTACAGATTTGTTTGCTATGTTGTAAGTTATCAACAATCAGAAACTTTTAAGTGATTACATAAACAATTATTCAAAATGAAACGATTCTTAAACATTCCGCCGCCCCTGGAACAACGTTTCAGTTTAGAGGGAGTATCGCCAGTTTATGAATTGGTCGCACAAAATTGCCGCTCACTGTTTTAAGGGTGACTACCCTCACATGTCCGTCCTTGCCTGGATGTATCGCTATGATTCGTCCCATAGCCCATTTTCCCGGTGGTAGGTTTTGCTCTTTTATGACGACCAGATCGTTGATTTGACAATCTCACTGTGGTTGCGACCATGGAGGTCTTTGTTGAAGAGAGGTCAAGTACTCGTTACTCCAGCGCTTCCAATAGCCCTGAATCTTAGCTTGAAGGGCTCTCCAAGAGTGTAGGCGAATTTGGGATACCTCGAGTGATGATTCTGGCACAGCTGAATATGGTTCACCTAGAATGAAATGAGCTGGTGTTAGTGGATCTAGATCGTTGTCTGATTTTTGACACAAAGGACGAGAATTAAGAAGAGCTTCAATTTGGGTTAGAAGGGTGTAATATTCTTCAAAGGACAGAACATCTGAGCCAATAACGCGACGAAGATGCTGTTTGACCGATTTTACTCCCGCCTCCCACAAACCGCCGAAATGTGGTGCTGAGGGGGGAATAAAATGCCACGTAATTGCGTCGCAAGCAAGTGACTCTGCTACTATGGAGTTGTGGTTTTCAGATAAAGTGGTTCGATGCATGTCGGATAACAACCTAGCAGACCCTCGGAAATTGGTTCCATTATCTGAATACATATGTGATGGTTTACCCCGACGCGCCACAAAACGACGAAGAGCTGCTAGGAACGATTCAGTGGTTAGATCACTGACCAATTCTAAATGTATAGCCTTTGTCGCTAAACACACGAACAATGAAATGTATCCCTTTGTCTTGAAGACCTTCCGTCCGATTTTTGTTTTGATAAGAATGGGTCCTGCATAGTCACATCCACAGTGAGTAAAAGGTCTGCTTGCCTGAATCCGTTGAGCCGGGAGGTTTCCCATGATTTGCGACGTTGTGGAACTTCTTTGTCGAAAGCATTTTATACACTTATGTGTTATTTTGCGTAATAAATTTCTGCAGCCGATGATCCAGTACTCCTGGCGGATCAGTGAAAATAACGTTGAAACTCCAGGATGCAGCCAGCGCTCGTGAAAGTCAAGCGCGATAAGTTGTGTCACCTTATGTCCCTTGGAATAATTATCGGATGCTTCGCACTGAATGAGATTTCTGCCTCTTGGATTCTTCCTCCTACGCGTAGTAGTTGTTTATCATCTGAAAAGGGATTAAGGTTAGCGATCTTGGAGTTTCTGCTAAAGTGCCCATTTTGCAGATAGTACTTAAAATCGTTTCCGAAGTAGACCTGCTGTAGCCATATTATGATTTTTAATTTGGCCTCATAAATTTCATCAGGAAGCAGTTGATGAGTAGTAGGCTGTGTGAGCTTCCTGCACTTGTTAATGAAACGGAGAACGAATGCAAGTATACGAATTAGACGATTCCACGACGATACACGCGATGAGAGAAGTTCAAAAGGGTGTTCTGTAGTAACTACCAAACAAGACAATTTATATGACTTCTTCTCCTCCTGCTTGCACTCTGGGTGTTCTTCAAGACGCTGAACGATGGGCCAAGTGTCATTACATTTTCTGAGCCAACAAGGACCTGTCCACCAAATTGGATGACCAATGAGAGACGATGGAAATATACCCCGCGAAGCACAGTCCGCAGGATTCTGCTCTGATTTTATATGAAACCACCTATTTCTGGGTATGGTATTTAGGATCTCGGAAGTTCGGTTTCCGACGAAGATGTCCCAACGACGAGAAGGTGACGATAACCACGAAAGAACAACCTGGGAATCACACCATGCAAAAACATTTGAACCAGTAATATTAAGCGACCTCTGAACTGACACCAACAGACGGGTAAGTAACAGTGCCCCGCACAATTCCAGACGAGGAATACTTAGTTGTTTTATTGGGGCAACTCGTGTTTTTGCTGCTACAATGTTTGTTTTAATAGTTCCATCAGGGAGAATATAACGCGAGTAAATGACGGCGGCGTACGCCGATGTTGAGGCGTCAGAGAAACCGTGCAGTTGGAGTGATGCATCTGCTATACCGATGTTTCGACAAATTTTAATGTTTGTTAATAGAGGCAGTTCTTCACGATTTTTGCACCATTTTTTAGTGATAGAATCCGGAAGTGGGTCATCCCAATTAAGTTTTAGATACCACAGTTCTTGAAATATAATCTTAAGTTGCACGACACATGGGGCAAGAAACCCAAGTGGGTCAAAGATCCGCGCGACCTCCTTAAGAATTTGACGTTTTGTGACTGGTTCGTCAGGAAGTATATTAAGATGAAATGAGAAACAATCTAGATTTGGGTTCCAATACAAGCCAAGCACTTTTACCCATGAATCCGCGACGGTATTAAGAGACACGTTTTTTATTTTTTTACCTTCTTCAAGGAGTTCGCAGCAATTACTTTGCCACTTACTTAACTGAAATCCACCTCTATCAAGGAGTTCAATTAGACGTTGTTTTTTAAAAATTGCATCAGAAAGTGAGACTCCTCCTGATACAACGTCGTCAACATAAAAATCATTAAGAATTATTTCTGAAGCGACGGGATATTCATCACGGTAATCACACGAACCGATAGGTAGGGAGCGCACGATGTCCCATATGTAACCGTACATAAACGATAATGTTCTAGTGGGTCTGTTTGTGATTTGCGCCAGACAATTCGTTGGAAGTCAGTATCTTCATCTGCAACTCGAATCAGACGAAACATTTTGACGATGTCTGCACAAAACACGTATTTGTGTCGACGAAATCGCAAGCACACTGAAAACAGATTACGCTGGATTGGTGGGCCTATCATAAGCGAATCGTTTAGAGATTTCATATCCGTATCCTTGAATGAGCCGTCAAATACGACACGGAGCTTAGTTGTAGAACTATCGGGTTTGAGTACTGCATGATCTGGAAGGTAGAATACGTTGGGTTTATTGATATCAGACGAAGGTATTCTACGCATGTGTCCTAATGTTAGATATTCATTTAGAAACTGAGAGTAAAGTTTAAAGAGTTCATTGTTTTTTGAAAATCTTTTTTCCATAGATATCAAACGAGAAAAGGCACCCCCGAGGGTGTCAGCGGATCGCGGACGAACTTTAAACGGAAGATTGACGACATATTTTCCATCATTATCCCTTCTATGAGTTTTACAAAAATGTTCTTCGATGTGTTTGAATTCCTGGGAAGTTACCGTTTTCGGTTCGATTTCCTCGATTGTCCAAAAGGCCTGCAAAATTGAATCAATGTCTACCAGAGTGTGATGTGATTGAATATTAATTCCCTTATTCAAGTGTAAGCCACCAGCCAAAACCCAGCCAAAGACTGTGTTGTGAGCAAGAGGATAGCCTTTGATGCTACGTACAACTTCCCCCTGCAAGATATCCCACACCCTTTCTGCGCCAAGCAGGACATCGATTGACTCTGGCTTATGAAAAGATGGATCTGCTAAGTTTAATTTTGATATATGGTCCCAGTCCTTAATATCGATTGTGACACTAGGTAATGCCGATGTAACTTTCGTTAAAATGTATGCATTTACTAACACACTATTTGAACTATAACACGAAGATATTAACAGTGACACCAACCCTCTTGATTGTCCTGCACAGGTTGTAGCAATTTCTTTAATCGGTATGCGTGCATTTGATCGTTTTAAGCCAAGTCTTTGGACACACGACTCAGTTACAAAGGAGACTTGTGATCCGGAGTCTATCAACATACGAACTAACTGACTATTTCCATTGCTGTCAATTACTTTACCAACAGCAGTGGGTAACAGAGATTGTGGCACACACTGGGTATAGTTAACCGAATGATTGGTAACGAGTGGATTTCGATGCGAGGGTGTAACATTATGGTCTGAAGTAGAAGGTTGGACGAAAGTTGTTGAGGTTTGTTCAGACGGTGAATTCCTATTAGTAACTGTGTCAAGGTGCACCAAGGTATGGTGTCGTGATTTGCAAGTTTTGCATCGAAATTTTGACTGACATCGTGCAGAATTGTGGCCTTCACGGAGGCAATTAAAGCAAAGGCCTTTGGATTTGACGAAAATTCTCCTTCCTTCCTTATTCATTGAAAGAAATTCGGTGCACTGTGTCAGCAGATGAGACCCATTACATTTCAAGCACTGAGAAGTAAACGCTGCATGCATGCTGCTTAAGGCCACGGGTTTTGATTTTGTAGGTTCGCGAGCATGCCCCTTGCATGATTCAAGAGCTTCACACCGACGTTCTAGGAAAGATAAAAACTGCTTTATAGTAGGGTTCTCTTTGTCAACACTATCAGATGACCAAGCCTGTCGAGTATCTGAATCAACCTTGTTTATTAAAGCATAGATCATCCATGGATCCCTTTCGAACGACTTTAACGAATCAAGACCTCTTAGTATTTCGTCAGCCCCATCAGATATCTTACGAAGCAACTTAACATTGGAGACCTGAACCGATGGGAGCTGCATAAATGCTTCCAAAAGACTGTTGAGAATGTAACGTGGTCTTTCATATCTCTTCTGTAGCCGTTCCCATGCCTGTTCATACGTCGCGTCCGCTATGGGAACGTGGTTGAGTAAACTTAAGGCTTCGCCCCGTAGGTGGGAGCGAAGAAAGTGAAATTTCTGAATCGATGACAAATTTGCCTTGTTGTGAATCGAACCTTCAAACATGTCGCGAAAAGCTGGCCAATCACGATAACTTCCCGTGAAGGGTTCAATATGAATCTTAGGAAGATGGTTGCTTAAGTAAGATTCATTTAATTGCTGCATTAAAGAGGCTTGAGGATTAGATGTGGCATCAATTTTGGGAGGCTTCGATTCTACCTTTTTTCTCTCACGAATTGCGGATATTAAAACCGATTTTACGACTATAACACGTGATTCAAATTCTTCAAATTCTGCTTCTGGGTCAACATAACCTTCTTCATCTGCGAGACTATATAATTGTTCTTGCGATATATTAAATTTTCCCCACAATTCATCCAATTTTTCCACGCGAATTTGGAGATCTTCTAAAGTCACGGTTTGCGTAATCTTTTCTGTGAAGATAGCTAACCTAGTAAGCGAACCCTTGAGATTGCCACGCGTCGCACGTAGAACCGATAACTTCTTTACAGACATGTTACAACGAATAGAATAGAATATGGGGAATTAAAGATTCAGATGGAAATGTATAGAAGTACCGAAACCCACGTGTTAATTTGATTCACTTCAATGCCTTTATCTGTCCAATAGTTCAGTTTGTATAATTTCTCACAAATATGTATGTATGAATAATAAAATAGTCCATGCAAAATAATTATATGAATTTTGATATCAAACACTTATAAAAATTTTCAGAAATGTACAGTCAATTAATTATTACATTCAGTATACATACATATATGTGTAGATTTGCTCGAAATCTACCATGTGCAAATTGCGCCAAAATACTTTCCCGCTTTAATCACCAACTGTTCACGGAAGAATTTAATTAGACGATCGAAGAATCCAACGAAGAAATTGTTGCATTGATGAAGATTAATCCTACGACGATGAGCTTGATGTGAAATCCCAACTCCGAGGCGAAAATAGGTTCATAGAAAGGCGTTTAAAGATGAAAATAAGTCGAATGATTCTTCTAATAAATGTGGTTGACTACAATCCGTAATCCGGCTCGATTTGGACCAAAAATTATGTTTAGGAATGAACAAATCAAATTTATTTGTGACGACGAAAAGAAGGACCAGCACTCAGAGTGAAAAAAAAGACCAAGATAAACGACGATAAATTTATTCTTAAGTACTTATCTCTGTGCTTACAAAAATCCAAGTGAACGAGAATTCGGTCTTGAGTCTCGATTTACATTACGTACAAGCAGTATACAATATTAATGAGAGAATTGAGAGTAAATGATTAAATTACGATATTAATTACGATATTATACATGATTGAAATTAAAATTAGTGTATTACAGATTTGTTTGCTATGTTGTAAGTTATCAACAATCAGAAACTTTTAAGTGATTACATAAACAATTATTCAAAATGAAACGATTCTTAAACACTTCTATTGGTAATTAAGACGGCTTCCGTTTTATTGTCCGCTAATTCTAGACCAGCGGATACTAGCCAGTCTTTGATGCGAATAATCGCTACATTTGTGGCAGACTCTATCTCCTTTATTTCTTTGGCCACCGTAACGACGGCAATGTCGTCTGCAAATCCGATTACTTGAACTCCTCTCGGCAACATAAGACTTAGCACTCCGTCATACATAATGTTCCATAGGAGTGGATCGAGTACTGATCCTTGTGGAACCCCAGCTGAAACGCTGTAGTATTTCAACCCTTCGTTAGTTTCATACCTCAGTTTTCTGTTGGTAAAGTAGTTTTCTACTATCCTCAGTAAGTAATATGGCGTATTCATACTGGCTAGTGATTTTCTGATGAACGCCCAGTTTGCCGAGTTAAAGGCATTTTTGATGTCCAGAGTCACCACTAAACAGTATTTCTTTGTACCATACCGCCATCTTTCTCCTTGTATCGCTTCGACCGCAATGTCGACCACAGTTTTTATGGCTTGAACAGTAGACCGCGATTTTCTAAACCCAAACTGCAAGTCTGATAGTGCTCCTCTCTCTTCTGCTACCGCGAGCACTCTAGCATATATTATCCGTTCCAGTATCTTTCCCATTGTGTCTAGAAAGCATATTGGACGATACGAGGATGGTTCCCCAGGTGCCTTGTTTCTCTTTGGAAGCAGAACTAGGTGTTGTAGTTTCCAAGCATCCGGGAAAACTCCTTCTTCGAGACATTTTTGAATTGTATCCATAAACATGTCTGGGCGCTTATGGATAGCTGCTTTTAGTGCCTTATTTGGTATGCCATCAGGTCCGGGCGCTTTACTGTCGCCTATCTTCCTGCATGCGTTCATAAGTTCATCCGCTGTGACTATTGGGATGTCCTCCGTGTTGGACTCCCTAATGATATGGTACATAGTCGATGTACTTCGGGGGAAAAGGTGTTTCATGACGATCCTGTATGCTGTACCCCAACGGTTTATGTCGGCTTCTTCACAAAGTTTTTTAAAACATCTTGTCTTGCTCTCCTTGATTGCCTTTTTTAGGTCGCGTCTTGCTTTTTTAAAGCCAATAAGGTGTTCTTCAAAGCGATCTCTTCCCCTAGATCTTTGAACTTTGCGTCGGGCTTTTAAGCACTTTGCTCTAAGATTTTTTATTTCCTCATTCCACCAGTAGCATGGTGTTCCTCCTCTAGTAGCCGTTCTTCTGGGCATTGATGCATCGCACGCAGTAGTGAGAATGCGGACGAGTTGTTGTATACAGGCTTCAGCTGTTCCGCTTTGAATTATGTTTCCGGTATTTATCATTTCTTCGAACGCGTCCAGGTCGAAGTTTGTGTCCTTCCATCTTGGGCCCGTTCGTTTAGCGTGTTGCACGGTACTCTTCTCCTTCGTTTCAAATATTATTGCTTGGTGATCACTGTGCGTGTATTCTTCGCTGACTCGCCATTTTATGTTTCGTAAGAGGGAGTTACTAACGAGCGTAATGTCAATAATCGAGCCCGTTCCTGCCTTATGATATGTGTTTGCACGACCTTGGTTTGCAATGCCTATGTTAAGAGTTGCAAAATTTTCTAGCAGACTACTGCCTCTGGCGTTCGTAAGTCTGCTACCCCACTAAGTTGCCCATGCATTAAAGTCATTAAAGTCGCCGCCGATAACCACAGGGGCCCTACCACGAACGTCGGCGGATAGGTTGTCTAGCATTCCCTGGTATTCGTTAATGGTCCAGCTTGGACGTGCATAGCACCTGTAAAAATATATGCCATTTATTTTGGCCCTTGCAAAGCCCTCCGTAAGTCCGCTAGTTTCTTGAAAGGCATGCCTTCCACATATCCATATAGCAGCGTGCTTTGTCCTATAGCAGATCCATATATTGCTGTCCAGAGTTTTATACGGTTCACTTATCAAAATAACGTCCACTTTTTCTTCTCTAGCCGTTTGTGTCAGGATATCCTGTGCAATTCTACAGTGATTTAAGTTAATCTGTATTATCTTCATGTTTTCTTGTTGATGATGGGCTTCCTAAAAACCAGACACTTGCTGCTTCCGGCTACATGCTTCGAATCGTTTGGATGTTCTTTTCGACAGAACATGCATGATGGCTCCTTATCGCAGTTCTTTGCTATGTGGCCTTGCGTTCCACATCTTTTACATAGCTTGGAGCGGTCCTCACTGCTTTTGCAATGCTTAGCTATATGCCCAAATTCAAGACATTTGAAGCATTTTTGGAGAAGCGTTCGCTCTCGAATGCGACAAATAACCCATCCAATTTTTACTTTTCCAAGTAATATGTCTGCTGGTTGTAGTTCCACCCCGAGTTGAGTCCTTATTGCCTTGCAAATGTCCTCCTTTCCGGTAACTTCGTCGATGTCTTTCAGATCGATGGGGTGGTGTGTGTACTTGTCTTGAATCCTTGACAATTTGAGCAGTGTGCGTTGTCCTGTTGGAAAATCCAACTCGTGCCAAGATTTAACCTGTCGACGGATGCTTTCAGGTTTTGCTCTAAAACAGTCTTGTATTGATAGCGATCCATATCACCTTCAACAAAGACTATATTTCCTACGCCAGAAGCAGCTACAGCACCCCAAACCATCACGCTGATACCACCATTCTTTACCGTAGAAACCAATTTTTTTTTGGATTCATTGCTGTGTTACATTTTTTCTCCAAACTGTAGCTCCCCCATCCAAATATATTATACTTTGATCCGTCAGTAAATAAAACTCGTTTCCAGAAATCCATCCCCTTTTCAAGGTGTTTTTGTGCAAATTCTAAGCGCAGTTTTCGGTTTTTTTCACTTACTCGTGGTTTTCTGCGTGGAGTTCTGCTGTGGAAATCGTTATTATTATTGAGAGCCCTTTGAACTGTGCTTGGATGTACAATAATATTTGATCTTTCTGCCAACTCTTTAGACAGCATTGACGCATTCACTTTTTGATTAATACCTACTTCTCTCATGATAAGGCTGACATCTCGGCGATTCAGCTTCTTTGGGCGCTGGTGCCTTTGAAGTTATTGTAAATTTTTTGGACTGTTGACTTGCTTAAATCCAATAAATTTGCAATTTCACCAAACGATTTTTTTTCTTTATTATATTTTATTACTAAATTTCGTACTTCAAAAGCAATTTCTCTTCGAGGGGCCATTGTCACAGGAAAAACTTATTGAAGCTGACCAAATTACAACTGAGTGCCACAAATCTGATTTCCACAAATGGAAAAATTGAAAAAGCTGTACTTTGCCGTTATCCTCCATCTTATAATGAGCGCGCGCTCAAGGGGTTTGAGTACCCTTAAGGTGATTGTACACAGCGCGGGCAAAGGAAATTTTGTGAGGAAGAAAAGAGAGGTACCGATGTACATTGTTTTTAAATGTTTGCAAGTTATAACGACCAGGAAATACAGAGATTGGCAGGGCATTCCATAAGCGAGTTGTACGGCTTAGGAACGAATCACGATATTTTAGAGTACGTCCGAAAATGGGCTTGAGGGTATACTGATGAGCATTCATACCGAGACGGGTGTTACGGTTGAAAGTTTGAATGGGCGGAATGCTACTGGCGATTTCAGTGGAGCACTGGTGGTGGAAGTAGCGATAAAACAAAGTGAGACACGAGACATTTCGTCGGTGTTCGAGGGTGTCCGTTGATTGACTGATATTAGTATCGTCAATAAGTTTTATCGCACGGTTTTGAATCCTATCTAGCAGGTGCAGAGATGTTTTAGGAGCACCTGACCAGATGTGGGAGTTGTACTCCAATTTTGGGCGGATGAATGCCTTATATATTGAGGCCAGATCAGAGGGGGTAAAATATTTCTTACATCGCTTGAGGAAACCTAGACATTTCGCAGCATTTTTGGCGACATCAAATATGTGGTCATTCCAACGTAAGTTGTCATTGACACACATACCAAGAATGGAAAGTTTTTCGGTTTCGACGATGCAAGTGCCATTCATAAATAATGGCTGGGTGTTTAAATTTCGCTTTAAAGACAGCAGACAGCATTGTGTTTTGGAAGCATTAAATTCCACTCTATTGATAGTTCCCCAATTGGTTATGCTGTTGATATCGGAATTTAATGAGCTTAGCATACGCTGCCGTTCTCGTACTACAGCCGAAGAGCAGGGCCGTGAGTCCGGGAACGAATATGAAAAGCAGAGAGTACTGTCATCAGCAAAGGAATATATTGGATTAGAAGTAGAAGACAAGAGATCGTTAATGAAAATTAAAAAGAGTGTCGGTGACAGAACAGAGCCCTGGGGCACACCAGCATTTATTTTGTGAATATCAGACTTGAAACAGTCCAAGACAACTTGAATTGAACGTTCCGAAAGGTAATTTCTAATCCATTGAAGAAGAGAGTCGTCGATCCCGAATGCACGCATTTTCGACAAAAGAGCCCGATGCCAAACTCTGTCAAATGCCTTAGAAATATCAAGTGCAACTATCTTGCTTTCGCCAGATTGATGTACGCTTTGGTTCCACTTTTCGGTGAGACATGCCATCAAATCACCAGTGGACCTGTTGCTACGAAAACCGTACTGCCGGTCATTGAGAAGTTTTCGTGTTTCGAGATATTTCATGAGCTGACGATTTATCAGTGTTTCCATGACCTTGGAAAGAAGGGACGTAAGTGCAATGGGTCTGTAGGAGGAGAGAGAAGATGATTCGCCTTTTTTAGGGACGGGCTGGACAAATGCTGTTTTCCATCTGCTCGGGAAGAGTCCTAAAGTGTAGGATTGATGAAAAAGCTTACGCAGTGGTTTTGCCAGCGAGGAAGAACACCTCTTCAGAAGAAGAGGAGATATACCATCTGGACCAGCGGATTTATGTATGTTGAGATCTTTAAGTACTCTTGCTACTACACGAGTGCGAAAGTAGATTCGTCCCATTGAAGATTCGACGCACTCAAGCGTAGGCGGAGACAAAGCACAATCTGGGAGTGTTGAGCTGGCCGCAAAGTGTGCAGCAAGCAGATTGGCCTTATCCAAAGAGCTGACAGCTGGAATGTCATTGTAAATGAGCGTTGGGATGGAGAATGAGGCGGAATTTCTAATGTTTTTGACGAACAACCAAACATTGCCAATGCCTTTGGGACATTGCAGTATTTTTTGCCTCGGTTTTTGGTCATATAGGAATTTCATACGCTTAAGAAAGGCGTTGCAGTCATTTCTGGCTCGTTTGAACTTTTTTCGGTTTTCCTCTGTCGGGTTGGTCTTGTAGGACCGAAAAAACATTTCTCTTACCCTGACGGCCTCTTTACAGCTCGAATCGTACCATGCCTTTTCTTTTGGTTTGATACTCTTCATCCGATGAAGAATAAAGGATTTCATTCCAAAGAGAATGGTGTCTGTAATCATATCAGCAGCGGCATCCACGTCGTTATCGAGGAAGCATAACGACCAGTTAAAATTCCTAAAGAAGCTGTTAAGACCACTCCAGTTGGCTTTCTCGTATTGCCATAGGAGAATTTGTGGTCAGCATACGAGGAATTAGCTGATATGGCACAATGGTCCGACGAGCCTAGAGGGGACAGCACATCAATGGTGTACTTGTCAGGGTGAGAAGTTAAAAACAAGTCCAGGGTGTTGCCTGCGTTAGGTTGTTTTCTGCAGCGAAGATCTCAACACACAGTCCTCGAGTGTTGTCTTTCCAGAATTTCAAAGCCACCCAGAATTGTGTATATCGAAATCGCCCGTAATAACGATTTCAGTATGAGGATACAGGGATACAATTCTTTGAATGGATTCATACAGCGCATCAAACTCGTTAAAGGTTGAATTGCTGTCCAGTTTGGGGCTTCTATAAATAAAGCAGTAGTGTATAATTTGCTTACGGAGATGTAATTTTAACCACATGAAGTTGAATTCCGGATTGGAACATGGATCACATTGTGGTGGAGTTTGGTAAGCTACATCACTACGAACATAAATGGCGAGACCGCGGTGAGAGAAGAAAAATGGCACTAGTTCGTAGCCAGGTAGCTTCAGATCAGAATGATCTGAGAGATGTGGCGGAGATCTGTTTCACTAAGTGCCAAAACAGCTGGTCTGTACTTACAGACGTGGACGTACGCAGAAAAGTGATTACTTTTTAGCCCGCGTATATTGGCTACGTCCACTCTGAATTCCCTAGTCATAATCACAGACAAACACAGAAAACACAAACACCGACGATACTAAGCAAGGCTGCGAAGTGGAAATTCTGACGTTGGTTTACCGAATCAAATTGTTGTAGGTGTTATGCCCTTACAAGAATATGAAACAGTGCACCAACAAAATTTTCACCCACAACCCCGCTATCCATCAGTTGTTACATACACTCAGCCACTGCCCGTACCGTATGGTAAATACAGTAACGGCAGTGACTGAGTGCAAGCAACAGTACTTCGACTAGGAGCGGGTGAGGTGGGATACCCGCACTGTGTGATATTTTGCTTTTCAGTGACTGCACTGCACTTTTTTTTGTTTTTGTATTTTTTTTTTTGCACAGCACACAACAATATTGCGAGTGCACTGGTGGAGTTGTGCACTCGACGGCGGTCGACTCGGTACTGAGGATAACAAAAAAAAAAATACATGGAATGCCGGGCGTATGTAGACTTTTGTCATTATTTATTTGTCGTTTTTTGTTAAATTCATTTATTTTATAGTGAATTATTAATAAAAAGAGATTTGAAACAAAACTGCATCATTAGATTTTTTCATAATGCTTTTGAACTCGTTAGGTTGCAAGAATGGTGGGCCGTTCGTAGACTTTTGTCGCTCACTGTATAAATAAATGAACATAGAAATAAATAAATAGCATAAATAATTAATAGGCTATGACATTGCATTATATATAAGGAAACGAATCATGTTATAAATTGCCCTACACATGTTTAATTCATTTACTAAAGGATAAAGAGTCATTACATTTTTTTATTCTGTGATAGATGAGCTCAACATTCAGTATAATCTTTACTATTTGATGTGGGGAAATTTGTAATTCTTTTATGCGGCCTTCTGCACGTTTACCCGAGACTTGGCATCCGCATAAATTGATTGATTGAAAAATGTTTTTATATATTAATATTTTATTTTTTATTTGATTTTATTTATTCTATTGATGAATGAGTATAACAGCTTGATAGCAATGTTCACTTCTTTAAGGGTTTCCATATTGTGTACTTTAAAAGTCAGCTTTGCCTCAAGATCGATGCCCTATTTAACAGATGGCTTCCATATAATTGGATGTCTGCTGGTAGTTAGCTGCTGGTATGAAGCGTTGTTTTCTTTTTCTGGTGAAGAAGATAACTTGGTTTTAACAATATTCTGCACTTTTGTAAAATTCTTTCAATATTTTAGAAGAATATATTAAATTCGTTTCGATTATTGGGACTACGAAAATATTTTCATGTTATCTGGGTATATTGCTACCTCATATTCTGGAAATATTGGAATGTCTTGTACGCATTGTATAAAACTGGGCCTTGGGGAATAGCAGCGTAAAAATTTACTTACTGCACTTAATGAGCGTGTTAGCCGGTAGCTTTCTGTCCTTTCTAAGGGTTTGCTACTGTAGGGATCTTTAGGGAACACTGCAAGTTAAGTCAAGCCTTAATAATACAGACAAGATATTTTACTTCCACCTTTGGCAATTTCTTAAGGTACCGTACCTGAATGTCTGTGTCGATTACAGACACATTTCACGGAATTTCGCAGAATTAAACACATAAAAATTATAATTGTCAACGATTTACATCGCCCAAATTTTGAGATACTACATGATTCATTGAAACGCTTGAACCAAATGCCTCGGCTTTAAGCTTGTCAGTTTTGTAGGTATTTAGACCACCTTTAATAGAGGGAATTTAGCTTGGTTTTGTTTTTGTTAACTTTGGCTGGTTTTGAAGCCGTGTCTAATTTTTGATTTTGATTTTGCGGCCCGGGTCAATCCCGGACAGGTTTATTAAGCTTATTGCAAGCAAACATATACTAAAAACTAACATTTTCACTTAAAAACTAAAGGGTGGGTTAAAGAAAGTTAGGACGTGAGGCATAGGTGGAAATAAGTATGTTCTTGAGGGAGAGTTTGCTGAGATGGTAGTCGAAGAGAGGCAGAACATCGTTAACTTCGCGAAGAATCCTAGACATTGGCTCCAGGTGTCCGTAATTCGTTCTGTGAAGATTGAGCCGGAAAAGTGGCACAGACCTAAGATTGCGGGGATTGGTGTTAAAAGAAATAATTTGAAGTAAGGAAGGACAATCGATATTACCTACTAAAATTTGATGAATAAAGAGAATGTCGGCAACTTTTCGGCGTATAGAAAGGGGTTGTAAATTTATAAGTTTCAGCCGGTCAGTGTAAGGTGGTAAGTTTTGGTTATCATCCCAGGGAAGACCACGTAAAGCAAACCGTAAAAACCTGCGTTGAACAGCTTCTATCCGGAGGATGTGGGTTCTGTAGTAGGGTGACCAAACTTGGCTGGCATATTCAGGAAGAGGCCTAACAAAGGTTATGTAAAGAGATTTGGTAACATAAGGATTGGAAAACTCCTTAGACCAGCGCTTGATAAAACCAAGGGCAGAGTTGGCTTTTTTTATTATACTATCAATGTGAGAACGGAAATTGAGTTCCTTGTCGCAGATAACACCTAAATCACGCAACTCATTCACTAAGGGAACAGACAGATTAAAGATTAGATAGCAACGAGGTGAAGTAGGGAGGGGTTTACGGGTATAAGTTATAGCCTGACACTTATTGACGTTAAGCTCAAGAAAATTCTTCTGACACCAAGTACAAAACCTGCCTAGATCTTGCTGCAGAAGTAGGCTGTCTGAGGAAGATAATATATATCTAAATATTTTCATATCATCTGCGTAAACAGATATGTATGAATTTTTAATGATACAAGCAACATCATTAATGGTCAGATAAATAATAAAGGGCCAAGGTGGCTGCCTTGATAGTTTCTGAAACTAGACCGTGTTCTCTGGAGGTGTAGTATGCGCTTGGAGCTAACATGAGACGCAAAAGAAGAGAGATCATTAGCCACGTCATCAGGAGTCATATCTAATTGTTCATGAAAACGTATAAAAAGTTGCCGCAGATCATTATGATTAGTGGGGAGGCCTTCTTGCAGAATGGAAACCATTGCATTGGTTTTCGTTATACCGTTGATACAGACAGAGTCAGGCTTGTCATGTAGGTAGGCGAGATATAAGCGAACATTATCATATAATCTGCGGTCTCTTAAACGAGAGAGTTAACTTTGCTCGGTTAACTTTGCCCTTGGAGGAAGAATCGGGTCTAAAAAAGAAGGTGGTGTGGTATTAGGGTGGGAGTCTAGCTAAGAACATTAGGAGGGATTTAAAATATGGGAGCGAATAAAGTTGGGGTATGCCGTTTTTGTATGAGTGGAATGAGGAGATGTTGGGTTTTGTAAATGACTGGGAGGAGGATCTAGATTGAAAGATACGCGCTTAGGAATTGAGTTGGACGCGGTGGAAGAACGTTTTGTGTATACGCGATTGGCAGTATGAATTGAAGGAGGAGTGAAGACAGGAAATGTCCCAACTTTAAAACTCCAATTTGCATCAGGAGTTTGTTTGTTAGGAGTTGGGTTTTTTTTGGAAGAGTTAGGCTTCGGTATAGGGTTAGACTTAAAATTAACATTATTCTGTTTTTTAGATTTAGTGGATTTTGAGGTAAAGGTAGTATCCTTGCGATGTTTGTTGTTTCCTGTGTTCGGTTTAATTCTTTCCATAGTTAATCCACCCAGATTGATGACGTCGGAAGCAGGGTTGATAAACATCCATTCATATTTTGACGGGATGCTTACCTTGAAGGTGTTGGTGGAGATCTTACGGCAGTTGCTGACATCTATTTTAAATTTAGATTTGAAGAGACTAGTTAGCCTGTTTCGATCGAGGAGAGGACCTCTTATTAAAAAGGCAACTGACTCAGCTTTGTTGAAATTGTTCAACTTTTTTATTCTCGTGTTCCACTCCGAAAGTGTCCATAAGATTCCGAATCTTGAGATTGTGGGTTCAGGTGTAGTAGCATCGTTTACCGAAGAGGGTTGTGGTGGAGGAGAAGATGATCCAGGAGTTACTGGTGGTTCCATAATTGCAGATTCAAGCATCTCAGTAAGAAGCGAGGTGTTGTATGATGCAGTCGGTGGGGGCTGGGATTGCACCGGTATATCTTCGATTTTACTGGAAATTATCCGAATGTGATCCGCAATTTCGATTAACAGCGCGCGTGATTCGGTTATCTCGTTGCTTAAATCGCTTATTTGGCACATGATGTTTATGAGCAACTGATCATTATTAGGCGGAGAGGGAACGCTGCTTCTGGATGTGCTTTGAAGATGAAAATCGAGGGAAGACCGTAGAGAACTTAAAGAGTCTGTTATTGTGGGGATGTAAGATTTTATTATTGATTTAACACTATGGGATAGAAAATTTTTTGAATCTTCAATAAAGTCATGTTTGTCATTTCGTTTTATTAAGTCACTGTTTTGAGCCAACTGCATGGATAAGTTTCTAAATTGAGTCTTGTTATAGATTGCAGATTGCTCGAGTGAAATTGACAAATCTTCAACTGATTTCAGAAGGTCATCATATTTTGTAAACTGGTTTTGCATTGATTTCAAGGCATGATTGTTTTCTGCCGCAAAGTTACTGACCGAATCACTGAGACACTTAATAGCAAGTAATATGTGGGACGGAGTGATGTCCTTGCACTCATCACAATAAAACAAAAAGTTGTTTTTAAAATCTTTTAGGTACGCGATGGGTCTTTTACTCAAGCCAATGCAAAGGGCATGGAATGACTTGCTACAAAGACCACTGCAGATTACCATAACAGCATTTAGGTCACTTGTTAGGGAGCAATTCACACTTCCACATAATTCAGACATGATGACGATGATTGAGCTAGGGTAGGTCAGTTGAGAAATTTAAAAACACAAAAGGCGGTGAATGAGAATTGGGTTATTTGTTAATTTCACTTTGATAAACAAATCGAGTCAGCAAAACACAACAAAAGGCGATGACCGAGAAATAGGTTGTGCGAATTATTGCAATTAGGCAGGAAAAAAAATTAAATGGAAATAAATTAGCAGAGCGAAATTTAAACACGTCTGCACCTAATGAATGAACACAACGAACTCCTGAACATAGCTTAAAACACTAAGCTTAATATTCCATTTTACGTTTCAATGGTTTTGAATTACCTTATGTATGGCTTTGTTAAATTGTTTCATTCAAATTTGGGAAGGCCGTTGCCCGTAGCCTTGCCAGTTTTTCTGTGTATATTTCTTACTCTGATCAGCTCCAAAATATAAACTGGTATTTTGAGATAATGGAATTTTATCGATATTGTTGTTAGCCGATTTGTTAAGGATTTGTTCCGAAAAATCTTGAAAAATATAGTCGACATCATTTTGGCTTCATATATTTCCAAGGTTTGTAGATAATGTTCCAAGTTTTCTTTTCAGTTTGGTTTTTTATGATCTTCAAAATATTGCACTTTATCCAAGCCCCACAAACTAAGTTGGGTAAAAGCCGGATTATGATTAGAGATCAGCACATTTAAAGAAATTTGTGAAGTCATAAGACTGGTAAATAAGTAGGACTAGGTGGAAACATAATAGCCATAGGAAGCATGACAGACATGTACATCGGACAATACATTTCCTCAGGAGTTTTGCTCTACTGCTGCCTCAATCCCTGTCTCTGCAATTTAGATGCCCTCCGATTGTAAATGCACATTTTAAACTAAACCGCTTTTTAAAATAATTTTTTAAAGCATATCGTTTTTCTTCCGGAAAATGTACACAACAAATCTTGACTTGAAGTTACTTCAGTTGCAAAATTTTCTACAAATTAAGTCTGCACGTAGGGCTCTATAACTCTCCTAATCATAATTGCAACACGCCTGACTTTTCTGTTTTTTCTATCTAATCGATAACATTTTCTTTGCAACTTTCTACTATCATTGATATCATTGTCAGTTCCTTGACGTTTTTCACTATGTCGACATATTAGGCTACAGACGAACCCACCTTTACTGTGTTTCGCAAATCACCCTCATCAATTACAAAGTTCTTAAAAAAAAACTCTAGATGCTATCCCTAATAGAGGTTGAAGTAGAACTAGCTGCCTATTCTTCATATTTGTATACTGGGCGAACCACAATGAATCAAAAACTGCTGCTGTTACAACGCCCTAGTCTAGACATACTCGTATGCCCACCGCTGAAAGAGAACGCGTAATGTAATTAAATCTGAAATCGATGTGAATATGTATTATCATGCGAACGTTAGGTGCTACCTAGCAATGTTCAGTGCCAAAATTCAAGTCGCTTTACGCTCCTGTATCAAATTTAATCAGCGTTATGAATAAACATAGTCCTTATGTATCCACGATACCTCCAAACAGGGTTCTCATTATAAACGAACATGAATTTGCGACCCAAGGAACAATAAACAAAATGCAGCCCAGAATGGGCCTTCTCAAATTCTGTTGAAGTTCCGCTACTATTCATAGTTTACTAAACATTACTCGTAGTCAACTCCTAGTCAATTAAGTTTCCCCCTTATTTATCATATTCACGTCAAGTCATAGAACACTCTCCACTTCAAGTTTCAGCGAATGAATGTGTCTCAATTTTCGGCAAAACTTGTTAATTATCTCGTATAATGTTGCTGCTCCTAAGGTGTTTGCTCAAAAACTCATCTAGCATCGCACGATATTTACATTGTGAATCGACTACTTTAAGTAGATACTATGCAGTTCATTGTTGGCAATTTCCCACACAGCAGTGACGCGAGGCCAAAATTAAAATCAAATTTATGACAGTCGACTGAATTCAATATTTTAGCCAAATTTTTGATAGCAAATTTATTTTTCCACCTTCGCTCGTCCAACTTTAACGGGTGTATAAACCTTATAAACTTTGTAAATTAGTTATTAGATTTTAGCCTAGCACCTGGTCCAAGTGCTGTAAGGGATTCTAATTTTTGATTTGTTTTAAACTTGCAGCAATTAATAATATGGGCGCCAAGATTTTGTAATCATCTGCTAAAGTAAAATATTCATCAAAAATCAAAGAGAAAATTTTCGCAAAATTTCGTAGGCGTTAAGGTGCTGTAACATCTTCAATAAGAGTATCTTTGAATGGAAATGATAAATCAGAAATTGCGTATTCTACGCAGTTCATGTAAACTGCTAAAGGCAACCGAATACGTATAACGGCTCTCGTACTGTTATAATATGTATTTCGAATAAAGCCCCTCACACAATTGTATAGGTACGAGCATTTCCTTCCACTCAATCTGGAAAAATCAGATGTTGGCTTCTTTTGATAATAATTCCTGCCGTCGGCATCATTTCAAATTTGTATATTACGAATTATATATTAAGTTGAGGAATATTGGAGGAGAAAATTAATTAGAATCGGCTTTGAGGGAGGAAGCCTTTGCATAATAGAAACAGCCTGTTTACCTGTTCCTCTAATACAAATTAACTTAATTTTCAGGGTATTTCATATTTTATTAAGACAAAAGGTTGCGTATTTTGAAAAATCGTTTCTCAATATTAGCAGGTATGGTCTGAAGATACTGTAATAACTGTGAGAATTTTATAAAATTCAAGTTAAGCCCCGTGTTGGGCGGAAATTTTTTCTTATATATGTGATTCTTCGAAATCAAATGCCATATGAGGATGCTTTCAACATAAATTTGGAGTTTTCAGAAACCCTTTGATACAGTAAAAAATTCCGAGAGTTGAAATATACGAAAGACGATTGAACGTCTACCTACTGCCTATCTAAGCCATGAATTAGAGAAATAGCGCAACGTTTTAAGGTCGCGTCAAGTGCTTGATCTACCACTTCGTGGTGGCCCCTAGTAACTAGATGTTCAAAGCTTTATAATTATATAAAATTGCAAGCGCCAGCGAGAAGCTATAATTCGATGAAAGAACAGCGATATTCTTCCCGGATGGAATCAATGAAGCTTCATCCAGCCCCTGGAACTGATGATCTTCTTTCAGGCAACTTTGATATATTCAAAGACCAGGTCTGAAAGGGGCTTCGAAAATAGATTGATTGTCATCGGGTCAACGGCAGCACTCATAACCTCGCATGCGGCTGCTGCAAGCATTGTTACGGGCCTCTTATAGCTAAGAAATGATACAAAGAGACTGGCCACCTCGGGCTACCAAATTTAAAATATATGGTCACGAAGTAAGCGAAAGCCTCGGATACATATGATACCACTGTTATAAATGTTTACACGCAAAAGACAAACGATAATCGATATTACACGTCCCTTAACAGACTATGTGTAGCCAAAAAACTGACGGAGATCCTAGACTCCTACGAGTACTCGTATATGCCTGATCTAATCGAAGAAATGCGATGGAATGGAACGGATGTAAGAAGAATAAAAAACTGAGTCGTAGGATTCGGAGAAGACAAGTAGTGACTTTTGGGATAAGGATTTCTCAATAAGACCTAGGTAAGTGGGCCTGAGTTGCAGGCATTCCAACGGGTGTCTGGGGATAATCCGATAATTCTTATGAGATCCTCGGCCTTATCCACGGCCTAGTTGCCGAGCTGTTCAATTATTATTGGCCCGGTTTTGCCTCGGATAATTTTATTAAACTTATTAACAGGCAAAAAATTTAAATCTGAAAAAGACGTTCTTAAAGTAAAGGAGCAGGGGAGAATGGTGTCAAGGTAAATGTTAAGGGTGTGGCATACTGAGCAGGGTTTTTTTGATTATGTATTTGCTGCTAACTAAGGCTTCGGCGTAGTTATTTGATTTAGTGACCATAGTTGGTGTGATGAGATCGAATCTGGAGAAGTCGGGGCCGGAACTTAGATTACGGCGATTGGAAGGGAGGGCAATATATATGGATGGGCCCAAGGTAGACCACGAAGTATAATCTCTGAATGTGGATTTTTTAATAAGGTAACCAAACTTGGCCAAAATATTCGAGGAGAAATCTAACGAAAGTGATGTACAAGAACCTTGTGACGTAAGAGGTCTTAAATTCTTTTGACCAGCGTTTGATAAAGCCAAGTGCGGAGTTAGCTTTTTTAATAATCACGCCAATAGTGAGTCGAAGTTTATTTCTCTGTCACAAATTATTGCTAGATCTCTTATTTCGGCAGCAGTAGGAAGGAGTTAGCTCACCGCAGATGAAGTAGTTTCTTGGAGGCGATGGTATACTTTCGTGGGAATAGGTTATCGCTGGGCATTTGTTGATATTAAGCTCCAACAAGTTTTGCTTACACCATACCGTACACTTATTTAAGTTGTCTTGTACGCAATGGAAATAATTATGTCATCACCGAAAATAGAAACATTAAAATTCGTCAAAACGAGATTTAAATCGTTAATCGTTGGGATAAAGATGATTGGTCCAACATGGCTATCCTAAGGGACACCAGATTTGATTTAGTGAATAATGGTCGATACTGAGGATCTGAAAATGGCTCTGACTCTCGGTCTTCTAAATAGGACTTAACACATGCCACAAATTGGGAGTAAAAACCAAGTTTTTTGAGTTTGAAAATGATAATTTGGTGAGAAATTGCATCGACTTCGTTACCATCTTCTAAAGAATCAAGAATCCCAAGGACGAACTCAATTGCCAAGGTTGGTGGTACTTGATTTACCTTTGATGAAACCATGTACGGAACTAATTCCTGATAGACAAAGCTTTCGTTTGGATATTCAAGGGAGCTCGGCTATAGGCTTGTAATTATTATCTTTGGCCCATTTCCCTTTAATATTGATATGGTTGATAAAAGATTTCTTCCAGAGGAAAGGAAAATTTCTATTTACAATCCCCATAACATAGTTATTTGCATTGGCTTTTAAAACGTAGGGAACACCGTCCTTTACCTGTTATAAAATTGAAGCAGTAGTCAGGAGCTCCTTTAGCTTTTCGGAAGAGCATTGTTCTTCATTTTTTGAAAGATTAGATAAAGGTTTTGAAATATATGGAAGGATTGGTATAAATCGTCGGCACGATGAACAGGTTTGCAAAAATGACAATATCTGTTTCTGATTTTTTTGTCTCGGGCGTTCTAAAGTCCATTTGGAGTCAATATCGAATATCCAATCACCCAAATATTTTACTTCAGTACAGTAAAATTGCCTTAAACGTTGAAAAACTTTTTCCAGGTGTTCTGAATGTTTGTAAACGTTTTCCGAACAGATAATAATATCACCGACGTATGCAAGGATTAGTATTTGTGATCAGCCGTTTCTAAATTTGTTGATACCCGTAAGTCGCTGGAATTTTGCTGGTGCATTTCTTCCTCCTAATCTTCTGCTACATTTATCTGCCAGTATCCGGAAAGTACTCGTACATCTATTGTAGACATAAACGGGGTGCTTTTGGCTGCTGCTGCTTTCGTCAGAAGCGATGAGGAAACTCTCATGTAAGCGAACGAAAATTTGCACCAATTCGTCTGGCTTGATAGGAAAACCTCCTCCTTTAATCGAAACCAAAATACTGGTTTTGGCTATGCCATAGATGCAAACGGATTTGGGTTTGTCGTGAAACAGGCAAGGTAAAGCCGTACACATACAGTGATCTCTTACTACATAACCGTTGTAGTTCATACCTGAGAATTGTTTAGTAAGTTTGACGGTGTGTGGGAGGAGTGGGTCGAAAAACTAGGAGTGAATATCGGGGATTATGGGAACTAGCAGATGAAGAAGGGGTAAGTTAGTCAAGCACCTCGGATCTAGAATTTAGAGTGGTGAGGGGACTTGGATCAGGGAGATTAGTAGACGAAGCTGAGGCTAATAAAGTTAGGATATTTCGCCAATGGGGAAACGTTAACGAGAACTTGGTCTGTTTTGAAGCGACTTTGAAGGTTTGGTGATAGGAGGTAGAAGAATTGATGTCGTGGCTCTAGACTGGGGGAAGATGTGAGGAAAATATTGGAAAAATTTTAGTCCTAAATGACCAGTTTGAGTCAGAATGTTGATAGGTCATTTCCGAAATAACTATGCCGTCCAATTATTTAAACACCCAACCGTACTTGGTGGGTATACTTATTTCGAAGCACTGGCGATTTTTGATCTTAGCAATGCCAAATAATGGAAGATGTCTTTGTGAAGATTCGCTGGACAAAGCTCTTTAAAATTTAGTTGGACAAAAAGCATGCCAAGATAATGGAACTTCGCCATTATATGGCCGATCCTAAAGAAACGAAGTCCTTTAGTTATGTCAGCATCGTCTATAAGGGACTGACTGGTCCCCATCAGTGTGGTTGCCTGGGAAGCCTTACAATCGATCAGATTTTGATTGTAGATCTTTGGAAAGCCCTTGAATTCTAAATCGACACCTTCTAGTTGAGTTTAAGGTAAGTTTTGAGTTTATGACAGCGTTGATCGGAATAAATCATACGAAGCTATTTCCGGTTTTGGCATTCCTCCGTTATTTGTCCGGCTCTGCAATATGACCTAGGAGAAAGCTTGGCGCTCCGTGAGGGTCAGCAATGTTTTACCGGGACCTATGCAACCAAAAAATATTTCGACTAATATCGAATTCACAGTATTGTAAAATACAGTGCAAGATTCGCAAGCTAACACCAGAAGCACAATACATTGGCTCAGCAGCTAATATAAACAGTAACACCAACTTAGAAGTACATGCGAAAAGTAACACTTGAAAATCGCTGTTTTCTTTTTGCCTAAGAAGGCAATTGATGATGAACCCTGAAACGAGCTTTCATATCCCCGAGGTCTATGATGGGTTGCTGGCTCTAGAAAATCCAGAAGCAGACAGGGCTCTAACTATCCTATAGGAAAAAGGTAGCATAGGTATACAAGCTGGTACGTGCAAACTAATACTAAAGTTTATAGAAGAGTAAACCTAACGTGGACTGTTGGGTCAAAATGTCTAGTGACCAAACAAATCTGGCCAAACTGGGACTGAATTTTCAAAATAGGAAACATCTCAGCTCAGTTTTATAGGTGTCATCACTTTAGACTATCTCATATCCCCCAGCATGCAAGAAGGTTGGACATTTTTACGAATGACTTCTGCAGAAACCGCATGATCGAGGAGGAAGAGGAGACAATCCTTCACCTACTCCCAATGAAGGAAACTCCACTTAAGAGCTTTCTTCTACAATGACTTAAGCGATCTAAACAATAAATACATTAACGATCTCCTGCGCTTCTTTAGAAGCTCAAATTGGTTGCAAGATTAGAAAGATCATAGATCCAAGTGGCATCACACCAGACCAATAGGCGTAAGTGGGTTGGTTTTTCCAACACCCAAGGTTACTGAACCCAACATAATCTATCATAATTGGCGCCCAACGCGAGGTCCGTGTCAGAAATGATAAAAGTTTCTTACAGACAAATTCAAAAACATTTTCTAATATCAAAGAACTTTAAATGCCAACGTAGCAAAAAGTATCCAAAGGCAAACAAGTTCGTTAATATTAAGTCATCATTAATTTCAATCACAATTCTCTTTATGATTTTATGACTTTTTAATACGAGACATAACTTTTGGGAAAATTACTAATTTATTCATTTATTTACTTCAGATCTATGTTTGATTCGGTTATTTCTGTTTCCCAGAACGACCGATTTTCGTGACAGGAATCCTTCAATACGCATTCAAATGCCAACTGGGAATGAGCGCAATGATTTGATTATTGATTCATTGGCCACCAATATGAAACGGAATTACAAACCATAATTATGCGAGTAATTTTCGAAATTTGTTTGAGTTGTTACTTATTTTTTAGGGAGATGTGGTTGAACTGCAAAACATATCCGATCCCAGCTAGATGTAAACGAGAACGAACATAGGATCAGCCGAAATGTAAGAGAAGATGAGAAAATAACTTTTAGGAAGGACTTTCATTTTCATTTTCAATTTGAATATTGATTTTAATTTTCTTGCGAAAACTCTTCTTTTTAATTAGGGAATGGTCATTGGTCAATCTTGGTTAGTGTGGCCTTATCATATTGAGATGCGTTGCAATGATATATATTTTACTCACTTAAACCTTTGTAGACAGATATTTAATCACTGTCTCCCAACTGCCCGAATCATTCTATTGAATAGACAAGACGAAGACTACGTTCCCGATGGCGATACTTCTGACAGTGAGGAAGGAATTGTGATAGAGGGTCCAGAGTATATGGAAGTCAGTGATGATTAGAATGAGGTGGAAGAACCGCAAGCCCTCAATGTTGGAAGGGTTTTTACATCAGTGTCAAATAGTAGTAGCTATTTAGTTCGTGATGGTACATCATGGGATAAGCAACCGCCAGTAGTTTCACGTGTTCGAACTCATAATATTTTGAGGCAGATTGAAGGAAATGCCAAACGTTCTCTGGCTTGTAATCCAATGGATATTTTTCAAATTTTTGTTTGTACTTTTGTATATATTTATTCAGTTTTTTCAGTTTTCAATGTTTTCACTCTAAGTTTCTCTAAATTCTTATATCTATGTCTTTCGACTTCATTTACATTTTATTTGGAAATGTTTATTTTATATACTTACGGCTAAGAAAAAATTGTTAACAAAAAAACTTTGCCTATGAATGTAATTTTTTATTTTTTATAAAAACTTAATATCTAACTTAAAATAAACCTTAGTCTACTTAACCTATATACACATTTTTTAAATGCTAACCTAAACCTATGCAAACTGGCCATCGCTATTTGCTGAGCAAATAGATTGGTCAGCTCTGCCTCATTAGTGAGGCTGGTCCGTAATTGACGGAAACGACGACGAAACATCTTCCCCATCATTCAACCACCAGAAATGCTAGTGCTGCCAAACGACATCCCTCTTATCGCGATTCCCCACTGAACCTGAGACGATCCACAATGCCGTGTGCGACGTCTCTGTCGTAGTTGAGTCGCCTGTCACCAGCTGTCCGAGCGACATGGAAGATTAATGGCACCGCTGATCTATCCTGGATCAACCCTACCTGATCTAGGTAGAGGAATGCTTCCGGTGGAACGAAGCCGTCAGAACGCACACTCTTGTGGTAAAGGTAATTGGGGTAGTAAGCCCCAGATATCAGATTATTCGTCGAGGTCATTGCTCTTGCAATGTGCCTTCAAGTCAGCTTAATTACGAAGTTGTCCACTCGTATCAGGTTCGCTTGCGAAGGCAAGCCCTCTCAAACACCCGAATCTTTTCTATTAAGCTTACTCGTACATTGAACCACATGGGACAACCAAATACCAGCATGGGCCTGAAAAGGGCCATGTAGCAGATTACCTTTACACTCGCATCGAGTTGGCTGCTATAAAACAGTCTCTTTGTAAGGGCAAAAGCGCCTTTAGCTCTGGCCAGAGCAGCATCTACATTTTTGCCAAAATACAGAAACTGATCCAGCCAAATCCCAAAGTATCTGACTACATTTCGACAAGCAAGAGGCTGTCTGCGCTGTCCAATGATTGAGAACTTTCGCCAATTTTTTTCTGGTATCCCTAGAGGCTCCAGACAACGGCGTCCTAAAGAGAATGGTTTCCGACTTCTGAAAGTTGATTTTCAACTTCCAGTCATCGCAAAATCGTCTTATCTTATCGAAGTCACGCTGCAAGAGAGTATTAATGACCTCGATTTTTGGACCTGTTCTGTACGCTACCAAATCGTCTGCGTACGCAATAGTATGGGGAAGTGAACCTATCAAGTCGCTTGTATAAATGTTAAATAGGATCGGCGAATTGACCGCGCCTTGCTGAAGACCATTTTTAATTTGAAATATTCCAACAGAAGTCACATCGCCATTTTTCACGATGAACTGTCTGTTGGTTAGCATATTATAAACAATGTACAAGACTGGTTTACTGATCCCCAGCCCAGTTAGCCTATAGAAAAGACCCTCTAACCATACGGTGTCGAAGGCCTTCTCCAAGTCAACAAGGCAGGCACCAGTGCACTGTTTCTTGCCTTTGTTCCATTGGATATCAGAAACCAGTTTAGACGCTGCATGTGAGATATCATGTCCCGCCTTAAAACCGAATTGATTATCCAGAACTATATGTTTGTCCTCAACCCACCTAGACAGAGCTCTATTGATTACTTTTTCAAAAACCTTACTGATATTCGGAAGGAGACTTATCGACCGGAGATTCGCTGGATTGGATATATCCTTTCCCTTTTTGGGGATAGGTTGAACCACCGCCGTGTTCCAATGCGCTGGATAATGTGCATTATTCATTGCATTATTAAACAGGGTGGTGTAGATGTCCACCGCTTCTAGAGGAAGATGTCGAAGCACGATATTCGGAATACCATCGGTCCCCACTGATTTCTTAACTCTGATTGTGTCGAAGATCTCATGGAGTCCTTATTTCGAAATGAACGGGGGTAGGCCACCCTCTCTGGCAATGACATTATTTGCCATATTTCCGTCGCTGAACCGGGTAAAACCAGAGCCCTCGGATCGCCAGTTCCCTATTTCATTTTGAATGCCGAAGTCGTGCACCAAGATGCGATTGTCCAGGTCATAATTAGGGCCAATGGTGTCGGTGGCCATGTATACTTCCTGGAAAGTCGCCCCTATGGCATCAACTTTCTCCTGTGGATCCTCGATCACAAAAAAGTCGTCATCATCAGCGGCCTCATTTGGATCAATACCTGCTATTGTCAGTAACAGTTCGTTGTCTGTTGTCCGGGCTATTTTAAGACACTGAAGGTCGTTTTGATTTTTTCTCCGAAATAGTTTATTGATTTGCGGAAATATATTCGGGTTGCTGGTGTTTACAGCCCGAACCTTGTTGTTCCAATACAAACTTACAAAAATTCTGTAATTCTCTTTTATTAGCGTTTGAATATTTTTAATCGACGACTTCAGTGTCCTAATCTCCGGGTCTTGTCGGTCAGTTAACTGTCTGTACAAGTTTTTGAGTCTTGTCAGAAGTCTACTTTTCTTTTCAAGGTTGCGGAGAAGCGTGTCCATCGAGTCTTACTGTAGTTGTAAGAATATCTTTGGACAAATTCCTCCAATTCCGCAATTTCGTTGGGAACTGTAATTTCGGTGCTAAAACCTCAATGGTGGCTGTCATACACGAATGTGCGCAGACAGTTTAATGTTTGTAAATTCGTACCTGTCAGTCGTATACGTTCGCCGTACAGCAGTAGATCCAAATAAGACCCCCCTCTGGGAAACGACGGGTTATCCGTCGCTTTAAGACCGATTCTGTACATGACATCGTGCTGACCCCACCAATCGAGTAGTAGGTTCCGTCTAGTATTTGGCAAATTATTTCCCCAATCTCTGTGTCTAGCGTTGAAATCCCCGCCGATTATAAAATCATTCTCCCCCGATTCCAGCCTCAGAAGTCGAAAAAGCGTGTCGAGCTCTGTAATGAATAGAGTGGATTGTGAAGCTTCAGGTGCATAAACAGAGGCCAAGTACAGCCGCTTTCCACTGCGGAGCGGGATGTAAACGACGACTGCCTCCAACACCCGGAACCTGCGCAACACTCCCTTGTACACTCTGTAAAATGTTATACCTTCTTTAATGAAGATCGCGACACCGCCTCCACATTTGGATTTGGCCCAGTTTCTTCTTCTAACGATATAATTATTGTACTCCAGATTGTGCTTATCGGTTAGCTTGGTTTCGCTAGCGAAAAGCACATCAGGACTTTGGTCTTGTAGCAATTTAAACATCGCGGCTCTTCGTTCAATCCTAATCAGTGAATTAACATTCACCGCAAGGACCTTCAAAGTTTGCTCCACCATGTGCGTACCCATTACGACATGTGTTGCGTTAGGCCCGGCAGCAGCGCGTAGATCTGGTCCACCCGCTTGGCCTGTTCTTGTACTTGCTGCTGCAGCTGAGCCATCTGCCCTTGGATTGCGAGCAAGATGGCCAGCATGTTAGGTGCAGCTTCCGTTGTTCTCAGCATTGGCGCCGGAGAAGCAACAGTCGCTTGCTGTACCGTAGCCCCCCTACCTGACTGTATATATTTATTTATTTAAAGGATATGTACACAGTAACATTACATCTTATAGTTAGTGTAGGCTTTACAAAAATTGTATGTTGTAAATAATTAATTTAATTGGAAACTACAAAAGTGAATTAATAGCAAAAACAATAAAAATATAAAACATTTAACAAATCTTTATTTATGTATCACTGGCCAGGTGTTGGAGAAGATAGGTTTTAAATGTGCTGGTGTTTGTGGTTCTTCTTAGTGTAATGGGTAATGAGTTCCATAGGAGGGTGGCATGGACAAAGAATGAGCGCTCAGATTGCAAACAATGGGATCGGGGCCGAATAAGGATGGCTGTTCTTTGTGAACTCGCAGAATCTAATCTGTTATACAAATACTCAGGCTGTTGGGTCTGTATAATACCATGCAAGAGGATCAGCGTTCTAAACTTAATGAGGTTGTCGAAGCTGTGTACCGTTTACTAAAAACATATCTTGCTAGGTTGTTGTAGATGACATTTAGGTTACACCTTAGTCAACAAAGCAGAAAAATTCGCAACTATATAGCAATATAGGTAATAAAAGGGACTTAACTAGTAGCATCATAGTTTTGATCGGCAAAGAATTTTTCGTTGCCCATAGCAGTCGGAGACCATTGTATATCTTTTCGATTGTAGTTGCAGCATGATCTGTCCAGGTAAGAGTATCGTTGAAAACAATACCCAGATTTCGTGGTAGTATGTGGTAGTATCTAGTGACTGCTTATAAATACAGAGTGTTTTGGACTTCTCTGGATTCAGTGACAAATTATGTTTGAGGGCCCACTGCTGTATGATCTCAAAATCTTCGTTCACCATTTCAATGGTAATACTGAGCATATCCAGCGGGCAGCACAAGTATAATTGGACGTCGTCAGCGAACATGTGGGCAGTACAATGTTTCACAAGTTGTGGTGGTTCGTTCACATAAAGCGAAAATAGTATTGGCCCAAGAGCCGAACCCTGTGGAACTCCCCCGCGAACTCCAAGAAACGAAGAGATTTGGCTTCCTACTGTCACACATTGCTGACGGCCCGTGAGGTATGAATTCAAGAGTTTGATTGCCAGAGACGAATGTCGTCGGCCATTGCGGATGTCGTCGCCAACAACAAGTAAAAGTGCAGTTTTACAACTCCTTTTTGCGCGAAAACCGGATTGCGCGGGATTTAAGAGATTGTTGTCACTTAGGTGCGCTTGCATCTGCTTTAGCATAGTTTTCTCGAATACTTTGGACAGAAATGGTAAGATTGCGATTGGTCTATACTCAGTGTTAGTTCGGCTTTCCGACTTGGGTATCGGTAATACCCTAGCCATTTTCCACGAAAGGGGTTATTCACAAGTGGTAAGTACGTGATTAAAAATGTGTGTTATGTACTTGAGTATAAAAGGAAGCGGGAATTTTAAAAATTTAGGATTAATTTCATCCAATCCTATCGCATCAGATTTGACCGATAGCACGGCTTTAACTACATCTTCATCCGTAAAGCGAATAAAGTTGAAATCTGCTATATTGTCATAGTCACTAGACGGATTCGTAAACTGTGCGGAGTCTTGATATTGAGTTGGCGGCTCAGAGACCGACACAAACTGCATTGAGAGCATTACAGTCTACATCGTCAGTTGCACCTGAATGCTGCCTCCCATTGCCTAGTTTGCGGAGTTTTTTTTCCATAGAACGTATGCAGTATTACGATTATGGATCTAGTAGATCTCTTTTGAGCCAAGGGGGGGATCTGGTAACAGGGGCCCTATGTCGTAACATGACATGCTGATCAAAGAGTGTTTTGATATTTTTCTGCAGAAATGATATTTGCTGATTAACTGATGCCATCAACTAAATATCAAGAAATCCCATCCAGTACACTAAAAATAGGCGAGATATCTATGTGTTTATTTGGTCTGTCGATTACTCCAACTAGCAAACACTCAACGCCACATACAACATTAACAAACAAGTAATTGGATGTGCAATTAGTAGTTGATTTGCAGACAACATTTGCTCGTAATCCATTGCGCACATAAACAGCAACATCTCCACCCAATCGACCAATTCGAACTCCTCTAAGAAGGTTATAACCATCCATATTATAGATCTTATTCGGGAACTCGGGAAAAAACCAAGTTCGGATACACAAACTACGAGTCAACGTAAGTCAACGCTAGATTATTTACGAATGATATGGTGCTGATCATAATGAGAGAAATCAATCATCGAAAAGCAAAGTTCAACAGTGAGAAAAACCCCGAGAAACCGAAAGTATGGAAGTTAGTGAATGAGAAAGAGCTGTATGCATATTTTGGAATTTTGCTTGCCGCTGGTGTTAGCCATTCTAATCACACACATACGAAAGAACTTTGGAAAATTAATTCACTTCCAGTATTTCGAGCTACAATGTCGGTTGAATGTTTCTGGACCATCTATTCGCTTCGACGACCAAAGGACACGCCTGTCAAGGCAAATGACCAATAAAGCTGCACCAATAAGGGATGTATGGACAATACTAAATACCCAATTCGGACAACTTTTCCGATACAGAGGACATTCAAAATTTACCCACTATATTCCCTCAAAACCAGCGAAGTACGGCATAAAAGTATGGTGCGCATGTGACTGCTCCAACAATTTTCGCTTGAAAGAAGTGCTGTACACCGTCAAAATTCCTTGACAGGTCAGAGATGTCAACCAAGGAGAGCGAATTTTACTATTTAAATTCTGGACGAACTATAGTTGCCGACAATTTTTGCACCACAGTTGGGGGTGCCCAAAAACTCAAGAATAGTGGATTGGCATTTGTTGGTACACTGGGAAAAAATAAAACGTGCATACCAAAGGAGATGTTACCAAGCCGTAGCCGACCTGTACATTTCACGCTCTTTGGATTTCATGATGACGTTTCGTTAATTTCCTATGTGGCCAGAAAAAATAAGGCTGTTTTACTACTGTCCACAGTGCACTATGACACTGAAACTGTTGGAGAAGTAAACAAAGCCCCATGCAATAATTTTTTACAACAATAATAAGGGTGGAGTTGATGTAATGGATCAGATGCTAGGAGAATATACCTGCAATAGAGGCACCAAGCCTTAGCCTTCAGCATTATTTTACAATATTTTTACAATATTCGTACATTATTTACAATGAGCTTCAGCCAAATTCAGCAACTGATGCTCGCCGAAAATTCCTTGATATATTTGTTAAAAAAATTCTGGATGGTGAAGCAACCCAAAGCGCAGGTGTTAGCAAAACAAGCAAGAAGTCATCATGTAAACTTTGTTGGACTAAGGACAAATTACACAGAAAAACAAGCCCTGAGTGCGTGGACTATTCCCAGCCAGTATGCTTACAACACTCTACTCAATTTCAAAAGTGTTTCAGATGTTTGAATGATAATTTTTTTACATATAATTTTAAGTTAATAAATTGCTGATTTGCAAATATTCAAAAATAAGTTTCTTCAATTATTTCTGCTTTACCTTTTTCAAGCAATGACATTTCTTTTTTATGTTCGTATTATTTGTTTTATACCTAGTCCTGGCATAAGTTCGGTTACATAATTTCCAGCGCTTATCGTTCTAAACTTCTTGCGGGAGTGGACGAATTTGGGGAAATCCCCTTACGAAGCAGAAGATCATGTCCAAGGAATTGGATGTATCAACTAGATCCATGTCTAGCCTGATTCGGGATGATCTGCATATGATCAGGCTTATTGTCAGTTCTCGGGTCACCTTCTAACGCATCAATTAAAAAAAAATAGGCTGGAAAGATGCAAGCGACTTTTGCAGTGGCACCCGGGCAACGACCACGAAAATATTCTGTTTATAGATGAGAACAGAAGTTTTCAACAAACCAAATGACAAAATGTATGCCACTTCATCAAAGGAAGCGAAAAAAGTTCTTCCAAGGGTTCAACGTGGACATCATCCAGTTTCCGTGATGGTTTAGTGGGGGGTCTCTCACAATGGTGTCACATCCCTCCATTTCTGTGAAAAAGGCGTTAAAAGGAGGTGCAAAGGTTTACCAAGAAGATGTGCTAGAGGGCGTTGTGAAGGGTTTGACCAATACCCTTCTCAATAGATACAGATGGATCTTCCAACAGGACTCTGCTCCAGCGCGGAAAGTCACAAACACGTAGGAGTGGCTCAGAGTTAATATTCCTGACTTTACAGCAGCAGAAAATTGGCCGTCGGGGAGTCTAGATCCGAATCCACTGGATCATGGTTTGTGGTCAAAATTGGAGAACATGGCCTGCAAGACTCCCCAAAGAATTTTGGAAATCAATAAAACAGCATTAACCAGAGCAGCGTCCACGATTTCCATGGAAACCGTACGTCACGCAGCAACTTGGCATCTGTAAAACGGTCATCTGAATACCAACAAATTTAATAGCTCTGCTCAATACAGGGTCATTAGCCCTAGAAAGATAATCATATTTTAGATAATCATGCATCAAATTGACGCATGAATTTTAAACAGCTTTATTTTGTACGCTATGGTGATCTGAAAAAATCTAATAGGAGCTAAATTTTACTTATGATTATTAGAAACAACGCGTATAATTTTTTTGGGGATTACCGTTGTTTGTTATTTAAAAAAGAAAAAGGAAAAAATAACAAAAACAATTAAATTCACAAAAATAAATTCTTTACAGACAGAATCAGTTCTTATTACAAAAAAAAAATACCTACTTAAATTTTTCCTTTTTAACGTTTATGCATATACCATGTTCAAAATGTTCCCGGAATAACCACCGTGTGGCGCTCCCATTGTTCCGATTTGAGTTCTGTTTGTTTTGGTAAGTTGTTAAATCTGTTGTTGACATTCTCTCTAAATTTTAGCCTCATAGCTTGACATTTGCAAAAGTTACGTGGCCAAGAGTACATCAAACCTGGGTTGTGTTGGCGATCTTTTACAATTCTAGAAATTTGCAACAACGAACTTGTATTAAATTTTGCGCAAAAAACGGATTTAATGGTGCGCGAACTTTGGAAATGTTGGAAAAGTGTTTCGTCAACGATTCTCTAAAGACAATAGTCGTTTGCAAGTGGCACGAACGGTTCAAAAGTGGTCGTGAGTCAATCGAAGATGATAAACACAGTGGTAGACCATCGACATCGAAAACCGACGAAAACATTGATGGAGTAAAAGAAATGTTGGTCAATAACCGCAAATTAACCATCAGAGATAGCGACATCAGGCAAGTGAATGGCGTTCACCAAATGAGCCGAGACCAAAAAAACCACGTCGTTTTTCATAGATTACAACGGTGTAGTGCATCATCAATTTTTGCCAGAAGGCCAGACAGTACACAAAAACTATTATTTTAGCGTTATGTGCGTTTGCGGGAAGCAATTCGCCGAAAGAGACCAGAATTGTGGGCAGAAAACTCGTGGATTTTGCACCATGATAACTCACCGTCGCACAGTGCCATCATTATTCGTAATTTTTTGACGAAAAATGCAACAAATACCATCCAACAGCCACCGAATTGACCTGATTTGGCCTCCCGTGACTTCTTTTCAATCAATCGAGTTAAAAACCCATTACGGGGAACGCGTTTCAGCAGCCGAGAGGAAGTAATGGAAAAATCGCAGGACGATAGACACACCGAATATAAAAAATGTTTCGAGGATTGGATCACGCGCAGGCATAAGTGTGTTGCAGTCGATGGGAATTACTTTGATTACTTTAATTTTCTGACTGCATTCCGGAAACTTTTGATCAAGGTGGTAGCAGCAGTTTAGTATTTTGGGACAGATGTTTAGATGGAAGCAACTGCTTTGTTCATAACTTTTATTGCGTGCTCGTTAAATTCAGATCTATAAGGTTTTCCAATAAGGACTTGACAACTTTTTTTTAAATAAATCGCAAACCATTTGAGACATTTCAAAAACTTTAATATCGGCTTGAAGTACAATCAAAACATTTATGAATGGAACTCGACTTCGTTCATATGGCCACCGCGGGCACGTTTTCAGCGGTCGATTCGTTGGACGCAATTTTCAACGACTCGGCCACACATTTCGGCCGAAACGGCCGCTATTTCGCGTTCAATGCTGGCTCTGAGCTCTTCCAATGTCGTCGGCGTATTGGCATAAACCAATGACTTAACGTAGCCCCACAGAAAATAGTCAAGCGGCACGAATGAGGCTGCCAATCGACTGGCCCATTTCTTGAGATAACACGCTCACCATGCTTACTCTTCAATAAATCGATTGTAGCGTGTGCTGTGTGGCTTGTGGCATCATCCTGTTGAAAGCGGCATGCAAACCGCACCAAATAGTTATTTTTTTGTGGATGAAGTGGTGATTCATGAAGCACATGTGGATTTTTACCCGACCAATAACGCATATTTTGCTTATTGACGAACCTATTGAGCCAAAAATGAGCTTCGTCACTAAAGATGATTTTGTGATGAAATTCATCATCTTGGCGCATCTTCTCCAGAACCCAATCGGAGAACGTACGTCGCTTCAAATGATCCATCGGCTTCAATTCTTGAGTCAGCTTGATCTTGTATGGTTGTATACCAAGATCCTTACGCAAAATACTCCATAATGTGGTCTGAGCGATGCCCAATTCTTGAGAACGCCGTGGAATTGACTGACTTGGATCGTTTACTACGTTCGACTGAACGGTAGCGATATTTTCGACACTTCGACCAACCCGTTGTCTCACTTCCACGGCAACATCACACAACGAATATGTAGACTCAAATGTTTGCACGAAACTTGTTACTACCTGTCTACTAGGATGAATTATGACAGAAAATTGGAGTTAACGCTCTTAAAGTTGCAGTCACCGACTCCGAATTTCGTTATAATTTGCAGACGTTGCTTGTTCGTGTACTTTACCATGATGAAAATGTTGAGTTTACTGAATAAACTGACAGTGACAGTTTGATGATTAGTGAAAGAGTGCGTTCACAAATTAAATTCAAAGTTGTCAAGTCCCTATTGGAAAACCCTTTAAAATCCCGTCAATAAAGTACGTAACGAAGTATCGAAAATAGAACCCGCAACTTGAAGTTGCACCCATTACCCTGACAGCTGAACACAGAGATAGAATTCCAAGCGTATCATATAATAAATAAGAAACCTGACAATAAAACCGATGAGTGAATATTGTAAGCGTGCCAAGTAAGCGATGATCCATCATCAGAAAAATAAATGCCTTGGTGCACCTTTGATTAACTATTAAATATAGTATCAAGGGATTACGTCGGTAGAAGTTCAAACGAAAATGTCAGGGAATCGAACGGCGAATACGTACTGCGTATTGGAGGAGGTAGTACCGGAATGAGAGACATAGAGGGATAACGTATGCGTGTTAGTTACTAAATACATTTAGTACGTTATTTATTAAACAAGAGCAGTACTTAGATACATACAACAGCCGTGTACACCAAACCCAGATAGATTACCATAGTATAGTGAACCACAAGCAAATATTTTTCATGAAGAAAGCAATGGAATCTTGTAACAGTCGAGAAAAACTGGCACAATTTCAACACGAAAATCACCAGGAATAGCTCCAAAATGCAGTAAGTCAACAGGAAAAACTAAGCTCGGAAAGAAAATTTGTAAAACATAGTATTGGACTAGTGCAAAATTCCGCCCTGCGTTTGGAAAGCCTGTAAATTAAAAAAATTGACGAGGGAATGATGAGAGGTATATGCCGATAAGTAACAAAAAAACAAGCCTTTCAAGCGTGCACTTACTATGTTACACTGGAAATAGCGAAACCGATAAACTTCTTCTTAGGTTAGTTTCCCAACGATACAAATAAGAGGAGAGGAGATACTGTCAAGACCCAAAGGCAGTTTCAGTTTCAGTTTTAAATGCATTTTATTTTCTTAACACTAACTCTTACATTCTAACAAAAAATGCTTAAATGCTAGCTTACAATTACTTAACAATCTTATACTAACTTACTGGCCCCACACAGGCACTCTAAGCTACTCTGAATACTTATATCTATGTCTTTCGACTGCAGTTACATTTTATTTATAAATACTTATTTTTTATACTTAAAGCTAAGAAAAAATTTGTTTACAAAAACTTAGCATATGGAAGACCCAAAGGCAGTGAACAACCAATGGACGAAGTACAACACGGAAGCACGGCCAACAGATCATTTACATTTTTAAAGGTTGCGGCACAGCGAAGGAAAACTCGGAAAAGATTAAATCGTCGAATCGTGCTTACGAACTACATACGTTAATTTGCAATAGATGTAAAGAGTACTTTACGCGTCACTTAACGAAGAAATCCCGCGTATTACCATTCTTTTGGCTGTCGCCATATACTCAATCCTTAGCGACACAGAGAATTATCAACCTCAGGAGAAGACACACAAGTAAGAGATGTTGCTGTCGTAATAATTATATCTTTATTGAATATTCAATTGAAAAAACACAAAATTAGAGTGTGGATATCAATCACCGCATTCTCTGTTGCATGTTAATCGTGTCGCAAAATGCAAGGAAGGCATAACTTGGTCAGCGCATGCATACTGCCGAATTCATGCGAATCATTGATTAGGTTAGTTCCATAAAGTTGAGATAGTGCGTGTTATGGAAATTGCTCCCAAAACGCAATATGACGCATATCAAATTATATTGCACCTTGTCCTTTTGGTAAATTTAGTAAATCATATGCTTGAAGAACAATGCGTCAGCTTTCAGATGTTTTTATTAATCGTATTAGAAAACTTACTTAACATTTCTTAAATTATAAAACATTTTTATTTTCTAATCGTTTTACTAAGACTCGTGATCCCTGCGTGGCCACCGAAAACATGGTTATCGTGCTGCGTATTCTCATAAAACGTTTCATTTTTCGTCCTCGTCTTTAGGTATTAACTTAGGCGTCAGCGCAATATTTATGTGTTTTAATAACGCGTTTCCTTTTTCCTTGAATTAATTTATCCGGATTTGATTAAATAATTCATCTCTAAGTGGCAATTGGAATCTATTTATTACTTTATTGCCAGCTTTGGGAATAACTGACCGGAATCAATTTTCCCATTAATAATACTCGTAATGTCGTTAATATTTTATTGTTTGTTTGTCGTTTTTGATATTGAAGTTATGGTTTTTAAGACCTAGGCGGACACTTTTATTCATTTCGTTTACGTTTTTTATGTTTCAATAGGAAGTTAATTTTGAAGGGGTTTTATTCCAACAATTATTAAGTGATTAAAATTAATATACAATTAAACGAACAATAGAAACAAAAAGGCGGACAAAGCAAAAGCCGCATGTCGGCTGGCGGTGAAGAATCTTCTGGAAACGAAAATACATGTCAGATTAAAAGAACCGACGGGCAAAAGTTAGCCAATTTCGTTAGTTTCTTCACTGTAAGCGTTCTAGAAATGTAACAATTTCTATTAAATTGAGCGCTTCACACATTTTTAAGTTTGCAGACTGAGTAGCTTCAAAATTAGGTTAGGTTAGTTTAGATTAAACTGGGGTATGATGGATATGACCTCCCACAGACACCAACACCAGTTCAACCAGTTGAATTTGTCTTCAAATGGCAGAAACCTAAACAATCGTCCTGGTGAAACACCCAATTTTCCTGCAAAAGCCAAGAAGGCTTTTGACATTCGTGCTGTCTATTTACTCTAGATTTTCGAAAAAGTATTTCGAATTCACACAGTATGTGTGTTATGTCCTCAACAGCTTTGCAGATCACCGCAGAGTCTGCAAATACCCGTATCTGACTATTTGAGTCTCTTTGCATGTTTCCGCACTAGACAGTGTCTTGTCAGGATTCATATTACTGTCCTAAGCTTATCGCTGTTTAATTTTATTATCTTTCTAGATCCTTTACCGTCAAAAAGTGGTCAGAGAGCCTTAGATACCCTGTGTCCTTCAAGACTTGACCACCTCAGCTTGACAGTCTCTGTGATTCTTTCCTCGATAGTGCCCCCAAAGTGTGGTTTAATATTGGTAACCTCACTATTGTCGAGTAGCCCTACTTTTCTTGCAATTTCATCCGCTTGTTCATTTGCTTTAATACCGCAGTGTCCTGGCACTCAGAACAGTCTCACCCGGTTCTGACTGCATAGTGCCTTGAGTACTGTGCGACAACCACTTACTGTGTCAGAGTTGATATTGGTCGATTTCATTGCTTCTGATTGGAAGACAGTTCTTGCGTCCGGTAGTTTTACAGACATACTTAGTTCTGGATCTTCTGAAATGGTGCCAGAACCTGTTCCTTCCTCTGTTTTTGAGCCATCTGTGAAAACTGCAATTTAATTTTTCCCAGTCCAAGTCGACGAAGGAAGGAATTTCATCCGTGAGAATTGGATTGTCTGGTAGTAGCTCCGCTAGGACCGTACCGTATTCACAGCTACTGCTCTTGAAATAACCCAGATTAGTGAGTCGTATCGCACTATTGCCAGTAAGTTGTTTGGTCTGTAAATCAAGCAGTGTCAGGTGCATAAAAGTGTCCAATGCTGCCTTAGATGGGGTACGGAGGCCGTTCTTTAAACCGGTGATAATTTTCCGTAAACCGTTTTCTTGTTTGTTGCTTTCCACCATACTAGTGCGCCGTATGTAAGTATATGTCTTACCTCCACGGTACACGCCAGTACACCGTAGCAGGTTTTAATCCCCAATGTTTTCCTACCGTTCTTTTGCGGATAAAAAGAGGATTATATGCCTTTTTGATTCTTTCCGCTACTTTGAGATTCCAATTAATTTTTGTTGTCCAGAATCACACCCAGATACTTCGCGTTGACCAAAATGGACAATCCCACTCCGTTGAGTTTTTGAGTTTTGGGAGTTTGAATTGCGGTATCTTGTACTTTCTGGTAAAAAGAACCAGTTTCATTTCGGAAGGGTTGGTATTGAGACCACAGCTTTTTGCCCAAGGGCTGATCGTCTTCAGGGCCACCTCCATAATTTCGCTTAATATATTTAAGTATTTTCCCTGCACTATTATGACCACGTCATCTGCGTATACCATGACACTTATACCCATTGATAACCAGCACCCACATAAGTGGCGATATGACTCCCACCTGAGTTGTTCCCCTGGTTGCGGATATTCTGACTGAGCCTTGCCCAATGGAACAGCTTATTTTCCTGCTTGCAAACATATTGCAAACCCAGTTTGTAATGCCCTGTTCAATTTTGGCGTCTACTAGAGCATTCTTAATGGCGGTGCACTCCACGTTATTGAAGAGGCCTTCAATATCAAGGAAGGCCGCCATTGCAAACTCACCAAAGTGTAGACTCTTCTCTATTTTCCCCATCATCTCGGGGAGGGCGGTTTTTCCTTTCATATACGTATGCTATGACTCTGTCAAAAAGCCATTGCTGCATCTAATATCTTCAGAAAATAACGGTAATTAATGTTGTAGCCCAATAGTCCCAATTAGATATTATGCTCTTGTACCAGCACTTCTTCCAATCCTCGAAACCCTTCTCAAACTCGATCTTTGGGATAGCCTTTAGTTCTTTCAGCGATGCGAGCCTTTTTCTTTCTTGGCCAGCCAGAATGCCTCCACTGGGACGATTGAGCTTTAGTTTCGACGTCATACCCATAAACCTATGTTTTGTCACCTGTTACAATACGTTTCACTAATTCTGCATTGTCGTTGACTTCCTTTAATTACTCCTGAGCAACTTCCATTCGACGCTGTTTTTGTTCAAAGTTCAACAATTTTGGAATTAATTTTGCTGCCACTCGTATGAAACCCATAACATTCGAAAAAATGTCATGGCATGAGCTAATCCATATGAAAACATCATCAGAAACTGCTGCTTGATGTGTCTGCTGTGATGATGGATTTTTCATTTAGAAAAGGTAGAAAAGTGGCTTATGGTCACTCTTTAGCAAGAATTTCTTGCAATGGATACCAATGGATACCTGCTAACTCTTGTTTTATAGTTCACTTGTTACTTTCGCCTTTCGTGAAAGTTCCTTTGTACTCTTGACTAAGTACAGCTCCAAACTCAAGCTTACTAGCATGCGAGGTTTTATACAAAATTGATTTTGAAAGTTGGTATATTATTGAATATTCGACAGTTTTTGAGATATTGAAATGCAGTTTCACACTCATTAGTTTATATGAATGAAACGTTTTTTCGACAGAGTCGTTACAGATGACGTTAATATTCAGCAAACATTTGGAATAAAACCTCTGTAGTAGTTGCAGAAAGTAACGCATTTGGGGTAGTTTAAAAGAACTCTAAATTTACTATCATCTGGAAGTATGCCTTTATCTGTATATTTATGCCCTAATTACGTCACTATCTGAACGAAAAATGAATATTTGTTTGGATGGGGTTTGAAATTATATTTACGGCAAAAACATGCTTGAGGTTTCTCAAGTTTGGCGCGATTTTGATCCTTTCGGTAATCGTTTGAAGCGAAATGACCCTTTGTCCTTAGAGAATGACGTAATATTTCTCGAGTTTTCATCCAACTCAATTTGGTGAAAACCAGACTTTAAGTCAAGGCAGGAAAAATATTTTGCTCTGCTAAGTTGGTCAAGAACATCATCCATTCTTGGCAATCGGAATTTGTCTGCAATTAGTCTCCACTACTTTTCAGTTTTTCCTGTCAATGCTTTCTTGGGGACCAATAAGTTCGGACTGTTATATTCAGAAGTTGATGGTTTCACTATATCATCTTCATTTCATTTGTGGAGGAATGAGGAATGCTATAATTTTTTATGTAAATCGGGGATTCGTCCTTTAGTCTGAGCTTTTGTGTGTAAAAGTTATCATACGAATTTTGCCCCATTTCTAAGGCGAAAACGTCAGTTAGACCCATTCGTACCTATGGTACACTTTGTGGAAAGCCACGGAAAAGACTATTCGTAATTATATCAAAATACTCACACAAGTTCAAGAAACTAGCGTGTGTCGCAGTAACAGAGCCGTTAGGGCCTACTCCTCCAGCTGCACTAGATATAATGCCCAACCTTAGACGAATTCCTTGAATCCACGGCTTACAAAAGGTCGATTATACCAAACGAATCAAGCCTATGGACGTACCGCAATTTAAGACACGCTTCTAGATTACAGGCGTACGAATCATAAATACTAAAGAAGTGTAGTGACTACATCATGCCAAGCGTAGATTTTGTTATTGCCTAGCAGACATAACTCATTTACTAACACTGTCACCAAAAATATAAAACTTCACCTCAACTCAGATGGATCCAAAATGTAGAAAGGTACTGCAGATTTAGTTTACTATGAAATGCTACTGATCCGGGTCCGCTTCAAGATTCTGGACGAATGCAGTATTTCTTAACCAGAAATATTTACAATTCGTAGAACTGCACAGGCTGTACTATTCATAGAATTTGATCCCTCAAAGATCTCTATCTTCGTTGACAGTCAGGCGATAAAAGCTTTGGCAAGTGAAACCACCAAATCAATGGCGGAACAAAAATGTCATCAAACTCTAAGTAGAGTCTGCGAAATTCCGAGTGGATATTTGCTGTTTATATGAACACACAAAAGTGTAAGGGAGTGAGAAGAGTGTGCTTCTCTGCACAGGAGTAACACACAAAACAACAGAACTCTTACCCTCCTCGGACTCAACACAAAAGATATCCGTATAGCTACAGGTGTCCCAACTGGTCACTGCCTCATTGGCAGGATAGCCAACAGAATAGGAGCCTCTTCTCAAGATTATTGTAGAAACTGTAAGAATAAGAGGAAATAAATTCTCTCACTTGCTGTGCGACTGCGCTAACCTCAAAATACGGCAGGCCACACACCTGGGTTGTAGACTTTTTGAAGAACTAGAGGACGTCAGCAAAGTAAAACTGATAGATCTCATAGGATTTGTTAAAAGTTCTGGGTGGTTGTCAACCAATATAAGCAAGGTAAGACCCACCATACCTAATAATAATAATAATAATATAATACACTAACAACATCAACAGGGAATTTAAATAGACCAATTGGCGTCCGTGTATGCTTGTCTTTTGATGACTAACACAGCCTTTATTACCTAATCTAACCTATTGTTTCATTAAATTCGTATCAAATATATTCTGTTATTTATATTTGATAACAAAAATATAAATACACGTACGAGTAAATATAAGTAAAATATTGTATAAATAAAAATATAAAAAAATAAATATTATAATTTATATAATATTGTGATAATCACTCAAATGTGAGCAGCGACATCTAGCAGAAAATGTCGAAACTCGAAGACTAGAAGATTTCGATACTGGATTAGCAAAGTCTCGACTGGAGAGTGGAATCGAATTTTCTAGCAAATTGGAAATTGTATGGGACGCTGGATGGCGAGGATTGTTCTCGAAGTATGTCATTCGAGTATAAATACCAGCATCCCAAAGGTATGCAAATCAGTTCTAAAGTGAAATTTGAAGTGTTAATTAGGAGAAGTAATTAAGATAAAGATAAGAAAAGTATAAGTGGTTGAGGAATTGAATTGTACTGAGAGAAAGAATTAAATAGTGAATTGTAACTGTACTGAATAAAGGGATTTGTGTTGAAAAGAATAAGTTCTATCATTTGTACCCACACAAACATTTTACATTGGTGTGAGAAGTGGGATAGGACTTATTGTGTGTAAAAAACAAAAAAAAAAAACTGTGTTTTCTGACTATTTGAAAAAGCTAGAATGGGTCGAAAACTATTGCAGTTGACCCTCGTCCAACTCAAATCCGAGTTGAACAAGAGAAGCCTCAGCGCCAGTGGAGGAAAAAGTGACCTGGTGCTCCGACTTCAAGAGGCTTTGAACAACGAGGGACATGATCCTGATGCATATTCCTTTGATGTTGACGAGGATGAACAGACAAGTACCGGCAATGACATGGCTGCAATGATGCAACTCCTCTTATTAAAAATGGACGAACAGAAGAACAGTCTCGACCAACAAAAGAAAAATCTGGAAGAACAAAAGAATAGCCTCGAACAAAAGCTGGATGAACAAAAAAAAAATCTGGAAGAACAGAACAGTCTGGAACAAAAAATGGACGAACAGAAGAGCAGTCTCGACGAACAAAAGAAAAATCTGGAAGAACAAAAGAATAGTCTCGAACAAAAGCTGGATGAACAAAAGAATAGTCTAGAACAAAAACTGGAAGAACAAAATAACGTTCTACACCAAAAGTTCGAAGAAATAGATAACAAATTTGAAAGAATAGAGAAGAATGTTGGCGAAAAATTCGAACAAATGGACAACAAAGTTGAGAACTGGCAAAAGAGCTCGACACAGTGCGAAAACAGAAACTGCGAGAATGTTCTTTAAGTGGTCCAAGGAGAAAAGATTTGAAACCTCCCTCATTCGATGGTCAGACCTCATGGTCTACTTATAAGAAGCAGTTTGAAATGGCTGCCTGTGCAAACGACTGGGACAATGAGGAAAAGTGCTTTGCCCTAACAATGGCCTTGCACGGTCCTGCAGCAGAATTGTTGCAAACAGTAGACATCGAAAAGCATAAAGATTATGTGACTTTAGTGCAGGCTATCGAGAAACGATTTGGGGACAGCCACATGCAGGAGGTCTACAAGGTCCAATTGCAAAGCCGAACGCAGCAAAGAGGAGAAACACTGCAGCAGCTCCAAGCAGACGTGAGTAGACTTGCACATCTGTCATACCTCACCGCAGGCCAGGAAATTATCGACGAAATAGCAAAAGATGCATTTATCAGGGGAATTGCAGATTCGAAGCTACAGTCAGCAGTAAGGATGGCCGGGAAAAGAACCCTTGCTGAAGCTCTTGCCTTCGCTCTGACGATGGAAGCAGCCAATCAGGCTTCCAGGGGAACACATTTCGTCAGGGAAGTAACATCTATCGAATTCTCCTGGACAAGAATTAGTGCCGAGGAACGAGATACTCGACGGGATAGACGGATAATGCGCTGCTGGAATTGCAATAAAATAGGACACCTTCAAAGGCAGTGTAAAGAACCGGTGCGACGAAAAGACTGCCCTCACTGTGGTGACAAGCAAATAGAGGAAGAAACCCGCAGAAACAGCTATCATGAAGCCGGTCAACCTTCCCGAAGCCATCAGTTGGGAAATGCTTAAGCACCAACTTCGCAGGGCAGAAGTTGGTAGCAGGAGTCGACGGCCCCAGGACCATCATCCAAGTCTCACTGGCAAAACGATGCAGCGAAAGCCTTCTAGTAGAAGTAGTCAGTGGAAAAGAAAAATGGATGGCAACAATAGACACCGGTGCCACGGCCTCAATCATCAGGAGGAATCTTGTGCAGAAGTCTTGGTTGCATAACACTAGCAGTTGCAGCTTGCGAACAGCTACAGGAGCAACGATTAAGGTATATGGTGAAGTCCGCATACAAATCCAATTGGCCGGAATAACATTCACTCACGCGTTTCTGGTAGCTGACATATGTGACGAGTGCATCATTGGTACAGACTTCATGAGAGAACATGGACTTGTAGTCGACTTGGGGGCACAAACCCTGAAATACGGAAACATGGAGATACCAATGATATACGGAAACGACAATACCTCAGTCTCAAATGTCGTCATCTGCAGCAATCAGAACCTAGAACCTTCGTCAGAAGCAATTTTGTGGGCAAAAGTGGAAGGTGGTCCTGGTAGCCACCGATTCTATTTGATGGAGCCAGAAAAGAAAAGAGACTTCATGGTGGGAAAGACCTTAGTGGAGCCAAAGAACAACATGGTCCCTGTAAGGATTCTAAATCCAAAGATATTCAGTGTAAAGGTGAAAAAGGGGGAGATAGTGGGAAAATGCGTACCTGTTGAGGCTATATCGACCACAACGGAAAAACAGGGTGCAACACTGGTCACAACAGTTCAGAGCATAGAAATCAAGGACAAAATTCTCAGCCTCTGTAATCTGGACGAAGATCATCGAATCCTGGCAGAAAAACTAATCGGTGAGTACGCTGATATATTTGCTACACAAGACGGAGAATATGGACGTACGCATATTGTTCAACACCACATTGACACCGGAGACGCTCGACCAATCCGTCAACCTGTAAGGCGTCTTCCATTGGCAAAGCAAACAGAAGTTGCGATGTCGAAGATGAAAGCTGAGTGATTGAAGAATCGCAAAGAAGAAAGATGGCAGCACGAGATTTTGTGTAGACTACCGACGTCTCAATGATGTCACTAAAAAGGACAGCTACCCACTTCCGAGAATCGATGACACTTTGGATATGCTTTCTGGAGCGAAATGGTTTTCAACACTTGACTTGAAGAGCGGTTACTGGCAGGTAGAGATAAATCGTACGGATCGTGAGAAAACTGCCTTCACTACAGGAAGCGGTCTTTGGCAATTTGCAGTGATGCCGTTTGGACTGTGCAACGCTCCGACCACCTTCGAGCGACTAATGGAACGAACATTGCAAGGACTCACCTGGAAAACCTGTCTAGTATATTTGGACGACGTTATCGTCATAGGTAAGACGTTCGAGGAGCACCGCGAAAATCTAAAAGAAGTGTTTGAGAGGCTGCGAAGTGCTCATTTAAAGCTCAACCCGGAAAAGTGCGCCTTGTTTCGTCCGGAAGTAAAATATCTGGGTCACATTATATCAGCGGAAGGAGAAAGAACGGATCCTGACAAAATCGAAGCCGTGAAAAGTTGGCCTTCTCCAAAAGATAAACACCAACTGAGAAGCTTCTTGGGACTCGCCACGTATTACAGAAGGTTCGTAAAGGATTTTGCTGGCATTGCGAAGAGCCTGCATCAACTTACAAAAAAAGGCCGACAGTTCAGGTGGTCTGGAGAATGCGAAAAAGCATTTCAAGAACTGAAGCGACAGCTGTGCAATGCCCCCATCTTGGGTTACCCGACGCCTGGAAAAATGTTCATCGTGGACGCAGACGCTAGCAATGTTGGGGTCGGAGCTGTGATTTCCCAGGTTCATGATGGTCAAGAGAAAGTGGTCGCATATTACAGTAAAGTACTCTCCAGACCTAAAAGGAACTACTGTGTAACCCGGCGCGAGCTTCTGGCTTTAATTCTGGCTACGAAGCATTTAAATAAGTACCTCTACGGACAAAAGTTCATTCTCCGGACAGACCACGCAGCTCTGAAATGGCTACTCCAATTTGAGAACCCTGAAGGCCAAGTTGCAAGATGGATCGAGCAGTTGCAGGGCTACGACTTTGAAGTGCAACACCGCAAGGGAACACTCCACTCAAATGCTGATACTCTCTCTCGTCGACCGTGCGGGGTAAAATGCGAACACTGCAACCGTAAAGAAGCGAAAGAACAGACAACTATCCAAATGATCAGGACTGAGCCAATAGAGGGTTGGAGTATAGACGAAATCCGTTCCTCCCAACAGGCAGACAATGACATCGAACCAATATTGGCCTGGAAGGAACACGAGGAAAGACCAAGCTGGCAGCAGATATCAGATCGGAGCCAAACTCTGAAGGCATACTGGGCACAGTGGGACTCGCTTTTTGTGCAAGATGGATTGCTGAAGAGAAAATGGGAAAGTGCAGATGGGACAACATCTCGTATGCAGCTAATTGTGCCACGGTCCAGAGTCAACCAAGTGCTCCATGAAATACATGACGGAATCTCAGGAGGCCATTTGGGAATAAACAAGACGTTGGAAAAGGTAAGGGAACGTTTCTATTGGCTAAGCGCTAAACAAGATGTCGAGAATTGGTGCAAAAAGTGCATAAGATGTGCGGCTACCAAGGGTCCAAAAGTAAAGCCACATGGACAAATGCAACAATACAATGTCGGAGCACCTTTCGAACGAATAGCCATCGACATCGCTGGGCCGTTTCCCGAAACCTTTAATGGAAACCGATATAACCTCGTAGTCATGGATTACTTCAGTAAGTGGCCGGAAGTGTTTGCCATCCCAAATCAAGAGGCTAAGACCGTAGCCGAACAGATAGTCAACAACTGGGTGAGCAGATTTGGGGTCCCAATGGAGCTGCACTCTGATCAAGGGCGAAACTTTGAATCAAAAGTCTTCCAGGAAATATGCCAATATTTGGGAATAAGAAAGACAAGGACAACGCCACTACACCCTCAATCTGATGGAATGGTCGAGCGATTCAATCGGACCTTGAGTGAGCATCTATCTAAGGTTGTCAGCAACTGCCAGCGGGATTGGGATCGACACATACCCCTCTTCTTAATGGCCTACCGAAACGCGGTCCATAGCTCAACAGGGCACACACCATCCGAGATCTTATTTGGTCAAACAATTCGGTTGCCAAGTGAAGCAAAATTCGGATCCCCACCGACGGAGCCCAAAGAGGTGAACGAGTACGTGAATGACTTACGCAGCAGGATTCGTAAATTGCATGAAGACACCAGAGAAAAGATGAAGCTAGCAAGCAGCCGCATGAAAACTAGGTACGATATCAAGGCGAAATCTTCCGGTTTCAACGAAGGAGATCTGGTTTGGCTGTATAATCCTCAGCAAATCACCAAAATTACAACAGGACTGGGAAGGTCCATACAAGGTGGTAACCCGCATTAATGACGTTGTCTACCGGATCCAGCGTGGGGATCGAGGAAAATTTAAAGTGGTCCATTTGGATAGAATGTGTCATTTCAACGGGATGCTGAATGACGAAGTTGTTCGGGACGAACAACTGTAGGGAGGGAGCAATGTGATAACCACTCAAATGTGAGCAGCGACATCTAACAGAAAATGTCGAAACTCGAAGACTAGAAGATTTCGATACTGGATTAGCAAAGTCTCGACTGGAGAGTGGAATCGAATTTTCTAGCAAATTGGAAATTGTATGGGACGCTGGATGGCGAGGATTGTTCTCGAAGTATGTCATTCGAGTATAAATACCAGCATCCCAAAGGTATGCAAATCAGTTCTAAAGTGAAATTTGAAGTGTTAATTAGGAGAAGTAATTAAGTGGTTTAAGTAAAAGATAAGAAAAGTATAAGTGGTTGAGGAATTGAATTGTACTGAGAGAAAGAATTAAATAGTGAATTGTAACTGTACTGAATAAAGGGATTTGTATTGAAAAGAATAAGTTCTATCATTTGTACCCACACAAACATTTTACAATATATACAACTTTCTCTAAGTGGTTTCCGTTGTTTGTATCTCTTTCAAGCAATCTCCTATAACAAGGAGAATTCCTGTAATTGTTTATTTATTACCCTATTTATACCTCCTTATATTATATTTAAATTTTTTAAAGAAAAGGTAATCAAAGTTATGTTGCATATACTGCAGTTGTTTTTAAAAACCAAACTGAGCACCTAGTACTCTTTATATAAACTTTTAACAATTACTGCGTTCTATATGGCATATAGAACATTTAGCGTTTTTTAAAGTACATGAAGTTGACTTATACAAATTTGTGAAAAAATTTAAAATCGCAATTAATTACTTCTAAATTAATTATTATTGGAAATATATTTCTCATCATTCAGTCATTATTAACTTGCCATTAAATTCAAAAACTGAGCATCAAAAATTTAAAAGTTGAATTTCTCAAAACTTGGGTCCGTTTAGAAAGAACCCTGTAATTCTCAGCCGACGGTATGCAATCTGTACATAGATACATATAAAACAGTAACGAAAACCAAAAATTATACACGAAAAATTAATAATAGGAACACTTTCCAACTTAAAAAATTTAGTTTGACTATCTTTTATATAGTTTTTCCAATTGCTACGTTTCAGCAGCTGTCAAAGTTATTAATGACATTCAGCTGTCAAAATATTCAGTAAGGTTTGACATTTCCGCATGCATCGTTCTACGATTGCCGAACGTGCGGAAATTATTAAAAAATATCGAAATTGCGGCTCAGTTGTAAATACGAGTAGGCAACGTGAATTTCGTCGTAAGGCCGGTCGTCATCATGGCTTCAATGTGCAGGTAATTCGTCGCACCGTGGAAAAGTTTGAGCGTGAGTACACTTTCCACAGAGACTGGTGCGAAATGAAGAAAACATAGCCGCCATATCGAAGAATACCCAGAAATGTCGATTCGGCGCTGATTAGCTGAATTGGGCATCGTCAGAGAGTCAATCCGGCTTATTTTGCAATTAGATCAGACGACCATAGGTAATGCCATGAGTTTGCTAATTGGACGCTGGAAATATTGGCCGGAGATTCGGATTTTGGTTAAAAAATCATCTTCTCGGACGAGGCCCATCTACAAATGGGCGGTTATGTCAACAAGCAAAATTGCCGTAATTGGAGCGAACACAATCCACAAGTATTCGGCCAAGCATCAATGCATCTACAAAGATCACGGCCACCTTGGGCGCAACATTCGACACGCAATTCCCGGAATAACGCCGCACATACTGGACCGAGTCATCAAAAATTGGACGGACCGCTTGAAGCACTGCCAGCGAAGCCGAGGCGGCCATTTAAATGATGTACTATTAGACACATAATGGCATGAATGTAGCTTCAAAATATAGCCAGAATCAATTTTATATCCCACAGCCTTGTTGTTTTATGTAAATGTTTTTTTTTCTATCGTTCTTATGTGGTCACCCTATAGTTTGTGCCCTTCAAACATATGTACAATGATATAATTTACCGACTGCGAAGATAAACAGTGAATAGCAAACTTACTCTTTCGTACGACTCACAGCTTATGCTACTCGTAGTCAAGAACCGAAGGCGCAGACCTAAACCAAAAGTACTCTGAAGTTTGAACCTTGTTCTCCAAGATTTAATATTTTTTTAAATGACAAAAATACAACAGAATCTGCTATAATGTCATCCCTAAAAGATTAATTTCTTCTTTTTAAACTTTTGACATCAATCTCCATGAAAATAATTTAGTCGCGTACGACACAGAGAGAATCCTAATGCAGTCCTTTAATCAAATTCTGACAACTTGGAGGATTTTCTTCTCTCAGATGACATCAATCCTCGGAATAAGGAGTTCACCAAGCAGTCGCTGTGCTATGTCGTTGTATTTTCCATGATCCTTGGTGCATTTATTTTTTAATTAACACGCTTTTTATAATTTTCATGATGTACCTTTTCTTGGGAATTGTATTTGTAGCCAGGATGAGATTATAAGTGGTAATGGTTGGTTGAAGGAGAAAATAATGCGGATTTGCGGTGGCTTAGCCGACGGGTGATAAATGTTGGAAATCAGATACTTAGCCTGGAGAGCGATTGGACTAAGTTGTCCATGGTAAAGGATATCATTCTGTAAAACGATATAAAGTGTCTTAAATTGAGGGCTGAATATGTAATTGACTCAGAGCTGATATATATACCAAGAGCTTATAGAATGCTTGGAACTGAGAGAAAGAGCCATTTACATCAAAAGATAAACAAAAAGAAACGATAAGGGGGTTGTGAAACATAAGATATCTTTTTCTGTCGGAAAAAGAACACCCAAGCAAGAACTTGTACTTGTTTGTGTCTTGTAGTGAAATTTTGTAAATACTTCAGTGATAGAGTGACTACAGTGCCAGCACTAAATTGGGATTGCGAATATCTCCGCTTATAAGACATCGGAAATTCTTCTAACGAGAAAGGAAATCCAACGTTGTCGCCCTCCGAAAAAAAAACTACCAACGCTGTATCCTAGATCAATTTTGAGGCATCCGTGAAGAATCGACCACATTCCTTTCCTGGCTCAGTTTCTGATCAAAGCTGGGTTCTGTGTACGGGAAAACTCGATTTTACATCGCTGCAGCACATGGCGTGTTTCAAAGCATAGACCCAGAATAATGGTGCCGACGAGATTATTTAAATCTGGGGTCAAATAGGTTTGAGAAATTTCGTGAGAGCTTATTCTAAGAAATAGTCAATGCATAAGAAAAAAGGCTTTCAATATAGCTATGTAGAGCCACAGACCCAATATCTTACCGAAATTATTCACATACTGCCAAAGAGGGAAGAGAGCCTTTATATGTTTCCGACTCGACATGTTTAGTCTAAGGAAATCTATAGTCTAATTCTAAAAGTTGATAATACTTTGCTTTGTTCATTCTCTCAATTCCTTTTGTACTCGTCTGCAACAAACCTGAAGTGTTGTGGATTCAATTCGATTAGGTGAGAAGGAGAAGACCTGGACCTCAATTCGTATGCCTCTTTAGCACGCCTGTTATTTTCAAGCTACTTCCAGTTTCGTTAAGTCGGCTGAAGTCTCTCTACACTTGCACGCGCCACTTGAGGTACGTAGTTGTTGTTTTGCGCTGCTGTGTTTGTTTATAGAGATTTATTTTGGATCCCCGACACAGGGCTCTATTTCGTAATTCCCTTCCGAACCAAAAAACACTGCAATTAACGACAGTTACTCTTCGAACAATCTCTAAATTGATGTCGCTGTTTTTATAAGCTGCTGGGCCTTTTTACATAGCGCTTGTACCCAGCTTATACAATACCTCACAAGCAGCTTCACTGTGTTCTGCCGATAGTGGTCATGTTGTACGCATAAACAAACAGCTGAACAGGTTTGCGAGTTGCACAGTATTCTCCAGTACAATGTTAAAGAAATCGGATGGCAATTGATCGCCTTGTTGGAAACATTTTCTAGTATCAAAATGTTTCGATTAAATCATTACCTATCCTCACGGAGCATAGTGTCATAGTGTCAAATTTTTTACGTAAACACCTTTCATGTAGACTTAAGTTTATGGGATGCCCATACATCCATGGGAACAAGGATACGGCTTGCCATCGCTCTCCGTCATTCCACTTTGATACAAATTCGGAACTCTGTTGGGGCACATGATCAACCCTTGGTATGAGTCAAGGCCGACCTAAAACCTCTTACTGCTCTTAGGGTCACAGCACCTAGTACTTATTGTAACTCTACATTGGTTCAAACCAACAGGAAGACCGTTCCCGCGATTTCGAGTTTAAACCACAGCCACCATGGCGCTATGGCCATGGTACCGTATTTTAAGTGCTGGTAGGAACTACCGGTAGCCATGCCACCAACAGGACCTATGGCGAGCAACTTGTAACTGATCAAATCGTAGCAACCTTCGGTGACGTCCTCTGAAGATGTTTACGCTTTTTTTAAGATAAAGTCATTAATGGGCGACGGCTTGATAATTGGGCGGCGGGCCCCTCAAGGAGTGTGTTGATGACGTGCTCTTCAGGCTTGAAGTTATACTGATAACGACCAATCAATTGGCGATTACATACATAGTATGGCAGAGAAAATTTAGTGCAGACTAGAGCGTCTCCGTTCTCAAGTCTCGGTCATACCAGGCTGAGATTCCATTCATCTGGCGTACCTTCGTCCGACCATATTTTTGAGGTGATTTGGTGCATCCACTTCGTAAAGACGTCTTCCGCCGTCTTGAACAGCTTGGCGGCTAGTCCCTCAGTACCGGCAGCCTTGTTGGACTTACATTTGAATATTGCTATCCTCACTTTGTCGAGGCCGGGTGTATGTAATTGTTGCCCATCATCATCCAGATTGAATTATTCGTTCTGCCTGACAGTGGAATGTTGATTATCATTGCCGCTTGTGAGTCTGCAGAAATACCCCTTTCATTTACTTAGCACTGACTGCGAATCTTCCTTTATTCGTCCTACCAAACTGCTATAAAATCTCTCAATTTTCTCTCGTTTTTCTTCCTTCTCAGAAATCGGTGTTTGTATTCCACTTTGCAGGACGCTCTACTTGCTTCCTCAGCTTACTTCAAACCATTAGTTTAACAGTATTGATCCGGCCAAACTTACCAAATTAGAAACGGTTTGTCCGCAAGTTGTTATTCGGTTACGGTACAAGATGTTGGACATCTGGACGCCTTGCGAGTTTAAGGTCGCAATGTGTTCAATGTGCTTGGTAATAGATTGATTTGAAGACCGAAAGCTCGAATCTTGCTTTAATAAGTTTGCGCTGGCATTGCCTAGGACTTCAGGCATATCCATATTGGGGGAAGCCGTGGCTCAAGTAGTAGAGCACTATGTTCCAAATCCGGAGGTTCGGTGTTCGAATACCAACCGCACCGAAAGACATTAATTTTTTTTCAGTTAACTAAAATCAAGTAAGATTAGTAGTTGACTAGAAAACAACAACAAACCAGCATTCGTTAACAGTTTAAACTCCCCTTATATGTTGGATGCCACCCATAGATCGAAATAACTACTGAACCCAAACATCTTTCTTCTGCTTCTATCCCTCTTTACAAAAAAAAAAATTAGCACATGCTGAGGCATTATAAGTGTATTCATTCATTTTTTTTCATTTTTAAAGCATTTTATTTTCTTAATCATTAACTCTTACTTACTAACAAAAAATGCTTAAATGCTAGCTTAAAATTACTTAACAATCTTATACTAACTTACTGGCCCCACACAGGCACTCTAAGCTACTCTAAATTCTTATAACTATGTCTTTCGACTTTATTTACATTTGCTTTACTATATTTATTTTCTGTAATTAAGGCTAAGAAAAAAAAATTTGTTTACAAAAAACTTAGCATATGGAGTTTTTTTTTTATTTTTATATAAAAACTTAATATCTAACTTAAAATAAACCTTAGCCTACTTAACCTACATACACAATACTCACATACAAACACATAGACATTATACACAATTATATACATATATTAGTATATACCTTTATATATACTAACACATGTATATATTTCTTAAATGCTAACCTAAACCTATGTAAGCTGGCCATCGCTATGCGCAGAGAAAACAGATTGGTCAGCTCTGCCTCATTATTGAGGCTGGTCCGTAATTGACGGAAACGACGACGGAACATCTTCTCCATCATTCAACCACCAGAAATGTTGGTGCTGCCGAACGACATCCCTCTTATCGCGATTCCCCACCGCCCTACTGAACCTGAGACGATCCACACTGCCGTGTGCGACGTCTCTATTGTAGTTGAGTCGCCTGTCCCCAGCTGTCCGAGCGACATGGAAGATTAACGGGACCGCTGATCTATCCTGGATCAACCCTATCTGATCAAGGTAGAGGAATGCTTCCGGTGGAACGAAGCCGTCAGAGCGCACACTCTCGTGGTAAAGGTAATTGGGGTAGTAAGCCCCAGATATCAGGTTATTCGTCGAGGTCATTGCTCTTGCAATGTGCCTTCGAGTCAGCTTAACCACGAAATTGTCCACTCGTATTAGGTTCGCCCTGTTGTAAAGGACCTCATTAGGATAAAATTTTTTGTACTCCGACTCTGGTGTTCTGTACAAGCGAAGGCAAGCCCTCTCAAACACCCGAATCTTTTCCATTAAGCTTGCTCGTACATTGAACCACACGGGACAACCAAATACCAGCATGGGCCTAATAAGGGCCATGTAGCAGATTACCTTTACCCTCGCATCGAGTTGGCTGCTATAAAACAGTCTCTTTGTAAGGGCAAAAGCGCCTTTAGCTCTGGCCAGAGCAGCATCTACATTTTTGCCAAATTCCAGAAACTGATCTAGCCAGTTCCCAAGGTATCTGACTACATTTCGACAGACAAGAGGCTGTCCGTGCTGTCCAATGATTGAGAACTTTCGCCAATTTTTTCTGGTATCCCTAGAGGCTCCAGACAACGGCGTCCTAAAGAGAATGGTTTCCGACTTCTGAAAGTTGATTTTCAACTTCCAGTCATCGCAAAATCGTCTTATCTTATCGAAGTCACTCTGCAAGAGAGTATTAATGACCTCGATTTTTGGACCTTTTCTGTACGCTATCAAATCGTCTGCGTACGCAATAGTATGGGGAAGTGAACCTATCAAGTCGCTTGTATAAACGTTAAATAGGATCGGCGAATTGACCGCGCCTTGCTGAAGACCATTTTTAATTTGAAATATTCCAACAGAAGTCACATCACCATTTTTCACGATGAACTGTCTGTTAGTTAGCATATTATAAAGAATGTACAAGAGTGGTTTACTGATCCCCAGCCTAGTCAGCTTATAGAAAAGACCCTCTAGCCATACGGTGTCGAAGGCCTTCTCCAAGTCAACAAGGCAGGCACCAGTGCATTGTTTTTTGCCTTTATTCCATTGGATATCGGACACCAGTTTAGACGCGGCATGTGAGATATCATGTCCCGCCTTAAAACCGAATTGGTTATCCGGAACTATATGTTTGTCCTCAACCCACCTAGACAGAGCTCTATTGATTACCTTTTCAAAAACCTTACTGATATTCGGAAGGAGACTTATCGACCGGAGATTCGCCGGATTGGATATATCCTTTCCCTTTTTGGGGATAGGTTGAACCACCGCCGTTTTCCAATGCGCTGGATAATGTGCATTATTCATTGCATTATTAAACAGGGTGGTGTAAATGTCCACCGCTTCTAGAGGAAGATGTCGAAGCACGATGTTCGGAATACCATCGGTCCCCACTGATTTCTTAGCCCTGATTGTGTCGAAGATCTCATGGAGTTCTTCCTTCGAAATGAATGGGGGTAGGTCACCCTCTCTGGCAATGACATTATTGGCCATATTTTCGTCGCTAAACCGGGTGAAACCAGAGCCCTCGGATCGCCAGTTCCCCATTTCATTTCGAATGCAGAAGTCGTGCACCAAGACGCGACCTTCCAGGTCATAATTAGGGCCAATGTTGTCAATGGCCTTGTATACTTCCTGGAAAGTCGCCCCTATGGCCTCAACCTTCTCCTGTGGATCCTCGATCACAAAAAAGTCGTCATCATCAGCGGCCTCACTTGGATCAATGCCTGCTATTGTCAGTAACCGTTCGTTGTCTGTTGTCCGGGCTATTTTAAGACACTGAAGGTCGTTTTGATTTTTTCTCCGAAATAGTTTATTTATTTGCGGAAACATATTCGGGTTGCTGGTGTTTACAGCCCGAACCTTGTTGTTCCAATACAAATTTACAGAAATTCTGTAATTCTCTTTTATCAGCGTTTGAATATTTTTAATCGACGACTTCAGTGTCCTAATCTCCGGGTCTCGTCGGTCAGTTAACTGTCTGTACAAGTTTTTAAGTCTTGTCAGAAGTCTACTTTTCTGTCGGTGCAGTGCGTCAATAGTAGGATTGCGGAACAGGTCTTCGTTAGTCGTACGTCGATACCGCGGTATTGTAGTGTCCATAGTTTGTTTAATTGTCTCTTCCATTTGTTTTAGGTAATTGTCGATCTCCTCGTTTGACAAATTCCTATTGGACGGTGGGTGGAGCGTGTTCGAGGAGAGCGCTCTTGTCAAGGTTGCGGAGAAGCGTGTCCATCGAGTCTTACTGTAGTTGTAAGAATATCTTTGGACAAACTCCTCCAATTCCGCAATTTCGTTGGGAACCGTAATTTCGGTGCTAAAACCGCAATGGTCGCTGTCATACACGAATGTGCGCAGACAGTTTAATGTTTGTAAATTCGTACCTGTCAGTCGTATACGTTCGTCGTACAGCAGTAGATCCAAATAAGACCCGCCTCTGGGAAACGACGGGTTATCCGTCGCTTTAAGACCGAGTCTGTACATGACATCATGCTGACCCCACCAATCGAGTAGTAGGTTCCCTCTAGTATTTGGCAAATTATTTCCCCAATCTCTGTGTCTAGCGTTGAAATCCCCGCCGATTATAAAATAATTCTCCCCCGATTCCAGCCTCAGAAGTCGAAAAAGCGTGTCGAGCTCTGTAATGAATAGGGTGGATTGTGAAGTATCAGGTGCGTAAACAGAGGCCAAGTACAGCCGCTTTCCACTGCGGAGCGGGATGTACACGACGACTGCCTCCAACACCCGGAACCTGCGCAACACGCCCTTGTACACTCTGTGAAATTTTATACCCTCTTTAATGAAGATCGCGACACCGCCTCCACGTTTGGATCTGGGCCGATTTCTTCTTCTAACAATATAATTATTGTACTCCAGTTTGTGATTATCGGTTAGCTTGGTTTCGCTAGCGAAAAGCACATCAGGAGTTTGGTCTTGTAGCAATTTAAACATCGCGGCTCTTCGTTCGATCCTAATCAATGAATTCACATTCACCGCAAGGACCTTCAAAGTTTGCTCCACCATGTGCGTACCCATTACGACATGTGTTGCGTTAGGCCCGGCAGCAACGCGTAGATCTGGTCCACCCGCTTGGCCTGTTCTTGAACCTGCTTTTGCAGCTGAGCCATCTGCCCTTGGATTGCGAGCAAGATGGCTAGCATGTTGGGTGCAGCTTCCGTTGTTCTCGTCATCGGAGCCGGAGAAGCAACAGTCGCTTGCTGTACCGTAGCCCCCCTACCTGACGCCATTTGGGCGTAGGAAATTTGGGACGTGACGGCTGGTGTTTGAAATCTAAGAGGTGAGCGTTTGACCTCCACCTGCTGCTGCCGAGCCAGTTTTGCTTTTTTAATGTCGGTGAACTTAGGACAACCCCGATAGTTTGCGGTGTGTCCTACGTTCCCACATAATACGCACGAGAGCTGCGACCTATCGGATGCTCCGTCAACACCCAGAGCACACTCCTCGGAACTGTGGTTCTTTGCGCACTTCACGCATCGAGGCTGCATTTGGCAGTTCGACGCGGCGTGCCCGAACCTCTGGCAGCGAACGCATTGTATAACGCCTTCGCTCCTTTTTAGTTTTTCCCAGTGACCCACCTGGTAGTCTAGGACATTGATACTCCTTAGACTATCCAGACGGCTTTCGGGACTGAGAAGTGTATTCATACCCGGTTGGGTATTACGTTTTTAAAAAAAAAAAAAAAAAATTATCAAAATGCTCAGGCCATTGAGCATAAGTCCTGTCCAGGATCCCGTTTAAACAATACGTGGCGCCATGGTCTTCTTCCTACGCTAGCACGTGTGACTTGATACCGATTTTAACAGGACGGTGGTTCACTTAAAACTCAAGACTTCTTCTCTAAGTCCTCCACTAATGATAAATCTCAGTTGTTCTTCCTCCTTACAGCCATGCCATACTATTGCAATTATTGGATTTCTGTTGGATTTAATTTGTAGCAATTTCAAGTCTCCGTCGACGAGGCACTCTTTGGACATAACACCCGGCTCCATCGGTATCAGTAGCCCTTGGGAAACTCTGGTAGCATAACGGTGTGAGGTATAACTGATTTGTTATTCCTGCAATAGCATGTTGAATGTTGGACTCGAGCTCATCCAAAGTGATTGGCTTGTTTGCGTAGACTAAGGACTTGACGTACCCCCAGAGAAAATAATCGAATGGTGTTCAATTCGATGACCCCATCGCCAAATTTCTCTTTCACAACTTCGAGCGTTGCGTCGGTTGTATGGCAAGTAGCCCCGTTTTGTTGGAACAACAGCTCGGATATTTCGATGTTGTCGAGCTCTGACTACAGAACGCCGGTTAACATCGCTCAGTACCTGAAACCGTTGATGGTGACGGTGTCTCCTTCCTCATTTCGAAAGAAATAAGGCCCGATGATGCCGCCATGCTATAAGACGCACCAAAGAGTCAATCTTTGTGAATACATTGATGCTTGGCTGAACACTTGTGGATTCCAATAATGACAATTTTGCTTAATGATATAGCCACTGAGTCAAAAATGGGCCTCATTCGAAAAGATGAATTTTTGGTCAAAATCCGGATCTCGGGCCAACATTTCCAGCGCCCAGTTGCGTCAGCAGAACCTTATACAGATGTAGGCTCAAATCCAACAGCAAAATAAGCTGGATTCACTTTCTGGTAATGCAAAATTAAGCTGATCGGCGCCGAATCGACATTTCTGGGTCTACTTCGATACTAGCCGCTAGGGCAGCTATATTTTCTTCATTTCGAACCAATATCTATCTGGTTGGTAGCTTAAGATCCAAAAGAGTGTACTCACGCTGAAACTTTTTCACGGTGCGTCTAATTGCCTGCACACAGAAGCCATGATGACGACCGACCTCACGACGAAATTCACCTTGCGTATTTACGATTGAACCGGAATTTCGATATTTTTTAATGATTTTCACACGTTCAGCAAGCCTAAAACGATACATGATGAAATGGCAAACCTTACTGAATATTTTGACAGCTGGACGTCATTGGTAACTTTGGCAGCTGCTGAAACATAACAATTGGAAAAACTATCATTGCTATCTGGCCACCCGTTACTAGCGAATGTTTTGGTAAACGGTTTTTAGTTAATAAAATGAAAACGAGTGAATATTTTTCAAAAGTTTTTTTTCCATTTATTGCGGCATTTAATTGCTACAAATTGTGAAAAAACTTATTCGAAATGGCTCTAATTTGCGTTCTAGTAATGGCGAAGAAATGGACTTCGGCCACTCATCGATTACAGTACACATCTAATGCATTGGAAAATTTTCCACTGCTCCGACAAGGGCGCACTTCAAAGACTCAATACCTGGATATCGAGTAGTGCCAGAACGGACCATAGTGTTGAAGAGTATGGATTGAGGTCTGTGCTACCAGATGGCCAATCATTCATGGAAATGAAGTTCGAAACGTTGTTTCTGAGCCATGTTTGAGTCGTTTTTGCCTTATGAGTTTAGGTGGAATCTTGTTAAAAGGTCCGCCGTTCTTCAGGGTTCTCTAAAACGTCCGTTTGATAAACTTTCGCCAAGGTATTGACACCTTTCTCGCAGGAATGGGGCTTGGTGACTCCATCGTAGACGATTCCCCAACATACCATTACAGAAACTGGGTGGTGGTCACGTTGAACTCTCGGAACGACTTCAAACGCATATCGTTATGAAAGTTCATACACTCTACTGTTCTGTTTGTTGAACGATTCTTCAACAGTGAACATTTTCTTGGCAGTAAACATAATTCGTCTGTGATCGTTCTTCGCGTACTGGCGAAGCAAGGCTTTCCATTTTGACTTACGTTTCTATGTCAATGCTCCTGTGAGTTTCAGCCGCTGTGTCTCTTGTATGCACTGGGTTCAAATCACGTTCTAAGATACGGAACATGCTGTCCATGCTGATATCCATCTCTATCTCGAAGCATGATTTTCTGCGTAGCGGATTTCGACGAATTCGATTCTCCACGGCTTTGATGACTTGTGGCGTTCGCACAGTGCGGAGACATCCAGATTGTGTACGGTCGACTATTCCACCAGTATCGTCAAGTAATTTTTTCGTATGATGCACACAATGATCGCAACTTCCGAAAGATTTCGCCGTTTTCGTAGCCGCATTTTTGCAGGCCAATTACGACAACACGACTTTCAAGCGAGCTTCATCCCATGTTTGCGAACAACTGACGTTAAAAACGTATTAGGCGGGAACTTTGCACAAATGTCACTTTCCAAATAGCCGTCCCGTTTGAGTGGATGCATTCATTGGTTCTTGAGAATGAATATGTTGATTTCGTGTACCAAAACAGCGAGTGTCTCCTATACTTCCATTGACTTGGAAATGTGCTGGAAAAGAGGGTTCCTTGATTTCAAAGACTTTGCTCTTTTTGTGGGAATTTCCACATCAAGTATTTACAGGAAAATTAAATGTGAGGGTTGTCCTGCAAGTCTACGAGTATGGCAAAATGAACATGACGCTCAACGTAAACTTAATACGGTTCCCAATAAGGACTGAGAAGATAGACATTTCTTGACCGAAAAATGGGTGCCAACTGGAGACATCCAAATCTCAAAAAGTTAAATTAGGAAGCACCTTCCATTCGTACTGCGAAACTAAGTGCCAGCCACTACAACAGAAGTAAGACGCCAAGTCACCAATTTATAATTTCCACTCTCGGATACAATCATTCTCTAGAGAACTGCACTAACCTAATCTAACCTTGTCACTGTCACACGACCAACATTATTTTAACTTAACATCGCGTCCCATTTTTACACTCTGTGCCATCACAAAGTGATAGAATTGTAATTACATCTGAAGAAAATCATTTGAAAAGTAGACATTCCACCTAGCTATTGCCCATTAGTTGCATCACATAAATTGCCTCATAAAACTGTATTGCAGCAGACATAATCGCCAGATGGTGGGATGTCCTATGACAACCAAAGGCCATTTTTTTATGAGGTGAAAAGCCTACCGTTAAACCCCTTCATTTTTGTAGCCCATAAAACCAACCCCATTTCCCTGAGGATAGACCAAAAGAACCCATCCCCTCCAACATAAATTTACCTGAAAAACATCTTAAGCGAAATCCACAAGGACCTCAGAAGGAGCATAAAATCTTTCACAGAATGAAAAAGAAGTCATCCATAAGCTAAAAGTGGAAACATCCCCAAAGGTCAATTAAGATCTGACGGATGCTTGCTGTAGGTAGCTCAAGACAAATACAAGTCCTTAGCAGAAGAATCACATTCAAACTTCCGGTAGCCGTAACGCCTCTACCATTCAAAACTAGATTTCACATTTCTGTAACTTCTTCTTTTTTTGTGTGAGATGTGAGGGGCTTAACGGATAATACCTCACATCGCTTATACATACATATATTAGGGGTGTATCAAATGCCTGAAGTTCATTGGAAGATAAGTTAGTCCCAAAGGAGAGACACTGCAAAAGTTGTTGGCTAAAGTGGAAACCACGACAGTATCTTCAGCCATTAGTGCATATTTCTTGTGTCCGTTCGACTTTTGCCGAAACAATAGGAGTTATACGAGTATGGACTAAATCTCTTAAATCTTTTGAACCGATGTCCATATGTAAGTGATATCCAAACGTCATCTCCCTTTTGTCCCATTGTGTTGGTGTTGTTTTGTTAACAATTCATGTTTTTTTCTTTTCGGTTTTTTTTAGGTGAACTACATTAAGAATGTCCTTTGTTGGTCCTTAACCTTGAAATATTGAAGTAAAAGTATTCCGTTGTTTGGTGGATGAATTGAGATGAGATTTGAGATTTCCTTATTAAGTTGGGCAAACTAGAAAATGGATAAGATTGTGGTGGGACTGCTTGAGTGATCAATTTATTCCAAAGAATGTCCTCGATAACTGATGAATAGGTCAATTGATGATTCCTTTGATTTGGGGTTTTGTTATAAGTGCTGTAGCACGATGGTCCTTTTTGTTCGATGGCTCACAGAAAGATATATGCATTGTCAATAATGTTATGCTTGACTGGCCTTTTTTATTGAGCGTTTTCTTAGGAATTTGTCTTAAAAGTTTTTCAATCCAGTTGATGTGGCATATTACCTTTAGGGGCGATTTCAACGAACACAAAGGTGCTTGTGGATTTGGAGAAATTGTATGGCCGAAGGGAAACAATATATAGAGGATTACAAATTGTTTGTACTCCACAATTGAAAAAATGTCAGTTTTTGATGAATTTTACGCATCTTAAAGGAACAGTCTCGCTCCAAGACATCGCGTGCTACAGCTTAAGTAGGTAGACAATTTTAAGAATTTGGTTTCTCAGACTACTTAAGGTATATCCGAGCACACTTGATGACAAGTATGTAAATTGAGAAAGAAGAAAGGGAAGCCTTTTAATTTGCAGTACTCACTGCTGGTTCATTGGTCTATCGCACATACGAGTATACCTTTTCTTTACAGAAGGTGCTGCAGTTATGAAGATTGTAGGTCGACTGGCACTCATAATATCGGTTCCAACTGACTCATACCAACTAACTTACTTAGTTATTTAGATGACGCTGCAGTCCAGGGTGGACGTGGGACTCTACGTATTCGAAGTTAGTGAAGGTCCTCTTCCACTTGTACGCGACACCTAATGGGATGACTTCCTCAGACAACTTACCCGTATTTTTTTGACAAGACCGATGTCGCTGTACAGTTTGTAGAGTGCGCTATTATATATTTTATCCAAGGCACACCAATGCAATCTGGACCAAGCCTAATTGGAAGAATCTTCCCCTCAAAATGACCTGTGATTTCTTCAACCGCCTTCGCTCAAGTCCGGGTTTCCATAGTGATTAACTTGTAAATGGGGTGCCATTGCCTTCTTAGGTAAAAGAAACTGCGATTGACAAGTGTAACTTTTCATTGGATTACTGGCAAGATCTCTGATTAATATCTTCCTATTCTTACATTCTGTCCGCTTGTTATGTGTCCCAAGATGGCGTTTCGGTCAATCCTAATGCTTTTTAAAAAATGCCTCTGGCCTTTACTGCACAATTTTTTCAAGCGTGATGGTGAGGAAATCTCTTGACAGCGCATCACATTATATAAGCGTTTTTGGACATAGAAGGCCGGAGTGAAATTGCTTTCCAGCGAGGGCATTCCGGTGAAAACCAGCTCACCAGTTGCAATATATTTAATAACTTCCTTACACCTAATATTCTGCGCTTAATGCTTGGGGCATATATGTACATAGCTTTGTGAATGATTTTGGGCGTCCCGATCTGGAATAGTTCTAGCAGTCATTTCGATTGTATCAGCCATGCATCATGGGTGTAACAAGGTTGTGGTTCATGAATATTTTGGCTAAAAGAGTCGGTTTGTGTCTTGCACCGATAGGACCAATGAGGATGACTTCCAGATGTGAAACGAAACATGTGATGACATTTTACCTCCATAAAGATGCTTAGCGTGGGTCCGTTTTCAGAAATGGTATCACGCAGGGTATGTTCTCCAGCTGTGCAGTCGTGATAGTAAAACCAATAAATGCGATCAAACGTCTAGGACAATACTATTATGTAAAGGCGAGGAGCTGTAGAAGTATTCTTTAGGAGAATCTTTCTTATCCTTTGGGTGAGCATTCATCAGGCTTATGTTGGCGAATTTATCATTGATGAAGATTATAATCAAGTAGTCTTTCTTTGATGCAAAATCCACATACAAATAGTCAATCACTATAACAAAACGTGCTTCTTAGATAGCGGTGATATCCGCATGTGGTCTGTTAAGGGTCCGAATATTGTAAGTGCACAGTCGCAATTCGTTGTTATTTTTTCGTTCGCTTGGATCGTCGACAGTGAAGTCATCCATATTCGAAAATGTCGCTTCACAACAAAAGGGAAGACTTTCCTTCAGATAATAGATGTGCCGGTATCCTACTATGGCATAATTATATGATGTTATGAGCGCTATAGTAACCCACCAATTTGCGCTCGCGGAGGTCCACATTTTCACTCTCAGATTCAGTGACTTCCTTTCTTTTTCTCAGGCTGGGTTTTGAACCATCAATGACGGAGTTGCTCTCAACCAATACGTTCCTGACAAACCCAAATATCAATAACAAATTTTTTTGATAAGCAGCACACTCTTAGGGGATTTTTCAGAGCATTGAAATGCTTGAATTAAAATTATTTACTTACTCCGGGGTGAACCGGGGTGAACGAGCCTCCCCAGCCAGCACGATCTCTTGCGGTCCCTTTAATTTGGCTTACTCGTAAGTGCACCGTCCCTCGGGGACCCTTTTGGGCTGGAGCTGTGGTGTCCATTCGCTGAACATCGCATGGCCCAGCCATCTTAGACCTTGGATCCATAGACGCCTGGCCAGACCGATGTTTCTGTCCAGCCCATGTAGGTCGTGGTTGAATCTGTTCATCCATTCCGTGGTAATACAAATGAGACCGAAAATCACACGCAGTAGTTTTTCGAAACCCGTTGTCGACAGGTCGAAGCATCTACGCAGGTTCGGAATGATATGGCCCTAGTACACGGTGTTTTTTTAGAGGTATACAAATTCAATATGAAATAAAGCACTTAAAGCTAACGTTAATGTCTATGATATTAGCTTTATTTCATGGAGAATTAGTTTTTAAATATAATATCGGGTATATGGGCGCAACAGAGCTCGATCGAGAGCGCAATCGTGAAGTACAATTTTGAACAACTTTATCGAGCAACTGGCCCCAGTATATCATCAATAACACGGCGAATGTTGACTTCCAAATCGTCCAACGTCCCTGGTTTATCGGCATGGCCTAGTGACTTCACATACTCTCAAAGAAGATAATCTAAAGGTATATGAGACACAGGATCGTGGAGGCCAGTTTACAGGTTCATTACGCGAAACTATGCGCTCTGCAAATATTTCCCGCAATAAATTGATGGTTTCGCGGCGCCGTGTGGCATGGTGCGCCATTTTGTTGAAACCAAAGCTCTGTCACGTCAATGTCATTCAAGTGAGGAACGAAGAAGTCAGAAATCGTGTTTCTATAGCGCTCTCCATTGACAGAAGAAATATGGGCCAATGATTCCACCAGCATATAAAGCAAACCAAACAGTGAGTTTTAATGGTTGTAAGGGCGTCTCGACTAAGGCTTCTGGGTTTTATTTGCTTTGTTTGCTTGTTTTATACATCCATTTGCCCAAATCTGGGCCTCATTGGAGGACAAAATTTTACGTTGAAAATCAGGATCAAGCTGAATCATGTTTTCGGCCCATTCACAGAACCTATGACGCGTATAATGGTCACGCGGCTTCAACCATACCATAAGCTGGATCTTATTAGTATTTAGCCAAGATCTTCCCGTAAAATCTTCACAAAGTGGATGGGCATCGCTCCAATTGCTATTCACGATAGCGAATCGACTCAATCGGATTCTCCTCAAGACTGCGCTCTACAACGGCAATAACTTCTTCCATTTGCACTGTTTGTCGTCTTTGAGGATGCGTATTATCTTCTAGGGTATTCCAAATTACTTGCTCAGGTGGACGATTATGTCGACCGTAAAATGGACGTGGCGCACGATAAGTTTGGCAAACCGAACCATAGTTTTCAAAATAAGTTCACATATCGTAAAATGGCAAAACGTACTAACCACAAATCAACTTTCAACTGTCAAATTGACAATCAGTAGACACAGTGTTGCCAGTTTAAAAACCAAACCTATAAAAAAACACTCTTTATAAAACCAGTTTGGTGTTACGTGAGATAGAGTTCTGTTACTCAATTGCCGCGTAAGCCTAAAAATAAGAAAAATGCACCAATGTCGATGTTGCTTGTATCTGCAGAGCCGAGGTAGTTATTATTGCGTTCTAGCTAATCCGGCACTTTGTACTTTGTTTTTTGCTCGTTTACAGACAGATTCTCCTATGGCCGCTCTGATCGTGCCTTATTTGTTGACCAAATTTCTGGTTATTTTCAAATATTTGCCGTATTGTGAATATTTGATTGATAGTAAACTTTCCGGGCCTAAAAATGGTCTGATATGGAGCCCCCAGGGTTGTTCGTGAGTGGCTTCATACCCATTTTTCATGAAACATTTTCCCCAAACAGAATTGATGGCTTTTTTTGACTTCTCTAGTTTTTCCTTAAAATGTCTGTCCACACCAAGGTTTCTGGTAAGATACATTCCGAGGTAGTTGTGCTCCTTCACTACTGCAATTGTTTCTCCATTAAAGTGCCATTTCTTGTTTGAACAGATTAGATTCCTCCTTCCCGCTTTTGAGTATCAATATTTGAGTCTTATACAAATTAAGCAACAACATTACATCAACAACACTATATCGTTGACAAACATAAGGGCCTTAATCAGCAGACCCGCATATTCGACACCTCCAGGCAGAAAATCCTCTATATTGTCAATGAAGAGAGCAAATAAAATCGGACTCATAGCACAACCTTGGCTTACTCCAGTCCACCATTGGAACCATTCCGATGAGACATCGCCATTCTATACAGCAACTTTGGTATCAGCATATTGTTTGTGAATAGGTACACCAAACTTATGTAACTTACCTATGCAGTGAAGCCTGTGCAAAATATCGTTCTAGAATCCTGGTACAGCCTAATGTATGATAGGCGCAACTCCCCGTGAATTACGTATTATCCACTATTTATTCTGCCGGCTAATTTCCAAAATTCTGATGAGTTACTACATTCAGCCAATCAACAGTACCTTCGTTAAAACGCGATTCCCAGAACTTGCTTTTAGCAGACCTTGTGCGGCTGTTAGTTGGGTTGAAATCCTTACTTCTTCTTTCAATTATATTGAAGTCAAATGGCTTGTTGTGATTGTAGTTGCTCATCTAATTTCCTGCCATGCAAAACGACTTTAGAATTGCTCCGTATTAGTTTAGGGAGGGTAATCATTTTTCTGACATCCTGGAGGCACCATACATATATGTTGGAATGCGACAACAATTGGTAGGTAATCAGAGTATGGAAGTTGCTTTACTTCCAGATCCGTTATGTAGGCGCTCCACTCTCATTCCATAAGACAGTAATCAATGATGGATGTCCCTTGCCTTGCCACAAATGTGAAGTTACCACATTTATCGCTTTTGATTGTTCCATTTAGCAGTCGCAGTCCAAATACGAGTAAATTACAGAAATCCAGCACCTTCTTACCTCTTGCATCACAAATTTTATCTTTCGATTACCGACATTACAAAACATGTTTAGATTCTCACAACGGCAGTACACAGAATTTCTTTTTGTCAAACTTCGCGTATAGCGAAGCAAAAAAGCAGCCTCCATTCGAAGTTAGGAAATTTGTTCTCAATATTGCTATATACGCTACATCTATAAACATTTCATATAAGAAAATAAAATTGAAGTAAAAATGTAAAATTCATTAGGTAGGGGTTTACTGCTAAATCCTGCGACTTTATATGACAAATTATTTCAGTTTAAAACTATTATTTCGACAACTATCACTATTTGCGCTATAGGCATTTTCGCTTACGACACCACCTGTCATCATTAATCTTTGTCTCAACTCGACTTTTAAAAATTTAGTTTTTCCCAGAGTTTTCGGTTTTTAACTTAAACAAGCGCCTCCTATTTTCCGGCCATGCTTCCGTGTAGTCAATATTCATCTAGACACCAGCTTATTTGATGAATTTAAAATGCATCTTGCATCGTACTCTTTAAAACCTGTTTAGGGGAATGCTTTCCTCTGACCATTTCTTACAGATTAAATGTTGCATGTTCCCGACCAGATCATTTCTAGCTACTGTTAAATAGCTCAGCTGTCAGTCCGTCCAGCTTTATTAGACTTTAACTTCGATATAGCCACGTTAACTTCATCTATGTTAGAGGGACAGATTTCTCTGTCGCCTGATAGCCGCATTTAACCATCATTTGTAGGTTTCGATTCTGGTTGTAGCCCTGACATGTTAATTTTTTTCTCTGAGAAAACTTTTTGACGTTTTTCATTTTGCCGGTTGACGGGGTCTTACAACATCGGTATTGAAATTGACCAACAGAATTTGAATCCTAGTGCTATATTGAAATGACGGATATTTAGTCAAGTTTCATTGATTGATTGATTGATTTTATTGAAAAATAATTTGAATACATTCATTAGTTAAAAGAAACTAGTGTCGTATGTATGATAGAAATAGGCTTATAATTTAATTACAAAAATTAGAAATATTGATTGAAGGGTGGTATATTAAGATACCAAAAGAAAATCATAAAAAGTAAAGTAAAACAAAGGAGAGGAAAGAGTTAAATACAAAAGCTACAAAATTTAAGACAAAGATTAAATTATATTACCAAATTTAATAAATTATTGAACAAAATTTAACAGCTATATTTTCGCTTTTTTATTTATTTATTTGTAATGCTTATACACTTTAAGATTAAATGTCTTATAAGATAGTGAAAAGCTAATTAAGAACAATGAAAGCTACTAGAGTAGTTGTGACAACTTAAAACTTAACAAAAAAAATTAATTTATATAGGGACAGATTAAAATTCATAATAATTATGTATTAATTGCTTTGAAAAAATTTATTTACAGATTTGTAGAGAAATAGATGCGTAATTCCTTTTTAAGCCTTGTTGTGATTGTACCTAAATTAGTTCTTAAATTTCGCGATAGTGAATTCCACAATCGGACTGAATTTACGAAAAATTGACGTTCTGATGTAAGGGAAGTGTATTAGTGGGGGTGAATTAATTGACCAGACCTGTGCGAAGAGGCAAATCGAGTCTTTTCGTATAAGTAAAGGGTTTTCCAATAGGGACTTGACAACTTTGAATTTAATTTGTGAACGCACTCTTTCACTAATCATCAAACTGTCACTTTCAATTTATTCAGTAAACTCAACATTTTCATCATGGTAAAGTACACGAACGAGCAACGTCTGCAAATTATAAAAATTTTCTACCGAAATTCGGAGTCGGTGACTGCAACTTTAAGAGCGTTAACTACAATTTTTGGTCGTAATTCTGGATCTAGTAGACAGGCAATAACAAGTTTAGTGCAAAAATTTGAGTCTACGTGTTCGTTGTGTGATGTTGCCGTGTCAGTGAGACAACGGGTTGTTCGAAGTGTCGAAAATATCGCTGCCGTTCAGGCGTCCGTAGCAAACGATCCAAATCAGTCAATTCCACGGCGTTCTCAAGAATTGGGCATCGCTCAGACCACATTATGGCGTATTTTGCGTAAGGATCTTGTTTTACACCCATACAAGATCAAGCTGACTCAAGAATTTAAGCCGATGCACCATTTGAAGCGACGTACGTTCTCCGATTGCGTTCTGGAGAAGATGCGCCAAGATGTTGAATTTCATCGCAAAATCATCTTCAGTGACGAAGCTCATTTTTGGCTCAATGGGTTCGTCAATAAACAAAATATGCGTTATTGGTCGGGTGAAAATGCAAATGTGCTTCATGAATCACTACTTCATCCACAAAAAATAACTGCTTGGTGCGGTTTGCATGCGGGCGGCGTTATTGGGCCATATTTTTTCGTCGACGATAACGATCGTCACGTTACTGTGAATGGTCAGCGTTATCGCGCCATGATCACCGATTATTTTTGACCGGAATTGGAAGATATGGGCTTGGACGACATGTGGTTTCAACAGGATGATGCCACAAGCCACACGGCACACGCTACAATCGATTTATTGAAGAGTAAGTATGGTGAGCGTGTTATCTCAAGACATGGGTCAATTGATTGGCCGCCTCGTTCGTGCGATTTAATGCCGCTTGACTATTTTCTGTCGGGCTACGTTAAGTCATTGGTTTATGCCAACACGCCGACGACGTCGGAAGAGCTCAGAGCCAACACTGAACGCGAAATAGCGGCCGTTTCGGCCGAAATGTGTGGCCGAGTCGTTCAAAATTGGGTCCAACGAATCGACCGCAGCAAACGTGCCCGCGGTGGCCATATGAACAAAGTCGAGTTCCATTCATAAATGTTTTGATTGTATTTCAAACCGATAGTAAAGTTTTTGAAATACGAGTATCTCAAGTGGTTTGCATTTTATTTAAAAAAAAATTGTCAAGTCCTTATTGGAAAACCCTATATAATAGTTGGCGTGTTACGAGAATATCTGGTAGCAGGGCTAGAGTGCGAAACTTGAGATAGCTCTCCAAAGGCATGTGAACCAAACGAGAAGAATAACTACTTACTCTGTGATATTTGCGTAGCCCAAAAACATAACTTATTGTGCTACTAAAAGCAACATTGAGCTTTCTCCTACTGATCGAGTCACAGCAACAAAAAAAATTTCACATCCGTAGAGTAAAATAGGAATAACCAACGATTTAGCTAACATCAAGTCGGTTTTAGTTGGAGTAAAACACTGTGTTACCCATAAACTACGTAACACCTCATATACTTTTCCAACGGCAGCACTGATGTGATTTTCCCAAGTTAACTTGCGATTAAAAGTGACCCCAAGATTCTTTGCACTATCAACATAATCTATAGGTGGAAAATACGAAAGATCCAGTGGCTTCTTTGATATGACTAGGCACTTCGATTTCTTAACGTTTAAAGCAAATCCATTAAGATCAGACCAACGTGAAATTTCCTCAAGATCTTCATTAATAGAACAATCTCCGCTCTCAATTAAACCAAGTGGACAGCTCATATATATTTGAACATCATCAGCATACATATGTGACGAACAGTTGTTTATATTGGATGAAAGCTCATTTACATATAATGAGACAGTAGTGGGCCAAGTATAGAACCTTGAGGGACACCACTAACAGTTGGAAGAAAACCTGATTGCATTCTGTTGTTTAAGTAGTATGTCAGCAACTTTACTGCACCTGATGAAAAGTTATATTGTCGAATGAGCTTTTTACATAAGATATTGTGATCAACCATGTCAAATGCCTCGGAAAAGTCTAGGAGCACCAAGAAAGTTAATTTTTCTTCATCTAATGTTTGTCGTCAGTAATACTCAACCGCCCTATACAATTGTGTTTCGTGCGAAAACCAGATTGCTTTGGTGTGAGCATGTAATTTTTTTTTCAGATATGTGCTCCTCCGTTTTTGCAAAATACGTTCAAAAGCCATGAACAGAAAGGGAAGATTTGAAATTGGTCTAAACTAATCAGCTGTAGTACTTTTGGGAATAGGTAGAATTTTCGCCAACTTCCACTGAGTACGGTACTCTCCTTTTGTCAAAATAGTGTTAAAAATGAATGTGATAAAAGGCAGTATGATTGATAAACGTATCTTTAGAAAGATGACCCAATGGAATTTGACTTTATCGAGAGTATACTTTCTACCACATCAGCACTATCGACCGACCTAAAACCAAAACTATTTATTTATTTATTTATTTATTTTTTTATTCAATCTACGATTTTCACAATCTACAGATTTCGAATTCATTAAAATAATATAAATATAAAAATAAAATGTAATGTAATATAAAATATAATAAAAATTCATTGGCAAAAAACAAAGAATAGTGTGTTCTTAAAAACATTTCTGGGCAAAGATATATCTAATTTTGAGTAAAAAGAATTGAATATTTTAATTGACAAAGAAATAGGATCACGTTGGCCATAAAGCGTAATATGACGACTCTCAAACAACAATGGTCTTGGCCTCAAAACTCTAGACGAAACATAAAGATTCAAACATTTAAGCAAATTCTAACTATCAATAGTAGCACATAAAATATCACGAATAAACATTATGTTGTACATTTTTCTTCTCATTTCGAGAGTTTGCATACCAAGTAGCAGACATTTAGAACGATAAGAAGGCTGAGATTGAATCTCATTATAACAAAATAGGTGGCGTAAGGCGAATTTTAAAAAATTCTTTTGAATAATTTCGATTCTTTTTATGTATGTAAGGGAGGTAGGACACCAGACAATACATGCATACTCCACTATAGGACGAACAATACTACAATACAGAGCTTTAAGGGTATAAGGATCTCTAAAATCTGTGGAGTTTCTTTTAACAAATCCTAGAAGAGAAAATGCTTTTGTAACAACAAAATTAACATGTAAGTTAAACATTAATTTACTATCAAATATTACACCTAAATCTTTAAAATCGTCAACTACTTTTATCCGAGAGTTGTTTAAAGAATAATTAGGGAAAATGTGATGAAAACTCCTATTGAAGCTCATACAGGCACACTTGTCAATATTTAGCATCAGATCATTCAGAGTACACCACTAAAATAATCTAAATCTTTTTGAAGCAATAAACTGTCATTTAGAGTTGATATTTTTGCAAAAATTTTAATGTCATCATCATACATGAGGCAATGGCAGTGCCTTAAAAAGTTAGGAAGGTCGTTAATAAAAAGCAAAAATAATGGCGGTCCCAAATGGCTCCCTTCAGGGACACCCGAACTAACCAAAATCTCCTTAGAAACATAGTCACCTATTACAACATATTGTCTCCTACCAAGCAAATAAGATGCAAACCATTGAAGTAATGGACCACAAAATCCATATGCTTCAAGTTTTTTTAGAAGAATCTTCAAGTTCACCCTGCTGAAAGCTTTAACAAAATCTGTATAAACTACATGCACTTGTTTATGGTTCTCTAATGCATTGACACAAAAATTAGTAAATTCAACTAAATTTGAGACTGTTGATCTGCCTTTCCAAAAACCATGTTGGTGGATACTAATATACTGTTTCACTGTAAAAACTAGTTTGTCTTTCACAAGTTTATCCAGAAGTTTAGGAATAATTGGAAGTTTGGTAATCGGCCTATAGTTTGAAATTAAATCTTTTTTGCCAGATTTGTAAAGAGGCTCTATGGTAGAGACTTTCCACTCTTCAGGAAAAAATCCACTGGAAATTGAATTATTAAAGAGCTCTGATAATGGGATACTAAGCGTGGATGCACTGTAGCGTAAAACGATTGGAAAAAATCCTAATATATCAGCTTTTCTTTGTGGTTTTAAGCTACGTAAGACTACTTCAACATCACTAACATCAAATGAGTAACATGAACAATCTACAATAGATGGAAGGGAGTGGACATAACAAGAATCGATTAAAGTTGAACAAGATGAACTATAAATACTTTGGAAATACTCAGCAAACATATCCGCAATGTCATTAGAATCACAAGATTGCTTGTCATTTAAACACATCTTAGTTGGAAATCTAGTACTCTTTCTTCTTTTATTAACGAATTTCCAAAAACTCGTTGGATTACTTTTTAAATTGCTTTCAACAGAATGAATATAATTACAAAAAAGAAACTTTGATAAAAAAATAAACTCTCTTCTAAGGCGTGAAAAAGTTAAATAGTCCTCATGAGAATTTGATTTTTTAAACTTTGTATGTGAAATATTTTTAGCATTTTTTAATTTACATAATCTATTATTATACCACGGGGGGCGTGAACTTATTTTCCTGCAAATCATGGGTACGCAATCCTTAATTACATTATTAAAAATATCTTTAAAAGCAATGAACTTTTCAGATATATTTTTGCCATGAAATTCATTTGTCCAATTAATTTGTTTAAAACAATCATTCATTAAAGTAAGATTATAAGGATCAAACTTAAAAAAAATTAATTATACTATGAAAATTACAAAAATTATTATAATTATAATTTTTAATGTAAATATGTATAGCTTTATGATGAACAGAATTTGATAAAAGAGGATATCATTCAGATACAAACGCATTTAAATCTTCAGAGATACTCGTAAAAACTAAATCAAGAAATCTATTTAGTGAATTTTTTACATAATTAATTTGATTTAAATTGTTACTAAATAAAGAATCAATTAACAGTATCTCTATATCAGATGGCAGTACAGTTGGAATTAATTTATTATCATTATTTATTTCTGACCATATAATATTCCCACAATTAAAATCACCAATAACAACAATTTTATAATTTGCGAACTCAGATAATGCGGCAACTCTGTCGATATTCTCCAAATGTTTAGTGTAAATAAACATTGAACTTGTTGGTGGAATATATCTAAGAAATAGCAGCAAACCTTTGCCAACGGAATCAATGCGCACACACACCTGATCAATGTGTAATACTTTGTCAACACAAACAACATCGGTATCAACAGCGACGGCTCCAAAGTTGCGCCTTACAGCAACCAAAACGCCACCTCCATATGATTTTGTGACGTCAAGACGCTCGTGACGAAAGAGTGAGAACACATCAAGGTCGAAGAGCTCATTATCAAAAATGTCTTCACATGCATCAATAGCAAACGTAAATTCTCTTAATTTAGAAGAGAAACCACTCATATTCTGGTAGTACATACATATTTCATTTTTATTGTTAATGAGAAAATTTGAACTGAGATGATGATTTACATTTGTATTAACAGGTGATGATTGTTGATTAACAGCCAGGCTCGGCAGCAGCTCAGTCACACCTAACGCGAACGAGAACGGCCAAGACAAGAAATTCCGGTTTAGGGAATTGCAATCAATGCTGTCATTATCTGTCATATCTGCCAAATTACAGTTTGCCTTGCCAACACCTATGCTGCGTAAATTGTTCCACAACTGTCGACCACTTAAGTGGATGTTCAGCTTGCCCGCAACTTTGTTGCGAAGTGAATAGTACATTTGCCGAAATTCTGGAAGTCGTTATCGCTTCCAACTGTTGTAAGCTCTATCGCGCTGCTACATTAAGGAACGTATTTGACTGGTAAACCATGGATTAATTTTGGTCTTGCTTCTCAAGGCTACGTGTCTGTCATAGAGATTTAAAATATTTGAATTTAAGAATTCGACTTGTTCACTAGACGACGACATGTAAAAAATGTTATCCCAACATACGTTTCTACCATTCGCTTCCAACAGGTTAGAATCTATGTGTCGAAAATCTCTATACTCAGAAGTTTGAATAGCATGATTGATGTTAAAATTAAAAGTTAGAAAAATTAAATCAAGTTTTGAAAATGCAGGCGCAGAAAGTTGGTTAAATCACTTACAAGAAATAAATCTAAAAGCGTCGGTGTGCCGCCGGGAAAGTGAGTGGTATTAAGTTGAACATTCTCATATTATTGGTCAATAAATTAGAGATTTGGGGATTAATGTTCAAATCTCCGCAAAGAATTATATTAGAGGACGTCAACGATATTTGCTACAAAAAAGGTAGAAAGAGGGACAAGTTAATATATTTGTTGGGACTATATATTGCACCTATTAACGTTTTACCTTCATCACCTATTAAGTCAACGAACAAGAATTCTATTTCACTAACTGGAGAGGATGTACATCTCGGCTTATGCTCAATTGAATCCCGGACATACTCGTAGATGGCAACACCACCACCACTACAGAATTTCTTATCAGAACGATAGAAACGATAACCCATTAATCAGCAGGAAGTATCATACAAATCACTCGCAAACCATGTTTCAGAGAGACAGATAACGTCCACATTAGAACCCTCAAATAAATCGCGAAACTCGTCAATTTTTGGTAACAAACTTCGAGCGTTAATATGGCAAACCTGAAGGCCATTGCGCTGGCTACTTAGAACTCGAATCATAGAACGCAGTGTTCGGTCTGGAGTTTGCTGATTATTTGTCATCGTACGAGGGCGTACGAGAGCGGGTCAATAAGTCCGTGACTTTTGGAATAAAACACAGATTTTTTGATAAAAAAATAATTTTATTTTTCAACGTAGTCTCCCTTGAGCTCTATACACTTTGTCCAACGCTTCTCCAATTTTTTTATCCCTTCCAAAAAAAATGATTTGTCGAGGTCCTCAAAATAGGCCTTTGTTTGCGAGATGACTTCATCATTGGAGTCAAATCTTTTTCCACCAAGCCATTTCTTCAGGTTTGGGAACAAGAAGTAGTCGCTCGGAGCCAAATCTGGAGAATAGGGTGGATGAGGGAGCAATTCATAGCCCAATTCATGGATTTTTGCCATGGCAACTGCACATGTGTGCACCCTTGCATTGTCTTGGTGGAAAAGAACTTTTTTCTTGGCCAAATGAGGTCGGTTTTTTTTTCAGATCGTCATTGAATCGGTCCAATAAGTTGGCATAATATTCCCCATTGATTGTTCTTCCCTTTTGAAGGTAGTCAATGTGGATTATCCCGCGTGCATCCCAAAAAACAGTCGCCATAACTTTATTGGCTGACAAACCCACCTTGGCCTTCTTTGGCGCCGATTCACCCTTAGAAACCCACTGTTTTGACTGTTGTTTGTTCTCTGGTGTGTTGTGATGGATCCATGTTTCGTCCACGGTTACAAAACGGCGCAAAAACTCCTCTATATTGCGATTAAACAACGCCAAACCTTCCTGTGAAGTGAAGCACACGAAATTCAATGCCTGTTGACAGGAGCAGTGTTGCTGTTTCAGTAAAGAGGACTTATTGACCCGCCTTCGTATTACGAGACAAAAAAAAAATTGATTGGTGCTCAACAAGATTAGAAAGGATTACAATTTATGAATGTGGGTGAGAATAGAGAAAAGGAAAAGAGATAAATAAATGAGTTTACAAAAGCAAAAAAAAAAAAGAAGAAAAGAGCGAATAAGTTGCATAGAATTAATTTCCAAAATCATATTCAATCAAACAAATTTTATTCCAAATTCAAACAGAACAGCAAAAACAAATAATATACTCGTATTACTCGTGAAAAGTTTTAAAAGCGCTTGTGTATTAATTATGTTCCATCTGTAGTCTGGCAACTCCTTCTAAGTCAACTAATACAGCTGATTGCTTTGGATGACGTTTCACAAATTCAGCTCCTCGTGTAGTAAACATAGAAAAAACTTGTTTACATTTCTTCAAGTGCAAAGCGAGTTTAAGAATGGATCGGTTATTTTAATGTGGGAAAAAAGACTCGAGACACTCCTTAATTCATAAGGTAGTTTGTTAAAAAGCCTAGGTGCTACCCAAGATTAAAAATTTTGGAACTGAAGAGTGTTGGATCTTGGTACTACGGCAAACCCTCTTTCACTACTTTGTAGTTCATAAGCACTTGAGGCTTGGTTTATGCGGTTACCGCTTCTAACAAAGAATACTTTCAGAACTTTTTAAAAGTAAAGATGTTTTAAAGGGAGAATGCCAAAACTGATAAAACGTTGATCCACATAATTCTTAGAATATGCTTTCGAGCCACGATTAGAGCATGGATGTTATAGTTGAAGTTGCCACCCCAGCAAACTAAACCGTACTGCATGTTAGTTTGAACTAAACCATAGTAGACAGTTTCTAATAGATTTCTGTAGCAAAAACGTCTCAAATGACACGTCATGTAAGTTGCAGTGGATAGGCATTTTTTAAAGAGCGTAGTGTGAATATTCCAACACATTTTGTTATCAATGACAAGGCAAATGTACTTACAATTGTGAACCTTGCCAATCTTGAAGCACGTTGTCGAGCAGAGCCCATTAACATCAAAAATATAGGCATTATTGGATGAGCGACAGGTTTCAGAGCATAAACAGGTGTTTTTACAGTCACGACTGTGAAAGACTAAATCCTGAGAATGGAGATTAAAAAACATTAACTCGGTCTTTTCACTAATGACTAACTTATGGATCGAAAACCAGTGCCGTAAGATTTCAAGATCATGGTTGATATGGGCGATCAAGTCTGCTTCTTCAATCCAGGGATAGACAAGTGCAATATCATCAGCAAAGGCAGTTTGTAAACCCCTCAAAAGTAGATCAAAAATAGAATTTATAAATATTAGAAATAACACAGGCCCAAGAACTGAGACTTCTGGCACGCCAGTCAGAATATCAAGGCATTCACTAAAAATTCCACCAACTTTTACCATTTGTTTTCTAGCCTTGAGATAAGATGTGAGCCAGTCAAAAAAGAACCTCTAATCCCAGCTTTTTCTAACTTAGACAATAGAAAAAGATGATCCACAGTATCAAACACTTTTTTTATGTCAATAAAGAGGGAAGCAGTTATTTTCTTGTGGTTCAGACTGGCATATACATTGCTGCAAAAATTTAAGAGTGCATCTTCTGTAGATTTACGTTCTCTAAATCCATATTGTTTAGGGCTAAAGAAGGAGTTTCTCTCAAGAAAATGTATAATCTGGCTTTTTGAGACCTTTACAAAAATTTTCGAAAAATTTGAAAGGGTCTATAATTATTTAAAACTTTCCGATCACCTTATTTAAAAATGGGCCTAATCTCCGTTAGTTTTAAACTAGAAGGAAATGTACCTCTAGATATACTTTTATTGAAAATGTAAGCTAAAACATCGACAATGCTAAGAGAAATATGCTTTATAAAGACATTTGAGTAGCTTTTCCGGGAAGATGAATTTGATTTATTCAGATTCATTATTCCCTTATACACTTCAACCCGGCTCTTCCGACTCATGACTGGAAAGTCGCGAAACTGGAGGAACTAAGGGATTCTTATAGATGCGCGTTAATTGTGATCAATAAGGAATCCCTTAATCCTCTGGCGCAGACGAAAGGCATGATTCGGTTCGGATTCGAGTCCATTCACTTAAGGGTGTACAAAAAGGATGAGCTGGATGCTGATAAGCAACCTCCTCCTCCTTTAACACCTGACATCACAACCTTGGATCTTGGAGCGTCGATATCGTTTCCAGAATTGGATAGCGACGACTCCAATCTGTCCGAGGTGACTACCAAGCCGTCGGTCTCCTCTTCTGACACACTGTCGGAAATGGAAACCGATGACGAAGCAATTAGAGGTTCTACACGATCAGGGATAGAAGATGAGCTCTTGGGCACATCTTCAGAATCGGAGGACCTCAACAACACCGTGGTGGAGGCGACTCTGGAAGACTGTAGCAATGATACGGTTTCTCCAAATTAATCTCCACCACTCAAAAAAGGCTTCGGCCGCACTCATTCTGCGTCTTTCCAAAAGCGCAGAAGACATAATTCTAATCCAGGAACCATGGATTGCAGAAGGCGTGGTTAGTGGACTTAGGACACCCACATACGTTCCGCTCTATACAAGAGACAAAGGTAAGATTAGAACTTGTATATTAGTGAAACGTAGCCTTAATGTATTTCTACTTCCCAACCTCAGTGAACCTAACCGTTGCCAGATTAGAGACTGCCAAAGGCTCTTACTGGCTGGCATCGGCTTACCTTGGCCACACCAAGTGGGCCCTCTCCCTGGTGATAACCTAGAAAGGGTGGTACTGGAAGCAGGAAGGCAAAAAACTGGCCTCATAATCGGATGCGACGCTAACGCACATCATACGGTATGGGGCAGTACCGACATCAATGATAGAGGTGAGTCACTTTTCGACTATATTTTAGGTACTAACCTCTTTATTTTCCCGAACTACCGGAAAACTGATTGGACAAAATATAGAGGAATACTGTCGGAAACGATATCCTCTACACTATCAAGTCCCCAGCGTTACACCAATGAGCTCGACATGAAAGTCAGGGAATTTACTCTGACTCTCAATAAGGCTATGGCCGCTTCCTGCCCTCTTATTCAACCAAGAGGCAAGAAAAAGCCACACTGGTGGACATCGGCACTAGGACTGCTCAGAAACGCCTGCAGAAAACTTTTCAACGCAGCAAAAAGCACAAGAAAAGTGACCGACTGGGACTCATATAAAGAATCCCTCAAATTATACAGAAAAGAACTGAGGAAGGCAAAGCGACAATCCTGGAGGTCATTCTGCGACATAATTACAGAAACCTCTGAGGCTTCGCGGCTAAGAAAAATCCTCTCCACAAATCCTATGATGCCCAGCTGTTTGAAAAAAACCGATGGCTCTTGGACAACCTCAAGTGATGAATCACTCAACCTGCTTCTGGACACCCACTTTCCAGGTAGCTCCCAACTCGCGGCCAGTAGCAGCCCAAACAAGCCTACTGCAACCGTGACCAAAATTCATGGTCTGATTACGAGAGACAAACTGCTCTGGGCGCTGCATAGCTTCAAACCATACAAGTCTGCTGGTCCGGACGGTATTATACCTGCCGAGCTACAGAGATCCTCAGATATTATTCTACCAGTGTTGGAAAATATTATGAGGAGCTGTGTAGAACTTATCCACATTCCACTGTTATGGAGAGAAGTCAATTAGTATTCATTCCCAAAGCTGGAAAATGTTCTCATGTAGTCCCAAAGGACCTCAGACCCATAAGTCTATCATCATTCCTTCTGAAAACTTTAGAACGACTGATCGAATATGGATCGAGCTAAAGTTGATCCAAGACTTCTGTCTACGGCTCAACATGCCTACTGTAAAGGAAAGTCGGTGGAAACGGCTACAATAGCTTTATTCTCTTGCAAGAAAGCCATTGGGAACAAATGGGGCCTTCAACCTCGCATAATCCACTGGCTATACATCTCGGTCATAAGACCGCTACTTACTTACGGGGTGGTTGTCTGGTGGACGGCCTTAGAGAATGCAGTCAACCGCATTAAACTAAGCAGAGTCCAAAGAACAGCATGTCTATGCACAAGCGGAGCCTTGCGGCCTACCCCCTCTGCGGCATTAGATATTCTGCTTCACTTGACACCCCTCGACATATTTAGCAAGCAAGTAGCTGCGACTGCAGCTATTCGCCTTAAAGCGACTAAACAGTGGACAAATAATTCATTTGGCCACGCCAACATTCTTAATACATTAGGAATCCTCACAGAGAACACCGATTACACCATACCTGAACTTTGGTTTGACAAAAACTTCCATGTAAGCTTCCCCTCTAGATCATTCTGGGAGGAGGATGCTTTCATGGAGGACAAGTCAATCCATCTCTACACAGATGGATCTAAAACCGACAGCGGAGTTGGTGGCGGTGTTTTCTCAGATAAGCTAAATCTAAGCCTCTCTTTCCGCCTTCTAAATCACTGTAGCGTGTTCCAGGCGGAAATTTTGGCGATTAAAGAAGCTTTGTCCTGGCTGAAGAAAAACGTGATATCTGCAAAGGATATCCGCATATTTTCGGATAGTCAGGCCGCCATCAAGTCCCTGGACTCGGTCTCATTGTGTTCTAAAACTGCCCTTGAATGCCGATCATCTCTCATGGAGATAACAGAGCAGTTCAACATTCACCTCTGTTGGGTGCCGGGCCACAGAGACATTCCAGGGAACTGCAGAGCCGATGAACTCGCCAAAATTGGAACCACTCTACCTATCCTACCGGACAAAGGTAGTATAGGTATACCAATCGCTACGTGCAAACTAACACTAAAGCTAGATGCCAATAAAAGAACGGACCTTAGGTGGACTGCTGGACAAACATGTCTAGCGACCAAACAGATCTGGCCAAGGCTAGATCTGAGTCGATCTAAGTGTCTGATCCTTTTAGATAGGAAACATCTCAGCGCCATAATAGGTGTCATTACCGGACACTGCCTCATAGGCAAGCACGCAAGAAGGCTTGGCGCTTTTACTAACGATTTCTGTAGAAGCTGCATGGACGAGGAAGAGGAGGAGACAATCCCCCACCTACTCTGCACATGCCCAGCTCTCTCTCAGAGAAGGAAGCTTCATCTAGGAGCTTTCTTCTACAACGATCTAAACAATCTAGAAAAAATAGACGTTAACAGTCTCCTACGCTTTATTATAAGCTCAAACTGGTTCCAGTAGTAAGAAGATCATAGATCCACTTGGCATCACAATAGGCCAATAGGCCTAAGTGGGTTGGTATTTCCAACAGCCACTCTTATCTAACCTAACCTAACCTATACACTTCAAATGAACTCTATAAAGAAACTGTTTGATTGGATTTCAACTTATGAAAAACTCATTAAAAGTCGTGGTGATAGAATCATAACTAGTTAACTGCACGTTATTTATTTTGACACAGGTTGGCGATCCAGAAGAAGTCTGTTTGTTAAAAAGTTCATTTATTACACCCCCTCCTTTGTTGCAGGAAAATTTTGCTGCAGGAAATTTATTGATATAAAAATTTTCCTTGGTTATAGGAACTGCAAAGAAACTAATTTCTTTGTAAATCTTCAGATGGGTGGGTAGCCGTGGCTCAAGTGGTAGTGGACTGGCTTCCAAATACCAGCCTCGCCCGAAACACATATCCATGTTTTCAGTTAACGAAAATCAAGTACGACGAGTAGTTGACTAAAAATCAACAACAAGCCAACCTCCACTAAGAATTTAGTCTACTCATTAAATGCTGGATGCCACCCATGGAGCCGAACCATCTTTCTTTCTCCCTCTATCCCATTCTATAAAAAAAACTTAAGTGACTTGAGTGTTAAGTGACTTCAGACGGACATCGTTAGGAAATTTTCTGCACTTAAGGCGTAATTTATTTTTATAGTAAATTTTTTTTACAGCAAATTCATAGCCATCCAAGTCTTGAGCCTTTTTAATTTAGGTCTTTTTTAAAACATCAAATGCACTGGAGGATTCCGATTCATTGAATACAACTGACCAATTTTCGCGAAGTAAACAAGCATTAGGGTTATTAAAATTTACACGTTCATTACGCTGTAGTGGTATGTACTGCTTTGGAGGTTTATTCGGTGATTCTAAAATCAGATACCGAGCTAATTAACGATAAATTTATATTGCTGTGAAGTCGAGGGAAAATGTGGTCAATGTAAGTTGCAGAAGAAGCAGTGATTCTAGTGGGTACATTTATACAAGACTCTAGACCATTAGCCGCCATTAGATTCTTGTAGTTAACTAAGTCAGTAGTATCCCTACTTAATATCCCCAACAATGAAAAGATTACTGGCATTATATATACTTAAAAGTGAGGATAAGTCCTCAATAAAAACACTTTTAAAAACTTTTTAGACACAAAGGCAAACCAGATTGTGATTCCCTAGAACTAAAGAGAGAAATAGATTGACACTTCCAGCCCAAAATTTTCATTCCAAAAGACAGCGACACCACCCGCAGTATAGCTATTATTACAATTAGGAGCGAACTTATATCCACGGATATTATAAAAGTCTTTTTGGTATTCATATTTCCGATATGAAAATTAAATCCGGCTTGTTAGTAAATGAATCAATGTGAGCAATGAACAGATCAAAATTTTTCCACAAACTCCTTATATTTTGATGGAGAAATTAAAAATAATTTTTTAGTATATCATTGTGAAAAACACTTCTAAACATTATCTATGGGAATGCAAATAGGAGAAATTACAAAGCTCTCGTCTTATTAGTGAAAGGCAAAGCAGAACCGTCTGTTTCCCAAACATATTTCCAGTCTGAGTCCTCTTGAATCGAATACATTGATACATGTCGCTTTTAAAAGATCTCCAAGATGTACATGTATGACATGGAATTGACTCCATTACAAAGGAATATATATGAAATGACTGCTCACCAGGTTACGCAATAAAACTCACTAGTTCATCATTGAGAAAGGACACTTGCAAATTGAAATAGGATTCGGGGAATTAAAGTCCATTTTAAGCAGCTAAAATTCATATTAAATTCCTAAGGAACGCACAGATAAAAATGTAAAATATTTAGATCAGTTAAGTAGAATGTCTAAGCCCGTCCCTTCAATTCACAGTCTTCACCGTCCCTTGACAATTTGTTGCAAAAACTTATATAGACTTGTTTACACATTTTATCCATCGATTGATTTTGGAGTCGATGTCGGGACTCGAATTTGCTTATTTTCAAGGAATGAATTTTATGAACCATCGTGTTGGATAGTCTGGCTTCTATAATAATTCATCCCGATGTAGTTGGCATCTTTCAGCATGTATTTCACTGATTTCTTTATTGCCTCTGAGGCGACTAGAAAACAATTGATTTGATATGGCACGACAAAGCTTTCAGTTGTTCACTATCCACTTTAGTGGAATAATTTCGAGGAACACATAATACAATGCACTACTCTAAGCCAATTCCAGTTAAAAACACTATTGAGCGTGGGCCCACGTTGGGCGCCAATTGTTTTGTTTTCTTCTCTCCAAGGATAACCATATTACCACATTCTTTTCACATTTTTCCAAATATTTTTATGATTGCAAATCTGCTATATTAGTTCAAGAATTCCAGCTCATAATCCACAGACTGAGCCCCAGACAACATCCCCATTAAATATGACCAAAATAAAGAAACAATCATAGCAGGTGTTGAATTATATTATAGACTCTTGGATTTCTCTTGTATCAATAAAGTAATGGGAACCATATAATCCTCTCATAACTGCCATAACTACGTTTATGGGATTGCAATAAATTTAGTCTGCACATACACACACGTATTAACGGTCAACAGGCAATCCCAAAACAACAAGTCGAGAAAAAAATCCTAAAATTAAGAAAGATAAAATATAAATCCGATAACATACACAGACAGTAATTTTTAGCTCTGAAAAATCTCGAAATACCCCCAAGAAGATACAAAACAAAACAAAACAAACAGGAGAAGTAAGTATCGACTAAGCTGTCAGTTATGTTGTGTACATTTTTGTTGTGGAAACCCTGAAGGAAAGAAAAAGAAAAGGTTTGGCGGTTATCCTGATTGACGGACAGATAATGGACTCTGGGTATAACAAACGGACCATTTGAAATTTCCTAATAATCAAGCAAATCAATGAAGCCGCCATTAGCCTCTGTTTCTAGTGGCCGTTTAAGTTAAGCACAGGTGTGAGAGATTTGACGATTATCTACATAAAGACCGTCGCCCTCTAATAGGGCACTCATACAATTTACCCCTGAGACTATGTTTGGTTCAGGTTCAGAGGACTGAATCAAATTTGATCGCCCGATAACGGTTTACCCAGCATAATGCTTTCGAAATTGAATCAAATGGAGGTAGGGTATCCTCGTATCTTTGTACACCGACGTGTGAGAGGGAATCTCAAGTGTCGAGTCCTGTATTTATTTTCTATCTCACCCTGGTTGCGGGATAGGTATTGGCAGTCCTTATTCGCTGGTGATTGTGTCATGAGTCCAGGGGTAGAAAAAGAAAATCAAAAGATACTCGTGCAAGAGTGGAATATACGAATATGCGAGCAATATAAAGGAGCACCTTAAGCCGAAATAATAATTTGCAATTTCACACCTGCAGCAAATTTGAAGGCATACTGATATATTTTATGGTTGAGCAATATTGTGTGTCCTTTTTTACTACGGCTACAGTGATCGTCAAGAAAATAGAACCACACACGCAAAATGAACAAGGCTTGCATGGGACTTGTCATGCGTAAGGAGAATTTAATTATTACGAGTATCTCGGCTTAGGAGGGCTCTCATTGGGCACCACTTCTATTGACTATGCATCAGAAATTTTTAAGTGACTGCTCAGTTCAGTTAGCCTTACCATAATTTCTGAGTCTTTCGTAGAAATATGCGTAAACGATTCAGTGATAAGGTGACTAAAGTACCGCCACCACCCACATCAGCGACGGGGAAACATACATAAATATTGTAGTAGATTGTTTAACAATAGTAAGGCGCAGTTTTGTCATCATTCTCACAGAAAAAGACGAAAGATGTTGTGTCACTAATGCTGGACACAGTATAGTGTTCAACAAAAGCGAAGAGTCCTGTTTCGATGACACTAAACAGTCTGCAGTCCTTCCAACGTCTCGATCAATGACGCAAAAGACTCCAGCGGCGTCCAATCCCACGATTTTTAAGGCCAGGCCACAGGTCCATTTCTAAAGATAATGGTTTTCATCAAACCATAGCAATTTTCGCCGGTAGTATGGCATGTGGCAAAATCCCGTTGAAACAAAATGTCTTGCAGAACATGTTCACGCACTTTTGGAAACAACAAATTGTTGACCATGGCTCTGTATTGGACGCCATTTCAATTTTCTTTGAATAGGTGCGGCCCAATTATGCCACCAGCCCTTGAAAGGCCTTCTTGACTTTTGCAAGAAAATTAGGTATTTCACTAGGGCGATCGTTTAGGTTTTTGCCATTTGAAGACAAATTCAATTGATTCCACAGGGACCACTATGGGCCCGTTTTGGTGCCTAGAGTCTGTATGATGGCATATCAATCCGGCCGCCAGCCGAAAATCCTCACCAGGGCATTTTTCGGGATTGCTCGGTAGCAGACGGATCACTTTTACATTTTTCTCGCTCCATATTCGACAATTTTACTTATCAACAAAACCACTGAGATAGAACTGAACCTCATCACTGCACAAAATTTGACGGAAAAAGTAGATCGATTTCTAACTATTCAAGTGCCCAATCAGCAAAGTCACAAAGCAAACAATGATCATCTGCAGCAATTGAAGCTGGCAGCCATATAAGCCAGGATACCTGCGCAAGATCTTCCACAAAGTCTATGGACATGGGCCAAATTCTTGGCCACTATTTCGAATTGACAAGTTAGGATCTTCTTTAACATTGGCCTCAACGGCGCCGATATTTAGTGCTAAAGTGTAAATGTAGTGCAAAGTTTCTCCATTGTGGTGCAGAAAGCCAACTCACTTGGTCAATTATATTGACAGTGAAATACTCGTAGCGGCCTATAAAGTATTTTTTACTGAACACTAATGTTGGAAATAAATTTCTGCTATTTGTAAAGTCTTGTAAGTCCTTTCAAAGACTTCTGAATAAAAGAATGTTGCCATATTTTGAAAAAACGGAATCCTAAAATAATTGCCTTTATAAGGGATTTATCCGCCCAAAATTCGAATTCAAAGCTCACATTGGTCAGGTGCTCCCAAAACCTATTCGATAGAATTTAAAACCGTGCGATAGAATTCATACTCGCATGTGCATCAATATTGCGCAGTTAATTAAAACCCTGGAACACATATTTTATGTCTTTTGCCATGTCCTATAGCTGTTTTTAACACCAGCGCTCTTAAACCTTCACCTGTAGCATCTGTCTCTCTATGAATGCTCGTCAGCTTACCCCAAAACCCACCTTTGGCTATTATGGATTGCCCTGCCGAGCTCCTTAAGTCTCATCGATTATAACCTGCTAACATTCAAAACCAACGTACCTACATATCGGTGTCTCTGTTACTTTCGTGTCTAATTTTCTTCATCTGCGCCGTGTGGATAGACTTTTAGAGTATCCAAAGTCACTTGAGGGAGATTACATTTAAATGGTTGTAATTTGGAGTTCGCTTGGGTTTCATCAAGTTTCTCAAGACTTTCAAGACGAATATACGGAACTGTCCACCTTCAAAACGCTGCCGTGACATACCGCCAAAGTGATATAACGCCGAATTCCAACCAAAGGCTAATTTGGCTTTATGTCACTTTGGACTGTATATCTAATTTTGCTTACCTGATTGACGTATTGTCTACAATAAGGACGACAATATTGCATTCAGTGACCAGTGTACTACACGCTGCATAGGCGCCCTGAACACCTGCATGTGAGGCCGAAGGCCGAAGGCCCATAGGGTGAATCCCTTGTAACTGTAACCCTTCAACTGTCAAGCAGGCGCCTACAAGCGAGTCTAGCGTATTTCCAGTTTGGGGTAGGTGACTTGCTTCGCTCGCTAACAGAATTTCACCCTTTTCTCTGCTGAATTTAGCTGCTCACTCGACTTCGCCGCTCCGCTAAGGGTATGTCAACAACTGTCAGGCAGGCGCCTATAAACGAGTCTGTGGGGAGAGTGGCTCACTTTACTCACTTCGCACATAACAGTGTTATTCTTATCTCAATTTTAGCATTGAACGAACGTATTTGGCCTTTTGTTGCTTGGCGTTACGTCACGGCACCCTTCAAAAATGCGGCGAATTTAATTTTTTTTTGTATTTTTCTAATGGAAATGATTTTATTTCACCGACTGTGGACGCGATAAGACATTACTTCCTTCAAAATTATCTCCAGCTCCAGACGAATAAGGTAAACCATATCCGTAAACGTTGGTCTCCCTCACTGGAGCAAACAGCAGAAAAAAGAACCAAAACCTTGCAATGACATAATGTCAGAGTTTAAAACTCTCCATCAGAGTTAAAGTTACAATATCTCATAAAGAAGCACAAAAAAACAAAAAAAAAATTATACAACAAGGGAAAAGCCAACCATATTCGGTTGAATATGTTCCTGAATATAACTGCCTCGGGCATGCTGACTCAAATTGCGGCTTAAGTTATGTGTATGAGTATAATGGCGTCGACGCCATTTACACCATTCACTCCAACCATTCAACCCCTGGATAGGTGAAACTTCGTCTTCAAAACGTTAACAGAAATTGCTGGAGGGATCTCACCTTGTTTCTTCTCGCATTGTGGCGCCATGGCATATCAAGTCCCACAGTGCCATAAACCAATTCTCCGCAACACGTTTGTATTCGTTGTTTTCGTTTAACGTGATCCCATTCAAGAGCATACATGCGGATTCGACAACTGTTCAAGAGCTAAACACTCCCAGGCCCGGTGCACCATGAGTTTAAATCACTGCTGTGCCACGTAAATGAATACAAATTGGCTTTTGGTTTAGCTTTTGCATGTTTCCTCCTTATTTTTGGTATATCTGTATTTGGTTTACCTTGTTTTGGCTTTATTGTGTATAGAGGACTCACATCTGGATGAATCTGAACAGGAACTTCCGTATTGTAAAGCTAAATTGATGATGTACGGGTATTTGATAAAATGTAGCATCTGTCGAAAAACATTGAAAAGATTGAATGCCGTCGCAGATTCGGGTCACTCTTGGGAAAAGTTTTCTTCCTTTTACTAAATTAATGATATATGTTATGTGATAACTGTCATGTGGATTTCTAGTAAACTGTTGTAATTTACTTGGAAAAAAATATTATCATATAAAAATCGGTGAACGAGTTTAGATAGTTCTCGAGTATTTTGAAAGAGGCAATAAGGACTGTAGATTTGACTTAGGCAGTTGAATATGCTACCGAGAATAAAGGCTATGTTAAGAGCCATTCCTTTAAGCAACCTTTTTATGCAGCCATTCGCTCTTGTGCGTCAAGTATGTTGTGTAGGTACAAGTTAGATCCAGTAGTTAGACCACCTGAATCTCATCCTGAGTTATCTGGTATATCTCTGATTCAAATGGACAATGGACTTAATTCAAATAAATCATCATGCGCGGGCTTGGGTTTAGGAATAATCCAGACGAGAGAGGTAGATATACTGGAAGCCAGAACAACTTAGAAATATTGAAAGGGAATTTAAAATTGTGGAGATGTGCTACTCTACTAACGTCAAGTGCATAAAACGGGTGGGGCATTTACCACAAAGTCATCAAAAACGATCTACATATAATTTTCGGATGAACACAAGAATAAAGCAAAGGAGTTACGGTCGGGGCTGAGTATATTAGGGGACTACTCTTGCAGCCTGTTGACGGACAGCTATCAGCCAAACTAAGCAGTTCCGAATAGTGAAACAAGAATAAGTCCATTGAAATGCTTTATCTGGATGAAAGAGCATAAAACTGAAGTCAAATTTACCTGAGAATTTTTGCTCTCGAGATATGCATACAAAATCTGAATAAGGATAGTCACTAAGTCCTTAATTTTTTTAAGACCTGAACTTGAGAGGTAGAAATGCAACTTCGATCTTCATAAAGTTTGCTAACCAGAGTGACAAAGCATAGTTCTGTGCGTACAGCTGATTCTCTATCTTGACTATGTGGTGTTGACCTTAAAACCATTCTATAGCCGCTCAATTTTGAATCAGATTTTACTGATATATGTGTCGGGTTTTTCTTCGAACCTCGACTGGAACCGAATATTTCGACGACCTTCCTTGAAAATGCCGAAAGCAGCTACTTTGCTCAGTCTGCCTTTCCATTATTTTTGTCATTTTTCTCGTATTTTTTTCGTTCATCGTTCAGCATTGCGCGAAGCGTATGTTAAGGGTGAACGAACGAGTGTCATGTATAATAAACGTAAAAGCTTAAGCGGCATTTATCTTTTGCTACCCCACTCTCCCAGTATGTGCCACATCGTCATTGCAATTTCTTCGGTAGCAAATTCGGTATGGTGACTCTTTTTAAAAAGATGTCCAGAATCTGCTTTGCGGGATTGGAAAAACGTTGAATGTAGATATTCGATCTTAGCAGGACTGATTCATTACCGGCTATCCCCTAGTGCCTTTATCCAATTATTAAGAGTTGCCTTAAGGCCATGTCATGTCATGTTATGTCCTTGCTTGTGATGGTTCTAAAATCGGTGAAAAGAAAATAAGTCTGGCCGGACTCGTTTATAGGCGGCTGTAGTAGAAAATTTTGCGCGATATTTAAAAGCAACGGACTTTGTACACTGCCTTGGCGTACTCCAACCTTTTTTCAACCTTCGTTTGAAAGTTATTGTACAAATCGCCTAACCAGATCTTAGAGCCCTCAACATAAGATCTCTTGGAACTCTAGCAAACGATACGCAGATCTTTCGAAACTTCATGTTCATGTAAATGTTCATCAAAACCGACAATGCCACTTTAACTGCCATGGAGTTTAATAATGTTGTGTTATCGTCTGTGTAGAACCCTCTAAAACAATTTCACGGTATGCGATGTTAGTTTCATCGATCAATAGTTGTTGCAATTTTCCGTGTCGACTTTGCTTTGTCTCCACTGGTTGGGCATTCCATTTCAGAACTTGGTGCGGGATGCATGCCATACAATCGGCATAAGTTCTGGCGGTTTGTTACAATTGCAGCTGTATAATGTTCAATCTCATTGCAGTATTTCTCTATTTTTGTGTTGTTTGCCAAATATGTAAGCATACCTTGAATGCAACTAACACTGGTAGTACTTCAGTAACACCATCCACTCCGGAAACGCTTTTGCTTTTCTTCAGAGTGGCGTGGTTTTCTTTCCTCTTTAGGGGTCGGGTTTTTTCATATTTACCTTCTTGTGCGGGTTTTCTCTATCCTTCCGGTGGAGCTTTCAACAGTCTGTTAAAGGTACACATATTTGCGCCTTGCTCTCTATTTTTTGTTCTGATACCGACTTCTACGAAGGAACAAACTTGGCTTCAGGCTGCTTTCCAGCTCCTGTCGTTGAGCGTCCAGCCTCTTGTGAACAAAGGCGTTGAATTATCCATGTCCGGTGAAAGTAGTTCACTTCGCCGTATTTCCTTATCAGCACTGACAGCGCATCATTTTCTGCTTTTCGAATTCCAACACTCTTGGCACAGACGTTTCATGAGCTCCTTTGCCTCTTCGATTGCCACTTCCACTCCCATTTCAATCTTTTTGTCGTAGATGTACTTCATTTCTGCCGCTAAGAGATCGATTGGGGTCACTCATGCGGCTACAAGTACAGCTGGTCCCTACACCGTTCGGTACGACCTTGCCATGAGAAGAGCTTCGCATCTCTACACAGCTGGCAGCCTTCGGTTGCTGTCCATAGAACCCCTGTTTACTGATATTGCGACCTTCTGCGCTCGTTCCGATATGGACTCGTTCCGTATTGATAGTCGATCCCAAGTATTTCACTGCTTCCTTGTTTTGTTATTGCTTCGGGCCCAATTTTAAAGTAGCGATGGTCGGGATCCTCTTCTTGGTGAAAAGGATTATCTCGTTTCTTTCTGTAGCTAGGCTACGGCCGTGTTCATCCATCCATATGTTCACCCGTCTCATAACATAGTTCAGCTTCAGTTACACGTTTTTCGGGTTTTCCGCATCTTTTACCATAATTACCGCGGCAACACCATTTGCGTACCCTACCAGAATGGCATCTTTAGGTATCTCCATACGAAGTATGCCATCGTATGAGAACATCCAGATTTCAGATCCTAGCATCGATCCCTGTACTGTTTCAGAGGTGATTTCCTTTCTTCAAGGGCCTTGCGTGCTATCGCAGATTAGCACCCGGTCTTTGAGGACGTCTTCATATCCAGATCTACTAAATGTGGGTGAATTTCCTACGTTTAGGTTAGGCATCTCGCAGTATTGAAGTTTCGGCCGACCAGAATCTCCGCTTCGATTTTGGATTTAAAATCCTCCAAGTTTTCTAGTTTTTGCCGGAACTCGTCTATCCTTTCGTATGGCGTGAGATAGATGCTTATTACCGTGATGGTAATGGGGAATTACCCTGCATCTGAAATCCAGATAGTAGCGGTTCCTAATGACACCGATATCCAGTCTTGCTCTTCCTTGCTCATGTATTGTTCGCTAAAAATGACCACATCTGCCGACAGTTCACTTTTGATTTTAACCAGGAGGTTGTCGTCCGTTCGACTCTTGTGAAAATTTCCTTGAAGTATCCTGGTCATTGGAAGCTGCTTTTATTTATATTTTCAACTGCTTCTCTGAACGCTTGACATTTACCTGAGCTTGGCACATGATCCAACGCTGATGGTGGAGTTTTTATATCCGCACATAGGCCGCACTCCCGATGATTTAGGTAATCGACTTTTTTATAACCTCTTTATCTACAGTTGAAGCATACCCCTTGTCTCTTCCCGTCTGCTCCGCTGTAGCTTGCCTACTGGTGTCCGCATTCAAAGAATCCAAAACATCATGAGATCTCCACCTCTCTTCCGATTCGACATTGAATCCATCCAAATTTGATACGAGGGATTTTCAGCATCTCGATAGCTGTTCGAGCAAATACGTTGCCATCTTCAGCGAGCTTCGGTTCTTTTCTATAATCACAACCTGGAAGTCTAACATCGGATTACTGACCCTATTTCTTATGGCTTCTTGAACTTCCTCCACTGTAGTTAGTTCGACCAAGTCTTTAATCTCGAGTGAAGTTTTTGGTTCAAGGTTGCGGACCGCTGCCTTAGAGTTTTCCCAAAAGCCTCCTTGTCGTTTGTCTTCGACCTGAGCTCTATGAGTCCCTCCCAAGGTTTCGTGTGGCACACTGTTTTAACAGCAGTTTCTGTGTAGTTCGGATTCGCCTTACTCCGAATCTCCCTCAGAATATCGGCATACTTTTCTTTTCCTTTAGATCTTATAAGGATCGCTGCTGGTTGTGATTTCTGACGCCTCTTCTTGCTTTATGTCGTCTAGTTTTCCCTGCCTTTAAGTTTCTCTTGACCCCGTTCTTTTCGCATCGATTGGATTGCAGTTGGTTACTTGGGTTTTTTATTAACAGCTTGGGCGTAGCTGCTTTCCTGATCGTTGCTTATTGCAGGAGTTTCCGTTTTGAATCAGCCTTTCTGGCTCCTTCCGTTGGTCCGATGGATTCCTTGTTTTGTTTGTCCACTTTCTTTACTAGGAGGCTCGATGGCGGTCCCTTACTTGGAGTTGTCTTCTCAGAAATGAGACTGTCTAAACACTTGGATTGCCATTCTCGCCTCTCGTATGTTGATATACGATTGCGGTGGAAATGCAATTCGATCCACAAACTTAAGGCTTCACGCCATTTTTTCCAGTGATTTTTCAAGTACCGCAGTGTCATTTTTGATATCTCTGCTGATATTTTGATGATATCTCGGCATTTCTGGATCTCCCGTTTGGGAATGTCCTATGTCTTAGGTCTCTTCTCGTTTTCCTCGTTTCCGTCTGGCAGATAGGGAAGATATGCCGAGATGCTGGTACTTTCCCTGGTGGCTGTGCCTATCTTACAGGGGCTCTCATTACTGTTGATGATGTATGCTGCAGGATGGTTTCAATCCTCCAAGGGTCATTTCTCATTTCACGTTCTTTTTCTGCGTTTGTAGCACTACGTTCCATGGGAGCCAATTGTTGTACTTCCAGGGCTACGTTCATTAATTCAATAATTGCAGTCATAAGACGACGACGTTCTGGGGCCCGCGTGTTCACCACTGACAGACGCCGGTACTTTTGATTCGACTCTCTCTACCGTAATATAATTACTCCTCGTTGTCCCTTATAGGATTTAGTTTTAGTTTTGTGTTCCTTCACCTAGGCTCCTTCTCATCCTTCTTTTAACAAAAGTAGACTCCGTATGTATAGAATGTCTGTAACGAGGAAATCGTTCCAGCCAGTTGTACTTCAGAAGTAGTTACTTAGTTCGTGTAACTAATTCAGGTTTCTTCAAACAGAAAGTCTATCATCAGCATTCCATATATACTACGAGTACTTGTATTTAGGTTGGTTATTGGAATAACTTGAAATTCTGCCAAATTATCGTTTCTAGTACGAACGTACGTGTAGTACAAAACACTCAAACTCAATTCAATTCGATGAAGCTTCAGTAAGTCCTCCAAGGTATTGATTCTGTATCTACGAAAAGAACAATAATCGAAACCCTATGTTTCGCCCACCACCTAACGTACTTAGGTATCTACCTCACAAGCAATCATCACTTAAAAGACACTTTGCCTTTCTGAAATGGAATCTCTTTCTCCAAATTATATCACTAACCAATTGAATAGTCAAATTGCCTTCGAAAGGATCATCTTACATTTTCCAGAAGTCTTCAAGTTTGAATCAAATTTCATGCCATTGTCATTGTCATGGATACAATTTTATACTGAGCACACAGTTCATCTTTCCTTACAATGAATTTGATGACGTCCTTCCCTTATAAGGTACATACTTATCCTTTTCCCCAGCAATTGTGAAATGGTTTCTATAAAATCGAGGACCTGCAACTTGTATCACGACTTTCGATATAGAAATTGGAAAAATCGATGAAGATTAGGACTGTTTTCAAATAGAACGATTCTCGCACCTTTCGGTGGCAGGAATGTCCTAGTTCATGTTTCTGTAACACGGTGCGTCTCTTTAATTGGAACTGATGGAGCATTAAGGCGATGTATGGATTCGTCTGCCCGTAAAATCCAAAGTGACAAAGGTGCAAATCACTTAATCTGATATACATATGTAGAAGGACATTAGGCAACCTGCTAATGGACACCTCATTACGGTGTCCACGAATTGGCTGGACATGGGGATAGAAACATCTAATGTCTCTAAAGCGAGGATGCCAAGGATTAGCTCAGATGGAAGTGTTCATAGAAATGGGATTAGTTCCTCCTCATTGCTAAGTAAACAACAAAACAAAAATTCATTTGTTAACCAGAATCAATGGTTTACCTTGGTATATGGTATCAGGCCTATAGTGGGCTGAATATCTAAGTCAAACATAATCTCTTTCTTCCAACAATTTACCTCCAGACAGAAGCTCATTAGAAAGTTGATTGAATCCTTAGAAGGTCAAAACCACTAAAGGAGCTGCAGGTGAATGGGGACCATCACCAGCCTACTCCACCTGTTTCTTATTTTGATTATATCAAGAGGCGAAATTAAAGATCATGCATCTTTGTGAAGCTTATCCTACAGGGTATTCGTAGCTGGAATGTGAAGATAATCTCATTGGAAATATTGATTGAATTTGTTTGTATGAAACGAACGAACTTAAAAATTATAAACGTACTCGTAGGTCCATTGAAATTAATTTGTCTGCGGGCCGGAGTTGTTGTTCGGGACTCATGTAAATATTTTCGGTTGATGATCCTTTTTTATTGGTTTGCTGGTTCTTGTCCTTGTCCTTTTATTAAAGAGAACATTGGCTAAAAATTGCTTCGCACGAAGGCGAGTAATTGACATTAACAGGTACATAACAGGTTTACGGATACATTTTTTCCATGTTCCTTTTTCTGTATTTCAGATCCTTGTTTTTCCTTCGATTTTTTGTTTTTGTTTTTGGCTCTGGAGCTGATGTTGATGTTTAGGCTGATTGCCAAAAACAAAACAAAAAATGGTTTCCAAATTGTTCTGCTTGGTTGAGAGGCAAAAGTTGAAAACCGTAAAGGGTTTTGCTAATAATGTCAACTGAACTGATGTTAACCCTCTACCGCATACAACGCCATATATGGCTTTTCATTTTTGCGTATAGATTTGCGGCAGAACTAAACAGTTACAAAAACCAACGGTTATTTTGTTGTATTGGCTGTTATTTGTGGCTGCAGAACGCACATTGTTTTGTTTTTCCGCTTATCATCAGCAATGAAAACCTCATTTTAGCTGATCAGTGCGCACGGTCACTTCGTAGTCGGAAAATACCGAAAATAAAATTGCTTTTTCCAGAAGTTACAAAAGAGGTAACTTACTTATCTATTTTTTTCTACAAATATATACTCTGGTAAGTAATATTTCTGTGATTGTTTTCCAATTGGTACATGTACCGCTCAGGAACTACGCATTTTATCAAACAGCCATATATGGCTGTTTATGCATTTACGAAAATATCGGTCAAACATCGACATGCCATATTTGGCTTCGTATGCAGTAACAAAAAAAAATAATTATGGTTTTGTCCATTTTTTTTATTTTATTTTACTGCAAATAGGCACCTTTCTCATGGCATCAGCGAGGTCCTTTTTCAGTACAAAAAGATTTTATTCGATTCCCGGTGATGGCTTGGAAAGTGAGGAGGAAATACCGGAGTCAGATGATGATGCAGTAGGTAATCGATCTTCGGACTCTGAAGAAGTGGTACCTGAAACCGATGAATCTTGTGAATTTAGTTCTGAAGATGAGGAACCTTTGGCAAGTTTAGTGACGAAAAAGAAAGCAGATCGAAAGAAAGAGCAGAAAATAATTTGGAGAACAAAAAAAATTGGTACATACAACGAAGAAGACTTTCCATTTTTAGGAACCTGTGAGCTCCCAGAAGCGATGTCTAAGTTTGAAACTCCAGCCGAGTTTTTTTCTTTTTTATTCACCGAGGATTTGATTGAGATGATTGTACATGAATCAAACCGAAAGGCTCTACAGGAAAATATTAACAAGCCAGCCAATATTATGCAGGAGGAAATGGAACAATTTATTGGCATTTCTCTCTTCATGTCATTGGTGAAATTACCATCAACGAGAGGATATTGGAGTTCTGAAATTGGTCAACGTCTTGTTTTTGAGACAATGACATGCAACAGATGGGAAGACATAAAGCGACATCTTCACTTTGCGGATAACGACAAGTTTATCAAGCGCGGTTTGCCTGGATATGATAAGCTGTTTAAAGTAAGGCCTCTTCTTAGTAAAATTAGAGATCGGCTCCTTCTAATTCCAAAGGAAGAATTCCTTGCAGTGGATGAACAAACGGTCCCAACAAAATGTCGGCATGAGCTTAAACAATATAATCCCAAGAAACCTCACAAATGGGGTTACAAGAATCTTGTTTTAAGTGGCGTATCCGGTTTCAGCTACGACTTCGATCTCTTTGCTGGAGAACAAAGCAACACATATCCAGAGGATGCTCCAGACGTTGGCGTAAGTGGAAATGTTGTTTCACGACTAACTGCTACTGTACCAAGACACAAAAATCACAAGATTTTTTTTGATAATTGGTTCAATAGCCCAAAGCTTCAGGTACATCTGACCAAAACGGGTCTGCTTTCGTTAGGAACGGTTAAACTTAATAGAGTACCCAATATTGATGTTCCTACAGAAAAGGAAAGGAGAAAGAAAGGTCGCGGGAATATGATCGAGAGAGTTGCAGACATAGATGGTGAAAAAGTGTCCTTTGTATCCTGGTACGACAACAAAGTTGTAAATATGCTCTCAACTTTTGTAGGATGCGATCCAATGACAAAAAAAAACGATACTGCAGAAAAGAAAAGAAGTACATGGAGATCGACTATCCAAAAGTAATAGATGTATACAATAAATACATGGGAGGTGTAGATCTTCTGGATTCAATGCTTGGGCTATACCGAATAAGTATCAGATCTAAGAAATGGCCCAAGAAAATTTTCTTCCATTTTTTGGATTTATGCATCGTAAATGCGTGGATATTATGGCGTCGAAAGAGCAACGTGTACATGGCCCTATTTGATTTCAAGATGGCGGTAGCCGAGAATTTGTGCAAGGCTCGTAAAAAGTTTTATAAAAAGAAGGGCCGACCAGCTTCCAACATTGGTACTCCGACAAGCACAAAAAAAACTTCGGATTCTTGTCATTCGACTCCGACTTCTATTCAGACGAAAAAAGCTAAGAAATGTTTGGCACGTCGTAGACCTCTGAATGCAGTCCGTTTAGATTCAGTGGATCATCTTCCAGAATGGAAAAATGATCGGAAACAATGCAAAAATGATTGCAAATTTCGAACTTTTGTCTTCTGTCCCAAATGCGGCGTTTATCTTTGCTTGAACAAAGACAGAAATTGTTTTATGTCTTTTCATATTTAACTTTATTTCGTATAAACTTATATTTTATGTACTGTTTTTTATTCCTTATTCAATAAAATGTTAACGTTGAACTACAAAAATTAAAATATTTGAATAAAATGTTTGATTAAAAAAAGAGTGATTGCATAAAACTCCATATATGGCAAGTATTTTTTAGGTTGAAAAATGACAGCTTGCATACGACGCCATATATGGCGACAATTTTTTTTTCAAAAACTGGCATAATTTTTTAAATTTTTTTTTCATGGATATCTTTAGTATGGTAAATAAAAAGTAAATCCGACATATTTTTATTTTTTTTTCAAGTGGGTCATAATTCATGCAGTAGAGGGTTAAACTCACGGAAACTTATTTTTTACGACAAAACTGTGTGGGTGTGGTTCTGATTGAGGGAGGAAAATTAATTAACTTAGGTCTCATGGGACTCTTTGTGGGCTCAATAGGCCTTTCTTTTAAATAATTCTGAGGTGAAAGATACTCGTACTGATTTTATTTATATTTTCTAGGAGAGCAGATTTTTTATGTTACGAGTATGTTTTGTTTATATTTTGATGCAGCAATTTTTAAGCCCCAATAAGTAGTTGTTTGGTCACAATCCGTCTGTGAATTGTACTCGGTAAATACTGGAAACCATCAAATAATGACAAAACGGGGAAAGAGATTGGCTATCCTTATGGCTATCCTAACAACCAATTTTGCACCCTTTGTGATTTGAATGCGAGATGGCCACAATGTTTGTATGCAATAATAATCTGTAATTTTGTAAACCGAAATATCGATTGGGAATGGTCTGATGACAGACCTAGCGATGCTGGAAAATGTGTGGGCAATGTTTTTGTGAAAAATAATAGGCTGTGTGGGTTTGTGACAGTTGTTTTAAAGCATCAACCAGTTAAATGTTTGCCCACTGTACGGCGATGGCTGTAGAATATTTCCACATTCCAACACTAACGAAAGATACGTAGAAAAATCATATTCAGGCACTTAAACACCTAAAAACTGCCAGATGTACATTAACATCTACCCGAAGTCTGCCGTGAAGGTATATGATTACCTCACCCAAGCGGGTGTATATTCGGCACCCCGGAAGAGTGATCCTGGGGCGCATACAAATAAAAGTCGACGGTTTGCGAGGTAAACAATATGATGCTTGCAGGGGGTAAACTACGTATCGCATGCTGGAATGTCGGTACAATGACGAACAAAAGTTTCGAGCTAGAAACCGTGTTATGGCGATGTATAATTGTAGCTGCTCAGTATCTGGTACTGAGCTGGGTTATTGATAAATCTGAACTCATCTTGGATTAATTTAATTGAATTCCTTTATTTCAAAAACTACAATTATTAACAATTCTTTCTTTTCTTTTTGGTTGTCTTTTGTCCCTCAGGTATGCTGCATGGAAACTGCATTACTCGTTGAAGAAGTACTCAGAATTATTCTGGTTCTCTCTGCTCATTGAATCTGACAGAGTTTTTACTGTTCAGTATAACATTCTATTAGAAAGCTTTTTACAAATTTTGTGGAGCTTTTCATCTACAATGTGGCAGTAGTTTTCTTTTTTTTGATAATAGGCGCGCACGCAAGGGATTTTATGTACCTTTAAGATGTTTTGCACATAGCGCTGGCGAAAGAAAGTTAGGGAGGGAAAATAGAGAGATACCGATGTGCGTTAATTTTAAATGTTTCCTAGTCAGTACTAGGAAATAAAGAGCTCGGCGGGGCATTCCATTAACGAGATGTACGGCTTAGGAAAGAATCAGGAGCACTGGTGGTGAAAATAGCAATACAACAGTGTGAGACAGTAGACGTTACACCGGTGTTCTTGAGTGTCAAATGATTGTGTCGTATTGGTATCACCTATGAGTTTTATCGCACGATTTTGGATCCTATCTAGCAAGTATAAAGAGGTCTTAGGGGCAACTGACCAGATGCGGGCGTTGTACTCCAGTTTTGGGCGGATGAAAGCCTTATATATTGAAGCCTAAAATCCTACACCGCTTGAGGAAACTTAGACATTTCCACAAGCATGCCGAGGATGGAAAGTTTTTCGGTCTCGACGATGCAAGTGCCATTCATTGATAATGGCTGCGTGTTTAAATTTCGCTTTATCGGCAGCAGACAGCATTAAATTCCACTAAGTTGATAGTTCCCATGAGCATAGCATACGCTGCCGTTCTCGTTCTACAGCCGAAGAGCAGGGCCGTGAGTCCGGTAACAAATATGAAAAGCAGAGAGTACTGTCATCAGCAAAGGAATATATTGGATTAGAAGTAGCAGACAAGAGATCATTAATGAAAGTTAAAAAGAGTGTCGGAGACAGAACACTTTTCGGTGAGACATACCATCAAAACATCAGTGGACCTGTTGCTACGAAAACGCATATTACCAGTCATTAAGAGGTTTCCGCTTTTCGAGATATTTCATTAGGTGACGGTTTATCAGCGTTTCCATGACCTTGAAAGAAGTGCAATGGGTTTTTAGGGGGAGGGGGAAGAAGGTTAGCATTTTTTAGGGACGGGCTGGACAAATGCTGTTTTCCATCTGCTCGGAAAGAGTCCTAAAGAGTAGGATTGCTGAAAAAGCTTACGCAGTGGTTTTGCAAGCGAGGCACAACACCTCTTCAGAAGAAGGGGAGATATACCATCTGGACCAGCGGATTTATGTATGTTGAGATCTTTAAGTACTCTTGCTACTACACGAGTGCGAAAGTAGATTCGTCCCATTAAAGATTCGACGCACTCAAGTGTAGGCGGAGACAAAGCACAATCTGGGAGTGTTGAGCTGGCCGCAAAGTGTGCAGCAAGCAAATTGGCCTTATCCAAAGAGTTGACAGCCGGAATGTCATTGTAAATGAGCGTTGGGATGGAGGATGAGGCAGAATTTCTAATGTTTTTGACGAACGACTAAAAATGTTTACTGCGTTTGGGACATTGCAGTATTTTTTGCTCCGGTTTTTTCGTATTGGAATTTCACACGCTTAGTAAAGGCATTGCAGTAATTTCTGGCTCGTATGAACTTTTTTCGGTTTTCCTCTGTCGGGTTGGTAACGGAGGACCGAAAAAACATTTCTCTAACCCTGACAGCCTCTTTACAGCAAGAGTTGTACCCTGCCTTTTCCCTACCCTTTTTGGTTTGATATCCTTCATCCGATAAGGGATAAAGGATTTCATTTCAAGGAGAATAGTGTCAGTGATCATATGAGCAGCGGCATCCACGTTGTTATCGAGGAAACATAACGATCAGTTAAATTTCCTAAAGAAGCTGTTAAGTTCGCTCCAATTAGCTTTCTCCTATTGCCAAAGGAGAATTTATGGTCAGCATACGAGGAATTAGCTGATATGGCACAATGGTCCGACGAGCAAACGAGTGAGAGTACATCAACGGGTACTTATCAGGGTGAGAAGTTAAAAATAAGTCTAGGGTATTGGCGGTATGACTATCAACGTCTGGTATTGGCGTGGGCTCATTTACAAGCTGCGTCAAGTTGTTTTCTGCAGCGAAGATCTCAACACACCAACCTTCAGGTGTTGTCTGTCCACAATATCAAAGCCACCCATAACTCTGTATATTAAACCCGGTAATAAAGATTTCAGTATTAGGATACAGGGATACAATTCTTTGAATGGAGTCAAACAGCGCATCAAAATCATTAGAGGTCGAATGTGCTTACGAAGATGGAATTTTAACCACATGAAGTTGAATTCCTGATTGGAACATGGATCACTTTGTGGTGGAGTTTGGTACTCGTAAGCTTAACATATGATTGAGTACAGACTTGAACGAATATTCCATCCTTCCCATGAGCCGGTTCTTTCCTAGACTTGGCATTAATAGACAGTAGACTAAAAATGAATAACACGGATCGAAACACAAGGAACTGTTTCTGAGCATTCGTGTACGATAGTGATCACTACGGACTTGCCGCCACAAGCTGGAGCAGTATGATCAAGCGTTCTCTTACGACTACCGCCTTAAAGCGTAATTTAAGTTTGAGTGGAATTTATCCTCCGACTAACAGAAACTTGACGAACGAAGAAATTGACCGTAATTTACTGACGATGCAAGACGTTGTCAAACGAACTATGGAGTAGACTATCCCTCGGATAGAATACTCCGACGAAGACCAGGTTGAAAAATATAGAAATCCAATAATCAATGCATTGTACGCACACAAAAGTAGACTGCTCTCAAGGCTTAAGCAGCTGTACAGACATTTCACTGACAGAAACGACTCGGAAATAAGAACATAAGTCCAGAGAGTGCCGACTCAAGCGACGGTGTTTTCGTGGTCGACCCACAGGAGAAAGTAGATTTGCTGGGAGCCTTTTTCGAGGCCGTGTATACGCTGAACAATCCGGTGCACCGTAATTATGACATTGACAATAGGGCCTACGTAAATCGCTATTATCTGCGCAACGAACTTAAAAATTGGCGATACGAGAATCAATGTTTCACCGTATTCATTGAAGAAAACGCGGCAAACGTTATCATCACCGATGAACGAGCTTCCTCGCATTTGTTCGTGCGAATGATGAACTCCTGTGCATCTTTGAGTCTCTGAAAAACAAAAAGCCGTCGGGGGTAGACGGTATTCCAAACGTCATATTAAGACACCTTCCCTTGGAAGCAGTGGATATATTTTGCATATTATCCGACGCATTGGAAAACATTGGATTATTAGCAAGATATTCGAGAAAGTGGTTAATAGAGCGTTGTTAAGGTGGGTTGAGGAAAGTATTATAATTCCGCAAAATAATTTTGGTTTTAGGGAGAGACATGACACTACTCGTATTCATGCTGCATAAGAGCTGGTCTCCAACATAAAATGGAATAAATGTAGGAACCAGTGTACGGGTACCTGCCTCGTTGACTTTGAGAAGGCCTTTGACACCGTATGGTTGGAGAGGCTTTTCTATAAGTTGACGAGAATGGGTATGCCAAAATCTTTGCTACGAGTACACGATCGGTCCAATTTTTAAGCACATTATCGATTGTGTGCAGCTGTATTTCACCAATGGCTTCACGAATATTGTCCTTTAAAGCGTCAATTGTCTCTGGCTTGTCGGCGTAACACTTATCTTTTACGGCACCCCACAAATAATAGTCCAACGGTGTCAAATCGCAACTCCGAGGTGGCCAAACGACATCAGCTCTGCGGCTGATAATGCGATCTTCAAAAACAGGGCGCAAATCATCGAGTGTAGCTTCGGCTGTGTGGCACGTAGCGCCGTCCTGTTGAAACTAAATGTTGCGAATATCCTCCTCTTCAATTTTTGTGAACAAAAATTCGTTCAACATGGCCCGATAACGATCGCTATTGACTGTAACGGCCACTCCTTGCTCATTTTCGAAGAAAAATGGCCCAATTATGCCTCTGGACCAAAATCCGCACCAAACAGTGACTCGTTTTGGGTGTATCGGCTTTTCAATGTATGCGTGCGAGTTTTCTGTGCCCCAAATGCGACAATTTTGCTTGTTTATATATCCGCCGCATTTTGATCTAATGAGCTTCATCTGAAAAGATGATTTTTTTGGCAAAATCGGCGTCTTCTCTAAGTCGATCGCAGGCCCACTTAGCGAAGGGAAAACGCATTGGATGGTTAGTTGGCTTCAACTCCTGAACCAATTGGACTTTTTATGGCGTCATACCAAGGTCTTTATGCAAAATTCGTCTCAATGATGTCTCCGAAATGTTCAATTGTTGAGAACGACGGTGAATTGATGTTGATGGTGCTTCACGCACACTTGCTGCCACAGCAGCAATATTCTCGGGTGTACGCACTGTTTTTGGCTTTTCACGCTTTGGTTTATCGATGAGGAAGTCAGTTTCTTTCACTTTTTTCACAAGATAACGAACATACGGAGCTGATGGTGCTTCTCTTCTTCCAAAATCCGTACGCAATTTTCGCACACATTCTGCAACATTAACATGATTTTCAAAGTAATGTCGCAATATTTCCCAGCATTATTCAAGCATATATACAACCATATTCATTCAGCGGAAGGATAAAACTAATTATCTGTCAAATCAGACATGAGCTAAGTGTTACCATTCACGAAATAAGCACTAGTTGGAAAAAAAAAACGTTAGATGGCGGACCCTTTATTATAATTCCGGAAAATAAGTTTGGTTTTAGGGAGAGACATGACACTACTCGTATTCATGCTGCATAAAAGCTGGTCTCCAACATAAAATGGAATAAATGTAGGAACCAGTGTACGGGTACCTGCCTCGTTGACTTTGAGAAGGCCTTCAACACGGTATGGTTGGAGGGGCTTTTCTATAAGTTGACGAGAATGGGCATGCCAAAACCTCTGCTATATATTTCGAGCAAGATCTTTGACATTAAAAATGGCTTACAACAGGGGGCTGTGATTTCTCCGATACTGTTTAACATTTACACAAGTGATCTAGTAGGATCCCTCAATCATGCCATGATTTAGTGGCGTACAGATCAGGTTCAAAAATCGAAGTCATCAATACTCTGCTGCAGCGTGATTTCGATCATATTAAGGCGTATAGCGATAATTGAAAATTGAAAATCAATTTTCAAAATTCGGAAACAATTTTGTTCAGGACTCCACTGAGATGGGCTTCTAGGGATACCAGACATATATGGCGAAATTTGGCCATCATTGGACAACACGGACTGCCATTAGCGGTGAGAAACGTAGTGAGATACCTTGGTATCTGGCTCGACAAGTATTTCAATATTGACGAACATATAGATGCTTGTCTTGCTGGGGCCAAGAAATCGTTAGTACTGACAAGTGGACTGTTTCACAGCAGTCAAGTTGTCTCAAGGGTGAAGGTCATATGTTATGTGGCACTAATTAGGCCACTTATTGCGTATAGTTGGTCCAATGTAGCGCCGTATCAGATGGAAAGGATCCGGGTGTTTGAAAGGCAGTGTCTTAGGACCTGTTTCAACTTGTACAGAACACCAGAAACAGAGTACACAAAATATTATACCAACAAAGTGATTTACGATGGGGCAAATCCGAATAGGATTGACAATCTCCTGATTAAGATGATTCGAAGACACACTACGAGGGCAATGACAAACGATAATAACCTGATCTTTGGGGCTTATTTCCCCAATGAAATTTAACACGAGAGCTCACTTCTATCGGGCTTTATCCCGCCGGAGGCATCTCTCCATATTGATGCTAAAGGGTTAGTGCAAAGCAGGGATGGTATCCCGGTAATATACATTCGTCGCAATTTGGAATGTAGATATACCAAGAATTTGGACTATGACATAGGGCCTCTCTTCGATGTAAATTTCGGGTGATTTGTTTGGATGGTACATGAGTGGTGACTAGGATCAAATTTTAGTCATCGGCGCCGTTTCGTGTCTGTATACATTTTGTAGTAGTTTTGAGATTTTTCGGTCGTTTTTCTTGCTTCTTTCCAGTCCTAGAAATCTTAAAGTGATTTGGGGGATAAAGTTTTCTGACTGTATGATATTTCTGACGTTGTGATGAGCATCTTCGATGGTTTTTAATTCTCTTTCAAATGCAGGATAAGAAGCAGTGTATCACTTGCTTTGACATTTTGTGGTATTCATTGAAAATCTTATCGAGGGTAATTTGTGCGAAACTGTGGCGAAATACACTACCAATTGACTTCCAAATTGAACGATTCAGGGTTCAATACAGCTCCAGCAGCTTTGTTCGATTTAAGCTTAGATTTGGCTGTGTTTACTTCATCAAGATCGGGTGAACAGAATTGTTGATCTACATCGTCCAGATTGAATGGTTTATTCTGACTGATAGCAGTATTTGGTTCGTTATCGTCGTTACAGAAGCGCTCTTTAAAACCATTAGCATGGACTGCGACTCTACTACCATACTGCCTTGTTCATCTCTACAGGCCTTACTTCGGGGTTTGTGTTTGTTTCATGTTTTTTTTAGATTTTAATAAAACTTCCGAATCTCATTGCTTGAGTAGCATCACTCAATTTCCTCCACTGCGCGCTTCTCATACTCCTTATTAGAAGCCGATGTTCATTTGTCTCTTGGTAGAGCTCGTGAGCAGTTCTATTACTTCTATGCAGCGCCGCTTTGTATACCTTCTGCTTAGCTGGGCTTTCTTTGTGGTGGCCGAGTGCAATCCAGCACATCAGAAGCTGCATCTCTGATGGTAATGTTGGCAAACCTGTTCTCCAGATCCCATTATGAATATCCGGGTGTGAGAAACGGGTGCTAGCTACGACAATGTTTTGCCCCGCCGCAAAGTCGGTTAGCCTGATATAGCCTGAGGCTATAATTTCCGACAGTATTACCAAAGATGCCCTCTCTTTCTAGATGTGCATTAAAGTCACTGAGGACAACTTTAATTATATAACTAGGGCACTGCTCGTAAGTCTTGTCCAAGACCTCGTAGAATCTACTTTTGCTATCGTCATCTTTTTCCACTGTGGAAGGCGTACGCGCTCATAAGTCTAATGTTGACAAATTTAGCTTTAATACGAGCTCATTAACATGCCAAAAACTCAAGGCCTCTTGCCTGAGTCTGCTTTTAAAAACGAATCCGCATCTAAATAGTCTCTCTCGATAACAATCGCTATAGTAGGTATCGCAGTTTGTCATCCTCTTTTTGTCCGGTCCATCCTATTTCATTTGTCGGATATTAGTAACATCTGCTTTGCAGCAGTCCAGGGCCTCCACCAATTGATTGGCAGTACGTGGCTTACTAAGGGACCTAACATTCATTCCACGTATAGATCCGAACTTTCTTCTCCTTATTTCGGTTGCTGGGGTTGTCAACAGTAGATCCGTCTATATCCGAGGATTTTTGTTGCTTCGGAACTTAGTTTATTTTTCCATGGCAGGGCAGTTACCCCAGCGGCACAACCCCCAACCTGGAGGACCAGTTCCATTAGGACACTGATTTAGTCTCAGAACTCCCGGGCAATTTTTTACTTTTTTAAAAGTAAATGTCTCTATTCACCTCCTAGCAAAATCCGCGGCTGTAGGAATCCATTGGTAATCGTCGGGTATTACTGGAAAATAAAACAACAGCTAATACTACAAAGCATTGGGTACTACTAACCGTCTGAATGAGACCTGTGGGTTTTAGAGTATTGACAGACAATTACATACATGCTTGGTTATATCGTTTCGCATTCCATTCCTGGTGGGTATCACTAGCTAAGCACCCTCTGCATTGGATTCAGGTGGATAACTGAAAAGTATTCTCATCATTACTTCTCGAATGACTTGACAATTGATTTTAGCTGATCATCCAGCAGTTGCCCTTCTCGAATCTCGTTATTTCTTCTGGTAGGTATATCGATGTGAAAAGGAGAAATTTCACAGTGTGTGGTCATGTGCACTTGTTCGTTAGAAGAAGTCGGAGATAACATACTCGTATCATCTAATGAATATTGGCAAGTCTGCCATTTGGGGACTTGGCGGCCAAGAACCATTTAAACTATCGAAAATCTGTTACGAGTTACGAGATTATGGTTAGTTCTTCACGCTCGGTTGTCGAGTAGTTGCGCTCCGCAGGAATGAAGACTCTGGAAACGCATGCTATGGGGTGTTCATCGGATTTGTCCGCCGGGGCCAGAACAGCTCCTATAGTATAATTGCTGGCATCTGTCTTCAAGCGGAATAGCTTGCCGTCATGAGCTTGTTGAAGAATTGGTATTAAAAAATGTCTGTAGCTCTTTGCCCCAATTTCAAGAGCCATTTTTCCTCGTAAGTTCACTTAATAGTTTGGATACATTGACAGAGTTTTTTAATGAATCATCGGTACCATCAACACGGTTGAAGGAATGGTATAACCTGCTTGGTATTTTGAGGTTCTGTTCAACCTGAAATGGCAGCGGGTTTGTCAGATTGCTGTGTCTTTATTTGCAATTAAGTGTCCAAGGAATTTTACTGTCGAGTCTTTCTCTTCGCCGGCTACTTGAGCAAACTAAAGAGGTCGTCGATGAGCCCTTGTGATGTGACTGGTGCCTTTCTTAAGCCGAAAGTCATTCGATTAAAGCGAAACACATTATATTCGTTCGTTTACCTTACTTACAAGCTGTGACAAATATTTGGTTATATGCAAGACCTCTTTCTTCGGTATGACTTTTGTCTGGCATCGAGGGGTTATTGGCATTTTTCGGTAAAGACCTTTTAATTGGTGCAAGAATAGGGCTTAGTACTTCTATATTGGTAATGACGGCTACATTTATGCCCAGCATCAGAGATTTTAGACAACCTTGGTGTGAAACGGGGTCACAAAAATTAAAAACTTTCTCCTTTCCATCCGCAAAGTACCAAAAACTCTGGCCTAGATCCAAAACCATACCATTTCCCTCGAAAATCAATACAAATTCAGGTTCTATTGCCAGTTCTCGGTCTATTACCGATACCTATGATGGTGTTTGCAATAAAAATCCCTTAAGGTCTGCTAAAGTGTCGTCACCCTCCATCTGGGCATTTCTTTCTGAAATCGATAGCTCTGCTGTTCTAGCCTTAATTTAATAGCTCTTCGAAAGTCTCTTGGGACTTCATCCCATAGATGAAGACACAGTAATCCATATATCATGTCAACCAACAAAAATTCCGATGACACTGGTTCTGGGCGTTGTGAGAATAATGCGCGATTAGTGCAAATGAAGTCATCCATTGACTCCCTTTAGGTTTCTGCTTTTTATCACATCTCCCTATATAATAAAATAATTTTTTTTTTCACCTGAAATATTTACTATATAGGTGGAGCCCTCTAGTATAATATATCCATAAAAATAAGCTGCTCAGGGGCTCGTAATAAGCGGGTTGTTGATATGTTTAAGCTCAACTTTGATTTATTTAATTTAATTATTTTATTTCAAAACGCTACGATTATGAACAATAGTGAGTAGCAATGGAATTTTTATTTTGGCTTGAAATATAATTGATACCATTAGTTATGAAATATGATATAATTCAAATGTCCTCCATAGAACCGCTGGCAGGAGTGGATGAGTAGATGCGATGTAACCAATTTTCTACGACTCTTTCTAGCACGTTGCACGTCAAATGTTCGCCTCTAAGTCATCGTAAGTTACTGACTTGCTGGCATAAATCAGAACCTTATGTAACCCCAAAGATAAGAGTTCTAAGACGATAACCGAACTTCGTCCTCAAGAAGAGATACGCACTCTGCTACAACTGGCACCATGTTGTTGATTCCACATATCGTTCAAGCATTCAGTTCCAATATATATTGAAAAAAGTTGGTTCATCGCGAGTGCCAGCAGTCTTTGACTTTCGGCAGAAATGTGGAAAGGGGATCAAACCATAAATTTGTTCATTTATTGTAGAATGGCTGCTGTTGGTATACCTTCGGCTATACTCCGTATACTCCGGCTTTAACAAAGCCTAGTTGCTGAGGAAGATTTTCCAGTTAATGACCGGACCATATTCCATTTTCATTCAACTTTAGCTTTGGGGCAAATACGATATTAAATGGATATATAGCCAAATATTTTCGCAAAATATACAATAGGAACATTTGGGAGAAGCGCATGTAACGCAATCGTACCTGAACACGAATTTGAATAAACAATTTGAATGTAAACGCTTTTGCAGCGTAAACCGTCCCAAAATTAAGAGATGGAAAATCTGAAAGACTAATGTGATATCTGTCAGAAGGAAATCAGAGAATACTTATTTGAAAAATTGGGCGCATCTAATCTGACAGGTATTAGAAAGGCAGCATGAAAATTTTCTGAATGAGGAGAGCAATCTGATGTTTTCGTCCTCCAGAAAGACACCAGTCATCCGTAACGACTCGACTCTTTTCTTAGCTCAGAATGTGGCAAAAACTATTTTTGAGCACACGGCAAAGTTAATTTCATGTTTTCACAACGGCACGAGTTCTGATATCCATCACGCCAGAGACAAATAACAGTCATCAAAAGTCCAGTGTGTGTTGTTCCAAAGATCACTTCTTTTTAAACGGGAGATGAGATTTATAGTGCAGCCCATAATATGAATATCAAGGAGAGGGAGATTCATTATTGTGTCGTGAGGACATTAAACATGATTCCTGTTGCTCGTAGTCTGGCAAAAAGAACAATAATTCACAATATATTTTTAAAAGCTTGCCTAGTTTACTAAACAACCGATGCATACCATATAATTGGTATCGCCTTAGCTGTGTAGATCCAAGGGACTCTCTTCGGTGAAAAGTTTTTCCGAAATCTCGACAGCGCCTTGCAGGTTTCCGATGTGACATATTTAGTCCAGAAAAGTGATTCGTACATGCCCTGAAATAGTCTATTGTCATTCTTGTACGTTATTTTTACTAAAATTTCTCAGTCTTCCGAAGAGAGATATGTAAGTAAGCGCTTAATTGAAGTGTCTGCAATGCTAGAAACTACCACGTTAGAGCTGAGAATCTGCAGCCTGATATTCATAGAGATAGCATTTGTTTTTTCTGCCGACAACCTGAAGAGTCATGCAATCTGCAGTTATGCTCATATGAGAACCAAATGTCAAATCCCTAAGAGAGGACGCTGCAAAATTTTGCGTAAGCTCGGGTCCTGAAAAGCTCTCCTCTGAGTATCGCTTATCAAGTTCATCGGCGATTTCATTTGACATGATTACATTGTGCTCTGGAACCCTGTATTATAACGCTCCGGTTGGGAAGTCGCATGAGAGTCCGCAGCCATTAGAATTTATAAGATTCGCAGAGAACTTACCGTATCTGCAGAGATAAAAGAAAAACGCGTCTTGTTTCAATGACAGTATAAAAGAGAAGAAGTTTATTTAGACAGTTCAAAAGCTTCGTCTGTTCTGTTTCATATGTTTCATATTAACATAGAGTTTACATTGGATTTAGGTTGCCAATAGGATCTATAGGCGCAGCTTGACAGTCGCAATAGGTGTCTCATCTCCTCTACTGATTTTTTACAATATACTCGTAGTTCGTTGCCATCATATCTCCGCTTTGAAATCTAGCGTTTTTGTCCTCCAGAAAGACACAAACGCCCCATTCTCAATCGGTTTTGGAGCCATCCGTGAAGACCGGACTACATTCCTCGCCTGTCTCAGATTCTGGCCGAAACCATTCCTGGGCACAGGCAAAGTCGATTTCGTATTTTTTTTCCGCAACTGGAGCTCTGGTGTCACTGCATCAGATTACCGTTTGACCATTTTACCAGAATCAAAAGACAGTCGACGCCCGAGGTCTTGAAAGCTCCAGTGCTTATTGTACCAGATACCACTCCATGAGGGATTCATCAATGGTAAAAGCTGTAATAACGCATCTTCGTCAAAACTGGTTCCATCATATAACTAACGTATAGGATATATTTGGCCTTATCACAGTCGTGTAGATCTAGACAACCTTTCTCGGTGACAGGGCACATGGATTGTCAACAGCTCCTTTGCACAGCCAGGAGGACGACAGCGCCTCAGAGGTTTTCTACGAAACTTGTTTATTAATGACACCCAAATACTCAGCTTCTCTGGGGAATGGTGGTGATGACTTCGAACACTAAATCAGCCAGACCAGTCAGCTTCCTCTTTCTAGTAAAGAAGACAACCTCAGTTTTGAGAGGATTGCAATATACGATCCAACACACAGTACAGGTACATCATTTGCGTACGCTTGCGCATAAACGTCAGAACTATTGAGCGCTTTGAGCAGTGAGTCAACCAATATGCAAGTATCGGAAACCTAACGCCTCTTTGCGAGCAACCACTGTTTACTCATGCCATTACTTATTGGTCGCAGTCAGGACCTGCAATCAGGGTCCTGTTCACCAGCATGGCTTTTATCCACAAAACTTATGATTCATCTACGATGTGTTGTCTGGTTGAGTTACGAGTACACATGATGTCAAAAGGTGCGTTGTTGAAAATGCCCAGCACCTATTCCTTCTTTTCGAGTACGCCTTCAATTCTACTGATCAGGTTTTTAAGTGCACTCTCCTAGGATCTTCCGCGTTGGTAGGCAACTTACATTTTAGACCGAGGATGGATTCGTAAAGCAGTTTTACCCTTATAGAGCTTGACCATTTTCCCCATGCTCTTCAATGTGAATGAATTCAGACTAATAGGTCTGAAGCATTTGGTGATCGTGTAATTATCTCTTCCGATTTTCGGTATCAAAGCTGCTCTCAGTGTTCGCTAGGGCTTCGGTATGTATGCCAGTGACAGGCTAATAGTGGAGTTTCTCTCTGATCAATACCTTTATATGGCATAGCTGGGTACATGCCATCGGTATCAAGCGACTTGTAGCCATCAAAGGAAGCAACATCATTTTTGATGGCCTAATCCGTCATCATAACCGAAGGCGGCATGCTGTGCTATTCATGTCACTAGCAATAGCAGGACTCTCTTACTTTGATCTACGAAGATTGCAGTCATCTTTCAAATACCAAATGACAAAATGACCTGTTTATAAGTTTTCTGGTTTTGTTATGTACCTGCTTCAGTTTTGCGATCCAGCATGGAACGGGCAATCTGCAGGAGAAGTTTTTCCTTGTAGAATACTGAATTCGATATATCGTAGTCCTAGAGATGATTGTGTCTTACGTAAGATTTCCTACAGCCCGAAAAGCTATTCTGATTATAAACATCACAGCTAATTCTAAGTTCCATCTTCCTGGCATCAGAGCATTCAATGAGTTCATCTTCTGTCTTCAGGTGGCAAGGAGCTTTAATTTTAAGGTTACACGAGTCTTTATATCTGAATAAATTAAAACCTATACCGATGAACAGAACATTCTATTTTTATTGTCTTCAGGTATAGCGTTAACCAGTTTGGGATATTATGCCTCATAATGGAGAGTCCTTTAAGGTTGGTAGAGAATATAATGAATGCAATTATTTTCTATTGCCTCGCTGATTATTGAAACATTAAATTAACCCATTCTCTTAATTTACAAAATATGTCGGAACCCATCCTTGCTATATACTCGTATGTATCCGATTATAAAATGTTGTTCTTTTTTTCAGGTTTTACCCAGCAAGATGGCATAATCGATCTTTTATGGTAAGTTGAATTGCTCAAAAGGAACTTATCCGCAATATGTTTTCTTGCGTTTATTTAGAGCTACATCCTGCTTAGCTAACATGTAAATTCCTTTCAATGACATCACCAACTCTTGCTTCCAATCTTATATCTTTAAAAGAGAACTTTGTACAGGATTTTAGGTTCTTCTATAACACTTCAAGGCCACTAGTACTGTAACTTAATTCTTGAATTCGAAAAATGGATTTGTTTGACAAGTGATGTGTGCCCTCCTCAAAGGACAAGTAATCAAATTATGTTTTAGATTTAGATTGAAATGGAACATTGTACAACATTCTTGGTATTACATAGGTTTATTATATAATAATTTAAGGAGATATAATTCAATAATTCATTTAATAAACTTTAATTAGCTTCTATCCAATTTATACTTAATTTATTTAAGGTAATTCACTTTATTATCTGGCTAACCAAGAGTTATTATCATTTTTTCTTATCATAAAATGGACTTTGGACACTTTGTGGTTAGAAGAACTGGTAGCAAGTACTTTTTGAAATAATTGAGTATGTGAAGCCGCACACAAAAGAAAGACGCCTTGGAAGGAAGTAGATTTGGGATACATAGATAGTGACAAAGATTTTAGGTAAGAGAATGGAGACAGTAAAGAAATTAAACTAATATTTGCCTTAAATAGCTTATGTCACATGTAAGGAGTAGCCAGTTTCTCAAAAATTTTAGGAATATCGATTTGTGTCCTATGTGAATGCGTATATCCGGAGGCAATCTGATATACATAAAAGGAGCAGCGGCATTGTTCTGTTCTAAGTCTCGGAACAATCACTGAATTCGATGAGCGCAGCGAATACACTTCATTCCTTCTTATGTAGGTATGACCACCTCGAAGGTAGAACAACCTCAAAACCTTGTAAATATTCAGATTTAGCAGCGGTAATATTTTTGTTGATTGGAACATAGGATGGGAGGGATAATCTTCTTTTGAGCAATGATAAGCGGATGAAGGTTACTAACATACGCACTTCGCCAGCAAGTTTTACCATACTCCAAACGAGAATTGATTAAGGCATAGTAAATTGCAATTAGAAGATTTGACGGTACAAGTTTGGGGAGATGGTAGATCTTATTTAATGCTATGTAAACCGTTTTTTTAGTCGCCTTTATACATATGCGGTTTCCAGTTCAATCTGCTATCTAGGGTTTCACCAAGGTATCTGAATTCAGAAACCGATTCTAAGGCAATGCAACTTGAGCATAGAATTTATATAAATGATGAAAAACAGAGGACCAAGCACTGACCCTTGTGGGACGCCAACTTCTACAGAAGGTAGAGCCTCACTCAGAGTTGAATTAACCCTTTTGGAAGGATATGATGAAAACCAACCAAGAACATTACTTCGGAAGCCAAACATCAACAGTATCTTCAACAGCGTTTTATGATTAACAAGATCAAAAGCTTTCGTTAGATCTAGAAACATAGCAGCTGATTTTTGATTTTTATCCACTGCTTCATTAATATTTTCAAGAAAGGATACTATAGCATCTTCTGTTGATTTGCCTTTCCGAAAGCCGAATTGAGAAGACCCTATTTATCAAAATATTTAATCATTCGAGAACTTAGTAGTTTTTCGAAAATTTTTGAGAAGACTGAGAGCAGCGATATCGGTCTGTAGTTAGTTTTTTATACAGGCAAAATTATAGATGTTCTGAGACAATCAGGAACAATACCGGTTGCAAAACTCCTATTAGTAAGGTATGTAAGTGGCCTTATTATAGCACTGCATATCCTTATTCCATCAAGTCCACAAGACTTTTTTGATTTAAGGTGAGATACGAGTATCACATATACTGCTTCAGCTTCACTAAATGTACTTAGAAAGAAAGTGTATACTATTCCACTATTCGCGAGAAAAATTTCTAGTAGTTCTGCTTGAACTGATTGAACATTAATTGGTTTATTTTCAAAAAACATATTCAAACTATTTTAACTATTAACCCTTAACTACGAGTATTTTCACTTGTTTTTTCGCATTGAGTCTACTATCATCGAGTTGACGCTTATAGAAAATCTTTTTCAGTCTATTTATCTGTTCGAAAATGTAAAATTGTTTACCGAAATTCGGAGTCGGTGACTGCAACTTTGTGAGCGTTAACTCCAATTTTCTGTAGTAATTGGTAGAAAGTCCTAGTAGACAAGCAATAACAATTTTAGTGCAAAAATTTGAGTCTACATATCCGTTGTGTGATGTTGCCGTGTCAGTGAGACAACGGGTTGGTCGAAGTGTCGAAAATATCGCTGCTGTTCAACCGTCCGTAGCAAACGATCCAAATCAGTCAATTCCACGGCATTCTCAAGAATTGGACGTCGTTCAGACCACATTATGGCGTATTTTGCGTAAGGATCTTGTTTTACACCCATACAAGACCAAGCTGACTCAAGGATTGAAGCCGATGGACCATTTGAAGCAACGTACGTTCTCCGATTTGGTTCTGGAGAAGATGAGCCAAGATGATGAATTTCATCGCAAAATCATCTTCAGTGACGAAGCTCATTTTTGGCTCAATGGGTTCGTCAATAAGCAAAATATGCGTTATTGGTCGGGTGAAAATCCATATGTGCTTCATGAATCACCACTTCATCCACAAAAAATAACTGTTTGGCGCGGTTTGCATGCCATTTTTTTTCGTCGACAATAATGCTCAGCGTTATCGCGCCATGATCACTGATTATTTTTGCCCCGAATTGGAAGATATAGACTTAGACGACATGTGGTTTCAACAGGATGATGCCACAAGCCCCACAGCACACGCTACAATCGGTTTATTGAAGAGTAAGTATGGTGAGCGTGTTATTTCAAGGCATGGGCCAGTCGATTGGCCGCCTCGTTCGTGCGATTTAACGTCGCTTGACTATTTTCTGTGGGGCTACGTTAAGTCATTGGTTTATGCCAACATGCCGACGACGTTGGAAGATCTCAGAGCTGATATTGAACGCGAGTCATTGAAAATTGGGTTCAAAGAATCGACGGCTGTAAACGTGCCCGCGGTGGCCATATGAATGAAGTCGAGTTCCATTCATAAATATTTTGATTGTACTTCAAGCTGATAATAATTTTTTTGAAATATCTCAAATGGTTTGCGTTTTATTTAAAAAATAAGTTGGCAAGTCGTTATTGGAAAACCCTATAGTTTCTCATAGCCTGGTATTTTATTTTTATAGAGGGTATATTTAGTCTATCTTTGTTATTCCGAAAGAACAGATTTTTTTCCCTTATCACTTCGCAGAGACAGTCAGTCATCCACGGCTTTTTCTTATTTTCGATTTTCGTTTTTACATTTACATTTAACAACAGAATCAACAATTATATTCAAAAAACCTTCAAAGGCATAAGACGGACAATTACAACAATACACTTCAGCCCAGGTTTTTTGCTCACAGTATACTTCTAATGTTAAGATGAAAAATGTTAAGGTCATTATAAGCATTTGAGCTGATGTTCGAGCCTATAATAATTTCATTACTATCACTACTAATGTGCATTAGCTTAACCCAAGTTGTTAAGATCATTTTCTAAGAGAGGGCACAACTTGAATTAAATCCATACCATTTTCAGTTAATACCAACCTTCAAAAAATACGTGTATAAATTTGACAGCTGTCGGACAATTAGTCCTCGAGATATAGCGTTCTGAGTGAAGAAACTTTTGTTATTGTGAAAAAAATGGATTCAAGGCAATTTCGTGTGTTTATTTATCATTGCTTTTTGATGAGAAAAAATGCAGCCGATGCAAAGAAATGGCTTGATAAGTGTTACCCGGACTCTGCACCAGCCGAACGAATCATTCGCAAGTGGATTGAAAAATTTAAAAGCACCGAAGATGGTGCACGCAGTGGACGTCCAAAAGAGACTGTTTCAGATGAAAACATCAAAAAAGTCCACAAAATGATTACGATTGACTGTAAAGTGAAGTTGATCGAGATAGCTGAGGCTCTGAAGATATCAAAAGAGCGTGTTGGATATATCATACACGAATATTTGAACATGCGAAAGCTCTGTTCAAAGTGGGTGCCGCGTTTGCTCACAGTCGACCAAAAAAACAACGTGTTGATGATTCAGAGGAGTATTTAACGCTGTTCAACCGCAATAAAGCCGAATAAAAACGACCAAAAACTCAACAGTCGGCTGGCAAGGTTATGGCATCCGTATCTTGGGATGCACATGGAATAATTTTCATCGACTATCTCCAAAAGGAGCAGACTATCAACAGCGACTATTACATTGCGTTGTTGGAGCGTTTGAAGGACGAAAACGCAGAAAAACTTGTGACCGTGTCACAAGTCGATGAAAACGATGGCAAAATTGAATGATTTCGGCTACGAATTGCTTCCCCACCAACCGTATTCTCCAGATTTGGTCCCCAGTGATAGACCTCAAAAGAATGCTCACTGGAAAGAGATTTAAGACCGATGAAGAAGTAATCGCCGAAACAGAGGCCTATTTTGATGCTAAACCGAAATCGTACTACAAAACTGGTATTGAAAGATTGAAAAATCGTTTCAATCTATCGCCCTCGAAGGCAACTATATTGAATTTGAATGGCAAAAATTTTGTGTTTTACTATGAAACGGAACGGACTTTTCAGCCCATGTAAAATTGATCTTACTACTAGCAGCTCTAATCATCATAATTCTCCCATTTCGCACCCAGAGAAATTGATAATTCGAGTTCTTTTTTGCCTTCTTCGCCTCATATTGTTTCTCTCCGTTGACAGCCAGTCATTTAGAAAGATGTTAGATTGATTTACACAAAAGTCTTCACTCGCATCGATGGGTTTTTTCTTTGCATATGCTGCAGTCAAGATGCGCTCGTTAATTTTTCTGTTGAGTAGCTGTACAACAATAGTGCCAGTCGATTTCTCTGTCCCCTTCCTCCTGTACCAGTGCTGTGGTTGATAATCTTGACCACTGTGCTAGGCACATTTTCATTTTCGACCAGCGGAACTTCACATAATTCGATCTAGTTTGCATGAGTCAGCATTTTAGCATTAGTCCAACCTCTCGTTAGCAGCATTTTATAAAGATTTAACCCCTTCGCCACTGAGTTTTTATTTGTGGAAATTTTGTGGAAATTCTGGAAGTATAATTGCAAAGAAAATGTTTGGTGTGTATTAGGATAACGTAGTCCTTTTTGTTATCCTGGGACATATACGTCCCAATAACATTTTAAGGTGGGACGCACGCCACATCACACCATAATCACCTGTTAATCAAACCATCGGCAATAACCAATCACCATAATCATCATTCACCATGTCATCTGCAATGCTATAACTGGAATATATAAAAGCGGAACAAGATAGTCAAGCGGGGGCAGTTGTTGAGTGATCGTCGATCAACACACTAGGCAGTGCAGCAGCATATCATACATTGTTCTGATTTTATTTTCTCTAATTTGTACTAAATAAATGAATTTCTTTTTTTAATATTCAGTTTCCTACATATTTGGGGGCTCAACTAAAAAACCTGTTCCGCGGGTGAAATATGATAAAGAATTTAACTGTTGAACAACTGAGACAAAGGCTGGCTGGTCTTAATCTCGATACAACGGGTATAAAATCAGTTCTTATCGAAAGACTGCAAAGAGCTCTTGGTGAGCAGAGTGAAGCAGAATTTTAAAGCAGTGAAGAGGACGCGACGTTGAACATTACAAGAGTGGATAATCTAATCGAAACGATGCCAAAAAATGATAACGTGGTTAAGCCGAGTGCAGAGTATCCGGAGGAGAGTGGACCAGACGCTATGGGACGGATTGCAGTCAAAGATCATCAACGTTCTCATAAACGTTCTCTCTCTGAGCTGTGCGGAAGTGTTTTTTTATTATGGCAAATAAAACAAGTTTTAAGTGCGCAAAATGCCTTAATCCCTTACTCGATGAGGGAATTAAGTGTGGATTATTTTGTGGAAAATCTTTTCATAAGATTTGTGCTGGAATTTCCGATTTCGACGTGAAAGAACTTGAAAATAAAAATTTATTTTTTCATTGTTCGGAATGTGCTAATCTTCCAATTAGACAGTTATTTACAAAAGTAAATGATTTAGTCTCTATAGTCGATGCTCTTTCGAAGAAAATGTGTGTCTTTGACTCTCTTCAATCTAGTTTTAGTGAGCTCTTAAATAATTCTCACTTAAAACCTAGTTTTAGTGAAGTGACTGTGGTAAAAGACCTTGGCTCTAATACCCCCTTTCCTGAGAGCAATTCTCAACTCCGTGTACAGACGAGTTCTAGTACTGTAGCCCCTAAATTAACTGCGCCTCTTATTGACATAAATCCGTCTTGCTCTTCTTATGCTACTACTTCTGCTAATGCTCATAGTAGTGCTATAGCCAAAAATGTGAGTGAAAATCGGCCCTAGCGAGGTAACCGTCGGAGCGGAGAATTTTCCGCAACGCATACTTTGTCGGAGATTCAATTTGGATTCGAGGTATTTGTCATCGGAAAAAATCATAAGGAATATAATCGATATGTCAAAAAAGCAATATATTTTCCGATAATTTTTGATAAACTATCAGAATAGACCTTTAAAACTATGAAAAATCAATGAGGAGGTAAAATCCATTGTTTACAACAAGGAATCTTCCTTTTAATAATACATACCAGGGATGCAATCATGACTCCCATGTTTGGGCTTTGAGTGGAGAACGGCGACATTTTGAAAGAATGTTTTTAAGTGGTTCAAGAGGTAGCTGGTTGCTAGGTGGGTTTTTTTCTTTGCTTTCCGACTTACAGTATTATTTGAATTTAAATTTTATTAGGTGATTCGGGATATCCTTGTGAGCCCTGGCTCATGACACCATTTCGGACTCCAAGACCGCAAAGCGTTGAAAGTCGCTTTAACACATCTCACAAAAAAGCACGTAACATAGTGGAACGTTCAATAGGATTATTAAAAAGCAGGTTTCGTTGCCTATTAAGTGCTCGACAGTTGCACTACAATCCCTTAAAAGCAGCACAAATGGTTAATGTTTGTTGTGCCTTACACAACATATGTCTATACTTTGACATGGATTACGAGAACTTTCAAAATGAAAACATTGACGATACAGAAGAGGATTTAGAGCCCGATGAAGCCCAACAAAGCTTGCTTCGTAGGCAGGCAGCTGTAATACGAAATGAAATAGTTCAACTTCACTTTCAAACAACATAAAAACTTTATTCAAGAAACAAAAACAAACTAATTAAATTACATTTGGGTATAAAAAAATGACTAGCCTCCTTGGCGTTTGATTTTGTTTTATTTACTAAACGTATAAACGTTCCAAGGCTTGGGCCTTTATCTTCAGTTTTTTAGTCGCAATTTTCCTCATTTCAGCGTTATGGTGTTGCGTTTCTTTAAGTTTTTTTTTTCCACCTCACACAAATTTTCCATCACCTGGTACACCCGCTTTAGGTGGACCGCTGAATTTTGATGGGAATATGTTGCCTCCTTCAGTGCTTTTGTGGCTTCCTGAACGTTACTTTTTATTTCCTGGAAAAACGCCTCCTGGTTTTCAACTTGCTTCGTGAGTAGTTGGATGGATGAAAAAACCTTTCGAGGGCGAGTTGTGGTTCTGCATGGGGTTTCTCTGCTCTCTCCAATGGTTCTATTTTCTTCATCTTCATCTTCTGAATCATAATCAGCAGCTGCATTTGACGTTGAGGGCTCGCTCGGTGATTCTCGGATATTACCCGTCCCAAAACATGTTGCTCCTATGCCCTTGACAGAACTATCGATAGCTACCAGAGCTATCACGGCGTCTTCTAATGGGGTAAATGATTTTTGTTTAAATGGGCTGCCACCGGTGCCCGAACTTTCTTTTTTATTTGCCGATAGTTTTTTTTTTATATAGGACTTCAAGTCACTCCAAACCTAAAATGAACATAAATAAATATCGATGTCGATAATAAAAACTCTTTACGAATAATGTACATACTTTTTTCCAGCCACAAGTATCTCTCTGGCGTGGTCCAAGTTTGTTAAGCTGCTCACTCAAATTATCCCAAAACGCAGCAACATCTTCTGGTGCTCTTTGGGTATAATTTCGAGCTATGTCGGGTTTTTCCTGTAGTAAGGTCACCATTAGCTCAAATTGTTGTGTGCTCGTTTTTTCTTTTGGCCTTAAAAGACAAAGTATATTAAAAACACAAATATACATAATTTTTATTATTGCTTACATTTTTTAACTTTTCTTTTACCTGAAAGTAAACAAATTCCGCGACAAAATGTTGGCGGACGATTTCGGAAAAAAATATGTGTGTCAAAATGTCAATAACATGAAAAAATGCACTTCATCGTGTTACAACGCATACAGCCGGTGTGCGTTAGATTTTGTTGGAAAAATGTTCCGAACAGGCGTTCGGAAGATTACCTCGAAGCAAATATTCTCCGATTCGGACGATTTCGGAAAATTCTCCGCTCCGACGATTACCTCGCTAGGGTCTAATAGTGAGTGGCAAAAGGTTACCTCTAGACATCGTAAACGCCGCCCTGTTATTGTGGGTGTTGATACATTGCCAGATGATTTGAATGTCATTGCCCCTATCAAATGGTTACATGTCTCTAAATTTTCTGCATCTACTTCCGAAGAATCGATCAAACAATATGTGTCTTCCAAATTGAACATTGCCCCTAAAAACATTTTATGCTTTAAATTAATAAAAAAAGACACTGAAGTGTCTAATTTAAAATTCGTTAACTTTAAAGTCTGTATTCCCATGGATAAGTTAAATTGTGCATTGAATGTAAATAATTGGCCTGTGAATGTATGCAAGAGGAAATTTAATTTTTCTCCAAAAAACTCCGATGCGACATTGGCAACAACAAAACAGTAACACATATATCAATTAATATCTCATCAGCTGTTAATACAAATGCAAATCATCGTCTCAGTTCAAATTTTCCCATTAACAATAAAAATGAAATATGTATGTACTACCAGAATATGAGTGGTTTCTCTTCTAAACTAAGAGAATTTACGTTTGCTATTGATGAATGTGATTATAACATTTTTGCATTTACGGAGACTTGGCTCTATAAAGACATTTTTGATAATGAGCTCTTCGACCTTGATGTGTTCTCACTCTTTCGTCACGATCGTCTTGACGTCACAAAATCATATGGTGGTGGCGTTTTGGTTGCTGTAAGGCGCAACTTTGGAGCCGTCGCTGTTGATATCGATGTTGTTTGTGTTGACAAAGTATTACACATTGATCAGGTGTGTGTGCGCATTGATTCCGTTGGCAAAGGTTTGCTGCTATTTCTTAGCTATATTCCACCAACAAGTTCAATGTTTATTTACACTAAACATTTGGAGAATATCGACAGAGTTGCCGCATTATCTGAGTTCGCAAATTATAAAATTGTTGTTATTGGTGATTTTAATTGTGGGAATATTATATGGTCAGAAATAAATAATGAAAATAAATTAATTCCAACTGTACTGCCATCTGATATAGAGATACTGTTAATTGATTCTTTATTTAGTAACAATTTAAATCAAATTAATTATGTAAAAAATTCACTAAATAGATTTCTTGATTTAGTTTTTATCTCTGAAGATTTAAATGCGTTTGTATCTGAATGTTGTCCTCTTTTATCAAATTCTGTTCATCATAAAGCTATACATATTTACATTAAAAATTATAATTATAATAATTTTTGTAATTTTCATAGTATAATTAATTTTTTTAAGTTTGATTCTTATAATCTTACTTTAATGAATGATTGTTTTAAACAAATTAATTGGACAAATGAATTTCATGGCAAAAATATATCTGAAAAGTTCATTGCTTTTAAAGATATTTTTAATAATGTAATTAAGGATTGCGTACCCATGATTTGCAGGAAAATAAGTTCACGCCCCCCGTGGTATAATAATAGATTATGTAAATTAAAAAATGCTAAAAATATTTCACATAAAAAGTTTAAAAAATCAAATTCTCATGACGACTATTTAACTTTTTCACGCCTTAGAAGAGAGTTTATTTTTTTATCAAAGTTTCTTTTTTGTAATTATATTCATTCTGTTGAAAGCAATTTAAAAAGTAATCCAACGAATTTTTGGAAATTCGTTAATAAAAGAAAAAAGAGTACTGGATTTCCAACTAAGATGTGTTTAAATGACAAGCAATCTTGTGATTCAAATGACATTGCGGATATGTTTGCTGAGTATTTCCAAAGTATTTATAGTTCATCTTGTTCAACTTTAATCGATTCTTGTTATGTCCACTCCCTTCCATCTATTGTAGATTGTTCATGTTACTCGTTTGATGTTAGTGATGTTGAAGTAGTCTTATGTAGCTTAAAACCACAAAGAAAAGCTGATATATTAGGATTTTTTCCAATCGTTTTACGCTACAGTGCATCCACGCTTAGTATCCCATTATCAGAGCTCTTTAATAATTCAATTTCCAGTGGATTTTTTCCCGAAGAGTGGAAAGTCTCTACCATAGAGCCTCTTTACAAATCTGGCAAAAAAGATTTAATTTCAAACTATAGGCCGATTACCAAACTTCCAATTGTTCCTAAACTTCTGGATAAACTTGTGAAAGACAAACTAGTTTTTACAGTGAAACAGTATATTAGTATCCACCAACATGGTTTTTGGAAAGGCAGATCAACAGTCTCAAATTTAGTTGAATTTACTAATTTTTGTGTCAATGCATTAGAGAACCATAAACAAGTGCATGTAGTTTATACAGATTTTGTTAAAGCTTTCAGCAGGGTGAACTTGAAGATTCTTCTAAAAAAAAACTTGAAGCATATGGATTTTGTGGTCCATTACTTCAATGGCTTGCAACTTATTTGCTTGGTAGGAGACAATATGTTGTAATAGGTGACTATGTTTGTAAGGAGATTTTAGTTAGTTCGGGTGTCCCTGAAGGGAGCCATTTGGGACCGCCATTATTTTTGCTTTTTATTACCGACCTTCCTAACTTTTTAAGGCACTGCCATTGCCTCATGTATGCTGATGACATTAAAATGTTTGCAAAAATATCAACTCTAAATGACAGTTTATTGCTTCAAAAAGATTTAGATTATTTTACTGAGTGGTGTACTCTGAATGATCTGATGCTAAATATTGGCAAGTGTGCCTGTATGAGCTTCAATAGGAGTTTTCATCACATTTTCCCTAATTATTTTTTAAACAACTCTCGGATAAAAGTAGTTGACAATTTTAAAGATTTAGGTGTAATATTTGATAGTAAATTAATGTTTAACTTACATGTTAATTTTGTTGTTACAAAAGCATTTTCTCTTCTAGGATTTGTTAAAAGAAACTCCACAGATTTTAGAGATCCTTATACCCTTAAAGCTCTGTATTGTAGTATTGTTCGTCCTATAGTGGAGTATGCATGTATTGTCTGGTGTCCTACCTCCCTTACATACATAAAAAGAATCGAAATTATTCAAAAGAATTTTTTAAAATTCGCCTTACGCCACCTATTTTGTTATAATGAGATTCAATCTCAGCCTTCTTATCGTTCTAAATGTCTGCTACTTGGTATGCAAACTCTCGAAATGAGAAGAAAAATGTACAACATAATGTTTATTCGTGATATTTTATGTGCTACTATTGATAGTGAGAATTTGCTTAAATGTTTGAATCTTTATGTTTCGTCTAGAGTTTTGAGGCCAAGACCATTGTTGTTTGAGAGTCGTCATATTACGCTTTATGGCCAACGTGATCCTATTTCTTTGTCAATTAAAATATTCAATTCTTTTTACTCAAAATTAGATATATCTTTGCCCAGAAATGTTTTTAAGAACACACTATTCTTTGTTTTTTGCCAATGAATTTTTATTATATTTTATATTACATTACATTTTATTTTTATATTTATATTATTTTAATGAATTCGAAATCTGTAGATTGTGAAAATCGTAGATTGAATAAATAAATAAATAAATAAATAAAAGATATAGAAAATTTACTTTCTAAATTTAGTGCTGATGATAATATTCCATTTACAGTGTGGGTGGCCGAATTTGAGGAGTTTGCTTCATTGTTAAAGTGGTCGGAAATTGAAAAATTTATATTTGCTAAGAAACAATTGACAGGTTCAGCTCGTAGTTTTATTAGAACATGTGTATGCTCCTCTTATACGGATCTAAAGGCAAAACTACTCGTATGTAGTGAATTTAATAGACCGATATGCAAAGCCGAAATTTACAACAAACTACAAAATAGAAGAATGTTTAAAGGGGAACAGTTTCGCGAGTATGTCTACAAGATGCAGGATTTGGGTCAGCTGGCAGATGTTGATGACAAATCGCTGATATGGTATATTGTAAACGGCATGACTAGGAGAGCGGAAAGCAAAATGATACTGTTTAACGCCAAAACTATTTCGGAACTAAAATAAAAATATGAAATCTATCAAAAAGTCATAAAAAGCGGTAACAACAACAATGGTTGCGTAGGTGGCAGTAGTAGGAAAGCCAACAGCGGCGGCAGCAGTGTGAATTCTGAAGGCGGCTATTTATCCGCTATAAAAAACAACAAGGATCGTGTAGCCAATCATTGTTTTAACTGTGGATCAACACAACACATACGGAAGGACTGCACCGCTGAAACAAAATGTTTCAGTTGTAATGGTTTGGGATACATGTCAAATGCTTGCCCAAGAAAAAATTATCAAAAACAAACAAATTTAATATTAGTTTTAAATACAAAAAACGTCTCAATTAACAGTGTGTCATTTCAGGCTCTTATCGATAGTGGGGCTCAAGTGTCCCTGGTGCGAGAAGATGCATTTCGCAGAATGCTCAAGTAAGTAAGTCTGGTCGGATTAGCATCAGCTCAGATCAAAACAATAGGAAGTTTCACAAGCAACATTTTAATTGACAACGTCTGCATCGAGTCACCACTGCTGGTTGTGCCAAGATCAGCCATTAACTTTGAAGTTATTATTGGTAACGATATCATCCGTAAAGCAAAACTAATTTTTGATAATGGGGGGGCAAAATTTTACAAACAGGACGATTTTCCTTACAAAGATGGAGACAATTTTGTAATGCAGATCGAAATTAATGAAAACGCTGAAATGAACGCACCTTTTCCATACAATGCAGAGGTTAAACGTCTAGTCGAAAATTACAAGCCAACGAAGAGGAAAGAATGTCCCATAGAACTAACTTTGATGCTGAAAGATGACACCCCTATTTTTTGTCAGCCGCGCCGTCTTCCAATTAATGAAAAACTAGTAGTTAAACGACAGGTAGAAAATTGGCTTGCAGAAGGAATCATACGCCCATCAACTTCCCCATACGCCAGTGGAGTAGTCATAGTGAGAAAAAAAGATGGAAGCCCTAGAGTTTGCATCGACTACCGTAGACTTAATGCAAAAGCAATTAAAGATCCCTTCCCAATGCCACTGATAGAAGAATTTTTGGACGATCTAGAAAATGCAAAGGTGTACACAACGCTGGATTTGAAAGACGGATATTTCCATGTTCCAGTTGCGGAGACAAGCAAAAAATACACTGCATTTGTCACGGAAGATGGTCACTTCGAATTCAATTTTGTGCCATTTGGATTATCAAACGCACCTGCAGCTTTCGTGCGATTTGTTCACTGGATCCTCCGCGAGTTGATAGTAAGAAAAGTTCTTAAGGCGTACATAGACGATCTATTCATAGCAGCAGAGACAGAGGTGGAAAATCTTGAGAAGCTGAAAATTTTCTTAGAAACTGCAGCCGATTACAACTTAAAGATCAACTGGTCGAAATGCAAGTTCCTGCAAAGAAAAGTGGAATTCTTAGGACACATGGTAGAAAATGGCCGAGTAAGTCCATCACCTTGTAAGTAGAAAAGCAGTAGAAAATTACCCAGAACCTAAAACTATAAAAAATGTTCAGGCGTTTCTTGGCCTAAGTGGATTTTTTAGAAAATTCATCAGGGGGTATTCGTTGGTGGCAAAGCCACTATCAGATTTAACTAAAAATAATGTAAACTTCCAATTTTCTTCTCTTCAGCGAAAAGCCTTCAATGAACTGAAGAAAGCCCTCATAAACAATCCTGTTCTAGCTATTTACAAGCACCTATACTGAGGTGCACACTGATGCGTGTCAGGATGGAATTGGAGGGATAATAATGCAACAAGGTGAGGATAACAATCTCCATCCCGTCTTCTATTACAGTCGCAAAAACAGCGCAAGCGAACAAAAAATGCACAGCTCCGTACTTGAAGTTTATGCAGTATATAAAACTATAGAGAAGTTCCGGGTCTACCTCCTCGGAACAAAATTCAAAGTGGTTACCGATTGTATAGCGTTCCGACAGACGATGATGAAAAAAGAACTGCCGAATTCCGTGAGAAGATGGATAATTTATCTGCAAGATTTCGATTATACAGTTGAGCATAGGCCAGGAAAAAGAATGAAACATGTGGATACATTGAGCAGATACGCCGTTTATCAGTTGCAACCAGAAATTTTATCACGCCTAAAAAAATCTCAAGAAGAAGACGATTTTATCTCATCAATCAAAGAAATACTTAAGCAAAGGACATATGAAAACTTTAGGATGAAGGGTGAGTTCCTTTTTAAAGATGTTGATGGCTTTGAACTTCTGGTGGTCCCACGTAGCATGGAAAAAGAGGTAATAAGGCTTAAGCATGAAGAAGGTCACTTTGGTGTTAACAAGACACAACATTTAATAAAGCAAGAATTTTTTATACCTAAAATGAAAGACAAAATTCAAAACTGTATCTCTACTCGTAATTGCGTTAAATGCATTTTAGCAAATCGAAAAGGCGGCAAAAAAGATTGTTTCATCGAACAGTTGGCGAAAGGGGACCGACCACTTGACACCTACCATCTTGACCACATAGGCCCAATCGATGTTACAAAAAAGCAGTACAAATATATATTAACAGTTGTAGATGGTTTCTCAAAGTACACGTGGATATATCCCACAAAAACGCTGAGCAGAAATGAAGTGGTCCGTCGTCTTCACGAACAGCAGCAAGTGTTTGGTAACCTACGAAGAATCATTACTGATCCCGGTGGGGCATTCACATCAGAAAGTTTTAGCAATTTCTGCAGCGAGGAGAATATTGAACACACTCTTATCACTACGGGTATGCCACGAGGTAACGGTCAGGCCGAGAGAACAAACCGCGTTATACTAGATGTTTTGAAAAGACTATCTGCGGACTCACCGGAGCAATGGTATAAATTTGTTTCCTGGGTCCAAATAGCAATTAATAGCACGATACAGAGATCTTTACAAACTACGCCTTTCGAAGTTCTTTTTGGGTATCCAATCAGGAAAAAATACGATTTAGGACTTAGCGAGTTAATAAAAGAAGCGCTGTTAAAAGATTTCAACGCGGAAAGAGAACAAATTCGTTTCAAGGCTAGACAACAGATAGAAAAAATACAGGAGGAAAACAAAAAAACATTCAACAGAAATCGCAAACTTCCGCATCAATTTAATATCGGAGATCTCGTGGCTATTAAACAAACACAGTTGACAAGTGGTAAAAAGCTTTCTTCTCTCTTTGTAGGTCCATATGAAGTCATTTCCGAAGGCCGGGGTAATCGTTACACAGTTCAGAAATGTTGTTCAGCATCAGAAGAACCAAAAAGAACGACAACAAGCAGCGAATATATGAAACTATGGAGACAAGAAGATGATACTGATCCCAAAGAAGACTCGTCCGAGACGGACGATAAATAGGGAGGCCGAATGTAGAAAGCACGCCACATCACACCATAATCACCTGTTAATCAAACCATCGGCAATAACCAATCACCATAATCATCATTCACCATGTCATCTGCAATGCTATAACTGGAATATATAAAAGCGGAACAAGATAGTCAAGCGGGGGCAGTTGTTGAGTGATCGTCGATCAACACACTAGGCAGTGCAGCAGCATATCATACATTGTTCTGATTTTATTTTCTCTAATTTGCACTAAATAAATGAGTTTCTTCTTTTAATATTCAGTTTCCTACATATGTCCCAATAACGACTTTACTGAGAAGAAAAAACAAATAAGACAATTTTTTTTAGATAACGCATTGAATCAAGTTTTTATTTGTTTTATATTTGAAGTTACTTGTGAAAAGGAGTAAAGCACCGACGACAAGAAGACTGTTCAATTGGTAAATAATCACCAATATTTAAACGCTCTGTGCCTGATTTCTTTGCTGGCCTTCCACCAAAATGACGAGTTATAAGTTTTTTGTGCTTTATTCCTTCAGCTACCAATGTTTCGGCCAAGGGTACTATAAATTGAATGAGAGGCGTCTTACGACGTTGAAATTGTGCGAATAAAATCCACGAGTTTACTACGGCCAATATACAAATTTTGAAGAACACTTTTTCCCATCACTTTTGCGACTTTCGATTTACATATATCGTATATGGATGTCCTCCCATGATTCGATTATAATCTGCAATAGCCAAAGGGCAATCAACTTCTAACTTTGAGCCATTTTTCTGCTTTCTTTGGACCTTTGTTATGATAGGCATATGCCAATTTGAAACAAGAAGGACCTCTTATGAATCCATCCAACGCGCGGTCATTATTCCGTCGGTCTGTATTTGAAATTGACTTTGCGATTTCTTATGTAAGTACCGATAGCCCTGTACGATAAGCTCGTTAGCAATGTCATTGATGTGAAAAATCTATCGAATGCCAGGACAACATTTTCTTCTCGAATAGATGATGTTAAATTGCGTACAATTCTTTCTCCAAGAGTGCCGATTGAACTCGGAGATGTCTCTTTACCAGTATAAACATTCAAATCATATGTATACATAACAACGCAACCGTAATTTAATACCTCGTTTGATGGGTTTCAGAGGCATATACTGGTTCAAACTCGAGCGACCTTTGAATTTGGCCATGCATTCATCTATGGATTGGGCACTACTTTCACTACGTCCTGCTGAGAATGTTTTTTTTATACACGACACCACTTTCTATATATAGTCCGCTTTCATACGTCGCAAGTGTGTTTAGCGCATGTTCTGGTTATTTTCTTTTAAATTGTCATTCAGTGATGCGAGCAACTCTATATGAAGACTTTCCCCTTCTTTGATTTTGCATGTTATTTGACAGTTCTCTTTCATTTCATCTTTGGCGCTCAGTATTTCATAATTGAAAATGAGCCCGCTTGTTAATTCTTTGGTCCATTTCAGTTCATCCACCATACTGAAATGTTGTGCTCGTAACAACAGCCAAAGAAATAATGAAGCAAATGCGAAAAAGAAAGAAGAAGGAGAAAAAGAAATGTCAAAAACTTGCAATGAAGATTCTACCCACAGGCAGTGGGAATTTGATTAATTGGGTATTTTTTGTTTCATTATCCCTCCCTTTTGCACTCATTAGAATCTTTCGAAACATGCGACGTATGAAAGCGGACATAGTAATACTTTTGGGCATCATTGGGTTTATCGCAATCAATGAAAGACATTTTCGACATTAATAGAGTAAAACGATCACTACAAATGCTTTTTTAATCATCTCATTACCAAACAATGATTGTGTTTAGAATAAACACTAATTACCATCGATGCACTCACCCTGATGGTAACAACGCCCCCAACAACAACTACGGAATTTAAATGTCAATAAAAATTCTAAGTGTCAAACCAAGAATTGCAATAAAATTTCACTAAACTTTATAACGTTGGCAGAAAAAGATCGTTTTTTTATTTATTTTATTTTACTTTACATATTTCAACATTGTGGTTTTATTTTAAAGATTCAACACATAACATTTGGTCCTTTCGAACCGTAGTAATATTTCGTCCATTCGAACCGTAATAGTAAATCGGTTTTTATAAAATAAAAGTAGAACAATTATTCCATAATTAATAATTAGTGTAATTAAAAGTTTAACAACACACATAAGAACTAAACATTTGTACATTTGGACATATCATAAAAGTGCTAATCGGTTTCTCGCGTCGAATAATTCAATTCAGTGTTAAAAAAAAAAAAATAAATTTAATTAAATCTGCGAAATTTTTCCATTTGGGGGAAGATCCTGATTCCGTTTTGTCAGCGTACGGATTTCATAGCCGTTGGAATCAACAGCAACAGTCACGGTACAAACACCGGTGTGGGTTTCATAGGCACCGCTTCGTGCTACGGCTTTCCTATACACGGTACGCATATCCGTTGGCACCAACCGCAACAATTACGGGGCAAACACAGCTGTACTTTGCTGAGATTCAGACTTTCTTAAAACGGAAATCTACAATTAAGTCAGAAAGTAAGTACAATTTAGTACATTAAAATCTTTTCTTACCTCGAACTATTTTTTTTTTGTGGCACAATGAGCACAATGGAGAGATTACAAAAAAATATCTTCGCTCAAATTCAAAAGGATTTTACTAATTTTGGGAAGCGGCCTGAGGCACAACGAACAAAAAACTATCTCAACGCTAGGATAACCATTTTGGATACTAACTTCAATGCTAGCTTTGAGTACAACAAGGAAGCAGTTTCATCAAAGGATGCTGAAAACAAAGAAGAATTGGAAAAGCTGTTTGACAAAATAAAGGATTTATATGTGGATTACCGGACTGCACTGATGGATAGCATCGATAAATTGGCAGCAACAGAGAAGCATTCAGGATCAACGGTGAGTTCTGTGGAAACAAATAAAGGTCGTTCTAGAGATTTAAAATTGCCTGTTATTAATTTACCTACGTTTTCTGGGAATTACGAAGATTGGAGATCATTCCATGACCTTTTTGTGTCTCTTATTCATACAAACGAGTCCCTTTCTGATATTCAAAAACTCCATTTTCTGAAATCGACTGTCACAGATGAGGCTGATAGGTTAATACAGCATTTAGGAATTACACAAGGGAATTATGAGAAGGCATGGACGATTTTAACTTCGAGGTATGATCACAAACGCATGCTCGTCAATGCTCAGCTAAAGCTTTTCTTCAATCAACCATCTTTAAATCAAGAAACTGCTACAGGGATAAAGAAGCTATTGGATACAACCACAGAATGCCGACATTCACTCCATAATCTTGATATTCCGGTTGAGCATTGGGACTCAATCCTCATTTATTGTATGCTGCATAAACTTCCTGTAATGACTCAACAGTTGTGGGAAGAGAAGTTAGGGATAAATAAGACTTTGCCTACTTACCAGGAATTTTCGGGTTTTCTTGAAGCAAGATTTAGGGCACTTGAAATTGTAGACGAGAAAAAGGGAAAAAGGGGAAGCAACCATAGCAACCTCCTGACGGAGGAGCACATGGAGTTGATGGATATGGGGATTGACCCAAAGGAGATGTTACTAACAGAGGAGCATCAAGACATGCTGGTTGAGGAGAGTTTCAGGGTCACAAGCCAAGCCGTCATCGATGTCATTAATGTCATCTTGAACAAGATTAACAAGACGCCCGGGATGCGGGTTTGCAAGGTGTTGTTGACTGAGGAAGGAGTCGCTGTCAGACACTTTTTGGCCCATCCAGTAATAGAATCATGTCCATCTGACTCGCAGTTAACCACTACAGCCGCTGAGCTTCCAACACCGAGACGAGCAGCCCCAAGAGCTCCGAGTCCTCCCAGACCTCCCACTCCGCCATGTCCAGCTCCGTCTCCAGTCCAGACCTTGCCTCCAGGACTACCGAATGCTATATTCATGCATCACCGCAGCACCGGAGTTGCCTTAACTCTCAAGTTTGAACCTGCGGAGTTCCTCGAGATTCTGCAGTCGTCCGACTCTGAAACGGATAAGATCATTGGGATGTTATCTGCAAAAGGCGAACTAGACCACTATCATTTCACTCATCACATCAAAAAGGCGAAGCTGATTGTGGCCAATTAACATGAAAACCTGCAACAGCCCCTAGAAAAAAAAATAAAAAAAAAAAAAAAAACGAGTCCCTTTCTGAAATTCAAAAACTCCATTTTCTGAAATCGACTGTCACAGATGAGGCTGATAGGTTAATACAGCATTTAGGAATTACACAAGGGAATTATGAGAAGGCATGGACGATTTTAACTTCGAGGTATGATCACAAACGCATGCTCGTCAATGCTCAGCTAAAGCTTTTCTTCAATCAACCATCTTTAAATCAAGAAACTGCTACAGGGATAAAGAAGCTATTGGATACAACCACAGAATGCCGACATTCACTCCATAATCTTGATATTCCGGTTGAGCATTGGGACTCAATCCTCATTTATTGTATGCTGCATAAACTTCCTGTAATGACTCAAAAGTTGTGGGAAGAGAAGTTAGGGATAAATAAGACTTTGCCTACTTACCACGAATTTTCGGGTTTTCTTGAAGCAAGATTTAGGGCACTTGAAATTGTAGACGAGAAAAAGGAAAAAAGGGGAAGCAACCATAGGAGCTTAGAAACAAAGACCAGTTCTTTTCACGTTAGGCCAAAACAAAAGGAACAGTTCCGGTGTAAGGTCTGCAACAAAAATCCACATTCCCTTCGTTCGTGTAATCGTTTTCTTAGGATGGATATAGGTTTGCGAAAAACAACTGTCGAGAGAATAGGGGTATGTGAAAATTGTCTCGCCTATAGCCACAGTACCCAGCATTGTCCAAGTCGAACGCGTTGTTATTTCTGCCAGCAGCCACACCATTCCTTGCTTCACTCCTCTGCACATTTGCCTAACACAAACTCACAAAACCCCCATTTACACACTCAACATACTCCACACCGTTCTACAACTTACAATCAACACAACACTACACATCCTAATTTACCACATAACTCACTATCCTATCATAACTCTGCAAATGGGCACTCAACTACAATCTGCAATCTACAACACAATCCTGTCAAGTCCCTACTCTTAATGCTAACACCGCGTCTTTTCACCCATCTGATCGTGTTCAGGAGTCAACACCCAGCTGCTCAGGACTAAACACTTTCCACACTTCCAATAATAACATCACACAGGTACTTCTAGCCACTGCTCTGGTAAGGGTAAAGTCCGCGTCAGGAGTATATCACACCTTGAGAGCTTTAATAGATCCTGGTTCGGAAGCAACCTTTATTACAGAATCTGCCGTACAACTCTTAAGATTGAAAAGTCGTCGAACATTCGTTGAGGTGTCAGGGCTGGGGTTGGTCAGCAGCGGTTCATGTCACAATTATGTTGACATTGCGTTTGGGTCTCTACACTCGACTTTTGAGACAAAAACACGCGCCTACATATATAAGTCGCTGACTGGCCTTCTTCCGGCCAACAAACTGACTTTCCAGCCGTGGAAGCACATAAAGGAGTTGATATTAGCAGATCCCGCTTTCGATAAGCCAGCCCAAGTCGATATACTCTTAGGTAGTGATGTCTATACTGATTTTATCCTTCCAGAAATTGTACGAGGCGAAACATTTGCATCGCCTATCGCCCAAAAAACCCAACTTGGTTGGATATTAGTAGGAAAAGTTCCAACTAATCCTCCAAGAAAGGTCCAAAGCTTCCACCAATGTCTAAGCCTAGAAGAGCAATTAAAGAAATTTTGGGAAATTGAAGAGACGCCATTCAAAGCTGTGGAATTATCGAAAGAAGACAAGTCCTGTGAAGTGCACTACATGCAACACACTAAGCGACTGCCCGATGGGCGTTATGAGGTATCGCTTCCATTTAAGGAGGGAAGACAACCTGGGCTTGGATCCTCGAAAGGAGGGGTCTTGCGTAGGTTTCTTCAGTTGGAGAGAAGGTTTGAGCAGAACCCCACGCTACACAATCAATATAGCAAATGTCTTAAGGAATACTTACTTCTCAATCAAATGACAGAAGTTGATGTTGACAACGACGAAGTCCTTAAAACACCTTTTCATTATTTCGTACCCCACCATGCAGTTGTTAAAGATTCCAGCTCCACCACTAAGCTACGAGTTGTCTTCGATGCTGCTGCAAAGACCTTGGATGGGACATCATTAAACCAGCATCTTCACAGTGGACCTAAAGTACAAAACAATATCATTGATATAATTATGAGGTGGAGAACGCATAAATATACCTTCACTGCAGACGTGGAAAAAATGTACCGGCAAATACGTGTTGCTCATCTACTGGCGTGATACTCAAGAAGAACCAATCAAGGTATATCGACTGCTGACGGTGACTTTCGGTACAACATCAGCACCCTACCTCGCCATAAGGACCATCAACAAATTGGCTGCTGAGGAAGAGCACAAATATCCTCTTGGAGCAAAAATGGTCCAACAAGATATGTATGTGGATGACCTTATAAGTGGGGCTGGTTCTATAGAAGAAGCCTCGCGTAAACGGGAACAAATACAAGGTTTGCTTTCCTCGGCAGGATTCATCTTGAGAAAATGGACGAGCAATTCCGATGAAATTCTCCATCACATACCGGCAGATCAGCGTGAAGTCGACTTTTCTCTTCCCTTGGGTTCACCCGAACACATAAAGGCTTTAGGTGTTAAATGGTTTCCTCTAGAAGACTCATTCTCATTTCAGAACATTTGCTGCGACACATCCGAGGTGACGAAGAGGTCCATTCTTTCAACAACTGCGAGGTTGTATGACCCATTAGGATGGATCTCGCCCTGTGTCATAAACAAACAGACTGGGACAAACCAATTCCTCCAGAACTGCACAAAGATTGGTCTATTTTACGCAGAGAGCTTCCATCACTTGAAAGGATACGAATTCCAAGATGGATTTACACACACGACACACAGCAAGACCTGGAAGTACATGGATTTAGTGACGCGTCTCAGCGAGCATACGGGGCTGCGGTATACTTACGAGTTTTGGACTCTAAAGGTAAGATCCACGTACATCTGCTTATATCCAAAACTAAAGTCGCACCGTTGAAAACAGTTAGTCTGCCGCGTCTTGAGTTGTGCGGCGCAGTAATCCTGGCCACTCTCTTGGAGTATACATCCACTGTCCTTGGTTTTAGACATGTTCGTAGGTACGCCTGGGTGGATTCAACCATTGTTTTAGCGTGGATAGCTGCACCTCCATCCAAATGGACAACATTCGTCAGCAATCGGGTAGCAGAAATCCAGAAGCTAACAAACGATGATATCTGGAAACACGTCCCAACACAACTAAACCCAGCTGATCTGACATCACGTGGAGTTCTACCATCAGCTCTAGCAGAAAACAAACTCTGGTGGAACGGTCCTGACTTCCTACACAATACCTGGAATTTTCATTGCCCTCATCAGCCCACTGAACTAAAAACTGAGATAGAAAAACGAACAATTCGTGCGCACTGTACATTTAGAGAAGAAAATATCATAAGTTCACTAATTAAAAGGCATTCGATCTTGATAAGGCCCTTAAGAGTCATTGCCCTTTGCAACAGATATATATTTAATAGTAGACAGGTATGCAAATGTAGAAACTATGATGTACTTTCGCCATTAGAGCTGTTTACAGCTACACTTGTGGCAACACGGATAGCGCAAGGTGAGATGTTTTCAACAGAAATTGCAGGAATCAAAACGGCATCAAGCGGAAGGCTGAAATCATTAGACCCCTTTGTTGACAAGGATGACATCCTGCGTGTCGGAGGCAGATTACAGAATTCGAATCTAAGCTACGAACAACAACACCCAATCATCCTATGCCCAAAACATCATTTTACTCAGCTATTATTGCGTGATGCACATGAGAAGACGTTGCATGGCGGAATCCAGAAGATGATGGCATACTTGCGCACCAAATATTGGATAGTACGTGTCAAGAGCTCAGTCAAAAGGTTAATACACAACTGCAATATTTGCTTTCGCTATCGAGCACGTCCAGCACAACAAATGATGGGCAGTTTACCAGCTCCTAGAGTATGCAGTTCACGACCATTTTCACACGCCGGGGTTGATTATGCGGGCCCAATTGACGTCAAGGCTTGGAAAGGACGGGGGTCCAAAGTATCTAAAGGGTATTTTGCAATATTTATTTGCCTTGCTACCAAGGCTATACATATAGAGCTGGTAAGTGATCTGACAACACAAGCATTTATAGCAGCATTTCGAAGGTTCACGGCTCGAAGAGGTATTAGCGTACAACTCTTTAGCGACTGTGGAACCAACTTCATAGGAGCGGACAAAGAGTTACGAAAATTGCTGAAGGCGGCTCAAACAGATTGGAAAGAAGTCGCTGAAACACTTTCAAAGGATGGTACGAAATGGAATTTTATTCCTCCGGCTTCTCCCCACTTTGGAGGGTTATGGGAAGCAGGAGTGAAATCCATCAAATTTCATTTAAGGCGAATTGTTGGTACAGAGGTATTTACATTTGAGGAGCTCAACACGTTTCTTACTCAAGTGGAAGCGTGTCTTAATTCGAGGCCACTCTGCCCCATGACCAGCAATCCCGACGACTTCACACCATTAACACCTGGACACTTCCTTATAGGCGAGCCACTAAGTAATGTACCTCACCCGGACCTGAATGATGCTAAACTTGGCTATCTCGATAGATGGCAAAGGATTCAAGGTCTCTACCAAATATTTTGGAAGCAGTGGAGCACTGAATATCTGTCGAGGCTCCAGCAACGACCAAAATGGCTCAAGCTTGAACATCAGCCACACATCGGAGACCTCGTCTTAGTGAAGGATGAGCGACTACCACCATCAAAATGGAGCCTGGCCCGGATTACCGACACGCATCCAGGAACAGACAACTTAACACGCGTGGTCACAATTAAGACACAGAACGGACAAATGAAAAGACCTATCACAAAAATATGCCTTCTGCCATCAAATAAAACGTATTCTGATGAAACACTTATCTAAAAGGTCATAAAATACCTAAATATAAACATTTATAAGACACACACTTTAAATAAATCCACAATAAAAATCAAAGATATTTCTTTTCAAAAGCAATTTATTGATTTTCATAAATAAAAATAATTACAAAATTACTTAAGATTTCCCTACACTACACAACACACATCCATACAGTCCACTCTATGTCACGCACAAACCATTCATCCCGGGCAACGTTGCTGAGTTCCGAAATGCCGACGGGAATTGGAGAATCAAAACCCCGACGGCATTTGAAGCTTCTTAGTAACGCTACCAACGTTGTCCACTCAAAACACAACACAACACTTTAACTTGTATCATTTTAATAAAATATTTATTCACAAGCATACACCACACAACACCCGCGAATCGTTTCCGATCAAATCACTCAAGCACTTTTATGAATTAATTACACCTTAAAATTATCTCATATTTATCTTATTTATTATCAACATACATATCTTACATATCTTAAAATTACAATTCTATACATTATACAAATATACTTAAAATTACATAATACAAACACTAGAAATATCAAACATTAAAAATATCAAAACACTAAAAATATTAAACACAACACTTTACGAAACATACATACAACATGAACATATGATCTAAATATATGTGTGTACATATGTACGACTCAAATGTAGGTCATTCATACGTGCAATCTCTACAAACTCAAATGTAGGTCATTCATTCGTGCAGTCTCTACACAACTCAAATCTGGGTCATGCATATACCCAACGCACAAACACACACGCACACATACCAAACACTACACAAATCAAAACAAAACAAAATAGCAAAAGGAGTGATAGGGACAAGCGATCTTTTTGTCTTTGTTTGTGCTGTCGGCCATTATCATTGTCATTGTCGTTAATTTATTCATATTAATCAAGTTCTGTTTCTTTGCATGTTCTGAGCTAAATACCAGAGATGTTATGGAGGCTGTATGAATAAAATCATAAACTAGACACTTTTGTTACATGGATAGTGGACGACATGAATGCTGAAGAAGAGCGGATCGTGACTTGTGAGCTTCGTTCACCGGGGGGGGAGAATGTTTAGAATAAACACTAATTACCATCGATGCACTCACCCTGATGGTAACAACGCCCCCAACAACAACTACGGAATTTAAATGTCAATAAAAATTCTAAATGTCAAACCAAGAATTGCAATAAAATTTCACTACACTTTATAACGTTGGCAGAAAAAGATCGTTTTTTTATTTATTTTATTTTACTTTACATATTTCAACATTGTGGTTTTATTTTAAAGATTCAACACATAACAGATTGTTTACTCCAATAAACAGCAATCGATGATAAATGGTTGTAATGCATTATCAGAGATACTCCAAGAACTACAAGAATTTCGTACGCATCGGTAAGGGCACGTTTCATTGATTTATCTCGACTCATTTTTTTTTTTATTCTTTAATTTGCAATACGAATGCATAAACTTTTCGGGAAGATTTTTTGAAAAATACTAAACTCCGAAGCTCCGCGAGGAAAACCAAAAAGCACCTCAGCCTCTTTCTTCAAAGGCATTTTGAATTTAGGTTCAAAATTTACATTTTCTGTATAATTGGTCCAAGCACAATAATTGTTACCTGTTATCTGCCCTCCATCCTCCGCCAGATTTTCCTATACAGATCCCTCGTCACCAATAGCCTGATCAACTATGTCATCAATTACCGATTCAGCAGAGGATTCATGAATAATTCCAGAATTAATTATTTCATCGCCTTCTTCTATAGTATCCTCGTCATCATCCGATGGTTCATAGCTAGATTCTGAAGCACTAAAATCGCCGCCGTCGCTTTCATCATTCAGCACATATCCCAATATCTACCGTTCTCCCAGTCTTTTTCCAGACATCTAAATGTAAAATGTAAATAAATAGGACATATTTACATATTGGGATTATTTATCCTAACTAAAATCATTATTGGGATTATAGGTCCCAGTGTAACAAAAAAAACTCACCCCTTTATCTCCAATTTATCGAAGATTCACACAAAAATAACTGCCTTACTACAAAATATCTTGTAAAAAGCACCTATTCCCAAAAAAACCCGAGCAAGTTTTTTTTAAAGGTGGTTTTTATTTGCACATAAATTTTCGTTAACATTGTTTTACCTGCAAAGCAAAGTGCTTATCTGCAGGTGGTTGGACATAACATTGATGTACTCGTAGTTTTGAAGTGATTTCAAATTGAAAAGATTAGGTTTAAATACAATTAGTTCATTTTGAAGTTAATATTATTACGGTGATTTTAAGAATTACTAATATAACTCTACTTTTCATGATGAAATTCAATAAAATATTTTTAATCCCTTTTTTCATTTTTTTTTAAAATTAGGAATAATTTTGAGTAATGATGGCAGCGAATTTACTAATTTAGGAACAGTGCATCGTAGTTCTTTGTCTCCGTACGAGTTGTAAGCTGTGGGAACTTCTAGCATCCCTTGGGCACGTCTTCGGGTGTTTAGCATGGGTTGAAGAAACTGTCGGTCGTCTATGTAAGTTAGGAGTGTTGTCATCTGGAAGATTGCCTTTACATCTAAAACTTTAAAACTTGAATTAGTGTGTCGAATAATAAGACGATGTTGTAAGTTTGATATCTTCTCCAGGTGGGTTTTTGCTCCGTTTCCCCAGGCCAGAATCCCGTATCTAATGCGTGACTCTGCCAACGAGTAGTATACTTGCTTTAATACCTCCATATGCGAGTAACGCTTAAGATACACCATTGCAAATATAGTGCTCTTAAGTTGGAGACGCAGTACGTTGATGTGCTCACGCCACAGAAAATTCTCGACAATGGTAACTCCGAGGTATTTATTGGTTTTAACTACCTCGATTGTGCTGCTGCTCCTCAGTAATGGACAATGATCATTTCGATAAAAGATTTGAATAACTTCCGTTGGCTTCGCTGGAGTCCGAATATGCATCAACTTAGTTTTATTTGCGTTGATCACCAGGCCGTTGTCACGAACTCGTTTTGCAGTATCTTTATGGCTAAGTGCAAGTCCTTGTGTTTCAACATTGATGAAATTGGTTAGAGATACTCGTACTTTGTTGGTTTTTGTTTTTTTTTTTCATTTTGGTATACCATGTGGGCTGCACTGGAACGACACTACTCAGGCTGACTTAAGAAGCTGTCAGTGCTACCATTTCTGAATATGCAACTGTACGGCAAATGCATTTTTTTACAAACCGATATACGGAGTATCTTGTTGTTGTAAAAAAATTAATTCAGATGCATCTATAATTGGCTGCAGGGTAGCTTTTTTTTTCAAGTTTTGTTGAAAAAATAATGAAAACATAACTCGAAGTGCCACGTTGGTAATTTTTGTGATTGAAATTGATTTAAGCCATGCACGGTGTGTTATTCGTTGTTGGAACACCTGAGAGTTTATGGTTATTTCCATTCGCAAACTCAAGGAGCGGAATTGATTATTAATGGCTGTGTTGGTTTCAAACTGCAGTATAGCACCAACACCAGCACCATCACCAGCAAGCAAATAGATGGCTGCAATATGTGATTTCGAGTAGGAGGATTGCATTAGTGTTTTCAATAGCTTTATGTTGCCTGTGTTTTCACTGTGTTGTTAAAATAAAAAACCATCAAGGTAATGCAGATGGGACGGAATATAGTAATTAGGTAAGGTTTATTGAAATTGCATCTATGTAAACTGTTTTGAGTGAATGTTGTGCAATACGCTACGAAAGAGGAGATATAACTAATGTTTCAGTACGGGTACGACAGCAGGAGTCCAATATTGCAAATAAATATTAATCACGGCCACATATCAGCTAGGTGAATGGTGCCAATTAAAGATAACTACCACAGACAGAATACCATATATAATTTTTAATAATCCTGAAGTTTCTGTCGGAACCCAAGCAAAAGAGCACGAGCTCCTTTCTCAATTAGTTTGGACCATACTGGGCAGAGTTAGGATAGATCAAACGTTTTTCCTATATATTTTAGCAACACCCAAGGCTATCTAGGCACTACAGAATCATCTTTAGTAGTGCAGGATTATTGTGAAGTGAGTCGTTTCTATAACTGGGCACCATATTTATGATATTTATGATAACAATCCTCAAATGCTTTCAGAAACTCAAGCGGGAAATTTAACATCATCTAGTACATTACCCGGAATATTGGAGAAAGAGGGAAAAGACGTCAAATTCAAAGCATTCAACGTCTGAAGAAGCACCATCATCAGGAAGTCAATCGTCGTATCATCATCTTAATAGAAAATGTTGTCCGCCGCAAACATAATTCCGTCGGCAGAAATATTCTACTTCGCCAAAAACTAGAAGGAAGAAATTGTATTGAAAATCAAATACATAGACTACATCACTAATAACCAGAGTATGCACGGTGCGAGTTCAGCCTAAAGATATCTACGCTGAAAGATGTATCAAATCTAAGAAAGGACTCCCATGTGACAACATCACAAGACACAACAAAAAGAACGAGTGCGATCTGTTGAAGAGTTAATCCAGTCTCCCTGTGTAGAAAAAAGGACGAATCGACTCACGCAGATAGCAGATGTTAAATACTTCAAAAAATGTGCTTACTTCCTCGATACAAGAATTTAGTAAACTAAAATCATTGCAAAGTAATAAAAGGCCTAAAAGTAAAATTGATGAGAAAAAAGATAAAGATGACTCCTGTAGGCGAATTCCATATGGGTAGCACATTAATTTTCGACAAATTCCGAAAAGCTGCAATACGCACTCGTGGTTTCGTCTATTAATTTTCCACAACCAAATACAGCGAGTTTTTGATCTGCACCAAGTCTATAGGCTACAAGCAGCCAACAAATTTGCAGAGAACATCAAAATTTAAAGAATTTCACATCCACAATGGGGAATACTACAGAGATTGGCAACTGGCCACACCACTGGCTACTTTCAGATCATTTCTCTACCTACTGATACTCGTATGCCATTTGAAGATATTTGATTCATAAAACTTCGCTAGCTTTAGAGACATCAGTCTTCTAAACGTTATCAAATGGCATGATCTTGGTGGCCAATGGGCCGGTGCATTTCTTGAAATGAATCTATTGCCGTGTGTTTTCAAAAAAGCGATATTTTCGTTGATAGTATCGGATGGATACTACATTTTTCTGGATGCAATAGCATCTAGTGGACTTTTTGAGGATTCACTAAACACCGGACGCAATAATTACACGGGTTTAGCTCTTGCACCAATTGAATCTTATAACCCTTGAGACCAAGGTCTTTACCCAGAATTCTGGATGGACAAAGGGCAAATTGCTGCGAACGAACGACGAATCGATAAAATGGGGTCCCTTCAACACAAGCCACAGTCGCTATATTTTCTTCCGAACGCACTGTTCTGGTTGTTATCGATGTGGGAAAAATTCCCAGTAATTCGATAAATAGCACGTTCACATGGCCAGTGAAGTCCTACGTAAATTCCACGAAGTCTTCTAAAAATTTCGCGAACAGAACTCCGATTTTGGGAATAGATTTCGAAGATTTTAAATACTTGTGGTGGCATCCACGATGAAGTGACATTTTTTTAAAGAACTTAACACTCAAGTGGGTATTATTACACATAAAATGCCTGAGCACGTGTTAAGCTTTTAGGAAAATGAGACAGAGAGAGAAAGAAAGATTTTTGGGCTCAGTGGTGGCATTTAACATTTCATGGGGAGACTAAATTATTAGAGTAATTGGATTTGTTGTTGTATTATAAGTAACCATTCGTGAATTAGTTGCCTGATAATGTTCTTAATAGTTCATTTGTGAACAGTATAAGTAATGTGGGGCCCAGTTTGGAACCTTGTGGCACGCCGTATTTGATCGTTTTTTTTTTTTTTGCTAAATGTGTCAGATATCTTGACTTGTATTTCTCTTTCACTCAGATAGCTTTTAAGCCAGTTTGTCAGCACTCTTCTCAGTCCTAATCTGTTGACGCCTTCCACAAGTTTTTCAGGAGTTATGATACCCTGACGCTTTGCTGAAATCTATAAAGAGCACAAGTATGTGGTGGTTTTTATTCAGACATTGTACTTAGCGTGGATAAATGTGATGCGCAACTGCCGAAAATTAACGACACGCACATGCAAAACAAGGATACACGGTATATTTTTTTTCCGAAAGAATAATGGGACACTTAAGAAAACCATTGAAAAGCATTTACAATTCTATTGGGACTTTTTAGATTAGCATTTTCATTTAAAATAAAATTTATACACACTTTTCAGTTGTGCTGGGACGTAGGGGCGAAAGGGTTAAGCTGTTAATTTTCTCTTTTGATCTCGTTCATCATTTGGGTGGATTTTTCCAAGACTGCAAGTTGGTTCTGGATTGTTTGAACAGTAGATTCAAAAGTCTGTTGCAGTTGTTTAACTTGATTGTGGATTGCTTATCCATATCACTTCCATTACACGATAATGTCGATAGTCTATCTGAGTTATTATGTTTCCTTTGGATGCAGATGGGAAACTCCAAGATTTATTGTTTTTAGTTTTATGCTCCACTTCCTTGGTTTTAAGATTCAATTGACAGACTTTGCAACCAGTCATTTTTATTATTATTATTATTATTATTATTATTTATTAACAATATAATATAAAATTATAATGCTAACTTAATTTCTAGTGAGCACTAGCTGCAGGGGCTTACGGCTCTTATAAATATGGAGTGCATATTAACTTATACTATAAGGTTACATTTTTTTTTAAAAGAACTTAATTTGAAAATATTATCAATGCTAGGGTCTTTTAAAATTTCAAGGACAGAAGAGTTTTTGAAAATATCGGTTAGGATGGACGGCGGGAGAGGGCAGTTGCCTAGCCCCAGAATGTGGTTTATGTCTATAGTAGAGTGGCATGTTCCGCAGATTGGAGCGATTTCCTTTTGGAGCAGGTGTTGATGCGTTGTGGCTGTGTGTCCCAAGCGAAGCCTTACGAAAATGGTATTGTCGCTTTTTGAAGTGGAAGTGGGGTATATTGGGTGGGATCTATTTATGTTTATACCTTTGTAGTGGTGTTGGTAAGAGTTCCAGTCGATAAGTAGGTTGTTGCGAATAATAGTCTGAGAAGTTTTATTAAGATCTACCTTGCTAAAGTCTTTGAACTTAATAAGCGGCATATTGTGAGCAAGACTGGCTTCCTTGTCCGCGTGCTCGTTGCCTTGGATGCCTACATGCCCAGGGACCCACATCAGTTTGATTTTATTTGGGAATCTTATAAGATAATCTCTGATTTGATTGACAATCCTGGTGTTGTTGTTGGAGTTTTTTACTGCTTGAATAACTGATATACTATCCGCAGATATAATATATTTGCCCCCAATGCCAGATATCACTTTCGCGGCTTCTAAGATGGCTAAGGCCTCGGCTGTAAAGATTGAAGCAAAATCATGCAGTATCCCTTTGCGTAGTACTGAACCATTTTCAAGTGTGACTGCAAACGAGGTGCTGTCAGCTGTTTTTGATCCATCAGAAAATACGAAATTCCAGCCCTTAGATTTAAAATTTGAGGATATTTCCTGGAAGATACGACAGTAAATGGACTTGTTGGTGTTGGATTTTGGTAGATCAGCTAGATCGAGAATGAAGGATTTGGAGTCCAATAGCCAAGGAGGATATAGAGATGTGTATTTTCCTACATGTTTTAGCGGCAGATTAAGTTGAACAGCAGCTTCGACCGCGTGGGAGATCGCAGATGGTAACCTTTTAACTCGTATGGAAGAAATAGCGTGTTTGAAATGTTTGTAAATAATAGAACCACTTTGGAATGAGAGCTTGGCGATGAGTCTGGTTTTTGAATTTAATATACGTTCCTCTATTGATGGAAGTCCAGCTTCGACCAAGATGTTTTTTATGGGAGTTGTAGGAAAAGCGTTAATGCTTCTTCTTGCTGCTTGATGATATAGCGGCTTGATTATCCTGAGTGTTGATTTGGGGCTGTTGCCGTATATACAAAGACCGTAATCGATTTTACTTAGAATAAGAGTTTTAGATATACTACAGAGGGTATTTAAATGTACATTACTTTTCTTACAAGCTAGGTAGTTTACAATATTAACTCTGTCAGCTAGGCTCTTCTTAAGTTCTATAACATGATTCTTCCAATTATATTTATTATTAAAAAATAAACCTAGTATCTTTAAACAATCAACAGGTGTTATTTGGATATTGCCTATTTTTAGAACGAAACCGGAGCAAGACAGTTTGCGACAAATGTGAAGTGTTTTACATTTGTCTAGCGAAAGTCTTGCACCAGATATGCTTGACCATGAAAAAATATCCTTGATGATATTTGAAAAGAGATCATTTGTTGTATTTAAGTCACTGGATTTGCATAGAATGTAGATATCGTCTGCGTAAAGGCAGTGATCTACTGACTTGTGTTTCGAAATGATGTTACTTATTTCATCAAAAGCGATAGAAAATAAAACTACTGACAATGGGGAGCCTTGCGGAATACCATTGTGTAGAGGAAATGTTGATGAAAAAGTGTTGTTAGCTTTTACACAGATTTTTCTGTTTGTTAAAAATGCTTTTACATAACCAATGATGTTTGGCCCAATGCCCCAGATTTTGAGTTTGTTTAATATAAGATGCATCCCGATTTTGTCGAATGCTTTTTCAAAATCTAACGATAAAATGGTTACGTGATTACGGGCTGATAAAGCATTAGTTACGTACTGGTCAATGTGAAGAAGGGCGTCTTCACAACCTCTCCCTGTCTTGAAAGCAACTTGATTGCCACTCATCAGATTTTTTCTCTCTATGAACCATTGGAGTCGTTTTGCAATCATCTTTTCGAGTAATTTTGATGTACATGAGAGGAGAGAAATTGGTCGGTAACCATTAAGGGAGCAAATATCTATTTTTGGTTTTGGAAGAGGGACTACACATGCGGTTTTCCAACTGAGGGGGATGCTGCCTGCCGTAAGGATTTTGTTATAGAGCTTGACGAGTCTAGTTTTTATTTCTAAGGGAAAATTTTTGATCATGGGATATGAAATCCTATCCCTACTGGGAGTCTTACCTTTCATTTTCGAAAGGCAGCTTTCGAGTTCATCAATAGTGAAATGTTGCTCTATTTGCCGGGCTGGAGAATTGGCTGCAACAATTTGTATTGTGTTGCTGTGAAACATGTGTTTCATTGTGCGGAATTGTTGGGGGAAATTGGTGTCTGTTGACTCAGCGGACCAATTTTTGGCGAAGAGGTTGCAGATTCCCAACGGATTCGAGAGAGGGCCTTTAGAGGAGTTGATACATTTAATAGTTTTAGGGGAATAGTTACCCGTCAAGTATCGGATGTTATTCCAGATTTTGGCAGGTGAGGAGTTTCTGTTAATAGATGACGTTAGTACTCTGAAGCTTTCGGATTTGAAAATTTTGATCTGTCGTCGAAATCTAGCGTTGCACTTTTTGTAATTTATTAAATTTGGATCATTGGGAAACATTTTGAAATCTTTCCAGGCCTTAACTTTTATATTTCTAAGCGATTCTAAATTGGGGTTCCACTAAGGAACTTGTTTTTTCGGTGTCTTAGGGAATGTTTGGGGTATAGATTGATTTGCTGCCCATCTAATTGCCTTTTGTAACAAGGCGGCTTCATGGTTTATGTTACAACCTATATCTTTACCAAGCAAATATTTAGAAGTAAGGTTTTGATATTTTTCCCAATTTGCTTGGTCAGTTTTGAATTTGGGGAGGTGAGGAATTTTATTTTGGGAGCTGTTGTCTAGGACGATTGTGGTGATGATGGGGAAGTGGTCGCTGTTGTGGAGAGGGTCTAAGATGACCCAATTAATTTTTGGCAGAAGTTCTGGTGAGCAGCATGTTACATCGATGTGGGTGAAAGTTTTATGGGTGGAAAAATGTGTAGGAGATCCGTCGTTCAATATTTTAAGGCTGGTTTTTAAAAAGAAATCTTCAAGAATAGCTCCTCTGCGATTTGTGCTAGGAGAACCCCACAATGTGCTCCAGGAGTTAACGTCTCCAACCAAGAGAAAGGGAGTATGGATTTGCCTTGTGATATTTTCCAAATCGTGTCTGGAAAAGGATTGATCAGGCAAAATGTAAATAGACACGACAGTGATTTTGAACGAAAGCTGTATCTCTAAAGCTATCGTCAATATGTTGGAGGAAATAGGTATTTTCTTATGAGGAATATTAAGTTTTATTAGAACTCCAATACCCTGTTTCGAGGAAATGTTGTTGGGGAAATTGTAGAAATAGCCGGTGTATGATTTGGGAAGAATTGGTGTTTTGCGGTAGGGGATATGTGTTTCTTGAAGAGATATTATGCATGGAGTTTCTTTTTTTATTAAAATGTTAAGTTCATCAAAGTTGTTTACATAACCTTTAAGGTTCCACTGTAAAGTCTTGAGAGCCAACAAATTTGGTTTAAGTGGGGAAATATGCACATTCCTACTACTACGACGTAGTGAGGAGGTGTAGGGTTTTCCTGTGTGTGATGGGTTTTGTTGTAGGGGATGGTTGGAGAAGTTTGGTGGGCCAGAATTGCGGCTCCGCCAACCCGAAACTGAGTCACCTGGGTTTTGCGAGAAGCCCAGACGACCCAGTCTCTGGTGGGCAGAGCCGAGATTTTGGTTGCCAATATTATTGTTACATGGTGTCGTCATCTTGAATTTCGGGTGGATTAATAAAATATTTGTTTTCTTTTATGAGTGACTGGGTGATAATAGAGAGGGGGGTTTGTGGGTTGTTTGTGCCTGACAGGCTAGTGATTTTTGTTGAGAGAGGAGATGGTGCAGTGTTAGAGACGGTATTATTTGTGAGTGGAAGAACTAGCTTTCGAGAGACAGCGTCATCAGTTGAGCATAATGGTTTTTTACATTTGTTAGCTGTTTGAGAGGATGAAAAGGTGTTGGAGTTGGAAAGCGTTGAAGATGAAGATAGGGGTGAATAAGTTTTATTGTTATTACCCTGTGGATCAGGACCAATAATCGATGGTGGTTTGTTTGATTTTGGTATGGCTAGTTTACCAGATGCTGCCGGTCTGTTATTTGAGGGGTGGTTGTGGTTTGCCTTTTCAGTTGGAATTGTTTTCAGTTGGCTATTTATTTATATATTATCAATGAGGGTGTTTGCTAGAGGGGGGTGAGTTTGGTTATAGATACGTTTGGCCTCTGCCATGGAACACTTATTCTTTGTTTTTATAGTGATGATTTCTTTGGCTTGTATGTACAAAGGACACTTTTTAGAGGAAGAGGGGTGTGGGAGAGCGCAGTTAGCACACAACGTGCGAGAGCAATTGGATGGTGAATGAGGCGGCAGACTGCATGAATCACATTTTGCACTACTGTTGCAACGCTTAGTTGTGTGCCCCAATAATTGGCAATTACGGCACCGCATAGGATTGGGGATGTATTCAGTCACTTTGGCTTTATACCAACCGATTTCTACAGTTTTAGGTGTTTGGAACAAGTCAAACGTTAACAGTATTAAACCCGTTGGTTTTTGTTTTCCGTCATAAGATTTTGTGAATTTATAAACCTCCGTCACCCCCTGGGGTTTCATTTCAGTGACGATTTCTGATTCAGGGACATTTATCAGGCATGGAGCATACACAATCCCTTTTGTAGAATTAAGACGAGGTTTTTAATTTTTAAGAAATTTTCAGTAACTTTTTGAGATTTTGCTAGAATAAGCAAATTACCGTCGCCATCGATTGCTTTTTTTAATAAAAAAGGGCTTAGGGAGGAGATAGATATTTCGGCACTTTTAGGAGAGATGAGTAGAAACTTCGGATTTTTTGCATTAGATTTTGTGGGTAAGTCAGGGAAATCGTGTAAAAGGATTGAGTTGGTTTTGAGTTTTTTGTTTGGTTGGAAATCGAAAGAGAAATCATCTTCAAGATCTTTAAATCGATTCCTGTAGCTATTGGGCCCGAAGGCCATGATTGGTGTGGGGAACACTACCGCGCGAAAAATTAATGAAAACACGTGTTATGTGTCAAATTATGCAAACGGAAGACTTTCAAAGAGTAAGAGAAGAAAAGCAAAAACCGGTTTGAGAGAGTGCGCACTTTGCAAAAAAAAAAAAGCTAAGCTCACGGACGAACTGATATCGATGCTATCGGCTCGAAAGCTAGTCGCTGACTGCAGTCATGTCTATACTCTCTGGCGGCTAAAAGAGAACTTTTCCAAATAATGTCAGTTGTACTTTACATAATCAAATATACACAGCCCTGGGTACTTGTGACTAATTAAGTAAAGTCAAAAAGGACAACAAAATAAAAAGGAAGAATAGTAAAATCTCTAAGGAATTCGATTATTAGTATAACTATTCTACAGCGCGTACATGTTACGAGCACATTCCTTTCACTAGCTGAACTTGAGAGGAGGAAGCCGAAAGGGAATTTACAAGCATTTGTATCAAAATGTTGCGTATACGCCACCACGTTCGCACTTTGACTTTTAACATTTTCTCCTTCGTAGAAGAGAAAAGAATTTCAAGATGCAATGGAATTTTTAATCGAATGGATAGGTCATAACATTTCGGAAAAAACTACTAGAAGCCGTTGTTGGAACAGGATTTCAATGAAGACGAAGAAGAAGACATTACCCCATTTAGCTTAAATGTTGTACCCTAACTATTTCTGAATTAAAGGCGAAACTATCTTCTTCTCTTCTCAAGTTCTGATTTCACTTAATGAGTTGGTGGTTTGCGTTGGTATACAACCCATACCGCCGTCCTGGTGAAATCTTATGTCCGAATTAATGTTATCATTTTTTTTCGGCATAAAAGCGAACAACAGCTGTTATCTAAATAAATTTTTAGATTTTTGACATTTTTAGGAATGATAGATTTAAGGCTCCGGCCCATAAAATCCGTTGCGTCGGTTACGATGCCGGATAGGTTGACGTTGACGTCTTTGACGGAAATGTCAGTCCCATAGAATCCGTGGGATACGTTGGCAGAATAACGAACGAAACGAAACAAAAAAAAATTAAATGTCATTTAATCTCAATATTTTCTTTTCAAGTTATGACAATTTCTCTTCATTCTCTCAATGTCTCCACCAATGAAAGTGCTTACTCTCAATTTGTGAATGCGTGAACCTCAATATGTGAAAGTATGGTCCTCAATGTGTGAATGTGTGAACTGCCAACGGATTGAAAACTAGAAATTAAATCTACTTTATCCGTCCGTTCGGTCATAGCCTTTGTTTATGGGCCTGCTTCCATAACAACGTGTATATTCTATCGAGCTGTCAGTCGACGCAATTCACGCAACGGATTCTATGGGGCTTGGCCTTTACTGATACAACGGGTGGCGAGGTAGTGATTTATTGTAAATCGGATTAAAAATGTAAAACTATCACTAAGTTTAGTGGCAATGGAATCGAATACATTATAACTGAAATACGCGACTGCAATACCAAATGTTTGGTTGCATGCGCGTACAGTAACAAGGGCTCCCCTCTGCCCTTCTTCTCAGTTATCACTGAATAATGTGCACTCTATCAGCACATAATCATCTGCGGTGACTTTAACATCAACTTAATACAGAATGACCCGCTTGCCTTTCGAATGAAGGATTTGGTTTCTTCAGTAGGGATGCAAATAGTAAATACTACTTACCCTATACGTTTTTCCGATAATTGTTTACCCAGTTTTCTAGATGTATATGTTGTTTTTAATTCGTCGCTTGTTCTACTGTTCGACCAACTATCGTTTAATGTTTCTTACCATGATCTTCTTTTCTGTACCTAGGATGCGAATTTGTCTAAACCTGTTATCCCAGATACCTTCACGTTTAATAATCTCAATTCCATCGACTTAACCCAGAATTCTTTTTTTTGGGATTTCTTGGAGAAATTTTTTAATTTGTAGGGCCTAATGACTGCAAATATATATTTTTTTTGTACTTGACTTCTTGGAGCGGAAGATATAGCCTGTGACCATATGGTCACCCTGGGTACACAATGAACAAAGATTTTCATGAAAAGAAGGAACACACGTGAAAGAAAAAAGAAGACAAGTTTATTTCACTTTTTTTTTTGTTATTCAACTGATACGCAAATGCCAATATCGCATTTGGAGAATTCAGTACCTCCGACAGGTACCCTTGCAAAGGCCCTTCAGGACTACTAGGTCACCGACCTTCATGTTAGTTATCGTTTTCTGCCGCTCCTGAAGAGACGTCAGAATCCCTGCACCAAGCTTTGTAAGTGGCTGTAGTGGTCTAGTCGGTTGTTTGGAACATCGATATAGCTCGGCTCTGGCACTGTGGTTAATTTGACATAAAATGGTACAAAGGTCTTCAAACGCGAGAACAGCAGAGCAAATAACGTGGCGTAAATGAAATTTCACCGACTTTACCCCGGCTTCGCATAGCCCGCCAAAAGGTGGAGCTGACGGTGGAGAAATATGCCATGTGAGTTCAGTCTCAATGAGATTTTTGTGTGATTGTGACAAGACCAGCTTCTGCATTTCGGAGAGACAACGGCGAGTCCCCTGGAAATTAGTGCCATTTTCGGAATATATGTTGCTGCACTTCACACGACGAGCGTAATGCAGCCAAAAATGCGTTCGTAGTTAGATCGCTCTCCAATTCAAGGTGAATATCCTTTGTTGCCATACAAATGAAGAGTGCGATGTAGGCCTTGATGGTTTGGCGTTTCTTGTTTTCAACAGCTTTATTGTGATTGACCCTGCGTAGTCACAACCCGTGTTCATGAAGGGTCGACAAGGCTGTATCAAACATGATGGTAAGTCACCCATCAGTTGGTGGCTAGTTTCCTTCCGCTGCATAAAGCAAGTCATGCACTTGAAGATGATATTGCGGATGAGGTTTCGGCTACTCAATCCAAAAATGTTGATGGACGATAGAGAAGGTTTCCGAGATTGGAGATCGGGTGTTTACTGCAAAGAATAATTGGATGTTTCGTATCAATGCATAGGTGAAAACGTCGAAGTCGACCACCAACTCGAAGTATACCATACGTATCGATGAATGGAGCAGATTTCAAAAGTTTAGATTTGAGTGGTAAGGCTTTGTCCCGTTTGAGAACCCTGATGTCGTTTGAAAAATGTTGTGAGCAAGTTTAATGTTATACAACTTTGCCCCGCGTAGCTCCTGGACTGAGAAGGTATTGGCGATACGAAGAAGCCCAAGTTTATTGAGGCAGCAATTGGTACGATACCGAAGACATGCAGAAATTTCACGACACGAACGCGACCACGACGAGAACTTACTACAAAGTGAATCGACCAATTCGAGGTCTAGGGTAATCTCAGGGTCATCATCTACTTTTTGGTAGTTTTTTTATTTCACAGGAATTGAACTTATCCGCAACCACTTTACACCGCATTTTGCATAAAGATCTTAGCTTACATGCTTATAAGGTCCAATTGCAGCCAGCAGATCACGAACAACGCCGTTTTTTCTACTGATCTCAAATGACATCTCATGTTGGATAGCCCTATATGTAACCCAGCGTGACCGTATGGTCACACCTATGTACAGTTAGTAAAATCATAGAAAATAAACTCAACATATAAAACTACAGTTTGTTAAGTAATAAAATATACAAATTTATAAAAAATATTTAACTATAATAAATGTATACGTACTTTTTGTAGTCATCAATTTTCGTATTTTTTTCCATTTCTTTATTTTTAATTATTTTGCAACGTACCACATTCACAAAAAGAGAATGATAGTAGCTTAGCTAAGAACAATAAATGCAAACATACATTAAGGACCGGAAATTGAGAAAAATTTGAAAAATCCGTTTCCCGGAGAATATTTAAAAAATAAAAAACCATGCTTACTTCGTATTTGACCATATGTTCACGTTGGGCAGATTTGGGTTAAATGCCCTCCAAATTGCTACTTTTTCAGCGACTTGGGAGCGATGCCGCTTAATGGCTGATCCGAATGAAAAAGTAAAATTATTTCAAGCACAATTTTAGCACAATTGCTCGATCAATGTGCACCAACTAAAACGGTCAAAATACAAAACAGAGCATGTCCATGGTTTACGTCTGAAGTGGTTTGCTCTATCTAATGATAAATGGTCCTCGTAAAAAGCGGCACATAACCACGCCACCTTAACCATACATACTTCAAAGAAAGACTATTTCGCCTCTAAACTTAATATATCCCTCCCTGTAAAAAAAACTTTTGAGTATCTTCCGTAAAATTGATATATCTAGTAGTAACGACAACTCTGACTCAATCTTGCATTTCTGGGAGATGATTCCAGTATAAATGAATTCGATTTTAGTCAGACTGAGGAAGTAGTACACTCACTGCCAAGACTGGAAAGTTTTATAGTAGTCACTGAAGACGCAATTATCCGATCCGTAACAGCTTGTTGTATTCTACATGTAGGTACGTTTATTAAAATAAAACGCGTTCATCTTGTGAACACTATATTATTGCTTTATTTCCCGATGTGAACTGTTCGCTGTCTATACATGTACTGACTGTACTTGTTGACACTTAATCAGTATATTTACGAGTACGTCAAAGAGAGAAATTGACAAGACACAACAACTCCTCCTCCACAGGAAATTTATAATCTTAGTTATGCTCTAAGTACGAGTACATATACTCGTATGTATACGTTTACAAGAAATTATATAACCAAAATTTAATTCATATTTGAAAATAACTTTTTTAATGTATAATTCCAACTATCAGATCTATTTCAAACTCTCTCCGACCGTCTGAGCACCGCCGGCTTCTCATCACCTTGCGACCACTGTCGATTCTTGAGACGCCGCAGATACACTTGGCACTTTGTTTTCATTCTCCGGTGTGATAGTTAATCGTTGTGCTTTATCTAATGTGTCTCCTGCATACTCGTCCTCATTATCGTCCTCTTTGTTACATACAATTGGTACTTCTGATTTTACTTTATCCCCGACTTTTCTCATTTGGTCCAGGTGTCTCTTCCAAGTCCGTCCATCGCCTAGTTACACCATGTAATGCAATTGCCGCAATATTTCCACCACTTCACCAAAACGCCATATAACCACAGATGCGTAATCTCGCACGGCAACCCTTTCTTCTGGCGCAAATTTATTTCAGACGTGGATCTTGAGCTGTAAACTTACTAGTTCGTCCCTTATGATTGGCAGTTTTTCGATAGCGTTGTTTTCGACTAAATCAATTTTTTTCAATACCATCGTACTTTTCTGGTACTGGCAATCGAGACATGGCATCTGCATTCGCATTTTCTCTAGATTTTTTTTTATATCGAATTTCGTAATTAAACGGTTCCAAAGATACTGCGTAATGCTGATTCCTAGTTGCTGATAAGGTGGGTAACCCTTTTCTAGGTGAGAAGATCAGTGAAACAGGTTTATTGTCGGTGACTAAAATGAAGCGTCTAGCGTAAACCTAATGATATAATCTTTTTATTCCAAATTTAATCGCGTAAGCTTCCCGATCCGCTTGGCTGTATGTTTGTTGCACATTCGACAATGTTTGTGATGCATATTGAAATAGTCGTCCACTCTTATCAGGATACACGTGGCTTAGTATAGTACAGCGCCCACTCCATACGGACTGGCATCTGTTGCTAACACCAAGGGTAGTGTCGGATCGTAGTGAGCTAATATGACCTCTGACTGCATTTCGTCCCAGTGAAAATGGGTCTTTTCCTTTAGGAGATTATTAATAGGATACAAGAGCGTACTTAGATTAATGAAAAACCTCCCGTAGTAATTTATGAGACAAACAAATGCTCGCACTTATTCCTTATTACTTGGGAGCTTCATGTTTTAGATAGCCTTGATTATACTTCTCATTCTATCTACACCATTGCAATCAATTATGTACCCACAATACTCTATGCGATCTGACAAAAATTCAGACTTATCGAGGTATATTGTAGTGATTTAAATCCCCGTAGGACTTCCTCTAAACGCTGTAGGTGTAAAACATCATTCTCTGCAGTAATTTTTATGTCGTCCAAGAACACTTTTACGCCAGAAATGTCCTTAAGAATATGCTCCATATGACGTTGCCATTTGGCTGGTGCACAAGCAACACCAAACATCATCCTTTTTGGTCTATATAAACCTTTATGTGTACTTAACGTCAGGTAAAAGCGGCCGTCCTGGTGTACATCTAGTTGCAAGTACGCTTTAGATAAGTCAATTTTTGTGAATTTTGTTCCACCCGCCATTGAGGCGAATAATTCATCCATTGATGGTAAAGGGTATTCGTCAATTTGTAGAAATTGATTGATTATGACCTTATAGTCACCACATACTCTCACTTGATCGTTCTTTTTACGTACAACAACTATTGATGTAGCCCACTCACAGGTGTCTACTTTCTCTAGGGTGTCATTTTGAACTAATTTTTCCAATTCCTCTTCCACAGACTTAACCTATGGAAATGCCACCTTACGAGCCTTAATAAAAATTGGTGCTGTCTTTTTTATATGTAATCTTGCCTGTATACCTGTGATCTTACCTGTTGTCGACGAAAAAACCCTATCAAATTTTCTTATCCATTCTTTGACGTTTATTTGCTCGAATTTGTTGGCATGTATGTGCATTAATTTATTTAATGGTTTGTTAAAAGTTTCGTCCCAGTTTAATTTTATTTGCCGAAGCCATTGCCGACCCAAAAGTGGATTTTGTTGCGATCTTACTACATACATACATTTTTAATTTGTTGGTGTCTGAATTTATTTTAACGTCTACTAGTATGCATCCAAAGCACTCGATTTTATTCCCACAAAAACTCACCAGTTCCGTATCATTCCTTTGTAATCGCAGTTTCCCAAAGTGCTTGTGTGCATCCACCAAACCGACAGTTACAGGTGATCTAGTATCTATTTGAAAGGTGTGGGGGAAATTATTCATTAGCGTTTTGTTGGTAAGTATCAAAATTGCAATCGGTTTTTTTTTTTTTTTTTTTTTTATAATGAGCGCGCGCTCAAGGGGTTTGAGTACCCTTAAGGTGATTGTACACAGCGCGGGCAAAGGAAATTTAGGGAGGAAGAAAAGAGAGGTACCGATGTACATTGTTTTTAAATGTTTGCAAGTTATAACGACCAGGAAATACAGAGATCGGCAGGGCATTCCATAAGCGAGTTAGGAACGAATCACGATATTTTAGAATACGTCCGAAAATGGGCTTGAGGGTATACTGATGAGCATTCATGGCGAGACGGGTGTTACGGTTGAAAGTTTGAATGGGCGGAATGCTACTGGCGATTTCAGTGGAGCACTGGTGGTGGAAATAGCGATAAAACAAAGTGAGACACGAGACATTTCGTCGGTGTTCGAGGGTGTCCATTGATTGACTGATATTAGTATCATCAATAAGTTTTATCGCACGGTTTTGAATCCTATCTAGCAGGTGCAGAGATGTTTTAGGAGCACCTGACCAGATGTGGGAGTTGTACTCCAATTTTGGGCGGATGAATGCCTTATATATTGAGGCCAGATCAGAGGGGGTAAAATATTTCTTACATCGCTTGAGGAAACCTAGACATTTCGCAGCATTTTTGGCGACATCAAATATGTGGTCATTCCAACGTAAGTTGTCATTGACACACATACCGAGAATGGAAAGTTTTTCGGTTTCGACGATGCAAGTGCCATTCATAGATAATGGCTGGGTGTTTAAATTTCGCTGTGTTTTGGAAGCATTAAATTCCACTCTGTTGATAGTTCCCCAATTGGTTATGCTGTTGATATCGGAATTTAATGAGCTTAGCATACGCTGCCGTTCTCGTACTACAGCCGAAGAGCAGGGCCTTGAGTCCGGGAACGAATATGAAAAGCAGAGAGTACTGTCATCAGCAAAGGAATATATTGGATTAGAAGTAGCAGACAAGAGATCGTTAATGAAAATTAAAAAGAGTGTCGGTGACAGAACAGAGCCCTGGGGCACACCAGCATTTATTTTGTGAATATCAGACTTGAAACCGTCCAAGACAACTTGAATTGAACGTTTCGAAAGGTAATTTCTAATCCATTGAAGAAGAGAGTCGTCGATCCCAAATGCACGCATTTTCGACAAAAGAGCCTGATGCCAAACTCTGTCAAATGCCTTAGAAATATCAAGTGCAACTATCTTGCTTTCGCCAGATTGATGTACGCTTTGGTTCCACTTTTCGGTGAGACATGCCATCAAATCACCAGTGGACCTGTTGCTACGAAAACCGTACTGCCGGTCATTGAGAAGTTTTCGTGTTTCGAGATATTTCATGAGCTGACGATTTATCCGTGTTTGCATGACCTTAGAAGTAAGGGACGTAAATGCAATGGGTCTGTAGGAGGAGAGAGAAGATTATTCGCCTTTTTTAGGGACGGGCTGGACAAATGCTGTTGTTCATCTGCTCGGGAGTCCTACAGTATAGGATTGATGAAAAAGCTTACGCAGTGGTTTTGCCAGCGAGGAAGAACACCTCTTCAGAAGAAGGGGAGATATACCATCTGGACCAGCGGATTTATGTATGTTGAGATCTTTAAGTACTCTTGCTACTACACGAGTGCGAAAGTAGATTCGTCCCATTGAAGATTCGACGCACTCAAGTGTAGACGGAGACAAAGCACAATCTGGGAGTGTTGAGCTGGCCGCAAAGTGTGCAGCAAGCAGATTGGCCTTATCCAAAGAGCTGACAGCTGGAATGTCATTGTAAATGAGCGTTGGGATGGAGGATGAGGCGGAATTTCTAATGTTTTTGACGAACGACCAAAAATTTTTACTGCCTTTGGGACATTGCAGTATTTTTTGCCTCAGTTTTTGGTCGTATAGGAATTTCACACGCTTAAGAAAGGCGTTGCAGTCATTTCTGGCTCGTTTGAACTTTTTTCGGTTTTCCTCTGTCGGGTTGGTCTTGTAGGACCGAAAAAAACATTTCTCTAACCCTGACGGCCTTTTTAAAGCTCGAGTCGTATCATGCCTTTTCTTTTGGTTTGATACTCTTCATCCGATGAGGAATAAAGGATCTCATTCCAAAGAGAATGGTGTCTGTAATCATATCAGCAGCGGCATCCATGTCGTTATCGAGGAAGCATAACGACCAGTTAAAATTCCTAAAGAAGCTGTTAAGACCGCTCCAGTTGGCTTTCTCGTATTGCCATACGGTTCTTTTAGGAATTTTTTCTCTAACTGTGTGGTCGGTGTACGAGAAATTAGCTGATATGACACAATGGTCCGACGAGCCTAGAGGGGAGAGCACATCAATGGTGTACTTATCAGGGTGAGAAGTTAAAAACAAGTCCAGGGTGTTGGTGGTATGACTATCAACGTCTGGTATTCGCGTGGGCTCATTTACAAGCTGCGTTAGGTTGTTTTCCGCAGCGAAAATCTCAACACACCGTCCTTCGGGTGTTGTCTGTCCAGAATGTCGAAGCCACCCAGAATTGTGTATATTGAAGTCGCCCGTAATAACGATTTCAGTAAGAGAATACAGGGATACAATTCTTTGAATGGAGTCAGACAGCGCATCAAACTCGTTAAAGGTTGAATTGCTGTCCAGTTTGGGGCTTCTATAAATAAAGCAGTAGTGGATAGTTTGCTTACGGAGATGGAATTTTATCCACATGAAGTTGAATTCCGGATTGGAACATGGATCACATTGTGGTGGAGTTTGGTAAGCTACATCACTACGCACATAAATGGCGAGACCGCGGTGAGAGAAGAATAATGGCACTAGTTCGTAGCCATTTAGCTTCAGATCATAATGATCTGAGAGGTGTGGGCGGGGATCTACCTGTGTTTCACTAAGTGCCAAAACAGCTGGTCTGTACTTACAGACGTGGACGTACGCAGAAAAGTGATTACTTTTTAGCCCGCTTATATTGGCTACGTCTACCCTGAATTCCCTAGTCATAATCACAGACAAACACAGAAAACACAAACACCGACGATACTAAGCAAGGCTGCGAAGTGAAAATTCTAACATTGATTGATAAGCGCTTCAATGCATTCAGAAATTCTTCACACGTCTCTTTTTCTCATTGCTTCCTGAGGAGAAAGCGGTAGTTTTCCAAAATTTCATTTGGAGCTGGATCGCAAATCTATCTACCCAACGAGTCCAATTAATATTTTTCTCGTGTGGTTCAATAGAAAACGGTGTTTGTAGCGATTCTACTATTACTTGCTGTGCTGGCGTAGCGATTGTACGAGTATTCTTCACTATTCCCTTCAGCACAATTAAACACTTTTTGTTTTATCTTCATCGGCACTTGTTGTATCCTACATGTAGGTACGTTTATTTCAATAAAACGCGTTAATCTTGTGAATACTATATTATTGCTTTATTTCCCGATGTGAACTGTCCGCTGTCTATACATGAACTGACTGTATCCGTTGGCACTTAATCAGTATATTTACGAGTACGTCAAAGAGAGAAAGAAAAATTGACAAGACTTCATAGGTGAAGATGGCGTACAGTACGCTTTGTTAAACTTACTTGAAGAAATAAGACAAGGTAGGGGTCATGTTTCATTTCTTAGTCTGCTGTCAATCAGTAAATTAGTAAGTAAATAATAAAATGTTGTATTGGAAGCTAAAGAATAATTTTGGATTTAGTAAAGGGGCAGTGAAATTACTGAGTAGTTTTCTTTCCGGTAGGTCGCAAAGGGTTGTTTCGGGTGAACGTAGTTCTTCATTAGTGGATATCAAACGAGGTGTGCCATATAGCTCAATATTGATACCGATTCTTTTCTGCATGTTCATAAATGACCTGCCATCGGTGTGCAGACACTCTTCAGTACACCTATATGCAGATGATATTCAACTACACCGCGAAACCGTACTCCAACAATGAACTCGCTTTTCTCATTACAACGCATATATTCTTGGTCAATGTCAAATGGGTTACTACTAAATCCGGCTAAATCTCAAGTAATTCCAATATCTAAGAAAAAATTCAATTGAAATCTTCTACCTGACTTACATCTTAATAATAATAAAATAAAAGTCGTAGAATCAACCACCAGTCTTGGCTATACAATAACTCGAAATCTATCTGGTCACAATCACACCAATGCGAACGTGGTCATTGGTCGTATCTACGGAAGTTGTGACTTAGCGCATATTTCACTCCGATTGAAACACGACGAAAGCTGGTAACAACATTAATATTACCTCTCATAACATATGCTGACGTCGTATATAGTAGTCTTGACTCATTATCTCAGCGTAAATTACAAATAGCTTTTAATAATGCGGTGCGTTATATTTATGGCATTCGTAGATATAAGCATATCTCCGAATACTCTAGGAATTTACTAGATTGTAATTTGCAACAGTATATCAGTGCTAGAAATTGTATATTCTTACACAAATTTATTACTAATCAAAGTCCGTCTTATTTGTATAGCAGGCTTAAGACTATAGAACTCCTTTCCCTCACATATAACATCAATATCAAATCCCCGCAATTTTAAAAGTGCAATACTATATTTTCCACACACAAAAATAAATCCATCCCCTTCTTCCTATCTCTGCAGAATGTTTATATATATTCGTTTAAAATTTATAATAAAATTATACATCTGAAATTAATATACTAAGTACTAAAAAAGATAATATCTTAATGTACAATACAAACCATTTAAATGAAATGAAATGATTTCCTTTAATCGTGCCGACAATTTCTGAAAAATAAAGTCCGATGATGTCACTAAACTGTGACTGTAGATTAAAAAAACTTTAATATTTAGAACGTGTTATGCAGATACGAGTATATACGAGTAACTGGTCATGTGTGGCTCGCTCTTTCCAGGTTGGTATATCTTTTCGCTGTCAAACGCTGGTGGCTTTCCAGCGGCCCACACATGATGAATCGATTTCGCCTTATTTTTGGTTGCTATTATGACAACACAGTCCGTGAAATGTTCGCTTGGTGGGTACACCCTTCGTCTATGTAAACTCTTCACAATTGCCAAGAATGCGAGTTCGTATGAGTGGTACTTATTCCTATCTACCGAGAGTTTACTTCGAGGCAAGAGTGTTCCAAAGACGAGGCATCAGTTTGCTTTTCATTTACGTATTGTACATAGATTCCATAATACAAGTACGGGCGGGTTGGTGAGCTTTATTCTTTAGCTCCTGGAGTATCGCTTTTTGCATTTCCGTCCAGCACAGATACATGAGATCCGTCAATGTGGTTTCTCAGTTCGCATAGTTTTCTACATAATTGTTAACAAATGCCTTAAGGCCTAGAAAATGCCGGACTCCACGGAGTTGGAAATACAAAAATAGCAGCTGTCTTTGGAACACTGGATTGTAATTTTTGTCTGCTCACTCGATAGCGGGAAAGCGAAGTTAGTTTTCAAAAAACACACTTTACCAGATTCCTAAGCCGAGATTTCCTTAAACCCTTAAACCCTCAAGGAATTTCTGTAACTTCTTTAGACCTTCTCCGACAGACTTACTGCCAAAGACCCTATTATTTAGATGCACAAGAATATCCGTTATTCACAAGCATGAGTTAACGACATTTAAGCATGTCTTTTGCAGACGGGCGTGCATGCCCATCACAAACAGAAACTTAGCGAACAGAATGCGAATTTTGGAAGTGCAAGTCCTTTCATGATGAATTACTAAAATATGACGAACAAAAGATAGTGTAGTGTGTGGTGTTATTTTTAGAGGCTCAACAGACCTTTTTGTTTAAAAAAACACAAACGGATTATTTTAGTACAGTTTCGGGCTTATGTCCACCTCAGCTGGCTCTTCAAAGTCCATTCTAGAGGAAAATTTTCGACTACTTCTTCGAGAAAGCATCTATCGCGTATTACTCGAACAATGTTTTGCTCCAAATTGTCAATCGATACTGCTTTGTCCCTCCAGGTTAGATTCGAAGAGTCTGCGAGTCGGAGCATTTCTGTCCACTTGCTTTTCATGTCCTAGCCATCTCAGGCGACTGATACATAGTTTTCTGACTAGGTCGATGTCGCTGTACAGCTCGTATATAATAGATTATCATTGAATCTTCTCCTCCAAAGCCCGTCAACGCAAACGGGACTGAATATTTTTCGACGAATTTTTCTCTCGAAACGACTGAGGATATCTTCATCAATGATACTGCGCCATAGAGTTGGACTGGGATAATCAAGGACTTATATAAGGTCTTCTTAGTTTCTCGGGATAGGTCCTTACTACTCAATTGCCTTCGTAGCACAAAGAAACAGTGATTGGCAAGAGTGATACCTCGATTTATTTCTGCTGAGGTGTTATTTGCAGAATTTATAGCAGAGCCGAGATAGAAAAAGTTCCTTACTACTTCGAAATTATAGCTGCCGACTGTGACGTTCTGTCCAATTCCTCGATGTGGTTTGTCCTTTCTTGCTTACAGCTAAACCCACTTTTGGCATCTTCCGTTTTAATACTACCGAACGCACTACTGACAGCCCACTGAGCTCAGCCAAATATGTCAAAATCATCGGCGTACGCTAGTAGTTGCTCAGACTTTTGGAAGATTGTTCCTCCACTGGTCGCTTCTGGGTTTCGCACAATTCTTTCATGTATAATGGGATAGCTCGTTGCCTTGACGGAACAGCGAGCCCTCTCAATCGTCATTGTGCATAAACGGACGAGTTTGGCAGAAATTTGGCAACTAGCATGGCTCTATATAACTTCTCTCTATAAATGCTGTATTATGTGTTCTTAAAGTCGATGGAAAGATTGGGAGTAACGATTTAGACTTCTTGAGTTTCTTCCAAAATCTCCTGGAGAGTAAAGATTTTGTCGATTGAGGACTTTCATAGTCTGAAACCGCACTGACCAATCAGATTGTTGGCGAAGGGTTTCAGACTTTCACACAATATGGCAGATAAGATCTTTGAGGGGTCTTCTTTTTGCAGGATTGGGCATACGGTGCTGAGATTCCATTCATCAGGCATACACTCATCTGACGAAATCTGAAAAATTAGTTGGTGCATGATCCCCACAAAGTCATTCGCAGAAGCTTTAAATACCTCGGCCGGTAAGACGGTAGTTCCTGCTGATTTTTTTGGATTTCAGCTTCGATATTACTATCCTTACTTTATTCTGGTCAGGTCAGGACGAATGCTTTGGCTATCATCATCTAAGTTGAAGGTGTATTCTGCTTGACGGCGGTATGTTGGGGTTCTTATACAGTTATACAGTCTGCAGAAAAAGTTTCCCCATATTCTCAACACCGACTGTGACTTTTCTACAAGGTTTTCTTCTTTATTTCTACACTCCTTGACATACCTAGAGTACAACAGCTCAATATCTTTGATCGCGAGCTTCTCTTGCTTTGTTTTCTTCTTCTGGAGATGCCGATGTACTTCCCATCTCTTTTGCCCTTACAGCTCAGGAGCAGATGTCGTCATTTGTGACAGCGCCACGTTGTAGCCTTCTTGTTTAGATGCATGTGCTTGCCCGCATTCATTATCAATTCTGGAATTTCTTGGTTGTAGTCGGGTGAAACTAAACACATCAATTGCGGCGTCTCTGATGGCATGTTGGCACTTGCCTTCAGTACTTAATAGGAGTCGTTGAGAGATTTCGATATACGAGTTCGGCGAAAATTCTGGTGGTCTCTTGCGATTAAAGCTTTTCTACCTTATATCTTCTCACAGTAGTTCTTCTTCGTTATAGCACTCGGGAAATCCGCGTTCGCCCATTGGCTGCAACAGGGTGGTGATTCGAGTCAATATTGGCTGCCCGGAACGTTCGAACGTCGAGATACTGGAGACATACCTTACGTCTATCGCCAAATATTCTAAAATATTATATTTATTGTTCAATGATCCGGATACCATCATGTCCCCTTATGTATATTGAGATGAGGGAACCGTGTACTTGCTATAGTAATTTTTCGTCTCGTCGTAAAGTTGGTGTCGTGTAGGCTATGCTCACCAACCGTCCCACCAAAGATGTTCTTCTTTCCTATCCTGGCGTTTAACGTCATACTACAGACATTGCCCATATGTCTGTGGAGAAGTAACATTCTTTGGTGGCATATTAGGCTGATGTTAGCGAATTTGGCCTTGATGCGGATTGTCACGTGTCGGAAGTTCAAGACTTCTTGCCGCCGCATATGGTAAATCCGTATCTGAATAAGCGTTGTTTCTTTTCTCTATAGCAATCACCATAGTATATATCACAGTTGGGATGTACCTTATGTCCGACCCATTACCTCGCACTTCCAGGATGGTGGTTATAAAGGGTTTTTCAATAAGAGCGCTACAAAAGTTTTTTTTAAATAAAACAAAAACGGTTTTGGATATCAATGAAATTCTTTATTCCTGTGAAAGTACGTTCGGTGCCATTATGTATGGAACTCGATTTCTTTTGCATGGCCACCATGGGCACGCTTGCAGAAGTCCAGACGCTGAACCCAATTTTCGACGGTTTTCAAGCATAAATCGGCCGATACTGCTGCAATTTCACGTTCGATATTCGTACGAAGTTCATTAATCGTCGCTGGCTTATTGGCATAGACCATAGACTTGACGTAGCCCCACAGGAAATAGTCTAACGGCGTCAAATCGCACGACCGAGGCGGCCAAGCGACTGGACCATTTCGTGAGACAACACGTTCTCCAAACTTGGTTTCCAATAAATTGATTGTGACATTAGCTGTGTGGCTTGTGGCGCCGTCCTGTTGGAACCACATGTCCTCCAAGTCCATATCATCCAATTGGGGCCACAAATATTCGGTTATCATTGAACGGTAGCGATCCCCATTCACAGTAACGTGCCGGTCTTGATCATCATAAACCACACAAAACCGTAATTTTTTCAGGATGCAATGATGACTCATGGAGTACGTGTGGATTGCTGCCTGACCAATACCGCATAGAGCCAGAAATGAGCCTCATCGCTGAAGATGATTTTTCGATGAAAATCCGAATCATTTTCAAGTTGTTGTTCAGCCCAATTCACTAACATACGACGCTTCTGGTCGTCAAGCGGCTTCGGTTCTTGCGTCAATTTAATCTTGTAAAGATGTAGGCCAAGATCTTTTCGCAAAATTCGCCACAACGACGTCACAGAGATGCCCAACGCTTAAGAACGACGTGTGAGAGACACATTTGGGCTTTCTGCAACTGAAGCCTCAGCGGCAGCAATATTCGCGACACTACGGGCACTTCTTTGTCTCACTGGTACGGGAACATTTTGTAATGTGCCTGTGGATTCAAATTTTTCCACTAGACGCTCAATTGTTGATCTGCTAGGACGATTATGACGACCATAAATTGGACGTAGCGCTCTTAATGTTGAGGCCACTGACTCCGAATTTCGGTAGTAAATTTTAATAATTTCGACTCGTTGTTGGCTCGTATATCTTTCCATCATGAAATGGCAAACCTTACTGAAGAGAAATGTCAAAATAGCGGCAAGAAATATGGCGTCGTTTGCTGTCCCTGTCGCTTTACTTTTGTAGCGTCCCTGTTGAAAAACCCTTTATCTACGTGATAGCAGTCAAGAGCCTCTGCTAATTGTTCGGCTGAAAATGGCCTGTTAAGGGTTCGAAAATTCCACGTACAAAACCGAAGGTCGTTGTCCTTTAAACATTTGGTATGCTCGTCAACAGTGAGTCCAATTTTCTCCGATGCCATTAGTTGTGTCGTCACATATTTTTTAATCTCTTCCATATAGTGTTGTGAGCCCCATTAAGATGTAGACCAGTATAATGCTACTGGCCGGGCATGCCCTTACCCATTTTCAGGGCTTTCATATATTAAAAGCTATGTCCACGTCAACCATCCGCATACAATTCCAACTCTGAATGCCAAGTTAAACCTAAATTATGCGAAAAAGTGACTTAAAATTTCGAGGGAAAAATGAGGGTGTGCAAGCAGAGCCGGGTGGTCATTTGGAAGATTTTGTATTCCGTAAATAATCCCCATGTGTCTACTTTATAAAGCAATAAACTGTTCGTTTTATTCAAAAAACACATTGTTTTGTATATTTTATTGCCTATTCCCCGAGTAGCTGACTGGAAACTCTCATTAACTATATTCACTTTTCAAAAAATCACGCATTTTCGTATTTTCAAAGCAAATGTCTAACACAGTCTCTCGGTCGGCTCATTATCTTTTATATCAGTTTAACTTGAACTCGAAAATTGTTGGTAAGAGTTTTTAGATTTCGAAAATAAAGCACCCTCTTGTATCTGTATACAGTGAAATTGCTAATGGAATCTATCAAATAATAAATGGACTGACCCAGATTCCCGAAATTGTAGCTTCCGGTTGTCCTGTTATCTTAATTATTACATCTCTATTGGGTCATCCTTTGGGTCAATAACCTTGGCAAGCACACTCTATCGCCATATATTCGCTTGCAGATAGCCCCCGTCGTAATGGAATTTCTCGGAACCGCGCTAAAGTTATTTCAAGAACTTCTCGCCATAATCCACCTTATATCCCCTCCGCCGGATTATCGGTTTCCTCATCAATTTCCCGGGACTACCGAACTCGAACATAGACACTTCTATCTGAAACTGATGGAAATTTAAACTTTCTCCTCTCCCTTAACACACTTTAACGTCATTAAAATTATTCCCTCTAATTTCGATTGTTTGATAAAACATTTACGTTGTCATTCGGCCTCTGTTAGAAAATAAAAATCGGCGTAAATCCTGGGCAATAGGCTCCTAAGCTCTCCCAAATAATCCGCCTTTGGTTATAAATTTCGAAAATACCAACACCAAAATCCATAAATACTCGTAAATATGTATTCTGCCAGAGCTGTAAATATTTGTATATATTTTATAAGTATATGGACGCCCATACCCCAACAATCAGCAACAGTTACTCGTAAATGTACTTTGAGGCATTAAAAAAGGACCAGTAGGCAGTTACGCATATGCGTTTCTTTCTATTTGTGCGTGTGTGCTTTGCCTGAAGTTATCAAATAAATTTGCAGATTCAAACATTTCAACCAGCTTGGCGCTCAACCTCTAAGTCACAAAAGATTCCCTACGCCAACATTAAAAAAAAAATTCTGTTCGTGCTCCACACTTTCCTCATATTCGCATTCGTTCTCGGGCTTTTCTTCTTTTTATTTTTGAAATTTTATTCTCCGTTTATTTGCCTTTTATTACGAGTACATACATTCGATCGCGTTATTTACGATACACGGAAATGTACAATACAAATTTATTCGTTAGATACTGGCTATAAACAAATTATGCTGTAAAAACGAGCAGTCGAGGAGCGTTGCGTTGCATGGGGAGGTTGAAACTCTACTTAAGAAGTAAATGAAGCGCAGTATATTGCCTCTGTTGGGCTACCTCAGGGTGTAGTCAATTGCCCATTAAATTGCCCCAAACCAGTTGGGGGAGAGCAATTATAATTTGTGTCCTCTGTAGGATAGGGTGAATTCATATTGTCAGGCGATTTCTATGGTGAAAGAACTTAAAATCCTTCTTCTTCTTCTTCTTTTCCTTTTACTAGCCCTTTTCTCTCTACACGAACTTATGCATAACGAGTTTCCCATTTTTACTGCATCGCTACTGCTCCGCTTATGGGGTTGGCTAATGTCGCAGATCGCAGAACGCGTCTGCATACTGCTCGGTCCTGTATCGCTTCGGCGGTTAGCCCCAGGAGTTGTTGTGCATTTGCCATCTGAGCAATCCAGGAATTCTTTTTCCTACCTACTTTTCTTTTAGTAGGAGCGACCGTAGTTGATATTGCCTTCTTAATGGGATTTTCCGGAGATCTTCTTTGAACGTGGCAATACCAGCTAATTCTATCCGACTCAAGTTGTTCGATTACCGAATTCTTTATGTGTAGACTTCCTCTATTGTGCGTAGATCTAATGCAGTCGCGTTTCGTAACTCCAGTTGACATCCTTAACATTTTCATCTCTGCTGCCGTTATTTTATTTTTAAACGCTTCGTATATTGTCCAGCACTGCGAACCATACGTAAGAGCTGGCCGAACCACCGTGGTGTAAAGTTTTCCCTTCAATTTAAGTGGAAATTTTCGGTCACAGAAGATTCCCGAATTTTCTCGCCATTTCATCCACCCCACGCTTACTCTGTGCCTTACGTCGTCGTCACATGTCGATTCTACGTTAATGATTGATCCTAAGTACTTGAACCTAGTGGTTTTCGGAAGAACTATTCCGTCCAACATTATATCTGGAATAGGTCGCAGTGGATCCGAAAATGGGCAGGTCAAATGTTCCGTCTTTGAGCGACTTATTTTAAACCCGTTTTTCTCTAGCGCATCTTTCAATTTACTTAGGTCGTTTTGTAAATCTACCACATTATCGCTTAGAATAACTGCGTCGTCGGCGAAGAGAATCGATGTTACATTTGCTTCCTGCAAGCAATCTTTCAAAAGATAGTCTAGAACCACGTTAAAGAGGAAAGGGCTAAGAACGCTTCCTTGATGCACTCCGACATTTACCGGAAATTCTCTCGTAAGTCCGGCGGTACATTTAACAGCAGTTTTGACGTTTCCATACATGTCTTGTATCATTCGTATATACGTTTCCGGTACCTTTTGAGACCTCAACGCGGTCCATATGAGATCTCTAGGCACACGATCGAATGCTTTTTCTAGATCAATAAATACCATGTGCAGATCTTTTGACGAATCCCGATATTTTTCCATTAATATTCGCAAGCTTTGGATTGCGTCCACCGTCGATCTTCCTTCCACGAATCCACACTGGCTATCGTCGAGCTTTATGATTTTGCGAAGACGTTCGTTTAAAACTCTTGCAGCGATTTTCATCGTGTGTGACATCAGCTTGATTGAGCGGTAGTTGTTGCATTCTCGCGTGTCGCCTTTGCCTTTGTATAACGGAACCAAAAACCTACTTCTCCATTGATTCGGCATATTTTGACCGCATTTTATTTTATTCAAGAGTTTCGACAGCCATTCACTGCCGATACATTCCATCTTCGACCAAAACTCTGATGGGATGTTGTCTGGTCCAGCCGCTTTCCCGCGTTTCATTTTTCCGATAGCTATACGTATTTCTTCTGTTGAAAAGTCAACAACTTCTTCTTCGAATGGATCAGCTGCATGGACGCGATCACGTGGAAACTGTTTGTTAAGTAGGTCCTTACAATATTCAAGCCACCTATCATAGATGTCCTTTTCGTTTGTTAGTAAGTGCCCGTAGGAGTCTTTAATGTATTTTGGCGACGTTATTTGCATCGCATTTTTTCGCCTTTGCGCAGCGAGTTTAAAAATACTTGGCACTTTACTATTGTACGACGTTTGAACTTCTTGAATAGCTTGTCTTCTATCTGCCGATCGTGAGGATATTTGTTCCAAGTCCTGGTAAAGGTTTTCCGCTGCTGCTGCTCGGGTTTGGGCCAGGACTCTCTTTGTAACGTTTTTAAGTCGCTCATATTCAAGTGCAAGTCGAGACTTTTCGATATCGTTACTCCGATCACATTTTGTCCACGCTTGAAATTCTTGCTTCTTGTCTTTCACAACTCGTTTGGTTTCGTCATTCCACCACCATGTTTCTTTCTCGATGTGATGATGTCCTGATATCGTTCCTAGAAGGGACTTTGCGTGTGTCATGCATACCTCGTGCATGCTGTTCCACATTTCTTGAGGGCTAAGTGAGTCTACGATAACGTTTATATTAAGAAGTACTTCTTTAGCGCGTGCAATAAATCTTGTGCCTCGTTCTTTCGATAAGTTATACCACCGGATTTTAGGCTTTCTAACAGGCTCTCGTGTTTTTGGTGGTTCTTCTGTGAAGAATTCTGTAATGAGCAGTCGGTGTTGGGTAACTAGCGATTCTCCAAGGATTACCTTGCAGTCCTTGACACTGTTTCTCATCGATCTTTTGCAAAGGTGATAGTCTATTTGTGTTTCGTGGCCTCCGCTGCTATAGGTGATAAGATGTTGTTGATGTTTTATAAACGTCGTATTTAAAACAGTGAGACCGTGGGCTTTACATGCTGCAAAAATGTCTTCACCAGCAGAATTTCTGGTTCCAAAGCCTTTACCGCCGTGGCAGTCCTCATAATCTACGTTTGATTCTCCAACGTGGCCGTTTAAATCTCCGCCTACAAAAAGCATCTCTTCGATGGGTACATTTCTGAGTAAATTACCGAAATCTGACCAAAATTTATCCTTTTCCGATTGATCGCAACCGTTTTGTGGGGCGTACGCGCTAACAATGTTCCACATTTCATTGTTTATAATGAGTTTTACACTCATCAAGCGGTCGCTTATTTTTGAAATACCAACGATATTATTAAGAAGACTTGCCGCGACAATAACACCGACACCGTTTCGTCTATTGACCGTTCCATGGTAGAACATCTTAAATGACTTAGTTTTTAAATCAAGAAAACGCGCTTTATTTCCGGTATTACACCACTTCGTTTCCTGAACGCACATGACATGTAGAGTTCTGCGACGCATTATTGCTTCCATCTCCAAGCTTTTTGAGGTCATCGATCCGACGTTCCAACTTGCAAACCGAAGTTTGGTAAAATTTAGAAACTTCATTTTGTCCGCCCCCGGAATCCGTCGGGCTCTGACACAAGCATTTCTGCTTGCCCTGGGATCACCCGAATGCGTGGCAAGCGTGGTGCCTAGCGTGGTGCTACAATTTGCGATCATTTCCATGAAGTTTTTTTTTGTACTTTCGTACGAAATTGATTTGACACACGTATGCTCAATTGAAGTTAGTTGACTTTGCTTTTATCCCACCGGTAGTCGCCAGACGTTTAAACCCACTGATTGCATACGAACTTGTGGGAAAGTTTTAAAGGTGTTAAAGTGTCACAGGCTCATTTTTGGTGTTATAGTTGCCTGTATATGACTGATTCCTCATTTTTAGTCGCCTTTTACGACAAGCAGGGAAGCACTGCAGCACTATTCTTTATCCGGTGCTGCACGGAAAAAAAAAAGAAAAAATCCTAACGCTATGCAATATCTGGGTACTTATGACTTTTGATTTAACCAACTTTAGATGTCCAGACTCAAGATATCAGACAAAAATAGGGTGCTTCATGAGCACTTTCCGATAAGCTGTAGTCTTTCATGAAGATTCTTTCGGAATATTCTTCATAAGGCTAATGAGATGGCGGTACACAATTTTCTTGGAATGAGCGGTGTTTCTTCTGAGAATCGAGTCGTTTATGCGGTGAAAGTGGTTGTAAAATTTAATTGTATGAGGAAACGTTTCAATGGTTGGGTGAGCAAATGCTGAGTTGCTATTGGGATTTGGAAATGTGAAGAAAAAATTCCAAATTCTTCTTGAACGAGTAAATCTTTAGAGTTCAACAATTCTGATGTGTTCAAATTTCTTAAAAATATGAAGAAGAAATTGTTGAGCAAAATTTCAGCTCGGTGGAATACTGGTAAGGAAGCTGTTTCAAGTATGTTAAATCGAATAAAACAAAGCATCTTGTGTGGGGGTTTTTGTGCCGTCATAAAATATTTTCCCAACTAAACAGAGGCGTTAGTGGGAGGATGATAATTAACATAACGCCAACAGTTATTTGGCTTAATACAAGCTTAAAAATTAGGACATAGAAACTAAAAGAAAAATTAAGGTTTAGCGATATCTAGGACTTACCAGTAGGGCTTGATTAAAGCTAGGTATAGTGAAGGAGATCAGATTTAAAGGAGAGAGTGCTGCGATTAAAATCGAAACGGAATGGTTGGAGTTTACCCTACGCAGCATATGGGAGATTGGTTCGTTAGACTGGATTGGTAGATAAAGGAGACTGTGGCAACGTAGATTACGAGGGTTAGTGTAACAGAAAATGCAGTTGTAAAGATACGTGCAATCTACGGAGCCTGAGAGTAGTCGGTGAATTGAGTATTTCTCTGTAGAAGATAGAGAGAGCATCACTGAGGAACATATTGGCGAAATTAAAAGAACACTTACTAAGATATTCATTAATTTTGCGGAAATTCACTTTATGAAAGTCGTAAGAAGAGGCAGCTGCAGATGGGGAATGATGGATAGGAGAGTGGTGAAAAAGAGAAAGAAGAAGTGGCGGGTGAAAGTTATCAATGGTCGATAGTGAAAGGGGACAGAGCGAGACAGAGGAGTTTATGGGGTCAGTGGTGAAAATAAGGTCTAATTGCATACCCATATAGTTGGAGACCCCACTAACTTGGCATAAGCTAGAGTCTGTAAGCTTATCCAAGAAGAGGGATTCTTTACTCGAGTTAGGGTTTGCAATTAAAAAAGATTCATCCTCTGATTGAATCTAGTGCAGTTGACGTAGATTGAAATCGCCGAATACGATGATACCATCGAGAGGATCAGATAAATTAATTATTTGATCAATTGCATCGATAGCGAGTTGGTAGCACTCGATTGGTTGCGCCGGTAGGATGTAATAACATATAACGTACAGGGACCTGCAGAGGAGTGTTATCTTTATTGAAACGTAGTCAAGCTTAGAAGAAGTAGAAAAGCAATTGGACAAGAGGTTAGGTCATTGTCGATGGCCAGTAGGACACCTCGACAAGGAGAATCATCTTTTGAACGGGTTATATCATCGTCTCGAAAAACGTTGGAACTAGGGGGGAATAATTCCTGATTCTTTATATCAGATATTAGATGTATTTCGGCCAGAGCGTAGACCCCAAATGGGAGAGCGTGCGATTTTTGCAAGACAGCACGGGTTTTAGATCGCGGTCCTCTTACGTTTTAATAGTAGAAGGTAAGAGGAAGGTTATTTCGAGAGGATGTAGGAGTGGATGGTAGGAACACTGGCAATGGTAGCACATTAGGGACGATGTAAGCATCGATATTAGTATCCCTTGACAGGCAAACAATGAGTTCATTCAGGTAGTTGTGTGCTGGGAGTGTTCCTTCCCCTGAAATTGCTCACGTTTTCGAAAACGGATGTTTTATCACTAGTGTGCAGTATAATTAAGTGCTTATCAAAAGCGCGGTGCCCCATCACGATGACAATAACTAACCTGCAATCTCTCATACTGATGGACAATATAACAGTTGCTGACCGTTTAGAGACGTTGAAAAGCATTTATTTGGTCTGCCGACAACACGTGGAGAATCATGCTACGGCAGTTATGATCATATGAAATCCAATTGTCAGTAGAAGAAAGAAGAGAGCAGATATAAAATAAGTTCGATTCCTGGAAAACTCGCCTCTGAACATTGCTTCGTATGTTTTTTGGCGATTTCATTTGTCTTGACTCCATTGTGACCTGGCACCCAAACAAAACTAGGTGAAATCAACCTACCCACTGCGTTGAATGAAGTCTTACATTTTCTAATTAGCTCAGAAGTCGACAGGCTGCCGGTGAAGATGTCAATGTTTTGCCCCTCTATCGGTTTTTTGTTAAATATAGTTCGTTGCCGCTTCCAAAACAGACGCATGTTTTCCTAACGGGGAGTGAAATCTAATGTCCTCCAGCGACGCATCTTAAATCGGTTTTGGAGTCATCCGTGAAAACTCGACTATATTCCTTCACAAATCCTAGACATTCTCGTCAAAACTAGAGGATGTCCACTAGCATTCTTAGCAGATTGCGAAGTTGGCTTGGCGTTTGGGCTTCCAAGTTCCTTTCCTTCCGAAATTATTGTGATGTCGAAAGCTGTATCGAATTGCAGTTGAACATGATGTCCATTTATGTCAACGCAAACGTATTAACGACGTTTAATAAAGGATTACTGACAGCATTTGTGGACGATATAGGTTTTGCTCATGGCTCAGTCAGCGCTTTGAATTTTATATCAGATATTCAAAACGCTTAAACAAAAACATACCATCAAGAACCTTATGGAAAAATATTCGTGAGCTTGGTGTTGGTCGACAAAAAGAACATTGTTCCCTGGATGTATGTCCCAATTATTTAAATGAACATTTCTCCAAAGTTCAAAGCAGCAGTAATCAAAATACTTCACTTGTAGATAAAACTAACCCTGAAAATGATGATTCTCAAACTTTTAGTGGAGCGTTGAATGAGATTTTGCCGGTTGTTGACCCTGTACAAAGCACTTATGAAGCAAATGAAACCTACCGGGTTGTGGACCCCGGTAGTGGACATTCCTTTCAATTTCAAAGCGTGGATGATGCGGATGTGTTAAGTGCTGTACTTAAAATAAAATCATCAGCTACTGGCTTTGATGAAATACATCCACGTTTCATCAAAATGATCTTACCTCACATTCTTCCTGTGCTAACACATGTTTTTAATACTGTAGGTTAGGTTAGGTTAGGTAAGAGTGGCTGTTGGAAATACCAACCCACTTAGGCCTATTGGCCCATTGTGATGCCACGTGGATCTGTGATCTTCTTACTACTGGAACCAGTTTGAGCTTTTAATAAAGCGTAGGAGACTGTTAACGTCTATTTTTTCTAGATCGTTTAGGTCGTTGTAGAAGAAAGCTCCTAGGTGAAGCTTCCTTCTCTGAGAGAGAGCTGGGCATGTGCAGAGTAAGTGGGGGATTGTCTCCTCCTCTTCCTCGTCCATGCAGCTTCTACAGAAATCGTTAGTAAAAGCGCCAAGCCTTCTTGCGTGCTTGCCTATGAGGCAGTGTCCGGTAATGACACCTATTATGGCGCTGAGATGTTTCCTATCTAAAAGGATCAGACACTTAGATCGACTCAGATCCAGCCTTGGCCAGATCTGTTTGGTTGCTAGACATGTTTGTCCAGCAGTCCATCTAAGGTCCGTTCTTTTATTGGCATCTAGCTTTAATGTTAGTTTGCACGTAGCGATTGGTATACCTATACTACCTTTGTCCGGTAGGATAGGTAGAGTGGTTCCAATTTTGGCGAGTTCATCGGCTCTGCAGTTCCCTGGAATGTCTCTGTGGCCCGGCACCCAACAGAGGTGAATGTTGAACTGCTCTGCCATCTCCATGAGAGATGATCGGCATTCAAGGGCAGTTTTAGAACACAATGAGACCGAGTCCAGGGACTTGATGGCGGCCTGACTATCCGAAAATATGCGGATATCCTTTGCAGATATCACGTTTTTCTTCAGCCAGGACAGAGCTTCTTTAATCGCCAAAATTTCCGCCTGGAACACGCTACAGTGATTTGGAAGGCGGAAAGAGAGGCTTAGATTTAGCTTATCTGAGAAAACACCGCCACCAACTCCGCTGTCTGTTTTAGATCCATCTGTGTAGAGATGGATTGACTTGTCCTCCATGAAAGCATCCTCCTCCCAGAATGATCTAGAGGGGAAGCTTACATGGAAGTTTTTGTCAAACCAAAGTTCAGGTATGGTGTAATCGGTGTTCTCTGTGAGGATTCCTAATGTATTAAGAATGTTGGCGTGGCCAAATGAATTATTTGTCCACTGTTTAGTCGCTTTAAGGCGAATAGCTGCAGTCGCAGCTACTTGCTTGCTAAAAATGTCGAGGGGTGTCAAGTGAAGCAGAATATCTAATGCCGCAGAGGGGGTAGACCGCAAAGCTCCGCTTGTGCATAGACATGCTGTTCTTTGGACTCTGCTTAATTTAATGCGGTTGACTGCATTTTCCAAGGCCGTCCACCAGACAACCACCCCGTAAGTAAGTATCGGTCTTATGACCGAGATGTATAGCCAGTGGGTTATGCGAGGTTGAAGGCCCCATTTGTTCCCAATGGCTTTCTTGCAAGAGAATAAAGCTATTGTAGCTTTATTGACTCTTTCTTGAATGTTAGGTTTCCAGTTTAGTTTCCTGTCAAAAATGAGACCCAGATATTTTGCTGTATCGGAGAAAGCTAAACTGGTACCGTTTATTGAAGGAGGGTCTATGATTGGAATTTTATATTTCCTAGAAAAGAGGACAAGATCAGTTTTATGGGGGTTTATTCCCAATCCACAGCGATCTGCCCAGCAGGTTAATCTGTTAAGATTTACTTGGAGGAGTTCTTTAATGGTATTTAAATGTTTTCCTGAGACGGCTATGGCAACGTCATCCGCATAGGCAATCACTCTGCTACCACCCGCTTCCAGGTATATCAGTAGTTCGTTAACCACTAAGTTCCAGAGAAGGGGGGAGAGGACACCGCCTTGCGGCGTACCCCTACTGACATATCTTTTAGCAGAAGTCTCACCCAGTTTGGAGTTGATTATCCTGCTTGTCAGCATTAGATTAATCAGCTCCCCAAGTGAGCCGTCTACCTGCAGAGTTGACAGCGCAGTCGTGATTGCGGATGTGTTGACGTTGTTAAAGGCGCCCTCTATGTCTAGGAAAGCAACCATTGTGTACTCCTTATATCGTAGGGATCGTTCGATGTGGCTAGTCAGAGAGTGCAAAGCCGTTTCCACCGACTTCCCTTTACAGTAGGCATGTTGAGCCGCAGACAGAAGTCTTGGATCAACTTTAGCTCGAATATGGATATCAATCAGTCGTTCTAAAGTTTTCAGAAGGAATGATGATAGACTTATAGGTTTGAGGTCCTTTGGGACCACATGAGAACATTTTCCAGCTTTGGGAATGAATACTACATTGACTTCTCTCCATAACAGTGGAATGTGGATAAGTTCTACACAGCTCCTCATAATATTTTCCAACACTGGTAGAATAATATCTGAGGATCTCTGTAGCTCGGCAGGTATAATACCGTCCGGACCAGCAGACTTGTATGGTTTGAAGCTATGCAGCGCCCAGAGCAGTTTGTCTCTCGTAATTAGACTATGAATTTTGGTCACGGTTGCAGTAGGCTTGTTTGGGCTGCTACTGGCCGCGAGATGGGAGCTACCTGGAAAGTGGGTGTCCAGAAGCAGGTTGAGTGATTCATCACTTGAGGTTGTCCAAGAGCCATCGGTTTTTTTCAAACAGCTGGGCATCATAGGATTTGTGGAGAGGATTTTTCTTAGCCGCGAAGCCTCAGAGGTTTCTGTGATTTTGTCGCAGAATGACCTCCAGGATTGTCGCTTTGCCTTCCTCAGTTCTTTTTTGTATAATTTGAGGGATTCTTTATATGAGTCCCAGTCGGTCACTTTTCTTGTGCTTTTTGCTGCGTTGAAAAGTTTTCTGCAGGTGTTTCTGAGCAGTCCTAGTGCCGGTGACCACCAATGTGGCTTTTTCTTGCCTCTTGGTTGAATAAGAGGGCAGGAAGCGGCCATAGCCTTATTGAGAGTCAGAGTAAATTCCCTGACTTTCATGTCGAGCTCATTGGTGTCACGCGGGGGACTTGATAGTTTAGAGGATATCGTTTCCGACAGTATTCCTCTATATTTTGTCCAATCAGTTTTCCGATAGTTCCGGAAAGCTGGTTGGCTGGGGGGAGCATCACTCAGACTGAATTGGATGTATCTATGGTCTGAAAAGGAGTGTTCAGACGATACCATCCAGTTTGTTAGCCTTTGGGTGATGCTGTCGGAGACAAGAGTAATATCTAATACTTCTTGTCGGTTTTTTGTTATGAAAGTGGGCTCATTGCCAATATTGCAAATTAAGAGGTTAGTACTTAAAATATAGTCTAAAAGTGACTCACCTCTATCATTGATGTCGGTACTGCCCCATACCGTATGATGTGCGTTAGCGTCACATCCGATTATGAGGCCAGTTTTTTGCCTTCCCGCTTCCAGTACCACCCTTTCTAGGTTATCACCAGGGAGAGGGCCCACTTGGTCGTGGCCAAGGTAAGCCGATGCCAGCCAGTAAGAGCCTTTGGCAGTCTCTAATCTGGCAACGGTTAGGTCGGGGTCACTGAGGTTGGGAAGTAGAAATACATTAAGGCTACGTTTCACTAATATACAAGTTCTAATCTTACCTTTGTCTCTTGTATAGAGCGGAACGTATGAGGGTGTCCTAAGTCCACGAACCACGCCTTCTGCAATCCATGGTTCCTGGATTAGAATTATGTCTTCTGCGCTTTTGGAAAGACGCAGAATGAGTGCGGCCGAAGCCTTTTTTGAGTGGTGGAGATTAATCTGGAGAAACCGTATCATTGCTACAGTCTTCCAGAGTCGCCTCCACCACGGTGTTGTTGAGGTCCTCCGATTCTGAAGATGTGCCCAAGAGCTCATCTTCTATCTCTGATCGTGTAGAACCTCTAATTGTTTCGTCATCGGTTTCCATTTCCGACAATATGTCAGAAGAGGAGACCGACGGCTTGGTAGTCACCTCGGACAGATTGGAGTCGTCGCTATCCAATTCTGGAAAGGATATCGACGCTCCAAGATCCAAGGTTGTGATATCGGGTGTTAAAGGAGGAGGAGGTTGCTTATCAGCATCCAGCTCATCCTTTTTGTACACCCTTAAGTGAATTGACTCGAATCCGAACCGAATCATGCCTTTCGTCTGCGCCAGAGGATTAAGGGATTCCTTATTGATCACAATTAACGCGCATCTATAAGAACCCCTTAGTTCCTCCAGTTTCGCGACTTTCCAGTCATGAGTCGGAAGAGTCGGGTTGCTGAGCCGGATGATTTCCAGGATACTTCCTGGAGAGGAGGGTTCGGCTGGAATCCAGGTACGAGTTCGAGGTCTACTAGGAATGTCTTCCTTAGATACGACCTCGAGTTTTGCACCTGGCCAAACCTCTCCTAAACCATCGATGGCCTTGGTGAAGAGATCGAGAGATCTCTGGTTGGAGCAAGCGATGAGCTTGACATGGCCTTGGTGCCAGCCAGCGTCGCTTGTGATAGGAGGTGGTCCTGGGTTCTCCCGCATGATGGCCAAGAAGTTGCTCGAGAGCTTCAACTTGACCAATTGCCACCGTTCCGGTGTAATGGAACCGTCGGTATCGCTTCTGTCGATCACCGCGATCACCAATGCGTCCTTTAGGACTTCATTATAAGACCTCAGAGATCTGCTGTTGGATGGCCCAGGGGTTGTGGAACTGTGTGTTTTGGGCCTCTTGGAAACCGGTACGGTTTCCTCCAACGATCTCTGACGCTTAGAGGAGTCTTTTGACGTTTTGTGAGCAGTGGAAGCAGTGGGAAATCCGTCTTTTAGGACGTTTTTAGCCCACTCAACCTTGCTCTTTATTTCCGCACTTCTCTCCACCTCCGGAATGGATCCAAAGGTTTTGATTATGCGTGAAGCATTTCGGCGTCTTATGTAGAGCGCCTTAGATGGAGCTTGCCGATGCGGCTGAGCTCCAGATTCCTCTTTGGGGGGAGGAGTTTTGGTAGCAGCAACAAGTCCGTGGCCTGCCACAAACTTGCTGCTGCTGGGGGCGGGGGAAGTGATAGGACCATGGCTTGCCACAGTCTTTACACTCCCCGAAGGAGTTTTGGTAGTAGCGACAAGTCCGTGGCCTGCCACAAACTTGCTGCTGCTAGGGGCGGAGGAAGTGAAAGGACCCTGGCTTGCCACAGTCTTAACACTCCCTGAAGGAGTTTTGGTAGCTGCGACAAGTCCGTGGCCTGCCACAAACTTGCTGCTGCTAGGGGTGGAGGAGGTGATAGGACCATGGCTTGCCACAGTCTTAACACTTCCTGAATTCTTATTATTAGGCTTATTCCTTTTGCCTTTAGAGGATGGCGCACCATGGCCTGCCACAGTTTTGCCTCCTCTCGGCAATGCAGGAGCCTTGCCGGTAGTCGGTGTAGTCACCGTTCCACCGCCCGGTAATAAAGGAGTACCGGCCTCGGTTTTTGTTTTATGGTTATTATCCATTGATAGTCCCACGAGTAGCGGAGAAAGGGTTGTCCATCTGTACAGAGATCCGCCATATACAGATAAGGCTAGCTAATCCGGAGGTCGCCAGGTATCCGGATACTCCGTTTGCGACTGAGCTATTTTTGGGCCCTCAGCCAGGTTGATCTTCGGCACGGGTCGTATGACACCTTGATCCAGCCCAGGGGAATGATGGAGTAATTTGGGAGTTGGGGAGGGGGGGGGGGGAGCATCCTTTGGTTTCAGGACTCGTCTGGAGAATTTCTTCTCGAGATTCATTGACCCTACTCAGCCTCTACAACTCGACAAGTTCGATGCTCGCGGTAGAAGTTTTAATACTGTAATAACAATGTCTTCTTTTACATCTCTTTGGAAAGTGGCTAAAGTTATACCAGTCTTAAAAAAACCAGCCACTCGCTTATCTCAAGAAGAGTTTAGACCAATCTCAATTTTGTCATTTCTGTCAAAGATTCTGGAAAAAAATTTACACAATCAAATTTCAACCTTTTTAAAGACATTCAAACTCTTAAGTTAAAACCAATCCGGTTTTAGACCAAACCACAGTTGTATATCGTCTACTCTTAAGATTTCAGATGATATTAGAAATGCTATGGATAATGACTTGGTTTCATTTTTAGTTCTCTTAGATTTCTCGAAGGCATTCGACAAAATTAATCATAAAGGACTTATTAAAAAACTAATACAACAGTTTCGGTTTTCATACACAGCTGCAAAACTGATTTTATCATACATTAGTGGAAGAAGCCAAACTTTTGTTATTGGTAATAAAACGTCCCATCCTTTAAATATTTTCTGTGGGGTTCCTCAGGGATCCATACTTGGTCCACTCTTATTTACGATCTTTATTAATGATCTTCCACTCCAATCTGAATACTCTTCAATCGATTTGTATGCTGACGATGCTCAAGTTCGTATAAGCTGCAAGTTAGGCACGATTGAAGATGGTGTTGTGAAATTGAACTCTGATTTAAAAAGAATAGTTTGCTGGTCCAATACAAATAGTCTTCACCTCAATCCACAAAAGTCCAAATGCTTAATAATTTATAAAAATAAACTTGATAACAGCTACTTTCCTGCAGTTTATCTCATAAACGAACAAATTGAATATGTCGATAAAGCTATGAACTTAGGCATTCTATTTAATTCGACCCTTACCTGCGATGACCATATTCAAACTGTTGTTGGAAAAATATATGGATCCTTACGGAGTCTTTCACTTTCGAAGCAATTTACTCCTCAACACGTTCGACTTAGGTTGCCAAAAACTTTGATCCTTCCTATGATAACATATGGGTGCCAATTGTTTACTAGCCATAAATCAGAAACGAAAAGAAATCTAACTGTGGCGTTCAATAATATAACTTGATATGTATACAATCTCCGACGATATGATCATATTTCAAACTACACAAGTAACATACTAGGCTGTAATCTTTACATGTATTTCAAGTATTTTTCCCTTAAAACATTGAACAAAATCATTTTAAACAAGGAACCTTCATATCTAATTCAAAAAATACAGTTTACTAACTCATCTCGTTCTTTCATGATACTGCAACCAAGGTTCACTTGCAGAAACTCGGAGCGTCAGTTTTTCGTTTATGCCACAAAGCAGTGGAATAGCTTACCCTCTTTCATTAGAAGACTTCGCGGCACCACACAATTTGAGACGGTTTTATTCAGATACGTAGTAAATAATTAAATTTAATATTTAGTGTAATAAAGAATTTGGTTTTGTCATTATGAATATGAATTTAGTTTTTCATTTTAAATCAATAATAACTGAATGTATAAATAATAATTAAAATTGATTATAACTATACTTTTTACAACTTTTACTGTTAATTATAGGCTTTTAAGCCCAATGTAAAAGATTCTTTGAAATATATAAATAAATAAATAAATAAATAAAAAATAAATATCAATCGGGACCTTCCTCTACTAAGAATATGGTTTGCAGAGCATAAATTGGTCATAAGCTCAAAAACTAAAATAATGTTTTTCAAATTAGTAACGCAATACAGTTTTGATGCCGAGATCTTCTTGCATGAAAGTGACTGCCCAAGATTTACACTCGCACACTACACTTGCTACACAAGTTTGTCATCTTGGACTTTTTATATTTGTGAAAGCTGCAGTGATAATTGTTTCCAAATTGAGACTGTTAATGAATTCAAATATATTTGGAGCTTCTCATTGACTCAAAGATCATTTTTAAAACTCACATTGGTTTGCTCGATCCAATTGTTGATAAAAATCTATAATGGAATAGATGCGAAGGAGCTTACTTCAATAAAATTCAGTCACTCTTATTACTTCAAAAACACCTTTTAAAGAAAATTTACGTTTCGTAATACGTAATACGTTTACGTAATATTGTTTCATGTTAAGTATTCAACAAACTTCCTCATTCTATCAGAACAATTTCACATTGTCCTGCGTTTGTGAAAATTGGCTTTTTTTCTTTAATCTGAAAAGTATTGAATCATTGTTTGATGTTCTGCTCTGATATTCTGGTGTATTGCTTTGTTTTCAATTATCACTATCTTGTATTGCCAACTTGTTTAAAATGTCTTAATTCTTGCTTTTAATACGTAAGGCTCGCCCCACCCGCTTTTTTCTATTATTTTAAGTACTATTTGATAAATTTTTTAAATGGCATTATCTCTATTTTTTTAATTAAATACTATTATTTCTCTTAGAGTTATTGTACTTAAATTTTATTTGTAAAAATAAATAATGATAAAGAGAAAATAAATAAAACTAAACTAAAACTTACAAGTGTGTTTAGATTCTGTCGAATACAAAGCTCAATTGCATGGATTTCAGCCTGAAATACGGAGCTGCTTGTATCCATACTGGCGTGGTATGGATGGGTTAGTGCGAGGACCGTATATTCCGGCTCCAACTTCTTCATTTGTTTTCGATCCGTCTGTGTACCATACATGTGAGTCCTTGGCAAATGTTGATTTTTCCTATTCCCAGTTAAGACGGTCCGGAAATGTAACTTTAAAGTTGTGCGGAAAGTTATATCATGGTAGACATTTGTCTATTAATCTATTATTAACTATTCCAAGTACAATAGTTCGTTTTTTTTTTATTTAATTCATGAAGATTTGCAGCATGAACTAGTTTGGAATTGGATTCATCTTCTGAGATGAGCATGTGGGCATTTACGAGAGGCGTTCAACATGTTCTCGGTATCGGGGTGAAGCTGTGGTTGTATATATAAATTGACATATTTATCAAGTAATACTATTATTTTAGTGCATTAATGTAAAATTTCATATAAATGTGATTATTAATTCGCGTTTTATCTCTAGTTAAACAGAATCATAATGGCAACTGAGACGATGATGGTGAAAATTGAGCATCGCGCTGTAATTAAATTTCTCACTAAGCAAGGAAAAAGTCAAAAAACTACTCACGAATAGATGGTGGCTGTTTACCAGGGTTCCGCACCTTCATTATTAACTGTGCAAAAGTGGTCAAGTGAGTTCAAGAGAGGCAGAGAGAGCATTGAAGACGACCCCCGCTCCGGCGCCCCGGCTACTGCTTGTACGGGAGAAAGCATCAAAGAAGTCGAAAAACTTGTTCTTGAGGATGCCCGAATAAAGGTGAAAATGATGGTAGAGATCACCAAGCTTTCAATTGGTACCATTCACACCATTCTCCATGACCATCTTAACCTTTCAAAGGTCAGTGCAAGGTGGGTGGCACGAATGCTCACAGCGCCTCAGAAAAAAGTGAGAATCGCATCCTGTAGAGAGCTTTGGAGATGTGTAGTGAGAACGCGGACGGTGTTATGGATCGAATTGTTACTGGGGACGAAACATGGGTCCACCACTATGACCCTGAAAGCAAACAAGAGTCCATCTGGCGGTAGATTCCTGTTCGAGGATTGCTCCAAGTTCTGTGCTAGATGGATGAATAGTAAGGTGAAGTTTAGTGTTTGGCAATGGATACGATAATAGTGTAGTCTCAGCAACCTCCTTCTTGATTAGTTTAACAGGCTTCGTCTGTTTCAGCGTTTTTTTTTTTTGAGAAACTGATTTAACGGTGACTGAGTTTGAGCAGCGTTTTTTATATGCCATCTATAGAAGTTGGCTGAACCGATGAATCGCCTTAATGGATCATGGCTGGAACACAATTTGGCATTGGCAATGAACCTTGTGCTGAGAACCTTGGAGCCTAGGAAATACACGCTAGTGGCTCCAAAGCCACACTTATACATTGATATATAGTCTGAAGTGGTTAAGTCGTGAAGGTGTCTCTCGTGTTCTTCAGGTGAACTCCTAGGCAATCAGGAGGGTGCGGCATTCCGCAAACCCAATGACATATTGATAAATTCAAAAAGTCCGAAGGGTAAAATCGCCGCAGTCTTTTGAATGGACTCTTCAGCAATAGGGATATGGTGAAATGCTCTTACTAAATCTGCTTTAGAGAAAATTGTTTTACCTGTGGCAATTGCGACGTAATCTTGCAATAAAGCTGTAGGATATCGATCCGGCAGTGTCTGTGAGTAGAGCCTATGGTTGTCGCCACAAGGCCGCCAGTCTACGTTTTTCTTTTCGGACAAGCAAAATTTACACACCCAACCATTGTCCATGAATGTCACTTGCATCGCCGAAACCGAAAAACTTTCTTGCAAACTTTTAACTGTAATGTCCGTCTCGCTACGAATGCTCATCAGTACACTCTCAAGCTCACTTTCGGACGTACTCTAAAATATTAAAGGGCTTACATACCGTAATTCCATCATAAGTTGAAATTATTTTTTGGCTATTTTAAGACGTTCGGGACATAGTTGTCTTAAACGTTGTGCATAAGGTGGTACAGTGGGTTAAAATGTGGTGTCTGACTGCATGTTTCGTTCTTGGGCGGTTAAATAGACTTTCAAGCGGTTCAGAAGACCACGATTGTGCAGGAGCTCAGCTCCTATGATTGGACATGGTATGTCGACAATTCAGAAGATCCAGCATATAGGGCGAGTCCGATATTAAGGGTAAGTTCTCGCTCTCCGTACGTCCGAATTGTGTTGTTGTTGTCTGCGTAAAGTTGAAGTGTATCCACTCTTGTTTCGTCCAACTGAGTGGGTGGAACGATTGAAATATTCGCGCCGGTATCGACGAGTAATTTGTCCAGCGGGGACAGAGCAGAGTACTGGTCTTATTGTAAACATCTTCAGATAACGCCACTGTACCATGAAAGTCATAAGCCCCCCGGATCTCGGTCCGGGCCTGACTTGTTACAGGTAAGCCCCCTTGTGGGAGCGTCATAGTCGCTATGGTTTAAACCCCAAATCGCGAAAAGGGTTTCGGTCCAAAGTAGAGTTGCAATAAGTACTGGGTACTGTGACCCTAATATCAGTAAGAGGCTTTAGGTTGGCCTCGACTAATACCAAGGGTGGAACTTGTGCCTCCAACACAGTTTCAAATTGGTATCAATGGATTGACGGAGAGCGATGCCAAGGCGTATCAGTGCTCACATGGATGCATTGGCATCCCGTAAGCGTAAGTCTTCACGACAGGCGTTTACGTTAAACACTAAAGACTATGTAGCGCTAGTTGGAATACAATTTCACATAAACAAACTAATTCCGAATAAAAATCAAATTGTACACAATTTTATTAAATTTAAGCCTTAATTTCGTACACCTGTTAACAAGCAATCACGAACAAGTAGTGAAAACGAAAACGTATTACAAAATCACTGAAGTTGACTACGTTTCGATTCGGCAGTCTTTTGGTAATTTCACCACCAGGGCGCAAGTGTGCCCCCATAAGAAATTATTTACTACTGACATCTAGGCCCGACTTTTGATAGACTTCTTCAAGTAGCTTGAAGTTCTTTTCTGGATACTGAAGGTTTACGAAGCAGCACCACAGCCAGCAAAATAATTTAACATGAATTTCGCGTACACCATCTTTATAGGAGTACAAAGGGGCTAGTTAAGAGATTTTAAGAAATTGTTGATACTGTGTTGTTAAGATTCTTGTTGCTGACTTATTGTTAAGTTTTTATTACTGAAAGCTTGATGGACATCGTTGGTCTGGCAGAGTTTGAAACTTTAGAAAAGTTGTTGCGTGCAAATCACGCCCCAAAAATCCTCCACTCACTTTTCCATCTGTTGTCTATTGACCTGTTCATTTCTCCTCCCCCTTCTTGTGCTGTCCCTTCTTTTCTTCCCTCTGTCATGCTCTGGATGCCACGGTACAGGTGGGATTCACTGAATCCTCTGAATTCAGTTCCCTTCCCCGGCCTACCGCTCCAGAGATGACCACATAGGTACCCCTGATAGAGCCAGGCAGACGGCCTGGAGACTCTAGCAGACGGACGGCCAGCCCCTTGATGCCCCGAGAGGTCAACACCATCAACAATGGCCGCGAGCCCACCATATCCATAACCCCCTACCCCCACAAGAGTTAAAAATTGTAAAGGAAAGCCCACAATTCCCCGCGGTCGTTCTACTGCTCCATATGTATGCAAGAAGGTTTACTGGTTAAGTTTTCCTCCCTATCCGGCGGTCCCAATGGAAGCTCTCAACGATAGCTTCGGTTTCGGGTCAGAGGGCTGGCTTCGAACCAAAGCATTCACTTGGACGACAAAACAAACAGAACGAACAAACACGACCCACATACATAGAACATCGACGTGTGTGATTGGCTGGGGATTCGTGAGAAGCTGTTGGAGCTCTGGATGTGATTCCCTTTGCTTGAACAGCTGGATTGACGGAACCCTATGTGTGTGTGTGTATGTGGACGAATGGCGGCGATAGCCAAAAAGCGCGGTAAGCTCATTCGATAGCTTGTTGGCCAGAGCCTCAAAAAAAAGAGAATAAAAACAAACGAAGACAAAAAAAACACACGACAAAGAAGAAAAAAAACGCGAAAGGAAACGAAAAATAACAAGAACGAGAACAAGAACAAGAACTCGGACAACAAAATTTAAACAACCGAGGACGAGAAACACACCAAAGGACAAAGGAAAGGAAATTACAACACACAACGGACACGACCGGACAAAAGTCGGTGATTGTGGCGAGACGGTTTACCCTCCTCCACCAGCAGAGATCCAGCTAGAGAGCGACCCCGCATAGGCAGGAAAAACATAAACAGCTAAGTACCCCTTTTCAAATAACACATATTTGTGCCTTAAAACCGCGTCCGTAAGCCTTCTTACCGTTTACACGGAAACCGTTCGTAAAACAGTTAGATTTATTTAATTGCGCGACCCGCTAGTTTTAACGGTACGACAACGCGGAACTGTGGGCCTTCCGTTAGCCGACCAATTAAATTGCAATTGATTAAATTTTTTTTAAAACTTTGTTTGGCAAAAATTCGGCATACCCTGTGATTCCCCAAACCAAAAAAGCAAATATATATGTATAAATTCCCCATCAGGGAAAAGACAATTCGTGTGTTGTTGTCTCATCTGTTTTCCCAATTTCGCATTAAAAATTGGGTGGCGCCTACCTGTGTTTGTTTTCAGCTTTTGTGTCGATCGGCCATCCCCCCCCCCCCCCCCCCCCCTTGCTGAGCAGCCGGTGTGTGCAGCTAACCAACAGCTGCTTGTTGCAATTCCGGTTTTTTTGCGATTCCCTCTTGGACTGCACATTCGCTTTTGCGTAGTACTTTCCATTCGCTCATCAACCACCACCTGTGTGGTTGCGGTTCGTCCCTCTCCCTTGTTTTTAAAGTTTGTTGTTTGCCGGCAGCCCGGCATCTGTCATTTCAATAAATTTAATTTTGTCTCCCCGGGTTTTGCAACAAAGTTACAGAGGTCTAGAGCGGTGGCAGAACTTGCTGTATAGGCATTTTCAGTTTCATTATTATATGTAGTTGTTTGGAAACTTGTTGCTAAAGTGCCTGTAAACAATTAGCTACCGTTCCTCTCTAACCAAAACTTCGTATTAATCCAACAGAATTTGCAATTTTTTTTGATTAAGTTGAATCTTATTTAGTTGTTGATTGTTAGAATGTTGGATCCAATTGTACCAGCTGACGGCAGCGGGGAGTCCCATGGTTCCACTAATGTTTACAGTTATGTTCATCTGATTTGTTCAAGCATCGTTATGTACCTCAAACCAGTGTAGAGCGCTTTAAAGCTGAGCTGTGCGCACGGCATTATGATGAATTGCTTACCAACATGTGATAATTTTAATTTACATGGTAGCTGTGGGAGGTAGACATATCCATGTTCCAATATACTTCTGTGCAGCGAAGGCCATCAGTGTGTTGATGGAGCGAATGACCAGTTGGGGAGTTTAATTTATGTATAGTCTTGGTGTTAGCCTTGCAGTTTTTTGTTCATTTAGTTCTGTTCAATCAAGAATCCTCACATATCCAAACTATAGGTTAGGCTTGGATTCTTCGATAAACGTTGTAACGTTGTTTCACATGTCTTGAGTCCAATTAAAATAACTGGTGACCAGATAACAACGATCATTTTTCCAATTGTTATGTTTCAGCTACTGTCAATATTACCAATGACATCCAGCTGTCAAAATATTCACTGAGGTTTGCCATTTTATCATTCACCGTTTTAGGCTTGCCGAACGTGCGAAAATCATTAAAAAATATCGTAATTCCGGAACAGTGGTAAATACTCAAGGTGAATTTCGTCGTGAGGTCGGTCGTCATCTTGGCTTCAGTGTCCACGCAATGCATCGCACCGTGAAAAAGTTTGAGAGTGAGTACACTGTTTTAGATCTTAAGCCACCAACCAGATAGAGTATCGAAGTAGACCCAGAAATGTCGATTCGGCGCCGATCAGCTGAATTGGACATCATCAGAGAGTCAACCCGGCTTAGTTTCCGGTTGGATTTGGGATTAAATCCGTATAAAATTGTGCTGACGCAAGATTTGATGCTAGGCGACCGTAGACAACGCCATGAGTTAGCTATTCTGTGCTGGAAATGTTGGCCAGAGATGCGAATTTTGGCCAAAAACTCATCTTCTCTGACGGGGCCCAATTTTGGGCCTATGTCAACAAGCAAAAATGCCGTTATTGGAGCGAACACAATCTACAAGTGTTCATCCAATCATCAATGCATCCGCAAATATTAACTGTTAGGTTCGGTTTATGGCATGGCGTCATCATCGGACGTTATTTCTTTCGAAATCAGGAAGGAGACACTGTCACCGCCAACGGTCTCAGGTATTGAACTATGTTAACCGACGTTCTGTAGTCAGAGCTCGACAACATCGAAATATCCGAGCTGTTGTTCCAACAAAACGGTGCTACATGCCATACAACCGACGCAACGCTCGAAGTTGTGAAGGAGAAATTTGGCGACGATATCATCTCATTGGCCTCCGCGATCACGCGATTCGACACCACTCGATTATTTTCTCTGAGCCACTTGATGTAACAAGTCCTTAATCTACGCTAATGAGCCAACCACTTTGGACGAGCTCGAGGCCAACATTCGACGCGCTATTACCGGAATTACGCCGCACATATTTTACCCAGTCATCAATAATTGGACCGACCTCTTAAAGCACTGCGAGCGGAGCCCAGGCGACCATAATTTCATGAACTCATTTCATTTGTCTACAGACAAAGTTTTTTTACATTATCTCTTCATTATTTCCCTTTCTCTTTCCCCACGTCTTTGGTTCCCAGTTCGGTCGACTTGGTAAACCTCTTGTGCTGGTGTTAATTGGAGATCTTTCCTTTGTCTATACCGACCTTTTCTACCTGGCGTTGTGAACCAATTGCTATTTCTAAAGTGAAACTTGGATCTAGCTGTAGCCAATCACTCAAGCTTTCGACTTTCATCCCTACGACTAGCGTTAATATTACCATCTCATCCAAAAAACTTCCCCATTCACAGTGTTTTACTCCGGTAAAGCGGGTTCGTATAAAGCTGTTGTGAACTCTGCTCCAGATACATTGCCCTTTTTTCATTTTAGAAACTAAGCTCTTTCATAGATCACATTTCGCTTGGGTATGAAGTATTCCTCAAATTTTTCTAGGAAGGATTCGTAAATTTCCTTGGCTTTCTGGAGCAATATAAAAAAATATTTACCTGTGTCTTCTCCGATGCCTTGTGTAGTCCGTTTTCCATGCATTACCTCTCAAATCGCCTGGTCCATTTAGTCCCATTCGGATGGTATGAATGAAAGTTCTGCTGGTGAACAAAGTGCTAATTGGGTTTGTATCTTGGAGTTCATGTGTGGTGTTCGAAGTGGGGCTTGTGATAATGTTGGGGTTTTGATTCTCGCTGTGGTGGTCGTTTGTTCTTTATTCACTTGCCCGGTCATATCATGTAATTACACGTGTTTGGTACTGTCTTTCTATTCCCAATATATTCATTTAATTAGCTTTTCCTGTTTGCCCTAATTTATGTTATTAGTCTTTTCCTTACTTTTCCTTATTTTCCCAATTACTCCATACCTCCAATGTGGTATTGATAGCGCCAAAAAGTGTGTCTTTATAAAAACCAAATATCAAAGCTAGATGAAGTAACATAGCGTTAAATAAACAGATGTGAAATAAATTTTCTAATATCTAAAGAAGGCATGATGTTAAGCTGATGGGTTTAAGGTAATTAGGATGAACAAGAATGCTTCCTCCTTCTTAAGCTATAAAAACCACATTGTCTTTCGTCCTTAACCTTCGGATGTACACCAAATCTTTACAGCCATTTACAATGACTCCTTCCCATGGTTAAGCAATGTGGGAATTTTTTTTCATCTTATAACGAGAATACCATGTGGTCCCGGGACTTAAATGAATAGAAGTTGCCAATAGCCCACTTGGGGTGTCGGTCATCTTAAACATAGAACTTCTCAAAATGTTTAGCGAATTCAGTATCCGTCGAAAGTTATAAAAGATGATTTTCTGCATGCAAGTGGAACTCGTAGAATCTCTTAAAGTATCTAAGAACTTACCTACTCATCTGTTAAAATAGTCATCTCCATCAGTAGTGCAAACTATTCGCATCAGCTGTTACCAGAAAATTAAAAATACATATTTCATAACTCAATCAAAATTTCATTGCTTAAGGATTTGAATTCACAGCGCATCAACCACCCGACTAATTGTTAATTTACACAAGAGGTACGCAATGCTTTACATTGAAAATTTGATGTTAGAATTTCAGATTGAGATTTCTATGTGTAAATATCTCAACGCTTCCCAATTCAAAAGGCTCCACTGAAATGTTCACTAATAACAAATGCAAATATACTTACAATGTACATAAGATTTCCGACCTACGCATATAACTTCTCTCGATTTCTGAGATTGCTCGATTCGTAGGGCACCTTGAAAGTTGAAAGTTTGTTTAAGAACTTACGGATACCTTACGGATGGTGATAATTTGAAATGACAGATAAAGCCGTACGAAAGTGCGAGTATATGAGTATGCCATTTGAATATTTGCTACGACAGATGTTGAATAAATTGGGATAATTTATACTGTCTTGATGGTAGAACGTTCTGACGTTTCAAAATTCTACGTGAGTCGTAGTTGTGATATTTTGATCTGATGTATCCAAAGCCAGAAGTAATATTTTACACACGACTAACTTGGGTGGGGTATTCGTTTCATGCACAGTGGGAGAATTTACAACCTCTCACGAGGTGACGATATATGACCTCGGTATGCATCATACACTCAGAATTCCGTGTTTTGAAGACATTTCCAAAGTTTACGTTATTAACTTCGGGAACTCTGTAAATTCAACAAACTATTGTACTAATTCAGATGAACAAACATATTTACTTCGTAAACTCAACGTTTTTGTGGACTTGTTCGGATAAGTGAATCCATGTGCAGTTCATTGTTTCCACAAACTGTAAGAGAATTGGAGCTTCGGTGTTGACTTTCCAACTCCGAAAATTAAATTGATTAAATTATTCAGGCGAATTTTGGTAAGGACATTATAAGAACATTCGTAAAGCTTCCAAGCTTAAATTGGCGTGTAGTATTTCGCCTCGTGTTACGCACAGAGCATCTCATCGATGGTAATAAATTTCAGGGTTGTTTTCTTTCGCGTTAATCAACACTCCTACCACAGCACCGACTGTAATGCCACTAATAGATATTAAAGGGTATCTGCCAATACTATCTAGACCGCAGATTCAGTCTGAATTGCAGCGACGATAACAAGGCCACACTCATTGAATTTTGGTATGCAAATGTTACCCAAATTACTGCGACCCAAATAGATTGTCAGTGTCACTTTTATGTCCGAGATCCAAATCTGTGAACATGCCTCGGGCACTGGTAGCACGATTCCATCAAATGATATTCCCTGACATGGAGTATCTTGTGCTGCCCCAACTATGAATAAAAACTTCGAAAACACACAGGTGTCACTTCTCCTGGGTTTTGACAACTGTTAATTGAGTTTTGAAGTGCCGGATAGAATTTCCGCTGAAATGGGCAAAGAACGACAGTGTGCTGCTACATATTTTCACGGATGTTCAGGAAATGCATTTGCAGCTGAGTGGTCCTGCAGAAAGAAGCTGATTTCGCTGCAGTTCAAGGTGACCCTGGGCCTCAACTAACATGCCTCTCCAGTTAGTCCAGTATTTAGCTAACTGCCTCAAGTTGGGCACTCCAAGTTGGCGCCTAAGTTGAGGCCTTTCTCTACTGCGTTGTGCCTTCGGATTAGATTCGAAGACTCTGTGGGGTGAAGCATTGGTGTCCACTCGTTCTACACGTTTTAGCCATCTCAGACGACTGTATAGCTCGTATAGTTCGTCTTTGAATCTTCTCCTCCAAAGCCTGTCAATGCAAAATGGGGCTGAATATTGTACGAAGTATTTTTCACTTTAAACGACTGAGGATACCTTCGTCCGCTTTCGATAGCGCTTTCGATAGGATCAAGATCTTAGTTTTTCCTTAGTTTTTCGGGATTGGGCCTTTCTACTCAATTGCATTTTTAACCCACTGAAACAGCGATTGGCAAGAGTGACTCTTCGTTTTATTTCTGCTGAGGTGTTGTTGGCAGAATTCACAGCAGGTCCAAAATAGACAAAGTCCTTTACTACCTCGAAATTATAGCGGTCGATTGTGAAGTTCTATCCAATTCGTCGATGTTATGTGTCCTTTCTTATTGACAGCACATAAAGGGTATCCAATTAAGACCGTCTATTTCGAATTCTGCGCCATTTTTTTTTTGTGTCGGTCATACTCGTATAGCGTTGTTTTTTAAAAGCTGCCATGTGTGAACATTAAAGTTTAGTAAGGTAGAACTACATGGACACTCATAGAACATGTCGCATAGAATTGTGAAAATCCACCACCAAAATGGCGAGATTTTTGCGGAGACGGTTCGAAAATGGTTTGTGGTCACTATAATGCACCCTCTAGTCGTACAGTGGTTCGATTAATCAAGAAATTTCAAGCAATTGAGTCAGTTCAAACCCAGAAGAGACTTGCGAGTATTCGTGTAGCTCGGTTTAATGAAAACATTGTTGCAGTTAGTGACAGTATTTACCAGAACCCTTCCACCTCGATTCGCCATCGTTCTCAGCAATTGAGACTTTCACGAAGCAGTTTACAGCGAATTTTGAAGAGTGATTTGCATTTGTTTATTAACAAGATTCAGTTGACACAACATTTAACAACCTTCGGGGGGGTTCACAATGAGGTGCATTTCAAACTTGATACTCGTAGCCAGGTCAACAAACAGGATTGTCGCATTTAGGGAGCAGAGAATCCAAGAGTGATCCATCATCGTTCCATGCATACATCACGAGTCACTGTTTGGTGTGCATTTTGGGCGGGCGGCCAAACCACATTGCCAGTTACCGTCAACGACGTTCGTTAACGTGAAATTATAAATAACTTCTTCTAGCATCAAATTGCTGAAATGGATTTCGGTAACATGTGATTTCAACAAGATGGCGCAATCTGTCACACAGCGATCGAAATAAAGGCATTGGTGAAGACGAAATTTAAGGTGAGGGTTATCTTGCCAAAAACGAGTTGGCCAAAACGATCATCCGATTTGAAGCCATTGGATTTCGTTCTATGAAGTTTTTTTGAAAGAAAAGGTGTATGCAAATATGCCTCCAGTGTTCGCTTGTGGGTTTCGCACAAGTGATGGCGATACCAAAAATAACTTCTACGAGCTCTTGGACAAGACCTACTAACAGTGCCCTGGCTATAACATTAAAAACGCCGAGGAAGAGAGGGCATTTCAAATAGTACTGTCAGATGACATAGCCTGCACGACACCATGCTAATAGACTATGTGGCGGGACGAAACATTGTAGTAGCTGCCATACGGTTCCCAAATCTCGATGTCCACTCCTAATCACTCAACTGTCAACCAGATTGACCATACTAGGATCGAGGCAAGGCACTCCTCCAGTATTAAGAATGTCCGAACCTTCCGAGGGGCCAGCATCGACTGGACCATTACCTACTTGTAGCAAAGGTACGGTTGCGGATATCCCGAACATCGTAAAGGCAAACTAATACTGTCAGGAAGTTCGACGTCGAACGGCTAAAATCGCAAGAGACCGTGAAATCCTTTTACGATCGATCTTCCAGCTAAGCAAGAGTCATACAAAGCGACTCTGTATAGAAGGAGCATGAGAACGCCTGGTCGAGGAAATTGAGATATGCTACTCCTGGAATAAGATTCGGAAGTTTTAGCTAAAGGTAAAAAAAACATGCTAACGGCGAAATGAGAACAGCCATTTCTAAACCTAAGTCCAACAAAGCTTCTGGAGCATACGGCCTGTCTGCCGAGCTCTTCAAAGCGGCAGGCGATGACTTGATAAGGACCATACGCCGTTCATCTGTAAAATGGAACATCAGCATTGTTTATCCGATCTTCAAGAAAAGGGAGCCTCTAAACTGCGCCATCAAGGTCCCTTCTGTCCTATGGTGTGAACGCCTCAAGACGTTCGTAAGCAACCTATTTGGCATCCCTGCCAAACTCGTCCGCTTATGCACGATGACGATGAAGAATACACCCTGCTCCATCAACGTCGGTAAAGAACTCACCGAAACCTTTGATGGTAAAAAAGGATTTAGACAAGGTGATGCGGTGTCATTGGATTTCTGTAACATCATTCTTGAAAGAGGCACAATCTCTCAAAAGTCCGTCCAATTACTCGTATATGCCGATGATATTGATATAATCGGAATAAAGTGATTTCAGTAGCGAGTATGGAGACGCGAGCACGGAAGATGGGTTTAACCCGACAATGAGAGCAAGATCAAGCATATCCTGTCAACGAGAACCTAACATCGAAGTCTTGTGCAGAACGTCACCCTCGACAGATATAGCTTTAAGGTAGTTAAGGACTTTGTCTACCTAGGCTCCGCTATCAACTCAGACGACACCAGCGCTGAGATCAAAGGAAGAATCACTTTTTCTAAGTGAGTGAAGATACAACGACGAACTATACAACAACGGCATCGAATTAGAAAGAAGATCCAAAGTCCAACGACTGAGATGACTGCGACATGTAGAGAGGGTGGACATCAATGCCCCGGTGCAAAAAATCTTCGAATCCGCCGCTGCTGATAGGTCTACTAGTTTCCAGAGAACACCTTATGTTATCATTGCTCCTTTTAGTTTTGATTGCTTGCTGCTATCAACTGCTCGCTTGTAGTCAATGGAATGTGTATATATGAAGGTCTTTGTTGTAACCAAAACTTTTATCGGTGCTTTGTTTTAATGTAAGAATCTGATCATCAGTAGAAATTCCACTTCGAAACCCACACTGGTATTCTCTGGATCCTGCAATTTGTTATTGCAACCAAGTAGTGATCGCTGTCCCAATTTTCCCTTCTACGTATAATGGACGAACGCTCTTCTAGCTGATATAAGAGCATGATCCAATTGATTAACCAATTCTGTACCTTCCATATTCCTTTGTGCGTATCTTTATAACACCGCATCTCCACGGGACATCGCTAGTGTTAAGAACATTTTCGTGAAATCAAAATGTCCAGTGGAGACGGGTAGTTTGCAGACAAGAAATATTTCAAGAAATAAATGTCTACTTTTTATCCAAGACATCTTTGTGGACATCAACCCTGAAATTTTTCTGACAGCGCTTTTCAGTTTGACTTCGGAACAAGAAATCTACATCTGCGCCGCCATTTGCCTACTAAAATGTAGTTGCTTACCAACCAATTTACACTCACAGAATGAAATGTCATGCAAAAATTTGCACACCTAAGTTAAAAGAAAAAATGTCAGACGAAATGTCTGAAATTTAGTCTGACATTATTATTCCTTGTGGAATGCTTACTTGTAAACGATCATAATCGCTGTCCATTTTCACTCGTTTATTCATGTAATATATATTCCTCAGGTATATTCTGTGCGTGTCGTTTTCTTCCAATTTTCAAGTTATAATCTCTTAGCAGGATAAGGGTATCACATCGATTTATTTGCTCACATGCTTCAGATAGTTGTTCATAAAAGATATCACTAACACCTTCGCTGTTGTGCTTTGTGGGTGCATGTATGAAAGATACGAGTATATTCGAAAATGTTCCTTTTAGTCTGTGTGTCCATTTTTTTCATTTCCTTGCTTATGATATAGCCAGTTCCATATATACCCCCTCTTGTTACTTTTTTGCCATAGAAAAGGAATAAATTTTGGTTTGTTTACCTCTCCTTTATCCTTCCAACGGATCTCATTCAGTGGCTATTAGTTCCATTTCGTTTGCTATTTCTTGCATTTTACCAACCTTTAGTATTGTTCTTACGTTTCGTTATTAGTTGTACAATTCCGAGCTTGTGTTCCGTTGTTTCCATTTAGTATTTGAGGCTCTCTTGATTCCGTAACGAGATTAGTTTTCCGCTTGTTTGCCGTACAATTAACCCCCACCTTGGAGGACCAGGTCAATGAATTGTTCCCTATGAACAAGGTCATGTTGGTATACCTCCAGATACTAGGTTTGAGTTTTACTGGGGATAGAACAATTCTCCTCCTTTACCCGCGCTTGGGACCGGAAGGTTTCTTTCATAACAAGGTGATCGAGGTGATTGCCCTATGCACAGTAAATCCTGCCAACAGATATTTAAAAATACCTTCATCAGATATATCGAAATTGTCATAAAGTGTCTCCTAATTTTGGAACACCAATTCAAGATAAAAGACTTATATAAGTACTGGTCGTTGGAATGGCCTGCGAAAACAACAACTTGGCTTAAAGGAAAACAAAGTTTTAAATTTTAGATGAGTTGACATTTTCCTTGCCAGGGGAAATCTGCAAAATATCCTCAGACAGTAATATAATTTTTGTGAAATAAATTGGCATCATTTCGCGACCTTTACGTTCGGGATTACTTTACCTGCGACTCAGACATTCGTTGGCTTCTGTCTTGTCATCCTTGTCCTGGCACAAGTTTGACATTAATTTTATAACAGCTTTTCACTTTATGTTTGCTTAATTTTTTGTCTCATCTCATCGTCAATGATTATAAGACGAAAATAAAGCCGTTTACCATAAGATGTCTGCGAATCAAGTAGCTTCGGTTGAAGAAGATCTGATATTGTGCATCTAAGAGTTATTTCTTTTAAAATGTTTTTCATTCGTTAACAAATACGAATAAGAGCAAAGTAAATATGCCACTTTGTCAGAATTCATAATCATTTTTAATTGAGTTGTTCCATGGTTTGGGTCCTTTGGGCTGAAGGAATCCGCATTTTTAATTATTCTAAAGCCAACAAAAGCCTTTATTGAGTCAAGGGAATATGTGCATATTATTTGAAATAAATAACTTAACTTAAGAGCTTTTTCTATAAATAAAAACAGCTCTTGAAAATTGAACGATATTTGTTAATAATCTCTTCTTTTGGCAGCACTGTCATATAAGGAAGGTACAGCACACTTATAAAAGCCCACTCGTATGAGGTACAATGAAGGAATTGTTTAACGAATTCCACACAGCATCGAGGAGAAAATGCACATGCAACAGAAATTTTGTTGCTTAAGGCTAGTACTCTGTTCATTCACGTGAAAATCCACTGCAACATACATTTTTCAGTCGTGGAATATGACGTTTCAAAAATAAATGTTGCTGGGAAAAGTCAGCGGAGAAGATAGTTACATCTGGCATCTGATATATGAATACTGTTTTTCTTTTTGGTATTTCTGGATACGGCAATTCTGTCTTTTCGGAAAGTTAAAAATATAACAACTAAAAAAATACAAAGATTAAAGAGAATACACAAACAAATCAAGGAATTCTGTGACTTCAGCTCGGATACTGTCAGTTTTTCTCTTATCTGTCACTTTTCACGTACATTTAAATGGCACAGGCATTTAAATTGGCGTGAAAAAATGTTGCAGGCGACTGCTTAGATTCATGTTGATAATATTTCATGAGAGGGAACAGAGTACTACTTTGGCGGAAATATTTGGAAATTTTGACAATTATTTCACGAGCAGTTTTTTTTTATATGGAGTTTTTCGGGAAATTTCACGTGGAATCGAACACAGTACTGGGCTTTATGTGGGACTCCAGTTTGGAATGGGAATGAGCTGCAACTAACATCCCTCTTCTACTACAAAGGTCTTTCTTTTTTTTTTTATTATTATTATTTCAATTTCTTAAATGCTATTTGGTACAAGTTATTATAAATATAATTCACAATAAAGCTACTTGTATAAAATACAATAGCATAATATAATTTTACTATGATTTTAAGAAACCGAATAGTGGTCATTCTGTAGCACTTAAGTGACTAGAGGCGAATGATCCTTTAATTCAATACAATTTTTAGATTTCATGTGGGGTAAATTCAAGAATAAGATAAATAAAACAATAATAATAACGAAAAACAGGTAATATTACTTTACAAACATTTTAGATATACTATTTATATAATTAACAAATTAAGCGGCTGTATTTACAAATCTTTTGACTGTAGAACTATCCATACTAAAAAGAAATTTTTTTACTTCGCTAAAAAATAAAGTGGGTTCTACTATAAATCTAACTTCGATTGGTAATTTATTAAAAAGCCTTGGTGCTGTCGCAGTGTAAAATTGCAAGCAATGGGTTTTATTGGAAATTGGAATGTTAACGATTACCATATGATTTACTCTTAGTCCGTATATATTCGAGCTTCTTATTGTAGCACTGTAGCCGCTTCGCATGAAAAAAACTTTAAGAACCTTAAAGATGTATAGATGCTTTATTGGAAGTATGCGTAGGCTAGAAAATAATGGCCAGGTATGAGTTAGACGATTTTTATTGCAAATGAGTCTAATTATGTGTTTTTGGGCAATATTTAGTATTTCGATGGTGCTGTTGTAAGTTCCACCCCAACTCGCAATACCATATTTAAGTTTAGAGTGTACAAGTCCATAATAAAACATTAGTAAAATTTTTCTTGAACAATGTTCTTTTAAGAGATATATTTTGCGAGTGACAGATAGCATATAATTTTTTAGTTCTTCGACATGTAACTTCCAAGACAGGTTGTTGTCTATTAGGACATCAAGATACTTATAACTCTTAACACCTTCTATATGAAAACAATTTGAACAGCACACTAAATCTTTGTGGAAGTTGGTATTGCCACACGTATGAACAGATAAGGACATTTTTTTACAACAGCTAGAGTGGAAGATAACATCACAATTAAGTGGGCAAGGACCTCTTAAGTTGCATATCATAGGTTTTGTTTTATTGCTTATAAGTAGCTTATGTTTGGCGAACCATTGTCGCAGGATACTTAAATCCCTATGTAGTTTAACAACTGAGTCAAAGACACTTTTATTATCATATGTCAACGCCATATCATCAGCAAATGCAGTGATACGACTACTGAAGTTCTGGTAAAACATTGAATTGACAAATATTAAGAATAAGATTGGTCCCAAAACTAAACCTTGCGGTACACCAATTGTGGTTTTTAGCTGACTGCTAAAGATATCTTCTATTTTTACTCGTTGAGTTCTCTCTGATAGGTACGTAGAAAACCACTTATGAATCGCACCTCTTAGTCCAGCTCTATACAATTTATCCAAAAGTATATCGTGATTGACCATATCAAATGCTTTTGACAAATCGATGAAAAGTACTAGAATAGTGTTATTATAATTAAAGCTTTCATAAATTTCACTACACAACTTTAGAATAGCGTCTTCAGTAGATCTCCCTTCGCGAAAACCAAATTGGTCGTTGCTAAAAAACTTGTTTTTATTTAAAAATGATACGTACTATGCGTATTTTTATTAGTTTTTCAAAAAGTTTGCAAAACGTTGGGAGTATAGAGATAGGACTATATTGAGTCATTGAACCTCGATTTCCTTTTTTGAATAGAGGAATGACTTCAGCACATTTTAAGGATGCAGGGAAAATACCACAATCAACACTTAAGTTGAACAAGTAACTTAAGACATCAACAATAAATAAAGAAATACGTTTTAAAAGACGGTTAGTTATGCCATCGGGTGTGCAAGAATTTTTGTTGTCAAGAGACATTATACATTTGTGGATTTCTATCGGTGTGAAAGGTTGAAAAACAAAACTGTTGTGTTGAGAGGTATCTTCGACTATATCTGAATACATATTACAATTACAAGGGTATTGCAGCGGATATGGGTTCGATTCTGTTGCGATAGTAGCAAAAAATTCATTAAATTGATTGACAATATCTACTGGGCCTGATATTTCTATACCATCCACATTGATTTTAAGAATTTTTTCTTTTTCCTTTCTATTGTTAAGAATGTTATTGAACACATTCCACTCATATTTCACATTACCCTTACAGTCGTGCAGTTTATTTGCGTAATATTTATTCTGAGTTAATTCTACTTGCTTCTTAACCTCTTCACTTAGTTTCAGATAGTATTTTTTCAACGGTTACAAGGATGCCGCTTGCACTTTTTCCTTAACGTGTTTTTTTTGTTTATTTTTTTTAAGCAAACCTCTGTCAATCCATGGCCTAATGCGTTTTAAATGTGAATTTTCTAGTTTTTTAATATTGGTGCAACTTACAATATGAGCCTTAAGAGTGTTCAAAAATATATCGTAAGCTACTGAGGGATTACTTTCCTCATAAACAGACTCCCAGAATTCAAACATTAAGCACTCAACTAGTTTATTATAATCGATTCTGTGGTGTTCCTTGAAAGGAACATATTTATCGAAACTATTTGATTGAACGGTTTCTATGTTTACATTAGTCATGCAATTATCAGTAATTTTGTAGTCAAGTACTTCACCCGTTAATTTATGTGTAAAATCTTTGTTTGTCTTTAGCAAACTCTTTCTTAAAAATGGTTAAGAAGTCTTGTAATAATCGAGCAATGAATCAAATTTGCTTTAAAGGACCAGCACTTGCAGAGCGGAGGGAAGGAATACGATGGATAGATAGCTAGTGGATCGAGATCATTATCGAAAATTTGACAAAGGGGGCGAGAATTTAATATGGCTTCTATTTGGGTCAATAGGGAATATAAATGTTCGAAATTTAGCAAATCCGAACCTATCACACGACGAAGATGCTGCTTGACTGACTTCACCCCTGCTTCCCACAAGTCGCCGAAGTGTGGTGCGGAAAGGGGAGTGAAGCAAGGGACTCAGCAATGGTATTATGTTGCTCACATAAGATTAACTTATGCATTTCTGCTAATACCTTTGCAGACCCACGGAAGTTTGTTCCATTATCCGAGTACATGTGAGAGGGCTTACCACGACGGGCGATAAAGCGACGTAGAGCTGCAAGAAATGTTTCAGTTGTCAGGTCACTGACAAGTTCCAAACGAATGGCTTTCGTAGCAAGGCATACAAATAAAGAGATATAACCCTTTGTGGTTTAAACTTTCCGACCTAATTTGATTTTAATAGGAATGGGACCAGCGTAGTCACACTCACAATGAGTGAAAGGCTTGGTTGCCTGGATTCTCTGTGCTGGGAGATTGCCCATGATTTGGAACGTCGTTGATTTTTTCTTCCGAAAACATTTAATGCAATCATGGGTGATCTTGCGCAACAGGTTGCGGCTTCCAATAATCCAGAACTCCTGTCGAATTAGAGAGAACAGTGCCGATACACCAGGATGAAGAAATCGTTCGTGTGCGTCTTTGGCGATGAGTCTCGTAATGGTGTGTCCCTTAGGAATGATTATTGGGTGTTTCACGTTGAATGAAACGTCGGCTTCTTGAATTCTTCTTCCCACCAGCAGAACCTGGTTATTATCGAAAAATGGATTCAAGTTAGCGATCGTGCAATTCTTACTGAAATGGCCATATTTGGCGTAATATGTCATATGTTCTCCAAAGTAAAGATTTTGTAATCATTTGATAATAGCTCTATTTGCATCATAAATCTCCTGGGGCAAAAGTTGATGACCTTGGGTCTGTGATCCTTTGCGACACCTTGAAACAAACCTATATAAGTGGGCGACACTGCGAACGAGACGATTCCAAGCAGAAACTCGAGATGACAGGAACTCGAATGGGTGTTCCGATCCAACGGCGACGCAAGTTTGTTGAAAGTTCTTCCTCTCCTCCTGTTTACAAGTTGGATGCTTTTCGACAAACTGAGAAAGTGAGGTCAAGCGTCCTTATTTTCCTTCAACCAGTGTAGACCGGTCCACCATAGAGAATGTTCTATCAAGGCAGAAAGGGCTATTCCGCGTGACGTACAGTCCGCAGGATTTTGATCCGTCCTGATGTGAAACCATCTGTTTCTCGGAATGGTGTTCAAAATTTCAGAAGTTCGATTACCGACAAACATGTCCCACCGACGTGAAGGACACGAGAGCCAAGAAAGAACTACTTGGGAGTCACACCATGCATAAACGTCTGAGAATGTTGTATCCAAAGGCTTTTGAACTGCAGCAAGCAACCGAGCGAGTAGTAAAGCTCCACACAATTCCAAACGTGAGATAGTGAGCTGTTTAATCGGAGCGACACGAGTCTTCGCTCCAACGATGTTGGTTTGGATTTCCCCGTTTGTAAGAGTATATCGCGAATAAATGACGGCAGAATAAACGGAAGCAGAGGCATCGGAAAAGCCATGTAATTGAAAGGTAAGATCTATAGTACCGATGTGACGGGATACGTTGGTAGATGTAAGTACAGGTAGATCCTTTCGAAGTTTACTCTATTTCGCGGCGATGCAATCAGGAAGTTGATCAAGTTTTCGATGCCACAATTCTTGTAATAGAATCTTAAGCCGCACAACCGAAGGAGCGAGAAACCCGAGGGGATCGAAAATGCGTACAACGTCTTTTAAGATCTGGCATTTTGTAAAAGTTTCATCTGTCGTTAGGTGTATACGAAACGAAAAGCAGTCTTGTTTTGAGTTCCAGTACATACCGAGTACTTTCAGCCACACATTAAGTTCACTATCTAGAAAAACTGTTTCACATTGTCCACGATCTCCTTCCGGAAGAAGTTCTGGGCTATTGCTTTGCCACTGCTTAGCTCCAAGCCAGCGTTGGCAAGAAGTTCGATCAATTGGTTCTGTTTGAAATGCGCATCACTGATTGATTTTCCGCCCGAAACAATATCGTCCACGTATGTATCCTTAAGGAGTATATCGGCAACAATCGGATACTGATCGCGATAACCGAGTGCGATTTGCTACAAAACACGTACCGCTTCATAGGAAGCGCACGACGTACCGTATGTAACTGTGGTTAATGTTCAACCGGTTCAGACGGCGATTTTCGCCACACTATTCTTTGAAAGTAACAATCTTCATCGGCCACCCGTATCTGGCGAAACATTTTTACAAATTCTGCGGTAAAAACGATTTGGTGACGGCGAAACCGAATGTTCAAAGCTATCTCTTTGAATGGGAATTTCCATTACTATCTGCGAACGAACCGTTAAAGACGACACGAAGCTTCGTTGAAACACTATCGGGTTTGAAAACCGCGTGGTGGAGCAAATAAAATACGTTAGGCTTAAGCACCAAAGAAGGAGGAATTTTACGCATGTGCCCTAAAGCCAAATAATCATCCATAAATTTTGAATAGTTTTTATGCAGTAACCCATTCTTACTAAATCGTCTTTTCAAATACTTCAAACACGAAACCACACCAGTGAGGGTATCAGCGAAATCAGGTTTTGTCTTGAAGGGACGACGGACGACATACCTCCCGTCTTTATCTCTCTTGTGAGTTTCAAGAAAGTGTTTATCGATTTCCTGATCTTCCTTAGTCACCACCGATTTTGGATTTCTTCGATATTCCAAAAGGATTGCAAGATTGAGTCTATATCACAAACCACGTGGTTTGCCTGTGCTATTTCACTCTGTCCCGACGATAATTGTCCAGCCAGCACCCAACCAAAGATGGTTTTTTGGGTAACTGGATAACCATTAGGATTGCGAATTATTTCTCCCTGTAGAATATCCCAAGCTACATCTGCCCCGAGCAAAATATCAACGGCGTCTGATACTTTGAATAATGGATCTGCTATATTAAGGTTGAGTTTTGAGACGTGATCCCAATCTCTGCAGTTGAACGAAGTAGTTGGTAATTTTGACGTAACTGTCGATAAAATGTAGGCGTTAACTGAAATGCTAGCTTCATAAAAACGAGACGAGATCAACATTGATATTAGACACCTGGATTTTGCCGCGCACATTGTACCAATTCCACTAAATTGAATGCGAGCATTTCTCCGTTTAAGGCCAAGTTTTTGGGCGCAAGATTCCATTATGAAGGAAACCTGCGAGCCCGAATAAATTAACATACAAACGTGATGATAATGTCCACTGCTGCCTAGTACCTTTCCAACAGCTGTAGGCAATAATGTTTGTGGTAGGAAGTGATTGGAATTTAACGAATGGTGTGTGACGTATTGAGAAGGGTTTATCGATGTTGTAGCGATTTCCGAATAAGAATTTTGAGGTATTGTATGCGATGCGATCTCAGAACAAATATTAACAGGTGTAGTGGTCGAACTAAGATGAACTAATGTATGGTGACTGAAATTGCACTGAAATTTAGACTGACAAAGAGCCGCATTATGTCCACTACGTAAGCAATTGAAGAGCTTCTTCAGTTAGGAGCAATTAACTATTTAAGAAAGTTAATGTTTTAAATTCACAAGTATTCCCAAACACCTACTTTCAATTTGGAGCTGAACATTTTGAGAGCAATAGCATTTTTGTCCATTTTGCTGTACATAACTTAGCCCTCTTACTAACTTATCCATTAGACCTTTTAGTGTCAAGAAGACTTCTCTATATTTCGCAATTCACTGATCATCCCAGTCCTGCTTTATGTCGCACAAGCTTGGACACTGACGAGAGAAAAGTTCAAAGTTCTTCGGGTAATTTTCGGTCTATTTGCATCAATGCAGAATGGAGGAGATGTTTAGACAGTGAACTGGATGTAGAGCGATGCTGGTCAGAAAAGCTCGAATAACCCATGTTAAATTGCTGGTCAACCCCATTTTAGGCAGCTCACTCAAGGTAGTGTGTGATTTGAAGCAGCTGGCGAAAACCACGCTAGCCAGAGAGGTTTGATGGCTGAGGCCCAGAATGTTTGCTTAACAGATTGCAATCTGTTATTACCTTTGTAACTATTATTAATTCGCCCTTTTTTAGGGTGACAAGTTTATCTTAGGCCATCTACTTTATGATGACATAGCGTTTAACTATTTTAAAGATCCAGCTGCCTATACCTTCTTCGGCAGCGAACTATTCATGGTCCGTGTACAAGTGTTTTATTTCTTAGCCGTGTTTGTTGTTTAATTCATGAATAGTTTTGATGTGTGGACTTCAAAATTGACTTTTCATCTGCTCTCGGATGAGTACTATAGTCGGTATAGGTCTTCTTGGTAAGGTACTATCGAGTCATAAGTGCAAGCAAGTGCTGAAGTATTTTGCTTATCTTCCCTCCACTCTGGTCATCTGGCTGAACCAAATCCTAGGCTGGATTAGATTGTCCAATTCATTCCACAATACGAGTTAAAGTTTAAGACGTTAAGCCCATGCCCATGAAAAGTCAATCTATGGCCAACTTTATTGGACAACAGTCAGCTTATTGATCTCTGTTCTCTAGACTGCATTCTGACACGTTATTTACTCCCTAAAATCTGAAGAGCATCCCAAAGCATAAACCGACTGTGTCGTGCAAAAATACAGACTAGTTGGAAAGCAGCATTTTTGAAAAGGAACGAAAACTAGGGGACTTAGCCAGAAACTGTTAAATGTTAGACCCAGGAGTAGACACAGTCGTTCAACCACTGTCCAACTGGTCCTACTCTCACCTCCATGTGGTGCAGCTTGTGGGTATAGTTCATTTACTCAGGGGTTGGGTACCCTTCCAGTTTCCATAACTTTGGTGATAGTCCTGCTAGAGATACTTCCACGTATTCGAAAGCCAGTTCTAAAGTTCAGAGACAACCAACAGCCTCGGAAACAGTCAGATATAACGTTGATGGCCACAGCGAACGTTTCCAGGACAAAAAATGTCGGCCTGCGCTGCAGAATAACTCGCGGAGGTCCTATACTGTTAAAAAGCAGATATTACGGCAGTCCAAGAATTTTAATGGGATCGAACAGACAAAAACATACACTACGCCAACCACTACATAGGAGAGGGACTACACAGTCTCGTTCCTTTACCTTTTAGTAGCACTACCTCGTTGCAACCATCGAACGAATGCGGATATCCCAAATGCAACGGAATCAAGCAAAACCACAAAAGTTCGACGTCAAAAACTTGTAATCGCGAGTGCTTTCGTGAGTATCGCGGCAAAAGCAGCCGAAATGGGTCTAACGATGAAAGATGACAAGAGGATATACACCATCGATGGCTTGGCCAGAACCTCAGCATTGGCAGTTATAACTTCGACGTAGTTAGGGACTTCATCTACCTTGGCTCCGTGGTTATAAACCACAACGACATCATCGCATGAATCAAGTACAGAAGTACTCTTCCCAACCGATCTCTTTCTTCGAACTCAGGCGGCAATTGAATAACAGAACCCTCCCTCGTAATACTAAACGGGGTTTATACAAGACTTTTATCAACCCGGTCCTGCTCTATAGTGAAGAGGCTTGGACCTTATCGAAAGCGAATGAAGAGGCACATGACCGTTTCGAGAGCAATATACTGCGCGTGATTTTGGATACCGTTTCTATTGACCGCGAATGAAGTATTAGGTTCAACCACAAACCATCCGGGTCAAATGGATCAAACGTTTGAGATGGCCGACCCATGAGAGGGGATGCCAAACAACTTAAAGTGTGCCATTGGAGTAGATGTCGAGAGATCCTGGGAGTTGGTTGAGGCCCACGTTCAGCTGGAACTATAGCGTCATTTAAGTAAGGACAACGGCTGTTGTGAGTACGGGGTGGTGACAAAGATAAACTCCTTACAATGCCTTTACATGGTAAGTTCGTTAATCCCAAGCAGAACATCCGTCCTACATGGCGAGTTTATTTTGAAATCAATCAAGCCATAGAAGTGGTTGGTCTACAACCGAAAATGGGTTTTTTTTTCTGTCGGAACAGAACACTCAGACAAAGAACCAGACCATTGTAATCCTTGCAAGGATAAGTGAGCCTACAGTATCAGCGCCCACCACGCTAACGCCGAGTACCTGCAGCCTGATGCGAGCGTAAGTCAGACAATCATAGAGGTAGTGATCCGCGTTGTCGTCATCACTTTCTCAACAAACGTCGCAGGAAGTTGTACCAGTTAAGCCCAATGCATTTAAGTGCTTAGCGAAAGTATAGTGCCCTATCGCGACGCCAGTAAGCAGCCTGCAGTCTTTCCTACTGACGACGTAGACAGACATAAATTAGGTTCTGGTGCTGAAAAACTGTCCCCCGGGCCTTGTCTGGCAAGTTCATCGGCGACCTCAGAAGACTCAGTGTCTTCCGACTGCGTTCAGAGGGCTCAGAAATGCTCTAACAGCTTGGCTGTCGTTATATATTCGTCACCCTAAAGTTCGCTGCTTCAGGTTTGCATTGGAAGGTAACTTTCCATAACAAGTAGCGAAATTTAATGTTGTAATGTGATGTCCATCAGATAGACACCAGCGCCGTAGCCTAAATCCATTTCCGAGTCATCCGTAAAGACACGAATGCATTCCTTTTCTGGCCAAAACCTATCCTGGGTTTCCGAGGGGAAACTCAAATTCGTATTTTTTCCGCAACTGAAGTTCTGGTGTCATTGCATGAGACAGCACGTCCACAAGACCAGAGTCGAAAGACAGATGGCGCGGGTGTTGTAGCAAAGACCACTCCATGAGAGGCAGATTCATCAATGCATCTAGAGCGGAGCCTGACGTGCTAGGGAGAGCCCCTTGTCGCCGCGTCAGACCGTTTTTGAAGTCTGGTAAAAGCAGTAATGACGTATTTTGGTGAGAGCTAGTTCCACACACAATTGACTTTATCATCGTAGTTTAGATCCAAAAGACCCCCATGTCATGCCGACAGTTCCTTTACAGTGCCTAGAGGTCGACAGCTCTGCAGAGGCTTTCGACGCAACCTGTTTAGTCCATAGAAGTTCCTTATCCAATGTGACACCCAAATACTTAGTTTCTTTGAAGAATTGGATGGTGACACCTTTAAGCCCATTTCTGGTGCACCAATCGTCGATCACGTCTGGGTCAGCCACTTCTTTAGAGCAAACGGTCGCTAAATACTATCCAACAGTCAGCACAGCTACAACATCCGTGTATACTTGTGCATAAACGTCAGAACGTGCCATCGGTGCCAGGTGACTTAAGCCATCCAAAAGAAGCAACAACATGTTCAATAGCTTCATCTGTCACAACAACCGATGAGATATAACAGCTACGGCATATTGTGTCATTCAGCTCACTAGCAGCTTCAGCGATAGGAGCTGGTTGTGAGCTGATTCTGATTAGGCTTCCATGGAAGTGAGCCTAAAACATTAGAGTGAGAGTCTCTGCTTTCGACTCAGTATAGGAGTGCCATCAGATTTTCTAAGTTATTCCAGCCTGGTTGGTTTCCACCTTTTGGGAACCAGCCTACTGATTTCACCGGCACTCTAGTTTAGCTCCCTATATATATTTTTTTTTTTTGCTTCGATCTGAAAACACACCAGTCTTCCTTTAAATTAGTCTTAAGTGACCAGTTTCGAAGTTTTCTGGTTTCTTTATGAAGTCACTATAGATCTACGTCCCACTAAGGAGCGGGCGATCTGCGTGATTGCTTTCTAACTGGGCATGACAGCTCAAAACATTTAGTGAGGTTGCCGTTTAGGTGAACAGCTTCCTGTAGCTTTTGTTTTGTCCTGAGCTTACCAAGCTCCTCCTTAAATTGTGTCCAGTTGATTTTTTGCGGAGTCCTCCTCTTCAACAATGTCGAGACCTAGCATCCGATTCTGAATTGGATATACCTTTCGTCTGACGTGAAAAAATCCGATAGCAAATCTGTTGGATAACGTTAAGTCGATTACTTGCTGTCTTATTCTCGTAACAAAAGTTCGCTGAGAGCCAACATTGTTGGTAACCAGGTCAGGCGATATTATGAAAGCCAAGAGATGATTCCATGAATCATTGGATTCAATGAGTTCGGCTACCGCCTTCGGTGGTTGTGGTAATAACGAATCATAGAGAAAATAAGCAGACGCTGCGACGGAATTGTGCAGCAACTAAATCTTAGTTGTAAGTTTTCTTTCCGATCGCCCGTCATATAGGGGGCCGAAACCGCAGTCGAGTTTATTCAACAACCTTGGTTCCTGTATAGATATTATATGTGGTCCTGTATTCAACACGGAAAGTCTCCTATTTAGGGATACAGTAGCAGATTTGGAATGCTGAAGTTTGATCTGAGTACACAAAATAGATGAGTACTGGGATGGTCGTCTCTTATTTGCACTGATTTGGAAACAAAGTGGAAATTAACGCGTCCATGATGCAGATTTAATAGTCTTGACAGATGCTTTGTCTAGGCCCACAACAAAAGAAGAGCCGTCCTTGTTTTTCCGACTGTTTCTCTCCTTAGGAGAGTAGATTTTCCCCTTTTTCGTGTCATGTACAGAGTTATTGGTATGAAAACGCATAAGTACATCACTCCGTTTCATGAATTTCCTCGAAACCCTCAAGCCGGTGCGCATCAATTTCGGTGGCGATGCATTATTTAGTTCGATCCAGCTAGAACTGAAAACTCCAAGGATAAAATACATGCCACAAGTAACTAGGCACCAAGATTTAAACACCTTCAACTGAAACAGAAGTGGATCTACGGAAGCTAGTATGTTGACTGTTTATTTAAAGTCGCCAGGTAGCAGTACCACGTTATTGCCAGATAAATTATTCAAAAGGCCATTACTTTGATAAAAGACAGATTATCTCCTCAAACCGTGGCGCTGTGTAAGACTGAGCAAATATCATTACCTCAGACTTCCAAAAGTTGCCTCTACTTGCCATTCCTGAAGCGCATGAATTTAAAATGATTCCAACATGTTACTTGCCCCCATCATCATCTATGAAATACTTTTTTCCATGCATTTATCATACCAATTGAAATGATGACGAAACTTTTTTCCTCGAAACGTCTTCGTTTTAAATGGACCTTCCAAGAAAAAATATTTCTATTTATCTAGGGACGGTATTCCTTGCAAATTTCAAACCAGAAGGAGCAGAATAGAACTTTCCATCCTCCTAATTTCAGTTCCAAAGGTTTCGTTTATCAATAGATACTCGTACAACATATAACTCATACTCCTACCTACAATTTCAGATATCCTCGCAAAGTTGAAAAGTTGTTGTGAAAACAATTTTAAGTGGGCTAAGTCCGTCTGACCTCTAGGAAAGTGTTTGACTTTGTCTTTATTTTAATTAAGGCTCCGATGCCCTGAACCGAATATTTACTCGCATTCAATTTATTTATTTTTTTTTTTTAAAGAAGTTGAGATAATATTTATCTGCGACGCGACAAGACTTTCGGGTGTCAGTTTCCATGAATTTAGTGCTTAACAAAAAAGGAGGCAATTTGCATACCAAAGATGACAGAAGTCCTTTTTATCTCATTGAGACGGAAGCGTTTGAGTAAACATTTGATCTTTTGAATAAAGAAAAAAGAAGAAACCCTTGGACTGAATGACCATCTGGAAATCTCTGAATGGCATTATTCACAGTCCGATGGATGAAAGGACAATAGACTACTCGTACTCAGAATCTATAGAATAATTTATGAATTGTAATCGAATTTGAATTTTGTCATGTGGGTGTTAAATACGGGTGCTGGCATTAAATGCGAGGCTAAACTGGTCATCGGGCTGAGAGGCCGAGATCAGATGGGTCCACGATTAAGTAATTTCATTCATGGAATCTATTACAAAGGTCATTTGATCATTCATTTTGGGCAGTCCAGTACGTGGTTCAAAATAATTTGGACAACCTCATGCAACAGTGAGAGGAGATTCGTTCCATTAAATTGATGCTTACGCAGGATTTCTGGGGACATATTGTGTGGAATATGTACATTGTTGGTGGTGTTGAAGGAGTTTAAAACAGAAATTTGATTTAGACAGGAGGGTAAGCAAATAAAAAGGAATAATATTACCAGGACACTGATCAACTTACCATTAGAAATTGTTATGAAAACTTATCGCAACATAAACAGTTGAGCTCTAATATATCTTATCACAGACACCAGTTACGTACTACGTTACCATTTATGGGCGTAACAAGTCCTGACATAGGTCGTCGTATGCTGTGGCATATATGATCATATTAATTCGAATTCACTAGATCATTTTGCTTCATAGAGAAGACAAATTGGCGAAATCAAATATCAGAATAAGATGGTTGATGGTTGCATTTCAAACCTACGAGATAGTATTTCTAATAGTAAGCTGAACACTGTAACATGCTGAATCCGACTGTATACAAGGAGTTGTCTACTCAGGGAAACGTTTGCTCTAGGCTCACATTTATCCATACTGCAGGGTGCATATGCCATGAGCTTTCTTTTCTAATTTATCGTTCAAATCTTGAAGCGCAATCTTAAGGTCGTGCTAAGAACACCGTTCGCATATTTGATAAAGGTCTTTGTGGATTCAATTTTTCACATTTTCATCCTTCTCTTTTGGGGAAATGTCGCACTGAGCTTTTGCGGGTTAAGCCTTCTGGGAAACAGCGAAGTGATCGATCGAGAAACAATCAATTTCGTAACGTACGCCTTGCACTACTTACAAGTCGTAGTCTCCGGTAACAGCATGAGTAAATGGCGTGCTAAAATAGCAAGTGCATAGTCGACTAGTAGCATAATACTAGCCTATGCCGTCATAGTGCTCATGGAAGAGATAAAAAGATGCTAATAGCCTCAGATATAAAGGACAACGATCCTCGGATATGCACTTGGAATGGTCGCACGCTTTACACACCTCTTACAGCCGAACAACTAGCAAAGATCCCTGACTGCTAGAAAGAAGACATAACCGCTATCCAAGAAGTGCGATGGAATTTACGGATTCGGACCATTATCATTTTGTAGCAAAGAAACGGATGGGAATAATCGTAAAATCCTAAAACCAGCAAACCATTGTAAGGAAGTTCAACGTCGAACAGCTACAATCGCAAGAGATATTCAGGGCATTTTTCGATCGAGTTTCCCCAAATCTCTCGGGGAGTCCGATGACGCCAGTATCGAAAGTAGAAGTAGAGTGGCATCACTTCCAAGCGGGTATACTGGGTCTCAATGCCTCCCTATAAAGAAACCCTGATTCGATCACGAATGCAAACGAATGTGAAGAAAACAACCAGAGGGGCTCGCAAACTCTACGAGTAGAAAAGAAGGCAAGTACATAAGCTCCTCAGAAAAAACAAAAAAACATCACGAGAAGCGCTTGGTTGAGGCCATAGAGAACTGGTACCGGAAGAATGAAATTCGAAAGTTAAAACAAAAATGTCAATGTTGCAAAGTGCGAACAGAAATCTACAAGGATGAAGAAAGAATCCTCATAGTAGAACCACAGTCGGTGCTGAAAATCTATTGTAAAAAGATTATTTTTGCACGGACAACATCCCACCGTCAGGCAGAATGAACCATTCAACCTGGACGAAGGCAGACAACATTTTCGTCCATGTGATCGAGGTGAAATGAGGACAGCCATTTCCAAGCTTAAGTCCAAAAAATCTGCTGAGCCCGATGTCTTCACTGTCGAGCTGTTTAGAGCACCATGCGATGATTGGATACGGGGCATATGAACCTCAATATTAAGTGACCGATCCTAAAGAAGGAATATCCTTTGAACTGCCCCAACTACAGGTTAAGAAGTGTCCTTAATATCGTATATAGAAAGAAGAAAGAAGAAATAGTATGTTGTGGTGAAAATAGAAATGTATTTGAGCACCATGACAGCTGTGTAGTGTCCCTCGATGATGGTGTATGAGTATTGAGTATAGTAGTGTCCGTCGAGTATTCCTCGAAATCGTCCCCTACAAGGTTCCCCAATTTTGGAAGCAAACCGCTGCGGCGGTTTGATTATATTTATATTACCAGATCTTTTTGTATTCGTCGCCACTTTAGCGGGCTATGGCCTGGGTGATGAAATTGGTCTGGGTGCTGGGGTCGGCTTGTCTTGCCGCAAGCCGGGTTGAACCGCTGAGTAGACAGGAAGATTTCCTTGTTCGGCATGGTAACATTGAAGACCAGAGTTGATGCTCGATCCCGTATACGATCCAGAGCAGGCCGGTTGTAGAGGACGCTAAACGTGATCATTCCGAACGTAAACATGCTATACCGTGTATAAATCCCTGAGGATGAATAATGGCGGCTGGAGAATGTTGGAGTTCCTCCCGCAGTTCCTATATGAAGTTTACAGGCTCATTCGGAGTGGTGGTTGTTTCGAATAAATCTCCCAAAGGAAGTACTTCGGCGCCAAACACGAACTGTGCGGGTGCAGTGTCAGGCTCGCTGACCACTGAGCAGGGTAGCGCAATAAACCAATTATCGGGAAGACGTGTGGTTAGCGCTGTTTTAAGTGAGCGGTTCTATCGCTCTAACACTCCGTTGGACTACAAATGATAAGCCGTAGTGTAGAACCGCTCGCAACCGAGGATTTGGGCGAAACGTTGAGATGGCAGATTCGAATTGGAGGCCCTGATCTGTACGTAGGCATAGAGGACAACCGAATAGTGTTACCCAGTTGAAAAGTAATGCGTCAGCGATAGTCGTGGAGGTGGTGCCAGCAACCGGAATAGCTTCCGGTCGGTATGTAGCTCGATTGATGCATGTGACCAGGTAAATGTCTCCCTTGGAAGACAGCAATGGACCGATGATATCCAGATGAACATGTTCAAATCTCTCACCTTCTACGAATTTTCCCAGTGATTGGCTGGTGTGTCTGTCCACATTGCTTTTCTGACAATCGTGACAGCTGCGTGCCCACTTGATAATATTCACGTTAATTGATGGTCAAAAGAAGCGAAGTGTGAAGGCTCTTACCCCTGGGTGGCTGAGGTTGTATGTGGTTTCGAAAGTGGTTTCGAAAGTGGTTCGCCTGAATACCACTGTTATGAAAGGGCCCCCCCCATCGCCCGAAAGACGTTTCAGACGTCACCGCTGAATCCGATGTTCCGGGAAGAAGAAGACTAGTGGAACGAAGTTTGTGACTTATCGCAAGCTCTGCGTCCAACTTTTGCGTCGTCGCTTTAATTTCGTAGTCCATGGTTGCCGGGCTATCTACAGCTGCGATACACGAGAATGCATCACCTGAGGCATTTTCAGGTCCGCGGATGTGGCGAGTATCTGTGGAGAATTGTGCAATTGAACAGTGCCGTTGACGCAGTTGTTTTCTGATATTGAAGACGAACGTCAGCGGTTTGTGGTCCGTAAATATTGCACATGACCTCCCTTCGATGAAGCGCCGAAAATGCTCGATTGGCTTCTTGATCACCAACAACCCGCGTTCAATAAAAATTTTCCCCCAACTACCTGGAGAAGGACTGCGCCATCGGCTGTGTTTGGAGCGTCGGTCATTAAGCCTAGCTCGGAATCTAGCAACGGATGGGCTAATGAAGCGGAATCTGAAAGGGCTTGATCGCAAAGAAGAATGGATGCATCGGAAGCTGTTGTCTAATTGAGCGAGATCTTGTCGTTCTTTCTGGCACTCTGTAGCATTTGCGAGAGCAGTGCTGATATGATGATGTTGAGTGCTCTGAGAAAGCGCCGCAGGTCGGATATGATAGTTGGCTGAGAGAATCCAGCAATGGTTTTGATGGTGTCCTGCGTAGGTCGAATACCGTCTTCGTCGACATGGTATCCCAAGAAAGCAAGATTGTCCTGCTTGCCGAATTCAAACTTCTCATGCTTGGGAGTTACACTATTTTGCTCGACGGGCTTGAACACTTCCTACAAATGGTCAACGTTTTCTTTTTAGGAGCTCGAAGCTATAAGGAAATTGTCTACATACATATAAATAAAATACAGGTCACAAAATATAGAGTCGATGAACCGTTGTTGGGTATGAGCCGCGTTGCATAGACCGAAAGTCATCCGTCAAAGCTCGAATAATCCGAAAGGAGTGATGGTCGTAGTTTTACCACTCATCCGACGCCATTGAAATCTGATGATACGAGCGGGCTAGGTCAAGGCGAGTAAAGACTTTTTTACTAGGCGTCGTTATTGTGTAGGGCATCTAACGTGTCTTCATCGGAAGATAGGAGGACGGCTGAAGTACTATTGGCGGAACCTTGGTCCACAAGGTGGCGGCTATGGAAATCCATTAGTAAGCGGAAGAAGTGTAAGTATCCGCGCCCACAGTGGCGCGTTGTTGGTCATCTGATGTTTAATAACTGTTTGTTGTTCTCCGGTGGTTGAAGCTGCTGATTTTATCTACCCATCCCTTTTGACGGCTGAGAGTACTCACCACAACTGAGAAGGTAAACGTGTCAGCCAAAATACCTGAAAACCCCTATCTGGAGTTCCCGAAGATATTGACAAGTTGCGAATCAGGTGAGACGACTGTACGTCGCCAAGGTCGATGCCTCCGACTAAGCGTTGCAGGCGCAGTTCTTCCCTCTCTTCATGTGGCAGACACTTGTTCCAGGATTCTGCTTTCACGGTTGGCGATCACGTACTGAAACTTTGTATCATCTGTCAGCTTGGAGGGTACGAGGATGGCTTTCGGACCGAAACTAAGGAAGTCGTGCGTCCACGGCGACCACCGAGATGTCAGCCAGGAATGAGCGTGTCTGTTCTGGGACTAGATTGACTGTGGACCTATTGGCGGAGCCAATAAATTTTCCCGCTGCTGAAGATTTCCCTCATCTGTATTCATTGCCTTGATTTGTCGTAGGTAGTGATGCTGTGGTTGCTGCAGGGTGGATAACCACGTGAACTGGTGCTGATCAGGGCAAAAATATCTGCGATGTACTAATTCGTGATTCGACGAACTTGGGGAGCTACTAAGAATGATAGCCAGCGAACTTGCCACGGTGCCTCTGATTTTGTCAGATTTGTCGTAGCGGTGTTGGTTGTTTGAGTCTAGCTACTACGATAAATTTTGAGAGACCCGCTGCTACCACTCCGTTTAGTCTAAGTAACAAAGGCAAAAAGAAAGAAGAACGCGTTTGACGGAAATGTGGTCGAGTTAAATGACTGCTGTGTCGTGTCCCTCGATGGTGGCATATGGTATCGTTCGTCGAACGCAGCACTATTTTAGAGGAATGTATTCCTCGAAGTCGTCCGCTACAGTATTGAAACAGAAGCTCCGTAAATGGGTTTAGCGGTTAATGTGACCAAAATCGACTCTATGCTGTCAGCAAGAATACATACACAACATAGACGAATTTGACAGAACGTCACAAGCAACAGTTATAAGCTTGAGGTAGTAAGGGGCTTTGTATATCTTGGCTCTTCTAACAATTCTGCCGATCACTCTAGTCAATCGCTGTTGCTTTGGGCTAAGAAATCAACTGAGTAGTAAGGCCCTATACCGAAAAACTAAGAAGACTCTTGATCATCCCAGTCCTACTTTGTGGTGCTGAATCATGGACTCTATAGAAATCAGATGAAGACACCCTCAGTCGTTTCGAGAGAAAATTTCTTTGTAAGATATTGAATTGACGGGATTTGGAGCAGAAGATTCAAAAACGATCTATACGAGTTGTACAGCGACATCGATCTAGTCCTAAAACTGCTGATCAGTGGCCTAAGATGGCTAAAACATATAAAGTGAATGGACACCAACGCTCCAGCTGGCAGATTGTTCGAATATAACCAGGAGATATAAAGCAGTAGTCAAAGAGCTCGTCTAAGGTGGCGCTCACAAGTAGAAGCGGACCTTAATCGATTTGGATTAGGCAACTGGAAGGAGTGAGCTAAGAACCAAGCTAACCGAAGAGGGTTATTAGTTAAGGCCCAGGTTTATCCCGAACTGTAGCTTAACCTGGCCTAGAAGTGGCATGTGCATCACCAAAACTGAAAACTTTTCTTCAATAGTAAGAAATTAAATTCTATGTGTTAATGAAAAAATATTCATTGTGACCAGAAATCCAGTAAAAATGTTTGGTTTGCCCCAACAATGCAAGGTATACCTTACTCCACCTGATATGACATCTATTAGATTCAAAATTCTGCAATAAAACTCATTGGTGACTGCAATATTGCCCAATTAATTGGCTCCTACCAAGGCGAAACGTGTTAAAATGCCGGAGCAAGTGTGAAGTTTTTCGGAAAATTGGAGAGAGAGAAAGATGTTTGGGCTCAATGGTTATTTTGATCTATGGGTGGCATCCAACATTTAATGGGGAGACTAAATTATTATTGTACTTGACTTGATGTTGTATTCAGGCAACCATTCACCTCACGAGATCTTAGTTGCCTGAAAAAAAGTCTATCGGTCACAGCTGGTATTGAACCCCGAACCGTCCGATTGGGAAGCCAATACACTACCACTTGAGCCACCTTATTCTCTCGATACTTCCACGAATGCCCTGACGAAATAATCACTACTATCCTACCGCTTCAAAGCTTCAACCGTTACCCCTATCTGGCTATGAATTGTCATCAATATTCCCTCAAGAACACCTATGGATTCAAGTCTGAAATATTGTGATTCTTTCAATAGCAGTACAACTGGTTAATGCAATGCCTTGCGAAATTCTCTATTTTTTATCATTTTAGCCTACAATCATTCAAAACCGACATATATGTTTCTTTACCACGCATTGCGCGCTTTAAGTGCCAACATCCTTTAAGTGTATTCTTGCCCCCACTAGCTATGAAAAGCGAGTCTGTTTTCGCCCAATTTACCCAAGTGGCCCTCTTAAAAATAACAGTCCTTTCAAAAGGCCACCCATTGATATCCCTTTTCAAAGAGAATGTCATTTCACTTTCATGTATACCATATTTTTGAATATTTATCTTCAGTCCTTAATACTTTAGTCCTTACTCAATATATTTCACGGATAAGTATTCAACAGACCCCACTTCCGACTGCGGCAGTAAATTTGCCAATCAAATTTTTATTGAACCGATTTCCAGTACATCCGATTTACGAGTAGATCCTGAAAATTGCACGCGCAAGGAACCAACACTGCATATTTCTAGCAAATACGAGTATATGTTAAACAGCAGATTTCCTTACTTGGTCCAAATTAGGGCATTTAGAAACCTCAACCCTAACATATAAATATGTAAAGCACCACATAAAAAAGGACACTCAATACGTCCTTCTGCAAAGCACTTCCCATCTATGAGTAAAAGCCTGAGAAAATTATGGAAAATGCGAGCATGTGTCAAGCCTATTTGGACCACAAGTGCTGTTGAAAAGCATGATGATGATTTCTTTCATCAATCATTGCCTCACTCTCCCATATGTCATATTTTGCTCAAACGAGAAAGGACCGTCTTGTGAAAATTCTGTACCGGAATATTTGTTGAGGTTGCAAGGACATCACATAAAACACTGCAAATTGAAAACTAAAGATTATAATTTTACTTTATCCTCAGAGGATGAAGGATCATGGGTCTCTTCTCTGGTCCTGCTTGTCTTGCACCATATAAGTATGTTTGCGACAGTAATTGAATGACTCGTAACGATAACGATCGACTCCGAATAATTAATGTCTTCTATTGTACAAAGCATTGGGTAGCCACATAAAATGAATTTTCAGAAACCAGACGCATACCCAACTCGAAGGTAGAAGTCAACAAAACTTGCACCAGTCACCAGTTCATGGATCGATAGTCAGGGCTATCCTGGACTTCCTTAATGTTTGCCCGAATCAATATACGAGTATACGTAGGAAGTCCATACGAACTCAATTTCCTGCCAACGAGGATGTACAACATTTAAAGCGAAATGAAGGTTCAGCGATGGGAGGACCTGCGGAGGGTCAGAAAGTTACAAAGATAAAGTCATAAAATGATGAGGGATGGCATCACCGGAAAGCCATCCATTATTATTGAAGTGTTTCGCTTCCACAGGCCGAGGCTATAAATGTGTGTTTCTACTCCTTGTATGGCTCATATAAATGTAATTTAGAGGATTTTCGAGAAGGATTTTTAATTAAGAGAATTATTGGACATAATAGGTGTCGGTGTTTGTAAGAGAATACTCTCGTAAATTTCTGCAATCAGCCCATGATAGACCATGAAGACGACAATAAAAAAAAAACTTTTCGCCAATAACGCCATTAATTTGTGTTAAAAAGCGTAAATTGATTGGAACATACGAGTATTGAGTGCGGCACAGTAGTGCTCTGTTGCTGAGGCAATTTAATGATGGCACTTCAATTTTGTTTGCAGCAGTAACAGTTTATGAGTTCTAAAGATTTTAGTGACTCTAATGATGCTGAGTAGTTTTATGGACAAGATGCTTTGTACAAGGCAGAAATTTTAAATTAAAAGCAACAAGGAAAGCGATATTGATAATTCTAATGAAAAAATAATTAATTCTTTAATGCATTTAAGAGACTATGCCTGCTAGGATGATGCCAAGTTTCAACTTACAACTCCTTAGTTTATGGGGATCTTCGGAACGATAAACCTGGCTGGATTTTCTACAATTTGACAATGTAACTGAGACCATATCCGCTTTCCTGATATACAGTCCCTTAGAAAATATGTTCTATCCTGAAGTTCTCTTGACGCAACCTCCATTCTAATAGAACTGGAAAATATCTGGAATATCTGGAAAACACAAGTATCTTCGTTTGAGACTTACTTGTGTTGCGTATTTACTTCACTGTTTCAGATCAAAGGTCGCAAAGATCTAGTGCTTCTCTTATGATTCCTTCTATGACCCTAAATGTGCGTTTTCTACTTCGGCCACATCTTTACAATTTCTGGCAAAGTACGAGTATAATCCCTCTTTTTTAGAAAAAAAGTCTACAGAGGAAACATGCATAAGCGGTAGATATACCCACCTATGCCAGGTTCATCATCCTCCTTATCAAGATATTCATGAATGAAGTCACTGTCAGGAACTCCTAAAGGAATATTCTTTACGTTGTAAACTACTTGTTTGAAGTGTCCTTCAAATGGATGGTTAGGTAACATAATAAAGATGTGCTAGTCCCTAAGAGTCAAGTATACACAGCAGTCGCTTCTTAACTCTTGCTGAAGACAGTTGACTTACTAGTGGAGAGCTCTATACTGCGAGTAGATTTGTGAATTTAACAAATAAAAATGTGTAAGTAAAGGGTTTTCCAATAGGGACTTGACAAATTTGAATTTAATTTGTGAACGCACCCTTTCACTAATAATCAAACTGTCACCGTCAATTTATTCAGTAAACTCAACATTTTCATCATGGTAAAGTACACGAACGATCAACGTCTGCAAATTATACAAATTTTCTACCGCAATTCGGAGTCGGTGACTGCAACTTTAAGAGCGTTAACTCCAATTTTCGGTCGTAATTCTCGCCCTAGTAGACAGGCAATAACAAGTTTAGTGCAAAAATTTGAGTCTACATATTCGTTGTGTGATGTTGCCGTGTCAGTGAGACAATGGGTTGGTCGACGTGTCGAAAATATCGCTGCCGTTCAAAGCGATCCAAATCAGTCAATTCCACGGCGTTCTCAAGAATTGGGCATCGCTCAGACCACATTATGGCGTATTGTGCGTAAGGATCTTGGTTTACACCCATACAAGATCAAGCTGACTCAAGAATTGAAGCCGATGGACCATCTGAGGCGACATATATTCTCCGATTGGGTTCTGGAGACGATGCACCAAGATGATGAATTTCATCGCAAAATTATCTTCAGTGACGAGCTCATTTTTGGCTCAATGGGTTCGTGAATAAGCAAAATATGCGTTATTAGTAGGATGAAAATCCACATGAGCTTCATGAATCACCGCTTCATCCACAAAAAATAACTGTTTGGTGCGGTTTGCATGCCGGCGGCGTTATTGGGCCATATTTTTTCGTCGACGATAACGATCGTCACGTTACTGTGAATGGTCAGCATTATCGCGCCATGATCACCTATTATTTTTGGCCCCAATTAGAAGATATGGACTTAAACGACATGTGCTTTCAACAAGATGATGCCAGAAGCCACACAACAAACGCTATAATCGATTTATTGAAGAGTAAGTATGGTGAGCGTGTTATCTCAAGACATGGGCCAGTCGATTGGCCGCTTCGTTCGTGCGATTTAACGCCGCTTGAATATTTTCTGTGGGGCTACGTTAAGTCGTTGGTTTATGCTAACACGTTGACGACGTTGGAAGAGCTCAGAGCCAACATTGAACGCGAAATAGTGGCCGTTTCGGCCGAAATGTGTGGCCGAGTCGTTGAAAATTGGGTCCAAAGAATCGACCGCTGCAAACGTGCCCGCGGTGGCCATATGAATGAAGTCGAGTTCCATTCATAAATGTTTTGATTGTATTTGAAGCCGATAATAAAGTTTTTGGAATATCTCAAATGGTTTGCGTTTTATTCAAAAAAAAAAAAGAAAAGCTCTCGGTATTTGCTGCTGGGCCTAAAGCACCTACAATCGTAATGGGTACGTACATGACGGAACAAATCCTGAATGTTCTAGCAGTGACTGTTAATTCACTGATTAGTTTCTTAAAGTTACTTAAAGAATATATTCCCGCAGATAAATTAATTTTTTAGGCGAAAAAATCATAACGACCTTCAATGTATCCGAATTCCATAGACGACAGAAAACAGACAGATGCTACTGACAATTTTGTTTTTGAATTAAAAAATAATTTTGAGTGATGGAAATCTTTATTTGGACCTTTACAATTGTTTCTGTTGAGTGGAAAAGATGATATCCGCCAGGTGGCTGCCGCCAGTGTTGATACACAGTTGTGCCCGTTTTATCGCAATTTTCCATGACTTTCCGCAAGATTTTGATGTTGATACACAGTTGTGCCCGTTTTATCGCAATTTTCCATGACTTTCCGCAAGATTTCCGGTGATAACTGTTCGCATTCCTGTCGAATACTCTTCTTAAGGGCAGCAATTGTCTGAGGCTTGTTGGCATAAACCCGCGACTTCAAGTAGCCCCAAAGAAAGAATTACGGGATGGTTAAATCGGACGATCTTGCTGTCTAAGGCAAATCACCAAAACGGGAGATTACGCGACCAAGAAACGCTTCCTTCACAATGTCCATTGTGCCTCGTACTGTGTGTGCGTTTGCTTCGTCTTGTTGAAACCACATGTTCACCAAGCCCCACTCATTCAATTCCGGCAGTGAGAAGTCCTTTATCATGGCCCTGTAGCATCCGGCAGTAACAGTGACCGTATTGCCGATGGCGTCCTCAAAAAAATACGGCCCAATCACTCCTCCCATGCATCACACGCGAATATTCAGTGCCCCAGAAACGAAGATTTTGCTTATTGACGTAACCGCTTAAGTGGAAATACTCATCGTGGCCCATGATGATTTTCGACACAAAATCGGCCTTACAGTAATTCACACGGAAAAAGTGGACTTGCTGAGAGCCATACGGGGACAATCCAACAAGCAAGGTATTATTCCGGACAATCAGTTTGGTTGTAGGGCGAAGCATAAAACTGTCCTTGCTGCGTCGAAACTGATTTCCAACATCTAATGGAATAAAAGCAATAATCAGCGTACAGATCAGGTCCAAAAATTGAGGTCATCAACAGACTTGTGCAGCGTGACTTCTATCACATTACGGAGTATTGCGACGATTGGAAATTCAAAATCATTTTTCAAAAGTCGGAAACGATCTTCAGAACTCCATTGAGATAGGCTTCTAGGGATACCAGAAATATCTGGACATACATAGGTATTGTCCTGATATTCCTATTGGCTTGATAATTATTTATATTTTAATAAGCATATGGGTGATTGTCTTGTCGGAGCGAAGAAGACTTTAGCCCTAACAAGAAGATTATTTCGCAGCAGTCAACTAAATTCCAGGGTAAATGTCATATGCTACGTGACTCTAATAAGCCCAATTATGGCTTCATGGCTGTGGTTCAATATAAGCAATGGAAGCAATTCGGATGTTCGAGAGGCAATGTCTTAGAACCGGTCTATATGGAACACCCGAATCAGAGTACAAGAAATATTATTCTAACAAAGTTCTTAACAATGGGGCTCGTCTGAACATGCACGTTGCATGGGCGATGACCAATAGCAATAACCTGATCTACGGGACTTATTACGCTCCGATCAGGCTTTAATCCGCCAGAAGAATTTCTCTAATTTGATGCTAAAGGACTAGTGCAGAGTAGGGATGGTATCCCGGTAATACAACACCATTTCCTCGGTGCAAAGGACAAGCGGCTCAATTACGACGGGTACATCGTTAATGCTTTAGAGCTGTTCCGTTTTATTTCCACGATTAGGGATTGAACTACTGAAAATCAACTCTCCGAATATTGGTGGCAGGAGTTTCATTACGATTTCTTAGTTCGGTTCGGTGCGCTACTTAGGTAACATAATCTTCTTAGTTATAAGTTAGGTATGAGTTACGAAGGAGGTCTTCACGAAAGGGCCGTTCTTGTCAACCCAAAGCAGTGTTTCCGAGAGGTAATTGCAACTCACTGGCCTCAGTTAATGCACGAGCCTAGGCCTAAAGAGTGGTAAGACTGAGGCAAGACGGACATAAAGAGTGGGCTAAGAATATCATAAAATACGGATTATCCACTGCTCACAAAGCGCTAAAAGACTGCTCCAAGGTTCAGAGATCGTTAGAGGAAACCGTTTCGGTTCCCAAGAGACCCAAAACTAATAACGCCAAAACGCCTGTGCGTTTGATAAAAACGACACTGACGGATCGATAGCACCTGAACGGTGGCAGTTGGCCAAGTTAAAACGTTCGGGCAACTTCTTCGCCATCATGCGGGAAAACCCCGAACCACCTCCCATCACCAAGGCCACGTAAAACTTATCGCATGCGCCGATCAAAGATCTGTCGATCTTTACACAAAAGCCATAAGTGGATTAGGAGAGATTTTGGTGCAAAACTTGAAGTCGTGGCTAAGGAGGATGTCCCTAGCAGACGTAGAACCCGCAGCTGTACTCCAGCCGAACCCTTCTCCACAGAAAGTATTCTGGAGATCATCAGGCTCAGAAACCCGACCCTTCCAACTCATTACTGGAAAGTCGCGAAACAGGAAGAACTAAGGGGCTCTTATAGATGCGCGTAAATTGTGATCAATAAGGAATCCCTTAACCTTCTAGCGCAGATTAAAGGCGTGATTCGATTCGGTTTCGAGTCAATTCACTTAAGGGTTTATAAAAAGAACGAGTTGCAAAAATTCAACACTAGATTTGGGAGCGTCGATATCCTTTCCAGATTTATCCGAGGCGACAACTAAGCCGTCGGTCTCTTCTTTTGACACTCTGTCGGAAATGGAAACCGATGACGAACTTAAAAGAGATCCTTTACTATAGGAGGAAGAAGAAGCGTTCTTGGGCACATGTCCAGAATCGGAGGACTAGAACAGCATCGTGGTGGAGGCTACTCTGGTAAATTGTAGCAATGATACGGTTTCCCAGATTAATCTCCATCACTCAAAAAATGCTTCGGCCGCACTTATTTTGCGTCTTTCCAAAAAAGTAAAAAACATCATCCTAATCCAGGAACCATGGATCGTAGAAGGCGTGGTTCGTGCACTTGGAACACCTGTATACGCCCCGCAATATACAAGAGACAACGGTAAGATTAGAACTTGTGTATTAGTGAAACGTAGCCTTAATGCATTTTTATTATACATTCTAACCGCACACAAAAAATCCCTCAAAATATATAAAAACGAACTTAGGAAGGCAGAGTGACAATTCTAGAGGTCATTCTGTGACAAAATAAGAGAAACCTTTGAGGCATCGCGGCTAAGAAAAATTTTTTCTCTACAAATCCCATGATGCCTGGTTTTTTTGGAAAAAGCTGATGGCTCTTGGACGACCTCAAGTGATGAACCTCTCAACCTGCTACTGGATACCCACTTTCCAGGTAGATCCCTATTCAGAGCCAGTTACAACCTTAGAAGGGTTACAGCATCCTCCACCGAATTCACTGTCTGATTATAAAAGACAAGCTGCTCTGGGCGCAGCATAATTTCAAACGCAACAAGACTGCTTGTCCGAACAGTATAATACACGCCGAGCTACAAATGTCCTCAGATATTATGCTCCCAACGCTAGAGAAATGATCCGCATCCCCTTGTTAATGTAGAGAGAAGTTAATGTAGTTTTCCCTCCCTGCATTCGACATCCAAACAGGGCTTATTGGGACGGGTTGAAGCCCAGAACACCAGAAGAGGCATCTCTGATTGATGTTTGGCATTGGCCATTTGTAGCCATTCCTTGTAATGGTTCGCTCTCCTTGGGCTGTTATAGATACCCGTATCCACTTCCTAGCTACAAAATGATAAAGGTCCGAGTCAATGGAAGCTGCTCGAAACGTTAGGACATCCAAAACCCTGGAGGCGTACATTGCATAGATCGCACTATGATCAATTTAGTTGACTGTTTCTTGATCAGGAGTCAGCAAGGTCCCAGGCTGTAGTTAGCTTGTCTTCATCTCCGAAGGTGATTTCGTTCAGGCTATAATTTCCGACCAAAGATTCTCTCCTTGCCTAGCTTGGCATTAAAATTACCTTCGACGATTTCCATGTCATAGCAAGGTCGTTTTCTCCTCTGCCGGAGCGTGGACGTTTATGAGGCCTATATTGCTGATTTAAGCCTTTAAGCGATTCGTCGTCAGTCGTTCGCTTATATGCCTGAATGTCAAGACGTGTTGCCTTAATCTTTCCTCTGACGGCGAATCCGCATTTGAATAAACAATACTGCAGTCCTTGTCGCACCAGTTGTCTGTAACATTCCCCGTAGCAGACAATACAGTTGCTCATGGTTAGAGCCATAAAATTCTAACGAATTTTTTTTTTTTTTTAAATAATGTGTGATGACATGTGCGGACTGCCTATAGTGAAACTCTAATGCAGCGAATTGTAAAATTTCCGGCAAAAAATTCGAAAAATCAGTGACCTTCAACGAAAATCTCGGTGCTCAAAATCTGGTCCTATTGTATAAAAAAGACATTGACATCCGATGGGATACAGTTCGGAAACAGGGATTGGCTTTTATAAGAGGGCAACGATTCGAAACATACCATATGTAGTATTCGTATCTGTCAGGTACTCAGAAAGGAAAATGATGTCAATGTATTGATTCCGTTTGTAATATCCGGCGATTTATGAAGCAGAGAAGAACTGGGACTGCTTCCAAAAAGTATTTGGCGATAAAAATCGCAGGACTATGCAGACAAATTGACTCTAAGTTGTCCACAAAGCACTTCGCATTTTCCCCACAAGACTAGCGGTTGGTTTCCGTTAAACCGCGCTTTTTTTTTCAAACACATTGTATCTAGAGCAAGGTGATGCTTTACTAGAATCCATGGAATCCGTTTAACAGGGTTAAATCAATCAAATCCTCTCGTCCGGAATAGTCAAGGAGTTAAGGTGGAGATGTCGTACTGCAGTAGGAAAATCATCATTCGTATCGCAATAACGACAAGACCCATCATTTTATGGTTTCATGGACCTCCATTGTCTAAATAGCTATTGTTATAGCAACTAAAAAGGTAATACGAAATATGTGGCTGAAGAAGGCCTTTCGTATACTGGGCCACTCATCGCACATAAATCGTTATCACGAATATTAAGACCCAAATGATAAACCCAATGTTCTTACGTAAGAGTTACGTTTTAACGTAGGTACCTAACGAAGTGGTATCAATCCGATTCCCATTAAAATGGCAACGTTCCTCATAACTTTTCATTACCCAATTTTCTCCTCTCTGTCGCAACTTACATATGTCCGTTCCGGATAGACCATATACCTACGTTTGTTCAAAGTGCGCACATCTTCACTTCACATTCACTCGCACTTATCTGCACATACTGTAATTACGTTATATGACTTTTGACATAAGCACATAATAACATATCATAGATTGCCAACATGCCCAGAAGAGGCCCGTATATCTTTGATAAACTCATGATGTTCCTTTCCTACACAAGCATTAATTTATTCGCTTTTCAAAGCAATGGAAGGACGCAGATGACAATCTGCTGAATAGAGCTTATTAAAAGCGACCCAAGGTTGCTTTGAATTTATGTTGATTGCCATTCCAACAACCGATAGCACAGCAAATATCTATAAGTTATGCAGTCAATCCTTTCATGGCGGACCGAAATTCCAAAATTCCGAAATTCCGAAATTCTATACCCTCTCCTTTGGTTTGACTTTTGTCCATCAAATTGAAAATACAAATCACTACGCTTTAACAAATTATTCCAGTTTATCAGACTCACACCATCTTCTTGTTGAAGTCTAATTACAAATTTGTGGACGAATGACATTGTACAAATTGCATTGCTTAATTAAAAAGTATCTACGTTCTATCTGACCAAGTTAAATGAAATGTGAAATAATTTGTCAAATTTGAAGGGACGGATGAATACTGATTGATGAACAATGTCATCGTCTCGGGACTTTTGGTTGTCTTTATTGGTTCCCTGGCTTCAATCTACCACAAGCATATTCTAAAATAGAAAAAACCCATGACATCTGGTCGAAGGAAAGGTCAAAGGAAGAAAGCGTTTAACTGCCTTCCTTGTGTACCAAAGACGGATGCTCCATATGTAAATTGATATTGAAGGGAGGTTTTGATCATTAAATACTGTACACACGTGCTACTCTCGTAAGTGGAAAACGGACACCATTAAAAGACACCATCCTTCACATGGAGATATTCATGAGAAGATTATTTAAGAAAAAATAGATTTACTGGTACGAGAAATCCTTCTGATAATGAACCTGCGACTCAAGTCACAAGCCTCTCCAGTTAGTCCAGTCTTTAGCTAACTGCTTCCACTTGGGCACTCCAAGTCAGTTAAGGAGCTCTACTACTTGTGCGCTCCACTTAAGGTGAGATCGTGCTCTACTGCGTTGTACGTGTACCTCCGGGTCAGATTCGAAGACTCTGTGGGGCTAAGCATTGGTACTCATTCGCTCTATATGTCCTAGCCATCGCGGACTGATGCGCAAATTTCTGACTAGGTCGATGTCGCTGTACAGCTCGTACAGTTTGCCGTTGAACCTTCTCCTGAAAATATCTTCATCTGCTCTCTATAGAGTACATGCTTCAGCGACATAAAGTAGGACTGGGACGATCAAGGTCTTATACAGAGTTTCCTTAGTTTTCGGGATAGGGGGCTCAATTGCCTTCTTAGTTCAAAGAAACAGCGATTAGCAAGGGCTAATTTGTTTTATTTCTGCTAAGGCGTTGATAGTAGAATTTATAACAAGGTCGAGATAGATGAAGTCCATTACTACCTCGAAATTATAGCTGCAGCGACGTTCTGACTACTTCGTCGATGTTGTGTGTCCCTTCTTGTTGATAGCATATAAAGGGATTTCCAATAGGGACTTGACAACTTTGAATTTAATTTGTGAACGCACTCTTTCACTAATCATCAAACTGTCACTGTCAATTTATTCAGTAAACCCAACATTTTCATCATGGTAAAGTACAGGAACGAGCAACGTCTGCAAATTATAAAAAATTTTCTACCGAAATTCGGAGTCGGTGACTGCAACTTTAAGAGCGTTAACTCCAATTTTCGGTCGTAATTCTCGCCCTAGTAGACAGGCAGTATCAAGTTGAGTGCAAAAATTTGAGTCTACATATTCGTTGTGTGATGTTGCCGTGTCAGTGAGACAACGGGTTGGTCGAAGTGTCGAAAATATCGCTGCCAATTCCACGGCGTTCTTAAGAATTGGGAATCGCTCAGACCACATTATGGCGTATTTTGCGTAAGGATCTTGGTTTACACCCATACAAGATCAAGCTGACTCAAGAATTGAAGCCGATGGACCATTTGAAGTGACGTACGTTCTCTGATTAGGTTCTGGAGAAGATGTGCCAAGATGATGAATTTCATCGCAAAATCATTTTCAGTGAAGAAGCTCATTTTTGGCTCAATGGGTTCGTCAATAAGCAAAATATGCGTTATTGGTCGGGTGAAAATCCACATGTGCTTCATGAATCACCACTTCATCCACAAAAAATAACTGTTTGGTGCGGTTTGCATGCCGGCGGCGTTATTGGGCCATATTTTTTCGTCGACGATAACGATCGTCATGTTACTATGAATGGTCAGCGTTATCGCGCCATAATCACCGATTATTTTTGGCCCAAATTGGAAGATATGGACTTGGACGACATGTGGTTTCAACAGAATGATGCCGCAAGCCACACATCACACGCTACAATCTATTTATTGAAGAGCAAGTATGGTGAACGTGTTATTTCAAGAAATGGGCCAGTCGATTGGCCGCCTCATTCGTGCGATTTAACGCCGCTTGACTATTTTCTGTGGGGCTACGTTAAGTCATTGGTTTATGCCAACACGCCGACGACGTTGGAAGAGCTCAGAGCCAACTTTGAACGCGAAATAGCGGCCGTTGCGGCCGAAATGTGTGGCCGAGTCGTTGAAAATTGGGTTCAACGAATCGACCGCTGCAAACGTGCCCGCGGTGGCCATATGAACGAAGTCGATTTCCATTCATAAATCTTTTGAATGTACTTCAAGCCTATAATAAATTTTTGGAAACATCTCAAATGGTTTGCGTTTTGTTTTAAAAAAGTTGTCAAGTCCTTATTGGAAAACAGTCTGCAGAAAAAATTTTCTCCATATTTTCCTTATTCATCTACAAGATTTCCTCTTCCATCTCTACAGGCTACTGTATACTTTTTACCTATACACGTAAAACTTCGGTAGAATATTCCTGGAGCACAACCTCTCAATATTTTCTCTTTTTTCTTCTTCTTCTGGAGAAGCCGATGTTCTTTCCGTCTCTTCTGCTCGTAAAGTTCACGAGCGGCTCTCATCCTTCGTTGCACCGCTTTATACGCTTTCTGATTATCTGCATGTGCTTGCCGGCATTATTCATCAAACCAGGGATTTCTTATTGGCGGTCTACAAAATTTATTGCAGCAAGGTGGTGATCCCAATTTACTTTGGTTGCTCGGAAGGTTCGAACTTCCATGATACTGGTGGCATGTTTTACGCCTGTCGCATTGTGATCAATTTGATTTAGCAGTTCATGATCCGGAGACCGTCATGTTGAGATGAGGAAACTGTGTTCTTGCTATAATATTTCATTCCGCCGCAAAGCCAATGAGCCTAGTCCGTTGTCAAGAATGATGTCTCGTAGTCTATACATACTAACTATCCTAAAAGGGATGTTCTCTTTTCCTATCCTTGCTTGAAAAGCGTATTAGACGTACTTAGAACATTGCTCATATGTCTTGTCGAGGAGATCGTGGAAGCGTTCTTTGGTAGCTTCGCTCTTGTGTTCCGTATTGGCATGGGCACAAATTAGTTGGTTAGTCACATCTTTTTAATCTCTTCCGTATAGGGTTGTGAGCCCTATGTCGGAGTAGGCTTGCATTATGTTACTGGCCGAGCATGTCCATGATATGTGAGAGTTTACTCGTGCAGTTACGGGGGACCAAATTTGGGAGGTAAGGCAAGCACTACACTACTTGCGAACTTGATTGTTGCACTGCTGGATCAGTTTTCAGACATATGGTCTCATCACAGAAAACTGTTCTTTGGATCTAGATGGTTACTTGGTGGTCAAATGTGCAATTTGGCTTTAACAAAGTTCAGATCAAGACTCACCTCCCCAATTTTAGACCGCATCTAATAACACCTGTTGAGACGTGCTATGCAAAGACATGTCTGGTTTTAGAATCCTTACCAAACTCGTCTAATTAAACATACAGAATGCTCTTTGTTCTGTAAAATTTGGCGCCAGTTTGCTTGAAACCTGCTGACATGTGATGTCTTCTTCTTCGACATTATACTTGCAAGCTAACACAAGGGACCCATTTTTGCTGTTGCATTTTCAAGTATTGAAACAGAAGCTGTGAATGGGTTTAACTATGAGTAAGGACAAAACCATCTACATATATGTTTCCTGATAACAAAACTAGATGTACAACATCGGTGAATTGGAAAGTCATAGCAGATAGGTGTGACCTTAATATATTTAGGGATACTGTTCACCTTTGCTCCGACATTAATTCTCATAATCTCACGTCGTCAAAAGTTGAACGAAAAGTTATATTCATCAATCGCCGTTTCGTTGGCCAAAAAAGTAATGGAGAAGTAAAGTCTTTTCTAGAGACACTTAATATACCCTTAGCCTTACCAATCCAACCCTGCTGTATGGCGTAAAACGGTAGAGGTTAGTTAAGGAGGATGAAAATACATTCAGTCCTTGCGAGAGAAAGATTCTTGGAATGAGATTTTGCTTCGCTCGCGTTGGTGTCAGAAAAGTGTACATCAGTCGCCTGCGATGGTTAACCCATTTTGTGACTTTCGATTCCTACTCAAAGGAAAGTGCAGTAAAGTAGGACTTGGTTTAAGATGTACCGCACAAGTGGAAGCTGACCTAAATCATCTTAGAGTCCGCAAATGGAGGCTTTTGCCCTCTTTCCTAAGTACATTCTGGACTAAAGCGCCATCTAATCTAGCATGTAAGTAATTCAGCTTTAATACAAATATGAGCACGTTACTGCCACTTTTAACAGACTCCTGCAAATGGTTTATCATGTGTGCAACGAAGGCTTCCCCAGTAAAAGTGGCTCTGTTTGGCACTCATTAATGAATCATTCTTAACTCAGTGGGCATAGCAAGCACTGGATTCTCCAAGCCATATGGTTCAAATGTGGCCTCATCCTAGTATTAAACTTGCCAAACGCTGTTTAGTTTCGATGGTCAATTGGAAACCCCTGCCATGGAGAAAGTGTAAACTCGATTAAATGTGGATTTATGGCTCATCAATTGCGACCTATACTCGTACATCTAGCTTATTAAGAGATCATTGAACGGATTCAAAATTATTGACCACGGCTCTCTATGTCTGGCGAAAAGCTGTCTCCGTAAGCTTATCCCCTCCATATCCATGTTAGGATTTCGACAATAAAGATGTTCGACGAACTTCATTGAATTGTGTGTAAAGCCAATTTGCCTGAAACCTTTTGCAGATTTCACTATGTGAAGTCAGGGGGCATTTAGTATTAAAATTGTTCACGCCCGTCGTTGAGCCGAATTAGTCAATGGCTACTGGAACCACCCATCATGTTTCCGGAGAAATAATAACTAATCGTTGTACACGAGCTCTCGTGGTTTCGCAAATTCGCAACGTCTTTTTTCGGAACAGTAACACTCAGATACAAAACTGGTCCATTGTACTGCATATATTCCGACTTCTAACAGCACGCGGGATTGGTATCGAGGTCCTCCATCTAGGTCACGTGGTCCTCCATCTAGGTACTTACCGTGTCCAAAGCCGCTTGATTTGCTTTACTTCAAAAAGAAAACTGTTGCTTGTTCGAAAACTCATTAAGTCGACAGCAGGACTTTTCACTAAACACTGGGCACGAACTCACATTGTAAGGTATGCTCTCGTGGATTTGGCTTCTCCGATTTCAGTTCAAACAAAGAACGCTTTTACATCTTGTATTCTGGGGCTCGTCTAGCCCAAGTTACCCAAGGTTTATTTGAGATTTCTTTTCCAGGAATTACCTTGAGTAAAAGGCGTCTTCTAGTATCTCAACGTTGTATCAAGTCAGAGATAAGAAAATTAGCCATCGGGTATCATGCTGGTCCTTTTTTTTCTAAGGGGACCAAAAGTCATTATCCGTTTCCATACAAAGATGTGAGAAAATTTACAATTTCATGTCCAATATCCGTGATCCTTTGTAGGTAACCGCGGCAACATACAAATTTCTGTCAAGAAACCACCCTGCGTCTGTTATTTAAATCCTTCTTCTCCAAATTTCATGTCTCTGCCTTTAAAAAAATTGTTAGAAATTCCCCTCGACGGCATTTCATCCCCAGAAAGTGTCGTTTAAATTCAAAGTGTCTCCCTCGATTAAGAGGATGAAAATAAACCACGAATCTCCGTGTTTGACGTTGTAGATTCAAGGTTTTACGAGTATCTATATCCAAAAGAATTAAATGATTAACAAATACAACATCCTGAAAGCTTCAATGTTGGCTGAATACGGAAATTAGAAAAAATACGACACGTGATAGCTTGAATAATGAATTTCTTCTCACGAAGGACGTGTTTGTATTTCTGTCTAACATTGGAACAAACAGAATAACAGATGTATGGCGAAGATTAATGTGAAATTTTTTGCATTCTCCATTGAATTCAATGAGCTACTTAGTTAGCAAAAACTTATTTTTTGTGCAGAGAACAGATTGTACGATCTGGTTGGCTTATTTCAGAGATTTGGTTGATTGTTTGAAAAGATTTGTTCACCCTTAGAGGCTTCGGCGCGTGAAGTTTTTTCAAATTGAAACACACGAGTAGAAGAACAACATTTCAATCATTTTAATATTGTACTTGGGTAATTGATGGTGGGAATCGTATACAGCGTGTCTGAGTCAATTGATCTGTGTTCTAGTAAGACGCAACCGGATACGAAAGGACACATACTTTGTTGACCACGGACAAGACTGGATTTTGGAAGCTGAAGACTGCTCTTGACAATGTAAAAGAGGGCCCTCAAAATACTGGATTCCTATAATTAAGCGGTACAAACTGGGCATGTTAGGAGTAAGCGTAATCAGATATTGGGAACACTGTATCAAAACTCTATTAAACAGGCAAAAGCTACCTGATATACTCTGGGAAACCAATGAACACAAGTAGACCTCTTACTTACCCTAAAAGCTAGAAATAGCAGTATGTCATATTCACCATATGCTGTCAGCACATTGACAGCGAGGCCCCAGGGAGATCTCAGAATCATATCTTGTCTAATTCTACGTTTCGTTAAACTTCAATAGAGCTCAACACCTAACGGAAATATCGTGATAGTGTTGAGAGATTTTGACGTGCCTCGAGGACATCATAAATGGAAAAGGAGAGAGATTTGTCGACTTTACAACGGCAATCGTCTGACTGAAAGTAATCTCTCTACTGATCGGCAATGTACATGGAGCTACTGTACGTCTTCATCCTGCATCTGTGAAAGGCAACCGATTCAACTTACTTTCAACGCCAACAAATAGAGGACCACCTTGTCGCAAATGCCAAGCACTAGAACGCTGTAAGAAATATTATACGTCTATGGCAGACTCCATTGTTGAAATATGGCCAAAGAGCCAAAGCGCATACTTGACAGCAAACAGCAGGAGTCGGATCGATTGAAATCGTATTGAAATCTATGCACGGATTACAGCGCTCCAAACAAAATAACGCCTCGAAATATAACTCCAATTTCGCATGAAAATGAGACATAGCTATGAATACGTCAACCAGTAGCCACGACCGCTGGAAATACAGCGAATATGTACTACAGAAAGACCATCCTTGCTATTACTAAGTCAGTTGTTGGTTGTCAAAGCTCCACACTATATCTTCTAAAAGGACTAGAAAGGATATACTTCTCATAAGAAACAGCCTGCCAAATGGCGGGAACTTTGTTTTGTAGTGCTTACCACTTACTATATGCAACCGCGTGAACTTCCTACAGCGACTCGGGTCCTGAAGAAAAACAAGACATTTGGTATATATAGACGGCCTCCAGCAAATTATATTCCAACCTCGCCCAACAATTCGGCGAAAATCAATGGCAAACCAAAGCTTTTCCCGGTGATAAAAAAAAGACCGCAATGATTGATGAAAGGAAACCCGGCGGAATATGGCAAGTTGAAACATAACATACTCGTATATTCGTTGTTCCGAGTATGACTAAACTAATGGCTAGAATAATTCTGGATCGAGTGCATCTTGATTCAGTGCTCGACCTCGAGCTTAAGATCTAAAACTGGATACTTATACATCGAGCACGCCAACACCTAATGCGTTAAGTTAGAACTCCTCCTCATTTATTGTTTATTGATTTCGGGAAGGCCTTTGACAGCTTGAATAGAGGTGCTACAACTAAAAGGGTTCAAAACAAATGCTCTAAACACTTCAATTTCTTAGCATAACACCAGCGGAATCCGTATTCTATCCAAAATTTAGAAAAACAATGTTTTCAGCGAAAAAACTAAGCTGAGACTGTTTCAAGCACACATGGAAGTACTCGTATTGCAAGGACGCCGTCATGTAATAGATAAATGTCATCGCAAAATCTAAGAAATAATTGGCATCAAAATATCATTGAGAAAGTGGCAGTAAATTGGTTACGCCTTTTTGCATGAAGACAGTTCCATTGGGAAGTACGCCATGCTATATCCATTTACACAAACAGGTAAGCTAATGGGTCGCCCTAATTGGCAATGAAATGGACAGAGGAGGAAAAATGTCTGTTCTGGACGTGTTGCAGAACTCCGAACACGATGGCACGCAGGCGATGTTGATGCGCTATTCCTAACGAAGGTTCAGAGTAAAAAAAAATACACATGTCCTTAGCGGATTGGGATTGGGATACTTCCTGAAGACGGCAATAGTAACGTATGCATAAGCAATAACCCTGATTGCTTGAAGGCGTCTCAGTAGTTCATTGGCTACCAAATTCCACATAAAGTGAATAGCATTCCACCTGGGGCGTCTTAAAAAACCCTGTATATAGGGTTAGATTAGTTAGGTAGGTTAAGAAAAGTTCTATCGAAAGATCTAATAGCTCCGGATTATCTAATTTGTAGTCTGGACAGAGAACAGCCGGGAATCTCTGTTGATGAACAGATATTAACTGGAACCACAGCATAAACTTCTACCAACGAACCTATAATCTTTGGCCTGATCACAGAAAATAAAATAACTTGGGCGATCAAATCATTCAATCCCTGCAAATTGGTGGAAATAGACGAGATAATCGCGGCTATGTTACAACGTGCTCTTCTATACAGCATACCTTGGCTTAGGTTTAAATTATGTTTATCGGGCTATTTTCGAAACAGCTGTAAAGATGTACAAGTGGTTTTCATACCGAAAGGAGGAATACCAAACCACTCCTCTGCTAAGGATTACAGACTCATAAATCTCTCCTCATTTCTGTTAAGAACATTGGAGGGAATTTTCGATCATCATATTAGAGGAATACAAGCATAACATACGAGTACTTACTCGCTCTCAACATGCTTAGCTTAAAGGAAAATCGATTGAGTCGGCACTATACGAGGTTTTAGCACTACAAAGAGTAGACTATGGCCGCCTTAATACATATCAAATGATCATATAATAATGTAAACCCCGGATCTGTAATCCTCTCCTACCGGATATACTCGTACTTAAAATAATAAAAAGTTAAGTTTTTATGCTTCTGTACATATAAGGGGTAGTAAAGGAAACCAAATTATTTTTTCAAATTTTTGTAAGACGTTTAGGTACGTTCTTTATAACCTAGGCTTACAGGAACGTTAGGAGCTTTGAGTAACCAAATAGTTTGTAAAATATGAACATTGGATACTTTTTTACTTAACTTGTAATAAAGCTATAAAGTTATATTAAATATTCATTTCATGGCATTCTGCCAGACAATTCTTTTTTTAATTTATGCACAAAAATATTTGTAGTGCATTTCCAATGAGGCTTTGACTGGACCTTCTTCAAGCTGCGTACTTCACACCTTCCTATATTTGGCACAAACGCAGGCCCCATTTCCTAAGCGAACATCTTTAAGCGTTGAGAAGCCAGTTTCGCGCCTCTTAGATGGTGCGGGGCTTAGGTCATTATCCCTTGATATCCTTTTCTTCTTGATATCCTTCATAGACATTAACCCTTGAGCGATTGATCTTCTGAAGTCTTTTACTGATGTTATTTGAAAGATCAGTCCATGAATAACGTATGCATTTACAAATGTTACGAGTAAATCGAGTATACCCCAAAAACACCTGTGCCACCATTTAGGGGACTTCCTATCCACACAGTACAGTGCTCTCAATCTGTCTGCTGTATCAACATCCCCCATATAAGGGTTGTAGTCTTTGATGGCCATTAGACAACAGATCGTAGATTTACAATAGATCAATTTTTTTCTTTCCGCGATAATTCAGCTTCATCATTGCCATGGAAATTAGAAATTAAATGGACGATGTTGTCCTTCCATTTATAATATCCAATATCAAAATTAGAAAATCTATAATCATATTGGCCACGCTTCAGTTTTGATGCAGGTTCCAGATTGTTGGGAATGCCCTTACGGTTAGACCTTATAGTTCCGCAGGCATAAGTTCGTTCTGTTTTAATTTTTTTCAGTAAAGCCGAGCTGACCATCGACAAGCGTAGAGGAAAAAAAAGCAAAAAAACAAAATTAAACTTATGCGGACGGAAGAAAAAAAATAAATAAACACAATTAAAAAATCAAAAAAAAAAAAAAAATGCAACATCAACGCGCGAGTGTGGTGAAATTCACAGTGCGGGCATCCCAATCTTCCTGGCCCTAGTCATACTGTTGCTTGACCTCGGTCACTGCCGTTGCTGTATTACATTGTTAAACAGCGGGTGCAGTGGCTGAGTGCATGTAACAACCGATGGATAGCGGGCTGTGAGTGCATAACACCTACAACAATTTGCTTCGGTAAACCAACTCTGAATTTTTACTTCACAGCTGTGCTTAGCAACGTCTTTGTTTGTGTTTCTTGTGTTTGGCTGTCTTTATAATGACTCGGGAATTTAGAGTTGACATTGCAAATATACGCGGGCTAAAAAGTAATCACTTTTCTGCGTACGCCCACGTCTGTAAATACAGACCAGCTGTTTTGGCACTTAGTGAAACACAGGTAGATCCCCGCCCACACCTCTCAGATCAGTCCGATCTGAAGCTACCTGGCTACGAACTAGTGCCATTATTTTCTCATCGCAGTCTCGCCATTTACGTGCGTAGTGATGTAGCTTACCAAACTCCACCACAATGTGATCCATGTTCCAATCCGGAATTCAACTTCATGTGGTTAAAATTCCATCTCCGTAAGCAAATTATACACTACTGCTTTATTTACAGAAGCCCCAAACTGGACAGCAATTCGACTTTTAACGAGTTTGATGCATTGTCTGACTCCGTTCAAAGAATTTTATCCCTGTATCCTCATACTGAAGTTTTTATTACGGGCGATTTCAATATACACAGTTCTGGGTGGCTTCGACATTCTGGACAGACAACACCCGAAGGACGGTGTGTTGAGATGTGTTGAGAAAAAATTTCTAAAAGAACCAAATAGCAATATGAGAAAGCCAACTGGAGCGGTCTTAACAGCTTCTTTAGGAATTTTAACTGGTAGTTATGTTTCCTCGATAACGACGTGGATGCCGCTGCTGATATGATCACAGACACTATTCTCTTTGGAATGAGATCCTTTATCCCTCATCGGATGAAGAGCATCAAACCAAAATAAATGGCATGGTACGACTCAAGCTGTAAAGAGGGTATCAGGGTCAGAGAAATGTTTTTTCGGTCCTTCAAGAACAACCCGACCGGGGAAAACTGAAAAAAGTTTAAACTAGCCAGGAATGACTGCAACGTCTTTCTTAAGCGTGTGAAATTTCAGCAAAAAATACTGCAATGTCCCAAAGGTAGTAAAAGCTTTTGGTCGTTTGTCAAAAACATCAGAAACTCTGCCTCATCCTCCATCCCAACGCTCATTCACAATGACATTCCAGCTGTCAGCTCTTTAGACAAGGCCAATCTGCTTGCTGCACACTTTGCGGCGAGTTCAACATTCCCAGATTGTACTTTGTCTCCGCCTACACTTGAATGCGTTGAATCTTCAATGGGACGAATATACTTTTGCACTCGTGTAGTAGCAGGAGTACTTAAAAATCTCAACATACATAAATACGGTGGTCCAGATGGTATATCTCCCCTTCTTCTGAAGAGGTGTTCTTCCACGCTGGCAAAACCACTGCGTAAGCTTTTTCATCAATCTTACTCTTTAGGACTCTTCCCCTTTGAAAAAAAGGCGAATCATCTTCTCTCTCCTTCTAGAGACCCATTTTACTTACGTCCCTTCTTTCCAAGGTCATGGAAACGCTGATAAATCGTCAGCTAATATCTCGAAATAGTAAAACTTCTCAATGACCGGCAATATGGTTTTCGTAGCAACAGGTCCACTGGTGATTAGATGGCATCTCCCACCGAAAAGTGGAACCAAAGCGTATATCAATCTGGTGAAAATAAGATAGTTGCACTTGATATTTCTAAGGCATTTGACAGAGTTTGGCATCAGGCTCTTTTGTCGAAAATATGTGCATTTGGGATCGACGACTCTCTTCTTCAATGGATTAGAAATTACCTTTCCCAACGTTCAATTCAAGTTGTCTTGGAAGGTTTCAAGTCTGATATTCACAAAATAAATGCTGGTGTGCCCCAGGGCTCCGTTTTGTCTCCAACACTCTTTTTCAGTTTTCATCAACGATCTCTTGTCTGCTACTTCTAATCCAATATATTCCTTTGCTGATGACAGTACTCTCTGCTTTTCATGTTCGTTCCCGGACTCACGGCCCTGCTCTTCGGCTGTAGTACGGGAACGGCAGCGTATGCTAAGCTCATTAAATTTCGATATCAACAGCATAACCAATTGGAGAACTATCAATAGAGTGGAATTTAATGCTTCCAAAACACAATGCTGTCTGCTGTCTTTAAAGCGAAATTTAAACACCCAGCCATTATCTATGAATGACACTTGCATCGTCGAAACCGAAAAACTTTCCATTCTCGGTATGTGTGTCAATGACAACTTACGTTGGAATGACCACATATTTGATGTCGCCAAAAATGCTGCGAAATGTCTAGGTTTCCTCAAGCGATGTAAGAAATATTTTACCCCCTCTGATCTGGCCTCAATATATAAGGCATTCATCCGCCCAAAATTGGAGTACAACGCCCACATCTGGTCAGGTGCTCCTAAAACATCTCTGCACCTGCTAGATAGGATTCAAAACTTATTGATGATACTAATACCAGTCAATCAATTGACACCCTCAAACACCGACGTAATGTCTCCTGTCTCACTTCGTTTTATCGCTATTTCCACCACCAGTGCTCCACTGAAATCGCCAGTAGCATTCCGCACATTCAAACTTTCAACCGTAACACCCGTCTCGCTATGAATGCTCATCAGTATACCCTCAAGCCCATTTTCGGACGTACTAGTACTCTAAAATATCGTGATTCGTTCCTAAGCCCTACAACTGGCTTATGGAATGCCCTGCCGATCTCTGTATTTCCTGGTTGTTATAACTTGCAAAAATTTAAAAACAATGTACATAGGTACCCCTCTTTTCGTCCTCCCTAAATTTCCTTTGCTCGCGCTGTGGACAATCACCTTAAGGGTACACAAACCCCTTGAGTGCACGGTCATTATAAAAAAAAAATTAAAGGGCGGTTCTAGAATTTAATGAGACGAAGTCCAGGAACTTGATAGCGGCCTGACTATGCGAAAAGACGAGGATATTCTTTCTAGAGATCACCGGATTCTTCAGTCAGGACAGAGACGGAGAGATCTCTTTGCATTCGTCTTTGAGATGAATTATCGATCTTTCACTCAAACCAGCTCAAAGAGCGTGGCCGCTGCAAATAACCAGGTTAGCATTCGTTTCGCTGGTAATATATAGGTAGGTCAGTTGTACTGTGCTTCGAAAAGTAAACGGAAAATAAAAAATAAATTTGCCATCCGAAAAGCAATAAATAGCAATAAACGGTAAACTAATAACGTCAGAAAAAAATTGGGCATTGATAAGCTACTTTTACATATATCCTTTTCAATATGCTCAAAGTTAAAGAATTCATCGTGAAAATGTGACTTCTGTTGGAGCATTTCACATTAAAAATGTTCTGCAACAAGATGCGGTAAATTCGCCGATCCAGTTCAACATTTACACAAGTGATAGGTTCACTTTAGCATGCCACATGATGGCCGGCTAGAAATATAGTTTCAACAAGAATATAGATGCTGCTCTGGCCAGAGCTAAAGGTCCTTTTGCCCTTACAAACAGATTGTTTTATTGCAGCCAACTCGATGCGAGGGTGAAGGTGATCTGCTACGAGTACATGGATCTAATCCGGCCTATGGTTGTATTTGGATGCCCCGTGTTGTTCCATGTGAGAGCAAGGAAAAGATTCAGGTGTTTCAGAGGGCTTGCCTTAGGGCTTGTCTTCGCTCATATAGAACACCAGCGTATGAGTACATAAAATTCTACCCTAATGTGGTTTTGTACAATAAAGCAAATCTAATAAGACTGGACAATTTTGTTACTAAGTTGACTCGAATGCACATTGCGAAAGCAACGACCTCGTCGAACAACCTCCTCCAGGGCTTATCCCAATTATATGTATGTATTATGAGAGAGTACGCCTTGACGGTTTTGTTCCTCTACCTCGATATGAAAGATCTGTTTTGGACAGATTAGCGGTGCCGCTACTCTTTCACGTCTGATTTGTGGCCTGGGTCAACCCCGGACAGATTTATTAAAGCAAGCATTCCTAAAAATAACAATTTCACTTAAAACTAAAGGGTGGTACTGGTTAAAGGAAGTTAGAACGTATGAGACATAGGTGGAAATAAGAATATTCTTGAGGGAGAATTTGCTGAGATGGTAATTGAAGAGAGGCAAAATATCGCAAAACGTGTCCATAATCCGTTCTTCGAAGATTGAGCCGGAAAAGTGGCACAGACCTAAGATTGCGTGGGTTGGTGTTAAAAGAATTATGCTGAAGTAAAGAAAGGCAGTAGATATTACCAACTAAAATTTGATGAGTAATAATAAGTTTCAGTCGGTCAGTGTAAGGGGTAAGTTTTGGCTGTCATCCCAGGGAAGACCACGTAAAGCAAATCGTTAAAATCTGCATTGAACAGCTTCCATCCGGAGATTGTGTGTTCTCTAGTAGGGTAACCAAACTTGGCTTGCATATTCAAGAAGATGCCTTACAAATATTATGTAAAGAGATTTGGTAACATAAGGATTAAATAACTCCTTAGACCAGCGCTTGATGAACCCAAAGGCATAGTTGTTTTTTTTTAATATATTATCAATGTGAGAACGGAAATTGAGTTCCTAATCACATTCACTAAGGGAACAGGCACATTAAAGAATATATAGCAGCGTGGTGAAGTGGGAGGCGCTTACGCTTATTGACATTAAGCTCAAGCAGATTCTTCTGGCACCAAGTACAAAATGTGTCTGGATCTTAATGCGGTGGTAGGCTATTTGAGGAAGATGATATATATCTAAAGATTTTCATATTATCTCCATAAAAAGATCTGTAGGAATTTTTAATGATGCTATCAACATTATTAATGGTCACAAAAAATAATAAGGGACCAAGGTGGTTGCCTTGAGGGACACCAGAGGAGGTTTTAATTGGATCAGAAACCATATGACTCGAACAGCTGCGGACAGCCGACTCAACTACGAAAGAGGCGTCGCACATGGAAGTGCGGAACGTCTCCGGTTCATACGGGTGGTATTGAGTCGCGACATGAGGGATGATGCTCACCAGCAATAACATTTTTGGTGGCTTGTTGAAGGAGAGGCAGCTTCTTCGTCTAGTTCCTCCAATACAGGGTAACTTCATTAGGTGGCAAAGTTCGTCAGCCTAATTTTTTAGCCATGATCGGCTTACATAGGTTTAGGTATTTAGGTAAAAAAAAAATATTTTTGGTTTTTTCTTTTTTTTAGGTAGCCTCTAAGTTTTAGTTTTAAGTTTTTATTATAATAAGTCCATTTACTAAGTTTTTACGACATAAAACTGTTTTCTTGTTTTTTTTTTTTTAATTGTAAGAAACGTCGAAAGACATAGTTTAAGTGTTAGGTTTAACTTAGAGTGTCCGCATGAAGCCAGTCAGTTAGAATAAGATAATTTTTAAGCATTTTTTTGTCCAGCATGTAAGAACTAATTAATTAAGGAAAATAAAAATTTATTTAAAATTAATGATATTACGTCGGAAGAAATAGCAGGTTACCGGAGTGCAAAAATAAGTCATTGAGTAAGCACAATTAGTAAATCAAATAAATTATTACATACAATAAGCGAGAGCAGCTCGTGGGTCGAAAGGCAGAACTGTTGTAGAATGTATAAACATTGCTCTAATTCAACACAGAATTCACTTTTAGATGGCATATGGGATGGCATATGGCATAATGTACCTTTATTATAAGGCAGCAGTATTTTCTAGCTACACGTATCTTTGTGAAGAAGCGGGAAGTATTTTTTTAACATAGATTATCACACCACCAGTATGGCTTCAATCACTATTGCAGTCAGATAGCCTGTAGCCTGTTAAATTTACTCTACTGGTTTCATGTTTGTCTCTTACATAGGTTTCAGCAGTGATGGTTTGGAGGTTGGTAAAGTTATTTTCCAAACTGTTGACACATGTCAGCATTAGGATGCATACTCTGGCAACAATGCCCCCCAAAACAGTTAGTACCAATGCCATTGACGTAAATTAAAAACGAAAAATGACAGAACTCTTTCGAATTACATTGAACAGATTGAACATTTTAACCCAGATGTGCCTGTCGTCCTACATGTATGCCTGTCAGTACATGTACAAACTCGAATAAACCGTTTGGCACTTGCTGTTTGCACATTGGTTTTTTACATTCAGATTCAGTCAGTCTTCACTGTTGAACGTGTTTTTAGTGAAGTTAATGAGAAAAGGTGTAATTTAATTGTGTTTTATTCCAATCAATTTGCAGCATAACTGAATATGGTATTCGCTTCACAAAGTAAGTATTTGTTTTGTGTTTAGATTTAGTTGGACAAATTACACTGGCTACAATTTGTTTTGCCAGAATATTATTCTTTCAATAATAATACTCAAGTGAACTCTTAGAAATATGTTTCGCAGTGTTTTTTGCTTATAATGTGTGGTGTACTACATGTAAGACGTCAGGCAAAAATACCTTTTGTTTTTCAGAGGATTTTCATGATGAGTAATTGGCAGCAAAAGTGGATGAAATTGCAATATTTCCACCGAAAAATGCAAAAATGCATAAGTATTCGTCCGATGATGACATTCCCTTATCCAACTTTTCAAATACGGCAGCATGCACTTCATCGCAATCCAAAATGGCACAAAAAAAGAAGAAAAGGAGGATTTACCGTCTCCCATCTGTGCCAACTACGAAAACGCTGAAAAGTTCAGCACTTTACCATCAGCTTTGGAGTTATTTTACAGATTTTTTGATGGCAAACTGTTTGAAATAATTCTAAATGAAACAAACAGATATACATATATACATATGTCCCAAAAAAACAGGCAAAGAAGTATCGAGTTGCAAGAACTCAAATCTTTTATAATTCTGAGTGGGTACATTCGGGTTCCGCGAAGAAGAATATACTGGGAAAGCGAGAAGGATGGTCATAATGATTTGGTTGCAGATGCAGGATAGATTTGAGTACATTTTCTCAAATTTGCATTTAGCAGATAACGAATCTGGATCAAGCCGCCAAATTTGCCAAAGTAAGGCTTTTATTCAAGCACCTCAACGAAAGGTTTTTGGATAACGTCCGAATTGAAGAAAATCATTCTGTAGATGAAGCGATGGTGTCTTATTTCGGTCAGCATGGATGTAAGCAATTTATCCACGGTAAGCCCATTAGGTACGGCTACAAATTGTGGCCAAGAAACAAGTTTCATCTGTTATTCGACAATTTTCTCACATCGGTAGAACTTATAGATCTTCTCCCCCAGAAAAACTTCTTTGCCATTGGTACCGTTTGCGAAAACCGAATACATCGGAAACCATTGGTCGGCCCTACTCGTAAGTCCCTGAAGAAAGAAAAAAGATTTACGTATGATTTTGGAAAAATTATTGACACAGCAAAATTTCGATACAATTATTGACATCCTCTTCAAACACAAGGTCTCACTGGTTTAAATGCGGAGCAATTCCAGTAACGGCTTTTTCAAATCGTTTATTCTTCTTCTCTCTACACTCGTGCGTTATTGCGCTGTGAGAGACTGTTAGTGTAGTGCAAAATTTCAGTGAGTTAACATCAGTGGATCGTGGCTCTTAAATCGTGCGCAGAAACAAGAACAATAGGTTAAGGAATTGAAACAAGTAAGTGACTTTATATGATTTATTTTATACAATCAAGATCAAATTTTTTATTTCTTGCAAAAGATCATGCTTTCACCTATGATCTTTTATATTTAATTTTTTTTTCTGCTGATATTTAATCAAATAAATGGGGAGTCAACTATTGTATTTAGTATTTGCTCAATTCCTTTTATTGACATCATGGTGTCAATAATTGTCTTCTATGGGAATACAAAAGTTGACACCGTGTCTATAATTATGCTGTTGGAGGGTGTCAATTATAGTTTTTTTCTCTAAATAAATATTTAGCTGAAAAAATGCAAAAATTCAGCCATAAATATCGTGAAAATGACCTTCAAAAAGCTCTTGAAAGTGTCAGACGCAAGCTATGTCTAAAAAGGCAGCGGCCAAATTTTATGGGGTTCCTCGAACAACGCTTATATTTCGATTAAGCGAAAAATTTATTAAAACAAGACTAGGTCCTAGGACAGTTTTAACTGCCGTCGAAGAAGAAGCCTTGAAAGAATGGATAACCACATCCCAGCGAAAAGGTTTTCCTAAAAGAAAAGAGGATGTGCTCCATGCCGTTAAAGAGTTTCTCGATGGAGACAAACGGGACTATCCATTTGGGCCAGAAAACATGCCAGGAAATGGCTGGTTTAAGGCGTTTTTAAGTCAACACACTTCCATTTCACTAAGAACACCAAACTCGGTTACATCAACAAGGACAATAGTGGGATCTTCGGACATAAGACCGTGGTTTGTTATGATTGAAGACTTCCTAAAGGAAACGGATTGGCGGGAGATTCTAGACGACGGTAGCAGGATTTTTAACTGTGATCAAGCCAACTTCTTACTGTGTCCTAAAACCAAAAACGTGTTGGCAGCAAAAGGTGCTCGTAATATATACGAGATTGATAGAGGACTAGCGAAATCTAAACTAACAGTTATGTTTTCATTCTCAGCCCTAGGCAGTTTGGTTCCACCTATGGTTATATATCATTACAAGAGAATACCAGAGGATATTCGAAAATCATTACCTAAGGGATGAGGCTTGGATACCCAACCAACAATAATTGGATGACCAAAGAAGTATTCTATGAATATATCTCCAAAGTCCTTCATCCACATCTGGTCAGTATTGGAACTAAATTCCCAGTCATATTTTTTGTTGATGGTCATACTCGTAGCACACATCAAACCTTACCCGTCAGCAAACTATGTGTTCAGCTAGGAATCATATTAATTACATTACCAAATGCCACGAGAATATTGCAGCCAACGGATGTTGCTGCATTTAAGCCGTTAAAAAATGGTTGGAACAGAAAAGTTGCTGAGTGGCGTCGTGAAAACAATGGTCTAACAAGACAAAAGTTCGCTCCATTGCAGTGGTTCTTTCATGCATTTCACCCGAAATAATCCAAAATGGTTTTAGAGCATGTGGGATATTTCCTTGGAATATGAATGCGATCAACTATACCAGGTGCTTTGGAAAATCTTCTAATAAGCAATCGACTGAAGTGGCTGTTACACAACAAAATGTAACGAATGCAAAAACAATTTGTTTTGCTACTTTTTTTTTAACTCGTCGGTACATAAAAAATCAAAGAATTTGAAAACGTTTTTAAGGGAATGGAAATCGCCTCATATTGTTCGGATGAATGGAAAACGCTCTATCAAATTCTTCTTAAATTAAAGCCCGATTCTGATCTTATCCAAGACAGCATTGTAGTTGTTCAAGACATTGTCAGCAACGACACCAATTTCGGGGCTAATGAGTCATTAACCTCTATAGATTTCCTAGATGGAATTGACATCAACAATATAGAGGAATTTATATATGATGATACTATAGATATTCCAAAACAAGTACCTACTAAGGAACCAACGCCCCCCGAAATGGATGACTACTTGGATTGGCCAATAACACCGGAACGACAGGGAATCAAACCAATGAAAAAAAAAGATCGTTTATTATAACCGACCCATTATGGATTAAGGCAGAGCAGTCAAAAAAGATGCTAAAAAAAGGAAAGCTTGAAAAAAGAAGAAAGGAAGATCAAAAGACTTGAAAATCAAAGAAAAAAAGAAGTTACCAAAAAAGTTTCAATGAAGAGAATAACATACCAAAAGCCACCTATAAATAGTCATCACTTGGCAATTTTACCCTATGCAAGTGGGTTACCTTCTATCTCTACCAGTACCACCACTTCCAGTAAGATTCTTTTTTGTCTAAGAAACCCTGCTCATATAGCTACTTAGCTATTTTATATAATTCTAGAATTATCACAGCTTAAACGAAACTATCAGAATAGAGCAAACTGCGACTTAGGAGTGGATTCGCCAAATAAATCAAACAATTTTGGTGTATTGCAAATAAAAGGTGAAGAAAACTTTGTCTTAAAATATATGAGCTAGAGAGCTAGATTATTATTAAATTATTTGGTCTTTCTAGTTCAAAACAAATTGCAAACACTAGTCCAACTAAATTTAATGATGAAGATGTTACTGAAAAAACAACCTAAAACCTGTCATGTAAGAAACCTTTTTCAGGAAACTGAAAACATTGGTACAAACGAAATTGCAGTTGGATCGATATGCTATGAATGCACATTTTCAATGAAGAAAAACTTGGGAATTAAGTGTTCAAATTGCACTAGAGAAATGCACATTTCATGCATAGAAATGCGCCAAGTGCCTAAATTAATAATTTTAAAAAGTAAAAAGCAATTATAAGATTTACCAACAATGTGATTATTTTAGTTTTGTATTAACTTATTTAGTTAACTATATTAACTTATTTTAATTTTTTTTTTAATGTTAAACATACACAAATGAATGTGATTTAATTTTTTTTTTTCATAAGACTTATCGATTAATTTTTTTAATTATTTAACTTATTTAATTAATTTACTTAATGAACTGATATATGATTCCTTGAGTTATCAAATAAATTGTTTTATGTTAATGTGATTGTAAGTTAAGTTAAACTCATCATAATTTTTAACCCAAATGTACATAACTTTAATAAACTTGAAATATGGCAAAAATGTTTATAGCTATGCTTTTTAATTTTAAACGTACTCGTATATTTGCTCTTGGATAAAGGAATCAAGGTAGATAATTAATTTTTTTTCCCTGAAGTGTAAAACTTTTAAAGATGTGTCAATAACTATTTCATTACATTGTGTCAATAGCTGTGTATAAATGTCAACCATTGCACTTTTACGTGGTGTGAACAATTGTACATGGGTGTCAATTAATATACAATTTTATAAGCCCTTTGAAATATTGTGATTAAACTTTATTTTGTCAATTTTCCTTAATTTATATAAAAACTAAATGAATACTAATAATATAACATATTTTGAAATCCTAAAAGTTTTCCTAGTACTCCCGTTAATACATTTTTTGGGCGATTTAAAGAAAAAAAATTCTTATTGGTGTCAATAACTGTATCGGTTACGCTATAATCGCCGTAAAATGGAACGATAATAATATCGTATCGCTCTGTTCAAACTTTTTAAAACTTTACCAATCCATTTGGTAAAGCGCTATTCCCAAAAAGAAAAAAAAAATTACAGGTATAGTTTCAATGCAGTATACAGATTTACGTTATTTTCTTTGACTTTAGGTAGAGCAGATGCACGTGGTGCATTTATACAATGCAAACACGGGAGGTGTAGATAGATGAGATCAGAATATCAGTCTCTATAGAACTTCAATTCTAGGAAAGAAGTGGTACTGCTCGCTGGTCACACATTGCATCGATCTCGCTGTACAAAACGCTTGGAAAATGCACCAAATTCATGGTGGCAACTTAGACCAAATAACATTTATGTCCGTCTGCTTCTGAAGTTGCAAATATACGCTACCATCGCCTTGATCATATGCTAATTCCACAGGAGAAGCAAACGAGGTGTGCTTTCTACCACATGAAAACGACAACAAGATGTGGAAAGTGTGGTGTCGGCGTTCATGTCAAGTGCTTTGTGGAATACCATAAACCATAAAAGAATACTGTCATGTTATCATATATGCCTAATGTCCTATATATAGGACGATCGCCATTTTGTAAATAAACGTATAAAATTTGTCCAAAGGGAAAACAAAAAATTTTATTATCATTATATTATTACGAATATGTAAAAAAAGATTATTTTACATTTCATAACATTTTAGGCATATCTAGGTTAACAGATTTACAGTCCATTTTACATACAAGTTTAAATGCAGCAAGGAATCCGTTCACAGCCGAACATTTGGCCCTTCGAGCCGGATATTCTAGAAGAATGGTACATATTTTACAATGACCTAGTCAAAATTAATAATTTAGGTTTAGGTACACACAATAGTTAGGTCACAAAGGATGAAGCTTCATTATTTCAGCAACACTTCGGAGAAGGCTTATGGAGCAGCCGTATACCTCAGGGTTGAGGACAACGAAAATAGGGTCCATAAGTATCTGCTGATGGCGGAATCCAAGGTCGCTCCGGTAAAGCCAGTAAGTCTGCTAATATTGAAGCTATGTGGGTCTGGTCTTGCGGGGAAACTTCTGCACCATGTCGCCAAACGAGACGACGCCAAGATGTACGCGTGGACCCACTCCACAATTGCCCTTTGCTGGATTTTGGCGACGCCTTCCAAGTGGGAACCGTTAGTACCCAACAGAGTAGGAGAAATTCAGCAACACACCGACATCGAAATGCAGAAGCACATACCAACAAAAGACAACCCTGCGGACCTGGTTTCCAGAGGCATGTAACCGACGGCCCTTTTAAATGCAACGTTGTGGCGGAATAGCCGAATACAATCCTTAAGTATTTATTTGGACAAATTTAATGCAATTTGGTTCCTAATAAGCTACTCGTTCTTTAGCTGATTTTAGTTTGCTTAGGAAAATCGGACGGTGCTTGAGACATTTCATATTTTCAGTCTTACGTTCCTTGACATCATGATTTTCACTACACCGAAAACATGTTTTTTTTTTACGACAGCTTTTTGATATATGATTGAATCCACAACAGTTACAACATCTTGTTAGACTTGTGTATAGAGACACACGACATTTACCCCAACCTAAATTTAGTTCTTCGGTTTCAAGAGTTTTCGAGTTAGCAACGCTGTCAACTTCTATAATTGCATTACAGCGCTTTGTTTTTAAGCTCAATTAGATTGCATTGACGTTTAACAGCTCGTGTTAGATCTAATTCGGAAGTTTCATCACGCATTCCTAACATAATTATTCGCAGATTTCGTTGTTCATGAATTTTTATTTCGTATTCATTCATGTTTGTTTTAATTTCATTTTCTATCGCTCTAACAGAATTTCCATCCATTTTTAGGTCGTCTATTTTGAGTGACACATTTGTTGGGTGTATGACTTTTTTGACGTACTCTCTTGTATTTTCTTTGTTAAGAATTTCCTTTATTTCATTTCTTTCTTTAACTGTTTGCGCGTAGGTTGCCATTTGTTTTTGTGGCTGCATAACATTTGCATTTGGAGTGTCCTTCATTATTTCATAGCTTTTTTTTATTTCAGAGCTTATTTTTTAAAATGTGTTGATCTGGTTGCTTACGGCTTTACGCCTACTAGAGCAGTCGGCACACATAAATGTGCAAAGCATGTTGTCCATAAAGGCAAACAAAAAAACACTGCAAAGCAAACAGTTCTTAATCGTAATTGAGCTAGTTTTCTTACGCAAAAGCAGGCGCATCTGTGAAGTTGTCAAAAAAATAAGGCGACTTCGTAAACGCAGACTTGCAAAGCAAATTATCTGCAAAGCACATGTAATAGAGCAGTTGAAACGTCAGAAGCATATGTATGCATTGCAAGTGTTAAACGTTTATGAACGGATAACTTGCACAAGTTATTTCTCAATATTTTAAAGCATGATTGTTCAACCAAGTTGTGTACTTATTTTAAACACCTTGTTTAATGGTTGCCAAGCCACCAAATACACTGAAAAGAACAAACATTCAACGCCTTTTATATGCTAGTATGTGGAAAAAGCGTTATGTCCCAAAATTGGGTTTAAATTGGTTAACTATTTATTAAATTATAGTTTAACTTACTTTTCTCCGCTCGTTTCTGCCAACTCAGTATATATTTAATGCAATTCAATTGTTTGCCGCCAAACATAAATTCAAAGTGAAGTGTGCAACATTACTTTGATAATTGCACAGACGCTCTTGCTTTTGCGTAAAAAAACTATATCTACTACGTTTTAGAACTGTTTGCTTTGTAGTAATTTTCCATTGTGCGTTTTCGAATCTCCTGCTTTGCACTTTTTGCGAAACTTTTTGTGAATGTTGTTTCGTGTAAAGAAAGAAACTTATTCTTGGGAAAAATGAATTGCACTGAAGAGAAGTAAGTAAAAAACAAATAAAGAATAGTTACATATTATATATATAAACATTTTATACTTACTTACTTGCTTAACGGGCTGCCAACCCGTGGAGAGTCTCTGCCTGAGACACTACAGCCTTCCGATCCCGAGTACGCTGCTTCCAGTTATCCAGACCAAGCGCTCTGGCATCCGCAATAACTTGGTCTTTGAAACGTAGGTTCGGTCTTCCTTGTCGTCTCGAACCTGAGGGCTGAGATTCGAAGATTCTCTTAGCTGGAGCATAGTTGTCCATTCGCTTGATGTGGCCGAGCCAATGTAGTCGACGTATTTTGGCTTTTTGGACTACATCAACATCTTGATACAACTCACAGAGTTCGCGGTTGTATCTTCTCCTTCATTCGCCCTCCTCGCACACAGGTCCAAAAATCCGTCGAAGAATTTTTCTTTCGAAAGAGCCCAGAATTAGCTCTCCCTTCCTGCTTATCGTCCAGCACTCGGTGCCATACAGTAGAACTGGCAGGATAAAGGTTTTGTAAAGCGTACATTTCGTCATTCGAGTTAGGAGTTTTGAACCCAATTGCTTTGCCAAACCGAAGTAGCAGCGGTTTCCTATGGTAATTCTTCGTCGGATCTCCACTAGAGTGTTATTCGTGGAGTTCATGTTTACTCCGAGGTAGATGAACTCCTTAACTACCTCGAAATTGTTGCTATCAATAGTGACGTTTTGTCCTAGGCGGTGGACAGATGATTCTTTGTTTGTTGATAGCATGTACTTGGTCTTGTCCTCGTTTACTTCCAGGCCAACGAATTTCGCCTGTTCTTCAATCGCCGTGAAAGCCTCTATCACGGAACGCTGCGAGCGCCCGATGATATCAATATCGTCCGCATATCCCAGGAGCTGGACGGACTTGTTGAAGATAGTGCCTTCCGTGTTGACACCTGCCTGCGCACTCTCTGCTCTATTGCGAGATTGAAGAAATCTGATGATAGCGCATCACCTTACCGGAATCCGGTGCATGTTTGAAATAGTTCGGAGGAGCTGCTTCCAAACTACACGTTGCAGTACGTGTTTTCCAGTGTCATGCGACACAACTAGGTCAGTTTTGCCAGGATCCCGAATCGGCCATCGCCATATAAAGCTCCTGACGATTAGTGATATCATATGCGGCCTTGAAGTCCATGAAAAGGTGGTGAGTCTCGACTTGAAATTCGTTGGTCTTTTCCAGGATTTGTCTCAGTGTGAAAATTTGGTTTATAGTCGATCTGCCGGAAGCCACACTGGTACGTGACGATTAGTGTGTTGCAGAACGGTTGAAGACGTTCACACAGTACGTTGTATAGGATCTTATATGCGACATTAAGCAGGGATATGCCTCGATACTTCTTGCAAGACATAGGATCGCCTTTTTTGTAGATGACGCCGTATTTGAAGAGCTCGGCTGGTAAACCATCAGAGCCTGCAGCCTGTTGTTCTTAAGCTTTTTTATAGCTAAGCCAACTTCTTATATACTGGGTGGTGGAACTGGTTCTCCATTGACTGGACGTGGGTTCTCTTTCTTGCTTCGGTTAGTAGGTTTCCTTCGGTGTTTCGAAGAGCTTGTGTTCAGGTTTTGAAGCCAGCAGCCAGTTGCTTGGCTTTCTTATAAAACCTCCGGATGTTGTTTCGATCACGAGACTCTACGATCTCTCTGAGCTGGGATGCTGCGTAGGCCCCCTTTTTTCTGCACATGATCTTCTTCTCTTCCCTCCTCCTGGCACGATACTCATCCCTTGGTGCCATTGTTTTGCGTTGCAGCATTTTCTTGTGTGCATCTTCTGTCACCTTTTTCCTGTAAACGCATTCATCATCATACCACGGGCTCTTTCTCTGGGGTGGTTGGTATCCTAATGTGGTTTCGGCTACCTCCTTGACGATGTCGCGATACTGGCACCACTGATAGTTGGCGTCTGTGGTAGGTGAGTGCACAGTGGAGAGTTTCTCACTCAGGCGCTCTCTGTAGTCTCTGGCCACTCCAGGTGTGCTAAGGCGTCCAACCTTGAATTCCTTTTTCTGGGCGGTTCACAGCTTCTTCTCGTTGGACAGTCGAGCTCTGAATTTAGCCGCAACAAGAAAGTGGTCAGAGTCAACATTTGCCCCTCGGAATGCGCGCACGTCGAGGATGTTGGATGCGTGCCTCGCATCAATTAGCACATGGTCGATTTGGTTGGCGGTTCGACCGCCTGGAGAGAACCAGGTTGCTGTGTGGATTCTTAAAGTTGGAAACCTAGTGCTACTTATCACCGTATTACGAGCTGCTGCAAAATCGATTAGTCGGTAGCCGTTGTCTGTTTCGTTTCGTGGATTCTGTGCTTACCAACTAACCCGCCAAAGATGTTTTCCTCTCCGACTTTAGCATTGAAGTCCCCGAGTACAACTTTGACATCATACTCCGGACAAGCTCCGTAGGCTCCATCCAGGAGTTCATAGAACTCCTCCTTGATGGGTTCTTCAGCCTCGTCAGTAGGGGCGTGTGCACATATTAGGCTTATGTTTCGGAAGGTAGCTTTGATGCGGATCACAGATCACTTATCGGTTTAAAGTCAAAGACTTTTGACCTGAGCCGACTTGACATGACGAATCCGCATCCTAATGCGTGCAATCTTTTATGGCAGCTGTAATAAATATAGCAATTTTTTCTTTTCATCATACCTGATCCTATTCATCGTATCTCCTGGATGGCGGTAATATCTACCTTATACCGCTCGAGGACATACTCAGGTTTTTGAGTAGCACCTGGGGTGTACAGGGTTCGCACATTCCAGGTACATACTCTCATGTCATAGTCCATTGACGTTCCGGGTCTATTTGCCATTTGAGGAGTTCCATTATCCGAGGCTGGTTGTGTCTCTCTCATAACTATTCTTTTTTTCCATGGTCGGGAAATTACCCCGACCGCACAATCCCCAACTTGGAGGGCCAGGCCCTAGATTTGACCTTAGGACAGCAGGCCGGATATTCCGGTGCAACTTCGGGATATGAGCACTGCCGTTGACCCATTAAGGTTTCATCCGCCACTAACTCTTTTCCAACACCCTGGCTCAGTATGGGAGATCTCGATAGACCTGGTATCCGATTACGTCAAATCAGCTCATATAGGGATTACACTTAATAGTTCAGCCTGAATAGAACTGTAGACGCCACCGTTGATTCCATCTAGGGAATTCCTCCGCTGCCGCTTGGAACAAGAGGAAGTTCCCTAGTGAGAGGCCACTCCTCCCCCCTCTCTCGTCCGCTGCTTCCAACAACCTTCCAAAGGGGTTGGTTACCCAATCTCTAGTCGAGGTACTAGGCACCCACCAGTCACCAACGTGGAGGTGAGAGTAGGAGTTGGTAGTGAGAGGCTAAAGTGAGAACGCTTGTGCTCTCATGTAATCGCATCACTACCCTAAACCAGCAAAACATTTTATACACTTTTTTCAAACCTTTAAACAACTGGACAGGACCTGAAACAAAACTGCTTATTACCGTGCGCCTAAAGTATGAACAGGACTTTTGTTCGGGCAAACGGAAAAAGGCCAGCATTGGGACAACAGTTTTGGACGACATACAAAAGACATCACCAGCATTTTTATTTAAGAAGAATGAAATTCTACGAAAATGGAATAATGGTCTTCTCACGTACAATAGGATAAAGCAAAGAAACTCACAATCTGGTCGAGATGTAACACGATTCGAATGTTTTGATCTGTTTCATGAAATTTATGGAATGAAGCACTTCATCGATCCACCGAGAAATAATTTAGCGTCAACTTTGGAGGAATCCACACCCGGTGAGTCTGAAATCGAAGAAAATTTAGAGGCAATCGCATCGTCATCGTCTCAGCCGCAACTAATTTTTTGACTTTTTTCAGAGAAGCTGAAGAAGAAAAACATGTCATCAAGATCAAATGGAAATAGAGGCACAACGGATAGAAGGAATGCGAGGTATAAAAGAGGTATTGAATAAGATGTTGTAAGAAACAGCAACCAAGTGACTGAATTAATTTTTTTTTTCTGTTAATGTTGTTTTTTAATACTGAAACTGAATTTGTTTATTTTTTCTGTTTAATACATGAAATGTATTGAAACAAATGTAAAATCAAACAGATCTTAACTAAAACTTAACGAGTTGTCACTTTGACAATTGGTTTGATTGGCTCTCTGGCTTTCCGGCAGCTGACCAGAAAGGGTGTGTTTCCCGCGACAATCAATTTTAAACATGTGAAAACAAATCTTTATTTAATTAGTAAATCTTTTGAAACTCTTTTGAATTTTTAAACAATTGAAATATATTACAATAATATATATACTGCTATAAGCATCATAATCGAGTTTCTTTTATATTGGGCTGGATTGTAAGTTCCACTTGAATGTACCTCTGCTCCCGATGTGATTCTTTGAACTAGTGGACTTCTCTCCTCGACCGATAATTGTTCATCATATTCGGCGGAAACACCTTGATTACGTGTAATGTGATTGTGTAGGGCTAGACAAGATATAACAAAATGCTTTGCGTCTTTTAAATTACGTATATCTAGGTATTTTAGAACTCTAAATCTCTTTTTTAGTATTCCAAACGCTTGTTCAATGCACACCCTTGTTGAGCTCAAGCAAATATTGTATCGTACCTGCTGAATGGTAAGATGGCTATTGTCTCGGAATGGAACGGATATACCGAATCTCCCAAAAGATGTGCTCCTTGTGGAATCAAAATCCGTTTCTTAGACGGTTACTTAAGGGATTGTTTCGCCATACTGCAACGTCATGTGTTGTTCCAGGACAACCAAAATATACATCCGTGAAAATGCAGTTAGCGTCGCATACTGCCTAATCATTTACAACCAATAACATGAAGTAATGGGTACCTCCTTAGTGTATGGAACATATTCATTTTCCGGGTAAGCTATTCATTTATAGATGCCCACTTTATAAAAAGGTTTCGTTGTCAGCTTGTGAATTTTGTGGTTTTTAAAACAATTTTGTACGAAACACCTCGACCTATACAATACCGATTGGTAGGAACAACCATTGGCCACTTTCCATATCGCTATCAGTAAAGCATGGTTCAAACTGATTGGAGGTCGTCCAGTTTCAGCTCTTCCCCAAAAAGGCTCAAGTTTAAAAAGAAATTGCTGCCAACCAAAGAAAGTAAAACAGTGCGTCTAATAACTATTTTCTACATTTTAGATTTTTTTAGATTTATAAAAGACTTTTTTTCACTTAAAATGTTAACATAAAGAATAAGTTGCCTAGTCTTGATTGGTTTGGCATAATGCCGTATACCAGATTAACAGTGGTTTGTGTTTTATTTTAAGGTAAGTGGAAAATGGAAATAAAGCTTAAAAATCTTCCTTCTGTAGCGGAAGGCATTTACAGCATAGTAGTATAAAACATCCCAGCCTTGTTGTCCGTTCAAAATATTAATTACTTCGCCAGCAGATAGGACCTCGGATCTGAAATATCTTTTGCGAAACTCCTTTTAAATTGGGCATTCTCCTTGGAAATGTAAGACGTCTTCTCTCGCTCTCTGATAACAGAGGCTGCACAATATTGGAAGTTCGGGTAGGTGTGGGATGAAATTTCAATTCAAAAGCTCCCCTCCCAATTTAAATATAAGGCTTATTTTGTCAATTGAATTTTGGTTCAAGAAATAAGACTTATACTGAAGATTGTAGCTCAATTGGCTATAGTACAACCGCTCGAGCTTCAGCAGCATATTTTTCGTAAGTGACTACACTAATTTTCTCCAATAAAGTGTCAAACTGTCTTCTTAATGAGATGGGCTCCTCTGTCGATGTTAATGAAAGTTCATGTCCGCAGTTAGACGCTAGGTGCCTCAGGTGATGAGGTTTCCGCCTGTTGTAAGGATATATGTGAGCACTATCCTGGGCAACCCTTCTTCGCCCATTGCCATCACTTCAACGACATAGTCGAAATGCATCTTCAAAGTTTCTCAAACCAGTGGTGCTGTCCCGGTTTCGAGGTGCAGCATGTAATTGGGTGGGTGTGCTTATTGGCAACCGAAAAGTGCGCTTAAGAAAGTAACGAAGAAACTTCTCCTCTTCATCGAACGAACAGTATCCCCACACTTGGGCACCATACAAAAGAATTGAGGTAGCGGTTGAGCGAAATAATTTTTGCTTGGCGCTATGAGCTATCTATTTATTGTAGAAACAGCGGCCCCACACACATAAATTGCTCGCTTAGCGTCAGCTAATTTACCTTCAAGATGCCTTCTCATGTTTAAGTTGGCCGACATCATGACTCCCAGGTATATATATTCACGAACTATTTCGACAGTTTCTCCTTGATACGTCTACTGTTCATTTCGAGAATATCTGCCTCCACCTCCTCTAAAAACCATAATTTTTGACTTCTCCAAGTTTACATTTAAATTCCGACGTTTGCAATATAAGTCTAGTCTGTTCATCATAAGCTGCATGCCATTTATCGACTCTGAGAATAAAACAATGTCTTCTGCATACAACAGAGCGGGTATTCTAGTGCTTTCGATATCGATGCCAACTCCTATAAAGTCCGTTATATCATCGATGAACAGGATAAATAGCAAAGTTCTTAAGATACAACCTTGCTTCACACCCATTGTTGTCAGAAATTCTTCTGATACTGTATCACCATCCCATACGCATGCAACATTATTATTATACAGTGCTCGCAATATGTTAATGATTTTACTTGGGATTCCCATCTGATGTAATTTATAGAAGAGAGATCCACGATCAATTGAACCGAAAGCCGCACGGAAATCCACAAAGAAGGCATACAACTTTTTTTTTCTTCTTTTTGCAAATTTCGGTGATATTACCCAAAGAAAAAATTTGGTCAATAGTAGAGTAGTTTTCCCTAAATCCTGTTTGAAACTCCGATAATATTTTCTGATTTCTGACCCACTTTGCAAGTCTCCTGAAGATCAAAGAGGCCAACAGTTTGACCGAGGTTTTTAGGAAGGATATTCCTCTGTAATTGATTGGGTCGCTACAGTCACCCTTTTTTTGAAGCGGAAAAATTATTGCCTTTTTGAAGCTATCAGGAACTGCTGCGCTTTCGAAAATGCGCTTGAACTCCATGGTTAGTGCATATAAAAACTCAGTTGTGAATTTTTTATAGAATTGCACAGGAATTCAGGCGGTCTCGGGAGCTTTATGTGCCTTAGCGCTCTCAATGACTTTTTGTACTTCTAGAGCTGTAAAAGGTGCATCCAAAGACTCGTCGTAGAAAAATAGGGCGGCGTATTGAACCGATGCTACGTTACATATGTATGTATATTATTCAGTGGTTAAAATGATCCTTGAGCAATGGTGCTTTTAAGGATGAGGCGATTACATTTTTATGGGGATTTATATATTTCGCCGCTTTCCAGAATTCTGCCGAGGAGTTTGAGTTGCTCACTACATCAATAATTTGGAATTCGAATGCCGTCTTTTTACATAGCAAATATGCTTAAAGTGTTTGTTGGCTGCTCCGTACAGCGATTTAAAGATGTTAGTGTTGTGCATCCGCAATAGCCTAAGAAACACAAACGATTGTTCTCTTGCTTTGGAACACTCATGGTCAAACCACTTTTGTTTGCAAATATTTTTATTTGATGGGCTACTCGGTGGTGTTGCTTTTATAATTAGCTCAGTGAGCTCTTCCATAGTTGGTGAACAGATCAAAGTGTAAAGTTGTTTTGCGAAACACCCAACCTTTTTTTATTGTTTTATTTTTATCTCGTTCGTGATTTCTTCTTTGACAACTATTAAGAATTGTATTTAAAACTAAGAGGAAACTTTATTGAACCTCCATGCTGTTTGAAAACAGTAAAAGGGAAGAAAATAAAATTGTGCAGTGAGCTGTTGGTAAACTTCTTAAGTTTGCAAAGCAATCATATGATTTTGACGTTTCAACTGCTTTTTTGAACATACTTTGCAGGGTAGTATGCTTTGCAAATCTTGCGTTTATGAATTCACCCTGTTTTCTTTTTAACACAGCTACACTCAACAATATTTGCCTCTCATATTTCACTCAAGAGACACGGAATGCACAGCTGTCTATATACCATTTACACGGAAAACTAGTCCTATATATTTTAATATGTGTTTTTGGGTTTTTAAACTTAAATTAAAAAGTTAAAGTTATATAAATGTTACCGCATTCAGATTAACACTTCGTGTGGTTTTACCAATTTAAACTCAAAGTTACGCGATTAAAGTGTACGTGGAACCTTTGTTGTTTTGGGCAGCTCTTCCAACTAGTCGTACGGTAAACTTTCAAAAACGGTTTTCAAAGGATCTTGTAATTTCTACGAAATGGCTGGTTTGTGTGCTTAAGGTTCTTTTCGGACTACGCTTTCAGGTAATGTTTTAAAGAACTTTACACCCAAATGGGTATTACTGCACTTAAAATGCCAGAGCACGTGTTGAGTTTTTATGAAAATGTAACAGGGAGAGAAGGAAAGATTTTTGGACTCTGTGGCTATTTTGCTCCATGGGTGGCATCCAACATTTAATGGGGACACTAAATTATTAGTATAAGTGAACATGTTGTTGTATTCTAGGCAACCGCTCATCTTACATGAATTTAGTTGCCTGAAAATACGAATGTCTTTCGGACTCGGCTGTTTTCACGAAAACTTTACATGAAGATGCAAAGATGACATTAAGTTTAAAAAATGATATCGGTCAAATGATCACCTCCTGAGTTGATGCAGATTTGTGCCTGTAACGGTCTTTCACTAAAAAGGACGTCATACATCTGTATGACGACTCCTTTGCAGGAAGCCATGCTATTGGCTGGGACACGGTCGTATTTGTCCCTAAGCTGAGGCGAGTTTCGGCACGTTTGATCGCACTGCTTAGCTCGTCGGATTGGGGTGGGATCTTTCGCCTCTCAACTGCCACACAAAGACTTAAATACGTGCCTGTTGGTGTATCTCTCGATACACGGAGTCGGTAGCTTATGATGGTATCGCTACCTTGGGTATGCCCTCAACCTTGTGAGTAAAGTCACCACCTATGTCATCCGTCCACCCGTTTGTCTCTTGGATGACCCCTATTTTATCATCAAACTGCGAACATTAATCACTACCTAGTCATGTTACACCAAAAATTCTCAATAAAGCATTACAGAAATAAAAAGAAAGTGATATGTGATATATAATAAAATAACGACATCATTATCTATTTATTTAATTCAAATATGTTTATAGGTATAAAGATATGTTTGTGTAGATATGTTATGTAAGTATATGTAGGTTGTCAAATTCTAAATGTCGAAATTCACGTGAATATTGTTTGTACTAGTATGATTTATACATCGATACAATCAATTATAAAATTCAATATTAATCCGAATCTTGAAAACGCTATCACATTTATAGATATAAAAAAAAAGAAACAAATGCAACATACCTCTTATTGTGCACAAAACCTGTTCACTATTGCCGATGAATTATTGTAGTATAATATATGATATCGTTTACAAAATTTTATCAAATAAGGTTTACAAATTCTTAACATATCAAAGAGCACATTTACTTACATACATATGTGTACATTCAGTATTGGCTTTACAAAAGTACAAATTATCTGTGATAGGAATCTATTTCTGTGATATTATCTTAAGTTAGGTTAACTCTTCGGATTTTTACAATTTTTATATCATTTTACAATATTCGTACACCAAAATTTGTAGGCAAACATTATTTATATGAATAAGATATCATGTGTTACAAAATAAAGTGGTTATCAATTAACGATCGTGGCGATGAACATCGATTTGAAGTTGGTGGCATAGCAGTGCGAGCGATTAAAGGTCGCAGAGGATTGCTTATCAGCACGATGATCTGCCATGAGGTGATTTATCCAAAATGCGTTGCTCCAAACAGAATCGATAAATAGAAATTGTGGGTGACGATTCAATGCGTAACACTTTTGTACGTATGTATGTACTTATGTGTTTGCGAAAATCACTGGATTATGTGTTGTTAGTGAGTTTGCGCCTGGTTCGGTTCCGCGTGTACGTGTAAGCTTTTCCAAGTTAAACTTGGATTGCGCTCGAATATTGCACTCCACTTTTACTTTAAAAACTATGATTCATCATAATCTAATGATTACGTGTTACACACTTGTGTACGCGTTGGCTCAGATGGCCTGCTCTCTAAAGTGCAGAGCTTAAGGTCAGTGTGACCTATCACTGTGAGGACTTGATTAGAAAAGAGGAAGAGTACTTTGCGGAAATCATCATCGTACCTCCAATATCGTAACAATTTTACTGACCAAAGTATTGGTCGAATGTGATATCGTATGTGCCATGTTTGTTTTTTGTTAAAGTCAGGGATGTTGTTGGGCAAATTTTACTTTCATAGCTAGATTTTTGGTATAAGGTGGCTATTACATGCCCCCTCTGCCGCCATTTGGAATTGTTGCTCGCAAAACATCCGGCTCTAAATTGATGACTTCTCTTCAATGTTGGCTTTCAAGACTTGCAAGGTTTACGGTTTGCCCCACTGGTAGAAGTCTGGTAGAAGTCTAGCGCCGTCAGATCTGGCGATCTGCCCGTACAGTTCAAATCGCCAAAACGAGAGTTTACGCAGCCTGGAAATTGGTGAATCAAATTCTCCATCGTTTCTGAGCTGTGTGAGCGGTTGTTCCGTTCTGATGGAAAAAACAATGCGCGAGTCCCAATTAAGGAACTTGCTGCAAAAAAAAACTCGTTTAACATGTGTCTGTGGTACTCTCGAATTACGGTACGGTTGTGCTGTTGGCGTCCTCAAAAAAATAAGAGCCAATCGCTATTTCACTGCAAATGCGGCACCAAATAATCAGTTTGAGGGGATGCAATGTAGATTCTCCGTTCACATAACCACTTAAGTGTAAATGAGCTTTGTCGTTCATTATGATTTTGGATACAAAATCATCCTCTTCTTGCACAAGGACAACCAACATCTATACCATCTGTTGGTTCACTCTAAACATATTTTTACATTACATTTGTATTTTCCAAGGTTAATTATTTTTTGCTGGTTCTTATTGTTAAGAATAATTCTCACACCTTTCTTTTGTAACAATCTCTTTAATAGTGATTTGCTTTTGCTTTGACATTACATGTTGTTATAATGTGTTATACATTTGTTCTAACTTGTTATACATTTGTTTTAAGTTGTTATACATTTGTTTTATGTTACGTTACGTTATATTTAATTTACATAAGTACATGGGTTTAGAATTCAATTATTGTTTTTTAATTTGAATCAACAACATTCTCCCCGGCCGTGAACGAAGTTCGCAATGTGACCATATCCTTAGATATCTTATGAATTCGCCGCACTTTGTCGCCATTGTAGTTGTCGGACATTTTGACATTTCATTCAAGTTGTGCGTGAATATTGGCCGGGGGACAATAAAAAATAAATTAAATAAAATTTCAATTCAAAAATTTCAAATTTCTAGTGAGTGTATGAGGTGACATAATTACAATATGTCCCATAGAGTAAGTGTTTTTTTTTTTGTTTTAAAGATAACATTTATATATATATGTGTAAGAATATATTCCCTTTGTTGTTTTACAATTTGTTTGTTGATAGTTTTTTGTTGTTGTTGTATGTAGCTTGCTGTCGCCATGAATGAAATCGTGTACCCATGGTACAGTTTTCCCATTGCGTACATCAATTGCCTTACGAGTGTGTGTGTGTGTCATCCCAGAGTTATATGCATGGCTCTGAGAAAGTATACCTGGGAATTAGACTTAAATGTTTATTAGTGTAATTGTTATTATTATTATTTTTTTTTTGAATGTGAGAAAAATAAGTGCATGTCGTTACGAAACGTGTGTGTGTGTGAGCGAGTGTGTAAAATACCGATTCGCGGCGGCACGAATGAGTTGTGTGACGTCACTACACAACATGTGTGTGATGTCAACATCTCTGATACTGACCATGTTGATAAGCAGCATGTTTATTGGAGGTACATGTGTTGCTTAGCGTCATGTTGACATGCAATATGTAGGTCAGCAACTATTGTCAGCTGTGCCTTTGTTGAGAATGAATTTTTTGTTTTGCCGTCGGCAATTTGAAATTGTACTTTGTGTTTAAGCCGATCAGCTAAAATATAAAATTATGTGTTCTATAGATGTGTGTTGAGATGTGTGCTTGAGATTTGTTTTTGTATTTTTTTTGTGTGAGTGAATTTTGGATGCCTTTGTGAAATGCCGTCGGCATTTCATCATTCAAATAATTGTGTTTGTCGTCGGCGTTTCGTTGCTGGGTAGTAGACATAGTTTGGCAATTGGTCTTTTTACCTCTCCGTGTTGTGTTCGTAGCGTTACTACGCGTGTTAAGTTGTCTTGTCCTGAGTGTTTTTGCGTTACGCGAGCTAGATTCCATTTCGCTGGTGGAAGTCGCTCGTCTTTTATTAATACGAGGATTGTTATTAGGTTGTTTTCCTTTGTGACGCAATGGATTTGGACAGATCGTCTCTCTACTCCTGTTTCTGCTCTTACTGATTGAGGTGGATATTTAAACTTCCAACTGTGGTGAAGAAATTCTGGTCCATTCCACCAGAGTTGCGATCCAACCAGTGCCGATGGTGAGACTCCCCGTGACAAAAGGTCAGCTGGATTAGATTGTGTCGGGATATGGTACCAGATGTCCTGTTGTGTAAGCTGCTGTATTTGTGCTACTCTGTTGCTTACAAATGTTTTCCATTTTGATGGTTGCGCTGCTATCCAGGCCAAGGTTATCGTTGAATCCGTCCATGCATACTGTTTTGCTTCGTTCAACCCAAGAACCGTTGAAGTGTATTGCAGAAGTGTCGCAAGCATGACTGCTCCGCATAGTTCCAGACGTGGAAGTGAGAGGGTCTTTAATGGAGCAACCTTGGTCTTGGATATCAGTAGGTGCATATGGATCTTACCTTGTTGATCCAGTACACGAAGGTATATTGCCGCACCGTATGCACTTTGTGAAGCATCGCTGAAGCCATGGATTTCTGTGTCTTGTTTTTTACGGTTTGCATGTATCCATCGAGGAATCCGGATGTGGTTGATGCACGCGATTTCCTGACGGAATGTGTTCCAGGATTTGAGTAATTCTTCAGCAACTGGATCGTCCCATTCAGAGCCATGCTTCCACAAGTGTTGCATAATCAGCTTGGCACGAATAATGCACGGTGAGATCCAGCCAAGAGGGTCGAAGAGTTTGGCGATTGTCGATAAAATTGTCCTTTTTGTTTGATCCGGTGGATTGGAGCTACAACACTGAAAAGAGAAGATGTCTTCAAGAGGATACCATTTGATACCTAAAGCCTTAACATGATCAGAGGAACCTAAAGGTAATGAAAAAATTAGCTTCCCTTTCAGTTTCTGGTATGAATTTTAATATTTCTTCACAGTTGCTCATCCATTTTCTCAGATGAAACCCGCCTGATGATAGCAAACCTCGCACTTGTTCCTGCCGTATAAGGGCTTCTTCTACAGTGTCAGCTCCGGTGATGAGATCATCGACGTACATGTCCTCCTTTACCATCTTTGCGCCAAGTGGGTAGCTGTCTTCTTCATCAGATGCCAGTTGATTCATCGTCCGAATCGCGAGGTATGGAGCACTAGTGGTTCCGAAAGTGATGGTTTGGAGGCGGTACGTTTTAATTGGCTCTTGAGGGTTGTTACGCCAATGCACGAGTTGATAATATGAGTCACTAGGTGTTACTCTCACCTGCCTGCACATTTTTTCAACATCGGCTGTAAAGGTAAATTTGTGTACTCTCCATCGTAGTATAATATCGACAATGTTGTTTTGCACTTTAGGCCCTGCTAAAAGATGGTCGTTGAGCGATGTTCCATCGGAGGTTTTGGCTGCTGCATCAAAGACAACCCGCAATTTGGTCGTGGAACTTGATTCTTTGAATACTGCATGATGAGGCAGAAAATAATGAAATGGAGTATTCAAAACGTCGTTCGCCGTTTCATCAACTTCTGTCATATGACCAAGGGCGAGGTATTCCTTAATGCAGTTGGAGTATTCTCTATATAGCACGGGATTCTGCTGGAAACGCCTTTCCAGATGAAGAAACCTACGAAAGGCTCCTGACTTCGAGGACCCTAACCCAGGTTTACTTCCTTCCTTAAATGGTAGTGTCACTACATAACGTCCATCTGACGCTCTTCGGGTAGTAGTTACAAACTGCTTCTCGCAGTTTTTGTTCTCCTGTGTTTCGTGTTGTGGGAACGGTGCTTCTTCGATTTCCCAGAACTTTGTGAGTTGTGTGTTGAGGTCAACTGAGTTGTGGAATGCCTTAACCTTTTGTCTATTTGCAGGTGCTTTTCCCATCAATATCCAACCTAGTTTGGTTTTCTGGGCGACCGGAGCTGCAACATGATCATCTCTTCGTACGTCTGGGAGGAGTACTTCGGCGTAGACTTCGCTTCCTAGAAGAAGATCTACATTGGCTGGTGTGAAGAATGATGGGTCAGCAAGTTTAAGGCCACTTATATGCGGCCATTTGTTGAAGCTGACCTTTTGGGCCGGCAGAAGCCCAGTCAGGGATTTGAAAATGAATGCGCGGGTGCGCCCTGTGAACGATGAGTGAACCGACCTAAAAGTCAAGTCGACAGAGCTGTGGCAGGCTCCACTGCTGACCTTCCCCAACCCGGAAACTTCAACAAATGATCTTTTCCTGCATAAGTTAAGTGCCTGCACCGCCGATCCTGTAATAAAAGAAGCCTCCGACCCAGGATCAAGTAACGCCCTAAGTTGGATGAATTCTCCTGATGCGGCTCTAACCTTGACAACAGCTGTTGCTAACAGAATTTGGGAAGTGTTATGGTAAGTGTGAAATGAATTTGTATATCCTCTTGTTTCCTGCTGTTGAGTGTGAGGGTGAAAAACTGTTGCTTCAGGGTTGACTATTGATGACTGGTGTGAATGTGTGTTAGATGTCGAAGGGGATTGTTTGGAGTTGTGAATGGTGTGAGATTGTGTGTCTAAATGTAATAGTGAATGGTGTGGTTGTCTGCAATGGTAGCAGCGTGAGTGGCTTGGGCACTGGGGCGTCGAGTGACTATACGCCAAACAGTTTTCACACACTCCGATTTTGCCTACCGTGTTTTTTCTGACAACCACATCCATTTTTAAAAACCTATTGCACTTTCGAAGGGCATGCGGACCTTTGCTGCAGACTTTGCAATTATATGGAATGTTTTTTGTTTTACTAATAATTAGTGAATTAGTTTTGTTTGAATTCTTGCTATATTTAAATCCTGGTTGTGGTTCTACAACTTCCAAGGTCCTAAATCTAGCTTCCAAAAATTCTGAAAATTCTTTAAAAGTTGGCAAATCTTTTCTAACCCCTAGCTTTTCTTCCCATATTTGCTGAGTTGTGGGTGGAAGTTTTTGAAGCATACAAAAAACTAAAATCGCGTCCCAATGTTGTACCGGAAGCTCTAAGTTTTTAAGTGAGTGTCGACATTCGGTTGATGTGTCTAATAAATTTTTTATACCGGATACTGTCTCTTGTTTTAGATTCGGCTGGCCAAAGAAAATCTTAAACTGGGTGTTGACTAGTATACGCTTGTGGTCATATCGTGAGGTTAACACTTCCCAAGCCTGATCATAATTACCCTCATCAACCCTTAAGTGCTGCAAAAGACGTTCAGCTTCTCCCTGGACACTTGACTTAAGATAGTGAAGTTTTTGAATTTTTGACAGAGAACCATTATTATGTATTAATGAAATAAAAAGATCGTGAAATGCTCTCCATTCTTCGTAGTTACCAGAAAAGGTTGGTATATTTATTTTTGGGAGTCTTAATTCCTGTTTCTGATTATTTGATTCCACAGAACTTACCAGTACTCCTGACTGTGTTGCCTTTTCTAAACCGTCCTGCAAGTCTGCTCGATATTCCAGGTAACATTCCTTAATTTTGTCGAAAATTTTTTCTAATTCTTCCATCTTTTCACTATCCAACGTAGAAATCGCTTCCGCATTGTATTCTGTGCTGGATTTAAAATTGCCCTCCAATACATCAAGCCGTCCTACAATGTAGTTTTTGCTGCGTTGGTGTTCTGGCCTTTTCCCATAATTGGATATGTCCTTGAGTAACTGGGCTAGGATATTCTTTTGCAGTTTTCCATAGTTAGCCATGATGGTGAAAAAAATTGAAGGTAAGCCAACGATTATGATTTAAAAAAATTGGATTGTACTTACAAATTAATATTTTTTGTATGTAGGTTCCGACACCTAGGGCTGTGCTGTAACTTGCGGGAACTGCCTGTATATTGCACGGTATGTTTGGTGTATGCACCGTATGTTGCAGTATGCACCGTACTGTTGCACTAAAATTTTAATTGAATGCACCGTAATTGCACTGTATGTACAGTATGTTGCGGTGTAAGCACTGTATGTTGCAGTATGCACCGTACTGTTGCACTAAGGTTTAAATTTAATGCACCGTATGTTGCACTGTATGTACGGTGTATTGTACTGCACTGTCCACGAACGGACCCGATGATCGTTGACTGTTCCCAAGAAGCGGATGCACCGGTTCCAGATTGCAGACAGGGATTTGGATTAGTTTAATTTTTTTTTTTTTTTTATTTAAAATGTATTACACGACGCGAGAATGCCGTTTTTGCACTTTAAAGAAAAAAACTCACAATGTTATTTGGGTTTGGATTAATGGAAACTTCCACTCTTTTATGATACAAAGTTTTTAAAGTATTTTATGTTTAAATGTTCACTCTCGAAGGACCAATGTATTTTCCAAGGTTAATTATTTTTTGCTGGTTCTTATTGTTAAGAATAATTCTCACACCTTTCTTTTGTAACAATCTCTTTAATAGTGATTTGCTTTTGCTTTGACATTACATGTTGTTATAATGTGTTATACATTTGTTCTAACTTGTTATACATTTGTTTTAAGTTGTTATACATTTGTTTTATGTTACGTTACGTTATATTTAATTTACATAAGTACATGGGTTTAGAATTCAATTATTGTTTTTTAATTTGAATCAACAACAACATTAAAAATGAAAAGAGGAAATTAATTTTAATTTTCTTTTCTATTAATTTTCGGAAATGTCTGTATTTATTTTATATTTCATTAAAGCTGCCAAAAATGGAAACATATCAAAACCACAAAACCATTCTCTGCAACATATTGAAGAAAGAGTGTCTTTTCAATTCTCATCCAGCAAAACATCACTTTCCTGAGGATGTGAAGGTTCGAATAATAGTTGTCATGGAATTGCGCTTTCAATCAAAAATATCAGCCTTTTGTGGGACTGTTCCTTTTAGTTTTCAATTGGAACCGATTTGCTGTATTTCATCAAAATAAACGTCAGTAACATTCCTCTTTTAGTTCCATTCACATTTCATACAATGCCAGTGGAAATGGATTTAACTTCTTTTATTAACCATTGACATACTCGTATAAGTACATCTAATGTTACGTATGAGTATTCCTCCCATGCATCTGCATTGCTTTGGGGCTACTTCTGGAGTTGACTTAATCTGAGGACCTTTGTTCCATTGTAAAAGCTGCACGCCGATGGTTTTGCATTTCAGTTATTCGAATGCTTCTTCCACCCTCATTTGGAACTTCAGGCTCTATTGTTTTTAGACAGTTCTGTCTTCTTCGTTACAATTTTTCTATTAAAAGTTTCTTAATGTGGGCTTCCACATTCCACAACCGAGGATGCCTGTACTTCTTATCAGATCAGGTTTTGTTAATTCTAATGACATCCCTAACATTCTCAAGGCTGTATTTTCTTTCTACTTGTCTTGTTCTAACTCTACGCATGTTAAAGATGCACTGTCATGTGAAACAAACCTTTGAGTTAAAGTGGCATTTTTCTGTCAAAAAATAAGTTTGCTCTCTTTAGTGGAATTCGTAGTCTTTCTCAGAAATATGAGAAAGCGCTTCAGCACCCAGGAGGTTATCGCCGGGTACCTACAGCCTGATGCAAGCATATACCGAACACTCACAGAGATAGTACCCCGCGATGTTGCCCTCACTCTCAACGCAAGCGCCGGAGGATGTTATTTCACATATGTCCACCCCACTTTGGTTTACAGCAAAAGATAAGTGCCTCGTCACGACACCAGCGCGCAGTCTACAGACTTTCCTACTGAGGTGCAACAGGAAAGTCGCTGACCTACTAGTGACGCAGTGAAGCGTACGTTTAGTTTATGGAAACCAGGTGTGTTGTGCCATTTGTAGTTATGCTCACAAGAAACCAAACTATCAATGGATACTCTAACCAAAAATGCAGGAAGTTCAAACCCGGATTTGGGTCCTGAAAAAATCTTCTCTGCACCATGAATAAGAAGTTTATTGGCGAACTCATTTCACGGGATCTCATTATGACCAGGGACCAAAACAAGATTCAGTGTTTGAAGAATCTTGCATTCTGGAAATAGCTTTGAAGGCATGCGAGGGTTTAGCAAGGCTTCAGAGCCAGCTTGGGTTCGCATCTTAGACTGATTCTTCACAATTAATTTCATTGCCCTTAGGATTGCATATATCTCCGCTTGGAAGACTCACGCAAGGTTTTCTAACGAGGAGTGAAATCTAAAGTTGTCGTCCCCAGAAAGATACCACCGCCGTATCCTAAAGAGATTTTGAACCCATCTGTGAAAATTACATTCCTTTCTTGGAATCCATCTTCCAGATGATATGTCCATATGGGTAGAGTCTAAAGACAGTCGGCACACAAAGTCATCAAAGCTCCAATGATTTTCACTTAATGGAAGGGAGATTCATCAATACGTCCAAGCATGCTAGAGAGAGCCCCCATCCAGCCGAAACAGACCATTCTTTTGAATCTAGTAAAAGCAGCAGTGTAGTATTTATTTTCGTGAAATCCTGTTCGACGGGTATAATTTGCCTTATTATAGCCGTGTCTCCTCCTGGGTGGCAGGCCCAATTTATTGCCTAAGGCTCCTTCGCTCTGCCAGAAGGCCCATAGCGCCTTAGATGCTTTCGACGTATTTCTATTCCTTCATTACCGACTGGGCGCAGGCACCCATAGTCATATATACGTTTTCCCAACTCAACATGGTGGAAACGATATTTTCGTGCGTGATTACCAGGTTCAGCCTATCGCGCAAACGAAGAATGTGTGCAGGGCTTTGTTCCATTCACGAGTTCTGCAGGGCTATGAGTCGTCGTGGCCACCTACCCACCACCTCGTCATCCCATTCATTATGCCAGCACGCCATCGGAAACCGGGGACAGAAATTTCTCTCTGACAACAACACTAAGTGTTCTTGCAATTACCATAACGACTACCACGGATACCGTGCGGTAATTGTAAACGATCCAGATGGACTCAACGTGTTGTACCGAAGTTGGACGCTTTCGTCCCGTATCAAGAGCGCATTAGTCCAGGCCTCGGCATCGTACAGCAATATATAATTACCGCCATTATATAGTAACCGCCAATATTGCAGCTGCGATCTTGGAGGCCATATTAGCCGCCGCCACTATGTGCTCCTCAAAGGTAAGTCGTGAGTCGACCCACATTCCAAGATAGCTAATTACCGACTCGAGCGGACTATTGCACCCGCAACTTTCACATGGAAGTCTCCACTGAACCATCAATGACTGGGCTGCCAGCTAAAAACCGTGACCACGGAGCCAGTTCGCCAATCTCACTACGGTTCATCATCCAAAAATTTTGCTTTTCCAGTCTGATACCCAAATACTTAGTTTCATTGGAGAATAGGACAGTGATTCCTTTAAGTACTACATGAGTCAGACGTGTCAGCTTCCTTCTTCTCGTAAAGAGAGCAACCTGAGTTTTGAGATGATTGACTGAATCCCTATTTCTAGTGCACAAATTATCGATCACATCTCGGGCTGCCTCCAGTTTAGACCAGACAGACGCTAGACATGATCCCACAAACATTACAGCTACATCATCTGCATATACTTGAAATGAGAACTATTGTTGAGGCAACAGGACGCCGTCTTGCAGGGAACCCACGTTCACCCCCAGCATCACACATTGGCCGCAGTTAGCATTCGTAATAAGGTCCTTTTCACCTCCATTGCTATTGCTTTGTCATAAGCCTACTTTATATTTTCGAGTGCGCACTCAATTCAGCCCACCAGATATTGAGGCGTATTCTCGCAGAATGTTCAGCATTGGTACTCCTATCTTGAGAGAGGTTGCATCCGCATCCGTTGTAGCTTAGATGCATCCGCAAACCAATTTTGAAACTTGACTATTCTCCTCAATGGAAAGGAAGTCAGACTGATAGGTCTAAAGCTCTTGGCGAGCGTGTAGTCATCTTCTCCGATTTTCGCTATAAAGGCTACTCCTACTATTTGGAAAAGATTTGATATGAATACCAATGTCAAACCAGTTGTGAAAATTCTCTTCATATCCGCCTGCAACTGATGTATACCTTTCTGTAGCAAAGGTCCTCCCATCGATTTCAGGCGACTCAAAATCATCAAAGGAAGCAACAACATGTTTGATGGTCTCATCCTTCACCACAGTCGATGACAGATACCAACTACGGTGTATTGTGTTATTCAGCTGGATATGAGCTGGCTTTGATCAGGTCAGTGAGTCAGGACAGAGAGTCCCTTCCTCTATGCTAGTGTAGGTGCCATCAGATCTACAGGTTTTGGTGATTGAAGACTTTAGCCAGTTTCACTGAGGATTTCAGTCCTTCCCCAAACTTCAGGATGGACTCTTCGAAGTCATAATAAGCCTCTATCGATACGATTTAAGTTTTTCTTCAAATTAGTCTTAAGTGACTTGTTTAGAAGCTTTTAAGTTTCCTTCTGTAGAAGGATATGCCATCACACAGACACTAGGCACCAGAACGGGCCCTTCGCCGTCCCTGTGGAACCAATTGAATTTGTCTTCAAATGGCAAAAACCTAAACAATCGACCTGGTGAAACCCCCAACTTTCTTGCAAAAGCCAAGAAGGCCTTTGAAGTTCGTGCAGTCTATTTCCTCTAGATTTTTGAAAAAGTATTTCCGAAAAATTTTCTTCGACTACGTAATATTGCCTCGCATTCACACAGTATGTGTGTTATGTCCTCAGCAGCTTGCAGATCACCGCGTAATCTGCAGATAACCGTATCTGACAATTAGAGTCTCTTTGCGTACTGCCGCAGGAGACAGTGTCCTATCAGGATTCCTATTACTGTCCTAAGCTTATCCCTATTTAATTTTATATTTCAACACTTGATCATCTTAGGTTGGCAGTCCTTGTGGTTGTGCCTGAGCACTGTGCGACAGCCCCTGACTATATCAAGGTTGATGTTGGTCGATTCCATTGCCTTGAGTGCGGTCTGGCTATCGGTGTAGATAGCGATATCTCTTACAGATACCGATCTCATCTGCATTAGCTCAGCCTCGCTGAGGACAGCCAGGACCTCTGATTGGAAGACACTGCTTGCGTCAGGTAATCTTATAGACACTCTTAGTTCTGGGTCTTCTGAGAAGATACCAGAACCTGTTCCTTTCTCAGTTTTTGAGCCATCTGTGAAAATTGACCTGCTTATTGCATTTTTTTCCCAGTCCTCCCTCTCCGGATAAATCATATCGTACGGAATGTCGAAGTCGACCAGAGAAGGAATTTCATCCGGTAGAATTGGATTGTCTGGCAGTAGCTCCGCTAGGACCGTGCCATGTCCGAAACGACTGCTCTTGAAGTAACCCAGATTAGTGAGTCGTATCGCACTGTTGCCAGCAAGTTTTTTGATCTCTAAATCAAGCGGTGTTAGGTGCGAAAAGGTGTCCTATGCTGCCGTAGGGTGGTACTGGTGGCTATGTAAGCCGTTCTTTGAACGCCACTAATTTTTCGTAAACCGTTTTCTTATTTGTTGCTTACCACCACCGTATACAGCCAGTAAGTACACCATAGAAGGTTTAAAGCCCCAATTTTTTTCTACCGTTCTTTTGCAGATAGAGAGAGCACTGTATGCCTTTTTGATTCTTTCCGCTACATTGAGATTCCAATTCATTTTTTGTGACCAGAATCACACCCAGATGCTTCGCGCTATCCAAAATGGACAATCCCACTCCGTTGAGTTTTGGAAGTTTAAATTGCGGTATGTTGTACTTGCTGGTAAAAAGAACCAGTTCCATTTTGGAAGGGTTGGCATTGAGACCACAGCTTTTTGCCTCCATAATGTCAGTTAAAATGTTTAAGTATTTTCGATGCACTAATATAACCACATCATCTGCGTATACCGTGGTAGTTATACCCATTGTACTAAGCTTTTCGAGGATGCCATTGATAACCATCACCCACAGGAGTGGCGATATGACTGTGACTTATCAGAAGACGGTGGAGGGGCTAGCTGGTCCTCTGTATGGTACATTATTAAAAATAAATTGCACAACACTCGTATAGAATCCAGCAATCCGCAAATACCGCAAATGAAGGACCCCCAAAAATATTTAGCCGAGACTTTGGTTTCGCTCCTCTCGCTTCTGATGGACTTTGAAAGAAACCATACATAACATAAGTACGAGTACTACATATCTATCAATGAAAGATATTAATTAAGAACCTTTTGGGCCTACACGGAATGTAGGCTGACACAAATAGATGGATGGATGGATTGATTAATTGAGGAAGCTTCAAAAAGGTCACAAACAAACAACAAAGATTTGTCAAAGCCATGAACAGATACAAATCTTTCGCGGTAATGGATTTGTTTTGGGTTACGTTACGTAGATCGTAAGGATAATTGCCCTTCAAATGTTCACAACCCATTGTGAACTGAACCCTTCGATAGTTAGCAAGTTTTTGCTTGTCATCGTGGTTTTAGTCTAGTTGAGGTGGAAGACATGACTGTTATTCTTAACATTTTATTTGAAGGGAAACCTCGGCTTAAGGCAGATTTGATAAAATATGATTGGTACACCAAAAACAATTAAACTACTCCTCCATTCTTTGGAACACCTTGTATCTGTGTACAAAAGCCTTCTCCAAAAAAACCAATCTAAACATTCAACAAATCGTAAATTCAAGTTAAAGTTTGCGCGAATTATTAGGAATCTTATTAAGAAGAAAGGATTGCCAACTTGTACGAAAATCCTTTGAATGGTCAGTGTTCCTGGTTGACTCTGTTAAAGAATCAACTTTTCCTAACTCAATCTTAGCGTACACAATAAAATCCTTTTTAATATAATCATACTCGCAGGTAAACAAAACCCTCTCACAAAATCACGGTAAACCTCGTCCTTCCAATTCAAATACCAGGGATTATAAGGTTGAAATTCCTAACTACGGGTAGGAGGATACAAACACAACAGTTTTGATTAAGATTTAATATCGACAGAAGCCGTTGCGAGAATAAAATTCATGAGAGCGATTGAAGAGATGATTTCTTAAGGAACTTACTCGTACACATGCACACCATAGTAATCGGATTGAGAAGGACTGTCACGTCAGGCTACAGGTCCACAATGCCAAGGACAATGCCTAATCCTGTTATCATTTCAGATTTACCCAGAAACGTCCACAAGATGTCAAGGAGCTACTATGACTCTACATATATGTGGATGAACCACTACGACGATAGATTTAATGTTTGTTGATTGTAATCGATGAGAGCCGGCAGGAGAATGGGATGGCGCGTGCAACGATAACATCGACATTGTGTCAGGAAAGTTGTATCCTTTCGTGAAATTTTAGAATTTGGAAATTTAATGGACAGGAAGTTGTTCTAAAAGATTAAATACACAATTGGGTTTGAGGTCCTTGTGTAAGAATTCAGACTGTCAATTGATGAATTCCTTAGACGATATAAACTGTCTGGAGGTTGTTTGGATTTAGCATAACAAAAGGATTAGGCATTATGTAAAGGGACGGATGGATGTCTTTGGGTCTTTAAAAATAAATAATTTTACTCATATTACGATGAAAGGAACGGGTTCCTGGTAAAGCCGGTGTGAGCTTAGATCTGTGTGGGTACAGTTTTTGTCATTCCTATTGTTAGGGGAGTCAGTAGTGTTGAATAGAAAGAATGGAAAAGATAGAAAGGAAATGCTACCATTTACCATCTTCCGGAACCCTGAGATATGTAATGTAGATGAGGATGGAGTAATGGGACTGGATTTCCTATAGTTTACACTGGCGTTTTAAATTAGTAAGGTTTACATGTTTTAGCGGATTCGAACACAAGAGAGCGTACTGGTAGCTAACTAGTAGCTTTAATAGTACATTTTACTTTAGTAGAGTTAGACTGATAGTTGTCCTGCTAGTAAAAAAACCAACACCACGATACAACCCTACTATGATAGTTGTGCAAATCTTAGGTTAGATTCATTGTAAACCCCTGTTCTGAAGTACTGAGGCAAATATCTTTACTCATACCGCTGTCATTAAACTGCTATTAGTCGATCAAATTCGGTACACAGTTTGATCCTTGAGAATGAAAACAGAGAGGAATTTCAGTTAGAAGATTGACTAGCTTACTAGCAACTCCCGTGGTCAATACTTTCAATTTAGAGTAAAAGGCTAATGGAGTACCAGCTTATAGCATGCAACGAGGAAATATTCCCATCACTCTCTAAGTATTTATGGGGTAACGGAAGAAATATGATGTCAACTGTTGCGTTCATCATTTAAACTGTCATTTTCTCGAGATTGATATATGGGGAACTCATCCTGGAGATCTTACAGCAGTCAAATATGCTGGATTTCAAGAAATTTAAACAACGTCATTACATTCAGTAATACTAAGCCGAATGCAGGTCGGAAATGAAGCCATATAGAAGCGGAAGCCAATTAAGCGGGAATATCATAACCATCATTGGCCTTAAGCACATGGTGGGCTAAACGTTCACGACCTCGTAAAAGAAAGAGGTGATAACAGCCTAAAATCGGCTTCTGCGACCTGGTCATTGGTGGTATGTTATTTAAGAAGGATTGGTGGAGTTTTGTCCAACCATTACCACATATCCGATTGTATTGACGTAATATGGTCACTTTAAGTTGAAGTAAAGATAGAGGACTTAGGACTCAATCAATAGGTCTCTCCAGTTTGCTCGGACTCCAACTAATAGCCTTAAGTTGCGCTCAAAATGCTGATTGAGGTCCCCTTCCACTTCCGTGCGACATCTAAGGTGAGGTTTCCCTATACTGCGTTGTACATCCAGGTTGGAATTGAAATTCTTCGGGCTGGAGCTCATAGAGTTCGCCTTTAATTCTCCTCTTCCAAACCATGTCAATGAAAACGGGACGAAAAATCGGTCGAAAGATTATTTTTCCCACCCGCCATAAAGTAGGACAGGGATGATAAGGGTCTTCTATACAGTCTTTCAAGCGTTTTCTGTCAAAGACTCATTACTCAATTGCCTTCTTAGGTCGACGAAACAGCGATTGGTAAGAGTAGTACCTCGTTTGAGCCGGGATATACAAAATCCCTGACTACCTCAAAATTAATTGCTCTCTATTGTGACGTTCTGTCTAATTCCTTGATTTTGAGAATCCCTTCTTGTTGGCAGTATATACTTCGTTTTGCCCTCATTCACGACTAAGCCCACCTTTGTGGCTTCTTTTCCAATATTTTCGAATGCACTAGTGACACCTCACTGAGTTCTGTCAATGATGTCAATATCAGACCTCAGAGGTCTTGGGTAGATCTCCGTCGTCATTCTGCACAATCTATCGAGTTTCGCAGAGATGCCTCAATAAATGCTGCCATTTGCGGCCTTAAAACCGATAAAGAGGTGGTGTGTATCGATTTGAACTGATTTGGACTGCTTGGATTTTTTCCAGGATAGTGGCCAATCACAAATTAAGGAGACCGATGTCTGTATGTATAATTGGCGCAGTTAAGAGGTTGGCCTTTCTAGTGGATCGGGCAAACGATCCTAAATTTCCATTCGTCAGGCATGCTTTCTGTTGACCAAATCTTGGAAATGAGTTGGTGCATACTCTCCACTAAGTCATATCCAGATGCGTTAAATAGCCCTGCCCTAAATTGTCCGGTCCAGCAGCTGTATTGTACTTAAGCTTAGATAATGTTATCCCCACTTTATTTTGGCCAGGTGGACAGACCCCTTGACCTTCACCATCCAGCTTGTTTGGTTCATTCTGCCTGATAGAGGAATTTTGGTTGTTCTCGTCGTTTAACAGTCTGCAGGAGTGGTTTTTCAATATCCCCAGCACATGCTACTATGTTTCATTGTTCATCTCTTTCCTTCCTCCGGAGAGGCTGGTTGTTTTATTCTTCTATGTCGCTTCGTGGGCACTGTTGTTTTCCTACTAGTGCCTGTTTGCATTCCTCATCAAACCATAGGTTCCGTATATGTCGTTGGGTTTTTGTTTTGGTTATAATTTGTACGCACACACAGTGAATCTAAGCACAATGATACTCCGCTTAGTCCATTTCAAGATGTGGTGTCCTGCAGGCTATATTTCCGTCGGCACTGCTAAAATACCGCCCCTTGCTATGACCTAAGACGACCTTAACGTCATATTTCAGACATTGCGCGTAAGTTTTATCGAGGAGCTCATAGAAACATTCCTTGGTAGTTTCGGCCTTTTTCTCTGTGGGCCGTGAGCGCATATCAGACTGATGTTGGCGAATAGACCCTGTTTGCCTTTTCTGTATCAATCACCGTAGTATATGTTCCAGTTATTCATCTCTCTTTTCCCGGGGCATTTCACCGCACTTCTCGAATGGCGATGATATTTGTTTTATTGAAGACGAGGACCGCCACTAGTTGTTCGGAGCACACTGTCTTTTGCTCTGTTTAAGGTGCGAACATACCTTTTTAAGAATTCATTCATATCTGACAGCGAATTATAGTGTTTTTATTATCTCTTGCTCAACACTAATGCTTATAAGTTTGGAAGGTCACGTCTGGTTGGACGAGACCAGAACTTAGCGACTACCACCAGGAGTTAAAATAAGCACAATCGATGTGTAGTCACAGTTGCAGCACTAAGTATCGCCAGATTAACGCCGCTTCTCAATCCTCTTGATCACATTAACATTATCATTTAAGATAATGCGCATAGCTGACGTTGTTGAAGAGCTGAAATCGATCAGAATATGACTATCTAAGTATTGTTAAGACTTTGACTCTAAGGGTCAATTGTATGTTTTTTCTGGACTGAACTGCACGTGATCAATAGAATTCGGAAAGTAAAAGCTGCATGCCAAAGCAATGTTATCCAAAATCTGGCAAAATAATTTCAGCAGTACAAAGACCGGGATCGAACCCCTAATTAACAAACGACGAGTATGACTTACACTTGCTAACAGAAGCAAACGTCATCAAATGAACCACATATTTGTAGAATATTCTGGTGACCACCAGACGAATAAGCCCCTTACTTCGAGACGTAAAACTAGACTGCTCTCAAGTCTTAAAGGCCCCCATGACGGGGTTTCATTGAGCGGTAACTGAGCTATGGAATTGCCACCACTAAGAGGCCAGCGGCAATGAGCGCTCGTCACCTCTATTTAGTTTAGTAAGGCTTGGTTTCTTATTAGGATTATGAAGTAGAAAGGACATGAAGCACTGCTTCTCATAGGATCTTTTCTCCCATCCCTTTAGGTGTTTGTTAGATTGTCAACTGTCTACTTGCTTAAGGCTGAGTCAGGCAATGACAGAAAAAAATGTTCAAGGCCAATCAAAGGTGCATGAGCATCCTCCCCCTCAAGTTCGTCATCAGTTTGATTGCTAGAGATGACTATTCCAGGAACTTTAGCGGTGTGACTTTATTGCAGATCTGCTTAGACTCAAATTTGTGAGCACTTATGGCTGCTTGTATACTTGACGTTTGCGCTAAAGAGGTTTTATCTGATGCACTAACTGACACAGAGCACGAAACCCTGCGCGGAAGTTAAAAGTGAAATATACTAATGCTGCGGACGCTTTATAGTTGGGCTCCTACCCCATTTAGTATTTTCGAAACTTCAACTTACCAGTTAGTTTGAGCCTCTTTTTCAACTCAATGGTGCAAGTTAAAACCTCTTGACGCTGTCATAAATGGTCAGCTTTACAGCAGTGATGCTTTCAAAAATCCTAAATTGACAGATCATCAAACCGTCAACCAGGGTGATCAAATTGAGATCGATATCAGATATCTTTCTATTATTTTTGGGAAATTCCTAGCAGTCGGAATATACTCTTATTTCAACCTGTAAGCAAGGTAAAAGTGTCAAAATCAGGCTAGGTAACAATTAGAACAGATGGAGTGAAAGAATCACCAATATAAAGCGCTGGAGATCAGTACAGTGTTTCACCTGGCGACCTCTTTGATACCACTTCAATGAAGTTCATAATGCAAAACAGGGTACTAGCCTATCTGAGAAAGACCACCTCAACTTCTTCTCATCCAGTTTGTATCAACAGAGCTAGGTAGTAAATTGTTCAAGTTCTAAATTATTTCACATTCAGCATTGCAGAAAGAATGCAGGATAAGATTAGCCCAACTTGGTAGGAAAAACTACAGGCAGATAGTTATGTATCCATATGTTTTAAAGGAAGTGGCGCTAACATCTTTACAGGGGACAATAACCCTGTACTTCACTTTACGATAGACAAACTTGTGTCTGTCTTTCAAGCGTTAATATTCGCAATGAACTACAATATATTGTGAAGAGCTGTTGGAGGAGACCCACCATCAGAGTCTGTGGCGACAACTAAGTTGTGTTGGAAATTAACATGAACCTACTCTGAGTTGAAAAGCTGTATTGATTGAGTCCTTCACAGGTGACAGGTGAATTGATAGAGAACTCTAACGAACTTGCTAAATAAGACGTAGATTAGAATTTCTTGGGAATTGAGCCCGATGGACACAGACACTACGTCTTCGTTTAGGGCTTCTACTGATAGTTGGGCTAGATAGTAAGACGCATTACACTCCAAACAGCAGACAGACCAAACGAATGCTTCCTAACCTCTCTTAAAAGTCATCGCCACTCCTGTTGTTTCTCAGAAAATTTCTGCTAACAACATTCATCTGCTAACCATAGGCAACACCTTTTGCCACGCTTATGGTATCTGTAAATGTCCAGCATATGCTCACATTTGGCATTTACTTGGTATTGTGTGGTAGTTCTTCAGCACGAAAGATTGAAAATTTACGAGTACATCAGAAGATTATGCGATACAAAGAATTCAATGTTCTCCCACAGTTCCATAATATAATATCCTCCACCCAACAACTCAACCCATAGAACTATTTAAACCTGTTTAAAAGAAAAATGCTGTTTTGAATTTCAAATCACTTCTGCTAAAGTACACAGTTTCAATCACATTCAATTAACTTTTCTACTTCATTCCTAAGATTCAGAACTTTGACAATCCAAAGGAGGGGGACCGTGGAAATTCCTAAAAAAGTTTTCCTCAAAACTTCATCCTGCAGATGTCGATAAATGAAAATTCACTTAAAAAAGTTTTCCACTATAACTAGAACGGAGTGAGTAGTTGAAAACTTTGGAGCTGGATGAGGTGGAAGTTCATGGATAGTGAACCGGGCAGCCGCACCTGTTTTTATCGACGTCCATTGAAAGGCAATTTCAAAGAAGAGCACTCGACTTTTCATTACATTTGTTAAAGTAGGATCTCAACTGGGACTGGTTGAGTTGGTTTATGACTAAAATTGACTGTAGTTTCATGTAGGCAGATAAAACTGTTCAAGTACTCTAAAACAATTTCAAGTGCATTGCTTATGTCTTTTGGGAAAGTTTGAGGAGTTTTCGCTTTCATTTATTTCTATCAGATTGTGTTGATCAAGAAGGTACGTACACGCATTGCATTGATATTGTTAGTTGTGAAACAATTTACAAGATCTCAAGTTTCTCATAGTATGCAAACTACATTACTGACTTACAGGTAAGCTGTAATTATTTATAGGTAACATGTCCTGCAGAAGACTACACTCGCCCTCTTAACGTAGCAAATGAGCTTCATCATCAAATTGGACTCAAAACTTGATTAGTTGTCATCTCTTCACTACTAACATTAGTATGGTCCTCAAACGTAATCAGCTCACGATTTGTGATCTGTTTATATTTATAATTGTTGCTGCGGCTTGTGTTCAAATCGCTGTTCCTTGGAGTTATTTATTGCCACACCATTTGGCAAGCTGGTGCTCATCCGAAGTCAGCAGTCCTTAACTATTGTAGATGTACTTTCGAACTTCTATCACCAGCGAGTTCTTTAGAGATAGACGGTCCTGCTGTCCCACATATTAGCTGACTCTTCACCCTTGGTGTCTAATGTGTTGATGAAGTTACGCTTCATCGTTCTATACAATGTTATACTAACTTCGGGTGAAAGACTTACACAGATTGAAGAGCAATAGTACTTGGAGGTTTCAGAATCGAAAAGAATTCTACTTACATTCTCTTGAAGCACTTCCTAGGTCGGGGCGCGGTATCCCTGAAGCCGTCCATTCGTCTCCAGGTTTCTAATGTCAACATTTAGACTTTTCGCCCTTTACTGGCAATGGTGTCTGCCCCAGATGCTGAAATCATCGATGCTCTTAGGAGCGAAGCTGCTCCATTTTTCTGCATTTGTAAGGTAGGTAAAGTGGTTCCTTATCTGTTGAATCACTTGGGAATCCTAGGTAACCCTAGCAATTTGGAACGGTTGCAGCACGAAGTATGGATCTGCCTTCACCTACGGCATATTATCAATATAAGAAGTGTCATCACTGGGCACTGTCTCATAGAAAATCATGCGAAAGTTTGACGTGTATTGTAACGATATCTATAGGAGATCCGTCCACTTTGTGATATTTTCTCAAAAAAAAAAACAAAAAAAACGGGTTGACCGACTGACGGGTTGCTTTATTTCGAATCTCGAGCTGATTCAACCAGTGAAGGAACAGTTTCTTCTAGATTTGTGAGGCATTCAGTAGACATTATTTTGGTATAAGTATGTCATCGTCCCGAAAGCCCCATCAGCTTAAAAAAACCGAAACTAAGCTTCATCATCAAAACAAAGTTTCACAAACCAATTCATCGTCTTTCCCAATGATGAATAACTGGAAAGCCGTTGACCTTCTACAGATGTCAGTATGCATCTACTGTTGTGCTCACAAGAAACGCAATTGCCAATGTACGAGTAAGCCCTTAATGAGAATGCATTCAGTCCCAATGCAAGTTCGGGTCCTGATAAACTCCTCTCTCAAACCTTGCCTTGCGTGACCTTGGACACAAACAAAACTCGTGAATTCAGGCTTTCGAAAACGTTTAGAAAAACTTTGCACTCTCGAAGTAGTTTGGAGGCGCTGATTGTGTTCAGCGAAGCCTTGACGAAGATTCTTTGCTCCTACATCGACCGCGTATAACTCCACTTTGAAGCTCAACGCAAGTCTTTCTAACGAGTAGTGAAATTCAACGTTGTTGTCTTCCAGAAAGACACCAGTTCCGCATCCTTAATCGGTTTTGGAGCTATCTGTGCGGACCCGACTTTTTTTTTTAAAAAAAGAACCCTCAAGTGTATATGAATACACTTATGATGCCTCAGCATGTGTTAAAGTTTTTTGGAAAATGGGATAGAGAGCGAAAGATGTTTTTTGGAGTCAGTGGTTATTTCGTTATATGGGGAGACTAAATTCTTAGCGGAGGTTGGCTTGTTGTTGATTTCTAGTCAACTACTACTCTTACTTAGCTTTTGTTAACTGAAAAAATGAATGTCTTTTGAGAGCGGTTGGCATTCGATCACCGAACCTTCCGAATTGGATGCGGGTCCACTACCACTTGAGCCACAGCCACCCATTCTGGCGAATACATTCCTGGGCGCAGGGAAAGCCGATTTCGTATTTTTTTGCGCAGCAGTAGTTCTGGTCTCATCAGACGACATGTCCTAAGAGCAGAATTAAAAGACAGTCGGTGCGCAAGGGCACCAAAGTTCCAGTGCGCCTTGTACCAAAGACTACTTCTGTTTAAACGTAAATCGGATTTGAGAGCACTGCCTATGACATGAATTCATCAGTGCGTCTAGAGCATAGCCAAGCGCGCTAAATAGAGAAAGCCCTCAAGTAGCATTGGCTTATCGTTTTTTGTACGAGTAGTTGTAACGTATCTCCGTGGAACCTTGTTCAACTAGACCCCGACGCATAGTACATAATTTTTCTTATCATAACTGTGTAGATCCAAAGGACTCTCATTAATGACAAGCCTCATGTCTTCACGAAATCTTATTTACACTGCCTGAAAACTAACAGCTAATACAAAACTGCCTTTAAGCAATCATACTGGTACCATTCAAATTCCTCTCCTCAGTTTGAGAGGATTGACTGAAACGTTAACATACGAGTACTATCAACATAATAATTGTCGACAGTTGCGGTTGTTGTCGACACCCCTTAGCAGTGAGCTAACGCTGTTTTACCTGACCGAGTTACACATGCTGTCCAAAGTTGCGTTGTTGACAGCATCCTCAATGTGTACTCTTATGAGAATGCCCGAGGCGTAATCTTTCTCGTCTAGTGCTCCTTCAATTCTTCCCAGTAAATTTGAAAGAGCAAATTCGGAGAATCTTCTTCGTTATTACGCAAATTTCATCTAGAGCAGAGGACGCAAAGCAGTTCAAGGAAGTCAGACTTATTGTTCTGAAGCTTATGCTGAGCATATTTTCGATTTTCTGTTTCTATTACTGTTCGACAACATGTGCCCTGTATGTTGCCAGTACCAGGTTAGCAGTGAAGATTCTCTTCAGAGTTGGTAGCTGCTGGGTTATATCTTTTTGAAGCAGAAATACATGTACATATGCCACCAGTGCGACTTAAACCAAGCTGAGGAAGCAACTGAATATTTTATTGTCTCATCCTTCACCATGATATACCATCCTCGTATACCCGGTCCAGGGAGATGTGTTTCCAGTCTGGCTGTTATGCCACTTTTGTAGACTCTGACCAGCCGAGTGACCCCAGATTTGCAATTTTCTCGCATAAGATATTATAGAAGGCACAATTCGAACTCTAAATTAGCTTCTTATACACTACACGCTTCAATCTGTAAGGATTTAAGCCTTCCTCCAAATGAGTCAACAGTGACTTTTTTAAAAATATTCGGGTTCACTTCCGTTGGCGCTGCATATCTGCAGGAGTTTTTCTTATGTGAATACTTCAACTCAAAACATTTGTTGAGGCCATGGTTCATATTTCGAAGGTTTCGTTCTATGTTTCAGGGAAGTAATGACAGAATAGCTAAACTCCTCATTAAAATGTCCTTCAGTTACCCTGAAGAACTTTATGACGGCATGCAGTAAGCGACCTGCTATCGTTCTCAATGTCAATAACTTTTAGTTTATTTATTCATTACATAAAGGCATGAGAGACCTGCCCTTCGTTGTACTTCAAAGCACAATGGCAGTGAAGTGACAGTAAAATCCTATAAAAAATTTTGTCTATCGTTTCTGTTGGAAGAATTGATAAATACATCAAGTTTTAGCAACACAGTCTCTGCTCGGTTGGGCTTACTTGGATTGTGCTGGACTCTTTGATATATAAATGATAAAAAATTCTGTCGCAGAAAATCTGTTGTACTCATGTTAAATTCACATTTGACATAGTACTACTTAACGTTTATTCATTTACCCTACTCAGCCATGTAAAACTTTGCAGACACTTTGTTAGCTGAAGCTTATTTATGTTTGAGACTTACTAGATGCTTTCCCACAAAGAGATTGATTGTAAATCGCTGTAGAGTTTTTTAGAATGTCAATCACAATTACTGAACCAACAGGCGCCTCTGAACAAATAGATATAAACGAAACCATTTCCTGGCAATTTTTAACTACCGGAATGCCTACTAGCACTGGTAGCAGACTTACTATCTTCTTTTGACTCACAAAAACCTTCAGTAATTGCTATAATTTACACAAAGGACTTGAAAAACGTCCATCAAGATACGAGTACTTTGAAAAAGGAAATCTCAAATTGAAAGACCATCCCACAGCGTCTGTCTCTGAGAATCCGTACTCCATCAATGACTCCAAGTCAAGTTTGTTCCTTTATCACTCTCATATATGTGACATACTGCCAACTCAGTTGAAATATTTAAAAAAAAAAAAATAATTGCTTCCCTTTATTCCTTTGAAATATGACGAGCCAGCATTTCAAGAGGATGTCGTACTTCTCTTTCCGAAAATAAAACACACAAACGCATGAAGAGAAGGACTATCATTTTTATGGTTTCCATAACAACTGCCAGAACCCTCCACAACTCGGCAACTCGTGATTCTCATGTATAATTCATGTATTCGTTACTTGTTCCAATGCCTGCATAGATGCGAGAATATCTACAAATTACAACATGCATCCGCTCGACAGTCGATTTTTTCAGTCTGCCCCATTACGAGCTTCTTTACTCAGAAAACGAGGAATGGATAGCAAAACTATTGACTAATGTCAGCGCCATTGCTTATAGGTATTCCAGCCTCCACGTAAACATCTAAATATCTACATTCCGACCCCACTACCAGGCACAATCAGGGCGCGTGATGACACAAATCCTTATCGATTTTTTCAAGCTCCTTTCGGTTTTTTTTTTTGTTTTTGTTTGCTTCTTTTAAGCATACACTTTCCGCTTCCTTGCACAAAAAGAAAAACGGAAAATACAAAAAGGACGATTAAAACGCTCGCTGAGCAGCAGAAAGTGGTGGAAGTTGTACGAACAGCTGGTGGGGCGTTTTTCTATCCAGATACATAGATGCCATGGACCTGACCTTGAAATCTGTGTGCACTTTTACATGGAACAAGGATTAAAACAGCAAAGATTGAGTTGTTTTCACCTCTATTGGTTTTCTTTTCTCTTCGTTTTCTTTTTTTTCACTTTCCTTACCTCGGGTCTTAGGTAGTGACTTTTAACCTTCGACATGAAAGCCATTATCGGAATAGTTAATGATAGTGCGCGCGTAACAAATCTATACTATGCAGGAGCTAAATGAAATTTAAATTAACTTACCGACAGCGGACACTTTGTACCCGTAAGTCTTAAAAAGCACTTTACTTCAAGTTTTTCGTTATGGCCAGGATATTCATACCCCAACACAGAACGAACTCCTCTATCTAAGAGGGTGATTCTTGAAACTTACCGAATCGTTGCTGGCAAGAATATGCTGCATACTACAATATAAACCGAACAGGTGAATCATAGTGAAGGGCCATGGGCCGGTAAACTTTCAAGGTAAAGACCGGATCCTAGGACTATTGTCCAATTTGTGCGCCAAAAATTGTTCACCTTCGGATTTATGAATCCTTCTCCGCTTTGGTAAACCATTGTCTCCATTGGTGTGTAAGAGTGTGCGAAATTTTTTCGCCAAACAAATGGATATTAATGAGCCATAGTTACGGGTAGTCTGTTGCTTCTCTGCTGCTCTCTGCGAAAGAATTAATTAAAACAAGGATGTGAATGGGTGGGTTAAATGAATGGACACCCTTTACTACAACTTATAAGGGAGAGAACAAGCAAATAAAACCGTCAACATAAAACAAATGGATTCTCGCACAATCTCGCCTACTGTGCACGTACTGCTTAATATCCCCAGCCACCCCCTGGAATATGAACGAAAGATTGACTTGCCAGGACCGTATTCGGATATTGTGTTCTTGCGGAGGGTTCTCAGTTCAGTTTACCATAAGCAAATACACGAGCGTATGTAGTAGTTTGCTGTAGTGAGGGGATTTTCCGAACAACATTTGAGAGGATGCGCTACAAATATAACTGTAGCGGATGTTTTCTGCTCCGTACAGATAAACACGTTTAAAGCATTTGTTTATCCCTTAAGTAAGAGATGGTCCTGTTTTTTTTTTCAGATACCGGATTCGAGGACTTTTTAATTACTAAATAGCTTTTTCTGGATATCCCTAGAATGCACTTACCGATACAATTGATGAAGTAGGTAGATACAATATTTTTCCTACAATAGACAATTTGCACAGAAAAACAGGAAGCCTTGCGGGATTAGATGCTAAAAAATAAAACAGGCGTATCTTTGTTATGTATATCATACTTAAAAAATACAGCTAACAAGTTAATACTGAAACTAATAAATTATTTTCTGTAGATGGTAAGCAAAAGAGGATCAAATAAAAGATGATGCTGTCCGTTCAACAGTTGGTTTCGAACTTTATTTCGAGGTTGACAAATTTATACATATGAACAGTTGTTACATTTGCATCATACGATACTAAATACATAAATATAATACATCAATACAATGAATGTTAATACATAAGGAAATACGTTATTACGACTGTAATGATAATTGAGTGGAATTTTCGACTACAATTCGGCCATTCCTGATCAGAAATCGCCTCGATTTACATGAATATTAATTGTTTGATACATTCAACACCAATGACTTAACGTAGCCCTACAGAAAATAGTCAACCGGTGGTAAATCGCACGAACGAGGCGGCCATTCGACTGGCCTTGTCTTGAGATAACACGCTCACCATACTTACTCTTCAATAAATCGATTGTAGCGTGTGCTGTGTGGCTTGTGGCATCATCCTGTTGAAACCACATGTCGTCCAAGTCCATATCTTCCGATTCGGACCAAAAATAATCGGTGATCATGGTGCGATAACGCTGACCATTCACAGTAACGTGACGATCGTTATCGTCGACGAAAAAATATGGCCCAATAACGCCGCCTGCATGCAAACCGCACCAAGCAGTTATTTTTTGTGGATGAAGTAGTGATTCATGAAGCACATGTGGATTTTCACCCGACCAATAACGCATATTTTGCTTATTGACGAACCCATTGAGCCAAAAATGAGCTTCGTCACTGAAGATGATTTTGCGATGAAATTCATCATCTTGGTGCATCTTCTACAGAACCCAATCGGAGAACGTACGTCGCTTCAAATGGTCCATCGACTTCAATTCTTCAGTCAGCTTGATCTTGTATGGATGTACACCAAGATACTTACGCAAAATACGACATAATGTGGTCTGAGCGATGCCCAATACTTGAGAACGGCGTGGAATTGAATTGATCATTCGGTACGGGCGCCTGAACGGCAGCGATATTTTCGACACTGCGACCAACCCGTTGTCTCACTGACACGGCAACATCACACAATGAATATGTAGACTCAAATTTTTCCACTAAACTTGTTATTGCCTGTCTACTAAGGCGAGAATTACGACCGAAAATTGGAGTTAACGCTCTTAAAGTTGCAGTCACCGACTCCGAATTTCGGAAGAAAATTTTTATAATTTTCAGACGTTGCTCGTTCGTGTACTTTACCATGATGAAAATGTTGAGTTTACTGACAGTGACAGTTTGAAAGAGTCCGTTCACAAATTAAATTCAAAGTTGTCAAGTGCCTATTAGAAAACCCTTTATTTAGGCAATAGTTTTTTATTGGCACCTGCAGTAGTGACAATATTTTTAACTACAGCGTAATCACCTACTTTATAGCGATGAGGTTTTTTGTGGTTTTTATCATACTGATTTTTATTTTTCTCTTGATTGTGAATGATTCTAAGACGTGCCTTTTCTGTTTCCTGAACTATGTTTACTGGGTCTTTTTGCAAAATTTCATGTTCTAAATACTCGCGGACCATATCATTGCCTTCGCCACATTGGAGAACACCGAAAAGCAAGACACTTGGACATACACCTGTGCTCCTATTTAATGTGCTGTTTATGGAGAATTGAATTGTATCCATACGTTTTGGCCACTCACTTGGGTCGTCTTCGGATTCTTTTGATAACATAGCCGTCAAGAGCCTGTTTATCCTCTCCACCTGTCCATTAGATTGGGGAGAATGAGTGGCTACTTTTATATGTGTCACATCAACATCTTTACAAAATGACAGAAATTCATCAGAGCAAAACAAGAACCACTATCCGAAATCAATCGCTTTGATCGGCTGTAATTTAAAAAATAATTTCGTAAACTCAGAATGACTTCTCTAGAACTTGTCGTCTTCACTGAATTAAGCTTGGTAAATTTAGTGAACGCATCCGCTACCAGAAAAATATATTTCTTCAGATTTTTCACACCAGTTGGAAGGGGACCGTAATGGTCTACATGAAGTTTATCACAGGGTTTGTTACCCTTTGGAATACTATGTAGTTCACCTTCCATTTTTCCAGATGGAACCGCGAAGTAAATACATTTTAGACATGACTTGATGTAGTCTCTGATTTTCTGCTTCATCGACGGAAATCAATAGGTCTTTCTAAGATGTTCGAATACTTTATCCGCACTCATATGACAAAGTCCATGATGATGAGTTTGGGTAATATTTTTTTCCCATTTTATCTTGAATATAAAAAGCAACATAAACTTTACATTTCCGGTATATGAGACCATTAACCATTTCGTAAAATGGATGCTGTTTGTGTTCCAATATGTTAGCGATGTTCTGAATGGTCATGTCCTGATTTTGGGCAGAAGTCAGTGCATATTCGAATGAATCAGTTTGTACCAAACGGATTTTATGACACCTACTAAGGGCATCGACATGGTTCATTCTGACTGAATCTCTATGCGCTACTGAATAGTTATATTCCTGGAGCTCTAAAGCCCACCTTGAAATTCGAGGATTGACTTACAATCAGTAATAATTTTAAAGTTAATACCCATTAAGTAGGTCCTAAATCTTCGTAACACATATATGATCGCAAGCGTTTCGATTTCAAAGGAATGGTATCTTGACTCTGTCGGTGTTGATCTCTTGGAAAAAAAAGAAGATAGGACGCAACTTCTTATCTGACTGCTTTTTCATTGAAATTCTACCAAAACCCAAAGAGCTAGCATCACACTGCAGTTCGGTTTCTGCCTGTGGAGAATAAATGCTCAACACTGGCGCTTGTAGTAATATTTGCTTTAATAACTGGAAAATGCCAAATTGGAATTTGACATTTTGTTTTAATAGATCATATACTGATTTTGATAAAATATGAACATAACCCAAGAAATGAGTGAAGCTCCTTGGTGTTTTTTGGAGTAGGGAAATTTTACACAGCAGCTAAGCCATCAGAGTTGGGTTTTATACCATTTGCACTGACTTCATAACCAAGATACGTAATTTGTTCTTCCATAAAACGACATTTGTCATATCGGAGTTCTAAATTAAAATCCGATACTATTTTGGCAACTTTCTGTAGAACAGCAAAATGCTCTTCTTTGGATTCAGTGACTATGAGTAAATCATAAGCAAATTTTCAAAGTATCTTTAAACGACGACACAACAGTTTCTATAGGGCTCAGTCCGCGGCCGTTTCCGATACGTTTTTTGACTTCTCGGATTCATTTCCAGCTTTAAAGACAAAGGGTCTTATCTTAACACCACTGAGCCAGAAAGAGTGCACATAAAGCTTTTTTACAAATTCAACAGTAATTCCGATTTTAAAATTGACAAACTTAGGCTTGGACTCCAATTCCAAGCTTTGTTTGTAGCATAAAATTAGTGACGAATCAATCCAAAGGGAAGTGGAAATAAAATCACGAATTTCCTCAGTTGTAGTATATAGCAAAAAAAAACACCAAACATGATACCATTTGTAATTCATCGCAATTTTAAGGTCGGTACAACGAGAATTTGTCCCAATGATGACTTTTCTCTGCTTTGCTGATTGATGTTCACTTTGAACCTCTATACCAAATGGTTGAGGTACGTAATGAATTGCAGCAGAGGTACTTAGCATCGAGTTGTTATCATTTCTCATGCAGTTAAAAGAAACATAAAAAAAAGTTTTTTTTTAAAAAACATTTATGGAGGTTGGAACCTCTTTATTCTGAGTCTGATTAAGAACTAACTTACAATAGAATTCAACTTATAATCTAACATACGAGTAGTGCCCATGCACTTGTTGTCCAGTGCTTATGCATAACTCCCACAGGTATTTTCCTGTTTCGGCGTCGCTACGTGATGGAATGCAGCTTTGCAACGGTAGGTCCCCTTCTTTTTCATCATTGCTGCAGCTTTTGTGCCTAAGCTTGGGATCCAGATGAAGCGTCAGCAAAATTTGGATCAGCGTGTGGGAAAGATCATAAATCACGTTTTGCTGATGAAGTTTGCATTAACTTATGCGAAAGCTGTCGCTGGCTTATCACGGGCTCATCTATTTCATTTTCAAGACTCTTCCTCAGTGGTGAAAGTTTCTTATTGACCTGGCTGTGGACATCATCATTGATTCTATTGATGGGAATTCCTCCTGACTTCCAAATCTGCTGCGTCCTATTTTTCTTGAAACCTTTCGATCTCATTTCTTCCGTATTTCCGCAATAAAACCGTGTCATTTCTATTTTTATTATTTTTTATTTTTTTGCTTTTTATTGAAAAGGCGGGTAACGTAGTAATCTGAAAAGTGTAAAAAGAAAAACGGTAAGCTATAAACTTGTTGCAAAATTTGAGTTCCAGAAAGATTGATTTGCATTACGATGGAATTTCAATATGCACATTGTTTGTTAATTTATTGTTGCTATTACTTAGAAATCTGCAATAAAAAGTTTTTAAATCGAAAAAGGATTTCAACTCAGTACTATCCTACTACAGCTGCATTGGCTATGGAAAAATCTAATTTTAAAATAGTTTCTTTCCTATTACATGATCCTTAATTACTTCCTTTTCTCTCCTTGGCGTTATGTTCGTTTTCTTTTTAATTTGAATACAAATATTGTAGTTCTTTCCTTCCATTTTTCTGTTATCTTGTTTTCAATGGACTTCCTCTGCACGAAACTAGCAGATTAACTACTTCCTTGATCACCTTGGGACATCAGCTTTCGTCCTTTGGTGACATTTAATTTATTTTCTCTGAACTCGGCTCAAGAAAAAATGGCATAACCATTGCGGTTTCACGAAGGAACTGCTCCGAATGCCATTTCGAATTTCACTCAAAATTGTGACGGCAATGGAATTTTTCCATACAACGGACTATGAAGAATTACATATATGCAACTGTAATTAATTTTTTGCCGATACTTACGAGTGCGGCAATGCTATATTCCATAATGAAGTTGGGTTATGGAAACAAAGGAGTATGAAACCCTGTTACAAGGTCTTCTTGAATTATTCATCAATCCCAGTAAAAACGGTTGGAGATACTTGTTTTTAAAGACCAGCTATAACAAATTTGTATGCAGGTAGGGCAGTAAATCTGAATATGGTTGTTTACGAGTGTGGAGAACCTACTTTCGTACAATTCGAAAATGCATATGACCATTCCAGTTGTACTTGGGTCTTATTGAGTAATTTCTACATAAGGTAACAAGCTTTTGTACTGGATATTTAGTAAAAATTGTCCAAGCTCCTTCTGCGTTCGATAGTTCCATTCGATTCCCTTGTGAATTATTCATTTACGAGTATTTGAAGGTTAGAAAATAGATTTCGACATGAAAGAGAATGCCATCCGAACTGTTTCCTTGGAAACAGCTGTTTGTCGTTGATTGGAGACCTAATTGATGTTGTCTTTGAATTGGAGTATTCTATTTTTTGGGATACTTGGGGCATTGCGACCTAAAAGATCTTTTGCGCCCCAAAGCCAGTTTAAGATGAAGGATGAGCTTCGACTTTCCTTATAAACTTGGGCATTACTATGGTGGAGATGCTTTGCAGTTTCTAAATTTCCCGAAGAATGTAATGCCTCCTTATAGCGGATAGAGGCACTTAATCACAGTTTCCTGATTAATACTGAGTTTATCTAAGTTAAATCGAAGGTGGCAGTGAAGATATCATCCCTTTTGAAGTTAACAGATTATTGGGACTTCTTTTGGTTGGGTTTCGAAGCTCTTTTAGCCTGCGGAAGATCCAGTATATTCTTCCAATAGGATAAACACACATCTCCCATGTTTTGAATTATAAGTCTGACAAACCATTGCTTACAGCTCTCGATAGTTCTAACGTCTATAAGCTGACTGGTCTGACCGATCTAGTTCTTAAGAGCATCACCATCGATAGACGCTTAGTATTTCGGTTTTATCCTAGATAACAAACTTGTTGGGACTAAACACGTCATATAGAAACCCTCTAATGCGGAAGGCTTTCTGGAAGTGTAAAGGATATCTCGGCATGACATGGGGCTTGTCATCACAAATAATCTTATGGATCTACTCGACCAATAATATGCTATGCGTCGGTTGTATTGTTGAAAGCGCTTACACGAAAACATATTACTGCTGCTTTTACCAAACTCCAAAGCACCATCTGTCTCGACTGGGGCTTTACCTGGCACGTCTGGGTCTCCAATAGATGGGTTGATGGATTTCCTTCTCCTTGATGTAATTATCATTATCTGCACTCTCAAAACCAGGAGGTAATCTATGGCACAACCTGCAATAGAACTTTGCTCACCTTTTGACTCTGGTCTTATGAACATGCCATCTGATGCAATTTTTCCGGAATTTTTGTTGCAGAAAAAATACGTCAGGGCTTCACGGATGACTCAAAAATCGATTTTTACTCCTCGTCAGGAAAACTTGAGTCTGTCTTCTATGCGGAGATATTCGCAATCGTAATGGCAAAGCACCATAATGTACATAATTGGTGGAGGGGGCGAAGTATTTACATCTGTAGCAAGCTGCGCTTAAATCCCTGCCGGATCTTTATACGACTTCCATGCTAGTTCAACAATACAAGACCTCACTGAAGGCAGCCGGAAGGCTGCATTTACTGTATCTTGTTTGGTTCGCCGATCATAACGGGGTTCATTGCCCATGAATTAGTCAAATAAGGCTCAGAGGGAAGTTTTTCAGCCCTAGGTTAGGTCTACTACTAATAGTTGGGTCTCATATGAGCATAACTGCAGATGGCATTACATGACTCTCCAGGTTGCTGACAGACCAAACGAATTCTTTCCGACGTTGGAATACTTTAGTTGGCTACTTACTGGCGTTATGACGAAGTTTTTACTAAGCATTTACGCGTGCTGGACACGAGTTATACAACATCATGCGACGCTTGCTGTGAAAGTAATGTAGACACCGCGGAACGTTACCTCTGTGAATGTTTGGCCAACGCTGGCATCAGGCTGTAGGTATTCGGCGCTGACTTGGTGGGTACTGAAACTGAAGACATTTTATCAATGAAGCGCTTACTGACCATTCTTCAAGGGACTGAGCAGTTTGAATTAGAAGAACATACAAGCAATACATTTGAATAGTTCTTTACATAAATGGTCTGTTCCGACACAAGAAAGAAAATAGGTTTTTGTCTATAACTACTCCTAGACACTGAACTCTATGGAGAACTCTATAATTGCATCGTATAGAGATATCTGGTTAAGACCCATCTTTCGTCTACGATTAAAGGAGTTAGTACAGCCTTACGGGGTTGATTGAGGGGTTTTTTTCCAACGCACCAGTCAGACCCTACTTTTACTACATTTTGCATTCCGATGATGAGCAATCGTTTTGTAGCCTAAATTTTCTAGTTTGACTAGTTGGTAGTCATTTCCAAGTGACCACCGAAGAGGTGAAAGAACAACCTCTTGAAGACAGCCTTTGGGCTGAGAGAGTAATTGGTGACTCGTTGGATGAGGTGGTTATTCTATGGCCTTCAAGCATTGTTCTCACCCATCAGCTAACTTATCAGGAACGCAGTATGATTTAACAATCCTGTTGAGATATGCGCAGCAAGCTCTAACCAATCTCGATTTAGTGATGAGATATATTGTCTGTTACAATATTAGACGCAGGTAAAACTTACGCTTGGAAGACGGATTTGTGTATGCAGAGGGCCTGTATAATAAAGACTACACTCGCTGTGAAAAACAAGGATTCACTCTTGTGTCTGAGGTCTTACGTGTTATGAGTATAAAAATTGCATCGAAAACTTAAAAGGCTTCCATAATACCTAGAAGGGTGACTGACATTCTGAAAACCATTCTGCTGGGAAGAACCATTATGGCCTGGTGTTTTGTAAGTTTATGGTTATTCACGCAGATCATGTACGGGTTGATCTTTAAGATGGCTAAATTTGGAGAGAAAGCCAGTTCGTTTTTCACTTCTTCCGCTTCCCATTTCGGCAAGTGCAATGCTGTTCCTTTTCACGTAGTTCGTCTACTGAAGATTGCAGTAGATGGTATCGGGAGGCAATGGGTCTTATCCTTCAAATTTATGGATTTCACAGAGAAAGAAACTTCTTCCTTTTTCCAACTTCTTACTAAGAAGGTCCAGTATACTGGACTTATTCAGGGTTGCGTCGCCAATTTAGTTTTTGAGTAGAAGGGTCAGATTATTGGCAACTTACCCACCTAACACAGCTCTGGAAGAGGGTTTCTGACAAGGCCGAGTAGACACTGATGGTGTCACTTAGGCTGGGGTTGAGCAGACAAAACTTATTTATCAGTGTCTGTGCTGTCGATGGCTCCGGGGGTTTTCGAGCTTTTGGTTCTTGGTGGGGCTCAGAGATTTGGATAATTATATGAAAAATTTGGTTCCCAGTAGTCAGAGAGACGTCCAGCTTAGGCTTGTTTATTTAAAAACTCCTGCGATTACTAGACCTACCGTACGCAAGAAAGATATTTTTAAGGGTGCGCCTCAGCCAAGCTGATCCTCGGCACGGTCCGGATGACATCTTAATCTAGTCCAGGGGATGAATGCGGAAAATAGGGTCATAAACTCTTAATATTCGCTGCTCAATTGGCATGAAGGTAGTAGATCTTATTGTTGCCTGTACTGGAAAGCCCCTGATAGTCCTGATACTTTATGATATCCATCTCATGGCAGGGGTAATGACTGCGTGTGCATATCTGTGTTGCAGTTTTTGTAATTGTTTTTAGAGTGACTTTTACACAGAAAATCGATACTGCCCAGAATGATACATAAATTCTACGCTTCGTTAGGAATACGGGTGGTGATGCCTTTAAGCTCTAGATGAAGTAGCCACCTAAGCTGTCAATCGTGTCGACTAAAAGCCCATTTCTAGTACACAAATAGTCGATCACGTCAAGGGCTGCCTGCGTTTTAGAGCAGATAAACGCTAGACATAATCCAACAGAGAGTACAGCCTCATCATCTGCATATAACTGAAAATAGAAGTTACAATCACTGTGTACCCCCGCATCACATACCTATCCGCTGTCAGCATTTTCAATCACGGTGTTTTTCAAAAAATTACTTTTACCACAAAACTAATGATTCATCTGCATGGTGTTGTCTGGCCGACGGAAAGCACGTTTAGTGACGATGAAAATGTGCATCTCATTCGCCTTCTAGTCAAGTGTCCCCTCAATTATGCAAACCAGATTTTGAAGCTCAATCTCACAGGATGTTTTGCGTTGGTTGGCATGTTGCAGCTTGGATAGCGAATGAATTTGCAAAGCAGTTGGGCCCACATAGAAGTCTGAATGATAGCTCTACAGGTGTCAGGTTAGCATTGAAGATTATCTTCGGAGTTTCCAGCAGCAAGTCTATATCTTTTTGTTGAATAACTGGATATATGTATGTATGACATCGGCGTACTTGTTGGGTTTCTCCTTCACCACAACCGATTACAGATACCACCTACCAAGTGCGTTGTTACCCAGCTCACTAGCTGGTTTGGTAATAATAGCTGGTTGTGGCCTGACCTGAGGTTATAAAGAGCATTGACGGAACTTTCTCGACACTTGATCAGAGCCATTCTACCGCGCAAGCAATAACCTTACAAGTACCTACACATCAACTCCATCGAAATAAAGATGGCTGTTTTCTATGGCGATCACTTCCCTGTAGAGAGCATCCTAAGACGTATTTTCACTGGTTACCTGATAGATGGTCACACTTTAGCTTTTCATCGTTGTTTAAAGTGAAAGGCCGGGCTAACTTCGCATTGTAGTCCTTTGTAAATATACTGTTATTGTGAATTCTGTGCATAATAAAATAATTTTCAAATTCTTCGAAGCTTTTGCATCCGTCAGATGCCATGTTTCTTCGTCTGTCTTAAAGTACAAAAGAGGAACTCACTTAAGTATGGGGAAAACTCCTCGTGAATTTATATTACAAAAGACGCCCTTGCTTGGGAACAATGTTAAGATATTTTGCCAAGTTTGTCTTGAGTGCAAAGCTAAACAAGTCCTTAAAGAAACTTCCCTTTATTTGGTCTTCAAACTTTTCCATTCAATCCAATCGGAAGATTATTCGTCTCATCATCGTTATCTGTTTATGGGTACGAGTACTTAACTTTTTGTTCAAAATAATACTCAGGGACCCAGGAAAATCAATAAATCTTACTCTCCTCGTATATCGGAATATTAAAAAGCCACCGTCTTTCATGGGAACATAACTCATCCTTGTTTCCCTCCTCAACCATGCGTGTAATAAAAGAATAAAAAAAAAGAACAAAAGTTAAAGGCATTATTCCACATGTGTCTAGGGTGTCTTCTATGTTGTCGATAACCCTAGATTCGAAAATCATTCACATTGCCTGGTGAATAAATTACGAGTATCCTTGCCACATCATAAATAAACTGCCGCGCAGTACCGACATCAAATAATTGATGAAACCATTTCCATTAGCAATTTTCCAATAAAAGACGCGCCAACCTCAAGAGGGAAAAGATCCGACTCTGGCTTGGAAAATCCTTCCAAAAAAAAAAACAAAAATTGAAAAAATCATTGCACGAGTAACTGCCGTTCCCTGTATACATACTCAGCTATTAGCAGTCACAGATGAATGCCGACAGGATTTATGGGTGTTACCACAAAAACCACGTCCACCTTAATCAAACGTCATTAAAGAAAGATAATCAGCCACCCAGTGAATGTACTGTTTTTGGCGATTACACTTTGTCGGCTTCAATGCGACACTGAAACCACCAGAAACTCCCAGAAGCCAGTCAGCACTAAATGGCAAATGACATTCATCACCGCACTCATACTCATATGCGTTCTCATACAATGGTTCGAGTAATGGTCCATTCCCAAGCCACTGATGAACAAATACTATATATCATTCGGATGAAAATTTAGGTGAACAGATTAATGAAAGTCGCTGCGAGATTAAATGGAATATGACCCAAAATTTCGCAGACGAAAACCGACAATAGCGCCTTTGGTTTCCAAGATTTGATTAAATGCTCGTCGTGACTTTAATTTGGAGTTGTATCTGGAGTCGCAGTCGGAATCAGTTGTGCGTCATTTGAGTCATTGCGTAGAGGTGAGAGTTTTTGCTTGGATAACCTTCAAATTCTTAAGAAAGCGGAAGAGGAGTGGGTGTCCTTTTGTGGATTTTCCGAGAGGAATGCGTGTGTGATTTTCATAATTGAGATGTTTTTGGAGAAAGTACACGTACATATGCGGTCTCGCCAGACTATAAAGAAAGGGTTATTTTAGCGATCCTTGTTTCGGGATAAGAAGATGCAAATTGAATTGGAAACAAATGTCATTTGAATGGAATGTTTGATGGAGATTTTGCCAGATTAAATTTGCGTTGGATTCCTTGCAAAGGAGTATAACCGACGTCAAGCTACCCAATCAACAGAAATTGGATATTTTTTTGCAACATAGACCTTGCTTATTGGTATCCTATCTAACTCGATTTGACTTATACCTACAAGGTGGTACTATTATTGGCGATAATACCAAATCCAAGATAGACAAAACCCCAGGATTATTTATTCAGTGGCACAGGATGTTTTATTTCTTAAGTGTGGAAAAATTACGCTGACTGATCTGTAATTTCCGACAGCAATGTCGATAGTCAGCGTATTTGAGTAACATAAGACTCTCATAGCAGACAGTCTTGCAGTAGGGTGTTACTTTGAATGCAACCCCACTTTTCGTTTTAATTTTAACACCGACTGCAAAAAGGATCTAATAAGACTGCCTCTTATAGAGACTTTTGCGTAAGATGAAAACACTCGGTGAAATAAGTTGGCTGGTCTAAGTTCTCTACCGGAGTAAAACAGCCAGACTGGAAACACTCAGAAAATCTGACACTGAATCGAGAGCATGGACTCAACTGATTACCTGCTCCTATCACCGACGCTGAATCATAGGTTGTGGGGGTAGATGAACTCATCAAATACGCGGTGTGTTCATTTAATGGTTTCGATCACTCTGAAATCGACAGTATAAAGGTAAAGACCAGGTGTCTGATTCTGAAGAGAAACTTCACAGGTTCTGGCGCCTGCAAAATACTAATAGTAAGTGTTGCCTTTATACCAAAAATCGGAAAAGGTACTCAATTATAATATCATCGAATGGCTAGTATTTCACCCTCTTTCGTAGAAAGATGAATAAAGGTTTCAGAGGTGAAATGCCTACAGTACAAGCACCCACTATGTCAGCAGCGATTAGCTGCAGCCATATGCGAACGTACGCCGAAGACTTATGGAGAAAGTGCTCCGCGGTGTTCTCACCATATCCACTGAAACAATGGGAGATATTGTAACACTTAAATCCAGTACACTTAAGTGCTTAGCAAAAGTGTAGTGGTCGTCACGACACCAGTAAGCAGCTTGAAGTCTTTCCTAGTGAGGGAAAGCTGGAAGTCTGCTGACATGTTAGAGATGTCGGAAAGCATTCGTTTGGACTGCTGGGCATCTGGAGAGTCACGCCATCTTCAGTTATGCTCATATGAAACCGAACTGTCAATGAAAGCCCTAATCGATGACGCAGACAGTGTGCTAATGCAGATTCGAGCTCTAAAAAACTCATCTCTGAGCTTTACGTAGCAATCTCATCAGAGATTTCATTTCCCGTGATCTCACTGTGATCTGGGACCCAGATAAAACTCAGTGAATTCAACTTTTTGACTACGCTCAGTGAAGTCTTGCATTCCCGAAGAATCTTGGAAGTCGTAAGAAAGCTCAGCAAGTCTTTAATCGCGGCTTGGGTGTTGCCAAAGATACAAATGCTTCGGTATATCCGCTGAACAGACAGACGCAAGTGTTCGTAACAAGGATTGAGATCTAATGTTGTCGTCATCCAGAAAGGCATTAGTGCTACACCTTAAATCGGTTTCAAAGCCATCCGTGAACAGTTGACTTAATTTTTTCTGGTTCAGATTCTTCCCGAAACCATTCCTTGGCACGGGGAGAGTCGATTCCGTATTTATACTACAGATGTCTCATGTTTTTAACGTAAGTACTTGCCGTGTGGGCTTAAACTTACGGGATGCCCATACATCCATGGGAGCAAGGATACGCCTTGCCATCGCTCACCAAACATTTTCACTGTTTCAGATACCAATTCGGAACTGTGTTGCCGGCACAAGTTCCACCCTTGGTGTAAGTCGAGGCCGACCTAAAACCTCTTACTGCTCTTAGGGTCGCAGCACCCAGCACTTATTGCAACTCCACATTGAGTCAACCAAAGGAAAACCAAAGGAAGACCCTTCCCGCGATTTTGGGTTTAAACCACAGCTCCCACAAGGGGGCCTACCTCTAACAAGTCAGGCCCGGACCGAGATCCGGGGGGCTCCTGACTCCCATGGTACCGTGATTTAAGTCCTGGTAGGGACTACCGGTGGTCCAGCCGCCAACAAGACCTATGACCGGCAACTTGTGACTGATCGAATCTTAGCAACCTTCGGTAGCGTCATCTGAAGATGTTTACGATAAGACCAGTACTTTGCTCTGCCCCCGTTCATTACTAGACAACGTCATTAAAAGGCGAAGCCTTGATAATTGGGCGGGGGCCCCATATTTATACTACAGCAGAAATTCTGGTGTTATTAGATCAGACCGCATGTCCATAGAAAAAGAGTCTCCGCGCCAGCTCCAACGCGTATTGTACCAAAAGCTACTTCTTCTGTAAACGAAATATGGCTTTGAGGGTTTAGCCTAGGATATGATGTCAAAAGGAGGGAGATTCATCGGTGCATCTAGAGCAGAGCCAGGCGTGCTAAGGTAAGCTCAAGTGGTAGTGTATTGGCTCCAAATCAAACGAAAGACATTCATTTTTTCAAGCAACTAAAATCACGTAAGATGAGTGGTTGCCTAGAATACAACGACAAGTCTAATTACACTAATAATTTAGTTAAATAGATGCTCCCAACTTGAATGTTAAGTTCTTAAAAAAAAAAATACCGAGACAGACCGTTCGTTGGAGTCAACGAATATTCTTGTCCCATCAGACAACCGAGGCATAGGAGATAATAGAACTGGTCATAGCTATGTACGAGTAGATCCAAGAGAACCTTCTTGTTGACAAGACCAATGACTTTCCTAAAGCTTCTTTACGCTCCCAGAAACCCTATAGTGCCTCAAAGCACATCTGTGCTTAAAGGTTAGCACGACACATTTAGTCCAAAGAATTGTGTTATCCAGAACGATACCCAAATATTTAGCTTCATTGGATAATGATGTCTATAACCGCAAAATGCGGCAAACCAGCCTATTTCCAACCCGCCAATAGCCGATTACGACTGCCTACGCCTTGGAGAGCTCACCTTCGCTAGGTGTGATCCAACAGAAAGCTACATCCCCTGCGAATTCCAGAGCGTGAACTTTGGATATGTTGAGTCGACGTATATGCACCATAACAATGGTGATAAGACGTGCCTGTTGTATCTCGACATAACATATTGCCTATCAAGGTTCTTTTCACTAGCATTGCTCTTATTCACAACACTAGTGACTCGTCTACGTCGTGTTGTGTGGCTTAGTTACATGGCGTCAAAAATTGCCTTGTCGTAAGCACCCACAATATCGATGAAAATTCCCAGGGCGTCTCAATTCTACCCACCTGATTTTCTAGCTTGGTTTCGCAGGAAATTCCTCTTTGGCCTTGGGCAAAGATCCTCTTCATGCTCTTCAACATGAAGGAAACAGACTGATGGGTCCGAAGCTAGCTCTTGGTGAACGTATAGTATTTCGTGTCGGTTTTCGGTATAAAAGCTGCTCTTACTGCTAACCAGGGGTTTTGTAAGTATGCCAGTTCCGGGCTATCACTGAAGATTCCCTTTTTTTGTAGAACTGGATATACATATGAGTATACCATCGATGCCAGACAACTGGAAGCCATCAGAGGAAGCAAAAGCGTGTTTGGTGGCATCATTCGTCACCATTGCCGATAATTGCTACCATCTGATCTACATTGCCGTTTTTTCGAAGCAGCAAACACAACTATTGATATCTTTCTAAAGTCATCGTGCCGAAGAGCGGAAAATTGAAATACTTCGAATTTGTGGTTAACCAACAAGGAATGACGAGGTCGCACATAGAGACACATCCACGGAAGTGTCCGCATTAAGAAACCGATAGTGGAGAAACAACAAGCTGAGCGTATCAACTGTTTTTGTCATGTTTGACAAAGATCAGGGGAAATCCGGTCCAAAATGTAATAGAGGGTCAGGTACAAAACTATTTTCAAGGAAAAAGCCGAAAGAAAAATAATTGGATAGTTCAAATGCGAAAATATCAGCAAGTTATTGGCCTCACTAACGAGGTGATCCAAAATACAGCGGTCTGTTAAATGGTTCCGGGGTCCGCAAATTTAACCAACCCCACAAGCAGCGCAGTAGCAATACGTACAGATACGTAGTTCTACGCATCATATATTTCAACGATTAATAAAAGAAGAAGAACATAGAGAACCCTTTTAAGGCATAATGACAACTATTGAGTTTGAACCAAAAGCTGTTATTCATTATAAGCACTTTTTCATTGCATTATGTTTCAAAAACCACTTCAGGCATATCGCGTCACACATTATTTTTGCCGAGGCGCATCCTGAAGGTTCAGTTTTGTTCCATTCTTATAAGCATTTGTCGATTAGTACGTCACCTCGCCAGAGTATTTTGTAAATTATTACCATTCACCAACAACATTACCAGAAGTAATCCTGTGGCGTTATCATGCTAGAACTACATATTATCCGGATCAATTGTCTGGTTACGCTGGCCATTGATTATAATGCAGTGTAAAGGCCACAGGAATGCGTTTTTGTGGGTGTAATTGCATCTTATGAGTTTCGTCTGGATTTGCCTCACTCCATTCAGCCAAAGTGCCCCTACTCATGAAGCTGACTTTGATGACAGCCCAGTTTGCGAACTCCTGTCGCAAGTCACGGTTTCGTGGATTTCGTTCTCGCATCAGCTGGATAATATAGAATAGAGTGTACGTAATACGAAACTTTTTCACAACACGACAAACAGCGTACTCAGTTGATTGAGTATAATGACCAAAAAACTAAAGGCCGCTTTTCAAAATAAATTTCACTGATACGAAGGCATTCTTCTAATATTAGTCTATTCATGATGATTTGTCAAACAATACTGAGTATAAATGTCGAAGAACAGTCAAAAATGACAAAACACCTTCTAGATGCTACCCACTTGAATGTCAGTTACAAGAATTCGTTTTCATCCACCAATTCACAATCTATCGAAATCGGTTAAAGTTAACAAATCGATCAACTGACGATTTTTTTTTCATGAGTATATAGTACGAGTACATAGATACTCGTACTGTATGTAAATGTTTCTGACTAGGTGATACCTAAAAAGTGGATATTTGTTAGCAACAAAACGTCCAATTGTATAGGCAAAAAGGTTAGCTGTAATCGTTCCTTTAAACAACTCACACAATGAAGACATTTCCCGGGAAAAACTCCCTCAAAGGTATACAAAAGCTCGCCGGAAGGTCTTTGTGTAGTAATGAGGGATGTAGACGCTTTGTCTAGCGACAGACAGTGAATTTGTGGTTTCTTTCTTTTTGTTTAAATAAAAATAGGCATCCCCCACAGGATGTTGATGTCTGTAGCTAAATATTTGATGAACAGGGCAGATATTTGTAAAAATTTGACTTAAATTTTGAATAAGGCTTAAAGAGCACTTTTTGAATGAACTTTTAAATCCTGCCAAAAGGTATTCAACTAAAATTATTTGAATGTATACCGAAGGCTTATATATTGAGTGGCCGCACTCTTAGTAAAAAGAGCACTAACGGATTAAGTCTGTTACCAAGTGATGCCACGAATTATGGGCGTAGGATTCCTTCCAAAAACAGGAAACCGATTTTTCATCTACTCGTATATATCTATATAACTGCAACTTCTGCAGAAATCAGTGGAAGAGGCACCTTACTCCTTACAGCCTTTTTTTTAGGAAATTGTGGAAATCACTGGGTGCTAAACAGAAGCAGTACTTGTATAATGTTCTGGCGAAAATGTCTACTCCACAGAAGGAGGAAGTGGGACGGATGAATCGCTACAATAAAATGTACGCCAGCGTACATGGCAGATTCTCTGTATGAGCCATTCAACGTATTTATAGCTGAGGTCAATAAGAACCCCTATTGGATCAAGGGCAGCTCCCATATTGAGTTAATGGCTCCGAAATATTCGGCCTCTTTCACCAAATTCGTCAAGGCATCATATAAACACCTTCATCCTGGTTGCGGTCTTACTTACTTACAAAGATGGCGCTACAGTTCGGCGTAAACTCAGATATCACCTATCAAGCTCCAAGTCAATTGAAGTCACCTTCTACTTATGCGCTCCTGCTTATGTAAGATCTCTCTCTACTGCGTTGTTCCTACGAGTTTGAAACTCTGCGGGCCGGATCATTAGTGTCCATTCACTCTATATGCCCCAGCCATCTCAGGCGACTGATGCGCAGTTTTCTAACCAGGCCGGTATAGCCTTACAGCACATATAGTTCGTCATTGAATCTTCTCCCCCAAAGGACGTTAGCGAAAACGGGACCGAATATTGAACGAAGAATTTTTCTCTCGAGTATATGCTTTAGCTCCCTAAAGAAGGGCTGGGATGATCAAGGTCTTGTATAGAATCTCATTAGTTGTTCAGAATGGGGACTTTCTACTCAATTACCTTCTTAGTCCAAAGAAACTGCGATGAGCAAGAGTGATTCTTCTTTTTATTTCTACTGACGTATTGTTGGCAAAATTTATAGCAGAGCCGGGGTAGACGAAGTCTACGAAGTTCAATTCGCACATATTGTGTGACCATATACTAGGTTTACCACTAAATCCATGTTGGCAGTTTCTCTTTCAATACCAGTGAATGCACAGCTGTTCGGCCGATGAGTTCTGCCAATTTTGTCCTCTTTTTGTAGATTGGGCAAACGATGCTGAGATTCCATTCATCAGGCCCACATTCTTCTGACCAGGTTAGAGAAATCTCCATAAAATCTTTTTCAGCAGCTTTGAATACTTTGGACGGTAAGCTGTCAGGTCCTGCTGATTTGTTGGAGCTAAGCTAAGACATTGCTGTCCTTCCTTCCTTTTGATCAGGTGGACAGAAGTTTTGCGTATCATCGTCTGAGTTGGATTGTCTATTCAGCCTCACGGCGGAATGTTGGGCTTCGTCGTCGTTATACAAGATAGAGAATGTTCTCCGGTGACTCCATTCTCTATTGGTGTGTCTTTCGACTTTCTTCTTACCTGTTGGGAAAACTCTCGTACGTTATTCCTGGAATTCAAATTCTGAATATTCGATCGGGCACATCTAGTCCTCGTTTTTCTTCTTCTGGAGAAGGCTTTTTGTCTCTTCTACTCATAGAGCTCACAAGCGACTACAGTCCTTCGTTGTAGCGCCGCTTGCATATGCTTGCTCATATTATTTATCAAACCAGAGAGTTCTTGGTGGTGGTAGTTCTTCTGGGTTAAGGCGCTGCGCTGTCCGCATCCGTGCTGCAACAACAACATGCGAGTTAATTTTGGCTGCACGGAATATTCGGACGTCCGAGATACTATGATGGAACCATGTTTTACATTGATCGCAGTGTGATCAATTTGATTTAGCGTTTCATAAACCGGAAACCGCCATGTACCCTTGTGTACTATACCATATATTGAGATCAGGAAACTGTGTGCTTGGTATAGTGATATTTCGTCCCACCGCAAAGTCAACAAGCCTAAGCGCGTTACCAGACACAGTGTCGTATAGGCTATATTTACCAACTCTTCTACCAAAGACGTTCTCCTTCGCTACCCTGGAGTCATACTTAGGACATTGCTCATACATATGTGTTGTCAAGGAGCTCGTAGAAATATTCTTTGGCGGCGCCGTCCTTGTCCTCCGTAGAGGCATGGGCCCATATTAGGCTTATGTTAGCCAATTAAACCTTGATGCGGATTGTCATGAGACGTTCGCACATGGCAAACCAAAAGTTGTCCATTCTGCTTACGTCCTGTCCATCGCATCGCACGTCCTGGATGGCGGTGATATCTGCGTGATAGAAGTCAAGGACTTCTGCTAATTGTTGGCTACACGTGGCCTCTAAAATGTCCGAACATTCTACATGCAGATCCGAAGGTGGTAGTCCTCTAAATGTTTGCAAGGGTCGTCAACAGTGAATGGCGTTAGCCATGGATCGGGTATACCCTAGCCATTTTAGCCTGCATGAGTAAGGGTTAACTGTTGGCCTTTCAGGTCGCGAGCGAACACTTGGTACAAATCAAGACTCGCGATCATTATAAAAGATTAAACAAAGGGAATTGAACAAAGTATGTATGTATGTTTCTATGAGCTCTTCGATAAGACCTATGAGTAGTGAACTTAGTATGACGTTCTTTGGGTGTAGTACATTAAGAAGGCATAGCCTACATGCCAGTTAATTTCGAAGTAAATTTTTGCTAAATTGCTTTCCTAGAGTATTACTATATCCATCACATGGATTGTCCACCGCACTACATAAAAGGAAACACTGCGTTTACTTCACTATAAAACCGTAAACCAAATCAGCATATTGCGATGGGCTCAATTCACTCCTCCAGTATGGAAGATGTGCAAAGATTTCGAGATGGCAAATCAAGATACGGAGTACCACCAAGTTGCAGACACGGTATGTCTACATATGATTTGGATGTCAAACATTGGAGAAATTCCTGCGATGGGATTTAAGATTAAACAGATGCTATGACAATAAGCCACCAGAATTTTTTCTAATACCGTATCCTCCAACATCCCATCAATGCCCTTATTGATTAAGTGCAGAACTTCAGTGAAACCGATACCAAAAAGTAGTCAGAAGTATCGCACAAAACTCTCGGCTTTATGAAGAGTCTATACAAGAGCTGTTTGTCGAAGGACGAGAGAAAAAAGAAAAAGAAAAATGACAAGGCAGCGATTGAGGGAATGAGGAAGTGCCACAAGACCTGAACAGAAGGGGAATCACATTCAGTGCCCACGATTTAATCACCGACGTATGTAAGAGTTAGTGATTAAGAAAATAAAATGCATATAAAACTAAAACTAAAACTAACATTCAGTGCTGTGCACAAACCACTTCTGCAGACTGTTAGTCGATAGGCATCGCCCATGCCGCTATAAGGCAGAGCTAATTATTTCAACTGAATGAAGATAACTAAGACCTACGTCCAAAATGGAGTAGAGATAGGAAGCTACTACCTTAAGTATAACAAGCCTGCGGACAAGACTTCCTACTTGCTATTTAAAGTAGCGGGAGATGACTTGGTGGAGAGCATTCAGGCACTCACTTCCATGTTATCTGATATTCAAAAAACGAGACTGAGCCAACTATAGGGGAATGAATCTCTTTAATATCCCTTAAAAAATCTCACCAGGGGTATGTCTGAAACCATTTCTCAATGATCTGATATGTGCACAATTCTATACATACTATAGCAAATTTAAACCTGTCCGATAGTTCAAAATGACGATGGGGAATGGTAGCTGCTCCATAAGGGCATCTTACTGAGACTTTTGATATCAAGAACGTCCATTGTACTTGAGAAAATAGACGCAATTCACAAGATAACACCAGAGGCACAATATTTCCAAAAGTTTGTTCAAATACTTGCATACGCTGATTATATTGACATCATTGGCAGAACACAGCGAGTTATCGTCATCCAAATTGACTAGTATTTGCAGGGCGAATTGATATCATTTTTCTGGCCAGAACATCCTTAGATTCCTACCCAAAGGAAGAACAATCTTAAAGTGTGCAACTCGACATTTATTGATTAACGATCAGGTCTATCCCGACTAACAAAAAGCAGAAATCTTCCTAGACACTATGAGGATACCAAGGACAGACACATAGACAGAACGAAGCTTTCATCGACTTTCATAGAATTGGTAGATATTCCAATATTCCTTCATAGCAGTGTCATACAGCATTATACATGCCCATTTGGAGATGAGTCTTGAACCGCAGTTGGCGTGTGTACAAAAAATAGGAGCTACGAGTATGATAGTTCCCTATTATTCAATGAACAAACTGCGACTAAACAAAAGCAAAAAAATTCACGGTAATAAATCTTAAAGTGGTTGATAGCATGTGTGAAGTATATACATATATAAAGGATACATTGACATACATGTTTAAAAAAAATAGGAAATTCAGTTTCCCATCAGGTAATCTGATTCGACAAGACCTTACCCTTCCAACTCTTCCTTGGAATGCTTCTTCGATGACAGCCATTTTCCAATTTATGCGTTATGTCATCTGGTCGAAAACGAGTACTACATCTCCTGCTTTCAATTGTTCCGTTGGTGTAACTGACTTATGATGAAAGGAGCGTAGAACCTGCAGATATTCAAACTGTTATCTCTTTTTCAGCTTAGTTTTGTATCTTATTCGTTGTTTCCAAGCATTTCGAAGGACCCCTGCTTCCGAATCGTTTGGCGATGTCAGTGGTGAAAGATCAAGCGGATCTGTGCTCACATACGTAAAGGGGCGAGCATTAACGAACGATCTTTTCCCTCTCGACGATGATGGTTCTGAGCTGCTCGAAATAAATCTCCGCCTTACAAATAGTGAAAAAAATCCCCGTATGGCCTCTTCATTTACAAAAACATCCGTGTTATGAAGCTCCAAGGCAACTCGTCGAAAGGTCCGAGCGTTGTCAGACAATATCGTTGTAGGAACACCTCGTCTGCAAATAAATCGGCGTAGTGATATTAGGCAGTCAGTAGTGGATAGATTTCTGGTCAACTCTAAATGTACGTCACGAACCGCTGAGCACGTAAAGATAGCGATGTAAACTTGGCAAGCTATCAAATTTATCGTCGAAACAATGGAGTGGGCTAGCGAAGTCGACTTCCACATTATCGAATGCCTGGGATAATGAAACCCTCGCCAAATGGCTGTGGACCAAGAGGTCCACAAAGTTTCCTAGGAGTAAAACATCTAAACAATCTAGATCTCGCTGACTGATAATGTCTGCACAGGAGCAACATATATAAATATAGGCGCCAATTGTCCTTTTTCCTTAAAGCATTTCACGGAACGATAAGCATAATCTGTTACTCGAGGACGGCGCTTCCAGCTACTGTACATTGTTATCGTAACACATTAATGGATCTTCTTTGACGCGTGCTAGTGATGACGATGTACTTGAAGGCACTATATCAACGACGGTGAGATTATTTCCGAAGAGCAATGCCACTTATACCTCGTTAAGAGATCTGCAGGATTTTCTTGCCTTTTGCAGTGGTTCCATTGCGAAACTTTAGTCAAGCAACTTTATTTCATTTACGCGGTTCTGAATATAGGGTTTCCAGCGCTGCATGTTCCTTACGATCCAACTTATTTTAGGGTCAGTCCGTGGGAAATACTTAACCTCTGATAACTTGAAGCTTTTTCTATGGTGCTGCCCTAGGAAAAGTCACGTCCCTTAACTCAAGTATACCTTTGCTGCATTTATTCTACTCCGTAAGTTAATCGCCCGTAAGCATTTCATCCCAAGGTATTTTGTTCTTCCACAAAACCTGAAACAGGATCTTTAATTTGATTGACAACTTTTTTTTTTTAAATAAAACGCAAACCATTTGAGATATTTCAAAAACTTTATTATCGGCTTGAAGTACAATCAAAACATTTATGAATAGAACTCGACTTCGTTCATATGGCCAACGCGGGAACGTTTGCAGCGGTCGATTCGTTGAACCCAATTTTCAATAACTCGGCCGAAACGGCCGCTATTTCGCGTTCAATGGCTCTGAGCTCTTCCAACGTCGTCGGCGTGTTGGCATAAACTAATGACTTAACGTAGCCCCACAGAAAATAGTCAAGCGGCTTTAAATCATACGAATGAAGCGGCCAATCGACTGGCCCATGTCTTGAGTTAACACGCTCAGCATATTTACTCTTCAATAAATCGATTGTAGCGTGTGCTGTATATCTTCCAATTCGGGCCAAAAATAATCGGTGATCATGGCGCGATAACGCTGACCATTCACAGTAACGTGACCATCGTTATCGTCGACGAAAAAATATGGCCCAATAACGGCCCCGGCATGCAAACCGCACCAAACAGTTATTTTTGTGGATGAATTGGTGATTCATGAAGCACATGTGGATTTTCACCCGACCAATAACGCATATTTTACTTATTGACGAACCCATTGAGCCAAAAATGAGCTTCGTCACTGAAGATGATTTTGCGATGAAATTCATCATCTTGGCGCATCTTCTCCAGAACCCAATCGGAGAACGTACGTCGCTTCAAATGGTCCATAGGCTTCAATTCTTGAGTCAGCTTGATCTTGTATGGGTGTAAACCAAGGTCCTTACGCAAAATACGCCATAATGTGGTCTGAGCGATGCCCAATTATTGGAATTGACTGATTTGGATCGTTTGCTACGGACGCCTGAACGGCAGCGATATTTTTGACACTTCGACCAACCCGTTATCTCACTGACACGGCAACATCACACAACGAATATGTAGACTCAAATTTTTGCACTAAACTTGTTATTGCCTGTCTACTAGGGCGGGAACTACAACCGAAAATTGGACTTAACGCTCTTAAAGTTGCAGTCGGTAGAAAATTTTTTATAATTTGCATACGTTGCTCGTTCGTGTACTTTACCATGATGAAAATGTTGAGTTTACTGAATAAATTTACAGTGACAGTTTGATGATTAGAGAAAGAGTGCGTTCACAAATTAAATTCAAAGTTGTCAAGTCCCTATTGTAAAACCCTTTACATGCACCAATCATACCTAAGGGATCAAAAATTCTTGAAATAACTGAAAGTCACCGCCAACAATAAGACTCAGTTTAAGGGAACTGAATACGTATAATCGTGGAGTGGAGGGCTGTTAATTAGTAACTAAGTCCATATTCAACTTCCTTTGTTTCTTCTGTTAGATTCAATTTTATAACTTTCAGCACAACTTTTTTAAAGGAGACACAGCCCCTTTGAAATCATCTCTCTCCAAAGACAGCAACTTCTCTAAATCCCGACAAAGAACAATATGGAAAAGGACGCCAGATCCACACACGAATAAACTTGTTTTATTACATGGAACATGAACATCCCTTTTTTCCTTTGTTTATCTTCTTTTTTTACAAATCGCAGAGATAAAATTCGCTTCCATGTTCTGCAATTAAATATGGATGTCCATATCGGGCAGAATGAAGCCAGAGACAAAAATTATAAAAATAAAGAAAGTACGGATATACACAGTTATGTTATCTTCGGTCCTTAAATTTCTTTCAGCATTATCCTTTGTTCAGCTACACCGAGCACAAACTTTCTTCGGATATATTGTCTTCGGTTTCCGGAATAAAATTTATAGCTTGCAATCGGAAGGACTAAAAAACAACATTTTCTAGAGAGCAAATGATAGTGAGTTGAATAGGAGTGAGTTAAAAAAAATAATATCTTTTGATAGAATGCACTTTTGTTAAAAGCTACGATTTTAAGCCAAGGGGACTTAGATACTTTAAAAATAACTACGTAAAATTCGTCGGCTGAACCTTGTAAGGAAGATCTTGGATGCTTACTTCCATCTTATGGAAGCTGGATTCTACGAAGTTTGAACAGCATACACGTCTTAGTGTGTGCTTTTCGCCAATATTTTCGAGCTGTTTTGCTGTATTTTCGAAGAATTTGGCCAAGTATTGCGCTCGCTCTGGATTTCGTTCTATGTGTGCATGCTCATACCTTTACGACTACAATATCTTGTTTCGGTGCTATTTACGTTGTTCAGTTGTTTGTACGTGTTTATGTATATACATAAAACTTTTTCCCTTTTTGCTGAGTCCTGAAGCTAGGTAAATGGATACTTCATCACGATGCTGCAAAGAGTGTAAAGTACCAAATTCATGGAAGCTGTACAAATACGAGTATTTTTCGTAACAGAGTTGGTTAACATTATTTCTTAAAGGACTGAAGTCTCAGTCTCCCTCAGCACTACATTATAGCACTCCATTACGGAGTAATTAACAATGATGTGGGCATGCAGAGCCTACACGTCTCACGAAACATTGTCGTAGCAAGCACGTGTTTCCCACATCTTAGGATATATCCAAATTTAAATCTAACTAATCCTCTATATCTGACTGTTGGGACTCTGAGCTCTTTAAAGGCTGGAGGAAATGATTTAGTAAGGAGCATGCTTCTGCTAATGTGCACAATTTGACAAAAGAAACACGGCAAAGGAAAAAAGGAGAACCCCATGAATATGGCCACTACAGGGGCACAACTCTATTAAACATCGCATACATCGCATATAGTGGATTGCCAATAGCTGATACGCTCACATCAGTGCGGTTTAATACCTGGAAAATCCACCACTAAATTTTCAGTCTGCTGAAGATCCTAGAGAAGACCCAATAATATGAAATCGATGCCCATCAAATCTTCATCGATTTTAAGGTTGCGTATGTAGTGTCTATAGAAATGAGATATACAGAACCATATCTGGTCTTGGTATCCGTGCCAACCCGTGCAATGAAATCAAAACAAAATACGAGTATATTCGAGGAACAGAACCATGTCTGGTCTTGGTATCCGTGCCAACCCGTGCAATGAAAGCAAAACAAAATATATTCGAGGAACGAAGACACCTCTCAAGATCCTCATCATCTCTGTCATATTGTCCGGCGCACTCAAGAGCATATGAGAGCTATGTAAGTTGCTTTACGTGTGATATTTGACCACCTTTGCATTGGAAATGTGTAGAGGAGAAATTATAACGAAAATCCATATCAGCCGTACAACGACGTGGATATGGTCGGAAGTTTTTGCTTACATGGGTAGGTCATGGACACCAGTGCTCCAGCCCGAGGAGTATTCGATTTCACCTCAGTTGGGCAACTCAGTATAGAAAGCTCTTACATAAGGTGGCACATGCAGTCGGAAGGAGACCTCAAACAACTTAATGTGCGTAACTGGTGGCAACTAGCTACGGATATCATAGGCTGTACTCCAAAAGAAATTTTTCGTCTAAAAGAAATTGGTGTTTTGTACAACACGCACTTAACTGACTTTTGGATATGGCGTCTGAATGAAAACCGATTTCGGTTGCGGCACTGGTGTATTTGTGAAGAACGACAACGAACAATTTTTTTAAGAAACTTCCATCTACTTTTCAAGCGGAGATATATGCAATACTGATGGCAACGAACTATATCGTGAAGAATTGATGGAGAGAGCCAATCATTTGCATCTGCAGCGGCAGCCAATATACGCTCAAAAACTTGGTAAACCCTATTACGACTTTGAGAATGCAAAACTTTACTGAACGGAGTCGGAAAGCTAAATTCACTGTCTGTATGTTATCCCCGGTCACAAGGGGTTCACGGGAAATGAAATCGCCGATGACTTTGATATACTCGTACAAGGCTCAGAAAAGAAATTTTTAGGACCCGAATCTACGTCAAATCTGCCTGCGTTCTCAAGGCGTTATTAGTACCCTTAAAATGTTAGCGCACAGTGTGGTCGAAGGAAAATTATGGAGGAAAGAGAGTAAGGTATCAATCAATGTACGTTGGTTTTAAATGTCTGAATGTTACAATGAATAGGAAATGAGTAACTTGTCAGGCCATTCGATAAGTGAGTTGTACGGCTTAGGAAAGACTCACTATATTTTGGAGTATTAAGTTCGAAATGGGCTTTTTTTTTTTTTTTTTTTTTTATAATTTACGCGCGCCTAAGGGGTTGATACCCTTTTACTGTTGCCATGGCGCGGGCGGAAAGATAGAAGGAGGAGAAAGGAAAATTGTTTTTGTAGTGGTTTGAAACTCAGGTGTGTTTGGTTTCTATGTTTGCTCTCCAGGGATGGGAGTCCGAATAGGACGGAGAGTTTTTTCTTCACTCAGAGTGATTCGAGATATAATTCCCAGTATTTTTTTTTCATTGTTTGAAACTCTTATAACAGCCAAATCTACGTGTCAGTGTTATGCCTTCACACGCAGAATTTTTTTGTCTGAGTTCCAATTATACAATGAAAAACTGATTTTTTGCCATGGGCAAAAAGCGAGAAGCGTTTGCTACTACCACTACACCACGGCTTGATGAGTATTTATAGAGAGACAGGTGTTACGGCTAAAGTAGCGGGCAAAATGCTATTGGCAAATTCGATGGAGGACTGGTGGTGAAAATAGCGATAAAACAAAGTGAGACACGAGACATTAGGTCGGTGTGCGAGGGTGTCCAGACAATGGATATATGGTATTAGCACCACCTATGAGTTTTATCGCACGATTTTGAATTATATCTAGCAGGTGCAGAAATGTTTTATATCGGAATTTGCACCTCCGAAGAGCAGGAGCTTGTGTTCGGGAACTAATACGAAAAGCAAAGAGTACTGTCGTCAGCAAAGAAATATATGGGATTAGAAGTAGCAAACAAGAGATCATTAATGGAAATTAAAAAAGTGAAAAGTGTCAAAGACAAAGACGCCAGCATTTATTTAGTGAATATTAGACTTGAAATCTAAGACAACTTGAATTGAAGGACCGGAAAGGTAATTTCTAATCCATTGAAGCAGAGATTTGTCGATCCCAAATGCAAGCATTTTCGACAAAAGAGTCTGATGAAAAAATCTGTCAAATGTCATAGAACTATCAAGTGCAACTGTCTTGTCTTCACCAAAGTAAAAATTAAGACATGCCATCAAACCAGTGGACCTGTTGCTACAAAAACCGCACTGCCGGTCACTGAGAAATATTCGAGACATTTCATGAGCTGACGGTTTAAGAGCGTTTCCACGACCTTGATAAGAAGGGACTAAGTGCAATGGGTCCGTAGGAGGTGGAAAGTATCCTAAAGAGTAGGGTTACTGAAAGGGCTTACGCAGTGGTTTTGCGAGAGTGGAAGTACACCTCTTCAGAAGAACAAAAGTTATACCATCGGGACCAGCGGATTTGTGAATGTTAAGATCTTTAAGTACACTTGCTACTATACAAGTGCGAAAATGGATTCATCCCATTGAAGATTCGACGCACTCAAGTGTAGGCTTAGACAAAGCACAATCTAGGAGTGTTGAACTGGCCGCAAAGTATGCAGCAAGCAGATTGGCCTTGTCTAAAGAGCTGATAGCTGGAATGTCATTGTGATTGAGCGTTGGATATTGTAATATTTCTTGTCTCAGTTTTTGGTCGTAGTGAAAACTACGACTCTTCGGAAAACCTTTGCCGTCATTCTTGGCTCGTTTCAAGTTTTTCGGTTTTCCTTTATCGGGTTGGTTTGTAGGCCCGAAAAAACATTTCTCAAACACTAATAGCCTGTTTACAGATCGAGTCGTACCATGTCCTTCATCCGACGAGGTATAAAAGATCTCATTCCAAAAAGAATAGTGTCAGTAATCATATCAGCATCCACATCATTATCGAGAAAACATAACGAATAGTTAAAATCGCTAAAGAAACTGTTAAGATAGTCCCAATTAGCTTTCTTGTATTGCCACGCGATTCTTTTAGGAATCTTTTCTCTAAAGGTGTGCGCATAGTTTTGTGCTTATCAGAGTGGGAAGTAAAAAAAAAGTGCAGTGTATCGGTGCTATAACTATCAACGTCTGGTATTCGCGTGGGCTTATCTACAATCTGGATCAATATGTTTTCCGCAGCGAAAATCTCAACACACCATCCTTCGAGTGTTGCCTGTCCAGACTGTCGAAGCCACCCACAATTGTGTACATTGAAATCGCCGGTAATAACGATTTCAGTAAGAGGATACAGGGATACAATTCTTTGTATGGAGTCAGACAGCACATTAAACTCGTTAAAGATCTAATTGCTGTCTAGTTTGAGGCTATTGTAAATAAAGCAAGAGTGGATCATTCGCTTACGGAGATGGAGTTTTAACCACATGAAATTGAATTCCGGATTAGAGCGGGGGCTACATAGTGGTGGAGTTTGGTAAGCTACGTAAATGGCGAGACCGCGGTGAGAGAAGAATAATGGCACTAGTTCGTAGCTAGGTAGCTTCTGATCAGAGTGATCTGAAAGGTACAGCTGGTCTGTATTTACACACGTCAACGTACGTAGAAAAGCGATTACATTTTAGTCCGCGAATATTGGCAATATCCACTCTAAATTCCCGAGTCATTATAAAAAAAAGAATCACAAACTCCGACGTTACTAAGCGCAGCTGTGAAGTAAAAATTCAGAATTTGTTTGCCGAATCAAATTGTTGTAGGTCTTATGCCCTTTCATCAATAGGAAACAGCACACCAACAAAATTCTCACTTACAATCCGCTATCTATCGGTTGTTACATATACTCAGTCATTGTACGCGCTGTAGGACAATGTAATTCTGCAACGGCAGTGACTGAATACTAGCAGCAATATGACCAGGAGCAGGAATTTTAGGATGCCCGCACTGTTTCTCCACACGAGGAGCGTATGTCACAAGTGCACTTGTCGGTGGTCAGCTCGGCACTTTTATGGAAAATTGTCCCAATTTTATGGGCGGGAAACTGGATGTATCCGTTTTCTGTTTATAAATGCATAGAACTTTCGATTTCGCTGGATTAAGGGACAAGTTATGCTTTAGTGCCCACCGCTGAATAATTTCCATGTTTTCGTTTATGCTTCCTATAGCACAACTAGTTCTGTATAACGGCCAACAAAGATAAAGTTGGACTTCGTGTGCAAGTATATGGTCACAGCAATATTTAACTAGGGAGGGAGTGTAAATGAATAATAACAGCCCGAGGATGGAACCTTGTGGTAGCCCTATAGCCAATACAAGAAAGGAAGACATTTTATTTTCTACTGCCACACATTGTTCACGTTTTATAAGGTGCGAGTGCATGAGTTTGACTGCAAGAGGAGAAAATTCGAAGCTTTTGGGAAATGCAATAATGTTAAAAATGTACGACCAACATATCGCCATCAGATGTCCACCCAATAGCGGAAGCCAGCATTTTTCATACAAAAAACATCTCAGCATAGTCCTAATGGCAGTATGTGATGCGAAAAATCGCTTTATAATTGTTGACATTGGAGCTTATTTTAGCCAACATGACGGAGGTAAGAAATGCAAATTAAATTGTTTATTCCTTGCAGAACTAATATTAATGTAATGTTTTAATTTTACGTAGAAATCATTCTGCGCAACAGGTTCCGTGTTACTTTGTAGGTGATACTGCTCGTTATCACGAAACCTGATGCGATCGTATTCCGGAACACCGCTGCAACCGAAAGAAGGAAATCTCACCAAAAGGCTTTCTCGAGCTCGCCGCACAGTTGAAAACTCTTTCGGAATTCTAGTCTCTCGAATGTTGAGAAAACTGTGTTGGCTTCTGTAGCGTTTTATAATTTTATTATGTTAAACCAGCGGTATGCAGCATCATATTGCCCAGCAAATACACAGATTGCGAGGATTCTGATGGCCATGTGCATGATGGATTGTGGCGAGATGTAGTGGCAAAACATCCACTACAATACAAAACTGTATTCGTGATTTTTTATGTAATAATTAAATATCTCGGAACGACAATAGTATGCATCACTGCGTTGAAGACAGAATATCTCACTATACAAAACGATAATACGCCCAATAGTAACATATGGTAGAGAAGTTTTGTCTCTAACAACAACCGATGAAAAAATTCGGAGAATCTTCGAAAGAAAAATTGTCAGAAGGATATACGGTGCAAAACTAGAAGATGGAATATGAAACGCAATCGTGAAGTCCAATTTTTGAAAACACGGCGAATGTTCACTTCCAAATCATCCAACATCTCTGGTTTATCAGCATGGACTAGTGACTTCACATTGACAGTAATTTAAAGTTGTGAGATCACAGGATCGTGGAGGCCAGTTTCCAGGTCCATTACGCGAAATTATACGCTCAGCAAATGTTTCCCTCAATAAATTGATGGTGTCGCGTGCCGTGTGGCATGTTGCGCCATCTTGTTGAAACCAAAGCTCTGTCACGTCAATGCCATTCAACTGCGGAACGAAGAAGTTAGAAATCATATTTCTATAGTGCTCCACATTGACGGTAACATTCTGGCCGACATAGTCCTTCATAAAGCACACCAAATAGTGAGTTTTAATGGTTGTAAGGGCGTCTCGACAAAGGCTTCTGGGCTTTCTCCACTCAAAATTCGGCAATTTTGCTTGTTTACGAGTACATATCCATGAGGATCAAGCTGAATCATGTTTTCAGCCCATTCACTGAACTTACGACGCGTATAATGGTCACGCCATTTCAACTCTACCACAAGCTAGATCTTATTAGCTGATAAACCAATATCTTTTCGTAAAATGTTCCACAAAGTGTATGGGCAGATTCTCCTCAACACTGCGCTCTACAACGGCAATAACTTCTTCTGTTCGCACTGTTTGTCGTCTTTGGGGATTGTTTTATCCACTAGAGCGTACGTGGTGCGAAAACGATTCATCGTGTTCCGAATAACTTGGTCAGATGGACGATTAAGAGTATGTCGACCGTAAAATGGACATAGCTCACGATAAGTTTGGCGAACCATAGTTTTCAAAATAAGTTTTGCACAATTTGCACGCGTTGTTCTGACGTCAATCTATTCATCGTAAAATGGTAAAACGTACTAACCACAAATCAACTTTCAACTGTTGACAGTCTGTAGAAGCCGTGTTGAAAGTTTAAAACCCAAACCTCTAGAAAAAGCACCCTTTATATCCGATGTAGGAACGAAGAAATCAAGGTAATACTAGAAGACGAAGATATATGTAGCGCGGTTCGCCAAACTCCAATGGATAAGATGTCTTGGGCATTTAGTATGAATGGATTACTCAAGAAAGCAAAAAAAGAACATTCAACGGCAACCCTGAGAGCACAATAATAAGCGGCAGACCAAGAATAGGATGGATAAATGGTGTAACTAACGACGTGCAAAAACTAAATGTTTAAAATTGGAGAAACGCAGCACAAGAACCGAATAGAGGCCCATCGTGCAGAAGGCTAAATCCCACCCAAGGATGTAACGCCATAAGAAGAAGAAGAATTAAAACCATGCACTTTTATAAATTATGAAGGAAACGTTTTGTTTTTTTTTTTTTTTAATTTGAGCTCGCCATATGCTCACCTCTAAGCTTTACAACTTTTGCGACTATTTCAACTTTGAACTGGTCTTCATCAACCTATCCAGCCCAACTTTCCATCTTTTCACGGGAGTTGACGAATGATGTCGAACTTCAGTTTTATTCTCAACTGTATTGCCTTCAATCGCTGAACTAGTGGTGTATTTAGCTTCCTTCGATTCGTTGCATCTTATTCTTATATAAAAATAATAATAATTTAGGGTGACCAGATAAGAACCAAAACCAGAAGAAATAGTTTTAAATAAAACAACAACGCTACGTTCATGCCGTTATGTGTGGAATAGCACACCATTCACGTGGCCGCCTCGGCTTTGCTGGCAGTTCTTCAAGCGCTCGGTCCAATATTGGGTGACTCGGTCCAATATGTGCGACATTATTCTGGCAATAGCGTGTGGAATGTTGGCCACGAGCTCATCCAAAATAGTTTGCTTGGTATCAAATCGCATGATCGCGGCGGCCAATTGATGAACGCTTGCCATGAGATAACCCAGTCGCTAAATTTGTCCTTCACAACTTCGAGCGTTGCGTCACTTGTATGGCATGTAGCGCCGTCTTGTTGGAACCACAGCTTGGATATATCGATGTTGTCGAGCTCTGACCACAGAAAGTCGGTTAACATTGCTCTGTACTTAACACGTCTGGTCCGAGAAGATGATCTTCTGGCCAAAATCCGGATCCCCAGCTAACATTTCCAGCGACCAATTAGCGAACTCATGGCGTTGTCTATGGTCATTCGGCTTCAGTTCTTGCATCAGCACAATTTTATATGCATGTAGGCCCAAAGCCAACAGCAAAATAAGACGGGTTAACTCTCCGGCAATACCCAATTCTGATGATCGGCACCGAATCGACATTTCTGGGTCTTTCTCGATACTGGCCTCTACGGCGGCTATGCTTTCTTCATTTCGCACCAATTTTTATCTGGTTGGTGGCTTAAAATCCAAAATAATGTACTCACGCTCAAACTTTTCCACGATGCGACGAATTGCCTGCACACTAAAGCCATGATGACGAGCGACCTCACGATGAAATACGACGAATATGATGCGTATATACAACTAAGCTACCCAAAGGCGTGCCCTGCTTGAAAGAAATTTTGTAGTCAAGATGCACGGAGCAAGCACCTCTTTAACGGGGGTTTCAAACAGATTTTTAATGGATTGATGTTGACAAACTCTCTTTGTGGCCTCTAATCGAAAATCACTATGACCGAGACTCACCCGCGGGGTAGTAGAAAGTACCAAACTAGCTATTAGTGCGAAAAGCATTAGAAAGACATACAAGGATCTCCGTCTAAGTACAATTGACGTTGCTCTTTTTTTGTAATTTTTTGTAAACAACTAGGGCGCATAAGCCTTTTGTAAATTCCCTGCCAGCCTCTTGCCAACTGTATCCAGTTTCGGATTACATCGCCCTACCCTGGAAATGGGTTGAATAGAACAAAAAGTGCTTGCGTTCGAGAAAACCAAATCTATTCAAATTTTATAAAATCTTAACATCCACTAGGTAGAGTCTGCTCTTAGATTAATCACCGCATTCCTTCAAAGATCCAGAAGACATTTGATGTTGCTACCACTGGCAAGATTTGTCGGTTTTAAGGGCTCATTTGGCATGCGATGAATAATTCAAATCAATAATTCACAGTAACTATAGGATCCGTCATCGTTGTAAATGTCAATTATATACATACATACAAATACTCGTACAGCATGGACATTTAATATATGTGCTGTAATAAATCCTTTTATCCATTTTGTTGCTTTCAATTTTCATAATTTTACATAAGCGAGCTGCTTTACTGCTGGTGTTCTCCTTCAATGTCTGAATTTCAGCTCCTGACAAAGGAATCTCATTATGGTCGTACCTTTCAAGGTCATATAGACAGTATAAAGTACAATATCTCAACTGAAATATGAGCCAACATAAGACATTCATATGTTTTAGTAAAAAAAAAAAAAAACAACGAGCCGAAGTAACATCAAGAACTCGTATCCTTGAAGGGGAAATGCCAAAGGATTTATGAATGAAGTAATAAATGATGGAAAAATCATATCGTAAGACATGCTTCTGATTGAACTGATGAAAAAAATCCAATTCAAAGTGGGCCTTTGAATTTTGGCGAATATCAACAAAAAGTATCTGAGCTATTCACAAAAGCAAAGGGCGAATAACTCACTTAATTGAAATTAAATGAAAATGGAAAAAATCTCAACATACATACGAGTACTCGTACGAGTTAGGTTTGATGCTGACTGTTCAAATCGTTATGTTGAGGCTGGGTTCATAAGTGACTTAATTTTCGCACGTGTGGCATCTTAAAATAAGATCAAATGTTTTCCGATGGGAGACTAAAATCCACAGTGATATTTTGTGCGAGTACCTTTCTATTGCTTAAGTAGAGATTTAAATTGAGTTAACGTTACAGACGTTCGTGCACAAATATTCAAGCGAGTTGTGTTATTATTGAGATTTGTTGAGGTAACCGTGTTACAAGGGCGCCAAGCTGACTTTTTATCACCTCGTCCCACCGAATTTCATAATTTCAGATGGAGAAATTAATTTTCTGTGTTTTGAAAAAACTTGACGTCAATTCATGGGAATTTCTTTCTTTACAGACTCGTTTGCTGTCAATCCTTGATGTTTGACTCAATCTACTATACAACGTTTTCAGAATTGTTCCCGGATCATGACAAAAGGAGGTAAGTGCTTTATGAAATCCTTGTAATATTTCATTGCTTATGTCCTGTTTACCCTTGTGAAATATAGAACTTCTTGACGCTATAATGATGGTTTCTTGTTCCCAATTCCTTCTTATTCGGCGTGATTACTCCTTGACAGCATTTGTTCCTCGCTCGACTAGCTCATTTGCCATTTTGGGTTAGGAGACTCCATTGCATTGCTAGGAATGAAACTGTCACCTTTTCAAGTTGTGTGGTCAACCCTATGCCTCTTCCGTTGATGCATATCAATCCTGTTCCCTGGTGATGCTATTCGTTAATTAAAGAGTTGGCCCGGAAATTCTTAATACGTTTGACAAAATGATAGTGGTTCTTACTTGCCACCCATATAACAGCAAGGATTCAATGTAAGGGCTTGCTAACTGCAACTCAAAGTATCCTATCAAATGATACGCGACTTCCAAAATATTAAAAGCCAGAAATGCAAACTGAAGGTGAATTGATACGACTAGTTCAGAGGCTGATAATTCTTGTCTTTGCCGAGTTAGTCTTCAACCCCACAGCCAGCGGCTCCACTCTAATGCCATTTCACATAAGTCCATCATTTTGCGAACGATTAATCATACATAGATAACGTAGTCCAGTTGTATTGGAATTAGTTATTATGATAGAACATACAACATATGCTATCTTGCTCCACCTTGGATGGCGAATTCCTCTGACAGTCTTGTTATATTTGTTCAATTTGACCCGTTGTTGGTTGCCTTAATAAGAAATTGAATACCTCTCCTGCGCTAGACATCCTATATCGACTCCAATGGTAGAAATGTGGATCTACGAGTATATTGAATGCTGTGTTAAATGATGACCCGAAGATGTGTTGACGTGGTCGATATACCAGTATCCAATTCCTTTTGTAGAAAGATGAGTAAGAACTTCTGTGGTAAAGCGTCTGCCGGTCACAGATCGAGAAAGCGCTTCACGATGTTGTCGACAATATCACAAAAAGCGCTCCCGAATATCTTGCCTTTTACACCTAGCACACGTAGGTAATAAGCAAAATAGTTACGATGCTAGTAAGCTAGTCACTATCCTCTTAAAGAATTCGAAAGATATTCCTTTGGTTTGCCGGCATCCTGGAAAGTCATGATGTATGTAATTATTCTCGTTTGAAGAAGCAGGCAGTCCTTTCACATGCAGTATTTTCACAGGCAGTCCTATCGCAGGTTCTGGTCCTGAGAAATTTTGGTCCTGGCTCAGCATGTACATCGGCGATCTCATTTCCCCCGAAATCATTGCGAATCTGCGTGTCACCATTGAACGGGCGTTCTGCAGGAGATTTTTCTGACTGAACAGGTCTACTTGCTAATATCCTTCTTAAATCTTGTCTAGTCGGTCTTCAGCGGGTTCTTTCTCTTTACCTCCTCTTCCTCTTTTATCGTGGACATGAAGACCTCCGATAATACTTTTCAGTCGATAATTAGCTTAGCGTACCTTATATAGCGTTGAATAGACTACTTGCTGTCTTACTTTCATAACAAACGTGGGCTGAACCAACATTGTTGGCAGCAAGGTCAGACCATAGTTTTGAATCTAGAAGATGATTGCCACTCACGTTGTATTTGCTCCACCCCAATCCACTTCTTCCCCTACTATCTCTTTTTACAACTCCCATGAACCTACTTTTCGCAAAATTAATATCTACTCGTATCTTAGCAAATCTTCTTTTGATTTTACCTATATTACTCTATTACTATCTTTATCTGATGATGTCTCCATTTTTTACAAAAAAATTATGGACAGTTTTTCTTCTCACCAGTTGTTATTCTGACTACCCTTACTATCTTGGAACCTACCTCCAATTCACCCAGCTCTATAACTGTCTCTATCAGCGCCTGCTCGAAACAGCTCAGGACAACATTATCAATGACCCTAAGACATTTAATCAATTCGTCAACTATAATACAAAACAAACTCAGACGGTTATCCCCCTCTCTCTCTCGTTCGATAATATATCATCGACCGACCCACATACTATTGCAAACAATTTTGCAAACTTTTTTAAACAATCATTTGCAGACAACTTCTTCGTACCTAACCCCATACATTTCAAGTACAATACCTATCCATTTGCTCCGTTGGCCCCTCTCTATCTCATCCTTTTGATCCTACCCTTATCAAAGAAAAGTTACAAAATCTAAATGATGAATTTGTACCCGGTCCAGACGGGCTTCCAGCAATATTTATCAAATTGTGTGCCTCCAAACTTTGGCACCGACTTTTCTCCCAATTTCATCTGTCCCTCACACAAGGTGACTGGGGAGTTCTCTCAAGTGTGGAAGACCACTTTCATAACCCCGGTCCACAAAAAGGAATCAAAGAATGAAGTAACTAACTACCATCCCATTGCTTAGCTTTCTCACGGTTCTAAGCTTTCAGTGCAAGTCACTTGTATCACCGCGTCAGCATGGATTTCTGAAAGGTAGATCAACTACTATAAATTTAGTTGAATTCGTATCCTTTGCGCTTTCAGCCCTAGAAAATGGCAACGAAATTGACGTTATTGCTACAGATTTTCCTAAGGCCTTCGATAAAATATCACACCAACTGATCCTTTTCAAATTGTCGTCTCTCGGTTTCAGCCCCATATTGCTAAAATGGATATCTTCTTATCTGGAGAACCGTTACTATAGCGTTCGCTTTAGGTCAGCCTTTTCAGCCCCATTTTTAGCCACTTCTGGTGTCCCACAAGGCAGCTATATAGGTCCCATTCTTTTCATTTTAACTACAAACAAACTTGAGAGTTTTATTTAACAGTGCCCTATTTACGCTGACGGCACTAAGTTCTCCAAAACCATTTCTTCACCCCAAGACTCTATTCTCTTTCAAGAAGACCTCGATAGGTTTTCCACTTGGCGTCTAAAAAATTGTCAATCTTTGTCACGTAAGTACCCCAGGTTCAATCCCTTCGCGACCTTGGAATATTATACGATAGGGAGTTCAACTTCCGTTCGCATATTGATGGGATAATCCTTAAAGCCAACTCATCGTTCGGTTTTATCAAACGATGGCCTAAAGAATTTTGCAACCCTTATGTGACAAGATCACTGGCATGTTCCGCTTCTTGAACATGCCAGCCAAGTGTGGTCCCCCTTTCAGCGAGTTCATATATCTTAAATGGAGAATATTTAACGTCGTTTCCTTCGATTTGCTCTTCGAGGACTACTCTGAGATGACACCTTTACCTTGCCTCCCTATCGTGATCGCCCCAAACATGAATACGAAAAACGCAGAAACGTAGTTGATTTCTAATTCTATTTCCTTCAACGCTAACTCTCGTAGTTTACGCTGTCCTCGTCTCTTTTATATTCCAACTCATCGCACCTCTTATGGTTCCAACGAACCAATCTCCTGCATGTGCCGTAAAGTCAACTTAAACCGTTTTTGATTTTAACCTGAGCACTTCTCGTCTCAAACTTGATCTCCTCCACCATTCCCTTATTCCCTAACCCTTAATTTTTGCTATTTTTTAAGTCCGACTTTTAAACTTAGTTTAAAATTAAAAATTACATAAATTTTGGTGCAACATACCCAGTTCGAATTCACGGAGATTGCCGGAGGGTTTGCTTGAGTAGATTAGCACAGTGTTACACGTTGGAGTACTCTCCCGCGTCAAAACATCTTACTTCATTCCCTCCCAATATGTTCTCGTGCCAATTATTGGAATCTGGCATTTTGAGGTTTTTCGCTCCCTAAGTCGAGAAGCGTCCTCACATTCCAGAAACCAATCTTAGACCGGCTACAATAGCCAAGTGTTGGTTTTCGTAGCGGGCATTTTTCGGTAACTCAGAGTGCTAACTGCGTTACATAAACTAAAAATTCTAAGCCGTTCTTGGGTCAAATCCAAGTTTTGAGCTAGTTTCCCGATCAATCCCAATGCAAATCTCATATTTTGTGCCCAACTAAGCTCTCGACAGATGGCCCCAGCAGTAAGTGCTAGTCAATTTTGACATTTGTACCAAATAATCGTCATTTACGGGAAGTGTTGATTTTCTTCTTTCATTCAAAGAAAACGGCGGCTGAAGCTCCAAAAAGTTTACGAGAGCTCCAAAAAGTTTACGAAGATGCTACTCTAAGTGAAACAACGTGAAGTGATTGGTTCGGTCGCTTCAAAGACGGTGATTTCGATGTTGACGACCGTCCGCGTGAAGGAAGGCCAAAATCTTTCGAAGACGCTGAATTGGAGGCATTGTTCGATGAGTATCCGTGCCAAACGAGTTACCCGCCAAGCCATTTCCAAGCGATTGCATGCTTTGGAAATAATTCAAAAACAAGGAATTTGTGTTCCTTATGATTTTAAGGCAAGGGACGTTGAGCGTCGTTTTTTCGCCTGTGTCATGGGGACTGACTGACTGACCAACGAAACCATCACTGGTGAACCGTATCGACTTCAATTGATGCGATTGAGTCGAGCACTGTGCGAAAAACTGCCACAATACGAGCAGAGGCACAAAAAGTGCCTACCCCACCCGCCATATTCCCCAGATATTGCGCCGTCCGATTATTACTTGTTCTATTCGATAGTACATGGTCTGGCTGATCAGCAGTTCCGCTCATATGAAGACATCAAAAAATGGCTTCATCATCACTGCCTGATGTATTGAGAAATGTCTCCTCCATAAAATCAATGCTACAATTGTTAAAGGGTCTTTCATTAAGCGCTTCCTATGTTTAAATTTAAATAAAACAAAGTGTGTGTGAGATATTATCGAATTTTTTTATTCGTTTTAAAGGTCTATCGATGCCATTATGTTTGGAATATAACATCGTTAAAATGTCCGCTGTGGCTTCTCAGGATGGAGCGCATCCGAAATGTCCAATTTTCCATGACATTGGCGCATAAATCAGGCTGGATTTGACCAATGGCATGGGTTATGTTGGCTTTGGGGGCCGCCGTGGCTTGTGACTTATTCGCATAGACCTGCGACTTCAGAATATCTCACAAGAAAAAGTCTGACGGGGTCAAATCGCACGATCTCGGTGGCCAGTTCACATCACCTTCACGTGAGATGACCTTGCCGTAGAATCGTTCTTGCAGAATTTCTAATGTGGTGTGAGCTGTGTGTCCGGTCCAACGTCGTTCTCAAAGAAATATGCACACAGCCCAAATGGAATACAGCCCAAAATCCGCACAAACAGTCACTTTTTCGGAATGCATTGAACGCTCTTGGATCTCATGTAGATTGGTATCGTCCCAAATTCGACAATTTTGTTTGTTGACATACCTATTCATCCAGTAATGGGCCTCGCTGAAGATGATTAAGGTCAGTTTCCAACTGCTCCAGAGATCATTCAGCGAACACACGTCGTTGTCTCTGGTCGTTTACCTTCAGCTTCTGGGCCAGTTGAATTTTGATGCAAAATTCGCCAAATTGTGGTCTGCGAAAGGCTGAGTTCTTGTGAGCGACGCGAAATCAACTGCCTCGGATTCTGCTGCACACTCTCATGGACAGCGGCGATGTTTTCGGTAGGTCTTGCGTTTCATCAACGTACGGGTGTTGGTTTATCGTTTACTGAACCAGTGGACTCAAATTTATCCCCCACATTGCGAATAGCCCTCTCGGTAAGACGATTATGGCGATCGTAAAATGGGCAAAGCGAGCGGAACGTTGCCCGAAAAGAACACCAATTTTGATAAACCAATTTTATCATTTGCACGTGTTGTTGAACGCTATGTCCGTCCATGGTGATTTGGTAAAAGAGACTAATTTGGTGATTTAGCAACATGACAGCCAATTTGACAGATGTAGCTTCAACAATATGGCCGCTATCAACTGTCAAAATTCGGGGAAGTCGCTATTGGAAGACCTTGTATATAAAGGATCCGCCATCTAACGCTCTTTTTTCAACTAGTGCTTATTTCGTGAATGGTAACACTTAACTCATGTCTGATTTGACAGATAATTAGTTTTATCCTTCCGGTTAATAATGGAAAATAATTTCATTCAAATGGCTGCCTCGGCTGGCCATGCCTACACGATCGGTCCAATTTTTAAGCACATTATCGATTGTGTGCAGCTGTATTTCACCAATGGCTTCACGAATATTGTCCTTTAAAGCGTCAATTGTCTCTGGCTTGTCGGCGTAACACTTATCTTTTACGGCACCCCACAAATAATAGTCCAACGGTGTTAAATCGCAGCTCCGAGGTGGCCAAACGACATCAGCTCTGCGGCTGATAATGCGATCTTCAAAAACAGGACGCAAAACATCGAGTGTAGCTTCAGCTGTGTGGCACGTAGCGCCGTCCTATTGAAACCAAATGTTGCCAATATCTTCCTCTTAAATTTTTGTGAACAAAAATTCGTTCAACATGGCCCGATAACAATCGCCATTGACTGTAACGGCCACTCCTTGCTCATTTTCGAAGAAAAATGGCCCAATTATGCCTTTGGACCAAAATCCGCACCAAACAGTGACTCGTTTTGGGTGTATCGGCTTTTCAATGTATGCGTGCGGGTTTTCTGTGCCCCAAATGCGACAATTTTGCTTGTTTACATACCCGCCAAGATAAAAATGAGCTTCATCTGAAAAGATGATTTTTTTTTGGCAAAATCGGCATCTTCTCTAAGTCGATCGCAGGCCCACTTAGCGAAGCGAAAACGCATTGGATGGTCAGTTGGCTTCAACTCCTGAACCAATTGGACTTTGTATGGCGTCATACCAAGGTCTTTATGCAAAATTCGTCTCAATGATGTCTCCGAAATGTTCAATTGTTGAGAACGACGGTGGATGCCAGTTTCTTTCACTTTTTTCACAAGATAACGAACATACGGAGCTGACGGTGCTTCTCTTCTTCCAAAATCCGTACGCAATTTTCGCACACATTCTGCAAAATTACCATGATTTTCAAAGTAATGTCGCAATATTTCCCAGCGTTGTTCAAGCGTATACACAACCATATTCGTTCAGCGGAAGGATAAAACTAATTATCTGTCAAATCAGACATGAGCTAAGTGTTACCATTCACGAAATAAGCACTAGTTGAAAAAAAAAACGTTAGATGGCGGACCCTTTAGTTTTTTTTAGAGCTTCACTGCTCCTATCGCAATTGATACCTGGCTGCGAGTTTATATGAGCCGCAATACGACACCTTATCCTTTCGCTTCCATGTTACCCCCATCTGTTTTTTTTTTGTTTTCGACAATCTCGTTTTCCTTGTAAAATGCACTCCAAGAGTTTCGATTTCGTATATTCTTAAAAATGTGTGTGTTCCTTTTCCTTTTCTTATCACCCAATTTCACAACAATTAAGTAACAAATCGAATAATTTCGAATGAATTTACTTCAAACTAAGTTGTTGTATACTTAATCATTATATTTACGAACTATGGCAAATAACTGATGTTGCACTTGAAATGTGCTAGCGTAGCTATGAATTAGGTTTAAGAGTAGTACGAGTATCACCAAATGGACCTTATTGTTTTATATTATTGGCCCGGGTCTACCCCGGACAACTTTATTAAGCTTATTAACAAGCCAAACTTAAAACTAGACTTAAAAACTAACAAAGATATACTTAACCTAATGGGGCGAGGAGAAATGGTGGACGGGGGAGATGTTAAGGGAGTGGCATATTGAGTAGCGCTGTTTTTATTTCTTGTTTGCTGCTATTTAGGTCAAAGACTTCAGCGTAGTTGTTCGTTATACGCAACATTCTGGATATGGGTTCAAAGTGACCGTAGTTGGTGCGGTGAGTTCGGATCAGGAAGAGTGGGACAGATCTTAGATTACGGGGATTGGGAGTGAATGCAATATTTTGCGTTATTGTCGAGCAGTCGATATTTCCAGTCAGTAACTGGTGGATAAAAAGTACATCAGCGACTTCACGACGTTTTTTTAGGGTATGCATGCTAATTAGTTTTAGCCTATTTTCATAGGGGGGTAATCCATATGGATCGGCCCAAGGTAGACCACGAAGTGCAAAACGGATAAACCTGCGTTGGACTGCTTCTATTCTTTGAATGTGGGTTAGTTTATAGGGTGACCAAACTTGGCTGCAATATTCGAAAAGAGGCCTTACAAAAGTAATGTACAGGGACTTTGTAACGTAAGGGTTGGAAAATTCTTTTGACCAGCGTTTGATAAAGCCGAGTGAAGAGTTAGCTTTATTTATAATGCTGTCAATATGTGAGTCGAAATTCAATTCTCTATCACAAATTATACCTAGATCCCGTACTTGGGTAGTGGAAGGAATAGGCTCATCGCAGATGAAGTAGTTTCTTGGAGGGGGAGGTAGACGTTTACGGGAATAGGTTATCGCTTGGCATTTGCTGACATTAAGCTCCAAAAAGTTTTGCTTGCACCATACCGAAAACTTATTCAAGTCATCTTGCAGGCAATGGGAGTCAGAAGGCAATGAAATGACTTTGGAAATTCTCATGTCATCAGCGAAAATAGTAAGATTAGAGTTAGTTAAAATTAAATTTATATCATTAATTGTGAGGGAAAAGATGATTGGACCAAGGTGACTACCCTGAGGGACACCAGATGTTGCTTTAATGGGTTCGGATATTGAAGATCTGAAGATGACCCTGTATTCTCGGTCTTCTAAATAGGATTTGGTCCATGCCACAAAATGAGGGGAAAAGCCAAGTTTTTTTAGTTTAAAGATGATAAGTTGGTGAGAAATTTTATCGAATGCCTTGCTGAAATCTGTGGAAATTGAATCGACTTCATCACCGTCTTCTAAAGCAAGAAGAGTCCTAGAGACGAACTCTGTTAGCTTAGTGGTCGTTGATTTACCTTTCAAGAAGCCGTGCTGATTTGTGCAGATAGTTGGCCTACAGTACGGAAGCAGTTGTTGATAGACTATGCTTTCAAAAAGTTTGGGTATGCAAGAGAGTTTCGCTATGGGCCTATAATTATCGACTTCGGCTTTACTTCCTTTTTTATGAATAGGGATAATGTAAGATTCCTTCCATAGGAAAGGGAAAGTACCTGTTGAGACAGACAAGTTAAATAGAGCAGCAAGAGGAGGACCGAGATGGGTAACACACTCTTTTATTACAATAGCCGGAAGGCCATCAAGACCGGACGAGAAATCATCTTTAAGTTTGGTAATGTTTTCAGATACCAAAGTTGTTGTTATATTTAGTGAAATGGATGACGTCTCTGGATAGTTTATCATATAGCTAAAGTAACTAGGATCGGGTTCAGCTGTTTTCTTAGAAAAGGATTTGTTAAAAAGAGAAGCAAAGAAATTTGCAATGGTTTTTGGGTCGGCAGAAGATTCACTAAGAAATTTAAGAGTAGATGGGTAGCCGTCTGACTTTCGTTTGGTATTAATAAACTGGTAGAAGCGTTTAGGGTCCGAGACTAAGCTAAATTGCATGCGGTAGAGGTACTCAAGGTAAAGAGACTCACAAAGTTCAGAAAAACGATTATATACCGATCGATAATTACTGTAGTCGGAATCAGATCGAGTTCTTAAGAATTTGTGCCACAACTTGTTTCTGTTATTACGGAGAGAGCGCAACTCATTGTTGTACCAGGGAGGAGCAGATATGCAGTCCTTTCGGAAGGTATACGGAACCGATTGGGCAAAGCAGGAGAAAATTATACATCTTATCTCACTTGAATGTCTGTTGTATTCGCTTTCTAGAGACTTAGCACTCTAGCTAATTGTTTGAGTGCACATGGACCATTAAGGGTTCGAACATTCCAAGTGTATAGCCCAAAGTCGTTGTTGGTTTTTCATTTGTTGGGGTCGCCAGCAGTAAGTTCATCCATATCCGATGCTGCGGAGATATATGTATGATACTTATAGTTGTCTCACAACATATACACTGGCGATCACTAGGATGAGGCCATACATTTTCCTATCGATTTTCACTCTTTTACTACTTGTGAACAGGTACAAATTTTCTCAACAGGGAGTCATAAAATTAAAGGGTAGCTAAGAAACGACCATTGGAACTACCCAAGATCATACAATGAACTTCTTGAAAAGCGTATATAAAGATGCACCACTAGGATGAGGCCACATGCAAAATCTTCGAAAGAAATAAAAAAATGTTTACATTTTATGGTTTTAAAACATTTATTTATTACGTTTTTCTATATTAACCTCTATAAAACCGTTTGGAATAGAATCATACAGGTTTTTTTTTAAATAAACAAGAAAAATTAGGGCCCAGGTATCACGAATAGCTTCGATTAAAGTGTCCTTGTTTTCAAATTGTCTGCCGCCTTCATAAACTTTACGAGATAACCATGCCCAAGCATTTTCGATTATGCTTAAGTCTGGTGAATAGAGCGGCCATGGCAAAAGTAAATGTTTTAAAACCATAAAATGTAAACATTTTATTCATTTTTTTATTTCTTTCGAAGATTTTGCATGTGGCCTCATCCTAGTGGTGCATCTTTTTATACGCTTTTCAAGAAGTTCATTGTATGATCTTGGGTAGTACCAATGGTCGTTTCTTAGCTACCCTTTAATTTTATGACTCTCTGTTGAGAAAATTTGTACCTGTTTACAGGTAGTAAAAGAGTGAAAATCGATTGCAAAATGTATGGCCTCATCCTAATGATCGCCAGTGTAGTTGTGTCACACGACTCCTAAACTGGAGGCCCAACAGGACTTAGTAGCAATAAAGGGGTTTTGTATATCCAGAGATTATCGGATTATCGATTATTTTTGGAGCATTTTGTGCTGTAATCCTTCTGATTGAAGGAAAACGGAAAAAGGATTTCTTAATAAATTTCTTTGGCAAGCAAATAAAAGAAACTTCACCCCCAGCTTCCATCATCAATGGTACGAACACAAGCAGCTGGATAGTCCTCTATATCTCTTCTTTTCATTTATTCATTTATTATATATTTTGCGTCTAAATAGAACAAACTGAAACATCATTTTAATCGGAAAAAGCATCCTAGGGACCGTGTTCCTTCAATTTTCTCGGAATTATGTATTCAAATAATGAAATCAATTTCCTCTAATGACCCAATAAAACTTTTAAATTCAATTTTCGGTTGATGGTACAACAAATAAAAGAAATAAAATTACCACTAGAAAACCTTGGCAAGCTTTTAACAATACTTGGACGTTTCTCTAGCCTTAAGGGTACCCGCTCAAAAGAATCTCAAAGAAAAGTTTTGTTTCGGTTTTATCTCCTTAAAATTAAGGTGTGGGTTTTCATTTAAACAGATACACTCTGCATAACAGACGAACCTAATAAGATTAGTGAAAGGCCAAAAGGTCTTTTGGTTACTCTTTCCAGAGACGGAAACTTAAAAAAATTTTCATTGAAGTTTAAGGATTCTAATAAAGGAAACAACAAGCAGAATCAAATGGCAACAGATATTTAAATAAAAGACACAAATATGGATTGCCATGTGTTAAGGTAGAGAGAGGGGGCTAAGTACCTACCCAACGGGATCTCATCTCGTCAAATGGGTACACAAAAGAAGTATCTTTGTGGAGTATCTTATTTATTGAAACAGCAAGGTAGAGGATATCCTGCGAAGAATGCTCATTAGTGATTGAAGTAGAGATTTATTTACAAAATGTGGAACCATTTGATAATCTTCCGAGCTTCTTGAGAGCCCAAGAATTTTTTATAATAAGCTCTTCAGACATTGAGTGGGTAGCTGATGGTTAGAGTTGTATCCAGGTTTTTTTTGTATAGAAAGTAGATTGCAGAGCACAGGTTTTAGCTTATTCAGTGATTCTATCATTAAATCTATGACGATGTTTGGATTCCTCAAACTGATTCAGAGTATCAGAGTCAATGAATAGATTTCTCTTTTGCATTCCATCTAGAATACTTGGAATGACTTATCTTTCATCAGATTTTGATAAGAGAACCCTTACGTACGAAGTAGAAAGCAAAAGATACTAATTGCCCTTACAAAGCAGCAAAATTCATCTCGGTAAAGGGTAGTCATATGCCCCTCAGCATCGGACCCTTACGGACTAATATACATATCTACAATACATCACTCTGTGGCTGTTTCTTATTTCTATTTCTATTTCTAAACTTCCTCTCAAACTCTACTTACAATTGCTACTTCAGTTGAGCTCTTCAATAGGACTCCATCAGATTCATAAAATTACAAAAGAAGAGAATTCATAGTAGTTCTCACAGGATCCCCCCAGATAAGTAAAAGTCTAAGAGGCAAACAAGCCATTTTTTAATGCATTGGGCCGAGAGCCTGCCAAGTGCAATGGCGTGAGAGTTGTATGCTGTTGTCCTAAAATCATTTCACTGTCCTGCCTGCATTCCAAAAATAGTTGTTCGTCCAAAAGTTTCTCTATTTCCGCTATCCTATATGCATGAATAGACCGATTTTGGAATTGAGACTTGCGTTGCGCCGTTTTATACACTAACTTCTCATGTTTCAGTTAGCACTTACAAGCAACATTTATGCACATAATATAGCAAAATAAGGTTCTTATTCAAGTGAAACTCGGAGTTAGATACATAGGTATCTAAATTTCTTTTTGGGCAAAGCTGGTGGCCAACTTGCCGTCGTCTTTTCAAGTTAAGTAGCAAAAGATATAACGTCCCAGCTCCCAGGTTTCCATATCACACCATCCACTTCCAAATTGGAAACAACATCTCGACCTAAATAAGGAGTAATAATCTGAGACAAACCAACTGGACACTCATTGAGAAGAAACTTGGCAAATCAGTCAAGACTGCCAAATTGTGCACAAGAACCTAAACTGTGATTCATCAAATGTTTCGAATTTATCAGTACCTTACCTGGAGAAACTCCAGCAGATGGTCGGTTGTATCGTGGAATGCAGGTATATGGCGACTTCGGAAAGAAACCAGAAAACTTCTACACACTCAATTTGAATCTTATTTGGAAGACCATTGGAATCTTTACAGATAAAGCAAAAACGACATTAAGAACTTTTAGGATCTCACAAGAGCGCTTCTTATCGAGACTGCTACGAAGATCAAAATTCTTGGCGCATTTCGGCCAAACTGAGAAGATCTGATGGTACCAACTCTATACCGAAAGCAGAGGCTCTACGTCTTAGTCTTACTTCTCAGGTAACCCGATCAGAACCGACCCACAACTAGCTCCTATCACGCAACCTGCAAGTGAGCTGAGTATCACAACACGTAGTAGCTGGTATCTGTGGTGACGTTGTTTGTTGTTTCATTTGATTATGTTAAGTCGGCTTGCACCGATGGCATATATCCAGTGACGCAATGAAAAGCTATAGATCAGTTGCTGCGAAATCTGAAGAGAATCGGCATTGCTAACCTGGTACTTACAGACCAATCAATCAGACTTCGCTCAGGTTGAAAGGCATGGAGAGAACTGTCCTCTGTCCAAGATGCAACTTGCCAATCAACGCAAAACATCCTGTGAGACTGCACTTTATAATCTGTTGGGCAGATTTACAGGCACACTTGGCTAGAACGAGTACGCGTTGGCATTGTCATCGGTATTGAGGGTACAACGCAACTTTTGACGGCATGTGTTACTCAGCCATATAACATGGTTTAAACGAAACCTTAGTGTGCTGAATAGAGCAATGCTGGTGATGGTGGGAGTAAATAAAGTTTACCAGAAACGCGTTGTCCTGTCTCAACTGCTATGGTGCATGTTAAACTACTCACTGCTCAACGGTCTCAAAAGTCTTTGACGTGAGCGAGGATTTGTGCGCTAGAAATGGACTTTCAGTGAGTCCCCTCAGTTGTTCTCTTTAGGAGGAGAAGGCCTGACGTATCTAGTGCTCAAAGGCATCACCATCCATTTATCCAACTAAGCGGGCCATCCTGTTGGCTTTCTGGCAGCTTAACGGAGCTTTTGGCGAGACATGGAACTTGTTATCGAGGATTGACCGCTGGATCTACACGACTATGATAAGGCTGATTATATCATGTGCGTCGGTTATCTAAAAGTCCCAGCTGCTTTCACCAGACTCTAAAGAATGGTCTGTCTCAGCTGCATGAGGACTTTCCCTAGCTTGTCCGGCACTGGTCTAGACGCACTGCTGAAGTTCTCTCCCCTTTATTCCATTTAAAAAGACATAGTCTTTGGTACAACACGCACTGGGACTTTATTGACCTCGCGCGCCCACTGTCTTTTGAGCCTTGTCTTATGGACAAGCCGTCTGATGCAATGCCACCAGAGCTTCTGTTACTGCGAACATTCTGAGCCAAATAGGGGATTTTGGCGGGCCTCTGCAAATGGCCTCAAAACCGATCGCTGGTATCTTTTCGCAGTAAAACTTAATTTCATTAGGAAAATTTGAACCTGTATTCCAAGCGGATATACGAGTACATATGTATGGTACGACATTCTAGCTTTGAACTAAATATATTGTGATTTGAATATTGAATATTGTTTTGCTTTCCTTGCCTTGATGATATACCTGGAGGCTGATTGCCGTCTCAGGTAAGCATCACAACAATACCATTAAAGAACTGCTACAGCTAAATCTTAACAGATTAACCCGTTGGCCGGATCGCTGTGAATTGGGAGTAAGCTCCCTTAAAACTGATCTTATCCTCTATTCTAGGAAATACAAAATTCCAATCGTAGACCCTTCCTCAATCAAGGGTACCAGTTTATTCTCCTCCGATACAGCAAAATATCTGGGTCTTATTTTTGAGAATAAACTATTCTGGAAACCTAGTATTTAAGAAAGAGTAAAGAAAGCGACAGTAACTATGTATATTCCTTTGCAAAAAAGCCATTAGGAACAAATGGGGCTTTTAACTTTGCATAACCCACTGGCTATACGTCTCGCTTATAAGATCGATACTCACCTACGTGGTGGTTGTCTGATAGACGACATTACACAATGCAGTCAACTGCAGCAGACTAAGCTAAGTCCAAAGGACAGAATGTCTGTACATAGGTTCTATGAGTTGTCAAAGTGAATAGTCGTGCCTCACAATCTCGTCCGTCATAGTGAACAACTAACCAAATTAACTTTTTCCTAACGCCCATAAAAGTATCAAGTGAAATAGTGCATTAAGTTCGAAATCTCTTATCGTCGTAATCCATTCTAAATAGTGCTCTTCTGCTGTAAATCCACATAAATTCTGCCCCCATAAGTAAACCACAAAATATTCCTTTGTGCTCTTCCTAACAATGCCGCAAAATAGCGATATCAACCTCCGCTCCAAGACAGCTCTCCAAAAAGGCTCTCTTTCCTCACCAAACCACTCGAACTCTTCTTCACCGTCGTCTTGCAATAACAACACCGTTCTAACCGCAAAAACAGATGGAGAAAAGCCTAGCAAAACAAACTGCAACACTTCACCTTCAGTTTGTTAATGAAATTACCAAACTACGTGATGAAATAATCAAAAAAATTGAGGAAACAGTCATAAATTGGGAGCAGCGTTTTACCACAATTGAAACCTCAATTTCATCTTTAAACGCTCGTATTAATCAACTTGATGCAATTAATGATACTACGAAAGCAACAAATCGGGAAATTATTGATCTTCAGTGCCAGCTAAACAGCAATGAGAGGAAAGAGATTGCTGCTGACGCTGTTCTCTTTGGTGTACCGCAACACCAAGACGAAAATTTAAAAATTATTTTTAACCGGTTCTGTCACACAATTGAGTGCAAGCCACCAGTCCTTAAGAACATTTTTCGCACAAAAAGTCGATTGACTGAGAACAGCAACTGTAACAGATATGCTCATTGTGAATTCAAATTATTATTATTACAATTATTTATTGTGAATCCATCAACTTGCATGTAGTAGGTATGTTAGCAATAAACGTCAAGCAGTTGAGCTTCAACCATTATCGCCAACGGACTAAAGAAAAATAAAGTAAACTACCGGAATTTAATTGAACGTGTTTTAATCATATGGTAGTATAACATCTAATATTAATGACGCACATTACATGGTGTCAGAAGTACAAATAGAACACGTGCATAGATTTATGTTATAACCTTAAAAATGACATCGACCGATCGTTTGCCAAAACCATTGGACTGCTCCAATTTGGCCAAAGAATGGACAACATGGAAACGCACATTCATGGTCTACACGATGGCAAATAATAAAATGAGCGAACCGGAGCAACAAAAAATCGCAACATTTTTGTGGTTAATCGGCCCAGACGCAGGAAATATCTACAACACTCTGTACCCAAACGATGGAACACCTGATAGCATGTTTGGGTTAGCAAATGCACGTGCTGGTGTGAATGCAGGTCAACCCGATTGTGAAGGAAACGGAGAAGAGCAGAGTGACGTTAATATGGAGCAAACGGGAATTACATTGGAAATCGTCTTAAAGGCATTCGATGAGTACTGCCTCCCCAGGAAAAATATTGCTATGGAATCGTATAAATTCAATACAATTGTGCAAAAAGAGAACCAGACCTTTGCTGACTTTGAAACCGAATTAAGAACTCAGCTGCGATTTTGTGAATACAATTGTAAGTGTGGCGCTACTTATGAACATCGAATGTTACGTGATCGCATAATTATCGGTGTTTACGATAAGAAATTAAAACTAAAACTATTGGACGGAAAGGATGATCCATTGAAAAAGGTCATTGAAACTTGCAAAATCTATGAAGCGGCAAATGCAAATAAAATTTTGCTAGATCGACGTTACAACAACAATGCATCAAGTGTGAATACTGTATCGGAAACAACAGCTGACCAAGCATGCAATGCTATATCTCGCTATTGTTTCAATTGCGGTGCATCTTTCACACCAACTCATATGCGTTCTTGCAAGGCAAACGACGTCAATTGTTTAAACTGTGGAAGAAAGGGATACTTCGCTAAATTCCGCAAACAAAAGGGAAAAGCAAAACCAAATGAACAACATCAATCATCAGGGAACCAACAGCCAAGGAGGGACAACAACAACCACAACAAGAAGCAGGCAAACAGTCTCAATTGGAATGAGGAAGGTAATTGTTGTAGTTTAGAGCAGGTTGATGGAACTAGTATATTAAGTAGAAATTGTAATGTTGATTTTTTTTTTTTTTATAATTTACGCGCGCCTAAGGGGTTGAAACCCTTTTACTGTTGCCCGGGCGCGGGCGGAAAGATAGAAGGAGGAGAAAGGAAAATTGTTTTTGTAGTGGTTTGAAACTCAGGTGTGTTTGGTTTCTATGTTTGCTCTCCAGGGGTGGGAGTCCGAATAGGACGGAGAGTTTTTCTTCACTCAGAGTGATTCGAGATATAATTCCCAGTATTTTTTTTCATTGCTTGAAACTCTTATAACAGCCAAATCTACGTGTCAGTGTTATGCCTTCACACGCAGAATTTTAATGTTTTTAGATTCAGTCGTTCATAGATCTCCGTGGAGAATAAACGTGTCGGCTTCTAGTTAAAAGCGAAATTACTCGTAATAAAAGAACAACCAGAAACGTTTTGGCCAAGTGCTTCGGTGGCCCAGTGGTAGTGGTGTCTGCCGGTAAAGCAGAGGTCGTGGGTTCGATCCCCGAAACATATCGAGCTTTTTATTTGTATTTTCATTTTGAAAAGTAAAAAAAAATATATAATAAAAAAAAGAATAATCAGACAATGAGTGAAAGTGGGCGGTCCGCTATTCAAATAGCGGGACCAGCAGATGGCTTGTTGTCATCGGATGATCAGGCCGTAATGTCGGCCCATTCTCATTCTGGGAAACCAGAAATTACCGCTAAGAGGAGGAGGAAGCTGAGGCCTTCTCCTAATCTTGTGAAACGCCCTTCCCTTTCAACGTCTACTGAAAAGCTGCCTGGTAGAGTGAGGGAAGAGGCGCCAACAACATCGACAAGGGCAGCAGCACAACAACAAAACAGAGAAGAAATTGAGAAATACGATTTCCCATACGTATCTGACGGCGGAGAAGGACATTGTATGGGAGGTGGTAACACTTTCTCATCGTTAGCCGCCTCGGAGTCAGACGACGAAGAGGAAGAAATGCAAGCAATATATAGCAGTATCAACGAGCTGCAACTAAAGGTACTGGCTATTAAAGAAAAGCAAAATGCGAGGAGACAGAAGGAGCAGCAACTCCATGACTCACAGAAGCAGTCACAAATAAGCGAGTCTCTTCCGCAAAAAAACATACAGAAAAATTCGACAAAACAACAAAACATACAAACGCAGCAACAACAACAAAAATCACAACAACATAAGCAACAACAACATCAGCAACAACAGCAGCAACAGCAAAAGCAACAGCAGAAGCAGAAACAACAGCTACAACAAAAGCAACAACAACAACAGCAACAACAAAAACAACCACAGAAATCAACTAAGCAACGAGTACCTCCAATCAACACATTCAAGATGGAGTTGAAAGATACGATAGAATTATGTAAGTCGGCCATAGGCAATAATTTTTTTGTTAAAAGACTTAGTTTAGATAGGCACGCGATCCACTGCAATACAGTGGAGCGCTATCATAAAATTAAAAACTTGTTAAGGGATTCGACGACGGAGTTCTTCTCCTTCACACCGAAAGGTGAAAAGCTGCAGACAATGCTGCTGAGGGGGTTAGAACCGTCGACTGATCCGGAGGAGCTCCTTGCACTGCTGAAAGAGAAGGAGTGCGAAGAGCTCAAATTCGTAGGGGTTAAGCCATTCGTCACGGCTAGAGCCAAAAGGGAGAAGCGGAAACTACCATTCTTCCTGGTTCAGCTAAGTCCCAACAGCAAACTGGATGGTCTAAGGAGCATTAAAGTCCTAGACTACCAGGTTGTACACTGGGAAAAATTAAAGAGGAGCGAAAACATTTTACAATGTGTTCGTTGCCAAAGGTTCGGGCACGCCGCGTCGAACTGCGAAATGCAGCCTCGATGCGTGAAGTGCGGAAAGAACCACAAGTCCGAGGAATGCGCTCTAGGCAAGGACGGAACGTCAGAAAAAAGCCAACTCTCTTGCGCGTTATGTAGGAACACGGGACACACCGCAAATTATCGGGGTTGTCCCAAATTCCAATACATCAAAAGAGTAAATCTGGCTCGGCAGCAGAAAGTGGAAATCAAACGTCCACTCGTGCAGACACAAACACCAGCCGTTACTCCCCATGTTACCTACGCCCAAATGGCGGCAGGTAGGGGAAATACGGTACAACAACCAAAGGTAGCTTCTCAGGCCCCAGCGCCTAGAGCACCGGAACCTGTACCTGACATGCTGGCTATCTTGCTCTCTATTCAGGGGCAGATGGCTCAGCTGCAGCGTCAAATACAGGAACAGGCTAAGCGGGTAGATCAAATATACGCGCTGCTGCCGGGCCTAACGCACCTCCAATCGTAATGGGTACGCACATGGCGGAGCAAACCCTGAAGGTCCTTGCAGTGAATGTTAATTCACTGATTAGGTTCGAACGAAGAGCCGCACTATTTAAGTTGCTTAAAGATCAAGCCCCTGATGTGCTCTGGGTTAGCGAAACTAAGCTTACAAAGAGACACAAAATGAGGCACAAAAGATATAAAATAGTACGGAGAAACCGACCCAACTCCATTCAGGGAGGAGGCGTTGCGATTTTCGTACGAAAAGGTATTCGTTTTAAAAGAGTATACAGTCGTGTAGTGCGTAGGTTCCAGGTGCTGGAGGCATGCATCGTGTATATCCCTCTCCGTAGTGGAAAGCGGTTATACATGGTGTCTGTTTATGCACCTAAGGCTACTCAATCCACTTTATTCATCTCAGAGCTCGAGACACTTTTTCGATTCCTAAGACTGGAATTGGAGGAGAACTACTTTATTATCGGCGGAGATTTCAACGCCAAACATAGCGATTGGGGAAATAATACTCCAAATACTAGAGGGAACCTACTATTCAATTGGTGGGGTCAGCACAATATAATGTATCGACTCGGCCTTAAGGCGACGGATAGTCCGTCGTTTCCTAGACACGGGTCTTATTTGGATCTCCTGCTGTTCGACACACGAATACACCTGACATGCACAAACCAACAAACCACAAACTGTCTACGAACTTTCGTGTATGACAGTGACCATTGCGGACTCAGTACCGAAATAACCGTTCCGAACGAAGCTGCGGAATTGGACGAGTTTGTTCAAAGGCATGCCTACAATTATAGTAGGGTGCGTTGGACACACTTCTCCAGAACAATGACGAGAGCACTCTCCTCGAATTCGCTCTACCCACCGTCCAATAGAAATCTGTCAAACGAGGAGATTGACAGATATCTAAAACTAATGGACGAGACAATTAAACGAACAATGGACAAAACGATACCTCGGTACCAACACACTGACGAAGAAGACATATTCCGCAACGCAACTATTGACGCACTGCACCGACATAAAAGTAGACTGCTGTCAAGACTAAAAACCTTGTACAGACAGTTTACTGACAGACATAACCCGGAGATCATGACACTGAAGTCGTCGATCAAAAACCTCCAAACATTAATAAAAGAAAATTACAGAGCATCTGTAAGTTTGTATTGGAACAACAAAATTCGGGCTGTAAACACCAGCAACCCGAATATGTTCCCGCAAATAAATAAAATATTTCGGAGGAAAGATCACAACGACCTTTCGTGTCTTAAAATCGCCCGAACGACATACAACGAGAACATACTTACAGCAGCAGGCATAGATCCAAATGAAGCTGTTGATGATGACAACTTCTTTGTGATCGAGGATCCGCAGGAGCAGGTAGAGGCTATAGGAGCGACTTTCCAGGAAGTATACAAGGCGAATGACATCATTGGCCCGAACCACGACCTGGAAAATCGAGTCCTTGTGCACAATTTCTACCTTCGAAATGAAATTGTGAATTGGCGATTCGAGAGCTCGGGTTTCACCCAGTTCAGTGACGAGAATATGGCAAATAATGTCATCACCAATGAGAGGGTACTACCACCGTTCATTTCGAAGGCAGAGCTCCAAACGATCTTCGAATCGCTTAGAAGTAAGAAATCAGTGGGAACCGATGAAATACCGAACATTGTGCTTCGACATCTCCCACTAGAAGCGGTGGACATTTATACCACCCTGTTTAATAATGCAATGAATAATGCACATTATCCAGCGCATTGGAAAACGGCGGTGGTACATCCCATCCCCAAAAGGGATAAAGACACATCCAATCCGGCAAATCTGCGGTCGATCAGTCTCCTTCCAAACATCAGTAAGGTTTTCGAGAAGGTGATCAATAGAGTCCTGACTAAGTGGGTTGAGGACAAACATATAGTTCCGGATAATCAATTCGGTTTCAAGGCGGGGCATGATGTTATTCATGCTGCGTCTAAACTGGTTTCTGATATCCAATGGAACAAAGGCAAGAATCAGTGCACTGGTGCCTGCCTGATTGACTTGGAAAAAGCCTTCGATACCGTATGGTTAGAGGGACTCTTTTTCAAGCTGGACAGGTTGGGCATTAGTAAACCATTGCTGTATATTCTTTTTGACATGCTTTCCAGTAGACAGTTCATCGTGAAAAATGGCGATGTGACTTCTGCTGGAACTTTTAACATTAAAAACGGTCTGCAACAAGGTGCGGTAAATTCGCCGATCCTATTCAACATTTACACAAGTGATCTGATAGGTTCACTTCACCATGCCATAGCGTACGCAGACGACTTAATTGCGTACAGATCAGGTCCAAAGATTGAGGTCATTAATATACTCTTGCAACGTGATTTCGATAAAATTAAGTGATATTGCGATGACTGGAAGTTGAAAATCAATTTTCAGAAGTCGGAAACCATTTTGTTTAGGACGCCTTTGTCTGGGGCCTCTAGGGATACCAGAAAGAATTGGCGAAAGTTCTCGATCGTGGGGCAGCACGGGCAGCCACTTGCTTGTCGAAATATAGTCAGATACCTTGGGATCTGGCTGGATCAATATCTGTATTTTAACAAACATATAGATATTGCTCTGGCCAGAGCCAAAGGTGCCTTTGCCCTTGCAAAGAGACTGTTTTATAACAGCCAACACGATGCGGGGGTGAAGGTTATCTGCTACATGGCCCTTATCAGGCCTATGCTTGTATTTGGATGTTCCGTGTGGTTCAACGTGAGAGCAAGTTTATTGGAAAAGATTCGGGTGTTTGAGAGGGCTTGTCTTAGGACTTGTCTTCGCTTATACAGAACACCAGAGTCTGAGTACATAAAATTCTATCCTAATGAGGTCTTATACAATAGGGCGAACCTAATAAGAGTGGACAATTTCGTCATTAAGTTGACTCGAAAGCACATTGCAAGAGCAATGACCTCATCGAACAACCTGATCTCCGGGGCTTACTACCCTAACTATATGTATCATGAGAGAGTTCGCTTTGACGGCTTTGTTCCTCCAGAAGCGTTCCTCTACCTAGATATGAAAGGTCTGATCCAGGACAGATTGGCGGTGCCGCTAATCTTCCACGTTGCTCGAACAGCTGCGGACAGGCGACTCAACTACGACAGAGACGTCGCACATGGCAGTGCGGAGCGTCTCCGGTTCAGTAGGGCGGTAGGGAGTCGCGACATAAGGGATGTTGCACGGCAGCACCAACAATTTTGGTGGCTTATGGGAGGAGAGGAAGTCTCTTCGTCGAATTCCTCTGGTATAGTATAGCTTCACTCGGAAGCAAAGTCGGCTAGCCTAATTATTTAGTCATGGCCGGCTTACATAGATTTAGGTAGGATTAGGGTAGACATAAGAGAAAAAAAAAAAAAAAAATGAAAAAAAAAAAAAAAAATTATATATGAACTTAGATGGGTAACAACTTCTCTAAAAGAAGGGGTAACACATCTAGGAAAAAAAAAATAAATTTAAATTGTATGATATATACAATAAGTTAGTTTAAGTAGGTTAAATAGATTAAGTAGGTTAAGATTTATTTATAGGTAGATAGTTTATAAGTTTTAGTTTTTAAGATTTTATAAAAAAGAAAGTCCGTATACTAAGTTTTTGTATGAAATAAAATGTTTTCTTAGTTTTAGTTTAAATAAATATAGAAAAAAAATAAAATTTATAATCGTACGAAACGTCGAAAGACATCAATTAAGTATTATGTTTAATTTAGAGTGCCCGCATGGGGCCAGTAAGTTAAAATAAGATAATTTTAAGTTAATTAAGCTAATTTTTAAGCGTTTTTTGTATAGCGTATAAGTAATAATGAATTGAAAAGAATAAAAATGCATTTAAAATGAAAAAAAAAATGAAAAATGTTTTTAGATTAAATGCAAATACTGATACAGTAAACAGAATAAGATGGACGAAAACATATCAAATTAACAACTGGTTAACCACATTCAAAATTGACACGGGATCCGATGTGAATTGCATACCAATTAATTTAATTAAGAAGTTGAATGTTACTTTTGAAAAGAAAACACATGGATTTGTTGTGCTCGACTATAGTGCTAATAAAATTAACATTCATGGTCTGGTTAATTTAAAATGTTTTGATATGGAAAAGAGAACTATGAAAACGGCTGAATTTCTTGTTGTTGATGATGCGCTTGAGCCGCTGCTGGGATTGTCGACTTGCATTAAGTTCGATTTAATAAAACGCTTGAATACGGTGAAGTCATTTCCATGTTTGCCACTGGAGAATGGGGAGTTCTTAGAAAAATTTAAGAAAAATTTTAGTGGTGTGGGTAAATCTCCAGGTACTTGCTCCATTAGGTTAAAAGAGGATGCCATACCCTCGTTGCACTATAAAAAACGCATTCCTTTGGGTCTGTGTGATCGTCTAAAATTAGAACTCGAATCGATGGTCCAGGCTGGAATCATTTCTCCAGTCGATTATCCCACCGATTGGGTACACAATGTTCAGCTTGTAGAAAAACTTAATGGAAAACTTCGGGTTTCTCTCGATCCAAAGCCCCTTAATGCATGCAAAAAGCGCGAGCACTTCCTCATTCCAACGATCGAAGACGTGATGGAGCGACTGGAAAATAAGTGTGTATTTTCTGTGCTTGATCTTAGTAACGGATTTTGGCATATGGAACTTGATGCCAAGAGCGCAGATTTAACTACGTTTATGACACCGATTGGTAGATTCAAGTTTAATCGCGTGCCATTCGGTATAAATAGCGCACCAGAAATGTTCCAGAAAAAAATGGTGCAAACTTTCGGGGATATTCCAAACCTTTTCATATATTTCGATGCGGCCGCAAATGACCTTGAACATGACCAAACTTTGGCAATCGTAATGGAGCGAGCTCAGAAGCATAACATTAAATTTAATGCGAGTAAAATTCAATTTAGGCAAAAACAAATTAAGTTCATGGGGCATTTAATTTCAGAGGGCCAAATCAGACCGGATTTTCGATATACCAGAGCCATTCTAGACATGCCGAAGCCAACAAACAAATCCGGGGTTATGAGATTACTGGGGTTATTTAAGTATCTTGCGAAGTTTATCCCTAATTTGTCATGCCAATCCGCAGCCTTGCGTGAGTTAACCCGAAAGAAGGTAGAATGGAGTTGGATGGATAGACATGAGAACGAATTAAAAAAATTGATTTCCATGGTAACGTCAGAGCCTGTACTGGCAGTTTATGATCCGAGAAAACCAGTTATCATTCAAACAGATGCATCAACGGATGGTTTTTGATGCGTTCTAGTACAGAATGGACATCCAATTGGTTACGCTTCACGCACTTTAAGCGCTAGTGAAAAAAAATGGGCTCAAATTGAGAAGGAATTGTTGGCAATTGTCTTTGCCTGTGAACGCTTCCACTTCTTCCTATACGGACGAGAGTTCACGGTTCAAAGTGACCATAAGCCACTCGAGGTACTTGTCAAGCGTGACATTGATGATGTCACTCCTCGATTACAGAGGATGTTTATGCTTCTTCTCAAGTATCCGAAGATGAATATCGTTTATACACCGGGAAGGGAAATGCTTGTGGCGGACTGCCTTTCAAGGGCACAGTTGCCCGATCAATTGGAAAACCCAGATCTTCTTGGAGTAATAGATACAATCACTCCTAAGGTGTGCTTATCGGAAGATAATTACAACTTATACTTGCGTGTAATTAAAGATGATGAAAAGTACATGCGCATATGTAACTATGTCCAAACGCAGTGGCCCCGATATCATCAGCTTGATGATTTGAGCCAAAAATTTCACAAATATCGCTATAATTTGCATTTCGAAAATCGACTTCTTTTTAAAGACCATAGACTTGTAATTCCTTCTGAACTGCAGGCAAAAATTTGCAAGTGGTTACACGAACCACATTTGGGTGTTGAAAAAACGCTTGCACGTGCACGTTCTCTTTATTTTTGGCCTGGTATATCCGACAAAATTAAAACAATCGTTTTGCAGTGCATTATTTGTGAAAAATTTAAACGCAATATTCAAAAAGAACCGTTGGTTCAAGACTCTAATCCTGAGTACCCATTTCAAAGAGTCGCGATTGATTTATTTGAAATTGACGCATATTCCGGCTTTGTCATGTCAGAGAAACTGATTCGGAAAACTTCTAAGCATATAATTGAAGTAATGTTGAAAATATTTGATCGCGTAGGATATCCATCGGAAATCAAATGTGATAATATCCCGTTCAGGTCAACGGCATTCAAGGAATTTGCCAATCAGACAAACATTTTGTTTACTTTTTCTAGTCCGAGGTATCCATAAAGCAATGGATTAGCGGAAAAAGGCGTTGCCATAGCAAAAAATCTTATAAAGCGATGCTACGAGGTACAGGAAACCGATCGTTTTCAATATCGTATTCTCGAGTACAATACAACACAAGTCTCTAGCATGAAACTGTCGCCGGCTCAATTGTTCTTTGGGCGCCAAATTAGACCAGGTTGCCTGTAGCGGGTCAGCTGTTGCGTCGAAACAACTTGAACGAGGTCGGTATTCAAGAAAAAATTCAAAACAAGAAGGATAAACAGAAGTATTATTACGATCGAACTGCAAGATCCTTGCCAATATTGAATGTGGGTGATCAAGTTATATTTAAAAAAAATGGAAAAGATTGGCATTACGCGCAAATTGTAGCTAATATTAATGATAGGTCATATATTGTACTAGACAACTTTGGTAATTATTTTCGAAGAAATCGAAGATTTTTAGCTAAGACACAAAATAATGAAATCAATACAAGTGAATTGCTATTCGAAGATCACACTAGAAACAATGTAAATGACGAAGACAATAATGTTAAGGAAATGAATACTATACCATGTAAGAATAGTAATTTTGATGTTAACGTAGAACTAAGTAGAAATTGCCACAATAAAAATATGGCACCTGGTAGCAGCTTATCAAACGAAGTCGAACGAACAGTTAAACAGACGGATTCATCAGTAGTTCCTGATGGTCCAATTGATCGCGACAGCTTCCAACCTAAATTAGACATAGAGGTACCTAAAGTACCTGATGTAAGTTCAACACCTTATGTGACTCGAAGTGGTCGCGTAAGTGCACCACCTATTCGGTATGGTAATCTCGCTACCAAATAATTAAAATTAAGATTAAGATTTAAAAAAAAAAGAAAAAAAAAAGAAGCGTGTAACAGATATGCTCATTGTGAATTCAAATTATTATTATTACAATTATTTATTGTGAATCCATCAACTTGCATGTAGTAGGTATGTTAGCAATAAACGTCAAGCAGTTGAGCTTCAACCATTATCGCCAACGGACTAAAGAAAAATAAAGTAAACTACCGGAATTTAATTGAACGTGTTTTAATCATATGGTAGTATAACACCTAATATTAATGACGCACATTACAGCAACAACAACCCCGGCTCTTCTTCAATTGTCATCAAATTCTCCAGCTGCGCTCAAAGAAATGAAGTTCTAAAGTGTGCCGCCCATTTTCGCAATGTGCATCGTAGAGAGCTTATACCAGCTGATTTTGGGATTGAATCGTCCGACAATAATAAATGTTTCATTTATGAGAGCTTAACAATGCACACGCGACGTCTTCTCCGCAGTGCTACTGAACTCAGACGTAAAAAGTTAATTTCATCCGCACACCCGAAGTATGGGTCTGTTTATTTGAGAAAAGACACAAATGGTAAAAGCTTCTCATTGAAAGCTTTGCTGATCTACACGCTGCCGCCGCTACTCCTGATTGTCTAAATCAAGAAGCAAGCATCGACCCAGCTTTCTCTAATGATGGTGCTGCTGCTGCTGCTATTGTTCCGCTGTGACTGTGACTGAAGAGTGATGACATGATTTTATGCATCTTATAAATTATGCATTTAAGTATTTTATACTATCTAAAAACTTATATTTCTAGTTCTACGAGTAGTATGTTTTTTCCCCTGTTTTTTTCCTTATTTGTCCTATCTCTTCTCTGCAATATTTTGATATCCTTTCCTCTTTTCACTTTCTTTTTCTTTACTTGTACACGGATTTGTTTGGAAGCCTGTGGTATGATTTGCACTTTATTTGTTTACGAATTTCGATAGCACAAACGTTCGTCATGGTCGTAGCATGAATGAAGTTCAGACTCGCACAATGTTGAACGTTCTTTCGTGTCAAAGAAGAGGGTTTAAGGTATGTGACATTAATGCACGGAGTCTTAACCAAATTAAACTTGATTACCTTAATTATCTATTTAATAACTCTTCAGTTGATGTTATATGTTTGAACCTGGAATTGATAATTATGTTTACAAAATAGCTGGATATGAGCTCTCACGTAATGATAGGGTTACGGAAACAACAGGAGGTGGTGTTGCGATATATTGCAAGGAAACCTTAAAATGTAAGGTCATAAAAAAATCGCTAGGAACTGATGTTGAGTATTTGATTGCAGAAATTTCAACAACATGTTTCCGGCCAGGTGCACCACCGAGCCTTTTAGACCTTGTTATTGTATCTGATTCACTTTCTGTCTTACTGTTTGATCAGATTTCTCTTGAAGGTGTCAGCGAACATGATCTCCTATTCTGTACCTACAATGTTGTCTTTAACCACAATTCTTCTTCAAGCTCCTTTGTTTATAGGGATTACTCATCAATAAATCATGAAGTACTAACGACCGCAGCAAACTCGGTTCCATGGTTGAATTTCAGAATGGTTGCCGATCCAAAGGAAAAGCTAATCATTTTCCAGACGCTTGTAATGCAATTATTCAATAATCATGTACCAATAAAAACTGTCGCGATCCGAAACAGTGCGTGTTCCTGGTTCACGGAAGGGGTAGTTGGTGTTCTAAAGAAGCGAAACAGACTGTACAGTAAGTGGAAGCGTAGACAAAACGCGATTAACTGGAACAGGTACAAAGCTGCTCATAATGCTGCAACCGATGCTGTTCGTGCATCTAAACGACACTAGTATTCATCTAAACTGAGCGCTTCTTTACCCTCCAAGGTACTGTGGAGAAATCTACGCCAAGTTGGCATTGGTGTAAGTAGTGACAGGAGCTGTATTATTGATTTAGATGAAATGAACGACTATTTTGTTTCAAATGATGTTGCAGCCGATTGTTTCGAGTATGACGTTGTCTCCAGCAGAGGCCTTGAACAGGAAATTGATTTTGAAGTAGTTACGGAGGTTGATGCCCTTTGTATTATTAAAAGTTTAAAATCAAATGCTATTGGTGAAGACGGCTTGCCACTTCGTTTCATAAAACTTATTTTGCCGCACATCATAGGCCATCTAACACATACGAGGGGCGTTCAATATATTCTCGGTATCGATATGAAGGAAAATGCGAATTCAATTTAAATTGTTTTTATTTTTCAATATAATCTCCCATAACATCAATGCATTTGTTACGTCTTGAGATAAGCTTTTTTAAACCCTCAAAAAAATAAATTTCCTCTTTCTCTGCAAAATACCCATTTATTGCCGACTTAAGTTCTTCATCATCCGAAAATCTTTTTCCACGAAGACATTTTTTCAAATCCGGAAACAGGAAATAATCACTAGGGGCAAGGTCTGGACTATAGGATGGGTGTTGGATTTCTTCGAAACCACAATCTCGCGCAGCAGCCTTGGAAACTCGCGCCGTGTGAACAGGAGCGTTGTCATGAAGAAGCAACACACCCGCTGCGAGTTTACCCCGTCTTTTCTTTTTAATTTCCTCCCGCTAATTCTGCAAAGTGGAAGCGTAGGATGTGGCGTTGATGGTTTCACCTTTTTTTTTGTACTCAATGAGCAAGATTCCCTTTGAGTCCCAAAAAACTGTGGTCATGAGCTTCCCGGCAGACGGAGTGACTTTGAACTTCTTCGGGGGGTCTGTTCCTTTTTTATGCCACTGCATGGACTCTTGTTTGCTTTCAGGGTCATAGTGGTGGATCCATGTTTCGTCCCCAGTAACAATTCGATCCATAATACCGTCCGGTTTCTCACTACACATCTCCAAAAACTCTCTACAGCATGCGATTCTCACTTTTTTCTGAGGCGCTGTGAGCATTCGTGGCACCCACCTTGCACTGACCTTTGAAAGGTTAAGATGGTCATGAAGAATGGTGTGAATGGTACCAATTGAAAGCTTGGTGATCTCTGCCATCATTTTCACCTTTATTCGGGCATCCTCAAGAACAAGTTTTTCGACTTCTTTGATGCTTTCTCCCGTACAAGCAGTAGCCGGAGCGGGGGTCGTCTTCAATGCTCTCTCTGCCTCTCTTGAACTCACTTGACCACTTTTGCACAGTTGATAATGAAGGAACCCTGGTAAACAGCCACCATCTCTCCACGAATAGTTTTTTGACTTTTTCCTTGCTTAGTGAGAAATTTAATTACAGCGCGATGCTCAATTTTCACCATCATCGTCTCAGTTGCCATTATGATTCTCTTTACCTAGAGATAAAACGCGAATTAATAATCACATTTATATGAAATTTTACATGAATGCGCTAAAATAATTATTACTTGATAAATAAGTCAATTTATAAATACAACCACAGCTTCACCCCGATACCGAGAATATGTTGAACGCCCCTCGTATAATCAATTCCTGTATAGCAACATCTACTACTCCTCTAGTATGGAAATGTGATAAGGTTGTACCTGTTCCTAAAAATACTACTGCTTCCGATGCTTCTAACTACAGACCTGTCAGTATCTTACCTTGCCTGTCTAAGGTCGTTGAAAAGGTAATAGAGTCAGAAATTCAGAAACACTTGGCTGAAAATTTCCTGTTGAGCCCATTCCAATCGGGCTTTAGGAAGAGCCATAGCTGTTCTTCCGCCATGGTAAAAATCTTGGATGATATCAGGCAAGATTTTGACAAAGGATTTGTGACGCTGCTCTGCCTGCTTGATTTCTCTAAGGCATTTGACAGATTGAATCATTCCATTCTTTGTTGGAAACTGCACCATTACTATGGTTTTAGTGAAAGAGCTGTAAGCCTCATTCGAAACTTTTTATGTGGACGGTCACAAATAGTCGTTGTTGGTAACAATCGCTCAGGTATCCGGTCAGTTTCTCAAGGGGTGCCGCAGGGATCAATATTGGGCCCAATTTTGTTCTGCATGTACATAAATGACTTAGCATCAATTTGTAAGCACGCGCTTATTCATTTCTACGCAGACGATGTACAACTTTACCTATCTAATCCGGTTAATAAAATAGGTGAACTAGTGTCACTACTAAATGAGGATCTTGCTTCTATTGTTGAATGGGCAACTAAAAATGGACTAGCTTTGAACCCAAAAAAAGCCAAGTACTTCCAATATCAAATAAGTCTTTTGAGCTAAGTCTAGTTCCTGATGTTTGCTTAGCCGGTAGTAAGATTAGGTTAGTTGAGGTGGCTATAGGTCTTGGTTTCACCATAAACCGAAAGCTCTCTGGCTATAACCACGTTAACATCGTTGTTGGTCGCGTGTACGGATGCCTGCGTAAACTTTGGATTTCTGCCAACTATACCCCCTTGAATACTCAGAAATATGTACTACCCCCGTCTCGGCACTCGATATTCTGTTCCACTTGACACCTTTCGATATTTTCATCAGGCAAGTGGTTTCTAATGCAGCTATTCACCTGAAAGCCACTACACAGTGGACAAATAAATTATTTTCTTAATACACTAGGAATCCTACCAGAAAACATCGCTGACACTATGCCCCAATATTGGTTTGACAAAGACTTTCGTATAAGTTTCCCACTAGATCTTTCTGGGAGGTAAATTCTTTCATGGATGGCAAATCAATCCACTTCTATACGGTTGAATCCAAGACCAAGGGTTGGTGACGGCGTTTTCTCAGATAAGCTTAATCTAAGCCTCTGCTTGCGTCTTCCAAATTATTGGAAATTTTTACGATTATTGAAGACCTGTAAGGTCGCAATCAAATCCCTGGACTCAGTCTCACAAAATTCTAAAACAGCCCTTGACTGCCGATCACCTTTTAGGGAGATGGCAGATCAGTTCAATTTTCACTTTCACGGCCAAAGCTGGATCTGAATCGCTCTAAGAGTTTGATTATTTAAAATAGAAAACATTGACTGCCGATCACCTTTTAGGGAGATGACAGATCAGTTCAATTTTCACTTTCACGGCCAAAGCTGGATCTGAATCGCTCTAAGAGTTTGATTATTTAAAATAGAAAACATCTCAGCGTTATCATAGATTTTATCACTGGATACTGTCTTATAGACAAGCATGCAAGGCTTGGCGTCTTTACTAATGATTTCTGCAGGGCCTTCATGAACGAGGAGGAAGAGAAGGCAATCCACTACAATGACTTCAGCGATCCAAAAAATATAGACGTTAACAGTATCTAACGCTTCATCAGAAACGCAAACTAGTTCCAAGAGTAAGAGGATAACAGATTAACGTGGCATCATAGTGGGCCAATAAGCCTAAGTTGGTTAGTTTGTCCAACAGCCACTCTTAGCTAACCTAATTAAACCTAATCTTCCTTACCTTACTAGTCCAAAGAAACAGAGATTTTCAAGCACTTAATTTCCGCTTTTGGGTCGTTATTTCAGCTTACAGCTCATCGATGTTGGCATTTCAGGTGGTGCTCAAATCTATGACACTGAAAGTGTGCCTTGCATCTACCTAAGCACGATCAGTCTGGCTCAGGTCAGAGGTCAGCCGTAGCTCTACATATGTCGAGATGTTAAAATTTCAAGCGAAGTCGATCAGCTTCATTTCATTTTTGGAGGATTGGTCGTGGCGGCTGAATTTTCCTATCACCGGGCTAAAGTGGCGTAAAAATCTTGATCTCATCCATGAATGGTAAGAAGTTGTTTACTGGTGTAAAGTGAAAGATAAGGTGTCGATCACAAATCCAACACCAAGTTCATGCCAAGTTCACCCCATGTGGTAGCTATATTAGACATCACAGCAGCTCTTTTGTAGTTCCATCCATCGCACCTCCTGCGTCAACGTCAGCTAATATGTATCTTATGAGTAAATGTAACCTTTCCGGGAATTATTTTTGTATATCTTTAAATCGTTGTCCATTTGATGTTTGCGGAATTTGCTTTCAGAAATGATGGATCTATCTGAAGCATTAAGTTAGCCATGTAAAAAATCGGAAAGATTCTCTGTATACTGATAATCCTTTGAGACTACAAACAAGGTCAGTAGTAGGTTCTGCTTTTGTGGATTTAAAGCATGTTGATGTCTGCAAGCTTATAATGAAATTCTTTAACTAATGTCAAAGTACAAACATTGAAAACTGTCAATTAGCTTCATTATTACAAATTTGATGTGGGATGTTTCGTGACCGATAGATTTAAACTAATTTTCATGCCAAAAACGATTTAACATATAAAACACTCACTTCGGCTTAGTCAGAAATATCAACTTAAACTACTTTGCTCCTTATTCCTGTAGCATTCCCTTCTTGTGAAACTATGAATAAATAATGCCGAATGTTGCAAGTAAAACTTTGTGCAAGTTCCTTTTCATTGTGTTCCGTAAAGGAAACTTAGTGATGACACAATCAAGGGAATACCCATCACCGATTGTCATTCTTGTTACTTGTGCAAAAGTAACATTGAAATTTTTCAAAAGTTTTCCAGGGTTTTCGTGTCAGCGATCCGACACATATTTCATCATGCATTTGGACACGTTTCCTTCCTGTTTTCTCCTAGACGAGGTTGAAAAGTTTTAAAAGTTGAACTTAGTTTCTTAAAATTGGTGTGTAGATAAATACCAATAGATTCGTCTTAAACGGGTTACCCTACGTGCTCTGTGGAGAATATTTATTTTGTTTTCTAAGTTATGCTCGTAGCGTTGGAATTCCATCAGTTACGATTGACATAATTTCAGAACTCCTAAAAGTTTAGTCAAAACTCTATTCAATTTTCTAACGATGTCCCATAAGGCTGACGAATAGGACCAGTAATGTGTACAAAGTTATCTCAAAGGAAGAACTTGATTCAATTTAAGCTTTTGACTGACCAAAAATGGTCCACTTAAATAATTATAATATTGATGGTATCCGGCTAAATACTTGGGGATCTATTCAACAAATTTGAATGTGGCATTCGTTGAATAGAAGTAGATATGAAATAAATTCTCTACTATAACTGTGGAGACTGTGCGCAGGCAATGCGTTGAGGAAATGATGAAATGATTGCATTGCATCCATTGCCTTGTTCTACAAGAAATTATAATTAAATGGCTTTCACAAATTTTTCAGTAATGGGTGTAGTACCCAGGAACCAGGAACCAGAAAGAGAAAGATAATATTACACGCCATAGCTACCTAGTCCTGCCATAAGTTCTATTCCAAATATAAAACGCTAAACATACAAACAAACAGTAAACACACATATTGCATTCAAAATTGTTTCATTTATTAGACCACAATATTGGTTATTAAAGAAAATTATATTCACTCGAAATGACACAAGCTTCGAAACGGTGTGGCCGTTGGGCTATAACGGCACGTACGGTTTCCATGGAGATCGTAGACGCTGCTCTGGTTAATGCTGTTTTAAGGCTTTCCAAATTTCTGTGCAGCTCCAATTCTGACCAAAAACCATAATCCAGTGGATTCAGATCTGGACTCCCCGACTGTCAATCTTCTGCTGCTATAAAGCCAGGAATATTGACTCTGAGCCACTATTGCGTGGTTTTAGTTTTGTGCGCTAGAGCAGAGTCCTGTTGGAAGATCCATCTGTATCCATTGGAAAGGGTATTGGTTAAACCCTTCACAACGCCCTCTAGCACATCTTGTTGGTGAACCTTTGCACCAGTTTTTACGCCTTTTTCACAGAAATGGAGGGATGTGACACCATAGTGAGAGACCCCCCGACAACGTATCCACGTTGAACCCTTGGAACAACTATTTTCGCTTCCTTGGATGAAGTGGCATAAATTTTGTCATTTTGTTTGTTGAAAACTTTGTTCACGTCAAAAATTTTCTCATCCGTAAACAGAATGTTTTCATGGCCATTGTCCACGTGCCACTGCAAAAATCGCTTACATCTATCCAGAATAATTTTTTTTTATTTGAGGAGTTAGAAGATGGCCCGTGAACCGACGATATATTTTCATATGCAGATCATCCCGAATCAGCCTTGACATAGATCGGGTTGATATATCATCCAATTCCTTGGACATGATCTTTTGCTTCCTAAGGGGATTTCTCCGAATTCGTTCACGAACTGCCTACACTACCGCATTCGTGGGTACGACGCGCGGGCGAACACTTCTTGGCCTTTTCTCTACTCCAGACAATTCGCCGAAGCGAGCAATAGCCCAACAAACGAATATTCTTGATGTTCCGAGTGGTTTTAGCAACTCGAAAATTTTCCTTAACGCCCCAATCCATGTTAATAGTTTGCAAACTGAAACCAAACTAACTACAACTCTTCACTGATCAGTGCATGTGTTCTGAAGAAAGAGTTAACAGTTCTATTCCCGCAAGAAGTTTTGAACGATAAGCGCTGGACTAGGTATCGTTTAAAGTAGATGTGTGCCAGACACTTAGATGGCATTTCTGCGGCTCCTAAGTGGTTCTATAGGGTGACCAGAACGGTGTTATTTCGGCACAAGCGTATCGAATATTTGCCTCGAGCTCGTCCAAAGTGGGTAATGTCCGATTATGCCGCCATGTAATAAACCGCACCAAACAGTCAATCTTTGTGGATGCATTAATGCTTGGCCGAACACTTGTGGATTGTGTTCGCTCTAATAATAGCAATTTTGCTTGTTGACATAACCGCTGAGCCAAAATTGGGCCTCGTCTGAGAAAATGACGTTTTGTCCAAGTTCCGGATCTCCGGCCAACATTTCCAGCGCCCAATTAGCGAACTCACGGCGTTGTCTATGGTCGTCTGGCTTCAGTTCTTGCATCAGCACAATCTTATATGGATGTAGGCCCACAACCAATCTCTGGCGATGCCCATACAGCTGATCGGCGCCGAATCGACATTTCTGGGTCTTCTTTGATACTGGCCGCTACGGCGGCTATGCTTTCTTCATTTCGCAGCAATCTCTGGTCTGGTTGGTGTCATCCAAAATTTTTTAAAACTTTTCCACGATGCGACGAATTGCCTGCACTCTGAAGCCATGATGACGACTGACTTTATGACGTAATTCACTTTCCGTATTTACAACTGAGCCGGAATTTCGATAATATTTTTTATAATTCTTTCACGTTAGGCAAGCGTAAAACGACGCATGATGAAATGGCAAACCTTACTCAATATTTTGACAGCTGGATGTCATTGGTAACTTTGACAGCTGCTGAAACATAACAATCTAGTCAACCTTTACAATAGCTCTTTGTTTACATTGACATTAGGGGTGTTTGAAGAAAAATTGCAGAGGACAACATGCAGTTCTCGAAGTGATTCAGTCCGGGAATGAACGAGAATATTATCGATCGATCATTTCAAAGCTTTCATCTTGTTCAAGCTACAAGCACAGATAATAAATCTATACACATGTCTCATCGCTGTAGAAAAAAATGGTTCTATTTTTGTCGGTTAGCCGACACTCGTCCAGCCGACACGAGCTTTCGGAATAATGTAAAGCTTTTTTATTTTCGCTCTTTCTTACTTTGTTTACTGAGAGATTTTTTTTTTCTCTCACCACAAGTTGGCGGCAGTGGCAAAAGGAATATGAAAAACATATGCAAGGGGTTTGAGGGAAGGGGTATGAAGACTTGGCTGTTTGTTTTCATTCGACTGCAATAGGAAATTATGTATGTAATTTTTCATGAATTGGTATTTTGTTTGAGCGTATAGGTGTGTATGTAAGAAGGAACAATTCAAAGGCGGGAAAAGTCGAATATTTCTTTACATTTTGTAATTGAAGTTTAAAGAGCAAAATATTATTCGTGTTATTAATATGCAGTGCAGATACACCTGTGTACAAAATAATAGCAGTGTTAGATGCTTAACTTTTTATTTTACAATAAAACAAATTTTATAGCACCTGTATTTTAATTATTTATTTTTTCTTTCTCTAATGTTCTAAAGACTTCGTATTGAATTTGAAATTAAGTAACTAACCATTCTTAGAGAAAACCTAAAATACCACCTTGATGAAAAGGAATTTATTGAGAAAACTAAAAATTCAAGTTTATTCATCTAAATCTATATTGTCCCCTTCAAAGTAATCTCTTATCGACTGCAACACACTCGAAACGTTTTGTATATTCGGTTTTCGGTATGTCCATTAGTGCTTCCTGCGATTTTTCCATTACTTCCTCTCGGCTGCTGAAGCGCGTTCCCCGTATTGGTTGTTTAACTCGATTGAACAGAAAGCAGTGTGACTGTCGGCCTGGAAAATCTTGGAAAGAACTATACAATTCCAAGTCAATACCTGCCACCTATGCTTATGACAGCCTCCATTGTACTAGGTTTCATAATGCGATGGCCTGATTCGGGGTCCCAAGAAAACTTATCCGGTTGTGTCGCATCATATTAGAAAATTTGCGATGCGCCTTATAGCTTGGAAACAAAACCTTAGAATTTTTCCAAACCTCCACCGGATTCCTGCAAATAGATACGCTTTCATAATATGGTTTTTTCAATATCATATTAAAATACTCGTAATATGTAACCGCTGGCAGGTATAAGCACAATAAAGATCTGCCCAGCTGTTGGGACACGTCATTGATATAGACACTTCAAGGTGACCAAAAACCAATATTTTCCTTACTTACTTAGGTGGCGCTACAGTCCGGGGTGGACCAGGACCTCAACCAAAAAGCCTTTCCACTTGGCGCGATCTTTCGCCAGTTGTTTCCAGCGGTGCTGCACTCCAAGTTGGTTGAGATTCCATTCCACTTGTTCGAACTCCTATATATTCGGCCGTACATTACTGCGTTGTCCCCGAGTCTCGGAATTGAAGATTTTGCGTACAGTTTTAAAAACTCCCTTTTACATAACTTGAAAGAAAAGGGAGCAAATATGTACTCGTAAATAACATATACATACATTTTCCGAATAAGTTCGATGTTGCTCAATGCTTGGAAATTTATCAAATTTTGTAGATACTTAATGTCCTGAGAACAAAATTAAAATCGGGAAATTGATCTAGCGTTCATGTACATACGTATATCTTCAACCCCATAACATGTATTAGCCTTTAACACCTCGTGCTTCAAATATCACCCACTTTTATAGTGTGGTGCAACGTAATATCCACCCCCTCCAGCACGACCCCCTGTGCTACGAGGTTTGCAGGATTCTTTGCAAACTGAACAAGCCAACAAATACACTAACCCATATAATACAATTATTATGTATGAATGCGGAATTCATTAAAAAGGACTAAAAGCTACAAGCTTGACAAATTATAGTATCCATTGTTATACTATCTTTTTAAGAATGGATAATCAATCTGCACAGGTTTTTAGAACATCATACATTCAGTCTTTGTACTGTAAATGTCTTCCCAACCAAGAACACAATATATTGAAACCAAAATCAGAAAGGTTTGAAATGTTGTCTAAAACGTTGTGAAACTGACTGCAATAGACCTTCATTCACACCAGTACCTTAATATTAACTGAGCTCCTCAACATGAACCAAATCGATCATTTTATGATCAGTACGTGGTAAGTTAAACCGGGCACTCGTAAAGAATTCATAAAGTCGGCACCACGTAGGGTGAATGTCATCTCGAGATACTACCTTAATGTAAAAAGGGTAAAAATACAGCTAGTGCCATAATAATGAGCAACAGCTGCGATAAAGTATTATCTCCAACAACTGCAAGTGTAAGAGCTCTTGTCTATCGAGGTCCATCACCAGAAAATTCCATAACCTAGATGATAAAATACCAGCATGCCATTCCAACTGTGTACTAGTTTGTCTCCTAAATATTACTAGGTCCTATTTGTTATATAATGTGTACGCTCGAAGCAATCCCAGTACCCAGCTGGCTATTCCGCTCTGTAAAAGGTCCATGCCATCAAGATTTAACGTTGAACGGCTGGAATTGTAACAAATTATCAGAAACTGTACCAATCATATCCCTCAACCTCTTGTAAATGCCCTTGCGACCTTCATAAGGTGCTGAAGATCAGTGACCTCGATACACAGAACCCGTCAGAAAGGTCACAATAGATGTGCTGGGTTTCACCACTCACTTTGAAACCCTGGTTTGATGAAGGGCGTAGCACACTTGACTTTACAGCGATGCTGCATAGAAGAAGGAACGTGACTTGTGCGCTCTACTAACAAAGGAGGAGGGAAAACCATAGGCTTCTCCTGCAATCGAAAAAATGGGGAGGTGCTACTTCCGTAATAAGTTTTGCGTCAAAGCATAGTCAAACGTATACTTTTGTGTGCTGTAAGTATGGAAAAAGCATTTCTGCAGACAGTTAAACGGCACAGTTCGCTATCAGGTGAAAAACTGATCAGAGGAAAGTTTACCTGACGAATATTTGTCCGATCCACTAAAAGTAGATCCTCCAAATAGCGCAACCCTTGGATGCATAACAAGATCTTGTATGACGTATTGCGTGAGTGCCTTAAACTACTTATCAACGACCTGATTGGACCCGAAGAGTGCGGCATAAGCCGATATATCATACATATACAGAAAACCATAAAGATCGACGCACACCAGCTCTTTATCGGTTTCAAAGCTGCACCTCTATTTACAGCATATTTAAAGACGACCTACACATACGAGTAGTATATCTAGCTTTGGCATCCATGCCGAGCTCCTAAGATTAGCAAAATGACAATGTAGTTAGAACGCACCCTACTCCGTGAAGATTCGAAACAATCCCATCGAAACATTTGAAGACAAAAGTACAAGTAACAATATCGCCTGTGACGATGTGAACACGGAAGTAGGCAAGACATCGGCGAATCCCGCAGAATGTCCCGTCGCTCATCAGAAATTAAAAAAAGGGTAACACTTGTTAGTCGCTGTTTCTTTGGTCTAAAAAGGCAATTGGATAAAAAGGTAATACCTTAATCGTCCCATTTCTGCTCTATGGCACAAAGGTATGAACGTCAGCGAAGAAAAATAAACATATCCTTGCCCATTTTGAACGCAAGATCAATCGAAGGATTTTCAGTCGCGTTTGATCTAACGAAGGAGGAGATACCTATAACAGCAAAATCTATGACTAAGATGATTAGGACATCAAAATATAAATCTTAAGAATTGGAGCTGTTCATCCAAGATTCTTAGCATGCGTCCAGCGCATCTGAGCTATCCACTACATTTTTCAACCTTATGGTGATTGACTCGAAAGTCCTTGGACTAGTTTCTCTGAAATAAAGTTGCAAAATTGACAATAAACTCGGAAACATCGAGTATCTTTCACTGCTGTCTTCAATTTTTCTCAAAACCAACCCACGTAACATAGGACCTGCTCATTTTTTTCGGCCTACTTATCACCATTTACAGCATTTAATTTTGACATTAACGTGTGTTCTATGCTGTTTGATGTTTACGTTTTCGATTACAATTGCAGCAGAAGTATCCTCAAACGCTCTCTATGATTTTGTTTGACACACACTCCCTCTCCTTTTTCACCATCTGGTCTGACTCACTAGGCAATTCAGTCGGTAATCGATAATCGCTAATCGTTAATTGTTAATCTCTAGTCGTCAATCGTAAATCGAACTGGTTATTAAAACCAAATAAGGATTATCCAAGTATTATTGCTTAGCAGACACGATTGCCTTTTCCAGATTTCCAACAGTCGGAAAAACTTAAATTTCCGAACCAATGCAACAATAGCTGGGCGAAAAGCTGCTTCGCGTCGACCGGGACAACTTTTAACTTTTCGAAATGGTTCACCGAACACCATTTTCGTAGTGTTTCGTTCCATTTTAACTTGTTATCTGTAAAAAACATGTGCTGTAATTTTATTGGATGAACTTTTCCTTTTTCCCTATTTCTTAACCATTTACCATGATAATCTCTGAATTCGAAAAAGGACTCGCATAATCCGGCCAACTAATTAATTTTCAATCAACATTACATTTTAGCATTTTTTATAGAAAAACTTCATTAAAACTTTTCATTAGCTTTTCATTTATCATCCCTCAATCTGATGGCCTTTTCGATTCGTCCAATAATCAGTAGTCATTCATTATCTTCATTTCTTGCTGAAATATTGTATAAGCAAATATGTCTACGAGTATATCTGAAAACATACAAACTAAATACCGAAGACTATATAAATAAATTTTAATTGATGCCAAAGATTTCCCGGTTCCATTTTCAGCAATGAACGAGAGATAGGTTAAAAATAGAAATATTGCGAATTAAATTTTGTTTAACTTGCCTTTTGGCTAAAATTCCTGTAAAATTGGGGAAAAATTAAATAAACTTGCCTACTTACCTAGGTAGATGGCGCTACAATCCAAGGAGGATCAGGACTTCAGCCGACATTGCTTTTCCGCTAGTGCGGTCTTTTGTCAACTTCCTCCAGTTGCGCATACGAAGTTGGCAGAAGTGCTCTTCTACCTAAAATGAAGTCGTTCATTGGAGTCGCAACCTTTTTCAAGTCAGGAGGCTGTTGTCCATGAGTTCAATGTAACATATCCATCTGAGACGGATAGCTTTCTTGATGAGGCCGACATCGCCGTACACCTCGTTCAGTTTGATGTTCAAACGTCTCCTCCATTCTCCATTGAAGCAAACGGACCGAAAATTACCCGAGGAGTTTTGATCTTGTAGCGCTCGGCACCATTTTGATCCATTTTAATTTAGTTAATTAAATTTTGGTGGGGGCGAAGGCTTAATATAACTTAAACTTAAACTAAAAACTAACACTAAACTAACCACTAACACAGGTGAAGGAGAACGGATTTGAGGTAGAGAATGGTGCGGCGGAAATCAAAGACAGTAGGGTTTGAATGGATTTTTTGTAGCATACGGGAGATTGGCTCGTTCGCGTCATAGCCTCCTAAGGTATACGTTGATGACGAGGGTTAGTGTTGAGGAAAATACTATAGACTTGTGAAGGGAAGCGCATTCAACGTGGCCTGAAAGGGGTCGATGAATGAAGAAAAAGTTGTCTAAACCTCTGCGTTCCCCAAGGGTGTTTAAGTTAATAAGGTTGAGACGGTTTTGATAGTGAGGCAGAATAAAAGGATCGTCCCAGGGCATACCTCGAAGAGCAAATCGGAGAAAACGGCGCTGGATGCTTTCGATTCTCAAGATATGAACACGATGATATGGGGACCATACTTGACTAGCATACTCTACATAGGAGGGGGCGAACAAACGTAATATAGAGGGACCTGATCACGTATAGGTTAGTGAATTTTTTGGACCACCATTTTATAAAACCTTGTACAGAGTTGGCTTTAAGGATTATCCCATCCATATTTAAACGGAAGTTGAGCCCCCTATCACACAAAATGCCGAGGCCGCAAAGAGATTGAACGAAGAGGATAGGTGGAGAAGGTAGAGTCGGGGAGGGAAATGGTGCCGCCTATGTGAAAAGGTGATGGTTTGCCATTTGGGGATATTAAGTTACAAATAATTCTTGAGGCACCGGATCGAAAAACTATCAAGCTGCTGTTGAAGGAGGAAGAGTCATGGGGAGAGGAAATGGTTTTGGTATCGTTGTCGGCGTGAAGGGAGACAGACGAGTGTTTAATCATCCTATCGAGATCTCATTTATGGTTAATATAAAAAGTAGAGGACCTAGATGGCTGCCTTGTCGGACTCCAGAGGTGGCCAAAAATGGAGCCGAGTGGGGTGACCTAAAACGAACACTCTAAAAACAGTTTTCGAGGTAACAGGATATCCATTTTGACAGTATGGGTTCAAAGCCGATGGCAGACACTTTGAAGAGTATTAATCGATGAGAGATCTTATCGAAGGCCTTGCTCAAATCGGTTGCAACTACATCAACTTCATTACCATCCTATCTTGCTGAGGGAGTAAAGGACACGAATTCATTGAGATTTGTGGTGGTTAATCCACCCTTCACGAGGCCATATTGTCTAGGGGAAACACGAGTAAGTGATTTGGATTGGAAGCTTAGAGCTTCATACAAAATACTTTCGAAAAGTTTGGGTATATGTGAGATGGAACGATAGTTCTTTAATTTTTTTTGTGGATCAGGGTTAAAAAAGAGCTTTTTCCAAGGTTGAGGAAATTCGCCTTGTGAAAGGGAGATACAAAAAATATTAGAAACGGCAAAGGAAAGAGAGGAGGAACATTTTTTAAGAAATAAGGCAGGGAGGCCGTCGGGGCCGCGTGTGAATTCGTCATTAAGTTGTTGTATCTTATATTCGATATAAGACGGGTTTAAGGTGCGAGAGAGAAGTGGGCCATTGGAGAAGATCAGCAGGTATTTAAAATAGGATGAATCTGGTACAAAGGAGTCGTTGGTGAAGGGTTGTTTAAAAAAGGTGGCAAATACGTTGGCAAGGGTAAGTGGATTGGTTGATGACTTGTTGAAAGAGACGAAAAGATGGTTACCCACTTTCTTTTGTAGTTAACGAATTGGAAAAAGGACTTAGGGTCGTATATAAGGTTGACTTGCACATTGTTAAGGCAGCGAAGGGAATCGTAAAGTTCGGTGACATGAAGATAAGCACCAAGATAGTTGGAATACTCGGAAAGGAATCTGGTACGAAGGAAAACAGCTCATAACTTGTTTCTTTTATTTTGTAAGGAACGAATCTTGCGATTATATCAGGGAGAACTAGTAGATGATGTTTGAAGGCGGGAAAATGGAACATAAAGGTAAAAAGCATTAAATATGCCTCTATAAAAAATGGATAAGGCATAATTTATACTTAGGTTGTGAAAGTTAATGGGAAATCCGCTGAGAAAATCACTGATTTTGTCAAAGGTTGCTTTATGAAAGTCGTAGGATGAGAGAGTTGTGGGGAGGGAATGGAGAGTTATTAAAAAACGAGAGAAGAAGTGGATGTTGTAGTTATCGATTGTTGAGAGAAATAGGGGACAAAGTGAGACAGAGGAGTCAATTGAATCTGTTATGAATATAAGGTCTAATTGCCTGCCCATGTATTGAAGTTGGATATACCGCTAACTTGGCATAAACTTGAGTCTGTTAAGCATGCCTTAGCTGAGTTGGCATTTGAAGCAATGAACAATGATTGATCTTGTAATGGAGTCCTGAGGGAGATTAAAGTCATCGAAAATAAGAATATCGTCAATAGAGTCTGACAGGTCAGTTAAATGGTCGATCGTCTCGATAGCAAGTAGTGGGATTCGATAGGTTCAGCTGGTAGGGGGAGTGATATTTTAATTGCGACGAAGTCGACTTTAGAGGATGGAGAAATATTAATGGGAGCTAAGACTGTTGTGGATCGCCAGTAGGACGCCTCGACAGGAGGAATCATCATTTGGGCGGGTAGGATCGTTGTCGCGAAAAACATTAAAAATTGGGGAGTACTATTCCTGGTTCTTTATGCCTGGAATCAGATTGGTTTCAGTTAGAAGAAAAAATTTATAGTAGTCGGCTCGGCTCCACTGTAGGTGTGAGACTCATTTAGAGTGAACTTAGTGGACAAATGCACCATTCTAAGGGGACATGCTACTAATCTAGTTGTACCTGATATAAAGGTTCCTGAGACTGATAGGGTCGGTAGGGATGCCTTCCTGCTGGATAGAAACCATGACGCTGGTCTTGGTCTTCCTTTCGTAGCAGACCGAGTCCGATTTGTCATGTAGATAAGCAAGAAAGAGACGAATGTTTTCATATATTTTTCTTTCTCTAAGCCTAGAGAGTGCATAGCGACTTTCTGTAGTCTCATTGGTTTTCTGTGTTAGTTTAACTGTGGGTGAAAAAGGGGATCAAGAATAGGGACAGTGGAGGACGGGGATGGAGATAAATGGTTGGATATGGATTTGGACGAGGGATGAGATGTAGGGTTTAGGGTATCGGAGTTAATAAAATTTGGGTACTTAGCTCCAGTTTTAAGGTCGATGTTAGTAAATGAGTCACTACCTGGGTTTGGTGGCGTAGAAGATTGAGAAGGGATAATATGGGTGGTTGGGGTTAAGTTGAGTTAAGTTTCGTCAGTGTCCAATCTTCTGCGCCATAAAGCAAGACTGAGGTGATCAGTGAATCATACATTTTTGGTTCCCCACGAGTGCGCTTCACTACTCAATTATTTTTGAAGTCCAAAGAAGCAACGATACCCAAGAATGATTCATCGCAAGAGTGATTCAATGGCAGCTTTCTGTGTTCTTCCCATTATGTGTATGTTGTCGTTGTATGCCAGTAACTTAACAGACTTCTGGAAGACTTTAAAGGTCTCCGTTTTGATATTACCAACCCTGATGGAGTAGCGTACATTTTCCATCGTCTTCGTGCATAGGCGAACGAGCTTGGCAGGAACGTCAAAATTAGACATACCTCTGTATAGCTGTGTAGATGCTGTCATATGAGGCTTTGAAATCGATGAAGAGGTAGTGTGTATTGATTTTGGTTATTCTCCAACCTCTGTCGTAATGTGAAAATTACTATATGGTAGACTTTCTTGGTCTAAAATCTCACTGATAGGGGTCGAGCAGACGGTAGACGAAGGGTCTTAAACGTTCTTTTCACGGCAAGACTGTATATGCGATTTTGAGGAGACTTATTTCCATGTATTTAGCGCAGTTCAGTGGACCGAACACACAATGCTGAGGTACCATTTGTCGGTCATACTCATACTTTCGTCGATCCAGATTTTAGAGATGGATTGAGCAATTAAGCCATCGGGTCAAGCAGCTTTGCTAGACCTAAACTTGGAAATGGCCGTCCTGAGTTCATCTAGGTCGGGTCGACGGAAATGTTAACATTCCGTCCGTGTTGAATGGTTCATTTTGCCTGACTGGTATGTTTTTCATCGTTACCATTTAACAGTCTGCAGAAATAACCTTTCCAGATTCTCCGGACCGACTGTAGTTCTAAAATGTTTTAAAATAGGTACTTGACAACTTTGAATTTAATTTGTGAACGCACTCTTTGACTAATCATCAAACTGTCACTATCAATTTATTCAGTAAACCCAACATTTTCATCATGGTAAGGTACACGAACGAGCAACGTCTGCAAATTTTAAAAATTTTCTACCGAAATTCGGAGTCGGTGACTGCAACTTTAAGAGCGTTAACTCCAATTTTCGGTCGTAATTCTCGCCCTAGTAGACAGGCAATAACAAGTTTAGTGCAAAAATTTGAGTCTACATATTCGTTGTGTTATTTTGCCGTGTCAGTGAGTCAACGCGTTGGTCGAAGTGTCGAAAATATCGCTGCCGTTCAGGCGTCCGTAGCAAATGATCCAAATCAATCAATTCCACGCGTTCTCAAGAATTGAATTGGCATCGCTCAGACCACATTATGGCGTATTTTGCGTAAGAATCTTGGTTTACACCCATACAAGATCAAGCTGACTCAAGAATTGAAGCCGATGGACCATTTGACGCGACGTACGTTCTCCGATTGGGTTCTGGAGAAGATGCGCCAAGATGATGAATTTCATCGAAAAATCATCTTCAGTGACGAAGCTCATTTTTGGCTCAATGGGTTCGTCAATAAGCAAAATATGCGTTATTGGTCGGGTGAAAATCCATATGTGCTTCATGAATCACCACTTCATCCACAAAAAATAACTGTTTGGCGCGGTTTGCATGCCGGCGGCGTTATTGGGCCATTTTTTTTCGTCGACAATAATGCTCAGCGTTATCGCGCCATGATCACTGATTATTTTTGCCCCGAATTGGAAGATATGGACTTAGACGACATGTGGTTTCAATAGGATGATGCCACAAGCCCCACAGCATACCCTACAATCGATTTATTGAAGAGTAAGTATGGTGAGCGTGTTATCTCAAGAAATGGGCCAGTCGATTGGCCGCCTCGTTCGTGCGATTTAACGCCGCTTGACTATTTTCTGTGGTGCTACGTTAAGTCATAGGTTTATGCCAACACGCCGACGACGTGGAAGAGCTCAGGGCTAACATTGAACGCGAAATAGCGGCCGTTTCGGCCGAAATGTGTGGCCGAGTCGTTGAAAATTGGGTCCAACGAATCGACCGCTGCAAACATGCCCGCGGTGGCCATATGAACGAAGTCGAGTTCCATTCATAAATGTTTTGATTGTACTTCAAGCCCATAATAACATTTTTGAAATATCTCAAAAGGTTTACGTTTCATTTAAAAAAAAAAGTTGTCAAGTCCTTATTGGAAAACACAGTATAAGAAGGTTTATAGACAATTGCGTTCGATGTTTCAATGATCGCCCAGTGGTGTTAAAGCATCTCTTGGGAGACGTACTGGATAGCCGCGTGAAGCTATCGAGACCATTGCTCCAAAGTGAGATCGAATTCTATGGACCATTCTACATGCGATCTGGAATTTGTAGAAGACGAGAAAATGATCATAAACTACACCATCTAATAAATTGGTACCGTGCCCACTACATATTTTGATTCGAAGGTTGTGATTGAAAGTATACTTAAGGTTGACCTCATCTTTCGATCTAAAAGCAAAGAGCTGGTGTCAACCCGTGCTTCCTTCCTTCCTGCCTAAGAAGACGCTAAAGTTAACCTGTTCCTCAACTTAAAAGCCTCAGTTAACTGCTTGAATTTATACACTCCGAGGTAGTTGAGGCTCCCTTCTACTTATTCGTGCAATTTAATGTGAGTTCTTCCTCTACTACTTGTCCCTCCAGATTAGATTCAAAGAATGCGGGCCGGAGAATTTGTGGCCATTCACTTTACATGTTCCCGAATAGGTTCGTCTCTCCGTACAGCTTGTATGATTCGTTGTTAAATCTCCTCTTCTAAAGCCAATCAATGCAAACAGGATCGAATGTTCTCTCAAAACGACAGAGGATACCTTAATCCGCTTTCGATACAGTCCATGCGCCATAGAGAAGGACTCAAATCATCAAGGTCTTACATAGAATCTCCTTGGTTGTTCGGGATAGGGCTTTGCTACACAAGTACCTTCATAGCCCAAAGAAATCGCGACTGGAAAGAGTGATTTTTCATTTTATTCCACTTTAGTTCCCGCTGTTTTTTTAGATCTTGCTGTGCTTTTAGCTCCTACATATATAGTATATTTTCGAGTTGTGATTTTACACTCTGTTTCTGCATACATGTTGGTTTTCCCTATATGGGACATTGTACCTGTCGTGAAGAGACTCAATTTGCTCATCTTTGTCCTCCGATTCGGAGTTTTCTCTATACACAGTGAATGGAATTCGGCTTCGTCGGGCACATATGAGTACATTTCATACTCCACTTTATGACGACTTTGTTTTCTACTGCTCCTGATGTGGGCGGCCGCACACTTTACTACACATGGGAGCTTTACATCTTTCTCTTTTCTGTCATTTTGACTGCGTTATTTGGGTGAATCAGATCATACGTCTCTCCTATCCGTCGAGTGATGAATACAAAATGTGCTTTTTTAACAGATAGAAAAATAAAATAAAATACACACAAGTTGAACAAACGGGCCAATCATTTCTGGCATATGGCCAGCATAAGAGCGTCTCATTAGCTGCGACCACTTTTTCGATCGGTTGAAGCTATATCTCACAAATAGTGCACTCGATGTCGGCTTCCAATGCTGGAATCATTGCTATTTTGTCCGCATAGACCAACGACTTCAAATGTCTTCACAGAAAATAAATAGTCCAACGGCTTGGAGGCCAAGCCACAGGTTCATTTCTGGAGATGATATTGGTGTCGAACTCTTCTTTCAATAACACCTGTTGAAACCAGACGTCTTGTAGACCACATTCACGAACTTTTCGAAACAAAAAATCACTGAGGTTCTATACCCCATGCCGTTTACAGTGGCATTTCGATTTTCTTCATTTTTGATGAATGCCACAAACCGCACCAAACAGTGTATCGATAGCTGATGGATCACCTTTAGATTTTCCTCTCTTCAAATTCGACAATTTTGCTTATTAACAAAGCCGCTGAGACAAAGGTGAGCTTCATGAAATGAACAAACAAAATTCGACTTTCAACGCGCGAAGTTTCGACGCAAACGATACTCGATAATCTGACTGACACAGACAAGATTTTGCGCTTGACGACGAATCGAGAATAAGGATCTTCCTCGAATCTGACCTCAACCGCGCCAATATTTTCATGCGCACTCTGTGCATTCTATCAGTAACTTGGAGCACAAATGTAGTCATATTTTCTCAAATATGAGGAAATTGTGTTGCGAATACCCGACTCACGTGGTCAATTATGTTGACCGTCAAATTGGCGTAGCGCTTCTATAAAGATTTCTTACTGAACACTTGGATGTTTCCAAAAAAAATTCTACAACAATACTGAAGTACTGAAGATGATATGAGTTGTTAGATTAACTATTATCTGTCAGAGTGTTGTCATATTAAAAAATAATATTTAAAAACACCGTTTACATGCAAAGAAAAAAATAAATAAATTGTCGATGGAATTGACCCCGCAAACTAAAAGAAAACACTTCCAAGAATTTTAATCACTGAAATTTTTATGGAGAAACCAAGCCACATCTACATATTGCTCGAAAGTCTTTGAACGTCTCGAATAATCATTTTATATGTCAGAATAAATGGATCACTTTTCACCGTTTTTAAACTTTCACAATCCTGTCTAAGAGTATTTTTCCTTCCAATCGGCAAAATACTGAATATCCTTATAAGCGATTACCAACAAAGATAGCCCTTACGCTGTAGTTTATATCCTTCAAAAAGAAATACCAATCAAAAATAAATCCAAAGTTATCGGGTAAAAAAGTTTAACGCGAAAATGTTTCTTTGACAAAAGAGTTGCACTTTTCAAACTTTCAATTGATCCCGGAAACTATAGCAACTAAGTTATGCATTCAAAAGATAGAGAGATCCAAGAATCCGGATTATACCTGCATGAAATCACGTTCAGCTATGCATGTAGCTCATTAAAACTTCAAATCTACGCAATTCAGACAACACCGAGGACCTGATTTAATTTATAAAATTTATGGAATCGATGGTAGTGAAAATTTGTAAATTTATGTAAATACACTTGGGCTTCGAATAACTACAAGTTTGAAAAGTTTATTTTGTTGGTGATACACTAATTTGCCTGGATTGTAGGAGTATCTGTTTGACATCAGGTCGTTCCTCTTTTGAGTTTGGTATGGGCACGAAAAGTTGTTTCATTAAATCAATCTCACTAATTAAGCAATAAAATTGTTGACATATAAATTTAATTTTTTTAAACTCTGTTCAAAAACAATTACGCCTGGGAGGACTCGTCTGCACCACAGGTCTGGTAGTCTTGTTAATTTGTTGCATGATGGCGTTGTTTCATGACGGATTAGTGTTCAAGTGTCTCGACGAAATACTCGTACATCATTAGTAGAAAAAATTTCATTTTTCATATTGTTGAAATCGAAGTCCCGGTTAATTAAATTTTTTTCCCACGTGGCATGGAGAGGGAGACATCGTGTTTTATATTTTTAAATTGGGAATGAAGAATATTCCCTTGACCCTTGCATTACTTTGAGTCGTCTATATAGAGTTGCAGCTAAGGTAGAGACTGGCATCTAAGTAGCTAATCGTGGTAACACGAAAGGAAAAGGTGGGAGTAGAAACAACTTTTAGGTGGAAAATGCTACTGAGGAGCAAGCGCTGGTAAGATGGGCCCTCTTCCAAAGTAGACATGTCATAACATAAACGAAAGCTTCAGTGAAAAGGTGCCTAGATCAGAAAGCCCCTCCGCATTAGAGCTAAGTAAAGGGTGTTTTCTTTTCTGAATGCTAGATCTTCCAATAGGGATAGCTTAGATAAGTTAATAACTAATTATTAGGAATAGACTTTCGGCAGAAGAACGCTTCAGTATCATTCAAACTTATTCTGAAAATCGGCCCTCAATCGTGAAACGTATACATTGTTGAACCAATTGACCTCGCCATTGAGTATTTGAATTTGAGTACAGAATAAGCTGCAGCCGCTGTATGTGAAGATTTGTCGATTCGGCATCCATCGTCCAGTTTCCACTATGTTGGAAATTGTAAGACCAAACCTTTGTCTACAACCATTTAACGTCTAGTTAGTGAAGAAACTAAAGACGGGAAACCACGGCTTGCGACAGGAGTCCGCGGTTGGGCTCAAAAAGCTTTTGGAGTAAGACAAATCCACAAGAGACTCATAGGATTATATTGCTCCCAGAAAAGTGCACTGTTTTGCGTGGTCTTCAATCTGGTGGCATCATTGTTTTTCTTCTTTTTTTTCAAATATGAGGCCGGAGCTCACTTTACAGTCAATGGACATAGTGACTGAACAATGGTTAGTACTTATTCCTTCAAAAATATAAACGACATTGATCCGAACGATATATGTATGATTAAACTTACCATACTGCTCATGCACCCATTGGTTAACTGAGGACTTGATTCAATGAATTATCTCGCGATAGGGACCAGTGAATTGGCCACCGAAATCATAGGATTTCACCTCATACTTCTTGTCAACTATGTAGAAGCTTTTCTGCATGTTTATAAACCGCCAATATTCAGGGCGTTATTGGTGGAATAAAGCCACAAATATTCGAGATATTGACCAACAATTAGATCTACAGGATTCGCTTCGTCAAAAACAGCAGAGGAAGGACACCAGTCGCAGAATTACTTCAGATGTGGATTTACTGTCAGCGAGATATAAGGAATAAGTATAGAGCTGTGGGCATGTAAGCGAACTCCTGATGACAACTCCCGTAAAAACTAGATTCGCCATAAAAGCATCACCAAAGTCTACGCCCCGACAGAAAAGAACGACGACCTTACCAAAGACTGTTTCTATGAGCTCCTCAAGACAAACTAAGAGCAGTGGCCAAAATGTGACGTGAAAATAGTCCTTGGTATACCGTGCCAACGATATCACCTCCGGGAACAAACACAATTTTCTTGTCTGTTTTTTTTTTTTGTTAAAGAACTTAACACTCAAGAGGGTATGACTACTCTTAAAATGCTGGAGCACGCTCTTTACGAAACAGAAGAAACAAATTTTGGGCAGGTTTTCTTCGCACCAATTCTTATTATGACTACTCTAACTATCTTGGAACTTACCTGCAATTCACCCAGCTCTATAACTGCCTCTATCAGCGCTTTCTCCACACAGTACAGACCAACCATATCAACCATCCTAAGACATTTTATCAATTCGTCAACTTGCTATGTTTGATTCCCGGCACCGATATACGGCGATGCCCAGAACCAAACGATAACAAGTTCTCTCTGGGATCCCTCTATCCCAGCTGTGGGTTCCACCAGGTAGCGCTTTGACGGCAGCTAAACCTGGGTGGGTCAAAAAAGAATGGGCGCCACGTGATTTTTCCCCCGGAATCACGAAACCTCTCCAAAAAAAAGGAAAAAAAAACTTCCCCGAAAAAAACCCAGAACTCCTCGGCCGAAATAAAAAACAGATTTTTTTTCACCACTTTATAAAGCTCCGTTGGAGCTCGAAGACTTTTTTTTTTTTGCGTAGCGGTACACTCGTCGATAGAGTTACCCGCTATTCTTTAAGTCTTGAACAAAAAAACGCTAGTTAACGGGTCGCGTGTCCCGTCTGTTCTCGGGAATTCTACGCACGCGCGGCCCACTGGAGTCTCTATTTTCAACCAAACAATAAACGCGTTTAAACTATCTATTTTATTTTTTTTTTTTTGCACTACACCTTCACTACACTATACTTAGCTGTTATATCCTAGCGGTGCTGCGCCCTTCCCTGGCACAGTTTTCTCCCTCTTCTTTTTCCGCTACTCCAGCTATCCTGTTCCTCGTTCCTGTGTCTCCTTCTTTATTTTGTTTGTTTCCTCCCGTTTATTATTCTTGTTATTTCATTTATTTATTTTTTTTAAGACTCCAAGAAAAAAAATTGCTTTTCGCGATTTCCTAACGAAAAATTTTCGCACAAACTAGAAAAAAAATTCGCAAAACGAAAATATCAAAAGAAGCTTAGGCTGACCCTCTCTCTATGCTGGTCGTCACCAAAGTGAGTTCCAGATCTTTTATGATCCACAACTCCCGCCAGACACACACACACATTCACCCGCACATTCTCTCACACATTTATTCAGCACTAGTGGACCCAAAGACGGGATTTCTAGCTACAGCACTTGCAACCTTTGCTAGTGTGTGCCCCCGTGTCCGACTAGGCCTCTCACACATACCATTTTCCACATTCATACTAAACTCCTCAGTCTCGGAGTTCGCTCCCACTTCCAGTAATGAATGGGAACTCCGCTGAGCGAGTTTATGGAAGCTGTGGATCCTAACTATTCCTAGCAATTCTCCTACTCTTAGGTTCTACAAAAAGAAATTGCGAAAATCTGAGTTTCTTTCTTTTCTGTTAACCGGGTAATTTTCCCCCATCGAATTGTTAGAATAAAAATTTTGCAAAAATCGAAACGACGGCGGAGGAGGAAGGAAATGCGATGGGTAGCTGGAGCGTTGGGACGAAAGGAAAAAAAGTGTAGATACAATCCAGAGGGGCTCCAGAAGGGATTGTATCTCGATCCAACCATCCGTTGGATCGCCGCCCCTCACAAAAACCAAGTATAGTGCTTGTGAAAATTATCATTTTTATATTTCTAACCGCGGATCCCTAACTACTCCATTGGATCGGCGTTCAGATTTGGGCTGTGGAGACTGACCAATAGCGTGTCACTCCTTACAATTATTTATTTATTTTTTTGTAATTGGGCCCATCTGCCCTCTGGCCTCTCTGCCCGTTTGTATTTTTTTGTTTTGGTACCATCGTTGTTTGTTGGTTGTTGTTGGTTGGTGATAGTTTTTGATATGTGGCTTGCATGTTTGTTGTATGTTTGTGTCTTGTATGTTCTTATCTGGGAACCGTTACTATAGCGTTCGCTTTAGGTCAGCCTTCTCAACCCCGTTCTTAGCCACTTCTGGTGTCCCACAAGGCAGCAATTCTATACTATAGAGAGTTAAACTTCTTGAATATGCCAGCCAAGTATGGTCCCCCTTTCAGCGAATTCATATATCCCGAATCGAGAACATTCAATGTCGTTTTCTTCGATTTGCTCTTCGTGGACTACCCTGGAGTGACCCATTTATCTTACCTCCCTATCGCTACCTCCTCAAACTTCTTAACCTGAATACCCTCGAAAAACACAGAGACGTAGCTGACATTCTCTTCATTCATCGACTGCTCTCCGGTTCTGTGGACTGCGCTTCCTTTTACAATTCTATTTCCTTCAACACTAACCCTCGTAATTTACGCTGTCCTAGTCTCTTCTATATCCCAACCCACCGCACCTCTTATGGCTCTAACGAACCAATCTCCCGTATGCTCCGTAAGGTCAACTCAAACCTTCCCCTTTTTGATTTTAACCTGAGCACTTCTCGTCTTAAATTTGATCTCCTCCTTACTTCCTAACCCTTACTCTTGTTAGTTTTTAAGTCCTAGTTTTTAAGTTAGTTTAAGCTTGCATTAAGCGAAATAAATGGGCCCCCACTAAATTAAAATTAATTAATTGTCATTTTGCAGCAATTGCAACATACATCTTGTTATATGTACTGAACACTCGACAATCGCAAAAATTTCGAAAGACTTTGGTCCGGGAACATTCACCAAAAACAAACGCAAAAATTATTGTTTTAGATATACTGCGTAAAGTCGTCCCAATGCCTAGGCTTTGAATATACCTGCGAAGGACGTGGTTCTCCTTGTTTACGTGTCTGCCATGTTTTACCTGATTTGTTCCATGTAAAATAGAGTGGAACATTGGTATATACGAGTAATAATGTTTTTGCAAATTTCAGTCAGTGTAGTTTTTGGTGGCTCAAGTGCTCTTTGGAGAACATTTTCTTCACTGAAATATACACGTTGACCGTTTTCAAGATGTACTGCTAGATGTTGGACAGAAGGGTCTCTTTCGTGTATGGAAATGCTTAGAATATGCTAGATCGCTTCGTTGCTGCTTATGCATCTACCCATTTGGTATCGTGTTATTTCGTCATTTTTATCGATGTCATGTACTTCAAATACTGCCAAATCACTGCCTTTATTAACATACTTGCAAATGTACTTTATGGATTTTACGGAACAGCAAAGCTCGACATTAATATGAGCCTTATAGGATTTTGAAAGCAATGGTGAGTATGATACCACCCACTGATTGTCAATTTCAATTAGATTTGTAGAATTTGGTATTCTCATTGTGAAATTGTGAATGTTTGGCCACCATTCTCAGCGTTTCTGCTGCGATACAGTGGAAACACTTCTTCCATGGCGTTGTCTTGTTTAAAGTACCGCACGGTCCCTAGATCATGTGACTGATAACAATATTAAACAATTCTTGGACAATTGATGGATCCGGAATTTCGGCTGAAATTATCTGATTGATTTCTTCTGGATGGATTTTAACTTGAAGCCAAGCCACGCTTTTGCCACTGAATCGAATACAGCTAACATCGTGTGTTGCCGAAAACCGAATGTTTTACAATTACGAGGGGCGTTCAACATATTCTCGGTATCGGGGTGAAGCTGTGGTTGTATATATAAATTGACTTATTTATCAAGTAATACTATTATTTTTTCATGTAAAATTTCATATAAATGTGATTATTAATTGGCGTTTTATCTCTAGTTAAACAGAATCATAATGGCAACTGAGACGATGATGGTGAAAATTGAGCATCGCGCTGTAATTAAATTTCTCACTAAGCAAGGAAAAAGTCAAAAAACTATTCATGAAGAGATGGTGGCAGTTTACCAGGGTTCCGCACCTTCATTATCAACTGTGCAAAAGTGGTCAAGTGAGTTCAAGAGAGGCAGAGAGAGAGCATTGAAGACGACCCCCGCTCCGGCGCCCCGGCTACTGCTTGTACGGGAGAAAGCATCAAAGAAGTCGAAAAACTTGTTCTTGAGGATTTTTTTTTTTTTTTTTTTTTTTTATAATTTACGCGCGCCTAAGGGGTTAGATACCCTTTTACTGTTGCCAGGGCGCGGGCGGAAAGATAGAAGGAGGAGAAAGAAAAATTGTTTTTGTAGTGGTTTGAAATTCAGGTGTGTTTGGTTTCTATGTTTGCTCTCCAGGGGTGGGGAGTCCGAATAGGACGGAGAGTTTTTCTTCACTCAGAGTGATTCGAGGTATAATTCACAGTATTTTTTTTCTGTGCTTGAAACTCTACAACAGCCAAATCTACGTGTCAGTGTTATGCCTTCACACGCAGAATTTTTCTGTCCGAGTTCCCATTACACAATGAAAAACTGGCTTGCCATGGGCAGGATTCGAACCTGGAACCTTCGAGTGAGAAGCGTTTGCTACTACCACTACACCACGGCCACCCCGTGGTGTGAAAATGATAGCAAAGATCACCAAGCTTTCAATTGGTACCATTCACACCATTCTTCATGACCATCTTAACCTTTCAAAGTTCAGTGCAAGGTGGGTGCCACGAATGCTCACAGCGCCTCAGAAAAAAGTGAGAATCGCATGCTGTAGAGAGCTTTTGGAGATGTGTAGTGAGAACGCGGACGGTGTTATGGATCGAATTGTTACTGGGGACGAAACATGGGTCCACCACTATGACCCTGAAAGCAAACAAGAGTCCATGCAGTGGCATAAAAAAGGAACAGACCCCCCGAAGAAGTTCAAAGTCACTCCGTCTGCCGGGAAGCTCATGGCCACAGTTTTTTGGGACTCAAAGGGAATCTTGCTCATTGAGTACAAAAAAAAAGGTGAAACCATCAACGCCACATCCTACGCTTCCACTTTGCATAATTTGCGGGAGGAAATTAAAAAGAAAAGACGGGGTAAACTCGCAGCGGGTGTGTTGCTTCTTCATGACAACGCTCCTGTTGCTCCTGGCGCGAGTTTCCAAGGCTGCTGCGTGAGATTGTGGTTTCAAAGAAATCCAACACCCACCCTATAGTCCAGACCTTGCCCCTAGTGATTATTTCCTGTTTCCGGATTCGAAAAAATGTCTTCGTGGAAAAAGATTTTCGGATGATGAAGAACTCAAGTCGGCAATAAATGGGTATTTTGCAGAGAAAGAGGAAATTTATTTTTTTGAGGGTTTAAAAAAGCTTATCTCAAGATGTAACAAATGCATTGATGTTAGGGGAGATTATATTGAAAAATAAAAACAATTTAAATTGAATTCGCATTTTCCTTCATATCGATACCGAGAATATATTGAACGCCCCTCGTAAATCAATCGATGATTTTAATTTTTGTTTTGATTCTTTCCAATTTGGATTACATGTAAATATAATAAAAAAAATCTGGACGACCATAATGACGCACGTAAATCATCACATCTTGTATGTATTCCTGCATGTTCCGTGGACTCCCGATATAGCTCTGGAAGGTAAAACAGATTCATTACCGATGTCATTGGCGTTTAAATTTCCATCGATATTTTCGACAATGGAATCCCGTAAGTGGATGTACTCCTTCAATCGTAATTTAGCTTGGTTGTATCGAATAAATCGCAAGCGTTAGCTTTCGATCTTAGCGTAAATATCCACAACGTATTGATTGTACAGCTGACGATATCGAAGGATATAGTTGTCCTGATTATGTCTAATCATCAATCGGTCAGCATAGTAGTTCATTGAACTAACTTTCCTGTTTGTTTTGTGCTCGTAAGCGTTTTTTTTTTTTTTTCAAAAGTACTTTCGGTCTACAACCGAATATTCAAACAAATTACGGCGCTGTCTATTGGATAATAGCCCAACCTAGATAACAGAAGCTAATACAGTGTTATGCCAAATAACTAATTTGCACCGCCATGCAGTGGTAAGTAGTGGACCTTACCACATAAGCAATTTAATTTGCAATAAAAACTATTCCATCCCAACTCAAATTCGAATATTTAAAAAAAGCCTCTACTGTCAACAAAATCACAAGCACAATTCAGTATTTATGTCTTATTCCCTTTGGTATCCTTCATACTGTACATTTTAAACTCAGTAGTCGATGAAAAACAAACCAGTAATTGTTTTAAAAAAATATGGTGCCCTGTGAGTCCGTTGAAATGAGTATCTTCAGTCCTATTAGAGTGAAAGTGCGTGCTCTCTGAGCAAACCGATTAAATTCAGTAAAAATGCTAATAATGAGTTTTATTTAATTACGGTAGCTACAGATCTTTTTCATGAAAATGTCATAAGGTTTCCCGTGTCGAAACCCTACACCATGTCCAAGGATACAGCCAAAACTTTTGTGGACATTTGAAAGGATTCTTCTTCCGCTTTTATCAGCGCTCATATTTCATGCATGTTGCACAATCTGAATGTCCACCGTACTACAATCGTTTAAAATAAATCCCTGCCTCAACAAAGATAAATTCGTGTTTTCCAAATACAAAGTGCAATTATCAAACACTGATACTTTGTTCCACGAAACAATGGTCGACCAAGCCATTTACAGGAGGAGAAGCTCCATTTGTCCGCATTTCATGAGGAACGTACCACAACGAAAAAGGATTAAAATTCCCACATCCAAGGACGAGATAATGAAATTGCATTTATCTTTTCCATTTAAATTAAAATTAAATTAAAAATGTAAATCATTCCAAAGGTACTGAGAGAACACAGGTAGAGCCATAGAAGGACGACATGGTATGGTACAGACACAATATTTGCGGTTCCTATGTAATCAAGGTTACCAGCTTTGTCAGCAGCAACTCTGCAAGGATGACCCTCTTGAAAGTTTCGCCTTAACAAAAACGAAGTGAGAAAAAATTGGGCAGTTTTCACCAGATTACTGGACTTATCTTTGTACCTGGGTATTCGTATATATACGGGAGGACTCTTTGTAAAACTGAGAAAAAAATCGTTGGATAAACGGTTTGTATTTAAAATTCTCATTTCCTAGTGTGTGTTAGGTTAGAAAGCGACAGGTCAACTGAAAGGCTTTTTCAAACAGAATTTATTAAATGTCGAAAATTGTCTGCAAACTTTTTGTATGCTTACCTTACTTTTGTTCGAAATAGTAAAGAGTAGGAGACGTACTAAAGACAGAGATTGGTTGGGTGTTAAAACCTGACAAATTGTGGTATATATAGGGATTTCCATTAAGGACTATAATTTTTGTTTTTGACTCCAATAGCTCGATTGTTTAACCCAATTTATTATAAGTGACACCGTCCTGTTGAAACAACATCTCACCAATGTTAAGTTCACGCATTTGCGGCCAAAAGTGCTTTCCATTTACTGTAACCACGGCCGCCGGCATGAAAACCACACCAAACTATCAATTTTTGTGGATTCACGAGTAGTAGCACGAAGCACACGTGGGTTTGTAGTCATCCAATGACAAAGCCATTTAGCCAAAAATTAACGTCATCGCTGAAGATGATTTTGTGATGAAATTCCGAATCCATTGTAACCATTTCCAGAGACCAAATTGAGAAAGTTCGACTGAACCATGATTAAACGATAGAGATTGACAGCAAAAAATAATGACAGTTCACAAAAAGGAAACTTTAGGGGTGTGTTGACATTTAAAACAAAAATGTTTTAGAAAAATGTATGAGTATAGCCAGGGCCGTTTCGATGAATTTTGGCACCCGACGAAGAATATTAAAAGCGCCCCTTAAAAATTTACATTTAAACAATATGAGTAAATTTTAAAACGATTGCTAGATCGAAAATATTTAATTATGTATGTATACGTTTCCACATCACGCAAGAAGTTAGAATACCAACTATTGGATAAATCATAAACCATACACTTCTGTGTTTTTTTGGTAACAAGTTATTGCCCAGTAAAAGAAATAAGATGAAACAGTTTAAAGCTAAAATTAATTTACGTACATTTTACAAGTATAAGGTTTCTTTAAAGAAGTCACAGAAAATATAAACTAAGGAACTAAAGTTAGGTATTTCCATAGACAAGAAAGTTTAAAATTAAAAACATTGTTGCCTTATGGTGAATTGAAAATGATCTCACGGGCGTTTATTTTGGCAAAAACCTTCCACTAGAAAATTACTATCAAGCTCCGACATATAGTAATTTCGTTTTCAATTGATATGGTTGCCAAAGATACCAATTGTTCCTGGGACATTGAAGAATGTAAGAATTTTTTTATAATCTTAAGTTTGGAGAATGTGCGTTCATCTGATGCTATAGTAATTGGTAAAGTTAAAAGTTTTTATCAAAGTTTCTTTTTTGTAATTATATTCATTCTGTTGAAAGCAATTTAAAAAGTAATCCAACGAGTTTTTGGAAATTCGTTAATAAAAGAAGAAAGAGTACTAGATTTCCAACTAAGATGTGTTTAAATGACAAGCAATCTTGTGATTCAAATGACATTGCGGATATGTTTGCTGAGTATTTCCAAAGTATTTATAGTTCATCTTGTTCAACTTTAATCGATTCTTGTTATGTCCACTCCCTTCCATCTATTGTAGATTGTTCATGTTACTCGTTTAATGTTAGTAATGTGTAAGTAGTCTTACGTAGCTTAAAACCACAAAGAAAAGCTGATATATTAGGATTTTTTCCAATCGTTTTACGCTACAGTGCATCCACGCTTAGTATCCCATTATCAGAGCTCTTTAATAATTCAATTTCCAGTGGATTTTTTCCTGAAGAGTGGAAAGTCTCTACCATAGAGCCTCTTTACAAATCTGGCAAAAAAAGATTTAATTTCAAACTATAGGCCGATTACCAAACTTCCAATTGTTCCTAAACTTCTGGATAAACTTGTGAAAGACAAACTAGTTTTTACAGTGAAACAGTATATTACGAGTAGTATCCACCAACATGGTTTTTGGAAAGGCAGATCAACAGTCTCAAATTTAGTTGAATTTACTAATTTTTGTGTCAATGCATTAGAGAACCATAAACAAGTGCATGTAGTTTATACAGATTTTGTTAAAGCTTTCAGCAGGGTGAACTTGAAGATTCTTCTAAAAAAACTTGAAGCATATGGATTTTGTGGTCCATTACTTCAATGGTTTGCATCTTATTTGCTTGGTAGGTATGTTGTAATAGGTGACTATGTTTCTAAGGAGATTTTGATTAGTTCGGGTGTCCCTGAAGGGAGCCATTTGGGACCGCCATTATTTTTGCTTTTTATTTGCAAAAATATCAACTCTAAATGATAGTTTATTGCTTCAAAAAGATTTAGATTATTTTACTGAGTGGTGTACTCTGAATGATCTGATGCTAAATATTGACAAGTGTGCCTGTATGAGCTTCAATAGGAGTTTTCATCACATTTTCCCTAATTATTCTTTAAACAACTCTCGGATAAAAGTAGTTGACGATTTTAAAGATTTAGGTGTAATATTTGATAGTAAATTAATGTTTAACTTACATGTTAATTTTGTTGTTACAAAAGCATTTTCTCTTCTAGGATTTGTTAAAAGAAACTCCACAGATTTTAGAGATCCTTATACCCTTAAAGCTCTGTATTGTAGTATTGTTCGTCCTATAGTGGAGTATGCATGTATTGTCTGGTGTCCTACCTCCCTTACATACATAAAAAGAATCGAAATTATTCAAAAGAATTTTTTAAAATTTGCCTTACGCCACCTATTTTGTTATAACGAGATTCAATCTCAGCCTTCTTATCGTTCTAAATGTCTGCTACTTGGTATGCAAACTCTCGAAATGAGAAGAAAAATGTACAACATAATGTTTATTCGTGATATTTTATGTGCTACTATTGATAGTGAGAATTTGCTTAAATGTTTGAATCTTTATGTTTCGTCTAGAGTATTGAGGTCAAGGCCATTGTTGTTTGAGAGTCGTCATATTACGCCTTATGGCCAACGTGATCCTATTTCTTTGTCAATTAAAATATTCAATTCTTTTTACTCAAAATTAGATATATCTTTGCCCAGAAATGTTTTTAAAAACACACTATTCTTTGTTTTTTGCCAATGAATTTTTATTATATTTTATATTACATTACATTTTATTTTTATATTTATATTATTTTAATGAATTCGAAATCTGTAGATTGTGAAAATCGTAGATTGAATAAATAAATAAATAAATAAATAAATAAAACTATTCTTAGGGCTATAACAGTATTTGGAAAAAGAATCTTCGTATTTCTGTTATGAATAAAATTAAAAATGCCGCGGAATCATTTTCATTAATCAAAGTTGACAACACGATGATTTCTCGATAAAATCCTGGGCCACTTATATATGCACATTATATGTATAATTCATTGTGCACTTTTATCTGATCAAATCTTTCAAAAATTGATGAAATGGCTTGATCTAAAACTTTAAAATAAAATTCTACCTTCGTAGGAAAACCGAGTTGCCCTTTGTCGGTACCGCAAGACTGCGATAACTGGAAAAGTGTAAGGAACTTCTAGATCAACAGCTATGCTCCTAGCTTCCTCTAAAAACAAGGAGAATTTTTCATCATTTCTCAATTCTATGAGAAATTGTTTTGTTGAACACAAAATCTCAACTGCCAGCTTGAGGCACATATTCCGTTGTTGAAGGAACTTTGCCATATTTTTGGATTGAGGGATGTCAGTTTGTGATAGTTCAACAAGAGCTTCATAAACTTCTCCTAAGTATAGGTATAATGGGCTGATCGCATATATTCTGCTCTCCCATCTGGTCATACATTGGGGTCTTAGTATCAAACTTATAAGATGTTTTTTTCAGAACCGACCATCTGTTTACAGAGCTAAACAAAAACACATACAAATTCTCAACCGTGTCAAAAAATGCTACTGCGTCAAACAGCATCAAGGATGACTAGTTTCAGCGAATGCGAGGAGCATGGGATGAACAAATCTCTTGGCTCTTGCATACCACGATTTTTGCCTTTTATGTTTGCACCATTGTAATATCCTTGGCCCCGGCAATTTGATAAAACAAGGTTTAACTTTGAAAGCTCACCTAATACTAGCTCAGTTAATCCATATCCGATTGCCTCTTCTGCAACTAAAAATTCTAATAAGTATTCCTTAACTTCATAGTTTTCTTTGCTATGGTCAACTATTCTAACTACCAAAGTTAGCTGTTCCTTCCTAGTAATATCAGGCGTATAATCTACAATTATAGAAAAATATTTAGCTGGCTTTATTTTGTCTAAAATAGCTTTTCTAACTTCGCCTGCCAAAAGTTCTATGAGCTCATTTTGAATGCCCTTACTTAGGTATGTGTGCTTCGTCTCTTGATGATGGATTCTGCGTAGGTATTCTGCTAGAACCATGTCGAATTGACTTACAGCTTGCACGAGTTGCGGAAAATTGTTATTGTCTTGCTCGAATAAAACATCGGAGCTTCCTCTAAATGCTAAAGACTGCGTAGCAAGGAATTGCACGAGAATTACAAGCCATTTCAGGACATTTCTCCAATGCTCATTTTCCTTGGCCATCTGGTTTTGCATTCCAGAGTATATTGTTTTGCCTTTTTGCAAACCTAAATCTAAAACTGTCCAAGCTCGAAAAGCTGTCATATGTAAGAGACTTGTCTCTTGCTCTTGAATGGCCCTTGACAAGTGACTCTAGTGACTATAGCCTGTGCTGGACAAAGCGACACTCTTTTCCGCTAGCGAAAATAAGAGACAGCAGAACCAAAAGGCAAAGTCTGAAGATTTCGAGTAATTTTAAATCTCTTTGGTAAAAACGGGTACTAAACTTCCTGATTTTAGTTACAGGGAAATCAAAATTTTCTACTTGAGCGGGACCCTGCTCCACTAATAATTGAATAACTTGGTCGCTTAAATTTGGCCATTATTTAGGCTCTTCAAATGCTGCACTACTTCTCCAACATCATCTAACACATGTAAGGTTGAATCTGCCTGAACTGGCTATGCAATATTTTCTGTAGGCAATAAATTATTAGACTTACCGACGTTGAAGAGAACACAACAAGGTATTTCCTGAACTGCACCACCTGTTTTCTATTGTCTGCCTCAATCGCCTTCCGTTTGCTCCTACACTCACTACCTGATAGTTTTTTCTTTCCTGAATACATTTCTGAATCCCGACCACAAGGCAACATTTTTTTTGGAAATATTTTTTAACAGACTTAACTCAGTTGTACACAGGAACTTTTTTTACGCTTTAGAAATAAACAGTTCCAAAAAATGGCAATACATATTACATACGCATCTCAAAATTAAAGCACAATTCTAAAATTATCCAAAAATTATCCAGAAAAAAAACAAACATGCTCTCACATACATAACATACACAATATAATCTTAACATACAAACGCGCGTACCTACGAAATATACATAAAGGGTTTGTCCAATAGGGACCTGACAACTTTGAATTTAATTTGTGAACGCACTCTTTCACTAATCATCAAACTGTCACTATCAATTTATTCAGTAAACCCAACATTTTCATCATGGTAAAGTACACGAACGAGCAACGTATGCAAATTATGAAAATTTTCTACCGAAATTTGGAGTCGGTGACTGCAACTTTAAGGGCGTTAACTCCAATTCTCGGTCGTAAATCTCGCCCTAGTAGACAGGCAATAAAAAGTTAAGTGCAAAAATTTGAGTCTACATATTCGTTGTGTGATATTGCCGTGTCAGTGAGACAACGGGTTGGTCGAAGTGTCGAAAATATCGCTACCGTTCAAAGCGATCCAAATCAGTCAATTCCACGGCGTTCTCAAGAATTGGGCATCGCTCAGACCACATTATGGCGTATTGTGCGTAAGGATCTTGGTTTACACCCATACAAGATCAAGCTAACTCAAGAATTGAAGCGGGTGGACCATCTGAAGCGACGTACGTTCTCCGATTGGGTTCTGGAGAAGATGCGCCAAGATGATGAATTTCATCGCAAAATCATCTTCAGTGGCGAAGCTCATTTTTGGCTCAATGGGTTCGTCAGTAAGCAAAATATGCGTTATTGGTCGGGTGAAAATCCACATATGCCTCATGAATCACCACTTCATTCACAAAAAATAACTGTTTAGTGCGGTTTGCATGCCGGCGGCGTTATTGGGACCATATTTTTTCGTCGACGATAACGATCGTCACGTTACTGTGAATGGTCAGCGTTATCGCGTCATGATCACCGATTATTTTTGGCCCAAATTGGAAGATATGGACTTGGACGACATGTGGTTTCAACAGGATGATGCCACAAGCCACACAGCACACGCTACAATCGATTTATTGAAGAGTAAGGATGGTGAGCATCTCAAGACATGGGCCAGTCGATTTGCCGCCTCGTTCGTGCGATTTAACGCCGCTTGACTATTTTCTGTGGGGCTACGTTAAGTCATTGGTTTATGCCAACACGCCGACGACGTTGGAAGAGCTCAGAGCCAACATTGAACGCGAAATAGCGGCCGTTTCGGCCGAAATGTGTGGCGAGTCGTTGAAAATTGAGTCCATCGAATCGACCGCTGCAAACGTGCTCGCGGTGGTCATATGAACGAAGTCGAGTTCCATTCATAAATGTTTTGATCGTACTTCAAGCCGATAATAAAATTTTTGACATATCTCAAATGGTTTGCGTTTTATTTAAAAAAAAGTTGTCAAGTCCTTATTGGAAAAGGCTATACATATAATAAATATACAACTCAATGCGATTGAAGCTAACAACATGTTCTGTTCTACCTTCTACATCGAGCACGTCTGCCTCAGTTTGTTGGAACCAATTTCATTTGTTCTAAATAACTTGCATTTGGCGCAGATCCGAAACTCTGTCCCATAGAAAGTTTAATTCATTAGTGTTTTCTGTGATTTCAGATGGAAAAGCTATGACATATGGCGCAGAAACGCCATGACGTATGGAGCGGTATGATACAACTAATCCAGAAGCACATACAACAAAAAAGCCGTGAATATTAAATTATAGGTTCGATGAAAGAGCGTATTTTTTTGGACGAACTTCAACTGCGTTACTATGCTTTTGAAGTTGCTTACAGAGTACAGAAACAGGCACTGGAAAAGGCTGAAAGCTGATGTTAGGAATCAATGTACATTTGGTGTGTGTATTATTATTATGAGGATGCAAACCATGAAGTGTTGCCGCGTTGCGATTAGGTTAGTGGGAAAAATATTTTCTGTTAATTTTGAAATGTGTTTAAAAACGATGTTTACAAATCACTCTTTAACGTGCGCCCAGTGCGGCTGCTCCACTTGCTCCAATGCAAGGTTCGGTCCTGAGTATAGCCCTTAATGGGAAACCCGATAGTTTGATACAAGAACATTTTGTATTCAGAAAAAGTAAAAAATCATTGACTTGAGTAGCTTGTGTTAAGTTACCAAAGATGAAGGGTGCTCATGCCTTGATTTATTTTTCCATTGACTATGTATGTTATGTTCTCAGAAAAAGTTATAAAAAGAACAGGGGAGTATTGTAAACCTTTACCTTTACCTCTTTTAAATCATTTCATTTCATCTTATATGCATCCATATTAAATCGGATTTATTAAGATTTATAAGCTAGGCAAAAATGTGTCCGATGTGAGTGCTTGAAGCTGAACCTCATATCGCGTCTCCCATCATTATTCTGCTGAAATACGAATCTTTCGCCAATTGATTTTAGTCCAAAGATAACACTCGTTTTCTTCCAATATTTTTTTTTTGTATAATTCCTTGTTTAATTTTTCTAGTCCCTCTAGACCAGATCTCGCACACGACATAAAGAGAAATATCCCCAGAATATAATAGAATTGCCTCCATTCTTGACTGCAGGACCCACACAGTCTGGTAGTACCTTTTGTTCAGCGCTGCGTCGAACGAAAAATCTCCGTTTTGTGCCAAATACTTCGAACTGGGATTCATCGTTTAATAAAACTCTGTTGAAATCTTCTTCCGTCTAGTCGTTATACCATTTTGGTCCATTCTAACCTTTTCTGCTTATTTTGTGGTCACAGCAAGGTTTTCAAACATCAAATCGTCCAAATAACCCAGCATGTCTTCATCCACGTTTGACCGTTGTTAACGCCATTATTCCATTATGTCAATGTCGTCTGAGCATGCGAGGAGGCTCATTTCCATATAATTGTCACAGTTCAAGGGGTCTCACTTCTTTAGGACTGTCGAACATACTAGATGATTTAATGTATGCTCCGTGTCCAACCATTACTTACTACTTTAAATAGCTCGGCAGTTAAGCTATCGAGTCCAGGAACTTCAATTTAAGCGGGTGGACGGAATTGTTAACTGCTTTCGTCCAGGTTGATGGATTCATTCTGCCTAACGGTGGGATGTCGTTCGCCATCCCGCTTTAATGGTCTGGCGAAATAATATTTACAGATTCTCAGAAATGCTGTGGTTCTACTATGAGGTTTCCTTCTCCATCCTTGCGGACTTCACATTTTTTATTTTTCGTAAAACTTCCGAATTTCTTTTGAGGAGCCTGTGTTCTTCCGTTTTATTCTGCTCGTAGACCTTGCGAGCCCCTCTCGTACTTTTCTGTACTAGTCTGTACATCAGGTACAACAGATGCGTCCTCTCTGATTGCTCTTTAGTAGTGATTTTCTGGGTTGTATACTGGCGGTATCGAACTCACCGAGAGGTTGACATAAACTCAGTCACAAGACTTTCGCGAACATAGCCGTTCGATATTGAACTTCCTCACAATGGTCTGCTGGCCTTGGACAGTTATGAATTCGCGCATGCGTATCTTGGCTATAAGAAAATAATGCTCTGACTCGATAATAGCTGCTCGTATTGTTCAGAGATCCTAAAACACCAAAGCAGTGCCTTGGGTCGATCGTAATGTAATCAATTTGGTTAGGAGATTGTTGAGCACCAGTCAGCCAGGTCTCTTTATGTATATTAAAGTGGGAAACCATGTGCTGGCTATAGTTACACTACGTCTTACCGCAAAATCAATATCAAACTCGTATCTCCATTTCTGGAGGTGATGGCGTGGAATCTGTAGTTCCCCACTGCATTACCAAAGAACCCCTACTTGGCTATGTTGTCATTAAAATCGACAAAGACAATTTTCACTTCATAGGGCTCTGCTCTAGGTTACGTCGAGGAGCTTGTAGAAGCAGCATTTGTTCGTCCTTCTCATTTTTCGTTGGGTGGGTATTTTTGAATAGTCGTCATCGAATACTATACCATCTTCCGATAGGGTGATGATTGTATAAAGAATATTATTGTTTACCCCTAGAGATTATTCATTACTTGTAGAAGCATTAAGTTTTTATATATGGGTACCCGAGGACCTCGGGTATTGATCAAGTGGTATTGAACTTTAGCTCCTAACATTTTTTTTATTTTTATGCATAGTTAAATATCAAAACGTACATTGACTCAAATAGCGAGGATCTGAGGCGCATATGAAGCCATATATTTTGCTCCGCGAAGAAAATCGCTCGTAACGGTAAATTAATATTATTTTTGCACTCAAAATCGATTTATATTATTTTAAACAATGCATTTTTTCTGGAAATAATTTTTCTGTTAATTATACTTACCGAATACTTATAGTAATTAGCACTTAAAATCGCAACCTAATTTTTTACTTTCGTTTTTAATGCGCCCTCGTGTTGGAATCACCTATTTAAATTAATAACATTCGCTGTAATTATCAGGCAGAAAGAAAAAGTACCGTTTTTTCCACACTAATGGAAAAAATTTATTTCGTAAAGGGTTTCTTGGAAAAATATCCATCATAAAATGCAAAGCCATATGTGGCTTCGTACTCGTATGTGGTAGAGGGATATTATAATCTTCGAGTGTGTGTGTCGTCGGTGAATGGGTTGGTTATTCAAGCTTTCAATTTCTTTAATTAAATTTTCTTTTGATTTTCCGAAAAGTGCCTTATTTCGTCAGCTCTTTAATCACGGGTAATGTCGTCCTTGCGTGATATTCATAGGATATTATAAAACGATTAAATATTTGCAGCACTCAACCTATTGGCAGCGTCTTCATTTATAGTTTGTTCTACTCTTAAATCTATGATTTCTTTTCACACCAAAACTACATTTATTTATATGCTCAGCGGTGTGAGATATAAAATTGATTCTGGTTTTATTTTGAAGCTACATTCATGCCATTATGTGTGGAGTAGCACGTCATTCAAATGACCGCTTCTGCTTTGCTGGCAGTGCTTCAAGTGGTCGGTCCAATCTTTGATGACTAGATCCAATATGTGCGGCGATATTGCGGCAATAGCGTGTCGAATGTTGGCCTCGAGCTCGTTCAAAGTTGTTGGCTTATAGACTAAGGACTTGACGTAGGCCCAGAGAAAATAATCGAGTGGTGTCAAATCGTATGATCGCGGCGGCCAATCGATGAACGCTCGCAGCGAGATGACCCAGTTCCAAAATTTCTCCTTCATAACTCCGATCGTTACGTCGTTTGTATGGCATGTACCGCCGTCTTGTTTTAACCACTGCTGGGATATATCGATGTTGTTGAGCTCTGGTCACAGAAAGTCGGTTAACATCACTCAATACCTGAGACCATTGATGATAACGGTGTCTCCTTCCTCATTTCGAAAGAAATTAGGTCTGATGATGCCGCTATGCCATAAACCGCACCAAACTGTCAATCTTTGTGGATGAATTGATGCTTAACACTTGTGGATTGTGTTCGCTCTAGTAATGGCAATTTTGCTTGTTGACATAGCCGCTGAGCCAAAAATGATGTAAACCCAAATCCAAGCGCAATATATGTCGGATCAACTCTTTGGCGATGCCCCATTCAGCTGATCGGCGGCGCCGAATCAACATTTCTAGCGTCTACTTAGATACTGGCCGCTAGGGCGGCTATGTTTTCTTCGTTTCGCACCAATCTCTATCTGACTTAAGATCCAAAAGAGTGTACACACGCTCAAATGGTGCATGATGAAATGGCAAACCTTACTAAATATTTTGACAGCTGGATGTCATTGGTAAATTTGACAGCTTCCAGGTCATCAATATACATATTTTCTTCTTTCATGAAAGTTTGAAAATGAAGTCCTTGTACAGCTCCACTAAGCAAAAGATGTAAACAATTGCATCTATTGTAATGGGTGCGTATTCTCAAATAAATGAAAACTCAAAATATTGGTGCCTGAGATGAAATCTTAAATCTTATGAGACCTTAAGCAGGGACTCCAGTATTAACTAATACAATATCACCCCCTGAGCCTTCAATAAATTTTCCTATAACTTTATATACTGTATATCTGACTTAAACTTTCAATTTTCTGGAGTCAAGAATAACACTGACTTTCCATGATGTTCCCGTTGTATGAAAGAAAATACATAAACCTAGCACTCCTTGGTTCACTCAACAGGTTCAAGACCTTATTGACAAACGAAATTTGCTGTACTTTAGATGGCGCAGATACCAATGTCCACATATACATAATGAATTTCGGGAACTGCGAAACGCTGATAACTGTCTGATTTGTAAAAACAAAACTAAGTGCTAGTTTGTGACTACTCTCATCCTCGCGCCGGGTCTGCTTTATAGTAGTCAAGTGTATCCGCTGTTGTTGTTCGACTGCACGGGGTATATCAAGCGTTCGATTATTCCACGTGCAGTTCCGCAGATCGTTGTCCTTTTATCGTCCTTACATATAGAAGTGAGAGCTCCATGACGGCGTATCCCTGTATTATGTTACTGGTCGAGCAAGCACTCGCTATTTCAGCCTGCATGAGCAAGGAATTAATCATGCTCTTACCGGGTGCCACCACTGGGAGGTACGTCAAGCACTACGCTATCAACTGTATTATTGCGCTGACCCAATCCAAGTTATAGGACAGTCAGTTTTCCGATTAATCACCCAGAAGACAAACGACACCGTCTTCACTGGAAGTGAAGTTCGAGTATACGAGTACTGTTGTTTGGTTGCGCAGTGTTGAATTCCTTAATTGGAACTTTTGATTTCCGGTTGAATGTGGGCTAAAAGCTTTCAAAAGAAGATTCGAGTTGGACTAATTAACCTAAACTAGCTGTTTTCTATTGATAAGTAAAACCAAATTCAAAGCGAACAATATATGTATGTGACTAGAACATGAATTCAATTTTTAGTTTAATTAAGAAAATGTGAATTAAATTTTTTTCCAACGAACAATCCAGTCACCCATACATTTTTTAGAGGCATATTCGCCTTCACACAGGCTGCCATATCTGGAGAATTTTCATCGAAACAGTGAGCAAAGCCTTGACTTTTGAACCACTTTGACGTGTCTTTTTTTTGGTTTTGGTTCATTTGAGTGGTACCATTTCGATGTCTGTTGGCTTGTTTAGATGTCATACTCGCAAACCCAAGTTTTGTTACCTACAATGATGCATTACATGAATGTGGAGTCCGAATTAACTCGCACTAACATGTGGAGAACTGATTCGTGAGAGATGGATAGTTCTTATAAAAACTCTCTCGAAATATAGGGACTTTCTTCACTAAGTCGATATATTCTTCAGTTACTTCCGTTGCAGGCCGTCTTGGATGAGGCAAGTTTTTAACAACTTCACGGCCCTCTTTGAACGCTCTGTACCACTCAAATATTTTTGTTCCCGATATTACACAACAGGCTCGCAACACAAAATTTCGATCAAACTCAATATTTTTTTCCATAGTAAAAATCGCCGGTAGAACTTGCGGTTATTTAATGTCTTTAGCTGTTGACAGCAAACTAGAGTTGAACGGATACAGGAAAAAAAAAAGAAACTATTAACGCAGGCCGTTTGAATGACTCAGTTTCGGTTATATTTTGACTGAATGTACGACTCTAATTTTGTGTAAATGACACTAGTACCTAATTCTTACATGGCAAAATTAATTGAAGCATATCTAATCCATTAGATGAATTGATATCAACTTCGGAGGTGTCTCGCCCCTCTGTCGGTCGTATTTCTTGCGAGCGCATTCGTTCCAGTATTTTGACTTCGATGTTCTCGTGCTGTATTGACGTTCTGGTGGGTTGGGACTTTATATGTGCTAACATTATAGAAGTTTTATATAATTGCTAATTTATATAGTTGCTATGTACTTGGATTAAGTAGTTTGATGTCATCGCTGGTTTGTTGAATGTTGTATTGCTGTCGTCAGGACGCAGGCCACTCACCGGTGCGAGGAGTGAGAGACATATACATGTCTACTATTCGTTACTTAAGCGTTTTGCGATTGTTTTCATTGCATTGGTTTATAGTTTTTGCAGTTGTAGGTACGTATATATTTCTGAGAGTAGAAGAATTTTTTTCGGAATCGCCACAATCAATACTATTGGCGTCGCAAATTTTTCATCAGCATGAAAATCAACTTTCGCCAGCGGATTCTATTACACTGCTGAATGGACTACAACATTGGTCTTGAAAAGGTTAGAGTTCCCTAAAAGAATAAATTTTATGGTGTGACCTAGGACTATTTTGACTTTTTTATTCAAAGAGTTTCTTATAATAAATATGGCGCTTATAATGCTCAAGCTGAAAATATATTTCTGTCAGGTGTAAAAGTGAAAATTCGCGAATAACTGTTTGGAAAAAATTAACAATCGATGAGTTAAGAATTTTCTTGGGGTTCCCCTTCTTTGAACCGTTTACAAAATTATTGGTAAAAGGATAAGTTTTTCTCTGTACCAATTTTCGGTCAACAAATGGGTAGAAATCGGTTTCTCGTCATTATGAAGAGTCTGCATTTTACTTCTGTGTCGGATAGTGAAGACCCCTTGTACTAGGTTCGAAAAGTGATTGAATACTTCAACACCAAGATGACTGACTGCTATTATCCTGGAGAGCAACTTTCTCTTGATAAAAGCATGATATTATGGAGCAAATGAAAATCACAGTTATGGCATAAAGTTATATATGCTTACGGAACCAGGTGGTTTGGCGTTAGAATTCCGTGTTTATGCATGCGCAAAAGATACTGATATCACCGGAAGAGAAGTTAAACAGTTGCCATGAAGTATACATGGACAAATACTATAATAGTTTCAACTTGGCAAAAAAGTTATCAGATAGCGGTACTTACGGTATGGAAAGATTTGAAAGGTGATCCTAAGTAGGTGACGCCGAAAAAATTAAAAAAAGGTGAACATTTCATAAGTGTTTCCATGTTTTCTGGACCAGCGTCCTTTAGTTATACGCAGTACGAATACAAAATGGTGTCTCTTGCAGGCAAACGTAGCCAAACTATCAATAAATCAGGCTACATCGTCATCTTCATACAGCTCGTAGAGTTTGCGGTTATATCTTCCTCTCTATTCGCCCTCCTCGCAAACAGAACCAAATATTCGAGGTAGAATTTTTCTTTCTAAGGATCTGTAGATCTGCTTCGCTGTCTTACTTATCGTCTACCTCCATAAAGTAAGACTGGCAAGATCAGGGTTTTGTAGAGCATGATTTTGGAAGTTCGAAAGTCATATTTGTAGGTGCTGATGAGTGTGGTGCAAAAAGGCTTTAGTCGTTCACACAGTACGCTGAATTAGATCTCGCAGGCTACGTTAAGCAGGGATATTCCTCGGTAGTTCTTACAAGACATAGGATCACCTTTCTAGAAGATGGAGCAGATAGAGCTGATAGTTCAGTCGTCGGACATACTTTCATCCTCGCATACTTTGCAGATGATCTGGTGAATGCTCCTTACCAAAAAATCAGAAGCTCTGCAGAGAATTTTAAATGCTGGTTTGGCACTTGTATTCATATCAAATCCTTTCCAAATAGTAGGAGTAGCCTTTATACCGAAAATCGGAGAAGATGACTACATATACGCTCGCCAAGAGCTTTATACCTATCAGTCTGAATTCCTTCATATTGAGGAGAATAATCAAGTTTCATGTGGGCAAAATTGCGTTGCTGATGCATCCTCTGTCTAAGATATGACGGATGCGGATGCGTCCTCTATCAAGATACGAGTACCAATGGTGAAGATTCTGCGAGCTTATGACAATGCAATTTTTAATAGCAATACTTGTGAAAAGGACCTTATTACGAATGCTAACTGCGGCCAATATGTCATGGGGGGGTAAACGTGGGTACCCTGCAAAACGACGTCCTGTTTCTTCAGCAATAGTTCTGATGTTCAGAAAATTAAAAATACAAGTTTATTCATCTAAATCTATATTGTCCCCTTAGAAGTAATCCCCATCGACTGCAATACACTTATGCCAGCGCTTGATCCATTCCTCGAAACATTTTTTATATTCGGTTTTCGGTATGTCCATGAGTGCTTCCTGCGATTTTTCCATTATTTCCTTTCGGGTGCTGAAACGCGTTCCCCGTAGTTGTTTTTTAACTCGATTGAACAGAAAGAAGTCACAGGGAGCCAAATCAGGTGAATTCGGTGGCTGTTGGATGGTATTTGTTGCATTTTTCGTCAAAAAATTACGAATAATGATTTCACTGTGCGACGGTGAGTTATCATGGTGCAAAATCCACGAGTTTTCTACCCACAATTCTGGTCTCTTTCGGCGAATTTCTTCACGCAAACGTCTCGTAACGCCCAAATAATACTTTTTGTTTACTGTCTGGCCTTCTGGCAAAAATTCGTGATACACCACACCGTTGTAATCCATAAAAACCGTGTTTTTTTGGTCTCGGCTCATTTGGTGAACGCCATTCATTTGCCTGATGTCTGGATTGCGTGTCGTACTCATAAATCCACGTCTCATCAACCTTTTGTGGGATCGGATTCAGCCTCGCAAATCAACGTCAAAACGGTCTTTTTTTTTGGATGAAATTGAGGTCTTTCGGCACCAACTTTGCTGCCAAATGTCTTGGACGGATCCATAGGCAATGTTCAAGTCCTCCGCTATCTCTCTGATGATTAATTTGCGGTTATTGACCAACATTTCTTTTACTCCATCAATGTTTTAGTCGGTTTTCGATGTCGATGGTCTGCCACTGCGTTCATCATCTTCGATTGACTCAGGACCACTTTTGAACCGCTCGTGCCACTGACAAACGACCGTTTTCTTTAGAGAATCGTGGCCGAAACACTTCTCCAACATTTCCAACGTTCGCGCACCATTAAATCCGTTTTTTACGAAAAATTTAATACAAGTTCGTTATTGCAAATTTAAATCCATTTCTAAAATTGTAAAAAATCGCCAACACACACAGAGATAGATGAACTCTTGGCTACGCAACTTTTGCAAATGTCAAGCTATGACGCTAAGATCTAGAGGGAATGTCAACAACAGATTTACCAACTTAACAAAAAAAAAACAGAACTCAAATTGAAAGAATGGGAGCGCCACACGGCTTTTTTATCAAGGTGGTATGCAAATGATGTAGCTGTAATGTTTGTGGGATCATGTCTAGCGTCTGTCTAGTCTAAACTGGAGGCAGTCTGAGATGTGATCGATGACTTGTGCACTAGAAATAGGAATTCAGTCAATCATCTCAAAACTCAGGTTGTTCCCTTTACGAGAAGAAGGAAACTGACACGTCTGACTTATGCAGTACTTAAAGGATTCACTGTCCTATTCTCCAATGAAACTAAGTATTTGGGTGTCAGCCTGGATAAGCACCTCTTTTTTAGCTGGCAGCCCAGTCGTCGATAGTTCAGGGTTCCATGTGAAGGTCTGTGGGTCGACTTACGACTTACCTTTGAGGAGCACATATGGGGCGGCGGCTAATAAGGCCGCTTATTAGGTAGCAGCTGCAATATTGGCGGTTACTAGCGTCAACTGGCAATTCTATATTGCTTACGGTGCCGAGGCATGCAATAATGTGCTCTTGATACGAGGTCTCCGATAGCGTCCAACCTCGGTATAACAAGTTGAGTTCATCCGGATGATTTACAATTACCGCGGGATATCCGCGGTAGTCGTTATGGTAATTGCAAGAACACTTAGTGTTGTTGGCAGAGAGAAATTTCTGTCCCCGGATTTCGATGGCGTGCGGGTATCAGGAACGGGATGACGAGGTAGTGGGTAGGTGAACACGACGACTCATACCCGTGCAGAGTTCGCGCCTGGAACGAAGTCATGGTGAGGTGAATTACTGTCTTAAACAGATTCTGCCAATGCATTGGACGATACCGCCGAGTACACATTCAACAACACCTATTAGTGGACGGGCTGAACCTGGCAATCACGCACGAAAATATCGTTTCCACCATGTTGAGTTGCGAAAACGTGTATATGACTATGGGTGCTTGCGCCCAGTCGGTAATGAAGGAATAGAAATATGTCGAAAGCCTCTAAGGCGATATCGGCCTTCTGGCAGAGCGAAGGAGCCTTAGGCAATAAATTGGGCCTGCCATCCAGGAGGTAACATGGCTATAACCAGGCAAATTATACCCGTCGAACAAGATTTCATGAAAATAAATACTACACTGCTGCTTTTACTAGATTCAAAAGAATGGTCTGTTTCGGCTGGATGGGGCTCTCTCTAGCATGCTTGGTGGTATTGATAAATCTCCCTTCCAATAAGTAAAATGCATTGGAGCTTTGATGACTTTGCGTCCTTAGACTCTACCCATATGGACATATCATCTGGAAGATGGATTCCAAGAAAGGAATGTAATTTTCATAGATGGGTTCAAAATCTCTTTAGGATCTCTGAGTTTTCACTCACCGTTAGAAAATCTTGCGTGAGTCTTCTAAGCGGAGACATATGCAATCCTAAGGGCAATGAACTTAATTCTGAAGAATCAGTCTAGGGTGCGAACCCTGTAGCGATTGCCAAGGTGGGTCTGAAGTCTTGCTAAACCCTCGCATGACTTCAAAGCTCTTTCCAGAATGCAAGATTCTTAAAACACAGTCGGAAGGCTGAATTTACTGAATCTTGTTTTGGTCACGGGTCATAATGTGATCCCGTGAAATGAGTTTGCCAATAAACTTCTTATTCAAGGTGCAGAGATGATTTTTTCAGGACCCAAATCTGGGTTTGAACTACCTGCATTCTTGATTAGAGTATCCATTTATAGTTTGGTTTCTTGTGAGCATAACTACAAATGGCACAACACACCTGGTTTCCATAAACCAAACGTACGCTTCACTGTGTCACTAGTAGGTCAGCGACTTTGCTGTTGCACCTCAGTAGGAAAGTCTGTAGACTGCGTGCTGGTGTCGTGACGAAGCAATTAGCTTTTGCTGTGAACCAAAGTGGGGTGGACATATGTGAAATAACATCCTCCGGCGCCTGCGTTGAGAGTGATGGCGACATCGCGGAGTACTATCTCTGTAAGTGTTCGGTATATGCTTGCATCAGGCTGTAGGTACCCGGCGCTAACCTCCTGGGTGCTGAAGCGATTACTCATCTTTCTGAGAAAGACTACGAAATCCACTAAAGAGAGCAAACTTATTTTTTGACAGAAAAATGCCACTTTAACTCAAAGGCTTGTTTCACATGACAGTGCATCTTTAACATGCGTAGAGCTAGAATAAGACAAGTAGAAAGAAAGTACAGCTTTGAGAATGTTAGGGATGTCATTAGAATTAACAAAACCTGATCTGATAAGAAGTACAGGGATCCTCGGTTGCTTCCACATTAAGAAACTTTTAATAGAAAAATTGTAACGAAGAAGACAGAACTGTCTAAACATAATAGAGCCTGAAGTTCCAAATGAGGATGGAAGAAGCATTCGAATAACTGAAATGCAAAAACATCGGCGTGCAGCTTTTACAATGGAACAAAGGTCCTCAAGTTAAGTCAACTAGAGAAGTAGCCCCAAAGCAATGCAGATGCATGGGAGGAATACTCATATGTAACATTAGATGTACTTATACGAGTACGTCAATGGTTAATAAAAGAAGTTCAATCCATTTCCACTGGCATTGTATGAAATGTGAATGGAACTAAAAGAGGAATGTTACTGACGTTTATTTTGATGAAATACAGCAAATCGGTTCCAATTGAAAACTAAAAGGAGCAATCCCACAAAAGACTGATATTTTTCATTTGAGCAATGGCCTTTTTGATTGAAAGCGCAATTCCATGACAACTATTATTCGAACCTTCACATCCTCAGGGAAGTGATGTTTTGCTGGATGGGAATTGAAAAGACACTCTTTCTTCAATATGTTGCAGAGAATGGTTTTGTGGTTTTGATATGTTTCCATTTTTGGTAGCTTTAATGAAATATAAAATAAATCCAGACATTTCCGAAAATTAATAGTTTATTGTTGTGCATTTATATATTTACATACAAGAGAAGAGCTTTGAGTATATTTGATATTTGGAACGACATTGAATTTATATAAAATATTCTTCTTTACGCAATTTTAGCGGTCTAAAATTAATTTACTCTTTTCATTTTTAATATAATGTAAAAATATGTTAAGAGTGAACCAACAGATGGTATAGATGTTCGTTGACCTTGTGCAAGAAGAGGATAATTTCGTATCCAAAATCATAATGAGTGACGAAGCTTAAGTGGTTATGTGAACGGAGAATCTACATTGCATCCCCTCAAAGTGACTATTTGGTGCCGCATTTGCAGTGAAAAATTGATTGGCTTTTATTTTTTTTTAGGACGCCAACGGCACAACTGTACAGTAATTCGAGAGTGCCAGAGACACATGTATTTTTTGCAGCAAGTTGCTTAATTGGAACTCGCGTATTGTTGGCTCCAGCAGGACGGAACAACCGCTCACACAGCTCGGGAAACGATGGAGAATTTGATTCACTAATTTCCAGGCTGCGCAAACTCCCGTTTTGGCGATTTGAACTGGACTGGCAGATCGCCAGATCTGACAGCGCCAGACTTCTTCCAGTGGGGCTTTTTGAAATCTCGCTTTTACCACAGCAGACCACAAACCTTGCAAGTCTTGAATGCCAATATTGAAGATAAGTCATCAATTTGGAGCCGGATGTTTGGCGATCAACAATTCAAAATGACGGCAAAAGGGACACAAATGTGTATTAACTCAGGAGGTGATCATTTGACAGATATCATTTTTTCAACTTAATGTCATCAATTTTACACCATCAAGTAAATTTTTTGTGGAAAAAGAGGCCAATGGTTTTTTATTTCTAACAAAATGACAGTCAATTAACATTGAGATTACCTTTGCCCCAACTTGTATTATCGCACGATTTTGAGTGCCAATTAGTGGGTGCAAAATGGATTAAGTTCGCAACCACTTCATTTTGCTTTTTCGTTTCATCGGAGTTCGTCTTCTTTGTTTCATCGAAGATCGGAATTACCGCCCAACGAGCAATAAAAATTGTCACTTGAAAAACTTTGTGGAAAAATTTGATGATGCACCCCTGCGTGCATTGACACTGAGAACGAAATTGCAACCCATATGCCAATTACGCTCAGATGCATGTATATGTTTAATGTCAACTTTACCTATTACATTTTAAAATTTATGAAAGGTAGTCATGTAACATAATTGGGCAACGATATTTTAGTTATATAAGTATCATTGACGTATATTCCCCCACGCAACTATTTTCCCTATTCCCTATCTTCAATTCGATCAGTTCAAAGCAATATTGGAAAAACAAGTAGACAATGAAAACTAAGAAGAAATAAAACTACAAACTTCATTGTAAGCTCCATAATGCTCCTTTACCCCAATGTGGTGCTACGTCGATGCGTTTTTAATTAAACTTAAGTGACTGTCGCTTTTTGCAAATGTAGATGGTTTTCTACTCTATGTAATCAATGATAATTATGCATAACTAAACCGTGATCATGGCATGTTCTAATACTCATAGCGCCAAATTCATGTTGCTGTATTGTCTGTGCTGTTTCAATATTTCTATGGCTTACGATGATTTCCACATCCTCAGCGTATACTAAGCATGTGATTTGTTCAAGTATATAAAGCAGGTCATTTGTAAAAATGTAAAATAGAGAACCTAATCTTGATTCCTGTGGAACTCCGCATATAAAGGGGAATTCATGAAACGTGTACCCATTTTAATTGTGAATATAACATATTGTATGAGCCGCAGCGATACTTTAGTTTGAAAGCTTCATTTAATATAATTATACGTGAAACAAAACTGTTTTACCGATAATCAAAGGAAGACTGAAATTGTTGGATTCTATTTATGCACATATGTTATCAGTTCGAAGGGCCTTGCCATAAACCCAATCCTTCAGAAAACCCCCAAAAAAGAAGTCACAATGCGTTAGATAACACGATCTTGCAGACCACCTCACGGGTCCATTTCACAGAATTACGAGTATGTTATCTCCTAAATTTCTTTAAAAAAAAAATTGTTTGCAGCTATATACATACATGTATGGTATGTGGCGCCATCTTGTTGGAACTAAATGTTTCTTAAGTCCGTTTTAATCAATTTAGTCCATAAAAAGTTGCCCGACATGTTGCGGTAGAAATCAGAATAGACGTAGGTAATGTAGGACGCCGAAAAACATAAAAATTTAAAACACAAAAACACAAAAAAATAAAAGAAAGGAGAGCTGTTTTCTTCTCGACGGTTTATTACAAACTGTTCCATGATCTGATATTTTTCAGTTAGACATGAGTAGTTATACACATACATGTACATATATAAATGATATGAATACACATGTAAATGTTCGATCGAGTATAGAGTGTTTCCTACTGAATAATAGTTAATGTCAATAATTTTTGAATATATAGATAAAATATGCTACAGTAACGACTTGCAACGGCCATGAACTTCGAAAAAAAAGGCCAATCACATTAGCCTACCAAAAACCACGACATATGACAGGAATTTTTTCAGGAATGCGGATGTTTCTCGGTAGCCAAGAGAATATGGTTCCATTCAAATTCCTGGACAATTCTTCAATTCTTGTAACACACAGGTGGCTTATTTCGCCTCCTATCGCATCGAAAATTGCACGTAAAGCACGAAAATTTTTTTTTATGATAATCAGGCTTTCAGCTTATGTGTTAAAACCATGTTAAAGCCATGGTTAAAACAGTATTAAATAAAACTGTCAAAAATTGTTTTTCAAAATAATAAGTTAAGGCTCATTAACATTTGTACGCGTTTCAGGAACCGCTCTTTAATTTTCCCTTCGTCACATTAAAGTTTTTTTTCACTAGGTGCCCCCCATTTTCAGTTTCTCTGAACCCACGCGTATCGTCAGATGACAGATGACATTATGTATATTTCAGATTGTCATGGAAAGTCATACGTTTCGTCAACGTTTGCAAATCATCCAAACGACTAAGTTACACATGTATGTTCTGCTCTTCTCATTCTGTTCCGAATCTGCAATAATACAATTTCTACTCGTCCGTTTGCAACTTCAAATAGCCGGCCTTGTTTCAGACATTTCGCCACTTGATTTCCTGGACGCATATCATATCAAATTTATGTGGCGCCATTATGGTTCCTTTTTTTATAATTGACGCGCGCACAAGGGATTTTATGTATCCTTAAGATGATTGCACATAGCGTGAGCGAAAGGAAGTTAGGGAGGGAAAAAGGAGAGATACCGAAGTACATTGGTCTTATATGTTTGCAAGTTTTATAGTGAATGGGAAATAAAGAGCTCAGCAGCTCATTCCACAAACGATTTGTACGGCTTAGGAAAAAATCACAATATTTCAGAGTAGGCGGCCTTTTTTTTATTTGGTTCATAGCCCGGGCTATCAGCATGCACGATTCGCAAACCCCAAGTACTCAATTTCAGGGGTGCGCCTACGTACTAACCCACACCCTGCACTCTTCTACCACTCTCCCCACGAAACTGCCGTTAAGTACTAGTTCCCGGGGCTTGTAAGCACTTTATGCCCTTCTTTCTCCGTTTGCTGGTTCGACATTATGTACAGTATTTACTGCTATTTGCTGTATTAGAGATGCCGTCTGGGTTTGATTTTCATTAGTGATTAGACTCTTTCCAACCGCCAAAGTTCCTTCATTATTTTTGCCGCAGCCTGTTTTACTGCATCCCATACTGTACTTGGTGTTAGCATATGGTTTACGATGTTTTCAGGAGTTGGTATCTCTCCAATTTTCTCCTATAGTTCTCTGCGCCTGTTCTGAAGTGTGGACACTGGAAAAATACTTGCTGTGCATCTTCCCTGGCGGCTCTGCAGTCTAAGCAGAAGGGAGATTCCTTCAGAACAAACCTGTATAGAAGCCATGTCCAGTTAGGAGCTGATTTAAGTAAAAATCTACTTCTCTATAATTACATTTTACCCATTTGCGAATATCGGGTAGAAGTCGGTGGGTCCATCTGCCCTTTGTAGACTGGTCCATTTCTCTTTCCTCGCACTTGTGCTGCGCTGCTTTTCTCCCGGCTTAATATCTTTGACTGAAACTCCGGGTTCCCGAATTTTGGCATCGTAGGTCCTTTGTAGCTCAGTAGGCGGTATATCTGCTGGTAGCATTCCCGCAATGACATATATAGTATCATCTGACACTGTCCGATATGCACAGCAAACTCTCAGAGCACATAGTCTGTTGACAGAGTTAGTCTTTCTTGCGTATGACTTAATTTTCAATGCTTTCGCCCATATTGGTGCCGCGTACATTGTGATTGACTGCACCACCCTTGACAGAACTAGTCTCATATATTTTCTGGGTCCTCCTATGTTTGTCATTATTCTGGATAAGGCAGCGCTCACCTTTGCGTCTGTGTCGCACGTAAGTCAGCCTATCATCGATCATAATACCTAGGGTATCTGGTAGCTCACCCTGATGGTGATTGTTTCTCTTTCCTTACGGTTGGTTACCAGAACTGCTTCCGTTTTATGTTCTGCCAGCTCTAACTCAACTGCTGCCATCCACCGTCTAAGTTTACCAATATTTCTTCCAGGTGTTTCCCCGCCACAACGATTGGAATATCCTGTGCAAAGCCTATGATTTTAGCCTCAATCGGGATTCCAAGTCTTACAACATAATGTTCCATAAGAGAGGTCCTAGTACCGATCCTTGTGATTATATAATAATATTGCATATTATTCGCTCCAGTATTTTACCCATCGTGTCTAGTAAGCATATGGGACGGTATGACGGTCGTTTATTCCCTTTGGGCAGCAGCACAAGACGTTGCTTTTTCCATTGGACTGGAAAAACCCCTTCTGTTAGACACTTGTTACACATTTCCACGAATGCTTCTGTGTTTACTTTAACGACTAGCTTAAGGACCTTATTTGATATGCCGTACAATCCAGGTGATTTATTATTGCTAAATCGTTTGCATGCATCCAGAAGTTCCGCTTGCGTAACTGGTGGGATCTCGCCTACTTCCTGCAATGGTTCTATATGCTCTGTTGGTGATTGCGGTGGAAGGAAATAATCCCGACACTATTTTTTGCATCAGCAAAGGGCATGAGGGTGTGGGTGCCCTAAGCCCTTTAGTTTTGCTATGACCGTCCTGTAGGCGGTACCCCAGGGATTAATATATGCTTCCTCGCAGAGTTCTTTAAATCTGTTGTTTCTGCTTCTCCGAATGGCTATTTTAAGGTCCCTACGCCTATCTTCGTATTGTACCTGTAAATCCTGGTGGGTGGGCTGACCTCTGATTCGCTGGCACAGTCTTATAGCTCTATGGCACTTAATTCTCTTGTGCTACTGTGTTACTCTCCTTGCTTGCACTTCAAATAGGATGGCCTCGTGGTCACTGTGGGTGTAGTCCGTACTGACTTTCCATCTTGATCCTCTCACTAGGGAACTTGTTACAAAAGTTACATCAACTCTGGAGCCTACGCCGTTTCTGTTGAATGTGTGCTCGTTACCCGTATTAAGCAGTACTACGTCAAGTGACGATACTGTTTCTAGCAGAACCTCTCCTCTCCTATTGGTCCGTATGCTGCCCCAATAGTAGCAAATGCGTTGAAGTCACCAGCTATGGTTAATGGAGTACGACCTCTAGCATCATTCACGAGCCTATCTAGCATTCTCTGTAAGTGATCAAGTGATCTATGAGTTTTAGTTCCTATGGATCCTATCTAGCAAGTGCAAAGAGGTAATCCAGTTTTGTTCGGATAAACGCCTTAGATATTGAAGCCTGGTCAGAGGGGGTGAAATATTTCGTACATCGCTTGAGGAAACTTAGACATTTCGCAGCATTTTTGGTGACATCGAATATATGGTCGTTCCAACGTAACTTGTCGTAGACACAAATACCGAGAATGGAGAGTTTTTCGGTTTCAACAATGCAAGTGTCATTCATGGATAATGCCTGTGCATTTAAATTTCGCTTGATGAAAATTAAAAAGAGTTACGGAGACGGAACGGAGCCCTGGGGCACACCAGCATTTATTTTGTGAATATCAGATTTGAAACCATCCAAGACAACTTGAATTGAACGTTCCGAACGGTAGTTTCTAATCCATTGAAGGAGAGACTTGTCGATCCCAACTGTACGCGTTTTCGACAAAAGAGCCTGATGCCAATCTCCGTCAAATGCCTTAGAGATATCAAGTGCAACTATGTTGCTTCGCCAGATTGGTGTAGACTTTGTTTCCACTTTTCGGTAAGACAGCCAGTTGCTGCGACAACTGTACTGCCGGTCATTGAATAAATTTCATGTTTCGATATATTTCATGAGGTGACGGTTTATTAGCGTTTCCATGACCTTGGAAAGAAGGGGCGTAAGTGCAATGGGTCTGTATGGGTCGAGGAGAGAAAAAAAGGTTCGGGCGGACTTGGAAAATTATATTTTCGATTTGTTCGGAAAGAGTCCTAAAGAGTAGGATTGATGAGAAAGCTTACGCAATGGTTTTGCCAGTGAGAGAGAACACCTCTTCAGAAGGCGGGTGGATTGGATATACCATCTGGACCAGCAGAGTTGTGAATGTTGAGATCTTTAAGAACTCTTGGAAACCACAATCTGGATGTGTTAAGCTGGCCGCAAAGTGTTCAGCAATTAGTTCCTTTGGGATACTGTAGTATTTTTTGCTTCAGTTGTTTGTAGTATTGGAATTTCACACGCTTAAGAAAGATGTTGCAGTCATTCCTGGCTCGTTTGTATTTTATTCGGTTTTTCTCTGTTGGTTTGGTTTGTAGGAGCGAAAAAAACATTTCTCTAACCCTGACAACCTCTTTGTAGCTCGAGTCGTACAATACGTTTTCTTTTCGTTTGATACTCTTCATCCGATGAGGTATAACAGATCTCATTCCAAAGGGAATGGTGTCTGTGATCATATCAGCAGCGGCATCCAAGTCGTTATCGAGGAAATATAACGCCCAGTTAAAATTCCTAAAGAAGGTGTTAAGTCTGCTCCAATTGGCTTTCTCGTAATGCTATATGGTTCTTTTCGGAATTTTTTTCTCCAACTGGGTGATATAACACAATGGTCCAAAGAGCCTAGAGGGGAGAGCACATCAACGGTGTACTTATCAGGGTGAGAAGTTAAAAACAAGTCCAGGGTGTTGGCGGTATGACTATCAACGTGTGGTATTCGCGTGGTCTCATTTACAAGCTGCGTCAAGTTGTTTTCCGCAGCGAAGATCTCAACACACAGTCCTCGAGTGTTGTCTGTCCAGAATTTCAAAGCCACCCAGAATTGTGTATATCGAAATCGCCCGTAATAACGATTTCAGTATGAGGATACAGGAATACAATTCTTTGAACGGAGTCAGATAGCGGATCAAACTCGTTAAAAGTCGAATTGCTGTCGAGTTTGAGGCTTCTGTAAATAAAGCAGTAGTCGATCATTTGCTTACGAAGATGGAATTGAACTCCTGATTGGAACAGGGACTACATTGTGGTGGAGTTTGGTAGGCTTCATCACTACGCACGTAAATGGTGAGACCGCAGTGAGAAAAGGATAATGGAACTAGTTCGTAGCCAGGCAGCTTCAGATCAGAGTGTTCTGAGAGGTGTAGGCGAGAGTTTGCCTATTCACTATTCACTACGTCTGCTCTAAATTTGCTAGCCATTATACAAAAACAATCACAAAAAACACAGCCACCGACGATGCTAACCAAGGCTGAGGAGTCAAAATTCAGACGTTGATTTACCGAATCAAATTGTTGTAGGTGTTATGCCTTTTGAACAGTAAGGAACTGTGCACCAACCAAATTCGCACTCACAACCCGCTATTCATCAGTTGTTGCATGCACCCAGTCATTGGTTTTGCCATATGATGGAGTTATTCAGCAACTGCAGTGACTGAGTGCAAAGAAAAGCACTTTGACCGGGATTTCAGACATTTCCGACAGTGCATGTCAATGATTTTTTTTTTTTTCTGCACGAAACTAAACTGATGACGTCGTTGCTCTGACATGGATATTTATAGTCTTCGCCCCGAGATCCCTCTCTACTGTACAAAAGATATACTCGTACCTGGTGGCGTATTCTATAGAAATTTCGTGTATTTATTTTTATATTCGAGCTATCGATTTTCACAATAAATTGCACAAAAATTTGAATACCAACAAAAACCCCTGTAATTCTAGGATTTTATGGAAAATCGCCCGAAAACCCATCTTGTTAATGACGTCGGCATCGTGTTGGCATTGTTTCACTAGAACATCAATCGTTTTCGACAAAATCCCGTTAAGTGGATTTTATTTGAAACATTCTACGTTAACCACTCATCACGTATCCACAATCAAAATCCTCAAATTTCGAAATTTCACAAAAACCGCCAGAAACATTTCACAATTTCCCATTAAATTCACGTGGAACTAGCGGCCGTGTCACAATATTCTCAATTTAATTGATTAATTTCAACAAGACTCACTGTAATAGTAAACCTTGCTAACCCGCCAAAACACAAGTAGTTAAATCAGCTCGAATAGTTTTGACGTAGATTAGGGTTAGTTTCGGAGTTCGTCGTATTGAACAGTTTTGGTTTTCAATTAGCTTTCCAATAATACCACAGTGGATGGTAGGACAACTAACGTGGCATAATCCTGTAGCTTATTAAATTATCCCGGTGGATTTCAATATTTTCGAAGTTTGGCAGAAGTGTTTTAATTGGATTGTGAACGCAGTTCTCGAAAGTGAGTTAATCTCGTAGTCCTTTGAATTGTTTGAAATGCAATATTTTCAACACAATCTGTAGATACTGTTGCTTGTTATTCATCGGTCCGAATAAAGGGCTCTCGCTTCGTCCGCATTTAACTAAAGCCCTTTGTGCTGCATTTTCAAATGCAAATTTCGAAAATAAATTTTGACGTTGCCCAAAACAAACTCACGTTTTGAACAAAAGGCTCTCGGTTCATGAATGGATGTTGCACTGGAACACAAAAACACAAACCAAAAGCCAGGAGCATTATTTGAAATCGTTTTGGTACACAAAGGAAGGACTGCGCTGGAATTTCGGGGTTCATAAACAAAGGGTGAATACGGATTTTATGATATTCAACAATGCATGTGCTAGATTAGTCATTGTTTGGGGTGCACTAAGACTAGTTGTAGAGCATAGTAATTTCACACGGAACGCGTAGAAGGGCGCTACAGCGACTAATCCTGCTACACCATAGAAATTTCTTAATCAGTCGGAAATTATTTAGATTCTGGAAGTGATACATAACCCACAGATTGTATTCTGATGCAGGGCTAAACAGTGCATATGCACAGAAAGTGCGCAACAGCTACACCTTCCTCTTCATCTTGCGAAAATCATCTTGAGATATACTCAATCCATGAGCAGGTTTTCCATAACCCCAGTGTCCCGTTGTTGCTCGTTTGCAATCGGTTAAGGAGAATATTAGCCTAGATGACAGCTGTTCTGATGAATCCATTTGCGACTGGGCTTAGAGAGAGCTTGGAATAGGACGCCGATTGCTTGCAATGGTCAAGCTGCCAACTATTTATTCCCAGAAATTCTGAGCAGTTCATCGGCACAGATGTCTCTTACGTTTTGACGTTCTGACGTGAGGAGGAAGAGACTAAACACTTTTATCGGTAGCTTAAGACTAAGTTTATTAATATCAAAAATGACACTTAAGCTAACATCTTACAGGCTAGGAGAGAGTGCTCAATTGTATGACACTTATGTAATATATAGTATGCTGTTATACAGTGTCGCCTACAAGAAGGGTTACTGTTTACATTCATGACACTCCCCCAAACTTACTATAAACTGAATATAAACTTAATATAAAATTTCAATTAATTAATCATAAATTCATTTCAAGTTTTTTTTTTTTTTTTTAAAGTATTTATATTCTTTCTTATTTGCCATTCCAAAAAGGTTGATTTTGGTTATTATTCTGCATATACTATTTCAAAATCAAAATCAAAATTAAATTTTATCATTTTATTCTGCGTTTAACCTTCAGCTTAGATATAAATACGTGTTTCACAAATTCATAATTTAATGTATTATATAGATTCTCAATTAATATTTGTATATTTGTAGGTATTTATGGCTCCTTGTACTTCAGTTTTATTCTCTTTGATCTACGTGGCAAACTTGTTAAAGATACAGACCTTTTCTTTTCATATGGTTCCTTAAATGTATGCACTATATTTGTAGGTGCAAAGGAAACTTCTTTATATTTAGCCTTTTTTAACTGAGTAATATGTGCGGATCTATGTACACCATCTGTATTAATAGTAAAAATAACGTTTCCTATCTGTCTTACAATTATACCAGGAATCCAATTATAATCATGATTATTTTTGAGCTTATACAATATTTGCTCACCTGGACTAAAACTAAAATTTTTCTTATTTTGGCCTACGTTTAGGGATGATACTTTTTTCTTTTTAGTCTTTAATTTTATCTTATCTTTCGCCTTGTTGTTACTATCATTTAGAATTTTAGGATTTACACCATCTATAAGTGTTTTTGGTTTTGTTCTAAATATAATTTCATTTGGACACAAATTAGTGGTTGTGGTAGGAGTTGATCGGTATTTGAGAAGAAAATTATTCATAAGTATCTCTATCGGGATATTGTTGCCGTTGGGATCCGTAAGCATTTTCCTAAGAGCAGTTTTAGTGGTTTGTACTGCCCGTTCCGCAGCCCCATTGGACTGTGGGTGATAGGGTGGGCTCTTCAAACATTTTATGCTATTATCATTGCAAAATTTAATAAAAATCTCCGAGTTAAAAGGTGGTCCGTTATCTGATACCAGTGTGGAGGGTAACCCAAAGTACGTAAAAATGGATCTTAAAACGAAAATCACACTTTCGACGTTTGTTTGTTTCATTGGTTTAATGTCAATTCACTTTGTATAACTATCGACAACTATCAAATAATAACGCCTCTTAATGTAAAAAAAATCGATGTGTATGCGTTCGAAAAATGTTTTCGAGTCCGGCCATGGTTCAAGATGATGTGATCTTGGTTTATTTCCTGAAAGAGCACATGATTTGCATTCTGTCACATATGCCTCAATGTCATAATCGATTCCTGGCCACCAGAAATATTTTCTCGCTAACATTTTCATCCGAACGATGCCGACATGTGATTCATGAAGAAGCGCTAAAATCGCTTGATGTAAGACGTCTGGTATCACCAATCGCTGAACATAAAAAAGACATCCATTTTCTTCTAGGAATTGCAAACGCTTATTATAGAATTTCTTTAAATTTTCAGGTACACTGTTTGGCCATCCAGTTTGTACCATATTCAAAATATTTCTAATTTTCCAGTCCTTTCCTGATTCTTCTGCTACTTCTTTAAACTGGACATTAAGGTAACTATCGCCCTTAATCATACTCACCAGCGAATGATCTTCCTCTACTTCCGTAGGATATGCCAACGGAAGACGTGATAGACCGTCGGCATTATTCATTTGTGTCCCTTTCTTATATTCTATTTTATATTGATACATACTTAGTATCAAGGCCCATCGATGAATTCGAGCCGCTGTTACTGCCGGTGTAGACTTCTTAGGATTGAAAATTTCCCGTAAAGGTTGGTGATCAGAGTAGATCGTAAACGATTTCCCATAAATATATTTATGGAACTTCTTGACTGTGAATATAATAGCCAATGCTTCTCTGTGGAGCTGTGAATACTTTTTCTCTGCAGGGTTAAGGGTACTGGAGGCAAACAGTACCGGTCTTTCCACTCCATTTACTATATGCGATAAAATTCCGCCCACTCCATAAGGGCTGGCGTCGCATTGTAAAATAATCTCTTTATTGGGGTCGTAGTGGACTAAAATGCTACTACTTAGAATCAATTCCTTACTTTTAGCAAACGTTTCTTCACATTCGACAGACCAGAGAAAACAAACATCTTTCTTTGTTAAGTCGTATAGAACTTTTAATTCTGAGGAAAGGTTCGGGATGAATCGTGCATAGTAATTTAAAAGCCCAAGATATGATTTTAACTGAGTTACATTCTCAGGCTGAGGGGCATTTCTTATTGCTTCTAATTTTTTTTCACTGGGCTTAATGCCTTCTCCATTTATCACGTGACCTAGGTAATCAATTTCCTTTTGGAAAAATTTGCATTTATCCATTTTCACCCTAACCTTATATTTCTCCAATCTATCAAGGACTTTAATTAAATTTGCCCGACAATCTTCTAAGTTGGAACCTCCGACAATAATATCATCGAGGTAGCACTGCACTTTAGGAATGTTCTTTAAAATTTCATCCATTATGGATTGAAAAATAGCAGGTGCACATTTGACACCAAAAATGAGACGAAGAAATCTAAAAAGCCCCTTATGGGTATTAATAGTTAACAGTTCCTGGCAGTTCTCTTCAACTTCCACTTGTTGGTACGCACCTTCTAAATCTAGGACACAAAAGTAATGTGAATTGCCCAAACTTGCAAATATGTCATCACACCGTGGTAATGGATAATGATCAGTGCGTACACAAGGGTTTATTGTCATTTTGCAGTCGACACATAAACGAATGTCGCCATTGGGTTTTGTAACCACTACCACCGGCGAGGCCCACTCACTGTGTCGTACCGGATATATTATATTTGCCGTTAAAAGCCTTTCAATCTCTTGTTCGACCTTTTCCCGAACCCCAAAGGGAACCGTATATGGCTTAAAAAATACCGGGGTACTTTTTTCTTTTAAAGCTTTGAATTCTCGAATGGAATCTTTTTTATCTCCGTAAAACACATTTCTAAATTTTTGAATCAAGTCTCCCATTTCAGCCTGAATGTTACCCTTCAAACTAGAACATACATTTACGTTAAAGAACGCGTTTCTCCAATACGGAAAAAGTCTGTCAAGCCACGACCTACCTAACAATGGAAAAAATGCTTTCGGACCATTAACTATAATCAATTCTAATTCAAAAAGGCTGCCCTGGGACGACAAACTAACAGACGCTTTAATAGAACCAACAACATCCACTTGATTTCCTGAGATTACATTTAGAACACGACTGCAATTTTCAATATTTCTTCCTGGGTAAAAATCATTAAATGTTTTAACATGCATCACTGACGTACATGCACCCGAATCAAGTTCCATCCCTAAACGCTTGCCATTACAAAATAACGTGACAATTAATGGAGTATTACCGCCCTGCAAATTATGTATATAACCTACGTCTATCTCTAGGTCTCTTTCTACTTGTGGTTTACTTCTAATAGCACTAATGTCATTACCTTTGTTTCCGCTATAATGGTGTCTTGATCTGCTTTTGGAGTTGTTTCGGTACCGCTTGTTCTTGAGAAAACAGTTGCTTTGAACATGTCCCCACTTTTTGAAAAAATAACACTGTGTATTCTCTAGGGTTCCCATTGCCGGCCTTGATGCTTGTCCATATGCTTTGTCGTCCGATGTTTTCTTGGCAACTGACCTTATTCTGCTTCTGTCTCGATTACTCACCTCTCTCGAACACTTTGACTTCACCGCATGCACTGCCATCGAGGTTCCACTCATATGTACCATCTCAGTTTCGATTAACTCCATATTAAGCGCCGTTTCACATGCCTTTTCAAAGGTAAGATCCCCAATGTCGATCAATTTTGACTGGATCTTTTTATTTTTAATGCCCATCAACAGCCTATCCTTGAGAGCCTCCTCCAGAAATTCTCCATATTTGCAATTAGTGGCTAGTTGTTTTATGGACACAATAAAATCGGAAATGTTTTCTGTCGAATCCTGGTTACGATTTAAGAATTTAAATCGTTCCGCCACTGTGTTTTTCTTTGGTTGGTAATGGACTTTGAGTTTGTTTATCAGCTCGTCGTACTTAAATTCGTCCGGATTCTGTGGTGCCGCTAGAGTCTTAGCAATTGCATATAGCTCACTTCCTCCCATTCCAATTAAGAAGGACATTTTATCATCATCTTTTTCTATTCTATTTAATTTTAACAAATGAGTCAGCCGTTCGGTGTACTCATTGAAATTGTCCCCCGCATTAAAATATTCGATACGCCCAATAAAACTTGACATTATTACATTGGTTGGTTTTTTTACTTCTTCGTCTCGTATGTTAAACTTATTTTCACCGTTGCTCATTAACAACAACAAAAAACTCGTACGATTTGAAATAAAACAAAGAACGGTTTATCCTCGTCGCCAGTTTGGTATCTAATCATCCGAAGGAGGAAGAGACTAAACACTTTTATCGGTAGCTTAAGACTAACTTTATTAATATCAAAAATGACACTTAAGCTAACATCTTACAGGCTAGGAGAGAGTGCTCAATTGTATGACACTTATGTAATATATAGTATGCTGTTATACAGTGTCGCCTACAAGAAGGGTTACTGTTTACATTCATGACAGTGTAGACTTAAGTTCACGGTATGTCCTTGGGAGCCAGGATACTCCTAGCCAACACTTTCCTTTAGTAGTAATAGCAAAGCGGAAATTGTGTTGAGTGCACATGCTCCACTCTTGGTACTCGCATGAGCCGAGCTCGCCCTAAAATCTCTTTCACTAAATAATGAACGATCGGAAAGACCAAGAACTTGTTCTCACCATCTAAACTTGGACGATTGCAACCAAAATTTTCTCGTAATTGCTGCAGACTTATGAAGTTGATTCATCTAAGTAATTTTCCCTATGATTCGATATGACCGCCACCACCAGGTCAATAGCCAGGAAGGCAATAGCCAAACTCATTGAATACCATGATTCCAGGAAGATGGAACCTATCTAGTGTTGCAATGCTAATGATCAGAATATTTTTGGTCCAGTAGCAAATACAACATGAGAGGCAATAACCTCTAGAAATTCATGCCATCGTTTGGTCAGCTGGTCAAAAATATTGGCTCCCAGCCAATTTTAAATCATTAGAAATGATCTTTGCTATACTCGTAATACTGGTCTAGTCTTCTTCATAGATGGTCTAGCCCGGTCTTCATAGATGACTCTAAAATTAATTTATGATGCGGCGCTGATATCTTTCTGGAGGATGCCAATGGTAGATTTCATTCCTCGTTAGCAATACTTGCAGCTGTTTTCCAAGCGGAGCTTGGATCCTGATGATAGCGGACTATATTGTGAAGAACCTGTGGAGGAGCGAAGAATTTGCACCTGAAGCGGTAGCCAAGTTGCGCCTAAGTCCTTCCTAAGTTCCAACGAACTTGCTTAGAGAAGAATTTTTCAGAACTCGAACCTACGTTAGGTCTGCTTGTGTCCTCTGTAAGAGCTTCCATTGACAGTTGGATTTCATATGAGCATTCCTCCGGATGGCATGACTCTACAGGTTTCGGGCCGACCAAACGAATCCTTCTCAACCTCTCTATAATGGACTATGATGAAAAAATTGAACGCGCGATAACGGGAATACTTATCTTGTTCAGCTGTAGAACGGAAATCGACTAAACAGAAATCGACAACTCTATGGGCTGTGAATGATCTTATTTGATGAAGTGAGCTTATAGTGAGCATATCCAGATTGAACAAAGGAACCATACTCACTATGGATAAGCAAAGCGCAATACTCTGGGTAGAATCGAACAAAGCACATTGATGTACGTACTTCATACGAACGTGCTGATGTATGAAACACTTGCGGACATCATGACAAAGGCAGACGGTTGAGAAAAGGTCGAAGTGCTCGGTTAAACCAGCAGCCTGACCAAAAACCTCAAAAATGGAAAATCAGCCTGGCTGAAAACATTTAATAAATCGAAGAACATTCAAAAGCAGAACCTTTCTGGCTCATATTTGAGCCTCACTTCCCAGGAAACCAGAAAATATTCGGCTCTCAACAGTGAAGCTGGAAGGGTGTCGGGTAATAAAATTCATTGATGGGCTCAGAACATCTGGAACCGATGGTATATATCCAGAATGCTATGAGTTAGCTGCTGAAAACTCTGAAGACAGCCTTCACTGCTATTCTGTCACACGCAAGCATACCAAACCTCTGTCGAACAGTTAAAATAGCATTTGTATCGATAATCACCAAAAAGGACTAAACATTCATCAAGAGCTTCAGTCCAATCAGTCTGACTACCTTTATGTTGAGGAGCATGGAGAGAATGCTCAAAATTCATGTGAGCAAAATTGTTTTTGAAATGCTTCCTCTGTCCAGGATGCAACAGGGATATTAAGATGTAGTAGCTGAGAATGAGAATGAGCTTTCAGTCAATCCTTTCAAAACTGAAATTGTTCTCTTCAAGAGAAGGTAGAAGCTGTCTAATCTGACTCATCATGTGCTAAAAGGCATTGCAGTCCGGAATTCCAAAGTAGCATGGGGCTTGCTTTTACCAGTCTCCGAAGAAGGGTTTATGACGGGTGCATGGGGGGCTTACGCTCGGTATCCTGCCAAACCTAGGCAGACTATCAGACGCTCTGATGAATTTCCTGAAGATGTTAAAGTTATCATTCCTAAGCCGAACAATTCGCTTGTGGAATGCCCTGCCGAGCTCTCTATTTCCTAGTCATTATAATATTCAGACATTTAAAACCAACGTACATCGGTACCTATCTTTATTCCCTCCCCAATTTTCCTTCGGCCGCGCTGTGTGCAAACATTTTAAGGGTAGGATTACTACATAAAAAAATAAAAAATATGTTATACCAAACGCACTGGAGTTTTAAAGACCATGCACGCTTTTTGACTTTGGTCTTATGGACGTGTGAGCTGGTACCATAAGATCAAAACTCTTGTTGCTACGAAAATGGTTTCGACCAAAGTCTGACTCAGGAAAGGAATGTATATTATATCAGTGAACAGGGAAAAGTACATTCGTCTATAGGAACAACCAAGCTGCACTTAACATTTTGTTGTACCTTCCCAACACTTCCAAGCCAGTTCGAAAATGCGAGGCTTGTTAGGATGCGGTCGGAAAGCTAAGTCACGTATGGATCTTAATCACGGATTAACTTATAAATAAGGCTCAGAGTGGAGTTCGTCAGGTCCCGAACTTGAATTAGGACTGCCTGCATCCTCTGTTATGGCTTCTATTGACAGTAGGTTTTCATGTGTGTATAACTGCAGATGATGTGACTCTTCAAAATGGTGGCAGACCAATGGGATGCTTTCTGTCATCATTGAGAGATTATTGCTGACCCTCAGTAGGAAAGGCTGTAAACTACATACTCGTATCGTAAAAGAGCAGCAAGTTTTTTCTAAGCATCTAAGTTTGATAGATATAAGTGTCACTCCCTCAGGGAGTATCCCTCCTAAGCTCGCCTTCGGCTCCAGGTACTTGTCCGTGAAGTGCTGGTTGCTGGCACTATGGGAATTTTGTTTACTGAAGAGGCAACTCACCTTGCCATGAAAAACTGAGGAAACCGAGTACATACTACAGTTCCAGAGAGCTCGAAGTGGTTTTTTTTTTTTTTTTTAAATTGGCCTTCGACTACTAAGACTTCAACAGGACTACTTCACAAATAGGACCACATGTAAACTATTTTTAAAAGTTGGAACAGTTTATTTCATCTTATTTCCTAATATCCGCTCCAGGCTAGGATTGTGAATACTACATTTACACTGCGTTGCGTAACCGATAAAATAGTTCCATTCGAAACCCCCTTACGATGTCCTTGCATGTTAAAATATGCTGAAACGACATTTACGCTTTGTTTTTGAAAATGTTCTCCATGATGTAGTGCCCTATAGCGCTGCTGTTCAGATTGTATACTAATTTCAGTGCGTCATTCCCTCAAACGTACTTTGACAATTTACGAATACACAGATTGTGTAGACCGCTGCCTTATGCCTTTTATACGTTGCGCTCGAAAACATCGATACAATCGTTGTTTTGCTTTGATAATTGGAGTCGTGTAAACGTTGAAATGCGTAAACACAATCTGCCTGACTGCCGAGTATAGGAGAGCCGGTATTGATGGATTGGACACTTTAAAGTAAGGCACCCATTTGCTAAGTCATTGTGATTTAGATGTCGATGTCACCATCAGTATATCTACACTGCCTTATCTGCTGGAGCTTATTCGTTGAGGGGTTCATGGGTTCAACCTCGTGCAATGCACTGCTATTTCGCTCAGCTCACCTTTCCTTCAACGATTGTCAGTGCCATGGGGTTTCGGTCGTCCTACTTTATGTTTCTACGTATGTTCATATTTCCAGGAAGGTTAATCCGCAGTTATGCGTCGTGAAAATTAAGAGTATTATATAAATGAGGAATCTCGGTACCGGTGAGCCATTTCGTTTTGCACGATGGTCCACAATGTAATTTGAACAAGAAAAGGGTTTTTGCCAGACAAATATTGACGCGAGTAGGCCAAATGTGCAAAAATTTTACTCTATACGTATTGAACTTGATGGTTTTTAGCCATGTAATTGAAATGTGTTGTACTCTTATTTATTTAACTTGAATGGGAAAGAATAAGAGTAAATGCAAAGACAATTAGAAATAGCCTTTTCCTGTCTGCAAAAGCAAAATCGCATCACCACATCCCCACGATGCCTACTATTGTAGATAACTTCATTTTTGTGAACTAACGCGCAACACTTGATACACCTGAATATGTTCTCACGGTTGCACCAGATCGTGTTTGAGTGTACTTCAGCATAGGATGACAAACTATAAACAATCTATAAACACCCATTTATCCGAATGCAACCGTAAACGAAAACCTTAGGCAAATGTTGACCAAACAGGACCGAAATTTCCCCGAAGGGCTTTCCTCCAGAAGCGCCCATGAGCATTTTTGTCGTTGACGTTGTTGAGAGTGGAACCGGAGTAGATAAGGTCCCTTACTACATCAAAGTTGCATCGGGACGTTTTGTCCTAGGCATCGATGTGGTGTGTCCCCCTTTATTGCCAGCATATACTCGTCCTTTGTTTTTCTTTCATTGTCTGCTTAACCCATGTTTGCCGCTTCTGCTTCAATTAACAGCTCGCTGTGTTCTTCCCATTATGTCAATGTCGTTAGCATATACGGGTAACTAAAAACAAACTTTTGGAAGATGCTGCTTCTGGAGTTGGCTTGTGAGTTTTGCACAATTCCTTCAATACAATTATCTGACAACGTATCGCCTTGTTTAAGTCCTCGGTCTTGTCATTACAGATCTAGACGGAGGAGTGGCACTCTCCATCGTCATCCTGTCTAATCGAATGAGCTCGGCAAGGATACTAAAACTAGACCTAGCTCTATATAATTCTATAAATGCTGCGATATGCGGTGAAGAGGTGGTGTGTATCGATTCGGAACTCCTGGGTTTTTTCCAAGATTTTCATAGTGATGTGAAAATTTCATCTACGGTGGCCCAACCAACACTGATCAATCAAGCTGTGTACGAAGGGTCTTTTGCGTTCACAAAATTTGGCAAACAGTATTTTATATGCGATATTGAGGAGACCTATTCTATCTGCAGTTGGCAGAATTCACGGAATCTCCCTGAATGGATGCTGAAATTCCATTCGTCAAGCATACACTCTGACTCTCTACAAAGTCACTTTCAACAGCTTTGAAAACGTCGGTACCATCAAGTCCAGAATCTTTTTTGGATTTAAACCTAAGGATATGGTATCCTTATATCATTCTGGTCAGGTGGACGTTAATTTTGGCTATCGTCGTCTAATTTGAAGGTCTGTTCTGCCTGACGGCAAGATGTTGGTCTTCGTCGCCGTTACACACTCTGCAAAAGAAGTTTTACCATATTCTCAGCACCGACTGTGACTCTACTACAAGGTCACCTTTTCATCTATACGAGTGTTGTTGCCTTGCCATGTTCTTTTTACCATTTGATATGACTTCCGTACATTGTTTCTGGAGCATAAATTTGCAATACCTTTGATCGAGCGATGATCGTGCTCTTTTTTCTTCTTCTGGAGAAGCCACCCGTGGCTCAAGTAGTAGTGTATTGGCTTAAGTGGTTGCCTCGAGTACAATAACAATTTAGTCTCCCCATTAAATGTTGGATTCCAGCCATGGAGTGAAATAACCACTGAGCCCAAAAATCTTTCTCTCTCTCTCTCTGTCCCATTTTCGTACAAACATAACATGTGCTCAGGCACTTTAATTGTAGTCAAACCCACTTGAGTGTTAAGTTCTCTTTTAAACACAAAACCCACGATAGAGATCATGGGCGGTTCTCGTCCTTCGTTGCAGCGCTGCTTAGTAGACTTCTACATTCTACCTAACACCAAAGATTTCTTGGATTTCGTGGTGGTCAGGTAAAACGCAGAGCTCTAATTGTGTCTGACGGCAGCTATTAGTCTTGATGCTGCGACATAGGAGTTGTTGAACGATTTCGGGATACGCGTTTTGCTAAGATTCCGGCAGTCTCTTGCAGCTTCAGCTTTATATATTCTCACAGTGTTGCTCCATTGTTGGGCCATATGGGAAATCCGCATTCCAACAATAAGTGAGCCCAGTCAATTTTCACTGCCCGAAAGGTTCGGACCACCAGAATACTTGATGTATGCCTGCCGTCCATCGCAAAATGATCAATTTGGTTAAGCGTTTCATGATTCGGAGACCGCCATGCCACCTTGTGCATATTTAGATGTGGAAACCGAGATTTTTCTATTATGATATTCCGTCCTGCCTCAATGTCAATACGCCTAAGTCCCTTGCCAGACGTGATGTCTTGTACGCTATACTTACCAACTGGCCTACCAAAGATGTCCTTCTTTTCTATCCTGGCGTCAAAATCGGCTAGTACAATTTTAACGTCATACTTAGGGCATTGCGTATATGTCTTATCGAGAAGCCTATATAATCCTTGTTTTGTGGCGTCGTCATTGTCTTTCATAGGACCATGAACGCATATTAGGCTTATGTTACCGTATGGAAAATATGCACCCGAATAACTGCTCGGCATTCAATTCCTGAATACTCGGATGTCTGCGTGATAGCAATTAAGAGCCTCTACTAATTTTTCAACTGCACGCAGCCTGCTTAGGGTCCGAGCATTCCAGAGTCAGAGTCAGAGTCGTCAGCAGTGGGTCCGTCAATATCCAAGGAATCATCAAATTTTTTTCTTTTTTGTTTATCTCCTCCGTTAGGGTTGTGAGTCACATGGCGGCGTTAGCCAGTATTAGGCTGCTGGTCGATTATGCACTTTCTGTTTTATTCTGCATGAGTAAGAATTTACCGGGAACCACCACCGTGGAAGGTGCTGTCCCAATTCAAGTTGTATGACAGTCAGCAGTTTCCCGATCAATACCCGCGCAGATCCAGGAAGCTCCTTTGGAAAACTGACTCAGACTTATCAACTTTGCGGCTAAGCTGAATGTCTTAATGGCTGATATACATTTCAAGACCTCACTATTCGCAGATACCTTATAGTCCTCTGATTAAAAACCAAAAGCACAGGTGTAGTTCCAGTACTCTGGATGTACAAACTGTTCGAGTAGCATACTCGTACCTTGTCTTAGACCACTACCATGTTGAAGCCAAGATATTTATGCTTTTATCCAGGAAATTTGACTTCAAATAGCCGCAATCATCACAAGAGACTTCTAGAACTTTTCGGGTTTCATGTTGGCAGCATCATTGTCTAAAATCCATCAAAGATCCCGCCACAAATATGCTGATCACCTCTACAAAATATTTGGTTATATAAAAACGTAACAGATGACTTACAGAGGAGTCTACAGATATTAAAAGCCTGCTAGTTAAGGTAACGGGGATTCTCTAAATGAACAAGAGAGGCGCCTAATCAACTCGATAAAGTGGGGCTGCCGGAAAATTATGTATGTTTTGAAGTCGACATAATCAACGAGAAACTTATGTAGGCACATCCATTGAGAGTTAATTTGGTAGAGTGCACCCTTCATAGGGAGGGTATACCCGATAAATGAAATCTTAACATCATCGCTTGACTTTCAAACTGACAGACTCTGAACAGCTTGAACCGCAGAAGGACCAATACTATTGGCATGGCGTACAAAATCGTTTCTATAATATACGTAGGTCAAAGTCTCTAAAACTCCCGAAAGGGTGTTCTCACGCCTAATAAAACCGTCATCTACCTTTCTCCAGATCTTGTAAACCACTCAAGAATTTCAAATCGATACCGTTCATTGTTTTTTTGGGGCAGAATATGGAACCATTTCGAGGAAACTAGAGGTAACCCTAGACTATTGGATGAACTTAATAAGACTATTACTCATCGATAACTAGTCGCTTATTGTTACGAAGTCAATCTCCCATCTTGGACTAAACCAGACTATCTATCCAGTTATGGGTGGAAAGGCCAAAGCATCCAGCCAGGAAAATATGTAAAGTTCCCCATCAAACACCGGCCACACCTCTTCCAGCTTTCAAGTACCCGTCTCGAAAAATCCCTTAGACCTTCAAACTTTCAAGAATTTAATTTTCCTCCTCAACATCTCACTCCATTAGTCTTCTCAAGGACAAGGCTGCACTTCGTTCTGCTCATACTTCTCCTTACCACACTTTTTCCATTACAACGTTCTTATTAAAAAAAAAAACTTATTGGAAAAAAGAAATTTGTATGCAGAACCATATTGGTGTCCCCACAGAGAACTGTGGATAGGGGAAAAAGGTTAACTTATTGACCTTATCCCCAATCAGATAAGAGTGTGTGCATTTTCGAAAGTACCAACACTTCAACGTTTGACCTGAGCGGCTTTACCCGCTGACAATTTATTCAATTATTCACAACATGAATTCGCTATTCATAGCAATTTGCGAAACGCCAAACCAAATACGGCATACTTGTACGCCTTCATTGGTCTTTCGTCCTTTCGATGACAACCATTGTTGACTGAGCTGAACAGAGCTAAAGACGAATTTATAAGAATTAATGGAGTGTGCCATGTGGCTCAGGAGTCCTCGATTCCGGATATCATCTATGAGTCACGTAGCCTGGGCAATTATACCCATTCCATGAAACGGTAGCTGGTATCACCAACCTCAAGGGGACGTTTTAATTTCACAATTTCAACACCAGGATCTGGAATGCACTGTAGGATCTGTCGGCATTTCGCAGTTTCATTTGTCGAGATGTTAATTAATTGTTTGTCGATGAGGAAAGCAATTTGCACCACCGCAACGGAGCCACGCTTCTACCTCCATTACACGAATACCTTCTTTCACCTTGATGCCAATATTAGCCGCAGCATTTACAAGCTTTATTCCGTTACATTTTTATTGTAATATTTTTTTTTCTTGTTAAAGGAGATCCTGTGTTCACCATACTTATTGTGTGTGGACTGAAAAATCGCTTGACATCCTATTCCGGGAAGGTGCGGCATTAACCTGAATTCAATTAAGTCAAGAGCACTAGACGAATCCCATTGGCATCGTCCTACCGGCAAGAAGAACAAGTTCACATGGTTCTGTTCGAAAATAGCGCTCTGGGAATTCTTGTTTTCGATTGTAGTTGACAGATGTACATGGAAGGAACTCGTATTCAGTTCAGTTCAGTTCAAGCACTGCTCCTGCTCCAATATCTTCCAATTAATATTGTAAGCGTTGTTCGTCCTTTTTGTTTTTGAAAATGTGCCAGATACTGGCTTCTGATAATCTAAATTGGATAAAACGTGATGGATTGGCTAAAGGCTTATATCTGATGGCTAATGCCTGGTGGCCGGAAGCAGCACGCGATATTTCAACTACGCATAACCCAGCTGGAGTCAGAGGAAGCCTGTGGTCGGAGAAACATTTGGATTGAGTTGTTTCAACACAACACTAACCTACTGCGTGTCGTTTTTAGATAGCAAAGTCTAGGTACATTTGTTGTTTTAATTGAAAGATCTGAGGAAGTTTGTTAGTTCGTAAAAAGCTAAGAGGTTAATCAGTGTTGCTGATGGCTATTTTTACCATAAACCTATTTTGGGACAAAAATCGTCGTCATTGGTACTTGAAAATGGTCGGGCACGAATTGTTTTGTTGGTTACCACTTTCGATTGTATCACACAATTTGAAATGTTGATTTGATGGCGTCGGAAGTGTTTTAGATAAACAACCTGTCCCAGGGTGTGGTTAGTCGACTTAGCGGCCTTGATGAGTTCATTATATTTGGATGTTTTTCTTTTAACGATTGCAGTGTACAACGTGCTATTAATTTTGGCCTAGCAGTTGGGGCATAAGAAATCACTATTGTTGGCATATGGAAATTCATTCATAAATCGCCAAAGGTTGTATATCGTGTTGCACCCAAAAAGGAAAAGGCCTTGCTGATCTTACCCTCACGCGATTCGCAACTATCACAGTCCATTGATCAAAGAGAGAGTGTATCACCTTGGATACGAACTGGCAGTTTGTTGACAACACTTGTCTATTAACGTCAGTATTTTCAAGAATGTGCGTAAATTATACAGGTCCGGCCTTCAGATAAAGTTAGGCGAGATAAGGAAACTGAGTGCTAGTGAAGAATTTAACTATCTCTGTGGCATTCATGAAACTGCAGTGAACTATTGAACCAAATCTTAAGAATTCGTTTTCGAGACTCATATCTTCGCAGTATTTTTGTAACCGCCGCGCAAGAAAATATGGCAGTTGGTTCATGGCTACGAAAAGAACACCTACCCAGATACATCATGCTTCGATGTGCCTACGTTTCGGAAACTACAGAGCAAGCATTAGGGCGGTATAGAACCACGATGAATTGAGGCTAAGCTTGGCGAAAATGCCTTCCAAAACCGAAAAAAGTCTCAAGTCTACATCTGTGACAGAGGTCCGCTAAGAAAATTAAAGCAATTTGCAACGCCCTCACATAGCTGAGTTAAGTGCTTCCGATGAAAATTTTGCAGACGCTCATCATTGCAGCTTTGGGAAGCTCACAATTTCAAGTCGAATTCAAAACGAGGATACTTAATAGGCCTTCAAAAAAGCCTTTGCTATTTCTGGGTATTATTTTAGGACGTGGAAAATAAATATTCATCCTTGCCCAATATATGAGCTCAGTTTAGGCAATCCATCGAAAGCAGGTATTAGGCAAGATTGCATTTCGTTTCTTAATATCCCACGCTATTCTCTATACTGACGTATTATGTCGCTTTATATAATATAGATGAAACAGCATTATCTTTCAATTCGTCTTTCAATTTTGTGCAGAAATAGAAGAACTAATAATATCGAGTCCGAGCCGCGAAGACAGAAGTTTTAACTCTTGGCAATTTCCCACTGTCTACCAAAAAGGTGACGTCAGAAATAAATATTGGTTTTTTTTTTGTGTATGGCCTGGTAATTGAACCCAAAATACTTGACACATTAAATGACGAACTTAACCACTGCTCCGCGCCAACTGCCTCCTTACTCACTTACTTAGATGGTGCTACCTAGGTCAGAGCCTCAGCTAACATGCCTTTTCAGCTGGCGCGATCTTTTGCCAGCTGCCTCCAGTGGCGCAAACGACGTTTGCAGAGATCCCCTTCCACATGCGTGCGCCAGCTAAGATGAGGTTTTCCTCTACTGCGTTATCCCTCTTGGTTGGTGTCAAAAACCTTCTAGGCTGGGACTCTCGTGTCCATTCGCCCAAGGTGAACTAGCCATCTAATCCGGGTTATCTGTACAGCTGAAAATTTCCTGAAGAATGCTTTCGTCAGTTTCCACGCTTCTGCGCTGTAAAGCAGGACATGATCAGGGTCTTGTGTCTTTTTGGTTGCTCGTACGAGTCGAGTACGACTTTGGTATTCAATTTCTCGCATGATATCGTTGTCAGAGTTGATAGCGAAGCCGAGGTGGATAAAGTTATTTACTACCTCAAAGTTGTAGCTGCCTATCGTGAAGCTTGGCTGGAATAATCTTGAAAAGTCGCAAACGCCTCATTTACAATTCGCTGTGTTCTTCTTTTTATTTCAAAGTTGTTTGCGTATGAGAGTAACTGAACAAACTTTTCATAGATGGTGTCTCTGCAGTTGACTTGCAAGAAGGATGTTGAAAAAATCGCATGACAACGCATCGAAGTCCTTTCCTGACATTGAAAGTCTCCGAAAGACGGAGCAGCGTGGATTATCCTTCGTCATCCTGCATGGTCGAATGAGCTTACAAGGAACGACAAAACTAGACATACCTCTGTATAGTCCGTCTCTATAAATTCCGTCATATGAGCCTTTGAAATCGAGGAAGAGCAAATATGTATCGATCTTGATTATTCTTAAAGATCTGCGGTAATGTGAAAATCTGATGTATGGTGGACTTCCCTGGTCTAAAACCACATTCATAAGAGTCGATTAGACTCTCGACAAAGGATCTTAGATGTTTCTTTCACGGCAGGATTTTATATGAGATTGTGTTCCCTTGTAGTTGACGCAGTTCGGGGGATCTCCCTTTTTTAGGACCGGGACAACAGTTCTGAGGTTCAATTCGTCGGACTTACTTTCATCGTCTCAGCATTCTGGATATTAATTGAATTTGAATTTGAATATGGTTGTGGCTTGCTTAAACTAAGTTAAAAAGTATGACTTAAAAACTAACAACAGTTAAGAGTTAGGTAGTCAGGGAATGGTGGAAGAGATCAGGTTTAAGATGAGAAGTGCTCAGGTTAAAATCAAAAACGGTTTAAGTTGACTTTACGGCACATGCAGGAGATTGGTTCGTTGGAACCATAAGAGGTGCGATGACTTGGAATATAGAAGAGACGAGGACAGCGTAAATTACGAGGGTTAGTGTTGAAGGAAATAGAATTGTAAAGGGAAACGCAGTCCACAGAACCGGAGAGTAGTCGATGAATGAAGAGAATGTCAGCTACGTCTCCGCATTTTTGAGGGTTTTCACGTTAAGAAGTTTGAGGCGGTCACGATATGGAGGTAAGATAAAGGGGTCATCCCAGGGTAGTTCAAGAAGGGAAAAACGAAGAAAACAACGTTGAATGTTCTCGATCCAGGATATATGAACTTGGCTGGCATATACCGAGACGCGGCCGAACGTGATGTAATCTTGACACATAGGTATTGCAAAATTCTTTAGATCAAAATTTTTTAGATCGTTTGATAATTTAAGGATTATCCCATCAATATACGAACGGAAGGTTAACTCCCTATCGTATAATATTCCAAGGTCGCGAAGAGATTGAACTTTGGGTACAAGTTCGTTATGCAGAAAATAAAGTCGAGGGGGAGATTGATTGGACTTACGTGACAAAGTCATAGATTGACAATTTTTTAGACGCCAAGTGGAAAACCTATCGAGGTCTTCTTGTAGGAGACTAGAGTCTAGGGGTGAAGAAATAGTTTTGGAGAACTTAGTGTTATCGGCGTAAATGGATAGGGGGCAGTGTTTAATAATCCTCTTAAGATCGTTTCTAGTTAAAATGAAAAGAATGAGAAATACTCGTAGATGGCTGCCTTGTGGGACATCAGAAGTGGCTAAAAATGGGCCTGAAAAGGCTGACCTCAAGCGAACGCTAAAGTAACGGCTCTCCAGATAAGAAGGTATCAATATGGGGTCCAAACCCAGGGAAGACAATTTGAAAAAGATCAGTTGATGTGATATTTTATCGAAGGCCTTAGCGAAATCTGTAGCAAAAACATCAATTTCCTTGTCATTTTCTAGGGCAGAAAGCGCAAAGGATACGAATTCAACAAAGTTTGTAATAGTTGATCTACCTTTTAGAAATCCGTGCTGATTTTATAAAATAAGCGACTTGCACAAAAAGCATAGAACTTCATATAAAAAAACTTTCTAACATTTTAGGTATGTGAGAAAGCTTAGCAATGGTACGATAGTTGGTTACTTCATTTTTTGATCCCTTTTTGTGAATCGGGGTTATGAAAGAGGTCTTCCAAATCTGGGGAAAAATTGTTTGCTCCATATCCAATCACAACCTGGTGCTTTAAACAGCTCGGCAGTTAGACCATCGGGTCCAGGAGATTTGTTGGACGTAAGCTTGGAAATGTCTGCTCTGACTTCATCTTTGGCGGTCAAACCGACTTAATGTTATGGACAGAAGCTTTGTCTGAGCAAACGAAGTGTAAAGTGTGTGATGTCCTTGTTGTGCGGTCGAGTCCAGAATTCTAAGTATAAAGATACGTCTGTATAAACGTAGTTTTACTGAGTTATTCCGAATTCCTGGAGGAAACTGTCGCCACACAATTGTTTAGCCATCTAAGGCTTTGATTACTTCACGCAAGAGATTATAATTTCTAGATCTTACCGCTCTGTTTGGATGCCAATATCCTCAGGTTTGGCTAGCTTTCACAGTTGAAAGTCCTCGCAATCGACCGGATTGTTGTCTACTGTTCCCAATGTAAATAGATTATCAAAAAGGAGATGGCAGCATCTCTATAGGTAAAATAGTTTTCCTCTTTTTTGCGTTTGTTTTCTTAAAGCTACATTTTATTATTTATTCGGTTTTTCCTGTTCCATCTTAACCAATAGATGAGATTGTAACCTTTTCCAGGATATTCGTTGAAAATTAATTTTTGTCAAACATTTCAATTTAGAATAAGTAGAATAGAATAAGGTTGTAAGTGATGACTAACAGACAGAGATAGACGTGTTTATATTCGCTCATCTTAGTAAGCTTAAATTTTAGTGACGGGTCGCCAATTATAGTCCCATTTCGTGCAAAAAACTAGGCAGTAAAACTAAAAAAAACTTAACTTCGTGAAAAAGTTTGAATTGAATTCAAATTAAATACTGTGTTTTGCCGGTTTGCTATTCCGCTTGTTTTGTGTTTCTCATATCGAACCCACATCGAACATGTCGGCACCGAACACTCGCACAAAAGCCGCGTCATCAAAGCCAGTGCCTTTAACACCAAATCAATCCCCCGCGCAAAAACAACTGAATAGTGACTGCCTGTTACTGCAAAGACTTTGGAAGAACATCTCTCAAAGCAATTTAATTCACTGCGGCAGAGTTTTATGGAGGAAATATCGAAAATTCATAATGATTTCCTTCAGAAGATTGATAAAATTTCTGAGGCCTGGAGCAAATTTTATGAGATCAACAATACCATATGCACCATAGTTGATCGGGTCGAACAGCTTGAGACTGAATCCAACTCTACCTCTTTATTGCATTGCCAGGAAATTGCAACTCTGCAAAAGCAACTTAACGCGCTTAAGAAGAAGGAAATCTCTTGTGACGCTGTTCTCTTTTGTATACCTATTCAGCCCGACGAGAATCTCAAAAGTTTATTCAATCGACTTTGTCACTCAATTGGATGTAAGCCGCCTCCTTTAATCAACATTTTTCGTACAAAGAAAAGCTACAGCCCGAACATAACGAGTACTCCTCCAATTGTTTTAAAATTCAGCAGCTCTCCCGAGAGAAATGCTGTTTTAACATCAGCTGCTGACTACCGCAAACAAAATGCCACCGAACTTCATAAGCAATGACTCACGTGCATTTCATATGAAAGCTTTAGTGTCATCTGTCGGTCTAAGTATTGTGTACCCTAATCGTGTACCCAGTCTTTTAGATCTTACTATAGTCCCCGATCCTGCGCTTGTTCTTCTTTTTGACCAAATATCTTTCGACATTTCTGACCATGACTTACTTTTTTTGACTTATAATGTAAATTTATCTAAACTAACTACCGCTAACTACTTTACTTACAAAGATTTCAGATCTATTAACATTGATGCACTAAAGCTAGCAACTTTATCAGCCCCTTGGTTACAATGTAGACTATTCTCTGACCCAAATGACAAAGTTGGTTACTTTCAAACTATTGTAACCCAACTGATTAGATCGGCATGTCCCGACTAAAACAATAAAAATAAGAAATCAAAAGTGTAAATAAGAAATCTGAAGTTATTAATGCAATTAAGGCTCGTAATAAATGGAAACGTTCATTGGAGTAAGGAACTAATCCGGCTTGCGATCTTGACCCAGATACACTAAATGACTTTTTTGTAGGTGAACAACCTTCCAGACGGCACGATTCCTTTGCTAGAAGATTTTGTAGTCGTAAGTGAAGAAGAAGTTTTTAAATGTGTGATGTTAATCAAGTCTGACGCTACCGGTGAAGATAATATACCCATTCGATTTGTAAAACTTATCTTACCACTTATCTTATGCCATCTGACTCACATTATTAATTTCTGCATTGTGACTTCTAACTTCCCCCAGTCTTGGAAATTCGCAAAGGTCATTCCAATTGCAAAAAAAGCAAAAGCTGATTCGCCTGCTGATTTCAGACCCATCAGCATACTTCCTTGTTTATCGAAAGTCTTCGAAAAGATATTAGAGAAACAAATTTTCGACCATTTAAAAAACAACAACCTTCCCTACCCGAAGCAATCTGGTTTCAGAACTAATCATTGTTCTACAGCGATGGTGAACTTATTAGAGGAAATTAGACAGGACTACGACAAAGGTCACATTACTCTACTCTGTTTGCTTGACTTTCCTAAGGCTTTTGATAGGGTAGATCATTATATTCTAAGTTTGAAACTTAAAAACTTTTTTGGTTTCAGTGACAGGGCCGTCAAACAAATCAAAAGCTATTTATCCGAGAGGTTTCAAAGGGTTAATTTAAATAGCAGATCCTCGTCACGTAAGGCGTTATTTCAAGGAGTTCCGCAAGGCTCTATCCTCGGTCCCTTATTGTTCGCCATGTTCATCAACGATTTACCTAATGTCTGCACCCACACTTCTGTACATCTTTATGCAGATGATGTAACGCTTCACTTAGGTAAACCTCTTCTCTTGCTTGATGAATTAGTCCATCTTATTAATGAGGATCTTCGCCGTATATCTGCTTGGTTCGTCGCTAATAAATTGCTTCTAAACCCGCCCAAATCTCAATCCCTTCCTATATGCAAAAGAAAATGTGATCTCATTTTAATTCCCGATATTTGTCTAGATAACACTAAGATTACTGTTGTGGAGCAGTGCACTAGCCTTGGTTATGTTATTGATCATAATCTTTCTGGATATAGTCACACAAATGCAGTTATCGGCCGTGTCTACGGATGCCTCGGCAATTTGTGGCTTACTTCCTATTTTACCCGTTTGGATACAAGACGCAAGCTAGTGCTTACTTTGATATTGCCTATTATTACCTACGCTGAGGTTGTTTATAGTGATTTGGACTCAGTATCGCAACGTAAGCTCTTAGTTGCTTTCAATGATGCTGTACGATGTGTATATGGTCTCCGCAGATGTAACCATATCTCTGAATTCTCCAATAAATTACTAGGTTGCACTCTACAACAGTATCTCAATGCAAGAAATTGTATATTTTTGCACAAAATTATAACTTGCAAGTCTCCGTCCTATTTATTTGACAAATTCGTTTTTAATCGCTCCTTAAGAAATCAATCTATTGTCCCTTTTCGTTATCAATTCTTGAATTCATCGCGTCTTTTTTTCATTCGTGCTGTTAAATTATGGAATTCCCTTCCACCGCGAATCAAATTAATATCTAACCGTTCGACGTTTAAAAGTGCAGTCATCCTCTGCTTCTCCTCCCTGACTTCTCAACCCTACATTTTTATCCTCCCCCACATAAACTCCACTAATATCTATTGCCATACAATTGTAAATTTATTATTGTAATTTAGTTTTAAGTTAAAGATTATTTAATTTGCTAATCGATCATTTCTTAGTACTAAAAAAGATGTTCTTATTGTACGAGTATGTAACCGACATTATTAAATAAATAAAAATAAAATAAAAAATAAAAAAATACTAAACTTTCGGCAACTTGCCTAAAAATCGTTAACTACATCAAAGCTAATGATATACGACTTTAACATAACATGTCATGTTAACATGTCCTTCCAGGAAGGACATCTAAGTAACTAGAGAATCTATTGTATTTGTAAGCCAATTGTCTGACTAATAAACAACAGCACCCAAAATAAAATTGTTACCTTTCCCTATGGAATTATGTTTTTAAAGAGAACAACGGTAATTGATTAGTGTTTTCGAAGCACGAGTCTAATGAGGGTTCTATTTTTGGAGTGTTATTTGGCTAAACGTGTTAGTCATCAGGAAATATTCTGACATTATCTATCCATTTCCGGTTTTACGACCATTTGAACATATAACTCGCTGTTTACAATTCTTGTCTATGAATACGATTTTATCGATTTGTCACTACGGTCGGTGCCTACAATCGATTGAGCTAGCAATTAAGGTAAACTATTTAGATAGTATGTGTAATAAATGCCTGTGTAAGTGGTTTTCATTTGGTGGTTATTGAGGATTAGGTTTTGTAAATTTTTGTAGAGGGAGCGGCGTTTGATATAAAAAACACGCATTCCAGTTTCACAATCAATTAAATTTATTACTTAAAAATATAACTAGCACAAGTTGTAAAATCGTCGCTGCTCTTATTTATAAGTTATATTTTGCTTTTCGCAATCCTTCAGGTATGCGCATGCAAATTGTGGATCGAGTGGGCAGCACGAAAAGCTTGGGCACATTTTTGAAATTCAATGCGAAGGAAGCATTGAATTGTCTATCGTGTATATCCTCTATATACGAGTATATAAAAGAAACTTAAAAATTTTCGAAATAAATTTGCAAAACTCTAAGCGTTACGAAATGTCAAAAAAAAAAAATCTGAGGATTTAATGGGATCTGTTGTAAAAATAAGGTCTAATTGCCTAAACATGTAGATTGATTCGTCACTAACTTGGCAAGTCTGAGTCTGTTAGGCGATCTAAGAGGAGACGAATTGGCATTTAGAGCGATAGAACAAGATTGATTCTCTGATAGAGTCCACTTCACCCGAGGTAGATTTAAACCACTGAAGATAGGGATATCGTGAGGAAGTTAGATGAGACATCAAAAACGAGAAGGTAGATAGGATTACATAGGTTATCGTGCGTTTCTCATGCTCTTTTTCCTTTTTCTGGAGAAGCCAATGTTCTTCCACTGGTTCTGGGTACTTGATGCTGGTAGCATAGAAGTCGTTGAGAGTAGAGCTCTTGATACCCATATTTTCATGTATTAACCGGGTACCAAAGTATCGGGTACCCATTATATTTCGGGTACCCGCGTTATTTCTCATGTTTCTCATATATCAAGACTAGACAAACTATTATATTACAAAGTAAATAAACTTTTCTATTTGGAAAACATCTGTATTTTGTATATAAATTACTTGAAACAATGAATTTCATTACATTTTCTTTATATATTTAGCGGTCGGAACTGGATATTCATCCGATTTCGCATGCATTATGTCGATTTCCTCACAATAATTGGCTGCATTTATCGTTTCCCCTGGTTGAAGAAATGAAAAGTGAATTGGTCCTTTCGAGGTCCACCAGATTGTCACCATAACCTTTTATGGGTGAAAATCGGGCTTGGAGGTGTATTTTGGTTTTTCATTTAAATCCAAACACTGTCCAGATCTTTTACGACTATCCGTTGCAAAAACGCTTCAGTTTGTTTTTTAATGTAAGCGACGCGCAGACTTTCAGGCGCCGTAGTTTTTGGGATTCTTTCAGTTCATGGGGTACCCAGTTATCAAGTTTCTTTACCTTTCCTATGAGAGTAAGGTGTCGACTTATTGCCATTGGGGATATTCCTCTGCTTTGTTTAATCTCCCACACCGATTTCGTTGGGTCCGCATACACCGTTGCTCTTAAAACTGACTGGCTGAGGTAAAGTGCTCGAATTTCAACTGATGACAGCATGGTAAATAATTCCTAGAAAAAAATAACGGTACTTGTAACGAACCCTAAAATTCTCACACGGCAAGCCAGCGTACCACTTTATTTTATAAAAAAACGAAAAAAGTTCTGGCACAAATGTTTACTCGAGAACTTCATATTTTCGACTGAGCGAAAATCGGACATTTCATGTACATTGTACAAACCAATACAATGTTTTCTGCAGTGGAGAAACCACGTTCTAACGACACCAATGTCGCTGGCACGCATAAATATATAAATGCCAGGTTTGGATATTTTTCTGCATTATTTTTCCACCTTCTCTACTCTCGTTGGACACAGAGTTTTCTACCAAGTTCCGCAGATGTTTTCTAAAAAGTACTCTCACTTTTTCAACCTCAACTTCCAAGTTTTTATGTCTTAGATCCAAAAAAGGGGAAACTTGTTCTATGAGAACTTCTTCGAGTTCCTGCCTATCCATTTTGAACCTGCTCTGCAAGTTTTCTTTCATGATACCCATGAAGCTGACAATATTTTCATTATCTCAGCTGTTTGTTTTTAGGTGTTTATTAATTAGTCCACATATAATCGGCCGTAGAATGGAAATTGTTATATTTTCTTCGCAAAGTAATGTTGTTGCAACTTGGAATGGCTTCAAGATTTTAACCATCGCTTCTGTTTTCCTTTCGCTTACTTCAAGTTTCAGAGCTAATGTTGGAGATGTGGAGATACCTCTATGTGCCAAAACCGCAATAACAGCACTTCGATTTGTTAAGAGCCTTTCACACATTAAATAGGATGTATGGTATTCCATCTTGCAGGGCAACTTTGAATTAATTTTAGCTCATGCAAGCCAAGTTTCTCTGTGGAATATGTTCCCCATCCCCATCAAAGGTGAACATTACCAACTTTATTAAATTAGGGTATTTGCGACCCTTGAGTACCCATTACCCGATAGCTGATATTACCGAGTACCCGCGATTTTTTTGTTTTTTTTTTAATATATTTTTTTATTCATTCCATAATAGATAAATACAAAGCAATAATATAATAATATAAATTTCATATTATGAATAAAATAGTGGTTGTCATTTAATTAGATAACAAAGTCAAAAATTAGTGTTAGACGACGCTTCATTATGGTTATATAATTTAATTAAGATTTCTGAAGTGGGGTGGCATTGAAAAATACAGATACAGATAATATATAGCTATACAATTAGAATTTATTAAAGACAGAATGCGTGAATGAAATTTTTTTTTTTTTCATTTCATTTTTATTCATTCATTCAGTTAAGTCCATTTTACAAATTTCATAACAGCTATATATGCACTTAAATTTGTAAGAAAGTTTTATGAGTGGAATTCAATTAACAAACTTAAGTTTAACATAAAGGCAATTACATAAATTCAAGTACTGTACAAATATTAAGTGTTTTTCATCAGTGAATGAATAAATAAATACATTCTATAGTTAATAAAACTAGTGCCGAAAGAATTGAGTCAGACAATAACAATATAGAATAGACAATAAAAAATAGATTAAAAAACAAAGAAATAATATATTGTGTGGTGGAGAGAAAAGAAAAAATTCATAATAATTAGATGTAAGTACTAGTAGATGCTACTAAATAATTAACTTCGATAGATTATCAATCTCATTGAGGTCAAAATTAAACAGCCACTTCTTGACCGCTTTATTAAAGGAAAAGAAATTACTAGAGCGCCTTATTTCAATGGGTAGTTTATTAAAGATACGAGGAGCTACAGAAGAGTAATAACTTAAGAAGAGATGAGTATTGTGTGAAGGAATGAAAGCAAGATTCATAGAAGAGCTGCGAATACCATAGGTATTCGGATCATGAATTAATGAGTATCCGCTTCTTAAGAAAAAAATTTTTAATACTTTATAGAAATAAAGATGCTTTAGAGGCAATATAAAAGAATGTGTAAAGAGTGGGAAACTATGTTCATGGCGCCTTTTTTTCCAGATAATTCTCAGCACATATTTTTGTAAAACAAGCAAAGGTTGCATTTTGTTTTTGTGTGTTCCGCCCCAGCAAGTTAAACCATATTGCAATTTGGATTGAACAAGACCATAATAAAACGTTTGTAAAAGTTTTTTTGAGCAAAAAAGTCTCAAATGGTAAAGGGTTCTGGTTGTTTTCAGCAGGTATTTCCTTAAGGAAGTAGTGTGAGCATTCCAATTTAACCTGTTATCGAACTCGAGTCCTAGATACTTAAAGATCTGTACGTTACCAATGACAAAACAGCTAGGTAGGCAATCTATGGAAGTGTTATATGTACAAGATCTTTCGGAAAGCGATTCACAGCAATTGTCAGAGTTTATCAACATATTATTGCAGTACGCACTATGAAATGTAAAAACTGGAAGTTCTAAATGCAAAGAAGTGTTAAAATACATAATTTTTGTTTTGTCACTAATAACTAGCTTGTGCACACGGAACCAATGTCGTAACATTTCTAAATCATGGTTGATGTCAGCTATTAGATCTAACCAAGAGTTGCTGGAATATGAACAACCTATATCATCAGCAAACCCTGTAAGTTTTCCTTTCATATTAAGAGTAAAAATTGAGTTAATGAAAACTAGAAAAAATATAGGTCCCATAACAGATCCCTGAGGAACACCAACTGTAATATCGCAACACTCACTAAACATAGTTCCTATTCGAACCATTTGTTTCCTGTTTGTGAGGTAGGACTCAATCCATTTAAGAACAAATCCCCTAAATCCAGTTTTATTCAATATATTCAACAAGATTTTATGATCAACAGTATCAAAAGCCTTCGTTATATCCACGAAAAGAGCTGCAGTAACCTTCTTGCTATTGATGCTTCCATAAATTGAACTGCTGAAGTTAAGAAGTGCATCCTCAGTAGATTTTCCAGCTCGGAATCCATATTGTCTATCGTTAAAGAATGAGATACCATCAAGATAGGACAACATTCTTTTTTTGATTAATTTTTCGAAAACTTTAGAAAAAACTGGGAGAAGAGAAATAGGCCGATAATTAGATAGATAGATAGATAGATAATTAGTACTTTTTTGTCACCTTTTTTGAATATAGGTATAACTTCAGCAATTTTAAGCATTTCAGGAAATATACCACATAAGATACTTTTGTTAAAGATATGAGCCAAAATATCTACAATATAAAATGCGATGCTCTTAATAAATGCATTAGAATAAGATCTATGAGTAATGGAGGTTGAGTTGTTCAGAGACATAATCGTTTTATAGACCTCAATTGATGAAATTGATTCATAAAAAAAGCTATGAGGCTCTGATCTTTCCCTGTTAGAACACTCAAGCAAACATCTACTATTATTATTACTAGGTGTTATACCTGCCTCAGTTATTGTTTTATTTGCAACGCTAGTAAAAAATAAGTTGAAGCTATTAGCTACTGCCTTTAGATTTATAATATCCTGATTTTCATGCCTAAGACAAGATGGTATATCATTAGTACTGTTTCTGTTAAAAATCTCATTTACTATTCCCCATTCCTTTTTTAAATTACCTTTAACCTTTTGAAATTTGTTAATGTAAAAATTTTCTTTGCATAAAGGCACCTCAATAGCAATTTCCTTACAAATTTTATCATATGCACTACGAAGATGATTATTATTAGGTTGCTTTTTAAATTTCACTCTTAACTTGTTTTTTAGATTAATTTTGTTTACCAGATAGTTAGAAATCCAAGGCTTGAGCTTGATTAGTTTATTACTTTTCTTACGCACTGTCACCGTACAACTTGCAACATGTGTATTAAGGGTATTAGAAAATAAATTAAAAGCTTCATTGGGATCATTTGCTGTCCATATCTCAGACCAGTTTTCAAGCATTAAGTGATTAGTAAGCTCAACGAGGTTCACGTTCTTAGACTGATAATAAGGCTCATGTTCATTACTTTGAACGTTATTCGATTGAAAAAACAAACAAACCATTGAATGGTCAGAAATTCTCAGATCAGCAGTGCTACTAACGAGAGACAATTTAGATTTACAATCAAGCTTACAGAAAATATGGTCAATACAAGTGTTGGAGGCTTGTCTTGTAGGGATATTTACGCAGGACTCTAAGCCATTGACACAAATTAATGATTAATTTTTAATAAATAGCGCAGCTCATCAATAAATTTCTCTTTACTCATATCATGAAGTCTGTAGCAACCAAGAAAAACCGTCTGTTCTGTATTAATAGTGCAACTTATTCTTATCATGTCTGAACACTTAAGATCCAAATTTACACACTCAGTTACATAATTTATAGCCCTGTTATTTATATAAACAACAATACCACCTGCAGCGTAGGAGTTATTACAATTAAAGTGGCTCTTATACCCTCGTATTTCATAAGAATCCTTCTCATTATCGAAAATCCATAATTTCAGATAAGAAAATGAAATCGGGCTTGTTTAAAAATGACTCCAAGTGAGATACAAAGAGACCGAAGTTTTTTCGCAGGCTGCGAATGTTTTGATGTACTATAAAAAAATCATTAATTCGCTGCTCACAATGAAAAACGCTTGAACAAAATTCATTATCAAAATGACAAAATGGAGTAAAAAAGTTAAAGTCATCAGTTAGATTATTAAACTCAAACATAATAAGCAAAAAAAAAATAAGTTTAAATGATTAAAGTATTGAGATCATCAAAAGAATAAATTTTAAAAACATTACCACCTTCTTGTTTCTTCATACTTATAACCCCATTATTAACCCATACATAAGCAAAATTATGTTCACGTTGCATTTCTTTAGCTTTCTTGAGTAAGGCTCTATTAAATTGCGTGAGACTCTCATTAATGAAAATTGGTTTGATGTCATCCTCCACGCCGAATACGCACGACGTTAGTTTCACCTTTCTCTTCTTGATTAAAATACTCCGCTTAAGTTCCAAAGTTCTTAGCTTCACACAAACGATGTTCACTGGCTTTTGTTTATGCAAAACAGAATTGTTGTTGTCACCGCTTACAACTGATGCACTTTTGCTAGATTTCACATAGCAGGATTTGATGTCGTCATGCGTTACGTTGACCTTCAGTCCCTCTTGCAAAATCTTGACGGTACAGCTTAGTGCATTGGCACTGTCGACATTTGGTATACCAACTATGTCAATACACTTGCTAAGCGGTTTCTGTTGTAGAGCATTAACAGTGTGTTGGAGTTTGGAGACCTTTTCATGCAGTATTTTGTTGTCACTTTTTAGAGAATTGACTTCTAGCATAGCATTGCGGAACATTTGTTGGATAGAGATGATCTCTTTATATAAGACATCTAATGTGATGGCTGCAGGAGGGTTTTGGTGATACGACTCCGCTCGATTTGGAGAAAGAGAAGATGAGTTATTTTCAGCTGCTTGCTGAATGGCGAGTTGAGACGATTCCTTATCCATATCCCGCTGTTTGATGAAGGGCGGTGATCGTAAAGAATTTCTTCTGTCTTTCTCACAAGACCTACAGCGATTAATAGTAATGAGATACAAAAAAGAATACAGTTTCATTAGTCCGTTTTTCAGAGCGATATTAAGGTAGAATTCGTAGTAATAGTTCAATATTTTAACAAGATCTATAGCAAAAATCCAAGCCCTTATTTTGTTAATGTAGATATTATAGTTATTAGTTAATCATATGGAATGTGGAAGTTTATTGAAATAGCAAGGGGCAGTAAATCGCGACCCTAGAACAAAATGGTTCTATGTGTACCAAGGCATGTTTTGAGTAAACGAAGTCTGAATGTTTCAACGCTGTTTGTATTGTTATGTTATTTTTTATCGCAAGATAGCTTTTAATAAAAAGTTTTAATTTCTCATATTAAATCAATTGTTTCAAAATATTTGCGATAAATTAAATAGTTTTCTAGATAAATTAACCTTAAAATGCAAATAGAACTTTGATGCTCAATTGTTTAGTAACTATAACTTAGAGCAATAAAGTTCTAAGTACCACATAGAACTGCTACCAGTATCAAGTACTTAGAACATTGTAGCGTACAGTTTTCTTTTTAAATTAAATTATCTTTTATATTTTATTCAGTTTTTTATTAATAAATCTGTGTTTGAACAATAAGAAATAATAGTGAATTAAAAAGGTTATAATTTTAATTCATAATAAATTAATAGCAAGCTATTAGTTAAGTTGTAGGAATGTATTGTAATAATACAATAAAGAATACTGAAAATTCAAAGCAACTGTAAAATTTTGAGCATTTATTTTGTTCTTGTATAAAAATTCTTGTCTAAATATTAAATAAAAATGTAATAAGAGAATACAATTCAATTTAAGTGCTAGGAAAAGCATACATTATAATCCAGTATAATTATAATAATAAAAAATTAATTAGGCTATATAATTCACAGCGCCTGTATCTTAAATTCTAAGAATTATAATAAATAAGGATTATATGAAATAATATTTTTTTAATTGGTAGTCACTGGAGTGGTGTCTAAAAATAAAAGGAAGAAATTGTGTTAAAATAGTATATAATACAAACTTCGTCATACACTGAATACCTAATTTTAGGATTACATTGTTATATGCTATGTCAGCCGAGCTCATGTACTTAAACGTAGAAGTTAAATGTTTTGCTTTCTCCTTAGATATGACATTTTTTTTTGAAATGGTGTCAGTGTCCGATAAAACGGGAACATTTGGTAACATAGTCTTACTTCTGCGAATCCTTGTTGCCTGTCGTCTTATGTTAACGGTTATCAAGTTTTCACCGCTATAATCTTTTGAATATTGAATTTCGTATTCTAATTGGCTAAACTTTAACATTTTCAACGAAGTAAATGGTACACTTCTGTAATCAAAACTACTTTTTGCTTTGTAGAAATCTTTAAAGTCTAGTGGTTTCAATTGAATGATAACAAATGGTTTTCTAAGGTTAACGGTTTTAAGTAATCTTATCAATCCATTGGCGAAAAATATTCATTGACGCATAAATGTTTTTCGATTTGACCATGAGCGTTGTCAACTTTTTGTAATGCTGAATGTCCTGGTAAGGAGTACTTCATTAAAATGCTCTCTACGTCAGGATGAGTTTTTAAAAAAATATTGCATTGACAAAGCCATAATAGAATTTTTGTTCTGAGGGACACAAGAATCACTCCAAGTTATTAATTGGGTAATATTGTTATACTCGCACACTTTCTCTAATATTGTATATAAGACAGATGCAATATCATTACCACTTCTCCCACCTGTGCATTCTGTCCATATTGCACAGTAAACTTTTTTTGTTGTTGACAAATGTGCAGTAAGATTGTATATGCATAATTTTGAATGGTAAAATAACGGTCCAATTTCTGATCGTGGGCAAGTCAAAACATTTTCAAGGTCGAAAGTTAGTATGGGAATTCCAGATTTCTTATCCAAAGATTTCTGTTCTCTCATCATTTTTTTCAGATTAATATGGTTTTCTCGTTCTTTAATCATTTCTTCGGTAATCATTTTTTCTTTCTCTGCTACCGAAAAAGTTTCACATTTTCCGCAGCTATAGGATTTGGGACGATGGAAATCCAAATTAAAGTTGGTGTTAAATACATGCCTGTAAAGACTTTCCTTGACAGGAGATTCGACTTGTTCTATATATAAGTTATACATTTCAGTAATGCTCAAGTTTGAATCAAGGTAACGCTTTGAAGTATTCGCACGACAGTAGTGAGACTCTACTGTCGGGAAAGAGGAGATACTCGTATGAGCTTTGACTTCTGAGACTTTTGCTTCTGGAATTCGTTTTATAGGCTTTGAATCTATCTTGTTAATAACTCCAGTCACAATATTTTTTCTGTTGTGTGCATCATAAATCGGCTTTTGAGAAATTGCAAACGTTCCTAGCCAATAAGGTTTACATACCTGTATAAGGTCTCCAAGTAGTTCAACGTAATGACTAAAGGAATAGTTCCGCCGAGAATCACCGGATTTCTTTGTTTTACGAATTGTCTCAGTTCTGGTAGTAGTTCTTAAGGCGTAATTAGCCTTTTCTAGTCGGTTCATTGAATAGAATATTTTGAATAATTCTTGCCTTTCACTTGTTGTTATATTTAACCCTTTAAATTTTGCAGTTGTTAAGGCAGTTCTTTTTGGAAATTATTTGTTTCGCAGATACCATTTATCCTCGAGAACTGATGTAACTTTCTCCAGTTTGACATTGCCTTTGTCGAATATTTCGTTTCCAGTTTTTCTCATTAATCTTGCGTTTACGCGTTTTATTTGACACAAGTTCTACTTCTTTCAATATTATTTCAGTGTTCTTATCTTCACAATTATTAACTTCGGATGCAGGTACTATTACATAATTTTCAATTATGACAGCGGGACCCAATTCAATAATATCGTCTTCGCGAACTGACGTATTTTGTAATTCCATTCCCTAATAAAATTTTTATGTTTCAAATAAATTATTTATTATTTATTCAATTTAATATCATAAAAACTCAATCAATATAAACATTTTTAAGTTACCAAAATATTTTTCAACATAAAATAAAAGCAAAGAACCATTCTGTTTAAAAATCAAGAGCCAACTAAATATTTCTCAGAGAATGCACATGGTTCTATTTGAAAAATAATAACTGAACAATTTTAAGCAATAAAGTTCTATCTACATAACTTTTACTATAATAAGTTCTATGTGCATTATTGCTTAATTTTGTTTGGAACGCAAAGTTCTATCTGGCTGTTAGAACCTTGTGAACTTAATTTTAATGCAAAAATATGTAGTTAGAACTATGTTTTATAAAATATCTCAGAAACAGAAAGAGATAGACTAATTTGGATAGCGGCAATCGAAAGAGCAATCCCAGTTTACTATGATATAATACAAACATCAATTTCCAAAAAAATGTCAGTTAGAACCTTGTTGTTCTAAGGTCGCGAAATGTATAGAATTTGGAAAAATGTGTTGAACGTGCAATTGGTATGTTTGCTAAGCCTGTGTTATTTGTCCTTAAATTAAAATTCGAATTAGTCCTGCTAGGAATGTTTCCGCTCCGCTTATATAAGTGTCTTATTGGCATTTTATAAACAGGGGCCAACTATGAGTAAGACGATTGCAGTTAGTAAGAATGCGAACTAGATGTTTTTGAGCAACCAAGACTGGTCTAATCGCATTGAAATATGATCCTCCCCAACATACAATGCCATATTGCAATTTAGAGTGTGCCAGTCCATAGTAAAACTTTGATAAAACTTTATCTGAGCAGTATGGTTTGATAAGATACAGTTTACGAGCCATCACGTACACGTGTGATTTTATTGTTTGTAAATGATCCTTCCAGTTCTGATCTTGATCTATTAAGACTCCTAGATATTTAAAATTCTTGACTGATTCAATTATAAAACACTTCTCAGAACACGTATTTTGTTCATAAAAGTTTTGTATGCCGTAAGTATGAAGCGGTAGGCTAAATCTAGTACACTCATGCTAGTGAAATCGAAGGTTGTATTCTGGTATAGTATTGCCGGATATTTTCAACGTTAATAATTTGGTTTTTTCGCTAATGAGTAACTTGTGATGAGCAAACCACACCCTAAATTTTTCTAGTTGTTCTCCAATTTTCGTAATGCAATCAATTTGGTTTTGGAACGTGTATGTAAATGTTATATCATCGGCGAATGCAGTCGCTATTCCATAGAATTGCTGTCTGAAAATCGAGTCAATATATATGAAAAATAGAAGTAGCCCTAGAACTGAACCCTGAGGGACTCCATTTTTTAAGACCAGCGGTTTACTAAAAACGCCATTTACCTTCACTTTTTGGACTCTGTCTTTAAGATATGTTTTGAACCAGTTATGTATTGTTCCCCTAAATCCAGCATTGTATAATTTTTCTAATAATAACTGATGGTCAACCATATCAAAAGCCTTTGTCATGTCTATGAATAAAGCCACAGTAGACACATTTTTGTTTCGCCCTTCATGTAGCTGACTGCAGACCCTAAGGATAGCATCCTCTGTTGATAATCCAGGTCTAAGACCAAATTTATACTTGAAAAAAACTTATTTTTCTCCAAGAATTGTAGCATTCTCTTTTTGAGAATTTTTTCAAATACTTAAGAAAATTTAGGTAATAACGATATGGGTCTGTAGTTGGACACATCTTTTTTGTTAACTTTCTTAAAATGTGCAGAGGTAAACATTTAAGTAGACTTGGAAAATAACCATTATTGATGCTTAAACTAAATAAATAGCTCAACACATCTATTATTTGCCAAGCAATATTTTTTATCAGAATACGCGTGATACCCTCACTTGTACAAGAATTTTTATTCTTTAAGTTCATAATGACTTTGTAGATTTCGACAGAATCAATGGACTCACATACAAAACTATTATTTTGAACTCTGTCTGTAATAATATTACTATTTAAAGAACATTGACAAGGATGGCAGGGTTCGATTGAAGGTTTAAGTAGCTCTGAAATTTCAATAAAATGTTCATTAAGTGTATTGGTGATTGCTTCTGAACCTGTTATTAGAGTTCCATTATCTTCCAAAACATTTATTTGTTCAGTTTGTTTATATTTGCCCAGAATACTATCTATTACTCTCCATTCTTCCCTTCTATTTCCGTTTGCCCTTTCAAATAAGTTTAAGTAATAATTATTACGTGCTTCTTTAACTTTAATTGTAACCGTTTTACAAAGCTTTTTATAATATTTTTTCAGCCTTACATTATAAAGATATCTAGCATGTTTATTTGCAAATATATTTTTCTTCCTTCCTTTTTGTTCCGTCTACACTGTTTAAGGAAAACACGTTTTGGGTTGTCTATTTTCTTTATTGGCGTCCAACTAGCAACTGACTATACCTACTCACCAAAATCGTATCACGAGTATGGTTTGGTATGACAGTATGATCGTATAACAATATAACAATTTAGAAGAGCTTTTGTTATCCAAGGTTTTAAGTGTTTATTTCGGTTTGTTATGGTCGAATTTTCTGTAGTGCAAAGTCTTATATACTTGTGTAAAATCGATAAGAATATCTCAAATGCACTGGAAGGATCATTTTCATTGTAAGCCGAATCCCAAAATTCGTACGAGAGGTATTCTTTAAGCAAGTGATAGTCTATTTTTTGAGTCGATTTAAGCGCAACAATTTTGGGATTTTGGATCGAATTTACACTGGTTCTAAGAGAAGTCATATGGTGATCAGTAATTCCGTAGTCATGAACTGCTACTTTAGCAATTGTATTAAAATTTTTGCACACTCTTATAAAAATATGGTCAATACAACTTACAGTTGAGTTACTAACTCTGGTCGGATCATTAACAATACTTTTTAAACCGTTTGATGCCATTAAAAGCAAATAGTGTCTCAGTGTCTTTGTTGGAGGGTAAAAATGGGTTGTACGTGCAATTCCGCTAATATAAATGTTCTGAGCGCTGATATCGTGAAATTGTCTTTTGAATATAACAATGTTTTGTATACTCTGTTGTGCATTTATAGGCTTCAGGAGGTAAATAAAACTGTGTTTTTGAAGGATCTAAACAAGATTTAAAAAAAAAATGAAGGCAGGAATTTTGATTGTCTCATGTGTACTATCCCATTCTTGATCCATACATATTTATGTTTCTTTGTGATCTTCATTGTCTTTGCGGTTTTGAACAGCTGACGTGTGTGGTGAGATACGAGGCTGCTGCGCGAGATTGTGGTTTCCAAGAAATCCAACACCCACCCTATAGTCCAGACCTTGCCCCTACTGATTATTTCCTGTTTCCGGATTTGAAAAAATGTCTTCGTGGAAAAAGATTTTCGGATGATGAAGAACTCAAGTCGGCAATAAATGGGTATTTTGCAGAGAAAGAGGAAATTTATTTTTTTGAGGGTTTAAAAAAGCTTATCTCAAGATGTAACAAATGCATTGATGTTAGGGGAGATTATATTGAAAAATAAAAACAATTTAAATTGAATTCGCATTTTTCTTCATATCGATACCGAGAATATATTGAACGCCCCTCGTAAACACTCGTTGATGTACATCTTCTGAGAGTTCACCTCTGCGTTGAGTACAGACGTTGTTAACCGTTCTTTCTTCTGCCGGTTTGCTCTCATTATCTTCTCCTTCCAACTTCGGCTTGATAATCTTACAAGAAGAATATTGATAGGGGTCTGTGAGTCATTGCTCTCTGAGATTTGATGTCGTTTTTTAATTATTTTTTTTTATATAGCAATGATCTATATCGTTCTCTGTTACACCCACATTGATTCCATCACGAACGATTTTTAGCGACAAATCGGTGGTAGAGACGTTGATGATTTGAGGAATATTATATACCTCAATGTCGTTTGCAATCAGCTGGTTCTCGACGTAATTGACCTTATGTTCCAGCATTTGAATTTTTTGCTTGCACTCTTTGTTTTTGTTTTGAAGCTCTCCACTATTTGTATTGTTTGAGCTTCTTTTATGTCTTGCAGTTCCTTGTAAATCATCATCAGTGTGATGCCCGATTCTTCGAGAGATGAATTGGATTCTTTTGGAGATGAATTTGTTCCCTTCTGATGTTGTTGCCTTATGCCCATGCTGATACTGGCAAAAGCTTCACCAAATAGCGAATCGCGACGTTTTGTGGTTACGCAGTTCCCACATCTTCAAGATTTGTTGCTCTTCTTTCGGAATTCCAAATCAACCGGCAATATGTTAACACATTTCGCGTGATAGATTTTACTACACTCGCAACAGACCACTTTTTACTGAGTTCGTTCGACTTTATTACTGCACAAATTGCACGACATTTTTAAAATTTTCTAAGCGTTTATTGTTAAATAAATAATTGTTTAATTAACTCTCGGTGCGTGTGTACCCCAGAACACTCTGTTGATAATTGGGTATTAACCGCATTACCTGGGTACCCGGGTACCCGGGTAATTGTTGAGATGGGTATTACCCGTTTAAAATCAAGAGCACTAGTTGAGAGATTTCGGGATAAGCGTTTGACAAAGATTCTGGCGGTCTCTTGCGAATGCAACTTTTCTCAGAGTACTTCTTCTTGTTTGTTCAGATCCAAAGATTTTGTCTCTGTTTTGTTTTCTTTGTTTGCTGGGTTTTTTAATAGCAAGGTGCTCTATATCCGACCCACAAACCACAACCTGGAAGGTTTCAGTTTCAATGCCTTGGACAAGGGGCCGGCTAGTTTGAGGATGCGATCGCTTCCATTGATTCGTCAAGGGCTCCTTCACCACCATCTGTTTTTTCAAGACTCTGTGAACAACGCCATTGATGCCATCAAAGGCAAATTCCCTGCTGCTCATCCTCCTTCTGAGGATCACTTGTTAGATATATGGCACACGCTTGCTGAAGTTCACCCGGCCAAGCAGATTCAACATACGCTCATCGTTGGCTCACTATTAGATAGCTTTTCAGCAGACACTAAGTGGAGGTGGTAATGCGATGTTGCCCCTTTGTTGAGAGAGTTGATGTAATCACCTTTAACTCGCTGTTATTTGAATCTTAGTAATCTTACCAAGAATGAATATGGCTTTCTGGTCGCACATTTATTTCAAATATTTATTACAGAGCACTAGGTCATTGGGGGATCCCTTTCTCTCTTTATTGTTTTTATTTAAATGTTGGTCCCTTGAGTAGAACGGAAAATCAAGTCGAGTCCGGACAGTGCCCATATACTGCAATAAGCCTATTTACGACAGCCACAGAGACACTAAAACATAATTGCGCTCACTCCAGCACTGAACTCCTACACAATTTTCCTTAGCCTTTGCTGATCTCATCTTCTCATCTTGATAACCTACAAGACTTTTTGTAGGATTACTGCTGGGTAGCACTCATGTGGAGGATTAGGATGAGCATTTTTGGCGGTGCCTTGTCTAGGTTATTTGTTCACTCATTTTTGTTCGCGTTCTTGATACGAGGGTTTCAGGGAGTAGATAAGAATTACAAATCTGTATAGCGGAGTTTTAATTATTACATCACCATATGTATCCTGACTATTTTCAAACGAGAAATATTGCAAACATTTCACAGTAGTTTATGCTTTAAAAGGACATATTCATTTGGTCTGCGAACTGTAGGCTTATTAGAAACCCTATGGGATATCCAGTAAATAATAATCACAGCAATAATCTCACTGTCCCTACTATCCACTCCAACAACTGGTCTGAAAAACGACAAAAAAAACGTAAATTTAAATTTACTTCCACACCTTAACGACTTCGAAATTTATGCACAATCCAGAATACCTTCAAGCAACATTAATGCTAATTGAAGTATTTTCACCAAATAGCATCCTTCCTTAAATCCAAGACGGTATAATTGTGTTTTTGGTTTCAAAAGGATTTTCGACCTTCAAATGGATAACCTCCAGGAATCTGTCATCATCTGTTCAAATTCACAATTCGTTCACAAGACATTCATCGAATCAACTGTCAACATAATAATTCATAAATATTTTCAGTTCTACCAAAATATCCAATTGCTTTTAATATTTCACAGAAAAAAGGGAAGTAAACATTACATAACTCTGCCTTAAAAAAGAAAAGCTTTTATCCTGATTATGGACAACAACGAAGAGGATGTGGTAAATCCCTTTCGGTAAAGATTTACAACGCAAATATGATAGTAATGCATCGCACAATCAGTCACACGTGCAGATACATGAAGACGAGTGTGTTATTATATTTTCATACATCGGAACTACGGATTTTGTAGTTTTTCAAGCTTAAATTTCAATAGAATAGTAAACATGTATCACATGAATATAGCGCCCCACAAATCCTCAACTGTCACCCGTTAGTTTTTCAAACAAATTCTGAAATATCATCTTTCACTGAAGTGTTGATGTTGGCGCGAAATTTAATCCGATTTTGTTTTCGAATATGCATGTAGGGATTCTGCAGCACAACGAGTATGTCTCTCGCAGAAAAATATGGATTATATCTAAAAAGTTGACATCCGTTCCGGAGATTTATTATTTCTGACGTGGGAATGAGTAAGAGTTGGATAACCAAATGGTTTTTAATATAACTTATTTAAATGGCGGTACAATTTGGCGTGGACCTACCTCAACTAAGAAACCTCTCCATTCAATCATATCCTTGAATAATTGCCTTTAGTTGATAGGTACAAGGTGGTTGAGATCGCCTGGATGGCAAAATCAGAGGCAAGTTATACCAGGTAGATATCGCAGATTCTTCGGGCCGGAGCGTTAATATGCATCTATTCGTTGTCCTAGCCTCGAAAATTATTCTATCTCAGGAGAATGCTGGGTATTTTTCCGACTAGGTCGATGTTGCTATAAACAATTGACACTCTTGGGAATTAAACCGACCAATGATGTCTTTATCTCCCTCCGCTAATGTACATGGTTCTGTCCCATGAAATCACTATGCTCTAACATAGAATCTTTTAAATATTTCTTAGCAACTCATTATTATTCAGTTGACTCTTTGGCCAAAAGAAACAGCCATTAGCAAATGGAACTCTGGCGTCTGATACCTGATAAAATGACATTGTCAACGTTAATAATAGTCAACGTTAGACGCTGAGTTGGACTACTACTCAAAGAACTACATGTTTTAACTGACTAATGTGACGTTCTGTCCGATTCATCTATGCTGTACGTCCTTTCTTATTGACATCATTTAGATTTAAATATTCGATTCGAGGCCCGGATCATGCTTATATTTTAGACTTAAAATTAACAATTTCACTTAAAACTAAAGATAAAAACTAAAAGGAGGGAGCAGTTAAAGAAAATTAGGACATGCGGCATAAGTGGGAAAGAGAGGAACAGTTTACTGAGATGGTAGTCGAAGAGAGCCAGAATATCGTCAATATCACGAAGCATTCTAGACATTGGCTCAATGACATTGACAGTCCGTAATTCGTTCTGTAAAGATTGAATCGCAAAATTGGCATAGATCTAAGATTATGTGAGTTGGTGTTGAAAGATATAAGTTAAAGCAAAGCAGGACAATCAATATTTCCAACTAAGATCTAATGAATGAAGAGAATAGCGACGACTTTTCGGCGTATATAAAGGGGTTGTCAATTTATAAGTTTCGGCCGATCAGTACATGGTGGTAAGTTTTGCCTTTGATCCGAGGGATGTCCAGGGAGTTCTGTTGTAGGGTGACCAAGCCTGACTTGCATAATCAAGAAAAGGCCTAGCAAAGCCTATACAGAGAGATTTGGTAACATAAGGATTGGAAGCCAAGGGCAGAGTTGACTTTTTTTTATCACATTATGAATGGGAGAACGAAAATTGAGTTCCTTATCACAAATAAAACCTAAATCACGTAACTCGTTCACTAAGAGAACAGGCAGATTGAAGATCAGATAGAAATGAGGTGAAGTAGAAGGGCGCTTACGAGTATAAGTTTTAGCCTGACATTTATTGACGTTAAGCTCAAAGAAAATCCTTCTGACATCAAGTACAAAATCTGTCTAGATCTTCCTGCAGTGGTATCTAAATCTATCTATCTAAAGATTTTCATATCATCTGCGTAAACAGATACTATTTTCAGAATAAATAATAAAGGACCAAAGTGGCTACCTTGAGGTACACCAGAGGAGACCCAGATTGGGTCTGAAACCGTGGACCTAAAAAGAACTTAGAAATGTCGATCAGCTGAATAGGACTGAATCCACGTTATAAAGATTATTTGGAAACCAGGCACTTGGTTTAGAAGAAGGATTATATCATGAGAAATTCATTCTATCAGAGGCTTTGCTGCAATCGGTGGCAATCACGTCAACTTCATTTCCGGATTCTAATGCACATGAAGTGCTTGATACGAATTCCATTAAGTTGGTGTTTGCAGATTTACTTTTGAGAAATCCGTGCCGTGGGCCTAACTTTAATCGAAATCGTGATCTGGATCTAGAGCAAGAATATCTTTTTAATATCTTTTCAGCTCTAGCTTCTTCATCGGTTGGTTTTTCTTCTGACCACAGTTTTTCACTTGATTAGATGGCCTCAACCTCTTCATCAGCTTTTTATCTCTTTATTATCTTTTTCCTCCTCATCATCATCACCACCCGGATCAAGCTGATTCTTACGGTATCTTTGAATCTTATCCTCGTTAGCATAAAGGGGGCGATGCTTTACCACCAAACCCGTGTTATTAAGTTGCTGACCGGCCTTAACACGAAGTTTGCTGAGACGTATTCTTGTCTCAAGTTCGTTGTATTACATACCATCGCTCCGTACGACAAGGAAGTGGTTTCCGTCATATCCCTTAGATGCCATACTCTTGCAATCTTGTTCTCATTGTCCTCCTCATCTCTCTAGATGAGATTTTTGGCGAAATCTTCTCGAAGTTTTTCCAGATTGCTCTTAGTGGGTAGAAAATAGTTCGGCACTTTCGTCCATAACACCACGGATCATAGCCTGAGACATTTCCTCCAACAGAGCCAAAACATTCTCTCCAACTGGGTCGAAGATGGCCAATAACTGCCGAATAACTGACGAATTTACGATCAACGCGATGACCTAAACATAAAACAGCGCTTATGTAGATGTTGCTGACTTTTCCTCCTTTTGGTCAGATGGACGGAAATCTTGGCTTTCATCGTGGAAGTTTAACGTTTGCAGAAGATCTTTTTCCATATTCTCAGCATCGGTTATGATCCTTTGTTTATCTCTACTCGTACAGGTCTATATTCAGATCTTGCTCCACTGATATGTTTCTTCCACATTTCTAATTTACGAACATTCTTCCTTGACTAGCAACTCTACATTTCTATACCCACGTGATTCGTACCCACTTTGTTTTTCGTCCCGTGAAGCCAATTCAGGCATTTGCAATGACATCTTAGCGTCAATGCTACCGATCTGCAGTAGTTGTTGCAGCTTCGAGAGGGCGTGTTGAGAGATTGGACGAGCGAACTACAAAGATTCGGACAATTTCTTGTAATTGCAATAGTTCAAAGATAGGTTAAAGTCACTATATTTCTTCGAAGGTATGGCAACGGAATACTTTTAGTACAACCTGGTAATGGTCCGAATCTATATTGACCGCTTGGAGAATTCGAATATGTATAATTCTGGAGGAGTGTCTGGCATCGATTGCAACATAATCAATTAGGTTAACTGATTTATGATCAGATGACACTCATATTCCTTTGTAAATGTTGAGATGAGGAAACCGTTGACTAACGAAAGTGGAATTCTGCTCCTCAGCTACGTGCAAAAGTCTAAGTCCATTTCCAGACGTGGTGTTGTGTAGGCTGCGCCTTCCGATAGTGCTACCAAGGGTGCCTCATTTTTCTATTTTGGCCCCAAATTCAACTTAAGGTCATACTTCGGCCATTGCTATTAGGTTTTTCAGAGGAGGTTGTGGAAACATCTTTTGGTACATGTCACCGTCTATATCTTCTTTGGAGGCGTATGTATAGATCAAGTTAATTTTAGTGGATTCGGGAATGGTGCGAATTGAGGTAATGCGTTCGTTCACGAGCGGAAGGCTTCTGTTTTCCTTCCTTAGTCTGCTAATGTAAACAAATCCTTGTTATGTAGCTGTCACCGTAGTCTATGAGTACGTCTCAGTTTTCCATCTTCCTTTTGTTAGGATGCCTCTGCAAACCGTGAATATGGTATGTACTAGTACAAACCCCGATTTCATTTTCTTATTTTTCAGCGTCATCAAAAGAATGGTGGCATGACGCAGTGGGTATGACCGCCGAATGCTGGGTAAGTGGGTCTCGGAAGGTAAAATAATCTCAGTTTTGGAAGCGAAATCTGTACCTTTTTTAGGACTGCCAATAGTAAACCATTATTAAAGGTTTCGCAACACTTGAGTCTGGAATTGACGTCCGACATAATGAGACTGCTGCTGCACAAATACTCAGATGATTTCTCTTTTTGTGTTTTCAGAAGCATCTTCAGCTAAGAAAGATATGCTATCGAATTTGAATACATAGTTTCGAAACCAATTAAGGCTCGGACTTTGCTTCCCCATAGGTAGTTATGCATAATTCTCTAATATGTTAGAATATAGGATCACTACGACAACCTTTCCCTCATAGATTACGCTTCCAGAAGTGTATAGATCGAAGCCATAATCAATGCCCTCACAGATAGAAAGATCAAATGTTGCGAAGTTGAGTTAACCGTCTTAAACTGAATTACCCCGTAGGCTTATTAACCACAATTTTCGAAACAGCTCGGTTTATCAGCGCTCTCTGCTGAATCTCTTAGCAACTCAGGAAAACGATGAATGTGAAGACGCGTATCCATAACCAAGACCTTGAAGCTACATGACGTTGTGGGAAATCTATTGTAAAAGGGTTAACCAGGCTTCTGTCGAAACCATAAGATCCATGTCTGGCATACGGAAATGGTCTTTATCTGCTTAATTAATTTCTGGTTTATTTATTTATTTAATTATTATTTATTATGACATGAAGTCAGCTAGATGCCACTGCGAATCTTTCCTCCAATCATTCCAAGCAGCTAACATATTAACGCAGAAAACCTTGTGAGATAGTGCTTTTATTCTATTGCAAACTGAGGGTGCCTTTAATTACGTTACTTTTGACTACGTAACTAAGCCATACGATACAGCGTAGGCGTATCGTGGATTAAGTCGTCGCTAGTAAACAGGCCTTTAGTTGAGAGTGTTGACTGCGGTGAGTCAAACTGTAGTGGAGGAATAAATACCCACTGTATGTAGCTTCGCCGCCCTCCAAGGTACTGTTGGCGTTTAAGCAATGTAAATCAGTTTTTTTTTTCCAAGATATGTCATCTAGGAGGGATCCTGTAGATCTTCACAGCTCTCATAAAACCATTTATATCCTATGGGTTGGTTTTCTGGAGTAGCCAAACTCCAAGAAATGGTCTGTTTCGACTTCATGGCATACCTAACTCTGCTCCAGAAGCACTGATGATCTCCCTCCTATTTGTATTCATATTATAAATACGATACACTTTCAAAGCCATCTTCCGTTCAAAAGGAAGTGGTCAACACTGGTACAATGTGCACTGACGTCTCCGCCCCGACTGTCTTCTGACTCTGTGACTGTGGTCTTATGGATATGAAGGCAACAAAAGAATTTCGGCCAGAATTTGAGCCAGGAAAAGGATGTAGTTAAGTCTTCAGTAATGTCTCCAAAATCGATTTTGAAAGCGGCGCTGGTATCTTTCTGGAGCACGACAACGTTCCCCGTTAGGAAAACTTAAGTCTGGCTTCCGAGCGGAGATATTCGCAACCCTGGTGGCAACGAACTACTCGTATGTTGCGAAGAATCAGTGGAAGAGGCAAAGCATTTTCTTTTGCATCTGTAGCGACAGAGAAGCTGCGCTTAAGGCCTTACTAAGACTGAAATCAATGAGTTTGGCCTGGGCTACTGGTCACAATGAGATCGCGAAAAGCGAAACCGCAGATGAATTTGCTAAGCTAGGCCTCGACAAGAATTTCTTAATGCCCGAACTTGCGCTGCGATTTCCTGCGTCTTCGGTTAGGGCTTTCATAAAAATTGGAGTTTGTATAACCTTAACCACAGAGGTCAGCGACTGTCCCTGTCCCTCAGTAGGAAAGACTGCTAACAGGCGTCTATGTGAAGCACTACGCCTTTAACAAGCATCTAAGTGTGCAACGCATAAGTGACACGACATCCTACAACGCTTGCTGTGAGAGTGGTGATGACACTACATATCACTATATCCGCACTCGGCGCTGATATGGTCGGTGCTGGTACAATAGATACTTCCCATTACTATCTAGGTAGACAGGACACAGAAGGAAACTTTTCAGGACCTTAACTTCTACAAATACTACATGTCCATATCCTCAATCAGTACTTCCTGTTGAATTTCTTCTTCCAAATAAAATTAAACAAAAGTGTAATGGTTTTTGTCTGTGAAGACATCTTTCTTGGTTCCTTGGCACACCAACTTTAGCCGGAAAATATTTTTCCATCGAATTCAATTTCATCTCTTACAACCGCGGTATTGTCAATCTGCAGATGAAAACTCTCATAAAATATAATCGTATCCACGTTTTGCCATAAACCTATAACGCCTATCAAAATATCCATAAGTTCTTAGAGTTAGTTCCTTTTTTCTCATATTTTTTCGTCCTTTCCATTTCCTCAGTTCCAATGAAAAATAATATATTTCACACAACCACGTGTGAGTAATATGCTTCGAAGAAATCCGAAGAGGAAGGAGAATTTACTCGATTCCAAGGACACGGATCCAATCAATATTATTCCATAATTCCGAGGCATAAACTTCAGAAATTTATGCTCAATCGTATGCATATTTTAGGTAGAAAAGTTGCAAATGATTTTCCTGTCTGGTATGTACGGATACATATTTTCAGCTACGAGTATTTAGTTTGTCCTTCGAAGCCTTCATATCCAGTAGATTCCGCTTAATTGGTGTGAAGTTCTAAAATACTGAGTTGTATCGGTGACACACACTTCACACAAAAAACTTAAGTAGTGTATGGGTAAGCGTATCCATAGTCAGAACATAAATGAATTTAAATTATTTTGGGACAAATACTTTTCAGCGGAATGCACTTGATACGTCTACATAACTTCCTCATTGAGTTCTACACAAAATGTTTCAGAAAATTGAAAGTTTTTCTTCGTCTGAAATCCCATTCTAAACGAAATTGAAAAATAATAGTAATTTATTTGTAATTCAATATATGGATCTTCTTTGAATCCAACAATGGGAATCCTTTGCTTTTCCTTAAATTTGTAATCAATTTTGTAAAGGAAGTCCTTGTCCATGTCATTCAGTTTCAGAGACCATATCAATGCACCCAATCTTGAGTATACCTACCCCAGCGTGGTTCATACAACCTATTAACTTCTCATACGAATCCAAATTGAAGAATGCATACGAAATTTCTCAATGGATACATTTCAGTTGAATCCTGCCCTTAGACGAGAAGCTAACGATGTTGGAATCGAAATGGAATCGTTTTATTTTGTCCAGTTCTGAAAGCAAAATGATGGTTGGACGCAATCGATATCCACCTTACTGCCTTTCTCTACGTACGTAGTCTTGTTGGCTGATGGCTGTTTTTTCCTTATAAAAAACTAATAGAAAAGCAATTAGTTCCGGTTCATGAAATGGTAGATTAAATGGCCTGAGACCTATTGGCCTAACAGACCAAGAGCCCACTTAGAGTGAGATATAACCAAAAGATTTGCACATGAATATAAACCTTTCGAATATAAACCTTTCGAATATGTAAAATCAAATATGACCGTCTGGCAGCACTTTGTTGGTCCTGAAATTAGTAATGTTATGTTCAAAATGAGTTTTTTTTTTCCAAAATCTGTGATATTGAAAGAACAGAGCGGTTCGAATACAAAATATGTGCACGAGTAAGTCCCAGGCGATCCGCATGGTGCTATCTGTTTGCCAGACGCACCAACAACTTTTCTGTAAAAACAATTATATGCATGATATGACGCTGTAACAGAGGAGATGGTTATAGATGTTTGATGTTCTCGGAATATGTATACCAATATCGGTATACGTGGATATAGGTATACGTATACATATGCAAAAAACATTTTGGTAGAAAGGTCTAGTTGTAGCTACCAGGTGTTAATTTGATACATACATACGTCATTTTGTTCGTCTAACATTTAACTAAAAGCACACACAAGTTGAGTCCGCCAAAAACTAGCGTCTTTGTTTTATCCTTGAGTGATCATGTCGAGTTTTGTGGCTGCAAAAGAGCATTTCCGGCACGTATTGCTTTTCTTATTTAATCCAAATAAAGAGCCTATTCAAAGTCATGGTTTGCCGGTGGTGAACACGTTCCATCAATTGGAACATGTGAGGTATGGTTTTGACAATAATTTAAAAGTGGTGATTTCAATGTGAAAGACAGTGAGCACTCTGGTAGACCACACAAATGCGAAGACGAGCAATTGCAGAAGTTATTGGATGATGACCCAACTCAAACTCAACCGGCAATTAGAAGAAGCATTACATGTGTCAATCAGCAGACGTTTACGAGCAATGGGGAAGATCAATAAACTCGGTAAATGGGTCCCACACGATTTGAATGAATGTCAAATGGAAAATCCCAAATTCACTTGTGAAATGCTGTTTCAACGCCACGAAAGGAAATCATTTTTGCATCGAATTGTGACGGGTTACGAAAAATGGCGCCATCTGACCATCAACTCTTCGCATCAATGGGGCACGCGCTCGCAGAGCAGAACTTCAGCGATTTAGAGGAAGTTGGAAAATGGCTCGACGAATGGTTTGCCGCAAAAGATAAGAAGTTTTTCTGGCATGCTATTCGTAAACTACCTGAAAGTTGAGCGAAATGTTTAAAAGCCGATGGCCAATATTTTGAATAAAAAAAATGTATTTCCCTAGAAAATTACGTATTTTTTTACCAAAAAAAAAAACCGGAAAAAAGCTATGCATACATCTGGTAAATGAATATACGCACAAACATGCTTCTACTTTTTATATAAATAGGTAGATAGGTATGGATGGTATAACGAAAAACGATGCAATGGTTTCCATTTTGCAAGAAGGCCTCCCCACTAGTGATAATGATCTGCGGCAACTTTTTATACGTTTTTATGAGCAATTAGATATGACTCCTGATGACGTGGCTAATGATCTCTCTTCTTTTGCGTCTAACGTAAGTTCAAAACGGACACTACACCTTCCAAAGAACACGGTCTAGTTTCAAACACTACCATCGCATGGCTCAATTATTTGCCGGAGCCGCCCAAAGTATGTCCCTGTATTGTCAAAACGTTAGAGGATTACGAACTAAGATTTCGGCATTATATCTTAATTACAAAACAATTTTCCTTTCTCCTCCTCCTACCTTTCCGCCCGCGCCCTGGCAACAGTAAAAGGGTATCTAACCCCTTAGGCGCGCGTAAATTGAAAAAAAAAAAAAAAAAAATGCAAGCGCAACCTCTATATATGTAGCTGTTGATGCAATCGCATGCATTTTTAATGCTGCTGATCCCAACGATGTTGTTAGTTTTTTAGGTGATTTTAATCTACCTAAGCTTTTATGTACACAGACTGACCAGACCTTTTTTAGTGCAACAATTTCCACCTCTGATACAGAAAATCTTTTCATCGACTGCCTTACTGACTCTAGTTTCTATCAATTAAGTGGTGTCACCAATAACATTGGCAGACAAATCGACATAATCTTCGGCACTAATACAGATAAGATAGATTTTTACCCAAAAAGAATTCCTCATCTTCACCCACCCTGGTATAATAAAGAGCTGCAATCTTTTCGTTGCAAGAGAAATAACCTAACGCTGCAAACCTTAAGTCTGTGCAAACACCCCTTCGCCACACACGGTGTAAACAATCTGCACAAACATTAATTTGTATTGTTTCGTCATGGACGTCGGGTCGATCAAAAGTTGTTTATCCGTGTTTTTGTTCATGTTTACGATATCAACTTTCCCTCTGGTCTGTGTAAAATTGACTATACACGACACAGATACGTCGCTGCAGATCACGAAAAATTTTAAAAATTTTGAATTCACGTAGACAGTCGTTGCAAACAGGCGACATGAATACACACGACACAGACGGTCTGCGCAGACATATATCGGTCTGCAGCGACGTGTCTGTGTCGTGTATGGGCCTTATAAGCAGTCCTGCATATGAGTACCTAAGCTTTCTGGAAGCATTATTTCAAATCTATTGTTCCAAGTACGGATTTCTCAAAGGTAGATCTGCAAGCACCAACTTAAGGGAATTCGTGTCAAGCACCTCATGTGCATTAGAATCTGGAAATGAAGTTGACGTGATTGCCACCGATTGCAGCAAAGCATCTGATGCTCTTGGTTTCCAAATAATCTTTATAACGTGGATTCAGTCCTACTAAACTGAATGATATTACTGAGTTATATGTATTTATGTCACCGGTTTCAGACTCAATTAAAGCCTGCTCTGGTGTCCCAAAAGGTAGTCACTTTGGTTCCTTAATACTCGTATTTATTCTGAGAATAATATCTGTTTACACAGATGATATGAAAATCTTAAGACAGATATCGTTGGGTAGAAATCGTTCAAAGCAGGTTTTTGTGTGGACTTTTCTCGGATAAAAGCCAAAACTTACCACCATACACTGATCGGCTGAAACTTATAAATTGGCAACCCCTTTCTATACGCCGAAAAGTTGTTGATATTCTCTTTATTCATCAGATTTTAGTTGGTAATGTTGATTGCCCTTCTTTTCTTCAACCCACGTAATCTTATGTCTGTGCTACTTTTCGGGCTCAATCTTCTCAGAACGAATTACGGACTTCGAAATACTTCGTGAAATTAACGATATTCTACCTCTCTTCGACTACCACCGCAGTAAACTGTTCCTCAAGAATATTCTTCTTTCCACTTATGCCTTACGTCCTAACTTTGTTTAACCGCTCCCATCGTCCTTTGGGAGATTCTACTTCTATGAAGCCTAATACTAATCGCAAGCACCCAGAAAATGGGGTTGCGTCAAAGAATGTGTAATCTTCATAGCTTCCAGTAGTCCGGGCTGCCAGCATGCACAATTCGCTAGCCTGATTGTTCGATCCCAGGAATACGTCTACATTGCTAAACGACACCCTACACACTTCGACCACTCTCACCGCGGGGCTGTTAAGAAAATCAAGCTATTCGTGTAGTGTCACCTGCTTCTGAGTTTCTGCAGCTTCTGAGGCTTCTGCTGTTGATTTGCTCAGCCTTTCTATTCTCCGTAGCTCATTTTGTAGAATTGTTCTAAAAATACGTACCCTCTAAAACAAACCGCGCCTGAGTTATTATCAAAAGCTTTCTCTTTTAGGTTGGTACATCTGTCATTTGGCACTCAGGGGGGACTCGACAATGTCGAAAACACAAGCGTACGAGTGGTATGAAGAGTTTAAAGCGGGCCGTACTATGGTTGGTGATTTGCCTCGTTACGGTCGTCCACCCACCAGTATGACTGAAAAAGTTAAGGGTATTTCCGCCCAATTCCACCCAAATTCTATGTACTCGTATGTATCCATATTTTCATCTTCATTTGGGCATTCGGGGCAAGATGGGGAGCTGTCGTGCCCAAAACGGTGGATTTACTTGCGATAAAGTTATACTCGTAGTTGCAGTATCAATATTTACGTTTGTCAGTCATGGATTGTCGGTATAAATTTGTATGTCCATATGCCGTTCATTATATTATTCCCTTATCTTCAAGTTTGATCTTTTTGATACCATTGGCATCGTGACGGCTTAATACTTTTATGTTATATATCTTCAACATCTCATCTGCAAGAATGTCGACAGGAACCATTCCAGCTATAACAAAGGCGGCCTCGTCTGATATGGTTCGAAAGCCGCTGATTGGCCTCAGTCTGTATGTTGACGACAGTCTCCTTTTGGTCTCCGTCGTCCTCAATGTCTGAGCCCAAATGGAGCGGCATACAACAGAACTGATGGGACACCTCTGGAGAGTAGAATCGTTTTTGCATATCCAGGTCCACCAATGTTAGGTAATATACGCAAGAGGGCTCTCTGCATTTGCGATGTTTTCGCGTGTTTTGAACTGTAATCTGTTGTCCAGCATTACTCAAGATACTTAAAAGCTTCTTTAGACCTGATTATTTGGTTACCAACCTACAAGTTGGCGAACTCTACAGTTTTTCGACTGGTTAAGAGGATAGATTCTGTTTTATGGTCGGCTAGTTCTAGGCTGGCGTCTGCTAGCTAATCCTTTATCCGGACAATGGCTTCGTTTGTAGCAGATTCGACTGTACGAATTTCGGTATGCCGAACCCCATGGGTTAATGGCGGCTTCCTCAAAGAGGCCTTTAAAGCACGCGTTTTTACTCTCTTTGATGGCTCCATTTAAATTGCGCCTTGCCAGTTTAAAAGTGTCCAGGCATTGTTAGAAGTCTGGTCTCCTTCTTGAATGCTGAACCTTACGTCGGGCTTGTTTGTATCTTGCCCGAAGTCTCTTTATTTCTTCGAGCCACCAGTACGAGGGTTGTCTGAAAAGTTTCCGACAATAACGTAAAGATAGAGGCACTCGTCAATAAAAGCTAGTGAATGCGAGTTGTGCATCTTTTGAGAGTTACTTACAGTTTCAGTCATTTTGTCGTGAGTCGTGAAATTTTGGGCAGATGAATTTAAACGTGGCCGTAAGAGCTTGGGAGATGTCGAACGTTCGGGACGTCCAAAAACTGCAACCACTGACGATAACATTACTAAAGTTCACCAAATGGTGTTAGACGACTGCCGAATTAAAGTGAGAGAGATAGTAGAGGTTATGAAAATGTCCACAGAACGTGTTTGTTACATATTAAATCAGGTTTCAGGCATGTGAAAGCTGTTCGCGCGTTGGGTGCCGCGTTTGTTTACGTTAGACCAAAAACGTGTTCGAATGAACATTTCCAACGCTCTGTTGGCGCAGTTTAGGCGCAATAAATCCGAGTTTTGGCGCCAATTAATTACTGTAGATGAAACTTGGACACACCATTATACGCCCGAAACAAAAATTCAGTCAAAACAGTGGACTGCAAAGGTCGACCCGGCTCCAAAAAAAGCAAAAACTGTTTTTTCGGCTGGGAAAGTGATGGCGACTGTTTTTTTAGGATAGTAAAGGAGTTATCGTAAAAACCATTACAGGAGCATACTACGCATTATTACTTGTCAAACTGAAGGCAGAAAGTACGGAAGAACGCCACATTTGCAGAAAAGGAAAATCCCGTTTCACCAAGACAACGCGCCGTCTCACATCTCAGCGGTTGCCATGGCGAAACTTCATGAATTACGGTTTGAACTGCTTGACCATCCGCCTTATTCACCAGATCTAGCCCCAAACGACTTCTTTTTGTTTCCTCATCTAAAAACTGCGCTCGGAGGACAGAGATTTTCGTCAAATGAGGAGGCAATCACCTTTGTGAACGAAGAAAAACGCCAAGTACTATTTGGATGGGTTAGAGAGATGGGAGCATCGCTGGGAGAAGTGTGTAGAGTTACATGGAGACTATGTAGAAAAATAAAAAAAAATTTGAGAAAAAATGTCTTGTATCTTTTCAGACAACCCTCGTAATTTGTTCTTCTAGGCATGAATGCATAGCACCGTGTTGATGGTATTTGTGAGGCGATGTGCGAGTGTCTTCGCTGTTCCACTTAGGGTTAGATCATCGTTCAATAACTTTTCGAATGTTTCCTTATCGAAAGTTATGTCATTTCATTTTGGACCTGTAAGTTTTCTGTGCACGATTGGTTTCTTTCCTTTTATTTCCGATACTATCATTTGGTGGTCGCTATGTTTTCCTCACTGACCCTCCATTAGGGGCTTGCCCTCTCGTGTTAGCGTGTCTGCTGCCCCATTCTGTGGCTATGCGTTAAATTCGCTATCTATAATACGTATAACCATTTGGGCTCTCTGAAGAGCGTCCGCGTTTAGATTGTCCAGCATTTTTTGGTATTCGTTGGACGCCAAGTTAGGTCAGGTATAGCAGCTTCTGTTTCGTCTCTTGTGTCTTGGAAAGCATAGCGTCCAGATATCCATATTGCCGCTTGATTTACCTTATCGCAGATCCAGTTAGTGTTCTCGGCGGGACATTGATGGTATTCACTTATCATAATAACGTCAGCTGTTTTGTCCTTGGGCGGTTGTGCTACGATGTCCTGGGCTATTATACAGTGATTAAGATTTATTTTTAGTATCTTCTTGATCTTTTTCTAGTGATAGCCATCCGAAGAACTGGGCATTTGTTACTGTCAGCTACATGATTCACGTCATCTGGATGGTCTGTCTTGCAGGACATACAGGATAGCTCCTTCTGGCATAGTTTACAGCGGTCTTCTTCGCTTTTACATTGCCAAGCTAGGTGACCAAATTCTAAACATTTGAATTTTTTAACAGGGTCCGTTCGCACATGCGACAGTTTTTCGGCATCTACCTGCTAATTATGACTTCGCTAATACAGGGAGTCCTACATCTGACTGGTCAAACTTTTATGGGTAATAGGTCTCCTAAATTCTAATAGGATATTAAATATCGAAATTCATTGGAGAATACTACAAGTTTGTTCTCTTTATCAGGAAGTTCTTGGCGTGACCCATCCTTCGCACCCATTTCGGCTAGTTTGGTGTGGGTTTGCAGACTTTATAAAAAAGTTCGTACCTGGCTTCTTTACATCCGTCTTTTGCTACATTTGCAAACAAAATTTTTGATTTGGTTAAAATTGTCGACACTGGTGGCCATTCAATTTTATAATTTAGAAAAAGTGGATTGAAAATCCGGACTGTTTGTTAATATGCCAAAAGGCTTAATTTTTCTTTTCTTCAAGAAAGTTGTTAAGTGAAGTCAAGCTATGGAAAGCAGGTAGAGAAGCACAAAATGCTGATCCCAAAATTATGTGTATAATTCACGTCCATATACTCGTATTCAAGAGTATTTTTCGATACAGTTCCAACCTCAGGCAAGACTTTAACATTAGTTTTTAGCTGTGATAAATTATAAAGAGCTACTAGACGCACATCTGGGGGCCTCTTCCTGGAAACTTATTTATTCTTTGTGGCCGTCTCTCATTTTTCTTAAAAGCACTATACGAGTAAAAATCTTGCCCTTCTGCACAGTTTCGCCTATGTCGCTCAATATCTTTGATAGCACTGGTCAACAAAATTTTCTAACAAGACAGGTGATTTCTAATTTTAAAATACCTACCTACCCTCATTCGAACACCATATTTATTTTAGTACCTACAAAATTGAAGAATTACCGTTTTTAAGTCTCATTTTGTCGTTCAGAGTATTTATTTTTTGAAGAGTGTGGTTGTGTTTTCTGTTCTGCGAGTTAAGTGAGTCTTAAATAGTGTCAACAAAGTGCAAAAATGATCCTGACAAGTTTTATTAAATTTGTGGCGACATTACTTTTAAAACTCAGCGATGAAATTTGACGACATTAGTAACTAAGTTATATGAACAGTATTTTGACTTTGCCATCGGACAACAAGACAAAACGTGGGTTCCACACATCTGTTGTGTTACATGTGTGGGTCTTCTTGCTGGATGAGCGAAATTCCTATGATTTGGACATAATCAACGAAGCTTACTGATACAAAAGGTAATACACTTAAAACAAGAAGTAAAATGAAGTATCCTGTCCTGCCATCTGCTAAAAGACCGTTCTCTCATAGTGAAGAACTACCTGTACCAAAACCACCTCAAATTTCCATATATCCACTACGCCAAAAGCAATCGATAACGAGACATTAGATCCTGACTTTCAAGTAACTTCCTCATGTAGTGAGCCACATCTACTATCGCAGTCTATCACAGTCACTTAAATTTGTCCAAACAACTGGTAGAACTTTTGTGCTCTCGAGTAAGGGGATGGAATTTATTACAACCAAAAACAAAAGTATGCTACTTTCGTAATTGAGATGAAGAGCTAAAAGGTTTTTTCTCACCAGATTATCAGCTGGTATTTTGTAATAATGTTTATGGCGTAATGACTGTCTTGGGTATAGAATATAAAGGGGAAGAATAGCGTTTATTTATCGATGGTTGAAAAGTAAGTTTAAAGGCTGTTCTTTTGCATATCGGCAATGAACTTCTCTCTATGCCATTAGGTGAGGCTTCTAACATGAAAGGGTCTTATGAAACTATATTTATCTTGGAAGAAATTCAATATAACGAACACAACTGGAAAGTTTGTGGAGATTTGAAAGTTATTGCCCTAATTTTAGGATTACATCTAGGGTATACAAAATCCTGTTGTTTTATTTGTGAGACCGAAAAAATCATTATGTTCAGAAAGACTGGCCAAAAAGGGAATCCCTTACACCAGGATAAAAAAAAATTAAGAATCCTCCATTAGTGCAGCATGATAATATATTTTTACCACCTTTACACATAAAACTTGGGCTCACGAAAAACTTTGTGAAAGCTACGGATAGGAGTGGAGATGGCTTTTTATATTTGAAAGAAAAATTTCCTAAACAGTGTGATGCAAAAATTCAAGAAGGCATTTTTGTTGGTCCCCAAATCCGACAATTGATGAAAGATGAAATAAATATTTAAAGGAAAGCTTAGTGATTTGGAAAAATCAGCTTGGGAGTATTTCATGAAAGTGACTTTAAATTTTCTTGGAAATCACCGATCAAGTGACTATAAAAGTATTGTCGCAGAGCTGGTATTTACTTATAAGACTTTGGCCTGTAATATGTCGTTGAAAATACATTTTCTACATTCACAGATTTAGATTTCTTTCCTAGAAATTTGGGCGCCCTTAGCGATGAACACGATGAAAGATTCCACCAGAACATTTCTACGACAGAAAAATGATTACTGTTGGACATTACAATGAGTGGGCTCTGAAGCAAAATACAGAAGAAAATCATAAAGTTACATTGACATTAATATTGCAAAATAACGAAATAATTTCATTTCCTAAGGTGACAATGCAAAGGGTGGTGCAAACATTCTCCCGCCGTTGAAGGTGTCCTCCAACTTGAACCTACCAATAACGGACACAACTTGCAGACAGGATGCTTTAGTTCTCCCTTAGATGACAGATGCGACTCGTTAGTCCTTCCCAGACCGGATATGTCTTAGTTACTCTACCTATTGTCCATGGGCATGGCGGTTGATTTTCTTCCTTGATGACGACGACATCATTAATTTGAATATTTTTACTTTTTTCCAACCATTTGGGTCGTTTGCGTAGCTGGCTGATGTAATCTTGGAACCACTTTCTCCAAAACCCTTGAAGGTATTGCTATCGATTCAACAACGATGGCTGGAGATTTAAGGCAATGGGTTCCGGAACCGTCAATAGAGGTCACGAAATCAGGAAGTGCACTGGACTTAATTGATCCATATCACCTTCGAAACGCGCACACAATTGCATAGAATTAGCACAGGCCTCGACTTGAGACATACCGGTCGAAAATTCCTCGTAGGTTTCCGACGTATTTCCCAACCCTCTACGCAAATGAAATTTAATGGTTTTAACACCAGCCTCCCGAGGTGACTACCAAGCCGTCGGTCTCCTCTTCTGACACATTGTCGGAAATGGAAACCGATGACGAAACAATTAGAGGTTCTACACGATCAGAGATAGAAGATGAGCTCTTGGGCACATCTTCAGAATCGGAGGACCTCAACAACACCGTGGTGGAGGCGACTCTGGAAGACTGTAGCAATGATACGGTTTCTCCAGATTAATCTCCACCACTCAAAAAAGGCTTCGGCCGCACTCATTCTGCGTCTTTCCAAAAGCGCAGAAGACATAATTCTAATCCAGGAACCATGGATTGCAGAAGGCGTGGTTCGTGGACTTAGGACACCCTCATACGTTCCGCTCTATACAAGAGACAAAGGCAAGATTAGAACTTGTATATTAGTGAAACGTAGCCTTAATGTATTTCTACTTCCCAACCTCAGTGACCCCGTCCTAACCGTTGCCAGATTAGAGACTGCCAAAGGCTCTTACTGGCTGGCATCGGCTTACCTTGGCCACGACCAAGTGGGCCCTCTCCCTGGTGATAACCTAGAAAGGGTGGTACTGGAAGCGGGAAGGCAAAAAACTGGCCTCATAATCGGATGTGACGCTAACGCACATCATACGGTATGGGGCAGTACCGACATCAATGATAGAGGTGAGTCACTTTTAGACTATATCTTAAGTACTAACCTCTTAATTTGCAATATTGGCAATGAGCCCACTTTCATAACAAAAAACCGACAAGAAGTATTAGATATTACTCTTGTCTCCGACAGCATCACCCAAAGGCTAACAAACTGGATGGTATCGTCTGAACACTCCTTTTCAGACCATAGATACATCCAATTCAGTCTGAGTGATGCTCCCCCCAGCCAACCAGCTTTCCGGAACTACCGGAAAACTGATTGGACAAAATATAGAGGAATACTGTCGGAAACGATATCCTCTAAACTATCAAGTCCCCCGCGTGACACCAATGAGCTCGACATGAAAGTCAGGGAATTTACTCTGACTCTCAATAAGGCTATGGCCGCTTCCTGCCCTCTTATTCAACCAAGAGGCAAGAAAAAGCCACATTGGTGGTCATCGGCACTAGGACTGCTCAGAAACACCTGCAGAAAACTTTTCAACGCAGCAAAAAGCACAAGAAAAGTGACCGACTGGGACTCATATAAAGAATCCCTCAAATTATACAAAAAAGAACTGAGGAAGGCAAAGCGACAATCCTGGAGGTCATTCTGCGACAAAATCACAGAAACCTCTGAGGCTTCGCGGCTAAGAAAAATCCTCTCCACAAATCCTATGATGCCCAGCTGTTTGAAAAAAACCGATGGCTCTTGGACAACCTCAAGTGATGAATCACTCAACCTGCTTCTGGACACCCACTTTCCAGGTAGCTCCCATCTCGCGGCCAGTAGCAGCCCAAACAAGCCTACTGCAACCGTGACCAAAATTCATAGTCTGATTACGAGAGACAAACTGCTCTGGGCGCTGCATAGCTTCAAACCATACAAGTCTGCTGGTCCGGACGGTATTATACCTGCCGAGCTACAGAGATCCTCAGATATTATTCTACCTGTGTTGGAAAATATTATGAGGAGCTGTGTAGAACTTATCCACATTCCACTGTTATGGAGAGAAGTCAATGTAGTATTCATTCCCAAAGCTGGAAAATGTTCTCATGTGGTCCCAAAGGACCTCAGACCTATAAGTCTATCATCATTCCTTCTGAAAACTTTAGAACGACTGATTGATATCCATATTCGAGCTAAAGTTGATCCAAGACTTCTGTCTGCGGCTCAACATGCCTACTGTAAAGGGAAGTCGGTGGAAACGGCTTTGCACTCTCTGACTAGCCACATCGAACGATCCCTACGATATAAGGAGTACACAATGGTTGCTTTCCTAGACATAGAGGGCGCCTTTAACAACGTCAACACATCCGCAATCACGACTGCGCTGTCAACTCTGCAGGTAGACGGCTCACTTGGGGAGCTGATTAATCTAATGCTGACAAGCAGGATAATCAACTCCAAACTGGGTGAGACTTCTGCTAAAAGATATGTCAGTAGGGGTACGCCGCAAGGCGGTGTCCTCTCCCCCCTTCTCTGGAACTTAGTGGTTAACGAACTACTGATATACCTGGAAGCGGGTGGTAGCAGAGTGATTGCCTATGCGGATGACGTTGCCATAGCCGTCTCAGGAAAACATTTAAATACCATTAAAGAACTCCTCCAAGTAAATCTTAACAGATTAACCTGCTGGGCAGATCGCTGTGGATTGGGAATAAACCCCCATAAAACTGATCTTGTCCTCTTTTCTAGGAAATATAAAATTCCAATCATAGACCCTCCTTCAATAAACGGTACCAGTTTAGCTTTCTCCGATACAGCAAAATATCTGGGTCTCATTTTTGACAGGAAACTAAACTGGAAACCTAACATTCAAGAAAGAGTCAATAAAGCTACAATAGCTTTATTCTCTTGCAAGAAAGCCATTGGGAACAAATGGGGCCTTCAACCTCGCATAACCCACTGGCTATACATCTCGGTCATAAGACCGATACTTACTTACGGGGTGGTTGTCTGGTGGACGGCCTTGGAAAATGCAGTCAACCGCATTAAATTAAGCAGAGTCCAAAGAACAGCATGTCTATGCACAAGCGGAGCTTTGCGGTCTACCCCCTCTGCGGCATTAGATATTCTGCTTCACTTGACACCCCTCGACATTTTTAGCAAGCAAGTAGCTGCGACTGCAGCTATTCGCCTTAAAGCGACTAAACAGTGGACAAATAATTCATTTGGCCACGCCAACATTCTTAATACATTAGGAATCCTAACAGAGAACACCGATTACACCATACCTGAACTTTGGTTTGACAAAAACTTCCATGTAAGCTTCCCCTCTAGATCATTCTGGGAGGAGGATGCTTTCATGGAGGACAAGTCAATCCATCTCTACACAGATGGATCTAAAACCGACAGCGGAGTTGGTGGCGGTGTTTTCTCAGATAAGCTAAATCTAAGCCTCTCTTTCCGCCTTCCAAATCACTGTAGCGTGTTCCAGGCGGAAATTTTGGCGATTAAAGAAGCTCTGTCCTGGCTGAAGAAAAACGTGATATCTGCAAAGGATATCCGCATATTTTCGGATAGTCAGGCCGCCATCAAGTCCCTGGACTCGGTCTCATTGTGTTCTAAAACTGCCCTTGAATGCCGATCATCTCTCATGGAGATGGCAGAGCAGTTCAACATTCACCTCTGTTGGGTGCCGGGCCACAGAGACATTCCAGGGAACTGCAGAGCCGATGAACTCGCCAAAATTGGAACCACTCTACCTATCCTACCGGACAAAGGTAGTATAGGTATACCAATCGCTACGTGCAAACTAACATTAAAGCTAGATGCCAATAAAAGAACGGACCTTAGATGGACTGCTGGACAAACATGTCTAGCAACCAAACAGATCTGGCCAAGGCTGGATCTGAGTCGATCTAAGTGTCTGATCCTTTTAGATAGGAAACATCTCAGCGCCATAATAGGTGTCATTACCGGACACTGCCTCATAGGCAAGCACGCAAGAAGGCTTGGCGCTTTTACTAACGATTTCTGTAGAAGCTGCATGGACGAGGAAGAGGAGGAGACGATCCCCCACTTACTCTGCACATGCCCAGCTCTCTCTCAGAGAAGGAAGCTTCACCTAGGAGCTTTCTTCTACAACGACCTAAACGATCTAGAAAAAATAGACGTTAACAGTCTCCTACGCTTTATTAAAAGCTCAAACTGGTTCCAGTAGTAAGAAGATCACAGATCCACGTGGCATCACAATGGGCCAATAGGCCTAAGTGGGTTGGTATTTCCAACAGCCACTCTTACCTAACCTAACCTAACACCAGCCTCCCAAAGACCACCGAGCATGGGGGGGCCGGAAAACCCCAATTGATGCCGAAATTTGAAAGCTCAAAAGATTTGCCCAATCGCGAAGGAGTTGATTGGCGCCAGCAAAATTAGTGCCGTTGTCACTAAATAGAGTGTGACACTTACCACATCTAGCAATGAATCCACGCAGTGCCGCTAGAAATGCTGCTGATGACAACTCCGTGACAATCTCTAAATGCAGGCAAACAAATAAAGCGACATACACCTTATATTGCTTAGAGCCTCGTCCTAGTCCGTCACACCTGGCTCCAAACTTCGCTTCGATAGACTGGCCATTTGTTGCTGAAAGGCCACTAGATTAAATGGTGAACTCCGATGATAAAATATTCGAGGGCCAAAAGATACGTCATTTCGCGTATTCCAGGGTACAAGTTTGTAAGATGACAATCGCTGACTATCAATTTTGTTAAATGAAGTTCCTTGTGAAGAATAATTGGGTGCTTTTGATGAAAAGGTATTGGAAGGAATTCATCAATAAACGGACTCACCATCCGATACTTGCTTTTTCTCGAGGCCGCTTTCATACGGTTTAAACATCTTATATCATCACAGAAAACTTGGGATTGTAAAAGCCGAAGCAGCGCGGTTGTTGATAAATGTATATCCTCAGATGAAAGAGCACACACGTATGGAACCGCTGGGGGATATCTATAATTCCGAAATATGCGAATACATCGGGCGATGACGTGGTTGAGGTTGTCTGTTGAGGTTCGAAAACCGCGTACAAATATCGAAGTCTCTATTGGTGGAGTAACTAGATGAACATATTTATATTCAATGCTTTCAGGGACGCTACGCAGACTAGAAAACGTAATAACCCGATCTCGTAGAAACTACTGGCCGTTCCACCATAAATCTAAATTAGGTAGATTTCTTGTCATTATACCGCGGGTGGCACAGTCAGCGGGATTTTCACCCGACCGCACGTGATGCCATTTGGACACTGGAAACTGAGTGATGATTTCCGATTGTCTACGAACACGTTACGCTACCGGGGGTATCCTTGAATCCAGTATAAAACCGTGGTTGAGTCTGTGTTGGCATAGCACTCGATTTCGTGAAAGGCTAGAGCGTCCTTTACTTTGCTGAGAAGCTTGGTAAGCAGCAACGAACCGAGGGCGATTCGCGTTTTCACACAAATAATCGCAGTTCGAACACCATCAGAATTTAACACGCGGGAATATACTGCCGCAGCGTATGCTCTGAAGCATCAGAAAATTCATACGCGGAACTCTGAGACTACCTAGGGAGATCTAACCTGATTTAAAGTCTGACCATTCTTCATGAAGGACCGTAGGAATATACGTATCCATCCATCTAATTTGTCTTAGCCAAAGGCGCTTCATAAAAATTTTCATTTTGATGACGGTTGATGAGAGCCAGCCAAAGGGTCAAAAATATGAGCTATATCCGATACGTTGAAAATGTACATCGTCCGGGTTAATTAATACTTGACGTTACATTTTGGGTATATCGGCCTTGATCGCAATCTTAAGTTTTCGAAACTTTATGAGACACGTAATTAAGTCGTTTTGTATGGTGGGTCCAACACGTAAGTAATCTCGTTCAGCGAAAAACCATTCGTGGATTTACACGACGCGTCAAAAACTACCCTTAATTTGGTCGTTGTACTTATGGGCTTGAGTACGGCGTGATAGGGTTAATGATATGAAGGACGGGCGCCATCATTTTTCTTCTCAAGGGGCATGTGACCTAAGTCTTTGTATTCGCGAATAAAGGACACATATTCATGCTTCAAACCCGAGTCCTTTTGAAAATCGTTTCTCCATCGCGAAAAGTCATTTCAAAGCCGCGTCACGTGAATCTCCGAATTCAACTGAACCTTTCGTAAACGGTAAACTAACAACGAATCTACCATCAGGTCTCGTAAAATGTGTTGATTTAAAATGATTTTCAACGCTGTCATATACCTCGCATTGGGCACCCCGCCCATTCATATGTATATTCGTGCGCAAAACAGCGTTTTAACAGCACGTCCGCAGCAATATCAAAGGTAGTAAGAAAAACACCAAAGCCAGCCTCTGGATTCTGTGAAATGTCCCTCCAGGACCCATCCGAAGATAGTTTCTTGAGCTACAGGTGGAGCCGATGGATGAACTATCCTCCCTTCGAGGAGAATATGGAAAAATATATCAGCTCCCAACAAAACATCGATTTTAGTTGGGCGGTTGTAATTTGGGTCTGCTAATGACAGATTGCAAAAATATGACAGATTTACATTGGGTATATCGATGCTTGGTTGATCATTTGTCAGGGACGATAAAACAAAGGCTTGCACCGAAAAGCAATTGGTGTTAACATTTGTTGATATAAAGAGTTCGACCTTTAGTACCATTACCACCTTTACATTGCCCTATACCAGAAATGGGAATTCTTGCATGTCCGCGTCTTAACCCGAGCCGTTGTATACACGATTCCGAAGTTAAAGTCACTTGAGTCAAGGAGAGCTCTACACGACTGTAGATTATCGTTCCTATTCTTGACCGTGATTATCGCCGTAGGTAACATTGTGAAGAGCTCGCGATATGGATTTTGGACTAAATTAATTGACAGATCTCCCGAAGCCCCATTTGAAGTGCTTGGTTAGCATTGTGGCTGCGACGCGGTTTCATGATGGAGCATCGTATTATAATTTAAGCCGCACATCCTACCATTCGAAAATTTACACTCTACAAGGCTGTGCGTAACGTGAACTTAACTAATGCAGATTTTGTTGGAATTAACGAAGTCGAAACTGGGTGCATTGATGCAAAAAATGTTTCTGCATTTAAAGGAAGACACAACTCTTACGCTCAACACCCATTTGCCCGAATCCTTCGAGTAGGATTGTTCAACACTCGACTGACCGCGACCGGCGGTATATGATAAATTTAAACTTTCCAATTCATTAATACAACATCCGGTTGTCTGAGTATAATTTTTTTACCAGCACATTTGGTGTATGTCCTAAGAAGCAACTGGTTGTTTCAAAGCATGTAAAGCATTAATATTTTCGTTCGTTATAGTAAATACTCGTAGCCTTTTAATTTCAGTAAGTCAGCCACTTTTGAGCACAGGCTGTTCGAATATGATTAAATTCCAGGCCACGTCAAAATTTTCGTTGCTAGGAGGGATATGCTTTACAATAGACGAAGCCTCTCCTTTCAGCAATGTTTGGAGGTACTAAAATTTTTCGACGCCCGTGATCGTAGATTTGGATTACACTAAAGCGGAGAATATATCGCGAAATCGAACCCACTCGTCAAATCTTCCACTAAACTCTGGAATTTTAATTTCAGGAAGCCTTGATAACATTTCTTGTTTTGTAATTGAATCAGATAATGATTTTACCATCTCATTTAGCGCGCACTGAGTTTCAGATAATGACTTTAATGTTTTGCCAATGTCACTTTCTTTGTCTGTACGTGTTAGGTTTAAAAGTTAAAACAACCGACTTCAGGGGAAATCCAAACAAAAGGAACATTTATTATGGGTTTTGTGGTTCTATATATATACGGAAAGTGTTATACATTTGCAAGCAGAGTTGCCATGTTAAATTATATGAACTGACCGAGTATTAACTCACATTTTTCTTAACACTCCCACTTTTAGATAATTTAACATTTCAGTTACATGGTTTGATCATTATTTTTTTCTATAATTCCAATTAACAATCTAAATTTTTGAAATTTATCTTTACTTAGACCCTTTGTTAAAATGTCAGCTTGTTGTTGTTCAGAAGGAACAAAGTTTATCAAAAATTCTCCTCTTTCGTATCGCTCACGTATCACTTACGAACGTCTATGTGTTTCGTTCGTTTATGAAACTCTGGGTTTTTGATGAGCCGAATCGCTCCTTGGTTGTCCATTTTCCTCATAGCATCGCCAATACCACCCGGAATCATCTCAGAGAGCAGCTGCTGTAGCCAAATCATTTCTTTTACTGCTCGTGATGCGGCTACGTATTCTAGTAGTTGACAAAGAAACACATTTTTGCCTCTGTGATGACCAAGACAACGGGCCACTCCCTAGTGAAAAAATGAACCCAGTGGTAGAGCGCCTTGTTCCAGGATCCCCTGCATAATCAGCGTCACTGAAACAAACTAACGAATAACATTTAGTTTTTTTTTTTTAATATACCCATTCGTCTGGTTCCACTGATATATTTCAAAATTCTCTTCACAGCGTTGACGTCATGATTACTTGGCGAATCCAAATATCGGGAAACCACTCCTACTGCAAAGGCAATATCTGGACGAGTCGCCACTGCCAAATACATGAGAGAGCCTACGGCTTCTCTGTAGGGAAATTTCACTACTTCCGAAGATAGAGTATCTGGTGAAGAACATTGCTCCGCTGGAGTTGACACCGGCTTGCAACAACTCATGTTGAATCGTTTCAACAACCGCTCAATGTAGTTCGATTGGCCCATATGAATTCCATCCCCTGGTTGAACTGCGATTTCCATCCCGAGAAAGCAACCAGCTTCCAAAACTGTGACTTCGAAATTCTTCTGCAGAAATTTCACCAACTGAGTCGCATCATTTTTGTTCTTCGAAACCACGAGCCCATCATCGATGTAAACAGCTAATATGATTCTGCATTTATTATCTGCTGATAGAAAAATGCAAGGATCCATTTTGCTGGGCCTTAGCCTGAACTCCCGCAGAACTCTTGTCAGCTTTTGATTCCAGCAGCGAGACGCCTGTTTGAGTCCATATAAGCTCTTTCGCAATTTGCAAGCCTTATCTGTGCCATCACCGAAACCCTCTGGCTGATGCATGTAGATTTCCTCAGTGATATCGCCATGTAAAAATGCAGTTTTGACATCAAATTGGGTCAAAACAAGTCCTTCGTTGCCTGCAATGGCAAGAATGGAACGAATCGAGGTGAACTTAGCCACTGGACTGTACGTTTCTCCATAATCGATGCCATATTCCTGGGTGTAACCCTGTGCAACCAATCTCGCCTTATACTTTAGTTTATAAACTAGATCCTTAAGTTTATAAACCCATTTGTTACCAATAACTTTCCTATCCCCAGGTCGAGATACCAAATCCCATGTGCGATTTTTATAAAAACTACTTATCTCGTCTGCCATTGCTTCTTTCCAATTTGTCATCTCGTCGCAGGAAATAGCTTCTTTGTAATATTGTGGCTCTCCTTGCATAAAATACGCATGCTTTTCCACAAAATTACAAGCCCCTGGTGTAGTATCCTTTCTTTTGCGTAGTCGACTCTTCAAAGGAATAGACTCGTTGGGGTCATATACCATGTCTATAGCGTCCTCCTCATCACATTGGTAATCCTCCTTTTCCACTTGTTCTTCTGTCCTTACATCAACATCGTCTTGTTTTTCCGTATCAATAATAAGATTTTCTTGTGAAAGATTATCGCACTTGCTCATATGGATAACAGATGTACTTGGAGATTCGTCGAAAACACTATTTGGAAGTCTTTCTTGTTCGCTGAGCTGCTCCACTTCCCTAAAAACGACATCTCTGACGATTACCACTTTATTTGTTGCAGGTGTCCAGATCCGATAGCCTTTGGATGTGTCCGAGTATCCCATGAATAGACCTTTTTCAGCCTTTCTGTCCCATTTTTAGCGTTTTTGCTTGGGAACATGTATAAATGCCTCAATACCAAACGTTTTAAACTCCTCGACCCTAAGCTTTCCTCCACACCACATTTCGAAGGAGGTTTTACCTCCTAAAGCGCTGTCTGCAGTGCGGTTCAAAACGTATACAGCAGTGTTAACTGCTTCTGCCCAAAACCGTTTACTCAAATCCTTTGCACTAAGCATAGTCCGAGCAGCTTCGACGACGGTGCGATTTTCTCGTTCGACGCTTCCATTTTGCTCGGGGGTGTAAGGAACACTGGTCTCATGCCGAATGGAAGGTTTCCTTAGAAGCAATTCAACGCCTTTGTTGACAAATTCCAAACCATTGTCAGTACAGAGTGTTTTTACTGAGTAGTGGCTTTCTGAGTTAGCAAGATGTAAGAATTCTTCAATGGACGAACAAACTTCTGATTTCTTCTTCAAAAATTGTACGACTCTGTAATGTGAAAAATGATCCTTGAAGAGGACAAAGTACTTAGCTCCTCCTAATGAGGTCTCTTCCATTGGTCCACATACGTCGGCATGCACAAGTTCCCCTGGTTGACTTGCCTCAAAAGAACTCCTTGAAAACGGGATTCGATGCATTTTTCCAAAGACACAAGCATCACACATAAAATCTTGATCATCTATGAAACTGATCCCATTCCTTTTAAGATGATCATGCACTTTCTTGATGTTTAGGTGAGCCTTCAGTGGCAACGCTTTGGTAGTTGCCAAATTTGCCGTCGGCTTAACCGAAACCTGTACACGAAAACACATTCTGAATAGCTGCGCCTCACGCTCTCCCACTGCCACGATAGCTCCGTCTGCATTAATAAATTCGCATCTCATCTTATCAGAAACAAATTTTAACCCTTTATCCAATGCACGACTTTCGGAAAAAAGATGAATGGAGATTTTGGTCACATACAAGACATTAGAAAAATGTTTTTTGCACCACCCTTTTCCATTAAACGACAAGATGTTGATGTCGCCCGTACCTAACGCTAATATTTTTTGACCGCTTCCAACTCTAATCTCAATGGGGTTAGAAAATGTTTTATAATTTATGAACCAATCCTTTCGAAATGTCATATGATCACTAGCACCTGAATCAAGATACCAATAATCATTGAACTCACCATCGTCAACCAGCAGTGCATTGCAAACCTTTAATTCTTTCTCCTCTACCGTGCCTGCACTTCCACTCCTTTTAGCTTGCGTTGAATTGGATTTTCTTCCTATTGGTACTTCGCCCCTGCTTCCAGTCATCACACGATCATCGTTCTTTGAATTTGGCTTCCTCACCACTATTACCTCGCCCTTGCTTCCAGTCCTCACACGATCATCATTCTTTGAATTTGGCTTCCTCACCACTATTACCTCGCCCTTGCTTCCAGTCTTCACATAATCATCACAGCAGCTTTGAGCACCGCAGCTTTCAGCACTGCACATCAGTGCATCTCCTTTTCTCATTCCACCTTTGATTCCATTGTTTTTATATTCAGTTAGCTTTTTGCGACATTCTCTTTTCCAGTGTCCCACTTCATTGCATCTGTAACACTTACCGGGTTGGAAAGTTTTGTTTTTGGGTTGTTTCCAATGTCTTCGTTTCGTAATTAGTACCGAGGTGCTTGTGTCTGGATCAGATGAGTTTGAAAGCATTCTTGTTTCTTCCATGATTAACCGTGACGTTAAGTTTTCCAAAGCTTGCTGATCTTTTGTTGTTGACTCCCACGCAGAGAAAAAATGCTTAAAGCTTTCGGGAATTGTCATCAAAATTTTTGTGATTACCATGCTTTGCGTAATCTCCTCCCCTACGTCCCTCAGCAGCCGTACTATGTTTTCTAATTTTGATATGTGAGTTGCAACGTCATCTTCAGGTTCCATCTTAAATGTATAAAACCGCTGCAGCAGCATATGAACATTTGCATTTGATGATTGCTCGTATACCGACCGAAGTTTTTCCCACATTTCTTTTGCAGTGATGCAATTTACAATATGGCGAAATGGTGTCGGGCCAACACTCATTGCAATTATACGTTGCGCCTTACAATCATCTTTCGCCCACCCAGCTAATCGTTTTTCATAAGCTAGCTCAGTCTCAGACTCTGCCTTAACCGGTCGGTTAATAGCACCAGTAACAAAATTGTATAGATCTGAGGCACTGAGTAATATTCTCACCTGGAACTTCCATACAGAATAGTGTTCAGAGTTCTTCAATTTATCGATCTTGAAAATTTCGTTTTCTATTTTCACTTTACTTGGCAAAAAGAGTAATTTATTTAAATGTATTAGCTAGCAATTTCCAAATATATGTAAATATATAGGTACGAGTATATATGAATATGGATACTAGGGTATGTATAAAAAAAAAAACCGAAGAAGAAACCGGATTTAAAACTGTTTCAAAAACTTTTCTCTTAAAAAAAAAACCGCGCGATCTGGGCCCATAACTTGTTAGGTAGGTTTAAAAGTTAAAAGAACCGACTTCAGGGGAAATCCAAACAAAAGGAACATTTATTATGGGTTTTGTGGTTCTATATATATACGGAAAGTGTTATACATTTGCAAGCAGAGTTGCCATGTTAAATTATATGAACTGACAGAGTATTAACTCATATTTTTCTTAACAGTACGCGAACCGATACCTTCTTGATCTTGAAATGTACTCTCGAATTCGACTCGATAGTCTGTTTCCTCCGGTATTTGATTTTCGGCAACCAAAGCTTCCATTTCATTTTGAATGCGTTCGTAGTCGTGCATATGCTGCTCTAACTTAGTCTGGCGCAACAGGCGTTCAGCTAACGTAGGAGATGAAGATTCACAAAATGTAATAATCCGTGTTACTTGGCCGTTGTCACTTTAAAGCCTCCATGATTTCGATACAAAAGTTTGTCGTGATATGTATGTAGCTATGTCCACGAACTAATTTTTTGCGAAAGAAAAATTGTTTTCTATAGAATTGCAATTGTTGTCGAACTCTGCAATTTGTATGTCCGAATTATTTGCACAGCGCAGCTTCGAGCGTTTTTGCATGAGGTAAAACATTTCGATGCCATATAGGGAATACAAATTCCCTAAGGAAGCAAATATCCCACTTAAGGTGGCAATGCAAAGGGTGATGCAAACAGTCCATAAAAACTTAAATTTTCTAAAATACAATAAAATCAATTTGCAAAAAAACTATTTGTATTGGAACATTGTAATGTTATTTCTATATAGTATCCTTATCCTCGTTCCAAACATAACTAAACAAAAGTTTACATGTTACATACAAAAATTGTTTTTTTGTTGACCAGTGCGGTAGGTGACATTATTCGATCTTTGTTACATTCATTCGGCAGCCTCTTCGTAAAATGTACACCCCAGTATTACCAAAAGTACGTCCCCTAAGATATGCAGAAACAGAAACCATCTACGACTACAGCATCGACTTAGTTTGGTGGAATGCTTCTGGCTGTTTCTAAATGTTGTAAGAAAACAGATTTATCAGTTTTTAATACTGGATCCATCTAAGTCGACGCATGATTGAGGTACCTACCAGGTGTTAAAGGGTATTTGAAAATTTCTTCGACATCAACAGGATTTTGCGTAGCTATGAAATGTATATCTTTCCATTTTTACCTCACAAAATTTCCCATTTCTAACATTTTTTGCAAATTTATTCCTGGAAGCAAAGTTTTGGATTTCCATTTGCGAGATGGTGTTTTCAAATCTCCAAGGATCGTGTGTTGACATTGACAATTCCATTAAATGCAGTAAAAAGTGTTCTGTTTTTTCGGACCCATCCTTTTCCGTATATAAATTCACCCTCTACTGCATGAATTAAATCCTGAGCAGGAAAAAAATGAAAGTCTCTTAAAATGGTTTTGTTTAAGGATTCATCTATTTAAAAATTGTTATTTGTTTAAAAAATAAAAAACCAAGCCATAAATGGCTTCGTATGCGTTAAGGGTTACGAGAACAGTGCAATGTTTATGTCATACATTTATCCAATCTGATTGCAGCTGATTTGCTGCAAGGCCAACCACATTTATTTCAAAAGTGATTTGTCTTGAGTATATTCTCAAAAACGGCTTCTGAGGGAGCCACGCGTTTATAGAGCATAAATCGATCATGCGAAAATATATTTTCTTTTAGCAATTTTTTGACTGCAAAAGGACTCTGTTTAACCCAAGCGTGGAATCCAGCAAATCAACGCCACCCATATATTGTTATTTATTTATTTATTTTTAGAAGTAAATTTTAAAAAAGAATTTATAAAGTAATTTATCGTCTTTTAATTGAAAATAATTGTTGCAAAAAATATTCTACTATTACATTTATGTACATAATTAAAGGATGTTAATAATGATGTTGTGATTAAAAGAACAAAAAATAGGCAAACAGAATATTATATTTCATTGAATTTACGGTGGGCAGATGTTGCATCTTTTATACGTTGGAGTGATTTTTTGTCTGACGGGCTTAAGATTTCGGCTAGTTCCTTGGCGATATTATCAGAAGATTTATCAATTTGGCGAGAAATATGTTAAACGGAGAGAACCGTTCAACAGTTCGTACACTCCTCCGGAGGTTCACCATAATAATAATGTTGAGAATTGAAGAGGGCTTTTCCAACTCTGATTCGCTGGAGCTTTATGCAGTCTTCTCTGTTAAGTGCTTGATTGTACGGAGTCCGTGAATAGGCAGGGTGATGTGTTCGCAGAAACGTTAGGCAGTTTTCCCAAGATTCAGTGAGCTCTTTTCTTTGCTGCTGGATAAATATTTTTCGTGCAATCTGGTAAAAATTGGGTTACTCAACAATTATTTCCCCTAATTCCACAGTGGCCAGGTATCCGTGCAAGGATGATGTTTTTGTTAGAGTACAAACAACTTCTGATAAGCTCCAAAGAAGGACATTTATTCGTCTCGTTTTTAAGACCCATGAGAATACCCAGATTATCCGTAAAAATTAGAGATCGGTCAGTGTGGTTATGAGCAACAGATATAGATTGCTGCTGGTTCAGCAATGTAGCTGTCAGCAGATTGTGGTAAAAGACCTTGATGAATAATGGATGTATGTGTGTTTTGTTGTAGTTGAATGACTGCATATGAGCACCAGTTATTTTCCTTATGTGAACCATCTGTGTAGAATAGCATCGATAGTACTGACCATTTCTTCATGAAGCATTCGAAATGTTTTATCCGGGGTATTTTCCTTCTTAAAGTTGGCGAGCTTAGTGTTTATCGGTAATAAGTTTCTTTTCCAAGAGGGTGGAATATCTGTTATCACAGGGATATCCGATGAACAAGCGCTTTGAGGAGATACAAGTGATACCATTTTACTAAGAGCTGAAACGGAGTTCTTTCTATGGGATTTTTTCCGTGGAAATTGTTTCTTTAGCAGCGTTGAACAGGGAATGTGTTGAAGCTGCCAATGCCTTGCTAGTTAAGTTAACAGCTCTTCTTTTCCCTAAATTTTCAAAGGATTTGTACCCTGCTTCTAGTCTAAGAGCCCCAACCTTTGTGGCTCTTAAGGCTCCTGACGCTGTTCGAAAACATTCGCTGATAGCTGCACCAATGTTGTTAATATTTGAATTTTGTTTTCGCTATTTGAAGTGCGGTTTCAATATGTGGTCCTTTTCGCTTTGAACATATCATTTTCAATACGTTGTTTCGTCGTTTCAGTTGTTTGACTAAATTATTAATATGGGTGTCCCATTTCAAATTTCCGCAAAAATTATATCTTTTTTAGAGTAATGGTTGTACTCCGAAGAACAAGTGGATTGTAAGTGAATTTTCTTTTTCTGCAAAGATGTAGCGCTTCTGTTTTTGATGGAGGAATAATTGCACCCCTTTCTTGAGCCCAGTTATAGATTGTCAAATCAGTTTTTTCCACAGTGTCCTTTACCTGGATAGGATCACCAGACGTAACAACATAAATGTTATCAGCTCCAACGAAATCGAGCTTTTGTATAGATTCGGTGAGTTTGACTATAAGAGAGTCAATGTAAGCATTGTACAAAACAACTGAAAGAGCAGACCCTTGAGGCGTCCCATTATCCAAAACTATTGTTGATGAGTTATATCCGTCAACATTAACTGGGAAACTTCTATTACTCATAAAAGACATAATCACTTTATGTATTGCTTTAGGAACATCCCATTTATGCAGCTGCTTTATAACCGGTACCATCATAACTCTGTGACTACACTGTGTTTGGTTTTTGATAGGTTATCAGCGAGTTTATCCTCTAAACTAAAACTATGGGGTGGCCGTGGTGTAGTGGTACTAGCAATCGCTTCTCACTCGGAGGGTCAAGGTTCGAATCCTACCCATTGACAAGTTTTTCAAGTTTCTCATTTATGTAATTGGAACTCAGAAAGAAACACACCACTACAAAAAAAACAATTTTCCTTTTTCATCCTTCTACCTTCCCGCCCGCGCCATAGCAACAGTAAAAGGGTATCAACCCCTTAGGCGCGCGTAAATTATAAAAAAACGAGCGTTGAGACTCCTCCTTTAGGTCTAAAACCATGTTGTTCTGGACTAGCCTTTTTTCCATTTGCCAAATAATTTGTCTTGCTATAATTTTTTCTATAATTTTATGGACAACGGGGAGAAGGGAAATTGGGCGGTATTCATAAAAATCATGATGATTTCGCGAGGTTTTCCAATCGTGTGGAAAAGTTCCAGTCGATAGAATACTATTATGAAGAGAACAAATTCTATCTTTGAAGCTCTCATCGCATAATTTAACCATCTTGAGAGTCATTTCCAGTTCAACTCGTGTAATTTTTTCCTCTAGCAGTTCACATGAGTTGTGGTTTGGGAATGTTGCAAGGTCTTCTAAGCTAAAGTTTATTTTATCTTGGATCAGACTCTCTGGATAGGTGTTATCCGCACTATAATTTTTCCTTTTATCCGCGAATGTATTTGCAATGGTTTCTGGCTCTATTTGTAATTTTTTGTCTAAAAGCATGTAAGGGAAACTTCGGTCTGACTTAGGAGAGCGAAGAGATCTAATCCTTCCCCACAAGGTTTTTATATCCATTGCCGGATTCATTGTGCTTATGAAATTTTTCCATGAAGCTCTTTTGGCACAAATTAATTCTCTTCTAAGTTTGGCACACATTTTTCTATATGCTACGCAGTTGTCAGTGGTAGGGTACTTGCGTGCTTTTATCCAAGCCTTGTTCTTTTCCTTAACCAAATTTCCTATTGTTCGCGTAAACCAGCTAGGGTTGCTCTTAAGACATATAGGCTTCGTAGTTGGGATGGCTTTTGCTGCGGCAGGTCTAATGATTCTTTTTTATTTTCGATGCTTCCTGGTTGGTGTTATCAGTTTTGGGTATTTTCGATGTAAGAATTTGTGTTGCAGTTTTAAACAAATTCCAGTTAGCAAGTTCTTCTTTGAATCGAGGAGTAAATTTGGGAGTCGATCTTTGTTCTGGAGTGCGTACAATTATTGGTGTATGATCTCTACTTTCTGCGTGATCCAGTGTCTGCCAATGCAGGAGGGGTGCTATACTATATCCTGGGTTGCGAAGGTGACATCAATTGCAGAAAAGGTGTTTCTAGTACTGAAAAAAGTTGGGGATCCATCATTCAAAATTACGAGCCCACAATCCTGCAGCGTTTGTAGTGGTTGAACCCCATAAAGTGTAATGGGCGTTCATATCACCCATTATTATGTGGTCAAATTCCCTGTACACATTAGTTATTTTGAAAGTCTTGCTACCATAAATTTCGATAGTTTGATGTATTGTAGTAAATTTGTAGAAAAAGTGATATGGGAGTATATTGGGATATTATTTTTAACAAGAATGCCTATATACCTGATTTTGAATAATTATAAGTCTTATTAAATTGAAATGTTTCGTAATTTTTTATCTTAAAGAATGTTTTGTTTTTTGCAATGATATGGGTTTCTTGCAAAGTAATGAAGTCTGGTTTTATTTATCTATTAAAAGTTTGAGGACATGTTTATTGTGGAAGATGCCTTGGATATTCCATTGGAGGATTAGTAAATCCATAGCCAACAGAGTCATTGTTGTGGTTGGGGGTCTTTTTCTAAGAGTAATGTATTTTGTGTGTTTCCATTTAGTTGTTGTGTGTTGTTTGTTTTATTTAAGATATTTGATATTTTATTGAGATAGGACGAGGAAGACTGAGGTGAGTACTCTGTACCTAAGTCTATATCAATATGTGTATAGGAGTCAGCAGAGAGTTGAATATACGAGTATGACTGTTCTTTCTTTTTAGTATTATCAATACAGATTTCAGTATTTTTAGAGATTGGTGAGCATGCGGTGGTGATGAGTGGTTGAGTTTTTGAGTTGTTCGGTTAGATGAGGTATTTTGATTTTTTGATTGTCGGTGAGTAGTTTGGAGTTCTTGTGTAGGAGTTTTGTTATTATTATATAGGGTTTTCCGATAAGGACTTGACAACTTTTTTTTTAAGTAAAACGCAAACCATTTGAGTACAATCACTTCGTTCATATGGCCACCGTGGGTACGTTTGCAGCAGTCGATTCGTTGGACCCAATTTTCAACGACTCGGCCACACATTTCGTCCGAAACAGCCGCTATTTCGAGTTCAATGTCGGCTCTGAGCTCTTCCAACGTCGTCGGCGTGTTGGCATAAAACAATGACTTAACGTAGCCCCACAGAAAATAGTCAAGCGGCGTCCATTTCTTGAGATAACATGCTCACCATACTTACTCTTCAATAAATCGATTGTAGGGTGTGCTGTGTAGCTTGTGGCATCATCCTGTTGAAACCACAGGCCGTGCAAGTTCATATCTTCCAATTCGGGCCAAAAATAATCGGTGATCATGGCGCGATAACGCTGACCAATCACAGTAACGTGACGATCGTTATCGTCGACGAAAAAATATGGCCCAATAACGCAGCCGGCATGCAAACCGCACCAAACAGTTATTTTTTGTGGATGAAGTGGTGATTCATGAAGCGCCCGACCAATAACGCATATTTTACTTATTGACGAACCCATTGAGCCAAAAATGAGCTTCGTCACTGAAGATGATTTTGCGATGAAATTCATCATATTGGCGCATCTTCTCCAGAACCCAATCGAAGAACGTACGTCGCTTCAAATGGTCCATCGGCTTCAATTCTTGAGTCAGCTTGATCTTGTATGGGGGTAAACCAAGATCCTTAAGCAAAATACGCCATAATGTTTGTATTGGCGGTGTTTGAGAAATTGAGTGAATATTTTCCTGGGCTTTGCGTTCGGCTGCGGTGGGTACTGAGTAATTCTGTGAGCGATTTTGTTGATCAAGTATTTTGGTTCCCATTGCGCTTTCTTGGAACAGTCAGCTGATGTAGAGAGGAGTTAGTTATCATTATAAATTGCTCAGGCGTCGCGAACAGTACAACCATGATCAGCCTTGATTTTTTTGATCAATTTATAGCGAAGAAAAGCAGGGCAGGCGGGGTCGTATGGTGTGTGGCTTTCTTCTTTGCAATTGATGCAGTAAACACGAGTGCATTCGTCGTCAGATGGGGGAAGAGAGCAATTTTTGCAGAGAGGGACATTTGTGCACCAGCTTTCGGTGTGGCCAAGTTTTTGACATGTCACACAACGCATGGGGTTTGGTATGCATTCTTCCACCTCGCAATTTACCCATCCAATTTTAACCTCGTTTGGTCTGCGAATCAGGTCGAATGTAAGTATGACCGCGCCTGTGGGAACTAAAACAGCGTTACCTTTTTCTCTTATCATTTTCATGATTTTCTTAACGCCAATAACTTTGAATCTTTTAAGCTCTAACAACAATTCCTCTTCCGTTATGCCTATGATGTGCTTTGTGAAAATTCTGCCTCGAATTGTGACTTGACTGACATTGAGTCAATACGCTTTGCTTTGAGGAATTTGTCTGCTGTGTGAACATTTTTGACTTTTAGAAGTAAATCTCCTGACCTCATTGCTTTAACTTCCAATATATCTTTCGATATATGCTCAAGACCACGATTTATCTGAATGGGGTTATATGATGAAAGAGGGTGAAGATGTTCTCCGGTTTTTCCATTCCAGCTATCACTATATAGCACAGGATATTATCATCATTATTAACTGCAGGCAATACTGGGTATTCTTCGTCATCTAGTTTGATGCGTTTGGGCTTACATCTCTGGTTATTGCTCTGGCTTAAATCTACCTCGGGCGGTAAGCCCCAGGGAGTACGAAAAAGTAGAAAACAGAAAATAAAAGTTGTAGTTAAGAAAATATACTAATCTTTCAGCGTTTGCCAGAACAGAACGCATATTTTGTTATCAACCAGCTTGAGGAGCAGGAATATCTCTGTACTGTTTTTGTTTTTGCTGTTTGGTGTCGATTGGTTTTCTTCATGTCTGCAGGCTTGTTATCAAACTAGGATACCAGTGTAATATGTTATTTTTATAATTGTTGTGTGTAGGCAGAAGCTGCCGAATTGAAATGAAAGACTAAATAGCGCCTTCGACAGGGCATGGAAACATCTGTGTCTTTATTGATTTGATCGGGTATTTATACAAATTTGGCATAGTCACTGTACGGTGACTATGCTTGTAAACGAACGTGTAACGTAGAAAGAAACATGACTCCACAATCGGTGATACATTTGCTACAGTGTTTCTAAGGCAGAGCACTTGAATTAGTTCAAATGAGTATTAGGTCACTGGCACCATGAATCATTTGTGCTTTATTTATGTTATTATTATTCTGTTGTGCGGTTTGCTTCTTGATACGCTACAATTGGCATAAGGCTGCATACGAAGCCATATATTGCTCCGCGAAGAAAATCGCTCGTAACGGTAATTTAATATTATTTTTGCACTCAAAATCGATTTATAATATTTTAAACAATGCATTTTTTCTGGAAATAATTTTTCTGTTAATTATACTTAGCGAATACTTATAGTAATTAGCACTTAAAATCGCAACCTAATTTTTTACTTTCGTTTTTAATGCGCCCTCGTGTTGGAATCACCTATATAAATTAATATCATTCGCTGTAATTATCAGGCAGAAAGAAAAAGTACCGTTTTTTTCCACACTAATGGAAAAAAATTATTTCAGGTCATTTCGAAAAGGTTTTCTTAGAAAAATATCCATCATAAAATGCAAAGCCATATGTGGCTTCGTACTCGTATGTGGTAGAGGGATATTGTAATCTTCGAGTGTGTGTGTCGTCGGTGAATGGGTTGGTTATTCAAGCTTTCAATTTCTTTAATTAAATTTTCTTTTAATTCTCCAAAAAGTGCCTTATTTCGTCAACTCTTAAATCACGGGTAATGTCGTCCTTGCGTGATATTCATAGGATATTATAAAACGATTAAATATTTGCAGCACTCAACCTATTGGCAGCGTCTGCATTTATAGTTTGTTCTACTCTTAAATCTATGATTTCTTTTTACACCAAAGCCACATTTATTTATATGCTCAGCGATGTGAGATATAAAATTGATTCTGGTTTTATTTTGGAGCTACATTCATGCCATTATGTGTGGAGTAGCACGTTATTCAAATGACCGCTTCTGCTTTGCTGGCAGTGCTTCAAGTGGTCGGTCCAATCTTTGATGACTAGATCCAATATGTGCGTCGATATTGCGGCAGTAGCGTGTCGAATGTTGGCCTCGAGCTCGTTCAAAGTTGTTGGCTTATAGACTAAGGACTTGACGTAGGCCCAGAGAAAATAATCGAGTGGTGTCAAATCGTATGATCGCGACGGCTAATCGATGAACGTTCGCCGCGAGATGACCTAGTTGCAAAATTTCTCCTTCACAACTTCGAGCGTTACGTCACTTGTATGGCATGTACCGCCGTCTTGTTGGAGCCACTGCTCGGTTATATCGATGTTGTCGAGCTCTGATTACAGAAAGTCGGTTAACTTCACTCAATACCTGAGGCCATTGACGATAACGGTGTCTCCTTCCTCATTTCGAAAGAAATTAGGTCTGATGATGCCGCTATGCCATAAACCGCACCAAACTGTAATTGATGCTTGAATACTTGTGGATTGTGTTCGCTCTAGTAATGACAATTTTGCTTATTGACATAGCAGCTGAGCCAAAAATGATGTAAACCCAAATCCAATCGCAATATAGATCGGATCAACTCTTTGGCGATGCCCAATTCAGCTGATCGGCGGCGCCGAATCAACATTTTTAGCGTCTACTTAGATACTGGCCGCTAGGGCAGCTATGTTTTCTTCGTTTCGCACCAATCTCTATCTGGCTTAAGATCCAAAAGAGTGTACACACGCTCAAATTTTCCATGGTGCGACGAATTGCCTGTACACTGAAGCTATAATGACGACCGACCTCACGACGAAATTCACGTTGCGTATTTACAACTGAGACTGAATTTCGATATTTTTAAATAATTTTCGCACATTCGGCAAACGTAAAACGGTGCATGATGAAATGGCAAAACTTACTGAATATTTTGACAGCTGGATGTCATTGGTAATTTTGACAGCTGATAAAACATAACAATTGGAAAAACTATCATTGTTATCTGGTCAATTTATTACATAACTTATCTACTTTCGCACTCGTGTAGTGGCAAGAGTACGTAAAGATCTCAACATACATAAATCCGCTGGTCCAGATGGTATATCTCCCCTTCTTCTGAAGAGGTGTTCTTCCTCGCTGGCAAAACCACTGCGTAAGCTTTTTCATCAATCCTACACTTTACGACTCTTCCCGAGCAGATGGAAAACAGAATTTGTCCAGCCCGTCTCTAAAAAAGGCGAATCATCTTCTCTCTCCTCCTACAGACCCATTGCACTTACGTCCCTTCTTTCCAAGGTCACGGAAACACTGATAAATCGTCAGCTTATGAAATATCTCGAAACACGAAAACTTCTCAATGACCGGCAGTACGGTTTTCGTAGCAACAGGTCCACTGGTGATTTGATGGCATGTCTCACCGAAAAGTGGAACCAAAGCGTACATCAATCTGGCGAAAACAAGATAGTTGCACTTGATATTTCTAAGGCATTTGACAAAGTTTGGCATCAGGCTCTTTTGTCGAAAATGCGTGCATTTGGGATCGACGACTCTCTTCTTCAATGGATTAGAAACTACCTTTCGGAACGTTAAATTCAAGTTGTCTTGGACGGTTTCAAGTCTGATATTCACAAAATAAATGCTGGTGTGCCCCAGGGCTCTGTTCTGTCACCGACACTCTTTTTAATTTTCATTAACGATCTCTTGCCTGCTACTTCTAATCCAATATATTCCTTTGCTGATGACAGTACTCCCTGCTTTTCATATTCGTTCCCTGACTCACGGCCCTGCTCTTCGGCTGTAGTACGAGAACGGCAGCGTATGCTAAGCTCATTAAATTCCGATATCAAAACCATAACCAATTGGGGAACTATCAATAGAGTGGAATTTAATGCTTCCAAAACACAATGCTGTCTGCTGTCTTTAAAGGGAAATTTAAACACCCAGCCATTATCTATGAATGGCACTTGCATCGTCGAAACCGAAAAACTTTCCATTCTCGGTATGTGTGTCAATGACAACTTACGTTGGAATGACCATATATTTGATATCGTCAAAAATGCTGTGAAATGTCTAGGTTTCCTCAAGCGATGTAAGAAATATTTTACCCCCTCTGATCTGGCCTCAATATATAAGGCATTCATCCGCCCAAAATTGGAGTATAACTCCCACATCTGGTCAGGTGCTCCTAAAACATCTCTGCACCTGCTAGATAGGATTCAAAACCGTGCGATAAAACTCATTGATGATACTAATATCAGTCAATCAATGGACACCCTCGAACACCGACGAAATGTCTCGTGTCTCACTTTGTTTTATCGCTATTTCCACCACCAGAGCTCCAATGAAATCGCCAGTAGCATTCCGCCCATTCAAACTTTCAACCGTAACACCCGTCTCGCTATGAATTCTCATCAGTATACCCTCAAGCCCATTTTCGGACGTACTCTAAAATATCGTGATTCGATCCTAAGCCCTACAACTCCCTTATGGAATGCCCTGCCGATCTCTGTATTTCCTGGTCGTTATAACTTGCAAACATTTAAAAACTATGTACATCGGTACCTCTCTTTTCTTCCTCCCTAAATTTCCTTTGCCCGCGCTGTGTACAATCACCTTAAGGGTACTCAAACCCCTTGAGCGCGCGCTCATTATATAAAAAAAAAAAATGTACAAAGTTTACCGTGCGTCTTGCATAGTTTGTATGATTTAATACAAAAAAGTAAGCAGCAAATTGATTTAAGGAATGAAGGTATAACTTTAAATCATCGCACCTAATGCTTCTTGACAAATCATTTCTTAAGTTAACCATGTCAACCTATTTCATCCAATATGGACCCTGTCAGCCACTTAATGTGTTATTAGTTTACGCAGTATAACGAGAAATGATGAAAATTAAACTTTTTGGTAAATCTATGTCAGTTCCACCCATTTCAAACAAATTAATATCAGCTTCCAGGTCATCAATATATATATTTTCCTCTTTCATGAAAGTTTGAAAATGAAGTGCTTGTACAGCTCCACTAAGCAAAAGATGCAAATAATTGCATCTATTGTAATCGGTGCCTATTCCCAAATAAATGAAAACTCAAAATATTGGTGGATGAGATGAAATCTTAAATCTTCTGAGACCTTAAGCAAGGACTCACCAGCATTAACTAATAAAGGGTCCGCCATCTAACGTTTCTTTTTTTAACTACTGCTTATTTCGTGAATGGTAACACTTAACTCATGTCTGATTTGACAGGTCATTAGTTTTATCCTTCCGGTTAATAATGGAAAATAATTTCATTCAAATGGCTGCCTCGGCTGGCCATGCCTACACGATCGGTCCAATTTTTAAGCACATTATCGATTGTGTGCAGCTGTATTTCACAAATGGCTTCACGAATATTGTCCTTTAAAGCGTCAATTGTCTCTGGCTTGTCGGCGTAACACTTATCTTTTACGGCACCCCACAAATAATAGTCCAACGGTGTCAAATCGCAGCTCCGAGGTGGCCAAACGACATCAGCTCTGCGGCTGATAATGCGATCTTCAAAAACAGGGCGCAAAACATCGAGTGTAGCTTCGGCTGTGTGGCACGTAGCGCCGTCCTGTTGAAACCAAATGTTGCCAATATCCTCCTCTTCAATTTTTGTGAACAAAAATTCGTTCAACATGGCCCGATAACGATCGCCATTGACCGTAACGGCCAAAAAAAATAAAAATGGCCCAATTATGCCTCTGGACCAAAATCCGCACCAAACAGTGACTCGTTTTGGGTGTATCGGGTTTTCAATGTATGCGTGCGGGTTTTCTGTGCCCCAAATGCGACAATTTCGCTTGTTTACATACCCGCCAAGATCAAAATGAGCTTCATCTGAAAAGATGATTTTTTTTGGCAAAATCGGCATCTTCTCTAAGTCGATCGCAGGCCCACTTAGCGAAGCGAAAACGCATTGGATGGTCAGTTGGCTTCAACTCCTGAACCAATTGGACTTTGTATGGCGTCATACCAAGGTCTTTATGCAAAAGTCTCAATGATGTCTCCGATATGTTCAATTGTTGAGAAAGACGGTGAATTGATGTTGATGGCGCTTCACGCACACTTTCTGCCACAGAGCAATATTCTCGGGTCTGCGCACTGTTTTTGGCTTTTCACGCTTTGGCTTATCGATGAGGATGCCAGTTTCTTTCACTTTTTTCACAAGATAATGAACATACGGAGCTGACGGTGCTTCTCTTCTTCCAAAATCCGTACGCAATTTTCGCACACATTCTGCAAGATTACCATGATTTTCAAAGTAATGTCGCAATATCTCCCAGCGTTGTTCAAGCGTATACACAACCATATTCGTTCAGCGGAAGGATAAAACTAATTATCTGTCAAATAAGACATGAGCTAAGTGTTACCATTCACGAAATAAGCACTAGTTGAAAAAAAAAACGTTAGATGGCGGACCCTTTACAATATCACCCCCTGAGCCTTCATTAAATTTTCCTATAACTTTATATACTGTACATCTGACGTAAACTTTCAATTTTCTGGATTCAAAAATAACATTGACGTTCCATGATGTTCCCGTTGTAAGAAAGAAAATACATAAACCTAGCACTGCTTGGTTCACTCAACAGATTCAAGACCTTATTGACAAACGAAATTTGCTGTACTTTAGATGGCGCAGATACCAATGTCCACATATACATAATGAATTTCGAGAACTGCGAAACGCTTATAACTGTCTGATTTGTAAAAACAAAAATAAGTACTAATTTGATAGTTTAGCTCCAATAAATCAAGTTCAGCTTTTTGGAAATCTATTCGGCAAGTCGGCATTACCAGAAGTGAATCTGACTGTATTGACCTTAATGAACTAATAAGAAGTTTAATAACAGTGCACCATGAAACAGATTGACTTTTCCTTTTTTGACAGTTTCCAAACAGAACAAGGAACAATGCATCCTTTTTCCTTTCAATCTGTTGATGAGACAACTGTAGGTGAGGCTATTTTTTCTATAATATTAAATCGAATGCTGTGGTTCTAAATGATATTCATCCGAAATTCATTAAAATCTTGTTGCCAGTTCTCTCCAAACACATCAAGAACTTGTTTAATACAATTATAATGACCGGAATTATTCCGGATGAATGGAATGAAAACAAAAAGTATACCTCTTCCAAAATCAGGCTCGCAAAATAATTCTGAGCATAGGCCAATCGATCCTTCATTTCCTCTGTAAGGTGTTTGAGAAAATTGTAAATAAACAAATGAAGACCTTCCTTGAACTAAATAATTTACTGGTGCAACACCAATCTGGATTTAGAGCAAAGCACAACTGTGTTACCTACTAAAAATTACTGGGCTCCTTTTACAAAAATTAAAAAAATCAATTCGCTTTTGATAGTAAAGCGTGTCAACTTGTGGCATCATATCTCAGTAATCGTAACCAATTTGTCTTTCATTGTAACGAAAAATCTTCTAGTCTGCCGGTAACATCTGAGGTGCCCCAAGGAACTGTCGTTGGTCCTCTCTTGTTCACAATGTTCATAAATTATATTTATAATTTATATATTATATATAATAAATTATATCTATGCGGATGATGTGCAGTTATATAAGAATGCACCCCAAACAGTGTCTTCCAGTGTCGCAAACATTAACACAGACCTCGAGTCCATATTTGTTTGTTTTAAAAAAAACTGTCTTAGCCTTAATTCGTCAAAGACGAAGACGCTGCTGATTGGTAGTTTATTGCAAATTTGCCTCTTTTTGTTAACAATGGTCCCATTTAGCATGTTACCAAAATAAAAATTTGGGGATTTACTTCAATAAACATCTTAACCGGACCGACCATATAAACTACGTTGTCTCAAAAATATATGGCGTTCTTAGGGGATTAAATCCAACAAAGCGGTACTTGCCCGTTACAGCCAAAATGAAACTTATTAAACCTTTTGTTTCCTCATCTTTAGATTCCTCATCCTTGAGAAAATTAAATACTGCTTTCAACAACTGATATATATTTAATATGAAGAGGTATGATCATATATCCGCATTTACCAAGCAAATAGCTGGGTGTTCATTGGATACACTCTTAAAATATCGAACGGTTATTGCATTGCATAAGATTATTTACTCAGGAACACCAAGTTACTTGCTCACAAAAATCAAGTTTGTCCACTCTCAGAGAACCCTTAATTTAATACCTCCTAGATACAATATGCGCAGAGATGCAGTATGGAAGACTATGCAAATAAAATGGTTATGACATCCATCAAGGTGAAAAAGGCTAGTTTACAAATTGACGAAGACATCGTCGCCTCCTTGATGCTGGCTGGTCTGCCTGAGGATTACAAGTCTCTTGTAATGGCAGTGAAAAATTTCTCATCGAAACTCACATCAAATTCTGTCAAACATTGCTCTTACATCAATTCCGGCGTGGTACGGTTCCAAAGGCAATAAACAGCCCATTTAAGCAAAAGCCCAAGGAAAATAAGTTTCGCTGAAATTGGGCAACTTACCAAAAATTGCACGAAAAAAAATCAGAATGCCTATACACAACTTTCTTAGCACATGGAAACAATTCGCAAAATTCGTGGTATCTAGACCTCGGCTCATATGACTTTGCATAAAGCGATTGTACAACACTAAAATGTGCCGTTACACAAGGAAATAATAGGTCTGTTCCAAGACTGCAAATTTTTACAAATTTGTACAAAACCCTATTCCCGCGAGGAAAAATTTATAAGAGAGAGCATTTGAGAGAGTAATTCATTTCCCTACCCTGTCAATTGCTATAAATTTCTACACGAGATTTTTCTTTGTCCAGGAATTGTAAAAAACGTGAAGACAATTATTAAATTTGAAAAGAACTGTCAAATTCGTAAATGTTTAAATTTCTAACCCAAAAAATGACTTGGACATAGACAAAGAGGAGGAAAAAAAGCTCTTTATTGAAGCGAATCGTTCGCCTAATACAATAGAACTCCTTAAACGCATATTACATCAATAAAATAGTAATAATAAAACCAAACTAAAAGTCTTCCTCCTGCTTTGTAATTTCTTTTGAAGTTTGAAACACATTTTTCAAAAACGTGTTCCCCCGAGACTTTGGTTTTATGAGAGAATTTATTTCTACTCCTGTAACTTAAGCAAAAAATTCTCTTTTACAAATTGTTACAAAAATCTCGCGGGAACAGACCTAATTATTGCAAACAACTCAAAGATGAAAATTTAAAGCATTCGTGATGTGAACATTTCTCTTCTAAATAAAAAAACATGGTGGGCCTTACGAACAAGGAATCATTAGTCGGGATTTAAAAAAAGGTTTCGACCTAAATATTAATACATACCAATAATCCGCATTGGTTCAGTACCTTCGAATAAACATCACTTCAAACCGCATTGAATTATTCAACACGCATACGTTCATTCCGGCTTATAAAACGCATTGAAAATTTGTAACCGCTCTGAAATATCATATAAACATTTTCCAATCGCATAGACACATTTTACTCTCTTGCGCTCTCATCATTCTTCCATTATCGGGCAGGTAATCAGTTGTGTATTTAAAATGTGGGATTGCAAACGAAATATTTGGAAAGAGAAAGAAATAAGAACAATTTATCAGTGTTAGTGTGAAGTGTCAGTTCAACCAGCTGTTAAACTTCTGTTAAACTTCTCTAAATTTTCTCTCGCTCATTTTAGATAATTTCATATAAACACCAGCATTTCTACTGGAATTGAACCAATGCAGATTGCTTCAACGCAAATTGAGCTGTCGGATAAACTGGGTAACAGACTTCAGTATAAAGTCTATCATAGTCAGCTTTCCTTAAACTTTACTCTTTTAAAGGAACTATTACACGTGCAGTGAAATTATTATACAACATTGGTGTAACGGTTCTTTTACCGTTATGTAAATTAACAGACCAAGATTCTTGTATCTTGACTGTTAGTGGTATTGCTGATGGTACACCAGAACACCCAAAAGAATGAGAGAAAATTTTGCAGCTCCAAGCAGACTCACTTGGAATAATAAAAAATAAGTCTTCAACAACTGCTTGATAATCTCTGAAAAATCAGTCTTTATTTCGACACTATTTATACAAAATTATAGCTTAGCCTAGCATAAAAATTGATATTAGACAAAACAAAAAAGAAAACTTATTCTAATACAAAATTATTCGTACCTACATTGCTTACGCCGCAAAATTCAAAGATAAATTTTAATATAGAAACAAAAAAAAGATATTCTATCGTGAGTATCAGGTGTATGGTGCATTGTGCGATGTGCATACAGGATGTATCATGTGGGTTATTTATTTTTATTTTTATTTTAAATTGTGAGTGTGCATTTATAAAATTAATTTTTAAGACTAAACATCCTGCCCCTCGCTGACAATCCTCGGATTGTCAGAGATTGATAGGGTTCTTGGTTGTGGTACTGGGGTGGTTGTTCTTCTGCAGATAGTTGGACTGTGATTGCAAAGTATATACAGAACAACTGCGACAGCCAGGAAGAGGCCCCCAGAGCTTATAATTGTATGCCTGATGTTGTGATGGTGAAGCAGGTTAGGCAAAACTGTCTGCTGAATCTTAATTTGTTCATGAAGAGCTTGCAGTTCCATGATCCTCGTGCTGACATTTATCATGTTGTGACGAAGTGCCGCCAGATATGTTACATTGGGTAGATTTATAACATCGAAAAATTTGGTCCGTGACAGCCGAATACTACTTGAATATATGTCATGCGCTTGCAGCGTAAACAAATTTTGTCTCACAACACAGGTCGGTTGCAGTTTCAAAATCCCGGTTCCACTGATTGTAAGAAGCGATGGTTGATTGTTACATACCACATTCAACAGAGTTTCGTTCATTACAGCATAAATCCATTCGTTTGTGGTTGGAATGCTTGTCCATACAGGAATTGTTTCAATGACCTTTAATTTACATGCTGATAACGAAGGTATATTATTTATCAGATTAATTTCACACAAGCTAATATTCTATCCACGGCGGTAAATTGGATGGGTTTTAGTACATAGGTATCTGTCCTTCCTTATGATATTGCATGATGCGATGTCATTGTTGGATAATGAGTAGTACTCGTCTTGATGAGCGTTTACTGCTAGATAGGTAGATGATGGTTCTATGGCGATGAAGATGTCGTTTGCCATTGCTGGAATTGGAATGTTTTTAAACATAACGAATTCTTCTTCTTCTATTAGTGGTAGATTAATTTTAAATATGACATGGTTGCCCGTGATTTGTCCTTCTGTTGTCATAAGTTTATAAGGTTCGAGTATGTTGTTTGATTTAATAGGTAGATGAAGTCCTGATGGTAGATGCATTTTAATTTTGATAACTTCTTCCCTCAATTGTTGCGGTGAAATCAGTAAATGATTGGTTTTCCAGTAATGAGTGTCTGCCAGTGCCGCAAAAATAGATGTTTGTGTCCGTTGTATGTTAGTGATAAGAAGTGAAGTGTAGATAGCCCATGATGAGAACAATTGCTGAACGTCCAGCTGATATTCGAGTCTGGTGATATTGTTAACACGATTGAATATTTGATTTACTTGTGTTAAAAGTTCGTCATGCCGTTGGTCCATAGCTGCCTGGTTCTTTGTTATTATGTTCATAGTGGAGTCTAATATAGAAGTATGATTCTTGAGCAAATCGAGTAAATGATCTTCATTAGTGAATATTTTGTCGATTTTAGTAGACATCTCTTCAGCATATCGAGAGTCAACTACTCCAAAGAGAGCGTTTGCAATGTTGCCTACAGCGTCCACCGCTCCCCGTTTCACCTTTCGTAGGTTAGGTCGAGGTTGAGTTTTAAGTACTTCGTTTTGGTCTGCGAGTTGTTGATGGATGTATTGGATTTTTTGCACTACTTGTTTGCATATGCTTATTGATGATATTTCATTGCATATGTTTTGCATTTTTATTGTGCTGCTTTCTAAAACTTGAAACTCTTTTCGGTATGGATCAAGATTATAATAAGCTATTAAGTTCCATTTGTTAGCTACCAAGTGTACAGTTCCTTGATTAAAAAAGTGTATTCCGGGAGTTGCGTCAAATTTGTTTACTTCCACACTATTACTTCCTCTAACAATCGGTAGTACTAACAAAACAAGAAAAGTTGTTAGCAATGTTGAACTTAGTTTTCGAGTCTTCTTTTTCTATCCATTTGTGTTATCTGAAGAATTGTCGGGATCTTCTGTTACGCGCTTTCGATCATGAGTTGCTGCAGATGGCTGATTTGCTGTTGTTGATTCTTCCTCTATGGCTGTTTCATCCTTGACGAGTGGCGCCAGCTTGTAAATCGATCGCCTTAAGACTCCCGACTTTGTGCGAACATCTACTACTCTGATAAAACCGTCATTACCATGGTACACTTTGATAATTCTACCAAGTGGCCATTTCATTATCGGTGTATTGTCTTCCTTGATGATTACTATTGTGCCGATCTCTACGTTTGCTAATGAAGCTTTCCATTTGTTCCGGTGCTGTAATTCATTCAAATACTCTTGAGACCACCGTTTCCAAAACTCTTCTTTGATGTGCGAAACTAGCTTCCATCTGCTGCTAAGGCTTCCCCGTAATGGTTCTGCATGGGGATCAGCTATAGTCCTGAGAGGCTCTCCTATAAGAAAATGACCAGGAGTTAATGCATTTAGGTCATTTGGATCAGTAGAGAGGGCAGTGATTGGCCTTGAATTTAGGATGGCTTCTGCGTCTATACTTAGGGTACACAATTCCTCATATGTTAAAGAAGCTGATGCGATTTTTCGTTGCAGCAAATGTTTTGCTGACTTCACAGCCGCTTCCCATAAACCTCCAAAATGTGGAGCCCTCGGAGGGATAAAATGAAAATCTATTCCCCTCGAGCTGCAACTGGTTGAAATTTGACCTTGAGCTTGGGTTGAATATATTGTTGTTTGTAATTCAGTTAACTGATTGCTTGCGCCGACAAAGTTAGTTGCATTATCACAATAAAGATTTTTACAATGTCCTCGGCGGCCAATAAACCTCCTTAACGCACCGATGAATGCATCTGTAGATAAGTCGCTTACAACTTCAATGTGTACGGCCTTCGTGCTAAAGCAGCAGAATATTGATAGGTAGCTCTTTTGTGGACGACTTCCCCTTGAGCGGTAATGAATCCAGATGGGCCCACAAAAATCTACTCCACAATTGATAAAAGGACGCGCTGGTTGAACTCTGTGTGCAGGTAGATGGCCCATCATCTGACCATACATCTTAGGCCTTGCCTTGATACAATCTGTGCAGTGTTGAACGATGGAACGAGCTATATTTTTTCCTTTGATCGGCCAAAAACCTTGTCTTGTTATGGCTAATAGACCTACGTGCATATTTTCTGCATGTATATCTGTCATAAGTATTTTGACAAATGGGTTGGCATAAGGCAATAATATTGGATGTTTGGCGTCATATGGTAGAGAGGATGCTTCCAACCGTCCTCCTACACGCACGAGCTTGTTTTGATCTAAGAAAACTGATAGACCAATTAATTTGCTTCTTGCATTCGGCTCCTTGTACTTCTCTAAATGAAGTATGTCAGCTTTGAATTCTTGTTCTTGAATATACTTTAGAATAAGTTGAGTAGCGTTGTCTAATTCTGCTACTGTCAACGACCAGATTGTTTTGTCAGGTTTTAAATGTGACCGTCTCAATTCATGTATTTTAGGGAGAAATTGGCCATTCTTTATTAATCCAATGAAGCGAAGACAATACGCTGTTATCCTCTTAAGCTTGCCAAAGGAATTTGAATGTTTAATTTGTTCAAACACTCCTTTCGGCTCTTCTGCATTTATCAACAATGATGCCTTTTTCCTTTCTTCTAGAGGCGGGCTCTGACTTGCATATGGTGGTGGCCATATTGATTCCTTACCACTTAGAAATCTTGGACCGTAGAACCATAAGCTGTGTTCTTGTAACTTTTCTGGGGTAATTCCTCTCGATAACACATCTGCTGGATTCTCGTGTGAACAGACGTGTCGCCACTGTATGCTGCTGGAGAGTTGTTGAATATTTGCCAGACGACGACCGACGAATACTTGAAATGATTCGGGATTTGAGTTAATCCAATCAAGTACAATTTGAGAGTCTGTCCAGAAATGTGTTGTTCCTCCTTCAATACATAAGTCGGATTTTACTCGGTTGGAAAGCTCTGCAGCTAATAGCGCTGCACATAGTTCGAGTCGAGGGATGGTTAATAAGCGTATTCCTGAAGATGTTTTCGCGACTGGTGCTACTCTCGATTTGGAGCATAATAGTCCAACTACTATAATGCCATCATCGTAAGTGGATCTTGCATAGACTGCGGCACCATAGGCCTTCTCGAATGCATCAGCAAATGTATGAAGTTGCACTGACGTAGGAACCCTTTTAGCAAATACATGCCTTGGAATTTTAATCCGATCTAATGATTGCAATTGTTCTCGATACGTACACCATCTGGTACACATTTCTATTGGAGGGCGGCATGCCAATCGTATTTAAGTTCCCATAATTATTGAAGAAACAGTTTAGCCAGGATTACAACTGGTGTAATAATACCAAGAGGATCAAAAAGTTTTGCTATTTCGGATGCAACTGTTCTTTTTGTTACTCGTTTTTGCGGTTCGCACTTGACCTTAATGCAAAATATGTCTGATTTTAGTAGCCATGTTAAACCAAGAGTTTTGACGAATTCTTCATTATTTCCTTCGTCAAAATGGATTTCCTGATCCTCAAATGGAACATCTTTTAGCAACTGTTTGTGGTTTGCGCTCCATTTCCGTAATATGAATCCAGCTTCTTGAAGTAATGCTGTTAATTGTGTCTGAATGGCCTTTGTCATCGTTAAATTGTTTGCACCTGTCATCGCGTCATCTACGTTAAGAGAATAGTTTCCGAATGGTCAAGATTTCATATTTATGCATGATTCAGCACCATGTCATAAAGCGAAAAGCGTAACCAAGTTTTTGGATGAAAACAAGATCCCAGTTTTACCTTGGCCTGGCAATTCTCCAGACATGAACCCCATTGAGAATCTATGGGAGATTACCAAGGGGGAAATAGCCAAAGATGTGATAACCAACAAGGAAAAACTTATAGAAAAACTGGAAAATGTTTGGCATCACAATCCCAAAATACAAGAAAGTGCTCAGCGGTGTATAGAAAGTATGCCCAAGCGTATTAAGGCACTCATTGCGTCAAAAGGGAATGTTACCAAATATTGATTAGTTTAAGTAGTGCTCTCTTCTGTTTAGTTTTTTTTAACAAAATATTGAATTCTTTTATTTAATTTTATAATTATTATTATTCTATTATAATACATTGTCAAACACATTTTTATTTCATAAAAAAAACTGTGTCTTTTCACTGAACTGGAATCAAATGCATCAGAAATACAATTTTTCGTTACTGTCCCTAATAATTTGGCAACCCACTGTATATAGAAGTCCCTCTGAAGTGCGGCTGAACCCAATGGATAGGTAACCTTGTAATCTTGAGCTAGCCTTTGTAGACATTTAGTAGCCAAGTATGGAGCTGATGTTGTTCCGTAGGTCACTGTATTGAGTTGATAGCATTTGACCGGTTGCTTTGATTCTGCTCTCCACCAAATCAGATGAAACCTTCTGTCTTCCGGATGTAAAATTATCTGCCGATACATTTTTTGAATATTGGCCTTAATGACATACTTTGGCAGCCTAAAACGCATCAAAATTGCAAATAGATCATCCTGGATAGTTGGACCTGAATACATTATGTCATTTAAGGAAATGTTTGTGGAAGTCTTCGTTGATGCATCAAAAACTGCTCTTAGCTTGGTACTGCTGCTGTCTGCTTTAATAACCCCATGATGTGGCAAAAAATAATGCGGATTTTGAATGGAATTGTAGTCGATTTCTTGCATATGACCAAGGTTAATGTATTCGTTCATAAAATCAATATATTGCTGTTTAAGATTAATATCCCTTGTGAATCGCCGTTCTAATGCATAGAACCGGCTCAGTGCTATGTCAATGGACGCACCCAGCTTTGCCGGCTCCATTGCGAAAGGTAACCTTACAACAAACCTTCCCGCTGCATCCCTTTTGGTTGTTTGATCAAAAAGTTCTTCGCAGCGTAGCTCTACTAATGTATTTTTGGATATATCCTCTGGTAGTTTTTCAATTTCCCAAAACTTCTCTATCGCTTGCTTAAGAGACTCATCCTGTGTAAATATACCGCAAGTTGAAACTGAAGATGATGCCTTGCTGATACTACCCGTGACAATCCACCCAAGAAGGGTGTTTTGAAGTAGTGGAAGCCCTTTTCCTAGCTGAATTTGCCCAATACATAAAAGTTGATGGTAGTGTTCTGCTCCGATAAGTAGATCAATGCGGTTCATTTTATTAAATTGTTGATCTGCCAACTTGATGTTCTTTGGTATTGGCCAAGTAGAAACATCGAACGTTTGTGAAGGTTGTGGGGATACTATTTGAGGTAATATAATAGCTTCTATCCTTGTTGAAAAGTTTGTTACGTTGGATAAGAGTTCGAAATTCGATCTGAGATGTGTTTGCCGTTTTGATTGCCCGATACCATGAATGACCATTGGGCTCTTTGTTAGTGGCATCTCCAGTTTACGCATCATTCTCTCTGTTATTATATTTACCTGCGAGCCAGAGTCCAGGATAGCACGACACTGTATAATAGCTCCACTGTTACTTATCAGCTTCACTGACACAGTGCTTAGGAAAACATAACCTTCCTTTGTATTATTGACACCTGCCGTGAGTGAAGTGCTGGCTCGAGAGCCGATGCTTGATAGCAAGCGGGTTGCATGTGGACTAGTAATACAAGAAGACGTCGTAATTTGCTGACTTGTTGTCGAGTCGCTTAGGTTAGTGGAGTTTGATGCATCATTACTCTTAACAGTTGATGTGTTTAACGTACTCGTACTCTTTCTGTCGGCCAATGAACCCTGAACAGTATTTTCCAAATGTAATAATGTATTATGCTTTTTCGAACATACTTTGCATCCTCGAGATGAACATTTTGACGATGTGTGTCCATCCCTCAGACAATTAATGCAGCCTTTCCATTGCTTTACAAATGCCAACCTTTGTGATGGTGTCATTTGCAAAAATTTTATGCACGCGAATAATTGATGATTCTCCTTGCAGCATTTGCATGAATGTGAATTGTTTGTGGTTGATGTTGTAGCGAGAGATTTTTGATAAGGTAATCGCCTTTTTAAATCATCAGTGGGCCTGGATTTTCCTACTAGTAACTCCAACGACTGGAATCTTGTCTCCAAAAATTCGAGAAATTCCTTTAACATTTGAAGTTCTCTAGGCTGTTTGAGAGACTGCTCTCACAATGTGTGGGTATTTCTGTCTAATTTTTTTACTATGATGTGCAGGAGTATTGGATCCCATGATAAGGTGTCGATTCCAAGACCATCTAATGCTAGCAGACATTCTTGAGTAATGTCATGAAGTGATTTAATTGAAGACACGCTTTCAGTCGTTGATGTTTGTTGAGTAAGAAGTTTGTTAAGGACAGCGTTAACTAAAAGACGTTTGTTTTGATATCTTTCTTTAATAAGTTTCCAGGCTGCCTCATAATTTGCTTCAGTGGAAGCCATGTGGCAAATCAATCTCTCTGCTTCACCGGACAAGCTTGTCTTTAGAAAATACATCTTCTGACATTTAGCGATGGGCTTGTTGTGTATCAGTTCCGTAAAAAGGTCAGAGAATTGCCGCCATTTCATATAATCTCCATTAAACGTTGGTATGGTAATGTATGGTAGTTGAAGTTCAATAGTAGGGCTCCTTAAGTTGCTACCGACAGTGGACTGTGGCTGTATCTCTTTAGATAATTCATACATTTGGATAAGCTTCAGTTGCGTTTTATCTTCTAAGGCGAAATATTGTTGTGCATTGTATCCATCCAGTGCCGGATTTGTAGACCGCTCGTATATCTGATTATGCAGCCGTTGGATTTCATCCCAATACCGCTCTACGGATCTTATCTTTATTATAAAATATTCTTGTGATTTTTGAGTCAAATCTCCAGATAACCCATGAAGCGCATGTTGCAGTGCTTCAATTACCGCTTGCTGCCTTCTAATCAGTCCAGCTATGTTTGTAAGATCATTTGGTTGATATGATTACCGTGCCTTGACTGGAGGTGGTTTTGATACAACCTCTTGCTGCTGGGTATTATCACCTTGAGCGACATCTTCTTGAGGATCATCCCGACCACTATGGGCAATAGGGATGTCATCATCTTGTATGATCTTCAGTTTTTGCAGGATTTCATTTCTTGCTAAATAGAAATCCTCTTGCACTTGATTGTAGTATTCATTAGCGAGATATGGATGAGAAAGCTCATCACCATGATCAATACGGATAATGTTGTCGGTTTTCTCAAAATCGTCCCAAAGTTGATTGAGACTCTTAAATCGAGCTGTGTACAACTCTTTTGTTCGTCGATGCATTGGTTCCTTCTTCAGATTTAGCTTAATCCGTAGAATCTCCGCTCCTGTTTCCTCTTGCTGTGATGTTAACTTGTCCATGATAATTGTACGAGTATGTGCTCTATATGTGGATTGTAGAATATATGCTCTGAATGTCGATTATCGTTGGAATGTTGATTGTTGAATACCAGTGTCTAGCCCTGGTATACGCTTATTGTACTTGTGTTGATTGTTGTATGATATTAAAAAAATACCAGTGTTTAGCCCTTAATTAGCAGATTAGTCCAATTTGCTCCTTACCGCTGGTGGGGGGAAACAAAAAAAAAACTGATCACGTCGGGGTCACCAAAAAATGTAACGGTTCTTTTACCGTTATGTAAATTAACAGACCAAGATTCTTGTATCTTGACTGTTAGTGGTATTGCTGATGGTACACCAGAACACCCCAAAGAATGAGAGAAAATTTTGCAGCTCCAAGCAGACTCACTTGGAATAACAAAAAATAAGTCTTCAACAACTGCTTGATAATCTCTGAAAAATCAGTCTTTATTTCGACACTATTTATACAAAATTATAGCTTAGCCTAGCATAAAAATTGATATTAGACAAAACAAAAAAGAAAACTTATTCTAATACAAAATTATTCGTACCTACATTGCTTACGCCGCAAAATTCAAAGATAAATTTTAATATAGAAACAAAAAAAAGATATTCTATCGTGAGTATCAGGTGTATGGTGCATTGTGCGACGTGCATACAGGGTGTATCATGTGGGTTATTTATTTTTATTTTTATTTTAAATTGTGAGTGTGCATTTATAAAATTAGTTCTTAAGACTAAACAATTGGTTTGACGTTTTATATTCGCATTTGAATTAGAATTTATTTTGAAGTGGAAATATTTGAATTTAATTAAAAATGATTTCGAGTTCCGTTATTCCTTCTTTCGTCCAATTGATGCAATGCGCTCTTTTATTTTTATGTTCTTCTATGATATTGTAGAGTGGGTATATAGTTTAAAATTGAATGGTTATTTTACATACCAATATCAGCAAACGCCAATACTCCTGGCACTCGAAAGTCAAAATAAACAAAATCAGCTGAGATTGTTTTCTTCAGTTTGTACATACAATATAAAACGGTGATGGCAATACTCTGAAGTTAGCACTCTTTGTTGGGACACACTACTCGTAGCTGTGCGAAACCTTGAATAGTTTTTCCAATTGTTATGTTTCAGCAGCTGTCTAAGTTACCAATGACATCCAGCAGTCAAAATATTCAGTAAGGTTTGCCATTTCATCATGCATCGTTTTACGTTTAATTATTAAAAAATATTTTGTAGTTGGATTTGGGTCTACATCCGTATAAGATTGTGCTGATCCAAGTATTGGAGCCGGTCTACCATAGACAAGGCTGTGAAATTCTCTTATTAGGCACTGGAAATTGACCGCCGCGATCATGCGATTCGACACCACTCGATTATTTTCTCTGGGGTTACGTCAAGTCCTTAATCTACTCTAACAAGCCAACCACTTTGCACGAGCTCGAGGTCAACATCAGATGCACTATTGCCGGAATAACCGACCGCTTGAAGCATTGCCAGCGAAGTTGAGCGGCCATTTGAATAATTTGCTATTCCACAAATAATGGCATGAACCTAGCTTCGAAATAAAGCCAGAATCAATTTTATACCTCACACCTTTATTGTTTTATTAAAATAATTTTCTCATCGTTCTTATCTGGTCGCCTTAACTTTAAATTGTTCCAGGCGTTACGTAAAATTAATACTTAAAATTAATGTAAAAAAATGCATGAAACTAGCTTTATCTTTTGCCTTTTACACAGGTAGTTGTTTGAATGCAACATTGACGAAAAACACATTTTCACTGCAATGTGTTTCAATAAATTATAATGAAGGTAAAGAAATTTCTTTAAAATTCATGAAAATTAAATAATGCTTATACAATTTCTATACATTAAAATTTAGCTGCATACTAACACTAAACTCGACTTTTAAATTCGTACTTAACCCTTATCCGGGCAAAGTGTATCTAATGGACACACTACTTAGTATGTGTTTTTGTGATATTTAAAAAATGAGATAACATTTAGACCTGTCGATTTGTGACAAGAAACAAGTATAAACACATTTTTCTAGCGTAAACGGACAGCAGTGTCTATTGGACACATTATTGCTTTGATTTTAAATTCTCTTTCGTTGTTCTTTCTACGGAAAACAGATTTACTATAAATAAAGGGATTTCCAATAGGGACTTGACAACTTTGAATTTAATTTGTGAACGCACTCTTTCACTAATCATCAAACTGTCACTGTCAATTTATTCAGTAAACTCAACATTTTCTTCATGGTAAAGTACACGATCGAGCAACGTCTGCAAATTATAATAATTTTCTACCGAAATTCGGAGTCGGTGACTGCAACTTTAAGAGCGTTAACTCCAATTTTCGGTCGTAATTCTCGCCCTAGTAGACAGGCAATAACAAGTTTAGTGCAAAAATTTGAGTTTACATATTCGTTGTGTGATGCTGCCGTGTCAGTGAGACAACGGGTTGGTCGAAGTGTCGAAAATGTCGCTGCCGTTCAGGCGTCCGTAGCAAACGATCCAAATCACTCAATTCCACGGCTTTCTCAAGAATTGGGCATCGCTCAGACCACATTATGGCGTATTTTGCGTAAGGATCTTAGTTTACCCCCATTCAAGATCAAGCTGACTCAAGAATTGAAGCCGATGGACCATCTGAAGCGACGTACGTTCTCCGATTGGGTTCTGGAGAAGATGCGCCAAGATGATGAATTTCATCGAAAAATCATCTTCAGTGACGAAGCTCATTTTTGGCTCAATGATTTTGATTTTGGTGGGGGCGAACGCCCCCATTTATTCGGCTTAATACAAGCTATAACTTACAAATTAAACTTAAACTAAAACTTAAAACTAAGGTTGGTTGGAGTGGTGCAGGAGAACGGATTTGAGGTAGGGAGTGGTGCGGTGGAAGTCAAAGACGGTAGAGTTTGAGTTGATTTGACGTAGCATACGGGAGATTGGTTCGTTCGCGCCATAGGAGGTGTGGTGGGTTGGTAGATAGAAGAGTCGAGGGGTACGTAGATTACGAGGGTTAGTGTTGAGGAAAATCGAGTTGTGATGGGACGCGCATTCAACGTAACCTGAAAGGAGTCGATGAATGAAGAGAAAGTCTGCTGCATCTCTGCGATCTTCAAGGGTGTTTAAGTTGATAAGGTTGAGACGGTTTTGATAGGGGGGCAGATTAAAAGGATCGTCCCAGGGCATGCCTCGAAGAGCAAATCGAAGAAAACGGCGCTGAATGCTTTCAATTCTCGAGATATGAACACGATGATATGGGGACCATACTTGACTGCCGTACTCTAGGAGGGGGCGAACAAAGGTAATATAGAGGGACCTGGTCGCGTATGGGTTGGTGAATTCTTTGGACCACCGTTTTACAAAGCCTAGTGCAGAGTTGGCTTTGAGGATTATCTCATCCATATCTAAACGGAAGTTGAGCTCGCTGTCACACAAAATGCCGAGGTCGCGAAGAGACTGTACGGAGGAGATAGGTTGGTTATGGAGAAGATAGAGTCGGGGAGGAGATTGGTTCCGCTTATGTGAGAAGGTGATGGATTGGCATTTGGCGATGTTAAGTTCCAAAGAATTTTTGAGGCACCAGATCGAGAAACTATCAAGATCTTGTTGAAGGAGGAAAGAGTCATGGGGAGAGGAAATGGTTTTGAAAAATTTCGTATCGTCGTGTTTGTTTGATCGTGTTTGATGATCATATCGAGATCATTTATGGTTAATATAAAAAGAAGGGGACCGAGATGGCTGCCTTGTGGAACTCCAGAGGTGGCCAAAAATGGAGCGGACTGGGCTGACCTAAAACGAACACTGTAAAAACGGTTTTCGAGGTAAGAGGATATCCATTTTAACAATATGGGTTCAAAGCCGAGGGCAGACAATTTAAAGATAATTAACCGATGACAGATTTTATCGAAGGCTTTGCTAAAATCGGTTGCAACTACATCGACTTCATTGCCATTCTCTAGGGCAGAGAGGGCAAAGGATACGAATTCAACGAGATTTGTGGTAGTTGACCTACCCTTTAAGAAGCCATGTTGTCTAGGGGAAATAAGTAATTTGCATTGGAAGCTTAGAGCTTCATACAAAGTACTTTCGAAGAGTTTGGGTATATGGGAGAGTTTAGCGATGGGACGATAGTTGGTTATTTCATTCTTTGATCCTTTCTTGTGGATCGGGGTTATGAAGGAGGTTTTACAAACCTGAGGAAATTCTCCTTGTGAAAGGTATAGACGGAAGAGATTAGAAAGGGCAAGGGAAAGAGAGGAAGAACATTTTTTAAGAAATATGGCAGGGAGGCCATCTGGGCCGGGTGTGAATTCGTCATTGAGTTGGTGTAATTTATATTCGATATAAGACGGGTCCAAAATATGAGAGAGAAGTGGACCATTGGAGAAGTTAGGTAGGTACCCAAAATAGGATGGATCTGGTACAAAGGAGTCGTTGGTGAAGGATTGTTCAAAAAAGGTGGCAAATAGGTTGGCAATGGTGAGTGGGTCGGTTGATGACCTGTTGTTGAAAGAGAGGGAAGGAGGGTAACCATCGGACTTTCTTTTGTAGTTAACAAATTGGAAAAAGGACTTAGGGTGGTTTATAAGGTTGACTTGAGCATTGTTAAGGTAGCGCTGGTAAAGGGAATCGTAAAGTTCGGTGAAATGAAGATAAGCACCAAGATAGTTGGAATAGTCGGTAAAGGATCTGGTACGCAGGAAAACAGCCCATAACTTATTTCTCTGATTTCGTAAGGAACGAAGCTTGCGATGATACCAGGGAGGACTAGTAGATGATGTTTTAAGGCGGGAAAACGGAACATAAAGGGAAAAAGAATTAAATATTTCTTTATAAAAAATGGATAAGGCATCATTTAAACTTAGGTTGTGAAAGTTAAAGAGGGATCGGCTGAGATATTCACTGATTTTGTGAAAGTTTGTTTTATGAAAGTCGTGGGATGAGAGAGTTGTGGGGGGAGTGGACTGGATTGAAGAGTTATGAAAAAATGAAAGTAGAAGGGGGGGGATGGTAGTTATCGATTATTGAGAGAGATAGGGGACAAAGTGAGACTGAGGAGTTAATTGGGTCTGTTGTGAAAATAAGGTCTAATTGCCTGCCCATATAATTGGATATACCACTGACTTGGCATAGACTTGAGTCTGTTAAGCGATCTAAGAAGAGGCATTCCTTAGCTGAGTTGGCATTTGAAGCGATGAAAAACGATTGATCATCTGATGGGGTCCACTGTAGCTGAGGAAGATTAAAGTCGCCCAAAATAAGGATATCATCAATGGGATCTGACAGGTCAATTAAATGATCGATCGCATCAATAACAAATTGGTAAGATTCGATAGGTTGAGCTGGTAGGATGTAGCAACATATAACGTAAAGGGACTTGAGAGGCAGTGATATTTTTAATGCGACAACGTCGGCTTTAGAGGATGAACAAATTGTAATGGGGGAAGAGTTAAGGCTGTTGTCCATCGCCAGTAGGACGCCTCGACAGGGGGAATCTTTATTTGTGCGGGTAGGATCGTCGTCGCGGAAAACATTAAAAGTAGGAGGGAACAATTCCTGGTTCTTTATGTCGGGAATCAAATTGGTTCGGTCAAGGCGTAAATATCAATGGGTTCGTCAATAAGCAAAATATGCGTTATTGGTCGGGTGAAAATCCACATGTGCTTCATGAATCACCACTTCATCCACAAAAAATAACTGTTTGGTGCGGTTTGCATGCCGGCGGCGTTATTTTGCCATATTTTTTGGTTGACGATAACGATCGTCACGTTACTGTGAATGGTCAGCGTTATCGCGCCATGATCACCGATTATTTTTGGCCCAAATTGGAAAAAATGGACTTGGACGACATGTGGTTTCAACAGGATGGTCCCACAAGCCACATAGCACACGCTACAATCGATTTATTGAAGAGTAAATATGGTGAGCGTGTTATCTTAAGACATGGGCCAGTCGATTGGCCACCTCGTTCGTGCGATTTAACGCCGCTTGACTATTTTCTGTGGGGCTACGTTAAGTCATTGATTTATGCCAACACTGCGACGACGTTGGAAAAGCTCAGAGCCAACATTGAACGCGAAATAGCGGCCGTTTCGGCCGAAATGTGTGGCCGAGTCGTTGAAAATTGGGTCCAACGAATCGACCGCTGCAAACGTGCCCGCGGTGGCCATTCATAAATATTTTGATTGTACTTCAAGCTGATAATAAAGTTTTTTAAATATCTCAAATGGTTTGCGTTTTATTTAAAAAAAATTTGTCAAGTCCTTATTGGAAAACCCTATATATATTGCCCAACAAAATATTTACCGTTACCGTATAATAGAGCGTTGTCTGAAAGAGAAGTAGAAGAAATTTTCGCTAATTTATCTGATGATGATAATTTTGACGATATTCGCTCTGAATCTGATTCTGAATTGGATAATACTGCCCTTGCAAGCGAAGTCGGAGATGAACAAATCGCGAACATCAATGATAATATGGAAGAGACGGATGTGTGGTTGAATCACAAGAACGGCAACAAACTAGCTCCTATTCCTTCTGATCGCATTCGGGCACATAATATAATTAGAGGTGTCAAGTCGTTGCTCAAAGTAAATCTTCCACCAAGACAACAAGTTTATGACCCGGTGGACGCTTTTTATTTATTTGGATCCTGAAATTGTTAATGAAATAGGTCAATGTACAAACCAAGAAGGTTTTCGAGTCTTGACAGAAGAAAATTGGAAGAACGCAGATAGTGTTGAGGTATATGCATTTTTTGTTTTGCTGCTGACTGCTGGGCATCTCAAACAAAGTACAACCAGTTACGATGTTTTATGGAATCCTGTGTATGGTCCTCCAATTTTTGAGGCCACAATGGGCTTGAAGCGCTTTAAGTAGTATTATAAATTTTTACGGATCTCATAGAAACATAACATTTGACAATTATTTTATTTTTTACTATTTACGAAACCAAACACAACTTCGGAAGTGCCTTCCGCGCGTAAAAAAGAAGATGCTATATATGGCCTTCTTCAAGTTCAAGGACACAGAAACAAATTTGTGATATCTGCAAGAAAAACGTATACAATCATCACAGCGCCAGGTCCCAAATTTGCTCAAATTTCTAAATACCTAAACTAACTGTATTTAAAAAAATATAAAAGTACTAAAACAAAACAAAACTATATTATTTCCTATACAATTAAAAAAAAAAGTATATCATATAATTCGATATCTTCACAAATGTGTCTACCGGACACATAGGTCCGTTTGTGTAAGTAATATTCTTTGCCCGGACAATTGTTAAGCTGTATATTTAATTTGCTATTAGTAAGGCACAATGTCACAATAAGTTATATATTAATTTAAATCTATGAAAATACAATTAAGAAAAAATTAAAAAGCTAACTGCCAGAAGTTGTCAAGAATCACTCTGTCTGGCATGAGCAGCGTTTAGTATCGCGTGTGTTGCTTTTAAGTCCAACAGATGGTGCCGTTTTTTTTACAAAAAAAAAACATACATATGTATATAAAAACACGCGCGCATTCGAATGCAACGTTATGTCAAAGTTTCAGCGCAATCAGCGAAGAACTTTCGGAGACTTACGATTTTGAACAAACGAAGATTTACATTGTTATTTATACATTATGGATAGATATTTAGTTTCCAGTTCAACGTTAATCTTATCTTCACATGTGACCCGCTCCTTCTCCTACTACCTACACTATACTAATGTACTAAACAGTGTATGTATACGGTGGCCAGATAAAACTCGAATCGTGATCAGAATCTTTCATGAGGTACCATTTGCATCCATGTAATGTGATGATCATGTGAGGTATGCTTAATCTTACAGAGTAAATACGAGGGCGGGTCAATAAGTCCGTGACTTTTGGAATAAAACACAGATTTTTTGATAAAAAAATAATTTTATTTTTCAACGTAGCCTCCCTTGAGCTCTATACACTTTGTCCAACGCTTCTCCAATTTTTTAATCCCTTCCAAAAAAAATGATTTGTCGAGGTCCTCAAAATAGGCCTTTGTTTGCGAGATGACTTCATCATTGGAGTCAAATCTTTTTCCACCAAGCCATTTCTTCAGGTTTGGGAACAAGAAGTAGTCGCTCGGAGCCAAATCTGGAGAATAGGGTGGATGAGGGAGCAATGCATAGCCCAATTCATGGATTTTTGCCATGGCAACTGCACATGTGTGCACCCTTGCATTGTCTTGGTGGAAAAGAACTTTTTTCTTGAGGTCGGTTTTTTTTTTTTTCAAATCGTCATTGAATCGGTCCAATAAGTTAGCATAATATTCCCCATTGATTGTTCTTCCCTTTTGAAGGTAGTCAATGTGGATTATCCCGCGTGCATCCCAAAAAACAGTCGCCATAACTTTATTGGCTGACAAACCCACCTTGGCCTTCTTTGGCGCCGATTCACCCTTAGAAACCCACTGTTTTGACTGTTGTTTGTTCTCTGGTGTGTTGTGGTGGATCCATGTTTCGTCCACGGTTACAAAACGGCGCAAAAACTCCTCCATATTGCGATTAAACAACGCCAAACCTTTCTGTGAAGTGAAGCACACGAAATTCACTTTTTTCCATTTTCTCCTCAAATTAGTGAGTAGTCTGATAAAAGTAGCTGTCAAACACAAACTAACTGACGCAGCAAGTTTAAATTTTGACAGGAGTCAACTGACAGATGCCTGTTGACAGAAGCAGTGTTGCTGTTTCAGTAAAGAGGTCAGAAATTCAAAAAGTCACGGACTTATTGACCCGCCCTCGTAACTTGCGGTTTATTGACTTTCCAGGTCAAAAACTTTACTGATGGCCACTGAGGCTGTTAACGAGTCGTAACCAATCCACAGCTGGATTGGTCAAGTACTTAAATGCCTCGCAGGGCAAATCTCTCAAAACTTACTCCTGTCGTATTGAACTTCTCATAAGACTGTGCTCTATCGTCAAAGTATCTGGCGCAGCCTTGCGACAATACATTGAACTAACTAAAATCTTTTTGAAAATCGTAAAATGATTTTTCTCTGATTTACGTATTTTGTTTGTATTTTTTTTATTTGCAGTTACATATGTTGGACTTCAACTAAACTGAAATTGTCTTAAGGACAATCTGCAGGTAAGAACTGTTTGCTTAGAGAAATATAAACCAGAAATTTAAATGCTGATATTTTACTTTTTACAAAAAGCAGCGTTGTTTTATATTGTCCCTTGAATCATGGCCCGAGCACGACTGAAATGGTTTTCCAATAGCGATAAAAGTGAAGCCGCTGTGATTGGAAGTATGGTGAAGGATGCAGAATTGTAAATTTCGCTTAGATCGCCAGAGTTTGGCTTTTATCTGTTCACTATGTGGAAGATTTTGCGCAAAGATTTAGACTTACATCCGTATAAAATTCAGCTGCTGCAAGAACCAAGGCTTGGACACAAGGGTCACTGAGTTTCAGCAGAGCATTACTATAATCTTCAGTTGGTTTACCGACGATATGTAGACATTTCGAACCATCTTCCCCGATTCATTACTTTTTCTGTTCGTCTAATATCGGTTTCCGTCAAATCAGTCGTCTCTTCTTCGTGCACCAGAGAGAATGTTATTCCTCCTTAAGTAACGCCTGAAACACATGTCCAGATATTCTGCCTGCAGCGCTGTGTGCAATTCTGCGCGTAAAATATATATGCGGATGGGTACCTGGAGAGAGTTTTCATTCGTTCATAATTCGTTCGATAATTGATACCATCTTTGTGGTGCAGCCTTACAAATCTTAGCTCGTTCGCCTGTGCTTCGACTTCTATTGCTTGTCGCAAGCATGGTAAGTGGGCTTGCCTTTTGTTCATTTCCGCCATTTTCCTGTCATCGTTCTGCCATCGCCTTTTTGTTTTCTCGATTAAGACCGCAAAATCATGAAAAACTCAATTCAGCAAAGTTCTGTTTAGAATAATTTATTATGTATATCGGATTCATATTGTCGTAAAACGTTTACTGATTCGAAGCCTTTACTCATCATTACGTTCCAGTTTGTAATACCTAATTCATTTTACCTTAACATCATTATGATATTTCTCTCCCTGGAAATCGTCGAACTCTGACACCAGATCACTCCAATCCACTCCACACAAACCATTACGCACTTCTGAACTCAGGTTATGGCCGAGTTCACTACAGAATTATAAAACGTAAGTGCAACTCAAAGTGACAGCTGTCAATCGTGCTCTGTAGCTTGATGCGCATGTCAAAGAAGATGTTTTAGCTCAGTTGATGGAGATTCGCAGTTCTAATAGTGTTATCTGATGAGTGGTTAGCTGCAAATCGTTTAACTTGCCTATAATTTCAATTTAAGTTGAGTTGTTGATTGAAGAAAAGAATTTCAGTGAGTCGGCTGTGGTCACTGCTACGGCTGAAGCAAACCAAATGAATCTATATCCAGACATACTGACATACCATCAGCATAAAGTAACTTGTAAAACATGTTCTTTACGCCTCTAATTTTGACCTTGACAGGCCTCTTGTGTAATCTCGTTTTTGGGCAAGCTCTTGGTTTGAGTATTACCACCTCAACGTACGATAAGATCTACCTTTCTGATTTTACAAGCTCACCAAACTCAATAACTGCCAGTTTCTTCTATTAACTTCGAGAGTTGTACATGAAACAGCGGTAGCTGTTCTGAGGTGGTGTTGCATGATCTGTATATTTGGACTGCATGGCATCAATGTGCTTAAAGGGATTCCGTCACAACGGGAACTAATAACCTCGGCGGAAGCTACATATATCCAAACCTACTGAGCACGACCTTCTCATTACTCAAGGTCCAATTTCATCAAATTAAGGGTGTAGTAGCGTTGTGCTTGTCTTGCTTATGCCAAGATATTGGCACACTTCCTAGAAGACTTTTGATTCAAAGTCTCGTCCCTGCTCAGAGTGTAGCTCCATTGGGACCCCAAATCTGCTCACCCAGTTGTTGAATTTTTAATTTACTACGCTCTTAACATCTTGATTTGAGATCGCGAACACTTCCGGACACTTATTGAAGTAATCTATGACCACAAGGGTGTATTGGTTGCCATTAATTGTTTTGGGAAATGGGCCAGCGATGTCGATTGCTATTTGATCGAACGGGGCTCCGACATTTTATTATTATATTTTTCTCTGTGGCTTCACTTTTGGGCCGCACATGTTATACACTTTTTGCACGAATTCTCGACATCTTGTTTTGCACTTCTCCCAATATCTTGTTAATTCTCAAGAGACCTTCCAAGGTTCCGTCATGTATTGCATGGAGCTCTTCCCTGACTCTGGACCGTGGAGCGATTAACTGCATACAAGATGTTATTCGATGTGCTCTTTACCACTTTCTCTTTAGCAAACCATCTTGCACACAAAGCGAGTCGTACTGAGCCCAATACGCCTTCAGAGTTTTGTTTGGGTCCTTTCCTCGTGTTACTTCCAGACCAGTATTGGTTCTATGTCACTGTTTGCATGCTGGGAGGAACGAATTTCACACAGACATACTGACTCAATCCCGATCATTTGGATAGTGGCCTGTTCTTTCGCTTCTTTACGGTTGCAGTGTTCACATTTGGCTCCGCACAGTCGACGAGAGAGAGTATTAGCGTTTGGGTGAAGTTTTCCCTTGCGATGTTAAACTTCAAAGTCGGAAAATTGCAATTACTCGATGCAGCTCGCAACTTGGTATTCAAGGTTCTTAAATTGTAGTAGCCATTCCAGAGCTGCGTGGTTAGTGCGAGAAATTAACTTTTGTCCACAGAGGTACTTATGGAAATGCTTCGTTGTCAGAATTAAAGCCAAAAGCTCATACCGAGTTACGCAGTAGATCCGTTCAGGCCTGGAGATTACCATATGGAACCACTTTCTATTGACCCTCCTGAACTTGCGAGATCACAGCTCCGACCCCAACGATTAACTTTTTTCCGGGTGTTGGGTAACCCAAGATGAGTTAAGTTCTTAGAATGCTTTTTCACACCCTCCAGGACAGCTCAACTGCCGGGCTTTTTCCGTAAGTTGATGTAGGCTCTGCAATACCAGCAAAATTCTTTACGAACCTTCTGTAATACGTTACAAGGCAAAAAAAGCTTTTGAATTAGTATTTATCTTTGGGGACAGGCCAACTTCTCACCGCTTCGATTTTGGCAGGATTCGTCCTTACTCCTTTTGCCGATATAATGTAACCCAAATATTTTATTTCCGGGCGGAACAAGGCACACTTTTCTAGGTTCAGCTTTAAATGAGCGCTCCGCAGCCTCTCAAACACTTCAGGTAGATTTTTGCGATGCTCCTCGAACGTCTTACCTATGACGAAAACGTCATCCAGATGCACTAGGCAAGTTTTTTACGTGAGCCCTTGCAATGTACGTTCCATTAATAGCTCGAAGTTGGCCGGGGCACTGCATAGTCCAAACGGCATCACAGTGAACTGCCAAAGACCGCTTCCTATATTGAAGGCCGTTTTCTCACCTGCCAGTAACCGCACTTCAGGTCAAGTGTTGGGATCCATTTCGCTCTAGAAAGCGTATCCAAAGTATCGTCTCTGTTGTGGGTAGCTTTCCTTTTGACAGTGGAAAATAGCGTTTGTGATCATATCCGCGTTGTTACCGAGGAAATATAATAACTAGTTAAAATTCTAAATAAACACTTAAGTCCTCTTCAATTGGCTTTCTCATATATCGTTCGTTAATAATTTTTTTTTCTCTAGATGTATAGCCGACGATCTTAAAGAAATGAATATATCAGATCCGCAGATCTATGTATTGTAAACTAACCATAACACCTCAACAGTCAATCAAGAAACCAATCTCTATCTTGAAACTCTTGGGGTATGACTCCCATGTCTAAAGATATGTGCCTTACATTCAAGACCTCTAACTTTAATTTTACCCTTTATTCCCGTCGCAGTCAATATCGCTGGAATCTTTTTGCCATTCACCCAAGTGGTTTGTTGAAAATTCTTCATATACAATTGCGCCCAGATGACGTATGAGTGTACCAGTTGCTAAGGCTTATAAATACTATAACAAGCGTTGAAGGGTTGATAACCATTTCCTGTGGCACTCAGGTTATTAAAGGCGAATGCTTCGTCGGGGTGCATTATCATTTAATGTAGAAGACATGTTTATATTTTATGATGAAACTAAACTACAAAGCAACGTCCAAATTTCTGTCAAACCTCAGCCCCAGCGCTTGTCTTCCATTTTCTCAATCAGCGTAATCGAGTTAGAATCAATTCTAATCAACAGAAGATCATATACCTGAATAAAACAATCTTCCACGATCCGAAATTAAAATTCTTCCTCAAGCAATCATCATGAGGACAATGCGTAACCAGCAATGCATTGAAACGTCATGAACATTTTACCTCAGAGATTCTTTCAAAATAGTTAAATAATAATTTTCTGTATCCATTTGCCAACAGATGTCAATCCGAACTAAATACAGTAATATTCCCCGAATGCTGAATAAATTTTTAAAGTTCACATTTTCGGGTATACACAAAATTGCCCATATCCGTTCGTTATTTTCGACGCAGACTGTACCCCAGCACCAATAACTATGTGACGAAATTTCGCGAAATTCCTTGTCATTACTGACCTGCGTCATTTTTGTGATTTCATGACACAAAGTACCCGAAAACCACTCAAAATAAATCAAAATTCCCAAATCGCGCATCAATTTAAAGTGTTTTTCAAAGATATCTGAATAATTTCCACCGTTTTCCGCCTGTGGAAAAACTAATGCCGCATTTGTGTAAACATTTAAGTGTCCATTGCGTCTCTTCGCAGAAAAACCAAATTCCACCTATCATCCGTACTCTTCTCGACTTTCATAAAATCAATACATCACAGTTGCCTATCCACTCTAGCACGCACAAGCCATTCGAAATAGCTTCTGTCGATTCACAATAGTGCGCATTTATGTTTCTTTAATTCATTATATCCAAAATGGCCGTATAACTCTGTGTATGTGCAAAAGTTGTCGCCTCGAATTTTCATTTTTAAACCTCTAACAAATTGTGCAAAATTACTGTGACAGTTAATTAATCAATAATTAGTGCTTAATAGATAAAGTGAAATAATTTTAATTCGTCAAAACCCTAAATCCAGGCTATTGTGAACGGGATAATGTTGTTGTGTATTTCCAGGGTTCACAATTGACAGTAATTACAAAAAACCAAAAAGTCTAAAGGCAATAATTTATTTTTTAATAATTTTTAACAAAGGCGGGAGGTGCAGAGTGTGAAAAAATTGTGTAGAATTGTGAAGGCAAGCAGACAGATAGATACCAATACAAAGAAAACAGAAAACAATCAAACAAAACGCTGGTGAAAGTGAACATGGAGGAAATGGAAGCGTTGGTGTGTCAGGAATCTTCCGACGAGGCAGGAGGTTTGGATGCCGCTGAAGCGGAAGTAGCGGCAGCGGTAGCTGCTGCAAATGAAGATGATAACATAAACACAAGTGCCATTGACATGTTGCAGGAACATGAGTATAATAACGATGGCAGTGTTGATTTGGCGCCAGAACTGAACGTCGACGAGAATACGATTCTCCTGCCGGTTGGCGAGGAGAATGGTTTGAATGCCGACGACCCTGTCATGGCATTCAACTCCAGTGACTTCCTTCAGGTGAGTTTTTTTTTTTTTTTTTTTTTCTTTACAAAAAATGGACAACAGCTTACTAACGTTTTTTGTGTTTGGTTAGGAAGAGGAAGAGGTGCTGGATCCCATGGAGACCAATATGAGTGACGAAGAGGAGGAGGAAGAGGAACCATCGCTACATTTGACAAGGTCAAACCGTAGAACCATGGAATCAAGGAAAACACCATCACAAGTTCCGAAAAAACGCCGTGGAGCTGCTGCAGCGGTTATCAGTTACGAACAGGACGAGATTTCGGCGGAGAAGTTGCCCAAACGAAGGGGTCGCAAGCCAGGATCTAAAGTAATCAACGGACAAGTCTTCTATCCAGATGAGCAAGGACTCACCTTCACCAAGAACGTCCCAAAGGTTCCTTTGAAGGTGGAAAAATCACCAACAGTGAGACTTACCCCGAAACCCAAGGAGCGCATCGAAATTCGCACTGTGGACGAGACCCAGTGTCGTATTTGCATGTCGACCGTGGATTTACTCAGTATTTTCAAGAAGGAGCATACCAAGACCTATGCAGAGAAAGTAATGCTCATTTGTCCGACTATCAGTGTTCAGCGAAAGGATTTCTTGCCCCAGTTCATCTGTCGAGTGTGTGTGAGCAGTCTTAATGCTGCCTTTGCTTTGAAGAGTCAATGTGAACAGACTGATGCTGAATTACGTGAACTTCTCGACAAATCTATCAAAAAAGTCCGGCGACCAGTGTCAGCCACATATATGCCACCAGAGAGTGAACCCGAAGATTTCCAGGACCCTGTCCAGGATCAAGATTTTAAATTGTCCGATGCATCACTACCGTCAGCCGATGATTCCGATTCGGACTATGGTAAACCTTTGGCAAAACGGCGATCACGTCGTCACAGTAAGAAAACCTACAAAATTGGAGGCTCTCCAGCTACAAACAAGGCTGAACGCAAATCACCAGGCAAGAAACAATCCATCAAAGCAGAGCCGGAACTTAACACCAGCAAATCATCAGAATTGGAAGGTGATGCGCCCGTTGACTTTAGCAGTGGCAGCGAGGAGAATTACTCGCCACCGAAAAAGCGACGCATGAAGAAGTCAAAGTCCTTGGAGAAGGACGGCTTCACATGTCGCGTCTGTTCCGAGAATCTACCCAGCCGAGAGGAACTAAAGGAGCACAAGAAAGCCATGCATTCGCACTACGAGTGTGAACTGTGTGGTCGTAAATTCCGTGTCCAATGCAGTCTCAAGGCACACATGGAGAAACACACAAATTCCGGGGAACTGAAGTGCAACCAATGTGAGAAGCATTTCCCCAACAAAACCGAACGCAGGAAGCATATGGTCGACGTGCACAATGAGTCGCCAGCTCAGTTCGTCTGTGAGAAATGCAAGCGTGCATTTACAACCGAAGTCCGACTGATGAAACACAACGAATCACGTTGTCCTGGTTTCGATATGTCCGTCAACAAGAAACGCGTCGATTTGGAATCCCTGGCCATGGGCAAGGATCTCTTCAAGTGTGTGGCACCTCTCACCACTACCTACTGGAGTGATAGTTTCTCCGATTAAGTGACTAAACAGGAAAAACAAAAAACCTAAACTGGCGGGAAATGTTGTTTTGTTTACGATTAAAATTTGTAACTGTTCTCTGATTGTTGAGTAAAAAGGATAAGTAACAAAAAGTGGAAATACAATTTTATTATACATACATATATATCAAATGGAGTGTTGCTGGGTTTTTCTTTTTCTCCTCTCTAGCTGGTCTGATTCTTGGGGGTGGTATTCTGATTCTGCGCCCTGCAGCACAGTGTGTAGAACAAGAAATTGCTGAAAGTTGTTTCACTATTGACTTGCGCTACACAGTCGGTGATGTACTTTTGTTGTTGGGGTACTTTGGAGGTAAGTTGAGAGATTTGTTTTTGGGAGTTGACGTCATGCTTACTTCTTATCTTTTGATACCGGCTATCGCTGTCAGCAAACTCGCGAGATTAAAGCTTAGCGGCAAACCAGTCGAATTATTTAGAAGTCGCCTGGTAGGGGGATGATACCGCATGCGACGACGTGAAATGACAAGTGAAATCCAAAGCGGAAACGAATGACTGAAGATAGTGAAAGTGATACAGAATGTTGCAAGGGTTGTTACCGAGCAGTAATAGTAGTGAATGAACAATACTTTGCTAATGGAGGACAACTAGTAATCTCATTTTGCAATGTCAAGTAGCGTCTACAGGCGTTTATTTACCTATGTGTGTTGCGATAGAAATGGAAATTACAAGACTAAGGTGCCAATATATTCGCGACAGTGTGACCAGGTGATTGACAAAATCGGTTGTATCACAGTTGTCCTCTTGTTACGAATTACAAGATTGATACGATGCTCCATTAATAAAAATAACCGCGCTGAGGAGTACAGGGATCACCGGAAATATAGGTACAAATTAGAATAACTGATGCAATAGAAGAAAGCGGAAGATGTGTATGGAACCAATGTGGGCTGAACATGGGCGGAAACCTATAAAATGATTCAGTTAGCGTGCATTTTGGCCAACTGCTTCTGGGTTTGCACTCCGAGATAGTTAAAGTCACCTTCGACTTGTAAACGCCACTTTAGGCGAGGCCTTCCTCTACTGCATTGTCCCTCCGGGTAGGAATCGAGTACTCTTCGACTAATATTCATTCACTTCACATGTGCTTGTCATCTTAAGTGACGGATGTTCGCGTCGATATTGCTGTACAGCTCGAAGAGTTTTTTTGAATCACTTGAAGAATCTTGCATTCACAACGACAAAGGATATCTTGATCGACAGGACTAGCAAAATAAGAATGAAGAATCTTTGGTGTGACTTAGATGAGGTTTTAAATAGAGCCTTAAGTAAGGAAATTCTTTTCATTCCTGGGAATTTAAAGGGATACGCCGGCGAATCATTTCAATATTCAGAAACGAACATTGTGGTTAACTTACTTAGGTGGCGAACTTGGCCCTCAACTAACAAGCCTATCCAGTTATAGCCAACTCGCTTTAGTTACGCACACCAAGTCTGTTGAGGTCCCTTTCTATGATACTTGTCCCCGCCATCTAGGGCGAGGTTTCCCTGCGTTGTCCCTCCGGATTAGATTCAAAAACTCTGTTGGCCGAAACATTGGTGATTATTCTCTATACATGTCCTAGCCATCTCAGGCGACTAATGCGCAGTTTTCTGACTAGGCTGATGTCGCTGTACAGTTCGTATAGTTCGCCGTTGAATCTTTTCCTCCAAAGCCCGTCAACGCAAACGCGACCGAATATTGTAAGAATGATATTTCTCTCGGAATAACTGAGGATATCTTCATCCGCTTCCGATAGAATCCAATATTCAACGCCATAAAGTAGAACTCGGATAATCAAGGTCAATCAATATAGAGTCTCCTTGGTTGTTCGGAATAGGGCCTTTCTATACTTAATTACCTTCTTAGCCTAAAGACATATTTCTAGTGAGGTGTTGTTGGCAAAATTGACAGTAGGGTTAAGGTAGACAAAGCCCTTTTTGGCAGCTTCCGCTTCAATATTAGCGACCGCACAACTCGCTGAGTTGTGCCAATTATGACAATATCATCGCTACTAGTTGCACAGACTTTTGAAATATTTTACCTACAGTTGTTTTGCCTCCATGATGTTAAAGAAGTAACAGGACAGCTTGTCACCTTGCCTAAAACCATTTTTGACATCAGATTTCTGAGGTATGTAAGTCTTTACTGACCTTGAAGGAGCAACAAACGTTTTAAATCGTCATTCAGCACAGTTTGGCAGGGATGTCCCTGTAGTTGGGCAGTTCAGGAGTCTCCCGTCTTTAGGATCGGATAGACAATGCTAAGACCTTCGGCTTGAGGTCGGAAATGGTTCTCCTGGCTTTATCTTGTTCGGGTGGACGGAAATGTTGAATGTCTTCGTCCAGGTTGGATGGTTCATTCTGCCGGGGGATGTTATTAGTCATCGCCGTTTAACACTCTGTGTAAATAACTCAGCACCGACTGTGCGAACGGACGATTCTAATATGAGGTTTCTTTCCCAATCCTTCTAGATTTCTGTTTGGGCTTTCCTGCATGGCAGAATTTCATTTTTCTGATAGCACCTCTCTCAGACTTCGATCTCTCTCTAAGTCTCTTTTTCTTCGGAGGAGAATATGTTTTTCCCTTCTCGTCTGCTCGTAATCCTTCTCGTTCTTTTCTAGATTTGCCTGTCTGCATTCGTCATCGAACCAGGTGTTCCTTTGTTGAAGCGGGTTGTTACCGGCGACCAGCACTGGGAAGCAACGCTACGAAATTAATTGTCACGCAGCTGGCCCAATCCAAGTTATAGAACAATTAGCAGTTTCCCGACATCACTGCATTCCAAGTCGCTGCGAATTGGAATGGCTCGAATTCGTTTCTGGAGATGGAGTTGCGTAGGTAGTTTACGATGCTCCTACCAAATAATCTTTTCATTCCTATCTTTTCATAACATTTGACCGATAGTTTAAACGTCATACTTGAGTATTTTCGTTTTGTTGGCACTATTGCTTTTGTCCTCCATAGTATACCTTATGATGTCGAATCCTGGTTTGAGGCAAAACTTTATTATGCGTTCAATCACATGCTAAAAATGAAGACTATTTATCTAAGCAACTGTCGCAGTAGTAAATTTATCCGTTTACCTACTCTCCAGGCTATTTTGCCACATTAAGATGACAAACAAATCTCCTTGAACACAATCTAGGAAGTTTCTCAATTTTGTTTTGATGCAAAGGGACAGCACAGTCGGTGTGAAGATCCAAACGAGTTCCTCCTTACTATATAGCAACGTAATAATATTCAAAACAATGTCACGAGACTGCTTGCCTCGAGCTCATATTGATCTTGACAACACAGTGAACATTCCAAACAAACCCCACCCGTCCTCATCCTACAGCGTCCCATGACATCCAATCAATTGGTCTTGGTACGAATAAAATCATAAAAGAACACAATCCAATTTAATGTGTACAAGTAAATTCAACAAAAATAAATGCGAAGCAGAAATCTCGTTAGCGGATAATTTCATTGTTCAAGCAATTCGTGATTTCCATTTCCGTTCACCTGTTTGTTCGCCCCATTCTATTCATGGAAATGTAGAAATCAAGAAAGGAAATGCCAAGCACGTCTTAACATTACTCCTGTACCACAAGGATGAAACAGATGCAGGTACAATGCCCAAGGATGAAATGAAAAAAAAAAAAACAGACTAACGAGGAAATGGCAACGTTAGGATGCAACTTAACGTTCATCACGCAATTGAAATCGATTGAAATAAGGCCACATCATGTGGCAAGGATTCTCCTAGTATTGTACCTTGATGGCGCATGTTGACGGCTCAAGGAAGATAAATAGAATGATTGCTTCTTGAGCATTCCGGGAGCGTACTCTTAGTTAACCTGGATATGCATGTCTGACAAATTGAGGGCGATATTAAATGCTTTTGCTCGCATTTAATTTGGTAAAAAAGTGAGGGACATCTTGACATCACATGAACATATGGATCACTCCAGAGTCTAGAAAGTCCTAATTTGGGGTGAAGTGATATAAGTATGACACGGCCCAAAGAATCTGCCAATTCGTTGCTCAGTCATTTTTAAGTGACAGCTAGATAGAATACACGTATTCTTATGGAAGGTGGCCCATAATCCGTTGGCAGTTCACACCTTCGCGAAAGGTTTTTTACGGTAATACATCGTCGGGCCTTAGCTCGTTGTTTTCGGAGCTATCATTTTCTTCAAAGCGATCTCAGTACGTAACCAGGAGGGAGCTCAGTAAAAGAGAAGAAGATAATTTGATTACTGATATCTATCTCTTTATTATTTTACAAACTTTAAAAAAGTCGAAGTTCACAGCAAGAGCAGGACGGCATTGTTGAATGAGCCTCAGATGCTGTACTACAATGACCACATCCGCCGTGGCGTTCCATATTTATGCAATTTGACCTTGAAGTAAGCGGGAAAATTTAGCCCTGGTTTTCCATTATGTAGTTATTTTTCGTTGGTTTGCTATGTACCTATATGAGACCTGAGCAAACAGATGGTTTTGAATCTGAGTTGAAAAGAGATATATCAAGTAACACATAATCTGATGACGCGATTTTTTCGATTTCCTATCTAATTCGTCAATGGATTTAAGCATGGTTGCTTAAAGTGGGAGATAGACTGCTGGTATTGATACCATGGTATTGAAATACTACATGGTATACTGCATGTCTGTCATTACAGTACCACCCTAAAAGCTAGTATACCACGAAAAATACCTGGTATTGAGACTCGGAACGAAAATTCTGGTGGATATTTTTTGTACTTCAAACCCTATGTCAATTATATGGGAAGCTAAAATTCGGTATGGAACAAGATTAATAAATTTGTTATAGAAATGTTTGAAAAGATGTCGAGAAAAAATACGCGAGTTTCGAAATAAGTGCTTGTGAAGTGTTTAGACGGGATAGTTTAAATAGAATCGTGCTTTACAAAATGTAAACAAAGCACTTGTTAAACGCGAATAAGTTATTTTTCTTGCTACTTCTTTATTCAATATTAAGTTCGTAGTGAATAATATAGTGTTTATTTAATATATTTTTAAACAAGTCAATAAAGACAGTGAAATGCAGCTTAACATTTTCATAGATAGAATCCTATTAATGTTACAGCAATATTATTTCAAGGGTAATATTTCAGTTGCATTTCAGCAGCATTTCATCATCTTTATTGATTTGTTTAACTATATATTTAACAAAAGGACACTATATTACACAGTATTCACTAAATATTTAATGGAAAAGTAGCAACACAACAATTTCTTCGTGTTTCATAATGCTTTGTTTACATTTTTTAAATATCGATTCTATTTAAACTATCCCATCTAAACACTTCACAGGCACTTATTTCGACATTTCAACTTTATCCTTATCAGACAAAAATAAATTCTTTAACTAATTTATTTATTTTGTTCCATACCGAAATTAAACATTACATATGAATTTGCTCCCGGCAACGAACTGTCAAAAATTAGTCTAGCCGTGTGGTAAAAAAAAAATGCCAGCAACGGGCGCTGAAAGCACTTTACCGGGTGTCAATAGCATAGTTTTTTTTACAATGGATCAGAAGAGAACTATTTTATCCAAATACGAAAGAACAGAAACGTCAAAGTATACTAAATTCGCCAATCATACTGCCACGATCTGTCCGTCTATTTTTTCTTACTTCACGAAAAGTCCCACAGGAATAGATCATATCAGATTCGATGTCCTAAGAAGCCACGCAAATCGATCTCTTGACAAAATTGAATATATGTAAATATTCCTGAGGAAGGTTTTTGAGAATTGTTAGGTTTATTGCGAGAAACACTTTTATTTCGTCTGAATTAGTTGTACTGAAGCAATTGCTAGTTCCTCTAGCGTTCTGCACAGCATATGAATTGGACTTGCAATGGAACAAAGGAACTCATCGGTTTATGTCTTTAACTGATCCGGTATATCAACACCAGCTTCCTCGATCTACAAGCTTTATTAAAAACATATTTTGTGTTATTTTATTGCCTTCATCGTCGTATCGAAGAAATTATATACATAACATTTTCAATAACAAGTGGTCGGAGATAGATGGCAACTCTAATAACGATTTTTAGTTAGTACCAACCTTCAAACGATACGTGTCAAAATTTGATGACATTTCGAGATATCGAAGTCTCACTGTCGCACCTTTTGCTACTTTCAAAATCATGGAAAAAAACTAGTTTCGTACGTTGACAAAACACTGTTATTCGATGGGAATAAATCCCTTTAAAACTCAAGAGTGGTTTGGAAAATGTCGTAAAAAATCTGCACCGTAGAAAGCCACCATTAGTCGCTGGTTTGCTGAATTCAAAAGCGGTTGGAGGAGTACAAACACAAATGATGCCGAACGCTCTCGGTGCCGGTTACGCCGGCTGTTATGTCTTATCGATGGACAAAATCATCAAGCCCTTTTCGCAATGGACGATATCATTTTCAAAAAATAGAATACGGATTCTTCCCCCTTTATGTTAATCTAAGTATTATAATAAAGCAATATGTCTTATCGGCTTTGTTTTATTTTTATTCACGTTTAAAAACATGCATTTGCCACCGGACACTCGTAGGTCCCTTGTTCTTGCATCATATATCAGTGGCACTCGCATTGTTCTGCGAATGATATCAATGTCATCACCGTATGCAATCGGATGGCAAAACTAAGCTTAGATTGCATAAAAATAAAAAGGCCAACGAAGCTTTTCAACTAAAGGATATCGAAGAGTCCCGCGATAGAAACAACATCCGTATGTTTTTCAGGAAACCTAACCAACTGACAGCTGGAAGGCAGGCTCTTCGAAACAGTGAAGGAAACCTAGTCACTGAAGTGCAGGAAATAGTAAATGTGTTTAGCAGCAATTCCAGCAGCTACTTAATGAGGGTAGCTTAAGAGAGAGAGTGATATGGCAAGAAGAGAACCCACAAATATTGAAGAGGTCAAATATTGTAGAGGTTAACTTCGCTATTAAAAAGCTGATGAACCACAAGGCCGCTGGGTGTGATGCTCTACTTACGGGGTGGTCGTCTGGTGAACGGCCTTAGAAAATGCAGGCAACTGCATTAAACTAAGCAGAGTGCGTGAGCGGAGCCTTGCGGTCTACCCCTTCTGCGGCATTAGACATTCTGTTTCATTTGACACCCCTAGATATCTTCAGCAAGGAAGTAGCTGCGACTGCAGCTATTCGCCTTAAAGCGACTAAACAGTGGACAAATAATTGATTTGGCCACGCCAACATTCTTAACACCTTAGGAATCCTCACAGAGAACATCGATTACACCATACCTGAACCTGGTTTGACAAAAACTTCCATGTAAGCTTCCCCTCTAAACCATTCTGGGAGGAAAATGCTTTCATGGAGGACAAGTCAATCCATCTCTACACAGATGGATCTAAAACCGATAGCGGAGTTGGCGGCGGTGTTTTCTCAGATAAGCTAAATTTAAGCCTCTCTTCCCGTCTTCCAAATCATTGTAGCGTGTTCCAGGCGGAAATTTTGGCGATTAAAGAAGCTCAGTCCTGGCTGAAGAAAAACGTGATATCTTCAAAGGATATTCGCATATTTTCATATAATCAGGCCGCCATCAAGTCCCTGGACTTGGTCTAATTACATTCTAAAACAGCCCTTGAATGCCGATCATCTCTCATGGAGATGGCAGAGCAGTTCAACATTCACCTTTGTTGGGCGCCGGGCCATAGAGATATTCAAGGGAACTGCAGAGGCGATAAACTCGGCAAAATTGGAACCGTTCTACCTATTCTACTGAAAAAGGGTAGCATAGGTATACCAATCGCTACGTGCAAACTAACATTAAAGCTGAATGCTAATAAAAGAACAGACCTTAGGTGGACGGTTGGGCAAACAAGTCTAGCGACCAACCAGATCTGCCCAAAGCTGGTCTGAATCTGAATCGCTCTAAGTGTCTGATTCTTTTAAATAGGAAACATCTTCGAGACATAATAGGTGTCATCACTGGACACTGCCTCATAGGCAAGGACGCAAGAAGCCTTAGCGTTTTTACAAATGATTTCTGTAGAAGCGGCATCGACGAGGAAGAGAAGGAGACAATCCTCCACTTACTCTGTACAAGTGTCCAGTTCTCTCCCAGAGAAGAAAGCTTCATCTAGGAGCTTCCTTCTACAACGACCTAAACGATCTAGAAAATATAGACGTTAATGCTTTATCATAAGCTCAAACTGGTTCCATTTGTAAGAGGATCATAGATCCACGTGGCATCACAATGGGCCAATAGGCCTAAGTGAGTTGGTATTTCCAACAGCCACTCTTACCTACCCTATCCTACCTACCTGTGAACTTCTTAACTATTTCGAAGTTGTACTTATTGTGATAACCACTTAAAATGTGAACAGCGTCATCTATATTTGAATAGCAGAGGACTCAACCATCGGAGAATGGAAACTTTTAGCGAATATTCAAGCAAAATGGAAAGATGTATGGAACGCTGTATCGTCAACTACCCTAACATTGGCCGATTTTGAACTTTAAACACAGATTTAACAGCTTTTTGAAGGATTATCGGCGTAAATTGAATTCTAGTCTAGGGGAGCCATCAATATTTTCGTAATTTTTTCAAAAACTTTCTTGTTTCTAAATGGGCTTATTATATTATTATTATGTTATATTCCATTGTTCCTAACATTGACCGCATAGTGTTCCTAACATTGCCCATCCGTCAAATAATAGAAACAGAATAGTTAAATTTTTATTTGTATAGAAATAAAATAACTTTAATAATAACAAAAACACAGTTAATTAAGTAATTCATTTTAGTAAAATAAATACAAAGGCAGGTAGTTTTTAACATCTTTGTCGTTTGCTTTGAGATGTTAATAGTTGGAAGCTATGTTGTCATTAAGAGTCACTGCTCGTTCACAAACGTTTGCCGCTTCGGAGTTTACAGGTGCCTCATAACCATCTATATCTTCGAGCATAATTCCAAGCCCTGCCTGAGTTTTGACTTTTGTCCGACGTTTTCGTGCTGCTGATTCTCCAAACCCAAAACGGAGTTCTTTTAAAATTGCTACAACAGGCTCCGATTCGGAGATTGCTTGGTCCGGTAAACGTGAAATGACTTCGTTTGGATTAAACGGCACTATACCACATTTTTAAAGACCCGATATAAGGTTCGGAGATCGATTCTCTTCGTTAAAGCTTTCCATTACTAATCTGTGTAAGAGGGCAAGGAACGCATCTTTAGAAAGCGTTTGAGTCTTGTGGGCGCGCTTGTCTTTCCATTCGTCCAAAATTCGACGCCAAACTTTTTTAAATGGACTAAAGAAGGCGACATCCAACGGCTGGCAAATATGTATCGAATTTGGTAATAAACAAGCAAAGCGAATTCTATTCTCTTGAGCCGCTGAAACAACGGCTGGGGAAAAGTGGCTTGCCAAATTGTCACCTAAAAGTACTACAGAATCGCTCAATCTCCCTGTGTTTGGAATAAAATGGTTTAAGAACCAATCCTTAAAAATTTTCCCGTCAAAACACCCCGACTTGCTCCGATTATATTTTGTTTTCAGAGGACCACCTTACATCCAAGACTCCCATAAATGTTCCTCTTTATAAACAACGTATAGTTGAATAAGCTCACCACTCACAGATCCGCAAAACATTATGGAAATATTAGACTTCGTCGAGTCTTTTATATTTTCGGGGTAGCGTTCTCCCCTCTTAAACACGCATTTTTTATAGCGTGGATCGTCGGAAAGATTCGTCTCATCATAATTAAAAATGTTTTCGGGGGTATAAACTCATTGTTCAGGGTCAGTGTTGTTTTTAAATTATTGAAAAAGTTAGCCATATATTGACTGACGACTGACCTTGACTTTGGATGACTTTAAATTTTGGGACTCTTGGACTCAAAGATCGTTTTTGTGGCTTTTAAGGAATCCCTTTAACCATTTTCTAACTAGGAGATTATTTTTTTGAAAAGAACTGACCTTAGGATTGATTACAATAATCAAGATAATTTTCTGTGAGGCACCTCAAATTATCTCCAGTGAAAGGAAAGCCCCACTCACTCACCGTTATTAGTGAATTAACCAGCTCTTTTGTGCCTGTTTACATTGGCGACGGGATGAAAGTCCTCACCATGAACGTCGTGTTCACATTTTCATGGAGTTGAAAGACTTTCTGACAAGTGGAACACTTGAATCGGAGCATTTTTATTTTTTAAATATGAGCAGTTCGCCTGAAATATACCTGCTTTCCCATTCTTCACACTTCTTTCCGGATCAACGATCAAAACTAAAATGAAAAAATATATCAGAAATGGAACGGTATGGAAAAAAAGACGTGCTTTACCGGAAAATCCACTTTAGAAATATATTTTTGCTTCAATAGAGCGTTCCCTCTCTTTCGGACAATTTCTCTGCCCGCGCCAATATGAACAGTCACTTTTCCTCAACATCTGAAAGTACCGTCGGGCACCCGATCTTCTTTCCTCTTAGCCCTTTATATCGGTTCATCAAGGTTCCCTTCGCTATTTTGTACTTTTTGGCACAGGCGTTGACGCTAAAATTCCCATCTCTAATTTCCTTCAAAGCCATCACCATATCTTTAGCATAAGTGCTATTATACCGTCGCTTTTGTGTTGGTTTTAGCATCCTAAATCAAATGTTAGCTAGTAAAAAAAAGCTGCTCAGTGTTTTGCATCTCTTATAATGTTATGCCCGTGACACACATGTGGTATAGATACCATGGTATAAAAATGAACCACATGTCTGTCAGGGCATACCACGGTTATACCAGGCGAGCAAAGTAGTATGAGCGTGGTGTCTATACTAGGGTTTCTTGCATGATATAGTCATATCCCTAGCGAAAACAGCGCCATTCTCCTAATGTGGAAAATAGTGTTACTTCAACTACTTGTCAGTTTGAAGTTTATTTGTAAATATTTATTTGTGAATTTGAAAAAATGGCAAGCAGGCCAAAAAGAAAGGTTCTTGGCAGCGATCAAATCGCCAAAATTATAGAAGTGTGGAGTGAATTTATCGACGAAATTACGACATTTAGAGGCAATGTCAAAAATTACCATGTATATAAAAAATGTGCACTGGCCTGACAGAAAACGGACTTGAGTTAACTGAGCCAGAGCTGCGCACAAGAATAAACAGCTTGGCCAAGAAATACAGGTACATAGATCACATTCACTCTCTATTACTATAAATATCTAAATATACAGAAAAACAAAAAATTGGGCTTTCAGGAGGATCACCGTCGGAGTGGGAGTATTTCTCTAAAATCAACGAATTCATGGGCGGCTACAAAAGCAACAACATACATGAACTTATGGAAGAAGTTGGTTGCAACTCTGTACATTTTGGTAAACTTTTTATTTACATATATACTTCAATATAATATAATTTACTAAACATTATTTGATTATTCTATAGTCGAAGAGCTGTCCTCATCACAACCTAGACCATCCGTACCTAGAAGAGAAAAAAGAAAACGAAACAGTTTTGTGGAAATGGCAAAGGAAGAAAGCGAGATATACAAAAAGCTTATGGAAAAAAACATAGAAAATGATGAAAGGGCGTTTAAGCGTATGGAGAAAAACAATAAATTGATTGCGGCATTAATAAATAAAAATAATTGCAAATGCAAACTTCCATATGTGTAAATAAATAAAAAATAATCTTAATAAAACCATTACTTACAAAAATATTTCATGATGGCTTCTCTTATTGAATTTCCAGGTACATCTATATCTCTGCAGTTTGTACTTCTTTGGGGTTGTTGCTTTTTCTTTTGATGATCATGTTTGTAGACCCAAGACTGGTTTATTTTGACATTCCTGTTATTACATATATTGTGTAATATGCAACAGGCTTTGATTATGCAACTAATATTTTCCATTTTGACTTCTAATCCTCGACCTGAAACGACATTTAAGATGGTTGTTGTTTATGTTGTTGTTGTTGTTTAGTTGTTTATTAAATGTCCTTTTCTCGTGAGACTGCTCGAGACAAAATGCAAAGGGCTTCATAACATACTTCGATAATCTAAACGCTGAATCACCGATCAAAAGAATGGGCACCTCAACTTCAATTATTCTTGTATTTTGCAGAAATAAGTCCTTACTTATATGCATTTCTTTTAAGGTTAAACATTCAAACATAGTAGAGTCATTACTTCTTCCACGTATTCCAACATTAGCATAAGTGAATCTATACCGGTGGTCCACGGCAGCAAACAGTATAGTGGAGTGCCATCCTTTGAAGTCATAATAGTCTGTTGCTTCATCTTCTAGAGGATTTACTTCTATATGGCATCCATCAATTGCACCATAGCACTGTGTAAAGCCTTCAACTATTTCCACAATCTTTTTCTGTGTCGGCGGATACGAGTTGAAATTTCTCAAATATTTCCACAACCATTTCTCCTAAAGTGGTTCGACCAATTCCAAACAAACTAGCTATTGTTCTATATTCGGCCGATGATAGCAAGTCGCCAAATTATATCGTTTCTTTTTAGGTGTCGTAGACTTTTCAACAAATAAAGAAAAGTCGTTTTATCAACTCTAAAAGTATTTTTGAATTTTTCTTCTGTAGAAAGAGGTACTTCAACTTCCCACAAATGCGATTGTTCAACCTGTAATGATATAAAAATTCAAACCGTACCAATAAATAATTGTTTTTTTTGTTTACCATTGTCCAAACACGTCTAGTTAAATTTCTCCTTTCCAAGTACGCCAAATTCCTGATCCTCCTGCTTTTATATTTTGCTATCAGTGCCAATCGTATAAAAAATTTTCTTTTTCTTATAATACACAATAATTTTGTACTATTCGACACTAAGACACTTAACAAATCCATTTGGGTTGTATTTTTCGATTTTGACATTTAATTAATAAAAAATAATAACAATTCGGTACAGCCTTGTCAACGCACACTACACAGCGTGTGTATCACCCTCCATATTATTAACAATACAATGGTACCTATATTATGGTATCTATCCATCAGATTCTACGCTCGATGACCTGACCCTAAAAATGATTGATGTCAGCGAGGAACTCATAGCAACTCGGTTGACCGTTGCCGAAATCGGTAAAGAAGTGAGATTGGCTTCCCACAAAATCGATGGAATACCCGATCAAATTCAGTTCCAGGCTAGTTCCCCGTACAATGTCTCAATTCATAATGAAGTAGTAGACACGGAGTCTCATTTGCCATCATTTTCAAATACTCCTCCCGCCACCCTAACAACGGAAACCGAAACCGTCTTGCCTTTACCAACTAAAATCCCGCCCGTCGCCGCTCCACACAAACTGCTCAATCAATTTGGAACTTCATGGACCCCTTCCGAATGGAAAAACAGACTCGAAAAGCTGAAACAGGGAAACCATACGGCATTCTTCGTTGAAGGGGCCCCTCAACACGCTGATGTTTCTTGGGTGCGGAATTTCTTTCACCGAAGTTACGCTATCACCATTAGCGAGTGCCAGATGATTTCCCCCGCTGACTCCAACAATTCCTGCAGCTTCAAAGTCTACATCCCAACCAAATATTCGTGGTTGTTCCCTACTCCTCCTGGTAAGACAACTAAACCTGGGAAGATAAGAATTACTAAATGCTCTGAAGAACGAGAAAACGCACATCTCGAGAGTAATGAAAGTGTTAAAAATAATCGTAGTGTTAACAATAAACTTAAAAAAAGACCCCTCTCCAACTCCCTTCCAAATAAAAAATATGCTTCCAAAAAACGAAGCTCTAATCTCGACCCCAACTGGAGCTTCAAACCAAACTTATTCCCCAATTTTAGTCCTCCCTCCTCACTTATCCGACACAAAGCCCTTACACACCAATCTTCTAATCCCCCAATTCCCCCCGTTCCACCGAAGTCCCCGCGCCAACGCGTTTCTTTCAACTTAACCCCAACCACCCATATTATTCCTTCTCAACCTTCTACGCCACCAAACCCAGTTAGCAACCCAATTCCCAACTTCGACCTTAAAACTGGAGCTAAGTACCCTAACTTCATTAACTCCCATACCTTAAACCCCACATCTCATCCCTCGTCCAACTCCATATCCAATCATTTATCTCTATCTCCCTCCTCCAATGCTCCTATTCTTGATCCCCTTTTTCCCCCACTGTTAAACTAACACAGCAAACCAATGGCACTATAGAAAGTCGATATGCTCTCTCTAGGCTCAGAGAACGAAAGATATATGAAAATATTCGTCTCTTTCTTGCCTATTTACATGACAAATCTGACTCGGTCTGCTACGAAGGGAAAACCAAAACCAGCTTAATGGTTTCCATCCAGCAGGAAGGCCTCCCTACCGACCCTATCAGTCTTAGAAACCTTTATGTCAGGTACCACGAGATTTTTAACATGTTGACGACCTTGCTGCATTCGGAAACTATGTTCACTCTAAACGAGTATCACACCTACAGCGAAGCCGAGCCGACCACGACAAATTTTTTCGTCCATAACGTGCCTCCCTTGCCAGCGCTTAAACCATCCTGCCTCACACCTCCACCCCACAACATCTCTCTTACATTTTACTACCAGAATGTAAGAGGTCTTCGCTCTAAAACCAATGCTGTCCTACGTCAATCGCATGCTCTTTCCTTTGATATCTACGCCTTGACCGAAACCAATTTGATTCCCGACATAAAGAACCAGGAATTGTTCCCTCCTACTTTTAATGTTTTCCGCGACGACGATCCTACCCGCACAAATAAAGATTCCCCCTGTCGAGGCGTCCTACTGGCGATGGACAACAGCCTTAACTCTTCTCCCATTACAATTTCTTCATCCTCTAAAGCCGACTTTGTCGCAATAAAAATATCACTGCCTCTCAAGTCCCTTTACGTTATCTTACCTATCGAATCTTACCAATTTGTTATTGATGCGATCGATCATTTAATTGACCTGTCAGACCCTATTGATGATATCCTTATTTTCGGCGACTTTAATCTTCCTCAGCTACAGTGGACTATATCAGATGATCAATCGTTTTTCATCGCTTCAAATGCCATCTCAGCTAAGGAATGTCTCTTCTTAGATCGCAGACTCAAGTCTATGCCAAGTCAGTGGTATATCCAATTATATGGGCAGGCAATTAGACCTTATTTTCACAACAGATCCAATTAACTCCTCAGTCTCACTTTGTCCCCTATCTCTCTCAACAATCGATAACTACCATTCCCCCCCTTCTACTTTCATTTCATTCCCCCCACAACTCTCTCATCCCACGACTTTCATAAAGCAAACTTTCACAAAATCAGTGAATATCTGAGCAGATCCCTCTTTAACTTTCACAACCTAAATTTAAATGATGCCTTATCCATTTTTTATAAAGAAATATTTAATTCTTTTTCCCTTTATGTTCCGTTTTCCCGCCTTAAAACATCATCTACTAGTCCTCCCTGGTATAATCGCAGGCTTCGTTCCTTACGAAATCAGAGAAATAAGTCATGGGCTGTTTTCCTGCGTACCAGATCCTTTACCGACTACTCCAACTATCTTGGTGCTTATCTTCATTTCACCTAACTTTATGATTCCCTTTACCAGCGCTACCTTAACAATGCGCAAGTCAACCTTATAAACCACCCTAAGTCCTTTTTCCAATTTCTTAACTATAAAAGAAAGTCCGATGGTTACCCTCCTTCCCTCTCTTTCAACAACAGGTCATCAACCGATCCACTCACCATTGCCAACCTATTTGCCACATTTTTTAAACAATCCTTCAGCAACGACTCCTTTGTACCAGATCCATCCTATTTTAATTACCTACTGAACTTCTCCAATGGCCCACTTCTTTCTCATACTTTGGACCCGTCTTATATCGAATATAAATTATACCAACTCAATGACGAATTCACACCCGGCCCAGATGGCCTCCCTGCCATATTTCTTAAAAAATGTTCTTCCTCTCTTTCCCTTGCCCTTTCTAATCTCTTCCGTCTATACCTTTCACAAGGAGAATTTCCTCAAGTTTGTAAAACCTCCTTCATAACCCCGATCCACAAGAAAGGATCAAAGAATGAAATAACCAACTATCGTCCCATCGCTAAACTCTCCCATATACCCAAACTCTTCGAAAGTACTTTGTATGAAGCTCTAAGCTTCCAATGCAAATTACTTATTTCCCCTAGACAACATGGCTTCTTAAAGGGTAGGTCAACTACCACAAATCTCGTTGAATTCGTATCCTTTGCCCTCTCTGCCCTAGAGAATGGCAATGAAGTCGATGTAGTTGCAACCGATTTTGCAAAGCCTTCGATAAAATCTCTCATCGGTTAATTATCTTTAAATTGTCTGCCCTCGGCTTTGAACCCATATTGATAAAAGGGATATCCTCTTACCTCGAAAACCGTTTTTACAGTGTTCATTTTAGGTCAGCCCAATCCGCTCCATTTTTGGCCACCTCTGAAGTTCCACAAGGCAGCCATCTCGGTCCCCTTCTTTTTATATTAACCATAAATGATCTCGATATGATCATCAAACACTCGTCTGTCTCCCTTTACGCCGACGATACGAAATTTTTCAAAACCATTTCCTCTCCCCATGACTCTTTCCTCCTTCAACAAGATCTTGATAGTTTCTCGATCTGGTGCCTCAAAAATTCTTTGGAACTTAACATCGCCAAATGCCAATCCATCACCTTCTCACATAAGCGGAACCAATCTCCTCCCCGACTCTATCTTCTCCATAACCAACCTATCTCCTCCGTACAGTCTCTTCGCGACCTCGGCATTTTGTGTGACAGCGAGCTCAACTTCCGTTTAGATATGGATGAGATAATCCTCAAAGCCAACTCTGCACTAGGTTTTGTAAAACGGTGGTCCAAAGAATTCACCATCCCATACGTGACCAGGTCCCTCTATATTACCTTTGTTCGCCCCCTCCTAGAGTACGCCAGTCAAGTATGGTCCCCATATCATCGTGTTCATATTTCGAGAATTGAAAGCATTCAGCGTCGTTTTCTCCGATTTGCTCTTCGAGGTATGCCCTGGGACGATCCTTTTAATCTGCCCCCCTATCAAAATCGTCTCAACCTTATCAACTTAAACACCCTCGAAGATCGCATAGATGCAGCAGACTTTCTCTTCATTCATCGACTCCTTTCAGGTCACGTTGAATGCGCGTCCCTTCACAACTCCATTTTCCACAACACTAACCCTCGTAATCTACGTACCCCTCGACTCTTCTATCTACCAACCGACCACACCTCCTATGGCGCGAACGAACCAATCTTCCGTATGCTACGTCAAATCAACTCAAACCCTACCGTCTTTGACTTTCACCGCACCACTTCCTACCTCAAATCTGTTCTCCTTCACCACTCCAACCAACCTTAGTTTTAAGTTTTAGTTTAAGTTTATTTTTTAAGTCATAGCTTGTATTAAGCCGAATAAATGGGGGCATTCGCCCCCACCAAAATTAAATTAAATTATACCACATGTGTGTCACGGGCATTAGGCATCATTCGGTCAATGTTAGAAATTTACCAAATAAATGAATGCGCAGTTTTTAAATTACATTTTCGAAACTAATTAAAGTTTTTGTCACCCAAAATTTACTTTTTCCTTAGAAAAAACATTTTAGATACGAGTATCATACGTGATAAGTTTTTTCCTCCACAGATCATTCACCTTTTATTTAAAAATTAAAAGTTTCCCGCACTGGAAATTTTGTCTACTTGAACACCACTTTTTCCCGCCATACGTGATATTTGTGCTGGGAAATCCCCTAATCGCTCAAAATACCATCTGCGAGTGCATAGGGCAACAATTTTCTGAAGGGAACAGTCGGTTTGTTTGATTTATGTAGCCACTGGAGTCGGTGGAAAAACTTTTCTGATTTCGGTCAACGTTAGTGCCTGTTCACATTGGCGCGGGCAGGAAGATTGCCCGAAAGAGAGGGAACGATTTTTTATTGAAGTGGGAAGAAGAAGGGTTACTTCCACCGAGAATCCATTTCTAAAGTGGATTCTCGGGTGCAACACATCGTTTTTTTTTATATCGTTCCATTTCTGACATATTTTTTCATTTTAGTTTTGATCGTTGATGAGAAAGGAAGTGTGAAGAATAGGAAAAATGGTATGTTTCAGGCCAGCTGCGCAAATTTAAAAATTAAAAATGCTGCGATTCAAGTGTTCCACTTGTCAAAAGTTGAGAAAAGCGATTGAATTTTAAGTTGTAATTGTATTGCATAAAGTGATTGCATTGAAAGGAATAAGTTCTATCATTTGTACCCATACAAGTATTTTACATTATTATCAGTGACGTTTCCTAGCTCATACATAATATTATCAACCTTGTTACGTGTTACGTTCTGTGTTACGTCTCGGTGAGTCAAGCTATGGGGGTGATGTCGTATTTGTGAAGGATAGTGCACTCTTGTTAATAATTGCATCGTTCACTAACTACTTCAGCACGACGAGAATTGGAAAAGTCACATGATCGACCCGAAATCTGTTACTTGCTTCCAAATTGTACAGACTGCCAGCTTTACTGTGTAATTCAGATCTTCTCAATTAGTTTTGATGTGATTCCAAATTAAACCGTCGTCTTGTAGAGCTCCTGGCGAATGTCATCAGTTGCTAACGGCACTCAGCTGATTGCATTATAAAAGTTATCGTCCTCAGTTGTCAGATAAGGCGAGCAGTAGTGCTGTATGTTGGTGACGTTACTTTCTGCACTTGAGAATGTGGCTGTTAAGTTACTTTTACCGTGTTGCTGTCAAGACAGTCAATTACTGCGATACTACCTTGAAGGTTTCTTGAAAGTGAGATAGATACCTGTTGAAGCGAATTCGACTAATCGAATTCGAATAATGTAGCACGACATAGAGATGAATGTTCAGAGCTCAAAATTGTATATTCGAACAGAGCTATAGGAAAAAATATATTTATTTCAACATTTCAGCATAAATTATGTTACATGAAAACACTGTCAATCAAAAAATTGTTAAGAGCTCTCCATTCACTGCAATAATAAATGGAAAACACCAGAAACAGAGTCACCTACTCGTATGTATGTCAGTACTCATACCAATTAAAAAAATGCCACTCTGTTACATTTTTGAAAAAAAAACACAGCATATAATTAATTTTTGAATAAATGTCACTTTTTTTTTGCGACATATTAAATGAGACTTCTCGTCCGTAGTTAAAGTTAAAACAAACATTGTGACCACAGTGCCCTGTGCACATACGAGTACCTATGAGAACGTTTTCGAAGTTTCATTTCACGAGAAAACTTTCGAAATATAATAACTGCCACAGAGACTGTGCATTGAATATACGAGTAGATGATACCTGGAATTCAAGACATTTTTTTGTTCAGTTTTTGGCGAATTGAGGCGAGATAATTCCATGTCTTATACACGAACGGTTTCAAATAAGAGTATGAAACTGTAGAGGGATTATTTTCTAATTATAGGAACTGGAGGTGTTAATCTTGGCGCATATCACGTGTACTCGTAAGGTCAAGGTCAAGGTTCATATTTTTTGTTGACTGTAGAAGTGACTTTATTAACGAAAATGAACAGAACATGCATTGCTTTCTGTATTTTAGTGAATCTGGTGGAGTGGATAAATTTGTATCTTTACATTTTAGTGAAAAAAAGTAAGGAGCACCTACATATATTCTGTGTCTCTAACAAGTAATTAGTCCACTTTGATTCTTCCTAGATATCTCCATGGATATAGTACTCGTAACTAAGTCGGGGTTAACTCACATAGCTTTCATATAAGGACATCTTTAGCACACTTGATTACATCAAATGTGATCAGTCATGGAAAACTGAATTAACCCAGCTGGACATCAGGAAAGATGTCTATTAAACTATTTTTACTCCAAAATAGGAGTGAAAGAATTCTATGGTAATTCAGTCGAAAAGCATATCTGCAATGGTCTTAGGCTAATTGACTTGAAAATCTGGGGGGCAGAACTAAAAGCGCTATCGCCAAAAAGGAATACGCGCTGACATTTTCATCGACATTGAGGGTTCCTTCGACAACAAAACTTTGTATAACTTGGCCGGAAAACACGGTGTAGATGAATTACTAGTTTTGCGGATAAAGGCAATGCTGGTGAATAGGACACTGATTACCCAGAATGCGGCGTTCTGTCTCTACTGCTATGGTACATGTTGCTCAACTGACTGCTTAACGTTTTCAACAGTTCTGATGTCTATGCTATGGCGTAGGCATGTGATGTTGAGTCAGCGACACCTGCTCTAAAGCGCAGGCAGTTCTAAACCTGCACTAACAATGGGTTTCCTGTCAATCTTCTCAAAACTGAGGTTGTTCATTGAAGAAAAAATTAGAATGATCTGACTTAGTGCTTAAAGGCATCACCAAAGAAGTTAAATATTTCAGTATGATCTTGTATAACAAACTGCTATGGACTAAAAATGTTACTCTAAGGCGCTGTTTAAACATGGGGCTTGCCACCGAAAAAGGGTTCTTTGAATCTACATGGCTATGATAAGGCCAATTAAATTCTATGCTACGCTTGATAACCTTGTACTTTTGACTATGGTCCTATAAACATAAAGTCAAATGCAATGACACCAGAACTCCTGCTGCGGATAAAATACGAAATCGACTTCAACTGTGCCAGGAATGATTTCAGCCAGAATCTGAGCCAGGAAAGGAGTATAGTCGGGGCTTTCCGGAAGGCCCCAAAACCGATTTAAGATGCAGCGCTGGTATCCTTCTGGCCCACGACAACATTCGATTTCACTTCTAGTTAGGAAAACTTGTCTTCCAAGCGGATTGCGCAATCCTGATTGCAGCGATCTATATTGTGAACAATCAGTGAAAAGGAGGCAATGCACTTGCAGCTATAGCGACAGTCAGAAAGGAAAGGCGCAGAAAAGAGTATTTCGGGATCTGCGTTGGGAATGCCAGAGTTGGCATTGGCAATTAGTTTCATATGAGTACCAGATGGCATGACTCTCCAGGTTTTCGGAGGCTTACTGCCGTCAAGAGGGGGCACTATGCTTTTGCTATGGACTTATGTGTGCTGAACATATACATATGTATGACAGAATATCCTGCAACGCTTGCTGTCAAAGTGATAACGACACCGATGAGCACTACCTTTGTGAGGATTCGACCTGCGCTGGCGTCAGGCTCTAGATACTCGGCGCTGATATAATAAGTGCTGGTATGTTAGGCACTTTATCTATCATCGAATGACTGAGAAACTTCAGTAAAACGAACATACAAGGAGTGCAATGGACTATTTCTTTGACTGAGTGCTTTTTTCCGACAAAAAAAAAAGACTAATTGGCTACACTGCTGGACGGAATATTACTACAGCTAGTACATTGTTATCTAAACTCAATATTCACAAGGGAACATGGCTGCCATGAGGTTATTAAACATTTAAACAAACTGGTTATGTTACGATCGACTTTAGCCACGCTTCCGGTATTATTGATATTGATGTTATAAACGTGTACTCGGACGACTACCAAAATATATCTTCAGATAGCTCAGATGACATAAGAACAAAGAAATACTGTGGGGGCATTTGACATTGAACGGTCATTCGCTAGAACCTATTTCAACCGCAAATCCCTCAACCCATCTTCAGCTTATCAGCTCAGCTGAGCATCGTCCGACCACTTGCTCCACTTACCTGCTACCCAGGCAAGCACTTGTAGTAAAACATAATCTCGAATATTAACCCGTACTGCAAGCGAGTTATGCGCTCGACAAGTAAGATGTTGCATCTTGATGGAAAATTTACTTACAACAAGGCCGGCTTACGAACGTGGCACAAGAAGTGCCTTACCACCTCGCATCGAGGTAGCGTCGAGGACGCTGTTTGTCAGCATAGAAGTTTGTGAGTCAAGTGTAAGAACTTGAACTTGAAACTTGAACTCAACGCATCAGGATTTTGGTGAGGTTTTGCTAATTGATAATCTACAAGCGTTTGAGAGGAATAAAATCCGCCATAGACCTAAAGCCCCGACCAAGCCCTCTGATCTAAGAATCGTTATGAAGATCAAACGAGAAAGGCTCGAGCTCCTGGTGAGCGACTGAGGACTTCTCTGTGCCGAGCCGCAAGCCACCTAGCAGAGAAGAGCTTGTGATGAATCGGTCCACTGACCTCTTACTGACGTTTCTTTGCTCCAACCAAGAGATTTCAATAATAAATTTGGGGTTAAAAGTGAATTGATGAGGCTGCTTAAGAAAAAGGAGGATCCCTTACCTGACTCTTGGAACACCAAAAGGCCTAGTATCAACTTGTTAAAAGAAAAAACGTAACAGGCTACCTGTAATAGCGACATCGGCACGCTTACGGTGGACCTTTAAAGAAGAATCAAATGTGAGGCATGCTAGTTTATTTATGCTGCATTGCGGGCTCCGACGGCTCAAAAGCTCAAGAGGAACGTCTTTGATGATCAAGAGAACGAATCAATCCCAGGGGAGTTTATATCTCTAAACTCCTGTATACAACCTTTGCTGTTTGAAGACAACTTCTACAGGAGTTACAGTGACGGAGAGGAAATAAATCCTCTGTGCACTTTCTTTGCAAGCGCCGCGGATTATCACATCTTCACTCATAAGACTGCACTCCCTGCACTAATCTTGAGTAACTCGTCAAAAATTCTCCATAGTTCCAGGAGTACTCAAGGCAACGACTTTCAGTGCTCCCCAGTGGTACCATAATGGACAAACACTTGGAATTAGTGCACCAAAAATTAGACCACTCTAAGTAGTCTAACCACCATGAAAGAACGATCTGGTCATGCTAAGCTGCCAAAACTACAGAGGTCTCAGTAAGCAACTAGAATTAACCTGCGATTTGGGGTGTCAAATTTTATAAGGTGGGTTCGAGTCCAAGTATAATGCACCAGTAAATTATATAGGCTAGTTATCCCTTTGCACCTTTAATAAAGAAATCTCTTTACAAATCTCTGCCAACTCTGATGCTTCTAAACGGATTCAAATGTCTCCTCTACGGAAAAGCCTGTTAAATCCTTCTCCGCATTCGCTTTATTCCGAAAATAAAGGCATTTGTACAACAATACCGGAATACAATCACCGTACAACCAATTACAATCGATTGCTTTTCAACGGTTATTCCCCAATCGAGAGCCACGAAATAGTAATATCCGTAACAATCCAACCATGAATGCAAGCCTTACAAAGAAGTAAACACTGCATACAGCACAAAACCCACATACATACGTCGCTCCTTCTTTCGGTCGTTTTACAAAATGGTTACCCATTACCACTAATTCCACAACCTTATATCTTGGCACTACCAGCAGTTTCTAGCCGCTGCTCAATTGCTCAGGACAATTTAACTCAAAAACCATAACCGCATTCGGCGGCGATTCGCTAGGAATAATAATCGGAAGCCGTGCAAACACAAAGTCGATATCAAGGACTTGTCTTTGAAATAACTATATCCTGCTGAAGCTTATTCTCTAATCGGTGTCAATGTAAACAGAGTTATTATCTTTTCCCCCCAACAAGGAAAAAAAGAAGGGCCACGTCAGCAAGGAACACCATGCGGATGCGTGTAACTTTCACCCAGTCCTTTCAGTTTATGGTAAATTACTTAATTCCATCCCAGAATAATGAAATAGAAATAATATCAAGATTCGAATATTGGTATGGACTTCACATGAAAGCAATAGTTCCTAACCCATATAACCCATAGGCTATCCGGAAATCGAATACTTTTGGTTTGCGTCTAGGTCCTAATGCTTTATTTCCTAAATTGGATGCCCATACATGATACATGTCCTGGTAAAATGCTATTCCACATGTACACAGCACTCGAGTGTAGTGGAGCACAAAATCGAATAATGAGTTATAGTTTTAGGACTCAAGGAGTTTAGAAGTCAGTAAAACTTTACGCACTCTTTCCTAATCGAACTGGGGCTGAGAAGGGCAGAAATACAAGTGCGGTAGACAATTTTTTCGGTAGATTGACTTCAAATCCAATTATCAATTCTCTTATCTTCTTTTTATTATGATTTATTGGTTAAAGAATTTGGCCAATCGATAGCGAAGAATTTATTGGGTGGGGTACGAGTAAGTACGAGTATGTTAACTGGCCTGCCGGGAATTGGCAGAGGTAAAGGAGTGTGATATTGTGGATGGCCCAAGATACTTTCACTGGCTGTTGAGATGAAAAAAGAATTTTTGCCTCTGAGAAAGAGTTCTAACTGTAATAGACCATCTATCAATAATATACGAGACCTCGAATGGTCAGCCTAAGCTTTTGGTAATCTGTCTGGTGCGTGATGTCTAAGGATTATCTGATTATATGAGAAACCAACGATAATGTCCTCAATTGAGTGACTTGGACAATCTTACAAATGCGATTTTCACCACAGGCTAAGCATCTTTGAATGAGACAGGATTCGGTTGAAACTACTAATATGCTCGACGTTAAATAACTTGGATGATAAATTCATTCTCACCCTATAGAACGGCAGGAATGTACAATATTCAACTCGTCAAAGAAGTTGGTTGAAAATCTTCACCAAAGCCTTGTCCATCGATGTTCCCGACGACAAAATTGAGAGCTGTTATGTTAAGAAAGTGAAAGCAAAAGCCTCTCCAACATTTAAAGCTATCATCTGCGTGAGATTCTCCGATCTAACTACGAAGCAGCGAATAATGTGTGCAAATAGGAAATGCAAAAACAATCTCAACACACACGTGACTGCCATTGATGTTGTTGGCAACAGCGGCAGTAGCGGTAGCAGCAGCAATAGCAGCAGCGACAGTGGAAACGGAAAAGTGAGCGGTACTGGGATTTTCATTAATGATTCTCTCACGAAGTATACATCTTGATTCGTTTGTGTGCAATCCGGATATTGTTTTTGTGTCCGAAATTTGGATATACGACTTTGAAAAAAACGATTATGTATTCTATTCCCGGTTTCAATTTCTTTGCTAATCCTAATGAAAACTACGCTGCTTGTGGTGTTGGGTGTTTTATTAAAGAAAACTACGAGGGGCGTTCAATATATTCTCGGTATCGATATGAAGGAAAATACGAATTCAATTTAAATTATTTTTATTTTTCAATATAAACTCCCCTAACATCAATGCATTTGTTACATCTTGAGATAAGCTTTTTTAAACCCTCAAAAAATAAATTTCCTCTTTCTCTGCAAAATACCCATTTATTGCCGACTTGAGTTCCTCATCATCCGAAAATCTTTTTCCACGAAGACACTTTTTCAAATCCGGAAACAGGAAATAATCACTAGGGGCAAGGTCTGGACTATAGGGTGGGTGTTGGATTTCTTCGAAATCACAATCTCGCGCAGCAGCCTTGGAAACTCGCGCCGTGTGAACAGGAGCGTTGTCATGAAGAAGCAACACACCCGCTGTGAGTTTACCCCGTCTTTTCTTTTTAATTTCCTCCCGCAAATTATGCAAAGTGGAAGCGTAGGATGTGGCGTTGATGGTTTCACCTTTTTTTTTGTACTCAATGAGCAAGATTCCCTTTGAGTACCAAAAAACTGTGGCCATGAGCTTCCCGGCAGACGGAGTGACTTTGAACTTCTTCGGGGGGTCTGTTCCTTTTTTATGCCACTGCATGGACTCTTGTTTGCTTTCAGGGTCATAGTGGTGGACCCATGTTTCGTCCCCAGTAACAATTCGATCCATAACACCGTCCGCGTTCTCACTACACATCTCCAAAAGCTCTCTACAGCATACGATTCTCACTTTTTTCTGAGGCGCTGTGAGCATTCGTGGCACCCACCTTGCACTGACCTTTGAAAGGTTAAGATGGTCATGAAGAATGGTGTGAATGGTACCAATTGAAAGCTTGGTGATCTCTGCCATCATTTTCACCTTTATTCGGGCATCCTCAAGAACAAGTTTTTCGACTTCTTTGATGCTTTCTCCCGTACAAGCAGTAGCCGGGGCGCCTGAGCGGGAGTCGTCATCAATGCTCTCTCTGCCTCTCTTGAACTCACTTGACCACTTTTACACAGTTGATAATGAAGGTGCGGAACCCTGGTAAACAGCCACCATCTCTTCATGAATAGTTTTTTGACTTTTTCCTTGCTTAGTGAAAAATTTAATTACAGCGCGATGCTCAATTTTCACCATGCTTCTTCTGCTTATAAAGCTTTTATTGATTGTCTAAGAAATCACTTTTTAAGTTGTTCCTCATTTCTGCCCTCCAAAAAGCTGGTAAAATGCCTTAAACCTTGGATATCGAGGCTCTTGTTAATGAAAGTTATACGAAAAAATAAACTCAGATTAAAATGCAAGAAGTATCCTGATAACCTGGGTTTAAGTAGGAGGTATAAGAAATTGTGGTACCTACTACCGTACTCAATTCAGCTCAGCAAAGGGGAACCTGAAAGATGAATGGAAGATAGTAAACAGCATACTAAATAAATCAACATTTTCAAAAAAACCTATTGTTTTACGTGTCGATGACTATGATTTGTCTGATAAGCGTGCTGTTGCTGACGCATTTAATTGCTATTTTTCCAATATAGGCTGCAACTTACAACCTTGCTCAGTACAATTAGATTGTTCTCTTTGTCCGTCAGTTTGTGCTGAACCATTGCAATGTACTAGTTTTGTTTTTCAGCCCATAACTCCTCTTGAAATATTAAAAGTTATTGGTACCTTAAAAAAATCGAATTCGTGTGGTACTGATGGTATTAGTAACATTGCACTTAAACAAATTTCATAGTGGATGTCTTGGTATTTTGAATAGTTGCGTGTATGCGGGAGTCTTTCCTGATGGCCTCAAATGCGCAGACGTCATTCCATTGTTTAAAAAGGGTTCTGCTACTGAGATCGGCAACTATAGACCCATTTCACTCCTTCCTACTTTCAGCAAAGTTTTTGAAAAACTAATGAAAAATAGGATAGTGAGTTTTTTAACTAAAACAAATTTCTTTAATCCCGTCCAATTTGGATTTCAAAAAGGAAAGTCCACGGAGGACGCGCTCTTACAGTATTGTTCTCAAATAATGTCACACCTCGATGGAAAAAAATGTACGGCTGGTTTATTTATTGATATAACCAAAACTTTCGATATGGTTAACTACAATTTGTTGTTGAGAAAACTGGAAAACGCTGGTTTCCGTGGATTTATCCTTAATTGGTTCAAGTCATATCTGGAAAATAGGTCGCAGAGAGTTAAGATAGTTGAAATTAGGAGCGAAATTAAGTTCTTGAAACTGGGTGTACCTCAAGGCTCTGTTTTGGGTCCAATCCTATTTATAATTTATATCAATTCGCTATTTGATCTGAATTTTAAAGGTTCACCTACTGCATTTGCGGATGACATAGGCTTCTCTTATAGTCTGAACTGTCCTTTGGACCTGGTTTCTGATTTCAATTGGGATCTAAATCTATTGAGACACTGGTTTGCAAAACATAATTGAGTTATAAGCCCAACAACTAAAATGATGTTTTTTCACCTGGATGTGAAAAATACAAACTGTCTAACTGTAATTGTTCGTCTCCGATCCCACTTTTTGTAGTAGTCTAAACTGTAGTGATAAATATGTTTTAATTGAGATAGTCGACGACTTTAAGTACCTGGGGCTCACCATTGATTCTAGAATGAGTTTTTTGAATCACGCAGACTCATTGAGAACATACTTTCGATGCACACTTAGACATTTTTACTATTTGCGTAATTTATGCTCAAATAAGCTGTTAAAGATAATTTACTATGGAATTTTCCATTCTAAGCTGCAATACGGAATTACTTGTTGGGGAGGTATATACGAGGGGCGTTCAATATCTTCTCGGTATCGATATGAAGGAAAATGCGAATTCAATTTAAATTGCTTTTATTTTTCAATATAATCTCCCCTAACATCAATGCATTTTTTACATCTTGAGATAAGCTTTTTTAAACCCTCAAAAAATAAATTTCCTCTTTCTCTGCAAAATACCCATTTATTGCCGACTTGAGTTCTTCATTATCCGAAAATCTTTTTCCACGAAGACATTTTTTCAAATCCGGAAACAGGAAATAATCACTAGGGGCAAGGTCTGGACTATAGGGTGGGTGTTGGATTTCTTCGAAACCACAATCTCGCGCAGCAGCCTTGGAAACACGCGCTGTGTGAACAGGAGCGTTGTCATGAAGAAGCAACACACCCGCTGCGAGTTTACCCCGTCTTTTCTTTTTAATTTCCTCCCGCAAATTATGCAAAGTGGAAGCGTAGGATGTGGCGTTGATGGTTTCACCTTTTTTTTGTACTCAATGAGCAACATTCCCTTTGAGTCCCAAAAAACTGTGGCCATGAGCTTCCCGGCAGACGGAGTGACTTTGAACTTCTTCGGGGGGTCTGTTCCTTTTTTATGCCACTGCATGGACTCTTGTTTGCTTTCAGGGTCATAGTGGTGGACCCATGTTTCGTCCCCAGTAACAATTCCGCGTTCTCACTACACATCTCCAAAAGCTCTCTACAGCATGCGATTCTCACTTTTTTCTGAGGCGCTGTGAGCATTCGTGGCACCCACCTTGCACTGACCTTTGAAAGGTTAAGGTGGTCATGAAGCATGGTGTGAATGGTCCCAATTGAAAGCTTGGTGATCTCTGCCATCATTTTCACCTTTATTCGGGCATCCTCAAGAACAAGTTTTTCGACTTCTTTGATGCTTTCTCCCGTACAAGCAGTAGCCGGGGCGCCGGAGAGGGGGTCGTCTTCAATGCTCTCTCTGCCTCTCTTGAACTCACTTGACCACTTTTGCACAGTTGATAATGAAGGTGCGGAACCCTGGTAAACAGCCACCATCTCTTCATGAATAGTTTTTCGACTTTTTCCTTGCTTAGTGAGAAATTTAATTACAGCGCGATGCTCAATTTTCACCATCATCGTCTCAGTTGCCATTATGATTCTGTTTAACTAGAGATAAAACGCGAATTAATAATCACATTTATATGAAATTTTATATGAATGCACTAAAATAATAGTATTACTTGATAAATAAGTCAATTTATATATACAACCACAGCTTCACCCCGATACCGAGAATATGTTGAACGCCGCTCGTACCTAAAATAAAAATACAGCCGTTGCTGGTTTTACAGAAATTCATTTTAAGGAAAATTTGTCATAAACCTAGTAGATATCCAAGCTTTCCTTTGTTCTGCGACCAAAAAATTCTTCCAGTTCGCCACTTGTATTTTTTTAAAGTGTTAAAAACGTTTTTCATGAAGTCTGGTAACGGAACGTTTATGAAATGCACTAAAATGTGGCTTTTAGGTTTTAATTTTGTTGTTTTAGAATCTCTAATTTCTGATATTCTGGTATAATTACGTATATATTTTGCTTTTATTATTTTGATACTGTTGCTCTCAGCAATTACTTTTGTTTTTGTTTTTGATTTACATTTTCTATGAACGAACTTATTACTTAATTTTATATGAAGTTGCTTTTTGAGGGTCACCAAAACTTATCTTTTATTATACATATGTCCATTGAAGTGGCATTCAACTCTATTTTATTTTTTAAGTAAAAATATGGAATGTCACCAGCTTTTCCTATTTTCTGATTTTGTTTTTTCTGCGGTACATGAATTATAAGTATATATTATATATTGAATTGTATCATAAAATGATAAGAAAACAATTAAAAAAAATATATATATATAAAATACTCGGAATAAATTGAAAATAAAAAAAAATGCAATTGGGAATATAAAGGGGCCGCCATATAACGTTTTTTTTTTCAACTAGTGCTTATTTCCTGAATGGTAACACTTAGCTCATGTCTAATTTGACAGATAATTAGTTTTGTCCTTCCGCTGAACGAATATGGTTGTGTATACGCTTGAACAACGCTGAAAAATATTGCCTGCGATCGATTTAGAGAAGATACCGATTTTGCCAAAAAAAATCATCTTTTCAGATGAAGCTCATTTTGATCTTAGCGGGTATGTAAACAAGCAAAATTGTCGCATTTGGAGCACAGAAAACCCGCACGCATACATTGAAAAGCCGATACACCCAAAACGAGTCACTTTTTGGTGCGGATTTTGGTCCAGAGGCATAATTGGGCCATTTTTCTTCGAAAATGAGCAAGGACTGGCCGTTACAGTCAATGGCGATCGTTATCGGGCCATGTTGAACGAGTTTTTGTTCACAAAAATTGAAGAGGAGGATATTGGCAACATTTGGTTTCAACAGGACGGCGCTACGTGCCACACAGCCGAAGCTACACTCGATGTTTTGCGCCCTGTTTTTGAAAATCGCATTATCAGCCGCCGAGCTGATGTCGTTAGGCCACCTCGGAGCTGCGATTTGACACCGTTGGACTATTATTTGTGGGGTGCCGTAAAAGATAAGTGTTACGCCGACAAGTCAGAGACAATTGACGCTTTAAAGGACAATATTGGTTTTTTTTTTTTTTTTTTTTTTTTTATAATTTACGCGCGCCTAAGGGGTTGATACCCTTTTACTGTTGCCAGGGCGCGGGCGGAAAGATAGAAGGAGGAGAAAGGAAAATTGTTTTTGTAGTGGTTTGAAACTCAGGTGTGTTTGGTTTCTATGTTTACTCTCCAGGGGTGGGAGTCCGAATAGGACGGAGAGTTTTTTCTTCACTCAGAGTGATTCGAGATATAATTCCCAGTATTTTTTTCATTGCTTGAAACTCTTATAACAGCCAAATCTACGTGTCAGTGTTATGCCTTCACACGCAGAATTTTTTTGTCTGAGTTCCAATTATACAATGAAAAACTGATTTTGCCATGGGCAGGATTCGAACCTGGACCCTCCGAGTGAGAAGCGTTTGCTACTACCACTACACCACGGCCACCCCAAGGTGAAGCCATTGGTGAAATATAGCTGCACACAATCGATAATGTGCTTAAAAATTGTACCGATCGTGTAGGCTACTGCATGGCCAGCCGAGGCAGCCATTTGAATGAAATTATTTTCCATTATTAACCGGAAGGATTGTACTTTCAAATAAAAAAAGAAATTTGAGAAAATATTCAGTAGTTTTTTTTATAGCATTTTCAAAAAAAAAAATTTTGGCGGACCCTATATGTATATAATCTGTATTTATTATTATTACTCGTATTATTATAATTTATTAAACTTTACATAAATGTACGGAATTTTTAGATTTTAGATTTTTATTTCAAATAAATTAAAATACACAATTCACATTATTTAATTCATATTTTTAGAAATAGTTTAATGACATTTTGTATTTTATATACTATACGTACTAAAATAGTGTCAATAGGCCTGATTAATATTTTTTTAATTATTGGTGGGGTGACCCTTAAATATTAATATACACATTTTTATACAATATGAATCTTCAATATATAGAAAAAAAAGAAGAAAAGGTTTAAGTTATACCAGAATATCAGAAAGAATGGCTTTGAATTATTGTAATTTAATTGTAAGAGCCACAGTTTGACGCATTTCACAAACTTTCCAGGAACGGTCTCTGATCTGATCGATTGAGGTAGTTTATTAAAAAGGCGTCACTATGAAACCAAATAAAAGTTACGAAAAGCGGTGGTACGGAAAAAAGGTTTGAAAAAAAAAGTTAGAAAAATTTCTACGTAAATTATACTCAGAAATTAATCTAAAATTTCGATTCCCCGATCTGTTAAAGAATGCTTTTAATACCTTAAAACAATACAAATGACGGACGGGAAGAATTTTCATAACAAGGAACAAAGGAAAATTGGGATGTCGACAAATTTTTTTCAAAACATTTTTTTGCAAATTTAAAAGATGAATTTTATTCTGATATGTCCCGCCACAGCAGGCAATACCATATTAGAGCTTCGAATGAAAAATTCCATAATAAATAGTTCTTAATAATTTGTCAGAGCAAACACTTTTAAGGTAGAAGAAATGTCGGAGAGTGGAACGAAAATATGTTTTCAATGACTGCGTATGGTTTCCGAATGACATTTTAGAGTCCATAGTGAGTCCCAAGTACTTAAACTCTTATTACTGTAGTGTAGAATAGGTTAAAGAACATTAATTTTGTTTTAAAACTAATTTTCAATCTATCTATAGCCAACCAGATCCTTAAAATGCTTAGATCCCAGTTAATGTCAGAAACCAAGTTTAAAGCACTATCTGAACCGTAGGAGCAGCCCACATCATCTGCGAAAGCAGTAAGTGTACCTTTAAAATCGAGGTCAAACAGTGAATTAATATATATGAGGAACATAATAGGTCCCAATACAGAGCCTTGAGGTACTCGCAAATTTTACATTTTTACATCGTTCCTGGTTTCACCGTTCTTAACTCTTTGAGATCTATTTAAAAGATATGTTCTAAACCAATTGAGCATAAAATCGCGAAATCCAACATTTTCTAGTTTCCTCTGCAATATAATATGGTTAACCATATCGAATGCTTTCGTAATATCCACAAATAGACCTGCAGTGAGCTTTTTTGCATCAAGTTTAGAGAAAACACTTGAACAAAAATTAAGTAGGGCGTTCATTTTCATTTTTATTGCATTTTATTCTATTAATCTTAAATTTACTAAACTTACATGCTAACAGAAAAAAATGCTTAAATGCTAGCTTATCATAACTTAATTAACTTATTCTAACTTACTGGTCCTCCAAACGGGCGCTCTAAGCTAAACTATAATATATTTTTATTTTATTTCTTTCGAAGTCTAATTTACATTTTTCAATCTTAATTACTGTTCATTAACATCTATTATAGTTAAACTAAGAAAAAATTAAGTGTTTAAGAAAAAAACTTAGTAAATGAGCATTTTTTTTTGTATTTATATAAAACTTATACTAAAGGTATAAATACTTAAACTACTTAAACTAACTACCTGTGCTAACTTATACTAAACCTTAAACTACACCTAATTCTGTTTTCGCACAACGGATACGTTCCTGAAGAATTCGTGTAAAAAAATGGGAAAACAAAAGATTGGGTCCAGACTAGCGCAAGTAATACAATAACCCAATGAATATTCCTTGCAATTTTATCTTACTTACCCTTATTATCTCACAAAATTGTACAGGATGCTATAATGAACTGAATTACAGTTGAAAGCAAAAAAAGGGTAATAATTCAAAGGTAAAAACAGTGAAATAATTATTATTATAACGTTTTATTCGTTATCGCCATCTGACAAAAGAAGTGCAAGAGCATTGTTAACACCAGAAATATCATGTTCATTGTCTTCTTGGTCCATTTGTTCAATCTCGACGGTAGAATTAGCAGTCGCAACACCAGCTTGAGAGGTTTTATGAACAAATTCGGTTATCAGTGGCTGTGTTCCTGTTTTGACTGATCCCCGATATAATTCGCTGTAAGGGGCCAGTAATAACATTAGATCACGTTGAAACCTTTCAGCTCACTCCTCATTAGGATCATGTGTTGTAAAATACGTGGCCAGTTTATTGGCCAAGTCAATACCCTCTTTAATTATACGCGTATTTATAACGGGTTCATCTTTAGCATGATCGCTTATTTCGTCGGAATCAGGGTTCTCACGGGTATACTCTATTACTTCATCTTCGCTAAGAGCTTTGTCCATCAACAATTCATCGATATCTTGAAAAGACAGATCATCAAATCCTTCTCCACCAATTTCCTGCGCCAGAGTTATGATGTTGGGAAATTCTGTTGTGTTGGGAAGGGTGGTATCAGTGCTTTTAACACATTCTGGCCGAACAGCTTTCCAACATTTATTCAAAGTTGTTGGTCTTACTTCAGACAATGCTAATTTAGCTTGATTGATGCAATCCATGAGTGAAAATTGTTTCCACACATCAATGACTGTTAGTGTTCTTTCGCGTTGTAGTTTGTCCAAAATGTATTGAAGTGATTGCTTTACGTAATAAGTTTTAAATGCTGCAATTATTCGTTGGTCTAGAGGTTGTATTATAGATGTTGTGTTTGGTGGAAGAAAACAAAATTGCACATTTTCATGTTCCAAGACCGGATGGTCGGGTTCAAGACCTTTTGAGTTCATATAGCGCCTTACTTCGGGGACAAAACATTTATTGAACCATTCAATTAAGATGTGAGTGGTCACCCAGGCTTTTTTATTTGCCATCCAGTGAATTGTTAATTTACTGATATCCACACCTTTCATTGACCGTGGTTTCAGGGATCGATTAATCAGCAGTGGTTTCAACATACGATCGCCTGAAGCATTGGAGCAAAACAAAAAGGTCACACGATCCCTAGCTACCTTAAAAGCACTCGCATTTTTTTGCGATTTGGCCACATAGGTTCTACTTGGCGTTCTTTTCCAGAAAAGGCCAGTTTCATCTGCATACCAAACTTGATCAGGACTGGTGCCTCCATCTTTAAGTATCAAATAAAGTTTTTGAGGAAATTCTCTTGCAGCCGTTTTATTTGCAGATGCAATCTCACCTTTAATTGTGACATTATGAAATGCATGTCTTTTGAGAAACCCAGTCATTCAACCCGTGCTTGCAGAAACTTTCTATATGACTGAGATGAAGTGCCTGGCTCCAATTCCTGGATGCGTTTATACAATTTTATTGCTGTTTGTTTGATAGCTTTCAATCAACTGGTATTTTTTTCTGCGAGTTATCTTCCATCCATATTAAAAGAGCTTTTTCCATTGTCTCAGTAATGGCATCTCTTGTGTATGATGAAGTTTTAGAACTTATGTTGGTGCCAGAAATTACTGAAATTACCTAATTGGGGCCTGGTGCACGTCAAAATGCTTACCAACCTTACCCCCCATGTCCTGTTGCAGGACGATCTAAAATTGTAATTTTAGTTTCCAGAGAAATGGTCTTCCTTTTACCGGTTTTTGTTATTGAGGCCATTTTGCCAGGACTGCCAAAAATATAAGTTGTTAAAAATAAAGAAAATAAATTTCAAAACTGTTACTTACAATCTATGAATGTAATAATTTTTCACTAAAAGTAACAAATTACACTTCCACAAATAAACACCAAAGAGATGTGTAGTTTTCACGACAAAAACTTAACTCCAAATGCAAACAAAACCAATTCCTTATTGAGCTTACATATGTAAATTAGGGGAAACCCCGAATTTAGAAAGAGAATTAAATTCTTTTTCTGATTCGTCTAAACAAATTCGTGTAAAAACAAAACTGGGTATACTTAGCCTAACTATACAATCTAATCTAACCTAATTGTTAGCAAATCCAAGGTTGCCAACCTCCATACCTTAAAACTACCCTGTCGAAGGATTAGGCGTGAAATTGTGGGAAATAGTAAAAATTATTTTAGGATGATTGGATTGATTTTTGTGGATGATTAATTTATATTAAAAGGCTAATAAAACGCACGTGATGTAACTCAAAATCGAGGAGAAGTGACAATGTTACTTTATTATGTATGTATATGCTTTTTATTCGGGTACAAAAAAGTGTTTTGAAAACATAAATGGTAATGAACGAATCCAGATCTCTAATATATTACATGAGTTGTTTTGTATTTGACAGGTTGAATATATATGAATAAATTCGAGTATATATGTACATTGTTCAGTTTAATTAACATGCTCCCCACCTTGAAGGATTGAAGATTCTTCAATAGATAATACACAAACAGTAGCAATAGCTCGTTTAACTATAGAAGAATGTGTCTTAATACTAACCACTCGAACGACGTTGTCTTTTCCAGGATGTAATTCAATTATACGACCCATTCTCCATTTTAGGGGTGGAAGGTTGTCGTCTTTCAATACAACCAGACTGCCGATGTTCACCCTTCTTGACTGAGAGGTCCATTTATTGCGCCTTTGTAGACCTTGAAGATATTCAGATGACCACCGAATCCAAAACTGCTGAGTGATCCACTGCAGGCGCTGCCAGCGGGAAAGCCTATAAAGGTTGTCGTCCGTGATGTCTTTCTCCACAATAGCCGTCAACGGACCACCTATGAGAAAATGGCCAGGAGTTAGTACATTTAAATCATTAGGGTCATTAGAAAGAGCTGTCAAAAGTCGCGAATTAAGAATGGCTTCAATCTGAATTAGTGCTGTGGAGAACTCGTCATGGGTAGGAGTGCACATGCGGAAGAGCCTCTTCATGTGAAACTTTGCAGATTTAACCGCCGCCTCCCACAATCCACCCATGTGTGGTGACCTTGGGGGTATAGTTTTCCATTTGATGCCATCAGAAGCGCACAAATCGATGATTGTGTTGTTGGTTTCATGGTGTATAAAGAATTTATAGATGTCATGCAATTCATTTTTCGCTTCCACAAAGTTCAATCCGTTGTCGCTGTATATTGTGTCGCACAATCCGCGGCGACCGACGAACCGTTTCAATGCTGCCATATATGAAGCTGTTGTTAGGTCTTCCACGAGCTCTAAATGTACCGCGCGTGTGACAAAGCAGACAAATACCGCAACATAAGCTTTAGTAGCAGAAGCTCCCCTTCTTCGATAGTGAATTCCAAATGGACCACAAAAGTCTACACCAGTTGTTGAAAACGGTCTTGCAGGTAAAACGCGTGATGATGGAAGATCTCCCATAATCTGATTGAATGAAGTCGGTCGGCAGCGAAAACAGAGTATGCAGCTATTGACAATCTTTCGGCAAGTGACCTTTCCATTCACGGGCCAGAACATTTGACGGACGATGGCGAGCAAATTTTGAGGACCGGCGTGAGCATGCTTCTCATGTAGACACCGACAAATGCTTAAAGTAATCACATGCGATTTGGGGAGAAGTATGGGATGTTTAGCACTGAATTCAAGGTATGCATTTCCAATTCGACCTCCAACTCTTAGAATGCCGCTATCATCTAAAAAAGGGGACAATGATTTTAAATGGCTCTTTGTGGGAATATTCCCATCCTTCCGCAAACAAATAAGTTCCTGTTCAAACGATTGTTGTTGAATGATTTTGACTATGGTACATAAAGCTTCGTTAAGTTCGTCAACTGTAATTGGTCCAAATCTTTTCTCTTTTTTGCGTTTTTCAGTAAGAGCGTTATTTTTAAACCGATTTACATATACGAAGACTCGAAGAAGTTTTCGATATGAGGTATGAAATTTTATTCTAGTGATAAAATCGGAATCGAGCGCTGCTAGAAGAACCAAGTTAACCTTTCGCTTTTCAAGAAGTGCTTCGTCGACAGACCTAGATGATTGATGGCAAGGCCACAGGTTTTCACTACGTTTAAGGAACTGCGGACCCCGAAACTATTCACGTGAGTGCAGCAAGATAGATGGACGAGCACCGCGTGAAACAATATCGGCAGGATTTAACTTAGATTCAATATGATGCCACTGATCCAATGTCGTTGTGTCTTGAATGGTCGCAACTCGATTCGCTACGTAGGTTTTCCATTTTGAGGATTCACCTGATATCCACGATAGGACAATACTGGAGTCAGTCCAATAACAAATTTTATTAAATGTTATTTTAAGAATCTCCATAAGTCGATTAACAAACTGCGCCATCATAACAGCCGCGCATAGTTCAAGTCTAGGTAGGCTGGTTTTCTTGACTGGGGCAACCCTTGACCTTGCAGCTAGAAGATTAACTGAAATTGTACCGTCAGCATTTAAAGATCTCACATAGATGCAGGTTCCATAAGCTAGCTCTGTGCATTGTGCATTTTCCTTGAGATGGGAAATTGCAAGTCTAGGTACTCTTAACCTTTCTAATAGAAGCAATTCCTTTCGATAGCTCTACCATTTGTGGTAGTATTCGCTTGGAAGAGTTTCATCCCAATCAACTTTTGTTTTCCAGAGATATTGCAGAAATATCTTCGCCAATACGATGACGGGATTGATTAGGCCCAGAGGATCAAACAGCTGTGAAATCTCAGATAGCACCGATCTTTTTGTTATCCGTCCATCTGCTAAGTTTTTAACCTTGTACATAAAGACATCGGACTGAGGTTCCCATATTAAGCCAAGTGTTTTGATGACGTTATTCGCCTTAACGTTTAGATATGGCTCTCTTTGATCGACAGGAATATTTGCCAATAGTTCTGGGTCATTGGCGCACCACTTATTCAACTCAAATCCTCCTCTATTCAAAATCTGCTTTAGTTCGTTTTGCAGCTGTAGAACTTCTTCTAAGCTATCTGATCCCGAGAGAACGTCATCAACATAGAAATCGGTGAGCAAGGAATTCGACGCCAGAGGAAAATTACCTGCTTCATCACTTGCTAGCTGATTTAGGGTGCGAGTGGAGAGGTAAGCGGCGGAGGCAGTACCATATGTAACTGTGCACAATCGGAATGTTTTAATGCTCTCTTGCTCCGATTGTCTCCACAAAATCAATTGAAAATTGCGATCAGCTGAATCAATTACCACTTGTCGGTACATCTTCGTGATGTCAGCGCTAAAAACGTACCGGTGCAATCAAAAGCGAAGAGAAATGGTGAATAAGTCAGGTTGAACAACTGGACCTACCATGAGTACATCATTAAGAGATTTGCCACTGTCCGTTTTGCATGAGCCATCGAAAACCACTCTCAGTTTTGTGGTGCTGCTGTTAGGTTTGAGGATGCAATGATGTGGTAGGTAAAAGTGAGGTTCTGATTGATTAACGCAGTCTGTAAATTCCATATGACCTAACTGTATGTATTCATTCATGAAAGACGTGTATTGGGCGCGCAGTTGATCGTTCTTCTTAAACTTACGCTCCAAGTGCAGAAGTCGCCGTACAGCATTGTTGTAGGAGTTACCTAGAATTAATGGATCCTCTTTAAAAGGGAGTCGCACTTGATACCTGCCCCCATCAATTCGTTTAGTGTTTTTTATAAAGTGTTGTTCGCATGCAATTTCATTCTTTGTTAATCTTAAAGGTGGGTAAGAACGTTCTTCAATTTCCCAGAAACGTTTCAGACTTTCTACCAAGTTGTCTTCTTCTTTGGCATTAAGCACACAAATTGCAGAATTTCTTCTGAGCACTTGTGCGATATGATCCATCCAAGAGTTGTGTTTTGCAGAATGGTAATATCATTCTCAAGTTGTAGTTGACCAGATAAAAGTAATGAAAAGAATAGCTCAGTCCCTATTAGAAGATCAATTCGTTGAGGAATTTGAAAGCATGGATCAGCTAAAGACAAGTTCGGAGGGATGATAAGGTCCTGCAGAGGAATTATTTCTGAAGGCAAAAACCCGGTTATCTTGGGTAGGATAATAGCTTCGATTGTAGCAGAGAAAGGAGTTATTCGCGACTGAATTCTAACAAAGGTCTTGTAACGAGCTTGTTTAGTGAATGAAGAAATGCCTAAATATGTTTGATCAACCTTGATGCGTTTCGATTCGATGCGCTGGGCAAATTGTTCTGTGATGAAATTAATTTGTGACGCTGAGTCCAAAAGGGCACGGCAGGGAATGGGCACATCTTGATGATTGACCACGTGAATTATAGCCGTAGCAAGTATTGTGGATGTTTCTTTATGAGCGAAGTGCAGGGAAACAGCAGTACTGTGGTTTGGCACATATTCGTTGACGTTGGGATCAAGTGCCGTGGTTGATGAATCATTGTGAAGCAAAGTGTGATGCCTCGCACCGCATTTATGGCAATTGACAGAAGTGCATTTAGTCTCATTATGATCACCTTTCAAACAGTTGGTACATAGCTTTAATCGAGACACTTGCTGCCGCCTTTCACTCGGAGAGCATCGAAGTAGCTTGAAGCATTTCATTATGGTGTGACCTTGTTTAGAACAAAGGGCGCACCTTATATCGCTAGTGACGGTTAATAATTTGGATGATTGTCGAGTTCTACTGTCTACTTTGCATGCTCCACTTACCTTGTTTGTTGTGATTGGGCTCACCATTCCCTCCAGAATTTGACCTCTCTTGTTCAGGAACTTCATCAGCTCTTGCAGACTCGGTGATCTGTCCGATGGAGAACCTACGAATGTTGGCAAAGGAATTTTGAATGGGAGTGAAACGATAAGCAAGCGAACTTTTTCCGGAAGTGTTCTTCCGCCGGATCATTAAAAGCGACTCGAGTTTCGTTAGATGAAACTTCTTCCAGCTCCCAAAAGCGCTGTAATAGAATATCTACGTCGATAGTTGAATGAAATGAGCAGAATCCTAGAATCAGATAGTTCTCCAGCGATCACCCAACCGAACGTAGTACTCGTATTTTGAGCTATTGGTTTACCTTGTGGCCCAATAGTTTGTTCGGCCTTCAAAATGGACCAAAGTTTGTCAGCTTCGAGTAGTACGTCTATACCACTGGAAACATTGAAATAAGGATCAACCAAATCCCATGTGGATGCGTCAAAGGATTTCAACGGTAAATTTGACGTTAGTTTAAGCAAAACTAGTGCCTCGATCTTTAAATTCGTTGAATTGTAGCGAGAGAAAAGATTAAGTGTAACACATCCTTTAGTGTATCGAGCTTCCTTTGAAGATAACCCTAATACAGGAATTCTAGCATGAGTTCGCGCAAGCCCAAGTCTTTGAGCTAATGATTTCGTAACGAACGTTGATTGTGATCCGGTATCCAATAAAACACGACAGTCTATGAGTTGTTCCCGGTTATCATTAATTTTAGCGAGAATTGTTGGGGGTACGGTCTGCTTACGAATGCTAAAATCAAGCAAGTAGTTGGATACCAATTGGGCAGTAGCACTAGAGCTGGAAGAGTTATTTGAAGACAAGTATTTCTGCGAAACGGAAGTCGACGATGGGGGTATTACATGATTAGTTTCGATGGCGGGGCGAGTGATATCTTGATGAACAAGAGAGTGGTGATGAGCCTTGCAGATGCGACAGCGAAACGAGGACCAGAATTTAATTGACGAATTACCTGACCGCAGGCAATTAAAGCATATTAATTTAGTGCTTGTAAAGGTTCTCCGCAACGAAATATCTAAATCAAGAAATCGAGGGCACTGTGATAAATTGTGATCATGTTTGCACATTTGATATTGCAATTTTGTGTCTGAGGCTTTTTCTAAGTGAGTTCGAACGGGAACCGGTTGTTTTACGCGTGATATTATCGATCGATTCAGCGATTGGAACGATTCCAATGCATCACACCTACGTTCGAGGAACTCAAATAGATCATATAACGAACTGTCCTCACGCGAACACACTTGCTCTGCCACGCATGCGTTGTCTCATTATCGACCTTGTTTAACAAAAGAAAAGTTAGCCACGGATCACGAGTATTCTTATCAAGAGCGTTAAGAGCACGAATCACTTCGTCTGCACCATCTGTTATCCTTCTCAGTACCGGCACGTTTACAATATTCGTGGAGGGAAGCGATAAAAACGTTTGCTCGAAAGATTGGACAAAAAAGTTCATCCGGTCGTAACGTTTTTCAAGTTTTTCCCAAGCAACCGTGTAATTCGCATCCAAAACTTTTATATGCTGGATAAGGTCGGCTGCGTTTCCGAGTACAAAAGATTTTAAATAATGAAATTTGTGGGTAGGAGTCAGATTCGTCGACTGATCCTAGGAATAAATCCCGAAAGGAATGCCAATCCTTGTACTCGCCAAAAAATGGAGGTATGTTAATTGTAGTGAGATTGATTTTCGAACAAGAGTTGGCTGAAGAATCTAATTTTTTTAAAATCGTGGTCTGCTGATCAACAATTCGATCGAATACCGAATCTTTGGAATTAGGGTTAGGTATTTCCAATTTTTTTTTCATATATACCGAAATCAGCTTCGTATTCTGCATTACTCGTATCATTTTCCTCCACGTGTTTTAAGAACTCATAGTGAAGCGACGAAACTTCACCCCATGCTTTTGCGTTACCGTGGTTTTGTCTAAGTGCATTCATAATAGAGAGAATATCAGAAATAGCAAGTTAAAACGAAGAACTAAATTAAATGAAAATTTCACTAATTGCAAAGCACGCGCTAAAGTTCAGGATCTTCCAGGAAGGAAGATCGTAGTTCGATTATAGGAGTTTCTTTCCAGCCTAAACATAGCAGAAATACCAGATCCAATCCATGCGTACGCACTTATTGTCAAATTAAATCTCTTACGAGCAGCTGTAAGAGAAAATATGTCGGTTATCCATACTTATAACATTGGATAGGTCACAACGAAGGATACGATGGTTTTAATACAATCAATCCAATTTTCACGGTAAGTCTAAATATGATAGTTAGGTACATAGCTAGACTTTGCAATAAACTCCGATTGAATATTCTTAATTGTGGACGCCAAAAGAATATTTAAACGCAATCATCTGTCGTCCTTATCTTCGGAATCAGATGACTGGACAATAGAAATCCAATTATCTGATTTAGCTCAGTGTAGCCAAGTCACTGTTCTTTAAAGATTGTTGACTATTTCGACACCTTCGTTCAGGTTATAGAAATTGTTGTTATGTGTTTTTATCCATATAATATAATGATTTTTTTCATTTGAATCTAGACAGCAACTCGATCTTTAATGAATTTGATGTGCTGGCTGACTCCATACAGCCCGTATCCTCCTACTGAAATAGTTATTGCGGACGATTTCGATATACAGATTTTCGGGTGGCTTTGCCAGTCTGGAGAGACAACGTCCGAGGGACGGTATGCTGATATCTTCGCTGCGGAAAAAATTTTACTCAGCTTGTAAATGAGGCCACGCGAATACCAGATATTGATAGTCATACCGCCAACGCTCTGGACTTGTTTTTAATTTCTCACCCTGATAAGTACACCGTTGATGTGCTCTCCCCTCCAGGCCCGTGGGACCGTTGTGTTATATCAGCTAATAAAAGAACCGTATGGCAATACGAGAAAGCCAATTGGAGCGGACTTAACACCTTCTTTAGGAATTTTAACTGGCCGTTCACAGACACTATTCTCTTTGGAATGAGATATTTTATCCCTCATCGGATGAAGGGTATCAAACCAAAAGAAAAAGCATGGTACGACTCGAGCTCTAAATAGGCTATCAGATTTAGAGAAATGTATTTTCGGTCCTACAAGACCAACCCGACAGACGAAACCCGAAAAAGGTTCAAACGAGCCAGGGATGGCTGCATGATCTATGTATCTTATCTACAATCTGCTCAGTTCAATGGTTCCAGATTGTGACATGTCTTTGGAACCCATATAGCGGCAAGAGTACTTAAAGATCTCAATATAAATATTTAACTTGCTGGTACAGATGCTACAGTTATACTCTATCTACCATTTTTTTTTGCCATGCTGGCAAAACCACTGTGTAAGCTTTTTCATCAATATTGCCATTTAAAACTCTTGCCGGGTAGTTGTTAAACAGTATTTGGCCAGCAAGTCCCTAAAAAGGCGAATCTTCTTCTCTTTCCTCCTACAGACCCATTGCACTTACGTCCCTTCTTTCCAAGGTCATGGAAACACTGATAAATCGTCAGCTCATGAAATATCTCGAAACACGAAAACTTCTCAATGACCGGCAGTACGGTTTTCGTAGCAACAGGTCCACTGGTGATTTGATGGCATGTCTCACCGAAAAGTGGAACCAAAGCGTACATCAATCTGGCGAAAGCAAGATAGTTGCACTTGATATTTCTAAGGCATTTGACAGAGTTTGCCATCAGGCTCTTTTGTCGAAAATGCGTGTATTTGTATTTGGGATCGACGACTCTCTTCTTCAATGGATTAGAAACTACCTTTCGGAACGTTCAATTCAAGTTGTCTTGGACGGTTTCAAGTCTGATATTCACAAAATAAATGCTGGTGTGCCCCAGGGCTCTGTTCTGTCACCGACACTATGGTGCAATGGGTCTGCACTTACGTCCCTTCTTTCCAAGTTCATGGAAATGCAGATTAACAGTCAGCGCAAAATATATCTCGGAACACGAAAACTTCTCAATGACCGGCGGGACAGGTCCACTGGTGATGTGCTGTCTCACCGAAAACTGAAAACAAAGGGTAGATCAATCTGGCAAAAGTAAGATACATAGTTCCAATTGATATTTCTAAGGCCCTTACAAAGTTTGGTATGAAACTCTTTTGTCGAAAATGCGTGCATTTGTGATTGACGAATCTCTTCTTCAATGCATTAGAAACTACAATTCCTTTCGGGGCGTTCAATTCAAGTTGTTTTAACCAGTTTCATGCCTGATATCTCAAACAAAATGGCATGCCCCAAGGCTCTGTTCTGCCTCCGTCACTTTTTTTTAATTTTTATTAAGAATCTCTTATTTGCAGCTTCTAAGCGTGTATATTTGTTTGTAGGCTACAGTACTTTCTCCTTTTCATACTCGTTCCCGGACTCACATAGAACAGGGACGACCGCGTATGTTATTGAATTGAATTCCGATACTCACAGCATAACTATTTGGAGAATGATCAACTGAGTTGAATGCTATTGACAATAAGCTGTCGGCTGTCGTTAAAGCAAAACTTATATATTCAGCCATTATCCATGGATGGCACCTATTCGTACATCGTCGAAATCGAAAAACGTTCCATTCTTGGTATGTACGTCAACGGTAACCTACGTTGGAATGACCACATATTCGATGTCGTCATAAATGCTGTAAAATGTGTGGATTTCTTCAAACCATGTGAGAATTGCTTCACTCGCTATGAACTAGCGGCATTTATCCGTCCAAAAGAGGAGTGAAATGCCCCTATAAGATCAGGTGCTCCTAAAACCTCACTGCACTTATTATATAGGATTCAAAACCGTAAGATAAAACTCATAGGACATCCTCGATCACCGACGTAATGTCTTCTGCCTTACCTTGTTCTATCGCTACTTTTGGCATTAGGGCCCCCATCGAAATTATTATCAGCATTCCGCCCGTTCAAACTTTCAACTGTAACACCCATCTCACTATAAATGCTCATCAGTTTATATTGAACCTCAACTCGGAAGAACTCTGAAATACCGTGATTGTTTCTTAGTAGTACATATTGCTTATAGGAACGTTCTGCCGAACTCTTTGTTTTCTTGCCATTATATCTAGCAAACGTTCAAAACCAACGTACATCGGTAGATCTCTTTTTTCCTCCCTAATATTTCTTCGCCTGCATTGTATACACAAAATCGCTTTATTGTACCTATACTATGTAAATCATGCAATCACTTGTTCACCGAATCTTGCTTTTATTCCACTGGGTATATACCAAATATCCACCGCTTCTAGTGGAAGATGTGGAAGCATGATATTATATTTAGCAGCACATCAGTTCTCAATGACTTCACTTTTCAGTGATTCGAAAATCCTTTAGAACTCCTTCTTCAAAATTAACTTCTTCTCTTGACGAATATATGGCAAATTCGTCATTGAACTCAGTGAAAGCTTAGTTTTCGATTCACTAGTTCTCCATATCAGTTCGAAGGCGAACGCACCCAACTTTTCAGGTCAAGTGACGTCATTTTGCTTTCCTAGAAAGTCGTCCCTATGACCTTTACCTTTTGGGTAGATTAGATCTTCGAGCACGAAGAAGTTGTCATCATCAACGGCTTCATTTAGATCCACATACGTTTGCTGTTGGAAGTATTAGTTCATTGTTCGTCGATTAGGTGCTCTTAAGTTCGTTCATCCAAGAAATCTTTTGTATTTGATCTTGCAGGTGCCCCAACCGATGATGGTGCCAGCCCGTACACCACACCAAACAGTGCATTTTTCGGGGTGCGTCGATAGCTGATAAATCACCTTTAGATTTTTCTGCTCCAAATTCGACAATTAATAACAAAACCACTGACACAGAAGTGAGCCTCATCACTGCAAAAAAAAATTGCGGTAAAAAGGTGGATCGACTTCTAACTATTCTAGACACCAATTAGCGGAGTTACAACACTAACAAAGATCGCCTGGCTTCAATTCATGCAGCAATTGGATCTTGTTAGACTGTAAGCCAAGATCCCTGTACAACATCTTCCACAATGTCGATGGACACAGGCAAAGTTCCTCCGTACATTAACGAATCGATGAGTTAGGATCTTCCTCAACACTGGACTTAATGGCGCCGATATTTCAATCTGTATCCACTCTGAGCATCTTTGACAGTGGCTTGGAGTTCAAAAGAGTAAATGTATTGAGAAAATTTTCAACGACTCACTTGCACGTAAAATTGGCGTACAACTCTATAAACATTTTACACTCAACAGTGATTTTGAAAATAAATTTCCACAATTTGTAAACGTTACTCAGATGTAAGCCTTTGCTCGATGATTTGAATGAAAAGATGGTAGCTTTGTTCAGTGAGGCTCTTCCGGACTGTTCCGAACAGAAAAGTACAAGCTTTCCTGTTCAATGAGAAAAATTTCTGTCCGAATCTGTTCTGTCCTGTGTTCAGTGAGGCTATTCCAATCTGTTCGGAACAGAAAATCTTGCACCTACTTTCGAAGTAGAACACAAGGTCTGTTTCATTACTTCTTGTGGTGAAATGTGTAAAAACTGTCAAAATTCAAAGATGGCAGAAAATTCGCTCAGAGAGAGAGCGAAACTTGCAAGAAAGTAAACAAACGCAGTAAACCACATTTGTGTATAAAACGTCAAAAGTCAAAAGTCAATTAGAGAAATTGGTTGTTGTTAGTATAATAAATTCTTTCGCAGAATAGCTGTTTGCTTTGACAGTTGTTACACAGCTTACCCACAGAAATTTATGAGGCAGAAAATTGCAACTATTTCAATGGAGGGGAAATGTTTATCTCTCTCATCGGCTCTCTTTGTTGCAAATTTTTCGAGTAAAGAAACAGGAATTTGTAAAAAGTTGTCAAATGTCAAAATCAGCTACAGTAGTACAGCACTTTTCTGTTCTCATTTGATTTGACGTTTTTCACAAATCTGTGCTGTTCTGTTCTAGATTTCCTCACTGAACAAAGCTGGTGTCAGGCTGTCAAATTAAGTGTCAGATGTCTGAGTGTTGCCATTTTGGAAAAAAAACTCATAAAATATATCCTTTAGATCGTTTTGGAACAACTAACTCAATACGAAATTGACTTTTAGACCGTTCCAAAGCAGTTCTTATGTAAGAAATCAGTGGATTGGAATAAGATGGTTTTCATAAATTAGGACAATATATACCATACTTACAAATACAAATTCATTGGAGCCCAAGATTTCTCCTGATTTGAACCGGTCCATTACATTTTGAATCACAAAATAACTGAATGGTTGGAAAGACACTCATTATTTCTTTCCTCCACAAACACAATTTGTTTGCAATCAAAAGCAACATTACTCGTACTTTTCCGGTTCAACTAGTCGCATCGTATTCACTGGAAATAACGCTTTTGCCAAACAATCCACTTGATGCTGTTGACTGACTACCCAACTCCACTGTCAGTCTAGTGTCTTACTCTCTTGATAGCATATATAAAACATTTCAAGTGCAAACGTAACACAGCTTCTAATATTTTCCATCTTTCGTGTCGTAATTCTGAAGTGATAGTGTGATGGGAACACAAACCCAACGGCCCGCATAAATACGATTTTCTTCTTTAGGTTCTTTAAAGTTGTCAGTTGAAGAGGGAAATTCATCACACCACAGTGTCAAAGGACTTTAATTTGAAAAGAATTTCATCCTTAAAGTTAACTTAAGAGGTGTTCGACTGAATATCCAAATCCAGTGACTATCAGAATTACCAGTGAATAATTCATTAGTCAAACGAACCATAAAAGTGGTGGTACATTGTTTTGTTCCACGAATGATTCTTATCCCCCTTTGGCCTTCAGATTCCCCAATATACAAACATGTACATAGAATTCCTATTGGCAGAATAGGAAAAGAAAAAATGACGAGGACAGCACAAAGCCACAAGGAGAAAATCCGGAAAGGAACCACAATCCCTCAATCAATTATGGAGAATTCATGATGTTTTTCAATCGCTTTAATTTTAAAGATAATATTGTTGTTGGATAGCATCGGCATCAGGACACCACATTTGTAACAAAATGAAGAGGCATAATAATACAATATGAAGTAAATTGCCCTCCGATACTACGAGGCATGATACTGATTAGATATCTTTACTGGCCAGAGGATCGAAAAAGATGAGAATTTTGTCTGAAAAGCCTTCTTACATCTGACATCGCGGATAATACTTCAGCAAAACATCACTGAAATGCTAGAAAATATGGGCAATAGTGAAGATGGAAGGATTACTCTGATGACGACCCAAATTTTATACCAGAACGTGATTCAGAGGACGAGCGCGAACAAGAAAATCAAAATTTGGAAGGGAACATGACAAGGGAACATCTTGAAGTAGCTAATAATAGCTTAGAAGGGATGCGTAATAAGTAAGTTTCTTACAAACTTAATTGTCTACCGTTACTCAGCCTTCAACCAGCAAAAAAGGAAAACACATCATTTGGAAAAAAAAGTACATAGTTTTGAATGACATTCGGCTTTCTTTTATCGGTGACACACAAACTTGCCATTCGAAATTCGACAATTAGAGACTGCCATACAGTATTTCATGTATTTGTTCCCAAACGATTTCATCGATCAAGAACGAAACTACGAGTAATTTGTATTCTGTTCAAAATGCTTAACACCACATTCACCGTGTCAAACTTAGACATACGTCAGTTTATTGTCATTGGTTTCTTTAAGTTCTTACGTCACGCAATGGCGAATACATCCAGTGGTTTTCAAAGCAGACATTGAGAAACTGTTTTGCCAAATTCGAGTCAATCAAGACTATTGTGACCTTCAGAGAATAGTATGGCGTAATCCAATCACTGATGACAAGTGCGATTTCCGACTATTGACCATCACCTACGGAACAGCATGTGCTCCGTATCTCGCAATAAAAATGCTTCTCAAATTAGCAGAAGATGATGGAGAGATGTTTCCGGCCGCGGCAACAGTAGTTCGGAACGAGTTCTATGTGGACGATGTACTGTCGGGTTGAGAATCAGTCCAGTTTGTACTGAAGCTTAGGGATGATTTAATAGGCTTATTGCGAGGAGGAGAATTGACCTTAAAGCAGTGGGCATCTAACGAAGAACTAGTGTTGGCACCAAGCATCATACTGGGTAAAATGTTTCTACAGAAGCTATGGTCATCAGGACTGCAATGGGATGATCCGTTGCCATCAAAACTTCAAACAGAGTAGCTAGCATATCGAGAGGGACTTGGTATGGCACAAACAATAAGAATGGATCGCTGGATAGGATTTGCACGGATTTTGTGATACACCCACAGTGGCCTACAGTGTTGCTGTGTATATCAGAATGACTCACGACGTCGACAACATCCAAGTAAGCCTGCTAATGGCTAAAACAAAGGTTGCTCCACTTAAGACAACTAGCATAGCACGCCTTGAAATATGTGGTGCGGTGCTGTTATCCCGACTTATCAAAGAGGTTAGGCAGATTGAGTATTTTTAAAACATGGCAGCATTTGCTTGGACGGACTCTACTGTGGCTTTAGCATGGATCCGTGGGGAATCAAATCGTTGGAGGACTTTCGTCGCGAATCGATATCTCACATTGGCGATACGTACCTTCCGAGGATAACCCTGCTGACTGTCTCTATTCGAGTAAGTTGGCATCGTACTCTATATGGTGGACCGGACCTTTTTGGTTACGTCAGCAGCCATCTGCGTGGCGAGATCAATTCATAGAAAGTCTTTCACAGCCTTGACTGGAAGAGTCAAAGTCAATCATTTCGTCCGTCATAGTACCAACAGAACGATGGTCAACACTTACTAAATTTTCTTCACTTGGAAAGCTTTTTCATGTCATGGCATACTGTCGACTTTTCATCTTCAATTATAAGCAATTAAAGTCAAAGCGGAATTTTGGTGTTTTAGAACGGTGAGAAGTGTGGCAAGCCGAATTATCATGTATAAAATTCGATCAACAGTACGACTTTTCTGGAGAGAGATCATCCTTGCAGCGAAATCAACTGATCAACGTTCGAAGTCCTCTCCTTAAACTCTTTTAGAGGAAATATCGTTGGGCTCCCCCAAATATTATTTTATGTGGCGATCTTTACTGCAATATTTTAGGTCCGAATTCCCTCACTCAACACATGGAAACGTTTAACTTAAGGCCAGTCAACACTTGCACTCCTACACACTTTTTTGACGGTGATGCAACACTACTAGATTTATTGTTCGTTAGTGATGTGAGCAAAGTGGCTTTGTACGACCAGATCTCTGCTCCTGCTTTTTCACAGCATGATCTTATCTTTTTGACTTTGAAATTCAGCATTAATCGCCATTGATTTTGAACTCCTAGAAGAGTGCACAAGAAGTAGGCATTGGGATTACACGTATCATTTATTGTCATCAAATGATCAATTGCAGTTTTAAACTGAAAACATAACTACCCTATATAATACTCATGTGCCCTTAAGAACTAAGCTCATTAAACCGAGTAATAAGCCATGGTTTACCCGACACATCCGTTTATTAATTGAGCAACGTGATGAGGCCTATAATTCCTGGAAACGTTACCGGTTAAATGAGCAATAAAGTTGTTGAAGAAATACGTAAAGTCAAATCTCAAGTGTACTTTAACCAGCTTAGTTCTTCTTTAAGTGGGCGTCAGTTGTGGAATAACTTTCGCAACTTAGGCAGCGGTAAGTCAAGGAGCGACCGAGTTAAAGATGTTGATAGTAATACTCTAAACCAAAAATTTGTTTCCGTGCCCTCGCTACATCCAATGAGTACTACAGAAGCTTCCTTTTCGTTTGCGGATCAGTGGGACGATTCTGGTTTTGGTTTTCGAGCTCTATTTATAAAGTCAAATTCTGTGGGTCTGTAAAGAATTCATACATCGTTTTTAAAAATTATTCTACCCATTGAACCGCCACACATAACCTATTTGTTCAATACAATTTTGACGACAGCCGAGTATCCCGACCTATGGAAGCTAGGTAAGATCGTACCCCTTCCAAAAAAACACTAAAGGGGATGAATTTAGGCCCATTTCAATATTAACCTTTTTGTCGAAAGTGTTTGAAAGGATTCTTCAAAAAGCAAATTAGTGCTCACCTAACGGCGAATAATATGGTATGCTTACCCCAAAACAATCTGGATTTCGTGAAAAGCACAGTTGTATCACAGTCTTATTAAGTGTTACAGACAATATTAGGCAGGCGTTGGACAGGGATGAAGTAACTTATCTGGTATTGCTTGATTTATCGAAGGCTTTTGACACAGTTAATCATGATATTTTATGTAAAAAGCTTATTCTCAGCTGGTGCCACAAAACTACTTTATTCCTACCTAACTAATAGAAAGCAATCAGTGCAGGTTGGTGATAACTTATCCGACTTTATCCCAAATGTTACCGGCGTCCCTCAAGGTTCCATATAGGACCACTATTGTTTTCGATTTACATTAATGAGCTTTAATCTATAATCGAAAACTGCTCATCTCATATGTAGTATGCAGATGACGTGCAACTCTACCTAAGCTGCCCCCTCGGTCTTATTGAGAATGGCGTTTCTTGTGTAAATGAAGACTTAGAGAAGATATCACATTGGTCCCAGTTAAATGGCCTTATTTTAAACCCAAAAAAGTCGAAATGTCTGGTAATATCAAGAAAAAGTATGGATCTCTCTTATTTTCCTTCGATCGTGTTGAGCGACGCTCCGATCGAATATGTTGAAACTGAAAAAAATCTTGGGGTGATTTTCAATCTTATGAATATTAATTAATTGATAAAATCAAAACCATTGTTAAAATCTTATATTAGCTCTCTCTTGTAAAATAAGCTTAAGGCAAACTTATAAGATATTGTATCTTACTGCCTTTAAGCAATCACAAATAAATAAATAAATAAATAACTTGCGGCTTGGCTTGATGATGATGGCTTGCTACGAGTAGATGGCAGCCTGCGGGAATCACATATTCCATTTAGTAAGAAACATCCGTTTGTTTTATCCAAAATTAACCTTCTTTCTAGATCTATCATCGCTAAGATACACTCGCCAGAAGTTCTGGATTCTCGCTGAATGAAACAAAGTCCGGAAACAAATACACCAATGTGTCGTCCCTTCATTAAGTCTGGTATTGGCTATGCAGGTATTGAACTGGCAGCAGATCTTTCCACTGATGCTTTTATAGCTGCTCACAAGAGATTTACGTCAAGACGAGGGATCTGCAGCGTCCTATTTAGTGATCGTGGGACGAACTTTGTTGGGAATGTTTGCAACGTTTTGACCAAGAAAATAACATCATCAGTACTGAATTAGCTCAAATGGGAACTTCATGGTATTTCATCCCTCCAGGATGAGGAGGAATCTGGGAGGCGGCTGTCAAATCGACAAAACACCATTACGGCGGATATTGGCAGACCGAACGCTGCGGTACGAGGATTTAAGCACTCTATTATTACAAATTGAGGCACTGTTGAACTCTCGGCCGCTCATGCCTTTGCGAGATGACCCCTTAGATTTTGAAGTGCTAACCCCAGCGTCACTTTTTGAAGGAATTCACTTCACCATTTGTAGGAACGACCAAAATGGACCACTCACGCACCATCTATTCGAACCGGACAGCTGGTACCCGTTAAAGACGATCGCTTACCACCAAGCAAATGGTCACTATCAAAAATAAAATTATGTCATCCAGGTCCTGATTGATCAGAGTCGTTAACTTAAGGAATTCATCCGGTACTTTCAAACGTTCAATTGCTAAGATATATCCTCTACCACTGGAGGAGGGTCTCCAGCAGCCGGACAACAAATCTCTTCACCAAATGTAGCACGGCGGGCGGCCTTAAGATGCCAACGGTTAGGTCGTCGATAATACTCCGAGGAGGGCAGCATGTATAATATTATACCCTACTCAGTACTCACCACATGTATTCTAATTTACCATATTAATTATTCTCCTTTGTTATTTACTTCTTGACATGTACATAACTATCCAATCTACTGTTCCTCTTGAGTTTCAAGCTCGCCAATTTAATGAAATAAAGTTGAGTTGAATTGTAAACGGCGACGAGTGTTGTTTGCTTGCGTGATTGTTCTCAAAGTTGTTCTTTCTTTCAACGAGCATGTGTTTTATATCACAGCTTATCTGCCAAGAGTTAGGAGCTATTGGAAGAACTCAATTATAGTTCCTAACATTCGTATGCGATAACACCAAAAATGTTCACATATCACATCCAGAAAATGACAGAATCTTCAAAATAAAGCCAGCTGTTGAATAATTAAATGAATCGTTTATGAGAGCAATATTTGCGTGTTGATGAACAAATTTGTTCAACCCAGTCAATGAACAATTTGAACCTTGATAAACCTCATAAATGGGGATATAAATTGTAGATACGGAGGGGTATCAGGATTTGCATATAAAGGGCTAAGAAAATGTTGTGAATTCAGGAGAACCAGACCTTCAAGCCTCATCCAACGTTCATCATCAAATTAGCATGGTGAAGTGAAGTAGTGTGAAGCTTAGCAATTGAACGCATTTTTCTTTAAACGCTACAAAAGTAATTTTTTTAAAAGTGGTAATTTCTTTCCTTCAGCCAATTTTAAACTGTTTGAGTCATAAAAAGTGTTAAAAATACCTTTTCTTGGAACTATTTAAGCTTATTTAAATTTTTTGTGTACAAATTTTTTATTTTCAATATGTCTGTTAAAATTCCGGTAAGCATGTATGAGTGCGGTCAATGCAAAGAGAGACTTCCAAATGATGGTGATTTTGCTGTGTGTGTTAGTTGCAACCGCAAACTTCACTTCGAGTGTACGACGGTTACAGAGAGGTCATGGAGAAACATGGACAAACGGAGAGAATTGTGGTCTTGCCGTACATGCAGAAACAGCATGAGTGATCAACCTCCTGCCGCTGTAGTAGTGTCCCCAAAGGTTCAAACACCAACACCGAGAACACAAACCGCCAAAAGGGTTAGGCCAGCCAATAGCCCGGAAAAAAATATAAATCCAGCCGATAATAGCTCAGCTGTACTAACTGAGATTCGACTGCTAAGAGCCGAAAACAAAGAAATAGCAGCAAGCTGTGATTTCTTGGCTTCAAAATATGACGATCTCAATAACATCATGCTGAAAAATAACAACATTATGGAGACCCTAAGCAAAGAAATTAAAGAACTGAAACAAAACAACGAAAAGAAAGACGACATTATTGAAGGTATGCAAGCACAAATCAATGTAATGGAACAACAGATTATAAAAAACAATGTCGAAATTAAAAATATCCCTCCAACACCAAACGAAAATCTGACTGAAATAGTAAAAGGAGTCGGCAAAACACTTAATCATGAACTAAAAGACACTGACATCATAGACACATATAGGATCATAACAAAAAATCCAGATCAGTCAACGATAATTGTTTCTTTCACCTCAAACGTCGACAAAACTAATTTTGTGAAAAAAGCTCGTACCGCCCGTCCCATTAAACTGACTTCAGTAATGCAAAACAGCAATATAAATACAAGTGCAATGAAGACTGACAATACGATCTACGTCAATAATCAGCTGACGAGACAAAACAAACACTTGCTGTGGTTGACAAAGGAAAAGGCCAAACAAGAAAATTGGAAGTTTGTGTGGGAGAGTGCGGGAAGAATATTAGCACGAAGAGCAGAGAACACACAATCAATAATAATAAGTACCGCCAATGACGTAAACAGAATTACACGCATTCAGCAACTGTTGCACTGCGTGAAAAAATAATTTGAACAATAGATAACATTTTTCTTCTTGGACAATATGAATAACACATATAGAAAAGATGAAGTATTAACAAATATTGAATGTAGGGTATTGGAAGGTTTTAGCGGCATAAATACGAACGAATTAAAAAATAGTAAAGGTATTCTATGTTTTAATATACGATCACTACGAGCTAACTGGAACGGTTTTTGTCTTAGTATACTCCATTTCGTAGAAATGTTAAAAATAATAGTCCTGGTCGAAACAAATATAAATGATAACGAAAAACACTTTTATACTTTAGATGGTTTTGTGCCCGAATTTTGTAATAGAAACAAATGTAAAGGGGGAGGAGTACTCATGTTTGTACGTAAGGAATTAAATCACAGACCCTTACCATCTGAAACCACTTCATATGAAAGTATAAAGATAAAATATACTGAAAATAAGATTACATCATACGTTTTAGGAGTCTATAGACCACCAGAATTAAATAAAGGAGAGTTTATTAAAGAACTTGCAGATAACCTGGACTCATTAGAAAAGAAAAATGAGATAATTATAATGGGCGATATAAATATAAATGCATGTGACTCGCAATCGAACTACGTAAAAGATTACCTCGAAATGTTAGCGTCATTCAGACTCATTAATGTTATAACAGAGTATACAAGAATAGACCCGAGAAACGGAACAAAAACATTAATCGATCACATCCTGCTTAGCAAAACGAATATGCCAATGCATTCTGCTGTGATAGAAAGTGGTTTGACGGACCATTTTGCTGTATTCTGTTATACAGCTGAGGAATTAGCTGCAGCTGAAAACATCACAAATTGCCAAAAAATTTGTAACAGGAGAGTTAACCAACTAATAGAAGAAACGGATTGGACAGAAGTAATAAATCAAAACAATGCCGACGCCTTATATCAGACGTTAGTCCATAAAATAAAGACCATATATAAAATGTCAACTACAACAAAAAAAGCGACACGCAAAAGAAAACAAAACCCATGGATTACGCCTTATTTAATCCAAGAATGCAAAAGAAGGGACGAACTATACCGAAGGTGGAATAACAATAGAACGAATAGAAGTTATGAAGTTGAATATAAAAGCTTTCGAAAGGTACTTAACAAACTAATTACAGTGCAAAAATCTAACTTCTATAAAAACCAGTTTAATGAATTTAATCGTGATTCTCGCAAAACATGGGTCTTGATAAACCAAATTCTTGGAAGGAAAAAGATGAGCATTGACGAAACATTGCTTAAAAACTTCTCAACGGAAGTATCTGCACTATCCAACGAATGTGCAAAAGCATTCTCGGCTCAAATCAAAGACGTAATTCATTTCTGCAATTCAAAAACCTCGAACCATACAAATCGTAATATGAGTAGTTCAATCTTTATTTATCCAACCAATGTTACCAAAATACGAAAAATTATTAGCACGTTAGGAGAAAATAAATCACCAAGAATCGACGAAGTCCGCGTTATAGATATTAAAAAACATACTGACATCTTTGCCCCCATTATTTGCAAATTAGTAAACCTTAGTTTGACACAAACGGTAATACCTGTAGAACTTAAGACCGCCGTTGTTCGACCTATTTATAAAGGAGGAGTTAAAAACCAACTCAACAACTACAGGCCTATATCTATCTTACCCGTTATCGAAAAATGTATGGAAGGAGTAATCATGGAAATATTACAAGGATTCATTCATAAACATAAACTGATTCGCCCAAATCAATATGGTTTCCAAAAGGGTAAAAGTACAGGCAAACTGCTTGGTGAGTTTGCGAACTACGTCAATGAAGGCCTAAATAGGAGTCAACATGTTCTTGTCCTATTCATGGACTTTAGTAAAGCTTTCGATACTATAGACCACAACAAACTAATAGATGCACTGCAACATATTGGAATAAGAGGAATGATGGCCGAGTGGTTAAGGGAATATCTATATAACAGGTTATTTCAAGTAAAAATAAGCAACGTTTTTAGCGAAAGAACAAAAGTAGAATACCGAGTCCCCCAGGGATCAAAATTAGGACCAATACTTTTTATACTATTCACCAACGAACTTCTCCAAGTATTCAAAAACAGCATATCTTTTGCTTTTGCCGATGATATAGCCATTGTAGTACGACACAGGTCTTTGGTATGGCAACATCCATCTTGCAAGATGAGTTTGATTCTGCAGTAAAATGGTGTCACGATAACGGGCTGGTAATCAACGCAACAGAAACAAAAATCATGCATATCCGAAATCCTAATTTCAAACAACTGCAAAATTATATATTTTTAAGAAATAAAGGATGCATCAACTCTACAAACCAAGTCATTAAGATAGTGGACACATTTAAATATCTTGGAGTTATCATTGACCAACACTTCCTATGGGATAAAAACATTGACAAGCTGCGCATGGACCTAAAGAAAGCTCTTTATGCACTGGCTCACCTTAAATACCATGCCACGTTTCCCTTTATGAAACAAGTATATTACGCTCTGGTTGAGTCAAAATTAAGGTATGGTGTGCTTGCTTGGGGAAACGCAGCTCCAACCCACATCCAAAAGTTGCAAAGGCTCCAAAACTCGGCAGTAAAACAAGTAAATAGTACTTGTCGTAGATATGAAAGAAAACTTTGTGTCCTGACTGTTGAAAATATTTTTAAGATGGCAATTACCTCCGAATATTATGACGACAACAGATTTATTCAACCAATAATTCACGACTTCAATACAAGACAACGTGTGCAAAGGATGCTGCAGGTGCCCGTAACCAATAACAAATATGGCCAAAGACAACTTAAATCTATAGTTCCATCAATAATGAATGTACTACCTAGACATTTAATACATATAACAAATTTTAGAACTAGAAAAAAATTAATTAAACAATTCTTCTTAACTTCCGCTTAAACCTAACATTTTCTATGGTCAAGAAAATTACCGTGAACCATATTAAAAAAAAAAAAAAAAATCACTATTTTGTAATTAACTACTAAGCTTCATGCAATAAACATTGAATTATTATATATACACAATCTTCTGTAGAAAAGCTATAGCTTCGCAGAAATTTATACAAATTTACAAATTGTTAAACGTATGAATAAAGAATAAAGAAAGAATAAAGAACCTGTTATGCGTTTACCGAAACCTATCCCAAGGCACCAAATTACCGTCTCTACTTTGAGAACTTTTTTACTTCGATTTCGTTTTTAGAATATTTGGCCAAGCAAGATATTCTCTGTTTGGGGACAAGATGGGATGAAAAGATATTTAAAAAACTACCTCTTGGGATTTCCGTTGAGTACTCGTATGTTGCCAGTGTAAATAGTGTTGCATCTTGCAAAATTGTAAACTTAGCGTCAACATTTGCGCGCGAAATTCCTAAGTCGACGGTTAAAAGATATGATAAATGTAACAAAATATATATCGACAGTGGAGAACATGGGTGGCGATAACTTGACAGCATGATGGGAAGGTACAAAATTATGCTAAAAAGTCAGAGATGGCAAGTGAGAATTTTTTACCATCTACAGAGTGCGCCATCTGGAACTTCGCAATAGAAATGTTTAATAACTTTGACAATTTTCAACTGATCGGCTTCAGCGAGCACGATTTGAAAATGTCAATTCAACACAATGCCTGACGCTTTATATTGAAAATAATCGGTCAGTAGTGTTAACTCATCGAGCATATCGTGGAAAATATAGTGGTCGTTAGGCGCCTTCCTACAACCCAATTCGTTATCTGGCCTGAAATTTTATTGAGCACAAGTCTGTAGCGAATCGCCAAGGACACATTAGACAGCGTCCACTTCGTTTCAATGAAGCTGTTGAAGATGTTAGAGAGAGTCTTACCGAAAATCGAAATGTCTCGTATCATCGCTGATCTCAGCTATAGAACATCAGTAGGACCACTTAAGGAAGAATTTTGAAAGCAGACCTTCACATGTTTCTATATAAAATGACACTCACGCTGAGAGCCGAAACTGAGCCGAATTTTTGAGAACGAATTCTGATGACAGACAAGGCTCATTCCACCTTCTCTGATGGAGTAAACAAACAAAATTGTGCGATGAGAAAGTCACTATTTGGGCCTGTATTTGCTCCACAACCATCATTGGGCCATTTTTCTATAAAATTGGAGAGACAGTCGAAGGCAATCGGTAATTCTTAATACATTAGGAACACCACCAGAGAACATCGACGACACTATGTCCAGGCATTGGTTTGACAAACAGTTTCATGCAAGCATTTTTCTGGGTTTTGGCATCTTCTTCCATGGACGACAAGTCAATCCATTTATATACAGATGGATCCAAGACTGATAGCAGAGTTAATGGCTGGATTTTTTTTCAGATAACCTTAACCTAAGGCTCTCCTTCTGCCTTCCAAATCATTGTACCGTGTTTCAGGTGGAAATTTGGCCATTAAGAAAGTTCTATATTGGCTGAAGGATATTCTGTTATGGATATTCGTAGCTAATTCCTGGAGTCAGACTCAGAAAGTTTTGAAACCGCCCTTGACTGCCGATAACCTCTCAGGATGATGGCAGAGCAAATCAACTTCCACAGAGATATTCCAAAATTGAAACCACTCTACTTATCCTACCTGTAAAAGGTATCATGGTTATACCAGTCGTTACGCGCAAACTAAAGCTGGATTCTATTAGAACACCAAGCCTTAAGTGAACTGTTGGATCAACATATCTAGGGACCAAATAGATTTGACCAAAACTGGATTTGAATCGTCCTAAGAATTTGATCTTTCTAAATAATATAGAGTACTGAGTCGACCACCGTCGAGTGCACAACTCCACCAGTGCACTCGCAATATTGTTGTGTGCAAAAAAAAATACAAAAACAAAAAAAGTGCAGTGCAGTGACTGAAAAGAAAAATATCACACAGCGCGTGTATCCCACCTCACCCGCTCCTAGTCGAAGTACTGTTGCTTGCACTCAGTCACTGCCGTTACTGTATTTACCATACGGTACGGGCAGTGGCTGAGTGTATGTAACAACTGATGGATAGCGGGTTGTGAGTGAAAATTTTGTTGGTGCACTGTTTCATATTGTTGTAAGGGCATAACACCTACAACAATTTGATCCGGTAAATCAATATTAGAATTCGCAGCCTTGCTTAGTATCGTCGGTGTTTGTGTTTTCTGTGTTTGTCTGTGATTATGACTAGGGAATTCAGGGTAGACGTATCCAATATACGCGGGCTAAAAAGTAATCACTTTTCTGCGTACGTCCACGTCTGTAAGTACAGACCAGCTGTTTTGGCACTTAGTGAAACACAGGTAGATCCCCGCCCACACCTCTCAGATCATTCTGATCTGAAGCTACCTGGCTACGAACTAGTGCTATTATTCTTCTCTCACCGCGGTCTCGCGTGCGCACATTTATGTGCGTAGTGATGTAGCTTACCAAACTCCACCACAATGTGATCCATGTTCCAATCCGGAATTCAACATCATGTGGTTAAAATTCCATCTCCGTAAGCAAATTATCCACTACTGCTTTATTTATAGAAGCCCCAAACTGGACAGCAATTCAACTTTTAACGAGTTTGATGCGCTGTCTGACTCCATTCAAAGAATTGTATCCCTGTATCCGCATACTGAAATCGTTATCACGGGCGACTTCAATATACACAATTCTGGGTGGCTTCGACATTCTGGACAGACAACACCCGAAAGACGGTGTGTTGAGATTTTCGCTGCGGAAAACAACCTAACGCAGCTTGTAAATGAGCCTACGCGAATACCAGACGTTGATAGTCATACCGCCAACACCCTGGACTTGTTTTTAACTTCTCACCCTGATAAGTACACCATTGATGTGCTCTCCCCTCTAGGCTCGTCAGACCATTGTGTCATATCAGCTAATTTCTCGTACACCGACCACACAGTTAGAGAAAAAATTCCTAAAAGAACCGTATGGCAATACGAGAAAGCCAACTGGAGCGGTCTTATCAGCTTCTTTAGGAATTTTAACTGGTCGTTATGCTTCCTCGATAACGACGCGGATGCCGCTGCTGATATGATTACAGACACCATTCTCTTTGGAATGAGATCCTTTATTCCTCATCGGATGAAGAGTATCAAACCAAAAGAAAAGGCATGGTACGACTCGAGCTGTAAAGAGGCCGTCAGGGTTAGAGAAATGTTTTTTCGAGCCTTCAAGACCAACCCGACAGAGAAAAACCGAAAAAAGTTCAAACGAACCAGAAATGACTGCAACGCCGTTCTTAAGCGTGTGAAATTCCTATACGACCAAAAACTGAGGCAAAAAATACTGCAATGTCCCAAAGGCAGTAAAAATTGTGGGTCTTTCGTCAAAAACATTAGAAATTCCGCCTCATCCTCCATCCCAACGCTCATTTACAATGACATTCCAGCTGTCAGCTCTTTGGATAAGGCCAATCTGTTTGCTGCACACTTTGCGGCCAGCTCAACACTCCCATATTGTGCTTTGTCTCCGCCTACACTTGAGTGCGTCGAATCTTCAATGGGACGAATCTACTTTCGCACTCGTGTAGTACCAAGAGTACTTAAAGATCTCAACATACATAAATCCGCTGGTCCAGATGGTATATCTCCCCTTCTTCTGAAGAGGTGTTCTTCCTCGCTGGCAAAACCACTGCGTAAGCTTTTTCATCAATCCTACACTTTAGGACTCTTTCCGAGCAGATGGAAAACAGCATTTGTCCAGCCCGTCCCTAAAAAAGGCGAATCATCTTCGCTCTCCTCCTACAGACCCATTGCACTTACGTCCCTTCTTTCCAAGGTCATGGAAACACTGATAAATCGTCAGCTCATGAAATATCTCGAAACACGAAAACTTCTCAATGAATACATCAATCTGGCGAAAACAAGATAGTTGCACTTGATATTTCTAAGGCATTTGACAGAGTTTTTTCATCAGGCTCTTTTTTCGAAAATGCGTGCATTTGGGATCGACGACTCTCTTCTTCAATGGATTAGAAATTACCTTTCGGAACGTTCAATTCAAGTTGTCTTGGATGGTTTCAAGTCTGATATTCACAAAATAAATGCTGGTGTGCCCCAGGGCTCTGTTCTGTCACCGACACTCTTTTTAATTTTCATTGGCGATCTCTTGTCCGCTACTTCTAATCCAATATATTCCTTTGCTGATGACAGTACTCTCTGCTTTTCATATTCGTTCCCGGACTCACGGCCCTACTCTTCGGCTGTAGTACGAGAACGGCAGCGTATGCTAAGCTCATTAAATTCCAATATCAAAAGCATTACAAATTGGGGAACTATCAATAGAGTCGAATTTAATGCTTACAAAACACAATGCTGTCTGCTGTCTTTAAAGCGAAATTTAAACACCCAGCCATTATCTATGAATGGCACTTGCATCGTCGAAACCGAAAAACTTTCCATTCTCGGTATGTGTGTCAATGACAACTTACTTTGGAATGACCACATATTTGATGTCGCCAAAAATGCTGCGAAATGTCTAGGTTTCCTCAGGCGATGTAAGAAATATTTTACCCCCTCTGATCTGGCTTCAATATATAAGGCATTCATCCGCCCAAAATTGGAGTACAACTCCCACATCTGGTCAGGTGCTCCTAAAAATCCTCTGCACCTGCTAGATAGTATTCAAAACCGTGCGATAAAACTTATTGACGATACTAATATCAGTCAATCAATGGACACCCTCGAACACCGACGAAATGTCTCGTGTCTCACTTTGTTTTATCGCTATTTCCACCACCAGTGCTCCACTGAAATCGCCAGTAGCATTCCGCCCATTCAAACTTTCAACCGTAACACCCGTCTCGCTATGAATGCTCATCAGTATACCCTCAAGCCCATTTTCGGACGTACTCTAAAATATCGTGATTCGTTCCTAACCCGTACAACTCGCTTATGGAATGCCCTGCCGATCTCTGTATTTCCTGGTCCTTATAACTTGCAAACATTTAAAAACAATGTACATCGGTACCTCTCTTTTCTTGCTCCCTAAATTTCCTTTGCCCGCGCTGTGTACAATCACCTTAAGGGTACTCAAACCCCTTGAGCGCGCGCTCATTATAAAAAAAAAAAAAAAAAAAGACGTTAGTAGTCTACTACGCTTCGTCAGAAGCTAAAATTGGTTTCAAAGAGCAGGAGAATCATAGATCCGCGTGGCATCACGCTATGCCGAAGTAGCCCAAATAAGGCTAGCGTTCGATTTTGGTCTGACATCACCGTTGACTCTACCTGGAGAATTCCTCCATCGACATGTCTGTGTTGTGTTGTGATAACAAAAAAGCTTATGAATACTGGTGCACGACTAAACGTATTCATTCGGATGAAGTATTGAACGCATCCATTTTATGTTGACTCCTACTTGACATGTGACGACCTCATCTTAGTCCGCGCACACATGCGGAAGAGGAACACCCCTTACTTTGTGTGCTCAACTGGAACCAGCTGGCAAAATACCTCGCAAGCTGTATTTAACAGTCTAAAAAGCCATTGCGTGGTCGCGCAACCAAACAATACTCGCCAAGAATTTTTACTCATTTAGATAAGAGTCTGTTGAAACTCATAAAGTGAAAACCACCTAGTAGCGGCTCAAAAGCAGCGTTCCGGACTTAAGACTTTAAGTCGTTAGCTTACAAGCTTTGATCCGTATTAGAGGTCGTTGTACTGCGAATGATGATTTGCCATGCCGCCTCAGATGTCCATGTCATGATAAACGTCGTATAAACGACGTGGTGATGTCGATCAAAAGTAGCGCAGGAAGTGCTTTCAAATTACTGTCCATCAATTTTTTAGGCTTCAAATTGAAATACCTTCTATGTACTTAACACCAACGAAAATAAAACTGTCTCACATCTTTCGAATTCCTTTCGCAAATCGTTTAAATGTCTTAATACGTCTTAACACACCCTAACTCTGACACGGCCTAAGATTTTAGTTCAAAATCGTCATATTTGACGACGTTCCATTAATTCGAATTTACAACCCATAGCTAAGCATGGAACTTTTTATATGGCACCCCTACTATAGCAGACCTAGTTTAGTTATGTAAAAGTAGCAGCCTGTAGCAGGATATTGTCGCATTTACAGTCGCTCTAAAAGTCCACCTACCTATCGGTACGGAATCAATAAAATGTCTCTAAATACCAAATGCTAAAATCGCCAAATAAATTTTTACAACTTTGCACACCCTACTCGGGAGAGCTTGTTTTTTTTTGTTTTGTTTTAGGAAAAATAAAAATTAAGACGAAAACAATGAAATATCCCTCAAAGTAAACAATTCATAAGTAGGCACACCCAAATAATCCGAATAGTACAAACAATCATTTTTTATTAGACTTCCTTTTTCCGTTTTAATGTTCTTAAAATGGGGATTCCCGAGATAAAGCCATTCGCACGCAACACAGAAAACAACAAAAAGGAATGAAAAAGACAATAAATCCTGACTAAATTACACAGGGTAAATACTTCTTTGGAGTCGCGTTACAGGCAGACTCATTTGGGCCCTGTTGGTTGGAAGAGGTAGTAACTAAGAACAGGCCAAACTCTACAGCCCTGACTCAAATCGTACATACACAGTCGGTTGATTGGTGAGGTAGTACCTCCCCCCACCAACACCGAAGGCAATAAAGCGAAAAGCCAAAGTGGAATTTAATTGTGACTGAAATGTCATGCCAACAAAACACAGCGAGCGGGGTATATCATTAGGCTTATCCTCAATTTCGTTTCCCTTTTGTCTTTATTTCCTTTTATTCCTTTATACTCGTATACTCGTACTACGTTTTCCATTTTATTTCTTCCATTCAAATTGGCATAAGTAGGCACCGTTTATTGCTACAGGCTTTAATTTCAATAATTCCACACCCTTTTTTACGCCGACTAACGCCCCAGGTTTGAGGCGGGAGTAAGAAACAGGGGTAATCTTAAAACCGCTCTGTTTGTAATTCGTTAGAAATGTGTTCCTTCCGCCTTCATTTGTCAGTGTCTATGGAATTGAATTGAGTTGGGATTCTCAATTTAAAGGACGTATTAGATAATGTGGCATGCTGCTGAAGATTAATGTGAATGTGACCCTAAAACTATCTATAGTATGAACGAATTGTCCTACAACATATAATACATATGTGTGTGCGAATCTAATGAAATTTGATATTAATACCCAAGATACCCCCTACCGAGAGAATAAATGATACTGGCTCTGCAGTAAGGATAGATTTTGATGGTCAAAACGAGAACCACTGGTAAAATTCCAGACCAGCTGCTGCAATCAGTTAAGGATGTACAATATCCCCAATACATACGAGTATCTATCTCATTCTCTGGTTTTAACTTTTGCAACAAGTGAAAATACTCGTAAGAAAAATTTACAAATTCCGCAAGCAATTTTGCAGCTGCTATTGCTCTTATAAGTCGCAAACGTTCGGTGTTGATTTCAAATTCAATTAGAGAGCAATGGGTTTGGGGACAATGCATCTTTACCATTGCAAATCTCTGAAAGTGTAAGAATTTAATGATAGTGGCTCACCACCAACCTCGCTTCGTTTACGAACGGAATACAGACCGAATTCATCAAGGTAAGCAATTTGCTAAAGTTTATTTGAACAGGACTGGTTTCGTTGAACGCAAACCGCCAGACCTTTATCAATTCATTTTGATTTTTGCTTTATCGTGATATTCCCCAAAAATACTGGCAAATGATCATAGCAGTATCATCAGCAAACGTATTGTAGCTTACACTAACTATCCCCTATCACGGGTATATACGAGGGGCGTTCAATATATTCTCGGTATCGATATGAAAGAAAATGCGAATTCAATTTAAATTGTTTTTATTTTTCAATATAATCTCCCCTAACATCAATGCATTTGTTACATCTTGAGATAAGCTTTTTTAAACCCTCAACAAAATAAATTTCCTCTTTGTCTGCAAAAAATGCGTGATTGCCTATGCGGATGACGTTGCCATAGCCGTCTCAGGAAAACATTTAAATACCATTAAAGAAATCCTCCAAGTAAATCTTAACAGATTAACCTGCTGGGCAGATCGCTGTGGATTGGGAATAAACCCCCATAAAACTGATCTTGTCCTCTTTTCTAGGAAATATAAAATTCCAATCATAGACCCTCCTTCAATAAACGGTACCAGTTTAGCTTTCTCCGATACAGCAAAATATCTGGGTCTCATTTTCGACAGGAAACTAAACTGGAAACCTAACATTCAAGAAAGAGTCAATAAAGCTACAATAGCTTTATTCTCTTGCAAGAAAGCCATTGGGAACAAATGGGGCCTTCAACCTCGCATAACCCACTGGCTATACATCTCGGTCATAAGACCGATACTTACTTACGGGGTGGTTGTCTGGTGGACGGCCTTGGAAAATGCAGTCAACCGCATTAAATTAAGCAGAGTCCAAAGAACAGCATGTCTATGCACAAGCGGAGCTTTGCGGTCTACCCTCTCTGCGGCATTAGATATTCTGATTCACTTGACACCCCTCGACATTTTTAGCAAGCAAGTAGCTGCGACTGCAGCTATTCGCCTTAAAGCGACTAAACAGTGGACAAATAATTCATTTGGCCACGCCAACATTCTTAATACATTAGGAATCCTCACAGAGAACACCGATTACACCATACCTGAACTTTGGTTTGACAAAAACTTCCATGTAAGCTTCCCCTCCATCCATTCTGGGAGGAAGATGCTTTTATGGAGGACAAGTCAATCCATCTCTACACAGATGGATCTAAAACCGACAGCGGAGTTGGTGCCGGTGTTTTCTCAGATAAGCTAAATCTATGCCTCTCTTTCCGCCTTCCAAATCACTGTAGCGTGTTCCAGGCGGAAATTTTGGCGATTAAAGAAGCCTTATCCTGGATGAAGAAAAACGTGATATCTGCAAATGATATCCGCATATTTTCGGATAGTCAGGCCGCCATCAAGTCCCTGGACTTGGTCTAATTACATTCTAAAACAGCCCTTGAATGCCGATCATCTCTCATGGAGATGGCAGAGCAGTTCAACATTCACCTTTGTTGGGCGCCGGGCCATAGAGATATTCCAGGGAACTGCAGAGCCGATGAACTCGCCAAAATTGGAACCACTCTACCTATCCTACCGGACAAAGGTAGTATAGGTATACCAATCGCTACGTGCAAACTAACACTAAAGCTAGATGCCAATAAAAGAACGGACCTTAGGTGGACTGCTGGACAAACATGTCTAGCGACCAAACAGATCTGGCCAAGGCTGGATCTGAGTCGATCTAAGTGTCTGATCCTTTTAGATAGGAAACATCTCAGCGCCATAATAGGTGTCATAACCGGACACTGCCTCATAGGCAAGCACGCAAGAAGGCTTGGCGCTTTTACTAACGATTTCTGTAGAAGCTGCATGGATGAGGAAGAGGAGGAGACAATCCCCCACTTACTCTGCACATGCCCAGCTCTCTCTCAGAGAAGGAAGCTTCACCTAGGAGCTTTCTTCTACAACGACCTAAACGATCTAGAAAAAATAGACGTTAACAGTCTCCTACGCTTTATTAAAAGCTCAAACTGGTTCCAGTAGTAAGAAGATCACAGATCCACGTGGCATCACAATGGGCCAATAGGCCTAAGTGGGTTGGTATTTCCAACAGCCACTCTTACCTAACCTAACCTAACCTTGTCTGCAAAATACCCATTTATTGCCGACTTGAGTTCTTCATCATCCGAAAATCTTTTTCCACGAAGACATTTTTTCAAATCCGGAAACAGGAAATAATTACTAGGGGCAAGGTCTGGACTATAGGGTGGGTGTTGGATTTCTTCGAAACAGCAATCTCGCGCAGCAGCCTTGGAAACTCGCGCCGTGTGAACATGAGCGTTGTCATGAAGAAGCAACACACCCGCTGCGAGTTTACCCCGTCTTTTCTTTTTAATTTCCTCCCGCAAATTATGCAAAGTGGAAGCGTAGGATGTTGCGTTGATGGTTTCACCTTTTTTTTTGTACTCAATGAGCAAGATTCCCTTTGAGTTCCAAAAAACTGTGGCCATGAGCTTCCCGGCAGACGGAGTGACTTTGAACTCCTTCGGGGGGTCTGTTCCTTTTTATGCCACTGCATGGACTCTTGTTTGCTTTCAGGGTCATAGTGGTGGACCCATGTTTCGTCCCCAGTAACAATTCGATCCATAACACCGTCCGCGTTCTCACTACACATCTCCAAAAGCTCTCTACAGCATGCGATTCTCACTTTTTTCTGAGGCGCTGTGAGCATTCGTGGCACCCACCTTGCACTGACCTTTGAAAGGTTAAGATGGTCATGAAGAATGGTGTGAATGGTACCAATTGAAAGCTTGGTGATCTCTGCCATCATTTTCACCTTTATTCGGGCATCCTCAAGAACAAGTTTTTCGACTTCTTTGATGCTTTCTCCCGTACAAGCAGTAGCCGGGGCGCCGGAGTGGGGGTCGTCTTCAATGCTCTCTCTGCCTCTCTTGAACTCACTTGACCACTTTTGCACAGTTGATAATGAAGGTGCGAAACCCTGGTAAACAGCCACCATCTCTTCATGAATAGTTTTTTGACTTTTTCCTTGCTTAGTGAGAAATTTAATTACAGCGCGATGCTCAATTTTCACCAACATCGTCTCAGTTGCCATTATGATTCTGTTTAACTAGAGATAAAACGCGAATTAATAATCACATTTATATAAAATTTTACATGAATGCACTAAAATAATAGTATTACTTGATAAATAAGTCAATTTATATATACAACCACAGCTTCACCCGATACCGAGAATATGTTGAACGCCCCTCGTAGGAGATATACGAGTAGTGGCGGACCGAGAATACTTCCTCATTTTGTGTATTCTCAGGATGCGTTGTCAGTTATCGAAAACTTTAAGGTGAGATTCCTTGAAATATTTCTTTGAACTCGTAATTACGAAATACTATATTTTCATGCCATTAGTTTTCAGTAGTAGTAGTTTGCTTTGTATAAACGCCAGAGCTCGTCTTTGAAAAGCACTAACAATGTCCATTCTTTGCAATATTTCTCGGACATTGCTTTGTCAATGGTGGGGTTCAAGTCATCCAATGTTGTTATTTCTGATGAGTAAACAGTGTCTTTTATCCATTCCCATAAATAAAAGTCCATTGGAGTCAAGTCCGGATAGCTTGGAGGGCACAGAATGGGTCCATCCTTCCCTATTCACGAATTTCTGTACAGGCAATCTAACCATTTTTTAACTGCATGGCCATAGAATTAAGACTTGGAAGAAGCCAATAGGTTCCATTGCCGGCCCACATATTGACGTTGAACTTATGTTAAAAAGCTCTGTGTTTCATCGGTGTATGGTATGTATATTCCCTGGTGTATTTTGAGCAATCGGGCCAGTAAAATTATCTTCCGCAAAGTGTAATTGCAGAATTCCAAATGTTTCTCTGAGTCCCAGGGATGTAGCTCTTGTAGTGCTATATGGTGGAATGCATGAATGTCTTCTGAATGTAGAAGCCTCCAGGTGTAAGTTTAGTTGCTTGAAACTTATTTGAATAGTTTCTGACATAATGTAAAATGTCTTCGTAGCTACGAGCGCTACTGCGAAACCCATTTCCGCGGCTTCTGTTCCAATACTAGCGAATTCACCGGTGACAGCCCGCTTTGTCTCTCAATTATATCGATATTATCGGCGTACGTTAGACTTTTGAAAGATTGTGCCTCTTGTGAGTTCCGACCAATTCTTTCAAGTTTGATGTTAAAGAAATCACATCACAGCCCATCACCTTATCTAAAAACATTTTTGATATCAGAGGTATCAATCAAGTCGTAAACGACTTTGACGGAGCAGCGAGCGTTGATTAACTTTTTGTTTTATCATCGTCTAAGTTGAATGGTATCTTCTGCCTGACGGCGGCATGTTGGGCTTCTTCGCTCTTCTACAGTCTGCAGAAAAAATTTCACATATTCTCAGCACCAATTGTGACTGCAATATAAGGTTTCCTTCTCCATCTCTACATATTTCGGTACGTTTCTATGCCTTGACACCTTCTTTTTACCTGTTGGTGAAATTTCAGTACGTTATTCCTGCAGTACAACCTCTTAAGCTCACGGGCAGTCTGCCTTCTGCTTTTTAGGATTCTTGTTTAGCTGCATATGCTGACGAATTAGAGGACACCTTGTACAAAAAGTGATTTTTTTGCTGTTTGGTTTTTCAATGTTCTACAATATTTTTGACGGCTCACGCGTGATTCGTAACATGTGTCAAAGTCAAACATGTTCAGTTAGCATTGCTATTTTACTACAGAAAGACTTACACCCGAACAAGGTTTACAAATTATTGAATTTTGTTATCAAAATTTGTGCTCTGTGAAACATGTTTTTCTCGTACTTCGACCATTTTACGGTCGTCATAACCGTCTACTGAGCATTCGATACAAGCCATAGTGACCAAATTTCGCACCAATATCCCGCAATAGTACATCAAGCCACCTACCCGTATGCATAGAGTGCGTATAGAGGAAACTATCGCTGCTGTATCTACCATTGTTAAGTTAATGAAGACCGTGATTTGTCCATTCGTCAGCATTTAAGATTGTGTTACTCGACTACGTGGAAGACTTTACTCAAGGATCTTGGTCTAAAACCTTACAAACTACATCTCGTGCAAGAACTGAAGCCGAACGACTTGCCACAGCGTTTTCGGTGAGTGGGTCTTAGAAAAGCTGGAAGAAGATACGCTGTCTTCAGCGACGAAGCTCATTCCTGATTGAATTTGTATGTTAATAAACAAAACTGCCGTGTTTGGTCCGATGAGCAACTTCAGGCAATACAAGAACTGCCAATGCTCCTGGAAAAATGAACGGTTTGGTGCGGTTTATGGTCCGGGGAATCATTTGCCCATATTTTTTCAAAGATGACAGTGAGAACAACGTTACCGTCAATGGCGGGCGCTATTATTCAATGATTTCGAACTCTGTTTTGCCCAAAATGCACGAGCTGAACCTGATCGACATGTGGTTCTAGCAAGATGGAGCTACATGTCACACAGCACGCGAATCGATGGCCCGATAGAGAAATGAGTTCGGTGAGCAATTTATCTCTCGTTTTGGACCGGTGCGATTTGACGCCTCTGGACTATTTTTTATGGGGATACATCAAGTCACTTGCCTATGCCGATAAAGCAGCGTCAATTTGAAAGACAACATTATATTACACTCAAATAAAAATTGTATACACTTTTGCAAATCAACTGGTGGTGTTTTTTGACAATTAAAAACCAAACGCCCGGCAGGCAATTCGTCGCACAGTGGAAAAGTTTAAGCGGGAGTACACTCTTTTGGATCTTAGGCCACCAACCAGTCAGAGATTGGTGCGAAATGAAGAAAACATAGCCGCCAATATCGAAGAAGACCAGAAATGTCGATTCGGCGCCGACCAGCTGAATGGGGCATCGCCAGAGAATCAACCCAGCTTTTTTTGCAGTTGAATTTGGACCTACGTCCATATACGAATGCGCTGAGGCAAGAATTGAAGCCGAAAGACCATATACAACGCCGTGAGTTCGCTAATTGGGCACTGGAAATGTTAGCCGGACATCCGGATTTTGGCTAAAAAATCATCTTCTCGGTCGAGGCCGGTTTTTGGCATTATTGGAGCAAACACAAGCACAAGTGTTCGGCCAAGAATGGAATGGAATGGCGGAATCATCGGACCTTATTTCTTTCAAAATGAGAACGAAATTGACACCGTTATCGTCAACGGTCTCAGATATAGAGCGATATTAACCAACTTACTATGGTCAGAACTCGACAACATCGATATATCTGAGCTGTGGTTCCAACAATACGGCGCTATATGCCATACAAGCGACGCAACGCTCGAAGTTGTGAAGGAGAAATTTTGCGACTGGGTCAGCTCACGGCGAGCGTTCATCAATTGACCGCCGCGATCATGCGATTTGACACCACTCGATTATTTTTTCTGGGCCTACGTTAAGTCCTTAGTCTACGCTAACAAGTCAACCATTTTGGAAGAGCTCGAGGCCAACATTCGACACGCTATTGCCGGAATAATGCAGCACAAATTGGACAAATTTTTTTTCCTATCCTCCTTATCTGGACGCCTTATATAAACTATCCACTTTTGATCTCCCGCTACCAAGGGATCTATGAACGGCTTTGTTTTCTGGCGAGGAATGTTTGAGGTACAGATAGAAATTCGGTCCATTAATTTTTTTATTTTTGACTAAATTAGTGTGGCACCCCTACAGAATATTCTAAAACTAGCAACTAATTTACTGCTCCAATTCAAAAACCTTCTCAATCACCACCCATCCCATCATCTATGTTATACCAAGAAAAAACCTTCAAACAAAAAACAAAAACCCAAAAATAAACAAAACATTTAAAATTCATAAAATACTCTGATAAGAAACCCATTCAACCACTAAATCTGACTTGGTCATAGGTTACATGACCACACTCATCCAGATATGCATGCCACCTCCGGCATAACTTCCACTGAATAATCCACCCCTTAAACATATGCCGGTTCTGATAAAACTCTTTATCGCGTTATAAACATACTATTGATATGATCTGCAACAAGTCACTCTTCTTATAGACCCTTTGGCAGACCTTTGTAGACTTGAAACCGGCACATTATGTCAGTATCTATTATATAACGTTTATTGAATATTTTCAATATTGAGGAGAATTTCGAACTACGTTTTTGTTTGATCAAAGGTTGAAAAGGTAACGACAAGAAATGTGTTTGTTTTGCAGTCGGCATCTTTTTTCCATTCTCTCCAGCCATGAATAAAATTAACAAAGGGAAATGAAATTGACATAAATAATAAATGAATGTTGTATGACTTCTGAAGCGAGAAAAAGAACGTAACTATCACCCGTTACTATTCATTCTTTCAAGTTGTGTCATTTCAACTATCTTGAAATTGCGTCCGACAGTCAACTATTTGAAATTACATTTTTATGAGTTACACTCTTGCAAAGTTCTCTCTTCACCCGCTAGCAGGGCAAGTTTCTGCTCAACGATAGCTTCCAATGTAGATTTTCAGGTGTAGTGGAAAAGTCCTTTCACAAGTAATAACTGAGTATTTTATTCCATTTAAAGTTGATAACAGATACAAGGGATATGCATGCATCCAAACGAATCTGAGGACAGAATTGTAACTTTCATACGACATCACCTCCGACACAGGCTCATTGATTTTGTGATGCAACTGTAGCCAGCACACGGTTTCCACACATTGTTGTCCATTAAAGGACCTGGTTGACGCAGACGTCAGAATCAACAAACTGCCAACCAAATTAATCATACTATGATCGACGCATTTGGATGTCCGAGCACACAATATTGCCTTGGACAATTATCTTGTTATAGCGAAGTTACGGATGTGGATATGCATCATAGCCCAAAGCCAGCGAACCATTGTGAAGAAGTTCAACGTCAAATTGCTGCAAGCACAAGAGACCGCCGAGATCTTTCCGAGCCGATGAAGGCAACATCGGACGTAGAAGACCGGTTGAGCACTTTGAAAAAGCAATCAGAGAGGCCGCCTACTAGATTTCAACCCGCACTAACAAAGGAAACCCTGGTTTGATGACGAATGCGTACAAGCGAATCCAAGAAAAAAGAAAATGTTCAGAGCGGCCCTGCAGAAAAGAACAAGAAAGGCCAGCGAGTCCTATGAACAGAAAAGTAGGGAAAAACATAGGCTCCTCACGCGAAAGCAACAGAGTAGGAGAAATACTTTATCGAGACCCTAGAGAGGTGCTATCAGAAGAACGACATTTGGAAGTTTTTTTAAAAAACTAAAATGGACATTCCAAAGCTGTAAAGCCCGAACAGAATTCTGCAAGAGTGGAAAAGGAAACCTCATAGTAGAATCACTATTGGCGCTGAGAACCTGGAAAGATTATTTCAACAGGCTATTAAACGGTGACGACGAACAACATCCCACTGTCAGGTAGAATGTACCATTCAATCAGACGAAGACAGACAACATTTAAGTCCACCCGACCAAGATGAAGTCAGGACAACCATTTCCAAGTTGGACCTGATACCTAAACTGCCGAGCTCTTGGATACGGAGCATATATCAACTCATCTCTTAAATCTGGATCGCTAAGTATTACCAACGAATGAAACCTCAGCATTGTTTGTCCGATCGCATATAAAATCCTGTCTGTCATATTATGTTAATGCATAAGACCCTTCGACGACCGGCCAGTCTGACCGGCCCTTATCAGTACGTTTAAGGCCATCGATCAAATTTTCACGTCACCTCAGATCTTGGGAAAAACCCAAGAGTTTCAAATCGATTCTTAATGATTCAAAAATCGTATATAACAGAGTCCATAGGGATGAACTGTACAGAACCATGTCTAGTGTTGCCATCCCTGCCCAGTTCATTCGAATAGCAGGATGAAGATGGAAAATACACACAGCTCCGTCAATGACCAAGAACTTCAATGTCAGAAAAGAACATCGTTCCTGAAAGAATTTTGTGAATCTTACTCCAGAGGCACAGTCTTTCAAAAGTCTGTTTAGTTACGCGCAATTCGCAGCGTTTGCGACCGACTATTAAAGCAAAAGCTGCAACGATGGGTTTAGCGATCAACGACGGAAAAACAAAGGGGGACACTGCCTAGGACAAACCGTCATAACATACGACATATGCATAGAAATCATGCGAAGAATAATTCCTGCTAATCGCTGTTTCTTTGGGTTTAGTAGATGTTGAAAATTGTATAACTTAATATCGGATTTTTCTATAAGGACTTGACAACTTTTTTTTTTTTAAATAAAACGCAAGCCATTTGAGATATTTCAAAAACTTTATTATCGGCTTGAAGTACAATCAAAACATTTATGAATGGAACTCGTCTTCGCTCATATGACCACCGCGGGCACGTTTGCAGCGGTCGATTCTTTGGACCCAATTTTAAACGACTCGGCCACACATTTTGGCCGAAACGGCCGCTATTTCGCGTTGAATGTTGGCTCTGAGCTCTTCCAACGTCGTCGGCGTGTTGGCATAAACCAATGACTTAACGTAGCCCCACAGAAAATAGTCAAGCGGCGTTCAATCGCACGAACGAGGCGGCCAATCGATTGGCCCATTTCTTGAGATAACACGCTCACCATACTTACTCTTCAATAAATCGATTGTAGCGTGTACTGTGTGGCTTGTGTCATCATCCTGTTGAAACCACATGTCGTCCAAGTCCATATGATCATGATCATGGCGCAATAAAGCTGACCAATCACAATAACGTTACGATCATTATCGTCGACGAAAAAATATGACCCAATAACGCCGCCGGCATGGAAACCGCACCAAACAGTTATTTTTTGTGGATGAAGTGGATTTTCACCCGACCAATAACGCATATTTGGCTTATTGACGAACCCATTGAGCCAAAAATGAGCTTCGTCACTGAAGATGATTTAGCGATGAAATTCAACATCTTGGCGCATCTTCTCCAGAACCCATACGAAGAACGTATGTCGCCTCGAATGGTCCATCGGCTTCAATTCTTGAGTCAGCTTGATCTTGTATGGGTGTAAACCAAGATCCTTACGCAAAAATACGCCATAATGTGGTCTGAGCGATGCCCAGTTCTTGAGAACTCCGTGGAATTGACTGATTTGGATCGCTTGCTATGGACGCCTGATCGGCAGCGATATTTTCGACACTTCGACCAACCCGTTGTCTCACCGACACGGCAACATCACACAACGAATTACGACCGAAAGTTGGAGTTAAGGCTCTTAAAGTTGCAGTCACCGACTCCGAATTTCGGTAGAAAATTTTTATAATTTGCAGACGTTGCTCGTTAGTGTACTTTACCATGATGAAAATATTTAGTTTACTGAATAAATGACAGTGACAGTTTGATGATTAGTGAAAGAGTCCGTTCACAAATTAAATTGAAAGTGTCAAGTCCCTATAGCAAAACCCTTTATTGTGAACTTTTCTATCTTTTTAATTGCTACTCATCTATTACATTTATTGTAGTTGTTCTATCACTTATATTACTCTTATTATTATATCCGTCTCCTTTTTATGAATATAAATACAGCGCATACTCTTGTAGATTCCCCTTTTTTCCTTTTGTAACGTTCAACAATTTTCTTTCCTGCGATTAAATTGAATTACACTGACTTCATTGTTTTATTTAATCGGGTTATTAATGAAATTCCTAACTCTTGGTGCCGAAACCCGTGAAGTTAGTAATTGAAGTTAGCTACACGTGCTGCATACAGAGGACAGGTAACCAAAATTGTTAACAGCGCGTTAGAGTTCTTAAAAGAAGCAGGTTCACAAATTACGGATGCATTTCGACGAAATTCATGAAGAATTTATTTCCCTTCATCAGAGACTGAAGTCAGCTAACGACAATCTAAATGAAATAAATAATGACATCCAGCGAAAAGGCTTAATAAAACAAGAGTATTCAATCGAAAAAATTGTAGATTATCAGGATCAGGCTACCAACGCTCTGACATAAATTAACACGCGGCTGGAAAAATTGCAGCTGAGGCTGAATGCCGACCTCCCTCCACTTCAATCAAGATTTGTTTCCGTTAGTCCGCTTTCATACGTCGCAAATGTGTAATGCGCATGTTCTGGTTATTTTCTTTTGAATTTTCATTCAGTGATGCGCGCAACTCTACATGAAGACTTTCCCCTTCTTTGAGTTTGCATGTTATTTGACAGTTCTCTTTCATTTCATCTTTGGCGCTCAGTCTTTCATAATTGAAAATGAGCCCCCTTGTTAATTCTTTGGTCCATTTCAGTTCATCCGCCATACTGAAATGTTGTGCTCGTAACACAGCGAAAGAAGTAATGAAGCAAATGCGAAAAAGAAAGAAGAAGGAGAAAAAGAAATGTCAAAAACTTGCAATGAAATTGCTACCCACAGGCAGTGGGAATTTGGTTAATTGGGTATTTTTTGTTTCATTATCCCTCCCTTTTGCACTCACTTGAATCTTTCGAAACATGCGACGTATGAAAGCGGACTTAACACCAAGGAACCAACCAAAGGGCAAGGAAGTTACGGCTACAATTTACCAAAACTCACCCTCAAACGATTCGGTGGTAGTTTTGTTGACTGGCTACCTTTCTGGGAATAGTTTCAGTGTGCGGTACACGAAAATAATACCTTATCTCCATCTGAAAAGTTTAATTAATTGGAATCAGTGCTTTTTGGGAAAGCGAACAAATCCATGGCCGGGATTATTCCATCAGAAAAGTGTTACGACGCAGCAGTTGCTGTCTTACAAGAGCAATTCGGTGACACCGACAAATTAATAAATAAACAGTTCGCGAACGAACCGACGCATCAGGACTTCGCGCTCTTTACGGAGCTGTTACCTCTTCTACCCGTTCCCGTTCACAGCATTGCAAGTGCAAGTAAGAATCTCGTTGATTTGTGTGCAAGAAAAGAAGACAACAAAAACAAATGCGCTCGAATATAGCGCACGATAAAAAGAGTACGTTGAGTTTATTAACGCATAATGGAAAAACAAATGTCTTTTTGAAGACAATACGGTGACAGCATTTAATAAGAATATTTCAATTCGAGGCATAATTGACTGTGGCAGCCAGCACACATATGTACGAGTATATGTATTCCAAAAAGTGTTGCCAATAAATTAAAGTTGAAGTGGACCTTTCTATCATTCCATTTGGCAGCAGCAAATCCAATGGAAAAATTTATCAAGGTCGGACTTAAATTAAAAAATTATTTCGATTTGGGAGTTGCAGTATCGATCGAAGCAGTTGTGGTTAGCGAAATCTGTGTCGACGTGCTAAAAGTTCCAGAGGGTGAGTGCGAATTGTTTGAAGACCTCCAACTGTCAGATCTAAGACCGAATGATATGGAAGCTGAGGAGGGACTAAGCCTGCTGATTGGCTCCGATTTCTACTGGTCCATTGTAACTTGAAACCAACTATGTCTCACTAAGCCGTCGAAACTATTTTCGGATAGGTTTTGCAAGGCGTGCATACCTGCGTAAGTGATGATTCTCTTGCAATTAATACCAGTTCTTGTGTTTCTCCCAGTAGTCTTCTAAGTGTGACAGCGATCAGAGCAGAAGATCTTTCTCATTTGTCGGCATCAGAAGCTATTGGGATCAAACACGATGAAGACGAGACTGAAGAACTCACCGAAGATTTAATTAAAAGGTGCACCCGCAAAGAAGATTGCAGGTACGTCGCAAGTTTGCCCTGGAAAAATCACCGTTCATTTTTAAATGACAAAAAGAGTCAGACCTTTCACCGTATGAACACCCTTGTTCGGCGATTAGCCAGAGAACCGAAAAGGTTGTTAGAGTATGACGCAGCTATAAGGCAATTGATTAGTGACGGTGTTGCAGAGCCAATAAATTCCGATCACGACAGTTCTCGCGTTTTTTGCTTGCCCCATCGACCTATTTTTAAAGAAGGAAGTACAACGAAAATACGTGTGGTGTTCGAAACCCCGTCAAACGCTTTAGAAACTGGATCCTTAAATGACCAACTTTGGACAGGAGCCAATTTGTTACCCGACATCCTAAGGCTTTTGTTGAACAACTAACTATGGTATTGTAGTCGATCTCGAAAAGGCCTTTTTACAAATCATATTGGCCACTGGTGATCGGGATATTCATCGTTTCCTTTGGTCTGTTGAAGCGTTAGGGTCAGTCGACAACCGACCAAATGTTGGTGAATTTCGGATGACGAGAGTTACGTTTAGTGTAAATTGTAGCCCATTTTTATTATGTGTCACCATTAAACATCATCTGAGGAGGAAGAAATTAATCATCCAGAAACCTGCACGATCCTCAAAGACTCTATTTATATGGACGACTTACTTGTCAGTGTCGATGACGAGGAAATTGTGAAGAAGTGATGCAGTCACCATACTAAAAGGGGCCTCCATGAATTTGCACAAATGGAGCTCAAACAGTAGCAAGATTCGTGCTGCCATTAACGAGAACAATGCTCCATCTAGACAAGAGATTTTGGGGTTGCATTGGTTTACTCATACGAATGAATTGGCAATTGCTTTGGACTCAGTTGAATCTATGCTGGCAACCATTTCAAATAAAGGAAGTAAACGCAAAGTTATTCAAACAATCGCAAGAATCTTCGATCCAATAGGTATTTATGGTCCTTGTGTACTCAAATTGAAAATTCTGTTTCAGAATCTATGGAAGAGTAAGATATCATGGGGTGATCTTCTTACGGGTGATTATTTGAATGAGTGCATCAAGTCTACATTGGAACTGCTGAATATGAGCATTCCCAGAGCTGCTATATCATTTCCATCCGATAAAGGCATCTTCCAAATACATATGTATATTTGCGAACGCCTACGAAAGCATATGGGGCAGTTGCTTTTCTCAAAAACATATCCTCTGACGGAAACAACAACGTCATGTTCCTCTGCACTAAAAACCTTACCGATGTTGAAACTCACGGCTGCCGTAAAAGTAGCACGACTCCACACCTACTTCCGTAGAAGTTTAAAATTATCATCCATCAAATACACGTACTACATGTGGATTGATTCTAGGATAACGCTGAACTGGATCCTAGGTAATTCGTAGCGCTGGAAGCCTTATGTTCAGAACGGGGTCGATGAAATTAGACGTCTCACGGATTCTTCCAAATCGCGCCATTGTAAGGGGAAGGAAAATCCGGCGGACCTCTTTACCCGATGAATTTCTGGTAGGACTCCGAGCCACCGCCAACATTTGTCGATTTGTTGGAAACATCAAGAATAAGCGAATATTATCTGAAGGTCGGTAAAAGTACGAAACCAAAATTCCGCCATTATCAGCTGCAGAAATTCAAAGTGAAGAGACCCACTGGATAAGGTACGAGTATATACAGAAATTAAATTCTTTTAATGAGTTCTGTCTTTTACAGAAAGGCAAGCGAGTGATTAAGTCGTCAAAGATTTTCGAAATATCTCCCCTCTTAGACAACGAAGGTGTTCTGAGATTGGGTGGCTCTTCAGTCATCAAATGAAGAGGTGAAGCATCCAATTATCTTGCCACCAAATTCGTACATTATCAAGCTCCTCGCGCACGATCATCATCAACGGACACGTTTTTGGCTAATTAGAGGAAGACAAGTTATCAGGAAGATAATCGAATCGTGCGTCGTGTGCAGAAAATTTTGGGGATTTCCAGCTTCGCAGCCATTTACGCCTTTACCTATCGAGAGGGGCTCTTTAAGTTGACTATTTGATAATGTGGCGGTTGATTTCGCAGGCCCACTTTACTGTTATGACGAACAGCACCCAAGGTTTACATAGTTGTGTGCTGCAGTACGAGCGGTGCATTTGGAGTTAACCAAGAGCTTAACAACTGATCATTTTTTAATGGCTCTTCGGCGATTTATTAGTAGAAGGGGCGTCCCTTCAATAATTTTTTCTGACAACGCGCTCTATCTTCCGTAGAGCTGGGATGAAGAGGTTGTCCAGGGATTTCTTGTACGACGAAGGATTGCTTGGAAATTTATTGTAGAACGTGCACCTTGGTAGGAGGGATTTTGGGAACGTTTAATCCGAACAGTGAAGAATGTTCTAAAGGTAGCAATCGGGAAGGCGAAGCTAGATTTTGAACAACTGAGAACTTTCATTGTCGAGTCTGAAGATATTGTCAAGAGCAGACCTCTTACTTATGTGAGTGCGGATCCCATGGACGTATCACCCCTGACGCCTTTATGTTTTCTTTTGGGAACTCGAAATTCACCAACCGTTTCATCGCAAAGACAACCTGATGCAGAGTTGTTCCGGAACATGTGGAAGCAGAGCTTACGATTTATCTCCAAATTGAGAAAAAGATGACAGCTAGATAACCATGCAACTTTTGCATTCTTTTCACCAAGTTAGAGATACATCTACGCCTGAATTGAAGAAAGGTGATGTAGTTTTGGTGTCTGATCCGTCAACCTCGCGCCTACATTGGAAGATAGCCATTATAGATGAAGTATTCCGTGGAAGAGATCAAAGGATGTGGTCTTCTTTGATAAGATTGTCCGATGGGATACAATTTCGAAGGCCAATTCAATTCCTGTATTCTCTGGAACTTCAATCTCAATTTAATCTTTCCTGCGATTAAATTGAATTACACTGACTTCATTGTTTTATTTAATCGGGTTATTACTGAAATTCCTAACGGTAGACAAATGAGTAGTAAAGCCCTCTCTCTTACTGCCTTAAGGAAAGCGGTTAATAATGTTCTCGGGCGCTTCGATAGAAAAATTCTTTGTTTAGTTTTTGGTCCAACAATGAATGGAGTAGACGTACAGCTGTGTCGTACTGTACAGTAATGCCACCCTCGTCAGAAAAGATCGGATAACACGGCTTACTTGCTAGGTTAGCTTGAACACACGGACGACAGCGCGACGGCTCAGAAAGTTTTGAACTTCAACTCAGAGTGACCTCAGCCAACTTCGTGTGTGCAAATAGAGGCAGCTAGAGAAGCATGCAAGCTAAGGCTCTTGTTTACTTCGGACTGTGGCGCCATCTAAGTACGCAAGTGAGTAAGAAGTAAGTAATTGAGTTCCATGAGTTCCTTTTGGGTTTGCCTCACTCCAAAAATAGCAATTTTGCTTGTTTACACACCCATTGAATTTCGTCATTAAACAGCATTTTTCGATAAAAATAAGCACCGTTTTGTCGATTATAAGGACCAAAGGGACCGTGGTGTTTAGAACGATTTTCAAAATAAGTTTCAATGATACGGAACCGTTCTTATGGTGTAAATCAATTCATGATGATTTGTTAAACAATGCTGAACAAATTTTAAAAAAAAATTTCAAGGACTTAAAATTGTGTCACGACTGATCTGAGGTTTATTCTTAGAATGATGAATCGCTCCAAAATAACGGCGAGGTCAGCAGAAGAGCTCAAGTGATATCAACATAAATTAACGACAAAGATGCTACATAACTTACTTACTTAAAGTTGTCACTACAAGTTGTTTACTCCTTGTGTACCACCGTTGTTTTCAATTGCTGTTGCTTATAGCTAAAAACTTTCCCTAATTTGTTTAATTAACAAAGTTTACCAAACAATTTGCCACTCACACCACGAGGCGTTTTGATTTAGTTCCAACCAAACACTGTTTCTCCCTACTTTTATCCAACAAATAGTCCGGCCCCAGCTTGATAGTTTTTCACAATTAACTCCGATAAATCCATGTGCATCTCAGTATAGCTATTTACATTCAAGATTATGGGCCAATTAATTTTCATTCCGCCTTACCGAAAGCAAGTAATGAAAGCATAATATTTCTCACTTTCATAACTGAGTTTTCCTGGCAACATAAAACTGACAAACGCTGTACTAATTAGTCCCAATCTATGGCCCATTTCACGCCCGAATGTCTTCTCGAAGGCAAGATGGTTACTTAATTATGTCACGTCCTTCTTTTCTCTTTAACAGAACGTATTTAAAATGTATTTTCCCAAAGAAACAAAAACAACCTTTCCTGCTTACTCGTATACCGTTAAATTTGGACTTCGTTTAGACTTGTATTCTTGTACTTGTACTTTGTGTTAAATGAGCAGTAAACTTGCGATAGTGTGAATAGATATGAATGAAGCCAGACGGTGTAAACTTCACTCAACGGTGATTTCCAGACAGAAAAAAAAGTTCATCGTCTACCCCTTCATTTTGCTACAGAAATGAATATTCTTCCTCTTACCCAGTGTCGCCAACATTTGAAATTTTTTCCCCCCAAAAGTGATGTAAAAACCCCCTAAATTTAAGGCAAAACCCCCTAAACTGGCATTTATAAAATTTGTAGTTTTTTTAAGTGTAGATTCTGTAATTTTAAATAAATTAAAATACCTTCATAAAACCTTAAATAAACTATGATTTATTACACATAGGTAGTTTTAAAAGAATTTAAATATTATTTTCTCAATTTATTTTTTATTATTGCGTAAATGGAAAACGCGCGCTCAACACTTGCATTTGCAAAAGGCAAACAAAGCAAGACTATTGCTAACATCAGCATAAAATTCGTCTGTATTTGAAAAAACTGCTCCACGTTTTCTATTGTAGTTGACACCACTCATTTTGAACCACCAGATGTTGTAACTATCATTAAATTTAGGCGAGGTACACATTAAGCAAATATGTTGGTGTTCAATTTAAAAAAATTATTATACCCCTAAAAAAAACCCTAAACTATTTTCCCCCCTAAAAAAACCCCTAAACACTTTTTTTCACCCTAAATTTAGGGGGAAAACCCCTAAGTTGGCTACACTGCTCTTACCTTGTTGCCTGATAGCTGGCTCCACTGATTTTTCGGATTTGACGTCTGATATTTGTTCTGTCACGCTGAAGAGCGTAATAAAGGGTGTACTTGAAGGAATGGAGAAAGAAGAAAAACAAGAAAACACAAAAACAGAATGAGTAATAAAAATAAAAGTTACCCTTTAATGGATGAATAAGTTGAAGTGTATCAATGGAGAGTGACTTTACTTGACAGTGACAGATTGAATTAAATAGATTTATGGTCCTATGACACTTTTTTTTTTGTTTACAATGTAGGAAGCATTACAAATTTGTGTAATGGTGGGTGGAAAGAAAGGAACTAAAATTAAACTGCCAAAGACGTCAGAGAAAAGTAACCCTTAACTGATGTGTCTGTATAATGTGGACAGAATGACGTGGGTAGAGATAGAGATTCAACACTCGCATACCGTTGTTGTCGAAACCATAATTTCGCGATTTACAGTTTTGGTAATGTCTATCATTCGGAGGCAACCAATTATTGATGTGCAATTTGGTAATGACATTCGAAATAAAGCTTACTGACAAGTGAACGAATTTATGAAATGAAGGCGGAGAACACAATATTTTAATTGAGTTGGATTACCAAATGAGCAAATTTAGAAGGACATGAATACAATTTCCTTTGTTTGTTGAACAAGCTTAGTGCGAAAGAGGGATCATTGCAAAGTTTAAAATCGTTGCATTGTATTCTGGAGTTAGTTTCTATAAATGTCCTGTCACAGTCATTGTAAAAGAAATGCCAGAATCTGCACATTTAGATTGTGTAAAAATTGACAAAGAAGAATGCCCTAGACTTAGAAGGTGGACAAGGATGCGGAATACGTTTTATTTCAAACACGTTTATGTTAACTCTTCTGATTCCTTCTAACTTTCCGAAGTCAAAGACTATGAATCTTTCAAATAGCTCCATAATAAGAGAAGACACTTTCATCTGATGGGCTGCAACTTTTCCTTTACTGTTCTGTGGATAAAAACTATAAGGTCTTCGGTTGATTCAGTAATAGATTCTAAGAGCTTATCTGTAGCATAGCTTACATTAACGGTAGCATTTACAAATGATATAATGTCCTATTTCAAGTCTCTATACTTAGCTACAGAGTACCAGCATTCTGCACATCCGCGATCGAGTATCTGCAGCCTAATGCGAACTTAGCCCAGACACTCACAGAGAAAGCAGTCCGCTCATCACTCTCACAGCAAGCGTCACAGAATGTTGCATCACATCACAGTTGCATGCTAAGCAAAGGCTTAGTGCCTCCCTGACAACAGGATAATCGCTGACGATTTATTGATCCAGGGTAGAATTCATTTGGTATTCCGGCATGCCGTAGAGTTTTATCATCTTCGGCAATGCTTTCAAGAACGCAACTGTCAATGGATGCCCTAACTGAGGAGGCATCGAATGCTTAGATCCTGAGAAACTCTTCTACTGAAAGAAGACCCGAATAAGATAATTCCCTGACTCCGATTTTGGCCGAAACCACTTCTGAGCCAACAAGAGTTCTGGTGTCATTGCATCGCACGGCACGTCCATGACACTAGAGTCAAAAAACAGTTCGCGCACAAGGTCCCCAAAATTCCAGAGCGTAATGCATCAAAATCCTCTTCTTGTTAAACAGAAAATGGCTTTGAGAGCGCATGCCATGTTATCAAGGAAATAGAGAGCCTCATCAGTGCAAAGTCAGACGTCCTAGGGAGAGCCCCCATGCAGCTGGGTTAGGACATTTTTGGAGTCCTTACATGAAATTTTGTTGAACCGAACAATCGGCAAATAGTTTTGTGCATATGAACCTCAACATGAAGCCAGATTAATTGTGCTGAGTATTACTGCGTTTACTGCCAATCTTTCCCTGACAATCTATTCCTGGAGTTTAATCTTGAGCTTTGTATCTCTATCTTCAATACGTACTACAGCTTGAGTCAGAAATTGAAAGCGCTAAAAGTTTTGTATCCAATTGGTTGGCAGCCAAAAAGAACGCACAGAATACTTTGCCCGCAAACTGACTTTGTTGAGTTCAACAATGTTGCCCTGAGTAATCGATTAACAATATCCTATCCCATTGCCAAAGAAAAGACGTCATGTACCCAATTTGGTTGAACAAAATACTCAGCACTCTTCAACGTGGTAGCAACCTTGAAATCGTAGAAAGTGACTGGGAAGGTACAAGTTTTCAAGACCGTGCAATGCTGGAAACATTTTTTCAGCCAATGAACGTCTATATTTCTGATTGCATATCATATACTTCCTAACTGGCCAGAACTGGCTGGAATGGGTAGTGAACAATTTTCAATCCTATGAATCGGCAGAACAGGATGACCATGAGTTCCCGGAACTCGCTTGTGAGATTTGCTAATCGCTGGATAGGACCCCTTCTGTCTGTTTCCATACTAAAAGATTACCTTCACATTCACTTGACAAAGACTTTAGACGAGGGAGTCCTACATCTTTCCTACTGAAAACTGTGGAATGAATTTTAGGTTCTCTCGTCAAAGACTCAAAAGATCCATCACTTTTACCAATTCATTTGCAGTAAAAGAACAGTTGAAACCAAATGCGCAGGATGTTCGGTTTAGTTCGCTAGTAAAGCTAAGTGAGCAGTCTTCATACTGCCTTCTAAGGTGCATACTTAGAACTTTCTCTATGATGATACTTTAAAAATCGTTCACCAGTCGACGCAGCAGTGGAAAGAAATTATTGATGGCCTATCCTTGATCAGAAAAGTTCTGCATTTCCAATGTCACCAATTTCGTCACCGGCCATTACATTCTAGACATGCCGAAGTAGACCTGGGCGTTAATTGACAGGTCTCTGTATTTAGCGCCGTTTTGCACTTATCATCTCCAATTGCGCGCATTAAGCTGATTGTTATTAACGATTTTTATGGACCACTACGAGTTCTCTATTATCGTTATGTGTAGACGGATTCTAGTCTATATGCTCCTTCAGCCTTGTTGATCTTTATTCCCAGATCTCTTCTTGGTCAAGTAGAAGAAGTTGTTACACACGTTGAATGGCTCTGCCTCTCTTCCCGGTAAAATAGTCTTCAGAAGCAATCCTTCTAAATTTTCAGCACGAGCTTCGACTCCACCATTTCGTTCCCATGCTTATTTCTGTTCGGTACTTGTATCCTTGGTAAGTTCTTTTCACATTTTGTTAAGCACTTGCGAACATCATTTCTGCAGAAAAAACTCTCCATGGCCTCAAACCATCTCCTTTCCCGTCTCCTTCGCTCATAGAGAAAACCAAGCGGTTTTCGGCATTCTTTGCCAAACCAGTGATTTCGCTGTGATGCTCGGGTGAAACCCAGAACATCAGATACGGCGCTCTTCCTCACTTGATGCTGACTCGATTAGAAAAGGATTTAGAACAACAATTTGTTGATAGTACTTCTTTGTTGTTTTGCTGTCCGAGATATTCGCACTCGAACCTTGACTACGTCCAGATAGTGACCTGAATCCTCGAAACGTTCAGAGATGGAGTACTATTACATATCTAATATGACATTTCGCCCTGTCGCGAAGTTATGTACTCATTCATAGATCCGTCCCTATTGGTCGTCGATAAGGCGAGATCTAATACAGAGACCAACAGTGCATCTTCAATGGCTAGGCTGTTGGGATGAATTTGAATCGTTTACCCCATCGTTATTTTGTTCGTCCTAGAACGCGTGAATTTTTGGTCTGCTTTCGTACATCATGATGAGTCACCGAAAACCACGACGCTACCAGACAAACATATGGGCGATGTTGCTGACAAATCTGCTAGATGTTTAATGTTTTTCTCTGTGACAGAATGTCCTAAACGCATAGTTCGTCACTTTGCTGCATTCTGTAAATTGTTTAACAAAGTGGATTGATACTGGGATGATCAAGGTCTCATATAGAGTCTACTTAGTAGGCCCTTACTACGCAATCGCCTTCTCAGCCCAAAGAAACGGCAATAGGTGTTGTTGAATTAATAGCAGAGCAGAGGTAGGCAAAGTACTTCATTACCACAAATTTAGAGTAGAAATGTTGTGTCCAAATCGTGGTTGTGCTCTCTCCCTTCTTTGGACAGTGGATGCAACCGCATCGGTGACAGCTCTCTGAGTTCTGATGATTATATCAATATCATCGGCGTAAGTTAGTAGATGCACAAACTTTTGAAAGATTTTGCCTCCGGTGTTGGCTTGCAAGTTCCGCACTATTCTTCCATGAATGATATTACAAAAATCAGATGACAGCGCGTCACCTTGTCTAAATCCTTTTTTTACATCAAAGGTCTCAGTTAAATCATTACTGACGTTGACGGAACAGCGTGCGTGATTAAAATTAAACATATTGTCTTATGCGGCTTTAAAATCGATGGAAAGATGGTGGGTATTGATTTCTACTTCAGTGTTTCCCAGGATCTCTCAGAGTGTGAAAATTTGATCGGCTGTGGACTTTGCTGGTCGAAAACCACATTGATAGGAGCCAATGAAGTTGTTGACGAAGGATTTCAGCCATTCACACGATATAGTTGGCGCAGTTGTAGGTGGTCTCCGTGCTGACACTCCATTCATCAGGCATACACTCTTCTGACCAAATGCTACAAATGAGTTGGTATACTTGTATGCTCTCCACAAAGTCATTTCCAGCAGCTTTGAAAACCTACCGATAAGCCGTAAGTTCCGGCAGCTTTGTTGAAATTAAGCTTAGATATTTGTATTCGTACATCCTTTTGGTCAGTGGATGAAAGCTTTGACTATCATCGTCTAATCGCGAATGGTCTATTCTGCCTGATGGCGGAATATTGGTCTTCGTGGTCGCTACACAGTCTTCAGAAGAAGTTTTCCCATATTCTCATCACCGAGTGTGACTCTTATACAGGGTTTTCTTCTACATCTCGTTGACCATTCCGTACGTTATTTCTGCTCTTTTTTCTATTCATGGAGAAGACAATGTTGTTCCAGTATTTTCTGCTCGTAGAGCTCACGAGAGGCTCTCGTCCTTCATCGCAGCGCTGCTTTGTACGCTGATTGCTGTGATTGCTAGCATTCTTCATCAAACCACAGATTTCTTAGTGGTGACCGGGTGAAACGCAACACATCAGCTGCGGCGTCTGATGATGGTACGTTGGCAGAGTTAACACTGGTCCTCGGTACTTGATGCTGGCGATATATGATATGTTGCGAGATTTTGGGATACTCGTTAAGATTCTGATGGTCTCTTGTGATTGCAGATTTTCTACTTTATATCTTCTCACAGTAAATCTTATTGTTGTGGCACTTGGCCGCAAAAAGGTGGTGATCCGAGTCAATGTTGGCTGCTCAGAAGATTTGGACGTGAAAAATACTGGAGGTATGTCGATCGCAATGTGATCAATTTGATTTAGCATTTCATGATCCGGAGACCACCATGTCCCCTTGCGTATATTGTGAAGAGGAGACCGTGTGCTTGCTATAGTGATATTTTGTCCCGCCGCAAAAGAAATAAGTCTAAGTCCGCTGCCAGATATGGTGTCGTATAGGCTGTTCTTACTTACTGTCCCACCAAAGATATGTATCTTGGCGTTTAAATCGTACTAGACAACGTACTAGACGTACTTTGACCTTTACTTATATGTCATGTCAAGGAACTCGTAGAAACCGTCTTTGGTAGCGTCATCCTTGTCTTCCATATGAGCATGTTAGGGAATTTAGCCTCAATGAGGATTGTCATAAGATGCTCGTTCTCGTGTCTGAAGCTCAAGACTTCTTGCCCTATATCTGGCGCAAATGACAAATCCGCATCCGAATAAGCTCAGTTTCTTTTCCGTATAGCAATTACCATAGTGTATATCACAGTTTTTCATTCCACTTGTATTCGGCCCATCCCATGTCAATAAATCGATTTTTATCCGAAGCCGTCAATTTGTGCATCACATCTGTTTAATCTCTTTCGTATAGGGTTGTGAGCCTGTACTATGCTACTAGTCGAGTATGCCCGCGCAATTTTAGCCTGAATGAGTAGGGATTTACTCTTGCTATTACTGGTTCCACCACAGGGAGGTGAAGCGAGCACTACGCTACGAACTTGATTGTTTCGCTGCTGGCCCAATCCAAGTTATATGGCTGTCAGCAGTTTCCCGACACATCCGACCTTGTGTCCTTTAACCTACCACATTCATAAATCTCCCTTATTAATTACCACATGAAAACTAATTATGTATCTCAAAAGGCTCCATGAATGCGTCTTCCTTGAAATAAATTAAAACCACAGAAAATAACCTTATGATTACTCGTACATCATTAATAACTTCGTCCTCTGGCCGCACATACATGGTTTAGGGTAACATCCTTCGGCACAAAACCAGTCAGGATAAGTGAAAAATTTCATCAACGTCGTGCTCATGAACCAATTTAACTTTGCTCTAAAGTTTAAAACCTATGGTACCCTGCGTCCCGACATCATCTGGAATATTGAGCCAATTCTTCCAACGGCCACCTCAGTCCATACATGAATTTGTCCAAATACAGAGGCTGCCATTAGCATACTACCACTGGACGCATCAAATACATTGTTCTTCTTGTCCTTCTACAAATCTTTGGATAGAAGGTCGCTTGTTGGACAATTAAAAATCTCTGAAAGGACATTGGCTTTAGTTATTTTTCGCAATACCAATATGTTATTCTTGTCCTGGAAATCATGTAAGAGTGGCTTTCTATCATCACAAACTGATTGAAAGTGTCAGGGTTAAATTGCGAAATAACCCTTTCTAGTAAACTGGTAACCTTGCCTTAATGGAACTATATGTCGCATCTAGACGTTATTAGAGTCACTGTTTGAAAAAAAACTGACACTTGAAAAACGTTGACAACTGAAACTCTCTTTCAACTGTAATTGACCTTGACATTTGGAAACGATGAAACGAATTCAGTATAGGATTGACCTCGGATACATGTGAAAGTCGATAGTGGCAATCTCTTGATTCTTAATTGGAATAGGGTGTATCAATTTTCAAAGGTTACGCTTGCAATCAAGATTCGGATAAGTATCAGTCTTCGTAACACATTTAAGCTTCTTAAAGTCGATCCTAATTTTACTTCATCAAGATGATGAGGGGTGACAAAGTTGCTAGTTGAGGGTTCAATAACCACGTTTATTGTGCTGTCTGTACCGCCGTTTCGTCTATTAGAATAGTAGTCGTGCCACCTTTTGGAAATTCCTTCAAGGATTGCGAGTTAAAGGGGACGAAAACACAACTGCTCCGAAATACCGCAATGTTGATGACTTTGGTTACTGTATATGGTCAACAGTATGATTTTGGGAAATGAACAATCTTCTTGATTCCCAAATCACGTTAGATTCCTGCCTATGAATGCCTTTTATCTATCAGAAACACGGATCAGCATAACGATAATACTTACGCCTAAAGAACGAATTAGCTTCGTGTTGACGGCCAGATTCCAGAGTAAGAAAAATTACGACGGAGGCATCAATTGAGGATAAGAAGAACCACTTCTTCGGTTAACTAAGGAACACCTCCAAATAATTGATAGCCGTTTTTCGACGACTTCTGCAGGCCTAATCGCTTAATCATAGGACGCCATTGTTTACTTACCAGATTTGGCAAGATCAACTGGATCTCAACTGATACAAAAGATGGATAACATTCAAATTGAGAGTGAGCGTACAATGCGTACTATGGACTAAGCCTCTATTGAAACTGCCAAACATTTTTGAAGTCCAAAAGGGAGTACCACAGGGCTGCACTTAACCACCCCTTCTTTTTCTAATGACAATGCACAATAACATATTACTTGAAGCACATGAACCACCCTTAAGAAATTTTTCTACTTTTACGTTTAACTATTGGCCTTCACGAGAGATCCGGAACATTGAAAAGAAGAGGCCATCAGACTAGGGTTTGAAGTACGTCATTCAATGGAATCCAGTTTTCAAGGCAGATTATAGAGTGGGTGCGCTCTAAAGAGCCATGGCCTTCAAGAGTTGAAAAGATATGGAGGACACTTGGAATGAGTCGTAGAGAGCTGAAGCGCTGTTGACATCCTATGATCGAAGAGGTGTTACACGAATTAATTAAGTTGAAGAATATGCCCTTGTTTTTCTCTTATTATTAGATATGATTGCTAGGTTCCTCCATAAGAGATTTCCTGGCTAATGGTACGTTTACCTACCTTAATGCACACCCTTCGGAATTAATTATACAAAAGCACCTCCAAGTCATTGTGTAATTTTAGATTTCGAGAATTAAGTCAAGCATGGAAGAGCATCCAGATCAACTGCAATTAAGTTAAACGACATCTAGAAGAATTGAAGAACCATTGTCTTGAGTCGTTCTTCCACTCGATGCCGTTTTATTGAAATAGGACATTCAAATCAAAGCGAGGAACAATTTATCAAATCTCAGACGGTACTGTACCGTAGTAGGTACTTAGAAATCCATTAAAAAATGGTTAACTACTCGTAGTCCTGTTTCTTAACTACTGCAGCATTTTAAGCATTCGACCTTCTGCTCCTTTATTTTTAAATTGCTCAATGGAGTGTAATTAAAATTTGAACGTCTGTTGGACGATATTGTTGATCTGAGTACTTGGATATTTAAATTTGAATTTAATTGGCCGTGGGTTGTGTGCTTCGTATAAAGGAGGTCGTTTATGAAATGTCCTTCTTTTCAATAGGGAATTGCACTATGGATTAAGGAATACTTTTAATAAAGTTTTTTTGCCAATTTTGTTCGATTGATATCCTTGTTGTGCTATGAATTCAATTCCATACCTTTGGCTAGTACTAACATCTTTGGTTGTGTTCCTAAAGGGCACAACCGTTAATTTATGTTCAAATCACAGTTGCAGGCAACCGCTAATTCGCTTTGGGTACCGGCATCTTTCCCCAACATTTTATTTCTCAGGATTTCAATGTGCTTTAGGGCGGTTATGAACACAGGATTATGAGATATGAGCAGGCGGCCAATGGAGACCATAAACGGACCATGATCTTTTGAATATTTCTTTAAGCAAAAATGACATTAAAATGGGCGAGACCATTTATTGAATAGTTATAAATGCATGACAGCATTTATAGAGACTAGCTATATAGAGAGCCACGTGGAGAACGAATGCTTCTCCGTCAAGGTCGGACCTTTGATGTCAGAAAAGGTTTCAGACAAGGCGACGACCTATCAAGTGACTTCTTTAACGTCATACCTCGAATAATTGTGTGGAACTCACATTCCAGCACCAGACGAAAAATCTTTCAAAAGTGTTTGCAACTACCAGCGTACGCCGATGATATTACTCGTAACATAATTGTCAGAACTCAGAGGGCTGTCATCAGTGCGGTTGCCTGCATTGAAACGGAAGCTGCCAAAGTGGGTTTAGCGGGTTTAGTTTATACTGTGAAAAATAAGGGACAGAGAACATTGGACTGCGTTCCATATGGTAATTTAGTAAGCAAGTGAGCTCTCATAGACAAAACTTTGGAATAAGTTGAGAACAAAATTCCAGCCTAATGTTGAAAGATCTCACATGATAAATGACATTTTGCGCATTGGGTAAATTGGCTTTAGTGGTGTCAATGTTAAAGGCGCATCATACACTGGTATGGGCATATTTAGGAGAACTTACTTGAATGGGATTTAATCATTTTTCATTTGGGCGCTCTTAATTTCACAGAATTTTCTTCTTAAAATCAATACGTATCACTACTTTCAATTACATTCAATCCACGTGCCCACCATTGACATACCAAAAAGCACAAGTCTCCAGTGACCATACCATTAACTTGTTTACACTTTTGACACCTTATTTTCGAATTCCTGAAAATTCTTAAAGCCCAAACTTTTTTGGTTTTCAATTCAATATGGTGCAAGTGACACAATCATTAAATACCAATGGATCAGTTTTTTTTTTTCATTCTCTGTAATTTACGCCATTTAAAGAAGTCATTAACTGCTAAATGGAATCAATAAATAGTCATACCTTTCTGGAGCAACAATCTGTTAAAACTGATTACCTTTAGAGTAAAGTCCAATGCATTTTTCTTTTGTAAAACTCATTGCCGGAGACAACACTACCAGACATTGTTGTCAGATATCGGATAATGTACAAACGTCAATTATGACACAACTATTCTTGTGTTATTCGATGAATGGGCCTGTTCAGAGAGCCCACTTGCAGATGCTGTTGCCAATGACAAGGGCAAAGATGCTCATGAAAGTACTATAATAACAATATCAATAACGATGTTCGTATTAATTAATTGTCAACAAAACACTTCATGGATATGTTTAATTGATTATTTGCAGATTCGTATAGATAGCTCTTGTCATTTGTTTCAGAGTTTCATAGTTTCAAACCGATAGAAAATAAATATTGTCTTCTTCTAGTTTTCGACATCTTCCAAAGTCGTATACATTTCTCCTTTTTCCGAACGATTTAAACGAATCTGACAGCCGCCGGAACTCACAATGGTAACACCCCTAAAATGTTCTAACATTGGTCACATTACGTCGCCCTCTATAATTAATTGTCAGGGGCTGACTAATCGAATTTGTAGCCCCAGGGTGAGACCACATTTACCAATTCGATTCAGCTCTGAAGCCATTATTCATTCTCCATTGATACTTTTATGGAGTGCTGTGTCACATGGGAGTCGAGAGTGAAAGGTCCAACTCCATTACGTGCCATTACGTCCGAAAATGCAAATTACATTTGAAGTTTTGTATGATTTCGCTTGATTCCGAGCTGCTCCCGATTGCCCCCAAGTGCCACCACTAGGCAACGCCAAGAATAAAATACGAGTACGTGTGCCTGTGCACCAACACCAATTGAGTTATCATCGATCTTTCCCAACTGACACTTACAAATCTGAATCCAATCATTCTGGCGGGTAACTTGGACGTTCACTAAGAATCACATGGCAGTTGCCTGAGCGAATGGATTTTTAGCGCCAAGAATAGATCTTTGAAGCGGACACGTGCTCCGAAACTTGTTCTGAACAGAGCACGAATAGCCGTAAGTGTGTCATTCGATTCATCGATTCGTTTAATTGCCACAGCCAGCTGTAAGTGTACGTAATTATTTCAATTTGCTAATTAATTTAGCGTTCGAGGTGTTGTTCACGTGAATTGATTTATTTACAAGTCGGAATGTACATAGTTACTTGTTGATCTCTTAATTATAGCAAATGGTTCGCTTAAATTTTACGATTCTCCAATTAATTTTTTTTTTTTTACAAACTGCATTCGCTATGTTTGTTCGTCTGTCTATCAGTCGGTCTGTCTGTCTGTCAGTCCGACTGTTAATAGATGTTCAAAATATTTCGATTTTTTATCACCGGTTCAGTTCAATTAAGGAATTAATTTATTCATTTGAGCTGACAGTTTATATGATAGGCGTTGGCAATATTTTTAATGATGAATACAATTTATATAATTACACCGAGACTTGATCTTGTCGTCAGTGTATCAGAACGGGGTTAAGTGGGACTTACTTATTAAATTGGATCTTATTCAATTACGAAATATCATAACATTGGAAACATTATCACATAAATCGATGAATGCCAAATAAATTTCAAGAAAATAATTTGCTGTCCTTCTATATGTGCCATCAAATTTTATTTTACTTTGACAGATGTCATACCCAAACTGTTTAGAATCATCTTTCCGATGACCTACTTGTTAATACCACTGTGATTGTCACGTAATTCCTGGCAAACGATTAAAGGACAACGGTTATCGAGTATGCACATGGAATATTTGAACCATTAACAGACAGTGTGCATCCGAAGAACTAACGGAGTTCCTTGACTGCCACAAAGCAAACATAACAGCTATTGTACTTCGAAGTGCAACCGACGGGATAAGGACAGCATCGCAGCGTTTATTTGGATGCGGATTAGCCGTAAGGGAAAGACTTAGGAAACAAGTCTTGAGCTTCCAGCATGTAAGCGAATGCCTGACAATGAACGTTAAAATCGGCTCTAAATCATAAACGCCCACGCCGAAACAGAGGAGGAGGACGAACTTACAAAATGTTTGATTTTCAACGATAAGTATGACGTAAAAATCGTCCTTGGCGATTCTTATGCCAAGCTAGGCAAAGAGGGCATCTTTGGTAATATAGTGCGGAAGTACAGACTCCACACCATCATCTCCGGAAACGGACACAGGCTTATCGATTTTGCAGTGGGACACAGATTGTACATTCCAATAATTATAGTCAGTACACGATATTAACACCTTGAGACCCATAAACGGATCTGGCTGGCTTTTGAACAAAAAACTCTCTACCAAATCGATAATGTCGCCATCGATGAAAACCATTTCTCCAGTATTATAAGTTCCTAAACATAGAATCTACCTAGTTACAGAAAATGAACGTACGTCTGCGGATATATCAGACCCCACAACAGTGGATGATTTAAGCTTTTAGGTAACGGCGATCGTGTATCGCTCAATTCCTCGAGTAGTCTGAAGTTCAATGGGTTCAATACCAGGAAGCCGTTAGAAGTACAGCCTGCAATGCGCTCGATTTCACCCAACCATCCCGACAAATCACCTAGACTAATGACAAGTACATAAAGAAAACACCAAAGAACGAGAGCGGCTTAAGTGCTCTACGAGAACATCGGCTTGTTCAACAGAAAAAGCTTGAGAAGCGCGAAGTCAAAGAAATAGATAGTTGTCAAACCAATAATATCCGAACAGAGATATATATAGATAAGCAACAATATTTAGAAGTACAGTCATAGTTAGTGCTGAGTATATGAGAAAAGCAATTCTGAAGACTGTTTTACGTTGGGTACGATCCAAATCAAAGATATCAATATTTAAACTCGAGTACTAGGGTGAACTACCTGCCAAACTGAAGTGTGCTTGGAATCGGCACGTTATTGTTGAGGAAGAGCCGCAAATGTTTGAAAGGTGATACAAAATTGGACCGCAGGATCCACTTCGTCAAAATTAGCCGTAAAATCTATATTACCTAAATCGTGTTGTTAATTTCTGTAGTTATTGTTAAAAAAAAAAAAAACACTTTATTAGGGGTAGCAGGAGATGACTTGATAGATAGCATAACCAACCCACTTTCACAATTTGATCAGAGTAAGTTATGACTGACGAATGGAATCTTATCATGTTTGTCCGATCCACAGAAAAGAAGAACCAACACTTATTGTGCCAACTGTAAACGCACAAGTCTCCTACGTAATAAATATTTACAACGCGCCAAGTGAATGCTAGTGAACGTTGAACAAGTCAAGATCGATACTCACCGCTTTTTCATCGATTTTAAAGTCGCACATGACAGAACCTGCAGGGAGAATTACAGAACAGCGATGGAGAACACTTCCTGCTCCTCAAATGTCCTCAACTAATGAACCGCTCCGGCTAACGTAATCAATTGTCATCTGCCTCCAGTGCCGCACTAAAAGTTGGTTGAGGACCCCTTCCACTGACGTAGGCGATCTTAGATGCGATCGAAGACTTATTGGGCCGGAGATGTCGTTAAGCATGATACAGCCATATCAGAAGACCTTACAGATGTCGAGTATATACATAATATATACACCTCCACTATCCTTCAATACAAACGCTTCTGCTTCCGTTTTCGACAAGATCCAGGGCCGGGATAATAAGGGCCTTTTACAAAACCAGATAGATTTAGAGGGCTGTGTTACTCAATTTCCTCTTGAGCCGAAAGAAACAGCAACTGACAAGAATAGTCCTGCATTTGATTTATGTGCTGATGTTGAAACGGCTTGTATCTGCGGAGCCAAGTTTCATCTACCTTTAACTTTAACTACTTCGAAACTATAACTGCTAATTATGATGTTCTGAACAAGCCGTCAGTGGTCTGCATAGTTTCTGGATTACATTATGTACTTAGCTTTGTCCTTGTTTACTGCCAGCTTCAATGTCATCCTTACTTATGAATTTACTTAAGTGGCGCTACAATTCAGGGTGAATGTGGACCTCAACTAACAACCCTCTCCAGTTAGCCCAGTATTTAGCTAACTGCCTCCAGTTGCGCACTCCAAGTCGGTTAACGTCCCCTTCTATTTTTGTGTAATAGGATGGAACTTCCTCGTACAGTAGCGTTTTAGCAAAGCTGTACGCCTGACATAACAGAAAAAATGCCAGTAAAGTTGTCTTTCTTGAGTTGTGTAACCGCTCTCAGATGTTCTCAATGTCAAAATATATGCGTTGTCTTCCCTCTAAGTGAACGTTAAGATGTATGACCGGTGGGTACCTCTCGTATATCGGAAAACTGAAAATTCGCCACATACGAGGGGCGTTCAATCTATTCTCGGTATAGATATGAAGGAAAATGCGAATTTAAATTGTTTTTATTTTTCAATATAATCTCCCCTAACATCAATGCATTTGTTACATCTTGAGATAAGCTTTTTTAAACCCTCAAAAAAATAAATTTCCTCTTTCTCTGCAAAATACCCATTTATTGCCGACTTGAGTTCTTCATCATCCGAAAATCTTTTTCCACGAAGACATTTTTTCAAATCCGGAAACAGGAAATAATCACTAGAGGCAAGGTCTGGACTATAGGGTGGGTGTTGGATTTCTTCGAAACCACAATCTCGCGCAGCAGTCTTGGAAACTCGCGCCGTGTAAACAGGAGCGTTTACCCCGTCTTTTCTTTTTAATTTCCTCCCGCAAATTATGCAAAGTGGAAGCGTAGGATGTGGCGTTGATGGTTTCACCTTTTTTTTGTACTTAATGAGCAAGATTCCCTTTGAGTCCCAAAAAACTGTGGCCATGAGCTTCCCGGCAGACGGAGTGACTTTGAACTTCTTCGGGGGGTCTGTTCCTTTTTTATGCCACTGCATGGACTCTTGTTTGCTTTCAGGGTCATAGTGGTGGACCCATGTTTCGTCCCCAGTAACAATTCGTTCCATAACACCGTCCGCCTTCTCACTACACATCTCCAAAAGCTCTCTACAGCATGCGATTCGCACTTTTTTCTGAGGCGCTGTGAGCATTCGTGGCACCCACCTTGCACTGACCTTTGAACGGTTAAGATGGTCATGAAGAATGGTGTGAATGGTACCAATTGAAAGCTTGGTGATCTCTGCCATCATTTTCACCTTTATTCGGGCATCCTCAAGAACAAGTTTTTCGACTTCTTTGATGCTTTCTCCCGTACAAGCAGTAGCCGGGGCGCCGGAGCGGGGGTCGTCTTCAATGCTCTCTCTGCCTCTCTTGAACTCACTTGACCACTTTTGCACAGTTGATAATGAAGGTGCAGAACCCTGGTAAACAGCCACCATCTCTTCATGAATAGTTTTTTGACTTTTTCCTTGCTTAGTGAGAAATTTAATTACAGCGCGATGCTCAATTTTCACCATCATCGTCTCAGTTGCCATTATGATTCTGTTTAACTAGAGATAAAACGCGAATTAATAATCACATTTATATGAAATTTTACATGAATGCACTAAAGTAATAGTGTTACTTGATAAATAAGTCAATTTATATATACAACCACAGCTTCACCCCGATACCGAGAATATGCCTGAGAAGAGCTTATATAACGGCCAGACTGGAATTGTGTCACTTCGTCGCGCTTGTTTCTCAATGCAAAAGTATCTTGATCACTACCTTTATTCACATGTACTTTATGGACTGAACGCTGTTACACATTTCCACAATTATGTGAGCACAAAACGTCTTTAACAGTACTTGCGAGTATGGTACGACCCATCTATTGTCTACCACGATTTGCTGTCCACGCAGTCTTATTTGTGCAGTAAATCCACCTTGTTGAGGAGAACGTCGGCGATATAATGGATACCCATCCTCTCCTGTTACAGTCTATTGGATCTGTGCTCTCTGATATTTTTTCATGCAGCAGTTATCTTGCATGCAGGGAGAGTTAGTATTCAATGTACCACAGGAATCATGTAACATTTGAATCTTTACGATATCGTGTAATATTGGATCTTCGTTGGGGTCCGGAAATTCCTCACTAATTATATTATCGACATCGTTGGGACGGACTTTTTCCTTCAACCATAGAAGAATGTGCTCATGGGGCAAACCACTATTCTGCCACTCAACACTAAACATAAAGCATAAGGACGCACCGAACACATTTTCCTTTGTCAGCAAGTTTACCATTAACTTGAGTTTTAAATGGAAAACTCTTGCTATGACATCGTGTCTAAGAAGCTTGACCTGTGAAAAGCTCTTGGGTGACTTCGTCCCACTTAGGATTAGTGGTAGCAAAATGCAAAATACAAAATGCGGCCTATCCGTGAAACTCGACGACAGAATTTCCAACCGCCCCAGTACCTCAGCGTTAGCATCCTGCTGCATGGCGTCCTGTAGATCAATATACTTTTCAGCACGCAATCTTTTTTTGATTTGTTCGAATGTATACAAAACGCTTTGTTTCGATCTTAGCGTACATATCAACCACAAACTGATTCAAAATACCTCGAAAGCGGTACAAATGAGCAAAACGGTTGTGTCGTATATGCATGAGGTATTTTTATTGTAATTTGGCGCCCCACCAAAACAACGAGGAAGTTATTCACATATGGAAATCAGCTCGGAAATCAGACTGGCGTTTAGATTTTGGAAATGTTGATTCCTGATATTAGCTTGTTCGCAATAGTCGGATACAAAGTATATTTGTAGGAATTTCAGTTCATCTGCTGGCAACAGAGATCCAATTGAACGATAAGCTTGACCCTGAATTCTGAAGGTGAGCGTAAATGACCCTTCTACAATTTGGTTTGCCCCGAACGAAGTCATCTGGAATGCACTGTTGTAAGAACGTATACATTCCGAAAAATGTTTAGATTTTGGGTTATCCCCGGTTAATAGTGATTTCAAGGGTTCTGGTGGTTCTTGAAAAATATCTAAACGTACATTTCCGCCGGAGCGGAAACTCTTTCGTCCATTTAAGAGCTTGACAATAATCACAGGCCTGATTGAATGTGTATTTGTTTGTGACATGCGAGTTGTAGCACGACGTTCATCTTCGGTTCCAGATCTAATGTGACGTTCTTCATTTGTTTTATGTGATCGAGCTTGACGAATTATCCTATTGTCCTAATCTAAATTATTATCATTTGACCACAAAATCTCGTTGCTCTGAAAACGTAGCATAAGCTTTCTGGATGCAATTTTCGCTTGTATTAAACCTTCTCTTGACTTTTTATCATACAAAGACATTGATGCTTCCGTTACTATTTCTACAGACCGTTCAACTGCTTGTGTATGACAAAGCAGCTTTAAAATAATTAAATTTTCGTCGTCCTGAGACTCAACAACTTACTTTATTTCTTGATTTGTGATGTGTTGAAGAATTGGTGGATCGAAGAAGTTTTGTTGTCAATCTATGAGGACAATATACCTATTCGCATCAAAATTGTTTAGTGGCACTTCAAACAGACGAGGTAGCTTTCCTGTATGAGGTGAACTTCGTGCTTTTAGTATCCTCCTGGCAGCGAGTTCCCACACTGTTTTGTTTTCATCTGACAACATCGAAAGGAGCAAATTTTCGGGGTGAGCAAAATAGGCGTTACGTTGAATTACGGGATCTACTATTAGTTTTAACTCTGCTGGCAGGTATCGAGAACTTTTAATTAATTTCCACAAATTCCTAGACCCATCCTTGCAAGTTGGATTTGCTTTTATTTCAAACCATACTGGAGCATATATTTTCACACAATATTCAGCTAATAGTTTTAATTCATTTATGGATTTGATGTAGCAATATATAATCGCAATATTCTATTTGCTTTTGTTAACCATCGAGTATGGGACATTTTTCCTGGGGACCTATTAGTCATATCTTCAGAACATTTCCCACAAATGACTGACATTGTTATTTCGTATAAGTATTTTTAATCTGTACTTAATCTTAATCTTTTTTTATAGTTTGTGATTGGTAATTTTTCGCAATTTTCTAATAATTTGCCAACAGGACCAGCATGTGACGATGGGCCGGTGGTGACAGCATCTAATTTGTTAAATAGATGCCTCAAAGGCAATTCGTTGAATCCTTTTTTCAAAGAGTCTAATCACACCGTTGAATTTTCCTGAGTTAGTGGCTGTACCATCACAATCAAGAGCCATCAAATCATCCAGTTCAATTTTTTGTGAAAAAAGAAGGGCATTAATCGATTCTACAATACCTTTGGCAGTACCTTGAATTGGTGTGGCGTAACCAATATAAACTGAATCTGGCTCTTTAACAACGGATATATGTATGTACCTTTTTGCTCCTTTCTTTACAATTTTTGGTGTCGTTATCTTTTCGGCCATCTAAGTATAAAGCAGGTAAGTGAGGCTGCGTTTGTTGTTTATATAATTCATTACGTTCTTTTTGATTTATCAACCACTTCAATATCCGCAGATATATCGTCCAATACTGAAGAACCAATCGCAGCGGCTGCTCTGTCAGAAATACCGTAACGGTCGCAGGTTTGTGACAACATTGGCAAATTGGCAATATTTTTAAAGACTTTGTTGTTTTCTTCTTTGATTGAGATGTGGAAGGTAAGTTTAGCCTATCAGGCGAAGAGTTATCTTCCGACTCCCTCGAAGATGACACCAACTCCTGCTGTTCAGTATTACACTTCTCCTGATTTTTGTTAATGTCCAAACTAGGTTTTTTTCGAGGCTCGCGTTTCCTTTTTTTGTAATTTAGTTATAAGAATGTGGTCTATTCCACCAAACCGCATCTTCCTCTCCTGTCTTTGGTCAAGCAAAAAGGCCTGTTCTTCTATTGCTACCTTGTTTTCTCTTGGACAACAACAAAGTTGGATTTGTTTACATTTACATGAACAAATGTCGAATAGAACTCTGCTGTGTTGTATAAAATCATTTTTCTGTTCAGCAGATAATCTTTTTAAAGATTTGATGAGGTTTTTGCACTTTAAATGAAAAGCCTTCGATGAATGACTCTTGTGCGTGAAACCGTAGGTAGGGACGATTTTCTCCAACAATTTTCTCCTTTTTGAGACACAAGCCCGGCAATATCTAAAAATGATGGTTCTTTAATAGTATTTCTGCTAATTTTAAGTTGCAGCCTGTAATGACCGGTGCTGAAACAGTAGAGAGTCTAACATACACAAGTGGTAATTCCGATAGAACTTCTTGATTTATATTTATTTAGACTACCACGCTCTAACACGATGAAGTTGTGTGGAGGATTAGCGGCGAGCGAGAGGGCGCATCGTGGGTGTGGAGAGCACTATGTGGTGAAGCGATGAGTGGCGAGAGCGTAAACCGGCGTGTCATCTCAGAGCTCATCCTCGCTTACAGGTCGCCACATCCCTCCGATTTTTTTTTAGCTTCAGCTTCATGGAAGAATCCTCGGTCCGAGCATCATCTGCGACGTCTTGTTTACCTTCATTAGGTGAGAGGTCGTTAGTGTCCTCAGTTGTTGATTGTTCTACAGCAGTCTGAGATGGAGTTGGAATCTTCATTACATGGGTTACATTTCCTCTGAAGGTCTTTCCATCTTCTGCTCGAACAACTATTTCGCTCGGGCCCGGTTGTACCACTTCAAACTCGGTTGAGTCAAAAGTCGGTATTAATTTGTTTGCAGGAACCAGGTTACGAAGCAAAACCTTATCGCCGACACCAATACCTCTTTCTTTTGCTCTCCGGTCTCTGTCGCCCTTTCTTCCCCCAAATGTTTGCTCATTGTGTCCAAGTCTCGCGCCTCTGAATCCAAAATATTTCCGCTTATACGAGTATCTTGTACAGAGGGGATCTTGTCCCTGATTGTTCTGTTGTAAAGAAGCTTCGACGGCGACTCACCGGTTGTGCCATGTGGTGTAACGTTGCACATTAAGGTGAACTTTTGTACTTCCCTTTTACAATCTGCCCCCTTTTCGTGGTCAATTTGAAGCCGCTTCAGAATAGATCGATTCGTGTTCTCCACCTCGCCGTTCTCCTGTGGCCAATAGAGGTGGTTAATCCAATATCGTTGGCTTCACAATAGTCTTTGAATTCGCTGCTGTAATTTTCTTCATAACCTTTGTCTCTTGATATCGGGAGTAATAATCAATGATGACAAAAATGAAATCGTGGCTTGGTAATGGGCCCAATAAGTTGATTGCGATACATTGCCAAGGTCCGTCTGGGAATGCATGTCGTTGCATGGGACCTGGTGGTGATGGTTTTGAAACTAGCAGACATTCACGACACTGCTTCATGAATGACTCAACTTCCCTGTCCATTAGCGGCCACCATATTTTTGACCGAAGTCTGCGCTTCATGACTGTTTCTTCTGGATGGCCTTCATGCCCTAGCTCTAGTACTCTTTGTCGTAATGCCGCTGGGATGACAATTCGGACACCGCGTAAGAGAATGTTCCCCAGGGTGCACAGTTCCAACCGAAATGGGAAAAACTTTTTTTAGCATTAGTCGTCCAATCGTCCAATCGTCACTCTTTACACTTTTTACTGCTTCTGCGAGTTACGCTGCACTCACAATGGCTGTCAAACAAGTCAGTTTCTTCAATTTTGCGCAATCTTGATAACGAATTGGCTATGTTCAATTTACCCGCCTGATATGTTACTTTAAACTTAAAGGATTGAAGTCTCAGTACCCATCTTTCAATCCGAGCTTTGATGTTCAATCATATCATCTAAATAATTGAAAACGTTTTCGTAAGGGGCCAAAAGGTTTTTACTTTTTGGAATATTTCCGGGGCCGAATTAATCCCAAATAGTAGTCTCTTATACCCAAACATACCTTTATGAGTTATAAACGTAGTTATGTATCTACTCTCTTCGTCCAGTTCCAGCTGGTGGTACGCATTCTTTAAGTCCAGCCTTGAAAAGTATTTTGCGGCTTTTCGCTTAGACATCACAGCTTCAAATGTGGGAAGGGGAACATTTTCGCGTTGTATGGCCTCATTCGCTCGTCGCATGTCGATACAAATCCGGATCTCTCCATCACTTTTAAACGCTACTACAATTACCGAAATCCAAGAACTCGGTCCAGATAGAGGCTCCGTGATATCCTGTTCCATTGCCTCCTTTAGTTTTGTTTCGATCTTCTCTTCTAAAGCCGCTGGGATACGGAGTAGTAACTGCTGGACTGGTTTAATCGATTCATCAATTGATAGCTTAATTTGAATCCCTTTTATTTTCGGGAACGGTTTCGCATCTTCGAGGTAGTTCACGTCCAGTCCCAGTTTCAAAACTTCTAACTTGATTGCTGTATCTCGCCCCAACAAAGATTGTCTTTCATTCTCAATCACGTAGAATGAAGAAATCTTTTCGGCTCCGTTTCCAATGCATATCGGAGCTTCAAACAGGACCTTAACTTTAAGTAGTTGGTCACCCGCATAAGCCCTAAATTGGTTTGCTGTTTCATATCGGGTGTTCCACACAACTGCATTATTACTTTGTAGTTTCTGCCAATCGGATTCGCTAAGAAGGTTGAATCGTGACCCCGAGTCGATGACCATCTGTATCTGATGCCCTCCGATATGACAATTTATGATTCCACCAGCACTATCCTCGTCCCCCTCTACAACTTGGAAGCAATCATGTTCTGCCAATTGATCATTTCCTTCCCGCTCAGTTGCTTTTCGGGTTTCTTCCTCGATGAAGCGCACTTTTGAAGAACCAGATCTATGTCGTTTTGTGAATGGTTCCCTTTCATCATATGTTTTACACTTGATCATTTTTGTTTTGCACTTACGCGCATAGTGCCCCATTAACCTGCACTTGTTGCATTTCATGTATTTCGCCGGACAGCTTGGAAAGTTCCCCAAATGGCATTGCCTACCACATCTACTACACTCATCGTTTTCCTTTCTGCCCTCATGCCGAGAAGATATTTTATTAATATATGTACTTTAGGTTGGTGGTAACATCACTTCAGATTGATTATTGATCTGCTCGTAGACCTGACACATTTCAGTGATTTCTGCCACGGAATATTCTTTTTCCAGCAATCTTTTCTTTAGATCGTTTGTGCCCACGAATTTGTACTCTTATCTTTTAGGCATATCTCAAGAATTTCTTCTTTGGTTTCTCCGAATAAAAATTTTGCCGCCTGATTCCTTAGTTTTATCATAAACTTGTTTAAATTCTCTCCTTGTTCTGGTCTCAATGATCGAAATAGATGACGTTCGAAAGTAGAATTTCTTTGTGGTGAGAAATATTGGCCAAGCTTGTTGACTAGTACTTCAAACACGTCGACCTCTTTTCCTTCACTGTAGTTGTGGCCACCCTAAATGCAAAAGTTTTTTTTTCCTCTTCACATTGTCTTTTATTTCCTCTGCCGCCAAATAGAGTGAGAATGAACGGTACTACTTCTCCCATTCTGATCTTATTATCGCCTTATCGATCGCTTCATATGAAAATGGTTTGATTTCGCTCATGGTTAATGCCCTTATTTTTCTTTACCGATTTCTTTCTAACTCTTTACCACAATTCAATGCGACCACCTTTTCCAGCGAGACTGTTTACCTTCACAATTTAATGTGACGTTTCTTCTGCTTTGCACAATTCAATGTGTCTTTACCGGCTTCTACTCTTTTCTTTTCTTTTTTTTTTGCTGCACAATTTAATGTGCCTTCAACAAATTTCCCTTTCCCTTTCCACAATTTAATGTGCCTTCGTCAAACTTCCAATTTAATGGAAATACCATTAACAGTTTAGTGTTACTCCACAATTTCTTAGCCGATCCAAATGTCAAAACTATAACAGAACAAAAAACAACAACTACACAATTCATACTTTTCAAACACTTGCAGTGTACTTGCACTTGTGTATGTATCTACATATGCGATTATTTATTATTTATTATTTATACATATACATATACCTATATATCTTATTCCGCTGCATACTTATTTTGCATTTCTATGAAAACAACAAAATAATTAATTTAAAGTTTTGTGTTTACCTCGTCGCCAATGTAATGACCGGTGCTGAAACAGTAGAGAGTCTAACATACACAAGTGGTAATTCCGATAGAACTTCTTGATTTATATCTATTTAGACTACCACGCTCTAACACGATCTCTAACAGACTAACTCTCGTAGCCGAAGTTGTGTGGAGGATTAGCGGCGAGCGAGAGGGCGCATCGTGGGTGTGGAGAGCACTATGTAGTGAAGCGATGAGTGGTGAGAGCGTAAACCGGCGTGTCATCTCAGAGCTCATCCTCGCTGACAGGTTGCCACATAGCCTATTCCATTCATAACATTTCATGACATCTTCGTAGGTCGGCAAAACATTGTCATTAATGTATTCTACACTGCCGAATCTAGGGCACTTATAACTTTGTCTTCTAGTTTTCATAATGATATACAGTTGACAGTTGACAGTTTGTCAAGAAAATGTTTGCAAAACCAAAAAAATACACAAAAAATAGATTTAAAATGTATATTTGCTAAGAAATATACGATTTTTTTTTTACTTTTTCTTCATAATTCCATTTTCATATGATTTTTTGTCGTACTGTACCAACAAAATAGAAAATTCAACCGGAAACCAGGAGATATTGAACGAAACACATCCAACGGCACTTTTTTCATTGTCAAATTATTCTTTGCAAAAGGGAAGTTGATTCACACGAGTAATAATAAAATAAAGAAGAACACTATAACTGTAATTTAATTCCGTTCTCGAGTTGTGTTGTGTAGTTGTTTAGTGTTGTCTTGTAGTTATTTACTTGTTAAAATTTTGAATCGGCTAAAGACAGTTAAAAAAAGCAGTATTAAGTATGCCAGGTAAACGATTAAGTGACGATGTGATAGAGTTAGTTTACTACAATTACCATAGAGGTAAATCCGCTAAAGAATTGGTTGAAATGTTCTCTGTCAAACTGAGAACCGTTTATAACATTATAAACCGTGCCGAAAAAGAAGGTAAATTAGAACTGAAGCACTCAACAGGTAGACCAAAGAAGCTAACTCCGCGGAATAAGAGAAAAATAATAAGGACCATCGATGAAATCCCCCATATCAGCACTAGAATGTTAGCCACGGACTTAAAAAAGGATTGCGGAGTTGAAGTTTCCCATGAGACCGTCAGAAAAGTCATGATTAAACATAAATATTCATCGAGAGTCTCCAGAAAAAAACCATTACTCTCAGCACTTAATATTTCTAAAAGATTAGATTTTGCAATTAATCACATTAATCTTCCGACAGGTTATTGGAATGATGTTGTTTTTTGTGACGAGTCCAAAATAATGTTGTACTACCATGCAGGACCGCCGAGAGTCTGGAGAAAACCGCTAACAGCCCTCGAAAACAAGAATATCATTCCAACAGTCAAATTTGGAAAATTGTCGGTGATGGTATGGGGATGTTTTTCAAGTAAGGGCGTTGGAGAAATAAAAATTATTGACAAAACTATGACTAAGGAAGTATATTTGGATATTTTCAGACAAAATTTGAAAAGAAGTGTGCAAAAATTCGGCTTTGTTGACCGAGAAAACGAAAACAAATTGATTTATAAATTTTACGAGGACAACGACCCAAAACATAAATCCTATTTATGTAGAGAGTGGTTGATTTATAACTGCACCAAAGTCATTGACAGCCCTGACCAAAGCCCCGACTTAAACGCGATCGAAAATTTGTGGGCTTATTTAAAAAAGAAGGTGACAAAAAGGGGTGCAAAGTCCAAAAAAGAATTAATTAAATTTATCAACGAGGAGTGGGTAAAGATTCCCGAGGAATATGATCTTATAAAGCTCATAAATTCTATGAAGAGTAGATTACAGGCCATCATTAAGGCAAATGGCGGTCATACTAAGTACTAAAAAATTAATAGCAATTAAAAAAATATGTTTATTTTTGTTTTTTTTTTTTAATTAAATTTTAAATTAAGTTTAAAGTTTTTGCAATGAATTGTTTGACAATAAAAAAGCTAATATTGATAGCTTTTTGTTAGATTTCTTTTAATTTTCGTTCCATTTTTTTTTACTTTTTATTTATTATAAGAAACAGTTCATTTTAAAATAAAATTATAAAGAAAAATTTGTAAAAAATGCATATATTTCTTATAAATTTATACTTTGAAGTCTATTTTTTGTGTATTCTTTTGGTTTTGCAAACATTTTCTTGACAAACTGTATAGAAACTGTATGTATTAGTTACATTAGAGAAAATAATGTTACTAGTGTAAAAGGCGGTACTAATTACTTTTGTCGCACTAAAACCAAACTAAATCAATTACTGATACGCACGAGTTAAGTCTCTTTATTTTAAATAATAAATAAAACAATATTGTATTAAAGTTTTATCTTTATTCATTGAAATGCACTTGAGGACTAACTTACTGACTAGCTTTTGCTTAAAATGAAAACTAAATGATAATTAGCACTGTTCTTACAACTAAACAAAACAGTAAACATTAAACAAACAATTTCCCGTTCATTGTGTTTAAGTGCAAAACAGTGCAAACAGAGCAAACAGCGCAAACATCAGCGTTACATTTTATCTAATGCCGTTCCTCCGCCCAAGTGCAAAATACCTGCACAGTTTGGCGAAGAGTTCAAGTGCAAACAGTTATGTTTGTATGAAATTCACGCGAATTACGAGTATATGCCGTTACTTAATTCCACTATTTTTTACGTTCGTATCAAACTTGGGTATCGATGCGCGGGCTGTTACACATAAAATAAATGAATAATATTTTACAGGTTTGTAATTGACCTAATAAGAGAACATATTTTCGCTATTACAAATCGATTTGAGAAAAAAAATTTTTTTAACCAACCCTAATGTACACTCACTAAGGAGAAACACCAACTATGTATGTATAAAGTTTCAACATTATGTGAGTGAGTAACAGATTATCGTTAAACTTACAGAAAACAATTTTTACTCACATTAAATGGTGTGTTTCTTCCAAAAACCTGGAGTTGCACTCAATTTGTTTTTATACCACACACGTGCGCATTCTTCTCTCAACAGAGAAAACGACACACATTTCGTAATGCTTGCGATGTGCGTCGACCACCCCAAAGCAGAACAACGATCAGGAGCAATAGCTGTTAATTTCTTTCGATTTTAGAAAATAAATTTAGTTTTATCATGTTAGATTTTGGTCTGTAGCTCGGTTTCTAGATGAAGCAGAAAGCTGATGGATAGCTTAAAATATTAAGGGAAGTGTTGACCCCATTATGTATTCTTTTTTTTGTATTGATTACACTATGTAACAAAAAGTAAAAAATTTCTCAGTCCTTGGGATGTAATTGTTATTTTCTAGTCTGTTATGTCTTAAAAGTATGGAAACCACCTAATATTCCTCGGAAACTTTGCTTTTGTCACCAGGACAATGAGATTCATTAAAATATGCTAAAATTATGAGAAAAACGTATTTGAGTCTTTTACTACAGAGAAAATCATACAGAATAGCACATATAAATCAAAACTAGATTTTATTAAAACTTCAGAAAACCAAAAACATAAAAGTAAATCAGAAGTGGGTGGTTTTTCGACATTTGCGTTTATACTGCGAGTCACGTTCTCTTATCAATCCCCAAATGTAATCTCCCATCATGTTCTTATTGTATTGTCCTTGGTATCGCCGCTCAAAGTCCATTATATCTGATGGAAGCGCTCGCCTTGCTCCTCTGAATATGCTCCCATGTTCTCCTTGAATTTGTCAAGATGTGCATCCAGAATATGGAGTTTGAGAGACATCCTGCAACCCAGTTTGCCGTAGTTCTCCACCAGACTTTCGACCAGCTCCACGTAGTTTGCGGCTTTGTGATTGCCTAGGAACCCCTGTACCACTGACACAAAACTCATCCAAGCAGCTTTCTCAACACGAGTGAGCTTCTTGGGGAATTCCTCACACTCGAAGATTTTCTTTATTTGTGGTCCAACGAAGATACCGGCTGTAACTTTCGCCTCAGAGAGCTTAGGGAACAAGTCTTGTAGGTACTTGAACGCTGAAGAATTTTTGTCGAGAGCTTTGACGAATTGCTTTATAAGACCCAGTTTGATGTGTAGTGGTGGCATCAGTACCTTCTGAGGGTCCACCAAGGGCTCCCACTTGACGTTGTTCCTCCCCACTGTGAATTCAGTTCGTTGTGGCCATTCACGCTTACTGTAGTGTGAACTGTCGTTCCTGATGTCCCACAGGCAAAGAAAGCAAGGAAACTTGGTGTAACCGCCTTGCAGGCCCATTAAGAATGTCACTATTTTGAAATCTCCGATCACTTCCCAGCCATATTGCTCATACTTCAATGCGTTCAGCAATTTCTTGACATTGTTGTAGTTCTCTTTGAGAGATACTGAATGCGCCAGAGGAAGAGACGGGTACTTGTTGCCATTGTGGAGCAACACGGCTTTGAGACTCTTGCATGAGCTGTCAATGAAGAGGTGCCACTCTTTTGGGTCTAAATCAATTCCGATTTCCTCGAACAGACCGGTCACGTCGTGGCAGAAGCAGAGCCCATCTTCGCTGATGAAGAAGTTGGAAAATAGTTCGTGACGCTTCCTCTGACATGAGACTTTAACACTAGGATCCAGCAAATTCCACTGCATCAGTCTGGACGTCAAAAGTTCAGCATTGGACTTGGTGAGACCAAGATTTCCGATCAAATCATTCATGTCCTTTTGGTTGGGATAGTATGGGTTTCTGTTATCAGCTAGTAAATTAAATCCTTCACCTTCATTGTCTTCCTTACTCTTGGAATCAGGGCTCTCACAGGAAGACACCTGCTCTTTCTCTGGAGGAGTAGGAACGGGGAGGCCAGAGCTGTGTTGAACTGGAGCCATGGATGAAGGAATGTCAGGATACATGATTGGACTTGCTTTTTTGCCAGTCCGACGTTTGGAAGGGTCCACCATGCAGAAAAAGCAGTTGCTTGAATGGTCAGTGGGTTCTCTCCAAACTCTTGGCACAGCAAACTTAATAGCTCTCTTTTCCCCTCTGTACAATCCAGCAAAAAAAAAAATTAGAAAAGAAAAGTACCGTCTAATAAAAAAGTTAATAGAAACATTTATTTTACCCATAACAAAGCAATAAAGTTTTAAAATGTCTTACCTTCCAAAGTCCTTTTGTAGTTTTCTCAGGCGAAATGAGGTGCCCAGGATTTGTCTTGATCACCCACAGGCATGCCGAAATAAGCATTGTAAGCTTCGCACATTTTAAAACAGGTTTCCAAGGAGTACTTTTGCGCTCTTGTTTTGATAAAATATCCGCAGACATAACAAAATGCATCTGCAGGATACTTGCAGCCTCGTGAAGACATGTTTGAACGAAATTATCTGTAAGAAAATAAGAAACAACTCTCAATAAACCACAACAAATCTCTAATGTAGTGTGTACTGCATCTAGGGTTTAACCAATGTTTGTAAAATAGTTTTCAAATGCATTCTTTAATTGGTATGCTTTATTGAACATGTACATACAATATATAAGTATAGGCGATAACGTATTTTTCAAAAAAGCGCTGCCATGGTCACAAAAGCAAAGTTATCTTGGGACAATAGCTGTTTTCTATACTTTTGGGACCTAACTGACTAGGAAATAACAATTACAACCCATTGACAAAAATCTTGTTACATAGTGTTATGAATTACCCGCGTAATAGGAGAATAAAGGCAATAAAGTCAGTAAAAAAAAAACAATAAAAACTACAAAAACGCTCACAAAAAGTAGGCTGAGTAGAAAACGACATAGCCTCTGTCCTTCTTGGAATCTTAAGAAACATTTAAAAAAAATGTTCACCCGAATCTATCGAGCGGTTCTCATGCCATTAGCTAACAACGGGAAAACCTTACAGTTTTATTATTATTTTCTGATAAAACCTTCGAACGACCGTGGTCTTCCCTTCTTTTCTGCTCATAGAACTGACGAGCAGGTATCGTTCCCTGTTCGGCAACACGTACCTGCCTACATTTGTCGTTAGACCAGAGGTTTCTTTCTAACGGCGCTTTACAATCAATCGACTCAAAAGCAGCTTCTCTGATGATTCGTTTGGTGTTCTATGGTTTGTATTTGTGTTTGAAGGCTGTTGAGGGTCCTAAAAATCTGCAATTTGTTATTTTTAAAATGTTTTAAAACGTCCCTCCATAATCAAGGTTGTTGGTTGTCTCTGCACTGGGAAGCAAACAGCACGCGCAATCCTTAGTCTGAAGGGCCAGGTCTTTAGTACTCCTAAAACCGCTAGGAAACGAATCCGGGTAATTCTTCTTTTTGTTATTTTTAGTTTCATTTGGTTTGGAGCCTCATAAATTTAATATATTGCAATTGAGGCCATTTCATTTAGAACTAACACAACAATAACAAAATATTTAAATTTAATAACAAAAACGTAATTCACCCGTCATGGAAGACAACCCCTACCAACAGAAATGAAACCTTTCAAATAATGTCATCCTAATTTTTGGAAATATACGTACAACTTTTCACAAGGCAATGGAAATAAAGATCCGAAAGTATCAGCATCTTTTTATTGCACATTCCATTATGATTAATGAAACAAAAAGCAGCAACACAGTCACTTTTGTTTTCAATTTATGTTTTGCATAATCAAAAGTCAAAAGAACTTGTATATATAAAAGATTTTTCGACGTAAAATATTACTTTAGACAGAGGAGCAGACGTCCTTTGCCTTAACGTTCTAACGTTTCAGATTGCGATTGTAATGCAAATGATTTGAAGTTTGACATTAACATCGGTATTGGTATCAGGAGACGTACTTATTTATGTAAATATGTCTTTCTCTGTGGAGCGTGAAAAAGATTGGGCCGTCAAATGAAAATTTGACCCATATTCCTGACATTAAGTATTTACTTGACAATTTGAGGTTATGATGAAAATGAGATTTGTAATGTGCTTCTGCATAGATTCGACTACTTTGACTAATAAGAATCCACAATAGTTGGAACCTTTGATAGCTGTAGCAACAAGATTCATCTGCCCATCAACAGAGGAAGTCAGATCAAGTCACTTGATTCACTTGATGTAAGCTTTAGCCAACGGTGTGCCATTATACTAAATAGTGTGTCAATCACCACACTGATCTAAAATGGGGAATAATACCTGTTGGGAAAAAGTGGAACTAATACTACTTTTATAGTTTATGCCAGAAGTTTATTACAAAGACTGAACGGTCTTGTGACAGCTGAGTTCATATTTATAGAACAGGTTACACATTACAGTGTTGAATGTGTATGTACGAGTATGTTATGTATCTAGATTTCATTAATATATGGTTAATGTACATAGTTAACCATAGTTATATTAAATTCAATTCAATTTTAATTACAATATTCATATCTTTGAACAATTTACAGTATAAGACCTAGCATAGAACATAACTCGGAATGCTTATTCTTTCTTAAATTTTTTGTAAAAATATCTGCGACCATGTTACCGGTTGTTATGTATTTCAAAGTTATAAGTCCTTTTTCGGACCCTTTTATGTCTATGTGCTTCGTCCTGTTACAAAGGATTCTTCATTAAATGCAGTGCACTTATGTTGTCGCCGCACAGTTCAGTTGGGCCATCTACTAGAGAATTAAAACCCAATTCTCTTAGGAAGCTTCTGACTAAACGACGTATTCAGCTGCAGTGCTACTTAGTGCAATCGCCTTCTGCTTTCTGCATTCCCATGAAATAGCCGGTGAATGATTTTCTGTCATCTGAACTTCCTGCCCAATCAGCATCAGCGTAGCCTGTTAGTTGCTTTTGATTCTGCAAAATAGTTAATTTTAAAATTTAAGGTGTGATTAAGGTACCCCAAAATGTGTTTTGCAGCTGCCAGATGCATATAAGGTGGATTTTTGTTGAATTGAGTTAGTTTGCAAACCGAGTGCATTATATTAGGCCTGGTACAAATGCTCAGCTACATTAATGAGCCGATGAGAAACTGGTATAGCTTCTCCTCCCCCTGGTGCACTTTGAACAATCGACACACTTTCGGAACTTGGTTTCTGGTTGTAAAAGTATTGCACAGGGTCTAGTTTGTACCATTACGAATTATACTAGAAGTTTCTGGATGAATTGTTGTTGTGAAACTTCGATCGATTTATCCTTTCTGGTGACCTCCATCGAACTGCAAACTTATTGCCTCTTTGATATTTTCCAAACATCCGAGATTTGAGCACGCCAGCAAAATGTCATCCACAAACACTGCGATCAAGTTGATACCTGCATGACTCTTAAATTTATATACGCAAGCATCGTCACTACATTTCGTAAATCCAATCTTCTTTAGCACCCTATCCATCTCAAAATTCCATTCCCGTCCCAATTGTTTCGGGCCACATAGAGTCTTTTTTAAACGACAAACCTTCTCTGGATGCGTGGGATTGACAAAACACTGTGGTTGGTTCATAAACACTTCCTCCTTCAATTCACCATTTAAATAAGCAGATGAGACGTCCATGAAATCAAACTCAGCTGATAAAACAAGTATGAGTCGTATAGATGAATACCTGACTACGGGAGAAAAAGTGTCCTGGTAGTCTATTCCAAAACGCTGACTACAACCTTAGTCTAGCTTTGTATCTCTTTATGTCACCACTCTTCTTGCGTTTTATGTTAAAAACCCATTTGCATTTCATAGATTGTCGGTTTTTCGGTAAGCTTCACTTTTTCTCAACTTTTTCCTTTAAAACAAACTTTGCACTGAAATTGTTTACCGGTAATTTTCGAGCTTATACCATGAACCATTTTGTTTTTGATGAGATGGCCATACTTTCTATGCCATCCTTCAATATACTCGTACGAATCGCTTTTTACTGTGGCGACACACAATGCATTTTCTATATTCGAGCAAAGTAAAGGGTTTTCCAATAGGTACTTGACAACTTTGAATTTAATTTGTGAACGCACTCTTTCACTAATCATTAAACTGTCACTATCAATTTATTCAGTAAACTCAACATTTTCACCATGGTAAAGTACACAAACGAGCAACGTCTGCAAATTATAAAAATTTTCTACCGAAATTCGGAGTCGGTGACTGCAACTTTAAGAGCGTTAACTCCAATTTTCGGTCGTAATTCTCGCCCTAGTAGACAGGCAATAACAAGTTTAGTGCAAAAATTTGAGTCTACATATTCGTTGTGTGATGTTGCCGTATCAGTGAGACAATGGGTTGGTCGAAGTGTTGAAAATATCGCTGACGTTCAGGCGTCCGTAGCAAACGATCCAAATCAGTCAATTCCACGGGGTTCTCAAGAATTGGGCATCGCTCAGACCACATTATGGCGTATTTTGCGTAAGGATCTTGGTTTACACTCATACAAGATCAAGCTGACTCAAGAATTGAAGCCGATGGACCATTTGAAGCGACGTACGTTCTCCGATTGGGTTCTGGAGAAGATGCGCCAAGATGATGAATTTCATCGCAAAATCATCTTCAGTGACGAAGCTCATTTTTGGCTCAATGGGTTGGTCAATAAGCAAAATATGCGTTATTGGTCGGGTGAAAATCCACATGTGCTTCATGAATCAGCAAATAACTTTTTGGTGCGGTTTGCATGCCGGCGGCGTTTTTGGGCCATATTTTTTAGTCGACGATAACGATCGTCACATTACTGTGAATGTTCAGCGTTATCGCGCCATGATCACCGATTATTTTTGGCCCGAATTGGAAGATATGGACTTCGACGACATGTGGTTTCAACAGGATGGTGCCACAAGCCACACAGCACACGCTACAATCGATTTATTGAAGAGTAAGTATGGTGAGCGTGTTATCTCAAGACATGGGCCAGTCGATTGGCCGCCTTCTTCGTGCGATTTAACACCGCTTGATTATGTTCTGTCTGGCTACGTTAAGTCATTGGTTTATGCCAACACGCCGACGACATTGGAAGAACTCAGAGCCAACATTGAACGCGAAATAGCGGCCATTTCGGCCGAAATCGACCTCTGCGAACGTGCCCGCGGTGGCCATATGAACGAAGTCGAGTTCCATTCATAAATGTTTTGATTGTAATTCAAGCCGATAATAAAGTTTTTGAAATATCACAAATGGTTTGCGTTTTATTTAAAAAAAAAATTGTCAAGTCCTTATTGGAAAACCCTAAATAAAAAATTCACCGCACTTTTTGCTGCCATTATCTCTTCACCGCGCGTATTTCTTAATATTCCGCGATTTTTATTTAATTCAACAACATAATCATTTTCAACCGCCTTTCGCAACGAAATAAAATTTGACTGGAGTACCGGCACATACAATACATTTGATAACCAAATTTCACTGTCTCTTGATTCAATTCTCACCGTTCCTATACCTTCAGAGCATATGAATTTATTTCCCGCTTCTTCTATTTTTTCGATGTGTGGCTCTATGTATGTAAACATATTCTGGTCGCAACACATATGGCAAGTAGCACCGCTATTCCACAACCAACTGTTTTTGTTTAAGAACTCTCTCTTATATTCAACATGATGAAAGAAGCGGTAGGTTTCCTTTTTGCTGTAAATGTTGATGGACAAGAGGTGACCTTTTTTCTGGCACTTGTAACATTTCCTATTCTGCTTATGTACTGCAACATTCTTTTGCGGTTTTTGGAAAAAACGCTGACTCATGTAATTCCCCTGTGTATGTATCAACCTCCCGTCGTTTCGCCTCTTCCAGTAGCTTCACCTTGAGCGATTTTGTCGTTGGGAGAGTATCCCTTGATTCCATTGCAATATCAAAGTTGTGGTAATTTTTTGGCAAACTAGAGAACAACAATACCACTCAAAAAGTTCCCGGAATTTATTCAGAAAATTAAAAATACAAGTTTATTATCTAAATTTATATTGTCCCCTTCAAAGTAATCCCCATCGACTGCAACACACTTATGCCAGCGCTTGATCCAATCCTCGAAACATTTTTTATATTCGGTTTTCGGTATGTCCATGAGTGCTTCCTGCGATTTTTCCATTACTTCCTTTCGGCTGCTGAAACGCGTTCCCCGTAGTTGCTTTTTAACTCGATTGAACAGAAAGAAGTCACAGGAAGCCAAATCAGGTGAATTCGGTGGCTGTTGGATGGTATTTGTTGCATTTTTCATCAAAAAATTACGAATAATGATGGCACTGTGTAAAATTGCTTCATGCAAACGTCTCATAATGCCCAAATAATACTCTTTGTTTACTGTCTGTCCTTCTGGTAAAAATTCATGATGCACTACACCGTTGTAATCCATGAAAACCGTGAGCATTGCCTTCTTTTTTGACTGAAAACGACGTGGTTTTGTTGGTCTCGGCTCATTTGGTGAACACCATTCACTTGCCTGATGTATGGATTGCGTGTCGCACTCATACGCCCACGTCTCGTCTCCAGTAATGATGCTTTTGATGAATGTGGAATCGGATTCAGCCTCGCAAATCATCTCTTTTGCGATGTCAACACGGTCTCTTTTTTGCATGAACTTGAGGTCTTTTGGCACCAACTTTCCTGTTACACGACGGAAACGCAAATCATTAACCAAAATGTCTTGGACGGATCCATAGGCAATGTTGAAGTTCTCCGCTATCTCTCTGATGGTTAATTTGCGGTTATGGACCAACATTTCTTTTACTCCATAAATGTTTTCGTCGGTTTTCGATCGGTGGTCTGCCACTGCGTTTATCATCTTCGATTGACTCACGACCGCTCGTGCCACTAAATGACAGTTTTCTTTAGATAATCGTTACTGAAACACTTTTCCAACATTTCCAACGTTCGCGCACCATTAAATCCGTTTTTTACGCAACATTTAATACAAGTTCGTTGTTGCAAAATTAAATCCATTTCTAAAATTGTAAAAAATCACCAATACACACTGGGTTAGATGTACTCTTGGCTACGTAACTTTTACAAATGTCAAGCTATGACGCTAAGATTTAAAGGGAATGTCAACAACAGATTTACCAACTTAACAAAAGAAAAACAGAACTCAAATCGGAACAATGGGAGCGCCAAACGGTGGTTATTTCGGGATTGATCAATGCGGTATGACGAGAAGCTCGTCTTGGAGTTTGATATCCATTTCCGTCAATTTCTCTGACAAGTCGAGAAATTTATTGAGATCCTCTGACATGGTTCCGTTTTCGACCATTTTCAAACCAAGCAACTGCTTGAAAATTGTCACTTTACGCACTGGGCGACTTGAACAGAGGACTTCTTCGAGTTTTTCCCAATCTTCACTAGAAAAATTGCAATTTTTTTATGTGTCACAGCTGGGAAGACTTTAAACAAAGCGTCATTGTGGCTAATGCCTTTTCGTCCTTTTTCTCCCAACTTCGTGCATCGGCAGCGACAGTTGGTTGAACAATACTTTTGGGAACATATGACCACAGTTCACTATGTATGAGAACAGACTTCATGTGCACTTTCCAACAGTAGTAATTGGTATCATCGAGTTTATCAATTTGATACAGGCTAGAACTCATCTTGGCCACTTATGTTTACTTGTTTTTGCCTAAGCCACACAAACTAACCAAATAATAGATAAAAGGATTAAAACACATTTAACACTCTTAAATTTGTTTGGGTCTATAATGCTCTGGGCCCATAACCTTTGTTGGGAAAAAGTGAAACTAAAACTACTTTTATGACTGAAGTTTATTACGAAGACTGAACGGTCTTGTGACAACTGAGTTCATATTTATAGAACAGGTTACATCTGCATGTGTTTATGTAGTTTTCTTACATAGTATTGAATGTGTATGTATGTTATGTATCTAGATTTCATTAATATACAATCAATACCCATTCTCGATCTTTAGATCATCCTCGCGAAACCCCATTCAGATTAGTAATAAAACTTAAGTTATGTGTACTTGGTTAAGGGTGAGTTCTATGAGTATCTAATATGTATACCTCAGCCAATCTAATGGTCAAGGCGTCCTGTATCATTTGCTACATTTTTGGGTAATCCGACGAAGTTCGTATGGCTTAAACCACAACCACCATGACTCTCATACAAGGGAGCCTACCTCTGGGACTGAAGTTTTAGGAGCTTTTGACTCCCATACCGCCAGAATTAAACCTCTGATCAGGATACCATTAAGACCCCCCCTTGTCTCAATACTGGCCACTGAAAACTTTCAAAATATAACTGGTCAAGTGCCTGTACAAAAGTCACAGGACTGATGTTTATTTACATAAGACCAGTTAATAGTCTGCCCGCGTTTATTATCAGATTACATCATGGAAAAGATGTAGCTTGCGCAATTGGGCGGAATCCTCCCTATAAGAGAGAGTAGAGAAGAAAGCAGCTTCAACTCCAAGAAGTTGGTCGTTTCCAACTGATCTGCCGTGCTTTCCACAGACCTGTTTCTCATTGGCGTCGCTGCTGAAAGAATATTACTTTCCTACATAATAATTTTGGTTGAATGTCGGTTGAAACCTCCAGAGTCTGTGCTGGTCATCTGACCACGATCAAGATGACCACGTTATGATTATGGGCATTGCCGAGTCAGGAAATCTTTGGCATGAAGTTCGATGTATCCCCTGGGTTCCCGGATATGCAGTCTATAGAGTTCCTTGCGACTCCTGCCAACGGTATATTAAACTCAATTATCATACCAGAGTGGCTTAGTGGTATCAACTGAGATTTACCTGATTTACTGTTGAGAACCTGAACGGTACCCTCTCCAAGTGTTTTGAACATGATGTGCAGCAGAAAGCAATCCTGCAGATCGCCCGTTCTTTGGTGGAACACAGTGAACAAGTCACTTAAGACCAATTTTTAGAAAGACCTAAGAACCTAAATCGGATTTGGAATAGTACCTCTTATAAAGATTGTAACAGTCTGTGAAACGTCGGTGAAACCAGCGAAAGTTGATTCAAAATGTGAAAATCAATCAGGCTGCAATCACTGAAATCACTGAATCGAAAGCAGAAATTATCCATTCATGATTGAGACTCACTTCTCAGGTAACCCAATCAGAACCAGCTCACAACCAGGGCCTATTAATGAAACCGCTAATGAGTTGAATAATACAACACGCCGTAGCTGGTGCATACCATCGGTTGTGGTGACGGATGAGGCCATCAAACATTTTGTTGCTTCCTTTCGTAGCTTCGAGCCGCCTGGCACCGATGGAATATACTTAATACGAACATCCCATAATGACCTCGTTTACAAACATATGCATTTAGTGTCACATACACGTATACGTCCCCATTTGACATTTTAAACTGTCAGAATTGCACTTTCAAATACACGACGACCAACACCTATACTCGTAGTACAAGTGTGATCGTTTGTTTGATCGTTTTCCATTTAATTGAATTCGATTGACAGGACGTCATTTTTCACAACTGACACGCAATATCATTTCGAATAGAGGAAAATACTTTTAAAAAAACCAATTTGACAGCAATTTTGCAGCATGCCACCACTAATTGTCACAAGACTGTTTCAACTGTCAATAGACAAATGTCTTTACAAAAAACCATGGTGAGTTGTATTTGTAGTCTCATTCGGATACTCGCATGCAATATAATTCTTCTAAAAATTGTTCACATGACTAAATTAACGCAATGATTACATCGTGTCTGTAGACACCACTAAGCCAAGCTGATTTATGCGAATTGAAATCGAGTAAAGTCGGTTGCTGTGGCGTTGAGCACCAAATTGATTTATCTAGACTTTGGTAGTTTTAATACGTTATCTTTTTTTGTTTTTGTTTTTTTTTTTTTTGTAAGTTATACGAGTACATATATAAAAGGTAAAAAAATATAAATTCGCCGATATCCTACGCAAAAGGCAATTGACTTTCAAATTAGATCTCAGCTGCTTGAATTTCGAGGTGAATTATCGTATGAATGCCTGAACGATGACTGACACATTTGACAGCTTTAAGTTGGATGTGATGAATGCGTTTGATTTAGATTTAGATAATTTGTGATATAAATTAGAAAAATAATTATAAAATTGTAAACGAATTAAGGTAAGCGCTGTTCATGAGTCTTGCCTAAAGGAGCGTTGGTGTCGATAGAATACGAGTGAACATGGAGATTACGCGGCCAAAGTGAGATAAGAACTGGACAGTGTATGATTTGTTCTTAATCGTTACCCAATGACAGATCAACCACGCAAAAGTGAATAAAAACCGTTGATGTTAACCAAGATCCGGAATAAAGTTAATAACCGCAAACTAAAGTCAAAGGATCACCCAAATTCGACAGTTTGAATAGATAGATTTATCTGTATCATGAGCTTTCTAGAGAGGGTTAGATGAGGGCAAAAGGAACAGTCTTTGCAGCTCTACTCTAAAAAAAGTACTCAATTCACAATCTCTTCACCAATTAATATATTTAGAAGAACTTGTACATGGGATTGCATCCCAAATCGGTGGAAAGAAATGTGCGAGAGATGTTTCCCTAATAATGATAACCAAAATTCTCGCTTTACGATTGCTTTCCAATCAACGACCCATCTATACATCCGCTGCGCTAGGTGGAAAACTATACTTTCGTAAATTTCTTACTTACAATAAGCGTGGTACACGTTCACTCAAGGAGGCGCGACAAAACTCGCTTAACCCTCCAGTGGCGTACGTAATACGGATCACTATCTCAACAATAAATTTGAAACAATCTGCAAGCTCAAGCCCTACGTTTCCTACAGATTCCCAAATGTAGCGCAATCTGAATTCACCAGTTTGGATCTATACAACGCCGTCTACGCCTGGAAGGCTATTGACGACTTCAAATCTGGCAAACTGGAAAAAGGCAGCTACCCACTGGAACCTTCAGAAAACGAACTACTCACTGCAGAAGAGGCTTTAATCAAAGCGAGGAAAACTGCATCTGATATATTTTAGTCTAGTGTATTCGATTAAGATTCACTATTTTGCCTATAGTTGTATAACTGCTCCAAGAACTACAAATAAAAAGGTATACATATGGTGCTACCTAAATTCTTTAGACCCATAAGCGTTTAAAGGGAAGAAGTCCTGAATAGGCATATCGAGGATACAGCTCTTCAAATGAATCATCTTCACATTAACCAATACGATTATCAACAAGCAACATTAAGCAACAAGAATTGAAAAATCACTCAGACATCAAGAGATAACTGTGTCCTACTTTCTTGTCATTAAAATACATCCAAAACAAAATTAACATCAGCAGATAGCCCTCAACTCAGATGCGTACAAGGCGGTGTCCTTGCCGCCTATCATGGTCCGTCGTAGTAGATGAACTTCAAAATGTACTTAGTACACCGTCGACAATGTCATATCAGCTTATTTATCGTACACTGACCACAGAGTTAGAGAAAAGATTCCTAGAAGAACCGAATGGCAATACGAGAGAGCGTCTTTAGGAATTTTAACTATAAACACTATTCCCTTTAGGCCGAGATCATTTATCCCACATCGGATGAAGAGTAGTAAACAAAATGAAAAGACATGATACCACTCAAGGGAAGAGTGGCTATCAAGCTCCTTCAAGACCAACCTGACAAGGGAAGACCGAACAGAGTTCAAACGAGCCAGATATGACTGAGACGCTTTTTGTAAATGCGTAAAGTTCCAATATAACAACTGCAGTGCCCCAAAAGTAGTAAACATTTTTGCGCGTTCGTCAAGAATATTAGAAAATCTGCGTCATCCTCTTTCCTAGCACTCATTTATTATGCCACTCTAGCTATCACCTCTTTGGATAAGACAAATTTGGTTTCTGCTCTTTTCGCAGCCGCCTCAACGCTTCAACATTATGTTATGTCTCCAACTATGCTAGAGCTCGTCGAACATTCTATGAGATGGCTCCACTTTCTTACGCGTGTAGTGGAAAGAGTACTTAAAGATCCAGATAGTACATCTCCTGTGCAAAATTCTTCATCAATGCTCCTCTTTAGAACTCCTTCCGACCGTATGGTTAATAGAATTTATGCAATTATCTCCAAAAAAGTAAACACTGGTAATGACAGCTGATAGAAACAGGTCCATTGGTATGTGGATGGTATGACTCACCGAAAAGTGAAACCATGAAGAAGTGAACCTCTGCACTTGCTAGATAGGATTCAAAATCATGCGATAAAGCACATATGAGATGCTAATATTGTACAATCAATTGACAGCCTCGGACACCGACGAAGCATCTCTTCCTTCACCTTGTTGTACAGCTACAATATTTTCAAGATCAGTGCTCCATCAAAATTGCCAGCAGCATTCCACCGCTTCAAACCTTCAACGGTAGAAAAATTCTCTGTTGAACTCTGTATTTACTATTTACTCTACTCATTATTACTGTCATACATTCAAAACCAACGTATATGGGTACCTCTCTTTCTGTCAAGTACGATTATCGTTCTTATTTTCGAGGAGAGTCTGACAATATTGATATATTAAGAAATAATCCCAGATTTCCTCCAGAGAACTCTTTATCTCCTCGGTAACTGCCAAAAAAGGTATCATGGTAGCCTTGACCAAAATAAGTAAACTGGAATTACTTGGACAACAAGTACAACAGTTCATTACGAAGGTATGTGTTACAATTTTCAAAAGTAGTGAAGGCAGACTTTGATACCTGGAACATTATATCAAGTAAACCATAGACAAAGCCAATATCTCGATTTGGACCAACAACAGTCTATTTGGAAAGAACTATGGCCACTGTTACATTTATATTTGTACAGTTACCTTTGCCACACCTATTTGGTGTGCATAAAACGAAACGCCGTTAAATTCAATTCCAGAGAACTGACTGAAAAGATTCAATATTTACCAGAGCTTTAAGGCTATATTCCCGGAACGACTAAATTGGGAACAAAACAAACCTACCTTTGTTAAAGAATCAACGCAACTAGCTGACCAGCATCACTGGTGGCTTAAGAATCTCTTCAATGGCGACTTCCCAAACTTTGTCATCTATGGATTTGTTCAGCATGCAAATTGCAATTATCTCTGTCCTCAGGGTGAGACACACTCATTAATGGAACACACTAAATGTAAGTCCTAAGTGAATACCTACACTGCTTCGCGGTCTCTCCCAATCAGCCTATCTTCAGTCATCTGATCCCAAAAATTACCAAATAAAAATAAATCTTATCCCGCAAGTCGCTTTCCATTTCCACGGACGTTTCTAAGACATCCGAAGCCATTGGCGCCACGGTTTCCTTTTTCAATCTATCCACATACTGTACCATCTTTCAATCCGAAGTCAAGGCTATTCCTCTGACTGCTGCTTGGCTCAGCCTAAATCTAGTATCCGCAACAGAAATTGATATATAGCAGTGATCATATCGAACACCATAAATTCGAAGGTGGTTAGAGACTACCATCCACCCCACAATGAAACCTAAGGAAACTGCTTGTCTGATGAACTGACCAGATTCAGATGCATTAACCCCAGTAGTAAGTAGTCACCAATGTCATACGCCAAGTACGCCAGTCGTAGGTGGATATCTAGACTACTATTGCCCATACTCGATTCTAAGCAATCAAGACAGCTTATCAATCTCAAGAGAAGGGATATTTCCAAAACTCGCAAACCGAATTAGGGGACATTGTGCAGCAATTTAGTATACTTCCCAATGATTTCTGTAGCAACTACAGAGATGAAAAGGAAAAGAAATATGCTGCACACTTCCTTTGTAAATGTTCTGCCTTGGCACGCATCAGAATGCAATCTCTGTCATTTCCGAGATCTAACATTTGCTCCATGAGGGCCTTGATCTTGATAATTTTTTAAAAAAAAATTTCTTAGATTCCTGGACTAGCTAAGACATTACCGCAGTACAGTACAGTATTCACGATATTAAGCAGAGTATCTGGATCCTGATGAGGGCGTAGGCCGGACATTCAAAAATGAAGTCATGACTCTCACAGCAAGCGTCGCATCAGTGAAGACTCGACTACATGTGTTTCTTGGTTAAAATTCTGGTCACAACCAGTCCAGAGCACATGGAAAGCCAATTTAGTTCATAGCTACAGGATATGCATATCAAGATGGGGGTTTTTCTTAAGTGCATTTATAGCAGAGCTAAGGATGTTAGGAAAAGCCACCAAGAAGCCGAGGCAATAACGTATTTTCTTGGAAGTTTGTTTCACCAGACAACCGATAGATGAGTCAGGCCAGTCAGCTTCATCCTTCTTGTAAAAAAGAAAAACTCTGATGATTAACTGAAAGCCCATTTCTAGTGCTCCAATCGATCGTGCTTAGGGCTACATCAGCTTTGCATCAGTCAACAGATGGAACAGCTACATCATCTGAATATGCTTGAGCGTAAACCTTTGAACCATTAAGACCAACATGTACCATAGTAGTGGAGAGTCAACTACGCTTTGCGGACAAACCCAGCTTATTCATGCCATCATATATACTCGTAGTATTGGTCGCAGTCAGCAATTGCAATCAGCGCCCTACTTAACAGCATTTTTGTATGAGAAAATGACGAGTTACACGTCCCGCCAACATCTCTGCTGTCAAAACCATCCTTAATCTCGATAAAAATGCCCAGCCCGTATTCCTTCTTGTCGAGTGTCTCCTTACTTCTTTATGCAATCTTTCGCGTTGGTAGGCCTATTGCATTTCTTGTACACTGGCAAAGCATTTCTTCAACATGAAGGAATTTAGACTCTTGGCGAATGTGTAGCCAACTTTTTCGATTTCCGGGAAAATGTGCCAGTGCCAAGCTCGCAGTGAAGGTTCTCTTCAGAGTTGCTAATGTATTGCTAATGTAATGTATGTAACTGAATGTATGCCGTCGATGCCAGGCCATTATTTGTCATCAAAGGGCAGAACACTGTAATTGATGGCCTCTTCCATAACCGCAATTGACGACAAATACATGTTATAAGCATCACTCAGTTCAATTGTTACTAATCAGTGATAGGAGTTGGTTTTGATCCGTTTCAGATTACTGTTTAGATGCCTCTTGAGTTTCTAGTCCGGCTGATTTGTGACTTTCGAAAACTTTGATTACCCTGGTTCTGTTCCTTATACGAGGCACATGGAGAGAGGACTTATTCTTATTTGTAGAGACTAAAAATATTTACAGCACCATATACAATAGCTATCTTTAGAATGAAATCATTGAGCCACGGCTAAGCCTTCCAGTATACCCAGCTATACAAAAGCATACTATTATCCGAGAAATTACTCACCGTCTTATCTTCATCAAATTTGAGTATCGAATCATTGGCCTTCAAGTCAAATTTGTCGCATGAAATGCTCTATGAAATCAACATCACGAATACCTCAAGGATGTCACCTTGGGCCTGCAGAATTTTTTAATTAGCTTGAATCCACTTGGTAGCTGAAAACAAGTAACTTAAGATCGTGCTGACTGGACTGACTTGTTAATTGAAATCCTGGTTTACCTCGAACTGTACTTAGTACCAAAAGGCTTTAACTCTTCTAGAAATCTTGGAACTAGCTGCGCAATGGACTGAAAAACCTCACCGGATCTATTAGCCCAAGTTTCGATAGTTGGCACAATATATCATATAACGTACGATCACTTGCAACAGCAGAAACTATCAACTGTTTTCAACTTAGCAATCTGGTAGCCAAGACTGTGCAGGTGTTTTGCTCTCACTATCAGTTAATCAACTGGAAAACTGTACGAACCCATTGCCACTGTTTTCAACCACAAAACCCCAGACTAGCCTTACTTTGCCTGCACTCTTAAGATAGCTAAGCTTTTAAGAAATTACGCTCAAACAAAATCTTGACAGATGCACTCCGTCTTTTCAGTACACTGCACATTGATTGTATTATAGATACAATCAAATTAACCATGTGCCGATTGCATTTAATAACACTTTGAGAGCACATTTATTCTTAGCTGTGAAAGATTTTTTTTTTAGTTTTTTTTCTCTTAAAAATGCGTCGTTGACATACGGAGTACTCGTAGGAAACCTGTTGACATCCTGTGCATTACATAGGAATGATTTACTAACCAGAGATACAAGTATCTGGTTAGCCGGAGCTACTTAACAGCCACAGAACGACAACAAACCACTGTAAGTACGTCCATCAAGTTTTTTAGGTAAAAATAAATTTTCTGTGATAATCGAAACGGCTCTTGATTGAAGGCCTTTTTTCGGTCTCTCACCATGAGTACCTAGCCACGAAATGGATTGCTTTCTTACCAAAGAGTTTGAAAATGAAAAAGAAAAAAAATCTTAAGAAACGACTATGATATGAGTAACTCGTACGAGTACCATTAATTGCCAGTCGACGGCTGTAGTTGCCTAATCGATGAAATTTTTACTTTTGACGGCCGGCGTGGCTGCCACCAAACCAATCTGCAAGCCCAAAACCAATTCATCGTATGATTTGTAGAATTCGATCTAGTGAACTGTAGTCGGTCAAAACAAACCGAAATATGGGCACAATCACGGTTTCCCAAGCACACAACCATCACACGGTACTCAAAGTGTATAGAAGCTGTTAGGTATCGGCCTACATTAACCATAGAACGTGGTATCGGTCACGTGGAAATGTAAACAACTCTAGAGTGCATGCGGAGCTAAAAAATACTAAATACGAGTTCGAATATGACCAAGTCTGTGACTATGTATCTCATAGATATCCCCTACCCTAGCTGCAGAGATTCCTTACAAATCCGACAAATTTAGAGTCGGTGACTATGTTATTGATTGAAATGAGAGAATGTTTAGTTGTTAGATACTTGGTAACATATTGTATCTAGTGTTGGTACGCAATATTTGTTGTTTCGATCTTTTTGTGTACATTTTTTTTGGCGACTTATGGGGCGTCGTACACACAGCATGTATCACAAATAAATTTATTACGTAGGCATTGCACTATTTTTGTATTTTTTTTTTTAATTTTTCTCACCACAATCCATTCGGCTGAGTGGTTGAAAGTTCCTATAAATATCATGAGCCTATTTGATTATGGTAACAGTACACCACCTGACACCAAATCGCACTGTAAAGTTATCAATTCAACATTTTGAAACGTTAAATTTAAAAATAAAATATATACTTCAACATGAAATACGCAGTAAGTGAATTTTGTGAAAATTAATTTTAAATTAAAAACTTGTGGAGAGAGTCCTTAAGAACTATATTAATACGGTTCTTAATAAATTTATTAAATTTATTGGATTTTTCGATTTAAAACTTCACAGGCTCCGCTTGTCCCTATTTTATTCTTTTTGGCTACTTCATTAGAAATGAAAAACATCCAATATCTTCGGAATATATTATATAGTGAAATAAAATAAATTAAGTTTGCAAAATTTTTTATATTTTTACAATTGTTGTGATTATGAAGTTTTGAACTAAGTGAGATTAGTCAGGTATCACCCCTGAATAATCGTACCTTGTCCTTATCTATCTAGTTTTGCCAGATTTATTGCATCTAAGACTAAGTGTAGATCCAGTTACTTACTAACTTACTTACTAAGGTTACATCTGGAGTGGACCTAGGCCTTAAAAAACGGCCATTGAGCACTCCAAGTTAACTGAGGTCCCCTTCCATTAGCGCACGCCACCTAAGGCGAGGTCTTCCTCAACTCAGTTGTCTCTCCGGATTGGAATCGAATACTCTTTGGTCTGGAGCGTCGGCTACTCTACATGTCCTAGCCATATTAGGCGTGTAATGTGCACTTTTCAGATCAGGTCAATGTCAAAAATATATTCATTTAACTTCAGTAACATCAATACTTGTGCACGTCTGGTGTGATGAGGTTTTTACATAGAGTCTCCTTAGTATTTCTTGATGAGACTCAGTTAAACGAACTTTTTCATCTTATTAGCCAACATTGTTGACTAGATATTAATTTTTGGCCCACTCCTTCGAGTTTTGCGACCCTATCTGACCAATAACCATTAAAGTGCCAAATGTTGGCTTCTAAAACCTAAATAATTTCCGATTTATTAGCATTTGCCAAAGACTTTACATAGAAGTTAGTTGAAGTCCCATAAAAAATGTCGAATCGCAGGATCTCTGTTCTCAATTCAATGGTCCATCCCGCGATAAAATGTTGCCATTGAATCGAGTTCTCAGTATCGTCCAGATAAATGTTGTCCATATTTTTGAAAAAATAGTGACTGATCATTGTAAGCGAACTCAGCTCTCATTTTTGACCACATTAGAACCAATAATACCACCCTCATGTTGATTACATCAAACAGTCTTTCCTTGTGAGTGATGAGTCTCACGAGTCTTCTTTAAGTTTACCTCACTTCAAAATTGCCTACTTTGCTTGTTCACAAGTCCGTTGAACCAAAAGTGAGCCTCGTCACTAAACGCGCTTTTTCGATAAAAAGAATAGGGGTTGACTTCAAGCCGCTGGTAAGCTCAATCTATGAGCTCCCGATGCAAGCCGTGTTCTCGTTTCTTCAGTTCCTGCGTCGCCTAGACCTTATGCAGGTGAAGACCGAGATCTTATCATAAAATGCTCCACATACCGTACGTTAACGATTTAGCTTTGCATTATGTAGAGTAGATTAATACGAAGTTTTCCTACAGCACGTGAGCCAAGCTGGTCGATTATGAGGGCTAAAAACTCACGAAGTCTTCTTTACGTTTCGCAAATTGAAGACCGATTTTCCAAATAACACTTGAAACAGAAGCCTTGGTTTAAAGGTTATCCATATTCGAAGAGTTTACACCAACGCCTTTTATATCTCAGTCTTCAGTGTATGACGATTTCTTCGACTCATAAGTACCCATTTACCCTAAATATTTCGACAAAAGTCATCTTGAAATTGTAAACGATATTTACGTAAAAAAAATACTTTGAATAATGATTATCATCTACAGACCTACAAGATTACTTTTGTACTCATACATGTCGTAGCCATCAATTGTGATTCAACATTCTTTTTTCATTAACCAAATATTTTGGGAAATATTGGTTGCATACAGACATATGTTATATGCAACTAACAACTTTACCAAAGCCCACACATGTTGTAATTCGAAATTTTTCGTACAAAATCTACTCAATCTATGCGACATATGGCAGTCCGCAAGGTAGTCGTCTAAGACATCTTGTTTTTGTACTGACAATAAATGATGTCGTTTCTTCCATCATGACATGCGGATGATCCACTTACCAGTTCCATGGAGTATAAACTGATATAAATAGGGAAAGACCTCGACAATACTCGTAGCATAGGCTCATTTCAACCCTTAGTATGTACCATATATCACAACTTACCCGGCACTTGAACTCATGAAACCTGGCCAAAGCCGATAATGCAGGATTTGGAGATGTAAGTACATACTTTACCACTCCATCATCAAGTTCCCGGTAGAGACAAATTACTTCTGTCTAGCCGAGTCCTAGTTGGAATGCCTGCTATCAAAAATACATACTTAGCGATATGATTAAATCAAGACTGAGACACACGACTAGGACGTAATAGGTACTCCACATTCTGACCTATGGAGTGCTCGCTTGCCAATCCTAAGCCCCAGTTTAAATTGCCAGCTATCGCCGCTAATAATTTCTTTGCTGATCATATCTTATAAATACTTTATCATTACTATTTTGGAAGGAATTACAGGACACGATGTACAAATTCTTCAATATCCACCGCACTTTATTCTGTTTTCATCCTTTTAGCAGCGAAAATTATCAAGGATCACATAATCTTTCAGAGCTGGGACTATCTTCGACTGTATTTCTGCTTGCGAATTTTCAAACATCTCTGTGAAACCATTATCAATTAAGATAGCTTCTTGAGAGGCAGAACACATTGAATATTCCCTTACGGCTTTTTCAAAAGACTTTAAAGAAATAACTTAGACTTGCAATCATATTTGTGATGGAATTTGCTTTCATTATTTTTTGTTTTGTTTCTCAGTGTACAGCCTAGGAATCGAACCCAGTCGACAAACCTAAGATTTGCCACGCGCCCGTCGATAGATTCCCTTTTAATTCGGGGACTGATAGTTTTCATAGGATTGAATATTGCAGCTCTGCAATTTTGTGAACCCTGCTTGGCGTTTTCAGCTATGATTAGATATTTCCCAACTTCAGACAGTGGGCATATTGATAGAATGCTCACGTAAACACTCCATATACTCTCCTTGATTTTATCTGGCTAATTGTTGGCTTGATAGCCAGTTAAAGGATATTACGAATCCATATAAACTATCGAGGGGCAGAATTTATACAGGACCTCATTCTAATAATAATTGGAGCAAACATAAAATTAAAAACCGATCCAGCTTGACCAAACCAAGAAAATAACTTACCTTTGCACCTTTCAACACAAGTGGAAAGCACCTTAATGTCCCTAAACTCTTTCAATTCATTCAACGGGTACAATTTTCTGATCAAGAGTTTTCGGAACTACCACCAAGTTAAATTTCATTAACTTCTACCCTTCTCAATGATGAAAGGTCCTTTATTTAAACAAAGCAATCGGACAAGGATGTAATCCATTGTACTCCACATTATTGATATGACTTGCAGCATGATACAAGCTCCGGCCAAATAGCCATAGAAGATCTGAACCTAGCTGGCAATCACGGCATAATGTGTTTTCGATAAGCCTTGTGTATCAAGATGCTTATCGAAGTGAAGTGCACCCTTAAGGCAGAATTGCTCTAATCTTTCCGAGACATTTTACACCCCGGAGTGTCTTCATATTTTTAATTAAAAAAGAAACTCTAACCTCCATAGAAGTGGGTAGCGTGAGGTCTTGGTTCTTAGAAATTCAAAATCTCTGCGACTCTTGTCTAACACCTATCACTGCTTACCAAAGAACCATCAATCCAAAAATGCTTCTGCAAGATACTTTAGCATTTTCTTAAAGAAATACAGTCACACGCTATTTAGTCCACAGAACTAATCACTAGTCTCCAATGAGACAGCCTCATTCATCTTCACAGTGAAAATCTAGCGAAATGTGTTTCTGAAATTCGTAAAGTTCGCCTGTCAGTCTAGAGTCGACCATGGCATTTAGATGCACCTAAGGCTCTGACAAGGATTTTTTGTTTTTAAGTAATAACAATCCATTTCATGATCTTTTCCCTATTCCGTCAACCACATGCTGATTACTTAAGGTCAAAACTCACTCTCATTCAGAACTCTGTTCGAAATTGGGCAGCAGAAAGAGGTTGCTGGTAGATTGGAACTTTTTCAAAAAAATCTAAAAATCTGCTATCGTTAGAAGGTTTGTCTATGTATGTTCACACAATGAGCCCCTGGTTGCACTGGTTACGGATTTTCTATCAACCTATACCCAGATTTGCTTCAGGATTACTCCTGCCACTCCTACTAAGATATCAGCTTTCACTGTTTTGTGATAATTATAGTCCATTCCTGGAAAACGCCTCAAATTTCAAAATCAAAATATTTCTGGAGCAACAATTTTGCATAAAAGCCATCAAGAGAGGAACTTTAAATTTTGTTGACGAAACAATCGGAAAGTCATTCCATCAGTCCTCAAAAACCTAAAAAATGCCTTAAACCGCAAAGTGTCACCTGTTTTCGAATGAAAAACAATTCGAATGCAGGAATTCAGAGAGCCGTTTGAGCAGAATCTATCATTCCGTCATGAGGTCATGAGACATCGTGCATCAGTTCCGAGAGACTATCACACACTTCTCTTTTCCTAGAAGGACTTTCAAAGAACTCGTTTCATTTATCACACCAACTTTTACTGCAGGGATTTTATAACATATCTTCATGGGTGCTTCTTTCAAATTGAACATGATTGCTCCGTTTATACAATAGAATTTTCCACCACTCTCTTCACTTATAGTCCTCCCCGCCCTAGAACAAAAGGTCTTACAACTAACCATTCAATATTTTAACAAACCATCATTTCTTTTTTCTTTCTATGCAGGTAATTATTTTGATTGTAGCTGCTGGTGCCTTTGCCGCTCCTGCTGAGACCACAAAGGAGAAACGTGGCATCGCCCTGGGTCTACATGCACCGGTCCTTTCCCATTCATATGTTCAACCAGCCACTGTAGTATCTTCATCGTCTTACTTAAGTCATGCCCCATTGGTATCCCATGGACCATTGCTAGCACATGGACCACTTATTTCACATGCTCCACTCTTATCACATGGTTCAGTCCTTGCCCATGCACCATTGACCTATTCTCATGGTCCAGCGTTGTCATATCACTACTAAACAAAGAAAGGTGGATACAAGATAAATGTCAAAAACAAAACAAGAGATGCTGGCTACGAATTAAAAGAAGAAGAGGTGAAAGAGATAATAAATTTGTAAACACTTTCAATGCGCGAGAATAAAATTTGATTTTAACTGTATTTGAGGTATTATTTAGACAATAGGTGGCGTTGGTGTCCAAACTATCATTTGATATTTAAAGGCTTCTGTGGTAAAGTATTATTACCTGTACTCACAACTGATTAGTTCCGCGTGTCGAAAAATGTTGTGTCACTGTTGCTTATCATTACGAGACTAGTAAGCAGTCAGTTAGCTTTTACTACTGCAGTATAACAGAAAAATCGCTGACGCGTCCTTAAGAAACGTTGGGAAACCACCGTCTGATCAAACATCCCTTCCGCAGTTATGTTAAAACAAAATCCAGCGATTGATTGAAAATGATTTGGGTCCTAAGAAACACTGCCTTGCCTAGAAAGTTCATTGGGGATCTCATTTTCCACTATGCCATTCTTATCTAAGACCAAAACCAGACTCAGTGAACTCAGCTTTTTGATTGCGTTCAGAGAGCGTTGCATTCACGAACTAGCTTGGAAGCAAGGCCTAAAGCGGGGTCTTGACGTAGATATATGTTACATCGAACCCTCCTCCGATCTTTTACAATATATGTAGTTTATTTCCACTAGGAACGCGTATATCTCCGCTTGAAAAAAGACATCTTAAACCGGACTTGGTGTCATCAGTGAACACTCGATTTCATTCATTTTTTGGCTGAGATTCTCCCTGAAACCATTCTTAGGCACAGGAAAGTCAAATTCATATTTTCACAGTAAGAGTTCTGTAAAAGTTCTGCCGATAACACATATGAACATGTAGTGGAGGGACATTCATCAGTAACGTATTTTCATGAAAGCTTGTTGCATCAAATAAACGACGCAACGGGTTTAATTCGTCTTATCATAGACATGTCAACGGAAAGAACAACAAGTCCCATGTAGTGCCGAAAACTCTTTTACACACCCAAAAAAGCCGACAACGATGTGACATGTTTAGTTCAGAGAGGTGTGTTATCCAGAATATCATCCACATACTTCGCTGGGAATATGGATAGTAATCATCAAAGATGAGTCAGACCAGTCAGTTTCTTCCCTTTCGTTAAGAGAACAAGCTGAGTTTGAGGGGATTGATTGAAAGCTTATTTCTAATGCAACAATCTTTAATAACGTCTAGGGTGTCCTCCGCTTTAGAGCGGTGTGCTCCCTTTCGGTAATCCCTTTATACCGCCGCCATTACATACTGCCTGCAGTCAGCATCCGAAATTAAGGTCCTATTCATCAGCATTGCTCTTAGGCACAACCTGTTGTTAAAGATTGCGTTGTGAAACCTCCTTTGATGTTGATAAAATATCCAGCGCGCGACTATTATTTGTCTAGTACGGGCTCTATTCTCCCCATCACATTTTGAAGTGCACTCCCGCAGTTAGTAGGCATTTTTTATGTTGTTTGTTTTTGATGCATTTTATTTTCTTAATCACTAACTCTTACATACTAACAAAAAATGCTTAAATGCTAGCTTATAATTACTTAACAATCTTATACTAACTTACTGGCCCCACACAGGCACTCTAAGCTACTCTAAATTCTTATATCTATGTCTTTCGACTTCATTTACATTTTATTTGGAAATATTTATTTTATATACTTAGGGCTAAGAAAAAAATTTGATTACAAAAACTTAGCATATGGACAATTTTTATTTTTTATAAAAACTTAATATCTAACTTAAAAAAAAAAAACCTTAGACTACTTAACCTACATACACAAAATACACATAAACACACTTAGACATTATACACAATAATATACATATGTTAGTATATACCTTTATATACACTAACGCATGTATATATTACTTAAATGCTAACCTAAACCTATGTGAGCTGGCCATCGCTATTTACAAAGCAAATATATTGGTCAGCCCTGCCTCATTAGCGAGGCTGGTCCATAATTGACGGAAACGACGACGAAACATCTTCTCCTTCATTCAACCACCAGAAATGCTGGTGCTGCCGAACGACATCCCTCTTATCGCGATTCCCCACCGCCCTACTGAACCTGAGTCGATCCACACTGCCATGTGCGACGTCTCTGTTGTAGTTGAGTCGCCTGTCCCCAGCTGTCCGACCGACATGGAAGATTAACGGGACCGCTGATATATCCTGGATCAACCCTTTCTGATCTAGGTAGAGGAATGCTTCCGGTGGAACGAAGCCGTCAGATCGCACACTCTCGTGGTAAAGGTAATTGGGGTAGTAAGCCCCAGATATAAGGTTATTCATCGAGGTCATTGCTCTTGCAATGTGCCTTCGAGTCAGCTTAATGACGAAATTGTCCACTCTTATTAGGTTCGCCCTATTATATAAGACCTCGTTGGGATAGAATTTTATGTACTCAGACTCTGGTGTTCTGTATAAGCGAAGACAAGTCCTAAGACAAGCCCTCTCAAACAGCCGAATCTTTTCCAATAAACTTGCTCTCACGTTGAACCAGACGGGACATCCAAATGCAAGCATGGGCCTGATAAGGGCCATGTAGCAGATTACTTTCACCCTCGCATCGAGTTGGCTGTTATAAAATAGTCTCTTTGTAAGGGCAAAAGCACCTCTGGCTCTGGCCAGAGCAACATCTATATGTTTGTTAAAATACAGAAATTGATCTAGCCAGATCCCAAGGTATCTGACTACATTTCGACAAGCAAGTGGCTGCCCGTGCTGCCCCACGATCGAGAACTTTCGCCAATTCTTTCTGGTATCCCTAGAGGCCCCAGACAAAGGCGTCCTAAACAGAATGGTTTCCGACTTCTGAAAGTTGATTTTCAACTTCCAGTCATCGCAATATCGCTTAATTTTGTCGAAGTCACGCTGCAAAAGTGTATTAATGACCTCAATCTTTGGACCCGATCTGTACGCGATTATGTCGTCTGCGTACGCTATGGCATGGTGAAGTGAACCTATCAGATCACTCGTGTAAATGTTGAACAGGATCGGCGAATTTACCGCACCTTGTTGCAGACCGTTTTTAATGTTAAATGTTCCAGCAGAAGTCACATCGCCATTCTTCACGATGAACTGTCTACTGGAGAGTATATCAAAAAGAATATACAGCAGTGGTTTACTAATGCCCAACCTGTCCAGCTTGAAAAAGAGTCCCTCTAACCATACGGTATCGAAGGCTTTCTCCAAGTCAATCAGGCAGGCACCAGTGCACTGGTTCTTGGCTTTGTTCCATTGGATATCAGAAACCAGTTTCGACGCAGCATGAATAATATCATGCCCCGCTTTGAAACCGAATTTATTATCCGGAACTATATGTTTGTCCTCAACCCACTTAGTCAGGACTCTATTGATCACCTTCTCGAACACCTTACTGATATTTGGAAGAAGACTGATCGAGCGGAGATTTGCCGGATTCGAAGTGTCTTTATCCTTTTTGGGGATGGGATGTACCACCGCAGTTTTCCAATGCGCTGGATAATGTGCATTATTCATTGCATTATTAAACAGGGTGGTATAAATGTTCACCGCTTCTAGTGGGAGATGTCGAAGCACAATGCTCGGTATTTCATCGGTTCCCACTGATTTCTTATTTCTAAGTGATTCGAAGATCGTTTGGAGCTCTTCCTTCGAAATGAACGGGGGTAGTACCCTATCGTTGGTGATGACATTATTTGCCATATTCTCGTCACTGAACTGGGTGAAACCCGAGCTCTCGAATCGCCAATTCACAATTTCATTTCGAAGGTAGAAATTGTGCACAAGGACTTGATTCTCCAGATCGTGGTTCGGGCCTGTGATAACATTTGCCTTGTACACTTCCTGGAAAGTCGCTCCTATAGCCTCTACCTGCTCCTGCGGATCCTCGATCACAAAGAAGTTGTCATCATCAACAGCCTCATTTGGATCTATGCCTGATGCTACAAGTATTTGTTCGTTGTTCGTCGTTCGGGCGATTTTAAGACATGGAAAGTCGTTCCGATTATTTCTCCGAAATATTTTATTTATTTGCGGCAACATATTCGAGTTGCTGGTGTTTACAGCCCGAATTTTATTGTTCCAATACAAACTTACAGATGCTCTGTAATTTTCTTTTATTAATGTTTGGAGGTTTTTAATCGACGACTTCAGTGCCATGACCTCCGGGTTATGTCTGTCAGTAAACTGTCTGTATAAGGTTTTTAGTCTTGACAGCAGTCCACTTTTATGTCGGTGCAGTGCGTCAATAGTTGCGTTGCGGAATAAATCTTCTTCGTCAGTGTGTTGGTACCGAGGTATCGTTTTGTCCATTGTTCGTTTGATTGTCTCGTCCATTAGTTTTAGATACCTGTCAATCTCCTCGTTTGACAGATTTCTGTTGGACGGTGGGTGGAGCGAATTCGAGGAGAGTGCTCTAGTCAGTGTTCTGGTGAAGTGTGTCCAACGCACCCTACTATAATTGTAGGAATGCCTTTGGACAAACTCATCCAATTCCGCAATTTCGTTTGGAACAGTTATTTCGGTGCTGAGACCGCAATGGTCACTGTCATACACGAAAGTGCGTAGACAGTTTGTAGTTTGTTGGTTAGTGCATGTCAGTTGTATTCGTGAGTCGAACAGCAGAAGATCCAAATAAGACCCGTGCCTGGGAAACGACGGACTATCCGTCGCCTTAAGCCCGAGTCGATACGTCACACTGTGCTGACCCCACCAATTGAATAGTAGGTTCCCTCTAGTATTTGGTGTATTATTTCCCCAATCACTATGTTTGGCATTGAAATCTCCGCCGATAATAAAATAGTTGTCTTCCAATTCCAGCCCCAGAAATCGAAAAGGTGTCTCGAGCTCTGAGATAAATAAGGTGGATTGAGTAGCCTTAGGTGCATAGACAGACACCATGTACAACCGCTTTCCGCTACGGAGAGGGATATACACGACGCATGTCTCCAGCACCCGAAACCCACGTACTACACGACTGTATATTCTTTTAAAACGAATACCTTTTCGTACGAAAATCGCAACGCCACCTCCCTGAATCGAGTTGGGTCGGTTTCTCCGTACTATTTTGTGTCTTCTGTGCCTCATTTTGTGTCTTTTGGTAAGCTTAGTTTCGCTAACCAAAAGCACATCGGGGGCTTGGTCTTTAAGCAACTTAAATAGTGCGGCTCGTCGTTCGAGCCTAATCAGTGAATTCACATTCACAGCAAGGACCTTCAGGGTTTGCTCCGCCACGTACGTACCCATAACGGCAAAAGGTGCGTTAGGCCGGGCAGCAGCGCGTATACTTGATCCACCCGCGCGGTCTGTTCAGTTAGATGACGTTGGAGCTCAGCCATCTGCCCCTGGATAGAGAGCAAGATAGCTAGCATGTCGGGAACTGGTTCCGGTGCTCTGGGCGCTGGGGCCTGAGAAGCAACCTTCGCTTGTTGTACCGTATTTCCCCTACCTGCCGCCATTTGAGCGTAGGTAACACGGGGAGTAACGGCTGGAGTTTGTGAATGCACGGGTGGACGTTTAGCTTCCACTTTCTGCTGCCGGGCCAGATTTATTCTTTTAATGTACTGGAATTTGGGACAACCCCGATAATTTGCGGTGTGTCCCGTGTTCCTACATAAAGCACAAGAGAGTTGGCTTTTTTCAGATACTCCGTCCTTACCCAGAGCGCATTCCTCGGACTTGTGGTTCTTTCCGCACTTCACGCATCGAGGCTGCATTTCGCAGTTCGACGCGGCGTGCCCGAACCTTTGGCAGCGAACACATTGTAAAATGTTTTCGCTCCTTTTTAATTTTTCCCAATGGACAACCTGGTAGTCTAGGACTTTAATACTCCTTAGACCATCCAGATTGCTGGTGGGACTTAGTTGGACCAGGAAAATCGGCAGTTGCCGCTTCTCCCTTTTGGCTCTGGCTGTGGTGAAAGGCTTGACCCCCTCTGGCTGAAATTGCCCGAACTTAGACCACTTCACGGTTACACCCCTTGATAATCCTAATGAGCTTCTTAAATTTTTTCGTTTCGATTTGTAAAGATTTGATTGGAAATACAAGGGGATTTCCTCACGTAGTGGCTGAAACCTGCATTCTACAATAAATCAGGCGATCTTCTGTAATTTTTCCTGGCTGGACACGGCAGTTCAAGAATTTTTGGGGAAGGCGTCATTTCGATTCTGAACAAGTTCCGATATCTTCTCTTTCGATCTAAGAATACGCGGAACATTGCCCGGGTTACCGAGGCAAGAACCGAGGCCGAGAACTCGGTATCAGGCGGCAGTTTTCTAAGCTTAATTATTAAATAGCGCTAAGGCAATTATTTGTTGTCTTGCTTTTGTAACAAATGTTGGCTGAATGTCAACTAAATATTGCCTGTATGCCAACTAAATCTTGGTTGCAGAATTTCTCAGGTTGAGGTAGTGAGAGTGAATTCTAAACTAAAAGTCAAGTTCTCGGTCTTCCTGACCACAAACCCCTTGAACATCCGAAACCGCAAATGCATTTTTACATCCAAGGTTCCATATGCCACTACAATCTAAGATAGACCTGAGCCACAACTAATACAAACAACCACTTTTTGAACTTGCGTTGATGCAGTGTAACAGTCGTATTTTTGATGATTTTATTGCCTTACTTTTCCATGTGACTCAAGTGCGTACACGATAGCGTTCTAAAGTCTAAGTAACGTGGGCCAGCAATCTGAACTTTTCTGGCCAAATTGTCGACTAGAATAAGAAACGTTACCATTGTTCAGTGCTATGTCCTAGCAAAACTAGCATTTCAGTACTTAAAGACAACTTTTACATCTAACCAGTTGGCTGCCATTACGTCGTACGCCATTATGATGGCGGTCTTAATGTCCAGAAAGGCACCGACAACCAAAAGTACAGACATAGTATGGGCACATAGGGCTTCAGTGAGTGGATCGCTTTGCCACCGACATGTTTTTGCTATTTCATTGAATTACGGACCTCAATCAAATCACAAGGATTGCAGGACTACAAGTAGAGAAGGTGAAGCATATCCCATACCTGGGGTGGGACTGAACGAGATATGGCCAACAGAATAAACAAAGCAAAATCTGCATTCGATATTTTATCCAAAATATGGAGAAGTGAATCCTTAAAGACCAAGCTCCATGGAATCCGTTCTGGTTTACGAGTGCAGAACCTGATAAATGACTGCCATTATAACAATTACTCGTAGGCGCCAAACTCTTTTCAATAGGTGTATAAAAAGAATCTTAAAAATGTTCTGCTCAAACCGCAACTATTACTCGAAACCTCATGAGAAAACTGGTCAGAATATTAAACCGAAAGTAGCGGTGAATTAAACTAACTTTTTGAAAGTCAATGCCTTCATTGCTTGTCATGCTAAGCAATGGGATCCGCTTATATAGGGTGGAAGAAGAGTAGTTCAAATGAGATAAAGTTAAAGATGAAGCATGTCCACTCTGAAGAATCTTATGGGAACTAAGGCACATCTTCTACAGCAATAAGCGATGGCGTACATCTTGACCACACAAGGGGATACGGGACATACTTAGTATCAAGATGAAGTGACAACTCAGATTGGTCTTGAATGTAACCCGAATGTAATGCAATGATTTGTATACCTAAATACACCAAGTAAGTTATTATTGGCCCAAGCCTCACTCTCTTCATTTAGATGGCTCATTAGTCATACTGACAATTCGTTAAAAAAAAAAACTTGTCCTAAACCAATTCGCAAACATATTCCTAAAATAAATCAAGAAATCTGCCAACTTTTACCTACGCATTTCCGCTTTCAATTACCTAGAGAAATTTTGGGTAATACTCGTACATAAGTATTTTCCCCATGACCAAATATCCTTGTTTCCGCCAGAGATGGTGGTCCTTTTCACTTACTCAAACCATAAGTATTCCCTGAAATAACAATCCAACTATTACCACTCCTGGTATTTCCATCAATCATTTCCGAAATAAAGAAAATAATTGCAACGGGACGCATTCACTCCAGAAACAGGACTCCGAGGAAATGCTATCGTACTCTACTTCATCTCCTATTCATACAATAGACTTGGCTGCCATCCATTACGGAATAAGACTGCAGAAAAAGAGCTCAAAGAAGAACATACGATATTTCCATTGAAACACATCCCTGGACGAGTCACGTACTGGCTCCCCTCTGTCTTTCAATTTTACAACTTTAAAGAGACTTCTAAGTAATTTAAAACATCCTCAACTGGCTGGATGTTTGCCTGGTGACAGTCCTTCCAAACATATTATCTATCGGTAGTCATGCATGATGGACGAAAATTGAAATGAATGTACGTAAATGGCATTACTTCATGAAATGAATTCAGTCTGTGTCTTTGTCCTTTGTCCTTCTATTATTTATTCTTTTCGATTAAATGTTGTTCTTCGCCGGGAGGATAGCAAACAACAATTGTAAGTAAAGTCTTTTGTGGTTTATAGAAGGAAACCGATTAGGGAAGATCTTTCTTTGTATAATATGTATACATAGGCGGAGGCATTCTTCCTTGTTGTGTCTTTTAAGTAAAAATCCTTAGTCATCATAAGCATTTTAAAATATTTATAAAGTGCCTTTGTATTATGTACATTCAGAAATCCTGGAGTTGGACTCGTTTTACTTTTGTGATTTATTTATTCTTATTGTGGAAGGACAGCGATCATAGATGAACTATGTAGTTGGTAATCTCTACTAATCCTTTTTTAATCCCTTAACCCTTTCGAACCGATTGGGAAAATACATCCCAAAAAAATTTTAAAAATCCTACTGGGACAATTTAGTAAGGAAATTACTTGCAGTTGGTTTTTTTCGGTGTTTTTGACTGAAACTTTAATATCCCGTTACCTATGCGGTGTTTTCAAACGTCAGTTCTTGGTAATTGTGATTTAAAAGCACGTGTCTCCATAATTGGTGCGTAAATTCATTGTTTTTTGGCTATAACTTGATGTAAGTTTTATAATTTACACTTTTTTGTACATTTTAATAACAAGTAACTTATTATAAATAAATATTGACTTATATTGATACTAAAAAATTAATATTAATTGTTATTTTTGTGCATTTTAATTTTTTGGGACGATATATCCCAGTAGTTTCTTCTGTTGGGATTATATGTCCCTGCAGTATGCAATGTACTTTTTTTTTGCTACACGATAAGTTTTTTTTATGTAGGAAAGTATGTCTTCCAGTCGAGGTTTGAGATTAAGAGAAATAGAGGACGTCCTACATGCAACCTCAGACGAGTCAGAGGATTTCGAGGATAGTGGTTCGGAGTACGAAGAGGAAGAATCTCAGTCAAATTACTCGAGCTCTGAAGATGATGAAGACCAAGTAGATGCGGATATGGAAGAAAGTGTCAATTTGACAGAACAAATAGAACAATCACAAAATGACGAGATTATCGGTAGTGAAACCACAGAAGATATTGGGCCGCTTACAACGGAAACAGAAAATATTTGGTCTGTCGGTACCACAGTTCCAAGAATGATTGTTCCACCTGAAACTATTCCCTCTGTGCTGTGTAATGTGGATAGGGGTTCGAGAGAATTGGACACGTTTTTGAAATTATTTCCACGCAGCCTTCTTGTATGGATAAGCCAATGTACAAACGAAAGAATTCAAATCCTCAAAAGCTCCCAAGAGGATAAGTTCCGAAAAACAGTGCGTGATGTAGTGCAAACAGATCAACACGAAGTTCTTGTGGTGTTGGGCATAATGCTCATAACTTCATATAATCGGTTGCCGAAAATGCCAATGTATTGGTCCAAAAAGAAATCGGTTGGTAACTTACTGATCAGAAATAGCATATCTCGTAATAGATTTCTTATGTTGCACTCGAAATTGTATTTCAACAACCCCAATAAGCCAACTGAGTGTTCTAAGACCTATTATATTGAAGAAGTTGCCAGTTGCCTAAAAAAGACATTCAATCAAAGCAGAGAAGATAGTTCTTTCTAGGCCTTAGATGAATCCATGGTCAAGTTCAAGGGTAGAACTACCCTGAAACAATATCTTCCATTGAAACCTATAAAAAGGGGGATAAAGATTTGGGAACGATCGGATTCAAATACAGGATACATTTACGATTTTAATATTTACTGTGGAAAAGAGTCACAAATGCTGGGAGGTACGTTGGGAGAACGGGTTGTATTGAATTTGGCAAAAACTATCAAAAGTCCAAATGTTTGTCTTTGCTTTGATCGCTTCTTTTCTTCAGTTCATCTTTTTAACACTTTATCATTTCCTGCTGTTGGCAGCATTATATCGAACCGAAAACAAGTTCCATCCTGCCCGACTAAGTTGACGAGAGGAGAGAGTTTTATTTATATGAACCTGATTGGAACATCATGCGCTTTTTGGCAAGATACAAAATTGGTAACTGTAATGAGTAACTGCCACGGATCTAAGTTAGGAACTATTCGACGCAAACAAAAGAATGGTGAGAAGGTAGAAACTAACTGTCCAGAATCTATTACTTTTTACAACAAATTTATGGATGGGGTAGACTTATCCGACCAAATGGCATAACTCTATGACATAAATCGAAAGTCCGGCAAATGGTGGAAGAAAAATTTTTATAAATTAGTTCTATCAACTTGCGTAAACGCATGGATTATTTATAAAGAAACTCATCACTTACCGAAGTTACCTTACATTGATTATGTGTCAACGCTGGCAGAGCAAATGATAAACGATGGTCTACAGAAAACTAAAACACCGAAAAAGAAGAAAACCGGGCGATATCAGAAGCGTAGCACTGTACAGTATGGAGTTTTAGGCGATCATATGCCCATAGAAGGTAAAACACGCAGGTGATGTGTAAAGTGCTACAAGGACAAGAAAGGCGGAAAAAATGATAAAAGAACACTATTTACTTGCACGGCTTGTGATGTTCCATTGTGCTTTAGTTGTTTCACTCCTTACCACGTAAAAAACAATAAACAATACGGTTGGGACAATACATCCCAATTTACAAAAAAAAAAAAAACGAACGATGAAAAATCTTATTTTTCCCTTACATTTAATATTTCCTAGACAACAAATTCAGATTTCTTTCGGGGCATTTTCGGTTCGAAAGGGTTAAACTCCTCACAGATGCACCAAGTGAATTACCAACACTTGTCCAAGCCTGTAAACTGCTAGAATTTGTTAGAATGCGAGCAATTTGCATGTAAAGTGTGTAATGTGGATCACGTTTTTGTGTAAAATGGAAGAGGAATTTACATTGTTGACAATTCACACGAATTCACAGACAGGGTCACACGGATATAAGTAAGCAGTAGAAAGCGGTTTTTGAAACGGCCAAAATCTGGAAAGTTTGCCATCTATGTTAGTTCACCTATGGACACGATTACAAAGCGCAGTTTTATCGCACTTTTGTGACATGTTCGAGTAGGTAGGGGTACGTCGGTTGCGTCTACATGCCATGTGGAAGAGATGAAGAAATTTTGATGCACAAGTTATGAGCACATATCTTACGTTATTAAGCCTAAGTTCGCCTTTAAGGTGAGCATGGAGATAATGTGGTCCATGTTGAGCGTGGTCTGTGCTTTATCAAACATTAGCGTTCGAGCCAAATAACTTAGGCTCTTCCTCTATGGCGTCGTTGGATTCGAAAAACTCTGCGGAAAGAAGCTCTGCTGTTTATGCGCTCTGCATGTCACAGTCGTTGTTGTTCGGCCGATGTAACGAGCCCGTTACTACGTTACGTTATGCTTCATTCTTTCGATTAGTCAATATTGTCATCGTATTGTTACGAAAGTAAGATAGCAAGTAATCAACTTCTATCTCACAAGTGTGCTAAGGAGATTACCGAGACCTCGACTTTGTTGATGTTAAGGTATCTCAGGAAAACCAACTGGGCACGCTTTAATGAGGAGATCTTTAACTCCAACAGTGCTCCCCCTCCCCAAAAACTGTTCAGAATCCGAGCGATGCCCTCACCAAGGGTTTTGAAATGGCATGTCCATCGCCCGTTCCTTGATGGAACGCAGATCTATAGCGACTACGTAAGAAACCAGAAACCTTCTTACGAAGTCATTTAACACAAATATGGAGGAAGACTGGAGGCTTTAAAAATCGAAGTAAAAAGAATATAAGCAGCTAATTCGCATTTCGAAGAGTGCCTCTTATAAAAAAGCTTTTGCGAAAAGATCTAAACTATCGGTGAAACCAGTAGGCTTGTCAAAGTCCTCAAAAGGGGAGGATTAACCATGCCGGAATCAATCAGAAAATCTAATTCCACCTACACAGGGCCGAAAGCAAAGACTCTCCGTCTCAGGTTTGAGGCTCACTTCCCACGTAGTCTAATCAGAACCAGCTCAAAACTAGCTCTTCTTAATGAAGCTGCTAGGGTGCTGAATAACACAAAACGCCGCAGCTGAGGAGGTCATTAAAAAGCTATTGCTTAATTAGACGGTCCTTGAGAACAGTGAGAGTAGCCTTTATCACGAAAATCGGAAAAGAGGACGCTCGTCAAGAGCTTCAGACGTATAAATCGAGATCCATGTAAGCAAAACTGCTTTGCGAATGCATCCTCTATTTGAAATGCAACATGCTTACCTACGCGGAAGGTCTTCGGAAAGTACGCTTCAAAATCTGCTAGGCAGAATTAAAGGCGCACTCGACAAGAGAGAATACTCCTTGGGCATTTTCATCGACGTCGAAGGTGCTTTCGACAACGTAACTCACTAGTTTTGTTGATAAAAGCAATTTTTTTTTTTATAATTTACGCTCGCCTAAGGGGTTAGATACCCTTTTACTGTTTACAGGGAGCGGGCGGAAAGGTAGAAGGAAGAGAAATGAAAATTGTTTTGTAGTGGTTTGTAACTCAGGTGTGTTTGGTTTCGATAATCGCTCTCCAGGGGTGGGAGTCCGAATAGGATGGAGAGATTTTTCTTCACTCAGAGTGATTCGAGGTATAATTCACAGTATTTTTGCCTTCACACGCAGAATTTTTCTGTCTGAGTTCTAATTACACAAATGGAAAACTGACTTGCCATGGGCAGGATTCGAACCTGGACCCTCCGAGTGAGAAGCGATTGCTAGTACCGGTACACCACCCCCACCCAAAAGATATGATAAAAGCAATGCTGGTGAATGGGACACTAATAGCCGATGCTGACTGCGGCCAAAAAGTGATGGGGGAGTGTAAACAAGGGTTGCCTGTTCTGTCTCCAATACTATGGTGCATGTTGGTAACTCTCTCCTCAATGCGCTCAAACGCGGATGATATAGCTGTACTGTCTATTGGATCGTGTCAAACGCCGACAGCCCCAGACGTTATCGACGATTGGTGTACTGGAAACGGTCTCTCAGTCAATCCTCTCAAAAAGGAAGTGAGTATCTAGCTAAGTATCATATTTGGGTGTCATCCCACATAGCAAACTTCTATGGACTAATCATGTTACGTCGAAAGTCTGTAAGGTGGTGTCGGCACTCTGACAGTGCAAAGGAGTTGTCGAGAAGACATGGGCCTTATCACCGAGAAGGTTCCTTTGGATATACATGGTTATGATGAGGCCAATTATATCTTATATAAGAAATAAGCTCCCAGGAAAATACGTCATTGCTGCATTTATAAGACTCCAAAGAACGGCTTGTCTCGGCCTAGCACGGCTGGCTTCGCTCTAAATGCATTGATAAATCTCCCTGCCCTTAATATTCATATCATGGACTGCTCTCTCAAAGCCATCTTCAATTTAAAAGGAAATGCTCTTTGGTACAACACACACTGGAGATTTGATGACCTTACTTTGACTTATATTATTATAAGTTGACTTGCCGTCTGGTGTCATGGCACCAGAACTCCTATGCCCAAGAATGGTATCGTCCAAAATCAGAGCCAGGAAAGGAATGTGGCACAGATGGCTCCAAAATTGATTTAAGATGTGGATCTGGTGTCTTTCTGGACGACGACAAAGTAAAATTGCGTCTGTCTTCCAAGCGGAAGTTATTCGCAATTCTGATGGGTATGAACTATATTGTGAAGAATCGGTGGAGGAAGTTAGGTAACGCTTAGAGGAGGGTTTTTCAGGATATAAATATACGTTAGGTCAGCCAGTATCCTTCCATCGATAGCTGGGTTTTGGGCATTAGTGCAGATGGTATGACTCTCCAGGTTGACAGCAGAACAAATGAATTCTTCCCGACATCTCTAACAGGTCAACGGCTTTTTGCTGTCCCTCAATAGGAAAGACTGTATACAGCTTTTTGGGCTCTGCTATCGGCTGTGATACCATATTTCGATGACGTAACTCTGAAAAGAAATGTCGCTATACTGCTTGGCACTGGCAAATACACCGAACCTCCTGCGAATATTAAGAATAGCCTCTGTACCAAAAATCGACAAAGCTGACGATACTCGCGTTAGAAGCTTTAGACCTACTACTCTGAACTTCATGCGGGTAAAACTGCATCCTGCATCCTGCAATATCCATACCAATGCAGAAGATCTTATGTGGCTGCTCCTTAGAATCTAGTGATAACAATTGAATGTGCATTCGCGTCGGACATTCTCACCGACTCCAAGAAACGGCTGTTTTTTTTCTGCTATAGGTGCACAGACGAACCTTGCTCTGCTCGATATTCAATCTCGTGACCATATTTTGTTTAAAAACAGTGACAACTCGCACCAGAATTTCATTGACCTTTCGTATCGGCTGTCATTTGCCTTATGAACATACCGTCGGTGCAATGACAATGAAACTCCCCTTGGTGCAGAAATGCGAAATTGACTTTCTCTGTAATGGGTAGCTTCCGCTATAATCTGAGCATAGAAAAGAATGTAGTTGACCAAAACTAATCTAGAAGGTGGCGCGCTAACGTCTTTATGGAGGACGATAACCTTATACTTCACTACCTGATGGCAATCAACTGTATTATGAAGGATAGGTGTAGAGGGCTTAGTTGTTTGTTACTAGAAAACGCCCTCACCAAGCTAGTTTTAAAATGCAAGGCTTCTTAGAACACAGTAGGAAGGATAAATTTACTGTGGAATCTTATATGGGATTGCAGAAAATTAAGTTACCAATAAACTTACTCTGCTGTCCTTTGGCAGGAAAGACTGGATATACGAAGTGTATGGTATCCCACTACCCTAATGTGGGATTAATAATAATACAGCGAAGCACTTCCTCTGATTTGTAATCAATTTATTTTTGAAATATTAACTCACCTTTCTTCGAAGGACTCATAAATTTAATTAAAAGAGGACTAGTTCTTTGTCTGAGCGCTTTGTTCCAACAGGAGATTGTATGTGTTGCCTCGTGTTACCCTTTCGCTTCAAGCTTTCCGGATATATCACCGGAGAACATTTGAATCCTCTGTTTTTTTTCCGATATACTGCTTCTGGAAGCCTAACATCAAGGAGAGTTAAATATATCATTTTTAAAAGAACTACCGCCAGTGAAGGCCTTGCAAAGAAATGTTATTGCAAAGAAACAATTTTGGCTATCTGAACTGTCATGCGACGTCAAAACTATTAGCTCCAGAGTTTTAATTAAAATCACCCCAAATAAACTCCCAAATAAACTGTTTGATCTAAGGATCATGAGTTTTCACAGAAATCGAAAAGATTTCCTAGTAGAAGGCAACAAACTTTCATATCAGATGTATCTCTAACTTTATCTATTGTATGTCTGAATCAGTGAGATGCACGATCAAAGCAACTCGTTCTTTGTGAAATAGTAAGAAGAACGCAGCTAATACCCGTATCTTGAGGGTTCAAAGGAAATAGAAATAAATTTCCAATTCCATTTGCGAGCTCTTAGCACTCTGCCGCCTTCCAGGAAATACCCATGATTTTCTCTAAATTATACAGAAATATTATGGTCCCATGGAAATGTATGGGGGGTAGGAGAAAATTTAAGAAAATCTTTTCATAAAAATGGGACAAATAAAATGAAAATAAGGACGAAATTCTAATACCGTATCTGAGATCTTAAATCACGTTCTAATCACGGTAAACTTAAGCAAAGGGTGCAATGCAAGGAAAAGGATTTTTCCGTGTTAAATTGGACAGAATTACTACAACGTGTTGTGGAGAAATTTAAAAACAATACCAACTTCAACCTCCACCGAAACCTGAAACTCACTTGTGCGCGTTTGTTTTTGCAGATGCAAATACAATACAAATTCTTTCCCTTGTTAAAAATGTAGGTCAGTAAAATCGATATTCTGTGATAAAAGCAGCATTTGCATGACTTTGGAGGATAACGATGGATTTCTACATCCAATGAAAACAAGCCGGGGAGCGTTCTTTTTGTTTGAAATATTTGCAGTCGAATCGTGCTGTGTGTTCTTTGGAGTAAAAGGGAAATGTTGCAGGAACTATTCTAATTCATGGGCGAAGATGGAGTGAATTTTAGCAAAGAACATACGTAGAGATGTGTAGGTATGTACGAGGGGCGTTCAATATATTCTCGGTATCGATATGAAGGAAAATGCGAATTCAATTTAAATTGTTTTTATTTTTCAATATAATCTCCCCTAACATCAATGCATTTGTTACATCTTGAGATAAGCTTTTTTAAACCCTCAAAAAAATAAATTTCCTCTTTCTCTGCAAAATACCCATTTATTGCCGACTTGAGTTCTTCATCATCCGAAAATTTTTTTCCACGAAGACATTTTTTCAAATCTGGAAACAGGCAATAATCACTAGGGCCAAGGTCTGGACTATAGGGTGGGTGTTGGATTTCTTCGAAACTACAATCTCGCGCAGCAGCCTTGGAAACTCGCGCCGTGTGAACAGGAGCGTTGTCATGAATAAGTAACACACCCGCTGCGAGTTTACCCCGTCTTTTCTTTTTAATTTCCTCTCGCAAATTATGCAAAGTGGAAGCGTAGGATGTGGCGTTGATGGTTTCACCTTTTTTTTTTGTACTCAATGAGCAAGATTCCCTTTGAGTCCCAAAAAACTGTGGCCATGAGCTTCCCGGCAGACGGAGTGACTTTGAACTTCTGCGGGGGGTCTGTTCCTTTTTTATGCCACTGCATGGACTCTTGTTTGCTTTCAGGGTCATAGTGGTGGACCCATGTTTCGTCCCCAGTAACAATTCGATCCATAACACCGTCCGCGTTCTCACTACACATCTCCAAAAGCTCTCTACAGCATGCGATTCTCACTTTTTTCTGAGGCGCTGTGAGCATTCGTGGCACCCACCTTGCACTGACCTTTGAAAGGTGAAGATGGTCATGAAGAATGGTGTGAATGGTACCAATTGAAAGCTTGGTGATCTCTGCCATCATTTTCACCTTTATTCGGGCATCCTCAAGAACAAGTTTTTCGACTTCTTTGATGCTTTCTCCCGTACAAGCAGTAGCCGAGGCGCCGGTGCGGGGGTCGTCTTCAATGCTCTCTCTGCCTCTCTTGAACACACTTGACCACTTTTGCACAGTTGATAATGAAGGTGCGGAACCCTGGTAAACAGCCACCATCTCTTCATGAATAGTTTTTTGACTTTTTCCTTGCTTAGTGAGAAATTTAATTACAGCGCTATGCTCAATTTTCACCATCATCGTCTCAGTTGCCATTATGATTCTGTTTAACTAGAGATAAAACGCGAATTAATAATCACAATAATTACTTGATAAATAAGTCAATTTATATATACAACCACAGCTTCACCACGATACTATGTTGAACGCCCCTCGTATAATGTAAGCTGAAGACAGTAATGTGACGCATAAGCTTTGTGAAAGCTCTTTCGACATTTTAAAATTGTTATATGCACAGCGAACACTCTAAACTAACATCTGAAGAAAAGCAGTCCCAAAGTACACTCTACACCACATGTGGGTAACTTCAGACGACTGAACCTCCAATCAAATCATCCATCTGCTCCCGATTGAAGAAGCATCGATACGAATTTGGCGATTTATTAGTCAGTGTCGATTAAGAGCCAGCTTATCCAATGACAGGACGTGCTATTTGTACACCAGGAATGTTTAGAACATCTAGAGCCTACAATGAGTAACTCAGATTGTTATCGAGCGCAATCCGCAAGAAACTTCGACATAATATTGTGCAGATCTTTGTGCAACTTTGTGTTGGTGCTTCTTCATAATCCGCAATGTAAGTCGTTTTGCTTCATCCGATAATGTATTCAGTTCCATGAAGTTCAGTTATTTATGCTTATTAGTCGGCTATCTAGTTCCCTCCTTTATATGCCTGCCTTGTACTAAAAAAAAAACCAACCTGAGACAACCAACGAAGCACAAGAGACGTCCAAACTAGACGTAAAATTGTCAAAAGTATGGATAGATATGATCTCTAAGAACCATACTCACACCAGCGCCAATCCACCCGTGTTATTCTTGAACGCGGTCGAGCACTAACTCTGAAAGTCTCAACCAACATACTCACTCAACAAATCCCCCGCTGATTTAGGCTCTGGCCCAGGAGTTGTTCCATCACTCGAGCCCGATGACTCTTGTAGATCTTACTACGACACGTTTGGTAGAATGGGCTGGAACGATGGAAACTGTTCCGGAGAGGAATTGTGCTGATGAAAATGCTGCTTTTGATATCCTGTTCCGGGAAACCGAAGGGTTCAAGTACTTTCAAGACTACCGTCAAAGGGGCAACCGCAGAGGAGAAGGAGACGTGAGGCAAACGCACGGCGCAACGACATGGCAAGTATCGTCGAATGCGCGAGTGGTAAAAGTCTCACTATTTGAGATGCGTCAGAGAAGAGAAATAGATAAGTGAAAATTGTATCCACTTCTTTGGTCTCGAACAGGACAAAGAGGAAGAAAGTTTATAGTGCTCCCTCTGTCACTATGCCCAAAAAAACACTGCAGTTCCAGTGAACGGAAATTGAATGAAGCTGCCAAACAAAACCAGCGGTGGTTTTACTCGAACAAGATGTTCGGATAAGGCCGGTGATATAACCAGCAAAGATTCTAGTCCTGGTCGACGGAGGTCAGTTGATGCGGTGGAAAAAAACTCTGAAAACCAACTGCGCACTAGATGCGGCTGAAACCGATGTTGCAACCAGATGGACGGATGGACGGTTCTTGGATGTCTCGCGGAAAACCCACCTCCAAGATAATCCCGAAACACCAGAGGGGACGAGACGTACCTTTAAGGATGCCGGTATTATCTTTCTGGCACTCCGAATTGGGAAAACTGGCAATGACAACAATCTGAACGACGCTGTGTGCAAACACTCTGTCCATCAACTGTGGGAGCTAGCCAAAGCAGAGAACGTTTACATTGAAGCAGAGGGTTACGATATGGAAAACAGAACTCTTAGAGTAAAGTGCTCTACGAAGCAAACTCTTGAATGGTTCAACAAGTCTATGTTGAAAATCTTCACCCTGGAAGTGAAGATTTTTAAGGTTCTCATTCCACCGAAGTTGACGCGCTCCGTCTTCTATATTTCGGGGCAGCACAGGGAAACGGAGGATATGCTGATGCGTCTTAATACCCAGAAACCAGGACCCAACACTGCGCAATGAAAAGCGTAAAACTGGTTCCCAATGCTCTGTCTAAGAGGATCACCATCTGATTCTCTATGGGCTAAACGTATTACGTTGAAAGCTTCTAAGGCGCTGTCGACCATCTGACAGTGCACAGGAGCTATCAGCAGAACATACGGCCAGTAACCAAGAATAGTCCTATGTTAAGGCCAATTATATCCTTTGGTTTTCGGCTCCCACGAAAATACGTTATTGCTGCTTTTAGCAAAATCGAAAAAACGGTCTGTCTCGGTGGCATGGTAGCCTGCATTTGCTGCTGCCCACTGATAAATCACCCTGCCCTTGATATTCATATCATTAGCAGCACTCTCAAACTATTTTTTTACAGCATGCAATAGAGCTTTTATGGCTTAAAACTCTGGTCTTATGGATATGGAGTCTAATGTAATGACACCATAACTCCTGCTGCCAACACAACTTTATCATTGAAGCGCTTACTCATCTTTCTTAGAAAGACTTACAAGTTTCAGTTCTTTGCGTGAGTGTTCTGTTTCGACAGAAAAACAGGATTTCTTCACGTCAATTCCTTGCATGATTAGAATACTGGGGTTTATTCACGATCATTCAGCTCCACCTACTTAATCCGATGAATTTAGACTGATTTGGAGTGGATTTTCGGCTGATGTCGGCATCCCACTACCATATGGTTTTTGAGTTTACGTCAATATTTAAAATCTTTTGATCGACTTTACGGCCAAGTGGCTGTAGCAGATATATTTAGTTTTGCAACCAACTTTTATGTTGAAGTACTCTAGTGCGATCATCATTTGGATCATTTTCAGACATCCTCTACCAGTTCCGTCGAAGAAATCATTGGTTTCCAACAAAATTTAGGCTTTGGTTCTAAGTTCTTGGTTTTAAATTCTTCGTTATTGGTATTGGTTCTTGGTTCTAGTGTGAAATTTCAATACGACCAAATGTTGAGGCAAAAAAATACTACAATGTCTCAAAGGTAGTAAAAGCTTTTGATCGTTTGTCGAAAACATCAGAAATTCTACCTCATCTCCCATCCCAATGCACATTTACAATGATATTGCAGCTGTCCGCTCTTTAGATAAGGCCAATCTCTTTGCTACACACTTTGCGGCCAGTTCAACACTTCCAGATTGTGCTTTGTCTCCGCCTACACTTGAGTGCGTCGAATCTTCAGTGGGATGAATCTAATTTCGCACTCGTGTAGTAGCAAGATCTCAACATATATAAATCCGCTCGTCCAGATGGTATATCTCCCCTTCTTCTGAAGAGGTGTTCTTCGTCGCTGGCAGCTTTTTCATCAATCCTACTCTATAGGACTCTTTCCGAGCAGATGGAAAACAAAATTTGTCTAGCCCGGCCCTAAAAAGGCGAATCTTCTTCTCTCTCCTTCTACAGGCCCATTGCACTTACGTCCCCTCTTTCCAAGATCATGGAAACGCTGACAAATCGTCAGCTCATGAAGTATCTCGAAACACAAAAACTTCTCAATGACCGGCAATACGATTTTCGAAGCCGTAGGTCCACTGGTGATTTGATGGCATGTCTCTCCGAAAAGGGAGATAGCAAGATATGTAGTTGCACTTGATATTTCTATGGCATTTGACAGAGTTTGGCATCGGGCTCTTTTGTCGAAAATGCATGAATTTGGGATCGACGACTCTCTTCTTCAATGGATTAGAAACTACCTTTCGGAACGTTCAATTCAAGTTATTTTGGATGGTTTCAAGTCTGATATTCAGTGGTTTGCCCCAGGGCTCCCTTTTGTCTAAAACACTCTTTTTAATTTTCATCAACGATCTCTTGTCTGTTACTTCTAATCCAATATATTCCTTTGCTAACGACAGTACTCTCCGCTTCTCATATTCGTTCCCGGACTCACGTCCGTGCTCTTCGGCTGCAGAACGGGAACGGCAGCGTATGTTAAGTTCATTAAATTCCGATATTAACAGCATAACCAATTGGGGAACTATCAACAGAGGGCAATTTAATGATTCTAAAACTCAATGCTGTCTGCTGTCGTTAAAGCTAAGTTTAAACACCAATCCATTATCCATGAATGTCACTTGCATCGTCGAAACTGAAAAACTTTCCATTCTCGATATGTGCATCAATCACAACTTACGTTGGAATGATGTCGCCAAAAATTCTGCAAAAGGTCTAGGTTCCCTCAAACGATGTAAGAAATACTTTTCCCCGTCTAATCTGGTCTCAACATACATATAAGGCATTCATCCGCCCAAAATTGGAGTACAATGTACACATCTGGTCAGGTGCACCTAAAACATCTCTGTACCAGCTAGATCAGGATCAAAACCATGCAATAAAACTCAAAGGTGATGCTAACATCACCCAGTCAATGGACACCCTCGAACACCAACGAAATGTCTCGTGTATCACTTTGTTTTATCGCTATTTCCACCATCAGTGTTCCATAGAAATCACCAGTAGTATTCCGTGCGTTCACACCTTCAACAGTAACGCCCGTCTCGCTATGAATGCTCATCAATATAGCCTCAAGCCCACTTTCGGACGTACTCTGACATAACGTGATTCGTTCCTAAGCCCAAGAACTCGCTTGTGGAATGTCCTGCCTAGCTCTCTATTTACTAGTCATTATAATATTCAGACATTTAAAACCAACGTACATTGGTACCTATCTTTCTTCCCTCCCTAATTTCCTTCGTCCGCACTGTGGCAAACATTTTATAAGGGTACCCTAACCCCTTGAGCGCGAATAACGATTTAAGTGGCGACCGAAATTAAAAAAAAACAATTGTGCTTTCTTTAAGGGGCCACTGGCCTCTTACACTTTATTTCTTTTAATTACCAAAACGATGATCTAAGTAATCCGCCGTCTTTAGCGTCGCTGCGATTACCTTCGATCATAAGCGTATTACTGGGCGCTCTTGGTTTGAAATGCAGTGGCATTTACATATATCCATTGATTGCCAACACTGCAATATGACCTGGTTGATTGAATGTTGATTAACCCGAGGGTATTGCTGATGTTGTATTATCACGATTATTGGGTTGTTGAGTTGATTCTGCTGATGTTGCTGTTGTTCTGTTGGCTGTGGCTATATCATATGTAAATGTATGTATATTTACATAACTGCCAAACTATTGTTTATACATCCATATACTCCATACTATTAGAGCTCCTCTTAGACAATTTACACCAATTGCTATAGCAATAAACAAGGGACCACCATCGGCATGTCGAACTGTCCAACCGTACAGAAGTCAACCTTTACGATGCTGCAATCACATTAAATAATCTAAATATAAATCTTAATGATCTTTTGGACTACTTGCACCACGTGCAACCAGTGGCTTGTGTCATAGACATACCTCAGTTGTCAGCGTCAATGAAATCAAATTTAAATTTCCTAAAGTATGGTGTACCTCGACCCTTTACATTTATCAAAATGTTAAAGAGATACGAGTAGTCAAGCCTACAGGAGATGACTAGTTTACTGATTCCAATGTCACGTTCAATGCAGGACTGATTTCTATTCGAAAACAGGCCAACATCAAACGGATGTCATTACTTCACCCGACTGCGACTGCTGTAATTTCTGTTCCAGGAGTAAGGCAAATCGGAACAAAGGCAGTGTTACGATGACAACAGGCGGTTTAATATGTTCTCGAGTTGAAGGCGAAATGCCAGAATCTATTATTCCTGATATTGTTGAGAGTTACTTTGGAATGGATGCGCCATCTTCTGTTTTTTTCAAATGCTGCAAAAGTTCTTCTTCAACAATCAACCCCACGACTGCTTCCACTTCCACGCAAAACTTATCACATCCGTCGTCTATATTTCACTCTTCAATAAAAGGTAAAATATCAAGTGCTTCTTTTGTGCATAGGACGGATCAAGTTCGCAACAAAAAGCATCTTGAAGAGGTTCCTAAAAAATCGGTGTCTTTGATCACAACAACCATATAGCTGAGAAAGTTATAGCTACTACAAGTTTTTGATAGTAAAAACACAAATTCAGCTTCGATTTCATCTTCTCATACGACAATGTTTGTTTATACTTTCTTCCTTAGGTCCTCGGATCTATTATGTTCGTGAGGTTCTCCTAGCGGGGCATAAGGCCTCCATTACTCCTACGCGCCATCATGTACGGTTTCTGGATATGGATCTCAGCTCTCTCCAGCTCTTCCCCAGTTCTCTGCCTCTCTGTGTGAGAGAGTTCAATTGCATCGCTTGACTCGCAATGCACTCGTGACCTTTCCGAAGCGTATGTCCAATCCACTGCCACTTCAATGTCAATGGGTTCCTGACCTGTTCTCGCATGGAATTTATCATTAGAGATACGGTTGGGCCGAAACCTCAAGATGTTTCGCAGACATCTATTCACGAACGTTTGCAGCTCTTTTGTGACAGCGAGTGTGACTTTCCAAGTGCTGCACCCATAAAGAAGGACGGATTCAATATTGGAGCGGAACAGTCTTAGCTTTGTGTTTAGGTTGATACAGTTGTTTCTCCATATTTTGGACAGCATTCCGGACGTAGCCTTTGTTTTCCCGATTTGGTTGATTATATCTACTTCGGCCCCACCATCAGTGGGGTCGTATTCCCAAGATATTGAAAATTCTCAACCATCTCTACTGGTTGTCTAGAAATCTCTACTTGAGGAAGTTCCAAGGCTCGTCCTTTTTTTTTTTTTGCCGTACGATTTCAGCTTCTCTCTCCACCCTTGTTGTCATTTGATGGAGATTCATGATCCTATGAGAGAGTAAGCATACGTCGTCCGCATAGTCCAGATATTTGAGGCATGGTTGCAAGTCGGCAAAGCTACATGCACTACATCAATTATCACCAACAGGAACATTATACGTGGTGACAGTATATAGCCCTGCCTAACCCCACTTTGGATTTCAAACTCCTCTGACAACCTTCCTTTATGTAGAACGTGTCATTTAGATCCATCATATGTAGCCTTGATAATAGCAATAAATTTATCTGGGATGTCCCTTCTGCGCAAAGCAAGCCAGATAAATTCTCTATTGACACTGTCGAACGACTTTTCGAAGTCGATGAACAGCAGGTGAAGTGGTGATCGATATTCAACGCACTGTTGGATGATAATCCGCAAGGTGTTGATGTGGTCCACACAGGAAGATCTAGTGCGGAATCCTGATTGTCTTTTATTCGCTCCAGGACGATTTTTGCTATTACCTTGGCTGCTGCACGCATCACGCAAATTCTTCTTCAGTTTTCGCACTGCTTCCTTTCCTTGGGAGCTTGACAATCATTCGCTTTTTTCACTCTTCAGTAAAACTTTCTGTTTCACAAGCTCTCTCAATGAGTGGGTGCAGAAGCCCACTCGATGTTGTTGGCCCTACTCGTAAGAGCTGCAGGGAACACCGTCAAGTCCAACCGCTTTGTTGTTTTCCAGTGCTTTGATTGCGGTAAAGATTTCTTCTCTACTGAGGGATATAGTGCGTATTGGGGAATTTGTTACTACGTGCGGGTCATTCACTGGCGAAAACGCGGTTTAAAACCGCAAAAAAGTGCTCTTTCCACCTTTTAAGCTGGTCCTCATCCGAAACTAGCAGAGATCCGTCTGTGTCTTTTACCAGGTGTTGTTTAGAGCTTTGGGTACCTGTGAGCTCTTTGGTAATTCTGTAGACCTACGACCTGGTAACTTCCATACATACTAGTGGCCTTGTCCCACTTGTCTCACTTTCATGCGATACGCAGATTCTACCCCGTTTCTTCCTGCCGCTGTAGTAGCTGCGATGCGAGCTTTGAGGTGTTCTCTTTCTTCGATTCTAGCCCAAGTTTCTTCGGAAACCCAAGCACTGTTTCTTCCTTGTTACCGAACGACTATAATTCCAGCATCGGATATGAAGACATTTTTCACAGCACACCAATGGTCTTGGATGGAGGTGGGTTCCGTGCTAGTGACTGCTCTCAATCCTTGTGAAAGGTGGTCCCCTAGTTGTTGGCGGACTTCGGGAACCCTTAGTCTATCGGTATTAAACTTAGGCATTCTGGTGTTTTCTTGGGATCTCCGAACTGCAGCTGTACGTAATCTTACGGTAGCAACCATCGGATGGTGGTCCCTGGCCATCTTAAAATCCCCGAGCCCAACCATCTAACTTCACTCATCCCTAAGATGTCCATCTTATACCGCATGAATTTTGAAGACCTTCACTTCCGTTGTCGAGAAGCGTCCAAATGTCCTCAATGTGATATCAAGGAGGTAAAACAAGCACTTCATCGTGACTGTGCTACTGGCCCAGACCAAGTTCTGTGCAATCAATAGCTTCCCGATCAGGCACTATGCAGGTCGCTCAATTGTGTTCAAATGATATTCTTGCCATTGGATTAAACTCCTACAAATTCTGGTCAGCATGAGTGCATGTTTTTCTACTCATATCAGATCACTTAGACTCTATTTTGACGATTCCCGAGAATTATGAATCCATTATTACAGTAGAGGAAGCCGTGTAAATTTGTCAGGAAACTCTAATCATTTATAATCTGAGAAATTTGGAAAACAAAAAAGCTACAATAATCGTAGCTTGTCAACCCCAGCCTACCCTAAACAAACACAAAAAAAAGGAAGGAAACAAGTTCGTACGCTTCAAACGTCGCTTTTCATCGGGAACCCATCTCCAGAATCAGCTGTATCAGCTAGATTAAAGTCGACAGTTTGAACTACTTGCCTAAGCTCAACGTTTCACGAACTAGAAGCTGAACGAATGAAAATTATCGCAGTGGCAAATTATTTTAGCCAGTCACTCTTCATCTCTAATTTCAAGTAGAGCATCTTGAAAAAAACTTTACCGAAGCATTGACAAGAAGCTGGAAAGAGAATGTTAGCTTGGTTCGTGTTTTTTGGTCCTTTGTTCATGGTTGTTGTTTATTGGTCCTTCGTTCTTCGTTCCCTTGACCTTTTAATCCCAATTCACTGGCAAATTAAGAAAAGTTTGAATCAATCTAATTGATTGATGGCATCTCTAAAATCTACCTTAAGATAGAGACAAAGCTCCTTATAGGCAATGCTGTTATTCTAATGAAAACATTTTCAACATTTCCATTTTTCGCACACATAGATATCATAAGATAAAACCCTAAATCCACACGCAAATATTTTACCTATCTCAATCCATGTATTCGTGATCGAACACCACACAAGCTGCATTCTCTCAATCTCAATAAATTTGTCTTCACTTAGTTTTGTTTGACAAGTTTATCCTTAGATAATTTAATACGTGATAACAGTTTCTTTTTCCTTTCTTATCGTTTCAGGATTTATTGTCCTCCATTAGTAATGCAAAGGAATTGGAATGTAAATCCTTCGCACAACGCATGAATCCTTGTGCAGTAAAGATTCTTTACAAGACATTAGGAAGACTTCGTAAACAATATCCACGGGTATTCCTAAACAAACTACAGCAACAACAATGATAATAACAACACAACCCGAAACAATGACGAACGATATCAATTTATCTGAGTACAATTTGATTCTGCAGTCGGGAGCGTTCCAACATCCCCAGAATGCTACCAAGTATCTGGAGGATTTCAATCTGACGCGGGACATTTTGAACGATTTCCTGGAAATGTACATGCAACAGTTCAATAGCCATCGCATCAATACCACCAGCTTAGATGAATGTGAAGATTATTGCAATGGAAACATTCGAGACTTTCTAATTGGCTACAAGGGGATACATGGATACATTGCACTGCTGGTAAGTACGAGTATCTAACACATAATCTTTCAATTTAGTAACCAAATCACAAGATCTCCTAATGGATATCTCATGAATTGGATTTGATTGCGTATCCATAAGATTCCTGGAACATCCATTTCCTTTGACTGTGTGACGGCTTATGGTGATCCAACAGGAAGCAGAAAACAGAATATTTAGGAGTCTTCTGCTTATGACGGTGTGGTGATCTTTTTTCTCAGGAAACCTGTATTTAAAATCGAAATGGTTTAAGGTTTTGTTAGATCTTTAGAGAACCTAGAAAGATATTTAAATGGAATTTGAATACAACGCTTGTTGGATTACTCACAGGTCATAATCTTCTGGGGATGCATGTAATAAAGTTGCGTCTTACTGACGGCGGCGACCTCTACAGAGACTGTGGGGGCGAGGACTCACGGGAGGATACCCTTCACTTTCTATGCCACTGTCACAGCCTCTGTAATTTGAGACAAAGAACTTCCTATTCCATACAATTCCATGATCTCTTAGAGCTATTTGCTGTTTCACTCACATCTCTTTTCAGGTTCGCGGGTGCAACAGAATATTCCCATTCCCTCACAATTCCCCGCCCTGGCATTACAATGTGTTTACACAAACCTAAATGCGATGAGATAGAAGGTGCTTTCGGCTCCAGAAACCACATCAACTCACAAACCTAACCTAGCCTACAACCATCTATCTTCTTATACCAACCATCAAGATCTCAATTACCAGAAGCACTTTATAGGAATGTGGACGGAGAACTGGCAATAATAGCCAACTATCTGCAAAATGAATGTTAGATTAAGCTATCTACTGGCCGGCATTATGCGGTGCTGCTTCTGGAGTCGACAATTGGCAACGACTTCCTTCCAAACTAACATAAAGTATAGCAAATGTGCATGTGCCTAACAATAATGCTGTTCAATTTTATACAAATGTATGGCTACAACCTTGTTTAATGGGCTTTTAGGTCACCGCCAAGGTTAAAATTGGATAACCCTGAGCCACTCTCAAGACTATGATCTCCATTTTACCGTGTTACCCTCTAGAAACTCCCTTACGTCACCTGGATAAAGTGTTAAGTGACATCAAAGCCATCAGTTCTACGCAAGTTATATCCAACCAAAAAAACTAGCGAGTTGATAAGCTCTCTGCGTGACGACATTGACATTCATTTCCAGTCCTCGTCACGCAAACAACCATCTCCTAACCAATCTGATCCTATGCTCAAACTTATCTTCGGCAAAGTGAACGATGTTAGTGATGAACTTACTGCGACTCGATCCCTCGTATGCGATATTGAACATCACATCGCAACAATAAACAGCAATATCGTTGACCCACCAAACTTCCCGCAGCCGTACCAGAATGTTCCCAATAATACATCGCTAATGGCTGAATTAATGGAACCTGAAGTGGATTCACGCTCACCCCCTCATACAAGTCATCTGCGGAGGGTTCAACCTACTGATTCCTGCGAAGTTTCTTCCAACTTGACAATAGAGAACACATCTATGTCAACTCCTATAATCGCTGTCCCACGGAAGCTTATCAATCACTTGAACTCAACTTGGACACCTTCCGAATGGCAGAGTAGACCTGATAAGCTTGCTTCGAAGAATCAATTGGTCACTATGCTTCTTATCAAAGGCGCCCCACCAAAAGCTGATGCTGATTGGATCTCGAATTTCTTCGTAAAGAAATATGGCATCACCATTAGCCACTGCAATTTACTTCCAACATCTCATAGTAGATGTAAGCGCAGCTTCAAGCTCAATATTCCGGCCAAATACGAATGGTATCCCATAATCCAGACAGCAACAATTTCAATCTTGGAAAGATGAGTGTCTGCAAATGGTTAGAAAATACGACCAAGAAGTAGGATGAAGTCAAGTAGTCCGTCTTAGCTAAGCCATCTATTAAGTCAGCAAGTAAATCCAATTTGCCAAGACCCACCTCCTCTTCCCAAAACAGACCCAGCTCAAATTGGAGCTTTAAAACTAAAATTTTTCCTAATTTTAAGTCTCCCACCCATACTCCAACTCCCTCTATTCCACCTCAAACCAACTCAACACCTACAACTCCATTCAACCCCTAAAACACACGCCTTTCCCTAATAATTTAGCAAATTTCGATCTCAAAACCGGAGCTAAATATCCCAATTTCATTATTTCCCATGTCATAAATCATCTGAAAATGTGTCAATTACTGCTGCTTCGCCCCCAATATCTTCGTCCCATTTTTGACCCCAAAAAACTCAACAAACTGTTGACACAACAGAATGTCGTTATGCACTTTCTAGGCTTAGAGAAAAAACGATGTACGAGAATATACGTCTACTTCTAGCGTTTCTGCATGACAAATCCGACTCAGTTTGCTATGAGGGAAAAACGAAAACAAGTGTCATGGTCTCCATACAGCAGGAAGGTCTCCCTACTGACCTTAAAAATCTGAGGAACTTATATATCAAGTTCCACTTGATTTTCAATATGTCTCCCCAAAAAGTCTCAGACGACCTTGCTGCCTTCGGTAACTATGTGCACTCAAAAAGGATCTCACAACTTCAACGGAGCAGAGCTGACAACGACAAATTTTTTCGTCCCTAACATGCTACTATTGCCAGTGTTCCAACCTTTCACTGCCATGCGCTCTCGAAATAACCTTCCTCTTACCTTCTACTATCAAAACGTAAGAGGACTGCGATCTAAGACCCGTGCCGTCTTGCACCAATCTCACGCTCTCCCATTTGAAGTCTACGCTCTGACCGAAACTAATCTAATTCCCGATATAAAGAATCAGGAATTATGCCCCCCTAGTTTCAATGTTTTTCGAGACGACGATCTTACCGGTCCAAATGATGATGCTCCCTGTCGAGGTGTCCTATTGGCCGTCCGCAATGACCTAAACTCTTCACCAATCGCTGTTTCTACTTCTTCTAAGCTTGACTACGTTTTAATAAAGATAACACTCCCCTGCAGGTCACTGTACGTTATTTCAATCTACCTCAATTGCACTGGACTCAATCAGAGGATGAATCTTTTTTTACCGCAAACCCTAACTCGAGTAAAGAATGTCTCTTCTTGGATAAGCTTACAGATTCTAGCTTATGCCAAGTTAGTTTGGTCTCCAACTATTTGGGTAGGCAATTAGACCTCATTTTCCCCACTGACCCCATAAACTCGTCTGTCTCGCTCTGTCCACTTTCACTATCGACAATTGATAACTTTCACCCGCCAGTTCTTCTTTCTCTTTTCCACCACTCTTCTATCCAGCATTCCCCATCAGCAACTGCCTCTTCTTACGACTTTCATAAAGCGAATTTCCGCAAAATTAACGAATACTTAGTAAGTATTCTTTTAATTTCGCCAATATGTCCCTCAGTGATGCTCTCTCTATCTTCTACAGAGAATTATTCAATTCTATTTCCCCTACGTCCCATTTTCACGCAAAAAGAAAAACCTTCTACGAGCCCCCCGTGGTATAATCGTAAACTTCGCTCTTTACGTAACAAGAGAAACAAATTATGGACAGTTTTCTTTCGATCCAATTCCTTTGCGAACTACTTCGGCTTATACCTTCAATTCGCCCAGCTTTATAACGTTCTCTACCAGCGATATCTTGATAGTGCGAAATCAAGGCTTATAGGCGATCCTAAGCCTTTCTACCAATTCGTTAACTACAAAAAAAAATCCGACGGTTTTCCTCCATCCCTCTCATAAGAAAATATATCATCAACTGATCCGCATACCATAGCCAACTTTTTTGCTACTTTTTTTAAGCAATCTTTTGCCGATAATTCCTTCGTACCGGATCCCTCTTATTTCAAAAATCAACTTCCCCATTGGCCCTTCTATTTCTCGAAGTTTTGATCATACAGTGATAGAAAATAAATTACAACAACTTAAAGATGAATACTTACCCCGCCCAGATGACCTTTAAGAGATTAAAGAGCAAAGTCACTAATTACCGCCCCATAGCTTAACTTATACATATACCCAAACTCCTCGAAAGCATTTTGTACGAAGCCTTAAGCTTCCAGTGCAAATCTCTTATTTCCCCTAATCAACACGGCTTTCTGAAAGGTAGATCAACTACCACTAACCTCGTCGAATTCGTGTCCTTTGTTCTCTCGTTATAACAACTGATTTCAGTAAGGCTTTTGACAAGATATCTCACAAACTAATCCTGTTCAAATTGTCCGTCCTGGGCTTTGAACCCATTTTGCTAAAATGGATATCTTCTTACCTGATAATCGCTTTTATAGTGTTCGATTCAGGACTGCCCTATCGGCCCCTTTCTTGGCCACTTCAGGTGTTCCTCAAGGTAGTCACCTAGGTCCACTCCTCTTCATCCTAACTATTAACGATCTTCAAAGGCTCATTCAACACGCAACACTTTCTCTCTATGCTGACGATACCAAATTTCGTAAACCCCTTTCCTCACAACAAGACTCCAGCCTCCTTCAAATAGGTCTAAATAGTTTTTCCACCCGGTTGATTCAAGAACTGCTTAGAACTCATTGTCTCCAAATGTCAATCGATTACTTTCTCACGTGAGTGAAAGAAGTCTCCTCAACGAATTTACCATCGCCACGGCAAACCTATACCCCTTGCTGAATCTATCCGCGACCTTGGCATACTATGCGACAGGCAACTTAATTTCCGCTCGCATATTGATGAGATAATTCCTAAGCAAACTCATCACTCGGCTTCGTTAAAAGTTCGTCCAAAGAATTCTGCAACCCGTACTTAACCAGATCACTATACATCACTCACGTTCGCCCCCTTCTCGAGTACGCAAGCCAAGGGTGGTGTCCCTTTCAACGAGTTCATATATCCCGTATTGAGAGTGTCGTTCTCTTCGATTTGCTCTTCGAGGTCTACCTTGAAACGATCCTCTAACCTTACCTCCCTATCGAGATCGTCTCAAGTTCATTAACCTGAATACCCTTGAGGAACGAAGGGACGCAGTTGACATTCTTTTCTTGCACCGACTGCTCTCAGGCTCCGTCAATTGCACGTCGCTTTACAACTCCATTTTCTTTTACACTAACCCTCGTAATCTACGTTGCCATCGTCTCTTTTACCTACCAATCCATCGCACGACATATGGCTCTAACGAACCAATCTCCCGTATGGTAAACTCCAACCTTTCCATTTTCGATTTTAATCGCAGCACTTTCTCCCTCAAATCCGAACTCCTTCACCATCCCTAGCTTTCAGCCCTAGTGATAAGTCCTAGTTTTCTTTTAGTTTTTATGTCCTAGTTTCTAAGCTTGTATTAAGTCAAATAAATAGGTTAGCCCCCACCAAAATTAAATTAGAATGGTAGTGGTGGCGTTCTGCTATGGCTAAGCCAACTTCGATGCCACAGATCCGGGATTAGATACCCAGGCCATCCATATACTATATTGTATATGCATAGATATCGCACTAAGCCACTCCAAATACACAAAATACAGACGTAAGCACGTGTATGCAGCGCGTAGGTTTAAAGGATACCTAGAGACTGATCGAAGAGTAGAAAGTTATAAAGCCTTGTGCTGCAGCAACGTCAGAAGATGGTAGGAACGCACTATGTCGTTATACCGGTTAAAGATGAGATGGGTACAACATAACGAGTGGCTTAGCAAACGCAACTAATGAATGAGTTGACAAGAGCACTTGCAAACAGATGTGACAGCGGAACCATTTGCATCTCTAGACAACACACAGCGATGTTGACCAACTCAGGAGTTGAAGGGTGCATTTCGCTTGACGGAGTATTCGCTAGCAATATGCAACTAAGTAAACCTTCTAGCTGAGATGTAATAAAACGGCTGAAGAACACCAAGTCATAATGGCTTGATGGTAATTCATAGAAGATGCCAGTTCCAACAGCAATCATAGATGCTGCATCCATTTATATTTAGAAGTAGTCTGGCAAATCCAAAGAATTACTGTCAAGTTTCTAAGTAAACGAGAACTTATCGAGGGCGATAAGTGGTGAAAAATGTGTGTGCTGCCTTTGTTTGCTAAAATAAGAGTCAAAATAATCCTTTAACGAATAAAGTACCATCCCTTGGAGTGATTGACGCTTGGCAAACAGGTTTTCGATTAGGATGCTGCTGTACCGACTTCAACACAGACCATCATTAAACAGTGCGTAAAATGTCCTGCATCATTGTACCTGTTGTTTATCGATTTTGAAAAGGTGTTCGATAGGATTAACAGACAGTATATCTGGGAAATCAACTAGCAACGGGCCCAAAAGTCATGTACGAGTACTCGTATTGCATATATGGGAACAGCCTGTTCTCAACTTTGTAGAAGTTAGCACTGCAGAGCACCTATTGTAGTAGACAGGGTTACTGTTGTCAATAATTTGGAAGTATCGTCTTTGATGAAATCGAAATACATACATACGAGTAGAGCTCCAAAATATGGAGTAGATTGCTATCAGCCTTAAGACCAAGCCATCTGAACTGCATCTGGAAAATGCCCACCACTATATCAAGGACGACTCAAACTTTTTTTTTGTCAAATCGCATTTCGCCAGAGTCCTATAGACTAATTTCAAAGAAGAAGATGGCAGTGAATTGGAAATCCGTTTCGTTTTTACTTTTAAATTACTTACCATTCTGCAATAGAATCTGCTAACCAAGTATGGAAGAAAGCAGATCCACCTATTTAAAGCGTGTTTCAACAAGAGGTGTTGGATTTGTTTTTTGAATAAAACGAGATATCTCTGTAACCTTTATTGCTTTATAAAGTGGACACATGGGGATTACTTATGAACTGCAATACCTGTTCTGCTTGCAAGCCCTCATCCTTTTCTCGAAATTTTCAGTCACTCGTTCACTCGGCGACAGCAGCTGCAATGCTCGCTTTCAGGGTTAGAATTTTTTGCGGATGGACTTTGCTTTTAATATAGCCCCAAAGATAGAAGTCTAACGGAGTTAAGTCGCACAATCTTGGCGACGGATGGGTATCGCCGAAAAGCCAAATTACCCGACCACGAAACTTCGTGCACAATAATTCAATTGTTTCACGACTTGTACGGTCTGTTGAAAGCAGAGGTCATCCATATCTATATCCTCGATGTCGGACCACAAAAAAAATTGTTATCATGTCTCGGTAGCACGCTCCATTGACCGTAATGGCTTTTCGCGCCTCATTTTCGAAAAATGACAGCTCTATGACAACTTTGGTACATAAACCGCATCAGATAGTTACTCGTTTTGTGTGCATTGGCACCTCCTGAATCACTCGTGGATTTCCGGTGCCGGTGTGTAAATGGGCCTCATCCGAAAACATGGTTTCCTTGCAAACATCAAATGTCAGCAGGCATGTTTTGCAGGACACAATCCGAGAATGTACGGCACTGCTGGTAGGCGACGAGCTTCAGTTGTTGAGTTAATTGGACCTTGTACTTATGGAGAGTCAAATCTTTTATCGGTTGTGTGGCTGTGGGAAGGTTAAGCTTCTCCTCACGGAGACGAATGGAGTGTTTGGGTCGTTTTCGACAATTTCCTTTGAACGCCAGGGGCGAACACGTTTCACCGTCTTCACATCTTCTACATCTTTTTTCATAATGCTTCGCACACGTGTCTCGATTCCGCGCAAAATTGCCGAGAATTTTTCGCATCGTTTGTGAGTTATCGTAATAAAATTCATCGATTTGGATTTCTTCTTTTACTGTGTAGAATTCCATGGAGAATTTCCCAAATTTATAGATGACATCTGTCATAATACGCCAAACCTGCGTGCATCAGCTGCAAAATAATTGGCCTTTCAAATCTTACACCTCTTGTTTTGGGTGAACAGATGTAATAGGAACCCTAGAACCCACAAGGAGATTAAGGACATAAATAAATGAAATCCACTTCTACTCTTCTACTAACATCTATCCAAAGGGTGCTTTTTAGAGTTACAGAACTTTAAAATAAAATAAAGCCAAGTAACAAGATATCCGCATGGATTTCCCGTGAATAGGATTTGATTGCGTATTCATAGAATTCCTTGAGTATCCTTTTCCTTTGATTGTGTGACAGCTTATGGTGATCCGACAGGAAGCAGTAATCAAAATATATGGGAGTCCTATTAACCTGTGACCTTTTATTCCAAGAGGCGTTCAAATTTTCGTTAAATCTATGGATAACCGGGTTCTATGTAATTGAAAGATATTCAAACGGAATGAGACAGAAATGCTTGTCAGTACTCGTATTTCAATGGATATGCATGGATGGGTAAAATTGCATCGAATAAAAGATGTCTATTCCATATCGTGTTTCCCAAGATAGACAGACAAGTATGTAGACACATTGGAGACACGTCAATTGGGTGCATAGGCGTGTTAAGAACCGTAGTGCCCACCGTCATCTGTCAAACTATGATAAGCTAATTCAAGTTTGCTAAGCGCAATTTAGTTTGAGTTTAACTGAAGTTTAAATAATTATTCAAGTGTTACGAGTATTTCTATCGCTTCATAAACAAAATAGTAACGCGTCTACATCGTTTCCCAGCCGATATTGCGCAACCAGTTCATTTATTTGTGTTTTCATTTCTCGATCTAATTTCTTTGTCAACTGGCACTCATGTCGGCCTCACAGCAACAACAACCATTGCGACCCGAGACTTGCGCTACAGCTGTCTGGAATCAGCAAAACAATTCACCTGCACAAAAGACGATTGCCACAGCAAATGACAAAAAATCCATTAACTGCTTGGAGGTGAGATTATCACAGCAGATCGAAGAACTTAAAATACTAATAGTCGGCGAAAAAAATAAGTTAAAAATGAGGCTAGATAAGATTGAGGAAGACTTTAAGCGGCGTTTTTCAGATGTCAACAAAACCGTTGCTGATCTTTCAATGCGAGTCCAACAGCTCGAAGCGACCCCCGTGCCCATTGCTTTTTTTTATAATCCGGGGTTTGAGTACCCTTAAGGTGATTGTACACAGCGCGGGCAAAGGAAATTTAGGGAGGAAGAAAAGAGAGTCACCGATGTACATTGTTTTTAAATGTTTGCAAGTTATAACGACCAGGAAATACAGAGATCGGCAGGGCATTCCATAAGCGAGTTGTACTGATGAGCATTCATAGCGAGACGGGTGTTACGGTTAAAAGCTTGAATGGGCGGAATGCTACTGGCGATTTCAGTGGAGCACTGGTGGTGGAATTAGCGATAAAACAAAGTGAGACACGAGACATTTCGTCGGTGTTCGAGGGTGTCCATTGATTGACTGATATTAGTATCATCAATGAGTTTTATCGCACGGTTTTGAATCCTGGGCGTTGTACTCCAATTTTGGGCGGATGAATACCTTATATATTGAGGCCAGATCAGAGGGGTAAAATATTTCTTACATCGCTTGACGAAACCTAGACATTTCCCAGCATTTTTGGCGGCATCAAATATGTGGTCATTCCGACGTAAGTTGTCATTGACACACATACCGAGAATGGAAAGTTTTTCGGTTTCGACGTTGCAAGCGCCATTCATGGATAATGGCTGGGTGTTTAAATTTCGCTTTAACGACAGCAGACAGCATTGTGTTTTGGAAGCATTAAATTCCACTCTGTTGATAGTTCTCGTTCTACAGCCGAAGAGCAGGGCCGTGAGTCCGGGAACGAATATGGAAAGCAGAGAGTACTGTCATCAGCAAAGGAATATATTGGATTAGAAGTAGCAGTCAAGAGATCGTTGATGGAAATTAAAAAGAGTGCTAGAGACAGAAGGGAGCCCTGGGGCAAACCAATGAATTCATCGTTCAGAAAGGTAGTTTCTAATCCATTGAAGAAGAGAGTCGTCGATCCCAAATTCACGCATTTTCGACAAAAGAGTCCGATGCCAAACTCTGTCAAATGCTATCTTGCTATCTCCCTTTTCGGAGAGACATGCCATCAAATCACCAGTGGACCTGTTGCTACGAAAACCGTACTGCCGGTCATTGAGAAGTTTTCGTGTTTCGAGATATTTCATGAGCTGGCGATTTATCAGTGTTTCCATGACCTTGGAAAGAAGGGACGTAAGTGCAATGGGTCTGTAGGAGGAGAGAGAAGATGATTCGCCTTTTTTAGGGACGGACAAATGCTGTTTTCCATCTGATCGGGAAGAGTCCTAAAGAGTAGGATTGATGAAAAAGCTTACGCAGTGGTTTTGCCAGAGTGGAAGAACATTTCTTCAGAAGAAGGGGAGATATACCATCTGGACCAGCGGATTTATGTATGTTGAGATCTTTAAGTACTCTTGCTACTAAACGAGTGCGAAAGTAGATTCGTCCCATTGAAGATTCGACGCACTCCAGTGTAGGCGGAGACAAAGCACAATCTGGGTGTGTTGAGCTGGCCGCAAAGTGTGCACCAAGTAGATTGGCCTTGTCCAAAGAGCTGACAGCTGGAATGTCATTGTAAATGAGCGTTGGGATGGAGGATGAGGCGGAATTTCTAATGTTTTTGACGAACGACCAAAAATTGTTACTGCCGTTGGGACATTGCAGTAGTTTTTGCCTCAGTTTTTGGTCGTATTGGAATTTCACACGCTTAAGAAAGGCGTTGCAGTCATTTCTGGCTCGTTTGAACTTTTTTCGGTTTTCCTCTGTCGGGTTGGTCTTGAAGGCTCGAAAAAATATTTCTCTAACCCTGACGGCCTCTTTACAGCTCGAGTCGTACCATCTCTTTTCTTTTGGTTTGATATTTTTTATCCAATGAGGAATAAAGGATCTCATTCCAAAGAGAATGGTGTCCGTAATCATATCATATCATATCAGCAGCGGCTTCTACGTCGTTATCGAGGAAGCATAACGACCAGTTAAAATTCCTAAAGAAGCTGTTAAGACCGCTCCAGTTGGCTTTTTTTAGGAATTTTTTCTCTAACTGTGTGGTCGGTGTACGAGAAATTAGCTGATATGACACAATGGTCCGACGAGCCTAGAGGGGAGAGCACATCAATGGTATACTTATCAGGGTGAGAAGTTAAAAACAAGTCCAGGGTGTTGGCGGTATGACTATCAACGTCTGGTATTCGCGTGGGCTCATCTACAAGCTGCGTTAAGTTGTTTTCCGCAGCGAATGTTTTTGAGAATGAGAAAGTTTGATTTCACTCCTCGTTAGAAATACTTATGTCTGTCGTCCAAGCGGAGAAGAATCGGTGAATAATGTGTAGACGGTGCGATAGCTAAGTTCCGTGTATGGCCTTCTTGAACACTCTCCACACTTCCAAGCTGCAGGCTTATCTGAATGTATACGGAAGGCTGAATTTAGCTAAATTTTGTTTGGGTCCCAGGTCATAATGGTATCACGGGAAATGAAGCCACCGATGAACTTACTAGGCAAGGCTGAGCAACTTTCCTTGCCTAAGACCATAATCTGCTCTTGGACATTCTGTGTCCTCGGTTAGGGCTTCCATTAATAGTAAGGTTTCAAATGAGTATAACTGCAGATGGCATGACTATCTAGGATGCAGGCATGAAACGAATGCTTTCCGAGCCTGCAGAGGCTGCGGATTGCTTGCTAAATATAGGTGACACAAAGTCCTCGGACGCTTGCAGTGAGTGTTATGATGACATCGCGGTATATTTCTTTTCGGAGTGGTCGGCCTATATTCGCATCAGGCTACCGGTAACTGGAGCTGGTATGGTACGTGCTAGTATATCGGACACTTTCTCACTGAAGCGTTTACCAATCTTTCTTCGAAAAACTGATACATTCAAGTTAAAGGAAGGTAACATACATGAAGTACCATGGACTTTGATTGAGTGCTCTGTGCCGAAAGAGGAAGTAAATTGATGATTGCTTTACAGAGCAGATGCATAGCCTTTGGTATTTGGATGCGGATTTGTCATCAGAGGAAGTTTTAATCAAGCTGCCTTGAGCTTCGGGCATATGAGCTGACGCTTGATTACAATCCATGTCAAAGCCCTATTCATTTTCATAACTCTGATATGCATTCCCACAGACGAAAAGGACTAGAAAAATGAAAAGGTCCAGACTTTTGAACATTGTTATAAGCATGAGGTTAAAATGGTCCTTTGTGATTTTGACGCCAAGATAAAAAGGAGAACATCTCTGGCATAACACCAACTCTGAGAACAGGATTGTATGGCATCATAACCAGCATGCGTTTTCCACAACTCAACGTTTACAAAAGGTCCTGGCAGCTGATCAATAAACCATTAGTCAAAGTTAATTCCATTGCGCTTAACATAAGACACAGCTCCGATATTATAGTTATCCAATGATTTCAAGGAGCCAAGACCGACACGCAAGAGATAGCTTCTTTGAGATGCTAAAAACTTATGAGGATTACTCCTGTTCACTTGACGAAGAGGACCAGCATTCCTCTATTATGCAGGTAGCATAACAGATTCGACCCGAACAAAACCAACCCAAACGAGAAGTCTATATGGTATTCAAGCAAAAGATCAACAAAGTTGCTGGAGCAGAAGCACTCCCCTGAGTTATAAAAAACAATGGGCCATACAACAATTTATTTTGAATGGAATCTCAGCATCTCCCTTAGAGATGGTAGACCTTCTAAACTGTACCAACCACAGATAGATGATAGATCATAGACAATCTGAAAGATTTTTATTAGTCTGGATCTGGCCCTTCTGATAGATCTTGGAAAAAACCCAGGAATTTCAAATTCATCACTTTTTGATCGACTTAAGGCCGTACTTACTTACTTACTTGAATATCGCTACTCTTTCTTCCTTCAAAATTCTTTGAAACTTAATATCGCCAAATGCCAATCCATCACCTTCTCACATAAGCGGAACCAATCTCCTCCCGGACTTTATCTTCTCCGAAACCAACCTATCTCCTCCGTAGAATCTTTTCGCGACCTCAGTATTTTGTGCGATAGGGAGCTCAACTTCCGTTTACATATGGATGAGATAATCCTCAAAGCCAACTCTGCACTAAGTTTTGTAAAACAGTGGTCCCTCTATCTTACACTTTTTCGCCCCCTCCTAGAGTACGCCAGTCAAGTATGGTCGCCATATCATCGCATTCATATCTCGAGAATTGAAAGCATCCAGCGCCGTTTTCTTCGATTTGCTCTTCGAGGTATGAACTTAAACACCCTTGAAGATCGCAGAGGCGCAGCAGACTTTCTCTTCATTCATCGACTCCTTTCAGGTCACGTTGAATGCGCTTCCCTTCACAACTCCATTTTCCTCAACACTAACCCTCGTAATCTACGTATCCCTCGACTCTTCTATCTACTAACCCACCACACCTTCCATGGCGCGGACGAACCAATCACCCGTATGCTACGAAAAATTAACTCAAACCCTACCGCCTTTGACTTCCACCGCACCACTTCCTATCCCAAATCCGTTCTCTTTCACCACTCCAACCAACCTTAGTTTTAAGTTTTAGTTTAAGTTTAATTTTTAAGTTATAGCTTGTATTAAGCCGAAGAAATGGGGGCATTCGCCCCCACGAAAATTAAATTAATGGGCCAGGGTCTCATCTAACGTGCCTCTCTAACTATCGCGGCTTTTTGCCTACTATCTCCAGTTGCGCACTCGAAGTTGACCCAGGCTCCATTCCACTTGTGTGCGCCATCTAAGAAGAGGTCTTCGTCTACCCCATTATCCCTCTGAGTTGTAGTTGAAAACTTTCCGGGCGGGTGCGCTGATGTCAATACGTTCAAAGTAACCTAGCCATCTAAGCTGAGTTATCCGATCTTTTCTCATGTGGTCGGCATCGCGGTACAGCCCGTACAGTTCGCTTTTTAAACTTCAACTCATTATCTCAAAACGCCCGAAAGCATTTTGAAAGTGTTCACGCTTCTACGCCGTATTGCAGTACCTGCGTGATCAGTGATCAGGTGATCTTGTACAATGTCTTTTTGGTCTCAAGGGAGAGCTTTACTATTTAATTGCCTTCTAAGCCCAAAGAAGAAGGGATTAGAAAAAGTGATTCTTCATAGCGCTGGTATCATTGTCAAAGTTAATAGCGGAGTAGAGGTAGATAAAGTTGCATGTCTCTCTTTGTTGCAGCACGTGCTTTGATTTTCCTCCTTAGACTAATAAACCCACCTTTGCAGGTTCTGCTTCAATAGTCCCAAACGCTCCCTTGACAGTTCTTCCCATTATGTCAATGTCACCTAGCTTTCCGAGTAACTGAACTGACCATTGAAAGACGGTGCCTTTGTAGTTGACATATGAGTTTTGTTCAATTCTTTCAAGAACGATGTTGAAAAGACATATGACAACGCAACGCCTTGTTTAAGTCCTTTTCCGGTATAGAAGGTCTCGGAAGAACCTTGATGGAGCAGCGTGGATTTTCCATCGTCATACTTGTCGATGCGCTTGCATCGTTCTCTGCATCTCTACAGATGCTGTCATATGCGGCTTGGAAATCCATGAAGAAGTGGTGTGTATCGACTTGAAACTCTTGGGTTTTTCCAAGATCTGCGGTGATGTGATTTAATAGATGGCCCAAACCATACTGTTAATGGCCGGTCACACTGTTAAAGAAGGGTCTTAGGTGTTTACATAATACCTCAGACAGGATTTTATATGCAATATTGAGGCGACTTATTCCCCTGTAGTTGGCGTAGTTCTGGGAATCTCTGTTCTTTAGGATCGGGCAATAAATGCTGGGGTTCCGTATCCAATTATCACCTGCTGCTTTAAACAGTTCGGCAGCTTAGCAGAAATAGTCTTTCCAGATTCTCAGCACCGACTGTTCCAGTATGAGTTTTTATTCCTTATCAAACTTATCCATCATCAAACTTATTATCAAGCCAAAAAACAATCTTACCAATCACTGTTATATTGACTAAGAAAGGAACTTGAAGGTAAGGCAAATGACGATATTCGAATCGTCTTACTTCTACTGTATGGCCTAGAATGGATTTCATCCAAAGCGCGGATGAAAATGCCTTCACTTGCTTCGTGGGAAAGGTTTTCGGTCCATAACGGCATAAACCGAATTTGGAGATAATGCTACTAAAACGTGCTGTGTGCACTCGTTATTGAAAGGGCCATAGTTCCATAATTCATCGGATTGGATGGCTAGAAAATAGTGAGTGAATGATTCGACAACAGATATTACCCTGCCTTAGATGGAAAGGTGCCTTAACTAACTTGCTGTGTACAGGCGATAAGCGCAAGATCACGCTAAATGGGCAGAGCTGTGGTTGAGACTTACCCTAGCCTGAACTATGGGGTCACCAAAAGAAAAACAAGAAAAGACATAGTGCAATGCTTCGTCTATGAATTCTTAGATATAAAATGTTCAAGAAATCCGGGCAGATTGGGATAACTATCGTCACTCACCGACTTGCAGCTATGCTTCCAAATGTTAAGAAAGTGATGGGCATTTGGAGCTGAATAACCTCTTTTGTAGAGTTGGCCAAGATGCCACTAGGCTTTAAAATTCATCCGACTAGATATTGGAGTCCTTATAGATTATTTTACGATAGAACGCCATACATAGGTCATGAAATCATAGTTCAACATAGTTTTGTGGTTCTTTCTATTTGACCTTTGTACTTTGTACCTTTGTAATAATCGTCGTAGATGATTCACTACAGACAAAAAGGGTCTTTTTCAAAAACAGCGAAACAGTCATCGAATTATTGTGCAAAATGGTCTCCCGGAAAACGATTTTTTCTTTAAGCAACTCAGCCCTCAACTTGAATTATTTAAGGAATTCTTCTGTCAAAATGACAGAATGTATTATGAAATAAGACAATGGAGCGATGTTCATTTAACATGCCAACGTCAGCCAGATGTCTTTGTAATGATTTGCGCTTTTCAAAAGCAAACTCCCACATCAAGGTAACCCATGTCAAAGCGCTTTACAGTGTGGATTCATAGAGTAAGAACTACTTAACGAGTTTCTCACTAATAACAGCAAAACCCTGTTGCCAAAGGAAATCCTGAACCCACATCGTACAATCAATCACAATCCCATTTTACTCGCATATCCTTGAACCCAACAATTCATCTCCTCATCTCTCCTCAACTCAGACCACCATGTGTCGATTTCAACCAAAAACTTGCCCTTCATTGCCACATCCCCAGCCATTCATTAATCTGGTCGGTTTTTAAGGAGGCGAACAACATCATCCACTGGATGGTACCCTTTGTATGGTTTGCAGAAAATATCACACATCACCACACAAGACTGGAAGCGAGACCAAAGCTAGAACCAACTTAATAGAAACCAGATCAAGGCAACACCATCATAACATGCTCGTAAGTGGCCATAAATTGAAAACGATATTTCGGACGGTGACAAACGATGAATGTGTTGCACCATAACCCCTGCCAGTTCATGTGGAGACGACATTAATAAAACTCTCTGGGAGGATGAGCTCTGTCTGCCAGGCACACATTTGTCGCCAAAGGGCGAAACGCTGAAAAATGTGTGCCTGGCAGACAGAGCTCATAGAGTTCCAAAAGCAAAAACTCTGGAAACAAATGAAATCTTTTAATTGGGGACAGAGATTGCAAGGACCTCCTTCAATTCATTAAAATTAAGGCACCTCCACACACTGCAACTCTCCGAGATGAGTGGCGTCGAGTTTTTGCTACTCACAACAAGAACATTGCGTGCTCAAATATGTATGTATTTTGTTCAACTGAAGTTGGTTGCTATTGATTGATTGATCCTGCGTACGAATGACAAATGACAGCCTTAATACCATCGTCATCGACGGTATTTTCCGTCTTCGTCTTCGTCTTCATCTTCGACTTGGTTTTGGCCGTCGTCTAAATGTTGTTTCTTGGCATTTATGTAATGGATTTGAAAAGTTCAGAGGGCGGTTGTTCGGTATTTGGGAATATTCAGGTATTCGCTTACAGGAATAATCGTCATTTTAATCCTGACAGGGATTACAATTGAAAAGGAAATGTGATAAGAATTTAATCCTTTTGAGAAAGAAGATACATGAGTTTTCAGCTGTGGGCTGTCGGTTGTTGTTGTTTATTTTTTGACACATAGATGTGACGGTTTCGTGGCGGCTGGAGTTTATTTTTTTTACGAAATTGATAGCGAGGACTGACAAAGGATTATTGCGACGTGACGTCTACATCTTTTCCGCATCGAACAGGGATTGACTTTTCTCATTTAAAGTCGAAGCGCTTACTTCGAAATATTGATTCAAAAGGATTGATTCAGGGAATTGGGAACCGAGGACGGAATACCAAGAACTGAGAACATAAATTCGATGAATTGTTTTATGTTATGTTTTTTTTTTCGCCGATGTTTACCTTGTAAAATATCCTTTTGTTTTGCTCATGTGGGGATTTAGGGATATGCGGATTGAATTTCTGGTTTATTGAATTAACTGGGAGGTGGCTTGGCTTTGTGCAACGATGCCTTCAGTTTGTGTAGTTTGTTAGGGATATTGAGTGACAGTGTGCGAATGGGGTTAAAACAATTTGAAGGATATTTTTATAGTCGTAATTGATTGTTTGATGAAATGTGATAGTATGGCTAAGTGCGCTTTTTTCCATTTTGATACTTAAATGGTAAATGCGCTGTTTGATTATGTTAGAGGCTTGAAATCGATCTAGCGATGGAAAGCGGTTTTTGACAATTCTTTTATCTGACAAATTTCAAGAAGTGATGGATAAGTTACCTTGGCTGCACCCAGTTTACGAAATTGAATTCATAAAAAAATGTGATTCGAGTGGAGGCATTTTTGTACTTATAATAGGAAATTCTATATCAGAATCGTCCTTGTGAACATTGTTTTAGTGTAGAAGAAATTTTGAATAGAATTACTTTCGAGGATATCTAATCAGTCCCAGCATAAAAGGGTTTCTGAAGTATTTACTTCCCTTTGTTGCTGACGCCTCGGTGTGGGCCAAAGTCACGGTTCTGTGTTTTTTCGTCCCGTCATTTTGTGCGCATACTTGGCGGGACCACGACTTTTTGAAATTAGCAAGGAAGTGCAAAGCTTTATCATAATCAGTTTCGGAGGCTTTTCATTGCCCACCTAAAGAATGGTTAGTGCAGAAATAAATAATAATAATGTCTTCTGAGACTTAAACTGGCTACAACCGCTGTCCTCATAAGTGACAAAGAAAGACTGATTTCCTCGCCTACTTAGATGCAGACCTGCGCCTCAACCGGTTACCGCAGTGTTTTGCCTTCTGTTTGTATATACGCATTCCAAAATGGTTCTAGAGCGATCCAACTAACGTGAGGCTTTTTTCTGTGTTGTCCTCCCAAGTAGGAATTGGGTCTTAATGTTCTTTCGGTCTCTATGTCCTAGTCATCTCAGGTGGCTTATGAGCACTAACCAGGTCAATGTTGCTAGTAGTGTTCGGTGAATATTTGGTCCATCTGGTGGGCTTACCACAACAAAGGATTATTAATATAGGGTTCCATGAGTTCACATATAGTATTTACTTACTTAGATGGCGCTACAGTCCGGGGTGGGGCTGAGCCTCAACTAATAACCATTTCGACTTTGCGTGGTCTCTGGCTAACTGCCAAGTTATTTGAGATCCACACCCACTTGCATGCACTAGCAAACTCTACCTCATTTTCCCTCCGGGTTGTAATCGAAGACTGTTCGGACCTGAGAGTCGAGCTCTACATGTCATAGCTTTCTTAATTCTGACTAAGTCAAAGTCACAATACACCTAGCAGAGTTAGCCTCCTCCTCTTCCAAGCCAATCCACTGTGCCGTTTCAATTCCCAATGTTGTCAATATCATCAGCACATGCAAGTAATTGCACAGACTTGGAAGATTATCCATTTGGTGTTGAATTGCAAGTATGATGTTTGAAAACTTACATGACAGCACTGCATTATCTAAGCTCTTGTCACCTTCTTTTACGTCGGAGATCTCTGTAAGATTGATTCTGACCTCTACGGATCAGACGGCAGATCTCGATCACAATCTTCCAAATTTGGCAGGGATGTCAAAAAAACATATGGCTCTTTTATCTGACCGTATTTTACAGATGAGTTGGTAAGTAGATCTTCTAACACAACTAACCCCGACAGACAAGAAGGACGACCTTACCAAAGAATATTTCTACGAGCTCCTCGTCGAAACTTACGAGCAGTGCCCCAAATATTCGGTAAAAATCGTTCTTAACGATTTAAATGGCAAACTAGGCAAGGGGGGCATTTCCCATCACCTCGGGAAATGGACACATGCCTACTAATTTTGCACGGGGCGTAATGTACGAATTATAGCCAGCATACAGTTTCCCCACTCTGATATCAATAAAGGGACCAGGCTGACCCCTACTCAACAAACCGTTAAACAATTGATAACGCACAACTCCATCAGTGCACTCGCAATATTGTTGTGTGCTGTGCAAAAAAAAAAAAAATAACGCGCGAGTTATACGTGTGGTTGACCAAGAAGGGGAAAAAACACAAAGTTAATTTTTTCCAACCTTTATTAACAACAATTATCTTCGAACTGATTTAATATTAATTTTTACAGTTTTATGTTGGCTCTGGTTTGCATAGGTGATCGTGTGAATAAACTTCAGCAGACGCTGATGCATCAATTTCTATGGAATCACCTGTGCAATGACATTCTGTGATATTAGTTTATATTCTTGGAATTTAGGTAAGCGTGTGGGAAAAATAATGACTTCGCTTGCTGTGGATGTTCTTGTTGTTGCTGTTGCTGTACTTGATGATGTTGTTGTTGTAGCGGAAGTTGGTGTGTTTGTAACTCGCGCGTGTGCAAAAAAAAAATACAAAAACAAAAAAAAGTGCAGGCAGTGACTGAAAAGAAAAATATCACACAGTGCGGGTATCCCACCTCACCCGCTCCTAGTCGAAGTACTGTTGCTTGCACTCAGTCACTGCCGTTACTGTATTTACCATACGGTACGGGCAATGGCTGAGAGTATGTAACAACTGATGGATAGCGGGTTGTGAGTGAAAATTTTGTTGGTGCACTGTTTCATATTGTTGTAAGGGCATAACACCTACAACAATTTGATCCGGTAAATCAATGTTAGAATTTTCGCTTCGCGGCCTTGCTTAGTATCGTCGGTGTTTGTGTTTTCTGTGTTTGTCTGTGATTATGACTAGGGAATTCAGGGTAGACGTAGCCAATATACGCGGGCTAAAAAGTAATCACTTTTCTGCGTACGTCCACGTCTGTAAGTACAGACCAGCTGTTTTGGCACTTAGTGAAACACAGGTAGATCCCCGCCCACACCTCTCAGATAATTCTGATCTGAAGCTACCTGGCTACGAACTAGTGCCATTATTCTTCTCTCACCGCGGTCTCGCCATTTATGTGCGTAGTGATGTAGCTTACCAAACTCCACCACAATGTGATCCATGTTCCAATCCGGAATTCAACTTCATATGGTTAAAATTCCATCTCCGTAAGCAAATTATACACTACTGCTTTATTTATAGAAGCCCCAAACTGGACAGCAATTCAACCTTTAACGAGTTTGATGCGCTGTCTGACTCCATTCAAAAAATTGCATCCCTGTATCCTCATACTGAAATCGTTATTACGGGCGACTTCAATATACACAATTCTGGGTGGCTTCGACATTCTGGACAGACAACACCCGAAGGACGGTGTGTTGAGATTTTCGCTGCGGAAAACAACCTAACGCAGCTTGTAAATGAGCTCACGCGAATACCAGACGTTGATAGTCATACCGCCAACACCCTGGACTTGTGTTTAACTTCTCACCCTGATAAGTACACCATTGATGTGCTCTCCCTCTAAGCTCGTCGGACCATTGTGTCATATCAGCTAATTTCTCGTACACCGACCACACAGTTAGAGAAAAAATTCCTAAAAAAAGCCAACTGGAGCGGTCTTAACAGCTTCTTTAGGAATTTTAACTGGTCGTTATGCTTCCTCGATAACGACGTAGAAGCCGCTGCTGATATGATATGATATGATTACGGACACCATTCTCTTTCGAATGAGATCCTTTATTCCTCATTGGATAAAAAATATCAAACCAAAAGAAAAGAGATGGTACGACTCGAGCTGTAAAGAGGCCGTCAGGGTTAGAGAAATATTTTTTCGAGCCTTCAAGACCAACCCGACAGAGGAAAACCGAAAAAAGTTCAAGCGAGCCAGAAATGACTGCAACGCCTTTCTTAAGCGTGTGAAATTCCTATACGACCAAAAACTGAGGCAAAAACTACTGCAATGTCCCAACGGCAGTAACAATTTTTGGTCGTTCGTCAAAAACATTAGAAATTCCGCCTCATCCTCCATCCCAACGCTCATTTACAATGACATTCCAGCTGTCAGCTCTTTGGACAAGGCCAATCTACTTGCTGCACACTTTGCGGCCAACTCAATACTCCCAGATTGTGATTTGTCTCCGCCTACACTTGAGTGCGTCGAATCTTCAATGGGACGAATCTACTTTCGCACTCGTTTAGTAGCAAGAGATCTCAACATACATAAATCCGCTGGTCCAGATGGTATACCTCCCCTTCTTCTGAAGAGGTGTTCTTCCACGCTGGCAAAACCACTGCGTAAGATTTTTCATCAATCCTACTCTTTAGGACTCTTCCCGAGCAGATAGAAAACAGCATTTTTCCAGCCCGTCCCTAAAAAAGGCGAATCATCTTCTCTCTCCTCCTACAGACCCATTGCACTTACGTCCCTTCTTTCCAAGGTCATGGAAACACTGATAAATCGCCAGCTCATGAAATATCTCGAAACACGAAAACTTCTCAATGACCGGCAGTACGGTTTTCGTAGCAACAGGTCCACTGGTGATTTGATGGCATGTCTCTCCGAAAAGGGAGATAGCAAGATAGCATTTGACAGAGTTTGGCATCGGACTCTTTTGTCGAAAATGCGTGAATTTGGGATCGACGACTCTCTTCTTCAATGGATTAGAAACTACCTTTCTAAACGATGAATTCATTGGTTTGCCCCAGGGCTCCCTTCTGTCTCCAGCACTCTTTTTAATTTCCATCAACGATCTCTTGACTGCTACTTCTAATCGAATATATTCCTTTGCTGATGACAGTACTCTCTGCTTTCCATATTCGTTCCCGGACTCACGGCCCTGCTCTTCGGCTATAGAACGAGAACGGCAGCGTATGCTAAGCTCATTAAATTCCGATATCAACAGCATAACCAATTGGGGAACTATCAATAGAGTGGAATTTAATGCTTCCAAAACACAATGCTGTCTGCTGTCTTTAAAGCGAAATTTAAACACCCAGCCATTATCTATGAATGGCACTTGCATCGCCGAAACCGAAAAACTTTCCATTCTCGATATGTGTGTCAATGACAACTTACTTTGGAATGACCACATATTTGATGTCGCCAAAAATGCTGCGAAATGTCTAGGTTTCCTCAAGCGATGTAAGAAATATTTTACCCCCTCTGATCTGGTCTCAATATATAAGGCATTCATCCGCCAAAATTGGAGTACAACTCCCACATCTGGTCAGGTGCTCCTAAAACATCTCTGCACCTGCTAGATAGGATTCAAAACCGTGCGATAAAACTTATTGACGATACTAATATCAGTCAATCAATGGACACCCTCGAACACCGACGAAATGTCTCGTGTCTCACTTTGTTTTATCGCTATTTCCACCACCAGTGCTCCACTGAAATCGCCAGTAGCATTCCGCCCATTCAAACTTTCAACCGTAACACCCGTCTCTCTATGAATGCTCATCAGTATACCTTCAAGCCCATTTTCGGACGTACTCTAAAATATCGTGATTCGTTCTTAAGCCGTACAACTCGCTTATGGAATGCCCTGCCGATCTCTGTATTTCCTGGTCCTTATAACTTGCAAACATTTAAAAACAATGTACATCGGTACCTCTCTTTTCTTCCTCCCTAAATTTCCTTTGCCCGCGCTGTGTACAATCACCTTAAGGGTACTCAAACCCCTTGAGCGCGCGTTCATTATACAAAAAAAGAAAAAAAAAAAAAAAAACGTACTATAACGATCGACACAACACATTTCTGCAATGTTTTAGACGTCCGAACGTTCGGAGAAACTAACGTTGACCATTGTGAAAGAAGTTGAACATTGAAAGGCTATAAATGCAAGAGCCCGCCAAAGTCTTTCCAAATCGAGTTTCTCCTAACATCTCGAGGAATCCAATGCTCTCAGCATCGAACGTAGAAGAGCCTGTGATGTACTGGGCTTTAACTCGTCACAATAAGGAAACCTCTGGATGACAAATGCATACATACAGGACATGCGGACATACAGGGTAGCCTTGAAGGAAAGGAAGAGAGAGGCCAGCGAATAGAAAAGAAGTGAAGAACATAAGCTTCTAAGAAGAAAAAAAGAAAGAGCACGAGAAGCGCTCGATCAAGATTAGAGAGGTGCTACCAGAAGAATGAAGTTCGGAAGTTTTACTAAAAAATAAAACGAAGATGCCGAATCCGTTAAGCCCGAACAGAAATCCCCAAGGCTGGAGAAGGAGACCTCATACTAGAAACACAGTCAGTGCTGAGAATCTTGAAAGATTATTTCTTCAGACTATTAAACGGTGATGACCAACAACATCCCATTGTCAGGCAGAATGAACCATTCAACCTGGACGAAGGCAGACAACATTTCCATCCACCAGACCAAGATGAAATCAGAACAGCTATTTTCAAGCTGAACCCGATTTCTACACCGCCGAGCTGTTTGAAGCAGCGAGTGATGATTGAATACGGAACATGCCTCAACTCATCTCTAAAATCTGGGCATGCTCGACGAATAGCACCTCAGGATTATTTGTCCCGATGCTGAAGAAAGGGGATCCCCTGAATAAAGCCAACTACAGGGAAATATCTTTCCTCAACGTCGCATACAAAATCCTGTCGCTCATATTCTATGAACGCCCGAGAGTCTTCATCAATATTTGGAAAAGATTTGGAAAAAATCCAGGAGTTCAACCATACATGCCACCTCTTCATCGATTTCAAGGCCGCATATGACTAAGTCTATGATATACTGTACAGAGCCCTGTCTCTTCAGAAAAGGACTTAAACAAGGCGATGCGTTTTTATGTGACTTTTCAAGATCGTCCTTGAAAGAATTGTGCGAAACCCAAAAGTAAACTCGAGAGGCGCCATCTTTCAAAGGTCTGTTCAGTTACTCGCATACGCAGACCACATTGACTTAATAGGAAGAACACAGCGAGCTGGAGCGTTTGCGACTATTCAAGCAGAACCCATTAGGGTGGGTCTAGCAGTCAAACAAGGAAAAAAAAGTATGTGCTGCCAACAAAATATAACACACAACAGTAGTGAGAGACATTATCTACCTCGGCCTCGCAATTAACTTCGTCGACAACGACACCAACGGTAAATCATGCGATTTATCCATCTTCATAATCACTGCTTTCTTGAGCTTAGAATGCCATTTTGTAATAAACCGTTCTCTCGAGCAACTAAGAAGACATTACTCAAGACTCTGATTATCCCAGCCCTGTGTACACAGGTGGCTCCACAAGTGGAAGTGAACCTCAGCTTCGTATGCCCAACTGAAGACAGCTGGTACAAGACCATGCTGACTGGAAAGGCGTGTTAGCTGAGGCCCTGTTACATCCCGAACCTTGGCCACATCTAAGTAAGTATTAAGTATTCAAAAGCATTCTTAGTCCAGTGGACAAAGTTTTTGTCAATCATTGTCCCCGTTGATTGGTTCATTCTGCCCAATAGCGGCCTCCTTCGCCATTAAGCAGTCTACAATTACGTATCCCTCCTTATCTCTGCATACTTCTGTTGGGCGTTTGTAACCATGGCAAGTTGTTTTATATGGCCTAAATTGTGAGCATCTCTGCGTCCAGAATATTCCCATTCTTCGAATGTTAGAACTATGCCTTAAGATAATCGACAATCAATCTGGTTGATAGGGTTTTAACCAGGTCCCTTTGTTGATATTTGGGGCAATGTGCTATGCTGGCATTAGGCCTTGTCGATCAGCATGAGTTCATTTTTCCATGGTCTCCAGTTGTGTAACCTAAGAAGCTCTCCTTTCTTTAATTGGCATTCAAATCACTAAAGACGTTCTTAACGTAGTGCCAAAGATTTTTCTCACTTGTCTGGATAAGGAGCTCAAAGAGGCAATCTGTCTCGAAGTTGTCCTTTTCTTTTTGACTTTGTAGTCATCTACCATAAATAGGTACTGCTTCTACCCCTGGAATCAACATAGGACAATAGATGTCACAATTTTCTATCCATCTTTTACCCGGTTCATTCGATTGCGGTTCTTGGACGGCAGAGATATTCTCTTTGTAATTCGGCTGCATTGTGGACTGTTAAATGTCCGAACATCACCGAAAGTCGTTTTTCGTTTTTCGTTTACTGTAGCCGATCATCAATTTTACTTCACAAAATGAATGTGGTCGGGCTGATAACCCTAGGGCATAACTCTCAACATAAAGGCCAGATCCGCCAGAGGTTAATGTATGTGCTTCCCCAAGTCCTAGTGTAATGTTTTACACTAGGTGACTTTTTCGGCTTTAAATTGAATGCTACTCTAACAAAATCTCTGCCCTCCGCTGAGATTGTCCACCTTAGCTAGCTCTCAGTGTTGATCAACATATTGCTTGTGCTCTGTATCCTTCATACTATTGCCATTTTCAATTCAAGGCGCTAGAGAGGAGATCCCGATCCCAGCCAATCTCGGCCGTTTTGCCATTTCGTGGACTTGTTGGAAGACCATTCAACCTTCACATCCAAACTCTGTACTGTACAAGCTTCAGCTTTGATCGTTCCGTCCGATTTCCATTCATTGGTAGGAAGGTTTCATCGGGGCAGTGTGCGCGAGAAAAGCAATCGATGTACAAAGTACTAGAAGCTTTCCTCCTCTTGGTCTTTGTTGTCTGTTCAGATGAAGCTCAATCGTAACACATTAAACCTCTCTAGTATTCTCTCTATAGTTGCAGCTTACAAATTAACCGGACGTATCGTAGAAAGGGTCGCAGGATCCATCGGAATCGAAAGCTTCATCAACTCTTTGGTAGGCATTTAAAGCGGTGTTTTTGTTTGTTTGTATCTACAAGTATATTGGTTAGGGCCTTCAGAATACATATTCCAGACGCGCTTGAAAAGACGAATGAAGGAGTCTTTTCTTATGGGGTCACCTTCATGGTCTGTTCTTGAGGATAAGTACTTGACTTTGGCCTGTCGTTTCTAGAAACTAGTTGGCCTATCGTGTGGCTCCGGGTTTCACTATTGTAGTTGTAACATGATCACGACTTGTGAGAAGATCATCATTGATCTTAACGACGCTCTTGTGCATCCTTGAGGGCCCTCGCCCAATTATTAAGGCTTCTTACATTAACGAGGCTAGAGCAGATACTGCTCTTATCGTGCAACTTTTCAGAACTACAATTTGGCCAGTTACAAGCAGCCGGTCATACGTTCTGTTTAGTGACAGGACCAGCAGTAGTTCATACCAGGATTTTAAACACGGTACCGTGGTAGTCAGGAGCCCCCTGGACTTCGGTCCAGGCCTAGCTTAAAGAGGTATGTCACCCAGTGCGAATAGGCCTCAACTCATACCAAGGGTGGAGCTGTGCCCTCAACACAGCTGCGGTTTGATATTCATAATACATGCAAGTGATGGCAAAGCGTATCCTTGCTTCTATGACTGTATGTGCATTCAGTGGAATTAAGTCTTATACGAGTATTGTCAAGAGTTCACTTAACAGTTCACAACTCAAAGCAAATGTACAGTGATATTATATGTGTCCATCTCTCTTCGGCTGAAGTTAAGAGAAAAATTATGAAAAGTAAACAAAATGCGAGAAAGAAGTTGAACTCTTCGTTATTTGCCACTGACAGCGATAGTAGGATCTACATCAACGACTGCTTCACAAAATATACTCGAGATTTGTTCTTGGCAGTGAAAAAAGTTAAAATTGAAAAAAAATTTAAATATTTATGATTTAGCAACTCGAAAATCTTATTGCGAAAAGTTGAAAATGGTGAGGTTGTGGTTATAAGATCATTGGAAGATTTAGCTGCAATATCGAATTAATTTAAAATGATACATAATTTAAAAGAGAGTTTTGATCTTATGAACAACAACCTTACCATTAACACCATAAACAATTCAATTGATAACAAATCTGTATATATGTATTATACATCAAAATATTACAAGTTTGCGAACAAATTTTGATTTACTGGTCAGCAATCTTGAAGCTTTTCAATATTTGCCTGAAATAATTTTTGTGTCTGAAATTTGGATTTATTCTTGTGAGACCAACGATTACACGATTCCTGGTTATAATTTTGTGGCTAATACTAATGATTCGTATTCTGCAGGTGGCGTAGGTGCTTTTGTGCGAAACTTGTATGCCGATCATGAGGTGAAATACTACAGTTTTTCGAGTTTTGATGGTATTAATGTTTCTTGTAGGATATGCGATGTTCTTTTTACTTTTGTTTGTGTGTACAGATTTAACAGTCAGTCTCTTCACGTGTTTTATGACGAGTTTTCAAATTTTTTGTGCAACCTGAAAGCGCCCAATTTTATCATTCTAGGGGACTTCAACTTGAATTTACTAACTTCAAGTCCTGCCTCCGATTTTTATCTTGCTCTTATTGCTGAGCCTCTTTCGTAAATGAGGTAACTAGACCAATCGAAGGAACTTGTATTGATCATGTTCTTGGTCGTTTTGAGAAAATCTCACCAAATTTTTGTACTGGTATTAACATTGATTTACGAATTTCTGATCACTGCATGACTGGGCTTCTGTTTAATGGTTTAAAACATCAGAACCACGTTAAAAATTCGACCTTACCCATAGTTTCCAAAATTAATTTTTTGGAACTGAATAATTTGTTGCTTTTTGAGAACTGGGTTGAGGTCTACGCTGAAGAGAATGCTTCCAGGGCTTATGATTTATTTCTGAAAACCTTAGAAAACTACATAAGTTCTTCAAGTTCTGTCACTTTGCGAAAACATTCAGAAATAAGGCTTAAGCCCTGGGTGAACAACTCTCTTCTTAATAAAATAAAATATAAAAACAAACTCCGTCAAAAATGCTATAGGCATCCTATGAATTTTAGGTTAAGAAATAGATATAAACGTATTTGTAAATCAACAAACATGGAAATTCGGATTTGCCGCGATAATTACTACCTCAACCTTATGAGAAAATCCCGAGGAAACCTGAAACAAGAGTGGAAAGCTGTAAACAGCATTATGAATCGCAGTGTTAAAGACCAACATATTTCTGTAGAACTTAATAGCAGTGATGGTAATATCATTGATCTCCTAGCAGTAGCGAATGAGTTCAATGATCACTTTGTTTCAATTGGAGATAACCACTTTCCCGGAAATTCCACTGTTCATTGTAGCTGTTGCAATAGCACTGCTGATATCCATTTGTATAGGAATAGCTTCTCTTTTGCACCAATTACTGGCCTTGAGATCCTAAAAATTATTAATTCCTTAAGAAATTCATATTCTTGTGGTAGTGATGATGTTTCTAACACTGTGCTGAAAAATATTGCCTTCTACATCGCTGACATTTTAGCACATCTCTTTAATCTGAGTGTTGTGTCCGGAGTTTTCCCCGAAAAACTTAAACGTGCCCTTGTGATACCACTTTTTAAGAAAGGGGATAGAAAAGAGAAAAATAATTACAGGCCGATTTCACTTCTGTCTTCGATTTCTAAAATTTTCGAAAAGGCGGTCAAGAACAGGCTTTTGGAATATTTAGGTAAAACCAATTTCTTTAGTCCAATGCAGTTTGGGTTTAGGACTGGCCTTTCCACTGAGGATGCTCTTTTGGACTTTTGTTCCTTTATACAGAAAGGTTTGGATGACAAAAAATCTTGCGCTGGGTTCTTTGTTGATATAACTAAAGCGTTTGATATGGTTGATCACAGCATTCTTTTGTTTAAATTAGATAATGCAGGATTTCGCGGATTTATGTATAATTTGTTTGCGTCGTATCTCAAAGACAGGATCCAACAGGTTAAAGTCGGGACGAGTATTAGTCTCCCTAAGACTCTTCATCTTGGAATTCCTCAAGGGTCTGTCCTTGGACCTATCTTGTTTTTGATTTACATCAATTCCATATTTGCACTGCCTTTTAATGGAAAAGTTAAAGCTTATGCTGATGATCTGGGAATCGCATATAGCTCTGTCAACCCTCTGAACCTAATTGCTGATATCAACCACGATGCGCATTTATTAAGAACCTGGTTCGCTGAACATAAACTCATAGTTAGCAACAAGACAAAGCTCATGTTTTTTAGCCTAAGTCCACAGGAATGTCCCGATATAGATGTCACATTTCACGCCCCTAACTGCCGGAGGTATATATTGTCGACGTGCACTGCTCTAAATGTTGTGAAAATTTTTGATGTTAATGTCTCTTGTCATTAATGGTCATGTTCATTCATTAAGTTCAGACGTGTTTAAATTTCGCTCTGCTAATTTATTTCCATTTAATTTTGTTTTCTGCCTAATTGCAATAATTCGCACAACCTCTTTCTCGGTCATCGCCTTTTCTTGTGTTTTGCTGACTCGGTTTGTTTATTAAAGTGAAATTTACAACTAACCCAATTCTCATTCACCGCCTTTTGTGTTTTTAAATTTCTCAACTGACCTACCCTAACTCAATCATCGTCATCATGTCTGAATTATGTGGAAGTGTGAATTGCTCCCTAACAAGTGACCTAAATGCTGTTATGGTGATCTGCAGTGGTCTTTGTAGCAAGTCATTCCATGTCCTTTGCATTGGCTTGAGTAAAAGATCCATCGCGTACCTAAAAGATTTTAAAAACAACTTTTTGCTTTACTGTGATGAGTTATATTACTTGCTATTAAGTGTCTCAGTGATTCGGTCAGTAACTTTGCGGCAGAAAACAAACATGCCTTGAAATCAATGCAAAACCAATTTACAAAATATGATGACCTTCTCAAATCAGTTGAAGATTTGTCAATTTCACTCGAGCAATCTGCAATCTATAACAAGACTCAATTTAGAAACTTATCCATGCAGTTGGCTCAAAACAGTGACTTAATAAAACGAAATGACAAACATGACTTTAGTGAAGATTCAAAAAATTTTCTATCCCATAGTGTTAAATCAATAATAAAATCTTACATCCCCACAATAACAGACTCTTTAAGTTCTCTACGGTCTTCCCTCGATTTTCATCTTCAAAGAACATCCAGAAGCAGCGTTCCCTCTCCGCCTAATAATGATCAGTTGCTCATAAACATCATGTGCCAAATAAGCGATTTAAGCAACGAGATAACCGAATCACGCGCGCTGTTAATCGAAATTGCTGATCACATCCGGATAACTTCCAGTAAAATCGAAGATATACCGGTGCAATTCCAGCCCCCACCGACTGCATCATACAACACCTCGCTTCTTACTGAGATGCTTGAATCTGCAATTATGGAACCACCAGTAACTCCTGGATCGTCTTCTCCTCCACCACAACCCTCTTCGGTAAACGATGCTACTACACCAACTCCTGAACCCACAATCTCAAGATTCGGAATCTTATGGACACTTTCGGAGTGGAACACGAGAATAAAAAAGTTGAACAATTTCAACAAAGCTGAGTCAGTTGCCTTTTTAATAAGAGGTACTCTCCTCGATCGAAACAGGCTAACTAGTCTCTTCAAATCTAAATTTAAAATAGATGTCAGCAACTGCCGTAAGATCTCCACCAACACCTTCAAGGTAAGCATCCCGTCAAAATATGAATGGATGTTTATCAACCCTGCTTCCGACGTCATCAATCTGGGTGGATTAACTATGGAAAAAATTAAACCGAATAGAGGAAACAACAAACATCGCAAGGATACTACCTTTACCTAAAAATCCACTAAATCGAAAAAATGTTAATTTTAAGTCTAATCCCATACCGAAGCCTAACTCTTCCAAAAAAAACCCAACTCCTAACAAACAAACTCCTGATGCAAATTGGAGTTTTAAAGTTGGGACATTTCCTGTCTTCACTCCTCCTTCAATTCATACTGCCAATCGCGTATATACTAAACGTTCTTCCACCGCGTCCAACTCAATTCCTAAGCGCGTATCTTTCAATCTAGATCCTCCTCCCAGTCATTTACAAAACCCAACATCTTCTCATTCCCCTCATACAAAAACGGCATACCCCAACTTTATTCACTCCCATATTTTAAATCCCTCCTCATGTTCTAAGCTAGACTCCCACCCTAATACCACACCACCTTCTATTTTAGACCCCATTCTTCCTCCAAAGGCAAAGTTAACCAAGCACCTTATCGATTCTGGGGAAGATGGCCGATATGTTCTCTCTCGTTTAAGAGACCGCAGATTATATGATAATGTTCGCTTATATCTCGCCTACCTACATGATAAGCCTGACTCTGTCTGTATCGACGGTATAACGAAAACCAATGCAATGGTTTCCATTCTGCAAGAAGGCCTCCCCACTAATCATAATGATCTGCGGCAACTTTTTATACGTTTTCATGAGCAGTTAGATATGACTCCTGATGACGTGGCTAATGATCTCTCTTCTTTCGCGTCTCATGTCAGCTCCAAACGGATACTACACCTCCAGAGAACACGGTCTAGTTTCAAAAACTACCATCGCTCCTAACCCACCACTCAATTCTTTGCCGAAGCCTCCCAAATATCTGTCCCTGTATTATCAAAACGTAAGAGGATTACGAACTAAGATTTCTGCTATATATCTTAATTCGCAGATTCTGCCATACGACATCTTTGCCCTCACAGAAACCAATCTCACCCCTGATACTCGTATTAAGAATAATGAATTATTTTCCCAAGACTTCGATTTACACCGTGACGATGGTCTAGATAAAGAGGAGAATTTATATGGCCGTGGTGTACTTCTAGCTATACACTCTCGTCTCGAGTCTAGATCCTTTAAAAAATCGTTCACTGCATTCTTCGAATTCGTTTGCGCTAGAATTCCTATTTGCAAACGCAACCTATATATTTGTTGCTGCTATATTCGCCCCTCTCAACCAATTCAAGGTTACCAGCTAGCTGTTAATGCAATCGAATGCATTTTTTATGCTGCTGATCCCAATGACGTTGTTATTGTTTTAGATGATTTTAATCTACCTAAGCCTCTATTGACTCAGACTGATCAGTCCTACTATAGTGCAACAAATCCTACCTCTGATAAAGAGAATCTTTTCATTGACTGCCTAACTGACTCTGGTCTATATCAATTAAGTGGTGTCACCAATAACATCGGCAGACAACTCTACCTAGTCTTCGCCACTGATACAGATAACTGCGTCGTTTTAGAAAGTAAACATCTGCTTTCTAAGTTGGATAGTTACCACCCTCCTCTTTCTCTTACGCTGACATATGACAATGGTCATAATCTCGTTTCCTATGAATATTCTTACAGTTTTAATTTTCATAGGGCTAACTACGCCAAACTGAACAACCTCCTCAGTATGGTCAATTTTAACTTTCTCTACAATAACCCTAACCTTACGGTTAACGATGCTCTTGCATCCTTTTATACCGAAATTTTAAAATGTCTCTCCCAATCTGTGCCTTTTTTACCCAAAAGGAATCCCTCATCGTCACCACCCTGGTATAATAAAGAGCTGCGATCTCTTCGTAACAAGAGAAATAAGCTCTGGTATTCTTACTTAAAATCGCGTTCCGACACCGATTTCTTCTACTACCAGTCTGCCCAAATTAACTTCTCTGTACTTTGCCAAACTCTCTATAACAACTATTTAAACCGAAGGGACCACACACTCATTTCCGACCCCAAAAGATTCTTTCAGTTCATCAAAACTAAAAGCAAATCGGATAACTATCCATCATCCCTAAATTTTCTTGATAGGTCCTCGGGCGATCCCCAAATTATTGCAAATCTCTTCGCAATTTTTTTTGGCCAAGCGTTCGCCATCCATTCCCAAGAGCCAGACCATTCTTACTTTTCCTACTTAAACAGCTGCCCACAAACAACTTTGGAATCGGTGTCTATAACTTTAGAGCAAGTTAGAGATAAAATAATAAAACTCAAAGATGATTATTCTGCTGGCCCTGATGATCTTCCCCCTATATTTTTAAAGAAATGTCAAATGCATCTAGCCCAACCTCTTACAGCTCTCTTTCAGCTTTCTATCACCCAGGGATTATTTCCATCAACCTGGAAAAGGTCGTTTATTATTCCCCTACATAAAAAAGGTAGAAAAGACGATATTTCCAACTATCGACCAATTGCTAAGTTGTCCTGCATACCTAAGCTTTTTGAGAGCATTATCTATGACATAATGCTTTTCCATTGTAAATCTATTGTTTCCCTAAACCAGCACGGATTTTTCAAAGGCAGATCTACGACCACCAACTTAACGGAATTCGTATCAAGCACTTTATGTGCACTGGAATCTGGAAATGAAATTGATGTGATTGCCACCGATTTCAGCAAAGCCTTTGATAGAATTGCTCATGATATAATCCTTCTAAAATTAAAGGCTCTTGGTTTCCAGATAAACTTTATAACTTGGGTTCAATCCTATTTAAATGAACGATTTTACTATGTTCTATTTAGGTCCATGGTTTCTAACCCAATTAAAGCCTCCTCTGGTGTACCCCAAGGCAGCCACCTTGGTCCCTTATTATTTATTCTGACCATTAATGATGTTGCTTGTATCATTAAAAATTCATACATATCTGTTTACGCAGATTATATGAAAATATTTAGATATATATCATCTTCCTCAGACAGCCTACTTCTGCAGCAAGATCTAGACAGGTTTTGTACTTGGTGTCAGAAGAATTTTCTTGAGCTTAACCTCAATAAGTGTCAGGCTATAACTTATACCCGTAAACGACTCCCTACTTCACCTCGTTGCTATCTAATCTTTAATCTGCCTGTTCCCTTAGTGAATGAGTTGCGTGATTTAGGTGTTATCTGCGACAAGGAACTCAATTTCCGTTCTCATATTGATAGTATAATAAAAAAAAGCCAACTCTGCCCTTGGTTTTATCAAGCGCTGGTCTAAGGAGTTTTCCAATTCTTATGTTACCAAATCTCTTTACATAACCTTTGTTAGGCCTCTTCTGGAATATGCCAGCCAAGTTTGGTCACCCTACTACAGAACTCACATCCTCCGGATAGAAGCTGTTCAACGCAGGTTTTTACGCTTTGCTTTACGTGGTCTTCCCTGGGATGATAGCCAATACTTACCAGCTTACACTAACCGGCTGAAACTTATAAATCTACAACCCCTTTCTATACGCCGAAAATTTGCCGACATTCTCTTTATTCATCAAATTTTAGTAGGTAATATCGACTGTCCTTCCTTACTTCAAATTATTTCTTTTAACACCAATCCCCGCAATCTTAGGTCTGTGCCACTTTTCCGGCTCAATCTTCACAGAACGAATTACGGACACCTGGAGCCAATGTCTAGGATGCTTTGCGAAATTAACGATGTACTGCCTCTCTTCGACTACCATCTCAGCAAACTCTCCCTCAAGAACATACTCATTTCCACCTATGCCTCACGTCCTTATTTTCTTTAACCGCTCCCACCCTTTAGTTTTTAAGTGAAAATGTTAGTTTTAAGTATATGTTTGCTTGCAATAAGCTTAATAAATCTGTCCGGGATTGACCCGAGCCGCAAAATCAAAATCAAAAATCAAAATCATACCACATGCTTTAAAGTTGAAACTGTAAATCACTTTAAATATCTTTGAGTGACAATTGATCGAAATTTGAATTGGTCCGAACACATTTCAATCTTAAAGCAATATCTCCTTTCTACCATTCGATGCTTCTATCGCATCAACAAGTTTTGCTCCAGCGATATTTTAAAAACCATTTATTTTGCGATTTTCCACTCAAAGCTGCAATATGGCATAAGCTGTTGGGGGGGTAACTACTTAAATAAAATGCAGCAGTTGAACATACTGCAAAAGTGTGCCATAAGGAAAGTCTGTAAGTTCACTCGTAGAGCCCATTCTTTTGAACTTTTTAGGCTAATGGGAATTCTACCAGTGAGGCATACAGAGTCCAATCTCTGACGCTTATAGCTTGCGTAGGAATCTACTTTCTATAATTCGTATCCCTGCCTTTTGTACCACTAACTTCAGGAACTCGTACAGTGTTTTATCATGTAAATAAACTGTTAAACAGTCTCCCTGCAGAAATACGATCCATTAGATCTTTATTCGCCTTCTTAAACAAAGTAAAACTGTGGCTTCTGGATTTCGATCATGATGAAATTGAAATTTTGGTTCGCTATACTGTGTAATATTTAAATTGTTCAAATCTTTTATTTTTCTATGTATGCATTCGTTTGTTTTTGCATCCTATAGTAATTTTTCTTTTTTTGGTCTCTTTGGTTTTGAATTTTAGTTTTCTTTTTTAATATGTCCACCCCCACAACATAAATAACTATTTGAAGTGGCATTACCACTATTCTTTTATAATATCGAATGCCACTAACTATTCTTTATATTATATCTGGAATTACTAATACCATTGTGATAGAGAATATTGAATAAAAAAAAATAAATAAAAACACACAAGATGTCCTGTGCAACCTCGAATTAGTTGAGTTAGATTATGTTCTTCTGTGTTATTTTTAGGACTCCTTCAAATGCATCGATTACAAGGCTAATAAACTCTCATCTTTTCATCCCCTCCATCTATCTTTTTAACAGATTTGCATTTTTGGAACGATAGCAAACATTCTCAACATCATTGTGCTAACGAAAAAGGACATGGCCAAGGCACCAATTAACAAAATCCTCAAATGGCTAGCGGTGGCCGATATGTTTGTCATGATCGAGTACATCCCGTTTGCAACGTACATGTATGTCGTGTCGCCTGGTAAGTACATCAATCCCTCTTACTTTCAATAAGTATGTTATTAGTGCAAGCTTTTTATTTCGTTTCTTCTTCTTAAATTTTACCCTCAGGAGAAAAGGACTTCCGGTACGCGTGGGCTGTATATTTACTATTTCACATGCACTTTACACAAATCCTTCACACAATATCGATTGGTCTGACAGTTACATTGGCTATTTGGCGTTATGTCGCTATAAGGTAAGGTCTGGCATTCTGAGAAGTCATTAGCTACGTTAAAGGATGGCAAATACGAATAAATATCCTTGTGCGCTTGATTTGCTCTTTGGATTTGTTTATTTTCTTCTTTTTTTTTTCTAATTCAATGTCGTCGTGAGTATTCGATTTCTCTCAGCGATTTACTCAGTTTGATGTTTTCTTTTCCTTTTTCAAATTCATTTTGTTGTACGAGTAAGTCCTGTGAAACGTACTAATAAATGCTATTTTTTCTTTTTTCTAATTTTCTCTGTTTTTGTGTTTGTTTATTGTAGACACCCGCATGGAGCGTGTGCCACGTTCCTGTTATCACACTGCTGTGAGTCTATCCTGTTGTCGTTCATCATTTCGCCGATTCTCTGCTTCCCCACGTATTTTGTATTCAAGGTGAAAGAACGACATTTCTCCGATAGAGAAGAGACCGTTTATCATGTTGACGCTGCTGAAGATACGAACCTGTACAGGTAAGTTCATTCCATCATTCCAACATATGTATCTTGCCAAGGATACAAGAGTGCCTCCACTTGTTGTTTGAAATGAGAGGTAGCAAACGTGTTTCAAATGTCTTAACGTATACAACCTGTGCGGTGACTTTAATTTTGAAATAAGGTGACAGAGTGGGCGCTGATGGGGAGGTGAAGGTGAAATAATGTCTAACTATCGCTCAGAAGATGGTTAGGTTGTAACTAATTATATTTCCTTCCTATTAAACAGGGACCCTTCCAGGGTAATGGGTATAACATCACAAGGGAGAATGTTAATTTACGGTATGAAAGTGATGTAGGTCTTGGACAAGATGTGAACCAAGGTAATTGTGTTTTTTTTTTCCTTTTACTTTCGAGACTCCGGAAGTTTTTGCAGATATTGAGACTAAGTGGAATAGATATGAAACGAGAATGTAGGTTTTGATGTACGAGTATGGTAGGTAGGTAGACGTAAATAGATAATTGACCGTAGACAGAAGACAAGCCACTATTCAAGTCACTTCCTCGCGAGTTCGTCCTCTGGTTCATTTCCTGAGATATCCATATAACGTGGTACTATATTGTATTTGGACACCTTTTTCAGATATCTCCTACTTTTACTGTCTAGGCCTGATCTTATTACTGCGGAGTTCAAAGACTTAAATGATGCTATATACAGTACACAGTAATAGTCTTGGCGGAATAATTGACCTTTGGAATGGTCTTTGCAGCCTGTACAATGACTGTGAACTCATCTTAGAAGACACTACAGTCGTTGATAATTCTAAAAGAACTATAGTGTTTCGCAGTGGACTTCAACTACCGTGCCGATATCAATCTTGAATCCGTTGGTAATGACAGCTCATTTTTCTCATTGGTACTCACCAGATTTTTCCGATCCGTTCTGTTGGGAATTCTGACAATGGACTCCCCGACAATAGGAGGTATGAGATAGATAATCACTTTTCATAGCAGTGGTGACCAGAATCGCTCGTTCCTTAGTCTATGTGCGATTTTAACTGCCGCATTGTTGTAGTGCAGTATCTAAAGGGATGAGGCATGGTCTCCATCGTTTCTATGGCGTTGTTCCCTACATTTAAAGCGCAGACCTTTGGTCTTTACAATGTAGGTGATTGGATGCTCCTTTGCCTGGAGCATAATGTTCATTCTCATCGATCAACACGAGCCTGTATAGTCGAGGTATTTTGACGTCTGGCCTATATCCGTAACTCATAGAGTTCCCAAATGTATCTCTACGCCTATTCATCCTGTTCGAAGAAGAATTTTTGTCCCAATAGTATTCAATATTTAGGTTAGGTATTTACTCTGAATTCAATATTCACTCTGAATTCTTTCTTAGTGCCTTGCTTCATAAAGCATAGATGGCAGGATCGGTACTTTCTTAGGAGTTTTGATCCCAGTTCCTTTTCCAAACTACCGTGTCATTCCTGTATTTTAATTTTACTTCGAAATATATTCGTATGAACTACTAAACTAGTTCGAATTCAACAGACTACCCAGACAAAGAACTAGTCCAAGCAAGCTCCTCTTAATCTTTCTTTCAGTCTTTCGAAGGAGGATGAGCAATCGCTTGAGTGATAAACTGCCTACAGTACCAGCATCTACTACGTCGACGCCGAGTACCAGCATATTCAAGACGTCGGAAAGTATTCGTTTGGTCTACCTGCAACCGGGAGAGTTCCGTCATTTGTAGTTGTGCTCATAAGAAATTCAAATATCAATGGAAGCCCTAACCGAGGACGCAGGCAGACCTAACGTAGCTGAAAACTCCTCTCTGAGGCTTGCATAGCAAGTTCATCGATGGTTTCATTTCCTGTCAACACATTGTGACCTGTAACCCAAACAAGGGCTCTGTAAATTTAGTCTTCCGACTGCGTTGACTGAGATCTTGCATTCTCGAACTAGCTTGGAAGTCGTAAGAAGGCTCAGAAAGGCTGTAGCTTCAAATTTTTTTTTTTTTATAATTTACGCGCGCCTAAGGGGTTAGATACCCTTTTACTGTTGCCATGGCGCGGGCGGAAAGATAGAAGGAGGAGAAAGGAAAATTGTTTTTGTAGTGGTTTGAAACTCAGGTGTGTTTGGTTTCTATGTTTGCTCTCCAGGGGTGGGAGTCCGAATAGGACGGAGAATTTTTTTCTCCACTCAGAGTGATTCGAGGTATATCACAGTATTTTTCTTTTCTGTGCTTGAAACTCTACAACAGCCAAATCTACGTGTCAGTGTTATGCCTTCACACGCAGAATTTTTCTGTCTGAGTTCCAATTACACAATGAAAAACTGACTTGCCATGGGCAGGATTCGAACCTGGACCATCCGAGTGAGAAGCGTTTGCTACTACCACTACACCACGGCCACCCCATGCAAAAACTTCGCCCCTTCACAATACGAGCACAGTTTATTTCCATCAGGATGGCATATGTTATCCTCCAGAAAAACACCAGCACCGCATCATCTATCGATTTTGGAGCCATCCGTGAAGCCACCCGACTGCATTCCTTTCCTGGCTAAGAATCTGGCCGAAACCAGTCTAGGGCACAGGGAAAGTTGATTTCGTATTTTATCCGCAGCAGGGGTTCTGGTGTCATTCCATCACGCGGAATATCCATAAGATCAGGGTCGAAAGACAGTCGGCGCCCTAAGTTATCAAAGCTTGTTGTACTTAAGACCAGTTCTTTTTAAATGGAAGATGGCTTTGAAAGTGCAGCCCATGATATGAATATCAAGGGGAGGGATGCGTCTAGAGCAGAGTCAGGCACGCTAGGGAAATCCCCCATACGGTCGAGACAGACCGTTCTTTATAGTCTGGTGAGAACAGCAATGACGTATTTTGTTGAGAGCTTATTCCATCTGATAACCGAAGGATAGGATATAATTAGCCTTATCATAGCTATGTACATCCAAAGGGCTCTCGTCGATGAGTGGCCCCATGTTCTGCCGACAGCTCCTTTGCACTGTCAGAAGGCCGACAGTCCATAGAAGTTTGCTATCCAGGATGTCACCCAAATATTTAGGTCCTTTGGAGAATTGGATGGTGATGCCTTTAAGCGCTAGATGAGTCAGACCACTCAGCTTCCTCCTTCTCGTATAGAGAACAACCTCAGTTTAGAGAGGATTAACTGAAAACCCGCTTCTAGTGCACCAGTCGACGATCATGTCTAGGGCTGCCTGCGCTTTAGAATAGTTCCTTGTTGAAATCTCTTGCCAAAATAAATTGTTTAAGCGCTGCTGTTGATCCATATGTTAAAGTTGCCCAGATAAGACGAAGAGTGCGGGTTGAACCTAGGCCTTAACTAACAAGGCTCTCCAGTTAGGGCAGTCTAGAGCTAAGTGCCTCAAGTTGAGCATTCTAAGCAAACTTGTATGCACCACCTAAGGCTTTCCTCTACAGCGTTATTCCTGCTAGTCAGATTCAAGGTCTCTGCGGCTCGGAACATTGGCGCCCTCTCGCTCTACATGTTCTAGCCATCTCAAACGACTGATGCGCAGTTTTCTGACTATGTCAATATCGCCGTATAGCTTGTACAATTTGTTGAACCTCCTTCTCGAAAGCCCGTCTGTGCGAACGGAACTAAATATTTTACGAAGAATTTTTCTCTCGATACGTTCGGAGATATCTTTATCTGATTTAAATAAAATCCATGCTACAGCACAATAAGGAAGAACCAATATCATCAAAGTCTTACAAAAGTGCCCTTAGTTGTTCGAAATAGGGCTTTGCTACTCAATAGTCTTTTTAGCCCACAGAAACAGCGATGTGCAGCTTGTTGGCAGAATTGATAGCAGAGCCGAGGTACACATCTATCAGCTATCAAAAGACACGTTCTGTCAATTCCTCGATGTTGTGTGTACCTTCTTTTTGACAGCATACCCTTGGTTTTGCCTCATTTACCTCTAAAACCACTTTGACAGCTACGTTTCAATACTAGCAAACGCACCAGTAATAGCCCTCTGAGTACTGACAATTAAGTCAAAATCATCAGCGTGCGCTAACAGTTGCACAAACTTTTGAAACTGGTATTGGCTTGATGAGTTCCACACAATTCTTTCAAGTATGATGTAAAAGAATTTGTATGACGGCACATCACATTGTCTAACACCTCATTTGTCAACGAAGGTCTCAGTTAAGTCGTTATAGACCTTGACGAAGCAGATGGCATTCTCTATCGTCATTCTCAAGGAGCGAGGCTAGTTCTTGTTTCGGAACTTTGTTAGTTTTTTTTCCGTGGTAGAGAAGTTATAACGATGTACAACTCCCAATATGGAGCGTCAGGCCCTCAGTTTTAACTCCAAGAACAAAGTACCTTCTTTATTTTGCGAGACCCTGCCGAAGCGTTGAAATTTCTTTATTGAGTTGAGCTTCAAGTGTGTCGACGTAGCCCAAATGAAATCACCTTTGATTTCATCGAGGGGAACTTCTTCTAAGGACCTCTTATTAAACATCTGAGGGCAATTGTCCAACCGGTCAGCAAGAGATGCCTCGTCTGCTTCATGCGTGCTAAAGTTCACCCGGCTGAGCTTCCGTTGTTCCGATTGATCAACGTTCATGGTTGATTTACTATTCGATAGCTCTCAAGCAGGCAGAACATTGGTTTGATGACGCGGATTTGCCCACTACACCAATCTGCTAGGGGAGTTTTAATTCCACTCCATCTGGGAAGATAATTTGCTAACGAGCTTATAGTATCGCTGTTCTTATCATCTAATCTAATCAAGTAAACGTGTTCATATCGTGTCTATTACTTGTTTGTATCATTGTCTATCACTTGAGGGTAAAATAAATCGAATTGATGTGGACATCGCATTCAGAGTCCTTCCTACTTTTGTAACATCTAGCAAGGATTTATGTCTCTGTCATTGCATCAACCAGGTCTGCAAATTGTGGAATAATACTTTTCATTTTTGTTGACAAAAAAGCAGCTCTGAGAAGGGTTGCTTATTGTCACATATATTTAATATATTTAATTACATAAGTATTAGTGTCAAGGTCACATACCCCTGCAGATTTCTACACGTATATATTTCTGAATTAAGTGATTCTTCACTTGGCACAAGTGACCAATTTCAAGATTCGAAACCTCTTCAATTCACATCATCACAAAACGTGAATAAACATAATTAAAGGCGAAAACCAATAAAAATGAAATGTCCTCTTCCATTCTCGTATCTGTCAATAAAAAAAAAATAGATAAAACCACCCACAGGACATCTTTATTTTCTCCGAAAAGAAATCACAAACTCGGCCTGGCGTCTCTCCAGAACATTCTTTCCTGAAAAGAGGACCAACAATGTGTTTTAGTGTCTCATTGACATTTTATTCTGCCTTCCGTCAGTCATCACATCCAAACAAATTCATTCTCGAAGAACGATGATAACAAAACCGTCCATCATTGTGGGCTCCTTTTTAGAATCTCGGATTGTCAATTTGAATATTTGTGGCCATGTTGTAGGTCTTCCGGGTAATTTCAATTGTGGAAGGTGGAATTCTTCAATTGCACGTTATGCATCCCCATTTGTACGTAATTGATATTTAATTAGATGAGGTGGTTATATGATACGAGTAGATACAAGGGATAGCGGTCACATTGATTCGCATGATATTTGGGCTAATATTACTTGTCAAATATCTAAAGGAAATTCCAGCCATGAGAGCGGTCAGAATTATTTCGTAATTAGATTAATTTTGGAATGGAATCGAATTTGACAGAGATATGTAATCGTATCTGAGATGTCCTGGGAACTCAGGTTCATTCCTATATCCGTTCCCAGAATACGTGTTGATACGTCGGTACAAGAAACCACATTCAATACAATGTGGGTCCCCAAATTGTGTGATATGTAGGAAACTAAATTATGTGAGATTTACTTAAGGAATTCAGAACATCATGTTGCCATCAAGTGGGGATCCGTCTTTCTCTTTTCTTCTTCTATTAACCGCTGAAATACATATGTAATTGCATCTTATGCTACATTTTTTTCATACATATCTGCATTGTTGCTGCGCTGCGTGTAGGGTTGGATACGTAAAAGGACCTTAGAACCATTTTATAGGTCGCTCTATTTTGAATCACCCAGAGTGGTAGGTAGGAGATACATACATATGTAGTTTGTTAGAACCATCCACCAGAGTTTATGAAAAGGATTAGTTCTGCGATACTTTTGCTAGATAACTCCTTAAGGTCATTCAAAGAGTGTGTACACGAAACAGGGGTTCCAATTAAAATCCAAATTCAAACTTTATTCAAAATTATGGAAAGAAGCTTTAAGGCCAAATTTGTACATTCAGATCGCGCGATGCTACAAAAACCAACTGCCCATTTTTCCTTCTTCACAAACAGGAAAAAACCTAATTGTCTGGTCAGTAAAAATGAAAAGAAGAACAATAATTTAGCTAATAAATGTGCAACCAGTACTACCGATGGAATCACAAATATCCTGTGTGGCTGGACGAGTACGTTCAGTACGCTCCAGTATCCTGCATATCTTCATTTACCTACCCAGCGAATATTTAATGTTGACGGCTCTAAAAAGGGCTGGGTAATTCAACCAATTCGCCATGGAGTCGCTGTTAGATTTTCGCTTCAGATGATAACGACATTACCTATAAAGATGTCAACCGTTGACTCATGCGACTTAAGGAACGATCAGACGGTTATCCAAACTTATCATCCGAATGACATGTTGACATCAGAGAACTTTTGTAATTCGGTTGTCATCTGCATGTCATCTGCGAGCGTGTCATCCGTTCGGTCAACGCTTGCTTTGTCATCCGGTTGACTTGCCTGGATGACATAGCCGGATGACAGGTGACCAGACGAGATGACACTAATGACACTAATGACAATTTGTAATTAGTTGTTTGTGAAAAACGAGAACGTCAAAAAAAGCTTTGTTCAGTGAGTACAATCTTTCCTTTTCAGTGAGCAAAATTTCTGTTCGAATCTGCTCTGCTCTGTGTTCAGTGAGGCTGTTCCAATCTGTTCGGAACCGAAAATCTTACACCGACTTTCGAAGTAGAACACAATTGTGAAAAGTGTCAAAATCAGCTGTGATTTTGAATTGTGTCATTTGTTAACTGCAATTTGCGATTTTGTGAAATTGTGATTTGTGATTTTTTTTAAAGATATTTAAATATAGAACACGTTGAGATAAAATCGGAGAAAGGATAATCTGTTCTTGTAAAGTGTCCACCAAACACTCGGCAAAATTTAGAAAATAGTAAGTAAAATGGTAGAAAGATATTTAATCTTAATTAATGGTTATTCTTTAAGATCAAGAGTTTTGCCAACAAATTTTCGACCAATCTGTTGGATATGAGCAAGAGGAAAAGCTAAAAGCTATATGGCTTGAGAAGGACTGCCAATTGCTAATAACCCTCTACAAAGAAATTCGCCCAAAGCTAGGGAAACAATTTGAAGTCAAAACTAAACGCAACCTTTGGGAGCAAATTGCTGAACGAATGACGCAACATGGTTGCTCTTTCACCCCCTATCAAATTGAAGGATTCTAGTAAGATGCTTTCAAAAAAACTAATCCACAATAATAAAACAGGAAACGATAGAGCTGCATGTACATATGAAAGGTACAATATTTGTAATTTTTGTAATTTGTAATTTCTTTTATTTGAATTCATTGTTCATGTAAGATCAGTGTACAATACACATCTTTTATAAAAGAACAAGCTTATATCTATTATATTTATTTAAAAAACAAAAAATGAATTTAAATAACAAAATAAAATAAAATAAAATGATGAAAACATTAATTCATACATTTGAAATTTTTTAAATGTTTGTGCAAAAAGAAAGAAGAAATAGGAAAGAGGAAAGAGGAAAGAAAGAAAAAAACAGAAAATAGACAGACGGAAAGACAAATCTATTAGGAATTATTTCTATAATATTGAAACAATTTTTTACTGAAGGTGGTTCTGTTGATCGTGCGCTTAATTTCAATGGGTAATAGATTCCAATGACGAATCGCATTAACAAAAAACTGACGAGAGGTATTGACATATTTGCATCGTGGAACAATTAATTGATGAGTTCTTTGATTCCGCGCAAATTGAACTTTTTCGTATAGATATTCCGGCTCTTTTGTCGTTATAATTTTGTGTAATGACAGCACAGTACGATATTTCATAAAAGTATCTAATGAGCACCCTACAATCTTATTTGTATAGGAGGAGATGTGGTCATATCGCCCAACGCCAAAAATATACCTCGCACAGCTATTAAAAGCAACATTCAGTTTTCTTTTTGCCTCATAGTTCATATCTGAGAAAATTTCGCACCCATACAACAAAATGGGTAATATATAGGACTTAACAAGCTTCAGCTTTACGTTGGTTGGAAGGTAGTTGGAAGTTGGGCTAAGTCCTCTCAGAGCTCCGTAAATTTTTGATGCAATTCTATTTATGTGAGTATTCCAGCTTAAGTTGTGGCTCAGATGAACCCCAAGGTTTTTAAAATTATCTACATACTCAATTGGAGTTTGATTTATGTAGAGTGGTGGAACCATTTGTCTAGCTCGGCCGATATTAACAACCATGGCTTTAGTCTTTTTAGGGTTAAGGCTGAGTTTATTATCGATTGCCCATTTACAAATTTCAGTTAGTTGCGCGCTTAAGTTCTGTACTGCTTGCTTTATTTGAGATTTCGGGAAAAATGAATAAATCTGGACATCATCTGCATATATGTGGCGTTCGCAGTTTACAAGTCGGTCAGCTAAGTCATTTATATAGCAAGTAAAAAGAAGGGGCCCTAGTACGGATCCTTGGGGCACACCAGATGGAACAAGAAAACAAGATGAACATTTGTCTTCATGCGACACGTACTGTGAACGATGACATAAATATGACGTTACTAAGTTACACAAAGAGCTATCAAACAGAAACTGCGTTCTTAGTTTTTCAATTAATATTTGATGATCTACGCCATCAAACGCTTTTGAAAAATCCAAAAAAACTATTAGAGCCAGCATTTTACGGTCCAAGCCCCCACGTAAATCTTCGCAAACTTTGAGCAGAGCTGTTGTGCAATTATGCTTTGCACGAAATCCCGATTGAAATTTAGTGATAATGTTTCTATCGCTTAAATATTTTTTTATTTAATTGCTTGCAATTGTCTCGAAGGCTTTACTCAGAAACGGGAGAATTGCAATAGGACGGTATTCAGTTTCATCTTGAGACGACGAAGGCTTTGGCATCGGTAACACTTTGGCAGTTTTCCAACAGTCGGGGAAGCTGGAAGTAGTTAAAATTGTATTGAAAATATAGGTTGTTTGGAAAAGGATGACAGGTAGCAAAATTTTTACGAACTTTGGCTCAATGTTGTCTGAGCCTACTGCATTTGATTTTATGCTTAAAATTGTTCTACCAACATCAACTTCATCGACGCAAGATAATGAAAATATACCCTCGTTCCTGGATCGAATTGCAAGCACCCTATGACGAGCTGAGTTTTGTGAGTCGCAGGCAGATACAAATTTAGCATTAAGTTCATTCAGATCAATATTGTTTGGAAGTGCCGGCTTTGCTGCAGACAATCCGAGTGAGCGAACTTTTTTCCAAAAATCAGAACTTGAACTAGTTGAACTAAATTTGTTAAAGTAGAATTCTTTCTTGTTTCTTCTAATTAGAGAAGTTACTGCATTGCGAGCAGCTTTAAACTCTTTGTGAATTGGAAGACATTTGTAACGTCTCCATCTGGAGTATAAGTCATTCCGGACTTTCATTAAATGAAAAACCTCATGCGTCAACCAAGGTGAACCACAACTCTTAATTCTTTTTTTCATCACTGGCACATGTTTTTTGAAAAGAGACGAAATGCTTTTATTGAAAAACTCAATTTGAAGGCCCGTATCGTTTGTTGTATATATTGGCAGCCAATTTATATTTTTGCAATCATTAAAAAGCGCTTCCAAATTGATTTTAGAATATTCAAATAATTCAAAAAAATCGTCGTTTTTAGGTGTTGGATGTGCGTTTATAGTAAGGAAAAGCATATCGTGATGCGAGAAAGCCGGGGCAAGAAGCTGATCGTAATGTAATAAAAAACTTGGTTCAGACAATAACGCAATATCGATTAACGACGGTGTTTTGTTGGGTGCAAAATGCGTAGGTTGGGTGCAATTACAAAAGTGTAAATCGAGGGATTGAATCATTTCTTTGAGTGTCCTATTTTCATTACCTAAGATGTTAAGGTTAAAATCACCGCACACTACAATTTTTGAATATAGGGGGGAGAGTTCTTCAAGCGCATCCCTTATCAGTATATAGTTAGCAATATCAGGGGCCATGTATACACACCCAAGTAGAAAAGTTTTATTAACACTTCTAATTTCAATGAAAACGTACTCTATAAACTCGGATGGTGATGATTCTTTAACAACGTGGAACTTATGCCACTTTTTTATATAAATTCCAACACCCCCACCACCTTTACGGTACCTGTTACCTCGAATAAGATTCATATTGCCGACTTTGACTAGGTTAGACTTCATCTCATGATCAAACCAAGTTTCAGTAACACAAACAACATCAACCATACTATCACTGAACAAATAACGGAACTCATCTACTTTGTTATTCAAACTTTGCTCATTTAAGCAACATATGTTAAGACCCTTTTTTTGTTTGCAGAGAATATTAATCAAAACTTTGGCGTCGTCAGTGGAACTACCCCATTACATTTATTTATTTAACGCAAAAACAAAAACAACGGCCGCAACGAGCAACACAAACACCTTTAAAAAATGAGCGATGTAAATAAATAAATGTAAACAAAAAACTAATTCTTAATAGATTTGAAGTCAGAAATAAACGTAGAAAGAAATAAGAAGGAAAGAAGAAAGACGGTGAGAAAGGAGAAGGAAAGAAGAAAGAAGGAAAAATGCATACTGAGGAAAAGAAAGAACAAATTGTTTTGCACAAAGAAAAAACGAAAAGAGAAGAAATTGCATTACATTGTTTTTGTATTACATTCATTATTGATGACATCTTCCTTCACTGCACGTGCTGTACGCTTGCTGAACTGGTCGCTGCTTGATGTCGCGCGGCGATGGTGGTGAGAGCGTCTTCGTCATTGACTATGATGCTTCTTCCATTCCTCTCCTTTCTCACTAAAACGTTGCCATTTCTCGTTGAGACGGAGAAAAGCTGCTTGCTGTGTTTAAGTCGTGTTGCTTTTTGTAGTAGCGAGCGGTTTCTCTTAGTAAGGCTTTCGTTAACATAGATTGGTGTCGACGATTCCAGACCCACTTCGTTAAGGCACAGTTGCCTTCCTTCGTTTTTCCGAAACTCAGCAATTGCCCTCAGCAGTAAATTTCTCTCATGGGTAGAGTTGAATTTAAGTATGATAGGAGGGTCATTCGTATTTTCTCTTCGCTGAGTGCGGAAAACAGCGTTTAACGTTGGAGGCTTATCAATATCAATAATTACAAATTGTCTATTCATTAATTATAAATATTAAATAACTATGTGTTAAAGGAAGCTATCGGAAATTCTGTTAGAAAGGCCAAGTATCATACTTGGGAGTTCCAATGGAAGTGGGAAATACTGATGGAAGCCGGATTGTCTTCGAGTACAGGTATTTCAGTATTTTCAGTATTTTTATTACAGTATAACAACGACATTTATAATAGACCATTCAGATCTTTAAGCTATAAATGTGATACAATTAATAAGTGATTTAAGATTAACTAAAATTATAATTCTTTCTCAATAAGGTAAACTTTAAAATTATTAACATCTGATTAAAATAAATTTGAGTACAAAGAGAGAGAGAGAAAAAAAAACAAAATTATAAGCTTTCGTGAACAATTAAAATAAAATATTTGTGTGGTGTGAAATTTATGTTCAGTATTCCTGCTAGTTGTCTGCTATATGTCGAAAGAGGGTTTCACTAAAGTTATTTGTATTATAGAGTCGTCTTATACTAAGGGGGAGTGAATTCCAAAGGCGAATAGCGTGAACGAAAAACTGGCGTTCGGTAACTTGATAAGCAACACGAGGTACAATTAAACTTAAAGATCTACTTGAATGCTAAAACCTTAGTTTATCATATAAGTATTGGGGCTGTTGGTTGATTATAATCCTGTGAAGATATTTGATTGTGCAGTAGTCAAAATATCGGTCAAGTGTGCAACCAAGAATATTTTTGGTATAAGCCGACACGTGAGTAAAACGATTTAGGCCGTATACGTATCGCACAACATTGTTAAAAGCAATGTTTAGCTTACGTCTGGCAAAGGCGCCGGTGCAACAAAAAACTTCGCAGCCGTATGTTATCAGAGGAATGAGCACGGCCTTGACCAACATGAGCTTCGTATTTACTGGTGTGAAGCTTTGATTTTTGGAGAGATTTCTAAGACATCCGTATATTTTTCCCACAACTGAGCAAACGTGGTTGTCCCAGGTTAATTTTGTATTGAACCGAATACCAAGATTTTTGGCTTTGTTTACAAATTCGATAGGTTCATTACCAAGGTATACTGAAGGAACGTTGATAAAAGATAAGGGGTTTCTATTTATGAGAAGACACTTCGTTTTTCTTGGGTTAAGCTGCATCTGGTTTTCATCTGCCCAGCAATGTATACGTTTTAGGTCATCATTAAATTTCAAAGCAGCATGATCAATAAGATCATTCTCAAAGCTTAAATAGAGCTGGATATCGTCAGCAAACATGTGAAAATTAGAACTTTTAATGCTTTTAGGAAGAGCGTTAATAAAAATTGCGAAAAGTAGGGGACCCAAAATGGATCCTTGTGGAACACCAACTGAAATTGCAATATAATCTGACACAGCATTGCTTACATGAACTGCTTGTTTTCTTTCAACCAGATAGGACCGTATGAGATTAACGGCTGATGCAGAGAAGTTATAGAAGTTCATCAATTTTGATACAAGTAGTTCATGATCAACGGTGTCAAAGGCCTTAGAAAAATCTAGGAGAGCGATAAGGGTGATTTGTTTTTTGTCTATTGCAGCTCTCACGTCGTCGTATACTTTTAGAAGCGCTGATGTGCAGCTTTGGTGTTTCCAAAATCCAGACTGGTAGGCGCAAAGAACTTGTTCTTGTTGAAGAAAACTTGATATTTCATGGTGTATAACTTTTTCAAATACTTTTGACAAATATGGAAGTATAGCGATAGGTCTATATTCAGTTGACGAGTTGCCTACTGCTTTCCTTTTTGGGATTGGTATAATCTTAGCTTGCTTCCAAGCACACGGAAAAGTGGATCTTGTTATTATATTATTGAAAATATATGTTAAAGCTGGAAGTATACAGGGTAATATTAATTTAATAAAAGTTGGATGGATGTTATCGACACCAACAGCGTTAGATTTAATTTTTAGCACAGCTCTAGCAACGTCGATTTGTTCCACTCGGCCAAATTCGAATAAGCCAGCGTGTGGTGTTTGGATATTGTTTCCATTTGGGCGGAACTTCGATTGAACTTTAGCGAATTCGTTGTTTAGTTCGTTAGGATCGACCTGGTCTACCATGGACTTCAAGTTACTACCTACTCCTAAATCACGTAAGTTTGTCCAAAGTGTTTTGGTTGGAAGTTTATGATCGAAGTGCTTAGCATAATAGCGACGTTTGGCTTCTTTAATCTTTGAGTTGACTATGTTACGTAACAACCGATAGCTGTCATAGTATTCGGGAATTCGAAATCGTTTCCATTTTTTGAATTCAGCATCACGCTGGTTTCTTAGTTCAACAATTTCAGAGGTAAACCACTTGATGTTATTATATTTGACAGCTTTCCTTTTTAGAGGAACATGTTTATCGAAGAGCTGTAAAACTACGTGATGGAGAAATTCAACTTGGGCATCGACCGATGTTTCAAAAAATACGTTATGCCAATCAAGGCAAATAAGGTCTTGTTGAAGTTGCTCCACATTAAGATTTTTAAAGTCCGTGAATGTATAGACCGATTGTTTGTTACTGGTGACTAGATTAAAAGTGGCAAAGATGAGGTCATGTTTAGAAAAAACAGGAGCGGAAACCTGGGTAAAGAACACTTCTTGACAGTCACTGGTAATAAAGATGTCCAAGAGTGTGCTGTTGGAACCAGTAAAGTACGTTGGAATGGTCGAATTTACAACATCAAGACCAAGCATTTTAATGGAATCAATAAAAAGTGACGATCTCATATTTTCAAGAATATTACAATTAAAATCACCGCACACAATAGTTCGCAAGTATAACGACGAATAATTTTCTAATAAGTCAAGGAGGGATGACAGGTCAATATTATTATAGGGTCTATAAACGACACCAAACAGGCATTTCCTTTTTTCAATTTCTATAAAATAATACTGAAAATCACTATCGGGCGGTGACTCAAACAGAGGATTTACAGTTAAACTATCACGAACATAAATAGCAACGCTACCACCGATTCTATTTTCCCTGTCAGGGCGAAAGATCTTATAACCGCACATGGAGTATGGCTCGTCACTTACCCTCGGATCAAACCACGTCTCAGATACACACACAACATCAACGCAGGAACCAACAAACAGATATCTAAATTCGTCAATTTTCCCCGATAAACTTTGTGCATTAATGTGGCATACCCTAAGGCCTTCTTGCTGTTCACAAAAGATTTTAAGAAGAACGCGCAGGTTATCATTTGAGCCATTGCCTACGGATAGATTTCCGCCAATATCACCCATTAATGGTACCAACGGAAAATTGCCCTCTCAATAAGAGACTCAAACACAAACAGAATAGTGAAAAGTGAATAGTGACATATAGAAAGGAATATATATATTATTATTCGATGGCGGCAAATGAATCCAAGTTGTGTAAATTAAACTACATTTAATTTATTTAAATTTTTAAAAACTGTCGGACTACGTCCGACTCTTTATTTATTCCGAAGAATGTGAGTGCTACTTAAGAACTAAACTAACATTAGATCAATACCTAACTCGAAGCTTTCCTAAATGTGTTGTTACTGCATGGTCAGCAATGCTATCTCAGGTATCGTTGAAGGTGTCAGCAGCGGATGTTTGCTGGTTACTCAGATATCGTTGAGAGTTTCCTCTGCTCGTGGGAACGATGACACGAGCTGCATGCATGTATCGAACTTTGGTACCGTGGGAACATGTGCATTTTGGATTTTGCACTTTTGTTGCGTTAACTCCTCCGCCCTTAAAGACGAACGTCCTCGTGAGTTGCAATTGACGACGTAAGATGAGGAATATCTTTAATACCAATAGTGGTAGTTGATGTATTACTGCTGTTTGAGATAGCTTCTCTGCTTAGATTATGGTTTTTATTATTTATTTTTCTGTAAGTAAATATAACGATGGCCGAAATAGTTATTATGAGGATGATATTCACTGATAAGTTTATCTTGTGCTTAGTTTGAAGTAGTTCTATTTTTTTCGTGCGGTTAACGTATAGGTCTTTAATCATTTCCAGGGACAGCATTTCCCCTGTTTTACTAGGTGCATATGATGGTTGCAGTATTGCCGGTAAAGGTTGGTAATGAGTAATTTCCTTAGCCAGAATTTTTCTTCCATTGATGTCGATAGTGGTATTAAAGTGTTTTATGATATAGGTACCTTGAAGCATTAAGGTTTCGTTGTTTAATAAGATTGAACCATTGAATTGATTAACCAGCAAGATACCAGGTGAAACTTCTTCTATTTCTGGAACATGTTCGTTGTTCATGATGGTACAATCAGCTTTCTGACTTTTTAGTAGTTTTGGGATACACGACGAGTTTCCTAAATTAACTAAATTATTTTCGCTACAAATTGATAAACTATTATAAGTTTTACATTTACTCGCAATGCCGTAGATATTGTTATTACATTCTAAGATAGATCCGTACTCTATTTTATTTATGACTTTCTTATTTTTGACAGGTTTTACTATTGATACATTACAGGTTTCTCTATTTGCCATTGGGAAACTTAAAATATAAATAATGTTTTTAACATTTGAGGCAATTTTTATTTCGGCAAATTCCAAGGCTTCATCTAAATTTAGAAATGGTACATTTTCAGCTTTAAGTAAAGTTTCAGTTATATTTATTTCCGAATTCGATAAGATAAATGCATTTACAATATTTGCTTTGGCCCAATGGATGGCATATGCGACATTTACTAGCTCTTCCTTAATTATATCTAACTTATATTTTATTTTCATAATTCTTTCGGTATAATTATTATTGCTTTCTGAAAAAACTCTTATTAAATTGTTTGTCGTATTGGTTAATTTTTTTAACTTGTCTATAGTCATTTTATTTATTATTACTTGATTATTATTGTTTTCTAATACATTGTTTATTCTGTCGGTAATAATTTCGTGATCGTGGTGGTCCGGGCTACCCGCGATCCATTTTCACGCACTCCCTAAGAAGTCCAATGACCTCTCAGATCTATTATTTATTCTTAATCTAGAAATATAAATTTTTAAACGGGAAATTTCAAATGTGAGGATAGGAAACAAGGGATGATTCTTTTGGACTGATGATGTTAGCAAGTCTTCCAAATTTTTAACTACTACCTCGTAGGTTTCGATCTCGATTATATGGATGATCTTAAACGACCCATTTTGTACTTTTGCACGACCAGTACTAATTTTAATAAGTTGTGAGTTGCTATAATCCAGTATCTGAGTTTCTGCTCTGCATACCGGTAGCAGTATCCTGTTAAAAGATTAATTTTTGATAAGATTTTTGTGTATAATTCTTCCTGACTTAGTTTTTACTGTTGAATTGTTATCTTGGGCTATTATTTCTTTTTTATATCTGGGTCCTAATTTATTCCCTATTCTTTTATTAATTTTGACATAAATAACTTCTCCCTCAGCATAAGTTCTAAGTTGACTTTTCTTCTTATTATGATATTGTAAATCTACTTGCTGCTTTGCCTGTAATTTTTTTGTGTTCTCTAGGCGTAGGAGCTCGAGTTTTTCTGGGTTATTGAGTAGTTGTCTACCGAAAAATATGTCTAACGGTTTTTGATTGGTTACGGAATGTAAAGACCGGTTGTACTCATAAATACATCTGTCCAATAGTTCGGAAAAACAAGAGTGGGTCTTATCTGTTTTAAGACAGCGGATTAGTTCGGAAAGTGTCGAGTGAAATCTTTCGACTTGGCCATTTACGGAACTAGTGTAAGGTGGAGCTTTAAAAACATTGTTGAACATATTTTTCAACATGAAAGTGATTGAGTTAGCGCTTAGGGATTTTTCATTATCCATGATTATGGTTCGTGGGACACCGAAAGCTAATATTAGTGTTCGAAGAGGTTCCTTAATATCTGCCGTGGATCTTGATTTCAATATTTTTGCTAGAGCGTACTTCGAGAATTTATCTATGGCAGTTAGAATAGTATGTTTGTCTGTAAAATAGATGTCGATATGAATCATCTGACCGGGGTATGTAGGTATGGGGGTTGGTTGGAGTTCGGGTTTGTTCGGGTGCCTGTCGTATTTATTTTCTTTACAAATTCTACAAATTTTGGTAACTCTCTCTATTTTTTGTTTCATATTAGGAAAATAAAATCGTTGTAAAAGTTGAGTTTTGTTTTCGCGCGCGTTACGGTGAGCACGGTTATGTTCCTTTACAATTTCCGCTTCTTGCATATTTTCGTCAGTGAGATCTATGACTAGATTCCTGGCGAAACGCGTTCGGTATTGAAGAAAGTGAGTGGGATATATTTATTGTATCTGGCCTAAAATTCGCTCTTCGGTTTTGATTGCATTCGTTACAGATGGATTTAGATATTTTTTGAGAATGTTTATTAGTTTTTCTTGTGTGTAGTTTGTTTCAATTATAGTGTGCCTATGGTATGTGGGGAAGATTATTTGGAATTCGTATGATGGACTATTTCCTATGGAGAGAAAAATTTGATTTTTGAAAACGTTGATTGGTGCGTCGACAATCTGAATGAGCTCTTGTCCGGAGCTTTCATCGCTGTGCTGAGTGGCAGTAAGGGAATTTATCTGGGTATCTTTTGGCGGTCTTGACAATGCATCTGCAACAACATTGGCTCTTCCAGGCTTGTATTTTATTTCATAATTATGCTCTTCTAGTATGGCCTTCCAACGTTTCATTTTGTTATTTGCGTTTTTGTTACTTAATGCATATGTCAAGGGCTGGTGGTCTGTGAAAATTTTAATTTTTGTTTGTCCGTAAAGGTAATTTCTCAATGACTTCAAAGCCCATACTATGGCCAGCATTTCTTTCTCATTAGCGGCATAGTGTTCTTCCGCTTTATTGAGAGTCCGAGAAATAAAAGTTATCGGCTTATCATCTTGTGACAATACGGCGCCGATTGCATAGTCTGATGCATCAGTGGTGAGCTGAAATTCTTTGTTGAAGTCTGGGTAAGTTAAAACGACGTCTTCGGAGACAAGAGAATGTTTAATTTTGTTAAAGGCCTCCTTGGCTGCCTCATCTAAAAAAATGAGTTTTTTGCTTGACGCAGATTTGGATGTACGTCCATCCTCCCCTCTTAAATGGGTTGTAAGGGGTTTTGCCAATTTAGAGTAATCTTGGATGAATCTCCGGTAAAATCCCGAAAGACCAAGAAATGATCGTAAGTCTTTAAGCGTTTTTGGGTATGGGAAGTTAACAATTGCTTCTATTTTTTTGGGGTTGGCATTTATACCATCTGATGACACTATAAAGCCCAAAAATTCAACTTCAGGCTTAAGGAATTCGCACTTGTCTAATTGTACTCGGAGATTAGCTTCTTGAAGGGTCTTGAAAATTGTATCTAAATTTTTGAAATGGGTTTCGGCATTTTGGCTAAACACGATTATATCGTCGATATATACGTAACAGATATTTCCGATGTGTTCTCGTAATATATCGTCCAAAGCGCGTTGAAAAATAGCCGGAGCATTTTTCAAACCGAAAGGGAGTCTAACGAACTCATACTTTCCGTTGTTTACGCTGAAAGCCGTTTTTTCAATATCACCCTCGTAAAGAGGAATTTGGTGAAAGCCGCTTTTAAGGTCTAGCACCGAGAAGTATTTATTTTTTCCTAGTTGAGCTAGGACTTCGTTAGTTTCCGGGATAGGGTATCGTTACCGAGTTTAGGTCCTGTAGTCGATTACCATGCGGAAATTTTTCCCACCGGAGGCATCCGCTTTCTTTGGTACGATCCATACGGGGGAATTATAGGGCGACCGTGAAGGTCGAATAATTCCATCGTCAAGTAATTCACAAATTTGTTTATCTATCTCCGCTTTTAACGACATAGGATATGGGTAGTGTTTTGAATAAATAGGATCATCGGAAGTTGTACGAATTCTTCCCTTCACATTAGTAGTATAAGTGAGTTTTTCGTTTGGTTCTCCAAACAAACTATTATAATTTTCAACGAGGAAGTTTAATTTGTTTTTTTGTTCTTGTGACATATGATTCGTTCTTAAATTGATGTTATGTACCGATTCAGAAACCTGTTGTTTTAATTGTACCTTTACTTTATTTTTAACTAGCATGTAGTTTTCTTTTGCAAAAATTATTGCCGACAGTTCTTTGAGGCTGTCGTTACCGAGAATGACGTGGAAGGATTTTAGGGATGGTAAAAGGAAAAATTGTATACCCTCGTTCAGACCGAAAAGCTTGAGGTTTGCATGGTGTGTTATTTCAATATTGCCACAGATAGAATTTGCCAGGAAGTTTTTTTGGTTAGGAATGGGATAAGAGACAAAACTGGGTTGCACGTAATTTTTATTGGAGCCGGTATCCACTAAAAATTTAAGAATTTTATTGTCTTTCGTCCTACATTCGAAGTATGGTAGGGACGAATTCGTCAACCTAAAAAATGTACGTCGACGAAGTCAACACGTTTTGCAGTTTCTTCGTTCTCCGTGTATTGGTCATGATATTCGTTGAATGGCTGGTCTTCGCCTGGTTGATCCATCATCGCAGATATAGCGTTATTGTAGTTATTCATTTCTTCTTGAAATTCGCCCATGGTCTGTGCGTCTGAGTCCTGAGAATTTGTCTGGGGTGGAACTTCTGTAGTTTCGACGTTAAAATTTCTCTGCAATTTGCTCGGTAGTACGTTTTGCTGTGAGTGGTGGTCTATTGTACGCTTGGGTGCAGGTGGCTAGTTTTTCCCTTGGGGTCTATTTGCATAGTTAACGTTATGTGTCCTAATAGTTGTTGCATCCATAGGCTCACCTCTTGGAGGGGGTCTAGGTGCGGAAGCGTTTGGTATTTGTTGTACTTGATTTGTCAAATTATTAGATTGGGGATTTGGTCTGTAATTAGGTTGGTAATTTTGTCTTTGGGCCTGAAAGTTCTGAGGTTGTTGAGAATAGTATTGAGGTATTTGTGGAAGATGAGCGACCTGTGGATAAAATTGCTGATTTCTACGAGGAGGCATTGGTGGAGCTGGTTGTGGTTTTCTATTTGCACCAGTACCGTGATTCGCGTAATTAGCTCTAAACTGCTGATTTTCCAGCTTCTGGCATAAATTTAGAGCAGTCGGCAGGTTCCCTTATGCCAAGGAGCCGTGGCAAATCTCCTTTGAGACCCCGTATGAAGGTATCAAGGGCCTTATCTCTATAGGATGCCGTTAGATGGTACAACGCGTCTGGTGGTAGATTCATACTAGAGACCTTGTTTAGAATCAACGAAAGATGGTTGTATACTGATTGGTAGTATGCTTCTATCGTGCTATTACCTTGCACAATCGTTGTCATTTGGTACTCTAGCGTACCCAGATCCCGTCGATCTGCATAGTGCAGAGTTAAACACTTTAATATGCACTCCCAATTGAGCGGGGTGTTATACGATTCTAAAATCGCGTCCGCGTTGCCTATGATTTTATTCCTAATTATATTGAGAATTCCAAAGTATTTCGGAGTTCATTTTAGGTGGTCGTAGATACCAAGAATTCTCTCGACGCTTTTGCGCCATGAGCTGAACTCACCTGGAGTTCCGGAGAATTCTCTTAAACTTCGGACAACGTCCGGTATCTTATCTAATCCTGCTAAGTCATCTTTATATCTGGGATCTATAACTTGGTCGGTACCTCTTTGGATCGAATTATCAGGGGTTATTAGGGATCTAATAATATTCCTACACTCGTCTGTAAAAACTCTAGTAACTATGTTCGTAATAAGTGTCTCAAGTTCTGGTGTTGCTCTTACGTCGTTATTTGGATTGGAAGTTCCTGCATTGGAAGTACTTGCTTTGGGGTTTTCAACATTCAAAACAGGGGGGCGTATTAAAGGAGTGGTCATTATGGAATGGGTTTAATTTAATAAGAGGAATAAACTTGTTAAATCTTAAATATACAAAATTGATTTTGTTTTTGAAAGCAACAATTTAATTTCAATAAGAAGTTATAATGTGAATATGATACTTATTATTCTAATATTTGTTTTACTTCTCCTTTTATTTTCAATCGCACTGTTAAATGTATTTACTTAATTTGAGAGAGGGAAGTGACCCCTTAGTTAAATAATATCCTATTTTTAGTAAATATAATTTTATCTTAAAATAATATATTCCTTACACTAAGAGAATGGTGACGAACATCCCTCGCTGGTGGATTCAGTTGAATTCCTCTTTGCTATCGCTACTAGGGCACCTCATCCACACTCCCTCGTAGTTTCCGAAATCAATAGATGTTCGGTGATGATCGTCTAATAATTGTGGGTTGACCTGGTGACAATAAACGGAGCACACTTTCACGGATTTGCGCACTAACGAGTTCACTAAGTTCGTTGAATTTGCGTCGTGAGTAATTTGTTAAAACTTTACACGAACTACTTGAGGTCGTTTTGTAAAGTTTCCTTTTGTAAAAATTTTTTTACGCGAACTACTTGAGGTCGACTTTTGTAAAATTTTCACTTTGTAAAATTTTTTTACGCGAACTACTTGAGGTCGACTTTTGTAAAATTTTCACTTTGTAAAATTTTTTACGCGAACTACTTGAGGTCGGCTTTGTAAAAATTTCACTTTGTACTCGTTATACCAGGCCAACCACGTTGGGCGCCAATTAAACTACATTTCATTTATTTAATTTTTTAAAAACTGTCGGACTACGTCCGACTCTTTATTTATTCCGAAGAATGTGAGTGCTACTTAAGAACTAAACTAACATTAGATCAATACCTAACTCGAAGCTTTCCCAAATGTGTTGTTACTGCATGGTCAGCAATGCTATCTCAGGTATCGTTCAAGGTGTCAGCAGCGGATGGATGGATTTTGCACTTTTGTTGCGTTAACTTGTATAGAATTTACCAAAAAAGCTTTTTCGTTTGGTTTCACACGCACATAAATACGCCCACCTCGGGTGAATACAGATGTCAGCTGCTTTTGATGTTTTAATTGGAATGCTTTCCGATAGATTGCATGATTGGCTGCAGAAAGACTTTCATTGAGGTAGATTGACACGTCAGATAGCATGCCAACATTATGTAAACAAAGCGACTTTTTTGTTTTCTTGTATGCACAGTTTATGGATTTCAGCAATTTAATTTTATCAGCTGTTGAAGAAAATTTTATTATAATTGCTGGGCAATCTGAATTGATTTTGGCTTTAGTGCGAAAAATTTCCTTTGGCACTGGTGTTGGTGTGCAATCGACCGAGGTACACAATGCAGTGAAAACACGAACGAGATCATCGTTTTCGTTTACTGGAACACCACGCAAAATAGCATCAGTAGACAACTTTTCGTGTTCCAAATCATCAATTTTCCCTTGTAGAGAACGAACATCACTTTGTAGCTGGTTACAATAAATAGACTCTGATGTCTGTTCGAGTACTTCGATGCGTACTGTGAGGGCTGCAACGGATCGGTTTACATCGTCAAAGCGATTATTAAAGTCAGTGACAGCCTTTTCCAACGTTTTAAGCAGATTGTTATGAATCTCAAGGATCGTAGATTTGAGCTGTTGGTTAAAGCAATCTAGTTGTTTTTGAGTGTCCATGATCGTCAATTTCAGCTGTGCATTTTTTTCTTCAAGCTGTTTTATAAATCGGTTTGACTTTCTTCAATTTGCTTTGTTAAACGGAGCTCCAATTCTAAAGATTTTGCATTGCTTGGTAATGGTGAGCCGATAGGCTTGTTAGTTGAACGTAGCTCTGTTTGCCTGGCAGAATTGTTGTCTTTTGATGTTGCTGATGGGGAATTTATTGTCTTATTTCTCGACGTTAGCCTTGTTTCCCGAGCACTTTGTAAGTCAGACTGCATATTTGACAATCACAAGCTAGCGTTACAACAACAATTTACAAAGAACACTTCGCTTAGCAAATTACGGGGAAAATAGTTCGAGGATTAAGAATTAATTCCAATAGAATGGTAACCACGACTTTTAAATAATCAAACGACAACTTTTTGGAATTTAATATATTGCGATCAACCGCCACTTTAGAAACTATTATAGAAGATTTCTTCTAGACATCTTCTACTTCAACTGTCAAAAGGTAAGTTTTTGAAAATCTCATGCATAAAATTCATAACATTTGCTTGTCTTTTTAGAAACTATACCAGTTGCTAGTGGAAGTGGCCTTAGTGTTTCGCCAAATTAACATTTATCCCATGAAAATTTAGAATAGCCTAAACGAAAAAGAAAAATTAGCACTGTAGCAGAAGAGCTTAGCAAGTGGGGAGAGGAATTTGCAGAGGAAAGGAAGACAAAAAGAGAATATAGGGAGGCGAAGCTGGAAGCTTATAGAAAGTGAACAGAAATTATGGAGAAGAAAATGAAGCAGAGGAAAGTACTGCTCTCTGTTTTTTTCAATAAAAACTCTGAAAATTAATTTTTCTTGTATTTTTTTTACATTTATTTCGTTTATTCAATTCTGTTATTAAATTACATTTACACATTACATTTTCATGATCAATGGTGTTCTTAAAGTTCACTGTTCATCAAAATAAATAAACACTTCTTCTCAAAGCCGATTTTGGATGCTTAAGTCACGTTCTTGATCAAGTGGGAGTACGTGATATATTTATATCCTGTTCAACATTTTCTTCGACTTCGAAAGGAAGATCATTATCAATGCATAAATTATGCAACACGACACAAGCTCTTATTTTTTTTTATTCCTCTCAGCTAACAATAATAAAATTGCCGGAATCGTTGCTTGAGTATGCCAAACGAATGCTCAATAACAATTCTTCCAGAGCTAAGTTTCCGATTGAAGAACTTTTGTCTCGCCATTAAGTGACCGTTATCCCGAAATGGTGTTATTAAATATTAAACCATACGTAATAATTTAGAAAGCTATTTTAAATGTAAATCAGATGGCAAATCATTTTTCGTTTTACATCAAAACATACGTAGTTTACGCCAAAACTTCGACTTACTGATGGTGAATCTAGAAGCTCTCGTTAACCTGCCTGACATAGTATTTGTTTCTGAAATTCGGATCTACTCTTGCGAGAGTGGAGATTACCATATTCCAAACTATAATTTTTTTCCTAATACGAATGATACGTACTCTGCCGGTGGAGTGGGAGTTTTTATATCAAACTTGTACATATGAGTGTGATGTAAAAACTTTTAATTTAAAAAGCACGGAGGACATTAAAGTTTGTTGCAATATTCACAATGAATTCTTCAATTTTATCTGTGTATACAGACTTCATTCTTCTTCTCCGAATTTGTTTTTGGATGAATTTTCAAATTTGTTAGCCAATGAACGATCTGGAAATCTTGTTATCCTAGGTGATTTTAATCTAGATATCTTATGTTCTAACTCCGTTTCTGATTCCTACCAAGCGATCATGGCTGAACATGGTTTTTTATCTTTTATTGCTGAGCCTACTAGACCAATTTCAGGCTCCTGCCTCGACCATGTTTTTGCTCGGTTTGAGAATATTGCTTTGGATTCCCTTGCTGGTATTAACTTGGATCTACATACGAGTATAAGTGATCATTGTATGACGGGAATCCTTTTTGAAAATATAATACGAGTATGCAGGAAATCAAACGTATCATCTAAAACCAGCTTTGATAAAATTAACTTTTCTGAATTGAACAATAGGCTACGTTATGAATATTGGGAAAGTGTTTATGTTGAAAGAAATGCTTCCTCAGCATATAGTACATTTCTTAGTATTCTGAAAAATTACATAAGCGCATCTACTTACACTATAACATACAAAAAATCGGAGTGTCGCCTTAAGCCTTGGATAACTCGTACCCTTATCAAAAAAATAAATATCAAAAACAAATTAAGAAAAAAATGTTGGAAACATCCTTTGAATACCAATTTAAAAAATCGTTTTGATAAATTCTGCACAAAAGTGACAAAAGAAGTTAAAAAAGCTCGGGATGACTATATTCGTTCGAAAATACAAGCGGCAAGTGGAAATCTTAAGAAAGAGTGGCAAGTAGTTAACAGTACTGTTAGTCGAAAAGTGTGTACTAAAGCAGATCCAATTGTACTTAACAATGGAAGTATTAACATTTCAAATCCTTTGGGAATAGCTAACGAGTTCAGCAATTACTTTGCTTCCATTGAACAAACTTCCTTTCCAAGTAATTCGCAAATTTCGTGTAACTGTTGCCCTAAGGCTGGCTCTCAAAACAACTGTTCTAGAAGCAGCTTCATGTTTAAGTTCATTACGGGATTTGAGGTACTAAAAACTATTAATTCCCTTCCTAATTCTAATTCACATGGAAATGATAAAATATCGAATTTGGTACTCAAGTACATTGGACCCAACTTAGTAGATATTTTAACATACCTTTTTAATTTTAGTGTTATGTCTGGTGCCTTTCCATCTGAACTTAAATGCGCTGTAGTAATTCCGTTATTTAAGAAGGGCAGCAGGACAGATAAATCAAACTACAGACCAATTTTCTTACTGCCATCAATTTCAAAAGTTTTTGAGAAAATAATTAAAACGAGAATCTTAACTTATCTCAATCATTATAATTTTTTCTCTCCTATGCAGTTTGGCTTCAGAACTGGCTTCTCCACTGAAGATGTTCTATTGGACTTTTGCTCCTTTTTACATAAGGAACTAGATAAAAAACATTTTTGTGCAGGCCTTTTTGTGGATATAACTAAGGCGTTTGACATGGTTGACCACGTCATATTATTAGATAAACTATATAAGGTCGGATTCAGAGGATTCATACACAATTGGTTTGAGTCTTATCTTAAAGATAGAATGCAATATGTAAAAATTTGAAGCAATATAAGCAGTTCAAAAACCAATAACCTGGGGGTACCCCAAGGTTCTGTACTTGGCCCAATTTTATTCCTAATATACATAAATTCCTTATTTTCTCTCCCATTCATAGGTAAAGTTACAGCTTTTGCCGACGACCTTGGGGTTGCATATTGTTCAGCCAGTCCGCTAGATCTAATCGCTGATATAAACCATGATGTTTTCCTACTTAGATGCTGGTTTGCTAATCACAAACTTATTGTTAGTAGTAAAACTAACTTGATGTTTATTAGTCTTACTGAGCAAGAGTACCCCGACTTAGACATAATATTTCATTCTAAAGTCTGCCCGTGTCACAACTTGCTATACAGCCAATGCAGAATCCAAGGTGGTCAAACCTTAAACAGGAATACTAACTGCAGTATTGATTGCTTCAAAATTGAAGGTGCAGATAATTTCAAGTATCTTGGTGTTACAATAGATCAAAACTTGAACTGCTCCAAGCACATTTCTGCCTTAAAAAAATATCTTCTTTCTGCTACTCGTTGCCTTTTTCGCCTTAGAAAGTATTGCTCTATTAACACGTCGAAAAGGGTTTATTATGGTGTATTCCAGTCAAGATTGCAATATGGGATTTGTAGTTGGGGTGGTGCTTATATTAGTAAACTGCAGCAATTAACTGTCCCTCAAAAATCTGAAATTCGTAGTGTTTGTGGTTTTCACCGTTATGCGCACACAATGGACCTTTTCAGGGCCTTGAACATTCTCCCTTTGCGCCATCTATTCTATTTTAAAGTCCTTAAGGTCTTTTTCATGAGAGGCGGGTATCTAGAGAGTCCAATTTCTGACTTTCGTAGCTTACGCAGTCATTCAAACTTTGTTGTAAATGTCCCTGTTTTTCGCACTACAAATTACAGAAACTTTTACTCCATTGTTTCATGCAAACTATTTAACACTCTGCCCTTAGAAATTCGATCCATAAGAAATTTGTCCGCATTCACTAAAGTAGTTAAATCATGGCTTCTTAGTTTTAATCATCATGAAATCGAAACTCTACTAAGTTATCCAATTTAAAATATAGTAAAGTAAATAAATAAAAATGATTTGCTCATTTGCTCAACTATATATTTACCTATTTCTGCCATTTACATTCAATTTTGTATGTAAGCGCTTTTAATTTGTTAAAGATTATTTTTTTTCTTCTTTCCTCTTTTCCTCTTTTTCTTGAATTGAACTTCTGTTTTTCTACCTTTGTACACCCCACACAAAGTAATTTTTTTATTTTTTTTTTATAATGTGGCATCGTCTCTATTTTTAATAAATAAATGTGTCACTAACTATTCTATATGTACATATCAAATGCATGTAAAATCGTATTTTAAATTTGTAACTTTTGTATATACATATGAATAAAGAAATTTGAATTGAAAAAAAAAAAAAAAATATTAGCTGCAGCTATAGGCAGAATCTCCCAATAAAAATCGGTTTCCACAAATATTGGCCAATTTAGGATATATGGTATATCCGAATTTTCAAATACCCTGATGTCGTGAACGAATCCTGGATACCCAACGTAAATGTCTATTTTTTTTTTTTTATTGCAGATGACTTGCTAGCATAGACTTGTCACATTCTTTCTATCGATGTAGTCGTCTTTTCAAATCTTAGGTGGGTCGATTTTAATCCTTGTTCCGTCTATAAAGCCTGGAAGATAAAAACATACATTATGATCGTTTGATAAAATTGTACATATATATTAATTTAAGTATGTACCTATGACACCATTCACTCCGGTTTTGCTCCTCATGTATCGGATTTTCCAATAAGGACTTGACAACTTTTTTTTTAAATAAAACGCAAACCATTTGAGATATTTCAAAAACTTTATTATCGGCTTGAAGTAGAATCAAAACATTTATGAATGGAACTCGACTTCGTTTATATGGCCACCGCGGGCACGTTTGCAGCGGTCGATTCCTTGGACCCAATTTTCAACGACTCGGCCACACATTTCGTCCAAAACGGTCGCTACTTCGCGTTCAATGTTGGCTCTGAGTTCTTCCAACGTCATCCGCGTGTTGGGATAAACAAATGACTTAACGTAGCCCCACAGAAAATAGTCAAGCAGCGTTAAATCGAACGAACGAGGCGGCCAATCGACTGGCCCATGTCTTGAGATAACACGCTCACCATACTTACTCTTCAATAAATCGATTGTAGCGTGCGCTGTGTGGCTTGTGGCACCATCCTGTTGAATCGTCCAAGTCCATATCTTCCAATTCGGGCCAAAAATAATCGGTGGTAATGGCGCGATAACGGTGACCAGTAACGTGACGATCGTTATCGTCGACGAAAAAATATGGCCCAATAACGCCGCCGGCATGCAAATCCCACCAAACAGTTATTTTTTTGTGGATGAAGTGGTGATTCATGAAGCACATGTGGATTTTCACCCGACCAATAATGTTTGCTTATTGACGAACCCATTGAGCCAAAAATGAGCTTCGTCACTGAAGATGATTTTGCGATGAAATTCATCATCTTAGCGCATCTTCTAAAGAACCCAATCGGAGAACGTACGTCGCTTCAAATGGTCCATCGGCTTCAATTCTTGAGTCAGCTTGATCTTGTATCGGTGTAAACCAAGATCCTTACGCAAAATACGCCATAATGTGGTCTGTCGCCTGAACGGCAGCGATATTTTCGACACTTCGACCAACCCGTTGTCTCACTGACACGGCAACATCACACAACGAATATGTAGACTCAAATTTTTGCACTGTTATTGCCTGTCTACTAGGGCGAGAATTACGACCGAAAATTGGAGTTAAAGTTGTAGTCACCGACTCCGAATTTCGGTAGAAAATTTTTATAATTTACAGACGTTACTCGTTCGTGTACTTTACCATGATGAAAATGTTGACTTTACTGAATAAATTGACAGTGATATTTTGATGATTAGTGAAAGAGTGCGTTCACAAATTAAATTCAAAATTCTCGAGTCCCTATTGGAAAACCCTTTATAAAACAGTTTGAGCTTTTTCGTCTTCGGTAGGCCAACGGTTAGTAGAGTCACAAAGACGGCTGATAAAATAAATGACTGTTTTTATCAAGGCAGTAACGGTTCCTAGAAAAAGGTTGAATCTATTGGCAATATCTCTGTAGGAATAATCCTCATGTCCGGCACACCAAAGAAAGAGAGCTATGTGCATTTTTGCAGAAAAAGTTTTGCGAGATTCCAATTATGTGCAGATATCACATGTTAACAGATTATCAACTAAGCGTTTGTATACTGCACGATTTACGCGGAAATTTTTAACGAAGTCCTTTTCTGTGTATGACGGAACCAATTCTTTCAAAAAATGGATAATACAGTTCCTAGGGTCTTTCCCAAATGAAAAGGGGATAATTGTCATGAAAATATCAGCATCACTAGAATCAGTGGATTCACTTGATAATCTGAATTATTTTGTTTTCCATTTTAAACATTAATTTTTATTTTATTGAACATTTTGAAAATACCACTTCGATCAATAACAATTAACTTTTGACATATGGGCTGCGTCAAAATCAGCTGTGCTGTAATTTTCTGTTCTCATTTGATTTGACATTTTTCACAAATCTGTGCTGTTCTGTTCTAGTTTTTCCTCACTGAACAAAGCTAAAATAAAAATAAAACAACAGGAAAAGTTGTCAGAGAAAAACGCGGAGGGAAAATGAAAGTTTGTATGATTATATGGCGCTCAATGTTCGACGAATTTAATCTGTATAAAAGTTGGAACAAAGAGTTTTTTTTTGCACATTTTTTCGGCACTAGTGTTAGTTGGGCAGCTGCGAGGGACGGTTCAGCGTTTGACAAGTGCGTTAACTCACTCCTGAAAAACAACTAACGAATATAGTACATGAAAGCAGATCAATTGAAGTACGAGTACCTACCAATTCTAATGTGGACGTCGATGGACACTATTGTATCACTTCGGTAGACTCCAAAAACATCATTTCACTTAGATGAGGCCACGATGCTTTCGCCTGTCCCTTGGCCTAATTTTCTGGCTTTTGCCCAAATTTGCCCAAATAGGCTTTAAAATGGCTACGAAATGATTGCCATTTAAAATGCGCCTCGACATCGCCAACAACCTCAATATTTAAATTAACCACACGCCACCTGTTTCCAGGAATCAATTTTGGAGTTCGGAGTTTTGTAATCCTTCCATCCACTATCCCAAATGACAGGATTTACCTGAACAGCTGCAACTAAAGCAGACCCTGTCTGCTTTTCTGCTCCTATTTTTCCCCGAAACCGTGGAATATCGGCTTCACCTTCGTTGTCACTCATTTTATAACACACAAACAAAACGAAAATTAACTTTTAACTTTTTCAACGATGCAAACGTGTCATCCGATGTTAGATGAAAATGTGGAAAATCAAATAATGTCATCCATGGGACCTTGTCATCCGGATGACACGTTGTCAAAAAAATTTGGTCACCCAGTTCCAATAGCGATGACAAGCGATCACACGGTCAATCATAGAAATGACATAGAAATCGTAACATCTGGTATGTCATCCGGTTGACACGTTCAATGACATGCCGGATGACAGGCGATCACACGGGATGACTACTTTAGGACAAATTCTACGTCATACTGACGTCAGGATCTGATCTGGATGACAAGTTTGGATGACCGTCTGATCGCACCTTTAGAGCGTCGTCGTAGAGTGAATTAGTACTCATCAGTCATCTGCCATCGCCTCCATATACATGTTGCTGCATCTGCTTTAATTGCCGCCAATAGCTAAGCTTCCAAAGCTGATATCTACTTTAATTATTAGTTTTTTTTTAAATTTATATGTTAGATCTAGATAATTTCTATTATAGATCGTCAAATATTTTACAATACTGTATAGCTAATTCTTTAATTGTATCGGAAACGAATTTACTCTAAAGGACTGTGGCCATTTGTAAAATAAGCGAAAAGCAGACACGATACAAAAATTATGAAAATAAGTAATGCGAAATACAGGTACAGATACTAATTCTGGCTTTGTTTGTGTTGCAGTGAAAAGAAAGAACAAGCGACCGATCTGATAAAAAGGTTTATTGAGGACTAACAGAAAGTACATTTAAGGAAGTTTATTATATAGTATTCAAATGTAAGTGTGTAGTGGTGTGAGAGAGAGTTATCAAAATATTCATAAACAGTTTTCTCTCCAACACTCCCACTTTTATTAATATTTTTTTATAATAATATAATTAACAATTGATTCAAATAAGAATGGTCATTATTAATTCGACAATGAATTCTGGAAAAGTTTACAATTGATTGTTTGAACAAGAAGAACTAAAGTTTAATGGAAAAATTCCAAGCATAACTCTTTGTTTTTTAAAACTATCTCGAGGAAGAGCCTTAGTCAGGATATCTGCTTTTTGCATCTTGGATGAAACATGTATGATGTCGAAAACCTTTTGTGCATACATATCTCGTATAAAATGATACTTAACGTCGATGTGTTTGGTTCTTTTGTGGAATTCGGGGTTTTTAATCATCCGAACTGCGCTCTCGTTGTCCAAAAACAATGTTGAACTTTGACAACAAACACGAAGATCTTTCAGCAACAATGTGGTCCAGGACAATTCCTTGACTGCTTCAGCGGCTGCTACATACTCGGATTCAGTTGTAGAGAGTGCCACACACCGTTGTTGAGTAGAACCCCAAGAAATTGGAGCATCATCAAGGAAACAAACAAAACCGCTAGTAGAACGTCTGGTATTTCGATCGCATCGCTGTAAGTTCCAAGTTTAAATTTATTATTTTTATTAAAAATATGATACACTTTAAAGCCGTTACATGAACTTTGGATGGTTTCTCTATGTATCTACTAACAACTCCTAGAGCAAAGGATATATCCGGTCTTGTCCCGATGGCAAGGTACATCAAACTGCCTACAGCTGCTCTGTAAGGAAAATTGTAATCAAAATCTGCACTGTCATCTTTTTCAAGAGCTGATTTTTCTGCTGGTGTTGATACAGTATTTGAGTCCATCATGCCAAATTTGGAAACAATTTTCTCTGCAAAGTTTTTCTGGCTTAGATGTAAAACTCCGTCATCAAATTGTTTGATTTCCAGTCCAAGGAAATACTTTGCTTCGAAAACCTTGAGCACAAATTCTTTCTGGAGATGTTCAACAAGTAATGTAATCGTTTTATCATTATCTGCTGCTACAATACCGTCGTCGATATATATCGCCAGAATTATTCCTTCTCCAACAAACACGCAAGGATCTGCATCAGATGCTTTCAATTGAATAGACTGAAGGAAAAAATTGAATCTTTCATTCCAGCAGCGCGATGCTTGTTTAAGCCCGTAAAGACTCTTTTGAAGACGACTGTTGGAGCACTTTATCAACAACACACAACAACGATATTTATTGAATTGTAAATAGCAAATTGTTTGAATTAAATCGATAATCTTCATTGTAATAAATTTCGTTAATATTTGAACTTGGCGCCTACGAATATCGAGCCGCCATATTTATCGTATTTAATGATTGTTAGCTTTCGTTAAAATTTATACCAATTGAATTGTATAAAAAGCAATAAACGCTCAGTTTGGAACTCTTTTTTCTCTTGTTCACGCTTTTTTTTTTGATTCGTCGTCTCCTGTCGCTGCGTCATCTGTGCTCTCGCTGTGGAAAAAATTACCAAAAAATATATTACACCCGGAAAGACCCACAGAATCCATAACCCCCCAATTCCAATTCATTTTTGATGTGAATTTTCCTACTAAAATAATAACGTAAATTTGTACATCAAAGCGGTCAGACTCGCTGATCGTACAACGACACATCCGTCCTGTTTTGTCGTCGAATCCATCAAGCTGCTTCATGAAAATCTCTTCTTTAAGTACTCCATTTAAAAAAGCAGTTGTGATATCAAACTGTCGTAATTTGGATTTGTTCGAAACTGCCAACCGAAGAATTGCTCGGATAGAGCTAAATCGTGATTATTACGAGTCTGGCTTTAAAACGTAGCGGTTCGTTAGTGCTGGAGCCTTTTACCTTGAACACCCACTCATTGTCAATTATTTTCCGACCTTCGGGAGGAGGAACAAGTTCCCAGGTTTCATTTTTTTGAAGTGCGTCCATTTCTTCTCTCATTGCCGCCTTCCACTTTTTCGAATCCTTTGAACTTAAAGCCTGATTAAGTGACGATGGCTCCAAAAGTTCTGCTACATAAGCGTACCCCGCTAACATCGTTGAAATGGAGCTGTCTGTTTTCTTCGATGCATTTCTCAAACGATCTTTAATTGGAATGCCTGGATCATGTGTATCCTTTTCATCCGCAGATTGATACATGTCGTCATCTGGATTTGTGCTTTCACTTAAAATAGGTTGCGTAGAAGAGTTGTTTTCACTATCAGAAAATAAAAATGTCACTTCTTTTTCAACAGACTGTCTCTTTCTCACTCATCATCTGATTCTGAATCTTTAAATATTACATCACGACTTACCTTGATATTGTTTGTTCCTTCCATCCATACTCTGTAGCCCTTAACACCATCCATGTATCCAACAAAAATTCCTTTTTCGGATTTTACATTCCATTTCTGTCTTTTTTGGTCGGGAATGTAGATAAAATAGTCTGATCCAAAAATCTTCCAATCCGCACAATTTGAGGTCAAATCCTTTCCTGTCCACAGTGCGTATGGTGATTTGTTGTTTGAGTTTAAACACGTCCGGTTGATCACAAAAGCAGAAGTGTTAACTGCCTCCGTCCACAATTTTATAGGTAAGTTCTTTGCATGCTGCACCAGAGTTCTCATTTCTCTTTCTGCTCGGCCGTTTTGTTGTGGACAATACGGCACAGATGTTTGGTGAGAAATTCGATGGTTTTGGATTATGCGCTTAATAGCTTCATTCTTAAACTCGGTACCATTGTCACTTCTTATTGTATGTAATGTTGTTCCAGTTTCCGTCTCTAATTTCACAATGTACTGCTCCAAACACTTAGCAACTTCATCTTTGCTCTTCAGAAAATAAACGACACGATAATTTGAATAATCATCTTTAAATAGCAGGAAATATTTCGAATTTGACAAAGAAACCTGTTGCATTGGGCCACATAAATCCACATGCACTAATTCACCAGGCTTTTGTGCTCTGCTGTTGCTTACAGGATATTTTAATTTCGACTGCTTACCAAAAACGCAAGCTTCAAAAAAAAATATTCTCCCGAAATATTCTCCTTCAACAAACATTTTGAAACAGTGTGTTTATTTTGATGTGCTAATCGCTCATGCCACGTTTGAAAATTATCTAATTTATTGGCAACATTAGCAAAACAATAGTTTTCAACATTGAACATCATATGAAATAATGACTTCTGCCGCACTCCCACGCAACTCACACTTCATGTTATCTGATACAAGAGAAAAGAAGTCGCATTTGATGAAAATAGGTTAACTTTCAAATCGGGAACTAGTAATACATCTTTTAAAAATTTCTTTTGCCAAATAGAATTATTGTAGGCAAGAATGTTGATATTTCCGCGGCAAGTAGCAAAAATCAGTTCTCCGTTTCCCACACGACCCCATAGATAAACTAAACTAGATGTCAAACTCTACTAATACTTTTGCAAACCCTTAACTTTCGCACAGACACACTGTAAGTGAATTCCAACACTTTTGCATCTCTATAACTTTGTCAAAATTTGCTAGAATGAGAGCAATTTGCAAGTAAAATTGCTAGAATGAGAGCGATTTGCACGAGTGTGTGCAATGTGGATGACATGGGCGTGGTTTGTATAATAAAGGAGATAAATTGCCATTGATCACAATTCACACGTATTCACAGACAGAGCCTCACGAATAGCGACGATCAGTAGAAAACCGGTTTTGATTTTCCAATATATGGAAAGTTTGATATCTAGGTATAGTTAGTCTATGCGCTTGAGGTTCTCTAAAATGACTGTTGACTATTGAACGTCATGTGGTTCGATGAATCAGAGTCCAAAATCCAAATATCATTGCGGTTTTCAGTATTACCAAGAGCAAGAGTAGAAATGAACTCATCCTTTTGATTCTGCATGTCGCTCTGGTATTGGTGAGAGAGTTTATGCTGATTTTGGAAACGGTTTTTTTTTCTTCGGGCAATCTTTTTTCCAATGCCCTGGCTTCTTGCAATGAAAGCACTTACCACCCCCGCTACCGCCAGCTTTGTTCGTTGAGTGAGAATAATTTTGTTGGTTTTGCTTTCGTGCAGTGACAAATGCACTTTGTTGTTGGTGAATGTTTGGGCGCTGTGAAGTTCGCATTTCTTCGACGATTAGGCGGCTGGTTAAATTTGCGAGTGTTCGTTCTGATGCACTTGTCGATTCCCATGCAGTATGAAAGTGCTTTTATGTTTCTGGAAGAGTCATTAACACTTTTGTAATTTGCATATTATCTGACACAGTCTCACCCAGATCACGTAGTTGCTGCACAATTGACTCCAACTTGGATATATGTGTTGCAATGTCATCGCGTTCATCTTTAACCAAGGAATAGTATTTCTGTTGTAGCATGTGAATATTGGTGAGCGTCTTTTGTTCATACACAGCTTCCAGTTTCTCCCACATTTCTCTAGCAGTATTGCAGTTCATAATATGTGTTAGTGGTTGCTGCCATAATGCTGTCACAATGATTTTCTGCACTTTACAATCAGACATAATGAAAGTTTTATATTCTGCCGTATCTGCTGCTGGTTCGACCAGCCTACCAATAACCACATCATATAAGCCACATGACCGCAATACTACTTTTATCTGAAATTTCCAGGACGGCCACTGCTCTGCAGAAATGAGTTTTTCGATTATCGCTTCAATTTCCAGAAAACCCACACGCATACATTGAAAAGCCGATACACCCAAAACGAGACACTGTTTGGTGCGGATTTTGGTCCAGAGGCATAATTGGGCCATTTTTCTTCGAAAATGAGCAAGGAGTGGCCGTTACAGTCAATGGCGATCGTTATCGGGACACGTTGAACGAATTTTTGTTCACAAAAATTGAAGAGGAGGTTAGGTTAGGTTAGGTTAGGTAAGAGTGGCTGTTGGAAATACCGGGCCTCCGCCCAATTATCAAGGCTTCGCCCTTTAATGACGTTGTCTAATAATGAACGGGGGCAGAGCAAAGTACTGGTCTTATCGTAAACATCTTCAGATGACGCTACCGAAGGTTGCTACGATTTGATCAGTCACAAGCTGCCGGTCATAGGTCTTGTTGGCGGCTGGACCACCGGTAGTCCCTACAAGGACTTAAATCACGGTACCATGGGAGTCAGGAGCCCCCCGGATCTCGGTCCGGGCCTGACTTGTTAGGTTAGAGGCATCCCGTAAGTTTAAGCCCACATGGCAGGTACTTACGTTAAAAACATGAGACATCTGTTGGAAATACCAACCCACTTAGGCCTATTGGCACATTGTGATGTCACGTGGATCTATGATCTTCTTACTACTGGAACCAGTTTGAGCTTATAATAAAGCGTAGGAGACTGTTAACGTCTATTTTTTCTAGATCGTTTAGGTCGTTGTTGAAGAAAACTCCTAGATGAAGCTTCCTTCTCTGAGAGAGAGCTGGGCATGTGCAGAGTAGGTGGGGGATTGTCTCCTCCTCTTCCTCGTCCATGCAGCTTCTACAGAAATCGTTAGTAAAAGCGCCAAGCCTTCTTGCGTGCTTGCCTATGAGGCAGTGTCCGGTAATGACACCTATTATGGCGCTGAGATGTTTCCTATCTAAAAGGATCAGACACTTACGAGTAGATCGACTCAGATCCAGCCTTGGCCAGATCTGTTTGGTCGCTAGACATGTTTGTCCAGCAGTCCACCTAAGGTCTGTTCTTTTATTGGCATCTAGCTTTAGTGTTAGTTTGCACGTAGCGATTGGTATACCTATACTACCTTTGTCCGGTAGGATAGATAGAGTGGTTCCAATTTTGGCGAGTTCATCGGCTCTGCAGTTCCCTGGAACAGTTCCCTCTGTGGCCCGGCACCCAACAAAGGTGAATGTTGAACTGCTCCATGAGAGATGATCGGCATTCAAGGGCGGTTTTAGAATATAATGAGACCGAGTCCAGGGACTTGATGGCGGCCTGACTATCCGAAAATATGCGGATATCCTTTGCAGATATCACGTTTTTCTTCAGCCAGGACAGAGCTTCTTTAATCGCCAAAATTTCCGCCTGGAACACGCTACAGTGATTTGGAAGGCGGAAAGAGAGGCTTAGATTTAGCTTATCTGAGAAAACACCGCCACCAACTCCGCTATCGGTTTTAGATCCATCTGTGTAGAGATGGATTGAGTTGTCCTCCATGAAAGCATCCTCCTCCCAGAATGATCTAGAGCGGAAGCTTACATGGAAGTTTTTGTCAAACCAAAGTTCAGGTATGGTGTAATCGATGTTCTCTGTGAGGATTCCTAATGTATTAAGAATGTTGGCGTGGCCAAATGAATTATTTGTCCACTGTTTAGTCGCTTTTGTTTGCTAAAAATGTCGAGGGGTGTCAAGTGAAGCAGAATATCTAATGCCGCAGAGGGGGTAGACCGCAAGGCTCCGCTTGTGCATAGACATGCTGTTCTTTGGACTCTGCTTAGTTTAATGCGGTTGACTGCATTCTCCAAGGCCGTCCACCAGACAACCACTCCGTAAGTAAGTATCGGTCTTATGACCGAGATGTATAGCCAGTGGGTTATGCGAGGTTGAAGGCCCCATTTGTTCCCAATGGCTTTCTTGCAAGAGAATAAAGCTATTGTAGCTTTATTGACTCTTTCTTGAATGTTAGGTTTCCAGTTTAGTTTCCTATCAAAAATGAGACCCAGATATTTTGCTGTATCGGAGAAAACTAAACTGGTACCGTTTATTGAAGGAGGGTCTATGATTGGAATTTTATATTTCCTAGAAAAGAGGACAAGATCAGTTTTATGGGGGTTTATTCCCAATCCACAGCGATCTGCCCAATGGGTTAATCTGTTGAGATTTACTTGGAGGAGTTCTTTAATGGTATTTAGATGTTTTCCTGAGACGGCTATGGCAACGTCATCCACATAGACAATCACTCTGCTACCACCCGCTTCCAGGTATATCAGTAGTTCGTTAACTACTAAGTTCCAGAGAAGAGGAGAGAGGACACCGCCTTGAGGCGTACCCCTACTGACATACTTTTAGCAGAAGTCTCACCCAGTTTGGAGTTGATTATCCTGCTTTTTAGCATTAGACTTTGAAGAGGAGGATATTGGCAACATTTGGTTTCAACAGGACAGCGCTACGTGCCACACAGCCGAAGCTACACTCGATGTTTTGCGCCCTGTTTTTGAAGATCGCATTATCAGCCGGAGAGCTGATGTCGTTTGGCCACCTCGGAGCTGCGATTTGACACCGTTGGACTATTATTTGTGGGGTTCCGTAAAAGATAAGTGTTACGCCGACAAGCCAGAGACAATTGACGCCTTAAAGGACAATATTCGTGAAGCTATTGGTGAAATACAGCTGCACACAATCGATAATGTGCTCAAAAATTGGACCGATCGTGTAGGCTACTGCATGGCCAGCCGAGGCAGCCATTTTAATAAAAAAATTTCCCAATATTAATCGGAAGAATAAAACTAATTATCTGTCAAATCAGACATGAGCTAAGTGTTAGCATTCACGAAATAAGCACTAGTTGAAAAAAAAAAACGTTAGATGGCGGACCCTTTATTTAAAAATTGTAACTTCAGTGCATATGGGCTGGGCCCATAACCTGTTGCAGTGAAAAGAAAGAACAAGCGACCGATCTGATAAAAAGGTTTATTGAGGACTGACAGAAAGTACATTTAAGGAAGTTTAATATATAGTATTCAAATTTAAGTGTGTAGTGGTGTGAGAGAGAGTTATCAAAATATTCACAAACAGTTTTCTCTCCAACAGTTTGTCATGCCATCATGTGTGGAATAGCACATCATTCAAATGGCCACCTCGGCTTCGCTGGAAGTTCTCCAAGCGGTCGGTCCAATATGTGCGGCGTAATTCCGGCAATATCATGTTGAATGTTGGCCTCGAGCTCGTCCAAAGTGGTTGGCTTGTTAGCGTAGACTAAGGACTTGACGTAGCCCCAGAGAAAATAATCGAGTGGTGTCAAATTGCATTATCGCGGCGGTTAATTGATCAACGCTCGCCATGAACTGGCCCAGTCGCAAAATTTCTCCTTCACAACTTCGAGCGTTGCGTCGCTTATATGGCATGTAGCGCCATCTCATTGGAACCACAGCTCGGAAAGCAGGTTAACATCGGTGATGCCGCTATGCCATAAACCACACCAAACAGTCAATCTTTGTGGATGCATTGATGCTAGGTCGAACCCTTGTCAAATGTGTTGGCCCCAATAATGGCAATTTTGCTTGGTGATATAACTGCTGAGCCAAATAAGGGCCTCGTCCAAGAAGACGATTTTTTGGCCAAAAATCGGATGTCCGGCCAACATCTCCAGCAACCAATTACGATTGTCTATGGTCGTACGGGTTCAATTCTTGCGTCAGCACAGTCTTATGTAGATGTAGGCCCAAATCCAACTGCAAAATAAGACGGGTTGACTCTTTCTCTTAATCTTTCTCACAAAATATTTTTGCAGGGTAAGAAGGGACTATATTTTGGGACCGTATTGTAATTTAGAATGGTATACTCGATAGTAAATTGAAGTTAGTAGCTTTATAGACTAAACTCTCCGCAAGTAAAAGAAATATCATAATGTACTGCGAAAATATTTTCGCAAGGTCTTGATATGACTACAAAAATACAATTCCCATTGCAGTTAAATTCCCTACAAAAGGATGTGGCAAGATTAAGAGGAAAATTTATACGACTTTAAATTTTAGACAATTTGTTGGCTGAAAAAAAAATATTTGCATTAAAAGGATTCCGTTCAGAAAAGCTGAAAAACATAATTTTAGTTTTAAGATTCATTACCAATTTGAGTCCAGAAACCCTGTTCTCAGTAAGTCCAGACCCCAATTTATATCTACGACTAGATCTAGATACGTTCCGATACATACATACCCACCAAATCATCAGCAAAAGCTCTTATGGTCCTTTTAAAATAGTGTACAAACAGTGAATTGATGTAGATCACAAACAGATTCGGTCCCAGTACAGAACCTTGTGACACCCCAATTTTAATATAATCTTTCCCACTTCTAGTTACCCTTCGTGATCTATTTTCTAGATAGGATGTGTGGGTTCAAATGGAAGAACTTATTTCTTTCAACACAATGGCTTTATTCAATACAACTACAATTTATAATTCAATCCATTTTCTCAGCCACTTTTGCTATACTTTATCTTTTACTTAAACCACTCAATCACTTCTCTTAGCTCATCTTTCAAATTTCACTTTAGAACTGACTTAACCTCTGTGGGATACTGGTATTTATACACTTTTTGTCATCTTTCTAGAACGTCTGTACTACTTGCCAGCTGTCCATACTACTTTCCATTTTACCAGAATATTCGCTATCAGTTCTAAAAGATTTTCCATTATCCCTCCAATGTATAAGCTTTCTGCTATATTTTGCTTTGATGAGTGTTTTCGTGCAATCTACGAATCCCGATGAGAAAGTCATCCATATAATCGTTCATCCTCCGTAGGTTAGGATGTGAATTTCGTTTCACTTGACCAAATAGGATCTGGGATGGTGTATGTCCTATTGAACTATGGACCGCGTAAGGGACATATGTCGATTCCAGTCCTACTGGTAGCTGCTGACAACCTTGGACAGATGTTCATTCAAGGTCCTATTCAATCGCTCGAACATTCCATCGGATTGAGGGTGTAGTGGCGTTGTTCTTGTCTACCTTATTCCCAGATATTGGCACCCTTCCTGGAAGAATTTTGATTCAAAGTTTCAAAGTTTCGTCCTTGATCAGAGTGTAGCTCCATTAGGACCTCAAATCTGATCACCCAGTTATTGACTATTTGTTCTGCTACGATCTTAGCCTCTTGATGTGGGATTACGAGAATACTTCGGGCTGAAGTAATCAAACCATGACCACGAGGGTGTATTGGTTGCCATTAAAAGTTTCGGGAAACGGGTCAGCGATGTCAAAGGCTATCCGTTCGAATGATGCTCCGACATTGTAATTATTATTGCTTATTGCACTCGTCCCTGTGGCGACCACGTTAGTAGTTGCGCACGTTATGCACTTCTTGTACCAATTTTTGACATCTTGTTTTGCACTTAGTCAATAGAAACGTTCCCCCACTTCTCCAACGTTTTGTCAATTCCCAAATGACCTCCTGAGGATCCGTCATGTATTTCATCGAGCATTTCTCTGACTGTGGACCGTGGCACGATTAGCTGTTGTCACATCTGCACTTTCCCATTTTCTCTTCGGCAAACCATGTTGCACACAAAGCGAGTCCCACCGTGCCCAATTTGCCTTTAGAGTTTGGCGGCTCCGGTTCGGTATCTCACGCCAGCCTGCTATTTCCTCCGGGCTAATATTGATTCGATGTTATTGTCAGCATTTTGGGAGGAACAGATTTCGTCTGTTCTCCAACCTTCTATTGGCTCACTCCTGATCACTTTGATAGTGGCCTGTTCGTTTGCTTCAATACAGTTGCAATGTTTACTTTTGACTCCGCACGGTCGACGAGAGAGGGCATCAGCATTTTAGTGGAGTTTTCCCCTGCGGTGTTGCACTTCAAAGCCGTAACCCTGCAAGTGTTCGATTCATCTCGCAACTTGGCCTCCAGGGTTCTTAAATTGTAGTAGCCATTTCAGAGCTACGTGGTCTGTGATTTTGCCCATAGAGGTACGAGTATTTATGACATAATGTTACCCAAATATTTCATTTCCGGACAGAACGAGGTAATTTTTTTTTAATTCAACTTCAAATGAGCACTCCGCAGCTTCTCAAACACTTCTTGCTCCTCAAACGTCTTACCTATGACGATAACGTCGTCCAGATACATTAGGAAGGTTTACTGCTTAAGAGTGTACTTTCCGTTAATAGCTCGAAGTCGGCCGGAGCTTTGCACAGTCCAAACGGCATCACCGTAAACTGCCAAAGACCATTTCACGTAGTTTCTCTGCCGTTTTCTCACGATCTTTTCGAATAATCTCCACCTGCCGGACACCGTGTTGAAAACCATTTCACTCCAGAAAGCGTATCTAAAGTGTCATCAATTCTTGGTAGTGAGTAGCTATCCTCTTTGGTGACATCATCAGTCAGTACTCTACAAAAAACCTCGTGCTGCAGTCCTTCTTCTTCACGAGGACCGCTGGAGATGCCCACGTGCTCTGAGATTCGTCAATCAGCCCCTCAAGTTTCATCTTCGACACCAATTCGGTAACTTCTGTTTGCTTTTTCAAGGAAGACACCTTGCACGTTGACGGATTGGTCGGTCGTGCATGTTGCGTATGTCCATATTATCGATCTTGTGTAGCAAGTGTACGTACTCACCGATTAGTTTTTCTGTCAGGATAATCTGCTCTTGTTCCATATTACAGAGGCTAAGGATTTTGTTCTAGATTTCCGTACTCTGGACTGTTATGATCGTCGTTACACGACTCTTTAGTTGTGGTCGATATAGACTCAATAGATGCACATTTTCCCACTATCTCACCCTTCTTCACCTTCACTCTGAATGTCTTTGGATAAAAAATCGTAACTGGAATTATGTTGTTCTTTGGTTCCACTAAGGTACAGCCATGATGGGCATTTTTTGGCTCCATCAAATAGAATCGGTGGCTAAAAAAACAGCCTTCCACTTTTGCCCAGACAATTGCTTCCGACGAAGGCTCTAGAACCAAATTTCGGCAGATGACGAGTTTTAAGATGGAAGTGCTGGTGTTTCCGTATATCAGTGGTATCTCCATGTTTCCGTATTTCAGGGTCTGTACCCCTATATCCTTTCATGAAATCTGCACCAATGATGCACTCGTCATATACCTATATCAGCCACCAGAAAAACGTGGGAGAAGGATGTTCCGGCCAGGTTGATTTTTAAGCGTACTTCACCATAAACCTACCTTTCTCCCGTAGCTGTTGCAAGCTGTAACTCCTGGTGTTATGCAACCAGGATCTCCTGATTATAGAAGTCATAGCACCGGTGTTTACTGTTGCCATCCATTTTTCCTTACCATTAGAAGGTAAGGAAGACTACCAGAAGACATTGCATCACTTTACCAGAGAGACTTGGATGATGGTCCTCGGGCCGTCGACTGCTGCTAACTTCCCGGGGCAACCCACATGATGGCTTTGGGAAGATTGATCGGCTTCTTGATAGTCGTTTCTATCATTTTCTGCCACAGTAAGGGAACCTTTTCGTCGTGCCAATTCCTTACACTGCCATTGAAGACGTCCTAATTTATAGACGTCGTCTATCTTGTGAAATATCTCGTTCCTCGGTACTTAGTCTTGAGCAGGACCATTCAACAGATGCTACTTTCCTGACGAAATGTGTTGACAGAGCGAGTGCAAGTGCTTCAGCAAGAGTTCTTTTCCCGACCATCATTACCGCTGATTGTAGCTTCGAATCTGTAATTCCCATAATGAATGCGTCCTTTGCCATTTCGTCAATTACTTCCTGGCCTGCGCTGGGGTATGACAAATGTTCTAGCCCACTGACGTCTGCTTAAATGTAACCCGTCTCCTCTCCGATTTTATTTTCTATTTGGTCAACCGATTCCCCTGGTATGAGCTTGGCTAGGATGTCAAAACCAGACATGTCTCTATATAGTACGACTCTATAGACGCTGTCATATGAAATCGATGAAGAGGTGGTGGTGCGTATCGATTTGTGACTCCAGGGTTTTTTCCTGGTGGCCTTTCCTGGTCAAAAATCACATTGATAGGGCCAGTCAGATTATTTACAAAGGGTCTTAGGCATTCACAGCATACGGCAGACAGGATTTTATATGCGATGTTGACGAGACTTTTTCTCTTTTTTTCTCTGGTAGTTGGAGCAATTCAGTAGATCTCCCTTCTGTACGATCGGACAAACAATGCTCAGGTCCCATTTGTTAAACATACTTTCGTCGACCTTCCTTTTTGAGATGAGTTGAACCCTTCTAGTCCTTTTCTGTAGGGCCGCAATGTACATCCGCTGTTTTTCTAGATTTGTCTGTCCGCATTCGTCATCGAACCAGCGGTGTGTTTATTGGGGCGGGTTGAAACCCAATACCTCAGAAGTAGCCTGCGATGCCACAGGCATCACATTTGGTGCTCACCGCATTGGACTTCTCGTTGGGTAATGGAAAACTTGAAAGGGCCTTGGTGGTATTTGCCGATTGTAGCCGGCCAACGTTGAACTTCCTTACAATGGTTCGCTGGTCTTGGGTAGTTACGGATATCTACTGTCTTATATGGACAACAACAAAACAATAGTCCGAGGCGATGTTAGCTCTTCAAAAAAATCGGACACTCAAAACATTTGGTTGACGGTTTGTTGGTCACGAGCCAGCCAAGCCCCTTTATGATTATCAAGGTGTGGAAACCATATGCAGGCTGTACGGTACAGAGTATTACCCAAGCTTCAACCTTGCCTAGCTTGGCATTAAAATTGCCAATGACGATTTTCACGTCATACTTAGAGTATTTCTCGAAATTTTTGTCGAAAAGTTCATAGAAGCTGTCCTTCGTTAGGTCGTCTTTCAACTCTATCATGGCATGGTCGTTTACGAGGCTTATATTATACGGATCGTCATTCGTCATAAGGCATTCGCTTACATGCCTCAAGCTCAGAACTTGTTCCCCAGGTATTCCTGATACAACAAATCTGCATCCGAATAATCGCTGCGACTCTCTAAAAGTATATCACAGTTTTTCATCCTCGTTTTGTCCGGTCCTTCCCATCGCACTTCGTGAATGGGGGTTTTGTCTGCGGCTGCTTCGTCATTTTTGTTATCTCTTCTGAATAGGATTGTGAGCTAATATTGTGCCACTGGTTGAGCACACACTTACCATTTTAGCCTCATGTTGTTACCTGGAACCACCACTGGGAGGTAAAGTACTTTCCCAATCAATCTCCGCGTCGATCGCCGATTTTGTAAAATAGCTATTTATATTATGTCAGCCAGGTAGACGGCAACGCCATACAAATTGATCTCTGTATTGCAAATTTGAATATAGTTTTTGTAAGTAATAAAAAAAAAATCTATCTAATCTAATCTAAATCTTACCGGGATACGTTCGAAGGGTACTTTTTCTTCAAAGCTCCAAGAGGCCATCTGGCATGTAAAATATGTCGTTATCATTAGAAAAAGTCAAGTACTTGATATAAGGATAAAAGTCAATGCAAGGTAAGGTGTTTTTCTCATGCCATCCTCAAGTTTGCCCTCCTCAGTTGGGAGGCCTGGGTGGTCGTCATGGCGAGGGCATATAACCACCTCGTATCTCCAGTGAAGAATTCAAAAAGGGGAAAAAGATTTTGCCATGGATTAATAAAATTTATTTATATTTTATTAGAGTTGGGCTAATCCAATTATTCCCATTCCCTTTCTCATTGCAGTTTTAACTTTTGGGTGCATTCTGTGATAATAAAATTACTACCCTGTTGCATTCTGATAGTCATCAGTTTCATTCTCGTACGAGTACTATGCGATGCCTCTAAGCGAAAAATGAAACTCAAAGAGTACAGCAATCCCAACAAAGGTGCACAACTAAATGGACACGGAAGTCGGTAAGTACCCTAGAGTCTCCTTTCACTTTTTTTTTAATTTTCTCTCTTCTCTACTGACAGCCCTACGAAATGTGATCGACGTACCGATAGAACGACAATGCTCCTAGTAGCCGTACTCGTTCTATTTCTTATCACTGAATTCCCCCAAGGTATCCTTGGTCTACTAAGTGGTATTCTACAAAAGTGCTTTTTCGTCCGATGTTATGGTTTGTTCGGTGAAGTTATGGATCTACTCGCCCTCATAAATGCTGCTGTCGGATTCGTCCTCTATGGCTTAATGTCGAAACAATTTCGAACCACATTCAAGTCATTGTTTTTTAAAAAGCGCTTTTCCGGCGGCGCCGAAATGACCCGAATGACTCGAGTAACTACGACATGTGTTTGACTAAAGTTACCTAAATTTTGTTTCAACTTGTAATGTTTCAAAAAAAAAAAATAGAAATAATAATTTACACAACAAAAAACTTCAATTAAATTTAAAGGTATACCTCGTTTTTTAAAAACAAAAAAAAATTTGCTTTTTAAAGAAAAAATTTGTAAAATATAAAATCGAAAATAAATCTAACAAGAAAAAAGATGTTTTTTAAACAAATTTTAAGCTAAGCTAACTAAGAAAAATCTAAAAAAAAACAACAGAAAACTTACAGAAGTGCCATTGTATAGAGAGAAGGAATACCTTTTTTTTCTACCATAAGATACAATATTTGTAATTATAGGATCTAACCCAATTATGTAGATAAAAATTTAAAAGAGCAAAAATAACAAAATATTTATTGTGCAGGTAAAAATCATACGAACAAAATAAAAATAAAAATTAAAATTAATTATATTTTATATTTAATAAAATTAAATTATTAGATATCATGTGAGAAATTAAATGAATAACAATTTTAAGAAAGAAAAACTGCTAAATTTCATAAATATACATACGCGTATGTGCATAATTTATCTATTTACAACGAAGTAAACACTTTATTTTCTGAGGAAAATTTAAGATATTTAATAAAGATAAATTATATAAAAATGCTTCTGTATTAAAATTGAAATTCTGTTCAATATACATTTTATTGAGCCCCTAAAATGTGTATTGCCTAGACGAGAATCGCAAGTTTTTCTTCTCTAAGTAAAAAAAAACAAAAAAGAAAGACAAATCTGTTCTCATGCGTTTAAGAAAGCAAATTGTAAGAATAAATTTATCATGTTTATTTTCCTTAAGCTAAGCTTGTGAATGAAATAAATGAAGCAACAATATTTAACGATATATACGCCAACAGATTTGTAAAAAGAAATGAATTTAACTAATTACTAATTTAAGTTATATTTTTACTAAATAAAGTGTTAATATAATAAAGTCGTGTACTGTTTTCTCTTTCTGTGTGGTCCTGAAAGAATGCCACAAATTGGAGGTAGATTCTTCTTCGACAAAGCCACTCATAATCAGTCAAGCGATATGCGACATACCCGGTTGCAAATTTTGAAAGCCTGTCCTAAAACCGGCTTATAGCCTCCACTGTGCGCCACCTTATTGATATCCCCTTCACTAGAGTAGACTAATCGTTATCGATAATCTCCCGTCCAACATTTGTTACGAAACTAAGATACGAGTAGCAAGTAATAGACATAAGGCTATCGAACAAGTGTGCTGTACGATTTCTGATTCTTTTATCAGAAACATATAATAAAACGCGTGCTACTCCAACGAATGACAAATGTATTGTGTTGATTCTCTGAATAAGTACAGCTCAAGCAAGAAAATAAAAGAAAGAACTTATCGGTACATAGTATGGCATGATATATGCTTTCAGTTAACAATGCTAAGATGTAAGATAATGCAAGATTACAAAAGTGGCATTAACATTTGAACAGTACAGTGACTAAGAAGAAATTTCATAGTATTTACATATTTGAGTTCAATGGCTTATAATGATTTCTTAACATCCTCCCCGCATTGAAAGTCTCCACTTTCAATAGATTCGCCTGCATGACTGTCTGTTTCAGTGGGAAGTAAACAAACTTTGGAAACCGCTCTTCTCAGCACACCGCTCGTAGTTCGAATGATCACTACACGCACAAGATTATCTTCTCCTCGAACGACACCTTCGACTCTTCCTAGCGCCCACTTTAGGGGGGGTAAGTTTTCGTCTTTGATGATAACCAGAGCACCAACTCGAAATTCGTGTTCCTGTTGATGCCATTTGTTTCGCTGCTGCAGCAGATGCAAGTATTCTAGGCTCCAACGTTTCCAGAAGTGTTGTTGATACATTTGAGATACAGGGACCACCTACTAAAAAATGAGAATGCGTTAAAACATTAAAGTCAGCAATATCTTCGGAAATGGGACACAAGGGCCGAGAGTTTATGATTGATTCAATTTGACAGACTAAAGTATGCAACTCCTCTCGACTAAGAGGAGCATAACCAGCGACACTGGTGGTCACTGAAGCCTCCCATAATCCTCCGAAATGAGGTGAACGAGCTGGAATATGCTTCCATTTGATGCCGTCGTTGAGGCACATTTCATGGACTGCTTGATTGTGGTTGGAGTTTTGAAATAATGTTTTTAATTCATTTAATTCTGAACGTGTGCCTATAAAATTGATTGCATTGTCTGAGAATATTGTTACAGGCTTGCCTCTCCTGGAAATGAACCTTTTCAATGCTCCTAAAAAAGATGCCGTTGATAGATCTTCCGCGAGTTCCAAATGAACGGCTTTGGTTGCGAAACAAATAAATAAAGCAACATACGTTTTGGTTGGGGGCCTTCCGCGAATCCGAGAGTGAACATAAAATGGCCCACAGAAATCAACACCTGTACTTGTGAATGGACGAGCAGGTTGAACCCTTTCCATTGGTAAATTTCCCATCAGCTGATGTGTAGTTTGTGGTTTGGTTCTAAAACACCGTACGCATTTGTTGATAGTTTTTCTCACCGTTTGACGTCCTCCAAGTGGCCAATACTCTGTCCTTATGATAGCGAGCAAAGTCTGTGTGCCTGCATGCATGTTTTGAAGATGAAAATGCGAAATGACTGATGATGTCACAGGATGCCGCTTTGGAAGCACGATCGGGTGCTTTGCATTAAATTCCAATGATGAGTTATGAAGTCTTCCACATAGCCGAATTCGTCTATATAGGGATTAAGTGATAGAAGTTTGCTCTTATTATTAATATGTCCCTTTCCTTTAAGTTCATAATACTCCTTAGCAAATTCATTTCTTTGAATCATGCGCATTAAAGTTTTAGTTCCCATGTCGACATCTTTGGTTGTTAAAGTCCCTATAACGCGATCTTTCCCTTGACCCTTGATGTTGTTAACAAAGCGGTGAATGTATCCGAAAATCCTTCGAAGTTTTCCAAAAGAGTTAACAAATTTACACGACGCAGAAAGATCTTCGGACCCTGTGACCAAAAGAATTGATCTTGCACTCCGTTGTTCTCGTAACTCTTTTGGAATGACAAGTTCAAGTTTCGGCCACTTTGTCTCTGGGTTTTTCAAAAACTCTGGACCACTAAACCACAGCGAAGAATTTATAATTTCTCCAGGGTAAACCCCTCGAGATAGTATATCAGCAGGATTTTCACTGGTTGGAACATACTTCCAATCCATACCTTGAGTTAAGGTTTGTATTTTGCTAATTCTATTCGCAGTGAATGTACTAAATTTGCATGGAGAGGATTGAATCCATGATAGGACGACTGTCGAATCAGACCAGCAGAGAACTCGATAGCATTTTACTATTTTGTTAGTGATCATAATATCTATCAACTCAGACAGCAGCAGAGCCGCACACAATTCAAGGCGTGGGATGGAGATAGTTTTTATCGGTGCTACTCTTGTCTTTGAGCACAATAATCGAACGAAAATGCTACCAGCATTTGCTGGCATCAGCAAATCCATGCATTTCGTATTGAGCGCAAAAGGACGTAACGTATCTTGCAATTTTGATTTCATTAATGAGTTTCAGTTCATTACAAAACTTAGCCCAAATGGTATGTATATTAACAGGGAAAGACTCATCCCAATGTAATTTCTCTTTCCAAAGTAATTGCAAGACTATCTTAGTCTTGATTACTACGGGACTGGCAAAACCTAGAGGATCATATATTCTATCAATATCGAATAGAACCTTTCGCTTGGTGATTCTTTTCTCCACATTGGAAGATTTGTATGCAAACCAAAATTCATCCAGAGTAGGCTCCCAAATTAGACCCAAGGTCTGTGTAACCGTTCCATCATTTATTTTTAAAAAAGACTCTCTATCCTCAGCTGGAATATTTTCCAGGATCGTTGAATTATTTGAACACCATTTTCTTATTTTGAAGTGACCTTTACTCAATAGTTCAGTGACTTGGCTCTTGATTTGATATAGTTCATCTAATGTGCCTCCGCCACTCAACATATCATCGACATAAAAATGGTTTCGAACGATTTCAGAGCCAACAGGAAAATCCTTATTTTCATCCAAAACAAGTTGATGCATGGTTCGTATAGCGAGGAAAGCAGCGGGAGCGGTGCCATAGGTCACAGTGTTAAGTGTGAATATTTTCAATTCCTCGCTCTGGTCATTGCGCCAAACAATACATTGAAACTGAGTGTCAGGTGGGTTGACCAAAACGCATCTATACATTTTACAAACGTCTGCAGTGAGAGCATATCTACGAGTATAAGTTCGAAATCTTAACAGAGTTATAAAGAGGTTAGCTTTGATTGTTGGTCTAACTAGCAGTACATCGTTCAGCGAAAGTCCTGTAGAAGTTTTGGCTGAGCCGTCATATACGACTCGCAATTTGGTTGAAGCGCAATGATGTGGTAAAAAGAAGTGTGGACGTTGCAGAATATCATCAGGAGCAGGAGACATGTGACCAAGGGCCAAATATTCATTGATGAAGTCACAGTATTGGAGCTTTAACTGTGGATCGCGGGAAAGTCTTTTCTCAAGATTGTAAAATTGTTTGCATGCACTATCAAATGAAGATCCCAATTCAGAAAATCCCGATTTAAAGGGCAGATTGACGGAGAATTGGCCCGATGTTAACCTTTTGTGGGTTTTAATGAAATGCTGCTCACATGGGTTGTCCTCTGATAACGAAAACCTACTGAATTGAAGCAATTTAGCTAAATTATTGTCATCGTTTGAGTGAACATTCTGAGGAGGAGTCTGAGATGTTGTAAGACAAACTTTATTAGCGTTGACTTGGAGCAAATTCCCAGCGACAATCCAGCCGAAATGAGTTTTTTGAAGTATCGGTAAGTTCTGTCCCAAGCGAATTTGCCCAACTGACAATAAATCAAAAAAGATTTCAGCTCCAATGAGTAAATCTACGCGTTGCGACTTAAAGAAAAACGGATCTGCAAGTTGCAGGTTGAGGGGGATTCTCCAGTCGACATTTTTAATAGTTGTATTTGGTTGGTTGTCAATAATTGAGGACAAGATGCATGCGTTTATGTTGACTGTGAAGTTGTTTAGTCGAGAACGAATGCTGATACTTGTGTTTTGCGTGATTAAATATTTGGAATTTCCGATTCCACTTACACAAGAAGACATACTATGGCGTTTAAGATTCAATTGATGTTCTAAACGCTCTGTTATAAAATGTAACTGTGCTCCGGAATCGAGCAAGGCTCTGCAAGGCAAATATGTTCCAGTGGAGGATTTAACCAAAACTATTGCAGTAGCAAGAAAAACAAATGCTTCGTGGTTTGATAAATCTTCCTCATTTCTTTTTGACAAAGAGGGAAGGGCTGTTTTGATTTGATTTGACGTTGTGTGCGAACTTTGTAAAGGGGTCGATTCAACTCGAGTATCGCTAGTGGTTGTAGGGAGATGCAACAGTGTACTCGTATTATGACGGCCAGAACATTTTTGGCAATTTCTAGACTTGCAAAAGCGAACAGTATGACCTGATCGTAAACAGTTTAGGCACAGGCTTAATCGTTTGACCTCAACAAATCGGTTTTGTGGTAATAAATCACAGAATTTTGAGCAATTATAAATATTGTGGTCACTTGAGTTACAAAACATGCACGACCTAGCTACGTTTGATGCAACAAGTGCCCCTTTGCTATGGTTTAACCTTCTACTGCAGCTACTACTACTATTTAAAAATCTTGCCTGTTTATGGGTATCCATGCTGGTTCCAATAGCCTCCTCCACTCTTTCCATTGATTGACAACGTCTTTCTATAAATTTTACCATTTCGGACCAAGTTGGTATTTGATTCGATGATGATTCTTCCTCCCACTTCGTATGCGATTGAAAGTCCAGCTTGTTGGATATAAGATGTATCAGGAATACATCACAAATTTGTTCTATTGATCCCAAAGTTCGAAGAGCGCGGTAATGAACATTTATGGCGTCGCTCAAAACTCTAAGCCTCTGTACCGAGTTCGATTCCACCTTCTTTAGATTAAAGAGATCCTTCACATGTGCCTGGAAAATAAGACGTGTATTATCATACCTTTCTTTAAGTAGGTGTATTGCGATATTGTAATTCGAAGCTGTAACCTCTAACTGAATCCACTACGCATGACCGAAGATGCTGAAATTTTTCAATATCTGTGAGCTCATCGTCTTCGTCCACAAATGTCTTAAACATCCCATAAAAGTCCAACCAGTCACTATATTTACCACTGAATTTAGTTAGCTCAAGTTTTGGCAGCCGATTTGTTTTAGACTTCTGAATCACAAATGACGTGGAGGTCTCATCTGGTGTATGTGGTGCTGCCTTCGGAGTCTTATTATTGATAAGCGTTAGAATTGTAGTTTTCAGGTCGCAATATGAATCCTCAAAGTTTGTTCTCTTATCCTTCTCCAACTCAGAAATGTCCAGTCCCTCGATGTTTGTTTGAATATCGTCGAATTTATGGAAATACGTTTCTAAGAGGCCTAGCCTCGTGTTCAACTCGGGTATGGTCATTTCATTTGCTGAAGCACCGAATAAATTTCTTATTTTTGTAAGTTGCCCCATTATGGCTGACAACTTTCTTTTTACTAAATTTTCCTTTTCTGCCATGGCACGAATTAATTTTGGGAACTCGCGAATAGTGCAAAAGTGCAAAACAAACAGAAAAAAAAACAAAAAAGTAAAGTAAACTTTTAGTTTGGACAAATGTGTCCTGTCACGGTCGCCAATGTACGATTTCTGATTCTTTTATCAGAAACATATGCAAATAAAACGCGTGCTACTCCAACGAATGACAAATGTATTGTGTTGATTCTCTGAATAAGTACAGCTCAAGTAAGAAAATAAAAGAAAGAACTTATCGGTACATAGTATGGCATGATATATGCTTTCAGTTAACAATGCTAAGATGTAAGATAATGCAAGATTACAGATGTGGCATTAACAACACTACAGTGACTAAGAAGAAATTTCATAGTATTTACATATTTGAGTTTAATGGCTTATAATGATTTCTTAACATGTGCTAAGGAGATTACTTTTTAGAAAGTACTATTGGAGATCTCCATGTCAGACCATATACATCGTATTCAGAATCTCGACCTTGTTGAAGAGGAAGAATCCGCGGAAAACCAAATGGACTTGATTTAAGGAAGGGCTCAGCAAGTCTGACAGTTCTTTTCCTAAACTCAGGGTAAAACAAAAACTAGAGGAAGCTGTTCAGGACCTGAGCGGTCCCCTTACCAAGTGTTTTTAACTGACATGTCGCTAGAAAATAATCTTTCAGATCGTCCATACCACGATGAAAGGCAGATCTGCGACCAATTGGAAGAAGAGTGTAATTTTTACAGATCGAAGCGAAAAGAATATGAGAATCTAATTCAGAATTCGAATAGTGCCTCTTATAAGGACTGTTGACAAAAGCTTGAAACGGTCGGTGAAACCAGAGGCTAGTTAAAATCGTCATAATGGGAAAATTAGCCAACCTGGAATCACTTCCAGTATACTGAGTGGAAAGCAGAGACTATGTGTCTCCAAGGTAACCTGATCAGAACTACCTCACAGCCAACTCCTATTAACTAAGCTGCAAGTGCGCTGGATAACACAACACGCCGTAGATAGTGTCTTTCATCGGTTGAGGTGACGAACTAATTAATTAATTTAGTGCCCCCATTTATTTCGCTTAATGCAATCTTAATCTAATTTAAAAACTAGGACTTAAAAACTAACAAGAGTTAAGGGTTAGGAAGTAAGGGAACGGTGGAGGAGATCAAATTTAAGACGAGCAGTGCTCAGGTTAAAATCAAAAAGGGGGAGGTTTGAGTTGACCTTACGGAGCATGCGGGCGATTGGTTCGTTAGAGCCATAAGTGGTGCGGTGTGTTGGGATATAGAAGAGACGAGGACAGCGTAGGTTAAATAGAATTGTAAAGGGAAGTGCAGCCCACAGAACCGGAGAGCAGTCGATGAATGAAGAGAATGTCAGCTACGTCTCTGCGTTTTTCGAGGATATTCAGGTTAAGAAGTTTGAGGCGGTCGCGATAGGGTGGTAAGATAAATGGGGCACTCAAGGGTAGTCCACGAAGAGCAAATCGAAGAGAACGACGTTGAATGTTCTCGATTTGGGATATATGAATTCGCTGAAAGGGGGACCATACTTGGCTGTCATATTCCAGGAGGGGCCGGACAAGGGTAATGTAAAGTGACCTTGTCACATAAGGGTTGCAAAATTCTTTCGACCAACGTTTGATAAAACCGAGCGATGAGTTGGCTTTAAGGATTATCTCATCAATATGCTAACGGAAGTTTAATTAAAATGGATACGGAGCAGTGTTTGATAATCCTCTCAAGATCGTTTATAGTTAAAATGAAAAAGAGGGGACCTAGGTGGCTGCCTTCTTGTACACCAGAAGTGGCTAAAAACGGGGTTGAGAAGGCTGACCTAAAGCAAACGCTATAGTAACGGTTCTCCAGATAAGAAGATATCCATTTTAACAATATGGGGTCAAAACCGAGGGAAGACAATTTGAAAAGGATCAGTTGATGTGATATTTTATCGAAGGCCTTAGCGAAATCTGTAGCAATATCGTCAATTTCATTGCCATTTTCTTGGGATGAAAGCGCAAAGGATACGAATTCAACTAAGTTTGTAGTAGTTGACCTACCTTTTAGATATCCGTGCTGACTGGGTGATATAAGTGACTTGCACTGAAAGCTTAGAACTTCATATAAAAAACTTTGGAACATTTTAGGTATGTGAGAAAGCTTAGTTGGTTACTTCATTTTTTGATCTCTTTTTGTGAATCGGTGTTATGAAAGAAGTCTTCCAAAGTTGGGGGAATTCCCCTTGTGTGTTGGACAGATGAAAGAGGGAGGAAATTGGGTGCGATAGATTGGAGGCACACTTTTTGAGAAATATTGCTGGAAGCCCATCTGGACCGGAAACAAATTCATCATTGAGATTTTGTAACTTTTCTTCGATAAGGGTGGGATCAAAAGGCTGAGAAAGAGAGGGTCCAATGGAGAAATTGGGAAGGTACTTAAAATATATGGGATCGGGTACAAAGAGGTTGTCTGCAAATGACTGTTTAAAAAATTTGCAAAATAGTTGGCAATAATATGTGGGTCGGTCGATGATATTATTATCGAACGAGAGAGAAGGGGGATAACCTTCTAATTTTCTTTTGTAGTTGAAGTATTGATAAAATGGATCATTGATAAGGTTGGTTTGCGCCGTGTTGAGAAAGCTCTGATAGAGGCAGTTATAGAGCTGGGTGCATTGCAGGTAAGTTCCAAGATAGTTAGAGTAGTCATAATAAGAATTGGTGCGAAGAAAAACTGCCCATAATTTGTTTCTTCTGTTTCGTAAAGAGCGAAGTCTTCTGTTGTACCATGGAGGGGAAATAGATGATGTTTTATGCCATGAAAATGGGACGTAGAGAGAAATGGAATTAAATATTTCACTGCAGAAAATGAAGACAGCGTCAGATAAGGATAGGTTGGTAAAATCAAAAGGGGCAGATTAAAGTCACCAAAGATAAAGATATCGTCGATGGAATCACTTAGGTCAATTATTTGGTCAATTGCTTTAACAGCAATAATGTAGGATTCAGTAGGTTAAGCTGGGAGAATGTAGCAACACATAACGTACAGGGACCTGTTGGGAAGTGTTATTTTAATTGAAACAAAGTCAAGTTTAACAGAAGAAAAGATAGCAATGAGAGAAGAGTTGAGGTTATTGTGAATGACAAGTAAGACACCTCTATATGGGGAATCAACTTTAGGGATGGCAGAATCATTAAACATAGGGAGAGAGTGATCGTCAACTCGGAAAACATTATAAGAAGATGGAAATAGCTCCTGGCTGTTTATGTCGGGGATCAGATTGGTGTCTGTAAGAGCATAGACGTCGAAAGAGAGACCGTGCGATTTAGACAGGACAGCACGAGTTTTAGAGCGCAAGCCTCTTACGTTTTGGTAGTAAAATGTAAGAGGTAGTTTGTTGCGTGGAGGAGTAGGGGAATGTAGATGAGATACAGGCAAAGAAGGCAGGTTAGGAACGAAAAAATTTGTCGTGGTCAGCTCGGCTGCGCTGAAGGTGAGAAACTCTTTTAGAGTGTACATAGCTGCGGAAAGCAGCGAGGTCATCCGCAACCTTTTGAGGAGGTGTGTCGAAGATTTCGTGGTACCTGTTGTAAAGCTTTCTGAGACTAGTTATATCCGTAGAAAGGCCTTCCGGTTGGATGGAGACCATGACACTTGTTTTGGTTTTTCCCTCAAAGCAAACAGAGTCGGATTTGTCGTAAATATATTTGCGAGAAAGAGACGTATATTTTCGTATATCTTTTTATCCCTTAGCCTAGAGAGTGCGTAACAGCATTCTGTGGTGTCTATATTCTGTTGGGTCAATTTAAAGTTAGGCGGCGAAAGGGGATCAAAATTAGGGACTGGGGTCCGTGAAACCGAGGGAGAAGGCGAGCCAGAAGCGGGATTTAAGATATGCGAGCTGATAAAGTTTGGGTATTTGGCTCCTGTTGTAAGGTCGAAATTGGGAAAACAGTTGTTAGTATTCGTGGGAGGGGGTGTGGGTGGTTGAGCAGTGACGGTATCAGGGGCATAGGTTAAATGAAATGAAACGCGTTGCGGCTTGGATGGAAGAGAGGCACTTGGTGCTTTTGTGGAGATACGTGAAGGAGGTTGCTTAGGGATATAGATGGGAGGGGAAAAATGGGGAAATATTTTCGTTTTGAGGCTCCAGTTGGGGTCAGTTTTGGGATGTGAATTGGGAATGGGTCTTGGCGATTTATAATTATCTTTTGATGAGACTAGTTCATTTAAGCGATGTTGCTTCTTTTGATTACGTTGAGTTGCCCGGCGTCGATATACATATGCATATCTAAGTTGCAGCATTTCTCCCAATGCGGAAGATCCTTCGAGAATGCAGCGAGAAAGCAGCCCTAAACGTAATCGACAATTGCTGCACTAGAAATGGGCTATTAGTCAATTCCCGCTAAGTTGAGGTTATCTTCTTTACAAGAAGACGGAAGACAACTGGTCTGACACATCTAGTTCTTAATGGCATCGCAATCCAAGTCTGCAACGAAAAAATTTCTCTGGATTAAACACGTTACGTCGAAAACTTCTAAGGTGCTCTTGGTCTTCGGACAGTGCAAAGGAGCTATCGGCAAGACATGGGGCCTGCCACCGAGAAAGTGTCCTTTGGATCTACATGGCTATGATATGGTTATATTCTATGCCTCGGTTGTCTGGTGGAACAAGGTTTTGATACACTTGGCTCTGCTCTAGACGCGCTAATGAATCTCCTTCCCCTTGATATCTTCCGTTTAAGTGATCTTCGGTACATCACGCATTGGACCTTGAGCGCCGACAATATTTTGACACTGGTCTTATGGACGCCCGCTCCTCTTGCAGAAAAAACACGAAACCGACTTTCCCAGTGCCCAGGAATGGTTTCGACCAGAATCTATGAGTCGAATCTTCATGGATTGCTCCAAAACCGATCTAGGTGTCTTTTTGAAGGACAACAACGATAGATTTCACTCCTCCTAAGTCCAATCCTGACTGGAATGAACTATGCTGTGATGAAGGGGGAAAAGCATTTGCATCTGTAGCGTTTAAAATTTTGCTGAACCCTCCCAAAACTTGCAGAGTAGTTCGAGAATGCAAAACTTCACTAAACGCAGTCGGTAAGCTAAATTCATTTAGTCTTGTTTGGTTCTCAGGCCGCCTCACAATGGGGTTACAGAAGTGAAACCGTTGAGGAACTTTCTAGCCAAAGCTCAGAGGAGAGTTTTTCAGGACCCGAACCTACATTAGTACTACCTGTGTTGAGTTTCATTTAAACATAACTGCGAACGACATGACTCCCCAAGTAGTCGACAGTGGGAAAAACTACAGAATGCTCACTAACTTCGCGAAGAAGCACTGCGCTTTTGCTAAGCATTTCAGCGTGCTATGCATATGTGCCACAACATCCTGTGGCTCTCCTTGTGTGAATGTTGACGACACCGCAGTGTACTACCTCTGTGAGTGTCCGGGCTTGCATCAGATTGCACATATTCCGTGCTGATAAAGTGGATGTTGGTACTGTAAGCACTTTAACACCGAAGCATTAACTCATCTTTCGGCAAAGACGGAGAAAATTCAATACAAAGAATATACAAGGAGTACCATAGACCAGTTCTTTTTTTCGAGTTCTCTGTTCCTACAGACGCAACATAAAACATAAAATGAGAATGCCTCAAATCTACATGAGAAATGAATGAAAGGATGAAAAAAAAATGTTACGAAAGTACGCCATCCATCATCATCGACGGTTTCACAGGGGCGAGCAATGTAATGCTTTTCCAAAATATATTACTATCATAAGCTGCAACGTCGGTGCGATAACGAGCAAAAGTTTTGAACAGGAGACCATATTATACGATTTAGTATACATTTAAGAAACAGTACGCCGGGGAATCGACCTACGAATATGAAGATTGCCACGGGCGAAACGGTTTCGGAACAAGAAAAAATGGGACAAACCACATACAAATCTAACTGTACTATACACGGTATTTACTCGTGTTGCAGCGGAAGAAATCAAACCCAAATAGTCTACCATCTATATTAGACAACGTTAAGCGGCAAGTAAAAGATTCTAGAGTAGACTTGAGGAAGTACTAGCAAGTCACCATGGATTTTTGAAAACAGAACTTTACGCGAAGGAACCAGAGAAAAATCAATAAAAACTGGCATTAGCCAAACAAATAAACTGGTGCAACGGAAATAAAGAAAGAGTACAGCTCTACGCGCTAAATTTTCAAAAATGGCTCAAACATGGCATAAACCAAGAGGAAGAACTAAGCGCTCAGATACGTATCTTACATATGTGGAACAACTTCGAAGAAAAATGTGAAAGCAGTACAAGAACTTTGATTGGAGTTTCGTGGGGTCGGCTTCATACTAGCAAAGAACGGTAGTCATAGAACTGTGATACGAAAATGTCGAAGACAAAAGAGCCTTTTAAGAGTGGGCTACAGGGGAAGTTTGGAACCGATAAAGTGCCTCTTCAGCTAAACTACGAGTATTGCTAAAACAGAGGCAACAAATTGGTAGCTAGAGCACGTAAAATAGCAACAGAGGCATTGTATCAGGAATCAAAAGAGGTATCCTCACAGCCCGTAAGCATGCAACAAGCAATATAAAAATGCAAAGTTTTATACAACGAAAGTAACTAATATTGCATTTTTTAAGATTGCGACACAACGAACTCTGAAGAGATTCAATTGTCGAAATATGAAATATTAGAGATGAGCTGGGGCACCTGCTAACGAGGCAAATACATTTGCTATAAATGGAAATAGTACTTTAACTCGTTACTTAAAGAAGCGCAGTAAACCCTCCCCCTCAGCAGTCAATGGAGCTTCATGCGAGTCAAGTCGGCATATGATGGAGAAACATCGCCGCGCTTCGAAAGATCTGCATACAGCCTTAATCGATTTTGAAAAAGCTTTCGATAGAGTTCGTAGAAATTTTCTATAATCTCTAATCCGAAACATACATGCATACATATATGTTACATACACGCGTAGTTACTGAAATGTAACATTTAAACGTAAAAGCTTGCTATAAACGATGGTCATTCCTCCAGCTGTAACATAATATTGGACGATGCCCGAGAAGTATAAAGAAAATATAACAGCGACATCTAATAAGAAGTGCGCGCATTCGAGGAAGTTTGCATATTCAAAAACCTATATTGGACAAACTCTAGGCCGATCAATTCAGCTGGTTATGGCATGTTCAACGAAGGTTGACAGAAACCTGATCCAAAAATAAAAAGAAGTTCGCTAGTACCGCCACCACCAAAAGCAATGGCCGAACGGGAGCGGAGACCCACTGTCTTATGTTTGAGCCTTACTTCCTAGGTAACCAGCTCCCATCACCTATGCTGCGCAGTAACATCTTTCATCGATTTTGGTGACGAATAAGGCCATCAAATACGCCTATGTAGACCAGCTTCTGACAGGTCCGAAAAAAATCAAGCATGTCGTGTGGAAAACCATCAAGGAGATGTCGGCTTTCTGGCAGTATAAAGTAGCTTTCGGCAAGAAACATGGGGTTTGTCACAGAGGCGGTTTCTTTTGATTCAAACGGTGGAACGAAAATATGTCATTGCAGCCTTAATCAGACTCCAAAAAATAATCTGCGTCATCTGCATGGGAGCTTTCCCCTAATAATGCCTGTCTCCACTTATAGCTTATACTCTCAAAGCCATCTTCCGTTTAATAAGAAGTGTTCTTTGGAACAACTCTGGGGTTTTGATGATCTTGCACGCTGACTGTCTTTTGAGTCTGGTCTGGTGCAATGACACCAGAACTCATGTTGTCGCTGCGAACCTGCGTAAGTTCTGCCTGTACCCTTGGTTAGAGCTTCCGTAGGCAGTAGGGTTTCATAAGAGTATAACTTCATATTGCAAAACTCTCCAGAAATCCAACAGACCAAACGAATGCTTACAGAGGCTTTTTAAAGGTCTGCGATTTTCCTGCGGTCCCTTAGTGGGAAACACTATAGATTGGTTAGTGGCATTGACTACGCTCTTAATAAGCACCTTAGCGTACCACACATAAGTGACACAATATCCTGTTGCTTGATGTTAAGGTGACGACTACGACGGGGATCATTATCTCTGTGGGTGTTTGGTTGATAAATTTATATCTACCATAAAATATCAAACACGATGCACGGATGAGTGGTATATAGTGCTAGGATTACTTACCACTATTTTTCCAACTACAATATTCCATATTTTCAAATTGCCCGCCTAAAATGCTTGAATTTGCGCACAAAGTTACTTTTTGATGACACAAACCCAATTCTTTATTTGTTTTGACTATTACCGTTGCTAGGCAGATTATGTGGTAATTCTTTTCAAAATAATTTGGAGGAATGGCATCGGAAATTATTTGCAATGGGCGAAATAGGTCCTTACCGTCCTTGGAAGTGGTCAAAACGAGTAAGACAAACACTTTGAAAGTTCTATGGAACATTTTTTTTTTCGAATATTGTTAACTTAATTTTTCAGCACCTCGTTCGACAATGTCTACAGTGGGTAACATCGACTGGCTCCTGCATATCTACTATGCACGCGGGGATTTTACAACTTGCAAGGCAATAATTGAGAAAGAATTAACTGAACATTTGAATCCAGAGTATTTGTTCTTTGTTAAGGTAAGCGAGTGATTTGAAATAAACAAGCCCAGTGATTATATATATTTATAATAGTGAGCTCGAGTAAGTTGCATTGCTGTAGTAGAATTTGAAGCTTTTTGACTGATTATTGGCTTTAGTCTGACGGCATTTAAAGGTGTTAGTCAGCTGTCAATAAACTGAGAGTATAGGTACGCCCTGTCTTTTAAAATCTACTGCAGTGTTCCAATCATTGGTCGCATGTAAGTGATTTGAAACTTCTGTTGATGTGGTGTTATTTTTTCAGACACCGACATCCAACCTTGGATGAAGGAGTTGCATTCATATTATGGTATAATTCTTAAAATTGTATCACTTACCCAAGCAGGTCTTCCTTAGGATTTAATGCTCCATCTGCTGCCTTGTCATCAATGGTTTGCCAGACTCGTAGCCAAACTGGGTTTGAGAGTTTTTCGTGGTTCCCCCTTTTCCCCAATCACAAATTTAGTTAGGTCTTAACCAAAGATACAATTTTCTTTGCGGTTAAAATAAAATAAACTCCGTACTTACCCACTCATTATCCAAAGACCAAACTCATCTGTGGTCTTGAATGTTTTCAGGATTTCTATATGGTATTGGGGGCTTTCCGTGGGAATAATGGCCTCACACTCGCGCAGCTGGAAAATGATACATTCTCTTTTGTCAGCAGAACACCTAAACATACTAGCCGCGTGTACATCAATGAGAGTCTAACAAGAGAAAACAGCTTACTACTGCGTCACGCACTACAGCTACGGCGTGAGGGTCTATTGTTCTCAGTCAAAACTCGCAATGGCTTCGTATTTGTTAAAAAAAGTAAAACTGACTCTGAGCTTAAAATCTCTTCCGATACGAAACTCTCTTAAATTGATTTTCACCTATTTTGTTCCTGACCTACATCAATTGTTTCCTTTATCACCGTTGGAGCATCGTAAAAATGTAATTTGTTATACGAGTATATATACATAATTGCCATTGTTGCTAACAATATTATAATTATTATTTATTTTTATTTTGTTATCTCTTTCAATCTATGATTGATTTAATAATGATTTTGTACTACCTTATAATATATTTTAATTATCCACTCGCCCCTTCTTATCTTTTCACCCATCCTTCTCTTTCCACTCCTTGCTCTCTATCTATCTCTTCTTCGATTCCTTTTTTGCATAGATTACCTATTAACAAGAAATCACTTAAACATGCTTCTATTATTTGTTCTGCATCTATTGCTGGTAGTGGTGGGTGATGTTTCTACACCTGGTGTAACGGATGAGACTGATGTTAGGATATTAGTTAAGATTCTATCTAATGCACGTAAGGGTTTCAAAATTGTTCACTTCAATGCTCGTAGCCTTAGTACATCTAAACTAGATTATGCTAGACATATTTTTGTAGATTCTGGAGTTGATGTTATATGTGTGAGCGAAACTTGGTTTAAGACATTAGAGAATGATAGTGATTATGAGAGGTTATATGGCATCCCTAGTTACAAGTTAGTCGCGCACAATAGAATCACTGCAACTACTGGTGGTGGAATCGCAATATATCACAAGCCTGATCTGAGTTGTAATATTTTAGGAACGTCAGTGGGAAATGATACTGAATTTGTTTTAACCGAATTCTCAAAAAATAATGTTAAATGTTTGATAAGTGTAGTTTATAGTCCAAATCGCAATTGTTCTTTTGACGCATTTTTCTCTCGTCTTCAACCTCTCACTGCATGCTATGAAAATATAATACTCTGTGGTGACTTTAACGCCGACTTGCTTAAAAATGATAGCAGATCTCGTGGGCTGCTAGAAAATGTTGCTACATTAGGGTTAATGGTCATTAACTCCCGCTTCGGATCGGATTCTCCACCGAGTCTTCTTGATTTGTTTGTTGTATCCAACCGCTCTAACGTTTTGCTGCAAGACCAATTGTCTTTTGAGGGAATGTCAGATCATGATATGCTCTTTTGTACATATGATATCGATTTTTCTTCGGAATTCCTGGGAGATTCTTTTGAATTTCGAGACTTTGCCTCCATTAACCTCCACAGCCTCCATTACTATGCTGGCATACTCCCCTGGAGTTCTTGTTATCTCCTGGCGGACATTGATGGGAAAGTTGACTTTGTCCAAACATTGACAAATGAGCTCTTTAATACGCTTGTTCCTCTCAGAAAAGTAACCATTCGCAACAAAATATGCCCCTGGTTTACAAGTGAGGTGCTTGACGCAATACGGAATAGAAGAAAGGTTTATGCAAAATGGAAAATTGAACCTACAAGACATAACAGAGAGGTTTTCTGTAGAGCCAGGAATTTTGTTTCCATGATGAGAAAAAGAGCAAAAAAAAGATATTTCTTCTCCAAAATTAGTGCCGACCAACCACCAAAAAAACTTTGGAGAAACTTGCGCTCAATTGTCATAACCAAAAACCAAAATTCAACGAATATTCCAAACATCAATGACTTGAATAAAGCATTCCTATCTCGCCCCTGCAATAATACCTCTTTTCACCTGGACAACAACCTTATGTTTAGATCCCTGCATAATTTTGAGTTTAAAGTGGTCACCGAAAGCGAGGTGATTCTTGTATTTCAAAGCATTAAATCCAATGCAGTTGGTGAGGATGGAGTACACTTGCGTTTTGTGAAAATGTTACTGCCCTACATAATTAGTTGTCTCACCCATATCCTAAATTTTTGCATAGCTTCTTCAACTTTCCCTAATTTGTGGAAAAAAGCCAAGGTTGTTCCTGTTCCTAAAAAAGAAAACCCAAAATTTCCATCAGATTTCCGTCCTATAAGCATCTTACCTTGTTTGTCTAAGATTCTCGAAAAAATCCTTGCAAAACAAATAACATGTCATCTAAGTGGTTTTAATTTGCTGACGTCAGTGCAATCAGGCTTTCGCGCTAACCACAGCTGTTCAACAGCTATGATTAAAGTACTTGATGATATCAGATTAAACTTTGATAAAGACTATCTAACGCTGCTTTGCTTACTCGATTTTTCAAAAGCTTTTGATTGTGTCAATCATGAAATTTTATGCAATAAATTAAGATTTTACTTTGGATTTCATGAGCGTTCAGTTAAATTAATAAGGGACTATCTTATTAACCGTTCACAAAGGGTATTAGCCAATGGAAAATATTCAACGCCGATCAATATAACCGCTGGTGTACCTCAGGGCTCGATCCTCGGCCCTATTTTATTTTGCATATTTATAAATGACCTACCACAAGTCTGCCAAAATGCTACGGTCCATCTTTATGCTGATGACGCACAAATTTATCTATCCCGCCCCATTGGGCTTGTGGAAGATCTCGTGGCTAGATTTAACTTAGATCTAGCCTCAATTGTTACTTGGTCACAGAATAATGGTTTATTATTAAATCCTGGCAAAAGTCAACTGGTACTTATATCAAAAAAACATTTTTGTACTGAATGGCTTGAACCTATTTATCTCCATTCAACAAGACTTACTTTCTCCAATACTGTGACTAATCTTGGCTACAAAATAAATAGTACACTTTCTGCTTCAGACCACGTTAACTTCATTGTATCACGCATTTACTCAGGATTACGAAAACTCTGGATTTTTTCTTGCTATACACCAAGAAGCACCAAATTAAGATTGATCAAGACTCTATTTATTCCGATTTTTAACTACGCCATTCCTATCTTTTGTAAGCTTGATTCGATTTCTCAACACAAACTACTCGTTGCCTTCAACGATATGGTAAGATATATATATGGAATAAGAAGATACGAACACATATCCCACCTTCATAAGTTTGTGCTGGGTTGTACATTTCAAAATTATTGGGATTCACGGTGCTGTATCTTCTTGCACAAAATAATCCGAACCAAATCACCAGCGTACTTATATCAAAAACTCCAGTTTGCTCAGTCACAGAGAACTTTAAACTTGGTAACACCAACATCTAACTACCTTAATACATCGCGTCTCTTTCTCGTTTACACCACCAGACTCTGGAACAATCTTCCTGCCACTATCAAGCAAATAATAGATGCAAAGCAATTTAAAAGTGCACTACTTGCACACTTTCGGTAATCAATGCATTTTTCTCTTTGTTTTCATTATATCATCATTCTTCATTTTTCTCTTTTCTCTTTTCCCTTCTCTTTTCCTACTTCTTCCCCTCAGCTTTCTGCTCCCTTCCTCTTTCAATATACATTTTCTTTCAAATACTTTTGCTTACTTAATTAAATACTAAATATTATTTAATCATTACTTTATATATATATATATTTTTTTTTTTTTTCTTAACGCCTTATTATTGTTTTGTTAATATTATTATAACTAAATTAATTTCTCCTTTTTGTGCTCATAATGCGATGTTAATAATGTTAAATAATAATTTCTAAATTGAGCTACATAAATATACGAGTATTATAAATATGTATGTACTAAAAAAGAACTAAGTTCGTACTTGTACTTCCGAATAAATTGAAATTGAAATTTTTTTTTTATTGCGAGATTTGAGAGTCCCAAACCTTATAGTGCCGGATTCTTTCTCATCATGTATGCCTGAACAGTTCAGCACTATCTGATTACTGTACTCATAAGCTACGAAACGAACGAAGACTTGAGTCTGTCTGTCAAAGCGTCAGCTTATATTTCATAGAATTCAATGCTAAGTACCGACTTTAGTGAAGGCGAGGAATCTAAGAAAACCTAGCTGGACACGCTTCGGCAAGAAGCTCAGAACAAGATATAAATTAGAGGAAGCTCTTTGGAATCTAAATGCTTCTCTTCTCAAATGTCCTAAATTGACAAATCCTGTCAGTAAAAACTTGGTAGACGCAGATCTGGTATAAAAACCATTAGATTTGTGAATAAATGCAATGCTAGAGAACAGAACCTTATTTGCATATGTTGACAGCAGAAGTGGGCAGGGCACAGGGTGATATCATGTGTGAATTACTATAGTGAAAATTGGCGCATTTTCTGTTTAACGCTATTAACATTTCAAACATCTACGCCCAGGCATATGCAGATGTCTATTTGTCGGGTAATACCAATGACTGTTTAACTCTAAGCGCAAATACGCCAATACCTAATCAACGATTGGTGCTCTTAAAATAGACTTTCAATCAATCCTCCAAGAATGTTCTCTGTACGAAAAGGAGGAAGTCAACTGGCTTGATTTTTTTATTTAATTAATCAAATAATTTCCAAAATAAATTTGCAAAAATATTTACAAAAGGCTTTTACAGGATGCCGTATTTTAGAAAAAGAAAAATGTAGATATCTACAAATGTAATAAAATTCAAAAGTTATATATAATTATAAGTATGACTTATTATAGATAATTGATGAGTTTAGTGGAAATAATACATTTAATTTAAGAAGAGTTATTTAAAGGGTAAGAAAAGTTAAAATCATATTTCCTTAAATTTGTTGTGTATTGATGTAGCATCTTTTATTCGATTAATACATCTAATGTCTGCTGGATTCAATATACTTGCTAGTTGGCTTGTTGGGGCTGTTCTATTGCTGCGTACGTCGATTTGGGTTGATAAAGGACATTCCACAAAGATGTGGTTAAAGTAGTGTGGCAATGTTCACATACATCCGGGGGCTCGTTATTGTATAGGTGTCGAGTAGTAAAACTTGTTTTTCCCAGTCTGATCCTCAGTAATTTTATATACAACCTTCTCTTGTAAACAAGTCATTATACGGAATCCGGGAGTATTGGGGATTATGAGCCTGAAGGAAGGTTTGGAAATTGTTCCACATATCAGTAAGCTTGAGTGCCTGAATGGTAAGAAAAATTCTCCGTGTCAGCTGATAGAAGTACGGTGTTTCAATGATCAAGGGGTAATTGTTAGCCTTCGTCTGCTGCTTCGTTCCCTTTGATACCAGTATGTCCCGGTACCCATGCTAGCATGATACTCTCATTGATCTTAATTCTGATGAGTTCAAGTGTAGGGCATTTATTTGTTTCTTCCTTTAGACCTATTAGGATTTCCAGATTATCTGTTAGAATAAGGCTCGGCCCATTGTAATTTTAAGCTAGAGATATAGCCTTGTTAATTGCTGCTAACTCTGCGATGTAACGCATGCTATGGCCTCTGCTTCCCAATTGCACAAGAGGCCATTTACTCCGTTTGAAATAAAAGGATTTAAAATAACACTACAATTGATTTTACTCATGTATAAGCAAAGCGAATTCAAAACTTAATTTGGTTGCAAAATATTTTAAAGAATACTACAATTTACTTTAATTTACATTCAAGTAAGGCGAATTTAAAATTTAGTTTAGGATGAAAGTAATTCGTGTGTGAGCACGCACGACTTGACCAATGACTACTCGTCGACGAAAAACGGAAAGGAAAGAAAAAATGGTGCGATCAAAATGGATACCGAACCTCGTGATCTTAGTACGTGGTAAACGTTTGAAGATGTCAACGGGTGTGTTTAGTGCTTTTGCAAATCTTTATTTAGCGCTACTTTATCTCGCTAATTAATTATCGTTTATTATTCCAAGTCACCGTATCCATTGTATTTAGCGCTTGCTAGCGCTGTTTTATTTCGCTAATTAATTGTCATTTATTATTCCGAATCACCGTATCCACTACAATGCGGCAAAAGTCCTTGCCAGATCGTTGATGGATTTGCATTTTGGTCCAGTTTAATCACTGCGTATGATTAGCAGCTATCTTTATGGGATCCATCGGTGTAAAGTAAATAATTGGCTTCGCTTTCATTTATCATTTCCCTGTGTAACATTTGAAACATTGCATCCGAGGTATTCTCCTTTTTAAATTTGGCCAGACTTGTGTTAATCTGCAAGGAGTTCCGTTTCCAGGGGGGAGGAGATTTGACCCGAGATAAAGGTTCTCTGCGAAGAAACTAGAGCTACCTATTCTATTTAGTGCAGATATAGAGTTCTTTCGTTTGTTTTGTGAAGAGACAGATTCAATGGCAACGTTGTGAAGGGAATATGTTGAGACTGTTAAAGCATTGCTAATCAGATTCACGGCTCTTCTTTTCCCAAAGTTCTGAAACGATTGATATCCAGCTTCTAGTCGTAATAATAATGTTGCTATTTTTAACTGTGGTCCACATATAGTTTGTAACACCATGTTGCAAGGTGCCTTCGACTAAAGTTTTTGCTATTCTCAGCGCTGTTTCAAGATGTGGTCCTTTTTTCTTGGAACAAATTATTTTAAGTGCGTTATTCCGTTGTTTTAATTGATTTACCACTGTTTTGACCTGAATATTCCATTTCATATTTCCATTTTTAGTTCTTTTGAAATCGTGACTGTTGTTGTACCTCGAAGGTTCAAAGGGGTAGGATTACAATTTCTTTTCCTGCAAACAAGCAGTAAATCTACTTTGGAGCGGGGAATAATATCACCTGTCTCTTGGCACCATGAATAGATAGCTCTATCTGCCGCTTCTAATTTAACCTTTGTCGGTTCCCCAGAGGCTACTATGTATATATTATCGGCAAATACTCCAACGAGGTCCAGATTAAGTGTTATAGATCACTACAAAGAGAGGAGATCCTTGTGGTGTTCCGTTATCAAGTTTGAACAATGAAGCGTTATACCCTGCAATATTAACCCGAAATGTTCTTCCAGTCATGAAGGATTTTATGATTTGATGGGGAACTCCCCAATCAGTTTGAGAGCTGGAATCATTGTCGCGCGGTCAAATGCTTGTTCTAAATGGGATGACATGGCTATACTGTGCTTTGTTTTTGACAAATTTTCTGTCAGTCTATTTTCAAGCAGATGTAAAAGTATGTGAACGCCTCTATTCTGTCTGAAGGAGTGTTGCCTCGAGCTGCCTTTTTTTTCTGCCAACCAGCTTATTCGTCTAGCAATAATTTTTTCAAAAATTTTTGAGAGAATTGTGAGCAGTGCGATTGGGCGATAGTCCTCGAGATTTTTTAAGTATCAGTTTGAGCTGTGCCCTCTTCCAGTGATGTGGGAAAACGCCAGAAAACAAGATGGTATTATACAAGGAAACGATTCTATCTTTGAGATTTATTTTATCTTCACCTAGGGCTGTGCCTTTTGCCACTTTCAGAGTCATGTATAGTTCCACTCATGTGATGTCTTCAATTAGAAGTTTACTTTGATTTTGGTATGCTGGAAGGTGACAAGGTTTAAGGTAACTCAGATTAAAAATTCATTTTTTCATAATAATACATTCAGGATAGGTGGTGTCTTCGCAATATTCCACTTGCAGCCAAATGCATAACTTAAAACTTCGGGATCGTTCTCAATTCTATTATTTAGATGCATGTATGGAAAGTCTTGGTGTGATTGGAGTGAACGTTAGAGTTTTCATTGTGTTAACAAAGTTTTCCCAAGAAGACCTTTGGATTGAATTGATTCTCTCCTAAGTTTTGCACAAGTCCTTCTATATGCGACGCAGTTTTCTGTTGTCGGAAGTCTCTGAGCCTTTTCCCAGGCGAATTTTTTGTCTTTTACCAACTTTGCAATTGTAGGTGTAAACCAAATTGGGTTTTTTCTAGAAGTATTTTGTTTGGTACTCGTAACTGGAATCGATTTTGCTGCAGCGGTTCTTATTATTTTTTTAATCTTTAATGCTTCCTGGTTTGCGTTATTCGTCGTGGGTGTAGTCAGTGATAAAGTTTTAGTAGTTTTTTTAAGGGAAGTACCTCCCAACGGAAGTAAGGTACTACATATTGGGTTGCCATGGTAACATCAATTGCCGAAAAAGTGTTCCTCGTGATAAAGAAAGTTGGGGAGACATCTTCATAACTACTAAATTACGGTCATTAGCGAAGTTTTCAAATAATGTGCCTTTTTTTATTCGTACAGGTTTTGTGTTGATAACGGACTTGCGGGAATGACGCAGAGCATGAGCAGAGTACTCAGAGCCAGCTTCTATGTTTTCATCCTTAGTGGTCATTGATAGCTCTGATTTGCCTTTGGTTACATTGCTGTCGATGCTTGAGTAAGATGGTGTGGAGGACGATTAAAATGTTTGTACTTTTGTCAAGCTGTTATTTGTTACTTGGGTATTGTTTTGATTATGCGTTTCAACATTTTGTTTTGAACTATTAGAGTTGTATGCTTTTTGTGGTTTTGAAATAAACTGATTGGATTGCTGTGATTTCTCATGTTGTTCTGTGTTCGTGTTCTTCTTAGATTTGTTTAGATGGGCGTGCAGCGCAATTGGTTTTTCTACTTAGGCTTTTATGATTTTTGCCATGGTTGGACCTCTGATATTTAGTTTTCTTGGAGCTGGGAGCTGGTGTAGAGATTGGTTATCATTAAATATCTGCCAAGCATCCCTAATGCTACACCGACGATCAATTTTGATCTTGTTGACCGATTTGTATCGGAGGAAGGCAGGGCAAATGGAAACGTTTGATGTGTGGCCCTCGGTATTGCAATTAATACAGTAAACACACGTGCAATCATTATGTGGGGAAGGAAGACAGCAGTTTTTGCACAGAGGAGTACCAGTGCATCGATATTTTGTGTGACCAAGTTTCTGGCAAGATATACACCGCATAGGGTTTGGTATGTACTCGTCTACCTTGCAGTTTACCCATCCAATTTTAACTTCGGGATATTGTTGTCGTTGTTAATGATAGGTAGCTCAGGATACTCTTCGCCTGAATGCTTGCACTTCGTTTTTTTAATTCGGTTCTCATTAGGGCTTGCGTCTGGCGATAATCCATTGAACCAGTTTTTTCGAAGGGGATCCGTTCCCCCGTCCATAAATTTTTACTCAGTTGTACACTTGTTGTTTTATTTGTGTAGGTATTAAAAGAAAACAAAAAAGGAATTACACTTACCACCGATAGTAAGTAAATAAGTAACGAGAAAAGGTTTAAGAGAGCTACACCAACTAACCAAACAAAATTCTTTCCACGATACGTGTTGACACGGCTATTGCCAGAACAGAACTGAACTGGCTTGATTTATATAGGCAAGATGTTACCATTTATTTGATAGAATGAACTTGAGATGTCCTGCCGAAGATCAACCAGATGCAATCGACTCTGTGGCAGTGGAAGGAAGTGGCAAAACATATGGTTTTTATCACCAAGGAAGATCGTGGCTGTAATAAAATCAATGCTATCCCAAAATTCAGTTGTTTTGTTGTTATGAGGAACTAACTTTCATACAAATACTTTAATGCTGCTTTCACCATACTCGGCTACTTGGCGGCCTTACCACCACACCTGGCCCTGCTTTAGATGAACTAATGAAGCTTTCGGGCTTTCATATTCATATTATGCGCTGCTTTTTAAATTCCATCTTCCATTTAAAAACAAACGTGGTCTTGGAAACAACTTGCATTAGGGTAAAATTGAATATTCTTGTCAACTAAAGGCAATATCTTGAGGCGTGATGACACCGGTACTCCGCTTGATGCGGAAATACGAAGCTGACTTCCCCATTTATCAGGACTAGCTCGATCGATCTAGAATGCAGTGCTCCGGTTACGTACGCATTTCTGATGGACTACATTGTGAGGAAAAAGTAGAGGATGGAAGAAAGGCAGCCAACTGCGGTTATAGCTTTACTAAACCCTCTCCCACTTTCACTATTCCAAAGCCAATTCAAGAATGCATGGCTTCTTTGAGCGAAGTTGGAAGTTGAGTTCACAGATTCTTGTAAAATATGGCCCAGAAAAATATCCTTCATGACTAACCACCAACCGGTGTAATGCTTCCAAAATACGATGCTGTCTGTCATACGGCCATTATCCATCATGGGCAGTTGCATCGACCAAACCGAAGAACTCTGCATCCTTGCATTCATGCATTCCAGTGCTCCGTCGAAATTTACAGTAGTACTCCGCCCCAATGAATGCTATGAATGCTCATCTAATCAGTTTACCCCCAAGCCCACACCATGATCCTTTCCAAAGTCGAATAATTCGATTATAGAGTGCCTCTCTCTATTTCTCTACTTCATTTTTCCCTAACTTTTTAAGAGTATTAATTGCCAATCTGATAAATCGTTATCTTACTTATAATACTTATAGTACTTAGGTAGCGGAACAGTCTAGAGTGGACCATGGCCTCAGCTAACATGCCTCTCCAACTAGCGAGGTCTTTAAGCACCTGCATCCTGTTGCGTACACGAATTTGACTGAGGTCCTCTTCTATTTTTGTGTGCCACTTAAGATCAGGTCGCCCTCTACTGCGTTCTTCCTCTCAGCTGGAGTCGAAAACTTCCGGGCCGAGGCGCTGTTATTCAAGCGCTCAAGGTAACCTAGCCATCTAACCCGTGTTATCCGAGCTTTTTTATAGAGGTCGGTATCGATGAACAGCTCGTAGAGCTCGCTGTTGAAACGTCACCTCCTTCTCTATTGATACAAACGAGATCGAAAACTTTCACAAGACCTTTTATCTCGAGAGCATTTTACATATACGTTTCTGTCAATGTCTAAGCTGCTGCGTCATAAAACAGGACTGGGATAATCAGAGTCTTGGGTAATGTCTTTTTGGTTGCCCGAGTTAGGGCTTTACTACTCTATTGCGTTCTAAGCCCAAAGGAACAGCGATTAGAAAAAAGTGATGACAAGTGCCATTGTCAAGAAGTTGATAACGGAGCCTAGGTAGATAAAGTAACTCACTACCTCAAACTTGCAGTTGCCGATCGTAACATTTTGTCCTAACCGTCGACGTTTTGTGTCCCACTTTGTTGATAGCGTGTACTTTTTTTTCTTTCATTGACCGCTAAACCCATATTTACGGCTTCAACAGTTGAAAACGCTCTACTGAGAGCACGCTGTGTTCTTCCCATTATGTCAATAAGATGGTACCGCTAGAGTTGACTTGTGAGTTTCCTACAATTTTTTCCAGAGGGAAAAACATAACAACGCATCGTCTTGTTTAAGTTTCCAATATTGTAGATATCGATTTTGTCATTACCGATCTTGATGGAGAAGCATGCATTCTCCATAGTCATCCTGCATAGTCGAATGTGCTTAGCAGGGATGCAAAAACTGGACATGGCTCAGCATAGTTCATCTCTATAGATGTTGTCTTATGGAGTTCTGAAATCGATGAAGAGATAGTGTGTATCGATTTGGAAGTCCTGGGTTTTTTCCAAGACCTGCGTAATGTAAAAGTTCTATCTAAGGTTGACTTTCTTCGCCAGATTGAATGGTTCATTCTTCAAGACGATCAGATGTTGTTGGTAATTACCATATAACAGTCTGCAGAATTAATCTTTCTAGATTCTCAACACTGACCGCAATTCTAGTATGAGGTCTCCTTCTCTATTTCCATTACAGCCTTGTTTGGGTTTTTGGTAAAACTTCCTAACTTCATTATTCTGGCAGCACCTCTCTAAAGACTCGATCGAGTGCTTCTCGTGCTCTTTTGTTTTTCTTCTTTGGAGTCTATGTTTTTCCCTTCTTTTCTGCTCATAAAACTCTCGAGCCCTTCTCGTTGTTATCATACAGTTACAGCTCAATATGTAAGTCTATACAACTGCACGCATATGCTTAAGACTACTGAAACAGAAGTGGAATCAATGAGCTCAAGGGACAAGGGCAAAACAAAGTATACACGAATACTGTCGACATCAATAGCTCGGACAGAGCACTAGAATAAGAAGTTATACCTTTGGGATGACAATTCGGGCTTTCTTTGGACTATGGAAGCAATTGAAATATGTCTTTTTCTCGAACGAAAGCAGAAAAAGGGACTTCAGCCAATTTTGTGTATGGAATTGCAAATGAATAGCCAATGAATGAGGACTATGTCCATCTCCTACTCGTTAGGAAAACTTGCGTCTGTCTTCCAAGCGAAGATATTCGTATATGCCGTAGGCCGAAGTATCGGCGAAAATCAAGCCACGCTCAATATCTTGTACAAAGGAAAGAAAGCTTTCTCTAAACACGGTCGGAAGGCTGAATTCACTGAGTCTTGTTTAGGTTCCAGTTCGCAATGAAAGCTCGAGGAATAAAATCGTCGATGTGCTCGCCATACTAGGGGGGCATAATGTATGACCCTATTTTCCTAGGCTATATCTTTGGAATATGTTTATTTCGGTATTCAAGTTTTTTTTTCTATCATGCTTTGAAAATGATACCGCCTAAGTGGCCACCGCCATTTGTGATTACCATTCGGGATCTTTTTACGACATTTTTCTTAATTTTTCACATAACCCCATAGAAAGAATCGAGAAACCAAGGACTACTCTTCTATTTTTGTGGACTTTGACAAAGCTTCTGTCGAGATCATTAAGTCTAGGTATGTCCCACGTTGGAAGAGTTAATTTCCACTTCGTTTCCAAATAAGTACAGATAAGAGAGGACCACCCCAGTACTCATCTATTTTGTGTACTCAAATCAACCTTCAACATTCCAAGTCTGCTACTGCATTCCCATGTGGGAGGCTTTTCATCTTGAATACAAAACCTCACATCCTTGTACGATGTGTGGAATAAACGCATCTGTGGTTTCTGATGTTTAAGGGTTTCACATCACTATATGTCGAGCGATCGGAAGGACCGAGAACTTGTCTTTATGTGCCGAACTAAATCTCACCATCTAAAGTGGAGCAATTTTGCAACCAACGATTTGTTGCGGCAGACATAAGCTACGAAACGAACGGAGAATGGCAGGAATTCGTCATTGCGTCAGCTTATTTTCCCTATGATTTGTTATTACCACTACCACCGAAGGCGTAGACGAACTCATTGAATACTGTGATTCCAGGAAGATGGAGCTTATCATATGCTGCGATGCTAATGCTTAGAATACTTTTTGGGGCACTAGCAAATGCAGCGTGAGAGACAATCATCTCCTGGATTTAATAGTACTCATATCGTCTGACCTGGTTCTCTACAATGTTAGCTCTCAGCAAACTTTTATTACGAGGGCAAGGCAGCAAGTAATCGACTTAACGTCATCCAACAGGTATGCTAAGGAGATTACCGGCTGGAAAGTACTATCAGAGATCTTCATGTCAGACCCCTACGGTCTGACATCGAATTCAGAATTGGAATCCGCAGAAAGCCAACTGGACACGATTTGAGGAGGAGCTCGACAAGTCCTACAGTGCTCCCTCTAAGTTCAGGACAAAGCAAAAGCTAGAGGAAGCTGTTCTGAACCTGAACGATATCCTCACCAAGTGTTTTGAAATGGTATATTCAGTTAGTAAGCAATCCTGCAGATGGCAGGTCTGCAGTGTCTTCGTAAAGAAACCAAAAAACTTCTAAACAGCTCACTTAGTACTGATTTGGAGGAAGACTGGAATCTTACGAAGCAAAAAGAATATTAAAAGCTTGTTCGGATTTCGAAGAGTTCCTTTTATAAAGACTTTTGTGAGAAGATCGAAACTGTTGGAGAAGCCATTAGGCTGGCCAAAGTCCTCAATATTTTGAAACAAACCAGGCTGGAACCACTCAGAAAATCTGATGGTACCTATACTTAGTCAAACGCGGAGACTCTTCGTCTCATGCTTGAGGCTCACTTCCCAGGTAATTTAATCAGAACCAGCTCACTAGCAGCTTCGTCTTTGATACAACACACACTAGGGCTTTATTGACCTTCCACGCCGACTGTCTTTTGACTCTGGTTTTATGGACATGCCGTCTGATGCAATGACACCAGAACTCCTGCTGCACAAAAAATACGAAATACGAGTTAAGTTGATGAAAGCTATCGAGTAGACGTGTTTCTTTTTGCCTCTCTGTTGATCGCGTTATATCTCATTAAAGTTGCATCATCCGCAATTGCCAGCTCGTTCCAAATAGTGAAATGAACTAGTGACACCAATCCCATGCTTTTTCTTATAAATTCACCCATTTCTTGCGACTTTTAAGTTAACAGACCCCATAGTTATTTTTTCCTTATAACAAAAAAAAAAGCTCCGTTCGCCTAAAGCTCGCCAGTGCAAAGTCCAATCGCCGGCTGTCATTATCCCTGTTACCACTTCTGAACAACAACAAACAACCAACCAGTGCAACATGCAATCTTCTATTGTCACTCCTCCTGTTGCAGCTTCTGTCCAACAACAAAAATTCAATCTGAAATAAACATCTGAACCACAACAAATAAATCTTCTTGGCCAAATTGAAACCCCTTCAACGCTTTCCATGGAAGCTCTGGATGCGAAACTTGTGAAACAGAGCGAGTTTATTGTAAATTTGCTCTCATCAAAATTGGCGGATTCAGAACAGAGGATCCTCAACAAAATCGAATGCGAAGTGAACTTTATTAAACGCAGTATCACCGATTTAGATGAAAGAGTGTTAAATCTCGAAAAAAACAACTTTGTATCGCAGCTCTTAAAAACGAAGTAAACGCAATAAAAAAATATATCGAGGTACAAGAAAATAAATCCATTGCTGCAGATGCTCTTCTGTACGGTGTTCCAACTGTACAAGGCGAAAACCTCACTTCACTGTTTAATAACCTTTGCTGCCCAGTCAACGTACAGGCCCCTTTACTTAAAAATACTCGTATATATCGCACTAAACCTAAAAATAGAAACACACAAAATCCACCAATAATGTTTAAATTTAACTCCGCTTATGACAAAAACTTCATATTAAAATCCATAACATCTCACTGTAAACAAAAGAATTCACCACTTCGCCTGCGAGACGTCGGAATACATTCTGACGTTTACATACACATCCACGAAGCTCTAACAAAACATAACCACTCGTTATGGGGAAAAAAATTAGTGTCTGTGTATTCTTCACGTGGTATCGTATACGTCAAGTTGACCGCAACAGGAAAAGCTCATGCTGTTGAAACCATGAACAATCTTCATAAGATCATCGACGGAGGCGAAAGCTCAGAAAGCTTTACGACCGATCAAAGGCAACAGTAGCGCCCAACGTATATGTTTTTATTTTTTAAATGTTTTTATTTTTTAAATGTTTTTATTTATTTTTATTTCTTTCATTTTAATCTTTATCATATTTTTTGATTGTATTTTATTTATCTATCTATTTATTCATTTATTTATTTATTTTTTATTTTTTTAAATCTTTTTTTATAACATTTATTTTCGCTTTTCATCTATGGCAACTCAGAACCGGGATTCTCCAGAGGTGGCTGCGGCATATTACGATCGTTGGTTAAAATATTTACTAAACAAAAACATGGGCTTCAGATCTGCCACATCAATGCACAAAGTCTTTGGCCAAAAATAGATGAATTTCGTTATCTGTTTGAAGGTTCCGGGGTCGACATTATTTGCGTTTCTGAAACTTGGTTCACTTCAGTTTCTGATAGTGAGGATATAAATGATGAACTGTATCGCTTAAGAGGTTATCAAATTTATCGAGGTGACAGAATTGATCGTGGAGGAGTCGCTATATATGTTAGAGTTGGTATTTTCTGCAACGTTAAAATAAAGTGTCGGTCCCAGCGTAACCATGAGATGGATTATTTGTTTCTGGATCTGATTGGCAACGTTGATACAGTTCTTCTTGGAGTCATCTATAGACCAAACAAATCAGTTAACCTGTGTCATCTTTCTTCCCTGCTGGAAGAAATCTCAGTCAACTCATCGAACGTAATACTGTGCGGAGACATCAATAGTGATCTCGTGGCGGAGCGTAAACTTATCGATAATTTGAGTTCACTTAACCTTTCTCCTGTTAACTCTACTACACCAACTCACTTTACTGACTCTTCTAGTACACTACTTGATGTGTTCTTCGTTAGCGAAACCAGTAAAATTATTTTTTATGATCAATTGTCAGCTCCTGGGTTCTCAAAACACGACCTTATCTACCTAACATTCGATTTTAATTACCACGTTTCAGCCAATACATTTAATTTTAGAGATTTCAGATATGTTGACTACTTGGTGTTGGCACCAAGTTTATGCACAACATAAACTGGGAGCAACTATATTTCATGTCTTCACCTGATCAACAAATCGAATTCCTACAAACCAAAATCTATCAACTTTTCAACAATCACGTACCCTTAAAGACTAAAACATCAAGACATGGACTAAATTCATGGTTTACAACTGACATTCAAATAGTTATGAAAAAACGGGACGAGGCGTATGATCGATTGAAGCGCTTTAGAATAGACGAGCATCTCAGAGAATATCGAACTCTCCGTAATAACGTTATTCGCAAAATTCGCGCAGCCAAAACACAGCTTTATTCTAAACTCCTGAACGCGTCATTGTCTGGTAAACAGTTGTGGAAGAACCTCAAGGAGATTGGCGTGGCTAAGCAAAAGAGTAGCCTTTCTGAAAATGTCGATGGAAACGCACTCAACAAAAGCTTTGTATCGTATACCCCTCCGATTGCTTATCCTCCTCCATATGGTCCCAACCTCAATATCAGCACCATTTCAACGCCTTTCGAAACCTTCGAGTTTTCTGCTATAGACCAGGCGGATGTGGTGGAGAGTCTACTTTCCATTAAATCTAACTCAGTCGGAGTAGATGAGATGCACCCCAAGTTTATTAAGGTTATTCTTCCCATAATATTACCGTACGTTACCCATATCTTTAATCATATATTAACTACGCGTGTGTTTCCCTCAATCTGGAAGAAATCCAAAATCTTTCCCATTCCTAAGAACTCTACAAGTAACGACTTTCGGCCAATTGCGATACTTCCATTCCTATCTAAAGTTTTCGAAAAAATTATGCATAAACAAATAACTATGTATATTAACGTGAAGAATCTATTGACACCTAAACAATCCGGCTTCCGCGCTAAACATAGCTGCACCACAGCTCTTTTAACGGTAGTAGACGACATAAGACGTAACTTAGATAATGATCAGCTAACATTTCTAGTCCTCCTTGATTTGTCAAAGGCATTCGATACCGTCAACCACGCTATTCTATGCGATAAACTCTCAAGCAAATTCCAGTTTTCCCTTTCAGCGGTGAGACTTTTGGCTTCGTATCTCGTAGGTCGCCACCAAGCAGTATTTGTGAATGGTGGAATGTTCAACTTTCTTCCCAATTCCTGCGGAGTGCCACAGGGATCTATATTGGAACCCCTCCTGTTCTCATTATATGTTAACGAGCTACCTTCCATTGTCACAAGTTCCTCCGTTGAAATGTATGCCGACGACACCCAATTACACAACAGCTGTGCACTTGACTCGATCGAACTTTGCGTTCGCCAGCTAAACTCTGACTTGGAAAACATTTTTAACTGGTCGCAACAGAATCTGTTGATGATGAATCCCAGAAAGTCAAAGTGCATTGCTATATCGAGGAAAGCCTTAAACACCTCCCGATTCCCACCGCTCCACCTCAATGACGATCCCATTCAATATGTGGATGCCGCTAAAAATCTAGGTATGACTTTCAACCAAACCTTAACATGGAGTGATCACATCAATAAATCTGCGGGCAAAGTTCATGGTATCCTTCGCTCCCTGTGGGCAACTCAAACCTTCACTCCATCACTCTTCTCACTAAAACACTCATCACTCCTATACTCACTTATGGTTGCGAAGTCTTTGGAAAGTGCGACTCTATCAACAGGCGGAAACTTAATGTCGCATATAACAACGCCGTTCGATACACTTTTGGCTTGCGAAGGTATGATCGCACTTCACACTTCTCCTACCGGATCTGTAACCTCACGTTTGATAGCCTTTTGCAATACCGTACAATAACTATGCTGCATAACATCATACATACGCATCAACCCCGAAACCTTTTTAATAGAATAACGCCGTGTGCATCTGTAAGAACAGGGCAACTATTACCCCCGCGATTTTCTTGTTTAACGTCAGAACGCCAATTCTTGGTAAACGCTACTCGACTTTAGAATTCCCTCCCTCGCCTTATTAAAGAAATAAAAAAAAAAAAGATTTCAAAAAGAACTCAAATCTTATCTTTCGACTTTGTAGTTTATTTCACCTTTTTGATTGCTATGTTAAATTACCTTTGATCGACCGTTTCTACTTTTTTGTAACATTGTTAGTCTAATTTGCTAGTAGCTTTCTTCTTTATTTTTATTAAATCATTTAAATAAGCTTATCACTACTTGAAAAGATAATGTATCTTACTGTGTAAGGCATCTTAATAAACTGAAATTGAAATTGAAATTGAAAATTGACTTTCCATGTGCCCAAAACTGGTTTCGGCCAGTATCTGAGCCAGCAAAGTAATGCAATTGTGTCTTCACCGATGGCTCTAAAACCGATATAGGATGTGGCTCTGGTGTCTTTCACTTCTCGTCTTGCGTCTGTCTTCCAAGCAGAGATGTCCTGATGGGAACGAACTATATTGTGAAGAACCGGTAAAGGGGTGAAGCATTTGCATCTGTAGCCACAGCTAAGCTGTGTTTAGATCCTTGGTGAACTCTCTTAGTTCAAGAATTATAAGCAACACTGAACGCAGTCGGAAGGCCAAATCTTAAATGTGCTGGGCACGTCCTGCGATGCTAGTTGCGAAAACGATGATGACACTGCGGAACAGTCTGGCGTTGTTGAGATTCATCACTTGATGAGTTTCCACTTCGTAAGGAAACACCTTCAAGTCTTTCACCAAAATGCGCCTCAGAGATGTGCATAGAATGGCCATTGCGTGAAACGTCGTCAAATCGATGTCCACAGAGCCTCTACGACATCTTCAGTCACGGCAGCGATATTATCAGACGAGCGAGACGTACATAGGAGGCGTGTCAGGGCTTGCTCGGTGCTGTGTTGTTCCAGTCTCTAAAAGTCGTGGGCCTAAACGCCGCATTGAACGACCAGCGGCTGCCGGATGGCCAGGAAAACATGAATGCGAAATGCCCTTGCACCTAAATTACTGACGAACTGTTCATAAAAAACATCGTGGCGATTATTCCACGTTCTTCAGGAGTGTAGCGTTCCATTGCTTATTCACACAAATTTTAAATCTGTTTGCTTCATATATACATATGTAAAAACCGAATCGACATTCGACGTCATTTGTCAGATCGATGGCACTTTCCGATTGGGTCATACATTATGGCCCAGCTAATACAAAGTTCAAGGACGGGTTGCTCATGACCTCAACCTCTGTTAAGACTGATACGTCCTCGGTAAGGGCTTCTATTATCAATTGGGCTTCTTGTGATCCTAACTACAGATGAAATGACACTCAATAATGCCAACAGACCACGTGAATGCTTCCTGATTTCCCCAAGAGGTCAACGATTTTTCCGATGACCCTGTGAAGACTACTAAACGACGTACTAATCATCTTTATGTGATAGAAATTAGTGGCACAACATTCTGGGACACTCGTCCGACCTGTGCTCACATTAATCTCCAGCTAGTCGACAGTGATGTTGCAAGTGTCAGTGCTATAGGCACTTTACCACTGTATCTACCATATTTTTAACACTCGAACCACCTTAAATCCATTCCTCTCATCAAAGTATTACACGAAGACTTTCCTCCTTCAGAAAAGTTGACTGCGAAATTTTGGCTCACGAATATTTAAGTTCTAATATGGAATGTGGGTGGTTCCACATCCCAGTGCAAGTGGTTTCACTGTAATGTAATCCTTCCATCTTGTGGAATCCTTTGAGATTCATCCGAGTCTGACTGCTCACTTTAAATAACTTTTACAAAATAAAATGAATGCAGACTACTAAATAATTTTAAAATCACCAGAAAGTTCCCTAAGCACTCAATCATCCACTTACACAGCACTCCCTTGTACAATTATGAAATTCCCAATTCCCAACCCCATTAGTAGTTCATTTCATTGACTAAAGCTAAACAAACAAAATTGAATATTCCGTTAGTGCAATCGTTTTCCATTAAACCTAATTACAGGGTCTGATAGCCAGAGCAGAGGAAAACTATTTAGATGCACTGCGAAATCTCCAGAAAGCGATCGATTTAAACTCAAAAAACATCGAAACATACAAGGAAATTGGAAAAACTTTGTAAGTTGTCGTTGTCGTTGTCGTATCATACTTTTTAAACTGATATCATTAATTTTCTTCCTTAACCATTGGCAATTTATCCATTGAATTAGATTCCTAATGGGACGCTTTAACCAAGCCCTGGGTGTATTCCGAGAAGCCGAATCTCATTCACCTCGTCCAGATCACGAAATTTTCCATTACATCGGTGAACTTCTCTACCGCAGAGCCAGCACGAGTAGTCAGAAATCAGATACTGCACACCCTGAAGACGATGTGGAAGCCGAAGCGAAGACTTATTTCCAAAGAGCTGTCCAACATGGCAAAAAACTCGAAAGCTACCAACGCCTGGCTGAGATCCACCGAAAGGAGAAGGACTACTTGAAAGCCATTGAAGTTTTGGAAACTTCCCTGCAGTATGTCGAAACTGAATTTGTTTTGGTTTTCCTGTTGGTCTTGGGAAATTTCGTTTATTATTTTTTTTCTTCAAGGATCTCACCGGAAAACACAGAAGTGTTGACAGAGATTGGTGTTTTGTATTTGAAAATCAATGAAACCGAGAGAGCTTACGAGAAGTTGCACGAAGTAACCACAATCGATACGAACTCGTCAAGGGGTCTATTGGCATTTGGCGCCATTTTACAGGTATGGAACCATTTGAGAGGTACTCGTATCTGCGGTTAGCTCCGATTTTCTGAAACAAAATCTATTTTCGATAACCGTCCATTAACGAAATAAGTTTCCTTCAAAACGGCCGATGATGGAATTGGTAAATGAAAATAATATGTGCTATCCATCCTACGCTACCTGGGATGCGAGTGCTTCTATTTTACAATATCTCCACGAATCATATTCTACTGTTTACTATGTTGAAAGTGTTTCCAATTTACTCGAGGGTATGTATGTTTTGTTTATTTTTGTTTTGTAGTCAAGGAACGATGTTGAGGGTGCCTTGGGCAAGTATAACCAAATAACTGGTCCAGAATTGGAGAGCGCCGAAATTTGGAATAACATTGGACTGTGTTTTTTTAAGAAGAAAAAATTCATTGTGGTAAGTTGGCGGCATTTGAATTCGGGTCATGGAAAACACAGTTTTATTTCTTTTAAATTGAATTCATCCTTGGATTGTTCCATGTTCCATGTCATGTGGAAAAATAGTCTAAGAGATGTGCATGTATAGTAATTTCCGGAGGTGATAAATCAATTTCTTTTACAGGCAATTTCTTGTTTACGGAAATCTGTTTGGCTGTCACCATTGAATTACAATGCTCTATACAATTTGAGTTTGATTTATATTTCAGGTGAGATACATTGACTTTTGATATTTTATTGCGAAGGGGGGGTGGGTGTGAATAGACCTGATATTAGGAAAACGACAGCAGGGGATTATTTATGGGAAATTGAGATGACATACAAAATGAGAATACAAGCTTATGCTGGCATGCAGCCGTTTTCATAATCATTGGGGGATTAAATACAAAATTTATCTTAATATTATTTCGAAGGGCTCTATTGACAGCAGTGGACATGGTTATTAAAGCATAAATGACGCGATAATCTGCTCGCTTTGTCATTTTGTGAATTGCCGTATCACATTATTCTGGACCGAATTCTTTCGAAATTTTTCTACTGAAAGATAATTCATTCTCTTTATGAATTCAGTGATACAATTCAGTGATTATGAACAAGTAATACAACGGCTACACCACGTATAAGAGCTTATACACTTTCGTATGCCCTTATATGTGATGTTGCCGATGTATTTATTTTGTATAAGCTAACATGTGATAGGCTGAGTGAGAGAGGACCTACGATTTTTGCCGACTATGTATTACACAGAAAGCGCAAAAGTTAGAGACTTTTTCATAGGCTGAAGATTTGACAATCGAATGTTAGCCATTGATTACTTCTTCTATTTTCTTATGTTCATCCGACATTTGAACCCAGATCTCCTTGCGTAACCCGAACTTTCTCCCTGCGCCACTCCACCGACTGGATCTAAACCAGGTTTTTTTTAGACAATCCTCGTACGTGTAATAAGCGCGCACTAAAAAGTCTACGAGTACCCTTAAAATGTTTGGGCTTACGATGCTACGAGTAGCATTAGATGGGAGAGAAGATGGGATATATTTCGATGCACATTAGTTTTGAATGTTTGTCAGCACAGAGTTTGGTGAGCTGTTTCACATTCGTTCGGTTCAAGTTAAGAATAAATCTTAGTATTTCTTGATGCGTCCGAAGTTGGCCTTAAGAGGAAATATGTTAGCATTCGTAGCTGGACGTATGCTACAGTTGGAGATATAAAGGGCTGGAATGCTATTGGCATTGGATATAATTGGAGCACTGACGGTGAAAGTAGCGATAAAAAAAATTACTTAAGGGATAGCAGATATTGCGTCGATGTTGTTAGTCCCAACTGACTGTGTCACGTTCGAATCTCTAATGAGTTTTATCGCTCAATGTTGAATCCTGTCTAGCAGGTGCGAGGTGATCTTGACGGTACTCTATTAGATTTCAGCATTGTACTTCAATTTCGAGCGGATACATATAGAGGCCAGAGCAAACGGAGTGAAGTATTTCTACCATCACTTGTGAGGAAACTAAAAACTAAAGGAATACTCAATTTTCATAAAAACACTTCGAAAATTCCAAGTCGACAGCCTGTACCGAATTGATCCATTATGATAACTGCATAAATATGTAATTGTTTAATTCACACGCAATTTACTGCTCCCACTTTCTAAACGGTTGTTAACACAGCGTCTCCACGAGACACAAATATGTCAGACGAAAATCAGAGATTTTATCTTTTAACTTAGGTGGGCAAATTATTGCTTGAAATGTCATTCTGTGAGTGTAAGTTGGTTGGTAGCAACTACATTATAGTAGAAAAATGTAGATTTCTTGTTCTTTTGTACAAATAGATAGTATTGTGGTGTGTGAAGTTAGCTACACTTTGTTTTTTTTTCACATTCCAAAGTCAAAATGTCAAAAAAATTTCAGGGTTGATGTTTTGAATAAAAACCAGACATTTCTTTTTTGAAATATTTCTTTTCGGCAAACTACTCACCTCCACTGGACATTTTAATGTCATGCAAATTTTCTTAACACTAGCGATGTCTCGTGGAGACGCAGTGTAAGGTTGTCAACGGTAGACAGTTTCACGTATGTGAAGTGACTCCTGGACTCGAACTGCGAATCGACATTTTTTCATCTACATTTTTGCCAAAATACAGAAACTGATCTAGCCAGATTCCAAGGTATCTGACTACATTTCGACAGGCAAGAGGCTGTCTGTGCTGTCCAATGATTGAGAACTTTCGCCAATTTTTTCTGGTATCCCTAGAGGCTCCAGACAACGCGTCCTAAAGAGAATGATTTCCGACTTCTGAAAGTTGATTTCAACTTCCAGTCATCGCAAAATCGTCTTATCTTATCGAAGTCATGCTGTAAGAGAGTATTAATGACCTCGATTTTTGGACCTGTTCTGTACGCTACCAAATCGTCTGCGTACGCAATAGTATCGGGAAGTCAACCTATCAAGTCGCTTGTATAAATTCGCCTTAAAACCGAATTGATTATCCGGAACTATATGTTTGTCCTCAACCCACCTAGGCAGAGCTCTATTGATTACCTTTTCAAAAACCTTACTGATATTCGCGTTCGCCGTTTGGCATATTGCGCCATCTTGTTGAAAGCTCTGTCACGTCAATGCCATTCAACTGAGAAACGAAAAAGTCAGAAATCATGTTTCTATAGCGCTCCCCATTGACGGTAATATTCTGGCCGGCATCGTCCCTAAAGAAATATGGACCGATGATTCCACCAGCCCATAAAGCACACCAAACAGTGAGTTTTAATGGTTGTAACGGCGTCTCGACAAAGCCTTCTAGATTTTCTCCACTCCAAATTCGGCAATTTTGCTTTCATTTAACCAAAAATGGCCCTCAACGGAGAACAAAATTTTGCGTTAAAAATTAGGATCAAGTTGAATCATGTTTTCGGCCCATTCACCGAACCTACGACGCGTATAATGGTCACGCGGTTTCAACTCTTGCACAAGCTGGATCTTATAAGCTTTTAAGCCAAGATCATTCCGTAGAATCTTCCACAAAGTGGATGGGCATAGCTCCAATCCAATTGCTGGCGAATCGACTCATTCAGATTTTCCTCAACACCGCGCCCCACAACGGCAATAACTTCGTCTGTTCGCACAGTTTGTCGTCTTTGGGGATGCGTATTATCCACTAGGGTGTAAGTGGTGTGAAAGCGATTCATCGTGTTCAGAATAATTTGCTCAGATAGACGATTATGTCTATCGTAAAATGGACGTAGCACACGATAAGTTTGGCGAACCGAACCATGGTTTTCAAAATAAGTTTGCACAATTTGCACGCGTTGTTCTGGCGTTGATCTACTCATAGTAAAATGGCAAAACGTAATAACCACAAATCAACTTTCAACTGTCCAGCTGACAATCTGTAGAAACAGTGCTACCAGTTTGAAAACTAAACCTCTAAAAAAAAAAAACCTTTATATTACAATGATAACGCCCTGGCCTAGTAGAGGGTATCGATCCCCTCCTCTTCTCTAAGCCACTACAACTCGGCGTGCTGTTTTTCAGTATTGACCCGGTCTCAGTTCGCAAATGCGGAACTAAACCAGAAGAGTTACTGAGCATTGACGTCGTAGCCGTCGTAAATGAATCGCTTTTCCCTCGCACGGCAGTGGCTATGGTATATTACCGTATATATATTACTGACTCTTATCATCGCTCTTGCAACGTGCCTTCGAATCACCTTAATCAGGAAATTGTCAATCCTGCTTAGTGCAGTCCCATCATAAAGGGCCTTGTTGGGATAATATTTTATAAACTCAGATTTTGGTGTTTTGTACAATTTAAAACACGTCCTAAAACATTACCTTTAAAAAAAACAAATTGTTTCCACATAATTCGGCGCTAGGTTAACTCACACGGGACAACCATAAGCGATCGTTACTTTCACCTTTAAGTCAAATTAACTGCTGTGAAACAGTTTTCTTGTTAGGACTAGAGCCTTCTTAGCTCCAGCTAAACAAACATTTATATGTTTGTCAAAATTCAAATACTGATCGAGCCAGATACAATGGCAGTTCGTGCTGTCCAATGACGGCCAAATTTCGCCAGTGATTTCTGGTATCCCAAGAAACCCATCTCAATGGAGTTCTAAGCAATATTGTTTCCAATTTTTGAAAATATGTTTTCAATACGCCTTAATAGTATTGCAGCGGCGGAAGAGTATTGATGGCTTTGATTTCTGGACCTGGTCTGTACGCCACTAAATCATCTGTGTATACCGTGATTGAGGAAACCCACTAGAACACTCGGGTATATGTATATTAAACAGTATAGGTTGAATAATACCTCCTTGATGTAAGCCCTTTTTAATGTGAAATATTTTTCTTGAAATTACTTTGCCACATTTGACAACGAACTTCTTTCTCATAAGCATGTACAGCAGGGGTTTTGGCATGTCCATTCTGGTCAACTTATATTAAAATTCTAACCATACGGTATTGAATGCCGTTATTGAAGGTATCCTGCCTTCTCCGGGTAGGCACCCATATGTATGTCGGAGACCAGTTTCGTAGCGACATGAATAGTGTCATGCCTCGCCCTAAAACCAAGCTGATTGTCCGGGATTATATTGTTATCCTCCACCCACTTCAACAGAGCCCTATTTTCCTGTTTTTCCTGTGGATCTTCGACCACAAATGACCATTGCCATCGTTGGAACTTTCTGGACTTATACAAGTCGTCAGTAATGTCTGTCTGTTTTACGGATGAGTTTATTAGGGATGCCAAAGCTACACATTCCCTGTATAGTTCGTCTTTATAGATGCTCTCATACGCGGCCTTAAAATCTATGAATATGTAGTGTGTATCGATTTGGAGCACATGATTCTTTTCCTGGATCTGCCGTAGTGTGAATAGTTGGTCGATAGTGGCTTTTATTGGCCTTAAGCCGCTCTGATATGCACCAATCAGGTTGTTGACGAACGGTTCCAGGCGGAACGGCTCACACATTACGGCAGATATGATCTTGTAGGTGATGTTAAGAAGACTGTTGCTTCTGTAGTTGGAGCAGTTCGAACAAACAATGCTGAGATTCCATTCATTTCGTCCAACCATATTTTAGAGCTGAGTTGGTGTATGCTCCTTACCAAGTCATCACCTGCAGCTTTGAAGAGCTCAACAGTCAGGCCGTCCGCTCCAGCAGTTTTGTTAGATTTAAGCTTAAATATGGCTATCTTCACTTCATCCAAGTCGGGTGCACGAAATTGTTGTTCAAAAATACATCATGCAGATTGAAAGATTCATTTTACCTGGAGCGGTATTTGGTTCGTCATCGCTGTTATACAATCTACAGAAATGCTCTTTCTAAATCCTCAGCATCGACTGTAGCTCTACTACTATGTTCCCCTCTTCGTATCTACAGCCTCCAGTTTGGGGTTTGTATTCGTGGCATGTTTGCTTTACCTTTTGGTAAAACCTCCGAATCTCATTTCTGGAGTAGCATCGCTCAATTTCTTCGACCTCGCGCTTCTCATGCTCCTTCTTTTTCCTGCTGAGAAGCCAGTGTTCGTCTCTCCTTTTCTGCTCGTAGAGCTCTAGTCCTTCTTGCTTAGTATACATTTTGCTTAACTGCATGTGCTTGCCAGCACTCATCGTCAAATCAGGGGTTCCGTTGTGGTGGCCGAGTGAATGAGAGGCGGCATCTCTGATGGCTTTTTGGTACTGTTGCCACTGATCTTCGATAGTTGATGCTGGTGACATAGGACCTCTTAAGAGATTAAGGTAGACTCGATCGGAAAAGAATATGGCGATCCCTTGCGATTGTAGCTGTGCGGCGTCGAGCTTCCTCACAGTATTAGGTTGCCTTTGCATAGTTCGGGATATCAGCAACCGTAATTCGCCTACAACAATATAATGATCCGAGTCGATGGAACTGGAACGTTAGGATCGCAATGTGGTCAATCTGGTTGACGGTTGATTTATCGAGCTGTGGGAACCGCGTGCTAGCTACGACAATGTTTCACTCCGCCGCAAAATCGATTAGCCTGAATCACTTATCGGAGGTGGTGTCGTGCAGGCTATACATTCTGACAGTACTACCAAAGATGCCCTGTCTTCTTAGCATTAAAATCGCTAGGCACTGCTGATAGGTCTTGTCCATGAGCTCAAAATGATCAATTCTTGACGTCCAAAGCCAAAGTTATGCCATTTCTGATGGTTGACAGAGTTAAGTTCGTGCATCAATGAAACCAATTAGGCTTTCGGACGTTCATAGATCAACTAGAATCGACGAACCTGGGTTTTCGACTACACTTCGAGCGATGTGTACGTTTCCGGCTCTTCAAATCACTAGCTTGTCTCAAAATCTCAAATGTTTTAACCAATTTAGCAATTGCTGGGCGAAAAGGTGCTTTACGTCGGCCGGAAAGCTTTTAACTTTTCAAAATGATTCAGCGAAATTTTCACCTGTTTTGTAGTGAATTTTAGCAATTTCAATGTGCATGTCGTTCAGTTTTTACTAATCCTCTACAATAGTTCGTTTTACTTGTCACCTGTCAAAAACATTATTTGACAAGTGGCAATATGGCAAAATGAAAACTTTTATTGTCAAACTGTACAACCGACTTGTGGGTAGGTGTGAAAATCTTCATAGATACTATGAACCCGGTGCTCATATGTGAGATTCTTACTCACTAAAAAAAACACCTCCCTTCTTGTCGACTACAACTAAGTTACCTCATCAAGTAGTTTCCGTTTCAAATAATATTCGCTTGGGGCAGGTGGCTTTCCAGCAAAAGCATTTGCTACTACCGCTATTAATATGCGGATAGTTCTTATCGCGCCAGATCGAACAGTCTCGTTCTTTGTAATCGACGCACTAAGTTTGTCTCGTCCAGAATTTGTAGAATTTTATTAATACAATGACCATGAAGGCGAATACGGAGTTTGCGAGCAAAGTTAATTATAAAGTCCTCGACGGTAACTATTCCTAAGTCTCTGTGGATACCACTGTTTCTGATATACCATGGGGCGTTCACGATTTCTCTTCGAACTTTGTTTTTGTAGGTTTGGAGAATATTTCGGTTGTTTGGTTTAGTACAACCCCAAAATTGTATACCGTGAGTCCATACAGATGAGCGATGCTTATAGATGAACAATTTGTTATGTATGTTATACTTAACTGGAATGCCTTCCTAGTAGCCAATACATTTGTCTGAATTCATTTTCAAGTTCATCACGTTTCTTTTTAAAATGCGGCTTCCATTTCAGCTATACATCTAATGTCATTCCAAGATACTTTGCTTCATTTGCATATGGTATTTGTACCGAGTTAATGAAAATGGGAAGGTTCTTTATAGACTTGGTCTCGTTGAGAACAATTCGCCAAATCTTCATCCACTCATAGATTTTATCCAAAGCCGTTTGTAGCTTTTCAGTAGCTAACTCGACTGAAGTATCTGTAGCTAGTATTGCCGTATCGTTCGTATCGAAGGTGGTTACTATGGTACCTGATTTTTCCGGTATGTCTCGAGTATAGAGTAAAAGCAATACCGGGCCAAGTGCACTTCCTTGCGGAACTCTTTAAATTCCGAGTATTCGGCATTGTTAGTTTTAATTTTTTTAATTGCTTGGTAAAGTTCTCCTAGCGACACTGTTTTTATTCTAAAGTTGTCCGGTGCCGTAATTATATAACTAGAACCTCCTGTTAACGCCTGTCCATCAACAGGTTTAAACGTGCTCGACAAATAAATCCGCCTTCTCTTTATCTCCTTTTACCCATTCGCCATTATTTTTTTCTTATTGGAGGAAATTGCATTTGAGGCTTTTTGATCCCTCTCATGGCTTTCCAGAGGGAATAATTTGAATTTCTTTCAGTCAGGCCTTCGATATATATAGAGATATTCCGATTTTTGTAATCTCGTAGTGTTTCTTTCAATTTGTTGCATAAGTGGTTCAAGTATGTTTCATGCTGGGGAGCACGGGATAATTGACATCGTTTGCGCGTTCTCCTCTTGTCTGTCACTAGTTCTTTTATTTCCGGCAGATATTTTATTTCACTATTTGCTTACTCTTTTCTTCTAGTGGGGGTGTTCTTCTAGGCAGCATTCTGCAAGACTTTAATGAATCTGTCGACTTCGTCCTCTATTTCGCTTTGTTTATGTTTCAACTATCCCAGTTAGTTTTGTTGTTAGTTAATCTAGGCGCCACTTCTTTCTTAACTAAGCATATGCTTAGTGTCAAAATGACTGTTGAGTGATCTGAGGAGAGATCATAACTTTAGTCGATGTTTGTAGAGATTTTGGCTACTCCCTCTGTGGCAAAGAAGTCTACAAGATTGTGTGTCTTTGTTATATCCGAAGGCCAATATGTTGGTTTTCCTGTCGAGAAAAAGTCAACTCCACATTGCATACCGGCTTCATAGAGTCTGCCTTTAGTTGTATTACATCTTGAGCCTGAGAAGGTATGTATCCTTTCCTCAAGCGAGTTTCAGAAATCAAGCAAATGTAAATGTTGGCTTTTCGTAAGAACACTTCCAGTTCGTGGAGTTTTTTAATAAGGCCGCTTGCGTTCCACGTCAATATTTTAGCCAGCTGTTTCATATTCATACTTGAGGTCGAGTTTTATGTATTTCTTAGGGGGAAAACGTGTACCACTGGATCTGGCGTAACACCGCTTTTTTTTTTAGTTTTTAGCAATTTGATTCTGTAGCTACAGATGGTGACGGTGATCCACATAAGCGAGTGCCTCATCGTTTCAAAATTATGTCAAGACTTGCTAATTTCGTATCGCAGTAGCAAGCCTGGTATCCGTTACTGTATTTACCATACGGTACGGGCAGTGGCTGAGTGTATGTAACAACTGATGGATAGCGGGGTTGTGAGTGAAAATTTTATTGGTGCACTGTTTCATATTGTTGTAAGGGCATAACACCTACAACAATTTGATTCGGTAAACCAACGTCAGAATTTCCACTTCGCAGCCTTGCTTAGTATCGTCGGTGTTTGTGTTTTCTGTGTTTGTCTGTGATTATGACTAGGGAATTCAGGGTAGACGTAGCCAATATACGCGGGCTAAAAAGTAATCACTTTTCTGCGTACGTCCACGTCTGTAAGTACAGACCAGCTGTTTTGGCACTTAGTGAAACACAGGTAGATCCCCGACCACACCTCTCAGATCTTTCTGATCTGAAGCTACCTGGCTAAGAACTAGTGCTATTATTCTTCTCTCACCGCGGTCTCGCGTGCGCACATTTATGTGCGTAGTGATGTAGCTTACCAAACTCCACCACAATGTGATCCATGTTCCAATCCGGAATTCAACATCATGTGGTTAAAATTCCATCTCCGTAAGCAAATTATCCACTACTGCTTTATTTATAGAAGCCCCAAACTGGACAGCAATTCAACTTTTAACGAGTTTGATGCGCTGTCTGACTCCATTCAAAGAATTGTATCCCTGTATCCTCATACTGAAATCGTTGTTACGGGCGATTTCAATATACACAATTCTGGGTGGCTTCTACATTCTGGACAGACAACACCCGAAGGACGGTGTGTTGAGATCTTCGCTGCGGAAAACAACCTAACGCAGCTAGTAAATGAACCCACGCTAATACCAGACGTTTATAGTCATACCGCCAACACCCTGAACTTGTTTTTAACTTCTCACCCTGATAAGTACAACATTGATGTGCTCTCCCCTCTAGGCTCGTCGGACCATTGTGTCATATCAGCTAATCTCTCGTACACCGACCATACAGTTAGAGAAAAAATTCCTAAAAGAACCGTATGGCAATACGAGAAAGCCAACTGGAGCGGTCTTAACAGCTTCTTTAGGAATTTTAACTGGTCGTTGTGTATCCTCGATAACGACGTGGATGCCGCTGCTGATATGATTGCAGACACCATTCTCTTTGGAATGAGATCCTTTATTCCTTATCGGATGAAGAGTATCAAACCAAAAGAAAAGGCATGGTACGACTCGAGCTGTAAAGAGGCCGCCAGGGTTAGAGAAATGTTTTTTCGGTCCTACAAGACCAACCCGACAGAGGTAAACCGACAAAATTTCAAACGAGCCAGAACCTTTCTTAAGCGTGTGAAATTCCTATACGACCAAAAACTGAGGCAACAAATACTGCAATGTCCCAAAGGCAGTAAAAATTGTTGGTCGTTCGTCAAAAACATTAGAAATTCCGCCTCATCCTCCATCCCAACGCTCATTTACAATGACATTCCAGCTGTCAGCTCTTTGAGTAAGGCCAATCTGCTTTCTGCACACTTTGCGGCCAGCTCAACACTCCCAGATTGTGCTTTGTCTCAGGCTATACTTGAGTGCGTCGAATCTTCAATGGGACGAATCTACTTTCACACTCGTGTAGTAGCAAGAGTACTTAAAGATCTCTACATACATAAATCCACTGGTCCAGATGGTATATCTCCCCTTCTTCTGAAGAGGTGTTCTTCCTCGCTGGCAAAACCACTGCGTAAGCTTTTTCATCAATCCTACACTTTAGGACTCTTCCCGAGCAGATGGAAAACAGCATTTGTCCAGCCCGTCCCTAAAAAAAGCGAATCATCTTCTCTCTCCTCCTACAGACCCATTGCACTTACGTCCTTTCTTTCCAAGGTCATGGAAACACTGATAAATCGTCAGCTCATGAAATATCTCGAAACACGAAAACTTCTCAATGACCGGCAGTACGGTTTTCGTAGCAACAGGTCCACTGGTGATTTGATGGCATGTCTCACCGAAAAGTGGAACCAAAGCGTACATCAATCTGGCGAAAGCAAGATAGTTGCACTTGATATTTCTAAGGCATTTGACAGAGTTTGGCTCTTTTGTCGAAAATGCGTGAATTTGGGATCGACGACTCTCTTCTTCAATGGATTAGAAATTACCTTTCGGAACGTTCAATTCAAGTTGTCTTGGATGGTTTCAAGTCTGATATTCACAAAATAAATGCTGGTGTGCCCCAGGGCTCTGTTCTGTCACCGACACTCTTTTTAATTTTCATTAACGATCTCTTGTCTGCTACTTCTAATCCAATATATTCCTTTGCTGATGACACTACTCTCTGCTTTTCATATTCGTTCCCGGACTCACGGCCCTGCTCTTCGGCTGTAGTACGAGAACGGCAGCGTATGCTAAGCTCATTAAATTCCGATATCAACAGCATAACCAATTGGGGACCTATCAATAGAGTGGAATTTAATGCTTCCAAAACACAATGCTGTCTGCTGTCTTTAAAGCGAAATTTAAACACCCAGCCATTATCTATGAATGGCACTTGCATCGTCGAAACCGAAAAACTTTCCATTCTCGGTATGTGTGTCAATGACAACTTACGTTGGAATGACCACATATTTGATGTCGCCAAAAATGCTGCGAAATGTCTAGGTTTCCTCAAGCGATGTAAGAAATATTTTACCCCCTCTGATCTGGCCTCAATATATAAGGCATTTATCCGCCCGAAATTGGAGTACAATGCCCACATCTGGTCGGGTGCTCCCAAAACATCTCTGCACCTGCTAGATAGGATTCAAAACCGTGCGATAAAACTTATTGACGATACTAATATTAGTCAATCAATGGACACCCTCGAACACCGACGAAATGTCTTGTGTCTCACTTTGTTTTATCGCTATTTCCACCACCAGTACTCCACTGAAATCGCCAGTAGCATTCCGCCCATTCAAACTTTCAACCGTAACACCCGTCTCGCTATGAATGCTCATCAGTATACCCTCAAGCCCATTTTCGGACGTACTCTAAAATATCGTGATTCGTTCCTAAGCCATACAACTCGCTTATGGAATGCCCTGCCGATCTCTGTATTTCCTGGTCGTTATAACTTGCAAACATTTAAAAACAATGTACATCGGTACCTCTCTTTTCTTCCTCCCTAAATTTCCTTTGCCCGCGCTGTGTACAATCACCTTAAGGGTACTCAAACCCCTTGAGCGCGCGCTCATTATAAAAAAAAAAAAAATCCACCCGCTGAGCAGTTCTCGTAACATATTCGACGAATATATTAAATTTAATAAAACAATTTAGAGCAGAACGAGAGAAAGTCATATTAAATTCCCTTGTCAGCATTAATAACATCTTGTCGTCCTGTTGAAACCAGGTGCTCTTACACATTATGACATACGACTCCAGTCCCCACATCTACTCCAGGATAATAAATCAGATTCCACTAGTATTATTTTTTTATCTTCAGCTCAACAGTATGCAAGTGCGTTCCATACCCTAGCCGCGGCCATAAATCTACGAAAAGACAGCGCTGAGTGCTACATGCTTCTGGGAAGTAAGTTGATCCTTTGGTAGGGTGAAAGTTCTATGTACTAACATATCTCCATCTCGGTTGCAGTTTGTTTAAGGAAACTGGAAGACCATGAGAATGCATTTACAGCGTTTGAACGGTCAGTGCATTTATCGAAGGCTCCTTCGACTTCACGCAATCCGTTGGTGTACTTAAATTTCGCAATATTCTGCTATGAAGTAGGCAAACTGGAACTAGCCACAGAGAATTTTAATTATTTTCTAAAGGACTCACAAGACCTGATCCTGCCGACAGATGTAAGTAAAAGTCACTTAAGAAGCATTCAGTGGCAGTATTCCGTTGGAGATTGGAAGTAGTATCGAATTACATCAATGTCCTTTGCACATACATACAAAATTATATATTTCTGTTTTACTTACAACCATTATAGTCAGCACAAATGTACAACTATGCAGAGTGTTGAAAAAAAAAATAATCAATTTTTTTGAAATGTTCGAATTTTTAGTATAAATTTCAGGCAACCAAATTGAAATCTCTGTTGCAAATATCCTGGACCGAAAGTGATGCATCTAATTTTGCTGTGAAAGAGGCTCCTTTTGACGTGAATACGGTCGTGGAGCCGCCAAAGGGAAGTGCTGAAGAGAAAATAGCTTTCAGGGATGATGACGAAGGTGATGCTTTACCGTAGCAATGTTTAGAAAATCGCTTAGAATTGTTAATAAAACTATTTACTCTCTACTAGCGATGTGTGCTTAAGAAAACAGAGAATCGTTATGTTCAGTTTCGGGTTGTAGGGAAGGCTTTCATTTTCTGCTAATATTTCATATAAACGGATCCCCATATGGACCTTTAAGTGGGTAAAATTGCATCGTCATATCAGCGTCCCAAGCAACTCAAAATGGTAGAACATACAAGCAAATGTACTGTGTGCATATAGGCACATTCGAAGAAGTTTTCATTTTCAATGTGTTTTTCAACCAAACCTTTGAAGCCAGTGGACCTCAACGGCGTGTCAGGACACAAGACTAAACCTTTGAAAAAAAAATCGAAGAAAATCATGTCCAACAATAAAGCAGAAGGAATTATGTGGCTATCCAACAATAGCAACTCTAAGAACGCATGTAAGGTGAGTACTTGTGATGCGGCACAAAATATTCCACATATGAATGGATAAGCCTACAGAAAGTTCAAAAAATCCGAAGATGAAACCCTTAAATTGGGGTGTCAGAAATAGACATACATGACTCGACAGGAAGGGGGGATTCGAATTTGAACCCCTTAGCAAACGTAAAGAAGTCAGAGCCTACAGGTCACATCCAAGGGAGAAAGTATACCAGCATATATTAATTCAGTGCTGGGGTATTATCAAAGATATAACCTAAAATACATGCCAGAATACAGCTGTTAAGTTTGTACGATAAAGGTAGGCACTGAGCGGAATCAACCTGGCAATGCCGAGTGCTGCAACAATGACTACACATCTATTGTGCCTATTTTACCTCTTCATGGTAGCCCCCTAGTACTGGTCTCGTTGAACTGGATGTGACCTGTCAACTGTCAAACTTATAACAACGGATGATGATGAATTCACATCATTGAATCAACGATGACTTGAAAGGTCAGTATGGCAAATACGTTATTTGAGTTCCTTCAGCGTATTTGTTACTGAGGTTAGTAAGGTTTTTCTAGACTGCTGAAATAGAGATAGTGGCTGACGAACACTTAATGGGCCAACAGTAGCTTTCACACCCTTGAAGTGGGTTCGTTACTCAATATTGACCCACCACACTTCCCGCAGCCTTACCAGAATGTTCCCTATAATACATCGCTAATGGCTGAATTAATGGATCCTGAAGTAGATTCATGCTTACCCCCACATACAAGTCATCTGCGGACTGTTTAACCTACTGATTCCTGCGAAGTTTCTTCCAACTTGACAATAGAGAACACATCTATGTCAACTCCTCCAATCGCTGCCCCACGAAAGCTTATCAATCACTTCAACTCAACTTGGACAGCTTCCGAATGGCAGCGTAGACTTGATAAGCTTGCTTCGAAGCGCCAAGCTCAATATTCAGTCAACAACAATTTCATCTTGGAAAGATACGTGTCTACAAATGGTTGGAAAATACGATTAAGAAGTAGGATAAAGTCAAGTAGTCCGTCTCACCTAAACCATCTATTAAGTTAGCAAGTAAATCCAATTTGCCAAGACCGACCTGCTCTTCCCAAAACAGACCCAGCTCCAACTGGAGCTTTAAAACTAAAATTGTTCTTAATTTTAAACCTCCCACCCATACTCCAACTCCCTCTATTCCACCCTAAACCAAGCCCCGATATCAACGTGTATCTTTTGACTTAACACCTACAACTCAAACTCCAAGCATTCAACCCCTAACACACACTCCTTTCCCTAATAATTCCCGAAATTTCTGAAATCTGAAAACCGGAGCTAAATATACCAATTTCATTAGTTTCCATATTATAAGTCCCTCATCTGAAAATGTGTCAATTACTGCTACTTCGTCCCCAACATCTTCGTCCCATTTTTGACCATACAAAACTCAACAAACTGTTGACACAACAGAATGTCGTTATGCACTTTCTAGGCTTAGAGAAAAAACGACGTACGAGAATATACGTCTACTTCTAGCGTTTCTGCATGATAAATCCAACTCAGTTTGCTATGAGGGAAAAACGAAAACAAGTGTCATGGTCTCCATACAGCAGGAAGGTCTCCCGACTGACCTTAAAAATCTCAGGAACTTATATATCAAGTTCCACTTGATTTTCAATATGTCTCCCCAAAAAGTCTCAGACGACCTTGCTGCCTTCGGTAACTATGTGCACTCAAAAAGGATCTCACAACTTCAACGGAGCAGAACTGACAACGACAAATTTTTTCGTCCCTAACATGCTACCATTGCCAGTGTTCCAACCATCCACTCCCACGCGCTCTCGAAATAACCTTCCTCTTACCTTCTACTATCAAAACGTAAGAGGACTGCGATCTAAGACCCGTGCCGTCTTGCACCAATCTCACGCTCTCCCATTTGGGGTCTACGCTCTGACCGAAACTAATCTAATTCCCGATATAAAGAATCAGGAATTATTCCCCCCTAGTTTCAATGTTTTTCCAGACGACGATTTTACCCGTCCAAATGATGATGCTCCCTGTCGATGTGTCCTATTGGCCGTCCGCAATGACCTAAACTCTTCACCAATCGCTGTTTCTACTTCTTCTAAGCTTGACTACGTTTTAATAAAGATAACACTCCCCTGGAGGTCCATGTACGTTATTTCAATCTACCTCAATTGCACTGGACTCAATCAGAGGATGAATCTTTTTTTACAGCAAACCCTAACTCGAGTAAAGAATGTCTCATCTTGGATAAGCTTACAGATTCTAGCTTATGCCAAGTTAGTTTGGTCTCCAACTATATGGGTAGGCAATTAGACCTCATTTTCACCATTGACCCCATAAACTCGTCTGTCTCGCTCTGTCCCCTTTCACTATCGACCATTGATAACTTTCAACCGCCAGTTCTTCTTTTTTTTCCACCACTCTCCTATCCAGAATTCCCCATCTACAGCTGCCTATTCTTACGACTTTCATACATTGCGAATTTCCGCAAAATTAACGAATACTTAGTAAGTGTTCTTTTAATTTCGCCAATATGTCCCTCAGTGATGCCCTCTCTATCTTCTACAGAGAATTATTCAATTTTATTTCTCTCTACGTCCCCTTTTCACGCAAAAAAAAACTTTCTGCGAGCCCCCCGTGGTATAATCGTAAACTTCGCTCTTTACGTAATAACAGAAACAAATTATGGGCAGTTTTCTTTCGATCCAATTCCTTTGCGGACTATTCCAACTACCTCGGGTTATACCTTCAATTCGCCTAGCTTTATAACATTCTTTACCAGCGTTATCTTGATAGTGCGCAATCAAGGCTTATAAACGATTCTAAGTCTTTCTGCCAATTCGTTAACTACAAAAAAAAATCGGACGGTTTCCCTCCATCCCTCTCATACGAAAATATACTCGTATCATCAACTGATCCGCATACCATAGCCAACTTTTTTGCTACTTTTTTTAAGCAATCTTATGCCGATAATTCCTTCGTATCCGATCCCTCTTATTTCAAAAATCAACTTCCCCATTGGCCCTTCTATTTCTCGAAGTTTTGATCATACAGATAGAAAATAAATTACAACAACTTAAAGATGAATACTTACCCCGCCCAGATGACCTTTAAGAGATTAAAGAGCAAAGTCAATAATTACCGCCCCATAGCTAAACTTTCACATATACCCAAACTCCTCGAAAACATATTGTACGAAGCCTTAAGCTTCCAATGCAAATCTCTTATTTCCCCTAATCAACACGGCTTTCTGAAGGGTAGATCAACTACCACTAACCTCGTCGAATTCGTCTCCTCTGTTCTCTCAGCCTTAGAAAGTGGTAAAGAAGTTGACGTTATAACAACTGATTTCAGTAAGGCTTTTGACAAGATATCTCACAAACTAATCCTGTTCAAATTGTCCGTCCTGGGCTTTGAACCCATTTTGCTAAAATGGATATCTTACCTGAATAATCGCTTTTATAGTGTTCGATTCAGAACTGCCCTATCGGCCCCTTTCTTGACCACTTCAGGTGTTCCTCAAGGTAGTCACCTAGGTCCACTCCTCTTCATCCTAACTATTAACAACCTTCAAAGGCTCATTCAACACTCAACACTTTCTCTCTATGCTGGCGATAACAAATTTGTTAAACCCATTTCCTCACAACAAGACTCCAGCCTCCTTCAAATAGATCTAAAGAGTTTTTCCACCTGATGCATCAAGAACAGCTTAGAACTCAATGTCTCCAAATGTCAATCGATTACTTTCTCACGTAAGTGCAAGAAGTCTCCTCAACGAATTTACCATCTCCACGGCCAACCTATACCCCTTGTTGAATTTATCCGCGACCTTGGCATACTATGCGAAGGGAGATTAATTTCCGCTCGCATATTGATGAGATAATTTCTAAAGCAAACTCATCACTCGGCTTCGTTGAAAGATGGTCCAAAGAATTCTGCAACCCGTACGTGACCAGATCACTATACATCACTTACGTTCGCCCCCTTCTCGAGTACGCTAGCCAAGGGTGGTGTACCTTTCAACGAGTTCCTATATCCCGTATTGAGAGCATCCAGCGTCGTTTTCTTCGATTATTTGCTCTTCGAGGTCTACCTTGGAACGATCCTCTAACCTTACCTCCCTATCGAGATCGTCTCAAGCTCATTAACCTGAATACCCTTGAAGAACGAAGGGACGCAGCTGACATTCTTTTCATTTACCGACTGCTTTCAGTCTCCGTCGATTGCACGTTTCTTTACAACTCTATTTTCTTTTACACTATCCATTTCACACTTGATTCGTTCATGTGCCGAAAGGCTCTTGCCTGTAACGCAAGTCAATACCCCATTTGTGAAATAATAAGGACCGATGATCCCACCAGCGTGGATAGAGTCTCTTCTAGATTTATCACTAAGCATGATTTTCCGATAAAATTAAGGGTCGACTTCAAGCTGCTCAATAACCCTAACTGCGAACTCCTGCCGCGAGCAATGACCTGGTAGATATAGTTCCTATATCAGCTGTATCTTATACGAGTTTGAACTCAGTTCTTTTCATAAAATTGCCCAAGCAGTGGACGCACAAAAACCAACTATTGGGAATTTACAATTCCGGATCTTACACACTTTCATTCGCAGTTTCTTTTGTGCGCACATTAAACTGACTTATCCAAAACACGATCAGAATCAGCTCACAATCAGCTTCTATTATCGAAACTGCAAATGAGTTGAAAATCACAACACGCCGCAACTGATAACGGATGAGGCCATCAAACATTCTCCCTTGAAGTAATTAATTCAGTTGCCTGATACCAACAACACATACGCAGTTAAGCTACAAAAAGGTATCGACCAACTGCTAGTAACTCTGAAGAGAATCTGCACTACTAGCCTGGCACTGAAATACATACCGAAACACTGGCGAACAGTGAGAGAAGCTTTTATATCGAAAATCGGAAATAAACCTGGCATCCTCGACAAGTACTTACATTTGGCAGAAGACCAACAGCCCCTTAAAGGCCTCCGACGTAAGATTTTTGTAGTCGAGTACGGTCGTTTGGATTTACACGTTTATGATAATACCAATTATATCCTAGGCGTCGGTTGTCTGGTGAAAAATTCACGAAAATTCGTCAATACTGCTTTTACCAGACTCCAAAAAAACGGTCTGTCGAGGCTTCATAGGGAATTTCCCTAGCACGTCTAACTCTTATAGACGCATTGATGATTTTTACTTCGCTTGATTTTTACTTCGCTTCGCTCAAAGCCATCTTCCGCCTAAAAGGAAGTGGTCTTGGTCTATTAAACGCATTGGAGTCTTAACGATTCTGTGCGCCGACTCACTTTTGACTTTGGTCTGATGCAATGACAACAGGACTCCTGCGGGAGAAATACGAAATCGACTTTCCCTATGCAGTGGAGCAGCGCTTAAAGTCTTGCTGAACCCTCTAACTACTTCCAAGTTAATTCAAGAATGTAGCACTTCTCAGAGCGCAGTTGGAAGGCCTAATTCACTGAGTTTTTTTCGGGTCCAGAACACAATGCGGTCACGGGAAAAGAAATCACTGATGAATTTGCTAGGCAGGGCTCAGAGAACAGTTTTTCAAGGTCCGAGCGCGCGTTTGGTCGGTCTGTGTCCTCGGATAGTGCTTCCATTTAAGTTGGGTTACACAAGAGAATAACTGGAAATGGCAAAAGTCTCCAGGTTAGCGGCTTCTCTGCTGTCCGACAGTAATAAAGCCTGCTTACGGGCTTACGGGCGTCGTGGCGGGGTACTACCCTTTTGGTATATACTTAATTATTGATACAACATTCTGCAATGTTTGCTGCGAAAGTGGTGACGACACCGGTGAGTTCTACCCCTGTGAAAGACCGGCATACGTTCGCATCAGGCATGAGTAAGCCTTAAACTGATAAATTCAAGTAAAAGGAACTTACAAGAAAGTATAATCTGAGTGCTCTGTGCCGCCAGAAGAGAAGAAATCCGTGACTTCGAAATGTTTCCGATCCGATATATCAGCCAAAAATAAAAGTTCGGCATCGATTCAGGGTTTTAGATTAGAAAGAAAGAAAAGAATGAAATAACCGAGGGCGTTTTCAAAAGCAGAAGTCCGTTTGGTATGAATGAAGTTTATCCCCAAAATGTATGACTTTTTCCATTATTTTTGCTCACCTTCGGAGAAAAAATTTACATAAAACTGTTCCATTGGTACTCTTCTCACTTTTTAAAAGCTAAATTTCTATTCTGGATCTTACGTCAAAATGTCAAGTGTCAAATTAGATTTATGTTCTCGAACAATCGACTGTGTTTGGCTTCGTTATTTTAATATTTCATAATTTTTTAGTTTTTTAACTCAATAAATCGGTCTTCAGCAATTTTGTTAAATTAAGAAATTGCTGAGTAAAAAATTGACATTTAACCAATACATGTAAAAATTTTGACAGTAAATTCAGAAGTTTTTAAGCTTGTTTGGAATCCTAAACGACTTACTTCCAGAGAGAAACCAATGTAGAACCCCATTATACCTAAAACACAGCAGCGCTTTGCCGTCGACTTCGGTGACGTTACGTTTTATTCGTGTGGATTTGCTATTAATTACTGCTGGTCGGGGGAAATAACAACTCTACATTTCTTAAGGTAATGAACAACTCAAAAACTTTATATTCTTACTCTAAATTATGCTGATTTTACAAAAATGATTGTGGGAACTCTAACATATAAAAATATAAAAAAATTGTATCGTACGCTGAGCGTGTGTCATTTGAAACAATTGTTTTCTCGAAAAGGTGTGAGAATTACAATTTGCGTGTGACCCTACAGCGCAGCGTTGTGCTATTTGAGACCCATGTGCACGCAAGGCAATGCAAATTTTATTGTGTGACCATGTTGGTCACAACAATTCGCATTGTGTTCGCCTTGAAATGGCATTTCTGAAATTGTCTAGAATTGTTCTATAGTTAAAGAGAACAATTTTTTTGCGAATTTAAAATTTGTTTCAATTGAAAGCGTGTCTTCATTCAAAATTAATTAATTTTGCTTCGGTTTGAAGTCACATTACATAGTAGTATGTTAGTGATTACGAATGTAAGTCCAAATCGCGAAGTGACATTGTGATAGAAAGAATTAAATTCGCATAGTTGAACTTGAAACATTAAAGCGAAGTCTAAGCAAAAGCGCTATTGTGTTCTAGGCATTAAGCTAATCGGACCACTCTCGAACGACAAGTACGTATGTCGGACCGATTAGACAATTTTAATCTACCATTGGGTCTGGCATCACTTAGTTCTTTGCATTGCCGCTGTACACATTATCTCTCAGAACCATCAAAATTCCCTTTGTCATTTTGGATATCTTACAAAATTTCCTTGGTACAACTGTGTAACTGTCAGAATTCTTCCCGCAGTGTTGACATTTCGAAATAGTTGTTCGTGTGTTCCGTCATCCGTCAGCCGCTTTTTCGGGTAGGGTGTGTATAAATTTTTATTTATTTTTCTATTTTATTAAATTAAAAAATTTTCTTTTCCATTTGCTATTACTAAATGCACATTTTAAATTGAAAATTTCCCCCAATTACCCTCGAAACGAGTGTTTTTCCATCCTAACAAGCCATCGGCATCACAAAACACGACAAAAAGGAAAGAAACCACCTCCTGCAGCAAAACATATATTTGCGCATCTGAAAAGGTAAACGGCCGTCTGCTTGTCATGTATTCATCAAGGTGATTATTTAATCAACTTCGGAGATAATTCGTAATTTGCTCACAAAGGAGTTGTGATGAGCAAGAAACGCACACCGAGTGGGTCGTAACCACGGAAACTTATCCAGACTGTCGCCCATAAATCTGCTTGACCCCATTCGAAACGGATCAATTTATGTTCGGAATTAATGACAATCAAATAGCTAAAATTTGCTTAAGTATGTGCCCAGAAATTCATTGACCCAATTATGGAGTATTTATAGACGAATTTTGTGTTTTAAATCCGAGAATTGTACCTTCCAGATGGTTGTCGATGGGTTGAAAGGGAAGAGCAATTGTTGCACGCGAACTCAACTCTATGATTCGATGCAAAGACCTTTGAATAGAGAAAATTCCTCTCCCAATTTCGGAATATGGATAGAGAAGAAGACCCCGAACAGGTGCCAGTTCGTATAAATGAATCATTTGCCCATCGTTCGGGTGGTTTATTGCCTGCCAATGATGATGATGTTGTTTTGTGTTTATTGATTTTGCCCTGTGCTTACTCGTATTTTGAATATGATTTGTGCGACAGTTTTTATTCAAAGCCGAATTGATAGAACTTCCCACCGATTACCACCAAGTCGTTGCCTGTGCGACCTGATTAACTAATTTGTTTTCTTTCCGCAGCAGTGTTTTTTTGTTTTTCTTGTTGTGTTGTTTATTATTTGCTGTGAGTACGTCGCATATGCCTGCGTTAATATCAGTAAGCCAGTATGCGATAGCTGCTCCTACAGTATGTAATTGCCGATTGTACTCGCATGTGATAATCTCGGTGTTTGTCTGCAGAGATAGACACTCTAATTAAATTCGCTTCGCTTGATACTCATTGTTTTTGTAGTTGTCGCGCTGGCTCTTCACATATTTGCACATTTAGGTGGCTTTATTGCGATAGGATTACTCATTCCTACCTCGTTGGCGGCAATTATTGCAATTGGAAGCCAAGCAGATTTAGATTTCGGGTTATAAACAGTTTTTTTTTATGATCCAAATAGGGCGCCAATTGAAGTTATGCCGAATAAACGGAATTTTTTCAGCGAAATGTGAGTGCCATCGGTGCGCGGTGCTTTCCAACAGTCAGACGTGAAGTTATTTTATTCACAGCGGTCGTGTGAGACGCGTAGTGCCTTCGTAATTCTTTAAATTCGCTTGTGCTTATGATTTGCTATTCCTAGTGTGAGTAAGTATCGAACTAACCAAAATGCATCCTGTTGTTTGAATTTGAATTTTAGTTTGAACATTAATTGAGTGACCAATGTTTCACAAATCACAACAACAGAAACGAAATGTATTAAAACCCAGTGGAGCGTGTTTCCAGGTCGCCATCTGATTACATTGAAACTGCGCGGTGTTTAAGCTTCCGCGTGAGTGATTTTTGTTTCCAAGATTATCAAGATTTATGGTTGAGAAGTTAAATATAACATTGATAAGGCGAATCTATGAACACAGTGATGTGTACTGTGTAAGTAAAGATTGCAATGTCAAGAGCCTGCTAATTTAATTGAATTGAAAGCCAACCATATACGAGTACGAGTAACTGATGCGGTCATGGGGTTATGAATCGGTTTCTGCGCCCAATTAATCGTTTAACCCGCACAATTTGTTCTTACTTCCCTTTGACTATTCGATTTTGGCTTTTGAATAATTTTCGCGAATTAAGTTCTATCTGTGTGTCCGTACATATATGCCTACATATGTGATGTTCACCTCGAAGTTGACTCTAACGCTGGCTCTATTGACCTTCGATCTTTCTTTCTGCCGATGTCTCGTTGGTCAAGAGTGGTTTTAGTTTTATTTTTTGTGATGATATCAAATTAATTTGCCATTTGTGGTAATTGTGAGTTTCTATGAGATTGGTTGGTGTGATGAATAGCTTGGTCGTTTAGAGGAAGTGGGATGAAAAGAAAAGTTCTTGACCTGGTACTGATATCAAGCAAATCCAAGCTTGTTGGCTTGACTTCTTTCTGGTGAAAAATGTCCTCAGAAGTCTACAGAAGACTTCTCTAAAAGAATGTTTGGTGAATGAATGTTGTCTATACTGCAGTCTATAGTTAGAGGCACATTTGTTAACATGAATCAATACCCTATCTTTCTGTTTACTATTTCTACTTGTAAATGACTCAAATCAACAATCGAAATAGTCTTATCTAATAAAAGTTGAATACCTAACTCAAAACTATCACAATGGAGATACGTGTATGCCCTTCTTGTTTAGTACGGCAGGTTAGACAAGCGCATTGTTTACAGAACCACTTCGACATATGAAGTTTTCCAGGGCTACCTTTCATTTTACTTACTAACTTACTTAGGTTGCGTTACAGCCCAGATTAAACCTGTGTCTCAACCAGGCGTTAGATTAGTAGTCGCCTAACTAGATTATTTCCCTATACACCCCATACATACAAACCTCCTCCGCCGTTCCACGTCAATACAGGGAAGGACAGAAATTCACGCTCTGTGTCTTTCTTTCGAAACGGCCAAGCAGGACGCGGGTGATAAGGATCCTGTATAAAGCCAGTTAGGTGTTACAAGAGGGAGAGTTGCCTCAACAATTGCCCTTCACAAAGCCCAAAGAAACAGCGGTTGGAAAATGTAATGATGTGAGTAAAGTGACGCTCTGCCCTCTGTCTCGGTTAATTTATAACCGACCTTGATAGGGCAGCGAGAATTTTTCATATTCATCCTGCACAATCTGACGAGTTTTGCAGGAATATCAAGACTAAGCAAGACGTTGTATAGCTCGTCCCTATGCACGCTGTCATAAACGGCCCTGATGGTCAGTCTTTATAAGATCAGGCGTATTGCGCACATTTGATCTGGATCTTCTTCCATCATCAATAGAGCCCAACCAGCGGACGTTTGACATGCACGATGGTCGTTTGGCTTTAGCTCTTGGGATCAATACGATCTTATACGGACGTATAGCCAAGTTTTTTTTTTTTTTTTTGCACCATAGCACAGTGGTTCAGGTTCCAGAGAAAGGCGGTCATAGGGTTTTTTGGGCAGATTTACAATGAAATCATACCATTTTGGCCTGGAAAATGGTTGTTATGATTACTAGAGGGTTAGAACAAGACAAAAAAGCTATTTTTTTAACAGTAACAGTGCTATTTACATAGTGTAAAATGTTTGTGTGGGTACAAATGATAGAACTTATTCTTTTCAATACAAATCCCTTTATTCAGTACAGTTACACTATCTAACTGTTTCTCTCAGTACAATCCAATTTCTCAACCGCTTATACTTTTCTTATCTTTTACTTAAACCACTTAATCACTTCTCCTAATTAACACTTCAAATTACACTTTAGAACTCATTTGCATACCTTGGGGATGCTGGTATTTATACTCGAATGACATACTTCGAGAACAATCCTCGCCATCCAGCGTCCCATACAATTTCCAATTTGCTAGAAAATTCGATTCCACTCTCCAGTCGAGACTTTGTTATTCCAGTATCGAAATCTTCTGGTCTTCGAGTATCGACATTTTCTGCTCTGTGAATCTAGATGTCGCTGCTCACATTTAAGTGGTTATCACATTGCTCCCTCCCTACAGTTGTTCGTCCCGAACAACTTCGTCATTCAGCATCCCGTTGAAATGACACATTCTATCCAAATGGACCACTTTCAATTTTCCTCGATCCCCACGATGGATCCGGTAGACAACGTCATTAATGCGGGTTATCACCTTGTATGGACCTTCCCAGTCCTGTTGCAATTTTGGTGATTTGCCTTTCTTACGCCAAACCAGACCTCCTTCGTTGAAACCGGAAGATTTCGCCTTGATATCGTACCTAGTTTTCATGCGGCTGCTTGCTAGCTTCATCTTTTCTCTGGTGTCTTCGTGCAATTTACGAATCCTGCTGCGTAAGTCATTCACGTACTCGTTCACCTCTTTGGGCTCCGTCGGTGGGGATCCGAATTTTGCTTCACTTGGCAACCGAATTGTTTGACCAAATAAGATCTCGGATGGTTTGTGCCCTGTTGAGCTATGGACCGCGTTTCGGTAGGCCATTAAGAAGAGGGGTATGTGTCGATCCCAATCCCGCTGGCAGTTGCTGACAACCTTAGATAGATGCTCATTCAAGGTCCGATTGAATCGCTCGATCATTCCATCAGATTGAGGGTGTAGTGGCGTTGTCCTTGTCTTTCTTATTCCCAAATATTGGCATATTTCCTGTAAGACTTTTGATTCAAAGTTTCGCCCTTGATCAGAGTGCAGCTCCATTGGGAATCTGCTCACCCAGTTGTTGACTATCTGTTCGGCTACGGTCTTAGCCTCTTGATTTGGGATGGCAAACACTTCCGGCCACATACTGAAGTAATCCATGACTACGAGGGTATATCGGTTTCCATTAAAGGTTTCGGGAAACGGCCCAGCGATGTCGATGGCTATTCGTTCGAAAGGTGCTCCGACATTGTATTGTTGCATTTGTCCATGTGGCTTTACTTTTGGACCCTTGGTAGCCGCACATCTTATGCACTTTTTGCACCATTTCTCGACATCTTGTTTAGCGCTTAGCCAATAGAAACGTTCCCTTACCTTTTCCAACGTCTTGTTTATTCCCAAATGGCCTCCTGAGATTCCCTCATGTATTTCATGGAGCACTTGGTTGACTCTGGACCGTGGCACAATTAGCTGCATACGAGATGTTGTCCCATCGGCACTTTCCCATTTTCTCTTCAGCAATCCATCTTGCACAAAAAACGAGTCCCACTGTGCCCAGTATGCCTTCAGAGTTTGGCTCCGATCTGATATCTGCTGCCAGCTTGGTCTTTCCTCGTGTTTTTTCCAGGCCAATATTGGTTCGATGTCATTGTCTGCCTGTTGGGAGGAACGGATTTCGTCTATACTCCAACCCTCTATTGGCTCAGTCCTGATCATTTGGATAGTTGCCTGTTCTTTTGCTTCTTTACGATTGCAGTGTTCGCATTTTACTCCGCACGGCCGACGAGAGAGAGCATCAGCATTTGAGTGGAGTGTTCCCTTGCGGTATTGCACTTCAAAGTCGTAGCCCTGCAACTGCTCGATCCATCTTGCAACTTGGCCTTCAGGGTTCTTAAATTGGAGTAGCCATTTCAGAGCTGCGTGGTCTGTCCGGAGAATGAACTTTTGTCCGTAGAGGTACTTATGGAAATGCTTCGTAGCCAGAATTAAAGCCAGAAGTTCGCGCCGGGTTACACAGTAGTTCCGTTCAGGTCTGGAGAGTACTTTGCTGTAATATGCGACCACTTTCTCTTGACCGTCATGAACTTGGGAGATCACAGCTCCGACCCCAACATTGCTAGCGTCTGCGTCCACGATCAACATTTTTCCGGGCGTGGGGTAACCCAAGATGGGGTCATTGCACAGCTGTCGCTTCAGATCTTGAAATGCTTTTTCGCATTCTCCAGACCACCTGAACTGTCGGCCTTTTTCCGTAAGTTGATGCAGGCTCTTTGCAATGCCAGCAAAATCCCTTTCGAACCTTCTGTAATACGTGGCGAGGCCCAAGAAGCTTCTCAGTTGGTGTTTATCTTTTGGAGAAGGCCAACTTTTCACAGCTTCGATTTTGTCAGGATCCGTTCTTACTCTTCCGCTGATATAATGTGACCCAGATATTTTACTTCCGGACGAAACAAGGCACAGTTTTCTGGGTTAAGCTTTAAATGAGCACTTCGTAGCCTCTCAAACACTTCTTTTAGATTTTCGCGGTGCTCCTTGTACGTCTTACCTATGACGATAATGTCATCCAAATATACTAGGCAGGTTTTCCAGGTGAGTCCTTGCAATGTTCGTTCCATTAGTCGCTCGAAGATGGCCGGAGCGTTGCACAGTCCAAACGGCATCACTGCAAACTGCCAAAGACCGCTTCCTGTAGTGAAGGCAGTTTTCTCACGATCCGCACGATTTATCTCTACCTGCCAGTAACCGCTCTTCAAGTCAAGCGTTGAAAACCATTTCGCTCCAGAAAGCATATCCAAAGTGTCATCGATTCTCGGAAGTGGGTAGCTGTCCTTTTTAGTCACATCATTGAGACGTCGGTAGTCTACACAAAATCTCGTGCTGCCATCTTTCTTCTTCACGAGGACCACTGGAGATGTCCACGGACTTTGCGATTCTTCAATCACTCCCTCAGCTTTCATCTTCGACATCATTTCGGCAACTTCTGTTTGCTTTGCCAATGGAAGACGCCTTGCAGGTTGACGGATTAGTCGAGCGTCTCCGGTGTCAATGTGGTGTTGAACAATATGCGTACGTCCATATTCTTCGTCTTGTGTAGCAAATATATCAGCGTACTCACCGATTAGTTTTTCTGCCAGGATTCGCTGATCTTCGTCCAGATTACAGAGGGTGAGAATTTTGTTCTTGATTTTTATGCTCTGAACTATTGTGACCGGTTTTGCACCCTTTTTTTCCGTTGTGGTCGATATAGCCTCAACAGGTACGCATTTTCCCACTATCTCCCCCTTTTTCACCTTTACACTGAATGTCTTTGGATTTAGAATCCTTACAGGGACCATGTTGTTCTTTAACTCCACTAAGGTCTTTCCCACCATGAAGTCTCTTTTCTTTTCTGGCTCCATCAAATAGAATCGGTGGCTACCAGGACCACCTTCCACTTTTGCCCACAAAATTGCTTCTGACGAAGGCTCTAGACTCTGATTGCTGCAGATGACGACATTTGAGACTGAGGTGTTGGCGTTTCCGTATTTCAGGGTTTGTGCCCCCAAGTCGACTACAAGTCCATGTTTTCTCATGAAGTCTGTACCAATGATGCACTCGTCACATATGTCAGCTACCAGAAACGCGTGAGTGAATGTTATTCCGGCCAATTGGATTTTTATGCGGACTTCACCATATACCTTAATCGTTGCTCCTGTAGCTGTTCGCAAGCTGCAACTGCTAGTGTTATGCAGCCAAGACTTCTGCACAAGATTCCTCCTGATGATTGAGGCCGTGGCACCGGTGTCTATTGTTGCCATCCATTTTTCTTTTCCACTGACTACTTCTACTAGAAGGCTTTCGTTGCATCGTTTTGCCAGCGAGACTTGGATGATGGTCCTGGGGCCGTCGACTCCTGCTACCAACTTCTGCCCCGCGAAGTTGGTGCTTAAGCATTTCCCAACTGATGGCTTCGGGAAGGTTGACCGGCTTCTTGATAGCTGTTTCTGCGGGCTTCTTCCTCTATTTGCTTGTCACCACAGTGAGGGCAGTCTTTTCGTCGCACCGGTTCTTTACACTGCCTTTGAAGGTGTCCTATTTTATTGCAATTCCAGCAGCGCATTATTCGTCTATCCCGTCGAGTATCTCGTTCCTCGGCACTAATTCTTGTGCAGGAGCATTCGACAGATGCTACTTCCCTGACGAAATGTGTTCCCCTGGAAGCCTGATTGGCTGCTTCCATCGCCAGAGCGAAGGCAAGTGCTTCAGCAAGGGTTCTTTTCCCGGCCATCCTTACTGCTGACTGTAGCTTCGAATCTGCAATTCCCCTGATAAATGCATCTTTTGCCATTTCGTCGATAATTTCCTGGCCTGCGGTGGGGTATGACAGATGTGCCAGTCTACTCACGTCTGCTTGGAGCTGCTGAAGTGTTTCTCCTCGTTGCTGCGTTCGGCTTTGCGATTGGACCTTGTAGACCTCCTGCATGTGGCTATCCCCAAACCGTTTCTCTATAGCCTGTACTAAAGTCACATAATCTTTATGCTTTTCGATGTCTACTGTTTGCAACAATTCTGCTGCAGGACCGTGCAAGGCCATTGTTAGGGCAAAGCACTTTTCCTCATTGTCCCAGTCGTTTGCACAGGCAGCCATTTCAAACTGCTTCTTATAAGTAGACCATGAGGTCTGGCCATCGAATGAGGGAGGCTTCAACTCTTTTCTCCTTGGACCGCTTAAAGAACATTATCGCAGTTTCTGTTTTCGCACTGTGTCGAGCTCTTTTGCCAGTTGCTGAACTTTGCTGTCCATTTCTTCGAATTTTTCGCCAACATTCTTCTCTATTGTATCAAATTTATCATCAACGTTCTTCTCTATTCTTTCAAATTTGTCATCGATTTCTTCGAATTTTTGCTGGAGAATGTTCTTTTGTTCTTCCAGATTATTCTTTTGTTCATCCATTTTCTGTTGAAGACCGTGCAGATTGTTGGTTTGTTCGTTGAATTTTTGTTCAATGCTGCTCTTCTGTTCGTCCATTTTTTGTTCCAGACTGTTCTTCTGTTCGTCCATTTTTAACAAGAGGATTTGCATCATCGCAGCCATGTCATTGCCGGTACTTGTCTGTTCATCCTCGTCAACATCAAAGGAATATACATCAGGATCATGTCCCTCGTTGTTCAAAGCCTCCTGAAGACGGAGCACCAGGTCACTTTTTCCTCCACTGGCGCTGAGGCTTCTCTTGTTCAACTCGGATTTGAGTTGGACGAGGGTCAACTGCAATAGTTTTCGACCCATTCTAGCTTTTTCAAATAGTCAGAAAACACTTTTTTTTTACACACAATAAGTCCTATCCCACTTCTGACACCAATGTAAAATGTTTGTGTGGGTACAAATGATAGAACTTATTCTTTTCAATACAAATCGCTTTATTCAGTACAGTTACAATTCACTATCTAATTGTTTCTCTCAGTACAATCCAATTTCTCAACCACTTATACTTTTCTTATCTTTTACTTAAACCACTTAATCACTTCTCCTAATTAACACTTCAAATTTCACTTTAGAACTCATTTGCATACTTTGGGGATGCTGGTATTTATACTCGAATGACATACTTCGAGAACAATCCTCGCCATCCAGCGTCCCATACAATTTCCAATTTGCTAGAAAATTCGATTCCACTCTCCAGTCGAGACTTTGTTATTCCAGTATCGAAATCTTCTGGTCTTCGAGTATCGACATTTTCTGCTCTGTGAATCTAGATGTCGCTGCTCACATTTAAGTGGTTATCACGATAGTATTAAAAATGTCAAGTAATATAATATAATAAAGTTAAAGCTCAAAAAATTAATAAATCCAACACTTCTTTTACTAACGCAGACTTCTTTTTATACTGCAACTTTCTTAAGAGATAAGTGGATCTGAATTAAGAAGAAGCCCGTGCAAGAAATCCATGTTAGTAACATCTCGGGAATGTTTCCTAGTATTATCGCGTCTGATTAGTTTGACTAATTTATTACAACACTCAGCGGCCTCCTCAGATAATTCACCAATAGATAATACAGAACTATCTATCACTTCTGCTCCGTGAATCAATATTTTATGTATTGATGAAGGTAAGTTATACGGGTGGCCGTGGTGTAGTGGTAGTAGCAGACGCTTCTCACTCGGAGGGTCCAGGTTCGAATCCTGCCCATGGCAAAATCAGTTTTTCATTGTATATTTGAAACTCAGACAAAAAAATTCTGCGTGTGAAGGCATAACACTGACATGTAGATTTGGCTGTTATAAGAGTTTCAAGCAATGAAAAAAAATACTGGGAATTATACTCGAATCACTCTGAGTGAAGCAAAACTCTCCGTCCTATTCGGACTCCCACCCCTGGAGAGCAAACATAGAAACCAAACACACCTGAGTTTCAAGCCACTACACAAACAATTTTCCTTTCTCCTCCTTCTGTCTTTCCGCCCGCGCCCTGGCAACAGTAAAAGGGTATCCAACCCCTTAGGCGCGCGTAAATTATAAAAAAAAAAAAAAAAAAAAAAAACCAAGGGTATTCCTCCACAAGCATCTTGTCAGTATCAAAAGCATAGCTCTTAAAATTTTCTGAATATATTTTATAACAAGAAGAAAGGCTCTGCAGAAGGTGACTACATCTGTCAATAAGATCTTTTCTAATACTGTTATTTCAGATGAAATATCAGAGTTATGGAAAAATGTAAGTGCTGTGTTTCCATCATTGGATGTGCCATTTCCTCCACTTCGAGGTTTGTCTACAATTAAACCTACGAGGGGCGTTCAATATATTCTCGGTATCGATATGAAGGAAAATGCGAATTCAATTTAAATTGTTTTTATTTTTCAATATAATCTCCCCTAACATCAATGCATTTGTTACATCTTGAGATAAGCTTTTTTAAACCCTCAAAAAAATAAATTTCCTCTTTCTCTGCGAAATACCCATTTATTGCCGATTTGAGTTATTCATCATCCGAAAATCTTTTTCCACGAAGACATTTTTTCAAATCCGGAAACATGAAATAATAACTAGGGGCAAGGTCTGGACTATAGGGTGGGTGTTGGATTTCTTCGAAACCACAATCTCGCGCAGCAGCCTTGGAAACTCGCGCCGTGTGAACAGGAGCGTTGTCATGAAGAAGCAACACACCCGCTGCGAGTTTACCCCGTCTTTTCATTTTAATTTCCTCCCGCAAATTATGCAAAGTGGAAGCGTAGGATGTGGCGTTTATGGTTTCACCTTTTTTTTTGTACTCAATGAGCAAGATTCCCTTTGAGTCCCTTCTTCGGGGGGTCTGTTCCTTTTTTATGCCACTGCATGGACTCTTGTTTGCTTTCAGGGTCATAGTGGTGGACCCATGTTTCGTCCCCAGTAACAATTCGATCCATAACACCGTCCGCGTTCTCACTACACATCTCCAAAAGCTCTCTACAGCATGCGATTCTCACTTTTTTCTGAGGCGCTGTGAGCATTCGTGGCACCCACCTTGCACTGACCTATGAAAGGTTAAGATGGTCATGAAGAATAGTGTGAATGGTACCAATTGAAAGCTTGGTGATCTCTGCCATCATTTTCACCTTTATTCGGGCATCCTCAAGAACAAGTTTTTCGACTTCTTTGATGCTTTCTCCCGTACCAGCAGTAGCCGGGGCGCCGGAGCGGGGGTCGTCTTCAATGCTCTCTCTCTGCCTTTCTTGAACTCACTTGACCACTTTTGCACAGTTGATAATGAAGGTGCGGAACCCTGGTAAACTGCCACCATCTCTTCATGAATAGTTTTTTGACTTTTTCCTTGCTTAGTGAGAAATTTAATTACAGCGCGATGCTCAATTTTCACCATCATCGTCTCAGTTGCCATTATGATTCTGTTTAACTAGAGATAAAACGCCAATTAATAATCACATTTATATGAAATTTTACATGAATGCACTAAAATAATAGTATTACTTGATAAATAAGTCAATTTATATATACAACCACAGCTTCACCCGATACCGAGAATATGTTGAACGCCCCTCGTATGTACTGTTTACAATGCGAACGATTCGAGTACACTACACACTAACTCCGAAATTCCGTCTATAGGCAGGTGGAACGGTTTATACATGCGAGTGGCCGCTCTTTAGAACGCTGCCATTCAAAAACTATTCAAGATACGACCTTGCCTTTCACAGGATATTTTTGAAAGTATAAACTATCGAATAAGCAAAAAAAAAAAAACGATTTTTTGAAAGTGTCACACTGGTATATCTCCTGAGGTATACAACTTCTTTCGTGGCTGTTGAGAGAGTTGCTAAGGGCGATAGTGTTTTGCTTCTTGCTATTCCAGGAAATGGCAGCTCCGGCTAGGAAAAAGGCGAACCCAGTATATGATTTTCGGTTGACACAGTTACCACCCCAGTCAACGTCAACTAAGCCAATCAACTTATCACTAGTCTGTAAATAAGTAAGTTTTAAATTTAGCGTGGAACTTAGGTACCTCAATAAATCTTTCGCAGCATTAAGATGTTCCACATGGGGATTGGTATTGAACTGCGCAAGCTTGCAGACAGAGTGCATTAAATCTGGTCACGTACAGATACTCAAATATGTCAGAGAACCGATCAATGACTGGTACTGCTTCTGATCTACCTTCGAGCATTGAGAACAGTCATCACATTTTACTAATATGGTCTCTGGCTCCAGTGGTGTTGCGCTGCCTCTGCATTCCCTCGATCAAAAATCATTGAGAAGGTTTCTAATCAGGTGTTGTTGGGAGATTTCAAATCCATTTCGTTCTCTGGTGATCTCAATGCCAGTCCTTCTAGATTCGAGCACGAAATCAATAGATCATCAACGTAGACGGCCATGATGATTATCTCGCCTGGTCTCCTGAACACATAAACACACGCATCATCGTTGCACTTTTCGAATCCAATCCCTTTAAGGAAAGAATCCAGCTTCTCGTTCCAATTACCCCCAGATTGTTTCAACCCGTGCAACACCTTTCTCAATCTGCACACTTCATTTTTGTTGCTTTCATCCACAAAATATTCGGGCTGAAACATGAACACCTCCTCTCGCAACTTTCAATTTAGATATGCTGATGTTACATTCATCTGATGAACGAATAAACTGTATTTAACTGCAAATGTCAAGATCAATATTATCGAAGAATATCTAACTACAGGCGAAAAAATGTCGGTATAGTCAATCCCGTATCGTTGGCTATAACCTCTTGCCACCAATCGTGCCTTATAACGCATTGGAACACCATTTTTATCGCGCTTTAAACTGAAAACCCATTTGGACTGGCGATTCGAAGGCGCGTCTACAAGCTCCCACGTCTGATTCTTCATCAGAGAGTAAAATTTTTCAAACACTTCACTTTTGTCTTTTATAAAGTAAATAAAATTCTTGCGGCTGAAATCGTCCATAAATGAGACGAAATATTTTACACCACTTAAATATGATGTACACATTGGTCCACAAACGTCACTGTGTATAATTTCTAACACGCATTTGGTGGATTTACCCACAATGTTAGGAAACGGCAGCGCACTAATTTTTCCCTTTAAACAAGTGTCGCACTCGAATGATGTACTACTCGTATCTTTGTTTAAGTTCATACCGCGCACCATATTTTTGGTTGACAACAACTATATATAAGCTATTTACATTTAAATATCCGTATTTGCGATGCCACTTGGATACATTGGTTACTGCTGTTATTTTTTACCGCCGCGGAACACAGATTATTTTTCTTTGAATGAATCACAGCGGTTCTACTTGCATGCAACTTGTTGTTGCGGCTGGTACCGTTGCCAACTTTTGTTGGCAAAAAATGCAGTTTCCTGTGACTCTTCTCTTTTATTATCACTCTCTCTTCTTTTTTCTTCCTCCAAGAATTTCGTCTTTAGAATGTTTGTGTTAGGTAAGCTGTCCCGTGATTCGATGGCAACAACAAAATTTTCGTAGATCCTGGGTAAGCTAGAGAGAATTATGATTACGAGGAGCTTATCTTGCAGTTTAATATCTAGCTCTGCAAGTTTTTCGAACAAATCGAAAAATTTGTTCAGATGCTCAGACATCGCTGTTTCCTCCAACATTTCTAAATTTATCAATGATTTAAAAAGAGTAACCTTGCGAGCAGGTCCACTGGGAGAATGTATTTCATTTAGCCATGTCCATGTGCCTTTCGAAGTGCAGGTGTTTTTCACGTGGAGCAATTGATTCGGCTTGACACACAAGAGCAATGTTGCCAACGCCTTTTCGTCCCTCTTTTTCCATGCTGCTAACTCAGTGGGATCAGTTGGGGGACCCGACACATAATCCCACATATTAGAATGCACCAGCGCCGATTTCATGTGGATCATCCATTCATCATAATTATTTATATAATGTACCCTTGCCGATTAATCTGCGAATACTTTTTGTAGCGGTGTGATGTTGGTATTCAAAATTTCCATTTGTTGTGAAATGTTTTGGATAAACTGCATAATTCCATTCTGATGCTGCTGTTAAATGGAACAATGTGTAAGCAAATTCAAGATTGTGCGTAGTATTAGCAGTGTATGGTTTTGCATGTTCCAGATTCATACTCTTGACTTTCATTGGTTTCACCTGGCAATATGATATTCTTTTAAGACATCACTTCAAACTTGAAAACCAGAGCCTTGATTGTTTCGAAAAAGCACTCTATGGCTGCACCTTTACGGCAAGAATAATGAGCTGTTCTGCTGTTTTCCTCATCTAAGCAATCTATCTGGAGTATGGGATTGAACTGCTGTATTGTATTAAAATATGTTTTGTTGTTTTTTCCGACTTAGAAATTAGCCACTTAGCCACTATCCAAAGTCGCATAATAAAGGATTTGTATTTCAAACCAAGCAACATACTAGGCTTTTCTGGTCTGAGCTAAACTATTCGTCTCAGAAGTGGTGGGCTGCTCAAAAGTAAACAAATTAGTGATGCTTAGTCTTGACATGATAGATCGCTATTGATTCAGTGGAATGCATCCGTCACTCTACGGAGTTTCAACCGCGGTTCGGTTATTAGTTACTGACAGTCCGGGGTAGACACAGGCCTCAACCAATTTGTCTGTCAATCCATTTCTGTTGTTGGCTAACAGCTTCCAAGTTCGACACCAAGTTGTGGTTGAGGTGCCTCTCCATATGCGTGCTCCAATCTTATTTCCGGATCACAGGAGCCTCTCTACTTCACGTGTACCAGCTATTCTGACTCTTTTAGGTAAGTGCATGACGCTGTGCAGGCTCTTACAATTCCTGATTAAATCTTCCACTCCACTCTCCGTCGATGCAGATAGGGCCGTTGATCATTAGAAGCACTTTAACCTTTTGTGTTATTTCTGCGCCATAGAACGTTTTGCTAGGTGTAGGAGCGTTTTTCGGTTATGCGAAAGAGGGTTCCTTTACTCAATTGCCTTCTGAGCCCTGAAAGCATAGCGATTGGCAAGAGTTACTTCTCAAATGACCGAGATTGTTTAAATTAGCTGCGGAGTCTAAGTAGATAGAATTTTTAACTACTCGGACTTAATACCTGTTTTTTGTGGCACTTTGTGCGAGCTTTCGATGACAGCATGTATTTCGTTTTTTCCTCTTTTCCCGCCAGATATATCTTCGCCGCTTACGCTGCAATACTTGCATATGCCTCACTGTGTGAGGCGCAGTGTAGTAGTTGGACAGAGTTTTGAAGGACTGTGCTGCTGATATTGGTTTGCGAGCCACAATCGCCCCAATATATCGCCCTGCCAGAAGCCTTGATTGACGTCAAGGGTCTGGCGAACTGTGAGAGTAGCATTTTGTATAAAATGCGCTCGACAAGAGCTTCAGACCTATGAGTCTGACTTTGTTGATGTTGAAAACCATTTAGAGAATGGTGGTGATCCATGCGCGCAAAACAGTATTCTCTTCGCTTCTGGTTTTTCGCTGTCTCACCGGCGTTGAAATATTATAAAGTGAATAAGCTTTTTCACTAAACGCTCAAGTGTTCGCTTATTGGGACGATTACAGCGGTCGAAAATTGTACGAGTAGTTCCATATTGGAAAAATTGGACGCATCTAATGAAAAACATATTTATACTTTTTGGTAAGTACTTAGTTACTTTTTTCTTTTTAAGGACCTGATCCGCCAATTGCGGCACTTCGAACTAAAATATGTTTTGTACCATTTTTTTTTATAATTTGCTCGCGCTCAAGTGACTTATGTACCCTTAAAATGTTTGCACACAGCACGGGTGAAGGAAAATCAGGGAGGTTGGAAAGAGAGGTACCGGTGAACGCTGGTTTTAAATGTTTGAAGGTTATAATGATTAGGGAATAAAGAGCTAGGCAGGGCATTCCATAAGCGAGTTGTACGGCTTAGGAACGAATCACGATATTTTAGAGTACGTCCGAAAGTGGGCTTGAGGGTATACTGATGAGCATTCATAGCGAGACGAGTGTTACAGTTAAAAGTTTGAAGGGCGGAATGCTACTGGGGATTTCAGTGCAGCACTGGTGGTGGAAATAGGAAAACAGAGTGAGACACAAGACATTATGTCGGTGTTCGAGGGTGTCCGTTGTTTGAGTGATATTAGTATCACCTATGAGTTTTATCGCACGGGTTTGAATCCTATCTAGCAGGTGCAGAGATGTTTTGGGAGCACCCGACCAGATGTGGGCATTGTACTCCAATTTCGGGCGGATAAATGCCTTATATATTGAGGCCAGATCAGAGGGGTTGAAGTATTTCTTACATCGCTTGAGGAAACCTAGACATTTCGCAGGCATTTTTGACGACATCGAATATGTGGTCATTCCAACGTAAACTACCACACTGACACACATACCGAGAATGGAAAGTTTATCGGTTTCGACGATGCAAGTGTAATTCATGGATAATGTTTGGGTGTTTAGACAGCAGACAGCATTGTGTTTTGGAAGCATGAAATTCTACTCTGTTAGTGGAATTAGGTATGCTGTTAATATCAGAATTTAATGAGCTTAACATACGCTGGCGTTCCCGTTCTACAGCCGAAGAGAAGGGACGTGAGTTCGGAAACGAATATGAGAAGCAGAGAGTACTATCGTCAGCAAAGGAATATATTGGATTAGGAGTAGCAGACAAGAGATCGTTGATGAAAATTAAAAAGAGTGTCGGAGACAGAATGGAGCCCTGTGGCACACCAACATTTATTTTGTGATCAGACTCGAAACTATCCAAGACAACTTGAATTGAACGTTCCGAAATTTAGTTTCTAATCGAATGAAGAAGAGATCCCAAATGCACACATTTTCGACAAAAGAGCCTGATACCAAACTCTGTCAAATGCCTTAGAAATATCAAGTGCAACTATCTTGCTTTCGACAGATTGATGTACGCTTTGGTTCCACTTTTCGTTGAGACATGCCATCAAATCACCAGTGGACCTGTTGCTACGAAAACAATATTGCCGGCCATTGAGAAGTTTTCGTGTTTCGAGTTATTTCATGAGCTGACGATTTATCAGTGTTTCCATGACCTTGGAAAGAAAGGACGTTAGTGCAATGGGTCTGTAGGAGGAGAGAGAAGATGATTCGCCTCTTTTAGGGACGGGCTAGAAAAATGATGTTTTCCATCTTCTCAGAAAGAGTCCTAAAGGGGAGGATTGATGAAAAAGCTTACGCAGTGGTTTTGCCAGCGTGGAAGAGCACATTTTCAGAAGAAGGAGAGATATACCATCTGGACCAGCGGATTTATGTATGTTTAGATCTTTAAGTACTCTTGCTACTCTGAGGAAGTGCCGTCTCCTTAAGGCGCATAGAGCCCTGCATTTACATAAGATGTGTTCCACAGTTTCGTTGTCTTCCATGCAAAGACGACATTCAGTTTTCTGAATAAGACCTATTTTGTGTAGGTGATATCGAAGGTGGCAGTGTCCGGTTAGAAATCCAACCAGTCTTCTGATATCATCCCTTTTGAATTGTAGGAATTTTTTTGTGAAATGGTTTGATGGATGGTTTAGCTTGGCGAAGCCCTGGGATGATTTCCCAACTCTTTGTTGCTGAGCCAATTCTGGATATTACAGAACGACTCACCGTGTCTAGCCAGTTCGTCGGCTATTTCATTTCCGTCAATGACCAGGCACCCACCAAAGTTTTCCTTTGTTCTTATGAGAGAGATCTTGTTGTATATTGAGGCAGTGCATGACTGATTTTGAGTCAATCAGATTAGAGCCTAATGCTTTAACGGCTGCTTGACTGTCCGTGAGTATATGGATGGAGACACACTTCATTCCCTTATCGAGATGAGATTTATGGCATGTATTTCCGCTTGAATTCGCTGGGACTTTTTCCCACTTGTAGCGATATTCTGGTGTTTGGTCCAAATATACCAGTACCCACCCCGGAATCTATCTTTGTTCCATCCATATACCACTTGATACCTTTAAGGTTTGAGGTGGGGTTCTTGGCTTCAGATCACAAATTGAACCTCCTGCCGAAGCGCAGACTCTTCAGTAGGCGGTCGTTTACCGCGCAGATCGTATCAAACTCGGAGATTGTGGAGAGAAGATTCATTTGATCCAGGCGATATGAATGGTTAATCTCTCCTGTTTTTAATAGCTGTGAATTGTCTTTTTTTTATAAAGAGATGGAGTAGCGTTAAACCAATAAAAGTTTCTAAAGCTGCTGTGGGGCATGTGTGCATTCCGCTGGTGATCCGAAGGCATGCACGTTTTTGTAGTCGCTGCAGCTTTGGTTTGTTGCACCATACTGATGATCATTGTATACGAGTATATACAATGGGTGAATTTTGGGTTAATTCCTAGGTCTTATCATATATACGATGGCAAGTCCGCATGGCTTTAGTCGCTTTGATAATTTTATTATTAATATATGAATTCCAATTTAGTATTTTATCGAGAACCATTCCAAGATAGTTTACTTCGTTGGAGTACATAATTACTGGACCGTTAATGTGAAATCTGGTCAAGACTCAGATTTCTTTTATGAGTGAAGGGAACAAGTATAGCTTTACTTTTGTTAATTGAGAGATTTTCTCCAACACACCAGTCATTTACTATCTTTAGAGTAGTCTGCATCTTATAACCAACTTCTTTATGCTGTTTACCATAGATGAACTAACCTGGATGACAAACTTTCCAGATATTGGAAAACCAAAACCGCTTTTCTACTGTTCGCCTCTATCCTTATGTCACTCTCTGTGAATACGTGTGAATTGCCATCAATAGGAATCTGCCTCCCATTTTACACAAAACCCGCCCATTTCACACACACGCGTGCAAATCGCTCTCATTCTAGCAAATTCTGGCAGGTTTTAGAGATGCGAAAGTGTTGGTAATTCATTTACAATGGGTCTGTGCGAAAGTTAAGGCTTTTCAAAAGTATTAATAGAGTTTGCCATCTAGCTTAGACTATCTATGCTGTTTACCTTTCACGCTTATAAAGCTGTTCCCGCGAGATTTTTGTAACAACTTGTAAAAGAGAACAATTCTTAGCTTAGGGTTGAGGATTAGGAACAAATCTTCTCTTAAACCCAAAATCTCGCGGGAACACGTTTTTGCTAATTGTTTTTGAAACGTCAAAAGTAAAAACAAATCAAAAAACAAATTGTAAAACAGGAGGAAGATTTTTAGACTGGTTATTATTACTATTTTATTGATGTAATATGCATGTAATGAGTTCTATAGGCGAACAACTAACTTCAATATGAACCTCTTTGTCCATGTCCAAGTCATGTTTTGAGTTAATTTGCATAAAATTGTCGCAATTCACACAAATTTAAACTTTTACGAATTTGACAGTTCTTTTAAAATTTAATTGATTTGAGGTTTTTTTTACAATTCCTGCCCAAAGAAAAATCTTGTGTAGAAAGTTGTAAGAATTGTACAAATTGGGTGCAGGGGTGAATTTCTGTTGAGAAGGCCTCTGATGCGTAAATCGATAAGTTTTTGCATATGTGTAAGGCTTCTGGGTCAATAAGATTTAGGCAGTTCAAAGGTTCATCTGTAAAGGTTAAAATAGGAAGAAACTAGATCAGACCTTTGGGAATATTCCGTCTCATCCAGGTGCCTTATATGGTTCAAATGAGTTTATTTGTCTGTGCTGAGCATATCTCCAGATGGACTGCTAATTCTGTTGTTGTAGGATAAGCTTGTGACATATTTTGTATTGTTTAAAGCGGTCGAGTCTGGGAAATTAATCTTAATGTTAGCATTTTTAGAGTTTCCTCTCGACTAGGTGTGAAAGTATTGTAAAATGTTTGTGTGGGTACAAATAATAGAACTTATTCTTTTCAATAGAAATCGCTTTATTCAGTACAGTTACAATTCACTATTTAACTGTTTCTCTCAGTACAATCCAATTTCTCAACCGCTTATACTTTTCTTATCTTTTACTTAAACCACTTAATCACTTCTCCTAATTAACACTTCAAATATCACTTTAGAACTCATTTGCATACCTTGGGGATGCTGGTATTTATACATCGAGAACAATCCTCGCCATCCAGCGTCCCATACAATTTCCAATTTGCTAGAAAATTCGATTCCACTCTCCAGTCGAGACTTTGTTATTCAAGCATCGAACTCTTCTGGTCTTCGAGTATCGACATTTTCTGCTCTGTGAATCTAGATGTCGCTGCTCACATTTAAGTGGTTATCACAGTATCATCCATCTTAGTTACTTACTTGCTTACTTACTTAAATGGCGCTACAGTCCTGGGTGGACCAGAGCCTCAGCTAACATGCCTCTCAAGCTTGTGCAGTCCTTTGCTAGCTGTCTCCAGTTGAGCACACGAAGTTTACTGCGAATGATTGACATCATTCCCTGGACAGTTTATTTTATGCTTAGTACAATCATATGGTATAACTTAAAAACTTAAAAAGAGAAAGAAAGATTTGTTGGTCTCAGTGGCCATTTCGCTACATGGGTGGCGTGGCATCCAACATTTACTAGTGTAATTGGACTTGTTGTATCCTAGGCAACCACTCATCTTATGTGAATTTAGATGCCTGAAAAAAAGAATGTCTTTGGGTCGCGGCTGGTATTGAACCCAGAACCATCCGATTTGAAAGCCAATACACTGCCACTTGAGCCACGGCCATCTGCTTGACTTTCTTGGTAAGGGGATCAAACTTGGTTAGCATATTCTTGTGTGGGCCTAATGAATGTAACATAAAAGGATTTAATGACATAATGATTAGATAATTCCTTGGGCCATCGCTTAAGAAATCCCAGTGAAGAATTAAATTTGTTAATAATATCAATATGCACCTGGAAATTAAGTTGTTTATCACATAGAGCGCCTAAATCGCTTAGTAAGATGACAGAGGGTATTAATTTCCTTCTTATAAAATAGGTCCTTGGAGGAGGTGGCAGACGTTTAGCAGATAAATTATAGTTTGACATTTGCTAGCATTAAGCTCAGATTTTTTCGCACCAGGTTAAAAAGCTATTCAGATCATCTTGTAGTGCTTGAGAGTCAGAAGATGTAGTGATGTGCCTATAGATTTTTGATAATGAAATCTACATCATTGATTTCCAATATAAATATTAGGGGACCGAAGTGACTTCCTTGTGGTACACCAGATATAATAGCTACAATGGGATCTGAAACAGAAGATGTTGGAAGCCGAGATCTTTAAACTTGAGAAAGATTATTTTATCAAAGGCAATGCTAAAATCGATTTACTTTCCGTCTTCGAATGCACAGAGTAGTAGAAACGAATTCCATTAAATTAGTATTTGTGGATCTCCCTTTTAGTACACGAGAAGAAGAGAGGTTTACAGCGAAAGAACACCAGGTCGTGAACAATGATCTCAAATAATTTGAGTATACAACAGAGTTTAGCGATGGGACGGTAATTAGAGATTTCATTTTTGGGATCTTTATTCCAAAATGATGGAAAAATATTTTGTGACATAGAGAGCTGAAAGAGGGGTGAGAGATGTTTGGCCAAGATGTTGGTTTTTTCAAAACAACGGCAGGAAGTCTTAATAACTAATATACATATGTAATATAATCTAGCTCTGGAAAAGTTCAGAGATTCAGGAAGTAAGGAGAAAGAAATTGATGGAAAAAGAGGAAATAACAAACGGGAAATAGACTTACCATATACTCGGTGTGTTGAAGTGGAAAAATGTAGCAGGATTCCACTTTTAAATTTAGAAAGACTTATTATAGATTTGATGTGTGATAGTAAAGAGTTCCATAGTCTTACAGTGTAAGTAAAAAACAATCGCGAAGTGTTAAGGTAAATGCTACGCGGGGGAATAATTTGTATAGTTATTGAAGAGCACGTAAAACTAAGTCTGTTGTACAGATAAGACGGAAACAGATTATAAATAGTTTTATTTAAGGATATACAATTACTGGCGTTGATGTATTCTCGTAATTACAGCCTAATAAGTTCCGTTATATATGAAGAAATATTCTCATATTTACGAATACCGTGAATACACAATTTACGATGAGATACTGAATCAAAGCAGCAATAGAAACCTCGGCATACGTTACTAATGACAATACTAAAACTTTTACCAGCTTTCGTCGTTTTTGTAGCCGAGTAAATGAACAACTCAGCCACTATTTGCGAAGGCATCCGTAGATACGATTAATGACCACGTTGGTGTGGTTGTAACCAATTAAATTACAATTTATTATATAGCCAAAATTTGTGGCAAATTCAACAGTTTTAATTTTGTTATCATAAAGGCATATGGCAGATAATAAATTTAAACTTAAGTTTTTCTTAGAAATAAGAATATGTTTCTGATCGGTTTTTTTCTATATACGAGTATTTTAGATCTTCCTTCATAATAACAGCGAGTTCATGTAGTCTGTTGTGCGGTTTGGCTAGATGTAGCTGGACATCATCTGATTAAAGGTAAATCAGATTGGTGAACTGCAAAAATGCAGAATAGCAACGGTCTCAAAATTGAGCACTGTGGTACACCTTGCTTGAGCTCTTTGAAGGATGAATAATGTTCACCGTTAATAACCTTTGGAGTTCTTTGGGAAGGAAAAAAAACTATTCATTACCTTCACTGCTCTATCACTAAGCCCAAAGTAATTTGTCAGCTTCCAACACAAAATTAAATAAATAACTTTATCAAATGCCCTCGATAAATCTAGTACACAAAGAAATGAAACATAACCATTATCAAAATCTTGCCTTATTTCCTCATGTAAGTTAACCATAGCAGTGGAACAGCTGTGATTTGCCCTAAAACCCGATTAATGATTGCTTATCAACTTATTGAGTGATAAGCGCTTTGTTACTTGTTTTTCTATTATTTTCTCGTAGTTTGCTCTCTCCTCTCCTCTTTGGAATGAGGGTGGTCTTTAATTTAGATGCAAAATATCAAGCTTTGTTCAGTGAGGAAAAACTAGAACAGAACAGCAGAGATTTGTGAAAAACGTCAAATCAACTGAGAACAAAAAAGTACAGCACAGCTGATTTTGACATTTTCACAATTGTGTTCTAAAGGCTCCGGCCCAAAGAATCCGTTGCGTCCGTTACGATGCCGGATAGGTTGACGTTAATGTATTTGACGGAAATGACAGTCCCATAGAATCCGTGGCATACGTTGGCAGAATAACGAACGAAACGAAACAAAAAAATTTAAATGTCATTTAATCTCAATATTTTCTTTCAAGCTATGACAATTCCTCTTCATTCTCTCAATGTCTCCACCAATGAAAGTCCTTACTCTCAATTTGTGAATGCGTGAACCTCAATATGTGAAAGTATGGTCCTCAATGTGTGAATGTGTGAACTGCCAGCGGATTGAAAAGTAGAAATTAGATCTACTTTATCCGTCCGTTCCGTCATAGCCTTTGTTTATGGGCCTGTTTCCATAACAACGTGTATATTCTATCGAGCTGTCAGTCGACGCAATTCACGCAACGGATTCTATGGGCCTTGGCCTTAATTCGAAAGTAGGTGGAATATTTTCTGTTCCGAAGAGATTGGGACAGCCTCACTGAACACAGAGCAGAGCAGATTCGGACAGAAAATTTTCTCACTGAACAGGAAAGCTTGTACTTTTCTGTTCGAAACAGTCTGGAATAGCCTCACTGAACTCACTCACTGAAAGCTATATTTTCCATTTTGTTCGATGAACTTTTGCCATCTTTCTGGCAACTTCATAATTCCACGTTTGTGCAATAGAACTTCTGGTCTTTATCGACAAAAAACTGAATCAAGTGCGATTTCACAGCGTCATAATCATTGAAAGTTTTACTATCCAAAGAGTTTTGCAGAGATCGAAATAAATGGTAATCTGATAGAGCAAGATCAGGGCCACGTGGTGGATGTAACATCAATTCCCAACCAAGCTCCAATAATTGTTGGCGAGTTACCAAAGATGTATGTGGCCTATCGTTGTCGTAGTGAAAATTGACACCTTTTCGATGGACCAATTCTGGTCATTTTTCATGGATCGCTGTATTTAGTTTGTCCAGGTGTTGACAATACACATCCGAATTTATTGTTTGATTCTTTGGAAGTAGTTCAAAATACACCACACCTTTCCAATCCCACCAAGTTGAGAGCAAAATTTTCTTTTGGTAGATATCAGCTTTCGAAGTGGATTGTGCTCGCTGATCAAGCCTGAAACATGATCGTTTTCGTTGCTGTAAGCAATCCATTTTTCATCGCCAGTGATGATTCGTTTCAAAAAAAGGGTCGGATTCATTGCGTCTAAGATGCGTTGATGCGCTTCGTTATATGAACTTCTAATTTCTTTCAAATCATGTGGGACCCAAATATCAATTTTTTTTTTTTTTTTATCTCGTGCAGTTGCATGACGATCCGACACCATAATCGTGATCACCATTAAGCTCATCTCGTCGACCTGATCGACGTAACTTTTAGCAGCTTGCGCTGCGTTCTTTCCTTTGCGGAAATAAAAAAGTATAATATGACGAAAATGCTAGTTCTTGCACTCTATATTAAAACTGACTCCAAACTGATACCTTTTTGCAAAAATATGCGCAATTTACTTCTAAAGCAAAGCAAGACTGGCAGCTAACAATTGTCAAAAGGAAGAAAATATGTCATTGACAGAAGCCATTAAAAAATATGGCCAAAAACATGTGTGAAATCGGCAATTGCTTAGTTGCCAACCCAATAGTTTTTCTTAGAACTACATACAACAACGAAATTGCACGCCGCTTTGTACTCGGAAAAGTTTGCAGTGGAAGGTCTACTCTTCCATTTCTACAGCAAATTTTGTTCCTAATTTTAATAGAGTTTAACACTTCAGACATGAACCATGGACATGCTTTATTTTATATTTTAATTATTTTGGTGTGCACATATTGGCTGAGTTAAAATTGATTGAAATATTTAACTTGTTCATTTGGGTCAGACCATAAACAACATAGTTCCCAAGCGGCTGAGCAAGTTACTATTCGGAGGGCATATAAGAAATGTTAAGGAATATGGTGGAGATCTTAGAGCGCATTCCTCTTACATTTTGGTAGTAGAAAAAAATTAGGTTAGGAGCCGTTAAGGAGGGAGCCAAACAGTGGTTAGGAGCAATAGTAGTTTTTCAAACTGAAGCGCGCTCGTTGAAGGTAAAAGATGCGTTTTGAGTTTACATGGGGGCCAAATGCGGAGAGATCATTTACGACATCGGATGGAGAGATATTGAAAACCTCATGAAAATGACGGAAAATTTGCTTCAACTTTTTTGGATTAGTTGGGAGACCATCTTGATGTATTGATACAGGGACACTTGAATTGTTTGTGTTTTTCGAGTGTGGAAGGGCTTCTGAAGGTATAGGGCTGGAAGCGCCTTTCAGGTTAATTGAAACTCGTTTGCATTTGGGCTTAGCCAAGATAGAAGCCGACATGGAAGTGGTGGATAAAATGGAAGGATTTTCATATTTTTTTTCTATGTTCTTTGGGGTAATGAGTAAAGGTTCAAGGAATTTAGGAGAACCATTGGTGTACGCTCCAGTTTGAAAAAACTCTAATTAGAGTCGTGATTGAAATTTTGATTGGGGTCTAGTTTTAGGAATAGATTTAAGCCTCCGAGACTTCTCTAGTATTTAGTATTTATTTATTTAGATCTACGATATAGATACATCAACAGATCAAACAAAAAAAAAATATATATATATATGGTATATATAAGGTACAATAATTAAAAATTATCTTAAAGCTAACAATGTGAGTTCCTTAAATCTAGTTCTAGGTATTACAATATCGAGATGATCATATACAACATTAAATAATCTACAGCAAAACGTAACAGGCTCATTGGCTCCATATGAAGTGGAGTGATGAACTTCAAATAACAATGGTCTTGACCTAAGAACCCTTAGTGGCGCATAAATACCAATTAATGAAAGTAAGTTCTCACAGTCAATGGAAAAACATAGTAAAACTCTAACGAACATAACACAAAGCATTTTACGACGAACTTCGAGGGAATCAAGACCCAACAACAAACATTTAGAGCGGTAAGAATAGTGGACATTGTCATTCAGAAAGAAACGGCATAATGCAAAGCGCAAGAAGCTTTTTTGAACTTTTTCTATTCTATTAATGTTTTTCAATGAAAACGGGTTCCAAACAACACTACAATATTCCAGACATGGACGAACAATGCTTGCATAAATGGCCTTGAGAATATAGGGATCCTTGAAGTACGATGAATTTCTCTTCAGAAAACCTAAAGCAGAGTTAGCTTTTGACATTAATTTGTTAACAAGGAGATCAAAAGTAAGTTTACTATCAAAAACAACACCAAGGTCTTTAAACTCAACTACAACATTAATTGATTGGTTTCCAAGACGATAATCAGGGGTTAGATTATATTGTGTTCTATAATATGACATGGTGGCACATTTGTCGATATTGAGATGCAGATCGTTCATTTTACACCAATCAAAAAAATAATCTAAATCTCTCTGGAGTAGAAGACAGTCACTGACATTAGAAATAGTCACGTAAAATTTAATATCATCCGCATAAAAAAGACAATGACAAAATTTTAGAATACTCGGCAAATCATTTGTAAAAATGAGGAAAAGGATTGGCCCAAGATGGCTTCCTTCCGGGACACCAGACACAACATTAATTTCAACTGAATATAAATGTCCGATTGAAACGAATTGTTTTCTCCCAAACAGATAGGACTTAAACCATGAAAGTAATGGGCCAAAAAATCCGTAACACTCAAGCTTTTTTAGAAGGATACCCAAGTTAATTCTACTAAAGGCTTTCACAAAATCAGTATAGACTACGTGCACTTGCTTGTGCTTCTCGATGGAACATAAGCAATGATTGGTGAACTGAACTAGGTTAGAGCAAGTCGAACGTCCTTTCCAAAATCCAACCTGAGAATCACTAATAAAGCTGCTTAAGATGAATACCATCCGTTCCTTCACTAGGCGATCCAACAGTTTAGGTATAATAGACAGTTTAGAAACTGGTCTATAATTCGAAATTTGATCTTTTTTACCACTCTCACTCTCACTCTCACTCACTCACTAGTGCTTTTATCTAGTGTTTTTAGGTTTATTTCGTTTCATTTGAACAATTTAATTATTTACAAATAGCCATTCAAATTTACATAAATTTTATATAAACTTTGAAGCATCTGGAACTTATCTTCCCGCTATAAACCGTGTGAACGCATATTTTTTCTCAAAATATTTGTTTATTCAAGTAGAATTAGTGTTTCTGGGGGAGTTTTTCGTATTTTCGTGTTCGCTTTATTAAGTTGTTCAAGCCTATTTTTGCATTCGGTTGGTGTCCACCAGTGTGCAAGATGAAAAACCGTGAGGAGATTTAGAAGTTGTTGTTTGATTAGTGTCCTTGAGATTGGTTGGAGGGCAAGAAATTTAAGCGGTCGTGTTAGTGGTTCCTTAAAGATCAATGAGGTTTTGCGCAATACTTTTGCTAAGAATTTCATCCAGTATTGAGGTGCTGTGAATTGGGAGTGTGGAGCGTCGAGCTTGCTTAAGGTGTATTTCAGCTCTTCTGTTATTCCTGCGCCTGGGACTTTTAGTGATGTAATGTTCAATTGAATTGTTTCAGCCTGATCATCTAATTCTTGGTCACTTCTGGTGACGGATTTGAATAGTGCGAATTGGTCACAGACCCTGTGTGTTGGGTGTCTTAACATCTAATAAAACCACAGGTGAGGAAATAACATACTTGAGTTGGTTGAAGAATGAGAATATACTCGGGTTATTACTAATAATTTTAGACACATGAACACTAAGAGGGAAAAGAAGAAAGTTAAGTTTTTCACCGTCAGAATTGTTTTCTCCGTGCACTGTGCCCAAATGATTTCAATTAACTACGAACTTTGTCCAATAGAGTGATTAATACGGACTTATTGCAACTCATTAAAGTTTTTATAACAGTGCCAAAATACGGATCTGAGTTCGGCAACAGAATCAGCCAGAGAGATGAGCTGCTGATTAGTGCACTTAATCGCCAGCAGTATATGGGAGAGTGATATGCTTTAACATTCATCACAAAAGTACCAGAAGATGCTGTTGTACTCCTGGAGATACATTTTAGCATTCCGTCTTAATCAATATTCCTTTGCGATCATTTCAACTGCATTATCGATGACCGTGCAATTACTTGATCCGCCAACAGACGTGGTTCACAAAGAATTAAATTGGGTTAAACACTGAAATTGATGAGCCCGGTGAAACGCTTGGGAAAGTTGGAAAAAAAAACAGTAACGTGGTTCACAAAAATTAAATTCTTAGTATTGCACAAAATTACAACAAACAAAAATTGGGTTTTTGGGATATGTGATGCGTATTGAATTGGGTCGACAAAAAGGGTTGACTTAAAAAAAAAAAAACGCGAAAAATTGTCACGTCGGGACTTTATGGAGGGTTACGTTAAAACGAATAATTCTCGAAGCGCCTGAAAGCATTTTCATTAACTTTCGTCAGTATCCAAGCTTCTGCGCCGCAAAGTAGGACTGGGATGATCAGTCTCTGGTAGATTTTCATTTTGGTTGCTCGAGAGAGGGCTTTACTAACCAGAGATTAGCAAGAGTGATTTTTCAGATGATAGTGGTAGAAAAAGTGTTTTACTATTGTACCTCAAATTTGTAGCTGCCTTTCGTGATAATTTTTTCCTAGGCGTCGATGTTGTATGTCCTATGTCCCTCTTTGTTGACAGCATATACTACTCTGTTTTTTTTTTTTTTTTTTTTTTTTCATCTTTACCGCTTCTTCTTCAACAGTCGCATCATTGACAACTTGCTGTGTTCTTCCCATTATACGAATGTCGTCTCCGTATTCTTTCAAGAACGATGTTGAAAAAATCACATGATAACGCATCCCTTGTTCAAGTCATTTTCTGACATTTAAGGTCTTGGTTTTGTCATTACGGACATTGATGGAGCAGCGCCCATTTTTCATCGACATCCGGCATAGTCGAATAAGCTTCGCAGGGACGCTAAAACTAGACATGGCTCTGTATGATTCATCTCTTTAAATGCTGACATTCGCCTTAACTTACACTCACAAAGGGGGACTGTTTAATAAAGTCTTCACGCTGGTGGCGTCATCGGTCGTTAATTAATTCGAAAATATTGTTGGCATTAAACCGGACTTAATGTGGATCCATGTGGATAGCGCTACGTGTCAACTTCCCATTAACCCATTGACTTACTCAGGACTTTATTCAATGAAAACATTATATCGCAAAATGAACCAGTGAATTGTCCCCCGAGATCGTGCGATTTTGCGACACTAGATTGTTTCTTGTTGGGCAATATAAAGACTTCGCTGATAAATTGCAAATTGTGTGTTATTGGTGAAATAGAGCTCCAAATGCTTGAAAGAATGCTCCAAAATTTAACCGACAGGATTTACTTTTTCAAAAACATCCGAGTCATATGACTGAAGTCCTAGATATTCATAATAAATAAAGATTTTTGCTTCAACACAACTTCTGAAGAAGTCTCATCGTGATCTGTTGTTATCCCCAAAGTAATGGCTCACGATGTCGCATAATTTATGCGACAACTCTGTAGTGTTTTTTTTTTTTTTTCAAACAGATAAATTGCGTTTAAACTTAGAGGTTTGTTCTACACAGCAGTCCTTCATCGAGCTTTAACTTACGAAAAATTACTCGACCAGGAAGTTTTTCGCGCAAAAAAGCAATGGTTTCGCCACGTGTTTGGCACGCAGCATCATTCTGTTCGAAATAACCATCGCTCACATCCAAACCTTCAAGTTTCGACCATAAAAAATCATTGATCATAGTTTGAAAGCGCAATCCATTCTCGGTAACAGCCACATACACTTCGAAAGATACCTCCTGCCGCAAAAACTGCACCACACAGTAAAACGTTTCAAAATTTGGCAATCATTCTTGGATTTCCTAAGCGGTAACTAGGCTTATAACAAAGCCTTAAAGATGTGAATATACTCCATCGCTGAAAACGATTTTTCGGATAGATTCTCGATCAATTCCAAGCATTTCCAACTGTCAGGCTTAAGTTCACGTCAATCGAACCTTATAGACTTTATGACCCAAGTCTTTATGCGATTTCGATGAAGTTTCGATTGTGAAAGATCCAATTTCAAAAATCGACGTGTTGTAAACAAATCTGAGTTTACGGCCACACTCCTATATCTGTAGAAGCAATATTCCCATTTGTTTAGCGCGATGGGCACGATTTCCGTTCCTCCCATCACTACGAGTACCTTAATCCAATAGCCCATATTTCTGAATGCTTCAGTTGAGCCGAGAAGACTTTGAACTTTTCGACCTGTTACAACGAAATATTTCTCCATATTTTGTAGTGCAATTTAACAATTCAATGCGTTGGACTGTGTATTGTTATATTTTTATCAATGACGTAGTTTTTACTTATCATCTCTGGTGCCAAAACAACGCTGTATGTACGAGGGTGGATCAATAAATTCGTGACTGTTCATGAGACTACCGTCTTTCAATTGACTACTCCAAAGTTTGTCTGCTTCAGCCATTAAAAGCAGACAAACGCGTTATTTTTTGTGAAAATTGAAAAAAGTGGAAAAAGGTGAAGTGTGCCCATCAAGGAAGACTGAGTTTTTTGCGCTGTTTCATAATCGTGAATGAAACATGGATATTATGCCAAATCATTGGACGATTTGGAGTAAAAATAACATCATTTGGCAAAGAAGGAATTACACTTCCATCAAGACAATGCACACTTGCGTAATCGTCAGGGAGAAATTTCAATGGGGTTACCCCGAACTTGAAAGAAACGACGTGAGTGTTTCCTCTGCCTCACTAAGCCACCAAAATTATTGGCAACATCCCTCATATCGTGAATTCCTACCTCTCTACTCTACAGGATACGCTCCGCACTGTCGTGAGTAACGTCTCTGTCATTGTTGAGTCGCCTGGTTATATATCGCATGAACATACTCGTATCATTGAAGATCGGCGGCACTTCTAGTCTATCCTCTGTCAGGTTGTTTTTTATCCTGGGCAAAAAATCCGTTAAAACGCATACTCTTAATACAAATAATTGAGGTATTAAACCCAAGAGATCAGATTGTTCGCCGAGGTCATTGTTCTTCCAATATGCTTTCGAGTCAACTCTATGTTATATTGTATGTAGTCCAACTCTGATAAACTATACAAACAAAGACAAGCTCTCCAAAATACCCGAATCATTTCCAATAAAGTTGCTTCTACGTTGAGCTATACGGGATATCCAACTACAAGCATGGGCCGGATGAGCATCATGTAACAGATTACCTTCACCCTCGCAGCTACAAAACAGTATCTTTAGTAAGGACAAAAAATCACCTTTGACTCCGGCCAGATCAGCAGGTAATCAGTTGTGTATTTAAAATGTGGGATTGCAAAGGAATTATTTGGAAAGAGAAAGAAATAAGAACAATGTATCAGAGTTAGTGTGAAGTGTCAGTTCAACCAGCTGTTTGTTAAACTTCTATCAATTTTCTCTCGCTCATTTTGGATAATTTCATATAAACACCAGCATTTCTACGGGTATTGAACCAATGCGGATTGCTTCACCGCACATTGAGCTGTCGAATAAACTGGGTATGTGGTCGTATACTCATATATATGTTTGTATAGATTTTGATCCCAAGGCATCTGGCAAGTTTTTTTTTGACAAGCAAGTGCCCGTGTGTCGAACGGTAGAAAAGTTTCGCCTGCTATTTACAGACAAAGACCTTTTTAGGACGTCTTTCCGAGAAAGTTTTTTTTTTTTTTTTTTTTTAAGAACTTAACACTCAAGTGGTTATGACTACACTTCTGATGTCAAAGCATGTGTTAAGTTTTTCGGAAAATGGGACACAAAGAGAAAGAAAGTTTATTTTCAACTGCTGTACAAGATCAAGTCGTTTGTCATAGTGAAATGATCGCACATGACATCATCATTCTTAACGATGGACGGCCTACTGGTGAGCTTATTAAAAAGAATGTACGAATACAGTGGTGGTTTACTAATGCTCAGCATATTCCACTTGAAGAAAACTCTCTCTAACCATACAGTGAATCAAAGATCGCTTGGATCTCTTCCTTCAAAATTAACGGGCGTATTTTCTGCTCCGCGGCGATGACATTTTTTGCCATATTTTCATCATTAAACTCAGCAAAAGGATTTTCCAAGCCTTGGTTTGTGTCAATAATATACAAGGTGGCGCAAAAGTTGTCACCCGATGTTCTTTGGCTGTATTTTTTTTATGAATGAAAAACGTTGGTTCTGCTTTTGGATTATGTTTATTTGATGTCTTGAATTTTTTTCCATTAAGTCGAGAAAATGATATCGTGTAAGTGGCCGCCGCCAGAATTGATGACCATTCGAGCCTGATTTGTGGCATTTTCCATCATTCTTGTTCCGGCGATAGATCCTCGGATCCTTGACGGATATTCTCTTTAAGACTCTTAATTGAGGTTTGTTGACATAGACTCGTGACTGCAAAAAAAACTCCACAAAAAGAAGTCTGGAACGGTTAAATCAGGCGATCTTGCCGGCCAGAAAAAATCGCCAAAACGAAAGATTAGGAGCCACATGTTCTCCAGTCCCAATTTAAAAAATTGACGTAGGAGAAAATTGTTGAGCAGGGCTCTGTAGGACGGCCCACAGTAGTCTTTTGGCCCGCGGCGTTTTCAAAAAAATGAGACCCGATGCGCCTCCAGCATAAAAATAGCACACCATGCAATAAGTTTGAGAGATGTGTAATGGCTCTTCGTGGGTTATACGCGGATTTTCGGATTTCCATCGCTCATGATGATTTTCGATGAAAAGTTGTCTCCCTCGTTTTCGAGATTCAGGATGGCTTGAGCGTAGGTTACACGCGTTTCGCGGCAGTCAACAGGTAACAGCTGAATCATTTTCTGCACTTACAGTCTTTCACCAAAACTCTCTGTAAAGACCGCCGATTGATGCCCAATTGCGTGGTACGTCGTCTGGTCGATATTCCAGTTTCCTCTGAGACATCTTCAACCACAGGTGCGATATTATCAGCCAAACATCTGCTCCGGAGCTGATCGATGAAAATGCTCTCGGTAGTGTTCTGGGGAAGTGTGTCAAAAGCATCGTGCTATAATTGTAAGAATAACTTTGAACAAACTCCTCCAATTTCGCAATTTTTTTCGGGTCGGTTATTTGGGAACTGAAACCGCAATGGTGGTCACTTTTATAAACAAAAGTGCGTATTCAGTTCGCTCCTATTAATGGTATCCGTGTGTCTGGCATTGCCATTTTACCTCTACCTTGAAGTAGAACTTACTGCAGGTGCTGTAGGTGTTGACAAATATGTTTATTTTCACTTATTTCATTAATGAAAGCAATCATTTTGTATCTCTTATGTCAGCTACTTCGCAATTGCTCTTACTTTTTCTATCATTTTAATGTTTGCCATAATTCCTTTACTAAATTGTGATAAAATCTAAACCGATCGTCGCTGGTTTCTCATACCAATACTCCAAAACGTCAGAATTCCTATTTCTTATCTATAAGAGCGGCAAACCTTTTCATACGAAAATAAAATAATAAATACTTTTCACTCACACCTTACCTATCTGATTTATAGTTGACCGATAGCCAATACCCTACAATTATCATATGAATAAAAATCCCGGAGATAATTGGACTCATATCGATCATTTCGAGCGTTTTATCTCGATAAAAATAACAATCCATCCAACTGCTACTTAAAGTGGATAGAGTGGATTTTAATTTTATCACAAACTAAAAGGGCTGCCCTTATCGTTGATCCATTAGTCGTTATCGCACAAGTATGTGCGATATGTAAATATTTAAGCAAACGCCACAGATAAGCAAATAAGTAAGCGCGCCCGATAGTATTCTATTGTAGTTCAAATTTTTAATCGTCCCCCAAGCGATACAAACATATACATACATAATACATATCTACGGAGTCGATTTTTCTTTTCAAATGAGCCTTGACCAAAGCTGGCAATGTTGTAAGTTATATTTGTTAGTAGCCTTATCACCACGCTTTTGACATTCCACAGACCAATCCGAGACATTACATGACTACTTATTACACAACCATAAAGTAATCTCTCTCTCTATGTACTTAGTTGGCTAATTCAAATTATGTTTTTATTTTTTCTATCTATTACAGCTGCTAGCCAAGTAAATAATTTCTAAAATGAACTTCTAGAAGCTTTGACTGGAGTGCAGCACTATTAAACACACAAATATCAAGCTGAAAGGCGACGGAGTATCATCACATATTTTTTCAATATCGCATCAATGCATCGTCTTCGAACGAAACTCGAAATGAGAATCTGGATAAAGATCATTTAACACATAAACACAAGCAGCAAAACTGTCAACTCGCACAATATGCTAAGCAAGACACAAAAGCTCATCCTAGGCATAGTTATTCTAATACTCGTCGACATTATTTGGGTAACGTCCAACGAGCTCACTAAGGTATTTGATTTTTCTCGATTTGTTTTTTTTTTTTAGTCGTAACTTTGGTTTTGTTTTAATATTCTGCTTTTGTTGCAGTATTTATACGAAGATGAGGAATATGACAAACCGTTCTTTTGTACGTACTTCAAGACATCGATGTTCACAATTTATCTGATTGTGATTGGCTTGATAACACCATGGAAGGAGTCATGCGAACAAAATGGAAACTATTCGGTAAGCATTATATTTGAATGATGTGAGTGAGTTGATTTATTAGATGGAGTACGTACATAGGTGTCTGGTGAGACTTCTAATACGATGTCGAACTAGATATGGATTCTGTAGGGTTTTGTTGATGTTCGCCCTGATAAATAGCCAGCGCTGTAAATTTTTTTCCTATGTGCGTCGAGCTAAACTTTTGCATTCATATTAATACGAAAACTATGCTGAACAACACGCCACAGTTTTTGTTCTTCAAGCACTGCTGTGGATATAATAACTTCCTTGGTAATGATACTCAAAGTCAGATGGCACAATAATTTACTGAAAATAATTTGAAACCAATAGACTGCAGACTACAACTGATGATAGCGTATTTGCATTTAAACGTTTTCCCCCTACAAGCTCTAATCTGTTCAAGAGTAATAAAATACCCAGATGTTTTGTAAGCTCCTTAACATCAATAGCCCTTCTTTCAATTATGCAAATAAATTTAACATGAATTGTTCTCTCTCTCGTTCTCTCATTAGTAATCACATAGGTATGGCTTCGTTTTCTTTGGTACTCAAACGATTTTGCGTACCCTTAAAATGTTAGGAAGGAAAAAAAAGAGAGATACCTATGTACGTTGGTCTTAAATGTATGCAGGGTATAATTACTAAAAACTAAAGAGCTCTGCAGGGCATTCCATAAGCGAGTTGTACGGCTTAGAAAATAATGATGATATAGCGAAGTTTGGAAGGTTTGTAGTGGTGGTGAAAACAGTTACAGAACAAGGTGAGACATTTCGTCGGTGTTCGAGGTTGTCAATTGACAATCACCTATGGGTTTTATCGCATGCCTTTGAATCTTATCTAGCAGGCGCCGAGAGGTGTTAGGAGCACCTGACCAGATGTGGGCATTGAACTCCAATTTTTAGGCAGATGAATGCCTCGGAGGGAATGAAATATTTCTTACGTCGCTTGCGGAAACCTAAACATTTCGCAGCATTTTTGGTCACATCAAATATGTGGTCACTAATATCTAAGTTCACATTCACACACATACCGAAAGTGGTAAGTTTGTCGGTCTCGACGATGCAAGTACCATTCATGGATAATGGCTGTTTAAATTTCAATTTAACGACAGCAGACAGCAATGTGTTTTGGAAGCATTCAATTCCACTCTGTTGGTGGTTCCCCAATTAGTTATGCTGTTAATATCGGTCGGAATTTAATGAACTTAACATACGTTCCCATTCTACAACCAAAGAGCAGGGGCATGAGTCCAGTAACGAATATGAAAAGCAGACTGTACTGTCGTCAGCAAAGGAATATATGATTAGAAGTGACAAACAAGAGATTATTGATAAAAATTAAAGAGAGAGTCGGAGATACGAGTAGAACGAAGTCCGAGTCCTAGGGCACACCAACATTTATTTTGTGAACATCAGAATTGAAACCAACAATTCAAGTTGAACGTTCCGAAAGATAGTTTCTAATCCATTGGAGAAGGTAGTCATCGATCCCAAATGCATGCATTTTCGACAAAAGAGCCTGATGCCTTAGAAATATCAAGTGCAACTATCTTGCTTTCGCCAGATTGATGTACGCTTTGGTTCCTCTGGTTCCTCCTGGTTCCTCCTCGGAAAGAGTCCTAAAGAATAGGATCGATGGAAAAGCTTACGTAGTGGTTTTGCCAGCGTGGAAGGAAGAACACCTCTTCAGAAGAAGGTGAGATATACCTCAGGACCAGCGGATTTATGTATATTAAGTACACTTGCGAGTGCGAATGTGGGAGGATGAGGCAGAATTTTTGATGTTTTTGACAAACGACCAAAATCTTTTACTACCTTTTGGGACACTGTAGTATTTCTTGCCTCAGTTGTTAGCCATATTGAAATTTCACACGCTGCAGCCATTTCTGGCTTGGGATAAAGGATCTCATTCCAAAAAAAACTGTGCTTATGATAATATCTGCAGTGGCGACCACGCCGTTGTCGAAGAAACCTAATGACCGGAATCTTTTCTCTGTGTGATTAGTGTACGAGAAATTAGCTGATATGAAACAATAGACCGACGAGCGTAGTGGGGAAAGCATATCAAGGGTGTACTTATCAGGGTGAGAAGTTAAAAACAAGTTCATGGCGTTGGCAGTACGATTATCAACGTCTGATATTCGCATTGGCTCATTTACATGCTGGATCAAGTAGTTTACCGCAGTAGTTTATCGCAACACACCGTCCTTCGGGTGTTTTCTGTCGAGAATATCATAGCCACCCAGAATTATGTATTTTGAAATCGCCCGCAACAACGATTTCGGTATGAAGATAGATGGATACAATTCTTTGTATGGAGTCAGAAGCACATCAAATATGAAATTGAGCTAAGAGGTGTGGGCGGTGATCTAGATGTGTTTCACTAAGTGCCGAAACATCTAGGCTTTATTTAAAGAGATGGACGTACGCAGGGAAGCGATTACTTCGTAGCCCTTGTATATCATACATATTCCTGAGTCATTATTAGCAAACAGAAAAAAAAACACAAACACTGACGATGCTAAGTTGTGAAATGAAAATTCTCACTTTGATTTACCGAATCAAATTCTTGTAGCGGTTATGCCCAGAAAACAATAAGAAACACCAACCAATTGTTCACTCTGTTCCCCAGTGAGACAGCGAAAGACCAGTAGTAAACATAATAATTTTGCGGCTGTGCGCCGATAAGTCAAGATCGCAATCGATCGATTCCGCGCCATTCTCAAGAGCTGGGCATCTCTCAAACGTTCCTATGACGTATTTTGCGAATAGTCTTGCTTGGATATACATACGTCTGTACAAGATCTAAAGGTAAGTGACCATTCGCTGACGCTTCTTTCGACTTTGTTAGACCAAAGGGAGTTCTCCATCGGTATCCTAAACAAGTTTGGCAGGGTTCAACAACCGGACATAGCTCGTGTCCACAGATACTATCATAAGTAACGTTAAAATCGATGAAGATGTGATGAGTATCAATTTAGTATTCTCCGGTCTTCTACGAGACATTCCGCATTTTCATTTGGTTGACGTTGTTCTCGATCGGTTTTAGACTTTTACATAATAATACATGCGAGAACCTTGCATGTGATGTTTAGTAGAGTTATGCTCATATAGTTGAACGGTCTTTTTCCTCATTAGCCGACAGACGATGCTGATACATTCATCGGCCGCGTGCTGGTCTAAACAAATTTTATAGATGAGTTATTACACACTCCTTACCAGATCATTGCTTCCGGCTTTGAAAAGCTTGGCTGATTAGCCGTTATCGTCACTTCATTTTGATCGGATAGACGGAAGTTTTTATGGTCCCCGTCCGGGTTGAATGGTGTGTCCTGCCTGACAACGATGTTTTCGTCGTATTCTATGTTTAACAGTCTACAGAAGGGGGTGTTCCAAATGTTGACCACTGGCAGCATTTCTATTGTAGTACTGCAATGTTCTTATAAAATTTGTGCTTTATTCCTGCAGTAACGACATCCTCGATCTCTCGTCTTTCTTTTTTCTTGGAAGAAGTTTGCATTCGGTCATTCTCTTATGCAAACATATGTCAACTATGGAGTTGTGCACGACACTACTTTTAGCTGCAAGTGGGTGCAGGCTTTCACCGTCGAACTATGGGTTTCCTGTTTGTCGTCACGAGACGGAATTTCGAATGGCCTCCTTGTAGGATCGCCATTGGTCTCACGCTTTTGATGCTTATGATTCGGGATTATGAAAGGATTGGGGGTAGCGCTTGTAGCCATCCAACATCAAGCCAGTTGTACACTGGCCTACTTGTAAATGTACTGAATGCATGTCTTCCGTCTATAGCAATGTGATCAATATCGCTTGTTGTGTTTTGGTCAGGATATAGGACACGCTCATTGGTGATTTCTAGGAGTTCGCAAAAGCCTTCCTTGCTAACATTGTCTTTCTCCTCTGTTGAGGCATGCGCGCATATAATGCTGATGTAAGCGAATTTCGCCCTAATACTGGTTGTCACTAGTTGCTTGCTAATACCATATGTCCAAAGACTGTTAATAGCTGGTCTAATAAATAGCTGAAATTTTTTCTTAAAAATCGCTACAATCCGTGAGTAGACTGAAGGATTTATATATGCAAAAATCGTCTGGTAGGACCCCAGCGGCAACGCCTTCCACTGTGTTTGAAGATAGAGATTGACATACCGCGAGCAATGTTTGCATTTATGAATTTTTTTTATTTTTATCCAATTAGGAAAGAGTTGATGATTCCGCGGGTATCACCGCCATTGTTGTTTACTGCTTGAAATAGAGTTATAAGAGATAGTGGTTTTCCTTTATGGTAGGTATGTTGGGAATTTGACAGTTTCTGTGATTCGATAATGAGAATTCTCTGGAGGATTTATCACGAAGGATAACACACTGATAGTCTGAGATCCGGTGGAAATATATATGTTGTTTTACCTGCTTTCGTTAAAAACCTACTGTTACCTCAATCCAGGCACTGGGTATTGTACCAAGAGCAAAACAGTGTCTCAAAATGCATAAAGGATGTCTATCATCAGATGCAGGTGCCTTGTAAGATTAGAACCTGCAAACTACCCATATAAGCTTTTTCACACAGATCATACCCGGATTCGTGCGTAAGTAGGTTTGCAGTGCAAGCTATTCATAAGCAAATCCAGAGATTCTTCCTCGAAGTCAACCCAGAATTCAAGATGTAATGGACTTGTGCTGGTAATCCCTCCTCTGAAACTATGCCAGTAGGTACGTTACGTCTTCCATCCTTCTAGATTGAAGGGATCCCTTGTAGGTTTCCCAGTCAAATCATAACCTAGATACATTAGTTTGCTACAGTTGAAATTGTTGATATCCTTGTTCTACAGTTCATGGTCCACTACTGCGGGCGTTTACTCTCTGTGCTCTTTACTGTACGATAAGATGGGATAAAGACAAAGGAGCAGTGAATTTGCTGTGAAGTTCAGGATGCTCTAGCTGTGGTATTGGAATTTGATTTCTACATCCATCCAGTTTGGCGCAAGCAGTTGCACCGTGTTCTATATGAAAGCGGGAGGCACTTACTTGTTTAACATCCTGAACTGAAGGTGTCAGTAGGCCGAGTATTACGGTCCATCCGCCACTAGCCAGTAGTATATCAACTTATTCGTAGATAGATTATTTGAGACAAAAGTAGCGTCCATAATTTTAGGCTTTTTTTTAGTAATGAAAGGAGGACTGTTGCCTATGTTTGTTACAGACGTAAGTACTCATACATATTACACATTTAAAGACTGCCACACTTCTAAGCACAGACTGTTTGCGTCGTAGCCCAGCACGATTCTCTCCTAATAGCAATCGATCTTTTAAACCAGCTTCTTGAAAGGTACCCAATTTTCCATCCTAGGAGATGGTGTTACTGCGAGGTCATTTATATTGTATTGAAGGAAGCTCTGCGTATGCCTTCTTTTCTTGCAAGGTAGAAAATGTTGTTTGCTGCCTTATCCAGGGGATGAGTTATCCAGTGCACTATTCCGAAGAAGCCACGGCTCGTGGCGTAATTCTCACCGCTCTCGTTGAGACGAATGGTAAGGTTTGAGGCTTTGAGTTTCTCATTATGGAGGTTAATCTGTATCACCTTTAGCAGGATAGTGGAAATGCTTTAATGCTGGTATCATCCACATATTCTGAGGTGTGGTATATAGGGAAGGGGTATTGACTTGGCAGACTCCGAAGGGATAGCGTGAGAGAATGTAGCCGATGTATCAGTCACTGGGTTCTGATTTTTCTTTAACAGCCTTAAGACAACACCTTTAACAATTCAATGATGAAATTCCTTGCACGAAGCAAATGAATGGATTCAGCTGTACATACTCGTACTTATGTCTAGATAGAACTCTTCTCTTAAGCGAGAAGCTCTTGTTGGTCTACAATTTTCACGTTACTTGTATATGTATGTTTTATGCCGATTAAGTAATAAGTGCTGCCGTTTTTCTTGGAGCATCAGCATTCACTTTTCGATAGCTAACATCTGAAAGCGAAATAAGAAGAACTAGGACATACAATACACATCTTCACTAGGTAAACACGACTTAGTCCTTCTACACTCAGATTATTTCAGAGTATTTTAAAAAGATGCATACCACCTCATGACTGAAATTAAAACTCAATCCTTTCGACATGAAACATTTTAACTTAAAATTCATTTTAGGTTATGGACCAGACAACAGATGATGAGAACTATTACGCAACACAAGGGTCACTAGTAAGTCTTTTACCACTTCAATCACATACTTAAATTTGTTTACTTTTTAACCCAAATCCACTCTTTTCAGAGTGATCCAACATTCATACCAATACGCACACCTGGCACAGTTTCAGGCACAGAAAGCGATGATTCAAGCGTCCGCAGCGTGCGCTTTAATAAAATGGCTGAAGTTCGTGAGATGTCAGCTCATGAGGCAACCGAGGCGCTTATGTCCCGCCTATCATATGCAGCTAGCCTAAGAATACGCAGACAAAAAAGCCACCACAAAACTGCGAAAACAGCGCTATTGTTCTGTGTACTGGTAAGCATGCGTTACTCTGCAACACTATCACTCCACCCATGCGTGCCACCACATTGACAATTATTTTACATTTATTTCAGTGGTTTATTGCAAATTATTTATATCAATTATCCTTAGAACTAAGCGAAAGTGCAATGGTGGTGCTACTAAGTTCATCATCCAGTTTCTTCACACTAGTATTAGGTGGATTTTTTCCCTCGACCTCTGGTGATAAGTTTACATTCTCAAAATTTTTAGCCGTAGCCATGAATATTGGTGGTGTTGTAAGTTTTATTTTCAAACACACACAATGAACATATTCAAATAAATTGGAATTACTCTTTCAGGTGACTGTGACAATATCTGATGTATCAGATTCAAAATTTTCCCGTGGTGTTATTCTAGCTTTATTCAGTGCATTCTTCTATGCGGCGTACCTGGTTTTTGTAAAAAGAAAAAGCGACACCGAAGAGAAAATTGACATTCCATTATTTTTTGGTAAATAAAGAAATCGATAAACAATTTCTTTTAACAAAAATTACTAAAATTTCGTTTGTTAATAGGTTTCGTTGGTCTGTGGAATTTACTGCTAATGTGGCCGATATTTTTTGTTTTAAATTTCTTACAAATAGAAACCTTTGAGCTTCCCAATCAAAATCAATTTGCAGTATTGTTTCTGAATGGCTTAATTGGTACTGTTGTATCAGAGGCTTTATGGCTTTGGTAAGTTCGGTTGTTAACTTTAATAAAGTACATAATTTTAGAGTGCTTTCTTTGGTTACAGGGGCTGTTTTCTAACATCGTCGCTAATTGGAACCCTTGCAATGACATTGCAAATTCCAATGTCGATTGTTTTTGATCTCATTCTTGAGAGGAAATCATACTCTTCGTTATTTTATATAGGTTCAGTTCCCATATTTGTTGCATTGCTATTGGTTGCGCTATTAACCAAGAATGATGATGCCGATCCAATATCCCGTTTCTTTAAATTAATTTATCGTAAGCTGTGTCGATGTCGTACTCCGAGTATTGTGCGGTAAGTTTGCCTTTTTTTTCCAAAATAAATTCATTTAAAATATTGTAAAATGTTTGTGTGGGTACAAATGATAGAACTTATTCTTTTCAATACAAATCCCTTTATTCAGTACAGTTACAATTCACTATTTAATTCTTTCTCTCAGTACAATTCAATTTCTCAACCACTTATACTTTTCTTATCTTTTACTTAAACCACTTAATCACTTCTTCTAATTAACACTTCAAATTCAACTTTGGAACTGATTTGCATACCTTTGGGATGCTGGTATTTATACTCGAATGACATACTTCGAGAACAATCCTCGCCATCCAGCGTCTCATACAATTTCCAATTTGCTAGAAAATTCGATTCCAGTCTCCAGACTTTGTTATTCCAATATCGAAACCTTCTGGTCTTCGACATTTTCTGCTAGATGTCGCTCACATTTGAGTGGTTATCACATTGCTCCCTCCCTACAGTTGTTCGTCCCGAACAACTTCGTCATTCAGCATCCCGTTGAAATGACACATTCTATCCAAATGGACCACTTTCAATTTTCCTCGATCCCCACGCTGGATCCGGTAGACAACGTCATTAATGCGGGTTATCACCTTGTATGGACCTTCCCAGTCCTGTTGCAATTTTGGTGATTTGCCTTTCTTACGCTGAGGATTATACAGCCAAACCAGATCTCCTTCGTTGAAACCGGAAGATTTCGCCTTGATATCGTACCTAGTTTTCATGCGGCTGCTTGCTAGCTTCATCTTTTCTCTGGTGTCTTCATGCAATTTACGAATCCTGCTGCGTAAGTCATTCACGTACTCGTTCACCTCTTTGGGCTCCGTCGGTGGGGATCCGAATTTTGCTTCACTTGGCAACCGAATTGTTTGACCAAATAAGATCTCGGATGGTGTGTGCCCTGTTGAGCTATGGACCGCGTTTCGGTAGGCCATTAAGAAGAGGGGTATGTGTCGATCCCAATCCCGCTGGCAGTTGCTGACAACCTTAGATAGATGCTCACTCAAGGTCCGATTGAATCGCTCGACCATTCCATCAGATTGAGGGTGTAGTGGCGTTGTCCTTGTCTTTCTTATTCCCAAATATTGGCATATTTCCTGGAAGACTTTTGATTCAAAGTTTCGCCCTTGATCAGAGTGCAGCTCCATTGGGACCCCAAATCTGCTCACCCAGTTGTTGACTATCTGTTCGGCTACGGTCTTAGCCTCTTGATTTGGGATGGCAAACACTTCCGGCCACTTACTGAAGTAATCCATGACTACGAGGGTATATCGGTTTCCATTAAAGGTTTCGGGAAACGGCCCAGCGATGTCGATGGCTATTCGTTCGAAAGTTGCTCCGACATTGTATTGTTGCATTTGTCCATGTGGCTTTACTTTTGGACCCTTGGTAGCTGCACATCTTATGCACTTTTTGCACCAATTCTCGACATCTTGTTTAGCGCTTAGCCAATAGAAACGTTCCCTTACCTTTTCCAACGTCTTGTTTATTCCCAAATGGCCTCCTGAGATTCCGTCATGTATTTCATGGAGCACTTGGTTGACTCTGGACCGTGGCACAATTAGCTGCATACGAGATGTTGTCCCATCTGCACTTTCCCATTTTCTCTTCAGCAATCCATCTTGCACAAAAAGCGAGTCCCACTGTGCCCAGTATGCCTTCAGAGTTTGGCTCCGATCTGATATCTGCTGCCAGCTTGGTCTTTCCTCGTGTTCTTTCCAGGCCAATATTGGTTCGATGTCATTGTCTGCCTGTTGGGAGGAACGGATTTCGTCTATACTCCAACCCTCTATTGGCTCAGTCCTGATCATTTGGATAGTTGCCTGTTCTTTTGCTTCTTTACGATTGCAGTGTTCGCATTTTACTCCGCACGGTCGACGAGAGAGAGCATCAGCATTTGAGTGGAGTGTTCCCTTGCGGTGTTGCACTTCAAAGTCGTAGCCCTGCAACTGCTCGATCCATCTTGCAACTTGGCCTTCAGGGTTCTTAAATTGGAGTAGCCATTTCAGAGCTGCGTGGTCTGTCCGGAGAATGAACTTTTGTCCGTAGAGGTACTTATGGAAATGCTTCGTAGCCAGAATTAAAGCCAGAAGCTCGCGCCGGGTTACACAGTAGTTCCGTTCAGGTCTGGAGAGTACTTTGCCGTAATATGCGACCACTTTCTCTTGACCGTCATGAACTTGGGAGATCACAGCTCCGACCCCAACATTGCTAGCGTCTGCGTCCACGATGAACATTTTTCCGGGCGTGGGGTAACCCAAGATGGGGGCTTTGCACAGCTGTCGCTTCAGTTCTTGAAATGATTTTTCGCATTCTCCAGACCACCTGAACTGTCGGCCTTTTTCTGTAAGTTGATGCAGGCTCTTTGCAATGCCAGCAAAATCCTTTACAAACCTTCTGTAATACGTGGCGAGTCCCAAGAAGCTTCTCAGTTGGTGTTTATCTTTTGGAGAAGGCCAACTTTTCACGGCTTCGATTTTGTCAGGATCCGTTCTTACTCCTTCCGCTGATATAATGTGACCCAGATATTTTACTTCCGGACGAAACAAGGCGCACTTTTCCGGGTTGAGCTTTAAATGAGCACTTCGTAGCCTCTCAAACACTTCTTTTAGATTTTCGCGGTGCTCCTCGTACGTCTTACCTATGACGATAACGTCGTCGAAATATACTAGGCAGGTTTTCCAGGTGAGTCCTTGCAATGTTCGTTCCATTAGTCGCTCGAAGGTGGCCGGAGCGTTGCACAGTCCAAACGGCATCACTGCAAACTGCCAAAGACCGCTTCCTGTAGTGAAGGCAGTTTTCTCACGATCCGCACGATTTATCTCTACCTGCCAGTAACCGCTCTTCAAGTCCAGTGTTGAAAACCATTTCGCTCCAGAAAGCATATCCAAAGTGTCATCGATTCTCGGAAGTGGGTAGCTGTCCTTTTTAGTGACATCATTGAGACGTCGGTAGTCTACACAAAATCTCGTGCTGCCATCTTTCTTCTTCACGAGGACCACTGGAGATGCCCACGGACTTTGCGATTCTTCAATCACTCCCTCAGCTTTCATCTTCGACATCATTTCGGCAACTTCTGTTTGCTTTGCCAATGGAAGACGCCTTACAGGTTGACGGATTGGTCGAGCGTCTCCGGTGTCAATGTGGTGTTGAACAATATGCGTACGTCCATATTCTCCGTCTTGTGTAGCAAATATATCAGCGTACTCACCGATTAGTTTTTCTGCCAGGATTCGCTGATCTTCGTCCAGATTACAGAGACTGAGAATTTTGTTCTTGATTTTTATGCTCTGAACTGTTGTGACCGGTTTTGCACACTTTTTTTCCGTTGTGGTATATAGCCTCAACAGGTACGCATTTTCCCACTATCTCCCCCTTTTTCACCTTTACACTGAATGTCTTTGGATTTAGAATCCTTACAGGGACCATGTTGTTCTTTGGCTCCACTAAGGTCTTTCCCACCATGAAGTCTCTTTTCTTTTCCGGCTCCATCAAATAGAATCGGTGGCTACCAGGACCACCTTCCACTTTTGCCCACAAAATTGCTTCTGACGAAGGCTCTAGACTCTGATTGCTGCAGATGACGACATTTGAGACTGTGGTATTGGCGTTTCCGTATATCATTGGTATCTCCATGTTTCCGTATTTCAGGGTTTGTGCCCCCAAGTCGACTACAAGTCCATGTTCTCTCATGAAGTCTGTACCAATGATGCACTCGTCACATATGTCAGCTACCAGAAACGCGTGAGTGAATGTTATTCCGGCCAGTTGGATTTTTATGCGGACTTCACCATATACCTTAATCGTTGCTCCTGTAGCTGTTCGCAAGCTGCAGCTGCTGGTGTTATGCAGCCAAGACTTCTGCACAAGATTCCTCCTGATGATTGAGGCCGTGGCACCGGTGTCTACTGTTGCCATCCATTTTTCTTTTCCACTGACTACTTCTACTAGAAGGCTTTCGTTGCATCGTTTTGCCAGCGAGACTTGGATGATGGTCCTGGGGCCGTCGACTCCCGACTAAGCATTTCCCGACTGATGGCTTCGGGAAGGTTGACCGGCTTCTTGATAGCTGTTTCTGCTGGTTTCTTCCTCTATTGGCTTCCCACCACAGTGAGGGCAGTCTTTTCGTCGCACCGGTTCTTTACACTGCCTTTGAAGGTGTCCTATTTTATTGCAATTCCAGCAGCGCATTATCCGTCTATCCCGTCGAGTATCTCGTTCCTCGGCACTAATTCTTGTGCAGGAGCATTCGATAGATGTTACTTCCCTGACGAAATGTGTTCCCCTGGAAGCCTGATTGGCTGCTTCCATCGCCAGAGCGAAGGCAAGTGCTTCAGCAAGGGTTCTTTTCCCGGCCATCCTTACTGCTGACTGTAGCTTCGAATCTGCAATTCCCCTGATAAATGCATCTTTTGCCATTTCGTCGATAATTTCCTGGCCTGCGGTGGGGTATGACAGATGTGCAAGTCTACTCACGTCTGCTTGGAGCTGCTGCAGTGTTTCTCCTCTTTGCTGCGTTCGGCTTTGCAATTGGACCTTGAAGACCTCCTGCATGTGACTATCCCCAAACCGTTTCTCTATAGCCTGTACTAAAGTCACATAATCTTTATGCTTTTCGATGTCTACTGTTTGTAACAATTCTGCTGCAGGACCGTGCAAGGCCATTGTTAGGGCAAAGCATTTTTCCTCATTGTCCCAGTCGTTTGCACAGGCAGCCATTTCAAACTGCTTCTTATAAGTAGACCATGAGGTCTGGCCATCGAATGAGGGAGGCTTCAAATCTTTTCTCCTTGGACCGCTTAAAGAACATTCTCGCAGTTTCTGTTTTCGCACTGTGTCAAGCTCTTTTGCCAGTTGCTGAACTTTGCTATCCATTTCTTCGAATTTTTCGCCAACATTCTTCTCTATTGTATCAAATTTGTCATCAATGTTCTTCTCTATTCTATCAAATTTGTCATCAACGTTCTTCTCTATTCTTTCAAATTTGTCATCGATTTCTTCGAATTTTTGCTGGAGAGTGTTATTTTGTTCTTCCAGTTTTTGTTCTAGACTATTCTTTTGTTCATCCAACTTCTGTTGAAGACCGTCCATTTTCTGTTCGAGACTGTTCTTCTGTTCTTCCAGATTTAACAAGAGGAGTTGCATCATCGCAGCCATGTCATTGCCGGTATTTGTCTGTTCATCCTCGTCAACATCAAAGGAATATGCATCAGGATCATGTCCCTCGTTGTTCAAAGCCTCCTGAAGTCGGAGCACCAGGTCACTTTTTCCTCCACTGGCGCTGAGGCTTCTCTTGTTCAACTCGGATTTGAGTTGGACGAGGGTCAACTGCAATAGTTTTCGACCCATTCTAGCTTTTTCAAATAGTCAGAAAACACTTTTTTTTTTTTTTTTTTACACACAATAAGTCCTATCCCACTTCTGACACCAATGTAAAATGTTTGTGTGGGTACAAATGATAGAACTTATTCTTTTCAATACAAATCCCTTTATTCAGTACAGTTACAATTCACTATTTAATTCTTTCTCTCAGTACAATTCAATTTCTCAACCACTTATACTTTTCTTATCTTTTACTTAAACCACTTAATCACTTCTCCTAATTAACACTTCAAATTACACTTTAAAAACTGATTTGCATACCTTTGGGATGCTGGTATTTATACTCGAATGGCATACTTCGAGAACAATCCTCGCCATCCAGCGTCTCATACAATTTCCAATTTGCTAGAAAATTCGATTCCAGTCTCCAGACTTTGTTATTCCAATATCGAAACCTTCTGGTCTTCGACATTTTCTGCTAGATGTCGCTGCTCACATTTGAGTGGTTATCACAATATTGTAGTTCACTATATTTGAGAATCCAGACACAGGTTTGTTTGTTTTTTGTTTCCTTTCGCATTATCAATTTTTTTTTTATAATTGGCGCTCACCCAATTGATTTTGAATGCCCTTAAAATATTTGCACATAGCGCGAGTTAAGGAATGCTAGGACAGATATATAGATGTACGTTGGTCTTAAATGTGCGCAGGCTATAATGACTAAAAAATAAAGAGTTCGACAAAGCATTCCCTACGGCTTAAAAAAGTATCACAATATTTCAGAGTACGTCCGAAAGTGAGCTTGAGGGTATACTGATTAGCATTCATAGCGAGACATGTATTAAGGATTAAGGTTTGAAGTGGCGGCGTGCCAATCGGAGACAGCAGGCATTACGTCGACACTGGAGGCTGTCAATTGACTGTGTGATATTAGAATTCCTATTGCATGGCTTTGAATTCTATCTAGCAAATGTGCTCCTAACACCTAACCCGATGTGGGGATTGTAATCCAATTTTAACCGGATGAATGTTTTAATTATTGAGGCCAGATCAGAGGACGAACAGGACGTTTGATAAAACGTAGTCATTTCGCAACATACTTAGCCATCATTCCAACAGTAAGTTGTCATTGACATACATACCGAGAATTGGAACTTTTTCGGTTTTGACGATACATGGACATGACAGAAATCGTTGAAACTGAAGCTCTGGGGCACACCAGCAGGACAACTTGAATTGAACGTGTTCCGAAAGTAATTTCTAATCAATTGAATAACAGATTTGTCGATCCTAAATGCACGCATTTTCGACGAAATAACCTGATGCCAAACTCTGTCAAATTCCTTAGAAATATCAAGTGCAATCTTGTTTTCGCCAGATTGGTGTAGGCTATGGTTCCACTTTTCGGTGCTACGACTAGTAGTACGGTCATTGAAGAGTTTATTTCTTGAGCTAACGGTTTATCAGCGACATTAGTGCAATGGGTCTATAAGAGGAGAGAGAAAAAGATTCGCCTAAAGAGTAGGATTGATGAAAAGCCTTACGCAGTGGTTTTGCAGAATGGAAGAACACCTCTTCAGAAGAAGTGGAGATATACCATCTGGATCAGGGGATTTGATATGTTAAGATTAAGTACTCTTGCTCCTACACGATGGGCGAAAGATTCGTCTCATTGAAGATTCGACTGACTCAAGTGTAGGCGGGGACAAAGCACAATCTGGAAGTGTTGAACTGAACCGCAAAGTGTTCAGCAAGCAGATTGGCCTTGTTCAAAGAGCTAACAGCTGAAATGTCATAATAAATGAGCATTGGGATGGAGGATGAAGCTGAATTTCTAATATTTTTGACGAAATACCAAAAATGTTTACTACCTTTGGGACATTGTAGTATTTTTTGCCTCAGTTTTTGGTCGTATTCAAATTTCACACGCTAAAGGAAGTCGTTGCAGTCAATGTGGCTCGTTTGAACCTTTTTTTTTCGGTTTCCCTCTATCGCTTTGGTCTTATATCGCAAACTGGAACGTAGGCACAATGACTCGCACAAATTTCGAACTAGAAAACGTATGTTGGCAACATAAAATCCTTATAATATGCGTTCAAGAATCAAACTGGGAAGGTATCCAAAACAGAAAGCCGCTACTTGAACTGGCAAACGAAAGCGTACAAAATGTATTATTACGAAGCGGGGCAAAATAAGAACAAGGTTCCCATCCACCTTGACAGCTGAACCCGTAGATTTAAGGCCAAGGCCCATACAATCCGTTGCGTCCGTTGCGTGAATTGCGTCGACTGGCAGCTCGATAGAATATACACGTTGTTATGGAAGCAAGCCCATAAACAAAGGATATGACGGAACGGACGGATAAAGTAGATTTAATTTCTACTTTTCAATCCGTTGTCAGTTCACACATTCACACATTGAGGACCATACTTTCAAATTGAGGTTCACGCATTCACAAATTGAGAGTAAGCACTTTCATTGGTGGAGACATTGAGAGAATGAAGAGAAATTGTCATAGCTTGAAAGAAAATATTGAGATTAAATGACATTTAAATTTTTTTGTTTCGTTTCGTTCGTTATTGTGCCAACGTATGCCACGGATTCTATGGGACTGTCATTTCCGTCAAATACATTAACGTCAACCTATCCGGCATCGTAACGGACGCAACGGATTCTATGGGCCCGAGCCTTAAATCGTACGCGTATCAAAAATTGGTAACCGACTAGATAGCAATATACAGGGTTGTCCAAATACAAGTCTCTTTTCGAATCATATGTTATTTTGACACTGACAGCTCTCCCTTTGAAATTTTGACTTTTTTTGTGGAGCAACTTTAATGATCGATGCTATGCTGACAATCCAGAAACAATTCAAGCCCTTCGTTCGAGCCATTCCTGAGATAGAACCAGAAACAGTCAACAAGGCCTTGGAAAATTCTGTTGACAGCCGAGGCAGTCACGTGAATGAAATCGTATTCCATAACAAATGGGATGGTTCGCTCTTTCTAATAAAGCCATAACATACCGAAAATAATTGATTTTTGTTTTAAAAAAGAAACTTGTATTTTGACCACCCGCATTGTAACTTATAACTGAACACGAAACTCAGAATATTATTAACGCACTCGCACTCCAGGTAGATAGTTCGCAATCAGGGAAATAAATATTTTGATGAGCTTTTAAATGGAATATCAAAGAAGGATATTCCACTTCTGGGAATCCAATTTGGTCAACCCGGCAGCTTTATTATGCTTAATACAAACAAAGATTTGAATATTTAACATAAAAGCTAACAATTTCGTTGCACAGGCATAGGCAAAGGAAGTGTAAAGGGCAGACTTGAGGGAGTGTTTGCTTAGGTGATAGTCAAACATAGGTTGGACAGAGTTGAGTTTTCATGACATTCTGGGCATGGGTTCCTAGCATCGATAATTTCTTCGATGAGGATTAATTCGGGAGGAACAGATCTAAATTTTCGTAAGTTAAGTCTCAACGAGATGTATTGCAAAATAGAAGAGGAGAACCAAAGTTATGAGATGGCTGTCGTGAGGAAACCCAGTAACGCGGTACAGATAAACCTTCGCTCTACTACTCGTATAGGTGTTGTAATAGGGTGTCCTGTCTTAATTGGCGTAGCCAGGAAGAGTCGTAACGAAGGTTATTTGACAACTTTATCGGAAGTGATTGCATTAACTTCTTTGCCATTTTCTACAGCGCACAGAATACGTGATACGAATTCAGTTAGGATATTGACGTTTAATTCGTAATACCCTCGACGATGGACTTTTCAACACAAGAATAATGGTCAACAAGCAAGACTGAAATATCTAAGAAGGTACCCTGTGGCAGAACTTTTATTAGAACATCCAAGTTAAGGAAGACAAGAACAACGCGGAAATCGTCGAGAGACTGACATCCTGCTTTAGCAGAAGACGTTTTACATTACGTCAGGAATTATCAAAATACCAGTCTTAGGCAACTAAGCAGATATTTTAATATAAGCAGGACTTATATCTGGAGAATTCTACATTCAAAAGGCATGCATGCATTTTTCCTCATATCAGTACAGGAGCTTCAACCCCGGGTTGAGAAGCATTTGAAATTATGCAAATACATTCTGGAAAGACACTTTGTGGAAGACAAATTGATTGGCCGCTTATTTACTTAAGGTGACTCTGCCGTCCGGGATGGACCTGGACCTCAACCAAAATACGTATCCAGCCATCTTTAGCTAGCTGCATCCAGTTCTGTACGCTAAGTTGACTCAGGTCAACCGGACGGGTGCATTGTTGTTCATCCACTCTACATGACCCAGCTATCTCAGTCGTTGGATTTTCACTCTGGCTAAGTTGATGTCGCTGTACAGCCAGACCAGTTCGTCATTGTATCTCCTCCTCCGCGAGACCGAAAATCACCCGAAGAAATTTTTCTCTCAAAGCAGCTAACAGCATCCTCATCCATTTTTGATAAAGTCCATGTCTCTGCGCCATAGAGCAGGACTGTGATTATTAAGGTCTTATATACTGTCACATCGTTCAGGTTGAAAGTTTTATTCTGCCGGAGAGCGGTGTTTGGTTCGTCATTGCCCGTCTGTAGACTGTTTACAGAAATGCTCTTTCCAAATACTCAGCATCGACTTTCCCAATTCAACAGGGATATTATTATTATTATTATTATTTATTTATTAACAATTAGTTCAAACTAAATACTAACTAAAACTAATAAGCACTAGCTGCAGTGGCTATCGGCTTTAATTGAAATCTTAGTGGTTTAAATATTCAAATTGCATATTTTGACTATATTAAAGATACGGTTAATGTTTTCCGGTGAAAGGTCCCGTAACGATTCGTGTGGAGTAGCACTTGTTTTTAGCAGGTGTTTAAATAGTCTGCTGGATGGGCAGTCTACTAGCCCAAGTAGGTGCATCATGTCGAGCGTTAGAGAGCACGTGGGGCAGGTTGATGGTGTTTCCTTTTTTAAGAGATGTTGATGGGTTGTGCAGGTATGCCCTAGGCGTAGTTGGACAAAAGTCGTAATTGATGGTCGTGATATAGCAGGGTAGTTAGGGAAGGACTTGTCCGAATTAATTAAAGTGTAGTGGTGTTTGTAATGGGACCAATCTGTTAGCAATTGTGCCTTTAGTTTGAGGTTTATTTCCTTTGATAAGTCCTTCCTGCTGAGATGTTGGAAAAGGAAGACTGGGCTATTGTGAGCATATTTGGCGGCAGCATCGGCCTGCTCATTTCCCAAAATCCCAACATGGCTTGGTATCCACATAAGTCTAAATTTGTTGTGGAATCTTATTAGATAGTCTCTAATCTTGTCAATCACTTCGGTTCTGTAGTTGGGGTTACTTATTGCATTTAGTACCGAAAGACTATCGGAACATATTGTATATTTCCCCTGTTTGTTCGAAAGGAAGGTCAGAGTTTCAAGGATGGAAACAGCTTCGGCAGTAAATATAGAAACAGATTGTGTTAAAATGCCTATTTTGATGAGATTGCCATTTACATATGTGGAAGCAAAAGAGGCACCAGATTTAGTTTAGGAGCCATCTGTGAAGACTAAAGTCCACCCTCTATTCTTTAATTCTGCAGAAATCTCAAGGAACAGTTTCTGGAATGTGGCGTCTGGAGTTTTAGTTTTGTTATTTATAGCCAGCGACATGTCCAGAGAATTCTTCTTTAACGACCACGGGGGAAACTTGGATCTGTACCGATGTAGCCTTCTTATAGGAATTTGAAGATCCTCTATTAAACGTAGCGAGCGGGAGATGGCTGATTCGATTCGTTTTGATTTACTGTTGTTAATCACAGAGTAAACTTCGCTGTCAATGATCGAGTTTGAGCAGGCAAGTTTCAGAAACAGTTTGGCTGTTGAATGTACAATGCGTTCTTCTATACTTGGAAGACCTGCTTCTGCTAACATGTTTTTGATCGGGCTAGTTGGAAAGGCGTTGAGACTGCGTCGAACTGCTTGATGGTATGGAGTTTTGATGGCGTTGAGTGTACTCTTAGATGCGCTACCGTAGATAAACAATGCGTAATCTATTTTACTTAAGACTAAGGATTTTGTTATTTGACATAGAGTGGTAACATGTGTATTAAATTTTTTTTGAGCTAAATATTTAACAATACTGGTTCTTGCAGCTAGGCTCTTTCTTAAATCTATACAGTGTTCTTTCCAAAGATATCTATTACTAAACTTAAGTCCTAGAATAGTCAACGAGGTAACATTTTCAATACTTTTGTTATTAATTTTTAAGACTAGGCCACAACAATTCTTCTTTCTACAAATATGTAGCGTTTTACATTTCTCGAGAGCTAATTTTGCTCCCGAGAAATCGGACCATTTAATAATATCTTCGACAGCATTGGAAAAAAAATTGTGTGACTCTAATAAATCATTGTGTTTGCACATAATATATAAGTCATCAGCGTAAATGCAGTGATTAAGCTTTGAATGGCTGTATATGATGCGGCTTAAGTCATCATAAGCTATAATAAAAAGGACTACCGACAAAGGAGAGCCCTGGGGAATTCCATTTAATAAAGGAACCGTGGAGGAAAAATTATTGTTAGCTTTGACACACATTTTTCTGTTACTTAAGAAAGATTTGATAAAGTTAAACATTTTAGGACCAACTTTCCAAGAAATTAATTTTTCGAGGATTAAGTGTATCCCGATTTTGTCAAAGGCTTTTATAAAGTCCAACGAGAGTATAGTAACATGGTTGCGGGAAGATAAAGCATTTGATATATAGAAATCCATGTGTAAGAGAGCATCTATGCAGCCTTTGTTGCGTTGAAAACCAACTTGATTTGGGCTAATAAGTTTGTTTGCCTCGATGAACCAAAGAAGACGATTAGCCACAATTTTTTCGAGGACTTTGGAAATACAAGGTATAAGAGATATCGGGCGGAAGCTATTTGAGGAATTTAAGTTTTTATTTGGTTTTGCGAGTAGCAAGTAGCAACTTTCCAATGTTGAGGAATAGTCCCGCTGTTGAGAATATTATTGTAAAGTTTTACGAGTCTGGATTTGGAAGAACAACAAAGATTCCTTAGCATAGGGTATGAGACTCTATCTCTAGAAGGAGTTTTCCCTTTAAGCTTGGATAGACAGGATTCAAGTTCTAATGTAGAGATCGGAACTTCGATAAGTCATTGGCTTTTTTATATAACATGAGGTTATTTTGATTGGGAGATCTTTTAAAATAATGCCAAGCTGCCATTTTTTCTTTTCTTAAGATATTTATTTTACCGTTCCACCAGGGGACACAGCGTTTTTTATGAGAACAAGGGTTGCTTTGAGGGATCGCGATATTTGCTGCCGTTCGAATCGCTTTTACAAAAACAGCCGCCTCTTTGTTGATATTTGGTGAAGAAGGGTGTGCCGATAAATAGTCTAAGATGAGCTTGGTAAAACAAGGCCAGTTAGCTTGGTCGGTTTTAAATTTTAAATTTACTGAATTTTTGCAAGCCATTGTACCCAAATTGATCGAGGTGATAATAGGGAAATGATCACTATTCCAAAGGTCGTCCAGAACAAGCCAAGATATTTTTGGGAATAGCTCCGGGGAACACAGTGTTATGTCTATATTAGTTAATGTGCCGTGAGTGGAAAGATGTGTCGGTGATCCATCCATTAAGTACCATGAGGTTAGATTCTAAAATTAAGTCTTCCCACACTGCGCCTCTCGAGTTGGTAGTGTTGGATCCCCATAAAACACTCCAAGCGTTAACGTCCCCGGCTATTACCACTGGGGTTTGCACTTGGTTTAGTATATTTATTATGTCAGATTTGGTGAATTGTTGATCGGAAAGTATATATAGCGTAACAATGGTGAATTTGGGGGCTACAAGAATTTCGAAAGCGAGGGTCAAAATGTTAGAATGGATGTGCAATTCTTTATGAGGCACATTATTATTTATTAATAAACCAATGCCTTGCTTGGAGGTCTTGATGTGTGGGAAATTGGTAAAATAAGGTATGTAGGATCTATGTGTGATTGGGATAGATTAAAAAGGGCAGTGAGTTTCTTGAATACATATAACAGCTGGGGAATGATTCTTTATAAGTATACTCAGTTCATTATAGTTGTTTATAAAACCATTAATGTTCCATTGCAGAATTTTAAAGTGATCGAATTTAGGGAGTTTGTTAGTGTGATGTTTGGAAAGGGGAAGCTGATCGGGTCGAGACGGACGTCCAGTATTGGACGATAATAGGGTATTGTTTGTTTGATAGTAAGTGTTGGTTTTTAGTAATTTGTTGGTAATTGTTGGAATAGGTGATTTTAAAGAGTTGTTATTGATGATTGAAGTAAACTTTTGGGACGCTGTTGGTGAGGTTTGTTGCCTAATGCAAGCTCGGTTGGTTTGTGTATTAGATGAGGTTAGATCTATTGTTGAATTTCTAGGGGATTTTTCTAATGTGAGTTTACTTTGAGAAGAGGGGAGTGTAATTTGGGATTTTTCTTTTACTCGATATATGTCTGTAAGTAATACCTGGCATGGTTTTTTTGGTTTAGGCATGCTAATAAGCGGTTTTTCAATTTGTGAAGAGATTACAGAGGAAGGAGATGGTTGATTGTGAGCGAGGGACATTTTTTTGCAGTTTCAGCAACTTTTAATTCTTCTTGTGATGGATTAGAGTTGGGGATTTGTATTGAATTGTTAGAGACGGTATTTTTTACTTGTGAGTTAGCTGAATGCCTGGTGACGTCTGCGAAAGTGCTTACAGAGTGCTTTATATTTGTTGGATTTTGTTCACGGTACATTCTCTTTGCTTCTCCCATGGTGCATTTATGTTTGGTTTTAATATCCAGCGTTTTTTTTGCTTGAACAAAGCTTGGGCAGCTTTTGTCTGAAGAAGGGTGAGGGCCAAAGCAGTTTGCGCACATGAGACGAGTACATTTAGAAGGGGAATGTGGTGGCAGAAAACAGCTTTCACAAGCTGGATTAGCAGCACATCTCTTTGTGGTGTGCCCCAGAAGCTGGCAATTACGGCAGCGCATGGGGTTGGGTATGTATTCTCTTACCTTTGTGGTATACCAGCCAATTTCAACTGTACTAGGAGGTTGAAAAAGGTCGAAAGTAAGGAGAATTAAACCCGTTGGGCGATCGATCCCATCATATTTTTTTGTGAATTTAAAAACACCGATCACTTTTTGTTCTTTCATTTCCGAAATGATTTCAGACTCCTTCACATTGCTTAAACAGGGGGCGTAAATTATTCCCTTACAGGAATTAAGTTGTTGGTGCAAAGACACAGTGACTGGGTATGTGTTGAGAAGAGTTTTAGTTGAAAGAAATTTGTCAGCGACTCTTTGGCTTCTGGCTAAAATCAAAAGGTTCCCGTCCCTAAGTTGGGATATATGGTCATACTCAGTGCTTATCCCATCAATGGCTTTTTTAAGCAGAAAGACGCTAATCGATTTCAGTGGATTCTCAGGAGATTTAGGAGAGATAAGCACAAAACGGGGATTTTTGTGGAAAGAAGTCGTAGGTAGAGTGGGAAATTCATCAGAAAAAGATGAGGGTTTGTGTTTTTTGGCTTGAGGTAGGGGCGGGGGGTCTTCCGAAAGCTCGGCGAACCGGTTCCCGGGTTTTTTTCTTGGCCCCGGAGCCATGTGTTCAAGCGAGGTAAAAACTGAACTCACGAAATAACTATAACACTCGAAAGTGCAGTAGGTTTTATAGCAAACGATAGAAAAAAAACTTGACTTAATTAAATTCTTAAGAAAATATACGAGTACTAAAGTACAAAGCTCACACCGATGAAGAAAACGATGTTCACTGTTCGGTGGATAGCCGGAGACTGTCACCAGGGATAAGATCACTAATTTTCACAATTTACTCGTACATATCTGGGCAGAAAGCAAACCCCACTCTATGAAAAACAGGGCTTTTAGCACAAGTTCAACATCAATGTGTTGGCTGGTATGTCGAGTGACAAACTGATCTGACCCTATCGGGTTCCTCCGAGGCTTAATTCCAATTTCTCCCAGAGGTGCAACAAAGTATAGCCATTGTGTGTATTGGTAGGATAGCGCTCCGGCAGAGTATGGCCATACAGTTAGATCACCTGTATGAAAATTCGTGGGTAGGGCGGGATGGACCCTTTCTCCAAGCTCTCAGGACTGACTTTTATTTATGGGGGCGCATGAAGGACATTGCTTACTCATCAGAAATAACAACATTTGGTGACTTGAATCATAGAATTGACGAGGCAGCTGCGAAAGGCCAATAAGAGTTGGAAAGATTGGACATTGATAGAGTCTTGTAAAGACGAGTTCTGGCGTACATGCGAAGCAATGGTTTGCACTTTCAACAATTGATATACCAGGCTTGATGAAAAAAATTAAAGTAAACATGTACAATAAATTTTTGTATTTTTTTTTTTCCTAAAATTTCTACAAGCTTGTGAGGGATGCTTAAATCGTTACAGAGCTATGTGGAACGTTCAATACAGGACGCGATCTTTTTCATTTTAATTGAAAATGGTACTATCATTGCAGAATAATATGGTTCTGAAAGGCTTTAAAGTGGATTGGTAGCGAAAGTTTTCGATCGTTTTCATTTTTGGCTTCCAACAAGATGTGATTGATGGGTGTTATTCGGTATGAGTTAAGAGCTTTCCTTATAACGGCTTTGTAAATGGTTTTAATCTTATTCAGCAACGATTTGGCTGAATATCCGTGAGGAATAAGGTCGTATTCTATATTGCTGACCAAAATGGATTGAATAAGTTGGCGTGTAAGGATTGCAGATAAATTTGTTATGGGAAAGGAATTTTATGATATTTAGCCAGAGGAGCTTGGTGTTGGTGTTTAAGAACGTTTTTCAGATTCTTTGACAATCTGTATTGATTTGGAACTGATTGTATTGGATTTAGGACTTTGTTTTGGGTTATAAAATGGTAATTTACTGGGTTAGGTATGTTTATGTGGATACGAGGTGAGTTTCCTGTAAAGTTATTATTTTAGAGGAAATTATTATTATGAAATTCATTATATGGAGGTATTTAAGTAGCCTTTAATGTTGATTAATAGAAGAGTTTGGCCGAGTTTTAGACGTAGACTAAAATGATTCATTAGGTTTGTTTGTGTTGGTGTATGAGTTCTGGATTGTAGAGTTCATTCAGAATGTGAACTTATTGTGGTTATTTGGCCATTTGTGAATGCGGAGTTTTGTGGTGCTTACGAGGTTTATAGTTGAGATACAGTTGTTGTAGTTACTGGTGCATATAAAGTTGGAAGTGAAATGTTGCGGTTCTGTGATGTGTACAATACTTTTGCCTCAGTTATTATGCATTTGTTAATTGTCTTTATTTTTAGAATTTTTTTTTTTACTATAGGTATGCTTTGCAAGATCTTGAGGAGGCTGCGTGTTGGCACAGCTATTACTGTTGATAATGTCAGCTATCGGGTACCTGACAATATCGGGTAAATGGTACTCAAGGGTCACAAATACTCTAATTTAATAAAGTTGGTAATGTTCACTTTTGGTGAGGATGGGGAACATATTCCACAGAGACAACTTGGCTTGCATGTGCTAAAATTAATTCTAAGTTGCACTGCAAAATGGAGTACATCTTATTTCATGTGTGAAAGGCTCTTAGCTAATCGAAGTGCTGTTATTGCGTTTTTGGCACATAGAGGTATTACATCTCCAACATTGGCTCTGAAACTTGAAGTAAGCGAAAGGGAATGGTAACAAACAGAACCGATGGTTAAAATCTTAAAGCCATTCCAAGTTGCAACAACATTACTTTGCGAAGAAAATATAACAATATAACATTTTAATAAACACCTAAAAACAAACATCTGTGATAATGAAAATATTGTCAGCTTCATGGGAATCATGAAAGAAAGCTTGCAGTGCAGGTTCAAAATAGATAGGCAGGAATTCGAAGAAGTTCTCATAGCACAAGTTTCCTCTTTTTTGGATCTAAGACATAAAAACTTGGAAGTTGAGGTTGAAAAAGTGATAGTACTTTTTAGAAAACATCTGCGGAACAGTAGAGAAGTGTTGAGTTAAAAATATAGTTCCACCATTAAAATGGTGGAAAAGTAATGCAGAAAAATATCTCCAAACCTGGCATTGCTAATAAAAATATTTATGCGTGCCAGCGACATCGGTGTCGTCAGAACGTGGTTTCTCCACTGCAGAAAACATTGTATTGGTTTGTACAATGTACATGAAATGTCCGATTTTCGCTCAGTCGGAAATATGAAGTTCTCGAGTAAACATTTGTGCCATAACGTTAAATTTTCGTTTTTTATGAAACAAAGTGGTACGTTTGCTTGCCGTGTGAGAATTTTAGGGTTCCTTACCAGTACCGTTATTTTTGTTCTAGGAATTATTTACCATGCTGTCGGCAGTTCAAATTCGAACGTTAGTTGACGACAATGTTTTAAGAGCAACGGTGTATGCGGACCCAACGAAATCGGTGCGGGAGATTGCACAAAGCATGGGAATATCCCCAATGACAATAAGTCAACACCTTTCTCTCATAGGAAAGGTAAAGAAACTCGATAAGTGGGTACCCCATGAACTGAACGAATCCCAAAAACTACGGCGCCTGAAAGTCTGCGCATCGCTTACATTAAGAAACCAAACTGAACCGTTTTTGCACCGGATAGTCACCTGTAATGAAAAGTGGATACTGTATGATAATTGTAAAAGATCTGGTCAGTGTTTGGATTCAGATGAAAAACCAAAACGCACCCCCATGCCCGATTTTCACCCAAAAAAGATTATGGTGACAATCTGGCGGACCTCGGAGGGACCAATCCACTTTTCATTTCTTCAACCAGGAGAAACGATAAATGCAGCCAAATTTTGTGTGGAAATCGACATAATGCATACGAAACTGGCTGAAAAGCAGCCTGCGTTGGCAAACGGGCATGGTCCGATCCTGTTGCATGACAATACATTACACTATGACCCCATACCCCATACATTAATCCTCAGTTCCGACCACTAAATATATAAAAGAAATGTAATAAAATTCATTGTTTCAAAAAATTTATTGACAAAATACAGATGTTTTCCAAATAGAAAAGTTTACTTACTTTATAATATAATAGTTTGTCTGCTCTTGATATAGAGAAACATGTGAAATAACGCGGGTACCCGAAATATAATTTGTATCCGATACTTTGGTACCCGGGTAATACCCGAAAATATGGGTACCCGGATATCAAGAGCTCTGGTACACATTATAGGGACATGGAGTGTGGGATTACACCTTTTAGCTTGTCAGTTGCAAAAACGCGTAGGGTTAGGAAGTATTCACTAACTTTGCCAAGCCAAAGGAGGAAGGTCAAAACTAGTGAAAGGTGAGGAGAAATACACCGGTGGTGGATTGTGATTTCTACTTCCGACTCTTGTATGAAGCACGGAGCACACACCGTACAATTGAACTAGTATAAAGCGTGATGGAGGGATATTTTAATCGGACACATGTTTGAAAGAAGTTTGTTTGATTTAAATATCTACTTTTTGTCTTTAGGTTGGAGACTTCCATCACTTAGTTGGGTTATGAATTCATATTCAGCTTTGATGCAGTCAATTGCTTTTTTGAAGAGAAAAATACTAAATGAGGTAAAGAGCTTTGTTTCGTCACTCAGGGAGATTAGATGCTGATGGTGAGCAATTAACGAGGTCAGATTGAGGCGAGTTGTTTTTCTTTTTTCTTGTGTCGGTTGGTTCAAAATGCAGCTCAATGTCCAAGTTACTAAACTGGTTTGAAGGCACTTGGCCTCGAGAGCACATTGAAAGTACGTTGTTCTTCACTTGTTAGGTTTGGAGATTACGGGAAGAACATGAAACAATATACTGTGATAACCACTTAAATGTGAGCAGCGACATCTAGCAGAAAATGTCGAAGACCAGAAGATTTCGATATTGGAATAACAAAGTCTCGACTGGAGAGTGGAATCGAATTTTCTAGCAAATTGGAAATTGTATGGGACGCTGGATGGCGAGGATTGTTCTCGAAGTATGTCATTCGAGTATAAATACCAGCATCCCAAAGGTATGCAAATCAGTTCTAAAGTGAAATTTGAAGTGTTAATTAGGAGAAGTGATTAAGTGGTTTAAGTAAAAGATAAGAAAAGTATAAGTGGTTGAGAAATTGAATTGTACTGAGAGAAAGAATTAAATAGTGAATTGTAACTGTACTGAATAAAGCGATTTGTATTGAAAATAATAAGTTCTATTATTTGTACCCACACAAACATTTTACAATACTATGCACTTGCTACAATTTAGCGGGATGTTTGTTTATGTTTTGCAAATTTGAGATATATTCTCTTGTTTAGAAAGTAGGGACACGTTTCTTAAGTCTTCCTGTTATAAATACTTCGCAACCAACAAGTCGATGCGTGCGAATGGTTCCAAGTACATCTTGTAGTTTTAAATCCTTTCTTTGTTCAGATTGGATGACATCTACGTAAGATTTGATTGAAATCCATCATTACGATTATTCCTTTTTAAAATATACCCCAGACTTAACCTTTTAAATGCTGAAACCCCTGTGTTTCATTTCAGAATAAACGACGAAGAACAACAGGAATCACTCATTGGAAATCACGATTAAAGATTGACCAATACTCTCGATAAGCATAAAGAGGACACAGAAACTGCTGGAGATTAACAGGAACCATTGAGCTTTAGCCCATTGCTTGGTTCGCCTAATGCGTTACATACATATATTATATTTTTGAAACAAATATACAAATAAAAAATTCATTCATTGTGATATCAATTAAATAATACAAGTATAATGAGAATAAAATAAAATAAAAACCAACTGAAAGAATCTGAACCTAGTTTAAAGTTGTGTAAGTTTAGCTACATATTTTTAGTTTTTTTTTGTTTTTTTTTTAAATACATACTTTCTTGTTATATACTGTGTATGAATACTGTGTAATTTATTAATTTTGTTTGTTTATATTGATTCCAAAGTCAAAGTACATAATTATTCCTATTACTTAATTACAAGAACAATAATAATTATGTGTAATTGAATCAATGTAATCAGTATGTAATTAATCGGTTTAACAAACACAAAAAAAATCATATGAAATGAAAAAAAAAATTAAGAAAAAAGACTTTTGCCCCCCTTAAGATAGATGTATTTATTTGTTTTCAATGATAACATTTTAATGTATTTAAACTAAATAATAATAGATAGTAAGATATATTTTGAAATATTCTAAAAATTATTGTATTAAAAGACAAAACAATATATAAAATAACAATCTGAAGTCGTTTGGACTATTTCTTTCATGGTGTCATTAGTTTTCATTGGTTTGTTTACTTACTTATTTATATGGCGCTACAGTCCGGGGTGGATCAACGCTTCAGCTAATATGCATCCCCAGATAGCGCGTTCTTTTGCCAACTGCCTCTAGTTGCGAACATGAAGTTGACTAAGATCCCCTTCCACTTGTGTGGGCCAGCCAATATGAGGTCGTTGTCTACTGCGTTGTCCCTCTGAGTTGGGAGTCGAAAAATTTCCGAACCTGTGCATTGATGTCAATGGGATTAAGGTTACCTAGTCATCTAAGCCGGGTTATCCGAGCTTTTCTAAAGCTTTTTTTTTTCGTTCTTTGGATTCGTGCAGTTAGACTTTGCTCCCACTATTTCAACGGGTTTACGTTCAAAAGGCACTCATTTAACCATGAACACACAATCCATCTCTCCTTTACTCAAGAGAGTTGCTCAGCCTCTCACCGTTGGTGTACTGGAAGAGATTTGAACAAACTGAGCGACAACATCTTTGCTTGGATCACCAGCGAAATGAACAAAATGCGAGCGGACTTCTTGCAACATATTGAGCACTTGGAGTCGACCTTGAAAGATCACACTGTGAAGACCGACTAAAAAATTAGTGTTTTGCTTAAGCGCATTGAACACCTCGAATCATACTCTGATGAAAACCAACACATAAAGAAAGAACTCACTACTCTCCACAACAAGCTTGAAAATGTAGAGAGGAGAGAACTTGCAGCGAACGGCGGGCCGTTTTGTTTGACGTTCCGCAGGTGCCTGATGAGAACCTGACACAGCTGTTCAGCCGATTGTGTGATTCTGTTTCCTGCGACACACCTTGTCTTAAAATCATCTTCATAAACGACAACAAAACACTGTTCGTCACGCACCAATCATATTGAAATTCAGCTCTCAAACAGAGAGGAACAAGTTGCTACGTGCGATCTCCACCTACCGCAAAAACAACAACACGCCTCTGTCTCTCCACCATGTTGGTCTAAACTCCGACAATAAAATCTATGTGAACGAGATTTTAATAGAGCGAAATCGCTCCCTTCTGCAGAGAGCAACATACTCGTATATGAAAGGTAGTCAATTATTTTCAATATACACCCTGTATGGATCTATTTTTATGAAAAACAACACAACGGGGAAAAGTTTTGTCGTCAACAGCATTGAAGAGTTAAATGTTCATGCCAAAAGATATCAACAAAATTCACCAGAACTGGAAGAAGGCGTTGTAAGCAACGAATCAGAAGCCTGACCACACCTCTTTTTTCACTTTTATGATTATCTTATATAAATATTTTTCTTTTGCCTGTACTAAATTTTCTATTTAACTGTTTTATACGCCTCTTGTTTTGGCTATGTTCACCAATTTCCCCTGTCTTCCCCTCTTTCCACTTTTCCAACATGCATGTGTGGTTGGTTTTCGTTCTTATTATTTGTATACTAATTGTTTTTTTGGGTAATCAATGAATTCCCTTTTAGAATCAAATAACAGAAATTCGATTGATGTAAATAAAAACTTGCACGCAATGATTAGAGTACTTGGTTTGCAGTGCAATGGGTTGAAAATTTGCCATTAGAACGCCCAAAGCCTGAACCCAAAACTGGATGAATTTCGGCATTTATTTATAAAGTCTGGTGTTGATATTGTTTGTGTTTCTGAGACATGGTTTGATCCGGAGTTTTGCGATGAAATATACGAGGTCGACGGTTACAATTTATTCCGTGCTGACAGGAATAGGCGATCGGGTGGGGGAAAGGCAATGTATGTAAGAGGTGGCATTAGATGCGATCTCGTTCATAAATCGCACCTCCACTGCCCCCTGCATTATCTTTTCGTGAAGATTACTTGAAGTTCATCGCACATACTAATCTGCACGGCCTACAGACCCCATAAAAATGTCAATATTGCACCACAGCTTGTTAGCTTAGAACAGCATTCTTGTACGTATAACCTCTCAGATCGTACTATGCGGTGACTGAAATTGTAATCTTCTGCACAGTAGCACCTCTACACCTATAATTGGCTCCATGAACTCTCTAGGCTTATCCCCTGTCTACTTCTCGGCACCGACTCATTTCACCAGTAGCGCTAGCACCTTACTTGATGTCTTTTTTGTTAACTATCCTGAACAGGCGCTACTTTATAATCAACTTCTTGCACCTGGCTTATCTTCTTAATCTACGATTTTTAAGTACAGGTAAATGTTAAACATCTCCAATATAGGGATTTTAGATCTATTAATCAAAATCGTCTATTAAGTGACATTCGTGAAATCGACTGGGGCAGAACCTATAGGCTCACCTCAATCAATGGTCAACTGTCCTTTTTGAACAGCTATATCGGGCAGTTATTCGCAGCTCATGTTCCATTACGCAGGAAGGTAATTTCTCATACAGTTCCGTTATGGATAAATCGGGGTATCACTGAGCTGATTGTCAATAGAAACTTAGCGTACTCTATATAGAAGCGGTGTAGAATTCCTGAGCTGCATGCAATCTACTCCACCCTTCGGAATAAAGTTGTGTATAAAATTAGATTAGCTAAACGAAATTACTACGCAAACCACCTCAACCATACGGTTCCTGGGGAAAATGTCTGGAAGACCTTAAGAAATTTAAGTCTCCGACAACATTGATTGTAGTCTTTTGAATGCAAAATTTCCCTTGCTTGATGATACTGATGTTATTGCAGCATTACTGGCAGTAAAATCAAATGCCATAGGTTTGGACGATATAGATCCCAGGTTCGTTAAAATCCGTTTACCATTTATTTTGCCTTACCTCAAACATCTGTACAACTTTATCTTAACAACCTCTGAGTTCCCAGTTGATTGGAAAAAAGCCGAGATTATTCCAATTCCGAAGGGTGGCAGCGGTTCAGTAAATTTTAGGCCAATCTCTATCCTACCCTTTTTGTCAAAGGTTTTTGAAAAAGCGATCTCAAGACAGATTCAAAGGTTTCTCGATGTCAATAATCTCCTTAATGGTGCTCAGTCTGGGTTCAGAGCTAATCGGAGCTGTAAGGAAGTACTACTCGTACTTTATATTGTTTATGAGATACGCATTGCAATGGATAGAAAAAAAGTAAGTTTGCTTACTCTTCTCAACTTCTCCAAGGCTTTTGACTCAGTCGATCGTGCGATCCTCTGTTCTAAACTAAAAAGCTGGTTTCGCTTCTCTTCAACCGCAACCAAGCTTTTTCAATCATATCTTGCAGGGAGACATCACTGTGTGGTTGTTGGAGACAAGACGTCAGGTCTTCTCCCAGTGTGCAGTGGTGTACCACAGGGATCAATTTTAGGCACTGTTTTTTCGTACTTTACATTACATTTCGTACTCCCCCAGGCGGTCAGACACTCTACCGTCCTCATGTTCGCCGATGATGTACAGGTCTTTATTAGTAGCCCACTAGCTGAGCTTTCCCAGGTATCGACGATTTGTATTATATACAGCAGTGGGCACAGAGTAATAATCTGAGTCTGAATCCAGCTAAATTTAAATCGATTGCCATAAACCATACCAAATTAGATAGGTCGCTGCTTCCGCTCTGTTATCGTTGTCGAGGTAGATAAAGTCCCTTACAACCTGAATATTGTGGTATTTTGTCCAACAGCATATATGGGTAACTTACCATAACAGTAGAGAAGAAAATCTAAATGAGCCCTAGCACAACAACGCAGCATTGTGCGCAAGAATTAAAATTCTCAGAAACCACATTACGCCAAATTTTAATAAAAGATCTGGATACGCACGCTTACAAAATTTAGTTACGGCAAGAATGGAAGCCTGCAGACCATTTCCTGCGCCATACGTTGGCCGATTGGACTCACGAGCAAACACTGCTTGATGAAAATTTTCTAAAAAGAATCGTTTTTAGTGACGAGTCCCATTTTTATTCCCAATGGATACTTACCCACTTATTAACGTAAGCAAAATTGTCGCAATCAAAATCACTCCAATGCAATCATTTTTTTTTTTCACTATTCTCATGATGAAACCCTCAAGTACTTTATTTTTCCTTCATTGACCGTTATACCTATTTTTGCTTCTTCCGCTTCAACAGCTGAAAATGCTCCAATGACAGTTCACTGTGTTCTTCCCATTTTGTCAATGTCGTCTACGTATGCGAATAATTGAATAGACTTTTGAAAAATTGCGCCCCTAGAGTTGACTTGGCAACCACCGTCTTATTTAAGTCCTTTTCTGACATTGAATGTCTCAATTTCGTCATTACCGACCTCAACGGAGTAGCGTGGATTCTCATATAGTCATTCTGCATAGCCTGCATAGTTCATCTCTACAAATGCTCCGATATGAGGCTTTGAAATCTATCAAGAGGTGGTGTATATCAATTTGGCACTCTTGGGTTTTTTTCCATCATCTGTCATAATGTGAAAATTTGGCCTATGGCCAATATTCCTGTTATAAAACGACATTGATAGGCACCGGTCAGACAGTTGACGAAGGTTGAGGATATCTATAATTGGCGCAGTACACGGGAATCTCTCTTCTTTGAGAGCGGAGAAACAATGTTACGGTTCCATTCCGGCATAGGGTGAATTCTTAAACGTCAGCCTTTCTACCTTCACACAATCATAGATATTTTCTCGTGTGTTTTGGAACGCATTCACTGCGCAGACATCCTCTTTTTTTTTTTTTTTTTTTTTTTTATATGCATTTTATTTTCTTAATCACTAACTCTTACATACTAACAAAAAATGCTTAAATGCTAGCTTACAATTACTTAACAATCTTATACTAACTTACTGGCCCCACACAGGCATTCTAAGCTACTCTAAATTCTTATAACTATGTCTTTCGACCTCATTTACATTTTCTTTACGGATATTTATTTTCTATACTTAAAGCTAAGAAAAAAAATTGTTAACAAAACTTAGCATATGGACTTTTTTTGTTTTTAATAAAAACTTAGTATCTAACTTAAATTAAACCTTAGCCTACCTAAACTACGAGTAAATGTACAATACACACATAAACACACATAGACATTAAACACAATCATATACATATATATCAGTAGACACCTTTGTATACACTGGTATATGCATATGTTTCTTAAATGCTAACCTAAACCTATGCAAGCTGGCCATCGCTATTCACAGAGAAAACAGATTGGTCAGCTCTGCCTCATTAGTGAGGCTGGCCCGTAATTGACGGAAACGACGACGAAACATCTTCCCCATCATTCAACCACCGGAAATGCTGGTGCTGCCGAACGACATCCCTCTTATCGCGATTCCCCACCGCCCTACTGAACCTGAGGCCATCCATACTGCCGTGTGCGACGTCTCTGTTGTAGTTGAGTCGCCTGTCCCCAGCTGTCCGAGCGACATGGAAGATTAACGGCACCGCTGATCTATCCTGGATCAACCCTATCTGATCTAGGTAGAGGAATGCTTCCGGTGGAACGAAGCCGTCAGAGCGCACACTCTCGTGGTAAAGGTAATTGGGGTAGTAAGCCCCAGATATCAGGTTATTGGTCGAGGTCATTGCTCTTGCAATGTGCCTTCGAGTCAGCTTAATTACGAAGTTGTCCACGCGTATTAGGTTCGCCCTGTTGTAAAGGACCTCATTAGAATAAAATTTCTTGTACTCCGACTCTGGTGTTCTGTACAAGCGAAGACAAGCCCTAAGACAAGCCCTCTCAAACACCCGAATCTTTTCCATTAAGCTTGCTCGTACATTGAACCACACGGGACAACCAAATACCAGCATGGGCCTAATAACGGCCATGTAGCAGATTACCTTTACCCTCACATCGAGTTGGCTGTTATAAAACAGTCTCTTTGTAAGGGCAAAAGCACCTTTAGCTCTGGCCAGAGCAGCATGCCAAAATACAGAAACTGATCTAGCCAGATCCCAAGGTATCTGACTACATTTCGACAGGCAAGAGGCTGTCCGTGCTGTCCAATGATTGAGAACTTTCGCCAATTTTTTCTGCGCACACATCCTCATTTGTGTTCATGTTCAAAATCGTCATGTCAGTACAAAAAAAATAACATTCAGTCAAATCGTAGATTTGCTTTTTTCAAAAGAAAAAGGTTATTTATTTTTTTTAGATATTGTAAAATGTTTGTGTGGGTACAAATGATAGAACTTATTCCTTTCAAAAAAAATTGCAATTCTCAATTTCGCTTATCTCCAGCACTTATACTTTTCTTATCTTTTATTGTACTTAAACCAATTAATCACTTCTCTGAATTCACGCTTCAAATTCAACTGATGAGCTGAGTTGCATATTTTGGGATGTTGATATTTATACTCCGTGATATATTTCGAGAACAATCCGCGCCATCCAGCGTCCATTTTGCTAGAAAACTCGATTCCATTCTCCATTGAAGAATGGATGAGGCTTCTGCTATTCAAGCATCAAAATCGTCTGCTATGGAAATATAAATGACGCTGCTCACATTTAGATGGATATCACAATATTTTTTCTATAGTTCTTATAACTTCCCTCTTCAAAAAACACAAAACTATTCCGCACTAAAATCTCCTAAATTTTGCTACAACCACAATTGAAGTGCCTTACTTATCCGCAGAAGTATGATGATACTCGTATATTGACGTTAATGAACTCAAGGATAATACGGTTTAACTAAGTTAGTTCTACGGAAAACATACATACTTTCGTCGAATCACATTTTTGAGATGAGTTGATGTATGCTCCGTTTCCAATCACCACCTACGGCTTTAAATAATTCGGCAGTTATGACATCGGCCGCTTGTAAATCGCTGTCTTGATTTCATCTTACTCGGGTGGACGGAAATGTTGTTCGTCATCACCGTTTAACAGTCTGCAGAAATAATAATTCTAAACGGTCCGCCATCTAACGTCTTTTTTTTCAACTAGTGCTTATTTCGTGAATGATGTCTGATTTGACAGATAATTAGTTTTATCCTTCCGGTTAATAATGGAAAATAATTTCATTCAAATGGCTGCCTCGGCTGGCCATGCAGTAGCCTACACGATCGGTCCAATTTTTAAGCACATTATCGATTGTGTGCAGCTGTATTTCACCAATGGCTTCACGAATATTGTCCTTTAAAGCGTCAATTGTCTCTGGCTTGTCGGCGTAACACTTATCTTTTACAGCACCCCACAAATAATAGTCCAACGGTGTCAAATCGCAGCTCCGAGGTGGCCAAACGACATCAGCTCTGCGGCTGATAATGCGATCTTCAAAAACAGGGCGCAAAACATCGAGTGTAGCTTCAGCTGTGTGGCACGTAGCGCCGTCCTGTTGAAACAAAAATTCGTTCAAAATGGCCCGATAACGATCGCCATTGACTGTAACGGCCACTCCTTGCTCATTTTCGAAGAAAAATGGCGCAATTATGCCTCTGGACCAAAATCCGCACCAAACAGTGACTCGTTTTGGGTGTATCGTCTTTTCAATGTATGCGTGCGGGTTTTCTGTGCCCCAAATGCGACAATTTTGCTTGTTTACATACCCGCCAAGATCAAAATGAGCTTCATCTGAAAAGATGGTTTTTCTGGCAAAATCGGCATCTTCTCTAAGTCGATCGCAAGCAATATTTCCCAGCGTTGTTCAAGCGTATGCACAACCATATTCGTTCAGCGGAATCATAAAACTAATTATCTGTTAAATCAGACATGAGCTAAGTGTTACCATTCACGAAATAAGCACTAGTTGAAAAAAATAACGTTAGATGGCGGACCCTTTAGTCAAGCAGTGTGGGCGCTGTAAGTACCTAGATGGGGGACCACATGGGAACTCGGTACACCGCGTGCTGTTGACAAAACGCCACATAGTACCCCGGCGTAAAATCCCGGACTTTAAAAATTCATTTGTATCGATCCCTTGAAAATAAATAAAATAAATAAATAATCTTTCTAGATTTTCTATACCGGGAAAGTCCACAATCGACCAAATCTTCACACTCCGGAAGATCATAGAAAAAACTCAAGAGGTCCAAATCAATGTCGACCATCTTTTCATCGATTCTAAGGCCGCATATGACAGCATTTATAGAGACAAACTATGGTATATACACGTAGAGCCATGTCTAGTTTTGGCATCCCTGCCAAGCTCGTCCGTCTCTGCAGAATGACGATGGAGAATGTTTTAGGCTTCAGACAAGATGACGCGCTGTCATGCGACTTCTTTAACATCATACTTGAAAGAACTAACATCATACTAACTAACTAACAAGCGAACACTGGAGGCACAATTTTTCAAAAGTCTATGTAACTACTAGCGTACTCCTGATGACATCGACATAATTGGAAGAACACAATGGGCTGGTGCAGTTGCGTTCGCTAGTACAATATTGAAACGGAAGCTGCCAAAATAGGTTTAGCGGTAAATGAGGGTAAAACCAAGTCAACAAGAAAGGACACACAACATCGGCGAATTAGACAGAGCGTCACAGCCGACAGCTATAATTTCGTGAAAGTAAAGCTCCTTGTCTACCTTGGCTATGCTACAATATAAATTCTGCCAACAACACCTAGCAGAAACGAAACAAAGAATCATTCTTGTCAATCTCTGCTTCTTTGGGCTGAGAAAGCGACTCAATAGTAGTGCATATCCCAAAAAACTAAGGAGACACTATATAAATATGTTAAGACAATATAATCCCAGTCGTAATTTACGGCATCGAAAGCGGATGAAGATATTCTCAGTCGTTTCGAAAGAAAAATCCTTCGAAAAATATTTGACCCCTTTACGGTTGACGGGCTTTGGAGAAGATTCAACGACGAATTATACGAGCTGTACAGCAAAATCGACCAAGTCAGAAAACTGGGCATCAGTTGCCTTAGATGGTTTGGATATGTAAATCGAATGGACACCAATGCTCCGACCCATAGAGTCTTCGAATCTATCTCCGAGGGACAACGCAGTAGAGGAAGACCTCATTTTAGGTGTATCGCGCAAGTACAAGAGGCCTCAAACGACTTGGAGTGCGCAACAGGAGGCAGTTAGCTAAAGGCTAACTAGAGAGGCTTGTTAGTTGAGGTCCGGGTCCACCGCGAACTGTAGCAAGATTTTCTGTGCCGAATGTAGTTCTACTATAGGCCTTCCTTCACCATTCTTGCAGACTTTACATCTGTCGAACGCTCGTTTTATTTGTTAGTAGAGCTTAAGAGCTTCATTCTTCTAATACTGCCTCTCTAAGCCTTCGATCGAGCGCCTCTCGTACTCTTTCTTTTTTTTCCCTAAGAAGCCTATGTTCCTCACTTCTCTTTTCTTTTCCGTGGAGGACGCAAGCCCCTCTCGTTCTTTTCAGCAGGGCTGCTCTGTACATCCGCTTTTTTTCTAGATTTGCCTGTCGGCATTCATCATCGAACCAGGGGTTCCTTTGTTGGGGCGGGTTGAAACCCAGTACATCAGATTGTTCTTTCGCAGTGATGCCATGTACTCGTACCATCTACGTTCGATGCTGGCGGGATTGGATTCCTCGAGAGGTTAAGTTTTCTCGATCGAAAAATACCCTGGCGGCCTCTTGCGATTATACCCGCTCGAGGTTAAGATTCCTCACAATATTTCGCTGGCTTAGCAAGCAAATGGTCCGAATCGATGTTAACTGTTCGCAATGTGGCCCCCGCCCAGTTATCAAGGCCTAGCCCTTTAATGACGTTGTAGAATAATGAACGGGGGTAGAGCAAAGTACTGGTCTTATCGTAAATATCTTCAGATGACGCTACCGAAGGTTGCTACGATTCGATCAGTCACAAGTTGCCGGTCATAGGTCTTGTTGGCGGCTGGACCACCGATAGTCCCTACCAGGACTTAAATCACGGTACCATGGGAGTCAGGAGCCCCCGGATCTCGGTTCGGGCCTGACTTGTTAGAGGTAAGCACCCTTGTGGGAGCGTAATGGTGGCTGTGGTTTAAACCCAAAATCGCGGGAAGGGTTTCGGTCCAATGTAGAGTTGCAATAAGTACTTTGTACTGCGACCCTAAGAGCAGTAAGAGGTTTAGGTCGGCCTCGACTCTTACCAAGGGTGGAACTTGTGCCTGCAACACAGTTCCGAATTGGTATCAGTGGATTGACGGTGAGCGATGGCAAGGCGTATCCTTGCTCCCATGGATGTATGGGCATCCCGTAGGTTTAAGCCCACATGACAGGTACTTACGTTAAACACAAGAGACGTTCTGTTCGCAATGTTCGGACATCCAAAGCACTGGAGAATGCAATATAATCAATTTGGTTGATGGCTTGGTATTCAGGTCCCTTTTTGGATATCAAGTTGTGGAAACCATGTGTTGGCTATAATTCCATTACGTCCCGCTACAAAATCAATAAGCACGTGTCTGTTTTCGGAGGTGATGTAGTGGAGGCTATACTTTCCGAAAGTATTCCGAAAGATGTGCTCCTCGCCTAGCTTGGCATTAAAATCGTCAAGGACGATTTTGACCGCTTATTTAGAGCATTGAGAGTAGGTTTTGTCGAGGAGCTCCTAGAAGCAGTCTCTGGTAAGGTCCTCCTTCTCCTATATCGGGGCGTGGCCGTATATGAGGCCTGTTTGCGAATTAACCCTTTATGCGAATCATTCTCAATCACATAACCTGAAGTTCAAGATTTGTGCTCTAAGTTTTCATCTGGCGGGGAACCCACATCCGAATAAACACTGCGTCTGCTGTTCTTGTCGTGATGGTTGTCTATAATATTCTCCATAGTAGATATCACAGTTTTTCATCCTCTTTTTGTCTGATCCATCGCATCGTATGGATGGACTAGTTATTTGTGTGCACGCGGTCTGTCAACGCTCCGAACATTCCACGTGCAGATCCGAAGTTCGTTATCATTTAATCGTGTACTCGGCTCGTCAACAATGAATCCCTCATTATCTGACACTACCAGCTGGTTCGTCTCCTGCTCCTAAACACAGTAGTAGAAAAATCATAGTTATGCTAGATGCCAGTGCTTCAAACCATATTGGCTTGCAATAAGTGAAAATTGCAATCTAGAAGTTGTACTCATCCTTCTAGTGCGTACTAAATGAAGATGATCCGAATAAGTTGGACAAGTCTAACTGAAACGAATTGCAATGAGCCACGGTAATGTGCAGGCTTTATGGCACAAGTCCAGGTTCAATCTGAAACCACATTCATAGCTATCCCCAAATTTATTCAGAGCTGCTAACTTTAAATAATGTTCTATGGATTATCTGATTTAATAATAAAATTTCTTCAAACGAAAACTCAATTACAACTGAACAATGCAAATGTGTTTAAATTAAATTTTATTTCATTTACGAATTAAGACCACCTGCGCCGGACTTTACAAATTTCGTAGAAAAAATAATCCACGAAAGGAAAATTCAATTCAGCCAAGTACCTATTGAAAATACTATTGCAAGCAGTTTTCCATTAATAGGAAAACTAAAAAAAAAAAACCAAAACAACACAAACACAAAATTTTCTTTCTTACGTTAATTTCCAAACAAATCTCTACTCGCTACGCGCTGAGAACAAAACTTTTTCTCGTATCAAAATCTCTAAGCTTCTTTCTTCTTTTCGTCTGATTTACTGCACCTTACTGGCGATATGTGAAGTAGATTGTGTCTGTGGCGTGTTTTGTGAAGTTCCTGTTGCAGTGGGGGTACCGCCAGTATTACCAATACGTTTGGAGCGTTTCCCACCACGTGCATTCGATGTGGCAAAATCTCTTTTGTCCACACTCACCTCCAAAACTCCGTCCAAATTTTGCTTGAGATCGGCTGTTGGTGCTTGCATTTCCTTTGCTGCGGCCTGCACATTCGGATTCTGATTTTGTTGACCACGGGCCTGCATTTTATTTGGCTTTGGCCGATGCTGAACTGCTACAGAGTTAGTAATCGGTTTTAAGACATTACCAACTGCTTTGGTTCGACCCTCACGAAATACCATACGCTGACCCGGACGAATATATTCTGGGTGCTTTATGAAACGGAATTTCACATGAGCCTTATCACCGGTACGTAGGCATTCTTTAGACATTGTAACAATCGACGCTGTCTGACGGATACTTCCACAATGGACCATTGCCTGATAGCGTGATGATATCGTCGTAGGATGATGAAGAACTAAAATCTCACCTTCGAATTCCCAGCAAGCGTGTGGTTTCAATTCTGCGCTTACCATTACCATTCCCTTTCTTATTTGAGATCGCTTGATTTTCTTTAGCGAGAAACTGGCTGTCTGACCACCGCGAACTTCCTTAACATTCATACGCTTACGGTGGATACTCTTGATAGCTATCGGAATAAACTGACCAAGTGGATCTGGTCCCAGCATAAGGACGTCGTTTAGTTTTATCACTCCTTGTAGACAAGTTCCTGAGACTACCGTACCCACACCCGGTACAGAATATGTATCATCAATTTGGAATTCAGCTGGCTGATCATCCTGTCCAGCCATCCGTGTCGTAAGCAAATTCAAAAACATTTTGAGTAGATGAAGGTTTTCTCCTGTCACATTGGACACTTGGAAGATGGGGCATAGCCTTTCGGAAACGAAATTTGTTGCACTAAGGACCACTTCATCTGGGGTCTTTACCATAACTGGTACTTTTCGACAACCTTGAGACTTGAGGATCTTAAACAGAAGTTTTAAATTATCCTGCAGAACATTTGGTGGACACATGTCAATTTTGGTGACAACCACAAACACAGGAACAGAGAGAGCAAGTGCGAGGCCTAAATGTTCCTTTGTCATACCTACAATACCAGCATTGGCGCCAATCTATAAATGAACATACTCGTATGTTACATTTGTAAAAAAATATTAGAGAAATCAAGTGCTCACCATAAGCATTCCGAAATCCGGTGCATGTCCAGTCATACCAAAGACAGTTGTCTTCAAATAGCGCTCATGACCAGCTAAGTCTATGAATGTAATGACCTTGGCTGATTTCTCACATATCTTTACCCAGTCAAGAGTTCCATGATCTGGCTTGTTGACTACATTTCCTATGCTATCGAACCCTACATTATACAGCACTTTAAGAAAGTTTCTCTTTTGATTGAATATATTATGTCAACCCACCTAAGATATCATTACCAACGGAGCTTGTTCGTCCGCTTTCCATTTCGTGTTTGTGACGAAATAGCCTCTGTCTAGCATGTCCACGTCCATTATCCAACTCACCGTGTGTAAGAACTCCCAATAATGTGGATTTTCCTGCATCCACGTTACCAACTACCGCAACTCTAAACGAAATTTTCAAATCAAAATCAAATCGGTCATGCGAATTTAAATGAAGCTCTTACCGAATCTCCATAAAGTCCGATGTGTCGACCCTCTTTCTAATCAAATACTGTCCGGTAAGACCTTTTTCAACTTTTCTCTGCCGCAAGAGAACCATATCAGCGTCAATGGTGGTTGCTAACGATTGTAGTGTAGCAACTGAAGCGAAATATTCATCCTCATCAAGACCACTATCACTGCCATCTTCAAGAAGAAAAAAAGAAAAGAAAAATACTCGTATACAATTTAATTGTTTTAACTGAGAATGTGTGTAAACGGCAGCACTTACCTTCTCCAACCCCAATCTCATAAATAGTCTCGCCACGACTGTCCTGCGTGCGTTCCTCGAGACGTTTCTTTAACAGCTCAAATTGGTCTTCACTCGGGCTAACCAAAACCGTTTTCCCTCGTATAATGGAATAGTCCACTTTAGGGCTATGCAACATTTCATCAACCGCAATCAATGGCTTTTTTATGGGTGTCCCCGCGTTGTCCATTTCCAAATGATTTTCTTTTTTTTGTAAGTCTTCTTCAATTGAGAGTCCTTGTGTTTATTTTCGTTTGAAAAGCTTTTTATCGAAATTGTTCATTTCCTGTTTTGCCTCTGTAAAAAGGGGTAGGAATTTTTTTTTATTAGCACTGCATTTAACTTTGACAGAAAATATGTATCTGCGACGATGGGTCAAATGTAGAGATGATAGCTTGCGAGACAAAGTGTGACGGTTCGATTCCTTCGTTCGACAAATAGTGAAAGATTGCTTTTTTCCCCTTTTTTTATGTTCGATTAATTTTTTTTTTTAAAAACCTAACAGACAAATGAGAACGAAGCAATTCATTTGGTTGTGAGTAACGGATGGTGCTTCCAGAGACTTTATTAAGCCCCAAGGAAAAATCACCGAAATTCGTCTTCAATAAATCAATTGTAGCAGGCGCTGTGTGGCAGGTGGAACTGAAATTACATATCCTCCAAGCACAATCGTTTCCGACCTTCACAGAGAGCGAGCGTTGTCATTTTGTACAATCTGACGAGTTTGGCAGAGATACCAAGGCTAGACATGGTTTTGTGTAGCTCGTCTCTGTAGATGCTCCCATATGCGGACCTAAAATCGATAAAAAGGTAGTGCGTAGTGCAGTAGTCGGTCCTAACCGCACTATAGGGGCTAATCAGATTCACGCAAAACGGCAGATAAGAACCTAAATGGGATGCGAAGCCTCTATAATTGGCGCAGTTGAGAGAGTCTAAGTGCTAAGGTTCCATTCTCGAGCATGCTTTCTGCTGACCAAATCTTGGGAATGAGTTGTTGCATGTTCTCTACCAAGTCACTACCTGCTGCCTGAAATAGTTCGGCGGTTGGCTTGGATATTGCTAACCTCACTTCATTTTGGACAAGTCGATGGATCTCTTGATTTCCACCATCCAGGTTAAATTGTTCCTTCAGCTTAACAGCGGAATTTGATTCGTCCTCGCCGCTTAACATTCTGCAGGAGTGGTTTTGTGTAATCTTAGTATCGACTGTGATTCGCCAGAGTATGCCTGCGATTTCAGTTTCTGCTTCCCGACATAGTAGCCACCAAACACTAGTCTCGTCGAATCGGACTCGACTTGCCAAACTAATAAGCGCGAGTGTTGAGCAAAGGAATGTCCTGTCAGAAATAACTGAACCTCTCAAGGCAGACGTACGGCACATAGATTCGCTTGACTGAATCAATAATGGCGTTAACAATTAGCATAGCAGATTCCGTATACGAACTTTAACACTTTAACGTACAAAATGTATTCAAAAGGTTTCGAAGTTAACTGTTTTAAACAAAAAGAAAAAACGAGTTAGGACAATTTTTTTTTTACATAGTACCCTGTGCTCTCTATATAAATTTTTGACCGTTCGGAGAGCCTTTGGAAGCCCGTCGAGAAATCTTCTCCCGCAGCAGTCTCGTCACATTGAGCTTAATGGCCTCCACGCCATCAAAACACTCCCCTATCATGACGGAACGTCTCAGCCGCTAACATGTGCATATTGCCGCCATCAAGGAAGTGCGATGGCATAGGCCGAGCAAAAGGAGGATGAAAAACTGTAATATCTACTATTGCGATTGCTATAGTATAGAGAACAGAAACAGCGCTTATTCAGATGCAGATTTATCATAAGCGCCAGACTTAGGTAAGAAATCTTGAACGAGCGTCTTATGACATTCCGCATGAAGGCTAAATTCATTTACATAAGCCTAATTTGCGACCATCCCTCCACGGAAGACAAGGACGACGCTATCAAAGAATTTTCTGCGAGCGATTTTATATGAGCTCCTCGACAAGACATATTGGCAATATCCCTAAGTATGACGCCAGAATAGGAAAATAGGAAATCTTTGGTAGGACAGTTGGTAAGCATAGCCTACACGACATCACCTACGGCTTACTGATTTTGCGGCAGGAGGAAATGTAATTATGGCAAGCACACGTCTTCCTCATCTCAATATACAGGCAAGGGGACATGGCGGTCTCCGAATCATGAAACACTAAACAAAACCAATCATTTTGCGACCGATGTAAGGTATGCCTCCAGAATTCTAGACGTCCGAACCTTCCAGACAGTCAACATTGTCTCGGATCGTTGCTTTGTCAGAGCCAAGGTACTAATACGGATTTTCCAAGCGCCACAATAAAAAATAGCCACTGTGATATGATCTAACGCAGAAAAGCAGTTGCAGTCGCAAAAACCGGCAGAATCTTTTCCGAACGCGTTCCCCAAAATCTCTCAACAATTTCTATGCGGAAGAGCAGTAGCAACGTCGCCAACGTTCCATCAAAGACGCCCGATCACCGCCAAGAATCCCTTGGTTCGATTAAGAATGTCAGCTAGCACATGCAAGCCTACTAAGCGGCGTTGCATCGGAAGACGAGTGCAGCTCGTGGGCTCTACGAGCAAAAGAGATGAGAAGAAAAATTAAGAGCACGTCAAGCGCACGATCGATAATATTGAGATTTACTCCAGGCACAACGTACGAATGTTTTATCAATAGGCAAAAAAAAATGTCAAGGCAAGAGCCGTACAAAAACCTGAAGAGATGAAGAAGGAAACCATGTAGCAGAGTCACAGTCGGTGCGGAAAATATGGAAAAACTTTTTCTGCAGACATTCGACCTAGACGACGATGTTAAAACCGGTTTTAAACAAGGTGACGCGCTGTCTTCTTTAACATCAAACTTGCAGGAATTTTGGGAAACTCACAAGTCTGTTCAAATACTAACGTACGACAATGGAATTGACATAATTGTCAGAACTTAGAGAGATGTCACCGTTACGTTCGCTATTATTGAAACCAAATATATACTCCGACCCGCAGTCTTAGAGTCTAGCCCCGACGGACGGTGCTGCAGAGGACGTGGAAAGAGACTTCAGTTAACTTGGAGTACAGTGCTAGAGGCAGCTGACGATAGCTCGTGCTAGCTGTTGATGGAGATCCAGGTTCACCCCGGATTGTAGCGCAAACCTAAGTTAGTACTTGTAAATAAGCTTCACATGCAGACTCTCACATTCTCCACTTGTACTAAACCAAACTGCATTCTGATGCAATACCAAACACAACTTTTATTTATTCCACAAACATTGCAAAGTCAGCGGCACCATTAATTTTTCATTTACTGCTTAAATTAATCATAAAACCGCAAATTTTGAAAACCATTATCCATTCCGCTTCCTGGTAAATTACCGCGAATAACACGCTCAAAAAGCAACAAAACTTGCCACACTATAGATAAAGATATCGCGTTTGTTATATCCAAATAGATATTTAGGGAATCCTGAATTAAGAATTGTATTATTGTAGTTGGAAAAATTAGCAAAGTCCGATCACTGAAGACAATCCTTTCTTCAAACTATTTTGAATTATTTCGTCTTCAATATTCACTTGGCCAATCAGATTTACTGGCTTACCATTTAAGTCGGTGATCGGCCACGATACCAATTATAGAAATATTTAACAGAACCACCACGTATTGCGTACATCGAGCTTCACTACCACTCACTGTCGACTGAACATTGGGTCAAACTTTGATTTCTAATTTATAGTCAGCGGATTTGTAATAGTGATGAAATAAACGCCACCCTTTTGAATGATGAAATTATGCATCTTTCTTGTTAAATTAAAATTCTTAAAAAAAAACAAAAAAAACCCACACATACCAGGCCTACGAAATCCACAATTCCAATCAGCGACGTCACGAATTCGCCAAGAGTTATCTCTTAAGTAACAAATTTCATAATTTTTCGACTGCCAACACAAATTCATTGTACATGATAGAAATTGGCCACCGCATCTTAGAGAACAAGAGGTAAACAAAAATTTACAATTGTTATTGTAAATATGCGGGCAAACTTAATTTGATAAAAATTGATAAAAACGTAAATAATAACAGAAAGCAACCACGTCCACAAATCAAATACAAAGGCAAACAACAAAATTCACTTTCGTTTCGATGAAGAAACAATTTGCAAATATTTTCATTTGTTGATCGCTTAGATGGCAAAGTGAAAGCAATTTTCTGACGATTTTCTTGAATTCTCATTGTGGATACCATTGCAGCCCTATTAGACAAAGAAAAAGGGAAAAGAGAAAGGATTCGCCGCCCCCCTTGGTTTTATGCACTTTTTTTCTTTTAGGGATAGCACTGTGTTATAGGAAGTGAAATTTTGGAATTTCTTTTAACTTACGGGGAAAATCGTATTTTAAACTGCACTGACAATGTTCTATAGTGTTTTTCCTGATTCTATTTATTGAAATTATTTCAAAACAAAAATAGATTTTTCAACAAGAGGACAGAAAGTGTTTTTTTTTAGTTTGACGCGTTTGTTTAGCGTTTCGCACACGTCAAACGATGTTGGAAGTAGCTGTCAGTATTCGTGTTTTTCACTCTGATAAGATGGGAAATTTTGTGTAAGAGGACTTTTATGTGCTCAGACGTGTTCGATAAGAGATTGCTGATTTTCTTTTAATTATAAATTTTATTTTTAAGTCAAAGAAAATATTGGTTTTTGGAAAAAGTTAATTTAGGTTGAGTACAAAGGTTTGATGAAGAACTTCTGTGGTTGTCTGTTTAAAAGCTATATAAAGTAGTTTTCACAGACTTGCCTTGAACCCAACTTGATCCCATTGAGAACTAGTCTGTTGTACTCATTGTATATTCCTTTTACTGAATTTCTTTAAAAAAAAACCCGTTCTCTGAGCCCTGACTAGCAAGTTCATCGGCGATTGCTTGAAAATCGTTAGAAGGCTCAGGTAGGCTTTAAGCGCATCTCGGCTGTCACTACAGTTGCATATGCTTCGCGCCTTCTACCGATGCTTTATAACATAGTTCGTTGCTATCAGGATTGCATATATATCCTCTTGCAAGACACCAGCATGGAGCCATCTGTAAAGACCCGACATTCTTTTCCTTCCTCAGATTCTACCCCAAATCATTCCTATGCATACTGAACGTCGATTTTGTATATTTTATACAACAGGAGTTCTGGTGTCATTGGATCAGACATATCGATACGGCCAAAGTTAAAAGACAGTCGGCGCACTATGTCGTTAGGACTCCAGTGTGAAATTTATCAGTGCATCTAGAACATACTTAGGCGTGCTAAGGAAAGTCTCTATAAAGCCGAGACAGACTTTTCTTTGGAGTCCACTAGACAACAAACGCATAGGATAAAAGTGATCTTATCATAGCTGCGTAGCTGTATGGATCCAGAGGACCTTCGAAGACCCAAAAGGCACAACGCCTTGAAATTGTTGGTCCTTTTTTCCAAAGAAGTTTATTACGCAGAAGTTTGTTACCAAGAATGACACCCAAATACTTAGCTTCGTTGGAAAATTGTATTGCGATGCCATTAAAACCAATCAGTTTCCCTTTGTCCTAAAAAGAAAAACCTGCGTTTTAGAGGATTGACTGGAAACTCATTTTTAATGCAAAAATCTTCAATCACGTCTAGGGCTGCCCACGCTTTAGAGCAGAGAGTCGCTAGACACAATCCATCATCCGCATATGCTTGAGCATAGGCGTCATAACTATTGAAAGCGTGTCAAGGAAAGAAATGCTTTTCATCGGAGCAGATTAACAGCGTCATGTCGGAAAATCAAACTGCGAATACGAGAACTGCTATGGAGAAAAAATGTTTCCAAACGAATTGCAGCGGTGGACATCAAGCGTACATAGATTATAATATATGCTGGAATAACGCGAAACTATGAGTAAAAGATTTTAGAGCGATCTTGGATGAATCACTGGTGAGTCAGCACCAACGTTTGTTTGCAGAATTTTTCAAGAGGAAAGCAGACAAATACCAACGAAACACGACATGAGGCGAGACTTAAGTAAAACAAACCGCCGGCTCTGGACTTTAAATTTGCGAAACGGCTCCAAAATGCCATAAACCAAGAAAAAGGACTATCGCATTAGGTATTTGGAATAACTTCAAAGAAAAATATAAGAGTAGTGAGGAAATTCTGACAACTGCTGTGAAATGGAAAAACGAAAAAAAAAACGAAACCGATAAAGTGCGTTTTGAGTTAGGCTATAAACTTTGCAAAAAAGGGGTGAAGAGAGCGGTAGCTAGAGCACGTGTGATAGCAGAGAGAAGTATTGTATCGGGAATTAGAAGAGGTACCTTCACCAAATTTAATCAAGGGGCAGTCAGTAGAAGGAGTCCAATATCGAAACAACGAAATAAAGCTTGAAAAAGATTTAGTTGCTGAAATACATTGAAGACGAGCAGTTAACATACACCTGTTAACTGAGAACAACGAAATTTGCAATAAATGGAAAGAGTACTTTAGCGCGTTACTTAATGTAGAAAGTCTGCGCAGTACCATTCCCTGGGCTGTTGCGCTCGAAGGGAAAACAGCAAATTTTATGGAAGCCGAAGTTAGCGTCCAATCGGGCCGGATAACATACGCTTTCGAAGTGTATGCGACAATCGGAAAACTGGTTTTAAATCGCTCCCAATTTTATTCAATAAAATGATGGGAGGCCGCGAATCAGCAACCAGTGGATGAAGAGCATATCGGCGACCTCAGCTATTCGCCTGCTGAAAATATCAAGGGGTGTCAAGTGAAACAGAATATCCAGTGCCGCGGAAGGAGTAGAGCGTAGGCTCAGCTTATACATAGACATGCTGTTCTTTGGACTCTGCTTAGTTTGTTGCAGTTGACTGTATTGTCTAACGCCATCAACAAGACATTAACCCCGTAGATGAATATCGGTCTTATGACCGCTGAAGGCCCCATTTGTTCTCAATGGCTTTTTTGCAAGAGAATAAAGCTACTGTAGCTTTCTTGACTCTTTCTTGAATGTTAAGTTTCCTGTTTAGTTTCCTGTCAAAAATGAGATCCAGACATCTTGCTGTATCGGAAAAAACTAAGCTGGTACCGTTTATTGAGGGAGGGCCTATGACTGGAATCTTGTGTTGCCAGGAAAAGAAGACAAGATCAGTTTTATGGGGGTTAACTCCCAATCCACAGCGATCTGCCCAATGGGTTAATCTGTTAAGGTTTAGCTGAAGGATTTCTTTAATGGTATTAAGATGCTTACCTGAGACGTCATCGGCATAGGAAATCACACTTCTACCATCCGCTTCCAGGTATATTAGCAGTTCATTAACCACTAAGTTTCAGAGAAGGGGAGAAAGAGCATGATCAACTCCCCTAGTGAGTCGTCTACCTGCAGAGTTGAGAGCGCAGTTGTCATTGCAGATGTGTTAACGTTGTTAAAAGCACCCTATATGTCCAGGAAAGCTACCATTGTGAACTCTCTATATTGTAGGGACTGTTAGAAATGGCTAGTCAATGAATGCAGGGCTGTTTGCACCGCCCTTCTTTTACAGTAGGCATATTGAGCCGTTGATAGAAGTCTTGGATCAAATTTAACTCGTATATGGATATCAATCAGTCGTTCTAGAGTTTGGAGAAGGAAAGATGATAGACTTATAGGTCTGAGGTCCTTTGGGATAACATGAGAACATTTTCCGGCTTTGGGAATGAAAACTACATTGTCTTCTCTCCATTGCGGCCTTTTCTTACCTCTAGGTTAAATAAGACGACAGGAAGCAGCCAAGTCCTGATTGAGAGCCAGATTGAATTCCTTGACTTTCAATTCAAGCTCGTTGGTGTCATGTGGGGGACTTGAGAGTTCAGAGGATAGTGTTTCTGAGAGTATTCCTCTGTATTTTGGCCAATCAGTTTTCCGACAATTCCGGAATACTGGTTGGCTGGGAGGAGCATTATTAAGGCTGAATTGGATGTATCTGTGGTCTGAAAATTTGTGTTCAGACGATACTACCCAGTTCGCTAGGATTTGAGTGATGTTATCGGAGAAAAGAGTACTGTCAGTTTCTTGTTATAAAAGTGGGCTCATTTCCAATGTTACAAACAATGTGGTTTGTACTTATAATATAATGGGTGGCCTCGGCTCAAGTGGTAGTGGACTGGCTTCCAAATCGGAAGGTTTGGTGTTTGATAAATCCCAACCTCGCCCGAAAGGCATTCATTTTTTCAGTTAACGAAAACCAAGTAAGATGAGTAGTTGACTAGAAATCAACAACAAGCCAACTTCCACTAAGAATTTAGTCTCCCTATTAAATGTTGGATGCCACCCATGGAGCGAAATAACCACTGAGCTCAAACATCTTTCTTTCTCTCTCTATCTCAATTTCCAAAAAACTTAACACGTGCTCAGGCACTTAAAGTGTATTCATACCCACTTGAGTGTTAAGTTCTTTTAAAACAAAAAAAAAGTGACTCACCTCTATCGTTTATGTCGGTATTGCCCCATACCATAGACTAACTATAGTTAGTCTATGCCCCATACCGTGTGATGAGCATTGGCGTCGCACGCGATGATGAGGCCAATTTTTAGCCTTGGCAGTTGGTGGCAGTCTCCAGTCTGGCAACGGTTAAGTCGGGGTCGCTGAGGTTAGGAGGTAAAAATTCATTAAGGCTACGTTTCATTAATATACAAGTTCTAATCTTACCTTTGTCCCTTATATAGAGCGGAGCGTATACAGGTGTTCCAAGTGCACGAACCACTCCTTCTACGATCCATGGTTCCTGGATAGGGATGATGTCTTCTACGTTTTTTGAAAGACGCAGAATAAGTGCGGTCCAAGCATTTTTTAAGTTATGGAGATTAATCTGGAGAAACGGTGCTGTTCGAGTCCTCCGATTCTGAACATGTCTCCATGAGCTCGTCTCCTCTTTTTAGTTCATTATAGACGGATAAATCTGGAAGTTTTGCACCAAAATCTCTCCTAATCCACGTATGGCTTTGATCTTTGATCGGCACATGCAATAAGTTTGACGTGGCATTGGTGCCAGCCAGAGTCGCTTGTGATAGGAGGTGGTTCGGAGTTTTCCCGCATGATGGCCAAGAAGTTGCCCGAAAGCTTTAACTTGACCAACTGCCACCGTTCAGGTGCTATCGATCCGTCGGTGTCGGTTTTGTCAATTAAGGCGAACATTATTGCATCTTTTATGACTTCGCTAAAAGACCTCAAAGACGTGCTGTTGGAAGGCCCAGGAGTTATGTCGTTATTAGTTTTGGGCCTCTTGGGACACGGTTTCCCCCAACGACCTCTGGTGCTTGGGTGAGTCTTTTAGCGTTTTGGGCCCCTTGGGTAATCCGTCCATCATTCGTACTCACAATATCAAATGTTCAAAGAGCAAACTATGTATATCTCGGAAGAGATGCATTTCCGATCCCCTTCCACAAACATACGATTTTTTTCAAAGTATGTCAAGAAATCTCCCCTTAAAGTCTTCAACACATTATCCGGAACACCCTGTATCTTATCCTTAAACCGTTTCTAAAACTATTTTTATATTTTAACTTAATTTTCTATTCAAATCTCACTTATTTTTGGGAAGATAAAATTAAAAAAATGTTCCAATTCGAAATAAGTATAAATCCCATCACAGGTTCAAATAAAAAAAGGAGTTTGACAGTTTTCCAAATTTGCTAGAACAGATTTCTTGGACTTAAATGGTTAAAAGCGGGGAAATGAATTTCTCTCTCATGTCGCTTTTTCTGCGAAAAACTACGAAAATGTAAACTAGATGTCTGTTTTCGTGCAATCGAAGTTCGATTGTGTATTGCATAGTGTACAGACGTGTTTGTCAGATAACGATTTAACGATCTTTTAACGATCTTCTAAGTACAAATTTGCTTTAAGTTTTTTGTGTTTTTTTTTCTTTTCCTATTTATGTTTTTCTCTGTTTTTTTTTATTGAATTTAATTCCATTATTTTAAATTAAAGTGACAATTTATGTGAATAAATGTTCGTTAGAGTCAATTAATAGGATAATTATTGTTAAAAGTGTGCAGCGCATACCGTCGTAGGGACCGCATTCTCTGCATGCCTCTAAATGAAGGCCAAGGATTATTTTAAACCGAAAAATAAACCTTCCTCATCCCACCACGCAGTAACCAGAAAAACCTGGAAGCTGCATAACAACTTTTGAAGCTGCATCAGCTTAACGACTATGTAAATTTTCACAACACAGAAACATTTTCAGTGAAAACCGTAACACCTAAAGTTTAAATTGACAATATGGATATATCACCACCAAATGAATGGCGCACACCAAGCAAAAGGCATAGGGCTGGAGCCGTATTGACTAACACCACAAAGGAGCATATTACATCACTCCATGGTAACCAATTTGTCCTACTACAGGATATCAGCATTCGGAGTGTAGGGATATTACCTCGTGAACCTGATTCTCTACACCCATCATCAAAGAGTAATCACCACAATCCAATCCCTACTCAACAAGGATCTCTACAGCATAAAGCAGATACTACCAACAAGTCATCAACCATCATACCTCCAAAGGAATCAAATTTAAACCAAGTCCAAAAACTGGCTAAGGGTAAGTTTTGTCCTCCAATTATCATGTAAAATATTGATATCCGTAAACTTACGCGTGACCTTCGAGCTAAAAATATTGAATCTAAAGTGGGGAACCGAGGCAGTAGTAGTATAATTCACGTCAGGGACCGGGACCGGGACGTACCGGGACCGGGAGTGTTGAAGATCTGTATTGCATAGTTGACCAATCTTCTAGTCAATTCAGATCTAAATTTATGCAGTACGACAAGCAGTGGGCCAAAACTGCAGAACTTTCTAAATGTGATAGTGAACATAAAACGAGTATCGAGTTGAAAAGTGCTATTCAAGCGGCTTCTAATTCACATTTATCAACCCTAAATGAATTAAAGGCATCTCTTTGCTCCCTATGCTCTGACCTTGATATTTTTTTCCAAGCTCCGTCCATAAGAACAACACCTTCTCCTAACAGAAGTGATCCACGGCTTACAACAATGATGTGTAAAATCGACGAAATAAGTAACGATTCATTACAGTCTCGTTTATTACTAAGCAGCATTGTTGATGAAATCAGGATCACTTTCGGTAAGATTGAGGAATTTACTTCACACATCCAGCCTCAATCAAGCATGGCCTACAACACTTCTCTACTTGCTGAGATGCTTGAAAACGCCGTCGTAACACCTTCCTCTCCATTGCATTCGGCTCCTGAACTTGAAGTTACACCCCTCCGATTCTTACTGCATATCACGCACTACCAGCATCTCATGCACTTCCAGCATCTCAAACACCTCCAGCGTCTCTAGCACTTCCTGCATCTCAAGCACTTCCAGCATCTCCTGAACCTTCAATTACACGCTTTGGAGTTTCCTGGACCGTATCTGAATGGAATAGTCGATTTAAAAAGCTAAGTGAGAACAATACGGAGGAAACAACTACTTTCTCTATTAAAGTTGCATCCGCACATGCAAACCCGACCTGGCTGATCAATTACTTTAAGCAGCATTTTAAAATTAATGTCAGAAACTGCAAACAAAAGTCGGCCGGTAAACTCTCAAAGTTTAAGCTATTCAATGTTGATATTCCTTCAAAATATGAATGGCTTTTCCAGAACTCCACATCCGAATCATTTAAGCTAGATAAATTAACAATGAGGAAAATCAACCGTAAAAAGTAATCTACCGAAAGTCTACAACGGACAAGATGAACGCAAAGGAGATTAATTTTAAGACTAAATCTAAGTCTAGTGTTAAGCCAACCTCCAGCCTCAGAACCAAACCAGCATACATAATTTTGACCCAAATTGGAGTCTTAAAGTAGGAACATTCCCCTCCTTTTCCCAAGCGATTCGTTCCACATCTCCTTTCCCTTCCTCCAATAATTCTAAGCTAAATAATTCATCGCACAAACGGGTATCTTTTGTTCTCCCATCCAAGCCCGGTGCCAAAGAAAGCAAAACTGACTCTACTAACTCGGCTTCTAATAAGTCCACCTAACCTACTTTCGTTTACTCCCACACCCTCAATCCGTCCCCTCCGTCTAAATCAGATACAAACCCTACAACTTTTATAGACCCTATGCTCTGACCGAAGATCAAGATAACCAAGCAGCGGCGCGATGATGGCCGTTACATTCAATCCCGGCTTAGAGATCGTAGAATTTACAAAAACGTTCGCCTTTATCTAGCTTATCTAGCTCCATCTATTTGCATTGATGGTACAACCAAGCAAATATTATGGTTTCCATTCAGCAAGAAGGACTTCCTACAAACCCAAAAGACCTACGTCAGATTTTCATACGGTTTCACGAAGCCTTTAATATCACGCCTACCGACGTTGCAAACGACCTCTCCTCTTATGCCACCCATGTCAGCTCAAAGCGACTCTGGCACCTTCAAAGAACGCGTTCTAGTTTTAAGAACTATTTTCGCTCCTAACCAACCTCTACCTCTATTTGCACTCCCTGATTTCCTCAGCATTTACTATCAAAATGTTAGAAGACTTCGCACAAAAACATCTGAAGTCTATATTACTTCGCAAAAACTGCCGTACGATATCTTCGCTCTTACTGAGACCAACCTTTCCTCTAATTTTAAGAATAGCGAGTTATTTACCCATGATTATGATGTCCACCGAAACGATGGCCTTATGAATAACGACGAATCAACTGGCCGCGGAGTACTTTTGGCTGTACCTACTCGCCTTAATTCTAAATTATTTAAGCAACTATCTACAGTTTGCTTTGAATTTGTCTGCGTAAGAATTCCTATTTCTAAGAGCAATCTCTTTATTTTCTGTTGCTACATTCGCCCATCGCAACCAACCTGCAGCTACCAACTAGCTATTGACGAATTCGATGCCCTGTTTGCCATAGCTGACGCAAATGACACTGTTGTCGTTATGGGTGACTTTAACTTACCACGACTCAAATGGATATGACTGTCTCGTGGACTCCACTACTCCGTAGTGGCATAACCAACTACCTTGGTAGACAACCTGATCTTATCTTCTCCACTGATGTAGATAACAGCATAGTGTCAGCCAGCAAGCACCTCCTTACCACTCTAGATTCTCACCACCCGCCTCTTTCTATGACGTTTTCGTCCAACGTTTCAAAACCTTTTTGCTTTGAACACGTCTACAAGTTTAATTTTCGAAGAGCCAACTTTTCTAAATTAAACAATTTTCTTTCTAAAGCTAATTTCAATTTTCTCTTCAACTCTAGTATTCCCGTTTATGATGCACTTACCCCTTTTTACAATATCATCTTCGATTGCTTTTCCCAGTCTGTTCCTTTTGTACCGCAAAAAAATCATCGTTATCCCCACCTTGGTATAACAAGGAACTCCGGTCAATACGAAATAATAGAAATAAACTTTGGCACACCTATCTTCGTACACGTTCTGATGCGGATTTTAATAAATACCACCTTGCTTATACCCAATTTTCAGATCTATGTGAATCACTGTATTCCAATTATTTAAGCTGAATGCATAATAGTCTTATTTCTGATCCCAAACGCTTTTTTCAGTTTATCAACTCTAAAAAAAAGTCGGACAGTTATGCCTCCACCATGAAGTTCAACAATTCATCGTCTGATGATCCGCAAAGAAGAGCAAACTTCTTTGCCGAATTCTTTAGCCAATCGTTTGCCTGCCACATCCAAAACACCGATCTATCTTATTTCTCATACTTGAACAGCTGTCCACAAACATCCTTTACTTCGGTGGATATCTCAATGGCATTAGTAGATGAAAAGATAGGTAATCTAAAAAGTGAATGTTCCGCTGGCCCTGATGGTGTACCCCCCATAGTTCTAAAAAAGTGCGCCGCCTACTTGGTAAAACCTCTCACTGCCTTGTTCAGACTTTCCTTATCTCAATGCGCCTTTCCCCATTCCTGGAAAAGTTCATATATAATTCCTCTGCATAAAAAAGGCCATAAAGATGAAATCTTAAATTGCAGACCTAATGCGAAGCTCTCCACAATACCCAAGCTCTTTGAGAGCATTATTTATGATGCTATGTCTTTTTATTGTAAACCAGTGATTTCAAGAAACCAACATGGATTTCTTAAGGGCAGGTCCACTACCACTAATCTCATTGAATTTGTATCAAGTACTCTATGTGCATTAGAAGATGGCAAAGAAGTATATGTAATAACCACCGACTTCAGCAAAGCTTTCGATAAAGTCTCTCATAAAGTAATTCTTTTAAAACTTTGCGCCCTTGGATTTCGATCAGATCGTTACGTGGATTTCCTCATACTTAAATGATAGACACTACAGTGTCCTGTTTAGGTCTACATTATCTAAACCTTTCAAAGCCACCTCGGGTGTTCCCTAAGGAAGTCATCTTGGTCCCCTGTTATTTATATTAACAATTAATGATGTTGATACCATCGTTAACAATTCTTTTATCTCCATCTATGCTGACGACATCAAAATCTTCCGTCACATATTGTCTCCCTCTGACTGTTCTCTGTTGCAAGATGATTGGTGTCTTCATAATTTTCTTGAGTTAAATGTTAACAAATGTCAAGCTTTAACTTTCACTAAAAAACGTCATACAACTCCTTCTCGTGCATATTTCATCAATAACGAGCTTGTTCCTAATGTGACCGAAATGCGCGATTTAGGTATTATCTATGATAGCGAACTGAACTTTCGCTCTCACATAAATAGCATTATTAGTAAAGCCAATTTAACTCTTGGCTACATTAAGCGCTGGTCTAAGGAATTTGACGACCCATATGTGGCTAAAGCACTCTACACCACATCTGTTCGGCCCCTCCTCGAGTATGCAAGTACAGTCTAGTCACCATATTATTCTGCGCAAATTGCACGTATTGAATCGGTACAGCGTAGGTTCCTTCGGTTCGCATTACGGGGACTTCCTTGGTCTGACCCATTCAATTTACCCCCCTATCATAATCGACTGAAACTTATTAACTTACAACCCCTCATTACACGATGAGAAGTTTGTGATATAGTTTTTGTCCATCAGCTCTTAAATGGTAACATTGACTCTGAGGCTCTCCTCGAACGCATCTCCTTAAATGTTAATCCACGTAATCTAAGAACTGTACCTCTCTTCCGAGTTAATTCCCACCGAACTAATTACGGATACCATGAACCGTTATTTCGAATGCTTCGCGAAGCGAACAAATTCCAGTCAATCTTTGACTATCACCTGAACAAACACTCCCTTAAGATTGCCCTTTATTCCCCTCGCTTTTAGCCCCAACTCCACAGCTCTAACAATTAAATTTTTATTAGTTTTATATGTATAGTATTTAAGTTCAATGCTTGTATTAAGCACAATAAAGCTGTCCGGGGTTGACCCGGGCCTAAATTAAATTAAATCACAAATAATTTGGGAGAAACCCAAAAGTAACAATGGAGCTCTACAGTGTAGACGCTGCCAAAAATTGGGACACCTGGCCAAAAACTGTGCCAATAATTACAAGTGTGTTAAATGTAATAACTCACATGAGTCCGGATGCTACTCCAACAGCAAGGGAGAAGGTTCAAAGCCAACCTGTGTCAACTGCAGGGGAGATCACACTGCTAACTATAGGGGCTGTACAGCCTTCAAAGAGTACGAACTCCAAAATAGGAAAACCTTCCGAAAAGCCCGAGATAAGAGGGAAAAGACTAAGGACTTAAAAAATCTTATCCATGCTTCTTCTCTCACCTCACCAAAAATCTCCTATGCTAGTCTCTTCCACAGATCTACGAATCCCCATTGTGATTTTAACCCCCTTCACAAAACGAGCAATAACTCTCTGAACAAGTTTTTTTTGAATTATCCAAAGACCTTTTCGGGATGGAAATAAATGCCCTCCTGAAGAAAATTGATAATTTCATGGAAAATCTAAACAATTTTGACTTTGTCTTCGAAAAGAGATTAGCCTACCTCTACCTTGTCAATCAAATCATGTTAAGTCAGAATTAATCATGACTATAAAATTCCTGTCTTTCAATATCTCGTCATTGATAGAGCACAGCCGAAGAATTGAATTACAGAAAATTCTGCTATCAAATAATATTGCAATTGCATTCATCCAGAACGGTGTCGCCCCAGCAAGTTGTCGCTATAGCCATAAAACCTATTTCCTTCCATCCTTCTCAGCATCAGAATCCAAAATAACAATTTCCAAAAAAAAACCTCACCATTGCTTTTATATAACATACCTACTAACTTAAAAAATTAAATGAATTAGTCAACTCTTTTGATGGTGCCATCCGCGGGGGAGACCTAAATGTCAGAAGCCCCAATTGGGGAGACACTAAGTATAACATTAATGGCTGCAGTCTCAAAAACTGGCTTGAAAACCATAATCCAATTCTGAGTAATCTAACTACATCCTAACTCACCTTCCCAAAAAGGTCCTCTTTTCTTGATCACTTCCTAGTATCCAATCACTTTGTAAATCATTTCAATCAAAATTATACCATAACACCTCTCTCTCATCACACCTACCAGTCATTTAAAGATACCAACTGTGATAACTTCAACGAAAATCTTGATTTCATTCTCAGACAAAGCTCTTCTCCCGAGCACAACTTATCTTACTCAGAAATTGACAGATACTCGTACATTGAAATCTTTTCCGATTCTCTTAACCAAACTATAGCGATCTACACCTCCAGAGAAATACCCTCCCGTAAAAAATATTAAAACCTCCCGGATGATATAAAAACTCTTATTTAAAGTAAAACATCTTTGGCAATAGCAGTTGAAAAAAATATTTCACAGCTCTCTTAATAGAGTAAACGATTGTTACCTAGAACTACCATCAAGGATCTCGCTGCTTAAAAAAATAATAAAAGACAAGGTCAGGATCTGAATTTCCAAAATTACCCCTAACCCGGGGGCATTTAAGGAAGTTTTTAGAATTATAGGAAAGAAAAAGAGATTCCATTGTGAAAAAGTGACAGTGAACAACGAGACTTTTACTAATGAAAATTGTATAGTTTCTGCGTTTGAAAATTATTTTAAAGAGCTTTATAAAAACAAAATCCCAGACTTTAACCCCAGAGTCACAAACAATACCACACACCAAGTTCAACAAATTAGATTTTCCAAACCTACTAACATCCTCAATTTTGAAATAGGCAACTATGCCGTCTCACCGGCTGTCCCTTTCTTCACTCACACCGAGGAAGTGCAAACACTTCTAAACCAATTAAACTCTAAGAAGTCAGCTGGCCCGGACCGCATCACCAATTTTGTTCTGAAAAAAATATCATCTAGGGCGGTAAACTTATATAGGATATATAGGATACCTCCCGACTGCGTGGAAGATAGGAAAAATTATTCCTATGCAAAAAAAGCAAAACAACCATGAAATAAGTACATAATTTTAGACCGATATCTCTCCTTTCAAACTCTGGAAAACCCCTTGAAAGAATTATTCTCCACAATATGTTCTGCCCTGAGGATAACCTCATCAGGCAAAAAAAATGCACCATTGCCTGTGCACTAGACGTCGAAAAAGCTTTCGAGAGCGTCTGGAGAGACGGGCTCCTTTTTAAAATATCGCAGCTAAACTTTCCTTAACATATTATTTATCTTCTTTGTAGCTTTCTTACCAATAGATCCTTCTTCGTTAAAATCCAAGGCACTAAATCCCATATCAGTGTCTATGACAGAGGCGTCCCACAGGGCTCTATCCTTGACCCGTCTCTCTATAATATAATCCTTTTCGACTTCCCACTCTCTCAATAATAATAGCCTGTTTACAACAGGGTAACTTTATGCCGACGACACCATTTTCTACGCCAGCGACTCCTTCCCCATCGCCGCTTGCCGTTCCCTATAAAACCATCGAACGATTACTATAAAACTTGGTGCATTAGCATTAATAAATCTAAATCTGAACTGATTTATTTCAGCGGTAAAGGAGCTGAAGGCGCGGTTAGAGAAAGCAGAGACCTAGCATTACGATTAGACGGCTGCATAATACAGAATAAAACTAGGATTAAATACTCGTATCTGGGTGTGCAGTTCAATCACCTTTTTAAATTTAATAAGCATGCCAAAGCCACTCTTGGAAAGGCTCGAAAAGTATTCAACTTACTCATGCCCTTACTAAAGAATAGCTTCTTACACAAAAGAACTAAACTCCTTCTATACAAAACACTCGTCCGACCCTTAATGACCTACGCATTCCCGATATGGTTCAATATCTCGCCTTCCATAGCTAGGGACTTTGAGGTTCTTGAAAGAAATATTCTTCGACTTTGTTCTGGTAAAAACTTCACATCAAGAAATAAAAGGCACTCCAACTTATTAATTTACAATGAAACTAATGTCACGTCGTTTATTAATTACGTTGTTCAACTCATGATAAAATTCTCCACCAATCTTAATAACGTTGACAACGACGTCATACGGGAAATTCACCTCTCCCAAGGCCACACTAACTGGCAAACGAAATCTATCCTTCAACAGTAAGCGTCACATCCTTGGAACTCGAAACTAGGCTAACTGACTAATATACCTTATTGCTGCTATTCTTACCACTTCTATTCGTTACCACTTCTCACATCATCATAAAATGCTAAATAGTTATAAAATAATTGACATGATAGAGAGTACAAAACTTTCCTTCTTTTTACTAATTAATTTCATTCTTACAATACAGCACAATTCGTCCTCAGTTTCACTATCCTAACTTACACGTAAAATTGTGCTGATCTCGAATTGCTTTATCATTAATATGTAATCAATATAAATTTTATTTATTAACTGATTCGTTCCGTTTTCTGGAATATTTTGCTTTGTTTATGCTTACAAAAAATAAATAAATAACCTCTGTGATATATGCATACATACTCGTATAACAAGCCTGATGTTAAGTTCATAGATTTCGTGACACTTGGTTGAGGATGAGCAATAGCATACTGATATGCAATTGTTCTCTCTTACTCTTGTGTCCCTTTTAGATTTAAGTAGTAGTCTTAAGATATTTATTTAGATTAAGTGACAGATGTCAAATGTAACGGCAATATAGTGCTCCGTGAGGAAGAGCAGTTCATCCATGTTATCCAGCCGTCTGGCATTTAGTAGTATAATGTAATAGAGCAAGCACGCTATACTTACAGCCGCTTTATATTAGAGCGAAACAGAATTTGTAAACCTTTATTTATGTTTTTTTATATTAAGTCTCAATAAAGTACTTGAATACTTGAATAGTGCTCCGTGAGCAAGAGCAGTTCATCCATGTTATCCAGCCGTGTGACATTTAGTAGTATATATGTATAATGTAATAGAGGAAGCAGGCCATGCTTACAGCCGCTATGTATTCGAACGAAACAGAATTTGTTTAGCCTGTATTTATGTTTCGGAAAAAAATTGTATAAAATTGAGTTATGCAGTTTATCTACGACAGCTCATAATAAATTGTCGCGTTTGGGTTTGTTCATTTGCTGCCGGAGGGTGTTATCTTCGCTGGAATTTGCTTTCTTCCAGAATTTGCAGATTATTTGTTGTCATTAATCGCTTTGCTGACTTCTAATTAATTGGTATGTTTATGTACCTAACTTTGTATATTATATTTGAGAAAAAACGATTTTTCTAAATTCGTGTTAATTGTATGTTATCGCAAATCATTTGGAAATTTATTTAACAGTATCTTAAGGAATTGCATTTTTTTTACTTTAAATTTTATATGACAAAGAGTTAAAAAGATACCTTGTAACGGTATCTGCATTAGAAAATATATGTACATACATACATACATTTGGTCAGCTTCAGTAGGATTGAAAATAGAGATTGCGATGACACCGTCAATGGGTCGTTACTCGTTGCCAATGAATCACTAAAGTTCCGTATTAAATGCATTTTCTGATTCTGGTATTGCAAATCTAGATTATATACATATATGTATATCGGAATGCACTAACACGTCGATACATATAGAATAGTATTGTTTTCAGATTTTTGTTTGCGAGCAATTGCCTCTTTGGCCAAATTATGTATGTATGTATTTTGAATGTTCAAATTGATTCGCAAGCAAATTTAAAAAATACAAGAAGATGGAAGCAGAAATAGTAAATACGAGTATTTTATTGCATTCTGCCATTTTGCCAAACAAAGAAACTGTGAAAAAAAATTTTGAGATTTAAGACACTCGCTTTGTAGCGTGTCCTGAAACTTTCAAAGTACGAGTATCTTCTCCAATGCATCTGCAATCTGCATTCGTGCTGCCTCGCTTATCGGATTGGATAATAATAGTTATTTAGATAATAACACATAATTGGATAATAACACAGCAGTGTTGAGATTACTTCTCGGTGTGTAGGAAGGAAAATTAAAAAAAAAAAGGAAATGTTTGCAGTTTGGGAAGCCGATTTTCGTGATATAAAAAATAATAATTTTTGGCAATTATGATTTTTATGATTTATATTATGTGCTAAAAAATTCTTCCTGTAGATGCACATACTGCAATCTAGAAAAGCCCAAACATGAAACATATTATAGTGTTGTTTTTGTTTAAACAGAACACGCAGATATCGAATCTTGATGACGAGTTATTAAATTCATTCAAAAGATTATTTCATGTCATTCAATATTTGGAAATAGTTTCGGGCATATGTCCACCATAGCTGTCTCGTACAAAACGCACCATACGGCACATTTTTCAGGATGCAACGGCATCTGGTGAACTTTTTGAGGATTGTCCTCGCTCTAAATACGTTAGCAAGAAATGAGCCTCGTTTTACCAAATTTTACGGTAAAAAATCGGGACCGTTTTCAGTTGATTTAAAGCCCAATCGCTGAATACCCGTGTACCAATTGGATGTTATAAGCATAGAGACTAAGATTTTTACACAGAATATTCCAGATAGTTGCTGCGAACGCCGATAATTCGGGGTCATCTTCAGCACAAGTTTCCACATCAACGATATTTTATTCCGAACACACTGTTTCGTTCTTGTTGGTGTGAGAGTATCCAAAATGATCGCAACTCCATTCTTATTTTCTTCCGCTCAGTAATAATACTTTTTGTACGCTTTCCTTAGGAAATTTAAGTAAACGACCCTGTTTTCAACACTTCACTTGGATCATTGAACTCAAATTAAATCGATTTCACGTTGTTGTAATACGCTTTCTAGTTCGAAATTTGTGGCAGCATTCAAGCTTGCGATATGTAAATTATTTGTGTACCGAAATTCGTCTAGCTCTGGATCGACAGGGTGCGCTTCGTCGAAAACAGTCGTATCCAAATTTGTTCATCATATGGAATATAGATTTTTGAATAAAACTCAATTCCTGTCGGCGTTATTTACATAGTACTGAGGACTGAGCAATCTTAAGGTATTTAATTCGTAAGCCAAAGGAGAAGATGTAAACAATGAGATGTCCTTGTAGCTATATAAATTATAAATACTCCTGGCTTTGGCCAACATAGAACTTATGTACACAACACATGATTTTTAAAGTTCTTATTTTCTTTTTTGTTTTAATACAATGAGTTATACTTATTTTCTTTCAGAACGGAAAACGGACCACTTTATTATTCATTATTATTATTTCTTTCTTGTTTTTTTTTCGATTGATTTATAATGTTCAAAGTTAACGCAAATACAATTTCTAAAAATTTGAAAGAATTTCCACGAACGCAGAAATTTTTACATAATTTAGGAAAAAATGTAACTATTGAAACTAAAAAAGTAGGCGATTCGTTTGGTTATCCTGAAAGCATTGAAAATAATAAATACTACAGTGATCATGGTATAGTTATTTCTCTTTTTATTAGAAAATATCTTTCTAGTAAATTTAATGTGCCAGTTAATGATGTAAGAACTCGTCTTGTAATAGACAGTCCTGATAAATATAGTAGCCAAATTCAGAAAGTGATAGAAGTCATTAAAAAACATTATGAAATATATATAGATAAAAATACTGAGGCACTTGATATAATCGAAAGCATAATTAGAATTAGTTTGTCAAATAATATATACTTTGAACGAACTATTCCTCAACAACGAATTGATGTTAATGTTGATAATCTTGTGGAAATTATAAAATATCTAGATAATTTGACTTATTCGAAAGTTCAACTTCAACCGGACACTGGTTGCGAATACTTCAATGGAGATGCTGATTTAATATTTGATGATAATATACTTTTTGATGTTAAAACTTCAAAAAATAAGACATTTTTACGGTCCCATGATGAAATATCTGCAACCGTTTTCTTTCAATTGTTTATATATTCTTTTGGATATTATAAAACGAACAATATTAAAATATTGAAATTTGTCATTTATAATCCATTATTGGGATACGAATTTAAATTAAATTTGGACGATTTAGACTATTTGTTATTCGAAAAGGCAATTAGTATTGATACCGAAGTTTATGTAAGGAGAAATTATAAAAATTTCAAGTGAAATATGTATTATGTTAATTGCGTGATATTATTCGCTTTATACTTTTGATGAATTATAATGTACTGATGTTTCACAATAAAACGCTCATTTAAAGGATATTTGCTGATTTTTTTTTTAATTACTTTTAATTAATGTAGCGTACCTGGAGACTATCAAAACTGACAATATCTTTTCTCGCTCTGTGAGAGTAGGACCTAAAAAATTTAAAATTACTAATTGCTAATTTGTTACTTACTTAATACTTACTTCTCTTTCCTTGCTTAACGTACACAGACACAGACACGAATCTCTTATACGACTTACAATTGATATTAAGAAAATAGTAAAAATAAATAATAATTTTTGTTTAGAAGGCTTGTCTTTTTAATTATCTATAACAAACTATGAGAACGACAATACACGGGAATTCGAGTTTCGACAAAGGCAAACAGGAGCGCTAAAGGGGAAAGTGCTACGGTTCAAAAGGAAACAAGTAGAAGCTTCACTTTCAAACTTACCACTCCCAAGCACATCCTCAACTACTCCAACCAACACAACTTCTCTGGTTAACAAGTCCAATGAAATTCATATTCCTAAATTTAGCAAAGCAAATCCAAGCCATCGGTTTGCCCATGTTGAACGATCTTTTCGGATTGGTGACATAACCCATGACTCTGATAAATTTGACCTCGTCGCGGAACAACTGGAAGAAGACGTCCTGTTAGCCGAAGATATTATCACTCGTTCACCAGAGTTGATTCGTTGAATGACCGATTAATTTCCGAATTCCTCAACAGAATCGAAGCTCAGTCGTATGCTGGAACTATGTATAGTGGGGGAAAAACCATCCGAAATACTTGATTTTATTAAGAGTTTGGCACCAGATCCCTGCTGTGATAAAATCATCTAACCACTTTTTCTTGGAAAAATGAGACTATTGAGACACATCTGTCTCTGTGCGAAGGAAAAACTGGCAAAGAAAGCGGATAGAATAATTGAAGTGAACAACATTGAAAATTACATCTGTCATCAACTTCTGTCGCCAACCTATCTCTATTCAACTACACTCACTGATCTCGGTCGATCTATCAAAGCGCTCGCTTATAAAGTACATCAATTGCAAATTGACGGGACGAGGCAAGTACAGAGGCAAAAGCATCAGCAACCAACGTTCGCAAAGTCGTGGGAAAAAGAAAAATGTTTTGTGCTTCTATCACAAAATATTCGGGCTCAGGCGTAAAACTCTCAGCCTGGTTGAGCAGGCATCAAACCAACCAAGGCAGAAGAAAAAACTAGCGAGATTGTGGTTAGCTCGTGCGGTTGGCGGCAGCAACACGCCATCAACAACCAACGTCAATGAAAGTCGTCTTCATTTCCTAGATAGAAAACTAAACATTCGATTTCTCATCGACTCTGGATCTGTGGTGAGCAACAACACAGCGCGTGTTGTAGCAAAAATGAATTTTCTTAAAACAAAAGCTGGTTTTGAGAGTGTTCTCCATGATATGAATCAAGGAGAGGAAGTTTTATTAGTGCATTAAGAGCAGAGACAGGTCTGGTAGGAAAAGGCATCAGTGACGTACTTTCGTAAAAGCTTGCCCTTCCAGACAACCAACGCATAGGATACAATTCGCCTTATAATAGCCATAGACTAACTATACCTAGTTATCAAACTTTCCAGATATTGGAAAATCAAAACCGGTTTTTTACTGATCGTCCCTATCCGTGTGAACCTGTCCGTGAATACGTGAGAATTGTCAACAATGTCAAAATTCGAAAAGTGTTACGAGTGACGTCACCCATATAAAAATGACGCGGTGAATTTCGATTTTGACATTTCTCATATTTACAAATCTAATTTCGTGTAAGTTGCAAGAAAATTTTATGTTGAACAATAATTTTGTTTATTATATTTTCTAGGACAACAAAAGAAGAAAAATTTACACATTTGGAGCAAGAAGAAAACATTTTCAACAGAATACTGCGGCCACGAACAGATTGCCTTGGATTGGAGGTGGCAAAAGCAGTTGGAAAAGTTTGTTTACATTTTCTTGTGAGTAACTACAAACATTTTAATTTCAAAATAATTTATTTTACTTCTTTTTTACAGTAAGAACAATGAATCTAAATGCACCATTCAAGAGCTTTAAGAAATGTAGATGAGTGATCTAACTAATTACATGTAAGTAAAAAGAATACATTTTCGTATAGCTATACATATAATGCCTTTTTTCTTGCAGATCCAACATTTGAAGTGCAATGGTTTCAAGAAAAGCGTTCCCAGTGTGGAACCATCGTGAGCTTATCAAATAAATGTGAGTAAAAAGAATACATTTTCGTATAGCTATACATATAATGCCTTTTTCCTTGCAGATCCAACATTTGAAGTGCAATGGTTTCAAGAAAAGCGTTCCCAGTGTGGAACCATCGTGAGCTGATCAAATAAATGTGAGTAAAAAGAATACATTTTCGTATAGCTATACATATAATGCCTTTTTCCTTGCAGATCCAACATTTGAAGTGCAATGGTTTCAAGAAAAGCGTTCCCAGTGTGGAACCATCGTGAGCTGATCAAATAAACTTAAAGCATTTTTTCGATTTTTGTTTTTTTTTTGCTTTGTTTATCCAATAAATACAATAAATTTAAAGAAATTGTTTTTTCTTTCTTGGATTTGCTGCTTCTTCAATAAATTATTGACATTTGTTCATTTCACCACGGTGTGGGTAAGTTTTTCGTTTCACCATGAATGTTTTCATCAGGAGAGCATGTTCCGAAAAAATGTAAATTACAATTCATGAATAAATTGGATTATTAGATTAAATGGAAAATATTGTATTAACTTTTCATATGAAGTAATAAATAATAATTAATGATTATTTTGACTGTTTTTATTTGTGAAAATAGAACAATAAATAGAAAATTAGTGCTTTATAGGTCCATTTAGTACGACAGCGAATTGACCAATTATTTTTTGAAAAAATATGGATGTGACTGGACAATTTAGCTCATATTTAATGCTTTTGTATTACTAATTCCATTACTAACGCAACATTTCCATATACTTTGCTCAATTTTTGCATCAAAAAATTTCCGAGAAGAAGAAAATCGATGTAAACACAACGCTGTACGTTTCACAAATATCACGTTGTAATTCTAAAATTTGGCTGGATTTTCGTGAATGTCAACGACATCAAATCGGCGTATAAATTTTATACCGTTAGAAAGAAACCTTTCGTCAGCGAAGCAAATAAAAAAAAACAAAAGGACTTTGCTAATAAATAAAAAAACAAAGGATTTGTCTTCTAGGATTTTTTCAGAAGAGTCAAAATGTTGGTTGTGTAATATGGAGCTAAATATCCACTGTTGAGATCGGTAATTTAGTCACAGTAATTCAGAAAAAGAAGTATACTAAAATATTTACAGCGAAAATTTGCTTCAAAGGACACAAACAATGCTTATTGGGAAACATTTTTTACTCCCAACAGGACAACGATTTCAAGCATAAGTCCATATCCACATAAAGTCCCTCACTTGCTAGTAACGCCACCACATAGCCCCGATCTTAACCCGTTCTCTTTGGAACGCCTTTGGAATCATTAAATGATGAGGTTACGAAAACATGTCATCACATCGAAGCCTCAATTAAAAATTTTAATTTTTAGCGGAATGGCAAGAAATAATATGTGAATATATGGAAAAGTTGACGCATTCTATGCCAGACCGGCTTAAAGATGTTAACAGCATTAAAGAATACTCAACAAAGTAGTAGCAAAATCTGTTGAAAACAATTATAAACAAAAATTCCCTTCGACAAAACCAAATTAAGTTGGGATATCATTTCACATTGTTTGTCAAATTCTGGAAATTATTTTTAAAAAATAAACAATTAAAATACCACCGCTTTTGTACTTTATAATGTGTGAAAAAAAAGATTCTCGAAATATTTTGGAAAAGCTTTAAATTCAAATAGAAAAACAAATATTTTCCTTAAAAAACTAAAAAATGATCAAAAATGTTAATTGTACTTATCAGTATTATTTAATTAATTTATTTACTCAACACATTCAAACTAAAAGAACAGCAAGGAAATTGATTTTAAAAGTTGCCATTAATTAATAATCCTTTTCATTGATGTCCAGAGTACAGAGTTTGTGCCTAAACATAAAAAATGCTTATACAATTGACTCTCAATACAAGCTTAAGCTTGATTTCAGAATTGTAATAGTTTCAATTCATTTATATCTTCAAATGAAACTTTCAAAATATAATCCTTAGGTCCTTTTTTAATTTTATTCTGAAACGATCCCCTTTTTGTTCAATTGAAACAAAAAAAAAGGGTTTTTTTTTAAATATATTCTATTATCTTCACTTTTTCACCACGTTGAATTAAATATTCACCAGCGAAAAATATTTTTCCTTTTATTTTTGCCTTTATTATATATACTTAGCGAACATTACGTGAAATTTGTTGTCATTTTAGCCATTCTGACAGGTTATAGAGATTGAGAATGTGTTGGTGATTCACTTACAGTGCGTCTGTGCGAAAGTTAAAGGTTTGCAAAAGTATTAGTAGAGTTTGATATCTAGGTATAGTTAGTCTATGATAACAGCTGTGTAGATCCAGAAGATCCTCCTCGCTGACAAGCTCTTTACGCTCCCAGAGCAATTCCGACAGCGCCTTAGAGGTATTCGACTTGACATGTTTAGTCGAACTTAGCTTCGTTCGAGAAATGCCTTTAAGCACTAGATGAGTCAGACCGGTTAGCTTCTTCCCGTGAAGTAAATAAACTCAGTTTTACAAGGATTGACTGACTAATCATCACGATTACGTCTAGGGTTGTCTGGCCACATGCCTTCAAAAGTTGTGTTGTGAAAACAAACTACAGTGTGGATGAAAATGCTCACTTGTACACCTTGTCTTTAGAATTGCCAGCAGCTGGGTCTATTGTAGCGTAACTAGATACATGCCATCGGGAACTTGCTTCTTTAGATAGTTAGATAGCCTCACCCGTCGCCACAACAGATGACAGATACCAGCTACGGTGTGCTGTATAACTGTGCCTACTTGTAACTTCATTGATAGGAGGTGGTTTCGATTATGTTCGAATTAGCTTCCAATACTCTTTGCTCCGATCTATAAAGATTACAGTGTTCCTCTTAATAAGTCTTTAGTTACTTATTTGGAATTTTTCTAGTTTCGTTACGTAGAGTCTCCACAAATCGGAATATTTTCCTAGCTCGACATGTCAGCCCGAAACACCTTTTTGTTCTGAAAATCTCAATTTTAAGAAACAAAAATAAATTGAAAGATACTCAGTGGTTTATAGATAAATATTTCAAGGCTGAGGGAAGAGGGTACAACTACAGATTAAAGGTAATCTTATTTGTTCGATGGTCAAAAAGAAAGGACAAAGACAACAAAGCAAATCTTCAAATCCATCTAAGAAACAGATCAAAGCTGAAGATACATTGATAGATATCACACAAATGTACGCTCTAACAATGGCCTGCGAAAATTCTGACTGGGTGGAATGTTCTAACCATTTAAGACAAGCCATGTCACAGAAAAAAAGAAAAGAAGTCGTAGTTATAAGTTTAAGAACTAGTTTAACGCAAAGTCGGAAATGACCAAATCGAAAATATCGTAGGCGAGTATGATTTGAGTACACCAAATCCAAGGGGTCAACGACTTGTGGAGTTCTGTCAACACGTGGTTCAAGCTGCGAACAAGAAGATTGTGTACATGAATTTCACAAAGGCACACGGCAGAGTCAATAATAAGAAACCAAATCAACTAGGAGCTAATGAGGGATAAAATCAAAACCCCATAGCTGTAAAAATAAAGTTTAAATTGAAGAGAGTAGAGAAAAAAGCATATGTATTGGAAAAGACTAGATCTAGGACTTCTAACAGGTAATACAAAATTAAGTAAAATGGGAAATAAATGAGAAGATGCCTCAACTTAATAGGTATCGGAATATACAAGCAGACACAAATTCCAAGTTAGCCATGCACTTAAGACATTTCTAAAAATAATCTACAAGGGAGCTGAAGGAAGACATCAGTCTATTTCGGTCGGGCTTCAAAAGTGGATGCGGTATTTGTGAATTCTGAAAAAGCCTTTGCCAAGGTGCAACACAATGGCGAATATCCTCAAAATCCTGTATGACTGCAGAATAATCGAGATCATTTACGGGAACCAAAATATATGTTAAGGGAGAAGAATCCGAAAGTATGGTAATACGAAGAGAAATTCGGCAGATGGTAGATGGCGCTACAGTCCGGGGTGGACTGCCTCCAGTTGCGCACATGAAGTTGGCTGAGTTTCTCTACCACTTGTGTGCGCCACAAAAGATGAGGCCTCCCCTACTCCGCTCTGGATTGGAGTCGAAATCTTTGCGTGCCGGGGGCTCTTGTTCATGCACTCAAGGCGACTTAGCGATTTAAGCCGTGTTATGAGAGCTTTTCTAAAGAGATCGACATCGTGAAAATATTCAGTAAGGTTTGTCATTTCATCATGCATCGTTTTACACCTTCCGAACGTGAGGAAATTATTATCGGAATTCGTATTCAGTTGTAAATACGCAACGTGAGTTTCGTCTTGAGGTCGGTTGTCATCATGGCTTCAATGTGTAGGCAATTCGTCGCACCGTGGAAAAGTTTGAACGTGAGTACACTCTTTTGGATCTTAAGCCACCAATCAGACAGGGAGTGGTGCAAAATGAAGAAAGCATAACCGTCGTAGCGGCCAGTATCGAAGAAGACCCAGAAATGTTGATTCTGTGCCGATCAGTATAAGATTGTGCTGATGCAAAAATTGAAGCCAGACGATCATAGAAAAATCCGTGAGTTCACTAGTTGGGCGCTGGAAATGTTAGCCGGAGATCCGGATTTTGCACAAAAAATCATCTTCTCGGACGAGGTCCATTTTTGACTCAGTGGCTATGTCAACAATCAAAATTGCCGTTATTGGAGCGAATACAATCCACCAGTGTTTGGCCAAGCATCAATGCATCCATAAAGATTGACTGTTTGGTATGGTTTATGGCATGGCGGCATAATCGGACCTTATTTCTTTTGAAATGAGGAAAGCGATGTTAACCGACTTTCTGTGGCCAGAGCTCGACAGCATCGATATATCCAAGCTGTGGTTCCAGCAAGACGACGCTACATGCCATACAAGCGATACAACACTTGAGGTTGTGGAGGAGAAATGTGGCGACAGAGTCATCTCACGGCGAGCATTCATCAATTGGCTGCCGCGAACATGCGATTTGACACCACTTTGGACGAGCTCGAGGCCAACATTCGACACGCTATTGTCGGAATAACATATTGGACTGAGTCATCAAAAATTGGATCGACGACTTGAAGCACTGCCAGCGAAGCCGAGGCGGCCATTTGAATGATGTGCTATTCCAAACATAATGGCATGAACGTAGCTTCAAAATAAAGGCAGAATCAATTCTATATTTCACACCGTTGTTGTTTTATTTAAATTTTTTTCCCAATTGTTCTTATTTGGTCACCCTATATAAAGTTTTTCTGGCAGCTCTAGAAAGGGCCTTACTCGATTGCCTTCTTAGTCCAAATAAGCAGTGATTAGCAAATATGATACTCGCCTTAGTGGATAGCGGAGCCGAAAGTTGTTTCTGCTAATTGTAACGTTTTGTCCTAGGCGTTGATGTTGTATGTCCCTCTTTGTTGATAGCATATACAGTATATACTTTGTTTTTCCTTCGTAGGCCGCTAAAATTTTGCTTCAAAATCGCTCCATTGACAGCTCGTTTGTGCTTCCCTGGATTTTTGCCAAAATCTACCGTAATATGAAAAGTTGATCTATAGTGGACTTTCCTGGTCTAAAACCACACTGATAGAGGCCGATCAGACTGTTATAAAGTCTTACTTCCATATAGTTAACACAGTTCACGAAATCTCTATTGTTTAGGATCAAAACATTATCTGCTGCTTTAAAAAGCCCAGCACTTACATACGTCATTATGTCCAGCGACTTTGTTAGACATAAGCTTGTCAATGGCTGTCTTTATTTCATCTTGGTCGGGTGGACCAAAATGTTCTCTGTTTTCGTCCAGGTTGATTGGTTCATTCCGTCTAACGGTGGGATTGTTGTTCATCACCTTTTAACAGTCTGCAGAAATAATTTTTCCAGATTTTGTTTTTCTACTACAAGGTTTCCTTCTCCATTCTTGCAGATTTCTGTTCGGGCATGTTCATTTTTTCTTTCGTAGAACTTCTGAACTTCATTCTTCTGATAGAACCTCTCTAATGCCTCGCATATGTTCCTCCCTTCTCTTCTACCCGTAGAGCTCGCAACGCCCCTCTCGTTCTGTTCTGCAGCGTCGCTCTGTACATCCGTTGTTTTTCCCAAGTTTGCTTGTCTGCATTTGTTATCGAACCAGGAGTTTCTTTGTTATGACGGGTTGAACCCCAGTTCTTCAGAGGTGGCCTCTCTGATTGTTCTATGTCAATGATGCCACTGATCTTTTACGTTCTATGCTGGCGGCATCGGATTTCTCGAGATGTTAAGGAAAACTCGATTGGAAAAAGCACTAGCGGTCTCTAGCAATTGTAGCCGTTGACGTTGAACTTACTCACATTGGTTCGGTGGCTTTGGGCTGTTACGGATATCCGCATCAGTACTTTGGGTAGAACAAGGCAATGGTCCGAGGTAGCCGCTCGAAACGTTCGGACATCCAAAACACTGGAGGAGTACCTGCCGACGTTCGCAATATGGTCTATTTGTTAATCAGGAATCAGCCAGGTTCGCTTACTTCGAATCTCCATTCTAATAAACTGTGACTACTGTCCATGTCGCACCGGTTGCCTGTAGCATTCCCCATAGTAGCTATCACAGTTTTTCATCGTCTTTATGTCCGGTCCACCCCATCGCACTTCTTGGATGGCGGATATGTCTACTTTGTATCAGTTGAGGACCTCCGTTAGTTGTCCGGTTGCACGCGGTCAGTTAAGAGTTCGAAACATTCTATGAACAGATCCGAAGATCGTTGTTCTTTTATTCGTTTTCTAGAGTCGTCTACAGTGAATCCGTTATTGCCAGTAGCTATTAGATGGTTCGTACATTTTTTTTAATAGGTCAGTATTACCCTACTGGTTGACCATACCCTTGCCATTTTAATCGTAATAAGCAAGTATTACATTTACCTATGCTGTTACTGGGGACCACCACTGGAAGGTAAGGCAAGCACTAAGTTAAGAACTTCACTTCTCGTCCAATCCCAGTTATAGGACAATCAGCAGTTCCCCCGATCAATCGTCACGCAGATGTCCGCAATAAATAGCAACGCGGATCCCAAAATTAAATATAAAGCAGAATAAAACAGTTAGGGTAAACATTTTGTAAAATAAAGGAGGTGCGCTCTGCAGTAGAAAAATAAACGTACCTAAAGATAAAAATCAGACTTACTGAGTAATGGCCAGTTTTAATACATGGAGTCGAAACTTGGGCGCTACACAAAACGATGATAAAAAAACTGAAAGCCCTCGAAAGGCGGTTATATAAAAGGATACTGCGTACCTGGTGTGTGAATACGGTAGCAAATGAGGAAGTCCCGAGAAGAATGACATGCAAAAGAGAGATGATATTCCAAATCAAAAAGCGAAAGATAGAGTACTTGGGCTACGTATTGAGGAATAACAAATACAACCTACACCACATCATTATTCAAAGAACTTTAGAAGGAAGAGCATCAGCGGAAGTACAGGGACTGACATGGCTGATAAATCTGCGAGAATGGCTTGACCACTCAATACCAGCAATTCTAAGAGACGTGAAATACAAAAAAAAAATTAATTAAAACGATGTTTTCCAACCTGCGAAGCAGAGAGGAACCTTAAGAAGAACATAGTTTACTACTCAAAAAACGCTAAAAATAAATTTATTTCTTCATGTCCACTCAAAAGTCATAGTTAAAATTTTCTTTTCTTTAGCTCCTGTTTAGCGCCTTCGATTTCTTGCTTCAGATTATTGTTAAAAGAACGCATAAACGACCTGTAAATAAGAACTTCAAGTAACCCACTATTTCAATTTGTAATCTAAAAAACTTACTGGAACCTCTCTGGAGTCATGTCACCCAGTCCCCGCTGGTCAGTTATACTTTTTGTTTTATACATCATGGCTACGACCAACTGAGCAGCTCTCCTCATCGGATAGCTTTCTGCCATCTTTTGAATCAGTTGCTCATTATTTGCCAAATAACGAAAAAGGATACGAAAAACCATGGTTTTGTTTTAAAATTGAATATTCTTATACTTCCGAATGAGTTGCTGCTTTAACTTGAGTTGGCTTTTCAGCAGTTCCAATTTTTGTAACTGTTCCTCTTTGTTGTAGTCGATTCCTGGGAGTTTTCTGATTTGGGTACGTGCGCTTTCGAATCGTTTTTGTAGTTCCAAAATCTACTCAAACATTTTACAAACAATGAATTTGTTTGCATCAGATTGGAACAATTGATCTTACCTTTTGGCTACACTCTTGAGATTCCCTCAATTTGGCTTGGTTATCGAGTGGATCCTTCTCGACACTGAAACGAGAAAACAAACCTCTTATATAACGATGCGGCAGTGTCGTTCTTTTGTTTTAATTGACGACAAAAAGATAAATCGCATATGACTTAAAAATAACAACGAAAACTCAAAACAAATGGTGAGTTTAGGTGCTCACCAACGTATGATGTCGTAGATCACGGGTAGGATTTCTATATCAAGCTGGTCAACTGTCAGTGTGCCGGGAGACTCTGCAACAACGCTGTTTGGATTGATTTGTGGCTTTTTGTCAATGGGTTCCGCTGGAGATAAATCCATGCTTAGTTTCGCAAATTCATTGTTTTATTTAATTAGCTAATTAGAGGAATAATTAAAGTGCGAATTGATAACATGAATAAAATTCTTAACCAATTTCTTCGGTTTGACATTTGGTACGTAGCAGGGCTGCTAGTGAGGTAGGAAAAGTATTTACAGTGATGCCAAGTCGTTTGTCTATTAAAATATTATAACACGTTGCTTAAACCAATTTAACTTCTTCAATAATAATTGTGTAGACGCTGAGTAGGAAGCGATGCTGCAAATTACTAATTTAAAGCAATTTGCTGTAATGTGTTATGGTTAAAACAATAATAGCGACCGAACATGTTCAGAGCCCTTCTGTAGATTGGCTTCCACATTTGTGAAATACGAGTAAAATTTGACAGTTCACAATGAGAATCGTTGATTTCTTCGCAGGAACTAATTGAATTTGGATTCTGATTTTTATTTATTAATCCACACATAAATTAAGCTCTGTGCTTTAGGAATAGTAAAATTGTGACTTTCCAGTCTTTAAATGTACTAAAAATGGTTTGTACGAACTCAGTTCATTCGCAATTCACTGAGCCGTGAATGGACCTTTACTAATGAGATTTACTTATTTTGTAGTGTTCTAACCTTTCCAATGCCATAAAGACTGCGTCAATTAAATAATTATGAATCTATGTATGTGTAGCTGCACTATCTGCTCCGAAGTGCCATCGTTGGTAGTCGACAGGAACAAGCTTTCACGAAAAAACGTCACTGCTGTTTTTTCTTTATCGCAGAACCCAAAGAACAGGTTGGCTCGGCTCTTTCTCTGGAAAATCTCGGGGCTTTCTCTAGCATGCCTGGCTCCATTCTAGACGCACTGATGAATCTCCCTTCCCTTAATATTCATACCTTGGGCTTAACACTCAAAGCCATCTTTCGTTTAAAAAGAAGTGGTCTTGGTGTTTTACAAGCACTGGGGTCTTGACGGTCCTGTGTGCCGGCTCTAATTTGACTCTGGTCGTATTGACATGTAGTCTGATGAAATGACACCGGAACTCCTATTGATGCGAAAATGCAGCCGATTAAGGATGCGAGGCTGATGTCGCTCGTAATCCAGATCGCAATGAACTGAATTTCACGACTTCAAAACTAATTCGATTACAATGGAATCACGGGAAATGAAATAGCCGTGAACTTGCTAGAAAAGGCTCATAGGAGAATTTCTCAGGATCCTAATCTGCGTTAAGAGACCTGAGTCCTCGGTTAAGGATTTCATTTACAGTTGGGTTTAATCCGAGCATAACTGCAGATGGCTTCCGTACAGTTCTAAGAGAACGGAGAACGATAACTTTCTTTTGGCCATCAGTAAGAAAAACTCTAGACTGTATCCAGTTTTGTGATGGAACAATATGCTTTTGCTAAGCACTTAAGTTTGCTGAGGATAAGAGACGCTTGGTGTGAGACTAATGACGATACCGCGGAGCACTATTTCTGTGAGTGTACGGCATCTGTCTCCATTAGTCCGCAAATACTCGGTTCTGATGTTGTGAGTGCTGCTATTGTAGGCACTTTATAGCTTTCTAGGAAAAACTAAGAAGTTCTAGTAAAATGAACATACGAGTACTTACTACTTCGTCTGGTTGCTCTGTTCCAGAAGTTAAAAAAAAAAAACAGACTCAATATTATATATTGAGCGTCCTTGCGTGCCACAAAATTGTAGATGTCTGCTGCCGATGGATTTTGTAACCTAGACTAAACTTGGTTGATGCTGCTGGAATTCGTTGAGCCATCTGTTGTCGACGTCTACTTGGCTAACTTTGATATTTATTTTACTGTTCCTATAGCAAAAACAAATTCTTTATTTTGCACCAGAATGTCAGAAATCTTAGAGAAAATTTTGCAGCTCTTGTCACTCATGTTTCGTTTCTCTGCATTCCAGACATTGTTTTTGTTTCTGAAATCTGGATTTATGGTTTTAAAAAAGATGATTACCTTATGGTCGTTTAAATTTGTATGCTGGCTGTTTTATAAAACAGAAAAAGGAATATTTTATTCTCGAAGTCTTTTGTGTGGGTTTTTTTTTTGTGTACTGATGTATTATATTAAAAGTTAGCTGTAGTTGATTTTTAACTGACCATTTGTTTTTAACAAAAAATGTTTTTTCGCCTTTCAAGTCGAATTTGTGATGGTTGGGTGCTGTAGAAATAGGGTAAGCACTGAGAGATGTCAACCTGGCGTTATCCATTGTTGTAAATGTTTCTTTTCATCAATTGTGCTTATTTTTCTTTCAAGTGGTAACCATCGGGTACGGACGATGTCCATCCGGACTCGACTTCTCAAACTTATAAGCGCCAAACTTATAACTTCGGATCTAGACTGCTACAAAGTAGTAGTGCCATCCAAAAAATGAAAAACTCCGACGTCTATTACGGTGACGGGCTCCTAGAGCGGAGGAAGTGACAACACCAAAGATAGATTCTACGAGCTCTTAGACAAAACCTACTAGCAGTACCCTATTCACAAGGGGACTTGGAAAACTTATGATCAATTAACCGTCAACCAGATTGACCACATTGCGATCGGCGCAAGGCACTACTCCAGTATTATGGATATCCGAACGTTCCGAGGGGTCAACAATGATTCGGACCACTACCTTGTTCTAGCCAAGGTACGGTTGCGGATATCCCGAACACCGCAAAGGGTAGCTAATACTGTGAGGAAGTTTGATGTCAGACAGCTACAATCGCAAGGGATCGCCAAATCCTTTTCCGATCGAGTGTACCTCAATCTCTTAAGAGGTCGTATGCCGCCAGCATCTGATATGGAAAACCTGTGGCAACATTTATAAAAAGCCATCAAAGATGCCGCCTTTGATGTGCCTCGTTTCACTCGGCTACCACAACGAAACCCTTGATTTAACGACGAATGCCGGCATGCACATGCAGCTAAGCAAGATGCATACAAAGCATCGTTACATAGAAAGACTAAAGCTGCTCACCAGCTCTACGAGCAAAAGAGGAGAGGCGACGATCGCCTTCTCAGGAGGAAAAAGAAAGAGTATGAGAAACGCGCCCTCGAGGAAATTGAGAAATGCTACTCCAGGAATGAGATTCGAAAGTCTTAGCAAAAAGTAAAAAAAAACATATCACAAAAACGAACCCCGAACCGAAGCCTGGGAACATCGTAGTAGAGTCGCAGTCGATGCTGAGGAATTTGAAAGAGCATTTCTGTAGACTGTATAATGGCGATAAAGAACCAAATACTACTATCAGACAGAATGATCGTTTCATCCTGGACGATATAGACCAACAATTACATCCACCCGACCTGGGTGAAGTGAAGATTGCCATATCTAAGCTTAAGTTCAGCAAAGCTGCTGGAGCGAATGGCCTGACTGCCGAGCTCTTCAAATTGGCAGACGATGGCTTGGTAACGAGCATACACTACCTCATCTGTAAAATATCGTCGGACGGAAGTATGCCCGATAAATGGAACCTCTGCATTGTTTGTTCTATCCTCAAGAAAGTAGACCCTCTGAACTGCGCCAACTACAGAGGCATCAGTATTATTTACAACATCAGATCTGGGTATTGTGTGAACGCCTAAAATCGTTCGTCAACAACCTGATTGGTATATATCAGTGTGGCTTCACCCAGGAAAGTCTACCATAGACCAAATATTCACACTAGCGCAGATCTTGGAAAAAACGCATGAGCTTCAAATCGATACACGCTACCTATACGTCGATTTTATCTACAAAGACGAACTATACAGAGCAATGTCTAGCTTTGACACCCCTGGCAAACTAATCCGTTTGTACAGTATGACGATGGAGAATGCACGCTGCTCCATCAAGGTCGGTAAAGAACTCACCGAGACCTTTGATATCAAAAAATGATTTAGACAGAGATATGCGCTGTCATGCGATTTCTTTAACATCATTCTTGAAAGCATAGTGCAAAACTCAACGCCAATACAAGAGGCAATGCACATCGGTATCTCTTTTTTTCCTTCCCTAACTACTTTTCGCCGGTGTTATGTGTAAACATCTTGAAATTCATAGTAGATTGAATATTTACGAAATTCCTGCTACTCTTTTTAGAAACATCACTAAAGCTCTCGATATGGTGAAACATTCTTTGCTTTTAAACAAACTTCATAATGCGGATTATAATGGTTTTATTCATGACCGGTTTGCTTCATATTTAAAAAGTCGTAAGTAAATAGTAAAAATCAAAAACTATTGCAGTTCACAGAATTTAATCAACATAAATGTTAAGCAACGTTTTGTCTTTGGTCCTATTCTTCTTTTAATTTACGCTAGTTCGATATCTGTACAACCCTTTATCAAAGGTACAATACGCGACCCCCTCCCTTTGTATTACCATTCACCAAGTTGCTTTAGATTCCGTTTAGTTTGTTTTAGAAAACAAAAACACGCAATCATAATTGCGTATGTGTAAGGTAATTCGTAGAACTTCGAGCCTTGTGCTATTCACAATGTTGTGAATTCTACCGTTAAGGCATCTTTACTTTATTTTTTGAAAGTTCCGGGAACTATGCCGTTAGAATTCATGAAAATTTCAATTTACGAGTCAACACCAGAAATTTAGTAAATGTGCCAGCAGTCTACAAATCACATTTTACCCGCCTTTCTTTCGTAACTGCGTCTCGTTTGTTTAGTATTGTAGGGTAAAAAAAAGAAAGCATAACCAATGGGATTGAAGCAATTATATTTTTCACAATTCAAAATACGAATAAAATGAAATGGAATGAAACACATTGACAGGAAGGGCCGCCAACTCAAATGAACAGGGATTTTGTGTTCACATTGTCATGGGGTTGAAAGACTTTTTGACAAGTGGAGCACTTGAATCGGAGCATTTTTAATTTTTAAATTTGAGCAGTTGGCCTGAAACATATCTTTTTTTCTTTTCTTCACACTTCCTTTCTCATCAACGATCAAAACTAAAATTAAAAAATATATCAGAAATGGAACTATATGGAAAAAAACAAAATGCTTCAACCGAAAATCCACTTTAGAAATGGATTTTCGATGGAAGTAACCCTTCTTTTTCCCACTCCAATGAAAAGCGTTCCCTCTCTTTCGGACAAAAATGTGAACAGTCACTGCGATGCGAGATAGTGAAATCAGTATTTTTGAATTTGAATCTCTTTTAATTACTTCAAAAATTGATTTATTTTTTATTCTAATTATATAATTTAATTTTCTTGCTTTAACTTTATTTCTTTTTATCTTTTTCTTAAACTTTGAATTATATCTTCTCCATCAATGGTTCATAAAACTTTCTTTGATAACGATAAAGGCACTGGAGCCTTGATAACCTTGCTTGCCGACTGTCTTATGACTTTGGCCTTATGGACATGACGTCTGATGCAATGATACCAGAACTCCTATTGCGGTTTGCTTCGTGCAAAGGAATGTTTCGGCCAGAATCCGAGCCAGGAAAGGAGTGTAGTCGGGTTTTCACGAGAGGCTCCCAAACCGATTTAAGATACGGCACTGATGTTTTTCTGGACAACAATTACGTTAGATTTCACTCCTTGTTATGAAAACTTGAGACTGTCTTCCAAGCAGAGATATGCGCAATCTTGATTGCAGCCATCTATCATATATTGTGAACAATTGGTGAAGAAAGCTATGCATTTGCATCTGTAGCGACAGTCAAGTTGCGCTTCAAGCCTTGCTGAACACAGTTTGGAGACTGAATTTATTGACTCTTGTTTGAGTCCCACGGCAGAATGTAGTCAGGGTAAATCAAATCGCCCATGAACTTTAGGTCTGCCTGCGTCCTCGGTTAGGGCCTCATATGAGCATAATTGCAAATGGCACGATTCTTCATATGCGGTACAACATCCTGCGACGCTTGCTATTAAAGTGATGAAGACACAACCTCTGTAAATGCCCTGCCTACGATAAAATCACTCTGCATGTATTCAGCGCTAACGTGGTGGGAATTGGCACTTTATCTTTCTTCAAAAGACTGGGAAATTTCAGTAAAAGGAACTTTCAAGGAATACACTGAGCTAGTTCTTTACCTAAATGCTCTCTTCCAACAAGAAAAAAAAAGTTATCATCATCGACAGCTTCTTCTGTATATACCTGCGTTTAGCAATATTTGTTCATTGTGTGTCTTTCGAACGATCTTAATACATGGAAGGTCGTTCTTAGATATTTAGTTCGTTTATTTAGATATTTTCGGGAACATATTGACACCCAGTAAAGTGCTTTCAGCGCCCCTTGTGGGTTTGACTTGTTTAACAACATATTAAATAAACACTTTATATTATTCACTACGAACTTAATATTGAATAAAGAAATAACAAGAAAAACAATTTCTTCGCGTATAACAAATGCTTTGTTTACATTTTTTAAAGCACGATTCTATTTAAACTATCCCATCTAAACACTTTACAAGCACTTATTTCGAAACTCGCGTATCTTTTCTCGATATTTTAACCCAACACGTATTTGAAAACAAAAATTTCTTTAACAAAATTAATAATATTATTCCGTACCGAATTTTCACTTTTCATACGAATTTGTTCCCGCCAATGACCTGTCAGAAATTTATATAGGCGATATAGTACAAAAAATATCAGCCACAATTTTCGTTCCGAGTCTCAATTCGGTAGCAACCGCGTTTACAGTTTGAATTTTGTGTTCCAGTACAAACTTACAGAAGCCCTGTAATTTATTTTGTAAATAGGATATATGACTTCAATTTCATGAAGAAAATAATGCAAAACACTGCCTTTCCTATACGTACTCTAGCTTTTGAACACCGTTAAGCACTTTTCATGTGAATATCTAGACGTGAGGTAGCGTTTGGACTCTATCCCTTCTTGCTGTTTTACAAAGGACTTTTTGCAGTTAAAGGAATTCATAAAGAGTTAATTGGACATGAGACACTCGTAACATACATATAATCGATTTTAATTTTCTAAAAAATTACCTGTTTGAGATACCTTCTGATCAAAAAGTACCCGAAATTCTTCAATAAAACGAAAACGGTTCAATTGTTCATCGATATTCAATTTATTCCCTTCAAAGTAATATCCATACACATATTCCAACGCTTCCTCTAATCTATAAAACACTTTTCATAGGCCGATTCTGGAATCGCCTTCAGCTCCTTCTCCTTTATCGCCTCAAACGTCTCAAAACGCTTTCCGCGAAGTGGTAACTTGAGTCGTGGGAATAGGAAAAAACTCACAAGGAGCCTTGTCAAGTGAATACATACGAGCTTGGGGAATGGTATGAACGTTCGGCACAAGCCGCGCTTCAACTCGTCTCATGCCCAAAACATCGTGCACAACACTCTCCACCGATCCGAACAAGACACCACGATCGGCTGCTATCTCCCTGATGCTCACACGAGGATATGCGAGGGTAATTTTCTTAACTCTTTTTCGATGTTTACGCAGTCATACTGGTGGATGGACAACCGGAACGAGACAAATCATCAACCACAGTACGGCTCGCTTTAAACTCTTTGTACCACTCGTACGCTTGTGTTTTCGACATTGTCGAGTCCCCGCAGGCTACCGTTAACATTTTCAACGCTTACGCACATGATATTTGGTTAGAAACATAAAATTTCAGCCAAATTCTCTGCTCAACTAAATTTGACATTGCGAAATTCTCACAACATAGCATATACTGACTTGTTTACAAAGCTATCACGCAAAAACTACCGACAAACAGATATTTGAGCGCCAGATGACAGATATACCAACCTAAAACAAAGAAGCTTTTGACAATATCTCAAGCGTGGTTTGGTAGAATGGGAAATTCCGGGTAATTTTTGATAGAAGGTAGAATACAAATTCCAGTAACGTATTGCTTACGTGTTGGCACCCTTTAATTGAACTAAGTACGTTCTCTTTGAAAATCTATTGTACAATATATTTTTATAAAGAGTATAGGTACCTACTTTAAGTCGAATCTCACATAGGAAGAGAGAAGTCTCCACAAGTCTATTCACGCAATCACCATCGCCGACGTCTCACACAACGACAATTTACTGCTATAGTGTAGTGACCAGCTACTCGTATCACCTTCACAACATCCAACACCAACTCTCCAATGAAATCTACTTCATTCTGTTATTCATTCGTTATTCGTAATGGATTCGATTCGTTTTGTACTCGGACATATTGTGCAGATTTGTAGCCAACAGTCTACACTTCGCATCCGAACCGAAGAGAAGTGTATCTGCATTTTATCGTTTGATTGTAGCGACCCGATACTTTAAAGCACTTTCCGTCAAATTGTACGGAGTACAAGAACTCGCATTTGCATTCGAATTTGTTTTCATACTGATAGATATCAGATACACGTACTACAGTGAACAAATTGAAGTATTGGTGTTAATTAGTGTTGTTGCTGCCGTTTCAGGTTATTTTATCTATATTCTCCCGAAGAGCAGGTTGAGAAGTTTCTTCCATCTCTACCCTCTACCTACCTGTACCACAATTTGCTCGTTCTTTTAGTGCTGCGTGCTTACGTGCCGTGTTGAGTTTAGGGTTACCAAGTCAGCTGAACCTGCGAGTAGCGGACCTGCGCCTAAGACCATTTGGGTAGATAGAAATGTTGATACGTGGGGATGCCCATATATTGGTATCCAAACATTTCAGCAGACCCAAACCCAACAGCTATTGCTAAGAAAATGACGTGAGATCTACCCGTATGTGAAAAATAATTTTGCAAGTTAAACTCAATTGTCGTATTTCATTATCACCAGTGTCATCATCTAGTCAGCAAAGCAAATCGCGCTCTTGTCCCTCGTGTCGGTTGGGGATTTTTCTTCTGTTTTCGCTTTAAAATATCTACAAAAAAATTTCCCAGAAATCGCACAGCAATTCAGCAGCGTTTATCTCGGCGAGAACAATTACGAATAAATAAAAAAGAAGAAAACTTCAATCGCGGGATGTGGAAGGTCATGTTTTTGTGATTACGAGTGCAAGTGCGAAACTCTCAAGAGTCTTTAACAAGTGTAGTGAACAAAGGCAAATAGGGAAACATTCCGAGGAAAAGCGAATCAAGTGCCAACAGTTGTTTGTTTGAGTGGAAAATCGATTGCGGGCCGTGTTTTTTGTTTTATGTTCTTCATTTTGGTGAACAAATAAAAAATATAAAAAAAAACGACACATCTACACGATTTAGCCATGGGATGGTTCCATATGTTACACCTTATCGGCCTGATAGCAACCTCTGCCCTTGGCCTGCAATTCTCACACAATAGCATCGAAACGGAGGACGACGGTTACACGGGTAGAGCTCGTGATCCCGAATTAGACGGATACACACATGGCCGATTCCCATTTTTAATGCCAAATGTTAGGCCCAATACGGTAGGTAAAACAGTTACTATTTAGTCTTATCCATCCTCACAGCTGATACTTGATTAAAATTATTAAATGTTGTAGGTACTCGTACCTATGTACGAGTATGCTGAATTTCTTATATTTCATATACGCGAGTACGTACTCATACCATGCCATGTTGAATGCCAGGACTTTTCCCTCGACTCCTCTCTACTTTTTTTTGTTCTTGCTGTCTCTCTCGTTCTGCCTTTCATTTTATACCATCAATCGTAAGAGTAAGGATAGAGTTGTGGGTTGCCAATGAAAGTGATTCTGCGGCACCCACTTGTGTGATAGTATGTGTGTATGTACCCTGGAGGGAGCCAGTTTATTTTTAGAAATAAAATCTTCGTCCCACTTACTTATGGTGTGGGCGGTTCTCAAACCCACAATCCCATGATCGTCGCCACCATCCACCAAGCAATCAACCCCCGTAGAATCAGCCATCAGCCATCAGCGGAACCTTCACCAAGGGCCAACTGTAATACATAGATAATTTCACTAAATATCTTGTCCAATTATTTTCATATTTCATGTGTGAACTCCTGAACTGAAACCCGAACCTCCAAGGTGAACTGGAACTCGAACTCGAATTCGAACTTGAGGTTTCCCAGCGCAGCAGTGGCTAAATGAGGGAATTGAATTTTGCAGAGCCCTGCTGGCTGGTTGTTTGGTTAATACGTTAAGAGTACTATGTAGGTGGATTGGATTGAATGGATACGAAGTAGTGGGTAGCCATTGGCGCCATAGTACTCGTAATTGCAGGATACCAGGATTCAAATTTGTTGTGCAAATCGATGAGTTGATTTTATTCATTCAAAATATGAGTAAATGAGCACGAGTATGTAGATATCGCTGTGTTTATGCACGAGTACGAATATTTTGCGTAGGTTGGCTAAAGTGTTTTACGAAACAAGTGCCTAGTTCATAACAGTGTAGGAGTGGTAACATTTCGGATTTGTTCTGTTTTTTTTCCGTTCATTATGACGTTGTGGAAACGAAAATGTCAAAGCTACTCGTATTTGTCTTGAGGAGAATTTTTTCCAAAGAATGCTGTCACGAGGATGTAATGGCCACTTTTTTATGGATCAGCTATAAAAATCCAAGTGGATGAACAACGTTTAAGGTCAAACAGCGTCGGCAAATATAAAACATACGTGTATCCCACATCGGTATTAGCATTTAGGGTGGACTTATATGTACGTATCAAATATGTAGTGATACAATAGGAAGCACTACACCTTTATGAGGATTTCAATTTAGGTTGAGACCATGGCCTGCTTGCATGACCGCAAGGTAAACTTTTAGAACTTTGCACATACATATTTTATATCAGTTAGTACTGAACTATTTAATTTATTTTAGAAAGGGCGCAACATCAAAGGGAGCACACATAAGAGCCGTAAGGCATTCCACAACACTGGTGCTTGGCTAGGAAAGAACTTCATATGCCAAGGGATCCAATAACATGCCTCAGGTTAGGAAAGCTTGAATAATGTTTCGTCTGTTGTACCTCAGACAAAGAACTATTCCATTGTACACCTTTTACTGAAATTTATCCGCCTTTCAAAAAAAGATGCTTCAGTGCTTTAGTTTTAAAGTGCCTACAGTAGCATCACCCACCACATTAGCGCAGAGTATCTGCAGCCTGATGCGAACGCAGGCCGGACATTCAGTGTCATCAGAGGTAGTGTCGTCATCATTTCCATAGCCGTCGCAGTATGCTGTACCACTTATGCTCTGCACACTTAAGTATAATACTTAGCAAAAGCGTGCAATTTTTCCTACGGAGAGATAACAGGAAAGCCGCTGAACTCCTACAGATGTGAGGTCTGCCGGTAACCTGGAGAGTCATGCCATCTGCAATCATGCTCATATAATACCCAACTGTCAATGAGAGTTTCCCACTGCGTTCTGTGAAGTCCTACGTCGTCGAACTAGCTTGGAAGTTATAGCAAATGCTTCGTAATCTCCAGATGTTCTTTACAATATGCGCCATCAGGATTGCGCATGTATCCTCTTGGAAAACAGACGCAAGTTTTCCTAACGAGGTGTGAAATCTAATATTGTCGTGCTCTACCAGAAAGACTCGACAAAATTGCTTTCCTGACTTAGAATCTGACCGTAACAATTCCTGGGGTAAAGGGAAGTCGATATCGTATTTTTTCCACAATCGGACTTCTAGAATCATTGCAGGAGATGGTATATTGATATGACCAGAGGGAAAGGGAGTTGACGCACAAGATCGTCAAAATTCAAGTGCATGTATTACCATAGACCATTTATTTTTAAAAGTTAGATGGCTTTGAGATCATGTGCGTTTTGAACAGAGTCAAGGGTGCTATGGAAAGCACTAGGTGGGGCAAAAGTCATCACTCTATCGGAAGATGATATAATTTTTGTAAATGGCGGCAAATGTCAATTCTACTTTGACATTTGTGAAGTAAATCAGAAACAAAATACACGTCAGCAAAACATGAATCGCTATACTCCTAAATAGCGCGAAATAATTGTAAAGATTTTTTGGCGGAATAATTCGTCGGTGGTGTTCGTCCGACACCAACTGGGGAAACACTACGACGTTTAGCCTTTAGCCGCTTGTCTAGAAGAGTGTGAAACAACACAAGATGCTGCCCGATCTGGTCACCCCCGGAGCAGCCGTTCTGCTGATATTATCGCAGCTGTGGTTGAAGATTCCGCAAAAGAACCCGGAGTATCGACCAGACGAGGTGCAACGCAATTGGGTATCAATCGGCGTTCTTCACAGAGAACTACAAAGTGCAGACAGTGCATCTTCATCAGCTGTTAACTGTTCACCGATAAGCGCGTGTAACCTACGCGCAAACCATCCTGAATCTCGACCACGAGGGAGACAACTTTTCATCGAAAATCATCATGAGCGACGAGGCACATTTCCATCACTGTGTGAATAAGCAAAATTATCGCTTCTAATTCACCGAAAATCCGTGTATAACCCACGAAGTGCCATTACACCCATTCAAAGTTACTGCATGGTGTGCTGTTTACGTTAGAGTCGTCATCGGGATGTGGGTGACCATGGTCAACTGGCAGTATATTGGCTTTCCAATTGGACGGCTCGGGTTTCAGTACCAGCCGTGACCGAAATATTTTTTTTCAGGCAACTACAATCCTTTGAGATGAATGGTTGCCTAAATACAACATCAAGTCAATTTACTCTAATAATTTAGTCCCCCCATTAAATGTTGGATGCCATCCATGGAGCGAAATAGCCACTGAGCCCAAACATTTTTCTTTATCTTTCTTTCCCATTTTTCGAAAAAACTTAACACATGCTTTGGTATAATAAGTGTAGTCATACCCACTTGAGTGTTAAGTTCTTTATTAAAAAAACAATCGGGCCTTATTTTTTTGAAAACACCGCGGGCCAAAAGACTACTGTACCGCGAGCGCTACAGAGACTTTCTCGACATGCTCGATGACTTTCTCCTTCCTCAATTGGATGAATTTGGACTGGAGAATATGTGGTTCCAACAGGATGGAGCAACTGCGTATACTGCACGAACTATAACCGAAATTCTGTGGGCTGCATTTCCGGATCGCCCAATCTCTCGTTTTGGCGATTTACACTGGCCGGCAAGATCGCCTGATTTAACCGTTCCACACTTGTTTTTGTAGGGTTTTTTGAAGTCACGAATCTATGTCAACAAGCTTCAGACTCTTGAAGCCATCAAAGAGAATATCATTCAAGATATTAAATATTGGCGGCAGTCAGTCAGCATGCGCTACTAGCATTGGTTTTATCCACAAAACTAGCGTTTCGACTTTCCGTCAAAAGTTGCGTTATCGAAAGCACTTTTAAAGTCGATGAAAATACCCTGCGCGTACACCATCTTGTCGAGTGCGCTTCTAATTCTATCCACCAGATTTTTTCAGGATCTTGCGCGTTGGTAAGCATGCTGCATTTAAGATAGACAACGCGTTCGCAAGACAGTTTTACGCAAATGGAGCTCGACCATTCCGTCTATGTACGAGTATGCTCCCCAACATGAAGGAATTCAGACTTAATGTTTTTTAGCTCTTGGAGTTCTATTTTCCTATTTTCTGTATTAAAGCTACGACGCTATATGCCAATGAAGATTGTCCTGATATTTGCCAGCAGGGATCTACTCGTATATCTTTTAGTAGCATAACTGGTACAGCATGTTTAAGCCTTCATACATTATCCTAACCAATGAGATACATATACAATACGGCGTGTTGTGTTATATAGCTGGCTTACAGCTTCGTTAATAGGAGCTGGTTGTAAGCTAGTTTGGATTAGTTTACGTGGAAAGTGAGTCTCAAGCATAAGACAGAAAGTCTTTGCTTTCGACATCACATTTTTTGAGTGGTTCCAACATTTGGCTAGCCTGCTGGTTTCACCGAATGTTTCGACTTTTTGGAAACATCTTTATGGTATAATAGGCACTCTTTGAAATTTTAATTAGTTTCTTATATTCTTTTCGTTTCGATCTGTAAAAATTGTCATTGTTTCCTGGCTAGAATTGTCAGTGGGGTATTATTCAGGTACTGAACAGCTTCATGTAGCTTATGTTTTGTCCTGAGTTTAGGGGGGGCACTGTCGGACTTGTTGAGCTCCATCTTCAATAAGGGTGAGACTTTCCTTCCGATTCTGAAGTCGATGTATCTTGTCTTTATTGCTGAGCCGGAACTCGCTTTTCGGCCGACATCCAATCCGTCCACACGCAGGGAAAACCGCAACTAGCGTTGTTTCTCAACGTGGATTTTACCGCCTTAACCGACTTTCGTCGACCAGAACTATGACCTTTGCTGGCTGTATCACCGGCCTTATCCGGACATCGTGTACGGGTAGAACCACTGCCGCCGGTTTTGCTCTTGTTAGGTTTGGCCGCTTCATTCGATTTCTGTCCACTGGAACCGTATGCTGTACTGCTTGCAGCACCGGTTTCATCCGGGCGTTGTGCTAGGAAAGAAATATCGATAGAAGGAAACCTTCTTCCTATTGGAGGAAGAGGGTACGGTTTCTGTTTCGAAAGATTGGTCGATTTCAGTGGGTGTCATTTCCGCTGACCTATTTCTCTTCTCTGTCGTCGCTGGAGTATTGAGACTTTCAGAACTTGCGCCTTCGACAACACTTCGCGTGCTTGTGCAAATGTTTGAGCAAATGAAGACGTGGTTTTTTTCCTCTTCAACTGTCCTTAGACGGCGCCTAGGTCAGTGACAAGTTTTTTGAGCATATTGATTGGGGAATCCAGGATCCCATTCCGCAAATATTTTAAGTGCTTCTTGGCATAATATTGCAGTGAGACTGGAAATAATAAGAAAACATCTAGCCATTTCTAATACCCTCCTATTCGGTCGTTCCGCCACATTGTTCTGTTGAGGGAGAACCGAGTGCACAAGGTGTGTGGACAAACTTCGAAGAAATATGTAAGGATAGTGCAAAAATCCGCCTCCCTCTTTCAAAGGCCATCTAACATAAATAAAGAAACATGGCCGTGGAACAATGAGATGAAACGTGGAAAGCAATAATAAGCGGAAAGCTTTGAGAACGAAGTACAGCGAAAATAGCGAATCCGATAGAGCGCGTCTTGAGATAGACTATCAATGCTGCAAAACAGAGGAAAACGTGCGATAACAGTAGGGGCATTGCCATAGCCTAAAAGCAGGCGAAAATCTAAAAAAGAAGTACAATATCGAAGTCTAGCAATCGAGCTAACATTTTAAAGATTGTGGCGCAATAATGAAAAAACTTGGAGAGATTTAATCGCTAAAATATATTGAAGGCGAGCAGGAACACTTGCTAACTAACGCGTTACTAACTAATGAATTCCCGCGCAGAAAGGGTCGATGTTTGGAAGCAGTAAATATAATAAGGCAGGGTTGTGCAGCCGGACCGGATCCCATATCCTCCGAAGTATGGGCGACAATCAAACAATTTTAGATTTGGCTGACGAATGAGTATAGTAACGAGTAATATTTCTTATTCTATAAAGGCAAAGGTGACATGAGAAATTGCAACAACTACCGATCGGCGACGCCAATTCTAAGCAGTTGACAACGCAATATTATTAAATTTCGTGGCAAACAATGTGGCTTCGATAGAGTTCCCATAAATCCTTATACTCGTGTATGAGCGGCGCTAAGAAGATCTTAAAATTTACCACAAGCGTATATGAGAATCCTTCACGATATGTTCGGACGCTAAAACTAAAGTTAAATGCACAGAGGGAATAACCAGAGAATACGAAGTTAAAGTTGAGGTACACCAGGGAAGTGTACAGTATCCATTGCCCTTTAATATTTTAGTATTCTTTGGTAAAAAAGTTCCGCTTTAACGTAAAAGATTGTTGTACATGCCAGACGTTGGTCCTGCTTTCATGTTGAGCTATGTACGAAAAATATAAGGAAAAGATGACAGGGACCGAAATAAAAATGTTACGAATCCCAACGGGTATCACAAAGTGTGATAAAATAAGAACTAAGCGGATTCCCGGAAGTCTTTACATTAAAAAACCAATAGTAAGCAAATTTCAGTCTAAACAAACCAGCTGGTTTTGCGAGTTCAATTCAAGTCATCGAACAATCCTGTCCAAGAAGTAATAGAGGCTAAAGTTCCATCCGATCTTCAAAGAAGAGGCCGAAAAAAATCATGGTCACTCACTTCAGAAGTAATCCAAATTAGATCGGCCCCAAATTTATACTGACTGATTTATACCACAAGAGGGCAGTAGCAATGAAGATACTGGGAAGAAATATGGTATGGAACATAGCATTTGACGCGTTAAACATTTTAATTGAATTGCTTTTGTAGCTATGTTGGATTTGTATATAAAAAAAATCTGACGGTTATATCGTGTTTTAACACTAACACTAACACTAATAGTTGGCCTCAAATACATAAAGCATTAGTCAACGTCGAAAAAATTGTTACAGAATAAGTAACAGAGCGAGACGAAATTTGAAATCAGCCAAGCGTATAAAACAGAGGTTGGTGACTGTTTTGATAACATGTAATAGTAACATGTAATAGTAAACCCGCGCATACATAATATCAGACTTAGCCTGTCGTTTACTCTAAAAAGTTTTTTTTTTTTTTGCTAATGAACTCAGTATGGATGAGGCAGTTATGAAGAATTTCACACATAATTGTGGCCAATCAAACACTACAGATAATTCATGATTTCAATGCAGTCACGTCAGGCCACTAAAAAATCACACTCCACAACCGTATTTTTGTTAAGGATACTTTTACCAGTAATAAAGGAGTGAGTTAAATATTGGCATATTTAAGTAGGAATAAGTCAGCAGGAGTCGAGAGTACTAGATATCAAGGTACATGCACTAATAATTTCGAAAATAATTAACCGAAATTTAAGCCAAGCCAAACTCAAGATTGCGATGGTACGACCAATTTCCAACAGCGGAGTTAAACCAAGTATTGTAAATTATTTGTAAGTATTTCAATACTTTGGAAGAAGTTGTGAAACAAGCGACTAATAAAATTTGTCAATTCATTTACTCACGAAAACAGTACGGATTTGAAAGAAAGAAAAATTGTAGATACTGTAAAATGAAAGTCTTAATACATTAGTGCTTTTCATTCACTTAGCAAGACATTTGATACACTTAATCATGCAAAATTATTGCAAGGCTTAGGTAGAACTGGAATCAGTAGAAAATTAGCGGATTGGATGCGTAATTACCTGGCGGTTTTAACAATGACTTACACCCTTTTTTTTGGAGTACCACAGCGTTCTAAACTTGGACAACTCTTATTTATTTTATTCACTAATAAACTGCTTCGCATTTTCACTAAGAATCTCACTTTGTAGTTCACAGATGATACGGCGATAGTTGTTCGGTACAGGTGTCTTGAAAGCGGAATGCATATATGTAGTTCAAATTCGACAAGGCAGTTGAATGGTGCCATATTAAACTCATCCAAAACAAAGCTTATGTACATTCGCAGCCCACTTCATAAAACACTGAACAAACCATCAGTTTTAACAATATTTGCCAGAGTAGAAGTCAAGCTATTAAAGTTGTCAAAAGCTATAAACACTTAGAAGTGATAATTAATAGCTATCCGATATGAAGGCACTTGTGGGTATTGTCTATATGAGTCACTATTCGATACTACAGAGGTACTAGCATCGGGTACCTAATGCATCTAAAAAAAATGGATTATAAGTTTCGAGTAGTGTTGTTGGTGTTGCATTTAGCATCAACGCCGGCGTTAGATTTGTGGACTGGGTAGAGCCACTTTTATGTTTACTTGAAGATCTTTCCTTGGTTGAATTTGCAACCTGCAAATCATACTTGGCATCGAGTTTCTTCCATTCGTAGCAGTCGTAATCGATTTGCCCGTCGGGGGAGGGAGTGAAGGCAAGATCCTGTCCACACCACACCCAAACACCGGAAATTGTGATGTTGCCTGTTTGCGCATCGTATCCAGACGTTGGAACATACCTGTGATGACGTTGCAACTCATAAACACGTTGGCCAGTTCATCGTTGTACTTATATTCGCCGAACCAGATTAAGTAATTCTCTGGGTCGAACTTCTCCCAGAAGTATGGAATAAATCTGGCTTCGTCTTCGTTGGAATAGAAGCGTTTGAAGTCATAAAAGTTGAATGTTCCCTTGGGCAAGGAGTCGAATGGATCTTTTGACTTGGGTTCCAGAGCAAGAGCTTCATCGGCGGCATCTAATTTTTCTTTTTCCTCAGCTTCCTTCTTTGGAGCTGGCTTCTTTTCTTGCTGTTTTTTCTCGTCCTTCTTCTTATCGGTCTTAGCAGAGCCGGCACCGGCACCAGCACCAGTTTGAGTGTCTTCTCCCTTGAGGATGGCTTGAACCTGCGACTGATTGAGGATTGTGTTGAACCATCTATTTAGATTGCCATGAGGCGTACGTAGAGATGGCTCCAGCACATACTGGTACAAATGAAGCAAACTGGTAAATACAACGATATTGGCCAGAGTGATGCGCTCACCTACTAAATAAGTGGATTTCTGTTAAGGATGGTCTAATCAGCGGCGACATCATCCTTAGCGGTGCTGTTCTTGCCCAATGGCATAATACTCAGCAGATGTAACACCCAGGAGCATGAGGCCGGCACAATCTCATTCTCAGCAAAGTTAATCCACTGTTGAACTAAGGCTTGTTGGTAATCATTGGCACCGCGTAATTGTTGATTGGCCAAGAAGTAAGCAATGGCATTGCTTTCACTAAGGTACTTGCCATCAGATGTTTCGAATGCAGGCACCTTGCCAGTTGGGAACTTCTTGAGGAATTCCGAAGTTTTATTTGTCTCGCCAAAAACAAAATCTTCGGCCACTTTCACTTTGGCCCCAGAATACTGAGCAGTTATGAGTGCTTTGTATGCACGGAAGTTTTCTGGATAAGTATAAAGTGTTCCTGTCGCCATCGTTGCGGTTTGCCGGAGAGAAAGAAGGTTGACAGCGGTTGTGTTCAATTGGTTTCAATGACAAGCTGCAAAAACTCCAAGACACGATATTGAAAAAGATACGAGTAAACAGCATAATTCTATCAAGCGTTCCGAGAGATAGCAGCTTTAAAGCACTAGGTGTGAACCAGATTATTATGATGACAACCGTTCTAAGATATCAATACAATATCAGCTGTGTTTTATTTTTAAGTGACTACGTAGCTCAGCAATCGAACACCAATAAAACGCTTTACTCACTCGAACACTCACTTTCAATCTATGTTTCAAAGTTGGTACCCCAGTCTAAAAAATCACTTGTTGACATTTGAATATGATTACGGGTATGTTCGAAAGGTATGTCGAAATCAGGAATCTCAAAGTTTCGAGGGATCTCATAGTTGCTGCCAGCTTTTGCTCTAGTGCAATTACGGATCTCATAATGGTGATTTTCTTCTGCAGATCGTCTTTCATTAGCAAAAGGAGCTACTGAAAGGTTTCCCTTATTCATCCATAAATAACTGAAGAAAGATTTCTCGTCATCAATTTGCAGCTCTCTTGTAATTAGGGAAAATGAACCACGATCATCGCTCACTTTTCTCCACGACTTTTTGCAACTCAAATGCATCTTTACACAAATTCAACAATTCAACTACCACTTCCATGTCTGGACTTATTCCTTAATCCATATTGGAAAATTGTAAAACATGCGCATGAAAACTTGCAGCGTGTAAAACCCGACTAAGTATTAACTTCTCTCTTCTAATAAGACGCAGATTATATAAAATACATAGTCAACTAACACATCCTTAAATAAACGAAGTCAGACAACCTCCATGAAATAAAATTTTTTACAACCCCTGTTAGCGCTCCCTGGATTTCAGAATTCTTAAGTTCTATGTTCACTTTTATACTCACTTATTTACTGACTTAATTATCGCCACTTTTCGTTATTGTTGTTGTTTGATGAGGGATATTTTACTGAGCTGGGTAGTTACTTACCAATAAAACACAGCTATCAATTCAGCACAAGAAGACGGGTCCGGTTTAACATACTCGTATGTTATGTTAAACAAATGTTCAGAAAGATCTGACATTATCCTTCGGCTTCAAATTCATTAAAATCGATTGCATATTTGGCTGCATTTAATGCGGTAGATACTCGTAGCACCCGCACACAGCCATATATTCATGGGTAGCGTTAAAATATATAGCGCTTATAAAACATCTCATTTTCCCGTCAGAAAATACTGCTGAATTTACGCGACATTAGAGCCACTCCAAGTTAATTCCATGTGCGACACTGTTATAGCAATTTCCTTGATGGTTAACGACAGAGCCTAAGGACTTAAGTTATTCGCCGTTCGGCACGATGACTCTTTCTAAATACAATAGAAAGGAGTCGGATTTGAAAACTCGAAAAAGCGACGATGCAGGTATTTAGTCTTAGTACGACTGATTCGTAACCCGCTATCTTCTCGTGCCTTTGTTCAATTATTAGTAGATGCTTAAAGGGCTGTCACGTTGTTGCTAATGATAGCGCTATGATCAGCGAAAAGAAGGGAATGCTCAATATAGTGTTTTAATAAAATGTGTTGCTCGATATTAAAGAGCAACTACCCTCTATACTGCCTTGGTGTACTCCAACGAAATTGAAATCTGTTTAGGGCCTAACGTTAATATGCATTCGCTCTATATATCTCAGCCATTTCAATTGACTGATGCACATTTTTCTGACTAAATCGATATCGGTGAACAGCTCGTTGAGTTTGCTGATATAAAGGATGATTCATGAAACGTGTAGACATAAGAATGTGCCTTAACCTCGTTTTTTTGACAAACTTTGATTTAATACAATGTTAATCATGGCATCGCATCACATCCTGTCATACACATCAGTTGAAAGTTTGATTAGTGTAAAAACCAACATTTTGTGCTTTACGTTCAATATTTTGTGTCGATAGAAGATCAATTAAGCACACGAATTGTGCAGAGATTTAAGAAGAACCTTACTCTCTTAGATACTAAGAAGGGTCGGCATCCAATTCAAGTGCGTACTCCTCAAAAAACCATAAATCGCGGTTTTTAGCGAGGTGGAGTGATTATGCCTAATTTTTCGAAGATGATGGAGGAAAAGCCGTTACCGTTAATTTTAATCTTTACCGTAGTGTGTTGAAAAACTTTTTATGAATCGAATTGGTTGAAATGGACTTGAGGAAGAAGCTTGAGTTTGAGAAGCTCCATACAATAAAATTCTTGAAGAGAAAATTCGTAAATCACATAATTTCAAGAAATGAACCCGTGATTTGACTTCTTTTTTTGGGGTTCTCTGAAGGATCGAGCTTATGGCAATGCACCTTGATCTATTGAAGCACTAAAAAATAGTATTCTAGCCGGTATGCGACAGATTACACAAGAAATGTGCCAAAATGAAATCAAAAACTTCAATGATCGTTTGGTTGTCTGAAAAAAGGGTACATACGGCGCAGTGAATGTTCTCCATCGTCATTCTGCGCAATCTGATGAATTAGGCAGGAATACCCAAACTTGGAATTGCTCTGTATAACTCGTCTTTATAGATCTATAGATTGAAATCGACAAAGAGTATATGGATCGAATGGCTTTCTTGGTTTTTCTTTTGTAGCTGCCGTTGTATGAATATTTGGTCAATTGCGGAATTAGAAGGCCTTACACCGCGCTGACTTATAGATGGTTTACAAACGGTTTCAGGCGTTCACAAAATAAGTCGGACAAACGCTTGCACGCTATGACTATGGCACAATTTAGAGGGATTTATTTCTTAAGGATTCATTTATAAGACATACTTTCCTCCGAGTAGATTCGGCAGATAGGCCGTCCGTTGTTATATACGAGTATTACTATCAGTACACCATTTTGGTCGAGTTGACGAAGATTTCAGAGTTTGGATTGTCTCCGCCTGTGTACATTCTATACACATCCGTAAGACCGACTGTAAATCTACTATTAGATTTCTGCTGTCACCCTTACATGACAGGTTTCTGCTCGGGTTTTAATTCGCTTAACACGTTCTTTTTACCATTTGGCAAATCTTCCTAATGTTGTTCCTGGAGTAGAACCTTTCCACTTTCTCGATCGCTCATTTTCTTTCTTTTTTCTCCGGACAAGCCGCTGTTCTTCTTTTTTTCTTTTGCTCGTAGAGCACACGAGCTTTTCCTCGAGCTCAAGACTTCTGCCTTCAGTTTGCCGCCTACAATAAATCCGCATCAATATAGACGCTGCTTCTGCTCTTTGTAGCAGTCACCGAAATATGTGTCAAAGTTTTTATCTTCCATTTTTCCGGATGATCCCACTACACTTCCAGTTTCAGTAGCTTCCACTATTTATGCTGTATTGGTCGTGTTTAAGACCCGAACATTCGATATGTAGATCTATTGCCTTTTTTTCTTTGTCGTGTCGTTAACAATATTCGTCGTTACCTGTGACCTCTTAGGTAATAGGGGTCGGATATTTTAGAGTCACTAACTAACTTCATTGGTATGAGAGTTGACGTGTATTTGTATGGGTTCATTCGCCACATCTCTATTTTAGCACCCTGAGTAATACTGCAATAGCGTTATTTAGCTCAGTTCCCTATGAAATAGAATACAAGGAATGCGTCGGTCGTGCTGACTGAAGAGAATTCATCCGCCCTATATTTCTATCTTGTTATGTATTTTCTCTTGCTCAAAACTCGCGCTTATAAGTTTGACAAGGCACACTCGCATATTTACAATGTAGAGTTGTATCTTTAATTAATTTTAAATGTTATTGACATTGTTCGTTGAGATGCAAAAAAGAAATAACAAAACATCTGATATACACACATATGTGAAAACCTGTTAAAACGGACCTGGTTCTTAAAGTCATAAATTGTATGTTAAAAATACACACTGTACAGTGTCGATATACTGCATTCTCAGTTAGGAAGATAAGAAGACGTGCTCCTTTAATTCATAATTACTTGAAACCAATCATCCATAGTATAGCGTCATCATGAAAGTTTCCATCCAATTAGCATTGACCTTCGGCAATAATTCATTACCCCACCAGATTAAACCAAAATCAAGTTTGAAACGTTTCTGTCGACAACCTATCAGATTGAATCTTAATGAGAAAAAAAAAACTATTTCACCATAATCTTGAAATTGCGATTAGGATATTTATGAATTTTCAGGAGATATTCGGGAGTCAATGCATGACTAAGTCGGATGTTGTGAATACAAATGGTTGACATACCATATACTATACTTTGTAGAGAATTATATCTCATAGAATGTTCAATGTCACTCCAAATACAAAAAGAAAACAAAAATGGATACCTCTCATTTTTATAGTAATTTGACAGATAGCAGAACTGTCAGTTACTGTCAAAGCAAGTCTCGGTTTGCTTGCACCCAAGTGTGAAAAGAGACATGATCGCAGTTTTACTCGTAGGTACAATACATTTGCAAATTGTATTATATCAGATATACGAGTATGTATTGCAGATATATTTTATTAATACGATTTGAATAACGTCATTGGCTTGTTCGTAGTTGATCAAATGATTTCCAATCATTTTCTGTAACCTGAACAAGCGTCGTACATATAGTGGGAAAAATAGATTTTACCTAATCTGTACAAAGATACCAGTACCTAAGAGTCTGCATACAAATGAGTGAAGATAAAATAGTATGCAAAAACAAAGTTGATTATATTCGTATGATGGCAATGAAACCATGATCAAATATCTTGATTTCTACCCACTGCAACTAATTTTGTTCCACTTTATCAACCTTGAATACAACTTAAAAATCGTTGTTGCCAGTATTGAAAAATATAATTTATTTACATATTTTATCATATCAGATCATATTGTATATGATCAAACAGTCTTAGTGTAACATGGGCCAGATCGGATATTATGGTGTAAAGCCACAATGGGTCCTTTTGTCCCAAACTCAATTAAAAATTGTGAACTTTTTATTCATTCATCAAGTATACAGTGTGCGTTATGTATGAAATAGAATATTGGGAAAATGGAGTCCACGAGTCCACTTGCAAACATATACCTACGCACTGTTTATTCGAAATGTTCCATGACAATTTGCATTCAGCCACATGAATTTCATTGACACAGTGCTCAATTTGCGTCTTCATGGGTTTGTTAGCATAAATCTTACACTTCAAAAAACCCCAGAGAAAAAAGTCCATCGTCGTTAAATCCCATGATCTGGGGGGCCAATTGTGGTTACCAGAACGGTAAATTACACGACCAGGAAATGATTCATTAAGTAATGTAATTAAATTGTTTCTTGGTCTCTATGACATGTGGCACTGTCTTGTTGAAACCACATGTCATCCACATCCATATTTTGCAATTTAGGCACAAAAAACTGGATTATCATGTCGCGATAACGAGCACCATTAACTATTATTGCCTGTCCAGACGCATTTTGAAAGAAGAATGGTCCGATGATGCCTCCAGTCCAAACTTCGCACCAAACAGTAGCACGTTGTGTATGCATTTGTTTCTCAACATCACTCGTGGATTTTCTGAACCCCAAATGCGACAATTCTTGAGGCTCCAGCGCCTTCCATGGCGACTCTGAGTATAAGGGATAGAATATGGTAAGAATAGAGAATAGGCTGGGAGAATGGTAGATTTTGGAATGGTAGAGGAATAGCGGAGCGCTGCTACAGGCGCCTAGGTATCGCCAGTAGCTGCTCCAGAAAGGAAGTGAGCTGATACCTCTGCAAAGACATGCATTCGGTCTTAGGCGTCCGGCACGTGTGGAATCAGTTTGGTGTAAAACGCTCCAAGGGGCTATAGGATTATCTCGTCGTAAATCGCGCTGATCCCACGAGGACGCCTTGGGAGGTCCTTGGGAGGACGTCTAGGCTTACGCAAAATTTAGTGGACCAGTTATCACGTGGTCGAGCGACGGATCTACTCATATTGAGTGAGCACTACAGTACATTAGCGAACTGGAGCTGGATTATGAGCTGGTGACACCTCCAACGCTGGAGCTGGAGAGGGGTACGTGTGTATCGCGGCTGCAGGCTAGGCTATCTCTTCTCGATTATTACGATGGGCATTTCAAAGTCGCTATTTGTGCATTGGGAGTTGGGTGATGTCATCCTCTCCGGCGATCTCAACTCCAACTATCGCTTGTATGGAGATGAAAACCGTTCCCATGGAACGGATGGTGCTTGACATGGTCGCGGGGCTTGATTGCATCGTGATAAAAACTCTGATGTTAAAGTGAAGTTCAGACGGATTTGCACCAGGGGCTCTGTAATCGAAGTTCGGCTGGAGTGTCCTGGAGCGCTATACCGCGAGCTTTTTATTGGGAAGTTGTCTTTACCGCACAAGGGATTTTGTGTACCTTTACAATGTTTGCCAGTTATAACGGTTTCCGGATCACTATATGGAGAGCTGGGGAACTGCTGGGCCGCAAAGCTCCTGGATCGGACGGTTGCCGACCGAAATTCTTAAGATCGTTGCTGTGGAGTGATCACATGTGCTCCTTGACATTTTCAGTGCATGTTTACGTTCAGTGGGCATTGGAAACTCCGACGCTTCATTTTTTGGATAAGGACAAACGATGCCTTAATTTTGACGTCATTCCTACCGCGGGGTGTGCTGGATAATGGCGAGAAAATCTTGTAGAAGATTCTCCGATCGCAGATAGGAGGGTGCTGGAAACTCTGCTATAATCAATATGGGTTCCGCGAGGACCATTCGGCGTTTATGGTGGTTGCCGAGGTCTAGGAAACATTTTTTTTGTTGAAAAGCTATGAATTTTCAAAGTTTTAGTTTTAGAAACAACTGTTTTGAGAAAAACGTGTTCGAAGTTAGTTACGGTCCCTTTTCCAGGATTCAGATCTTGTTCGGTTTTAACGATATATTGATACTTTATTCAAATAAAAGAGTTAATCCCATCGCTCAAGATCGTGCTAATCGTGTAAGAAACTAATGAAAAATGCCAGAATTTTATTAAATCTTTTTTTTTTTTTATTAAAGTATATATCAAAACGAATTGCGCAAATATATTGGTAGGGAGTCCAGTCACTATTATTACGAGTATGTATAATTGCTTGGCATCGCCTAGTGCAATTTTCACTTAAATTTTGCCCATATTCTAAACTTAGGCCTCTCTAAATTTGCATCAAGATCCGCGCAATTTGTTTTATCGTGGCTATTTTTCCCCCTTAAGTTTTGGCTTCATTAAAGACCACACAATCTCTATTGGATTCGCATAATAACTTTGGGGTGACCAACCTTATGTCTCTATACTATTTTCCTCTTTCCAGAGGCGACTCTGATGTTTTGGATTGTTATCGTATTCCAAAATCCAGTCGTAATTGTTTGGTCCCTACAGAGATTCGGTAGATTTTAGCAAACCCGTCTTTTATAATTATACCATGAATTGTGCATTTACGGAGCGTTGTTGAAAATTTGCATCTTTTTTTTGCCCAGGCCTTCATCCAAAAATTATAAACAAAAAAAAATGACTCATCTGTAAATATGATTCTGCGTTGTACAACTTAGCCTGTTTTATATATCTTTTTGGGTCAGTAGCGGTTTAGGTTTGGTGCTCCTATTTTTGATGCCAGATTCTATCAAACGGCATCGTATTGTGTTGATGGAGACTTTAACTCCTTTTCTGGACAATTTTTCTTTTGCGTTCCTCAGAATAATTGTGGTTTTTCGAAAACAATTCACAAATTACTTTATTGTTTTTACTGAATGTGCTTGCTTTGGTCCCTTTACCAGACCAATCATCGACATTACCGCATTCCTTATACCTTTTTATCCACTGTGTAAATGGAGAGAGCTGTTGGCTGAAGCCGGAGTGAACCACGGACTATAGAACCAACTTAAGTATGAGTAAGTATTTAGTAGAGTTTGTCGTTAGGCTTTTTTTTTGTTAAAAATACATTTTTAACGCCTTTCACAGACGAATCTTTTTTCCAATGGTGCTCGCTTACATGTCGGAAGCTCAAGAATTCTTGTCTAAGACAGTTCTCTGTATCAATTACCGAAGTATTAGACAGAGTTGTTCGTCCTATTTTTGCTCAGTCCTTTGCTGTTTTACAGCAGTCTAGGATATCTGTTGTTTGTTTAGCTTCACGCGGTCTATTAGTAGACCTAACATGTCATGTGCAAATCGGGACCTAGTTTCACCTTTTTCATATTGTAGGGTCATCAACAATATGTGCGTTATTCGCGACTTTTGGTTGCTTTACAAAAGTAAAATTTTTACTTTGTCGAGTAATTTAACCACTTGTAGAGCCAGGTCCTTGGATGAGAGAGACTGGATATTCCGGATACAGTTACCAACGCAGGGATGTGAGAGCTGCCGATGGCAATTAAGCCACCCACATCATAACTTTAACACTTCGAATCTATTCGAATCTATTGCAGTGCCGCTCTCTATGCTTTCTGTTTATTTGCATGCGCCAGCCAGCACTCATAAGCATCTCTGATGACTTGTTTGCAGCTTTGCAACTGGGTTTCGGGACAAGATGTTGGCGATGCAGGACGTCAAGTAAGGTTAAGGTTCACGGAGGCCCGCCTAACTTTCTCACAAGACTTCCACTTCTTAGCGGCACTAGGTTTATCCGAGTTCGTACCTTGGCAATTACGAAGTAGTGGTCCGGGTCAATGTTGACCCCTCAGAATGTTCGGACGTCCAGAATGCTGAAACGTGAATCTCATTATTTTCCTAAACAAGTCACAAGTTTCAGACTTGTGGAGATATTGTATTAAAAAAAAATGCAAATACCTGCACTGGTAAATACCATCTACGTTAAGGTTAATATAGAACGTTCCTTTTGACATTTATATATATTCGTATACTTTATAAGGTCACCACGTGAGAATTTGGCATTTAAAGTTTGAAACCGTCACGGGGTTTTTCTTGGAACAAAAGGCAACATAATTGATGGAATGGGAATGGGAGAAACCGGCATCAGTCGCAGTTAGAATATTAAATTTCTTTGCAGAAATATTGAATTTCAATGGAAACTGTGGCAATATAAATAATCGTGGCTATGTGTGGGTACGTAGGTATCTGGTTCTATTATTGGAAATAAGCAACCTTAAACTGTATAATCAATTGTGCTTATAAAGGGTTGAAAAGAAAAAAAAACACTTCATAAAGTATTGCATAGAAATGACATATTCGTAAAACGATAAATAAATAACAAAAAAAGTAAACAAATTGAAGTGGGTGTCTGACTTTGAAGTTGGTTGCATGTGACAAGTTATTAAACAGCTCTTCAAGGTTGGATAATAATCGGAATGTGGTTTTCTGTTATTATTACATATACACTTTTCATCTCACTATTATTGCTGTAAAATGCCTTTAATAAAAAGATACGTTCATTAAGTAGATACTCTGTAGTAGACACTCTGTATCTTGTTATAGGGGCCACAATTCACTTAACACATGTGGTCTCATTTAGTCTTTGGTGATCCAATTAAAAGAGCAATTCATTAGAATTAATTAATTCGAGTGTTATAAAAATGCCGTTGTATACAAGTACAATATACAATCTTATGTATTCTTAACAAGAACATCAGGTGTGTACAAACTATGACAAAATTCATGAATCAGAAAGTAGTCGGTTGTTGTTATAGGTAATGCTACTACATCATTACAAATCAATTTCAGATTATTTTTCGTACCTTCTCTTCAATGTATTATAGCGATTCTATTGTAAGTCGATAACTTAAGTTTTTCTCTGAAGATAAAGTAAAGTCTTGATTGTCTTTAAGTTTCGAATTATTTTTAAAATCAAAAGGTATGTTTGCGGTCCTACCTGCGTTGTCCCTACATGATGAATTCTCCGTTAACATATTCTAGCTAAAGATGCCGATTGATTGTCATTTGTCATTGAATTGTCATTTAGCCTGAAAGTTCTAATGTACCACTCACTTATTACTTACTTACTTACATACATACTTAGATGGCGTTACATTCCTGAGTAGAACAACGCTTGAGTTAATTTAATTTTTAATTTTGGTGGGGTCGAATGCCCCCATTTATTCGGCTTAATACAAGCTATAACTTAAAAATTAAACTTAAACTAAAACTCAAAACTAAGGTTGGTTGGAGTGGTGAAGGAGAACGGATTTGAGGTAGGAAGTGGTGCGGTGGAAGTCAAAGACGGTAGGGTTTGAGTTGACTTTACGTAGCATACGGGAGATTGGTTAGTTCGCGCCATAGGAGGTGTGGTGGGTTGGTAGATAGAAGAGTTGAGGGGTTCGTAGATTACGAGGGTTAGTGTTGAGGAAAATGGAGTTGTGAAGGGACGCGCATTCAACGTGACCTGAAAGGAGTCGATGAATGAAGAGAAAGTCTGCTGCATCACTGCGATCTTCAAGGGTGTTTAAGTTGATAAGGTTGAGACGGTTTTGATAGGGGGGCAGATTAAAAGGATCGTCCCAGGGCATACCTCGAAGAGCAAATCGAAGAAAACGGCGCTGGATGCTTTCAATTCTCGAGATATGAACACGATGATATGGGGACCATGCTTGACTAGCGTACTCTCGGAGGGGGCGAACAAAGGTAATATAGAGGGACCTGGTCACGTATGGATTGGCGAATTCTTTGGACCACCGTTTTACAAAACTTAGTGCAGAGTTGGCTTTGAGGATTATCTCATCCGTATGTAAACGGAAGTTGAGCTCCCTATCACACAAAATGCCGAGGTCGCGAAGAGATTGTACGGAGGAGATAGGTTGGTTATGGAGAAGATAAAGTCGGGGAGGAGATTGGTTCCACTTATGAGAGAAGGTGATGGATTGGCATTTGGCGATATTAAGTTCTAAAGAATTGTTGAGGCACCAGATCGGAAAACCATCAAGATCTTGTTGAAGGAGGAAAAAGTCATGGGGAGAGGAAATGGTTTTGATCAAACGAGTGTTTGATGATCATATCGAGATCATTTATAGTTAATATAAAAAGAAGGGACCGAGATGACTGCCTTGTGGAACTCGAGAGGTGGCCAAAAGTGAAGCCGAGTGGGCTGTTCTAAAACGAAAACTGTGAAAACGGTTTTCGAGGTAAGAGGATATCCATTTTAACAGTATTGGTTCAAAGCCGAGGGCAGACAATTTAAAGATGATTAATCGATGAGAGATTTTATCGAAGGCTTTGCTAAAATCGGTTGCAACTACATCGACTTCGTTGCCATTCTCTAGGGCAGAGAGGGCATAGGATACGAATTCAACGAGATTTGTGGTGGTTTTCCTACCCTTTAGGAAGCCATGTTGTCTAGGGGAAATAAGTGATTTGCATTGGAAGCTTAGAGCTTCATACAAAATACTTTCGAAGAGTTTGGGTATATGGGAAAGTTTAGCGATGGGACGATAGTTGGTTATTTCATTCTTTGATGTTTTCCGAGCCTGAGGAAATTCTCCTTGTGAAAGAGATAGACGGAAGAGATTAGAAAGGGCAAGGGAAAGAGAGGAAGAACATTTTTTAAGAAATATGGTAGGGAGGCCATCTGGGCCGGGTGTGAATTCGTCATTGGGTTGGTGTAATTTATATTCGATATAAGATGGGTCCAAAATATGAGAAAGAAGTGGGCCATTGGAGAAGTTCAGTAGGTAACTAAAATAGGATGGATCTGGTACAAAGGAGTCGTTGGTGAAGGATTGTTTAAAAAATGTGGCAAATAGGTTGGCAATGGTGAGTGGACCGGTTAATGACCTGTTATTGAAAGAGAGGGAAGGAGGGTAACCATCGGACTTTCTTTTGTAGTTAACAAATTGGAAAAAGGACTTAGGGTTGTTTATAAGGCTTGCGCATTGTTAAGGTAGCGCTGGTAAAGGGAATTGTAAGGTTTAGTGAAATGAAGATAAGCACCAAGATAGTTGGAATAGTCAGAAAAGGATCTGGTACGCAGGAAAACAGCCCATAATTCATTTCTCTTATTTCGTAAGGAACGAAGCTTGCGATTATACCAGGGAGGACTAGTAGATGATGTTTTAAGGCGGGAAAACGGAACGTAAAAATTAAATATTTCTTTATAAAAAATGGATAAGGCATCATTTATACTTAGGTTGTGAAAGTTAAAGAGGGATCTGCTGAGATATTCACTGATTTTGTGAAAGTTTGCTTTATGAAAGTCGTGGGATGAGAGAGTTGTGGGGGGAGTGGACTGGAATGAAGAGTTATGAAAAAATGAAAGTAGAAGGGGGGGATGGTAGTTATCGATTTTTGAGAGAGATAGGGGACAAAGTGAGACTGAGGAGTTAATTGGATCTGTTGTGAAAATAAGGTCTAATTGCCTGCCCATATAATTGGATATACCACTGACTTGGCATAGACTTGAGTCTGTTAAGCGATCAAAGAAGAGACATTCCTTAGCTGAGTTGGCGTTTGAAGCGATGAAAAACGATTGATCATCTGATGGAGTCAACTGTAGCTGAGGAAGATTAAAGTCGCCGAAAATAAGGATATCAACAACAGACATGTCAATTAAATGGTCGATCGCATCAATAACAAATTGGTAAGATTCGATAGGTTCAGCTGGTAGGATGTAACATATAACGTAAAGGGACTTGAGAGGGAGTGATATTTTTATTGCGACAAAGTCGGCTTTAGAGGATGAAGAAATTGTAATGGGAGAAGAGTTAAGGCTGTTGTCGATCGTCAGTAGGACGCCCCGACAGGGGGAATCTTTATTTGTGCGGGTAGGATCGTCGTAGCGAAAAACATTAAAAGTAGGGGGGAACAATTCCTGGTTCTTTATGTCGGGAATCAAATTGGTTTCGGTCAAGGCGTAAATATCAAAGGGAAGAGCATGCGATTGACGTAAGACAGCATTGGTTTTAGAGCGAAGACCTCTTACATTCTGGTAGTAAAATGTAAGAGGTATGTTGTGGCGTGGAGGTGTGAGACAGGATGGTTTAATGGCTGACAAGAGAGGCACGTTGTGGACGAAAAAATTTGTCGTGGGAGGCCTTCTTGCTGGATGGAAACCATGACGCTGGTTTTGGTTTTCCCTTCGTAGCAGACCGAGTCCGATTTGTCATGTAGATAGGCAAGAAAGAGACGAACGTTTTCATATATCTTCCTTTCTCTAAGCCTAGAGAGTGCATATGGACTTTTTGTAGTGCCATTGGTTTGCTGTGTTACTTTAACAGTGGAAGGAAAAAGGGGATCAAGAATAGGAGCAGTGGAGGAGGGAGATGGAGATAAATGGTTGGATATGGAGTTGGACGAGGGATGAGATGTGAGGTTTAACATGTCTCTCCAGCTAGTGCGGTCTTTTGCCAGCTGCCTTCAGTTGCACACACGAAGTTAGCTGAGGTCCCCTTCCACCTGTGTGTGCCACCAAAGATGAGACCTTCCTCTACAGTGTTGTCCCTTTTTATTGGAGTCGAAAATTTTCGTCCGAAGAATTAGTGTCCATACACTCAAAGTGACCTAGTCATCTAATCCGAGCTTTTTTAACGAAGTCAGCATTGCTGTACAGCACATAGAGGAACGAAAATTACCAGCATAACTTTTCTTGAATCGCCAGAGTAAGAGCAGCTATTATTTTGTTGTAGCCAAGATACGGATGCGGATATCCGTGGCAACTCCTTAACCAGCGAACCATTGTGAGTAAATTCAATCGTATGAGACGAATGTCCCTTAACCTCTAGAGGAGTCTCTAGAGGAGAACGCCAATGTCAGCATTGCCAAAAAGAGCAAGGTTTCAACCCGCCCCATCAAAGAAACTTCTGGTTCGATAACCAATTCAGACAGGTAAACCTGGGAAAACGAAGGAGGTACAGATTGGCCCTGCAGAGAAGAACAAGAAAGGCTCACAAGCTCTACGAGCAGAAGAGAAGTGAGGAACATAAAAGAAGAAAAAGGAAAATGTATGAGAAGTGCTCTATCGAGGCATAATACGTGAAGTTCGGAAGTTTTTTGAAAAAATAACACGAACATGACAAAGCTGTAAAGCCCGAACAGAATGCCTAAGACCCTTCGTAAATTGTCTATCCGACCGCTATCGGTGTGGTTTTAGGTGAAGAAATTTCACAGTAGAACAAATTTTCACATTACGGTAAGTCTTGGAGAAAACTCAGAAGTTCCAAATCGACACACACCACCTCTTCATCGATTTAAAAGCCACATACGACAGCATTTATAGAGATGAGCCATATCCAGTTATGGCATACCTGCCAAGCTCATTCGACTATACAGGATGACGATGGAAAATGCACGGTGCTCCATCAAGCCGAAACCTTCAATGTCAGAAAAGGACTTAAACAGCGCGAGGCGTTGTCATGTGATTTTTTCAATATTGTTCTTGAAAGAATTATGCGAAATGGGCTTCTTGTTGCAGATATGGAAGTGGACTGGAAAATAGTAACCAGAAGAACGAACTGAACACCAACGATTAAGTCGTGCCTGCGTAACAGCGCTAAGGGGGCAGCTTTTATTATATAAACGTATATATCTACGAAACTTTATTTCAACTATAGACTGGCGTTGTATGTCTGTTAATATGATGTGGAATGTATTTTAAGAGACCTGCGAAGAGATGTCTTGATGTATCAAAGGGCGTTCTAAAAATACAAAAAGAAACAAGGTGGTAGTGCTCAAACGTGCAGGGAAAGCTGAAGCGCAAAAAACTAATTTTCAAAATGTGTCAGGTAACCAGATCTGAAGGCGACCTGCAAACATATAAAACAGCTAGAAGTGGAGCCAAACAAGCAGTTTCTAAAGCAAAAGAGCTCGCCACAAATGAGTTTTACGAGAAACTAATCACCAAAGAAAGTGCCTAAGACATTTTCAAGCTGGCTAAAACTCGATGCCAAAAGTTACATCCGTAAAATACATTAAAGATACTAGAGATGATGAAATTAAAATGAGATGGTTTGAGTATTATGATGAACTGTCCAACATTGAGTTCTATTGCAACAGAACGATCTTTCTTAAACCCATCGAGGGTCCAATCTCCGATATCACAGAAGACGAAGTGCGAGCAGTGGCTCAAAAAATCTGAGAGAGAGTTCTAGAAGCTCGCATGAAGCAGATCGCTTCAGCAAGCGAAAACTGGCTTCGTCAGCGGTAAGTCGACAGTTGATGCTATTTCATTGAGGAATATCGTCTGAATAAGAGAAATTTGTATAGTGTTTCCATCGATCTTGAAAATGTCTTTGATCGAGTACTAAGGGAGCTGTTATGTCAGTCACTCAGAGCTCAGTTAGTTCCTGAAAACCTCATAAATTTGGTGCGTGACACCTATCAGCAGGTAACAACCCAAGTTAAGTGCGCCTGTGTACTTACTGACAAATTTGGAGTCAAAGTGGATCGGTGTCCATTTACCGTGGATGCTGCTTTATGCTGCTGACATAGCCCTCCTAGCAGATGTCAAAACGACCCTGCAAGAAAGGCTATCCGTATGGGTGAATGCTCTTGAGACCTATGGTCTGAAGATTATCCGCGCAAAAACTGAAATGGTTGAATTCTATTTTAGTGAAGACGATGGCAGCTCGGAACAGCTCAAAATATGTGACTAACTCATCAAAGAATCTGACAATTTTAAATGACTGTGGGGATGGATCACTTGAGAAGGAAGTTACTCACAGAATCCTGTGTGTCTGGCAACGCTGACGGGCCGCATCTGGCGTACTATGCGATAAAAAAATCTGCTGGGTAGCAACTTAGAAACGTGAACAAAAACTCAGGTGGCCCAGTGGAGTAACGTTGCTTGACCAAGTCAAGAACAAGCATATCAGAGGCAGCTGTAAAGTCACACCGATCTGTGAAAAAATCCAAGAAAACCGCATCCAATGGTATGGGCATGTCATGCAAAGATCGGAAGACCACGCAGTAAGACAAGCGATGGATATAATGGCCAGAAATAAGAAGAGGACTGGGTATACCACCCAAAACCTGGAGCAACACCATAAAAAAGGACATGCGCGTGAGGAATGTGGATGAACAGATAACCCAGGACGGAACAGCCTGGCGATACCGTACAAGAAGAGTCGACCCCAAATATAACTACGGCTAGGATAAAGAAGAAGAAGAAGACAAGAGGCATTGATCACCCAGTCCAGCTTTAATGCAAAGAAGCTTAGACACTGATGAAAGTGGATAAAAATGCTCGGGCGGATCTAGGGAAAAATCCTTCGGGTAATTTTCGGTCCCTTTTTATTAATCGAGAGTAGAGGAGATGTTTTAACAGTGAACTGTAAGGATAGATAGATAGATATTTTATTTGGTATATAAATTAATTCCATAAATATGCGTGCGGAGCTCATTAACATTAGGTTAGTTGACAGTATCATTGTTGTAGGAGATTAAGCTTACTACATTCTAAGTTTTAGATCATCAACAGAACCCGTGTGCTATTTTGTCCAACGAGCTCTGTCACTTAATTTAAATGCTATTGAAACTATCTTAATGTTTCAAGATACAATGGGAACATATAAATTCAAAGGACGATCCGCGATATTGGATGTCGTTTTTATAATTCAATTGTGTAAAGTTTTCAGTCATTTTTAAGGAGTGGATTTCTATTACATTCCGTAATCGAATTACTACCTGTTTATGTATCCAAAAAACATACGGCATTGAACAAATCCTGGTGTAACCCCTCAACAATTTACGAGTATAAAGCATTTAAAAAATTGTTTCCAACTTCGACGATGGGCAATTTCTGTTTTAAAGAATATTTTACTGAAATATCTAATATTTGTACCTTTGTATTTTATTTATTGCAGCCGGAGTTATACCTTTGCACACCAATCAAGGTCGACTACACAACTAGTTATTTCATCGGTAAGTCTTGCTTTGGAAACTCCTAATACAATTTTGCCAATTAACAAACTTACTCGTATTTTAAGTTGGCTATGAACCAAATGCCACCATGAATACCGCACATCACATGCTTCTGTATGGCTGTGAGGAACCAGGTTCAACAAAACCTGTTTGGTAAGCTCGGATTAAAAATAAAATCCTTTTCAGAATTTATAGAATCCTTTTGTTTCCCTTTCATAGGAATTGCGGAGAAATGGCAAAAAAATCTGACGAAGAAGAGACCTTCAGCCCATGTGGCGTTACAGCACATTCACAGGTAATTGCTGACATTTTTCTCGAGTGAACAAACCTTCAAGTTCGAAATGCATTCTCAGATCCTTTATGCCTGGGCAAGGGATGCTCCAAAACTTACTCTTCCCGATGGAGTTGGCTTTAAGGTTGGAAGTGATTCGCAGATCAAGTATATGGTTCTACAGGTGCATTATGCGCATATTGACAAATTTAAAGGTATATTTCAGTTATCAATTACATAGAATATATTGTTATGGTTTTCATTGACTATCATATCAAACCGATAGATGGCAGTACTGATGATTCTGGAGTATTCATCAATTACACAACAGAACCGTAAGTTCATGTCTTACCATTCAAATATCTATTATAATAAAAAATTGGGCTTTTCTATCCGATTTCTTAGCATGAACAAATTGGCCGGTGTTCTTCTGCTTGGAACAGCTGGCATGATCAAGCCACACGCAACAGAACACATGGAGACTGCATGCGAAATAAACGAGCACAAGATCATACATCCGATCGCCTATAGAACTCACACGCACAGTTTAGGCAAAGTTGTAGCAGGATATCGTGTTCGTGAAAATGAACGAGGTGCCCATCAATGGACTTTACTGGGCAAACGAGATCCTCTAACCCCACAAATGTTCTATCCTGTCCAGAACACTGAACCAATTATGTACGGAGATCAATTAGCAGCTCGTTGCACCATGAAAAGTAATCGTGATCGATTTACTATAATTGGGTAAGAATTCATTTCAGCAAACAAAAAATACACAAGTACATATGTAAATATTCAACCCTGTGGTATCTTTGCAGAGCAACAAACGAAGATGAAATGTGTAATTTCTATCTGATGTACTATGTGGAGAATGATGAACCGCTCAATATGAAATATTGCTTCAGTTCCGGCCCACCTCAGTACTACTGGAAAAATCCCGATGTCGGTCTAAACAACATCCCCGACTATGAAGCTAGTCATTTGTAAAACTAATTGCAACAGCAACAAAAACAAAAATTAACAAAAAATAAAAAAAAACTAAAAAACATAAAAAATCATCCATTGACCATTTACAAGTAGAAAAGGTGAATCCTATAGAAATTATTTTATTCATAAAACAATATAGGGAATATGTATAGCAAAAAGTTATATAAATAAATAAATAACAAATGAAAAGTATAATATATTTGTCTACAAGGAAACTCAACAGGAATCCAATGATTGTTTTGTGAACTGAATGTTATGAATGTGTATTGAATTTTAATTTATTTTTTTTTGTATCATGTTACAATTATTGTACACTGTCTGTTAGAAAATTCACATAAACGCATAAATTGTTTAAGTTTTCCAGAGTCTATACAAAATTGTATTTCATAGATATTGTCCTCAGATTCACACAAAATGAATGAGCAATTTATATAATAATAATGGTCTCTTTAAATTTCCTTTTTATTATTTTTAAAATTACTTTTATAAAAAAAAAAATAACAAAAAAATTAAAAAAATTATTATGAGAGGAAAAAATGGTAAGATCTAGCATATCGGTATATCAGTCTAACTAAAAGTTATAAAATAAAAAACGAAATACAAGTCTATTTATACAAAAGAAAAATAAAGAAAATATATCAAGAGAAAAACTATTATATATATATACACAAATCAGAATAAAAAAAAATACAAAGTGATTTATTAAAAAAAAAATTAAAAAGAACAGAGAAAACCTCTTCCTATTAAATATATATATATATATATATATATATATATATATAAAGAAATAAATATAAAACTATAAACACAAAGTCTTAAGTCTACACACAAATTGTAAATTTTATAAAACAAAAGATAATTATAAATAAAAGAAGAAATAATTTTGCAAGAGCAAAAGCTGTATAAATATAAATATAATGTACAATAACTTAATAAAAATATATAGTACATATATACTTATAGAACAATATTGAAAGATTTTTTTTCCTTTCCTTTATAAAAAGTGCGCTTTTCAAAATAAGGAATATTGGGCACTGAAAATAACTCTTTTATATTGATGTTATCTTCAAACTTCCTGTCACATTGTTGTTCCATAATCTATGTTGGTCCTTTCCTTCCCCTAAAGTGGTGTGTTGCAAGATAAATTCTGCGTCTAATGCGCTTTTCGAAGTGGAAAAGAAAAAGGCGTTTGCCTTTGACACGAACCCTTCCACCAGCTCCCGGATGCATTTCAATAATTGTACCCAGTGCCAAAATGTAGGCGGTGATTGCTCATCAGACAGGAATGCTAAACTGCCTGATTTCATTTTTTGCATTAACTGATCAAAATAATTGACCCTTTTCGGATATAGAGTTGAGTGAAGATCCAATTAGGAAATCTCCTGGTGTCAAAAAGTGTAAATCTTCAGGGTCTTTAGTTATTGGACAAAGTGGGCGCGAACAAAAACTGTATTTTACATACTCTATTAACGGATTGACTGTTGACGACCATTTTGCAAACTCTTAAAAGACAACGGTCTTCGGATCTGCACCTGTAATGTTCGAACCCTTAACAGATTGGGTATTTTCATAAATGTCATACTAAAAAAGAACCGCATTAGTGGCGTTCAATAATGCAGATTTTCTGCAGAACTAACTTAGTTAAACTGTATTACCCTTGTGTTCATAAACATCGACATATTGTCATACTTGTGGTGATTATTTAGGCATTTCAATTGGGGCTGCAGATAAAGTTAGAAGATTTTAGTGCAGAATAGTTTTGTGTTTTTTGAAGAGGAAATATTTAATAACTATTGAAATAATATAAAATAAAAATAAATAACCTTATTTTTTTCTTGAAGAAAGCAAATCTACGATCTGACTGAATATTATGGCTGCTTTCCAAAATTTAAACTAAATGCGCATTGTGACTGCACCTCGAATCTGTCATGCAAGCATGCGATGCTTTTATGATGCGATGCGTATCCCGTTGCGTTACGAATCATGATGTTTTGTTTGTTTATTTTTTTTAAACGTAAAACAATGTGTAACAAATTGATTGGAATTCATATAATTAATCATTTGCTAAATAATTGTGATGCTTGTGATAACCGAATATTCAGAAAATATATTTTAAAGATAAAATTCAGCTAGAGCTGAATTCCTTTTCAAACTGCAGCCTCGTTGTAATTAAGTGTAAAATCTACAGCCAGCGCACGGTTTTTAGATCATATTGCGATCGACTCAAGGCAGTCCTCCATAGTTTTGGATGTCCGACTGTACCGAGCAGCTAACGTAGACTCGGATCATTGGAAGCGATATTGCGAATGACAAAATAGGTGCGCACTTCTTGCAATTGTGAAGGCAACGTGGTTTTCCTTGTGCAGTGATTCAATTGTAAAAGGTCGCCAGTAGGTACATCCCGTGGTAATAAACCTCATCGAGAATAGTCACTGCAAGGAGAAAAACTAAGTGCTTAGCATTTCATAATTCTGTTCAATACATAATATTATCAAATTGACGGGAAATTAGTAACGCTGATAGAGTCGGCATAAGTGATTCAGGTAGAATTAGAAGTCGAGTATACTCGTATAAGGCTTATTCTGCTTTCGCAAAATTTAATAAATCGGTTACTCAATTTGAGGCCAGAGAACTTCATTAAAAATCTCTACCGCTTCTAGTGAGAAAACTGAAACGAAGTGCATTGAAGTTCTTACATTTTATTAACTAAACGATATCTATTTAAAGTACGATTCTAAATTAAAGGATCAGTTGTTCACTACCGTAAATCACTACCAGACACGAGATCTGGCAAACAATTCAACTGCAGAAAAAGGAATACAACAGTCGAATTGAGCTCCCTGCAATAAAAATTCCCATATTCGATGGTTCCCTTCTGCTCTGGTCAGAATTTACGATTTTGTGTTATCAAATGCGTATATGTATTCGTATTTCTCAAAATTGCTCTGGCACGCTTACGTGTTCTACCTCTCACAAAAAAAAACATTGTTCGTTACTTCACTCAAGCGGTGAATCCAGCACAATGCATAGTCACAGCTTCAACAGTGGCTATCCGGCCACTTTCTCAATCAATCGTTTCAAAACTGACAGTCGATACATTAGGATAATTCAACTTTCTCCATCAGACCAACTCAATCATCCAACTCTTATATAGCCGAAACCAGGGAACCACAAACTGCTCTTGTGGCTTCGAATTCTGCTGGACCTTTGATGGGAAGCTTCCTTTATTTCTGAGACTGTCGCACAATAATTTGATGTTAAAAGGGAAAGGATCTGGGTAAACGTTCTTGGCTTTGAAGCAACTAACGCTGGCGTACCGAAGTATAAGATTTTTCTCACCATTTTCGCAAGAGTCAACGACGATTTCAGCTTGTATTTAACTGCTTTTGTCTTACCCAAATCACATTGGAGGTGCCTATTGGAATCATCTTCGAAACATTGATTTGGCTGACCCAACTTTTAGCTGAAAAAAAATCTATATTTTGCTTTAGTAAGGTTTATCCATCTATTTTACTTGCAGGCGGGTTCAGCGAACGGAGTTTACATGGGTACTCTGTGTATGTATCGCTCCCAACAACCAGGCAATAGTAAAAGGCCCAGACCCATAGAATCCTCCCAAACCCATATGAGCAACGGATATGACGGAAAGGACGGATAAAGTAGGTTTACTTTCTACTTTTTCAATTCGTTGATCCGTTGGCAGTTCACACATTTGCACACATTACACGTTGTAAACAATCACCATACAGATGGTAAATTGGGCGCATAAAGTTAGCATAAAAGCGACGGAGAGGAAAATGTCTTGGATGTTTGCGTGCGTATTCCCGGAATTCGCCATATTAAAGTCGAATACCTACCTACCTGCCATATATGTATAACGTTGACAGCATACAGCCGATGGCATTTTGTTATTATTAAGAGTGTTTTCTCTTCAAACTATGAGAGTTTCTCCACATTCTCTCAATACTTCCACCAATGAATGGGCTTACTCTCAGTTTGTGAATGCGTGAAAATTAATACGTGAATGTGTGAACTGCCAACAGATCAACGGATTGAAAAATTAGAATGTACATAAGGTCCGTTCCCGCGAGATTTTTGTAACAATTTGTAAAAGAGAATTTTTTGATTAAGCTTGAGGAGTAGGAATAAATTCTCTCTTAAACCCAACATCTCGTGGGAACAGGTTTTAGTAAAATGTATTAGAAACGTCAAAAGTAATAAGTAAAAACAAAACAAAAAGGAAATTACAAAGCAGGAGGAAGACTTTTAGATTGGTTATTACGAGTATTACCATTTTATTGATGTAATATGCGTTTAGTGAGTTCTATTGCATTGGGCGAACTATTCACTTCAATGTAATGCTCTTTTTTCTCTTCTTTGTTCATGTTCAAATCATCATTTGAGCTAATTTGCATGAAATTGTTCCAATTCACACAAATTTAAACATTTCCGAATTGCCCAGTTCTTTTCAAATTTAATTGATTTGGCGTTTTTTTTTTAGAATTCTTTCCCAAAGAAAAAAAATAATTGGCAGGGTAGGGAAATGGATTAGATGCTCTATCAAATGCGTTCTTTTTTACAAATTTTTTCTCACGGGAACAGGATTTTGTATAAATTTACAATCCTGGGATAGACCTATAATACTCGTAGGTCGACTATGGTCGGAGCACATCGCAAGCATTCACTTCAACAAATAATGTGTGTCGTTTTCTCTGTTGAGAGAAGTATGCGCACGTGTGGTGTAAAGACAAATTGAGTGCAACTCCAGTTTTTTGTAAGAAACACACCATTTAGTGTGAGTAAAAATTGTTTTCTGTTACTGTTACTCACTCACATAATGTTGAAACTTTATACATAGTTGGTGTTTCTCCTTAGTGAGTATGTATACATATGTATCTTCTTGCACTGTTCTCATTAGAATCTACGTTGAATGCTATTTTTTCTTACCACCAACACAATTTTCCAGATTCTTTTTTTTTTTGCATTGGCTTCTTTTGGCTTACCATTTTGTATATCTCTTTGAGGAAAAAGTCTAATCTTTCTCGAAGCTCAAAACGTGCTAGGACAATTCGTCAAGCTCGATCACATAAAACAAATGAAGAACGTCACATTAGATCAGGTACCGAAGATGAACGTCTTGCTACAACTCGCATGTCACAAACAAACACACATCTTCAGTGGATCAATAAAAATAGAAGTGGGTTTTATTACACTAATGGAATTAATTATGCCGAATTTGCTGGTATCGGTGGAATGACTCAGGCCTGTGATCATTGTCAAGCTCTTAAATGGACAAAAGAGTCGAATGGAGTATACCACCAGAACCCTTGAAATCCCTATTGACCGTTATCACTCACAATCCAAACAGTTTTTGGAATGTATCCGGTCTTACAACAGTGTATTCCAGATGACTTCGTTCGGGGCAAACCAAATTGTAAAAGGGTCATTTATGCCCACCTTCAAAATTCAGGGTCAAGCTTTGGATCTCTGTTGCCAGCAGATGAATCGAAATTCCTACAAATATACTTTGTGTCCGACTATTGCGAACAAGCTAATGTCAGGAATCAAGATTTCCAAAATCTGAACGCCAATCTGATTTCCGAGCCGCAAAGCATGTTTCATGAAATCAATCCATATGTGAATAACTTCAATGCTGCACTGGAGTCTATTCCTCAAAATCAACAAAATAACTACAAACTTGTAATCAGCGCTGATAATCGACCCGGGACAGAACATCGCGGCGGATACAATTCCCCTAGCACGAACGAAGTCGCCGTTGTTTTGGTGGATCAAGAGTGCGATAGGCGTGATATTGTGCTGCGCACACGTGACGATCGCTTGTAACGGAAAAGTGAAACGCATAGGGCCTATGATAGTATTTTGCGGAGACTTTAGACAAACGTTGCCGGTAGTGACACGAGGCGCAACAATTGACAAAGTAAACGCCTGTCTGAAAATGTCAAGTCTCTGGTCCAGTGTTATTCAAATGTATGACCATCAATATGCGGGCACGAACAGGAGGCAATCCAAACGCACAACATTTCTCTGATTTATTACTTAAAATTGGTGGAGGAACGCTTCCGGAAAAATATGGTAAAGTAAATTTAACACATAATTTTTGCCAACCATTGTCTTCTACCGAAGAACTTATCTCATTCGTTTACGGTGATATATCGCAACTAACAAACCGTGAGAATTCTTGACTTTGTGAGCGAGCTATTTTGTCGCCTCGGAAGGATGAAGCTGCAGCTATTAATAACGAGATATTGACACGTGTTGATGGTCAAAGTGTAGAATACACTTCAATCAACCGGGTTATGGACCAAGAAGAAACAACCAACTATCCGACCGAATTTTTTAATTCGCTTTCTGCTCCCGGGCTTCCATCACATACATTAAAACTAAAAGTGGGTGCACCTATTATTCTCCTAAGAAACTTGAGTCCGCCTAAGTTGTGTAACGGCACCCGACTTAGAGTTACAACTTTGCAACGAAATCTGGTAGAAGCGGAAGTGTTGACGGGCTGCGGTGCCGGCGAACATGTATTTATCCCTCGAATTCCGATCAGCGGTCTGTTTCGCGATGACGATAAATAAGGCGCAGGGACAAACACTGCGTACTGCGTGCGTGAACCTCACCAACGGCTGCTTCTCACACGGTCAATTTTATGTGTCTCTTTCCCGTGTCAGCGATAGTAAAAATGTATTTGTTTATGCTCCAGGCAACGCAACCTCAAACATTGTTCACAAAGAAGCTTTGTAAAACATTTTTACTATAATATAGTACAATTGTCCACAATTTATAGTATTGCATTTTTTACAACTATGAAATCTGCACTTAAAAGCTGAAAGCTACCCATTGGAACGACATTGATAAAAGGCAATTAATCCACAAAATTTATTGTACACAACAATTTTCTGGATTTAGACAAATACTTTGATGTTTTTTAACTCGCTCTGATATTACATACAATTTGTATGCATGAGGAAGCCTTTAGAGGGCGAAGCAAGGCGAGCACGGGTTCAGATAGTATCAAAATAAAAACAAACCCAGCGACAGTTTCAAATAAAAAAAAACAGTTTGACAGTTTTTACAAAATTGCCCCAACAAATTTCTTGGACTAAAATGGACAATAGAGGGGAAATTAATTGCTCTCTAATTTCGCGAAAAACTACGAAAACTATGAGTGCGCGAACGGATTTTGGACAGTTTTTCATAGATTTTCGTAGTTTTGGACAGTACGCGAATAGACCTAATAGCTGTGTTCAGTCAGGCTGTTCCAATCTGTTCCGAACAGAAAATCTTGCACCTAAAATGTCAAAATCAGCTGTGATGTACTTTTCTGTTCTCATTTGATTTGACGTTTTTCACAAATCTGTGCTGTTCTGTTCTAGTTTTTCCTCACTGAACAAAGCTAATCATACTTTGTCGTATGACACATCCGTTGGGTATGGGCCACCTTCCACAAAAATGTCTGTATCCTATTTAGCTGTCAGTTAAATATGACAGAGCAACTGATCGATAAATTATATGGGTTGGGGTCTTAAGAAACCGACGAGTAAAGCAGATGATCGTCAGAAAATCGCGTTCGAAAGATAATTGTAACTCAAGCTCTGGCCGAGGTTCATATTGGAGGCGGAGAGAAATCTACTTATTTACATATTTGCATCACTCAAATGTTTACAATTTTGTTGTAATACAATTACAATACGCAATAGTCATACAATCTTCTCGTCATGTTGCTAAACATCCAAACTCGATGGTGAAAAGACACGAACATGTCACTTCAGAAAACCCTGTTGGCAATACTGCACAGAATCTTGACCATAACTTTTCCATTAAAATTGCTTCTCCATAAATAGACTACTTTCATGTGGAACCTAAGAGAAACTCATAGAAAGAACATTCCTTATCGCCACCATAAACAGCATTCTCTTGACTCCACGCTGATAAGAACTAAAATAGCGAGTATGCGGGCACAGCGATGTTGGGTGTTTGACACTTTGTCGATGCAAAGTTGTGATATCAATTATCAATTTGTTTTGAGTTGTTCACGCAGGCGGTCGTGTATAAAGAAGTGTTCCAACATGAGAAAGGAAAACGATAACTTTAGAATTATAAACCTTAAAAGTGAAGACATCCGTTGGCCAACTTCTCTACTAGCCGATGGATCCGATGCAATGGTAACAATTTAAATTGATTTTTTTGATCCTAAACTGAAGTCTATTACATACATATGTATGTATCTACTTTCCAGCATACTGACCCAGACTACTCCTGCGTCTACGTTACTATTGGTCTACAGAATGAGGAGCAAGGAAATGGTCTCACGTTTACTTTAGGTAAGTTCACTTATGCTCCTTATTTTCTGGAAATCTAAGAACTAAGGCCGTGACCATGATATCGTTATCAATCCGCTCTACACTTTTTTTCTAGGTCGGGGCACTGAAGTCGTCAAGGCTGCTGTTGATGCCATGAAACACTTGATTATCAATCGTAATTGCTGGGAAATTTTCGAAAACTTTGGAGCATTCTGGAGAACTTTGACCAGTGAGTCTCAACTAAGATGGGTAAGATAAGCCATTTACGTAGGCTCCATCAGACCTGGACAAACAAGGGGTTGTTTACAAGTTTTTTTTTATTTTTTTATTTTATTTAGATCGGTCCTGAAAAAGGTGTAACTCATCTGGCAGTGGCTGCCATTATCAATGGCTTGTGGGACTTGTGGGCTAAATTAGAAGATAAACCTCTGTGGCGTCTACTAGTAGATATGGAGCCAGAGGTAAGTGAAATTTTATTTGGTTGGAAACTAGATGCGATAAGACCTACCCACCTATTATTATCAACTTGGGTTGTTTATACCGGTTGTTCATAGATGTACTGCAACTAAATAATTTTTTTGTTTGGCTTATAATAGACACATGAATACGAGTAAGTACGTATGCTCATACGAGCACATCGTCTTATCAGAATGATTAGCAAAGAGCTTCATATAAACAAAAACAAAAATAAAAATCGGAGATACCAATGCGAATACGAGTATGGGTGCACGGCGTTATTCCAAGTTAGATTTTTTTTAAAAATATTTCTATTATCAATGTTATGCCAGACTAAATTTGGAAAGTTTTGTGTTGTTTTCGTGTGAAATGCAAGTGATACTCGTATCTTCTCAGTTTCACTGTCACTGTACATTTCGTTTGACCCCGTCTTTAAATATTCAATATTTACCATACGGGCAAGATCTTGACACCATCCAGCAATTGTAATTAAGTTAATTATGTCATTGAACCGCCTTGGGTATGTTGTAGTATTCGTCATCCTGAACAAGAATATATATACGAGTATTTTCATAGTTTTATATTTCACATAGTTTATTTTACTTTGAAAATTATAACAATTAGTTCAATGGAGTTTCGAAATATAGTAACTCCCCCACTTCTAATTTTCAAACCATTGATTGGAGATTAAGCTAAATTTTAATTTCGACTGTTACAGATAAAAGATTCAATTTAAGAGGGTACGAATGGGTTTCAAGGTCCGATTTTGTAGGCAGAGACTTATCAACACTATTTTCGAAATGTTCTAATCAGTACAGATCATCATAACATCATTTTGCCCAACCCATGCAAGTATAAGAAAAATTGCTGGTGTACTTTTCGCGCCAAATTTTGTTAGTTAACACTAGCTGTTTGTGTTGCTGGTATTACTCATTTACATTCCTGGCGTTTTGTTTGAAAAATGTTCTGGGTCTCCCTACAGCAACTTTCAATGTTACTTTCGCAGAATCTCTTGCGTACCTTGTCTGTAGCAACAAATAGGTAACAATAGAGTGAGCCGATGTTGGCCACCTGACACTGAAGAACATCTTGCATCGTTTAGGTTTGGTGACGTTGCACTCCGCTATTGTACAGGGTGCGGCAGAATCAGTTGAGAAGTTTTGAAGAGTTATAAAAAAAAAATCAGGGTATATATGAAACAAATGTTTTTATTTTTGAAATCCGTAGAGCTTACCATTTTATAGGCATTAATTTTTAAAAATAATGTCTTTAAGATGGCGACCGTTAGCTGCAATACATTGCTGGAGCCGATTTCTAAAGTTTTGAACAGCCCGTTGACACATTTCGAGGGGTATCGCATTCACTTCTTCAACAATTCGAAATTGAAACACTTTTTCCTTAAGATATCCCCAAACAAAGAAGTCACATATGCTTAAATCCGGCTACCGCGCAGGCCACCCCACGTCACCTCTCAAAGACACTAGACGTTCGGGAAACATTTTTCTTAAAGCATTTAGAGAACTTCGGGCTGTATTGGCTGTAGCCCCATCCTATTGGAATCAAACATCCCCTAATCCCTCTTCTTCAACAACCGCTTCCAGTTGGGGCTGCAGAAAATTTTGTAACATTGATACATAACGCCCGGAATTCACGGTGACTGTCACGCCTCCCTCTTCAAAGAAGTAAGGGCCAATAACTCCAAATTGTGATACGGCACACCACACAGCTAGTTTAGGAGAATGTAGCGGTCTTTCGTGAACAATTTGGGGGTTGTTTTCAGCCCAGTAGCGAAAATTTTTTTTATTCACAATACCGCTTACTTGACAATGTGCCTTGTCGCTGCAGAATAATTCTGCCTCAAGAGGGATCGCTGCAAGCATTTCCTCACACAGATTTTGGCGGTTGGCGTAGTCTGCTGGATTCAATTCTTGAACCTTCATTATTTTGAAGGGATAGAAATTCAAATCTAAATGCAGAATGCTCCCCAAACTGCGGTCTGAAACCCCCAATGCAATAGCGTCCCTTTGGGCAGAACATCTTGGCGATTGCTCGAGTGCTGCTCTCACTAGCTCCACATTTTCTGGTGTTCTGATGGATCTACGTCGGCCATGTGTATCTATTTTTAATTTTGTTCGAATTGTGTTCGCAGTAGGAACAGCATTATTGCGCAGAATGTTAAAGCATCGCCGAAAAGCTCTTTGCGTCGCAATCACAGATTGGTTGTTTTCATAAAACGCACGCCCGGCAAAGCCACGATGTACTCCGGTCCAAACCATGTTTGCACCTAGATGGGGATGCCGACAGAACAAAAGGAGACCTAGTGCAGCTGCCTACCCAAATCACCGCCCACACACCTGCCCCTCCAAACTGCTCTTGGCTTGTATGCCCTTTTTTAAGTCATTTTCTGACATTGAAGGGCTCGGCTTTGTCTTTACCGACCTTGACAGAGTAGCGTGCATTCTCCATCGTCATCCTGCATAGTTGAATGAGCTTTGGAAGGAAACCAAAACTAGACATGGCTCGGTATAGTTCGTCTCGTAGATGAATTCATATACGGCTTGTATGCCGAACCTTTCCCTTACTGTTATGAATCTAATTTGATTGTTCTGATCCATGCACATACGAGCATATGTGCGAGGTGTGTTCAAAAAGTAAGGTTACTTAATATTTTTATAAAAAAATATTTATTCATTCATCAATATTAATGTTTTCCCCTTCAAAGTAATCCCCCTCAGATATAATACACTTGTGCCAACGCTTTTTCCAATCCATGAAGCACTTCTCATAAGCACTTTTTGGTATTGACTTGAACTGTTCCAGCGATGCCGTTTTTATTTCCTCAATCGTTGCAAATCTCTGTCATTTCACAGGTCTCTTCAGTTTTGGGAACCGTTGGGAATTCGTTACCAGTTATGATACTTTTGATCAAGTCAGGATCATCATTGGCGACATTTAAGAGCTCCTGAGCGATGCTCAAAATTTGATGCTGATCAAAATTAAGAAGTTTCGGAACAAACTTCGCTGACACTCGCCTCATGCTCAAAACATCCGAAAAAATTGTATGACACTAGCCGACCGATGTGTCAAAATCCTTATCAATTTCTCTTATGGTAATTCGTCGATTTTCCCGAACAATTTTCTTCACAACTTCAACGCTATCATCTTTTGTTGATGTGCTGGGGCGTCCAGAGCGAGGTTCGTCATTGGCATCCTTTCGGCCATCTTAGAAGAGCTTGTACCACCTGTAAACCCTTATTTTACTTAGAACATACTCACCGTATGCCACTGTCAACATTTTAAGTGTTTTAGAGAACATGATTTCATTTTTTTACCAAAATACGTCTAACCCTTCTATCTGTCAAAAACAAACTAAGTATGCTATATACATACTATATACCCGAACATACGCTCGGGTCATGTCTACCAACACAGCAAAAAAAAAAAAAAATAGATAATCTAATGTACATTGCCCGCGAAATTTCAAAAGTCACCTTACTTTTTGAACACACCTCGGTTTTGGAGGTTAGGGCAGTCGCACAGCAATTGTGTGATGGTCTTTATTTCCTCCTCGTTCCTACAACTTAAACAATAATCTTGAGAAGAGGCTCCTATTCTGCTGGCCATTATGTCAATGAGGCAGTTACCAGTTAGGACACTTGCAGCGATAGGGATGTCTTCTTTGTTGAGTTCGAGGAGGGTACGTGTTTTTTCGCTATTTAGGTTTTCCCAAAAAGAGCATGAGATGATACAGTCAGTCCTGGAGATCCCTGCTGAGTTGATTCCTTCTTTGGCTATATGTTCCATTTCCGGGTTTCAATTGGTGTATTTGTGTCGTTGTATTTGTTACTCCTGTGCAGATAGGCACCATCTATTGCTAACTCATCCTCTTTCTCATTCCCTTTCACTTTTGTGTGTCCAGATATCCAACAGATATTCACTCGGAGAGATTCGCAGACTCTATTTAGAGTTTGGCGATATTTTTTTACCTCTATTGATTTGGTCCTTTCATTTGACAAAGCTTTTATTGATGCTTGACTGTCCACAAAGAGATCTCTGAGGCATCAAGTTCTATGAATAGTGCAGCCTTACGAATAGCAAATACTCTTGCCTGAAAAATACTACATTCTTCCGGAGAAATTCACAGCGGACTCCAGCTCCAGTACCTTTCTCCATTTTGGCTGTGTAGAAGTGGAGTTTTCCATTATGGCGGCAGTATTAGAAAATGATGTGGAGAAATTCTTATCAAGTTGTCAGCCAGCGCACCAGAGGTGAGAATGGGTCCAACCATGTACTGTACATACATCAAATGTATTATATATGGCCTTAGTCCCCAGGGTTTACCAAAGGTTCTTTGGCATTTGTAGAATGCTCCCAATGCTTTTTTGGTTCTTTCTTCGATGTTACGCTTCCAACTGAGCTTAGTGTCTAGAATGATTCCTTAGTATTTAACTTCGGATGAAAGTTGTATCCTAACACCGTTGATTCTGGGAAAATTAAACTTTCCTAGCTTTCTTTTCTTGTGAATAAGAACTGTTCAGTTTTTGATGTATAGTATTTATCCCTAAACCGGTTTGTGTTGTCCATTTTGCGGGTGTTTAAGGCCGACTCCATTAGTTATTTGGAAGATGTTTTATTTTCACCAGAATGACTATTTCTTCGGGCAGGCTACTAACTTATCGCAGCCTTCTGTTTGAAACTTGTTAGAATATCATTCACAACAAGAAGCCACGGAAGGGAAGATATCACTCCTCCTTGTGGAGTTACTCTTTTAACCGTTCTTCTGACTGTGTTTCACCTAAATTCTGAATTAATAATTCTGTTCTTTAAAATGTTCTTAATCTATTGCGCTGTCCTTGTTTCTTCTTCGAGTGCATATTCTTTTCTATGGTGACCACAACCTAGTGCAGTGCCATCTCTAGTGATTTTCCTTTAAGGTAAGCGTGTTGGGAACCGCATAGGTTGTGTTTGTTGAGTGTTTGTCTTATATGTTGATGTGGAATTCTCTCCAGTATTTTTAATAGAAACGAAGAGAGAGACTTATGGGTCTGTAATCCTTACCAGAGGAGTAGTTAGGCCTCCCAAATGTTTGGGCCATAGCCCAGCTTTCGGCAACCGATAAAGGTATGATGTATGAAAGAGCGTTTGCAACATGGCCGGGATTATCTAATCTGTTCCCGCCGATTTGTAGGGATTGGAAGATTTGAATGACGAATGTTATTCTATTCTCTGTGATCAGTCAAGAGATTATGGGTTCGTTGGGAGTTGGTGTAGTGGTGCCAATTAATATCTGTTCACCAACATCTTTACAGTTCAGGAAGTGAGTTTCCATAAAAAAACATTAAAGATTCCTGGGATACCAGGGCTACACAAGGCTCTGTATATCTCGTCTCTATATATGGCGTCTTGAACTATAAAGAGTTGGTGAATACTAATCTGGATTTCATGGGCTTTCGGTGGGGTCTGTCGCATGTGGAATATGTGGTCTTGTGTGCACGTGCTTCTTATGCTCTTACATAAGAAGAACGCGCTGTTCTTTCTTTCGCACATTCTATTCTATTTCTATGAGCATCGTTTGACAATTGTTTTACTATCATACAAGTTATTGCCTACTCTCTTCTCTAAACCAGCCGATTCAAGTGGATTTCGATTTGAAACGCGGCAACCAGATGCAGATTAAGCACTTAAGCACTTAATGGGTTCAATTTGCTGCGATTGCAGTCGTAATTGTGGCGTCTGAGATATTTGTAGACGTACCCTGGTTGCATCTATTGCACATGTTCATATTAATCAGACTTTTAAAAAACTCGAGAAGTGCCTTGGATCAATGGAAACATAATTAATTTCGTCAGGTTCCTTTGTGATTATTCTCCACACCTAACGTGATGTTTCGTCCTTTTTTGATTTTACTGTACTTTACCTATTTTGGCATTTTAATCATCTAAAACGATTCGTCGTCTTATGATAGCTCTATCATTGGTTAAAATAAGTTATTATGCGGCTTCTATAGAAACTCCTGAACGACGTTATAAACAAACATTGTACACCGCCTCGATGTACCACAACTTAAACTTGGAAATCTCCTGTTATTTCTGCTATGCATTTAACAGTTTTCGTTTTCGTATTTGTAGTTCTATTTCCCAAAGTGTCTGTTTAAATCTGTATCGATGAAAAGCATTTCATTGATATTTCAACGTCCCGCCAAAATATTTTTTTCCGGCTACTTATTGTCTTTTTGCGAAGTATAGACATCAGTAGATTCCAGGTTTCATTTCTTAGCAGTCTTATTGCCCAAAACTTTGCTAATACGCCTACGACATTATCTGGGAGTTCGGCTGTTAAGATCATGGCACCGCCATTCTCATTTATTTCCGTTCCGTAATAAAACATTTTGTACGCTTTTGCTTCTTTCCGATATTTCGCCTCTTGGTTTGTTGAACGTATATTATAGCGCCTCCTGAAGTCTGGTCTTTATCTGTTGCGTTTTCTCTCGGTGATGGATCTGAAGACTTTTCGAGATGGACGCTGCTACTCATCCGCTCTTGGTGACTCTTTTAGCAAAAGTCATGTCGCTGGACACTCCGTCGATGCAGACAGATCCGTAGGGCACTCGAAGCACATGCATCTGCGCCATGGTGGTTGAATCGGACGATCAATGCTATTTTGGTGTCCGATAGAGCTCTACTACTCAATTGCCTTCTTGCCCTCTTGTCAATCCATCGATTGGCAAGAGTTATCTTCGAATGATGTCTACTATAAGGTGACATACGAGTAGATATGTACATTAACTTGATAGACAAAGTCTTGGACTACTGCGAAGCTATACCCATCTTTTGTGACATTTTGTCCGAGTCGTCGATGTTGTGAATCTTTTCTCTCACCATGTACTTCGTTCTTCTCTCGTTCTCCATCTTCGCCGCTTCTCCTTCAATATTTAAAAATGCCTTACAAATAGCTCGTTGTGTTCTGACGACAGTGCCAATGTAATGCGCATGGGCAATTATCATAATTGTACAGAATTTTAAACGATTGCGCCTTTACTATAGTATTGGCGATGTTGAAGAAATTGTAGATCAGTTTGTCGGAAATCCTTTTTGACATCTCAGTCTCCTAAAAGTCATTAGCCATCCTCCAGAACCTGCAGATTCACGACATACGCTGTCCTATGATATCGTTTCGGGATTCGAAAAACTTTCCCAAGATCTACAGTAATGAAAAATTAGACCGACATTTCAGATCTAGCAAGAACCAATCAGTTGGTTGACAAAAGATTTTGTCTGAATACGTAGTATGCCAGAGAAAATCTTGTATCACTTTATCTTATAGAGGAGAATGGTGGTGGTATAGAGTCTGTAGAGACTAGATGCTCTCTCTTACTCTTGGGGGTGGCCGTGGTGTAGTGGTACTAGCAATCGCTTCTCATTCGGACGGTAAAGGTTCGAATCCTGCCCATGGGAAGTCAGTTTTTCATTTGTATAATTGGAACTCAGACAGACAAATTCTGCGTGTGAAGGCGTAACACTGACACGTAGATTTAGCTGTTGTAGAGTTTCAAGCACAGAAAAAAAATACTGTGAATTATACCTCAAATCACTCTGAGTGAAGAAAAAACTCTCCGTCGTATTCGGACTCCCACCCCTGGAATATCGGAACCAAACACACCTGAGTTTCAAACCACTACAAAACAATTTTCCTTTCTCCTCCTTCTACCTTTCCACCCGCGCCCAGGCAACAGTAAAAGGGTATCTAACCCCTTAGGCGCGCGTAAATTATTAAAAAAAAAAAAAACAATCGGCCATACATTATTGGCAGGTTCATCTGGGATGCTTTCGTTCGACCATAAATTAAAGGTGAACATCTAAGCAACTTAGTGTCACCACGGGCAAGCCTTGTTGGAATTGAGTTTGGATATGGCAATCTTGACGGCTGCCCATCATTCCGTTCCGTTCGTACTTTGTAAAACTGGCTTATTTCTTTATCTTCTAGTAAAATTTCCTAACGCCCTTTCTACAATAACGTCCCTCAGTTTCCATGACCTTGCGCATCTCATGCTCTTTATTTCTTTTGAGAAGCAGTTGCTTATCCTTCCTTTTTTGCTCGTAGAACGTACGAGCCACTCTATAGGCCTTCTGTTTCTATTCATGTGCCAGCCGACATTTATCGGCTTTGCAGTGGTAATCAGACGAAACCCAGCACACCACAGCAACATTTTTGAAGTGGGAGCTTTACTTCCACCACCATTTCACCCTTCAGGAGCCATTACATCTGTCGCTAAGCCCCTTTAGGCCATGCACTTAGAATATGTAAAAGAAGCGCTGAAAAAAGATCACCAGGTCAACGTTGAACCCTGGCTCGCACTTGCAATTCTGGCCTGCATAATAAGGACTTACGCTGTTTTCGGGGGCCACATCGAAGAGGTAAATCTAACAATAGACGTGAATTTCAAATATTGTGCCTTTGGCGTAATCTATATTTTAGGCAGTTAGCCTCAGCAGTTACCCAGGGCAGAGAGCGCCTATCCCCCTCAAGTTCGCAGTCAGCAATCTGTAAAAAATAATATTTCGGCCTAATTTTGATGATCTTTGAAATAGAATTTCAAGGGAGAAAATGCTTTTCGGCGCTGTGGATTTCGGAAACCTTGAAATGAAAGTTGCCATCGGGTTCAGTAGTGGATTAGTCGTATCAAGACCGAATATCTGCATTGCTATTGAAATATTGTACTTATTTCCATCCACAAATTTTAGTAGAGATAGGAACAAGTACTAATCCGTTGGTACGATATCAGGAGAATATGGTGGTTTTGGGTGGTTCGCCTAGCGTTGTCACGATGAAAGTCCTTTTGTTGGCCAAAAATGGACAAATTCAACGTCTTGAATTTCTGCGTTCGAAATATTATGCTGAGCGCAAAACGATCAGCTTTGGTCGTTCCAATGAGTTGAAGCAGCACAGTACACCATGCGATCCCACTAACAGCATTACCTTCTTCTGGTGCCAGAGGTTTGTCTCTATAAACAAAGGCTCTTTTTCTTTCAACATCTTATAAACTACCCACTTTTGAACTCCAGCAACCAAGCGGTTCACAAACAGCTCTATTTTCTGGCGAGGAAGGTTGAAGGCACATACTCGTATAGAAATTCGGTCGTGACGCGCTGCCATGTGACTTTTTTAACATCGCCTTAGAAAGGATCATACAAAACTTACCAGCCAACCGGCCAACACGATATTTTTTAAATTCGCATAATTACTACACATTGATGTGTTTGGATGAACACAGTGAGTCGCCAGTAAAGCATTCGTGAGTACTGAGGCGGAAGCGTCTAAAATGGGTTTGACGGTTAACAAGGCAAAACAAAGTACAGAAAACAGTTTGGGACTCCGTTTACTTGAGTCCGCATTTATGAGCAGCAATGACAGCAGGACAGAAATCAGATGTAGAATTACTCTGTTTCTTTGGTTCCAGGAGGCAATCTACGAAGGTTGTCTGAAAAGTTTCCGACCGCAACGTAAAGATAGCAGCACTCGTCACTAAAAGCTAGTGAATGCTAGTTGTGCATCTTTTGACAGTTACTTACCGAAGTTTCAGTCATTTTGGATGCGCAGTTTTTAGTTGACAGTATTTTGAGTGAGTCGCTGTGAGTGTTATTTGTGAAAATGGAAAAAATTGAGTATCGAGCTGTTATTAAATTCTTGTTTTTGAAAGGCAAATCAAAAATGAGTATGTATGGGGACTCTGCACCATCATTTACCACAGTGAAACTTTTTTGCAGCTGAATTTAAACGTGGCCGTAAGAGCTTGGGAGATGATGAATGTTCAGGACGTCCAAAAACTGCAACCACTGACGATAACATTGCTAAAGTTCACCAAATGGTGTTAGACGACCGCTGAATTAAAGTAAGAGGGATAGTAGAGGTTATGAAAATGTCCAAAGAACGTATTTGTTACATATTAAATCAAGATTTAGGCATGAGAAAGCTGTCCGCGCGTTGCGTGCCGCGTTTGCTTACGTTAGACCAAAAACGTGTTCGAATGAACATTTCCAACGCTCTGTTGGTGCAGTTTAGGCGCAATAAATCCGAGTTTTGGCCCCGATTAATTACTGAAACTTGGATACACCATTATACGCCCGAAACAAAAATTCAGTCAAAACAGTGGACTGGAAAGGGCGAGCCGGCTCCAAAAAAGCAAAAACTGTTTTTTAGGCTGGGAAAGTGATGGCGACTGTTATCTTAATCGATTATCTTCAAAAAGGAAAAACCAGTACAGGAGCATAGTACGCATAATTACTTGCCAAGCTGAATGCAGAAATTGCGGAAAAACGGCCACATTTACAGAAAAAGAAAATCCTGTTTCATCAAGACAACGCACCGTCTCACACCTCAGCGGTTGCCATGGCGGAAATCCACGAATTACGGTTTGAACTGCTTGACCATCCGCCTTATTCACCAAATCTAGCCCCAAGCGACATCTTTTTGTTCCCTCATCTAAAAACTGCGTTCGGAGGACAAAGATTTTCGTCAAAAGAGGAGGCAATCATCTTCGTGAACAATTATTTTGCAGAGAACAACGCCAAGTACTATTTGGACGGGTTTGAGAGATGGGAGCATCGCTAGGAGAATTGTGTAGAGTTACAAGGAGACTACCACCTTGATCAAAAAGTTCCCGGATTTATTCAGAAAATTAAAAATACAAGTTTATTCATCTACGAGTAAATCTATATTGTCCCCTTCAAAGTAATCCCTATCGACTGAAATACACTTAAGTATGCCAGCGCTTGATCCAATTCTTGTGCTTCCTGTGATTTTTCCATTACTTCCTCTCGGCTGCTGAAACGCGTTCCCCGTAGTGGTTTTTCTTAACTCGATTGAACAGAAAGAAGTCACAGGGAGCCAAATCAGGTGAATTCGGTGGTTGTTGGATGGTATTTGTTGCCTTTTTCGTCTAAAAATTACGAATAATGATGGCACTGTGCGACGGTGCGTTATTATGGTGCAAAATCCACGAGTTTTCTGCCCACAACGTCTCATAACACCCAAATAATACTCTTTTTTTTACTGTCTGGCCTTCTGGCAAAAATTCACGATGCACTACACCGTTGTAATCCACGAAAACCGTGAGCATTGCCTTCTTTTTTGACTGAAAATGACGTGTTTTTTTTTGTCTCGGCTCATTTGGTGAACGCCATTCACTTGCCTGATGACTTTATTGAAAGCGCTTAAAGAACCACTTAGCCGTTTCGAGAGAAAGATACTGTGATTTTCGGTCCCGTTTGTATTGACTGGGAATGGAGGATGAGGTTCAACCACGACCTGTACGGGCTGTACAGCGATATTAGGCGCCTGCGATTCTAAGGTCTGAGATGGCTAGGCCATGTTGAGCAAATGGATACCACAGTTCCGGCCCAAAGAGTTTTCGAGTCTAATCCTAAGGAACTGCGCAGCAGAGAACGACCGCATCTAAGGTGGGGCACGCAAGTAGATGGAAACCTTAACCAATTTTGAGTACGGCACTGGTATCTGGAGAGAGATTGTCCTGGCGAGTTGGGTTTGCAGCTTCGGAGAAACGGCAATGCAGATATTTGGTCTATTATGACAGTATGACTTATTAACCTATTATATTAGATAAGTTTTTTTGGACTCGGTGATGTGCTGATTCAATAGAAAATCTTGGACGACATTTAAAAACAATGAACTTGTAGACTGCCTTGGTCTACCTCAATTTAAACTTCGAAATCTCCGGTTACTCCCGCTGTGCATTTGATGTTGTTTCGGTTGTTTTTGCAATTTCTTCTGTCGTCTTAGCCCTCAGTAGGCTGTAACTTCCAAAAAAAGTTGGTAATACTGCCTCAATGTTTCGCCTAATGACAGCTGGTTTCATTATTTACAATCGTGTAGAAGCATTTGCGTCTCAGTTAATTTGGAATTTTTTTTATCCGTAATGGAATTCAAAGGTAATAGGGGTAATATATTTGAGTGGAAAGTCACAAATGGCTGTCGTTAGGGCCTGCCAACACTTCGATGTCAATAAATTTTTCGCGTCGCGAACCATAGCACGTTACAACAATGCAGATAGTATTGCATCAGCGCCAGAAATGGTTCGGAAAGTGAAGGCTCAAATTGAACGAAATCCTCGATGGGGTGGCAGGAAAATGGCTGCTGAGCTGAATATATCAAAGACAACCATGCAACGGATATTGAAAGATGAGCTCAAACAAACTAAAGCCTTATAAGTTAAAAAAAAAACAAAAAAAGGACGGTTCGATAGAGCAAAAGATCTGTTGCGCTTGCACGAACATGGACGAATATCGAGTTCTCTGGTGAGAAAAATTTCAAAATCTAACAATTCGTGAACGATTCTGTTTATTGAATGGAAGTTGTTTTTGGACCGTGACGTCAAGGTGAATGTGAATGTGTTTTGCAAGGAGCTTTGAAGCGTTGGGCAGGCAAACGTTCCAACACCAGCACACAAAGCATGCGTCTACTAAGAGTGGTTAAAAAACAACGTCCCTTGCTTTATTTCGTAGACACAATGATATCCACAGTCATCAGTTGGAAATCCACTTGACTTTTCCATATGGGGCATTTTACAGGCCAAGGTCAGCACTAAAAAATATCAATGGAAAAAGATTCCGCAGGCTCAGCTCTCCTCCACGGGTTAGGCATTCGATCATTATTTTATTGAATAAAATCGCGGGCCATTTAAACCCAATATATTCGATTGTCGTCCACCATTCGGAACTTATGTAATCCGGTCAGCTTCGCTAACCTCAGTCTCCGTAAAATCTGCCGTTTCCTCTTCTTGCGATTTCCCATAAACTACCATATTATTATCAAATTACTGGTGTCCCCCAAGGGTCAGGCTTAAGACCATTGTTGTTAACATTATTTATTAATGATCTACCTCTTGTGGTCAAGCATTCTTCTTTTCATGTATGCTGACGACCTCAAAATCTACTCGAGTTGTAACTGGAAAAACTAAACATTGATATAAGAAGTATAGTTTCATGAATAAGGGATTTATTGATCGAATTACTATTGACTGTCCTATAACTTGGATTGGGCCAAGAGCGGAACAATCAAGTTCGTACCCTATAGCCCAGTGGTAGTCCCCGGTAACAGCATGCATAAATCCTTACTAATGCAGGTTGAAATTGCAAGTGCGGGAACAACCAGTACCATTATAATAGCCTACGCCGTGATAGGGCTTATAACCCTCGACGGAAGGTATGAAAATAAATTTGACGAACCAGATAATAGTCTCGGATAATGAGGGACAATGATCTTCGGATCTGCAGCCGACACCTATGTACAAAGCAGATATAACCGTCATCCAAGAAGATCGATAGGATGGACCGAATAAACAGGGGATGAAAAACTGTGATATCTACTATGAAAAATGCTACAGATAACCGGCGCGACAAGGGCAGTAGTTGGAACTTTTATTCGGATACGGATTCGCCGTCAGAGAAGAATTAGGAAAATAAACTGTAGCTTCAAGCATGTAAAGGAACGTCTGACGACGAATGGCATACAGGCTAAATTTTGCCAACACAATCCTCAAACTCGCACCCTGACAAAGTAGAAGGACAACTTTGCTAAAGATTATTTCTACGAGCTCTGCAACAAAACCTACAACCAATACTCTAAATATGATGAGAAAATCTATGCAAGGCATCTTTGGCAATACTCTATAGTCTCCACATCACCGCCGGTAAAAAAACATCGACGCATAGGCTAGCATACGCAGCTACAACTTCGAGGTAGCAAAGGACTTCATCTACCTCCGCTCCGCTATCAACTTCTACAACGATACCAGCGCGAAAGTCATCTCAGGAATCACTCTTGCTAATCGCTGCTTATTTGGCTTTAAAAGATAATTGATCAGTAAAGCCCAATCTCGAGCAACCAAAAAGACATTATACTACTACAAGGCACTGATTATCCCTGTCTTGCTTTGAGGCACAGAAGCTTGGACACTGACAAAAGCAGATGATTCGAGAAAAAAGTTCTTCGGCGAGTTTTCTGTCCCGTTAGTCAATGAAGAATGGAGGAGTCGTTTTAACTATACGGCGATGCCCATTTCGTCAAAAAAGCTTGAATAACACGGTTTAGAAGGCATCAGGGTCTCGGCTACGAATTATAGCCGGTCAGTTACATAGTCAGAAAATAACAATCTGATTTAATCCGGGTTACAAATCGATATAAGATAACGTGGTGGCTCTTATCATTTTGAAAAGCTTTTATTCAGGCATTCAGCTGAAAAATTTTAGTGTTTTCATACAATTATTTAAGTTATTACGAGTAGTTGGTGTAAACGGCTGACTTAGGCAAAAAGTCTTAAGCTATCGATACGTGAGTGAACGCCTTTTAACAATCCGTATCTAAGGTAAATTCGCTAATATCAGCCTTATATGCGCTCACGTCCCAACAAAGGAAAAGGACTATGCCCACAAAGAAAGATTGTACGAGCTCCTCGACAAAACCTACGAGCAATGTCCGATGTATTACGTTCAAATCCTCCTAGGCGACTTTAATGCTAAAATTGGAAAAGACAACATCTTTGGTAGCACACGATCACTCGGTTTCCTCACTTCAATATTCACAAGGGAATATGTCAGATACTAAACCAGCAAATTGTCAACCAAATTGATCAAGTTACGATCGACGTAAAGCACTGCTCAAGCATTTTAGATGTCCGAACATTCCGAGCGGCCAACATAGACTCAGACCACTACCTTTTTGTAGAGGGAAGTCTACGAATATCTCAGGCACCACAACAACGGGGAAATACTATGAGGAGATTTAACGTTGAATGACAACAAACCGCAAGAACCTTTGCCGATGGCATATCCCTCAACCTCTCGAGAAGTCCTTTGCAGTCAACACAAGTGCTGAAGACCAGTGGCTTAGATGCCTAGAAGCCATCAGTAATGCCGCAACTGATGTGCTGGGTTTCACCCGGCTCCCACCACGAAACCCCTGGTTTGATGAAAAGTGCCGGCAAGCACATGCAGCAAAACAACATGCCTACAAAGCGGCGCTGCTCAAAAGGACGAGAGCGGCTCTATCAGCTAAAGAGGAGGGAAGAACATCGGCTTCTCTGCAGAAAAAAGAAAGGAGCACGAGAAGCGCGCGATCAAGGAAATAGAGAGGCGCTACTCCAGTAATAATGTTCGGAAGTTTTCCCAAAGGTAGAAAGAACGTGTCAGGGTAATAAGACCCGAACGGAAACCTGTAGAGATGAACAAGGAAACCTTGTAGTAGAGTCGCAGTCGCTGCTGAGGATATAGAAAAACCATTTCTGCAGACTGCTAAGCAAAGATGTCACAATATTCCGCTGTCAGGCATAGTGAACCATTCAATATTGACGATGCTAGTCGAGAAATCCGTCTACCCGACCAAAATGAAGTGAGGATAGCAATATCTAAACTGAAGTCGAACAAGGCTGCCAGGCCGGACGGCCTACCTGCCAAACTATTTTTCGGATTAATGTATAATGAACCTCTTTAACATCATACTTGAGATAATTGTGCAAAACTCACAAGCCAACAGATGAGGTACGATCTTTCAAAAGTCTGTTCAATTATTTGCATACGCCAACGATTTTGATATTATTGGTAGAACACAGTGAGCAGTCACTTGTGCGTTTGCGAGTATAGGAACAGAAGCGGAAAAAATGGGTCTAGCAATAAACGAGGGAAAAACAAAGTATATGCTGTTAACAAGAAGGGACACCTAACATCGACTAACGTAGAATGCCACAATCGACAGCTATCACTTTGAGGTAGTAAGAGACTTTGTCTACCTCGGCTCTGCTATCACATCTGAAAACGACATCACATCAGAAATCAAACGAAGAATAACGCTTGCCAATCGCTGTTTCTTTGGGCTGGGAAGGCAACTTTGTAGTAAGGTCCTCTCCCTAACAAGCAAGGAAACTCTATATGTACCTATATAAGACCCTTATAATCCCAGTCCTGCTCTGTGGTTCCGAAGCATGGACCCTTTCTAAAGCGGACGAAAATATCCTTGGTCGTTTTGAGAGAAAAATTCTTCGTAAGATATTTGGTCCCGTATGCGTTGACGGGTTCTGGAGGAGACGAATCAACGATGAACTCTACGAGCAGTACAGCGGCATCAACCTGGTCAAAACTGCGCATTGGGCGTTTGAGACTCTAATCCGGTGGGACACGCACGCGCGCGCGTGGGAGGGGACCTCAACCAGCTTGGAGTGTGCAACTGGAGGCAGTTAGCCAAATACCGCGCTAATTGGAGAGGTTTATTGGTCTAGGCCCAGGTCCACCCGGACTGTAGCGCCACCGAAGTAAGTAAGTAAGGGCTACTATAAACTATTATTTTAAAAAATTATTTTGCCTTGTTAGTTGGTTGAGACCCAGGTCCACTCCGGACTATAGCGCCAGGTTAGGTTAGGTAAGAGTGGCTGTTGGAAATACCAACCCACTTAGGCCTATTGGCCCATTGTGATGCCACGTGGATCTATGATCTTACTACTGGAACCAGTTTGAGCTTATAATAAAGCGTAGGAGGCTGTTAACGTCTATTTTTTCTAGATCGTTTAGGTCGTTGTAGAAGAAAGCTCCTAGATGAAGCTTCCTTCTCTGAGAGGGAGCTGGGCATTTGCAGAGTAGGTGGGGGATTGTCTCCTCCTCTTCCTCGTCCATGCAGCTTCTACAGAAATCGTTAGTAAAAGCGCCAAGCCTTCTTGCGTGCTTGCCTATGAGGCAGTGTCCGGTAATGACACCTATTATGGCGCTGAGATGTTTCCTATCTAAAAGGATCAGACACTTAGATCGACTCAGATCCAGCCTTGGCCAGATCTGTTTGGTCGCTAGACATGTTCGTCCAGCAGTCCACCTAAGGTCCGTTCTTTTATTGGCATCTAGCTTTAGTGTTAGTTTGCACGTAGCGATTGGTGTACCTATACTACCTTTGTCCGGTAGGATAGGTAGAGTGGTTCCAATTTTGGCGAGTTCATCGGCTCTGCAGTTCCCTGGAATATCTCTATGGCCCGGCGCCCAACAAAGGTGAATGTTGAACTGCTCTGCCATCTCCATGAGAGATGATCGGCATTCAAGGGCTGTTTTAGAATGTAGTTAGACCAAGTCCAGGGACTTGATGGCGGCCTGACTATCCGAAAATATGCGGATATCCTTTGCAGATATCACGTTTTTCTTCAGCCAGGACAGAGCTTCTTTAATCGCCAAAATTTCCGCCTGGAACACGCTACAGTGATTTGGAAGGCGGAAAGAGAGGCTTATCTGAGAAAACACCGCCACCAACTCCGCTGTCGGTTTTAGATCCATCTGTGTAAAGATGGACTGACTTGTCCTCCATGAAAGCATTCTCCTCCCAGAATGATCTAGAGGGGAAGCTTACATGGAAGTTTTTGTCAAACCAAAGTTCAGGTATGGTGTAATCGGTGTTCTCTGTGAGGATTCCTAATGTATTAAGAATGTTGGCGTGGCCAAATGAATTATTTGTCCACTGTTTAGTCGCTTTAAGGCGAATAGCTGCAGTCGCAGCTACTTGCTTGCTAAAAATGTCGAGAGGTGTCAAGTGAAGAAGAATATCTAATGCCGCAGAGGGGGTAGACCGCAAGGCTCCGCTTGTGCATAGACATGCTGTTCTTTTGACTCTGCTTAATTTAATGCGGTTGACTGCATTTTCCAAGGCCGTCCACCAGACAACCACCCCGTAAGTAAGTATCGGTCTTATGACCGAGATGTATAGCCAGTGGGTTATGCGAGGTTGAAGGCCCCATTTGTTCCCAATGGCTTTCTTGCAAGAGAATAAAGCTTTATTGACTCTTTCTTGAATGTTAGGTTTCCAGTTTAGTTTCCTGTCAAAAATGAGACCCAGATATTTTGCTGTATCGGAGAAAGCTAAACTGGTACCGTTTATTGAAGGAGGGTCTATGATTGGAATTTTATATTTCCTAGAAAAGAGGACAAGATCAGTTTTATGGGGGTTTATTCCCAATCCACAGCGATCTGCCCAGCAGGTTAATCTGTTACGATTTACTTGGAGGAGTTCTTTAATGGTATTTAGATGTTTTCCTGAGACGGCTATGGCAACGTCATCCGCATAGGCAATCACTCTGCTACCACCCGCTTCCAGGTATATCAGTAGCTCGTTAACTACTAAGTTCCAGATAGCGCCACCTAAGTTAGTTCATATTTCAAGAAGGAATATAACTTGTAGTTATAGTTTCAGAATTGGGTATTGTCAGGTTGGCTCTGCTTAGTACGACACCTCTGCATTCCAACAACACCGAAGCTGTTTCCATTTTAAAAAAAATGCTCCTTTGATGGTTTTTTGTTTGTTTTATTTAAATGAGTTATTTTATTGGCGATAGAAATTACCAATCATCACAATGAAATGAAATTTATCTCTAACATTTTCTTAATAAAAAAGAGTTCTTAACAAAAGAAAAAACGAAAGAAAACAAAACACATCTTAACTTAATTAATTAGAAGTTGACCAAAAACAAAAACAAATAATCTCCGTTCAGTTTTGTCTTGGTTCTTCCTTAAATTGTTTACAAATTAACAAAGTATCTCCCTCGGTTGCTTACTAACTATGAAACAATGAAACAATGCATTTTTTTTTCGTTTGCGATAAAAATTAATAATTAACCACTGAAGAGTAAAATCTCTCACATATATAATTATTCATATAAAAACAATAATTTTGTTGTTGCTGTTCTCTCTCTCTCTTGATATATTTTATGTACTTGAACCAATAGAAACAAAATCGAAAAGACAAAAGCTACAAAAGTTGGATGGAGGTATTTGATATCTGTCAACTCGACGAGTGGAAGGTTAATTGACTGAAGTACTCCGCTAAATTGTAAGAAAGTACAATACAAAACTACGGGATTGTATTTTTTAGAGAGGGTTCCACTCGAAACTTTGAAAACTTTTTCACCACCCAACTCCTCTTTTGGAACCAATCGCCTTTATTATATCAAAGAAAATTAAAAAAAAACTGTGCGTTTTGTAAAAATCTCACCGTTCTTTCTTTCAATTTAGTTTTTTAATATAAAATATGGGAACAAGGAGAAGAGGGTGAGGTTAACCATCTTAAAAATATACAACTATATCTATATATTATTTTTTTTAAAAAAAGAAAAAGAAAAAAAAACAAAAACATATTCTTCTAGAGATGTGGTTCATTTAAGTAAAAGTCTTAACTAGAGTGGATGATTTTCTGTTTTATGTATTTTATTGAATCAATCTTTTGTCCGCTTTGTATTGTAGTTTGCAGTTTAATTGTCTTCCTCGTCCAGTTCGTCATCATCGTCATCGTCGTCTTCGTCTTCATCGACACCATTGACGACACCACCATAATCCTTGGTACATTGTGTCATTGACAAATTATTTGTATTCGATGGCTGGAGACACTTTGGCCCCGATAGGGAATCTGGAAATCTGGCGAGATATCGTGATAATCGCAGAAACTTTATCGACACCAATCGCTTATCAAACCACCATCCGTTTATTTCGTTATGAACGATTCCGGCATCATATTCGGTTGCACAACGAACATACACACAACAGCTCTGTATGTCTAGTTGGATATCGTAGATTTTACACTTTGGACCGACTTTCTCTAAGATTGCATCTTTAATGATCGTCTTGAGGTGTGGATTATTGGCTTCGGGTGGCTCGAACATTTGACGGATTTTTAAGCAGTTTGTCGGTGGCTCTGAGATTTTATTCGATTTATCAAAGGCAGGACTGTGCCATTGTTTTAAGGTGTTCGTTGTGCGCGCGAGCATATCTGCTGAAACAACAGCAATCCATTTCATAGTCTTGAACTCTTCTCCGTTGCGAAGTGCCAAATCGAATTGAATTCGACTATCGTTGTGTTCAAGATTTTCAATGGCTTCATTCCAAGCTGAGGCGGTTTGCTTTCGCTTATGAAGGGGTATGAGTTTGTCCCGTAGGTGATTTACCACCACAGTCGATTGAAATGGATCTGGGTTGATAGCTTTGCGCATGAGTTCGGCAATAACTTCATTTGTATAGTATTCGACAGCGTCGGCACGGGATTTTTTCCGATTTTGTATGAATCTATAGCCAATGTGGATAACAAGTATGACTGCGGCAAGTAATGTGGCTGATCCAATGATCACAAAAAATTGCTGAATCTTATTTGATATGGTGCAGGTAATTGGTAGTCTCGGATTCAGAATTGCGAAATGATTTCCCTGGGTTGGGCGTAGTTTCACAACCTCCTGCAAAGGTAGAACTTCACTTGCCGACGAAGTCACATGGCTAATCTTCCACTGGGGATTTTTCTCAATCAAATATTCGGCGTTGTGTAGGTCTTTTAAAGTTTTTCTGACATCAGTGGCAAAGCCGGCTTTACGTAGATGATGGATAAATTCTCTAGCACTGATGGTCGGCTCTTGGCTGGAATTTTTGCAAAAGTATTCTTCTGCACGTCGTTGCAGTTCGGGTAAAAGATTCTTCAACATGTGAATGGCAGCCTGAAGTTGATCCTTCTCAATGCATGAATAGCCACCTGTTGCTAAAGCTGAATCCACCATATTCGGATCACAGATAACATACAAGCTATTCTTCTCATTGATGGTACTTATCAAATCTGGGCTGATGGTCATGTAGAAAAATGCCACAAGGAAAAAAAATAGCAACAGCGTACTGACTAGAGCGCATGGAATGAAGGTTTGCTTAAAGCCATACTGTTCGTCCAGACGCGTTATTAATTGTGCAAATGCCGTGCTTGGTGATATGTTATTGTTGTCTAGTCTATCTGACTGCTGGTAAACAATGTCCGATGGGTCGACAAATGGTGTTGCTGTGTGAATTTGTCTTAGAGGCTGTTTTGGCTGGCTGGTAGTACTTCCGGTGTTGCGCTTTTGAAGGATACTCTCTCGGATTGTATCTACTCTTAATTTGAGCAATCGCTTAGTAAAATCACCCCCGGATTCATTTGCAGAACTCTGACCATTGCAATTGTTGGCCGATGGTGATTTCTGTGTTGGTGTGGCAGAGTGATAAGTTGAAGATGTATTCCATGAATCGTTGTGAGATCGATCCAAGGTGAAATTATTTGACGAAGTGAGATATGGACTTGTATATGAGGTGCTGACTGGTATATTGTACTGCTTCGGGGTGTGACCAAGATAGTCAGAGTCTTCTTCACTTTCTGAGGCCAAAATTGGAGGGGGCACATAGATTTTTGGGGATGTCTTTTGCTTTGGTGGAGAATATTTGGGACTTACATTTGAAATGTTTGAATAGCTGGTTTGGGATTTGTTTGTTGTGTAAGATGTGGGATACGATGATGGACTTGCAACGGAACGCCTTCCGGGAACAACTGACGATTGTGGAGGTGGCATTTTATTCGGTGTTGAACGTGTCCGAAAGCTGGACATTACTGATGAGCGACCTCGGATGGGGCTATGATTTGGTTCAGATTCCTCGTCAGATGAATATCGCGTCACATAGTGAGTTTGCCGGCTTAACTTTGCTTTCTCATTGTTCAAATGGTTGCGTAGTTTTCTGATAAGGAGTTTTCTAGTTGTCTCTGTGACAGGCATATTTGGGAAGCCATACTCTAGTAGGCGATGGCGAAGTTCGCTATCTGTTAGCCTGTCAAGATCATCTATTTTATTACTCATGGTGTCTGTAAAAAAAGGAAAGAAATAATTAGTACTCTGATCGATTGTATAGAGAAGAGTTTTAGGTTTAAGTGAGTTAAAGAGCGTCAAGATGGAAGAAGGTTAGTCTACCAAAATGGTTGCTGTACATGCATGCACACGTCGAAAATTATAAACGACTATCTTATGAATGACACATACGAATTATGACGTGCGCTGTAAGTATGCGAAGTAAGAATTTATTTGAGGATATGATACACGAAAAGGAAACAACATGGATAATGCTCAAGTGCTGTGAGCTAATTTAGTAGAAACGTGGTTGCTTTCACTACAAACATTTAGGGCGAAACGAAATAGGAATGTGTTGCTTTATTTTCTCGTGTATTCCTCGAGTCTTGTTGAGAAACTCGTTCACGTAGTCCCCTGCCTCTTTGCATTTTGTGGTTGTGGATTCAAATTTGACTTGGAACCCGAACTGCATAAAGGGGGTTGGTTGCTGCTCCCGATCTTAAACAGATAGTCAAGATCCTCTTGAATAATTTGACCATTACACCTGATTTAGAATTGAAGAGACTTCTGGCCACTTACTGGAGAAATCGAAGACATGAATGGAGTCGGTTGTAATTTTGTCTTTTTCCGTGAAACAGACCAGAATGCCAGTGGAGATTTGTCCTAACGGTGCACCAAAGTTATACAAATGTTTGATTTTCAGTCCATTGATACACACGGTATGCACTTTCTACACCAAAACTTACCCTAAAGATCTTGCATGCCCTCTAGAATTACACCGATTCATATCTCATGGCAACTCAGTCCCTTCTTATGCTACTTGGAGCCCAATATTTACCCGTTATCAACGATCTACTAATTCAACTCGCAACTTTTGGATGAAGGGCTGTTTTTACTGTCTAAATGTACATATGAGCAGGCATGGTCGACAAGATAGTGCAACAAAACAAAATCTTGCAACATCCCGATTCATGTTGTGGTCTCAGGTTTCATGCATTGAAACAGCCATTACAGTGCCGCGTGAATATTGAGTGAACCTATGTCCAATAAAATACTTGCAAACTTGATATGTGGCCAAAAACAGGCCAAAAAATTCCCCCTGCAGTATTCCCTTTGATGGAATATCCCATCACCATTTCTTCGACATCATGTAAGTGAGAGGTTACTGTCTGCATCCACTATGAATGTTTCTCCGGAAGCTTAGCCTGAACTAAGAAAGAAATGTAGTCCGCTCTCCATGGATGACTCCAAAACTGATCTAGCATGCGGTGGTGCCTTACTGCAAGAGGATAACATTAGATTTCAAAACTTGTATTCGTTTTCCAATCGAAGATACATATATGCAATCCTGATGACAACGAACTATATTGTGAAGAATCGGTGGAGGAGGTGAAGCTGCGCTAGGAGCTCTGTTGAACCCTCTTACTACCTCCAAGCTAGTTCGGGAATTCAAAGCTTCTCTGAACGAAGTCGGAGGGCTGAATTCACTGAGTTCTGTTTGGGTCTCATGTCGCAATAGAAGGACAGTTTTTCAGAATCCGAACCTGCGTCAGGACTGCAATTAAGTTTGAGTTTCTTGTAAAGGTTACTCTTTCTTCAATGGAAGCTAAATACATGGTGCTCTGGGAAGTATATCAAGGGATAGTATAACTGACGCGACTACTGATACATTTTGGTGAGATTCAGGAAGACCCATTACAAACCATTACGGACAATCAAAGCTGTGAACTATTTGTGAACATCGAACGCATCAGTAGAACCCTTAGCACGTGAATACGAAAGATTTTTTTATCGACCCCTAACCTACTTCGTTTAGAGTTTTATTGTTCGTTTTGTGGGAACACTGTTAAAAAGAAATACCTATATCTTCCAATACTGTTATCCCGGCGTACTCAACTCTCTGCAGATCATCGTGAGTCGAAACGGAGTTTGATACCTGCATTGCATGCCATGAAATGATTATGGCTCAGCTAGTATAGAAGACAAACGGTTCGACCACTGAAACAAAGCCAAGCCAAGAATTTTCATCAGAAAACATCAGCGCCATGCCACGGATTACAAACTCATAATTACTAATTCAGAATGACATCACAAGAATGACGTATGTGTGTAAATAATTCGCCAAATATGACCGCAGGAACCTATCGTAGGCGAAGTTGTGGGCAATTTTCATCATCAAAGTCCCAACACCATCCGTCTGGATTCATATTCACACCCTCACAAACTGCATATACTCACCAAAATGTTCAAGGTCAAATCAATTCCTGGATGTAGCTCAAAGGTAAATTGCATTTGTGTCAAGTTTAATCGCTAAATGCTTCACTACTCCGTGATGATGGCAACCCTAAGAGTCGACGGTCGGCCACCAAGTTTCACAGCAACAATGCGGCAAACAGCAAATTCCTCCACTAGCTCTGCGAACGAAGAGAGACGATTAAAGGCGCCGCTTGTTTTCAATTTGTTTATGAAAATGAAAACGAAAGCGAAAGAACAACAAACACACGACTATACTTACGATGGTGGTACATACCTTGAATTGGACTCTCAACATTTATCAGCCAGCGCCAACAGAATAACGCGATGTGAGATGTGAATGTCGTACGTTGTTACCTATTCACAGGCGGTGCGGATGAAAAGCGCAAAACGACCGACAAACCACAGCGGACAACGACGGCGGCGGCAAAACTAACTATTCACTCAACAGTGGATTTTCTCCTCCTTTACTGAGTCGTTTTCGTTTTATTCTCTTTTTTGTTTTGTTTTACTTCAAATTTGAGTGGCTAGCCAACACGGGCACCTCAGCACAGTTTATGAGCAAAAACTTTCAGATTTTGTTTTGCGCTATTTTTAAAAGCTGCGTCACTTTGGGGACTCACGTAGACTCGGGCACGACAATGATTTTCCACAAAAATTATTTTCGATTTTTCGAAAGCAAAAAACGCACAACACTGAGTGGAAACTTTGCGAGTTGGAGAAAAAGAAAAACGAATTCTGGATGGAGTGAGGTCTGGAAGTACACACACACGATTGGGGACGACAAAACGATGTTTCTTGGCTTTGTACGATGGCAGAGACTGTGTTGATTTGATTTATGGTGAACACGGGGATTACTGAATTTTAAATCACAAATAATTACGACTTTTTGGGGCTTGGATTTTTTTCTTATTATTTTTGGTTCGCACGGACATGCGGAGACGTTGGAACGAATACAAACGAGTGGCGGAAAAATGTCACGGTCGTCTCGTTTCAAAAAAAAAATTTTCACGAGAGACAAAGAAGTGTGGTGATTTGTAATGTGTCGTAGTTGAGTGGACCTGTTCTGGCAACAGCAGAAAAATGTCAGTTGTGAAGCGCCTGTTTTTGGACAGGGATGTTACTTAATCGTTAAAAGATTGCAATTTAAATTTATTCTTTTCTGTGGGTGTTTTTTATAGATTTTTTCTTTTGTCAAATAAAATAAATGAAGAGGATCAACAACTGTGATATTACTGTAAATAAGGTTACAGACTATCGACGCTACAAGCAAAGCAGTCGCAGCGTTTATTCGAATGGGGATTCGCCGTAAGAGGAAGATTTAGGGAACAAGTTTCATAATTCACATAAAGGGTTAATTCGCCAAGAGAAGCCTCATAAACCCCATACCCCAATGGACGAAGAAAGACAATATTTCCGTCCACAACATTAGCAAGCTTAAGTCTAACAAAGCTGCTGGGACCGATGCCTTAACTGCTGTTTAAAGCAACAGGTAATGATGGGATACGGAGCACATATCATACTCAAATCTGGGTTGACGAAAGTATGCCCGACGAATGGAACCTCAGCATTGTTTACCCAATCCTTAGGAAGAGAGATACACTGAACTGCGCCAACCGCAGGGTAATAAGTTTCTTCAGCATATCGTATAAAATCCTGCCTGTGTATTATGTGGACACTTATGACCCTTCGCCAACAGTGTTCCATGTCAGAGTGGTTTTACACCAGGAAAGTCCACCATAGATCAAATTTTCACATTACGGCTTATAAAAACCTATGAGTTCCAAATCGATGCAGTCTCATCGATTTCAAAGCCGCTTATGACAAGGTCTATAGAGACGAACTACACTGAGCCATTATTCGACTAAGAATGGCGATTGTACATTGCGCTGCCAAGATCGGCAATGGCAAAAAATGGAAATGCTAGAAAAGGACTTAAAGTGACGCGTTATCATGTGTTTTTCGAACTACATTCTTGAAATAATTGTGTGAAACCTATAAGTCAACTACAGAGGCATCATCTTTCAAAAGCGCCTTTTCAGTTACTTGCATATGCAGACGACACTGATGGGAAGAACGTTTGCAACTGTTGAGGGGGATACAGCAAAGAAGGAAAAACAAAGTATACGCTTTCAACAAAGAGGTGCACACAACATCAATGAGGTCAAAGCGGGACGATAAGCAGCTGGAACTTTGAGGTAGTAAGGGACGCTACCCCAGAGCGGAAATCATCTGAAGAATCACTCTTGCTAATCGCTGTTTCTTTGGCCTGAAGAGGCAATTGAGTTGTAAAGCCATCTCTCGAGCAACCGAAAAATTTTATACAAGGCGCTGCTCATCTCAGTCCTGCTTTACACTGACGTTGATGTGCTCTACCCTCTAGGCTCGTCGATACATTGTGTCATATGAGTTAATTATTCTTACACTAACTAAACAGTTAAAGAAAAGATTCTTAAAAACCGTGTACCAATTCGAGAAAGTCGATTGGAGCGGATCTAACAGCTTCTTTAAGAATTACAACTGCTCGCTATGTTTTCTCGATAACGACGTAGACGCTGCTGTAAAGAGGCTGTCAGAGTAAACGAAATGTTTATTTGGTCCTTCAAGACCAACCCAACAGAGGAAAACCGAAAAAACTTCAAAGGGACTTGAGTTGGTCCAATCTTCACTTTCGAACTCGTGTTATTAATACGCATAAAATCGCTGGCGTAGATGGTATATCTCCCCTCTTTCTGAAGAGGTGTTCTTCCTCGCTCGGAAATCACTGCATAAGCTTTTCCAACGATCCTATTCTTTAAGACTCTTGCCGAGCAGATGGAGGATATAATTTGTCCAGCCCGTCCCTAAAAAAGGCAAATCTTCTTTCCTATCATACAGACCTATTGCACTTACGTCCCTTCTTTCCAAGGTCATGGAAACGCTGATTAACCGTTAGCTCATGAATATATCTATATGCGAGCCTTACACAGGGGAGGTATATCAGAACAGCTAGTCTCTTTTACAAAGACTTCCTATGTTGCCGGTAAAAGTCATGTCTTATCCAAAGGTAGGGCATCAGAGGAACTGGAAGTTCGCTGCGGAGTACAACAAGTTTGCATTTTTTGCCACAGCTATTCCACGTAGTAATCAGTTAAGTAATCCTGGCAGCTCTATCTCCGAAGGAAACATGGAGTTTATGACATCATATCTTGGCTACACTGATGACCTCCACGTGGCCCGAAAGCAACCAGCTTTCTATATCTAGGAAGTATAATCACGGCAGGTTGTCCTTATGAACTGGATGTGGGCAGCAGAATTCACAAAGCGCTCGGTACGCTGTCTTAAATATGGAGAAGCAGGGTTTCCAGCACAAAAACCAACCTGAAACGTGGAACCAATGATACCTTACGGGTGTAGTACCTGGTAAAGGAACTTCTAGCCAAACAGCATACCAAATGACCAACACGCTTTAACGGACACGACCCGATTTTTTTAATTGGCGAAGAAAATCCGCTTCGTTCATATTTCCTTTTCGCCTCTCACTCTCAGATTGACATTTTGAGGATCTTTGTTTGTTTAGTCGAGGACGGCCTTCCAGTTTCAGAATTATATTGTTGCACATTGTTTAAAGGTTATTCGATACAAAAGACGTCTGTTTTCGCTCTATCAATGCTCATTGCATTGGTTATGCCATCCACTCCTTATATTCTTGTTTCGTATGAACTTCATTAACAACATTCCGTTTTCCAATTTCTAGGTCCTTGTTTCAACTATCGACTTCCGCTACATTAGCGATGTTATAACACCCGAGGAAGCAGTCCGCTTGATAAAGGAAAACGATAGCACCAGAAACGAGCGCATTAAGGATCTTCTGGAGAATGGGTATCCAGCTTATACAACTCAAGTTGGTTGGATGGGGTATAGTGACGAGAAAATCGCTGGACTTTGTGACGACTATCTGGCCGAAGGGTACACTGCCTTCAAATTGAAAGTTGGCCGTGACTTTGAGAGTGACAAGAAACGTTGCCAGTTGGTTCGGAAAGCCATTGGATGGGAGAATGAACTCGTAAGAGAACTCACCGAAACTTCATATTTTGTACTTTCGGCTTGCTCATACAAATCTTCTGTTACAGATGATCGATGCCAATCAAGTGTGGGACGTAAATGAGGCCATTGACTGGGTTTCTAAACTGGCTGAGTTCAAGCCCCTATGGATTGAGGAGCCTACTTCGCCAGATGATATCCTGGGCCATGCCACCATCTCAAAAGCTCTCCAGTCCGTATGAGTGATCTTCTTTGATTTCTTGATTTTCTAACGCATATTTTCTTTCTTGTAGACCACTTGGTATCGGCGTTGCTACTGGGGAAATGTGCGCAAACCGTGTGATGTTCAAGCAGTTCCTGCAGTCAGGAGCTATGCAGTACTGCCAAATCGATTCAGCTCGGATTGGAGGAGTCAATGAAATCTTAGCGGTGTTTTTGATGGCCAAGAAATTAAATGGTTCGTTAAAATGATTACATATCATATCTCGACAATTTGCCTTTAATTTTTTCTTACTAATTCCTAATTCTACTTAGTGAAAGTTTGCCCTCATGCTGGAGGTGTTGGGCTTTGTGAGATGGTGCAACACTTACAAATGTGGGACTATGTTGCGTTGTCTGCCAACCGAACTGGCCGAATGATTGAGTATGTAGATCAACAGCATGATCAGTTTGTTCATCCTGTTGAAATCAAGAATGCTTCCTACATGCCGCCTTTACAACCAGGATACAGTACACAGCTGAAACATGATGCCATCGAGATGTATAGGTTTCCAGATGGGACTTGGTGGCTGGAAAATGCTGAATCGAAGAGCGAAAAGGAGTAACTGGGGTGGAAATTTGAGCTAAAAAAATGAAATTTTACATTTGGAGTTGTCAGATGCATTTTCATTGAAAGGATATGTCGCATTTTTTTTTAAATAAAAAATATTCTGTTTCTGTAATGTATTGTGCGTTGAAGCTAAGAGGAGTGTAGACACCCATAACTCAGTTAAGGAGATAGTAACGCATTTCAGAGCTCTAACTTCTTAGATTTTGAATTGGAGAATCAAAGAAGGTTTTTTTTAGATTGGTGGTTTTTTTTAGCTGGTGCTGGAATTGATCTTACATGCCATAGGTCTGACTATGCATTCTGCATCGAAATCAATTTCAACCTTTAATTTTAGAAGTTCCGTGCTGCTACAACAATAAATTATCTAAAATTGACAATGGTATCAATATAGAATCCATAGTTACACCTTCGCCAAACCAATTATTTAACTTCGCAAGGTTTGTGAAGCTAGAAAGATGGATCTATTGTAGTTAAACTGTTTGATACGGCAGTAAATGCTAAGTGCGGAGAGGCACTTTTCTTGACTTTATATATACACTACTACTTCGACTGCATCTAAAGTATGTATCTTATTTTTATTTATTTTTTGTCGAAACAGAGAGCTCAGACAAAAAAACTAGTCCATTGTACTCTTGGAAGTTCTTTTTAATAAAATTTCTCAATCTTTCGAAAAAGCTTAAGTAAGCACTTCAGTGATAAAGTTCCTACAGTACTAGACCCCATCAGAGTTGCGATCGCGGTGTCGTCATCACTTTCACAGCAAGCATCACAAGATGATGTATCACGTATACCCAGCGCACTTAAGTGCTTAGCAAAAGTGTAGTGCCTCATCACGACTTCAGTAAGCAGCCTGCAGTCTATCCTATTGAAGGAAAGCCGCTGACTTCTTAGAAATGACGGGAAGGCAGTTGGGTCTGACGGCAACCTGGAGAATCATGCCACCTGCAGTTATACACATATGAAAATCAACTGTCAATGTAAGCCTTAACCAAGATCGCTGGCAGACCTAACCGTAGGTTCCGGTCTTGAAAAACGGTTTAATTCATTTATTGTGACTTATGACAAAAACAAAACTCAGTAAATTTAGCCTCCCGACTGCATTCATTGAAGTCTTACATTCTCGAATTAGCTTGGATGTCGTAAGAGGGTTCAACAAGGCCCTAAGCGCAGCTTGGCTGTCATTACAGTTGCAAATACTTTATCCCCTCCATCGATTCTTCACAATACAGTACGTTGACATCAGGATTGCGTATAACTCCGCTTGGGAAACGGACCCAAGTTCTCCTAACGAAGAATGAAGTCTAAGGTTTTCGTTTTCCATGAAAACCCGACTACGTTCCTTTTCTGGCTCAAATGCTGGCCGAAACCAGCTCTGGGCACAGTGAAAGTCAATTTTTTGTGCAGTCAATTGGGTGGTGATGCGTTTAAACACTAGATGAGTCAGACCAGTCAGCTTCCTCCTTCTCGTAAAGAGAGCAACCTCGGTTTTGAAAGCATTGACTGAAAGCCCATTTCTAATGCACAAGTCGCCGTGCATGTTCAGGAGCAGACAGTCGCTAGGCATGGTCAACAGGCAATGCAGCTACATCATCTGCATATGCATATGACAGGATATCTCTTTGCGGTCGACCCCTGCTTAGCCCTGCCATCACAAAGCTTCAGATTCACCAACATTCCACAAAACTAAAGAAAAACCGTCAAGAGTTGCGTTGTCGAAAGCACTCTTAATGTCGATGAAAATGCTCAGCGCGTTTTCCTTATTATTGAGCGCGCCTTCAATTCTGTCTACCAGATGCGGTTCATCTCACATGATCTTCCTCGTTGGTGGTCATGTTACATCTCAGACACAGGATGTATTAGCAAAGCAGTTTTGGCCACATGGAAATTCCCCCCATGCTCTTGAGCATGAAGGAAGTCAGATTTATAGGTCTGCAGCTCTTGGCGAGCGTGTAATTCTCTTCAATTTTCGTTATAAAGGTTAGTTTTTCTGTTCGCCAGTATTTTGGTATATGCCAGTGCCAGGCTAGAAGTGAAAAATCAGCCTGGCTGATTTTCCCCTTTTGAGGATTTTGACTATCCTTTGACTAGACTTCAACTGCATTTGCGATCTTTTCTCAAAAGTCTTTATAACAGGCACTCTTCGAAACCCGTATTAGCTTTTGCTTCGATCTGTAAAGACTCTCGTCTTCCTCCAACTAGTCTTAAGTTACCTAGTTAGAAGTTTTCTGGTTTCTCTACGAGGGCGCTACTGTATTGCGTTCCAGCAAGGATCGGGCGATCTGCCAGATTGCTTTCTAGCGGAACATGCTAGTTTAAAATACTTGGTGAGTGTACAGTTCAGGTTCTGGACAGCTTCCTTTAACTTTTGTTTTGTCCTGCGTTTAAGGTGAGCACTGTCGGATTTGCCGGGCTCCTCCGTGTTCAGTTGGTTTTCTGCGAATTGTCCTTCTTCAACAAGGTCGCATCGATTCTGATTTCGATAAACCTATGGTGCTTTCCAGTCGGTAATCCCCTCAGCGTATTTGATGGATAACGTTAAATTGATTATTGTAGTTTTCCTTTTTTAACGATTTTTAATTAAATTTTAATTAAAAAATATTTCTCTTTCTATTGTGATTCTTTTTTCAGTGAAATTGGAAACATTCACAATATAAAATTGTTGCAAACAAGAAAATTCCCTTTGGCGGGAACAAGTTGACATTTCGTCGCAAATTTGATTTTTTTTCTTGTTAACAATATATTAATGTTGGACAAGTTGTTTAAATATTTCTTAATTTTCACATAAAAAACAGTAAATAGTAATGGCATTCCAAAGAAGTTCTATGCGCTATGCTCACACAAACGGCTTCACAAGCCTTGCCTACACAGAGAATGGAGAGTAAGTTGTCGTCCAAACACTGTCTTTGTTTTCGAAGGATTCGAATTTCTATTTATTTGCCCACAATAGGTTCATCATAACATGTGGGTCTGATGGAGATATACGCAAATGGAAGGGTATCGACGACGACGATCCATCATCCAATTGTCTGGGTGAATTTGTTATTTGCATTGCCCACTACGACAAGCGCTTATTAGCTTCTACAGACCTGAATACTGTGCAGGCTTATACCTTCCCAGACATCGACCGAGATGGCACTGAGATGCGCTTCACAGCTGCAGTGACATGTTTGAAAGTCAACAAGAAGGTAAATTGTGCTAAAGTTCACCGTTTTTGATAAGATTTCACAAATTTTCGCAAAGTTCATCGCTGCTGGCTCGGAAGATACCACTATTAAAGTCACACTACGTGATAAGAACGAAGGAGAGTTCACATTGGAAGGACATTCTGGCCCTGTCATTGCGATCGATATGAGTGTGAAAGACCTGCTGGCCTCAGTTGGTGGAGACGGTTGCTTGAAAATCTGGAATTTAAGCGAAAAGAAAGAGATCAAGTCGATTTCTGGCCTGCCCAAGTTGAAAACATTCGAGGATGCTAAATGTTTTGGTAAGACGACTATGGTTTTTAGTCGGTTTTCATTGTAAAACTGTCATACTTTAGGAACTCCTTCGTTTGAGCCGCAAACTGGCAACTGTTTGGCCTATGTGCACGGTAGATCAGTCATCGTGCTTAACACGAGCACTTGGGAAACTCAGTTCACTTTGACCGATGAAGGAATCACTAGTGATTACAGTTGTTGTCAGTTTTCCGCCGATGGACAGTTCATTGCTGCAGGAACTCGCATTGGAGAGTTGTCGGTGTTTAACTTTGCAAACAAGCAGACCGTCAAGTGTGAAACATCAAATGATGAATGTCACGGGATCACTGCAATTGCCTGGAATCCAAGCATCAATACGGAGGTGGCATTTTGTGATTCCACAGGGCAATTGGGTACAATTGTGTCTGGTGAAGTGGCTGCCAACGATTTCTTTGATGATGCGGCAATGGAAGAGGACCATGTCGACGATGGACTCGACGGAAGTAAGCACAGACTGTGATGACTCTGGCGATTTATTGTTTGGGTTCAGTACAATTTCAGGATGGCGACAACGAGGAAGACGATGGGGACAATTGTGTGTCGCTGGAGAAGTTGAAAAACGATACAATGCGCAGGAATGGCCTGAATACCGAGGAAGACTCAAGAGATTCAGTCGATTCACGTCCTAAAAGTCGACGATCGATGAGTCCTGAACGTCCTGTGGGAAGGGTTTATAAAGTACAGCCTCCGTTCCAACCAAGCTCCACTCCGAATGACTTAGAACACCGGTAAGTGTATGAAATCGTAATATATCATTAATTCGATGGATTCTTTTGGAAGGTATCTCACTTGGAACAACGTGGGAATTGTTCGAGCTTATGCCGACGATGGTGAGGGCTCCATCGATGTAGAATTTCACGACGCAAGTGTTCATCATTCGCTGCACATGACAAACTACAACAACCACACTATGGCAAGTCTAAGTTCAACTGTTCTGGCACTGTCTGGAGATTGTTCCACAAAGCTGGTTTGTATAGCTTTGGCTGCTTCTGGTAACAAAGAGTGGTCGGTGGAGTTTCCCGATTGTGAGGGTGTGGTAGCCCTTGCAGCGACTACCAAGCTCGTTGCAGTTTGCACTGATATGCGATTCCTTAGAATTTTCAGTGTTATGGGAACACAACGAGAAGTTATTTCGATTCCTGGACCCGTTGTGGCGATGGCTGGCTTTCAGGATCGTTTGATGGTTTGCTATCATAGTTCTGCTGCAAGTGAAGACCAGCATATCAGTGCTCTGCTTATGCAGACGATTGGACTGACAGTGCGTACGAAAGAGATTCGGATTCCCCTACTCACTGCCAGAAAGCTCACTTGGGTTGGCTACTCAGATTGTGGATCCCCGATCATAGCCGACTCAATGGGTCTTGTACAGATGTACAGCATGAAGTCGAATTGTTGGTTTCCCGTTTGCGACACTTTGAAACATGTAAGACAAGCGAGCATATTTCGGAGGGAGGCCTTAGTTTTATTATTTTGAAATTTCAGAGCCAGAGCGTGTCAAACAACTTCTTCATTATAGACGTATCAGAGAGGTGTCAGATCATCCAAGCGGTTCTCTGCCGTGGGTCGTCTTATCCCATGACCAATCCCCGCCCTATGATGACTGAGTTACCAATGCAGATGCCTGTGTGTGATCACGAATCTGAGAGGTCCAATTTGGAAGAACAGTTGATTCGTTCAGCGAACTTCAGCGTTGAGAACGCAGAGAAGAACGTTAAGGAAACGGCTATCAAGCTGTTTGCTGTAAGTCGATTTGGGATCACCTTCATCGTTCAATTATTGATGAAGAATTTTTTCAGATTGCCTGTCGCGCTGAATTGGAAGCTCGTGCTAAGGAACTCATAGAAATGATTGCTTCTCCAGCTTTACTTCCATTGGCCGTTAAGTATGCAAGCAAACTGGGTCGTATTCATTTGGCAGATAAGTTAAGTGAGCTCCTACCACAATTGGAGGAAAAGGTGAGTGAGGAAACGGAAGACCGACTAAGTACGATTATTTTCGACAAATATGTCCCCTTAACGCAGGATAAAGAACGAGAGAAAGAGCTGCGGGAGATCGAATCGGATGCTCTGGAAATCATTCAAAACAGTCCCTTGAATGCCAGTTTACTTCTCGCGCAGGCTGCGAAAAAATCCGCCATTAACACAACGCCCAAGCTGGCTCCCGTAAGTCCGATACTTTTAACTGTTCTTAAGGTCTTTACGTACTTTCCTACCTTTAGAAACCAATGGTTGTTAGCGCTCACAAGCGCAATCCCTTCAAACGTACGTCAGTCCCAACGAATGTGGAAGATGAATCACCCGAAGCTGAATTCTTTGCCGAACACTCTATTGACAATGAGTTGAGGAAGGCTCAAATCAAGGCGCAGATAGAAGCAAAAGCCAAGGCCGACGAACGAAAGGCAAAGATATTGGAACTTAAACAAAAACGCAAGGACCCTCCAGCTAAACCATTGCCAGACTCACAAGACTCTGTCGTTCCCGATAGTCAGGAGCCAGTTAGTGATGAAAACATTGGAACGAATCAGGTATGAGTTGAATGTGATTTGTCAATAGACCTCTTCATGTTCTGCATTGTAGATCCCACCTGGCATGAGTTTCTTATCATGGTTCGGTAAAAACAAAGAGAGCATCCAGCAGGAAAATCCAGATGCAACAGCTTCTGAAGTAACAAAAATCGGAATGCAGCGGTTTAAAGCTTTGAGTGGTGGAAAGACGGTGCCAGCTACAGCAACGGCAAAGCGTAAGATAGACACTGAGGATGCCTCACCAAAGACGAAACCCTCCAGCAAATTGTCCACTTTCGCCAAATTGGCTAAATTTGATTTTAAAAACTAAACAACCGTTATTTGTAATTTGTTTCGTTGTAGAATATAGATTTTATTATTAATTTATTATAAGTCCAAGTTGATTGTTTCAATTGTATTGCTTGCTGTGGCATAGACGCTTCTCATTTCTGGCAAAAGATAACGATTAGATTTAACTTGAATTCGTTTAGGTGGTGTAGGATTAGGCATGTACTTACTCAGCTCTGATAGCAGCTCGAGCAGCCGTGTGCAGAGGAACTCCGCCTGTCGATTTCTTTTCGAAGAACGCAATCTTGTGTTGCATAGCAGTTTGTGTCGATTCCTTTCGTTGGTCATTCGTTTTGTGTAACATTTTGTTAATAGCTGCTCCAATGTTCACTGTGAAGAGTCGGTTTTGTTGATTTGATTTCGGTGGTTGGTTTATGATATTTCCTTTAAAGTTAGCTTCAATGGGTCTGATTGTTTTTGAGTTTTGTTTATCATGGGAAGATGTTTTCATGTCCTTAAGTATGTTGGGGTTTTGACAATTTAACGATCCAGCTGCTGGGTATGTTACTATTGTTTTTTTAAGCAAGGTCGGCGCTTTGGCGACGTGGTTACTTGAATTGTCGAAGTTAATATGAGCTGATTTCTTCGTCTGTAAAGGAAGTAAAGACTGAAAAGTATCAAATTTTCTGGTTTGTAGTGCATATAGAACCTGTGGTAGAGCACCGCATGCTGCAAATTAAACTAAAGAGTTGTAGAGCAGCAAAGCTTAATTCGCCAACACAAGCATTTCATGAACTCGCCCACAGACTGAGCAGTGACGGGCCTAGTTTTCTGGATTTTCAAACGTTACATTGAGTCGGACCACTACTTTGAGGGTCTGGCGGATGACATAACGTCGAAGAATTACTGTGACGAAATTTGTCATAGAACAACGTATAATATTGTAAGTGACTTTTAGAGTCTTCTAATCTAGAAGCTGCCATAATAAAGCGTAGAAAGTCAATGGCGAAATTTTCAGTAACCCATCAGGGATGACCTATCTGGTATGATAAAATTACCGCAGCTACTATTTACAAGAAAACTGTAGCGTTGAGGTAGTAATTGCATTTGTCTACGAGCTGGGATCATAGTAAAAAAAACTGCGCGATCTCAGAATCTTCGAATCTAACCTGGAAGGACAACCCAGTAGAGGAAGATCTAGCATTCGGTGGCACAATTAGAAGGGACCTCAGTCGACTTGGGGTACACCATTGGAGGCAGTGAGCTTAAGATTAAGCTAACCGTTAGTTGAGGCCTAAGTTCACCCCGAAATTTGTCAACCTTAGTAAGTAAGTAGGTAAGTAAAACGAACATGCCAATGACACAAATATCAAATCGAAGCATGGTGACTAGGGCATAGATGAACTAGATAGCGAACTCTATTAATAATTTTGCAATGCCTTAAACTCCTCACAAATACACTGTCAGTGAATTACCAAAACTTGTCCAAGGCTGTAAACTGCTAGAATTTGTGTAATGTGGATGACGTTTTTGTATAAAATGTGAGGGGAATAGGCATTGTTGCCAATTCACACGTATTCGCAGACAGGGTCACACGGATAGAGGTCAGAACCGATTAAGACTGTGCTTGGACACTGCGGTATTATAGGAAATGAACAAGCGGACGAGCTTGCAAGAAAAGACGGGCTAATCGACAATAGTGAGGTTACCAACATCAAACCACCCTTTTGCATAATGAGTTGCACTATCGAGGAAGAAATCACAAAGACTGCCAACCTAAGGTGGTCAAGTCTTGAAGGTCATAGGGTATCCAAGGCTCTCTGGCCACTTTTTGATGGCAAACGATTAGGAAGTTAATAAAATTAAAGAAGGATAAGCTTAGAACAGTAATATGAGTCCTGACAGGACACTGTCTCCTGCGGCAAAACGCAAAGAGACTCAAATTTTCAGATACGGATATTTGCAGATTCTGCGGTGATCTGTAAGCTGTTGAGGACATAACAGGCGAGGCAATATCGCGTAGTCGAAGAAAATTTTTTGGGAAATACTTTTTCGAAAACCTAGAGGAAATAGACATCACGAACTTCAAAAGCTTTCTTGGCTTTTGCAAAGAAATTGGACATTTCATGAGGGAGATTGTGTAAGTTTTTGCCATTTAAATATAAGTTCAACTGGTTTCACAGGGATAGTAATGGGCCCGTTTTGTTGCCTAATGTTTGTGCGATGGTATATCCATCACACCCCTCTTTTAACTTAACCTTTAGGTAAAAGTAGCTGGTCAAACCTATAAGACCCGAATAGAAACTTGTAAAGATGAACAAGGAAATTTAGCAGTAGAATCGCTGCTGGGGATATAACAAAGAGTGTGCGGCCACAATTTCGTTATCAGCCAGAATAAACTATTCAATTTGGACGATGAAAGCCAAGATTTCGGTCCAGTTGACCAAAATGAAGTAAGATAGCAATATTTAAAATTAAGTACAATAAGACTGACGCTTCTTTGGGCTGAGAAAACAATTGAGTAGTAAAGCCCTCACTCAAGCAACTAAAAAGACTTTATGCAAAACACTGATCATCCCAGGCTGCCTTACTGCGCAGAAGATTGGGCACTGATGAAAGCGGATGAAAATGCATTCGGTCGCTTCGAGAGCAAAGTTCTTTCGGTAACTTTCGGCCCTGTACAGCGATGTCGACCTCGTCAGAAAAGGTCAGTTAACCCAGCTTAGATGGCTAGGTCAGCCTGAAGGCTTTGACATCAGCGTCTGGGCCCGGAAAGTTTTAGGGTAAAACCCAGAGGGAGAACGCAGTAGAGGACCACTTTATTCTAGGTGGAAAGAAACCTGAGGCAACTTGGATAGGATAGGCATGCTAGCTGACGTCTTAGTCCACCAAGGATTGTGCATTCTAGCTCAAGGAAATTAAACAGTTCCGCAAAAGGAGGAATATCCGAAGTTTGTAAGAAAATTCTTTATGACTCGAGAGGATTGAAAGAGTCACAAGGGAGTCGTATATGAATATGAATATGAATACAAAGTGCAAAGAATGTAACATCTTTAGAAATTTAGAAAACTCAGATTCCGTCAAAAGTTAAGTGGTTTCTTCCTCTAAGAGTTATAAAAGCATCAAGGCTGGAGTCATTGACGGAATACCCGTGACTTCGAGGATGGGTACATTACAATAAATGCGTATTTTAATGAATAGGTCGAAGATCGAAGTTGGAAGATAAGCAAAAGGGTGAGCTGATACTAGGGTCCTTCGGGGGAAAAAAAAATGAAAGCAAAGCGTTTTTAACTTGCTAAAGGGTTTTCCAATAGGGACTTGACAACTTTGAATTTAATTTGTGAACGCACTCTTTCACTAATCATCAATCTGTCACTGTCAATTTATTCAGTAAACTCAACATTTTCATCATGGTAAAGTACACGAACGAGCAACGTCTGCAAATTATAAAAATTTTATACCGAAATTCGGAGTCGGTGACTGCAACTTTAAGAGCGTTATTTCCAATTTTCGGTGGTAATTCTCAACCTAGTAGACAGGCAATAACAAGTTTAGTGCAAAAATTTGAGTCTACATATTCGTTGTGTGATATTGCCGTGTCAGTGAGACAACGGGTTGGTCGAAGTGTCGAAAATATCGCTGCCGTTCAAGCGTCCGTAGCAAACGATCCAAATCAGTCAATTCCACGGCGTTCTCAAGAATTGGGCATCGCTCAGACCACATTATGGCGTATTTTGTGTAAGGATCTTAGTTTACACCGATACAAGATCAAGCTGACTCAAGAATTGAAGCCGATGGACTATTTGAAGCGACGTACGTTCTCCGATTGGATTCTGGAGAAGATGCGCCAAGATGATGAATTTCATCACAAAATCATCTTCAGTGACGAAGCTCATTTTTGGCTCAATGGGTTCGTCAATAAGCAAAATATGCGTTATTGGTCGGGTGAAAATCCACATGTGCTTCATGAATCACCACTTCATCCACAAAAAATAACTGTTTGGTGCGGTTTGCAATCCGGCGGCGTTATTGGGCCATATTTTTTCGTCGACGATAACGACCGTCACGTTACTATGAATGGTCAGCGTTATCGCGCCATGATCACCGATTATTTTTGGCCCGAATTGGAAGATATGGACTTGGACGACATGTGGTTTCAACAGGATGGTGCCAGCCACACAGCACACGCTACAATCGATTTATTGTAGAGTAAGTATGGTGAGCGTGTTATCTCAAGAAATGGACCAGTCGATTGGCCGCCTCGTTCGTGCGATTTAACGCCGCTTGACTATTTTCTGTAGGGCTACGTTAAGTCATTGGTTTATGCCAACACGCTGACGATGTTGGAAGAGCTCAGAGCCAACATTGAACGCAAAATAGCGGCCGTTTCGGGCGAAATGTGTGGCCGAGTCGTTGAAAATTGGGTCCAACGAATCGACCGCTGAAAACGTGCCCGCGGTGGCCATATGAACGAAGTCGAGTTCCATTCATAAATGTTTTGATTGTACTTCAAGCCTATAATAAAGTTTTTGAAATATCTCAAATTGTTTTTTATTTAAAAAAAAAGTTGTCAATTCCTTATTGGAAAACTCTATAGTAGGTATGGTACATAGCCACTGACTAGCACATAAAGCAACATCTTTAGTTTAACTCATGATAAAAAGTTCCAAACCCCCTTTTATGAGGAAAAGAATGTAGGACCTAGTGTACCCAAAGAGTTCAGCAATAAGAGGAAATACTTTGGACTGAATTAAAGAGGTCCTAGAAAGAATAAGGATCACCGAAAATTATTCCCTGAACTGTCAGTATTAGACAGAAAGTTTTGGAACTAAAAACCTAAGCTGCGACGTATGGACTCCATGACAAAAGGTCCGCACGAGGAGGGTGTGGTGGATTTAAATTCTTTTTAGCTGGCAATGCTCCCACCACATAAGAAAAAAACTAAAGAGCTAAAAGAGTTAGACTCAGTCACCCACGAGAGCTAGCGTTGGTCACATGCGTAAAACCTAAAACTTAAATGTAATTGTTTAATAGAATTGTTTAATATTTAAGTAATTTTTATAATGTTTAAATTCTTGAATAAAAGTGTAATTTTTAAATTCGAAAAGTAATTTATATTTAATGAATCACGACACGCAACAAGGGTATTCCACCGTACAAAGAACTTTTAGGTCGCAGTGGCCCCGCAATTGGATCAGATCTTTTTTAAAAAAAAAACTTCCTCTTTAACAGGTACAAAGGTTTATGTCAGCATGGGGGATCTAATGAGATTTCGTGGACAGTAGATGAAAAAGGAATCGAATGCCACCACTATTCCTCTCGTTTACCTGAACATCCTTATCAATGTTTCCAAAGTCATCACATTTAATTTTTCGTTGCAATTCATGCCACCTGGCAATATTATAGATACCCGCCAACGGTGAATATCGCTTGTTTTCGATTGTCCGGTACACCTCCCCAGCCGGAATATCGCACATTTTCGCTATACGTGACATGACCTACAAAGAAACAACCATCCAACACCAGGTGAGTTAAATCTGCTCGTTAAGTCCAAATCCACAATGAATAAATCAAAACCAAAATACGATTACCATTCTTTTCCAAGCTCCGTCCAAGTGAGGATATTCCCGCAAATACCGACCATAGATCCAGGCATGGGCTTGAAGGTTCATCATTGTAATCCTGTCTTTTGGATTTGGACAGAGCATTCGCCCAATCAAATTTCGAAACACTGTAACCGAAAAACCGAGAGAAGAAAAAACCATTAAAATGGTTGCTAGTGATGCATGGTGTGCGAAAATCTCCTTTCATCCTTTGTCGATGCTTACACAATGAATTGTCGGCCAGTCTCTTTTGGTGTCGGTGAGTTAATCCAATTTTTGTCTCCCGGATTAGTTGCTTCCGCTTTGCTTCCGGGGTGAGGCCGGGCTTTTGCCACGATTGAAATGGTAGCATACCGACGAGCATGCCATAGAATACAACACCACTAAGGAGGACGAGAAGGATCATTTATTGGTTGGATTCTAGTTGGAGTTATATTTTTTTTTTTTTGTAGAAAAAAGGTGCAACTTTTTATGAGGGTTGCACTCGTACATACAGACTCCAAATGTCCACTTCGGGACCATACTGCTGACCGCTGATGTACAGTTCCGGTGCTGCATACTCTGGTGAACCGCAATGAGTGTTAAGCAGATTTGCTTCTCGTTGGTAGTTGCTGAGACCAAAGTCTGATAAAATAAAGAAAAAAAAACATGAAAAAATCCTGGGAAAAGAGACAAAGATAAAATGTGAATACGTACCAACCAATTTGATGTGTTTCCTCGATTCGTCCAAGAGGATATTTTCCATTTTCAGATCTCTGGATACAGGTAAAAGGAACTCGGATTAGTGGTTCATTGGTGTAGAGGAGAATCTCACCTGTGGACAATGCCTCGTTCATGCAAGTGAGCTACGGCTGAGATAAGCTGACGGGCTAATGGACGCGCCTGCTTCTCATCAAGTTTTCCAGCATGTTGCGAGGTGACGTATGTACAGAGGTCACCACCATTAACCAGCTCTGTGATGATGTAATAGCATTTCGTTGACTTGGAGCAGAAATGTTATAGTGACTTAGATAGGATTATGTGGAGATGGAATGCGTTGGAAGGACTTACGGTTATTGTCTCGAAGAGGTAAATCACATTAGGATGTGATATTTTTGCTAAAATCCTTGCTTCGCGACGCAAATTTTTGATCACGTATTCGTCCTTAATCTCTCGGAAGTTGATAATTTTTATTGCGACCTTGAAGTAAATTGGAATAGTTGTATTCTAAATTTCGGGCAAAATTTGCGTGAATATTTTGCTGTTTAGATTTTGTTTTTTTTTGTAGTCCGCGCGCACTCGTATTCTTAAAATGTTTGCACACAGCGCGGGCGAATGAAAATTATGGAGAAAAGAAAGAGAGGTACTGATGTACTTTGATTTTGAATGTTTGCAGGGTATAATGACTTGAAAATAAAGAACTCGCCAGGGCATTGCATACGCAAGTTAGTTGTACGCAGTTGGAGAGAACCATGATATTTCAGAATACGTCCGAAAGTGGGCTTGAGGGCAAACTGATGAGCATCCACAGCGTGACGATGCTACGGTTGAAGATTTGAAGGGGGAATCCTGCTGAAAATGTCTCTGGTGGCGAGTATAGTAAGGCAGGAAACATTTCGTAGGTGTTTGAGAGTGTCAATTTACTGTGTAATAGATGGACTACCTATGAGTTTTAACGTTGAGGTGGAAGATGAAGTAGACTATCTAATGATTTTTTTTGAGCAACCAAATTTACTATCTTCGAGACTATGTGGTCCTTTTGCCACAGTTTTTAGTAGCATCAAAACTTCACACGTCTGAGTCCAGTCATTTCTGGTTCGTTTGAAATTTTTTCGGAGTTCCTCTGTCGGATTGGTTTTGTACGACAGTTCTCTATCATTGACAACCTATTTACAGCTTGAGTCGTACCACTCAGTTTCTTTTCGTTTGACCCATGAAGGATAAAGGAATAGTGCTGGTGATCATAACAGCAGCGCCATTAATAAAATTATTGGATAAGCTGTTATTGTCATTGGGTTCTTTTAGGAATCTTTTCTTCAATCACTGGAAAGGATGCGAAACAAAACCACTGCCGAATAACTATACCAGACCTGGGAATCGGAGTTAGAGCGTAAGGAGGGATAGGCACAGTGACAAGACCAGCGCTTGAACTAAAAGTAAGCGGTTGGGAACCCGTAGACTCAAGAATTGTAGAAGAAAAATTGTCAATCATACAGGTTTATACACCAACAAAAGAATCTTTTATATACAGCTTCAAGCCATCACTGAAAAGGAGTCAGCAGCAGGATGAACCGCAATTGTAACAGGAGACCTAAACGCAGGAACAGGAAACGACAAAGGCAGAGAGTGACAATATTTTTCCAAAATTCCCGTTCTGTGCGCCAAACTTATAGAGCAATACGTTCAATGCTCCAATTGAGCAGCTTAACGAAATTCTATGAATCGATTTATATATACGTATACTCCTGTGGATAATATTCATCCAACACCGGCTCGTACTGTACGTACCGAAGAAGCCATCGCCTCTGTACAGGTGAGTGTGACCGAGGACCCGATTCTATCGATTCAATGCCGTCCTAAGCAACTCGGCCTCTGCCCATCCCTTACGTGGAAGATTTTGAAGAAAGATCTTGGCCTTCGTCCGTATAAGATCCAACTGGTGCAGCAAATGAAGCTAATGGACCATCGTTTATGTCGTACGTTCGGTGAAGGGGCTGAAATTCAACTGGAAGTTAAACCGAATTTTTACGGTCCGATAATTTTCAGTGACGTGGCTCATTTCTGGCTTAATGGGGATGTCAATAAGCGAAATTGCCGTTTTTGGAGCAAGCACAATCCTCAGGAGGCTATCGAAACCCCACAGTATCCCGAAAAATTCATGGTCTGGTGTAGTTTGCAAGCCGGAGGCACAATTGGCTAATTTTTTTTTTCGAGTCTGAAGATGGGGCCAACATTACCTTCAATGGCGAGCGATACAGGCAAATGATTTGGGATTTTTTGATTCCCTGTGTCGATAATAATCGTCTAATGGACAAATGTTTTCAGTGGGATGGTGCAACTTGCCAAATAGACAGACCATCACTTTATTGGGACAAACATTTGGTGAGCGAATCATCTCAATTAATGAACCTGTCAATTGGCCGCGGTATGTGTGCTGATAAATGAGCTACGGTTGACAACTTAAACATTCGGTGCGTTATTGCCGAAATAAAGCCCGCTATGCTGGAAATGTGGTGCAAAATAGGACCGATAGAATGGCCTTCATTAGATGCAGTCGCGGTAGCCATATGCCCAAAATTGTTTTCCAATACTAATTGCCATCAATTGTTCTACGTTCAAGTTCTAAGATAAAAAGGTGAAAACAAACGATAGAACGCCTGTGGTGAAAGGAACCGAAAGATCATTGCCGAACAAGAAGTAGAGGAGGCAATCATAATGAGTAAATCAGTCGGAAATGATCAAATTGCTCCGGAATTAACAAAATGCTGAGGAAACGACCAAGATCTCAAAGGAGTGGAATGAAGGCCTCATAATGCCAACTCATAAAAAAGGCAGCAGCTACGTCTGTAATAACTACCACTCCATTAGTCTATCATAAAATATTTATCAACAACAACATATACGAAAATATTTGAGAAACGACAGAGGAAACCCATATAAGAAGAGCAAGAGGCTTTTGGACCAGGAAGGTAAATGCAGAACCATTTATCCACCTTAAGAATCCTCATCGAAAAATCTATAGGGAAAACCAATGATTTATTCCTATCTTTCCTGGACATGGAAACTGCCCTCGACTTGGTACCAAGGCAACAAAGTTGAGAGATACTAAAAACAAAAAACATTTCAAATAGGTTAACCAACGCCATTGAAAGTATTGTACTTACGAAGGCCCAGCCAGCACCATCAGGACAAAGCATTTAGGACTTAGACAGGTTGACAGTCTTAGTCCCCTGCCATTCATCAACTTCCCAGATGAAATAGCGAAAAATTGCAAAAGTCAAACAAACAAAGCATCAGTCGGTTTTACAAGACTAAGTCCCATTTATACGTTCCTGCAGCTCCTGCATTACGCAGATGACGAAATCATCTTAACCAACACTAGGGACAGACTACGACAAGCGCTTGACATCTGAAGTGAGAAACTCGAAATGAAAGGAATGGCACTCAATGCTGACAAAACCAAAGTAATGTGAATATTGAAGGAAGACCATCCAATTAGGGAACTAAGTATCATCGGTAAGGGAAGGAGCATCGAAACAGTATCAACCTTTGAATACTTAGGCGCGGATTAAATCCGTTTCCGTGTATGTGCCATACTCCCGCTGTAAACCATCTTCTATCCTTGGTTTAATCGTAGACTCCGCTCTCTACGAAAAAAAAGAAACAAGTTATGGGCGGTATTCGTTCGCACCCACTTTTCATCCGACTATTCAAACTCTACAACTCTTTCTAACAGCGCTACCTGAATAGTGCGCAAACCAATCTTATAAATAACCCCAAGTCCGCCAACCATCGCCAACTTTTTTCCTACATTTTCCAAACAATCATTTGCCAACAACTCCTTCGTACCAGATCCCTCTTACTTCAATGACCTACCAAATTTCTCCTTTGGTCCCTTTCTCACTCAAAATTTCAATCCTACGGTTATTGAAGAAAAGTTACAAAATCTTAAAGATGAATTTGTACCTGGTCCAGATGGATTTCCGCCGTTTTTCTTAAAAGATACTCTTCCAACCTGTCTCTGTCCTTTGCCCACCTATTTCGTGTATCTCTTACACAGGGAGAATTTCCCCAGATTTGGAAGATCTCTTTTATAATCCTCATACACAAAAATGGATCTAAACATGAAGTTATCAATTATCGTCCCATTGTTAAACTCCCTCATATAGCCAAACTTTTTGAAAGCGTTTTATACGAAGCCTTATGCTTCAAATGCAAGACTTTTATTTCGCCCCAACAACATGGTTTTCTAAAAAGCAGATACCACAAAAATACTTGAATTCATGTCTTTTGCGCTCGCAGCCTTAGAACATGTTACCGCAACTGATTCTACTAAAGCACTTGATAAGATATCTCATCAATTGATTCTCTTTAAATTGTCTGCTCTAGGCTTAGAGCCTCTTTTATTAAAATGGAGTTCTTCTTACCTAATAAACCGTTATTATATTGTTCGGTTTAGATCCGCTCTTTTTATTCCATTCCTGGCCTCATCTGGAGTTCCACAAGGCAGTCATCTTGGTCCTCTTCTCTTCATTCTTACTATTAACGATGTTGAGAGGGTCATTAAACACTCCTCGCTCTCCTTTTACGCTGATGACATAAAAAATTTTAAAACTATTTCTTCTCCCCATGACTCTGCCCTTCTTCAAGAAGACCTTGATCGGTCTTCAAACTGGTGCCCCAAAAACATGGAGAACAACCATTACGCACACAGATGGGAAGAGGAATCTGTGGCGCATTTCATTGGCACGATTCATAATGCAATCACTAGAAAGTTGCTCCCGATAGAAATCTCTTTTGATCTAGGAGTAACTAGGGCATTTCTCTCCCACGCCCTTTCAACGGCACCACAATAGACTAACAACTACGAGCATGTCTGAATCCTTTTCAGCTAAGGAACAACAACTGCTAACTGCTATATCTTGACAATTTGAATACTTACTGGGGAAGAGACTCAGATTTTTAGAATTATCAAGTTTATCCGCGATTTGATTTTCCCCGATCTGTTTGTGATCTGGAACTCATACAAAGAAATCTACTATCCAGGATCAGACTTAGCTTCATTGGATAAATGGTGACGCATTTAGTACTAGTTGATTCACAGCAGTCAGTTTGCATTTTCTCTGGAAGCTGCTCACTAACCACAAGTTTTAGATTTACAAAAACTATAGCGACCTTAAAACTCGGTGACCTATGGGTCCACGCTGGCAGTTATAGACTTATAGTTCTTCTCTTAAGCTTAATAAGTTACAGTTACAGTTACATAATGCATCTCCATTGAACTGATTCTGAGCAAAAGTTAAATGCTCTGATTGAGTCCCAATTTAAAAACTATAGTAAGTGGTACCTCCTGATTCCTGATACGATGCGGTTCGTGTAAGATTTCGGGCACTTTTGAATCTTCTTAAAAGCATGCTCAGTATCTTCCATTTCCGTGTATTCGAAATTTGCCAGTACAGTCAACTGAATGAACTATGTGATAGACTTCCGCAAGGTTCCATCCTTTACTCTGTGCTACCTACACATTTGTTACTGAGCTTTCACTAAACAAATCAACTAAATCAAATCCTCAGATACTCGGTTTCACTACATCAACTTTGCATTGAGTAGAATTTAAGATGCTGCATTGAGAAAACGCAGTACCGAATAATTGGCCGTATGCAGGGTTCACAAATTGGCCGTCTACTTGAATATAATATATTGTACCACATCCATGCAAACGTCTACTACTTTCAAAAAAGTGTCGATTATCTACAGAAGAGTTGTCTAAAGTTTAAACCCACAGTTGTGACCAGTAATTAGATCAGCCCTCTGAAAATGCGTAACCGATGCATCGACGTCGATATTTCAAAAGTAATTAAGCAGTCACGTCATTGAGCTTTAACTATAGGGCGCCACATTTCCCACACTTCATTTAACCGAGTGGTCACATTCGTATCTCTTAACTAGTAACTGCGAACCGATATTGAGCTGTTTCACTCATTAACACGTCAACAAGTTGGCAAGATTGGGAACCAGTTGCCACGACAAATGCTTCTCGTCTCCAGCGGGCTGCATATGTAATTAGCCACTAGGAGTATCCATTACTTAGTCAGAGTCTCAATTAAACGGCCTTCTCTAATCCCAACATGACAATCAATGAATAAATGCATAAATTAGACATTTGCGCGGCTGCTTAGTGAATAGCGAGTCGTCCGTCGTTTGGCATAGGCTTACGCCAAGACGGTCGGTGTACATGAGGGTCGCACAGGCAAGGTACTCGTATTCGTATTCGTACTTGTATCTTGTCGCTTCATGTTTACCGATAGTGCGTTGGGTCTAGGAACTTAGATACGAGTACGTAGATGGTTGTGTCTTGTTAACTGTTGTCATAGCCGTTTTAGTCTTTCCCCAGTTAAAGGCTCACATACATACATACTTTGTTTGATTGCCCTCTAGAGAGAGTAAAAGAATAGTTTTGTTGTAGGACACAGACACAGATACAGGTAGAGGGTACAGGTGGTTCAGGAGTTGCTTTTCCATGTTGCATATGACCCGCATTTGAAGGCAGTCATTGGCTTGGCCATTTCCTACCATTAGATACGGAGGTGCAGATATGTTATTTGCGATGTCAATTGTGCCACCAGAGTGTCCATGTGTGGCGAGAAATCATTTCCCATGTCCGCCGCAATGTGATCATCTGCTGCTTCTTCATGGTCGTGGTCGTGGTCGTGGTCGTAGTCGTAGTCACAGACGTTATTTTCTTTTATTTCTCGGATTTAAGACGGGACCATGTTAACGCATTTTGGCCCTGGTTGGAGTGCGCCCATCCTCCAATGATTGCCACTGTTTGAAATTGGTAGCAGCAGCTGCTGGTATCTTCGTCTTCATGGATGCACCTAGCTGCAGTTTAATTGGAAAGTTAATTTCAGACGACGGAAAAGGTGCACTGGTCTGCAACCAAAGTGCATTGGCTTGTAGGCCATGACTATTGAGAGTTTTATGCAAATTATGGTTCCCGCAGCAGTTGTAGAAGAACTTGCTTGGCTCTATAAAGGGGTTACCTTGTCAATTTGTTAGGCAGGCCGAATTGAGAAAATGGCTTTTAAACGTATTGCACGGCAGATAATTTGCGTGAGAAATTCGGACCTGTGACGAGATTTTCTCTAAGAAACAGTTTTACATACGAGTAAGTAGACAACTATGGAATCAATGAGATACTCGTAGTTAGGGTAAGGTTATTCCTTGAGTTCGTTTTGTATTGCTGGTGCATGGGTGAGTTGGGGTGAGGACTAATCTACCGTAAGTGATGGGACACTTTTTCTATTCAGTGTTAGTCAATCATTCACAAATTAGTTGAGTAGCTAAACAAAATTTAAAGTAGTACTAGCTGTACTACTACTGTAATTTCAGATGTGGTTTCACAAAGTTTCATAAGGCCATAATAACGAAGGCCATAATATCTCAAATGAGCCTAATCCTTAGTTAACTATTGCCAATTGGATATTTATGCATGCCAGGCAAGGGTGGGCCCCCGCCCAATTATCAAGGCTTCGCCCATCAATCACGTTGTCTAATAATAAAAGGGGGCAGAGCAAAGTACTGGTCTTATCGTAAACACCATCAGATGACGCTACCGAAGGTTGATACGATTTCATCAGTCACAAGTTGCCAGTCATAGGTCTTGCAGGCGGCTGGACCACCAGTAGTCGATACCAGGACTTAAATCACGGTACCATGGGAGTCAGGAGCCCCCCGGATCTCAAGGTCGGCCTCGACTCATACCAAGGGTGGAACTTGTGCCGGCAACGCAGTTCCAATTTGCTATCTCAGGAAGGCGGCAGAGCGATGGCAAGACGGCGCAGTTAACAGGGATACGAAAACTGACATAATTCTGAATGTGTCGCTTGTACAGATGCTGCTAAAGTCGCCTTTGGACCTACATACCTAATTTATCAACTTGAGCTCCTATGAGCTTATCCACGACTTTAAGATCGCGGTGGTGTTAACGTTAAGTTAGGAGAGTAGAGAATTTTTGGCGGGACAATAAGAACATGGAGTCAATGGAGTCAAGCTAATCGATAAACGGCGGGCCGTTATATAATTCAATATACCTTTCTCACACCATGATATTCACAGTCCTATCTGCTATCGACACAAGACACTGGATTTTCAATGATTTTCCAACACTGACCACAGCCAAAGTGCAAAGGGGAATATTCTGGAGGCAAATGCAAGGTCTGTGAAGAAATTTGACGACGAACGGCTACAATCGCCAGAGACTGCTAGAGCCTTACTTGACTGAGTATCCCAAGAACCTTCATATAGACTTCTGTGCAGAGCAACAAGGCTCTAAGCAAGCTATTAGAGACTTCACGACTGATATGTCAGGTTGTCCCGTCCACCACAACGAAACCTCTGGTTTTAAGGACAGTGTCAGCAAGTGCATGGAGCGAACCAAAGGGAGTAAAATACGGCCCTTTAAAGATGAACGACAACTGGTCGAGAACTCTGTGAATAAAGGAGAGACAGACAGAAGGAAGCTAAAAGAAGCAGAGAAACACTGGATCACGGTTATGGAAAGGTGTAAAGGGTGTTTTTGTTTTAGAGGTTTATAATTTTTTGTTTCAATAAGATGCCAAGATTTTAGCTTGATGACGACTTATTGAATTCATTGGAAAGCCTATTTCATGCTATTTAATACTTAAAAATATTTTTGGGCCTATGTCCACCACTGCTGCTTCGTACAAAGCGCATTCTAGAGGTCTAATTTTCGACGACCTTATTAAGCAATTGGGGGCGTATATCTAGTATTACCTATACAATGTTTTTCTGCATCAAAGCGTCAATCGTTATTGGTTTATCGGCATAAACTAGTGACTTGACGTAGCCCCACAGAAAATAATCCAATGGAGTCAAATTTCACGATCTTGGTGGCCAATTGATGGGTCCATTTCTGGAAATGACTAGAATGACTGTTGGAACCACAGTTCTTGCACATTGATGTTACGCAAATTTGGAAACAAATCATAGCATTCTACCGGTGTTTGTTGACAGTAACTTTGAAGAAATAAGGACGCAATGGCATCTAGTGAACTTGAGGATTTTCATCGCTTCAAATACGGCGATTCTGCTTGTTTACGCAGGCGTTTAATCAGAAATGGGGCTCGTCAGTGAACAAAATTTTACTCTAAAAAACTGGCTAAACTTCCAGTTGATTTAAATCCCAATCACTGATTCCGGAAGAAAGGGTCATGCTGCTTTAGCTCTTGCACCTGGATTTTGGATCTTGTAAGCCTTGAGATCAAGGTCTTTGCCTAATTTTCCGGATAGTGGATGAACAAAAATCATGTTGCTGCGAACGTCGACGAATCGATGAATTGGGGTCTTCTTCAACACAAACTTCCACAGTAGCGATATTTTCTTTTGAACGTCATGTTATCGTTCTTGTTGGTGAGTGAGTATCCAGTAGCGTGAATTGGGTGCGAAATCTTTCAATAATTCGATAAATAGCACGTTCAGATGGCCGATAATGTCCATCATCAATCTCACGAAGTGGTCTATAACACTTTCGATTTTGGAAATAAATTTGATATCATTGTTGTGTTGTCAATCTTTCCATAATAAAATGGCTCACTGTACTGCAAGTAAATTAAGATTGGTGGCTGACAAATCAGTGATTTTGATATTTAATCCCTATTGTAAAGTCTGACATTGCAAAAACAAAAAACTGCAGAAATGTCTTCTGCAGACTCTTTGACAAACAAGACGACCGATATCCAACTGTCACACAGAATGAATCATTCACATGGCTGATGATCAACCAGAACTTCACCCACCCGACCAAAAAGAGGTTAGGTTAGGTTAGGTTAAACAGGGGTATGATGGTTATGGCATCATAGAAATACCAGGTAACAAAACGGGCCCATTGTGATCCCTGTGGAACCAGTTGAATTTGTCTTCAAATGGAAAAAACCTAAAAAAATCTAACTGGTAAAACATGCAATTTCCTTGCAAAAGCCAAGATGGCCTTTGAAGTTCGTGCCGTCTATTTTCTCAAGGTTTTCGAAAGAGTATTTCCCTAAAAATATTCATTTACACAGTATATTTGTTATGTCCTCAACAGCTTGCAGATCACCACAGAATCTGCAAATATCCGTATCCGACAAATTGAGTCTCTTGCGTATTTCCGCAGAAGGTAGTGTTCTGTCAGGATTCCTATTGCTGTCCTTAGCTTATCCCTGTTTAATTTAATTAACTCCTTAGATCTTTTGCCGTCAAAAAGTGACCAGAGAGCCTTGGATACCTTTCAAGACTTGACAACCTTAGGTTGGCAGTCTTTGTGATTTTTTCCTCCATAGTGCCCGTCAATGTGCAAAGGGGTGGTTTGATGTTGGCAACCTCACTACTGTCGAGTAGCCCTCCTTTTCTTGTAAACTCATCCGCTTGTTCATTTCCTTTAATACCGCAGTGTCCTCGCACCCAGTACAGTCTCACCCGGTTCTGACTGCATAGTGCTTTGAATACTGTGCGACAGCCCCTGACTGTATCAGAGTTCATGTTGATCGATTGCCTTGAGTGCGGCCTGACTATCGATGTAGATAGCGATATCTCTTTCGGATACTAATCTCATCTGCATCGGCGCCAGAACCTCTGATTGTAAGACACTGCTTGCGTCCGGTAGTCTTATAAACAATTTTAGTTCTGGGTCTTCTAAGAAGATACCAGAACCGGTTTCTTCCGCTGTTTTCGAAAATTGCAATTTCTTTTAACCTGATTACTGCATTTTTTTCGCAGTCCTCACTCTCCGGACACATTATATCAACTACTGCTCTTGAAGTAATCCAGATTAGTGAGTCGTGTCGCACTGTTGCCAGCAAGTTTTTTGATCTGTAAATCAAGCGGTGTTAGGTGCAGAAAGATGCCCAATGCTGCCATAAGGGTGGTATGGAGCGCACTTGTAATGGCTATCGAAGCCGTTCTGTGAATCGCCGCTAATTTTTCGTAAACCGTTTTCTTGTTTGTTGCTTTCCACCATAAAAGTGCCCCATATGTATGGGGATGTATGGATGTTACCACCATGCCTGTTTTAACCCAAATTTTTCCTACCATTCTTTTGCAGATAAAAATAACATTATATGCCTTTTTGATTCTTTCCGCTACGTTAAGATTCCAATTCAGTTTTTTGTTTAGATAGTGATGTCGACATTAAAAACCAAAAACCTACAGAGCGAGACAGACTCTGGCCTATTTATAATGGCAGGGACCAAATATCTCAGCTCCCGATTCTCAAAAAAGAAGACCCCTGAACTAGGTCAATTATAGAGGAATCAGTCTCCTTAATATCGCGTACAAAATTCTATCTTTCGTACTATGTGAACGCCTGAAACCTGATGATGAATCCTTTTTAGTGTAGTCGACTATCGACCAGAAATTCATTCCATATCCACAACCTGTTTACTTATTTTGAGACCGCATATGGTAGCATATTGCTCCATAAGTCACTAATGCCACCGGCGGCGAGTGAAGCGCTGTTTTGTGATTTCTCCAACATCATACTTGAACGACTTGTGCAAAACTCACAGGTCACTTACAGAGGACAATAATTCAAAGATCTGTAAAACTGCTAGCATTTGCTGACTACACTCAGCTGCTAATGGAACGTTTACACTGCATCTCCACTAGCTGTAAACTCATATAGCGATAACAGAAGCAAATTTATTTTCTTTGGTGGGCATTTCATAGCATACTTTTTTAGTCAAAATAGCTATTGCAAATGGCCGAAAAATGATAATTGTCTGGAAATGGTAGTTCTGTCTGCTATTATCGCAGGCTATAGATTTATAGCTGCTATGGCGGTCTCCATTAGCGATAAATATGTATAACATGCTATATAGCATGCTTTGATTATAGCATAGCCAGCGGAGACATCCGTGTTACGGACATTGAAACAGAAGCAGCAAAGATGGATTTAGTCTGCGGAAAAGAAAAGACATCCAATATCATCAACGGCGCAAACAGTATGCCACAAATGAAAACTGCACCTATGAAGTGTTAAAAAACTTTCTCTACAAACAACGACCCATCCGTGAAGATCAATTGCAAAATCACTCCTGCAGATCGCTATTTCTTTTGTCTAAAGAGGCTACTGAGAAATACTCGTATGTCCTTCTTACGATCTTAAAAAGCAATTTAAAGACCCTTATCCTTCAGTTCTATTGCATGACGCGTGAGGATGGACTTTATCAAAGCCTCATGAAAAACCATTTGGTTGCGTCGAGAGAAAAGTTCTTTGAGTAATGTTTAGTCCCATCTGCATCTGGAGATGAAGATATTATAACGAACTGTATGTACTAGACCGTAGACATTGACCATGTCAGAAGCGTGAGAATTCATATACTCTATCTATAGTGAGAGCCCAGCTCAAGTAGCGTGCGTGCTGCATGAAAATAGCTGTTGGTTGAGAACCAGGTCCAAAAAGGAATCAATCGACACCTAAAACAAGAGGACAAATCGCTGTAGAGGGCAATAAAGTAGCAAAGTTCTCCGCCCAGCACCGGAAGATCACTGGGAATCCTATCCCCAGATTTTCAAATCCATTCCGAAAGGACGGCACAAAAACAGAAAAAAGACCTCAACCAACTAGCACGTGTACCTAGAAATATAGGAGTTTGATAGTTGAACCCCACGTCCACCAAAGATTATACGGCTACCTAAAGTAAGAAAGAGGTAATATTCCAAATTTGTCCAAACTGACAGCCGACATTCTAAAATGTCACTCAAACTCATTTCGTTTACTTATAACAGATGCGTTTAACTATTCGTCAAGTATGTATACTCGTATAACGACTATCAATCAATCGATTCAATTGGGGCACGAGGCTATGTCGTAGTACCTGAACTGATTTGCATACTTTCTGCCCTAGATATTTTATACACCAGGGCTCCAGTAAATAGATTAACAAGTACTGTCACTCATATAACAATGGCAAAGCCAGAATCCTCTCTCCATGCGAATCCGCAACCCTTTGTCCATCTGGTAGCATTGGACGTTAGCCGAGGCATTATTCAAAATACGAGAATACAAAAAATATAAAACAAGTCCTCTGATACCCGTACCTATGTATGTGAGTTTGTAGGTAATGAGTGTACTCTCTAATATATTTTGGATTTTCAAATGCAGCTTTCGGAATAACGATTAGTTCCAATCAGCGTTCGTTACCTAGTTACATGGGCAACTTTAATGCAAATCATTGCATTTATTGCATTGGCACGACCATGGAATTGGTTCGGTTGCTTCTGGTTCTCGTACCAGTTCAGGTTCGGTTTCTATTTCCGTTTGTGTTTGTGATTCTGATTCTGATTCTGATTCTCATTCAAAATCCGATGCCTTTGTTTGAATGTCACTCTCCGGTTGTCTAATCCTAATTGAAAATCTAATTAAGGGTTGCACATTGCGCTGCGTCACACATTGCCGTACACAATTAATGTAAATCGCCTTGTAATTCTTAAGCAAATCCTTTCGATGCAAATTCCCCTGTCATTTGAATTTGAATTTGAATTTAAAGTTGCCGTACCGTGCCGTGGCCGTGTTCCCGTACTCCACCTTCTCGAGAGTGATTCACTGTGCTTCACCTGCGCAATTAAGAATTACGTACGGAATTTGAATTCCAGAAAAAAAAAGAACAGAAATCTAGAAGAAAGAAATTCACGCGCACGGAATCATTTCTTACAAATCATTGAATCGAGCTAATTCTGGAGTGAAGTTCGGTTCGTCTTCCTCAGAAGAATAAGTATTAGGAGTAGCGTTAGGAGGAGAGTTTAGGAGCCCAACAATACTCTATAACGAGGCCAAACTGCATGCCAGCAACATAGAGCATGCACTGGGAAGGCCAATAATCGCATTGAACTCCGCACACGAGCTAAAATTAACCATCCAACCTACCATAGTTGCTCGTATTCTACCCGGGTTCTTCCTAATAGGCTCATAGCGTTCCATGGCTATGATCGGTTCGTTCCACAGAGATGCATTTTACCTTGCACAAGCACAACATCATTGAGTGTCTCGCTTCATCAAGTCACGAAGTTGACCTCCAAGATCATTCCACAACGCCGATCAATCCAGCTCTCGTCATTTGCTGCAACTACTGATCCCTCTCATCACCTCCTGTCCATGACTTACATACATACATACATACATACGTACATGGAGATTTGATAACTCCCTCCGGCTACTAGGAATTCCCTGGCAATTCCTCACCAATTCCCTGATTCTTTTTGCGTGAGTTACAATCGTATTGGAGTTGCAGTTGAATTTGAATACGAATTCGAATTTATGTAGATTCGGATTCAAACTCGGATTATGACTCGATTCCGAGTTCGGTTTTGGATTCGGGTGCTGTGCCACACTGCCACTGTAAACCGTGAGCCTGAGTGCATCATAAACACATCACCGTTGCTGACTGCGAATTTGAATGGGTTGTGTTCGGTAATAATAGCATTCTCGTACTTTTCTATGATACTTGCGTCTGCCCGCTGTCAGTTTCTTCAGTGTGTTTACGGAATGGAATGTCTACGATCTGAGATAGTTTTTTCCATTTTCTTTTTTTATAAATTTTCGTTACAACTACGAATACGGGAACAACGACAAGAACTCGTTCGTGGTTTAGTTGTAAAATTTTATTCAAAATTCGGTGTGTTCGAAAATACAACTCTCGAGGGGTTGACATTCGACGCTTTGATTTGGGTTTTATTTTTATATTTTTCCTTTTTGGGTGTTTTTTTTTTTTTTTTTTTTTTTTTTGATTGAATTCGTGCTGTGTACGGATGCAATTAACTGGTGAGTAGTAGCTGTAGTCACAGAGTCATACTGTAATATCACAGATTGAAGGCTTCGAGAAGTATTGAAGGTATGAGAAGCATATCACGTTTCTTTTCGAAGCTGGAGCCAAGCGAATGTATTTCGGATTTGAAAGAACATGGTTTCGCAGTAGAGAGACAATTTATGCGAAAGTTATGTCGATCATTGTAGGTTAGATGTCATATTGAAGAAATAAAACGAGTCCACTGTAGGGGTACTTAGCGATTGGTTTACGATGGTTTACGATGGTGATTGAATTTTATTGACGTGTTTTGGGGGTTTCCGCAAAAGGGTTCAATGCACACACTCACCCACGGCAACAGAGAATCGGAGGTAATAAAAAATAATTCTCGAAAGGGGTTTTCTTTGATTCGATTGCAATGGGAAAAGTTGAAACCAGTCGATTGTGGATCTCTAGGTGATTGAACGGGGAAGGCATTTTAGATTTTGTTGTATTATTAATTTTAGTGATATGACATCCAAAGGGGTTAATGGAAGCAAGTACACCTATTGTCGTTTGTGTTGCAATTCTGGATACACTGAGAAGTAACTTGGCGGAATGGTTACTGAAAGCATCGTAGTGATAGCACGTATGAAAATCACTGTGCTGTCATAAGCATTCATTGTTATGCATAGGGTTTTTTATGAGAGATTTTTTTTTAATAAAAGGACTTGTGCTTAGGTATGTATCAATGAAATTTTTACTTTGTATTGATTGGTACCATTAGACATGTAATACAACATCATGGCGGTCAGGTGCAGACTGCGGATAAAGTCGTAGGACCATACGTAAAATGAACGACGACTTTTAAAAAACTCCAACTCCAAGGCGGAACATCAAGCGCCGATGGATGCATGGTTAAGAGGGTGCTTACATTCTAGTTTGCGATCTTCGGAAACGGGGCCTCCGATTTATTTATCCAGCCTTCCTCTCAGCAAAACGGGCTTTGCTTTTAGGTGACCCGATTACTCGTGGGAATCAAAATTGATCCAACAAAAGTTTCAAGTTTAGAGACTGATGCCTCTATAAAAGGATCTACTTCTAGAGACGTTTCTGCGCTCCCTGTAGCAGAAATTGTCATTAGGATGACTGCTGTCAACTCTGACGCTGAAATGAGAAGCGAGGAAGTGAATACGTCCCTTGTGAGTGACTCAGACCCAGACACTTTGTACCATCCGTTAGCACGAAACTACCCGCAAATATACTGGACCGTGTCAGACTGGGTATAACCCCGGAACACATCAATCTCAATTCCCTTAGTGTTGAGCAAATGGCTCAAATACAGGAGGGAGTTATCCATGTTATGATTGAGCTTAGATACGAAGGGATGGAACCGTCTTTTGACAGCCCTACTATCAGGGGTGGCTGGGTCGTGTTTGTTTGTTCCCATGAAACCACTGCAAATTGGCTGAGTAGTAATTTCTCAGAAATCCAAGAGAAATGTGGTCTGAACGTGATGTTAGTGGAGGAGGATTCATTTCCGAAACCACACATCATAAGAGGGTTCTTTCCGCAAAACATCGGCTTAGCTAGCGAGAAAATTTTCGCGTCCTTGGGTGCACAAAACTCAGATCTTACCACCAGAACCTAAAGAGTGGAAGTGAAAGATCTCGTCCACATTATCTTTGCTTTAAATTACATTGCGGTTAAACGGTAATATGTCCGTTTCGGTAAGCTGAGGCTCATTATAAAGAGCCATGAAAAAACTTCAAACTTCCAACACAACCAACACCAATAGTCTGTCAAAGAGAATTCTAAACAACACCGCTAATATGCACTGCAGCTGAGGGTGGTAGAGGACGTGAATTCACCTCAACAAGCCGATTAACACAAGAGTCAACTGATTCGAATAGACCCAAAAGTAGAGCTTCTGAACGTCTACCGATGAGTCAAGTGGCAGAAAATGTAGCTCGTCCCGCGAGAGCGAGGGCAAAGTGTCACTCCCCTGGCGAGGTTCCCTTGCAACGGAGAGGCGATAACAAATCGAACCGCATACGAAACACTGCGTATAGCGCAAACAATGATGGCTGCACTAAACGGTTTGCATGGAAACTTACAGCATGCTAAAGGTGCCAACGATGTGCAAAAGAGAACATCACCCTAAGACTAACTCAAGAATCTTGGGCTTATGAGGGTAAGATGTTTGGCCTCAACAATACTAAGCGAAAAATAGAATTTACCCGAGGAGATTTTAGATCGATGGCGGCTTTATTGATCAGTTCTTAGATTAAATATCTCCTCATTCCAGGGTTTAACACCAGAGATCTAGTGGAAGCGATCATCGAACTACCTCGGGGGAATACACTTATTTCCCTATTTCCCCGGAGACATACCATAGATGCGATTCCTACTCTTCTTGTACATACAGGATCTGTTCGAACTGTCCTACTGTCGCAATTGGCATATCGTTCTTGGATGTGATACCAATGCCCATAACAACATCTGAGGTAGCAGATTTTTTTTGCAAAATTCTGCTTCTATGTACAATAATAGGGTTAACAAACCCACTTTTACCAATTCTGTAAGGAGATACTTGATCTCACCTTATCAAGGATTGGAATGTGTCAGATGAACCATCCTTATTGGACCATAAGGTTCAATATAGGATGCAATATCGGACAGGATCAAATTAGATACATGAAGAAACTCGCTAACTAGACTTAGGGTTTACACGCGTTAGTGAACTGGCAACCAACTAGTAGCTTTAATAGCACACAAATTAATCCTGCAAGGAAGCTGCTAGTTGGCCTGCTAGTAAAAAGAAACTAAAATCGTGACAAAACCCTACTAGTTTAACTCGCGTGTGTAAACCCTAGGCAAGTATAATTTTCAAGAAAATCTCGCTATCAAAGCTGACTCACTGCCCTCATATCTATAATCCATTGGGGATGTAAATGAGGTAGCGGACCAACTATATGAAAACTTTATCTCATCATTTTAATGCAGTTGCAAGTTGAATAGCAATATGGTTACAAGGTGTGTACCATGGTGGAACCCTCAACTTTAACAGATGCGTAAAATGGTGAGAAAAGTTTTTAACAAATCCAAACACATCGGTAGTTGGGACATATACAAGTCCGCTTTAAACTTGAAATTGAAGAATTGAGAAAATCCAAGAGAGCTTTCTGGAGAAAAAACTTGCGAGAGCTTGGAAAAACTGCCAGAAATCTTGCGTCTCCAAAAAGTTATTTTAAATGACTCTACAAATAGCTTAGGCCTGTTACGAAAAAAAGATGATACGTTCACAGCTAGTCCAGAGGAAACTCTAAAAATGCTAATTAAGGTTCACTTCCTAGACTCAACCCATTTAAACGTCCTACGTTCTGCATAGACAAAATTAAATGGGCCATCAACTCATTTAAACCATATAAAGCGCCTGGATCACACGGAATATTCCCAGCACTGATTCAAAACGGTTTGGTCCAGTCTCTTCTCACTTTAACCGCCTTATTTAGATATACCTGAATGCCATCTCACTAAGGAACTTTCGCCTGTTTCCGGGCGGAAGGGGACGAATTCTACTCATGGAATCAAAGGTGTCCTAGGGGTCAAAATAAAGGCCTGGCCCTTCAGGTTGGGAGTTGTGCGTGGTGTTGACTACCCAACCACGTAAAAAAGTAATTGTTACAAAGCGACCAATAGCCTCGGATCAGGAAGAATTCACTTCTGACGACCCTGCAAAACGAACAAAGGACAACGACTTTCGCATTTGCAAAGTGGAATGTTCGGACTTAGAACAGGCCGCGTGAAGCCGAACAATTAGAGGAGCCCCTAGACTGCTATAAAGCACCATATCCAGGAAGTGCGGTGGGATGGGCCGGGCAAAAGAAAGAAGAAAAGTTGTGTTGTTCACTACGGTGATTGCTATAGGGAACGTTAGCAGCGTTTATTTGGATGCGGATTTGTTGCAAGCGGCAGACATAGGCAAGAAGCCTTGAGCTTTCGACACGTAAGTGAACGCCTTATTACAATACGTATCAAAGGTAAATTCACTAACATCAGCGCTTGCCGTTGATGCTAAAGAGAAAAAAAGGACGATGCTACCAAAGAAAGTTTCTAGGAGCGCCTCATCCTAGGCGACTTTAATGCCAAAATTTTGAAGGACAACATCTTTGGGAGTACACGACACCACTTCTGAAAACGGAGAGCGGTTCGTGAGCTCTATCAGCTAAAGAGAAGGGAAGAACATCGGCTTCTCCGGAGAAAAAAGAAAGATCATGAGAAGCGCGCGTTCAAGGAAATAGGGAGGTACTACTCCAGGATTCATGTTCGGAAGTTTTACCAAAAGGTAAAAAGAACGTGTCAGGTAATAATACCCGAACGGAAACCTGTATAGATGAACAAGGAAACCTTCTGGTAGAGTCGCAGTCGGTGCTGAGGATATGGAAAAACCATTTGAAGAATAACGCTTGCCAATCGCTGTTTCTACGGGCTGAGAAGGCAACTGTGTAGTAAGGCCCTCTCCCGAACAACCAAAGAAACTCTATATAAGACCATTCTGATCCCAATCCTGCTCTATGGTTCCGAAGAATGGACCCTTTCTAAAACGGACGAAGATATCCTTGGTCGTTTTGAGGGAAAAATTCTTCGTAAAATATTTTTTCCTATATTCGTTAACGGGTTCTGGAGGAGACGATTCAACGATGAACTGCGCATTGGGCGTTTGAGGTGGCTGGGACATGTAGAGTGAATGAACACCAACGCTTCAGTCCGCGGAATCTTCGACCCTAAACCGCAGGGACAACGCGGTAGAGGAAGGGCTCGCCTTAGGTGGAGCGCGCAAGTCCCTAACAAACTTGCGCAACTGGAGTTAGCAAAAGACCGCGCTAATTGGAGAGGCTTATTGGTTGAGGCCCAGGTCAACCCTAACTATAGCGCCGCATAAGCAAGTAAGTAAAGTAAGGAATCGCAGTATAGCAATCTGGCAACAGTCTTAGAAGGAATCTTTATTGAAACAGTGACACCTGTAATCAGATAGGTTAGACTGAATTTCGGAGAAACGATCTTTTATCAGATAGTGCCCTAGTAAAAGCAGACAAAAGACCATCCGGCCTTTGTAAATCAAGGAAATTTGTTCTTAGGATTTGACCCACTTCCAACAATATCGTAAGCTGGCCGGTTATCTGTAACGTACGACAATCCCTCAACGACTTGAAGAGTCTAGAGCTGCCAACATTTCGTGAAAATTTTTCGGCCAAACGTGTCGTGGGCCTTTAGAAAATGATTGATCTGCAATGTTTACTGATCAACCAAGAATCTAGAAGTATGCAGCAAACGTGGGTTGACGTTTAGTACTAATGGGAGGAGCACTTTAATCAGAACTGCGATGTACACAGGTGTGGTTGCTTACTAAATAGACCGAGTACCAGTGCATGGCCGTGGCATCTACTTCTACATTTCATATTCATGAGCACCGTCCTTTGCCTAACTGCTAAAGTCGGACTATAACCCATTTTGCATCTCTTAATTCTGGGATTTCATTGGTTTCCGATGAATACTCGGCATTCCAATCATACCGACTGCTAAAACCCACACATCACACTATGCCACAGTACAGAAGAAATTGCCTTCAATTTTCCTTAATTCACTATTTTACCATTTTCAGTTGTGGAACTGAATCTCGAATGTGAATTCTATCTCGCAGGCAAACAATAAAGAAAAATAGAAAAAGATTGTGCGCTCCAGGAGGTCGTGAGATCTGGAAATTAAGTCGTGCGCATTAAAAATCGCCACAAAATCACACTTCAAGGCTTCTTCCTGTTTTCCCCATTTCGGAACGAGATGCCGCATCTCATGAAATGAAATGAACTTGGAATCGTACCCTCCAACATCCCCCTCCACTCCTCTAATTCGCCGTCACTCGGAGCTGTGCAAAGTCGTATTTGGGCATAGCAAGAGTGTTTAGCACATACACCTTCGATATTGATCGTCTCATAGCTTTGGCTTGACTTGACTAATTCCACTCCGACTTTTATCTTATTTGTTTTTTTTTTGCCGTTTTTGCTGTTAAAGTTACATCAGTCAGTCGCATTGGCATTGTATGGGGCGCGGGCTAGTGGATATTCATCTTGTCCAGACTAGACCCGGCCAGAGCTGGTTGAGCAATTAGTCAACCCTTTAATAGTGGCCTTGGTAGTTCAAGCGTGTTGTTGTTTCGGCCATTAACATGCCCCGTTTACTATGCACAGAACGATTCCTACGATCCGTCGAAACTCCATCATCACTATGAGTGTCCATTGCTCGTTTTGTGTACTGTGTGCTGTGTGCTGTGTGTTGTCCCAATGGAAAGGTCTTTGCCCGGGCAACCGGTGTCGCATGACTAAGAGGAACTTCGTTGGCCACAGCAGTGTGGCGCATGATTGAGCAGATTCACATTCGCCGTAATGCTTTAGCGCTGGTTTGAATAGAAAAATCTATATTGCAGATTTATTGTTGGCGGGGGAGATCGGTACGGCCAGCAGAGCCTACTCCCGGCTGTACTCATGATGATTATCACGTGAGAATGTGTAATTGATCGATAGACTTCGATCGAAGTTGAAGAGTGTAATTGCGTTGTAGGAATATCCCACCTTGTTCGTGGTGTTTTTTTTTTTTTTTCATCTTCTATTTCCATAGCTGGCTAGTGGCTAGTGGCTAGAGACTAGAGGTGCGTGTAAAGGGTGCTTGTACTCTATGTTTGCTCTGGTACAAATTATAAATGAGATTGTTTACCCAGATGGTTGATAGTGTCTCAGGTTGCCGTTAAGCAGTCAGATTAGTCATAGCTTCTGACTAGTTAGCAGAATGACTAACAGCGGACTACGTACGAGAGATTGATCTGATTCCGATTATCGTAAATGGAAACGGAAGTGTTGACCTCTGTTTGCCTGGGGGTAGAGCAGTTATTTCATGTATTATAGTATTGCGGTAGACGGAAATCATTTCAGAATCTCGCGAATAGTAATAAACGTCTAGGTACTTACGACAGTGTTATCAGGAATTCTAGACGCTGGGTTAGAGGGCATACATATGAAGAGAAACTTTTAAGGGTAGTTATGCGACTACTGAAGTAAAATATGTCAACAGTTCAACGAGTAATAACGTAAACAGATTCTTTGGTTGTCTTGTGGAATCATGAAGCTTCAAAATTGATTCTAGGATTCTGAAAAGATCTTCAGGTGTGACATCTGATTGAATGCCAATGTGTTGACCTGGCGTTAAATAAGTCAGAAAACAGAAAAGATTCCTAAACGAACAGTATGGCAATACGAAAAAGCCAATTTGAGCGGACTTTACAGCTTTTTTAGGAATTTTAACTGGCCGTTAACGACGCGGATACCGCTACTGATATGATCACTGAGACAATTCTCTTTCGAATAATATCGTTTATCCCTCATCTGATTAATAGCATCAGACCAAAGGAAAGTCGAGTCGAGTTGTAAAGAGGCTGTCAGTGTTAGAGAAATGATTTTTCGGTTCTTCAAGACCAACCCGATAGAAGAAAACCGAAAAAAGTTCAAACGAACCAGGAATGATTGCAACGTCATTCTTAACTCTGTGAAATTTCAATACGAACAAAAAATGCAACGTTATTGTGGAAAAGTGGTTACAAATGAATCATTCAAAATATTGCCCATCGCTAGCTCCAACTTGTTCGCATCTTTCTGGCAGAGCTCGAATACCGTTACGGTAAAAGTGTTCATCTTTTGAGGCCATCCACGAATCAAGCCATTTTTTGATGGCTTCATATGAGCGGAATTGCTGATCAACTAGACTATGTGTCAACGAACGGAAAAAGTAATAATCGGACGGCGCAATATCTGGGGAATATGGCGGGTGGGGTAGGACTTCCCATTTGAACGTTTCCAGGTAGGTTTTAACTGGCGTTGCCATGCTGTAGAATCACTTTTTCGTGCCTCTGCTCGTATTGTGGCCGCTTTTCGCATGCAATCGCTTGAAAATGGCTTGGTGGGTAACTCCTAATGCTGAAGCAAGCTCTTCTTGCATTTCGCACGGATCCTCACCGAGCAACGCCTCCAATTCAGCGTCTTCGAAGGATTTTGGCCTTCCTTCACGCGGACGGTCGTCAACATCGAAATCAAAGCCTTGGAAGAGACGGAACCAATCACTGCACATTCACTTAGAGCAGCGTTTCCGTAAATTTTTTGGAGATCTCGATGAGCTTCAGCCGTCGTTTTCTTCGAATAAAAGAAGAAAATCAACACTTTCCGCAAATGACGATTATTTGGTCCAAAATCAGACATTTTCACACAACCAAAAGTATATGACGCCAAAACAAAGTCACTAATGTGTCAAAACGGTTTGTTTACCATATATCTAAGCTTGGTTTATGAAGTTTTGGACATGCCAAAATCGACCAGCACTTACTGCTGGAGCAATCTATTGACAAACAGCGAGAACTTAGTTGCGCACAATGTCCGAAAAGGGAGTAACAATTTTTGGTCGTTCGTTTAAAACATTATATAGTAAATTCTGTCTCATCCTCCATCTCAATGCTCATTTACAATGACATGCCAGCTGTCAGCTTTACACACCTACTACACTGCGTCGTGCTGTACCCTCCGATCAAAATGTACCCGGAATTTCCCATTCTTTAGGTTGGTCCATCTACCATCTGGCTCTTAAATATCGCCATTTGTTGGGAGTTTTTGAAGTTCTGCGAATTTCGCTATGTTAAGCAAAGAGTTTGCCTGAAAATTTGTATTCCGCGGATTCGTTGATAGTGTTGACGGTAGACTACGAAGACTCGATAAGGTCGAAAACACAAGCGTACGAGTGGTACAAAGAGTTTAAAGCGAGCCGTACAGTTGTTGATGATTTGCCTCGTTCCGGTCGTGTATCCACCAGTATGACTGATGTAAACATCGAAAAGGTTAAGAAAATTGGCCTCACAGATCGTCACGTGAGCATCAGGAAAATAGCAGCCGATCTTGGTGTTTCGTTCGGATTGGTGCAGTGCGTTATGCACGATGTTTTTGGCATAAGACGAGTTGAAGAGCGGCTTGTGCCGAAAATGCTGAATTTGTTGCTCACAACGTTCATAGCATACGGGAAGTTCCGTATTCACCTGACATGGCTCTTTGTGACTTTTTCCTATTCCTACGACTCAAGTTACCACCTCGCAGAAAGCGTTTTGAGACGTTTGAGGCGATAAAGGCGAATTCGCAGAAGGAGCTGAAGGCGACTCCAAAATTGGCCTATGAAAAGTGCTTTGAAGATTGCAGGAAGCGTTGAAATATGTGTATTGCTTGCATTGTAGATTACTTTGAAGGAATTGAAATGATTTTGATCACTCATGTAGTAGCAAGAGTACTTAAAGACGTAAACATACATAAATCCGCTGGTCCAGATGGCACATATAACTCTTCTTCTTCTGAATAAGTGTTCTTTCATGCTGGCAAAACCACAGCGTAAGCTTATTCAACCATCCTATTCTTTAGTACTCTTTCCGAGCAGATGGAAAAGAGCAATTCTAAGCAAATTTAAAGACCCAGCCGTTATCCATAAACGGCGCTTGCATCGTCGAAAGGAAGAACTTTCCATTCTCGGTAGGTGTGCCAATGACAACTTATGTCGTAATTTTTTATTTTAGTTCAGTTTATTAAATCTACCAGCGGAAGGTTTGGTGTTCGAATCCCAACAGCCACCGGAAGACATACATTTTTTTCAGTTAACAAAAATCAACTAAGATGAGGAGTTGACTAGAAATCAACAATAAGCCAACTTCCACAAAGAATTTAGTTTCCCCATTAAATGTTGGATGCCACCCATGGAGCGAAATAACCACTGAACCCAAACATTTTTCTTCCTCTCTCTATCCCATTTTCCTAAAAACCTGACAAATGCTAATGCATTATAAGTGTATTCATACCCACTTGAGTATTTAAGTGTATAAGTGTATAAGGATCACTAAAATCCAGGAGTTTCTTTTTAAAAATCCGAGAAGGTAGTTTGTTTTAGAAATAATTTGGTTAATGTAGATATCAAAGGCAAACTTATTGGCACGTGATTAAAAGATTATGTAGCGACAAGTGTTCGATTGTAGCATATGGAAGCAGACTTACTGATATTTAACTGCAAGCAGTTGAAGCAAATGACGGTCGCAAACAGTAGTTATTTGAGCGAACAATTTTATATCATCAGCATACATTAAACAATGACAGTATTTTCACGGTTTTGGAAGATCATTAACAAAAAATAAAAATAATTAAGGTCCCAAGTGACTACCTTCCGGAACTCCACTGCTGTAGCAAACAAAGACTGGATGTCGCTGGAATAGGTCCGCACATCCAGCGGAACTTAATTCAAAAATCAAAGTCGGTTGAAGGATAATGTTTTGGTATAAGATGACAGTTAGAACCCCAGACACAGTATCATGTTAACAACAAAATGATTATGAAAATGGTATTTGCCGTTGTGTAACATCACAAACAGCCGCAAATCGTTTTCAAAAAAATTGATGAATTCAGTGCATATTGTGAGTCAAATTGGTCATTGTTGTTGAAAGTGATAAGCATAGCCGGTCCACACAATATATTTTTTTATTGTTTTGCTAAAATCTACTGATTTTTTAAGGTAAGTCAAAATTATTTATTAGCTAGGAAAATGGAAGAAATTAATGTTTCGTGAGAAGGCCTTAGGCTTGTTGTTTTCTTTTTTTGTGCTTTGTAACTTTGTGAAGAGTTTTAAAAATGTATCCGCAGCTATACCTCGTGAAATGTGTCTTAAACTATTCTTTAGTGTTTAATTTATCAGACAACTTCTGTTTTTTTTTTGCGGTACGGAACAACTTGAACAAAGAGGACCAAAGTGCTGCAAACACATGTGATCTCTTTTAGTTACAAAATGAATTAAAGATTGCAACAAAGTATGCGAGATAAAGGTGTCAGAGGAATAATGGGGAAAGATTGCATGAGGACATTCAATTCCCCGTGGAATTTTATGATAATCTGCCAACATCAAGCAGTAAATGGAATACTGGACGACCATCGAAAGCATTTGAAGAATGTGCACCTAAAGCGCAAATGTGTACCCGGCAAGGTGGCGCAAAATTAATCATCCAATTTTGTTTTTGAATTACTTTTTTACGAAATAAAAAAAAATTAAATCTTTATTTGGACCTTTACAATTGTTTCTCTTAAGTATATATAAAAGATGATATCCGCCAAGTGGCTGTAGCCAGGGTTGATACACATTTGTGCCCGTTTTATCGCATTTTCCATGTCTTCCGGAAGATTTCCGGTGATAACTGTTCGCATTCCTGTCGAATATTCTCCTTAAGGACTGCAAGTAGCTCCAAAGAAAGAAGTCTGGGACGGTTAGTTAAATCGGGCGATCTTGCTGGCCATGCTAAATCGCCAAAACGGGAGATTACGCGACCAGGAAACGCTTCCTTCACAATATCCATTGTGGCTCGTGCTGTGTGTGCGATAGCACCGTTTTGTTGCAACCACATGTTCACCAAACCCCGCTCATCCAATTCCGGCAGTGAGAAGTCGTTTATCATGACACTATAGCGTTCGCCAGTAACAGTGACCGTATTGCCGATGGCGTCCTCAAAAAATACGACCCAATCACTTCTCCCGCGTGAACACCGCGCCACGCAGTGGCTTTGCGTGCCCCAGAAACGAAGATTTTGCTTATTGACGTAACCGCTTAAGTGGAAATGCGCCTCGTCGCTCATGATGATTTTCGACACAAAATCATCCTCTTCGTTGTTGAGATTGACGATGGCTTTACAGTAATTCGCGACTGACGGTCAGGAGGCATTAATTGATGCACTGTTTGCACTTTGTACGGGAACATGTGTAAGTCTTTCACTAAAATTCGCTGTAGGGTCCGTCTGCTGATGCGCAATTGCGTGGTCCGTCGTCTGGTTGATGTTTCTTCGTTCTCAGCGACATCGGCAGCCACAGCCGCGATATTCTCGACCGAACGACTAGTCCGGTGGCGGCCACGCCCTGCATGAGTTTCTGGTTTCACTCTGTTCGAGTCGTGTAGCAAAGCGACGGAATGTTTGCCTAGTTGGCGCTACAAGATTAGGAAATCGACGTCGAAATTAACGCTGCGCTAACATCACCGATCGATTATTGGTCAAAAACATCGACACAATTATGCTTTTCTGTTTGTATACTGCAGCTGTCTAGTTCACAAATGTCAAATGTGATTGACGTACGACGCCACCTTGTGCCTAGTTCAAGAGGCACAGAAAAACTGTTATCCTAAAGAAGCAGCATTTAATGCGACTGCTATATCTGCTGAAGTGAAATTGCAAGCCTTACAGATATCACAAAGGCACAAAGGCACAAAGCGACTTAGCTGAACATTTAGCAAATGTAGGTGCGCATGTTTTATTTTTGTGTCTAATCTCCAAACGGAGCTGCAAAATATGGATGATGTAGAATATAGTGACGAGAATTTATTCTCAATAATATTTGTGCTACTTCGTTTGGTTGATGACACATCAAACAAAATTATATGGCAAAACCCAAGGCCAAATTCAACACGGTACTGCAGACTTGTAAGATTTATTTTTGAAAAAGAAGACAAGAAACTTATTAACACCGAGAAACATCAAATGCAAGATCAAATCAATCAACTTATGCCAAAGAACTAAATTTGAAAAGACATGCAAGTGCGATACAAGCACGAGCTCCCTTTTACGATCTTAGACGGGAAGGTTTGTAGTTCTTTGTCGCATTATGATTCCTATATGATATGAATGGAATATGCATGCTATAACATATTTATGGTGCAACTCCAAAGGAGATGAATAACGAAAGACGTGCCATTAAAAAACCAGATGAACAAATGTTCAACCTTGGGATGTATCCATTGCTTTTATTAAGGTACCCTTAAAATGTTTGCATATAGCGCGGGCGAAGGAAAATTAGGGAAGGAAGAAAGATAGGTACCGATGCACGTTGGTTTTAAATGTTTGAATATTATGATGACTAGAAAATAGAGAGCTCAAAAGAGCATGCCACAAGCAAGTTGTTCGGCTTAGGAACGAATCACGATATTTCAGAGTACGTCCGAAAGTGGGCATGAGGGTATACTGATGAGCATTCACAGCGAGACGGGTGTTACGGTTATAGGTTTGAAGGGGCGCAATGCTACTGTCGATTTCAATGGAGCACTGATGGTGGTAATAGCGATAAAACAAAGTTAGATACAAAATATTTCGTCAATGTTCGAGGGTGTCCATTGACTGGGTGATGTTAGCATCACCTATGAGTTAAATCGCACAGTTTTGAATGTTATCTAGCAGGGCGCAGAGATGTTTTAGGCGCACCTGACCAGATGCGTGTATTGTACAGCTCAGAAGGGGAAAAGTATTTCTTACATCGTTTGAGGAAACATAGACATTTCGCATCATTTTTGGCGACATTGAATATGTTGCCATTCTAACGTAAGTGGTCATTGACACACATACCGAGAATGGAAAGTTTTTCAGTTTCAACGAAGCAAGTGCCATTCATGGATAATGCCGGACAGCAGACAGCATTGTGTTTTGGAAGCATTAATCTGTCCCCAATTGGTTATGGTGTTAATATCGGAATTTAATGAGCTTAATATACGCTGGCGTTCCTGTTCTACAACCGAAGAGTGGGGACGAGAACGAATATGAAAAGCAGAGAGGACTGTCGTCAGCAAAGGAATATATTGGATTAGAAGAAAATTAAAAAAGAGTGTTGGAGACAGAACGGAGCCCTGGTGCACACCAGCATTTATTTTGTGAATATCAGACTGGAAACCATCCAAGACAACTTGAGTTGAACGTTCCAAAAGGTAGTTTCTAATCTATTGAAGAAGAGAGTCGTCGATCCTGATGCCAAACTCTTTCAAATGCAACTATCTTGCTTTCGCTAGATTGATGTACGCTTTGGTTCCACTTTTCAGTGAGACATGACATCAAATCACCAGTGGACCTATTGGTACGTAAACCATATTGCCGGTCATTGAGAAGTTTTCGTGTTTTGAGATACTTCATGAGCTGACCTTGGAAAGAAGAGATATCAGTGCAATGGGCCTGTAGGAGGAGAGAGAAGATGATTCGCCTTTTATAGGGATGGGCTAGAGAGTAGGAGTATCAACTTCTGATATTCGCATGGGTGTTTTCCGGAGCGAAGATCTCAACACACCGTCCTTCGGGTATTGTCTGACCAAAATGCCGAAGCCACCCAGGATTGTGTATATTGAAATCGCCCGCAATAACGATTTCAGTTTGAGGATACAGGGATACAATTCTTTGAATGGAGTCAGACAGCGTATCAAATTTGTTAAAAGTCGAATGGCTGTCCAGTTTGGGGCTTCTGTAAATAAAGCAGTAGTGGATAGTTTGCTTACGAAGATGGAATTTTAACCACATGGAATTGAATTCCGGATTGGAACAGGGACTACATTGTGGTGGTATTTGGTAAGCAACATCACTACGCATATAAATGGCGAGACCGCGGTGAGAAGAGAATAATGGCACTAGTTCATAGCCAGGCAGCTTCAGATCATCAGGATCTGAAAGGTGTGGGCGGGGAACTATCTGTGTTTCACTAAGTACCAAAACAGCTAGTCTGTATTTTCAGATGTGGACGTACGCAGCAAAGTGGTTGCTTTTAAGCCCGCGAATATTGGCTATATCCACTCTAAATTACCGCGTCATAAAGTTGTTGAACATCTCCTACAAGTTCGACATAAAAAAGTGCCAAGCAAGATCGCAAGAAGAAAAATATTTAGTAGCGAACAAGAAGAGCTATATACAATCAAGGTTTCGGGAACAAGTGGGATCATTAGTAGACATGCCAAAGCAATTAGCAGGAACACAGCACGAATTTTTTTTAGAAAGGCTGAAATAATCGCAGAAATAACAGGCATCAACATTGACCTCATCCAACATTTTCGAATTTCACTCGAAGCAATATGAAACTGATCCACACAAATTTGCAAATTATGCCAGTGAAACCCAAAAAATATATCTTGAGCATTACGCTTGGTATCATATGCCTGCGGGTATACTTAAGCCTCTCATCCATTCAAAGGATATCATTCAAGCTAGCATTGTACCACTTATGCAGTTGTCGGAAGAAGCACAGGAAGACGACTCCGCAAGTGAGAACAATAGATTTTTAGATTAGATAATGACGCGAGAATTTGTTTAGCAAGGTTTTTCACATTAAATGTGAGCTATTTTTTGAAGACAATACCGATTAAGCGGTGGTCGTTATTGCTCTGCTCTTTTTCTGGCACTTTGCATAACATTGGTCAACTTCCCTATTGCGACTATTTCAGTTCGTATGTATGTTGTTTTTGAGTTCATCTAGAGTTATCAACTTGTTGCTTTTAAAATAGCCCCACAGAAAGAAGTCCGGAGGAGTCAAATCTGGAGATCTTGCAGGCAAGGCCATGCCACCATTTTTCATCATATCCCGGAAATATTTGTTTCAAAAACTTCATTGTTTGTTACTCAGTATGACATAGCGTGCCGTCTTGTTGAAACGAGAAGTCTTGTAGACCTTTTTCACGCATTCCACAACACACAAAGTGCGCCAGCATCCACCGTTGCCGATTACCATCGACCGTATCTCCAACTCTCAAGAATGGTTTTGGAGCAAATACCGGCCTAAACAGTCACGTTCTCATCGTGCAATGGTATTTCATGAATTATGTGAGGATTATCGGTTTCCCAAAAAGCGACGATTTTGTTTGTTTACTCTACCAGTGTGAGCCTCGTCGGTCATCAGAATTCGCATAAGCCAAACGACGCGGCTTGTCTGTTTCCAAAATCTTTGAGGCAACTGAACTTTGTATAGAAACATGTGAATGTCTTACTTCAAAATCCTCCTTAAAGTTGTCCCACTGATGTTTAATAGCTGAGATTGGCGGCGATACGAGACGTTTCGATTTTCGGCAACACTATCTGTAGCAGCTTCAACAGCTTCATTTAAACAAGGTGGGACACTGTCTATCGTGTTCTTGGCGATTCGCTACAGACCCGTGATCAATAAAATTTGAGGGCAAGCGAAGAATTGTGTTATCTAAAGGCACTGAATGACCACGATATGCACGCTGAGTTAACACGACTGATCGACTACTTTCAATGTAAATCGTCATTATTTCGGCACGTTCTTTCGGTGTAAAGTTATTTATGGTTTAAATCATAGATTCACTCTACTAATCCTTTTGCAACCCCTTAAACTCCTCACAAATACACTGTAAGTGAATTAAAAACACTTTTCCAAGGATTTAAACTGCTAGAATTTGCTGGAATGAGAGCAATTTACAAGTAAAGTTCACTATGTGTGTGTAATATGGATGACGTTTATGTGTAAATTGTGAGGTGAATTGACATTTTTGATAATTCACACGTATTCACAGCCAGGATTATATTAACAGAGGCAATCAGTGGAAAGCGGTTTTTGGAACGGCCAAAATATGGAAAGTTTTTCATCTATATTAGCTCATCTATGGTTGAAATTTCACTAAATTGACGTTTTCAAATCGTGTTTACTGAAGCCGGTCCGCTGAGAATTGTCAATATTATTAAATATTTCTATACCGAAGATGGCGCGTTCTGTACTCCATGTCAGGCCATAAATTTATCGAAATCAGAGTCGGATGCGAGGTCACGACCTTTAAGGGGGAGTTCAGTACTCGCTTTAAACTCAGGACAAAATAAAAGCTAGAGGAAGCTGTTCAGAACCTGTCCAGCTAGGAAATAATCCACCTTTCCAAGGAGGAACGCAGATCCGCAGCGACTATCTAAGGAAAACAGAAAACTTATAAACAAGTCACTTATGACCAATTTGGAGGAAGGTTGGAGTCTCAGCAGATCGAAGTAAAGAGAATATAAAAAGCTAACTCAGATTTCGAAGAATAGCTCTCAAAAGGCTTTTGCCAGGAGATCAAAACAGTCGATGAAGTCAGCAGGCTGATCAAAGAACTCAAACGAAGAAAATCAGCCCGGCTTGAATAATTCTGAAAATCTGATGGCACCTACACTGAGTGGAAAGTATGAGACTCTGTGTCTCATGTTTGGGACTTACTTCCCAGGTAGTTTAATCAAAATCAAGTCACAATTAGCTCCTACGTTAACGAAGCTGCAAGTGAGCTGAATAATACAACACGCCGCAGCTGGTATCTCTCTAAAACGCAGGCAGCCTGTACACAGGATTGGCGATTGGTGTCCGGCTTTCAGTCAATCCGCCCAAAACTGAAGTTGTTACGAGTAGTTTTCCTTAAAGGCATGATCATCCGATTCTCAAACTAATCTAAGTATTTTGGTATCAACCTGGAAAACGAACTGCTTTTAGCTAATCGTGTTACTACCTCTGGTAGTGTAAGGAAAAACGGGGGGTAATCTGGATCTACACGGTTATGACAAGATCATTATATTTACACCATCGGTTGTTGGGTGGAATAAGTTTGCTGCTTTTACCAGACTTCAAAAAATGGTCTGTCTCGGCTACAGGCTTCTTACTGACGGTGCACTAAGCTTTTGCAAAGCAACAAAGTGTGCTGAGCATACATAAGTGATACAAGCGGCGCTTGCTGTGAAAGTGATGACATTCTCTGTGAATGTCCGTCATATGTTCGACTATGTCCCTCAACGACTATGTGCCTCAACTAAATGGACAAAAAAAAATATAAGAAAAGGAGGAAGAGGGAAGACGCTGACTAGGAGTTTATTGTTGAACTCTGAGAAGAAAATATTGTTGGGCTCCCCGGGAACTAAATAAAGAGGTGTCCCTCTTGTTTAAAAATAAAGGGGTGGAGTTTTCACCAGAGGAAGTTGAAACAAAAATTACGAATCTGCAGCTGACAGTAGCTGTCATATAAATGTTTTGCGTTCAATGTAAACGGTGAAATGAAATTCCGAAATTTCATTTCGAAATGTTAGATTTCGGGTTGGTGTAAACGTACTATTACCCTACCAGTGAAGCGCCTACTCATCTTACGAGTACTTCGAAATTTCAGTAAAAGAAACATACTCCTCCAATGGATTAGTTCTTTGCTACCATCGATACCATCGATTTAGAGACAATTTAGAAGCAAACATGAACGTGAAATTGCTGGAATATCGGCCAAAATATACGAAGAAGTCATTTATAGTTTATGTAAGCGGTTCCATGGAGGATATGCCATATTTCATAACTAATCCAAATTTCAATCAATCCAAAATACCTTAAACACACGCCTTTTTGTTTAAAAGCATCTAAGGGAAAACCGTGTAATTTTACAATTAAACAAAACAAAAATGTGCTGCCAAAGTTAGTCATCTGTCAAAGTCTTACTATAAACATTCATTGAAACGAAAATGTTTTCTTCGATTTAATTGCATAACAAATTTGATCAATGCAACGAATTAGCGTAGCAATAAATGCTCCTTCTAAAGGGCACCTTACCTAACCTACATTTGTTTACATATATCCATATCTTTGTCATGTACTCGTATCTACGCATATATTTATCATTGGTACACGTTTCAACATGTATCCCCATATGGAGGTAAGACACAATCAACAAACCAACTGACTTGACACAACTTAATCGAAAAATATACATCAAACGAATGTTAACCGAATGTTAACCAAATTGATATGCTAATAAATTTTAATTTGTAAACCTCCCGCTGTCACCTTCATCCTATTACAACGCACGGGCTTCAGAAGACCGGCGATCGTTAATGTTGTCGCACAGGCTGACATACTATCTATGTATACATATACGACGCATGTTAGCCAGGTTATACGAGTACCTACAGACATTTCCATGTGGTGCTACTGGCAATAACACGAGCGTAGAGCGTATCTCATGCCTTGCATCTACTTGTACAATAGTATGCCTTCAATATCTAGATGTGCTACACCTCGGGAAGTCTATCGACTTTTGTTTTTGCGGCCTCGAGCTGGAGATAATTGTGTACCCGAAATCGTTATCCAACTCTCCCCAATCTTGAAGTGGAGCCCTACTTTATGATAAATTGACAGTTCTGGGTGCACATGTGACTCATTTCGTCCCCGTTGTTGTACGGAAGCTGTGACAGCTGCTGAGCTTGGATTTCTCTCCATTACACCCCAAAGCAATTGGCTTGGCCTCACTATCTATCGGAAGTGTGCTGATTCAATTCCCTGGATCCATAAAGTGCAACGTTAGCCGAATGTACGACTGCGAGTCAATCGTACTCGGTCGGATTGATTCGATTTTCGTTTAAGGTTCGCTAAGGCGACAAAGGTGATGGGGGCGTCAACAACATACGAGTACACGTACTCCTATACTGAAGCTTGCGCAATTCACGATATCAATTAATTTGTGCGATTTTCTCGGAAGAAACGACAAAAAAAAAAAAACAAATATTTATGTACATATGTGCAGCGGGACTTTGGGTGAGAGGGTGAACTACAGCGTACTGTATTCGTATTATGGCAACCTAATTTCCATTCGAAATGGATGTGAGGCATTTTAGAGGCAGCTATTCGTAGAGCTTTAATGGGGAACTGAAGTGGGAGCTAACGCAAAACAAGTCTCGGGCTCTTATTATGGTGCACGTGCACGAGTATCGTAGCTGAGAAGTGTACTACTCGCCTAGCTCATGGAAATCTACTTATGTACGAGTACGTGTGATTAGATTCGACTTGCAACTGGAACCACTGAGCCATGGTCCAAGGTTCAATTTTTCAGTTTTGAATCGAGCGAACTATTTTGTTTTGTTTTCTCGAGTTCTTTTCTTTTCTAATTTTTTTTTTTTTTTGGTTTTGTTTTCATGATTTCCCAAGTGACCCGAATATGGATGACGGGTGAAACACAGCTTATCACTGGCGAATTACGATATTCGATAACAGTTTCGAAGGACAAGGGAATAGCTGAGGCCTGATAAAATACTGACATTCGACAGTTGCGTGGACAATGGACTATGAACTGAGGGTAAATGTTAGCAGGTATGGGGGTAAATTCGTGTGTACGTACATTTTTGGGTGAAGGTTTTGGGTGCAATTTGTCACAGTGGGCTGTTAACTTTCAAAAAATGTGGACCCTCTCACTTGTGGTAAAGTGTGTCATTAAGTCCTTTTCGGGACGAGAATTAGAACCTGGTTTTGTGTACCTGATTACAAGTTTTTAGGTGGATTGTCGTAATGAGAATTGAAAAATTCTTTGGCTGTACGAACGTTACACTTGCTTTGCCGTTGAAGGAGAGACCGAACGAAGATTGCATTAAAAGATTGCAGAATGCTCTGGACGAGCTCAGCCTTTTTGTATGATACAATATTCTCTATGAGGAAAGAGTAATTCAGTCTACCCTATAATTAACTTAACTGGATGACGCATTTCGATCACTAAGAGAACGGATTCGAAGACCGAGATTGTTATAGTTGAACGTTTGTTGAGGGTTAGACCAAAAAACGGAGGTTATATACATATGTATGTATATATGAGCAGGTCTGGAGATTTTTCCTGTCATCATTATTTGCCAGGATAAGTTCTATAGGGCTAAGATGTCTAGCGTGTAGTGCATCGGTCCATGTCGGTGTAGTCTTATGCTAGTCTTATGCATGTGGAGGGAGAGTGGGGGAATATTCGCACTAAGGCATTTCTCTTTCATCAGGACGGCGGCGGAGGAGTCCCATTTACGGATCAAAGGTGGCATCCACTGCTCTAGTTAGCTGATACTATGTGCACTCCCCTTTACAAGCTTCATAGTTGTGTTAGGACCTTGAAGGAAAGATGGAGGAAGCTGAGTGAATATTTAATCGGACTCTTTATCCATAAGTTCTGCTGGCAGTGTGAGAAACAAAACAAAATAATTCAGAGACAATCAATGAATCAAATGCCCTGGATCCGGATTGATATAATGTTGATGAACACAGCAAACGTTGTATGGACAACGAATTTTGGATTTGCAGATGGTTTGTCAGGACCCTTTATAGACTATGTGCTGATGAACAACTTGCGGACGCCCTAAATGGGCGATGGGATGGGCTGGGAAAAACGTGGATGAAAATCTATGACAACTACTGCTGCGCGGCTGTTGCAGAAGAAGAAGACGCCGCTTATTTTGATGTAGATTTGCTACTTGAAGGACTTTTCGCAAAAAGTAAGTAAGCATGCAAGCGAACCCCTCATAACTATCCGCATTAAGGCCGAAGAAATACAAACCTCATTGCGTCTCCAGAGAATAGGAATTACAGCATCAAAGAAAAATTCTGTGACCTCCTAAAACACCAAAATTGTACCAGGAAATCATAACGCACGGCTGGGTAAAGGAGCCTTGAGCGGGTTATCGGAAAACACAGCCTGCATAACACCATGTCCGACAATGGATTCCGATTTTCAAAAATTTGTAAAGGGCCGTAACGTTTCAGTAGACTACGAACTAGTAGCGTTATTCTTCTCTCACTGCAGTCTCGCCATTTATGTGCGTAGTGATGTAGTCCCTATTCCAATCCGGAATTCAATTTCATGTGGTTAAAATTACATCTCCATAAGCAAATTATCCACTACTGCTTTATTTATAGAAGCCTCAAACTGGACAGCAATTCGACTTTTAACGCTGTCTGACTCCATTCAAAGAATTGTATCCCTGTATCCTAAAACTGAAATCGTTATTGCGGGCGATTTCAATATACACAATCCTGGGTGGCTTCGGCATTTTGGGCAGACAACACTCGAAGGACGGTGTATTGAGATCTTCGCTCCGGAAAACACTCAAGTGAATACCAAAAGTTTATACTCATACCGCCAACACCCTGGACTTGTTTTTAACTTCTCACCCTGATACGAGTAAGTACACTGTGTTATATCCCCTCGTCGGACCACAGTGTTATATCAGCTAATTTCTAGTATACCAATACCAACCACATAGTTAGAGAAAAGATCCTTAAAAGAACCGTATGGCAATACGAGAAAACCAATTGGAGCGATATTAACAGCTTCTTTAGGAATTTTAATTGGTCGTTACGAGTATGTTTCCTCTATAACGACGTGGATGCCGCTGCTGATAAGATCACAGACACTATTCTCTTTGGAATGAGATCCTTTGTCCCTCAGCGGATGATGAGTATCAAACCAAAAGAAAAGGCATGGTATGACTCGAACTGTAAAGAGGCTATCAGGGTTAGAAAAATGTTTTATCGGTCCTTCAAGACCAACCCGACAGAGGAAAAACCGAAAAAAGTTCAAACGAGCCAGGAATGACTGAAACGTTTTCTCAAGCGCGTGAAATTGCAATATGACCAAAAATTGAGGCAAAAAATATTACAATGTCCCAAAGGTAATACAAATTGTTGGCCGTTCGTCAAAAATATTAAAAATTCTGCTTCATCCTCCATCCCAACGCTCATTTACAATGACATTCCAGCTCTTTGGACAAAGCCAATCCGCTTGCTGCACATTTTGCGACCAGTTCAAAACTTCCAGATTGTGCTTTGTCTCCGCCTATGTGCGTCGAATCTTCAATGTGACGAATCCACTTTCACACTAGTGTAGTAGCAAGAGTACTTAAAGATCTTAACATTCATAAATCTCCTGGTCCAGATAGTATATCTTCCCTTCTCCTGAAGAGGTGTTCTTCAACGTTGGCAAAACCACTGCGTAAGCTTTTTCATCAATCCTACTCTTTAGGACTCTTTCCGAGCAGATGGAAAACAGCATTTGTCCAGCCGTCCCTAAAAAAGGCGAATGAGACCCATTGCACTTACTCGTACGTCCCTTCTTTCCAAGGTCATGATAAACCGTCAGCTCATGAAATATCTCGAAACTCGAAAACTTCTCAATGACCGGCAATATGGTTTTCGTAGCAACAGGTCCACTGGTGATCTGATAGCATGTCTCACCGAAAAGTGGAACCAAAGCGTACATCTATCTGGCGAAAGCAAGATAGTTGCACTTGATATTTCCAAGGCATTTGACAGAGTTTGGCATCAGGCTCTTTTGTCGAAAATGCGTGCATTTGAGATCGACCTTTCGGAATGTTCAGTTCAAGTTGTCTTGGATAGTTTCAAGTCTGATATCCACAAAATAAATGCTGGTGTGCCCCAGGGCTCCATTCTGTCGCCGACACTCACTTTTTAATTTTCCTCAATTATCTCTTGTTTGCTACTTCTAATCCAATAAATTCCTTTCCTGACGACAGTACTCTTTGCTTTTCATGTTCGTTTTCGGACACAGGTCCCTACTCTTCGGCTGCAGAATGGTAACGGGAACGTATGCTAAGCTGGGGAACTATCAACAGAGTGTGTGCTTCCAAAACTTTGCTGTCTGCTGTCGTTAACGCGAAATTTAAACACAAAGACATTATCCATGAATGGCACTTGCATCGTCAAAACCGATCAACTTTCCATTCTCGGTGTGTGTGTCAGTGGCAGTTTACGTTGGAATGACCACATATTCGATATGGTCAAAAATGCTGCGAAATGTCTAGGTTTCCTCAAGCGATGTAAGAAATACTTCAACCCCTCTGATCTCTCCTCAATATATAAGTCATTTATCCGCCCGAAATTGGAGTACAATGGCCACATCTGGTCGGGTGCTCCTAAAACATCTCTGCACCTGCTAGATAGGATTCAAATCCGTGCGTTAAAACTCATAGGTGATACTAATTTCACTCATACAATGGACAGGCTCAAACACCGATGTGATGTCTTGTGTCTCACTCTGTTTTATTGCTATTTCCACCACCAGTGCTCCATAGAAATCGCCAGTAGCATTCCGCCCCTTCAGACTTCTAACTGTAACAGCCGTCTCGCTATGAATGCTCATCAGTATGCCCTCAAGCCCACTTTCGGACGTACTCTGAAATATGGTGATTCGTTCCTAAGCCGTACAACTCGCTTATGGAATGCCCTGCCTAGCTCTTTATTCCTAGTCATTATAACCCGCAAACATTTAAAACCAGGAGTTCACCGGTACCTCTCTTTCCATCCTCCCTGATTTTCCTTCGCCCGCGCTGTGTGCAAATATTTTAAGGGTACTTAAATCCCTTGAGAGCGCGCCAATTATAAAAAAAAAATCATCCATCAAGGGACTTGGCTATCCCCTGATCAATCAACCGTCAACCAGATTGAAACGATACCAGGTGGAGGAGTGCACCCAGCATATTTGATGTCCGAACTTTCTGAAAAGTCAACACAAAAGTCAAGTAGGAAAACAAAAGTTTGACGTTGGAAGCTGCAATTGAAAAAGACCACTAGGGTATTCTCTAATCGCGTTTCACGGGTTGACAATAAATGTAGGCAGGCATGATACATATAGCCAAACAAGAAGCGTATACGCGTAAAGCTTCTTGGAAAGAAAAAGAAAGAGCGGGAGGTTTATCAGAGAATATAACGAATATGTCAGAGCTACAAAGCAAGGATGGAAGCCTACAAAGATGAACATGGTCCCGATCAGTGTGAAAATATGAAAATACTACTTTTGCAGACTGTAGGGATCGATGGATCAAAATCAAAATCATGCTCCCTGGCATAATGAACCATTCAAATAGGACAAAGACGACGAGAATGCCGTTCTTCTGACTTAGACGATGTTAAGGTAGCAATATTGAAGCTAATGTCTTATAGAGCTGCTGACGCAGACTTTATTTACTGAGCTACTTAAAGCAGCTGGAGATGACCTCACCAGCTCATCTGTTAGATGTGGTCAGAGGAAAGCATACCCGCGAATGGAATCTCAGCACCGTTTATAAGATGCACAAGAAGGGAGACTGCGGTAACTATAGGAACATCGCCTGCTATATTATGAGAGCGTCTGAAACAGGTAAGTTCATATTCGATCAAATATTCACCCTACAGCACAACTTAGAAAAGACCCGGAAATTTTAGATCGGCATTCACCATATACTCGTATTTGTCGACTTCAGCGCCATCGCCAGTTTTGACAACCCTCACATTCGTCGAGTTGTGCAGGATGACTATGGAGAGTTCTCGCTGCCATCAAGGTCGGTATTAATTTAACTGAGACCTTCGATGTCAAGAAAAGTTTTAGAAAAGGCGACTCGCTGTCATGTGACTATTTTTTAACATCGCCATGATGCGGATAACATTGTTTTGATTGAACGAACACAGCGGGCGGCTGTCGTTTACCGACAGATTCATTGTACAAACCGATCTCAGTTACCCACTGCTGGGATGTGAGCTCTGGCGTTGGAGCATCAATGGCTCATCCGCCACAATCTCTTTTTCAAGAACCTGACATACATATATCGTTGTAGCCCATATGCTTCTGTTTTAAGCTGTGAAGCCACCGTTGACTCCATATAGGGAATTCGTATGCTTTTATATTTCTTTTATTTTATTTCTTATTCAAGACTGGCGCCTATGAGTTCAGGAAGTCGAATCCGGATCGACACCAACCAGTAGCCGATGGTAAGAGAAGCACAATTCATTTTTAGTAATAGTTACAGCAATGGGGAACGCCAGGTGACACTAGCCATCTGACGATGCCTGCCGGACTTCGGCAAGTGTCTTCCAGGCTGAGATATTGGCTGTAGGAGAAGCAGCCAACTTGTGGCAATAAAGGCAATATATTTAGTGACAGCCATACTGCCATTAAGGCCATCGCTGCAGTCGAAATCAAATCGAGACTTGTGAAGCGCTGTCGCTAAGAGGTTAAGGATCTTTGCGTTCACCATAAGGTTACACTACCCAGAGTCCCTACCCAGAAAGTAGTAGCAGGCATTCGGCATGCAGACGAGCTTGCGTAAGAACGATCCTCTATAGAATACAATGTGAGAATAGAAGTGGAGCGAACTATAGAAATAAAAGCTAATGAAAGCTGACAACTATGGCCGGAATTCAGCAAATCCAGAACAAGTAATATTCTCTTGAAAAGCAGAGCTGAACGATATACGCTTTTTGGATTGCTTACAGTCCATAATCTTCTAAGGGTTCATGCAATAAAGTTGCGCCTTACCAACGACGACCTCTGCAGAGGTTGTGGGGACATAGGCTCTTATAAAAATACCCTCCACTTTTCGTGACACTGTTCCAGCCTCAGTAATTTGAGGCAAATAACTTTAGGAAGGTATTACTTCCATTTGCTGCTTCACATACATCTCTTTTCAGATTCGCGGATGCAGCAAGATCGGTTAGACCCTTCAACACGACAATCAATGCGAGACGGAAAGTGGAAACAAGAATTAGGAACCGCAATCAAATCCCTATCCCCTTCACAATGGATCTACACAGACCTAGGTGTGATGAGGTATGGCATGGTCTCAACTCTAGATACCTCATCTACCCTCCAAACCTAAAATAATTGGAGGGTATTTCCGTGGTAATGATGAAAAACGCACGACAACACCTCCTACAAAGAAACCAGTCTAATAAACTATGACGGCCGGCGAGGTGAAATACGACTACTGTCGTGTCCAGAACGCGTTTTCTTCATCTAAATATTCATACGAGGATCTTTAGGACCCCGAATCAGATTGACCACATTGTGTTCGACCCCAGGGACCCTAAAATATTCTGAATGTCGGACAATCCAAACGATGAGTATACTCTATGAATGGAATGTAGGCAGCAGTCTTCTCAACGTTGACATAATCATATCTGCTATACTATGTAAACACTACGATGGCTTAAGGTCTACATGAGCCGCTGAATACAGCCATCAAGCTGAGAGGAATTGCCAATCCAATCCATGGATGGTGGCGCAAAACAGGGAAAAGTTCTTAACTGAGATGGTGCGTGCAAGTATTACTAACCTGACCCAACTCGGCAGTTCTTACTTTCGGGTTTAATGGACAGGCTTTGTTGCTTTAGGTCAAGGTGCACCCCAGACTTTAGCGCCATCTTAAGTAAAGTGGGATGTCCTTAGTTAGCTTGAAAATGGTGCTTCTACTTTAAGATTCATACTTGGTCCGCAAAATGAAAAGTGCTGATTGGCTGTGCCTAGTATAAATGGTTGAGTTGTTGCAAGCAAAATGCTCACGTTCAGCTAAATTTACCAATCATTCATCTTACTGGTCTGATTTGCATTTCCCTCAATCATTTCGAAGCTAAAGTAACATGTTTCCACCCAGGAACCATTTCGCAACGTCACTGTATCCTAAAGCAATTAAGGCCAGACAACTTTAACCCTTCCAAACTGTGAAGAAACCATCTTCTAGCCCAAAGTCGCATATGTTTCCACTTCATTAATCCCCAAAAACTCCAATTCAAGCTAAACTTACTCCCGAAACTAAATAAAAAAGAAACGAAATCGTTTACTCCTTTCGCCCAGCATTGTTCTTCTCGTCGCCATTCATCCTAGGAGCATTGTCCTGTATCTTCTGCTTAATTTCTCTTAATCTCTTGTTAAGTGTATAATGCTACACCGCAATTCTGTCCCAAATAGCTTTTACATTTCCACTGAAAATCTGTTCAAAAGGAGGAAGAGGACCAATGACATAAGCGGCACATAGTCACGGCTACATGACTATGGCCTCCTTGTCCAGGACCAACTTCCAGAAATAAATTCCCAGACAAGAGGAATATATATTTTGCATCGTCGAGGAGGAACACCGACAATTTGTGTACAAAACAATTTGTTGTTTCTTTGCTTTGTAATCAAGTGTGAGTGCTGGACGACACTTATTCGTACACTTTGGCTCAGACATGCACGAACCATAAGCCATGAGCCATGAACCATGAGCCATGTGCCATCAGCCAAGTGCTATACGAAATCTCAAACTCTTCTCATAAAATGTCGCTCCTGGGCTAAAGCAATTAATCACATCCATAGGAGATCTAAAGGAATTTTGGTGACCTCTTCCTCGTCGGTCTATGAGATTTTATTTTTCACACAAAAGGATTCCGGTTGAGATTGCGCGAGGGGACTCAATAGTGAGAGGACTCAATTGCCCCGGCGATATAATTGTGATTTACAACTCAATCGAGTAGACTGCCTGCTCTTTAGTGACCAGTGAATCCTTTTACTTAGCCCCTGAATTATCGCACATTTCCTGGTTGAGTTCTCTTTCTTATAATTCTCAGCTCTGAAGCAGCGCGTCCAGCGTCTAAATCGGGCAACAATTCTGAAGGATTGTCCGCACTACACACAGGGTGGGATGCAGGAAACATTCGTTATTTTTTATTGCGTATAGCGGTATCTGGATAGCCATTGTGTGCTATTATGCGGTTGGATGGAATCTTGTATGTCGTGCTCCATGGGAGGATAATAATTTGAAAGTTTTCTTGGTGAGTTGGACGAATAAATTTTTATTTCCGTCCGTCCCGGTCGGTAGCGATGGTTGATGGCAGACGGCGTTTCAGAATTTTGGTTTATATTTGGTACGCGCGTCGGTCCTAGGCACAGGAGGTGGTCCTTTTCACTGAGGCTACGAATACATGTTAGTCTATGGATATTATTAAGTGTTTGGGGTTCTTGTGGGCTACTTTGTCGATGGACTTTATTTACGGTCTATTGCGTTCGCCTATTGTTGTGCAGGATAGTTCTACTCGTACTTTTGATGCATTACTCATGGGTGGTCTGGTTTGGCTTTTAGGCTGATTTTATTAGGCTGTCGTTATTAAGATAATGGATGGGGAAACGATTGAATTTTGCGCTGTCAAGCTCCTTACTTGATTTCTTAAAGCTTTTAGGAACTGTGACGTAGACTGGAGTAAGTCTTTACGCCTTTTGAGGGAACTTTTAACCCCCTGTGGTGCATTTGTACTTTATAGGAGGCTTAATCTAATGGCTTTCCTTCTGCCTTTTAGGTCAGATGAGCTAAGAGGTTTGATCCTACTTTCGTGTAATCCTTTTCAGGTTCTACTAGTTTTGCCACTTCTTCAACGTTTCTAGGATACATTCCTGAAACGGGTGGACAAATTGTCAACATGATAACCTGGCAAAGCATAGTGCTTCAGTGTGGTCTAAGTGGCTGATCTGCCGGTGTTAGAGATAAGGCGAGTGGTATGGCACCACCTGTTATCCAATCCCATCGGATGATGAACAACATGCTTTAAGTGGGGGCTTAACCAGTGCAGAGGCAAGAAAACATCGTGATGATCCTTCCAAGATTCAAAAAGAGCGGATTTGGGAGAAAGATTAAGGACACATAATGGGCCAGATGATTATATTATCTGGCGAACCTTCAACAATCCCAGATCACTTTCGCAAATTGTGAATGATATCAATGGGGAGTCTGACTGATTGCTTGTAGCACAACTAGCACTCGGAGGATTTCAGAAAGGCTACCATACTAAAGCGAAGGAGGTTGACCAATGGTCCTATGTTCAGAGATATGATCCAAACTTAGCCCAGGCGTGGGTCTCAATAATCCGAAAATCATTAAATATAATGAGCCAAACGCCACAACTGATTAAGACAGAGGCTCTTAAGTCCCTCCGTGGGAGAGCGCGTTCTCCTACCGCGAATCGAAGACTACGAGATCTCAACAAAACTGTCGTAGAATGGCTACTTGAGAGCGATGTTTGCTTCTAATTGTACACTCTAAGGTTATCAACTTACAGAGAGGTGGAGAAGGTATTACTCACATTCAGAAACCGAGGGTTATTAAAAGCAACCGCAATATGAGACGAAGGTAAGTGGGTACACTATCTCTTCCTGAAATGACATGGTAAACTCAGAGCCTGGATCTCTTTGGAGACTAATCCAAATTTCTTCCTTCTTCCATCGATATCGATTTCTTAAAGGTTTCTCCTGCAATGAATTGGCTCGTTGCTACGAACGTTCTCTCTAATGACACTGAATTCAAAGGACTATCAATGACAGGAAGTTGTAACAAATGTTCATAGGTATACTGTGATTAACAGTGACAGTTACGTAGCCCTTAAAGCGTTGGCTCCGTCGATAATAAGGACATGAAAGCCGTTTCCAGAATTTTGAAACGATAATGCTGCCAGATGAAGAGAGCCTTTGTGCAGGTCACAGGAGTTTGACAGCGAGTTTCAAGGGTGAGGTCAGGAACATAACCGTTATTCAGTGCTACACTCCACTGGATGAGGATGACAAGGACAATTTATATAGCATCCTGAGCACAGCTACCACCAACTCAATGCCTAACAAAAATATGGTGATCGTGATGGGAGATTTTAAAAAGAAGGTACAAAATGTAATGAGACTTCAAGGTCTGAAAGACATTTTAAATGACAAAATAACAAAGGGTTTATCGTCTTTTGCTACATCAACCACCTGGTTATTGAAGACACATTGTTTAGCTACAAGAAGCGCCACAAGATTAAAGTCTCGACGATTCGGCAATATTGTTACATGGGACCAGATCGATCATTTTGCTAATGCATCTGCATCTGTTAATACCTGCCGATGCAACTTGCAAGGATATCAAAATATAATACCGACAGACTACGGGATCTCCGGGACCACCTTGCCACAAAAGCAGAAGCAAACATGTGACCACTGGAATCCTGTGAATAACATTTTTACGTCTAATGTTGGTAGAATCAGCGAAAAAGTCAAAGCCCATGATTGACACACCTGGAGATGGAGCGATTAACAGATTGGAGAGGCCTCAGCAGTAGACTGTCTTAATCTAGAAGTCCAATATCGTGTGAAGAGAAAAGAAGTTCAGCTTAGTCTAATACGAGACAAGCGTAACTACATCAACTCATTAGCCGTTAAGGCTTAAGAAACAGCAAAAAGGTAAAGAGCTCCGTTAATAGCACGTATTAGTAGGAACTCGCTGGGGGTCAAAGCTTTACTAAATTTAGTTTGGAATTTAGTAAAAGGATTAGACTGAAATCTTCTAGCTTCGGCTTGCCGCTTGCCAGATGTCATTGTTTAGGCAAGAGCGATTTAAACTCTATCTCAGGGGAGCCTCCCCTAGCATCAAATACTCCTATTCGCACCTATTTCCACAATAACGCTGAAGTAAATCGGTGCTAAGGGCTCTGGACAAAAACAAGGAAGTTGGTATTGACGTCATTTCCGTGGAAATCCTACAGCCGCTGGTTAGAAAAACATGGGAAACTGAAGCCTTCCTTGAAGATTGTAAGAGACAAATCACTGTTTGGCTGACCATAAGGGAAGCTTGACAGAATGTGATAACTGGAGAGATATATGGGTTCTTCGGGCTATGGCTAATTTAACAGCAAGGACAGTTCTGGATCGAGCGAAGAAACTTCTTGATTTAACATACGGCATCGAACATGCCGGATTTCCTGCACTGATCACATCATTTAGCAATGCGTCGAGGATAGAGTTCCGCTACGCATGTTGTTCATCGATTTTGAAAAGGCCTTCGGGAAATTGAATCAAATTGCAATATGGAATCTAAATCTCCTTGCTTTGGACTGCTGATGAATCGCAACCTTTCGGAGCATTCAGAGCAGAATGCCAGCAATAATGTTCTGAATATTGGCTTCCAAGGTCTGAATAGTTTGCGGTCTATCAACATACACCAAATAATTCACTTAACCCCACCAGTGGCGTGAATGGTTTCACGGCAGTTGATTAAATGTTGTTGAAGTATTTGCACTTATCGTTATTTAGATTGCTAGCATTGACAGCCTTCCCTAATCACCAGAGAGATGATTGCGGGATTCTTTTATGTAAACCGGTCTCGACCATTTGGAGATTTCGAGGTTTTCTTTCTCTCCGTCAACCCGAAGTGCAGCGTTTGCTGGTGGGAGCATCGGTTTCACCTGGATCTTGTGCTTCGGGAAAGCTATCACCAGAGCTGCCTCTTAGGTTAGATTTGATCGCTTCAACTGACTTCCGTCTGTCAGGGCTATAGCCTTTCCTGGTTGTAGCGCCCGGTTCATTCGGATGCCGTGTGCGGGTATAACCACCGCCGACATTGTTCATTTGATTTCCGTCAACTTGCACTGCGATATTTTTTGGTTGCAGTACCAGTTTTACAGATGGAGTGTCAGAAACTTTTTTCCTCTTGGCCCTGTTCGAGACGGAAATCAAGCTTTCAGTTTCGAGAGCTTGAACGGTTTCAATCGATGTTACTTCCACCGATCCTTGTCTCTTCTCTATCGCCGCTGAAGGGATGTGTCTTCCAGTTTTTACACCTGCCACAGGCGTACGCCATGAGCTTACTTAATTGGCTTAGTAGTAAGCCGCAGTAGTGTTAAGTTTGGAGAGCCCCGTAATCCCCAGTCGGCTCATTAGGAAATTGTCCCTGTACAGCTGGATAAAAGCATTTTTGTCAAGCACGTAAATTAATATTTACGATTCGATGTAAAATAAACGTCTCCATCCAACAAATACGACGGAAAATATCACGAGGCTATGAGTGGTTCTAATGATTGCAATATTGTGAATCATGAAAATATACGAACACGTACTATATACTGCGTATTTATTAACAAAATTAGCGATAGATACGTAGAGGAAGTAACTGGCAACGATAACGACGACGGCGGCGACATACAGTCTGGTGTACGTGCTAATTTATCAGTGCAGTGTATTGATTAGACGGAGCACGTTTTTCCTTATCTTTTTTGACCTTGGCACCTGTGACACTTGTATTTTGTTATCACAAATGCAAGAAGTTCATATGAATAGAAAACAATTTGTAGAAAATGATAAAACCCAAGGTTAAACGTTTTAGGAATTCCATACAGGATGTTCCTATAGCAAAGACTAAATAACAAAAAATAAATATCTGCTTTGCAAAACCTAAAATATCTGCAGGGCGTGTGAGGCTTGGATTCAAGCAAACCTAGGCACCATAACGTCCCATTGTGATTCCTGGAGATCCGAAAACCGAAAACAAACTACGCACTTCTCTTGAAAAACTCGCGGTTTCCCTGCAGACTTTAAAAATGTTATAGGTCCTACGGCCGGTTTCTTTAATTCCACCAAACCAAGTCTTCAGACATTCAGACAAGGCCGCTTAGCATAACCACAATCAACTGCGCAAGCACAGCAGGATGAACTTCATATACACACGCATATCACAGGCAAGTCACAATATAGACGTTTTAGCGGAGCAACTCAACGGCTTCGTTGAGGAAGCGATGAATTTATTTTATCATACTTAGACATATTCGGAGGTCAGGTCATATAAGTACGTTTCGACATCTAGCCAGATTGTCGTAATAGAGATGGTGGCGAAGGAGTTTCAGGTTAGCAGCGCTTAAAACCTCATAGTGGCCCACTAGCGCTATCCTCTGGAGGATCTTGTTTTCCTGGCCGTCTGGTTAACTGTGAAACAATAAATAGCCTCAGATATTGATGGAATTACTGTTGATGACAAAAACGGACCATAAGACATATACGCTCATTACAGAGCGGATATTACTGCGATCCACGAAGTGCGATGGGATGTGCCGGTCAAAAGAAGAATGGAAAACCGTGACATCAACTATGATGACTGCAATAGAGAGCAAAACCGGCACCTAATTGGATGCGAATTTGTCATTAGAGGCAGACGTAGGTAGGAAGTTTAGAGTTTTTGACATTCAAGCGAACGTTAGAATTCGCATCGAGGTTAAATTCGATAACATAGGCCTGATATGCGGTCACGATCCCACAGAGTAAAAGGACGACTTTGCCAAAAATTGCTTCTATAAGCCCTTCGACCAGACATGAGCAATGCAACTTAGTGAAGCAGAGGATTTTCAATAGCTCATTTGGAAAATATAGTCTGCACGAAAGCTTCACAGAAAATGCGTTTGCTCTAGGAGACTTCGCGGCTAGGATACGAGTTATAATGGTTTGCAAACCTTTTCCAAATCACCTGATCAAAAAGCCAGCAACCAGATCTCTAAAGTTCTGAATTTCCGAGCAATTCGAGGCGACAACATCGACTCAGAGAACGGATGAAAAAAAGGTGCACATGCAAATATCCCACAAAGTAGTGTGAGCAAAGGATACTGCTGGAGGCTTTTGTAATCGATTCTCCGAAAATCTTCAGACAAGGCCGGTGATGCCAGTTTTAAGAAGAAGGACAGTGGTAACCTTGTCATTAAGCCATTATAGACATTGCACATGAGTGCTCGTCTTCGTCCGATCATCACAACGAAACCCCTGGTTTGAGGAAGAATATCGGCAAGCACATGCAGTGAAACAAGAAGGATACATACTAAATGTAACAGTAGCGAAAGTTATAAAGGGTTTTCCAATAGGGACTTGACAACTTTGAATTTAATTTGTGAACTCACTCTTTCACTAATCATCAAACTGTCACTGTCAATTTATTCAGTAAACTCAACATTTTCATCATAGTAAAATACACGAACGAGCAACGTCGGCAAATTATAAAAATTTTCTGCCGAAATTCGGAGTCGGTGACTGCAACTTTAAAAGCGTTAACTTCAATTTTCGGTGGTAATTCTCGCCCTAGTAGACGGGCAATAACAAGTTTAGTGCAAAAATTTGAGTCTACATATTCGTTGTGTGATGTTGCCGTATCAGTGAGACAACGGCTTGGTCGAAGTGTCGAAAATATCGCTGCCGTTCAGGCGTCCATAGCAAAGGATCCAAATCAGTCAATTATACGGCATTCTCAAGAATTGGGCATCGCTCAGACCACATTATGGCGTATTTTGCGCAAGGATCTTGGTTTACACCCATACAAGATCAAGCTGACTCAAGAATTGAAGCCAATGGACCATTTGAAGCGACGTACGTTCTCTGATTGGGTTCTGGACGTCAGTGACGAAGCTCATTTTTGGCTCAATGGGTTCGTCAATAAGCAAAATATGCGTTATTGGTCGGGTAAAAATCCACATGTGCTTCATGAATCACCACTTCATCCGCAAAAAAATAACTATTTTTTCGTCGACGATAACGATCGTCACGTTACTGTGAATGGTCAGCGTTGTCACGCGATGATCACCGATTATTTTTGGCCCGAATTGGAAGATATGGACTTGGACGGGATGATGCCACAAGCCACACAGCACACGCTACAATCGATTTATTGAAGAGTAAGTATGGTGAGCGTGTTATCTCAAGACATGGGCCAGACGATTAGCCGCCTCGTTCATGCGATTTAACGCCGCTTGACTATTTTCTGTGAGGTTACGTTAAGTCATTCGTTTATGCCAACACACTGACGACGTTGGAAGAGTTCAGAGCCAACGTTGAACGCGAAATAGCGGCCGTTTCGGCCGAAATGTGTGGCCGAGTCTTTGGGTCCAACGAATCGACCGCTGCAAACGCGCCCGCGGTGGCCATATGAACAAAGTCGAGTTCCATTCATAAATGTTTTGATTGTACTTCAAGCCGATAATAAAATTTTTGAAATATTTCAGAGACGCCAGAGATAAGGGTGGGAACCTAATAGTAAAGTCACAGTCGGTGTTGAAAATTTGGAAGGATAAATTCTGCAGGCGGTTTAATGGTAAGCAGGATTCCTCTGACTGGCAGAATGAACTATTTAACTTGGACGAGATCGTAAATAACTTCATAAGCTCGACCAAGAGATGTCTGGATAGCGATATTGAAATTAATGACCCAGAAGGTTCCCAACTAACAGAAACAGGGAATTAGTTTGGTAAGGGAGCATACATACATCAAGGATCCTCAGTCTGGATCTTCTCAGGCCGCATATTTATAAAAATAGGATATAAAGAGTGATGCGAAGTCCTGGCATCCCTGCCAAACTTGTCCATTTATGTAGGATGACAGTGGAGAATGATGGCTGCTCCACAAAAGTCGCTAATGGCAAAATATTTCAAAGGCCTGTTCAACTGCTAGCACACATTGTGGGAAGGAATTAGAAAGTCGTCACTGGAGTGTTCGCGGGTATTGAGGCATAAGCGGCGAAATTGAGCCTACCTCTACATCTGCTGTAAACAGCAGTAAATTAGTAATTTGAAGTTTTTAATGACTTGTACTCAGGTTCCGCTGTAAATTCAAACAACTGAGGAGGTCAAGTGAAGAATCAGTCTTGCCCGTAGCCAACTTGGTGTGCGCAACTGGAGGTGCTTTAGGAAAGATTGCATTAAATTTGGAGAGCTATTGATTGAAGCTAAGATGCGTACCTATCGGCTAAAGTTAAATAAATCTATTTTCTCTAAATGTAAAAACAAATATTCTCCCAGAAATAAGAGCGACGGCTCCTTAGTCTATCATAGTTGATATAAGTGAATTTCGGTATCTTAAGCGCTGCCCGACTATTGATGCAGGCGTCGATATTCCTACCAGATACGATGCCATTTGCGATAGTTGTGTAGACCAAAGGTCAACCAGAAATTTCCGATGGAAGACACTACTTGTGTTCGAAAGTCGCATAGTTACTCTCAGATTAATATCTACGCAGAAGACGCCAGTAGCCGTTGTCGCCGTTTTTCTGGGTCCGTCCGTACAGAAAACAAATTTCTTTGGTCTTGTTATTGCACCTCTTTGCCATTTGCTCCTTTCAGGAATAAAATATCGCACGGTTACGTTGGAATCAACACCTCAAACTCAATTACTGCGAAATAGCTCAGGATTTCCTTACTTAGACGGTCACTCAAATCAAGGTGGACACCGAACCTTACCGGGACTGCAGGCGACTTAAACGTATTGTCTGTAGGTTATGGATCATGAACGCTATAAGAAATGTTATTTTAAAACCATTTACGTCATTGAACGAAGAAGAACAGTGAATACAATTGAGTTTCCATGGAGGAACGGAATACGTTACGAACTCCAGATACCAGACGACTGAAGAGTAAGATAGGGAGTCAGTCGCTTCTGAGTGACTCTGATTCGAATACACAATCTGAAGACACACACTAAGCATGTTGTCGGATGAGCTCCCTGTGCAATTCTATGGTTTAGTTGAAAATTCTGTCCGGTTTAAACCTCAACCCCGTTAATAACAAGCAAATAGCGATCCAGCACAGACCACATGCTCTTTGTCGTTAATGATAGTTCCATGAAGCGGTTGTTTGACCTTAAGGGTCACGTTAAATACCGGTTCGCGAAGCTAAGACTCATAGTAAAGAGCTTCAACAAATCACCAAGAATTTCCGAAAAACCAAACTTCAGTAACATTCAGAAGAGCCTGAAAATCGAAACTAGTAATCCCGTTACTGATGTCATTTGTAGAGCACATGAGCCCACTGCTGCTACCAAAAATACCTGCAGTCATTCAGAACCTATAGCTACTGGATCAAGGCCTAGAGGAACAGTTCCTGCAATCCCATCCCATAGACCAAAGGCCATAAACATAGCACGTCAGCAGACCGTAGGGCTGCTCTTTCGAAAGGGTTACGTACGTCGGATAGATGATAATAAACCTAACCGCAACAATCCGGAGTATGATCGCAAAAGATCGCTATGCCGAAGACGACGTAGACGACAGCGGTGCTAGCAGGTCTACTACCAAAATATGGTAGAATTTTACACCTAACAAGAGTGGCTACATCAAGATTCCAAACATGGCGGCAACTATGAAAATAAAATTAGAAAGCATAGGTGGTATACAGGACGAGCATGCTGAAAGATATCAAGAAATTGCGAATAATGTCATATGATGCGGCTTGTGTTGGAGCGGTCATGGTAACGGTTAACCGATGGCAAATGAAGCCCAGGGGAAATATAAATACCAAGGAATACTATACTATATTCAAATCGGTTAGCGATGCAGAAGGGACCCTGAGAAAGACAGATGAACGCTTAAAATCACACTCAACTCATGGAGAAGGCGGAGACATGGAAACCTGGACAATAACAGAACAGTAATCCACACGGGATACAAAGAAGCAGGGTGAAGACGTGGAACATTTCATATTTTATACTCGTGCTTCAGAAACAAAAAACATCACCTGGAAAACGAAATTAGGCGAAGTCCGGAAATTACAACTAGATATTAGTAAGGTTTCAGGAGGGCTGGAAACCAACCAGCAGGGCTGTTGTCGCAGTAAAGAAGAAGTAGCTCCATGAAAGCAGTGTAAGAATAGACTGCGAATTTTAAGAGAGCTATTGCCATAAGGGCCCATCGCAATGAAATTCTTTACGGCAGTTCTGGAAGGATATAGCTTTAGTAGTGGGAGTTCCACACTGTTGCTGAGTACTGGCTTAATCTTTTAAAGATTCCTGCTTAACAAGAAAAAAAAAACGAGCCCGATTGAAGTGGAAAGACGTTGCTGGACAAGAAGCATATGCCAAGGTCATCACACCATTTGGGGGATCATGAATGATGACATTGACATTATGGAAAGAAAGTAGAAAGCTGTCACTGAAGTTTTTACCTGCTAAGCTTAAGGATTTCCATTGATATCTTCCGAAGAAAAGATTACCAATTTAGATTTGACCATTTCCGGTCAATTATCTTCATAACATTTGTCTTGTGGTACCCTTAATTACGCTTAGAGGGCTTGATGTAGGTAATATCAAATTCTTATAGCTCCCATTCTCTTCTCGGTACTTTATTTCCTCCACAGTGTCCTGGACATACCCGTATTCTCACCCGGTTTTATCCGAATAACGCCTTGAGCATTGACCTCCTGACCATATTAGAACTGATGTAAGTGAATTTCGGTGACGCAGAGCCCATATTCCTACCCGATATCGATCGCATCCGCGTTAGCTCTGCCATCCTAAGAACAGCTAGAACCTCCGATGGAAGGCACTGCTTGTGTCACATAGTCACCCTTAGATAAGAAAACGACAGAATTTTAACAACAGGATCCCTACGTGTATCTTTGTCGTTAGTTCATATCGAAATCTTTTCAAAAACCGGGCGGGGGACTATTTTTTTCACTTAAAACCAAGGCAAGGGATGATTCATATCTCTTTCATCTCGTACAACTTAACGTTGTTAAGGGCTTGGGTTATTCCTGGATAATTTGTTCTCTAACTATGGACGTTTATATCATCCTTGTATTTCAAAAAGCCAAGTCTACTTGCGTAAATGCAGGTATGCCTTTGAGGGCTTAATCCGCCGCTAAATGTCGACTTTTCCCAACCCTGAGAAGGAATTGCACCGACTGTTTGAATCACTGAAATCGAAAACCAATAGCGCTTTCAAGGACATAGTTTATCGATGGCAAGAAGTTATCATTTTGCTCCACACACTTGATGGACACCAGTAAGTTACGAACGGAGGACAGTGTGGTTTTCGTGTCTAAAGCAAGGAGAGGCTTTCAAGCTTATCGCAATGATTTAAGGGCTACTAATCATCAGCAGCGCAATATTAATATCATAAGCCGGGTCAAGACCAACTAGTTCCTGATGAGTTATTGAGGATAAACGAGGAATTAGTATTAGTATCAAGATGTTAGATCTTGTTGAGATGGAAAGAACTGGATAGTCTGAGCAGACGAGAGAAATCTGTTTAAGCACTTAGGGCTGAAGTATATCCAGATTTGTAGCGAACAACAAAAGAAGTAGACTTTGGAAAAGCAGACTACCGCCGCAATCGACTAAGGTAAATTGAAATATTTCAATTGCAGTTGATAATTTTTCGAAATTCCCTCTGGTTTTATCGATAAGAATATCGACAGTCAGGTCCGAGTGGATTATTCTTGAAGAGCATATCTTGTTGGTGTTCGGTGTACCCAAATACCTAAATTTTCAGCGAACAGTAGTACGGTGATAAGTATAACTAGATTCACGAAAGCACGCGTCCAGAAAATGACTGCCTATCTCCATATGATCAAACTGAACAGGTTGTACAGTCAAGGATTACCGCGGACTATAAAAAACAGCTCAGTGAGAGACTTCCCGCTGTGAACTTACTCTTTACTAACTCCAATACACAGAGAATTCAGTTTCGCAACACCAACAAATAGCATTAGTAGTTGAAGAAGAAGCTGTGCTTCTAGAAATTTCTAGAGCCTTTTCTGATTAAGTTTCATGTTAAATCCCCTCCCTTCGTAAACTTGGAATGGTTTCGAATGTATGAACATTGCAATCAGAAGATAAAATCTTCCGGATGACGCGGGTTGTACTTGTTTCCAAAGAAAACACTTTCAGTCTGAAGAGATTGACCCACCCATATTTCACTGACTCTACTGACATTTAAGCTTTCACAAAATATGTCCAACTTAATCCATTCTAATCACAGACTCAGCTAATCTTAATACCTCAGCAAATATAGTCAAATTGGTTTGACATTTCCGTCGTCATAGCTTCAGGGGGAGGTATTCTCGCTTAAATCAAGGACTTGCATCTAATTACACACGAGCAAACCACAACTACCGTCCCATTCAGAGACACACTGGTAATGAGTGAGTTCAGCTGAAAAAAGAAGTAAATAACACCAAACCACCTGCAACAGCATGACATGCAATTGATCAATCACAGACAAGAGTCGAGATCGCTTAATCTCCTCACTTGTATGTGGAGAAGTGGCTCACTCAGACCGACAGTCTGTCTGACTAACCCTCTATCAAATAAGATCAATCGGGTAATTGATATTCGTGTTCGATATCTGGATACACTACCTCCATCTTCACCTCTACTACAACTTCAACGGATAACTCATTCCTTCAAGAGCTTTACAACTATAATACATATGAGGGGTGACCGCTTCGAATTGCTTGCTTTGTTGCAACTTCGAGTACGAGTCGTAGCTGAATTGTGCAATTATCGACAATTATGGAATATCGAGTCGATATTGTCTCTTTTGCCAGACCAGTCGAGGCGACGGCAGCAGCAGAGCAATATCGGAGGCAATAAGCCCGATTGGCCATTATCTGTGCAGCGATCGAAACAAATTGGTAATCAGCTTAAGTTCGACATCAGACTCGTCATCGTAAATTGATTGAACGTTCGATTGAATGAAAGGGAGTGGAACGCAAATCCATATTCGACAGACAAACAGATACCACCATCCTCTCCCGCTTCAAGACATACGATGATCGGTCTTTCGAACCATCTGAACTGACAGTTATGTACTGCTTCAAATGTCAAGGTGGCCGCGACAGCGCCTGTAAGTAAGATAGTCGCTATCAATATCAACATCAATACCTTGTCGGCTATGGAATGCTCGATGAGAGCACAAGTTCCGATCTTGTGACCTTGAAGTCTCGATTAGATTCTGATTCTGATTCTGATTCTGACACTTGAGAGGTAAGCTCTTGGAGCCTTTCAGTTCTAATTGTTTTGTCCTATCACAAAATCGAAATCCAAAAGTCGAATGGATGTCATGGGATTAATTTCTGGTTAATTGCTTCGGTTGGCTGGGTTGGATTTCAAAGTGAGATGAGATATAAAGCACTAAACACTGACCTTGACATTTAGATTGATGTGCGAAGCTTCTTGAACTCGTGCAAAATGGCCTTTACCCAGAATACGTCCTGTCATTGCATAGTTGCCGACTTTAACAAGCCTTTTGACACCTGAAACGGCAAAAGACAGATGAGTTAGTTGAGTAATGGGGAACTTTACTCACATTCACGATCTTGCATGCCTTCAAGAACTTAAAGAAACGAAATTAAATGAACAAAACAATGTTTGTGAAATTTTTGCCGTACAAAATATATGTCAGACAGTAGTGTCAGTTTGAAAAAAGTGGAATAAATGAGAGTGCCTTCTACATATTGTGTAGAAAAGTGATTGAAACCAGTGCTGATGATTTTGTTTTGTACAACATGGCTATCATCAAAGCAACAATGGATCACAAGTACGAGTATTATGATTCGAGCTCGGTTCTATTTTTTATCCTGCTCTTCACACGATGAGGCTAGTTGGATACGCCAGACGCGTTCAGGTCTTCGGCAACTTCGTTCTTCAAGAGATTAGTAGATTATAATGTCACTTTACGAAATTCAATTCATTCATCATCAACATGATCTAGCCGGCGCTGTTGCCGAATTTTTATGTGCCTAGCGATATCAATCTCGGCGTAAAGCCTATACAGCTCGTGATTTCATTTAATACAGCATGCGTCGCTACTACTATGCTCGCACTAAAAAGTTCCCAACATCTGTCTACAATAGGCCGGGAAGAATAAGTATTTCTTCGTCTTTGACGCGAATGTGACATCCGTAGACGCTCCTTAGCCAAAATAGGTCGTTTTCCGAGTCTCTGAAAAAAACATTAGGGCTGAAAACTGTGACATCTTCAATGGTGATTGCCTTAGAGAAGCATGTGGATAGAGATTTGTTGATAGAGGTGTACCTTGGCAATAAGACCTGAGCTTCTGAAATGCTTGCAAACGCACGATGACAGTTGGTTTGAGTATTTATCTCATATGGGAGCACAACATCGGGCTTTCAATGGTGGCCAAGCGTTTTATGAGGACAATAGCATCCACACTTAAGCCTCTGAATATGCAAATGAGAGAATATTCGCGCTATGGCTCTTTTCCTGCATCAGGACTGCGGCACAGGAGTACTATATGCGGATCAAACGCATCATACGTGTCTCTTGTTAGTATGAGCTATTAGGTGCAAACTTCCATTAGGGCTAGCTCGACGTATTCGGACCCCAAGTCTAAATGGCGCTTCATGGTTTTGTCGGCATCTTGTGGAGATGCGGGCGCAAAAAAGGTGAAAGCTGAAAGCCAACGGCGGCTCTCATAACTGCAGTAGGGAGTTGCGTATGAAGGTAACCTGCTCACCGTAGAAAAAAAATAATTCTGAGGCAATCAACAGCCTCGTATACAGACTGATATGTTGCTGACGACCTCAGCAATCGTTTGAAAGTCAATTAATTTCGGCATGAAATGTGACGAGTCTTAATGGACCACGTGCTGCCGTACAATCTCGCAGAGTCTCTAGACTGCTATAAAGTACGAGTACTATGGGATGGACCGGGTAAAGTAAGGAGTGACGCTTATTTGGATGTGGATTTGTTATTCGGGGGAGACTTAGTCAAATAAAGTCTTAAGCTTTCGGCAACGCCCTATACCATTCCTTATGAATGCCAAATTTGGAAGTATAAGCCTGATTTGGGTGTATGCCCCTAGAGGCAATAATGCTGATAGCTTCAAGAGACGAGTTTTATGACCTCCTAGATCGAACATATGCTCAGTGCTTCAACTACCATATGACACCAAAATTGTGTCAAGCTATCTTAACGCAAGGCTGTGTAAGGGAGCAGTGAACGGGTTATTGCACACAGCCTCCATGAGACCACGACTGACAATGGATTCTGGTTTTCTGATTTTAGTATCCAGCACGCAATTCCAACATCCTAACATCCATCAAAGGCCTTGTCTATCGCCTGTTCAATCAACCGTCAAACAGATTGATCACGATGCAATCGATGCCAGGCACTCCTCCACCCAGATCACCGAACTTTCTGAGGAGCTAACATCCACTCGGATCATGAACTTGTCGCAGCCAGTGTACGAATGCGTATATAACGGACACAACGGTATCATGTAGGACCACCAAAGTTCAACCTTTAAAAGTTGCAATCGCAAGGACCGATGAATGTAGGCAGATACATGCACCCAAAAAAGGAACTTATAAGGCTGCACTGCATCGAAGGATGAGAATTGCTCTTGAGCTGATTGAGCGGAAAAGAAAAGAGGAGCACAGACTTCTTGGAAAGAAAATCAAAGAGCGAGATAAGCGCTCGATCAAGGAAATATTACTGGAGGAATGACGCTCGAGCGTTTTATCAGAGAATCTGTTCTATTCTAGGACTACCGAGCCAGAATTGAAGCAAAAATTAACATGGACCACTAAACATCGCCCGTAGATCTTTTGTGACGTATCATGTGAGCTGCTGAAATCATTCATGAACAAGCTATGTTAACTGATCCATGTCAGTGTGGTTTCAAGTCGTTGAAGTCCACCATCGATCAAATTTTCACACTACTGTAGATCTTCTCCAGGAATTTCAGATCGATATTCGCCTACCATTTGTCGACTTCAGAGTCGCATATGATAGCGTGCATAGGGACGATCTAAACAACACTTTCTGTAGTTTTAACATACCTGCAAACGCGTCAGGTTGTGGAGTAAGGCTATGGAGAATTCACGTTGTTCTATCAAAGTTGGTAATGAATTAACCGAGATGTTGAATGTCAAGAAAGGTTCTAGATTAAACTTTTTTAACATCATTTAGAAATAATCGTGTATAACCCTCTGCCCAGCAAAAGAGGCAGCATCTTCTTTAACCCCCCACAATTACTTCCATACGCGGATGACATTGTTCTGATTGGATGAACACAGTTAGCCTAATTTAAGAGGCTGAAATAGATGGCCCCAAAAGAAAGTGCATGTTATCATTAGAAAAGGACGCACAACTATCGATGGCTTGGCGGAAACTCATCATTGGTGGTTATAACTTCGAAATAGTTAAGTACTTCGTATACCTTGGTTCCATGGTTACAACCAGCAACTACATCAGCGCCACAGATCTCACCACTGTTTAACGTATGTACCTGATATGAAAGCTCAAACATACGGTACATCTTCATAAGAGAGATGAAGACAATGCGTTGATCAGCGCACTTCGGATAGTACAAGTACCAGCACCAGATTCGAAGTCGTGTGTAAGGCCTTTTGGTGAAGGGTCGAGGCCTATTTATTACCTCAGCTATTCTATGAGTCATGGCATCCAGTTGCAGTGCAACTGTACATCGAGCAAATCAATCAGTTCCATAGCCTCAAATAGTTGAACACAAGCCGATTCTGGATATAACCTACAGCCACCACGATACTCCCACAAGGGGGCCAACTTCTAGGTCCCAGGCGTCCCTGACCTCCCGTGGTATCAGAATATAGCTTCCAGTCGACCTTCGCGACTAATTAGGTACCTTACAGCCCAGGATTGGCGGCCTTTAGTCCAACCTTGAAACCAGCTAGCTACCTATGCGGTCTACGACGGAAAATCTGAGGTAAGAAATCCCAGACTGAGGTTGAAATTCAGTAGCCTAGCCGCTCATGGTCATCAATGAAGAAAGTAATAAGTAACCCTGCTATTATCGCTCATGTCCCATCTATGATACATTACCATCTAGACATTCGGAAAGCAGGAGTTTACATTCCCCACGGGATAAATCTTCCACCTCCAACATTTGTCAGCGGGAGTCCCTTGCTAATCTTGTGGGCGATACTTCGACGTATCACCTCAAGTCAAGGGGTAGTGTCTCCAACAGCACCTGCATTACATCCAAAGATACGGCAGTACACAGTAGGAACGGCACGTCTGGTCAGTCCCCAATCAGTCTGTGGAATGCAGCAGTCGTTAGCTGAATGAGGTGAGGTAGGAAATTCATCCGCTCAACTATCGTTATGCCAAGATACTCGACCTTAGCCACATATCAAAAGTTCGCACCACTCAGGCGTATTGACGGAGCCCTACGGATTGCATTCAATTTGTCATGAAGCAACATTGTCACAGTCTTCTCCTGAGATACACTGACACCAATGTTTTCGCCCCATAGGGCGATAATTCCCAGAACTCTTGTTCCTATTCTTTCAAGTTCAGCATCAGACTGAAGGAGAGGCAGATCATCCGCGTAAGCGCAACATCTGCAGCGGTCTGATATTTGCATATAATGGCGATGCTCCTTATAAATCGACCCTGGAGGGCATCGCCGCTTTACGTTAACACTAACCCATGTGAAAATTCTACAAAAGCGTGTGTACCAGGGAGATACCATTCACATAAGCCTATTTCCCGGCAGTCCAGCAACAGCGTAACAGTTAGACATAGAATTACTCTTGCCAATTGCTCTTTTTTGGGCTCGGGAGACAAAAGAGTTACAGAGCCCCGTAAGTCGTAAAACCAAGAAAATGAGTGTGATTTTCGGTCCAATTTGTATTCAAGGATAATTGAGAAGGAAATCCAGCCATGAACTGAGAGGGCTGTACTGCGACATCAGTCTAGGAAAGCATCTACGGATCCAACTTTTGAAGGCAAGCGGACACCATAATTCCGGCGCAAAGAGTCTTCGATTCGTATCAGAGGACGACCGCATTTAAGACGGTGCAATTGGAAGGTAACATCAGCCAACTTGAAGCGCCGTACTGGTGGCAGCTGACGTTCTAGTTGGAAAGGCTTGATGGTTGAATCCCAGGTTCACCCCAGACTGTAGCGCCACCTAAGTAAGTAAGTAAGAACGTATTTGCAGACGAGCAAGTCAGAGGACTATTCCATTAGTGTACGCCTACGTTTGCTACGTAAGCCTTACCTTGCGGCACAACACACAATGATGACAGAACTATCAGTTCACTCAAGGATTTAGTCGAATTGAAAAATGGATTTCCTTATGACCATTACTGTCTCTTATCAGTAGTCGACATTGGTCAAGAGCCCGGAGGACCATCAATCCCCAACTACTAACGCATATTGGGAAATCAGAAAAGCCTAAGTACCTTGGCTACGATGGCATATTACATATGCTGCATAAAGGCATATACCAACTGCTGGCAACCCTAAAGGGAATCTTACCTGCTGGCCTGACTTTGGTTGACTGCACAAGACTATCAAGATGCAACCTGCTTTCTGACGCGGATGGCCTGAATTGAAGGCGTACTCGGCGAGAAGAAGTACACGCCGGGCATTCCAATCGATATATAACGGCGTAGAATAGTTTTTTGGATTAAAACAATTTTGGTGAGCAGAACTCCGATTGCGGATGTTGACTGCGTTCAGTAAGTGACGACGGAGGTCGACTTGCTGATTAACGCTCTCAATAGTTCTTATGTCTCCCTTCAGACACATGAAGATGATGTAGTTGAACTGTCTCAATCCCAGCTAGCAACTGTGTGCTCTAAAACGCCAACGGAATCTAGGATTGCTCCACTAAAAACAGGAGATTGTTCTCTATACGAGAAGTAGGAGACTGAATGATGAGGCTCAGTTCTAGGTAGTTCCAAAGGCATTACTATCAATTTTTCCAACGAAGTTTAGTATTTGGGTGTCATCCCGGCTATCAGATCTCTTTGGACTAAATATGTCACATCGAAAACCTCAAACGCGCTGTAAATAGGCTTTCGGAAGGGCACGTTTCTTGTCACCAAGGAGGGTGATTTGGATAGACAATAATAATTATATTCCTCACGTGCGTCGGTCGGTTACCTCGTGGGATAAGGTTTAAAAGAATACGTAACAGCGGCTTTTAACAGGCTTCAAAGAAGAGTTTGCCTCAGTTGTACGTGGGCACGGGGTACTTATGCATCTTTCACCATTTGATATTCATACTGCACTCTCAAAGCCATCTTCTGTTGAAAACGAAGTTGTCTTTGGTGCAACTCGCATTGGGATTTTGATGATCTTGCGCACCAACTGGACTTTGATCCCGGTCTTATGTATACGCTGTCTTATATGATCACACGGTTGAAGAGAAAGTACAAGGTTGAGTCTGAGCCTGGCAAGGAATGAGATCAGCTCGGTAGGGACGGCCAGAAAAACCGATCTAGGTTTTAGTGGCATTAATGCCTTTTTGAAGGACAACAACGTTAGATTTCACTCCTCATTAGGAAAACAACTTAGCTGCGTTTAATGCCTTTTTTAATTCTTTCACCACTTCCAATGCAAGGTTTCTCTAAGTGCAATTCGAAGGCTTAATAATTCACTGAGCCTTGTTTGGGTCCCAGATCACAATGGTGATATGTTGGAAATGAGATCGCCGGTGAATTCATAGGACAGGTGTTGTGACAACAACAATTTAATGACTCAAGTTGCAACCGCACAATACGTAAAGTGTCGAATAGACAAAAAGTACGTTTACCTGTCGCGCTCGAGTGTCAATTGTATATTGATTCTTTTTTGTTAAATAAGCAAATTTTCTGTATAAATTGAAGCTATTCAATAAATAAAATCGCTTTTTGTTATTAAGAGCCAACGAAGTAGTTTCACTTGAAAGATTTCCCCCCACCAGCGGTAAGGAATCTCTTGAATTGAAAATTACGGAGAAAACATTGGTCCTTCGAGCCGGATGACGTTTGTTGCCAACAGGGTATCAGAGATACAACATGCAATCAAACCCGAACTATGGAAACATGTGCAATCATCAGAAAATCAAGCTGACTGTGCTTCTAGAGGTTGCTTACCTGAATTTATGGTGAACAATCAACTATGGTGGAAGGGTCCAAAATGGCTAGAAGGAAATTCTGATAATTGGCCATCACAAAACCAATATGCATCGGGCGACGTTCCCGAAACAAGAAAGGTTATGACAGTAAGGATACAAATCACTGATGATATAACTGAAAGATATTCTTGTTACAACAAGTTAATAAGAGTAGCGGCCTATTGCAGAAGATTTATTGCCAGTTGCAAAGATCACAAGCCAAAGCAAACTAGAGTGCAGCAGTATAAAAAAGTAAAGGACTCTCAAACTAGAATTAAATGTGCTATTAAGGAAATAACCACTTTGTCAGCTAAGGAACTCAAAGATGCTCGCAACGCGATCATACGAGCTATACAACAAAGAGTTTTTCCCGAAGAGCTAAGGTGCATTAAGACAAGAAAGCAGTTGGATAAACGAAGTAAAATACTATCATTGAGCCCCCAATTAAATGATGACGACATTTTGGTAGTTGGTGGTCGTTTGCAAAATTCAGAATTATCGAATTCACAAAAACACCCATATATTTTACCGCATGGTGAAAAACTTACAAAATTGCTCATTGAAGACGCACATGCAAGCACACTACATGGTGGTGTTCGACTTACACTTGCAAAACTGAGACAACAGTATTGGATAACACAAGCAAAAAGAGCAATCCGAGAAGTTATACACAAGTGCATAAGATGTTATCGTTTCATTGCACAACCAAACTCTCAACAAATGGGTGTGTTACCAGCTGCTAGAATAACCCCAGCAAGACCTTTCACGCACACAGGAATTGACTATGCAGGACCCATTCAAATACTTATCAACAAAGGAAGAGGCAACCGATCATCAAAAGGCTACATTGCCATTTTCGTTTGCTTTACAACTAAAGCAGTACACATTGAGCTGGTTAGTGATCTTACTTCAGCAGCATTTTTAGCAGCAGTAAGACGATTTACTTCGAGGAGGGGAATATGTTCGCATTTTTACAGTGACAATGGCACAACGTTTGTGGGAGCCAGTAAAGAAATTCAACAGCAACTACGAGCTTCAATCAAACAATCTGAAAGGGATACATCGGTCATACTCGCAATGTATGGAACCCAATGGCACTTTATACCACCAGCGTCACCTCACTTTGGTGGATTGTGGGAAGCAAGTGTAAAATCAACCAAATATCACCTTAAGCGAGTGATTGGAGACAGAACATTGACATTTGAAGAATTGACAACTGTGCTAACTCAAATAGAAGCGTGCCTTAACTCCCGACCATTAACGGCAATCGAAAACGATATAAGTGATCTGACCGTTCTTACTCCTGGCCACTTTCTCATAGGAAGCGTTATTAATGCAACACCCGAACCAATTATCGATGAGACTAAAACATACCGCTCCCGTTGGCAGCTGCTACAAAAAATTACCCAAGACTTCTGGAAAACTTGGTCTTCTGAATATTTGTCTCAGCTTCAACAGCGAACGAAATGGAAACAGAAGGAAGAGAACTTCAAGGTTGGTGACATTGTTCTCATCAAGAAGACCTGGGTAATGGGTAGAATTTCTGAAGTTCACCCTGGTAAGGATAATGAGGTTCGAGCGGCAACAGTGTTTAGCAGCAATAAACACATCAAACGGCCCATAGCAAAATTGTGTCGTTTACCTATAGAGTCAGGACAACCTGATTCAACAATCAAACATATTCGAGAAAACAAAGGAAAACCACAAGTGTTAACAACTATTAAAAACTCATCGAATAAGAAACCTAGCTCACTGTTTTGGATTTTTATACTGTTAGGAATCATGAACTCAGTCAAAGCTACTCCAACTGATCAACAACATAAGGTCGAATTCACTCCATTTGAAAACCAGCCAGGAATATACTTTGAGGATGTAGGACGAGCGAGTCTTATTTCGAGCTCTTGGAAAACCATCGTATTTTTCAACATGACATCATATTGGTTGGAGTTCGAAACTAAGGAAAGTGTTAATCAAATGGAAACAATGTGCTCATCCACAGACATAGCTGAAGTCAAGTCAATAATGTGCGAAGGGATACTAAGCCAATTTAAGCGCCAGATTCAGCAAATTGAACTAAACAACGATATTTTATTGCATGCGAATGATGACTCTATGCGAAGACAACGGCGCTCTCCATTTGACTTTGTAGGAACGATTACGAACGAGTTATTTGGAATACTTGATCAACGGTTCGCCAAACAGTATGAAGAAACAATTGAACCTATTCAAGGAAACCAAACAACCGTAATTGACTCTACCATAAATATATTCAAAAGGGAACAGTTGGACACAAGTCAACAGATTCAATCGCTGAATGAAGTGGTAGCCAAAATTAAGGATAATGTAGACAAATACAACAATTTGAAGCTACGAGTATCAACGCTATTCTGATAATGTTTAACTATCAGTCAACACAGAATATTTTACTAGACATTATTTTGTCAACACAAACGGGAAAGGTACATCCACTAATTCTGACAGTTCAACAGTTTAAAAATGAATTGACAAGGATACACGAAAACATACCGCGTTCATTAATGATACCAGGAGAGAGGCAGCATGAATCCATCCTTCAACTTTACAAAAGCTTGAGTTCAAGAGGAAGGTTGACTGACAGAAATATAATAATAGAAATAACACTCCCACTTCTTTTTAATGAGGAATTTAAGATATATAAAGTGTTACCAGTTCCTACTTTCCATAGTGGGAATTTCACTTGCATTGTGGCAACTTCAGACTACTTGCTTGTGAATCTAAAGGGAAACCATTTTTACCCACTTGATAGATCTGAATTCTCCCTTTGCAAGGAGAGACACCTCGATAATTACTGGTGTAGACTTCAACACCCAATATATACATCAGGAGCTTCGGTCAGCTCTTGTGAAATGAGCCTAATTCACCACAACACTGAGCTTTTGGACTCATGCCTGACGAACAACATTCCGATTAAAACATATTGGATTGAAATGCATCATCCGAATTCTTGGATATATAGTGTTCCGGGTACAACTACATTCAACATTGACTGTGATTTCAATCCGTCACACACTACCTTAAAGGGTAGTGGGATATTGAAATTGCCGGCAGATTGCATGATCCATGATCAAATGATGACAATCATTGGTAGACAAACAATGATCAAAAAAATAACATCTTCTTTTCTACCATCTTTCAATCTTTCTAAAAAGTTAACTACGTTTAACTATAAAAGAGAGCAAAGTCCCATTGTATTGAAAACTGATATGTCGTTAGAGATCTCAAAATTAGAACATTCGATCGAGCTACAACGAAGTCAAGAACATATTCTGAAGGAAATAAAAACCCATAGGGTACATCAATATTCTCTTCTGGGGTCAACGGTATTTCTGGTAGTAGCTGTTACAATTGGCGTCATTTTACTGAGAAGGAAGACAAATCAATCAATAATCATTCAACAGTCTAAAGATGAGAAGCGGATTGAAGGTGGAGGAACTTTTTCAGACACCGATTTTTGTGTTTCGTCAGTTTGAGAGAGGCCCCAGCATGTTGTGACAACAACAATTTAATGACTCAAGTTGCAACCGCACAATACGTAAAATGTCGAATAGACAAAAAGTACGTTTACCTGTCGCGCTCGAGTGTCAATTGTATATTGATTCTTTTTTGTTACATAAGCAAATTTTCTGTACAAATTTCTTTTTGTTAAAGTAAGCAAAATTTCGGTATAAATTGAAGCTATTCAATAAATAAAATCGCTTTTTGTTATTAAGAGCCAATGAAGTAGTTTCACTTAAAAGATTTCCCCCCACCAGCGGTAAGGAATCTCTTGAATTGAAAATTACGGAGAAAACATTCTTTCATCGCAAATCAGTTGAACCGAACGACTCGGTTTAAGAAAGTGACAACATGGTGAACGGACGTATTCCATCCGTGTTTTCGAAGACCTATGTGACCCAACGTCGCCCTTATGAAAAGGCACGTTTGGATCAAGAATTGAAGATCATCGGCGAGTATGGTCTTCGTAACAAGCGTGAGGTCTGGAGGGTAAAGTATGCCCTTGCTAAGATCCGTAAGGCTGCCCGTGAACTTCTCACATTAGATGAGAAGGTCGAGAAGAGATTGTTCCAAGGTAACGCTCTACTCCGTCGTCTGGTGCGTATTGGTGTGTTGGATGAGTCCCGCATGAAGCTCGATTACGTGTTGGGTTTGAAAATCGAGGATTTCTTGGAGCGTCGTCTCACGGAGGAGAGTTTCTCAAGTTTCGTATAGTTTCTCAAGTCCGTTAGGACTGCTTCCGTTCTCGGTTAGGGCTGAAGTTAGCGACTGATGTCGTTACTGGGCATTACGCTTCTGCTAAGCACATAAGAGTGCAAATAAATTACACAATATCCTACGACGTTTGCTATGAGCTTTATGATGACACCGCAGAGCATTACTCGTACCTCTGTGAGTGTCCGGCCAACGGATATCTCATCATGGCGCAGGTACGTATTCGACCCTTATGCGGCTGGTGCTTGTACAGTACTGTAGGTAATTCATCATTGAAGCTTTTACTCGTGTTTCAACGAAAGACTGAGATATTTCATTAAAAGGAGCACACAACGACTATCGTTGACTAGTTTTTTGTCTGAGTGCTCTATTCCCACAGAAAAAGGACTAAGAGTAGACGAAAACTAATCTGCAACTTTTCGAGGATTTTAAGAAATAGACTAAAATTAAAGTCGATAGTATCCTCGTCATCAAATGGTGGAACTCTACGAGTATATACATCTAATCCAAGCAGATTCTCATGGCCATGAAGTCTTCAAATTCGGTGGGAAGCAAAGAACTGCATTGAGTATGATCGTGTCGATTCGATCATTGTATTTTTTAAGTTCATGAGCAAACGATTATTCTTTGCTGCTCAACGAAAGTGATTGCTTCAAACCAAATCTGAGTCATGGATCGGGTATACATAAACACAAAGTACCCGTTGCAGCTCTCTGGTGGGAAGACGTTGAGATTCTGTGACAACAGAAGACCCTTACTCTAGCCTAACTGAGCCTGTTCGATACTGCCGAAGTAATCTAACCTAATCTTTGTCTCTAGCTAACGTCTGAACCCGTTTAACTCGTATATGTATAACATATATGGGGTCACAGATGATGCAAGCAACGTTGGCTTGCAAATAATCTTGTTGAAGTAAAGTTCAGACGAAATCGCAACATATATGAGCCATTACGTCGTCCTTAATGACGTTTTTTGGTTCAATATTTTCCCAACAATATACCATCGACAATTTAAATTAAAGTCAATACTTTAAAGGACATGGAGGGCTGGTATCCTTATGGGAACCATAATCCGGTGACAAACGGATATCCTGGATGAATGAAAGATTCTCTTTAAGAGCAAGTGAAGTGAGTAATTTAAATTACGTGAATCAATGAAGGGAAGTGCCCCTTGAAAAGTGCCAGACCGTTAACCGATTATCGTTTGTGCTTTAGTTGGGCAAAAAAAGCTTATCCTCTTTGGCACGTACAGAACTTTGTCCCTAGACAGCCTTGTGTTAGTAATCGTAGGGTACATATGTATCTCTGAATATTCTTGGAGTCCTTTAATCACAACAGTACACATACATATGCTATGTCTGTGAATACTTCCAGTCTGTGTAATTAGGTTTTGAACGATTAATGCCAAAGGGGGCATTGGACTTTTGTTTCTCAATTTCGTATTCGAAATTTTACCCTTACACAGTTCAAGTTTGTTGTGGGTCTGCCTGGCCTTTTTTCGGACAGGACCTTGCTACTCAATTATCCTTTAAACCTAAAAAACAAAAACAGCGATTGGCAAAAAGCAATTTAACTTTTGTTTCTAGGCTCTGCCAGTGGAATTTTTGCCGTCGCTGCATATAAGAAGTCGCACGGATTTAAATTAAATTGTCCTAGGGTTATAAGGTTATTAGTGCCATCGTCACGGTTTGTTGTTGATAGAGTGATGAAGATGCAAATAAACAGAATACCAGACTTGTATCTCGCCATTTGGCTGCTTTTTAACGCTGTACCACGACAATAAATAGTACGTGCAATACCAGGGTCCTGGGATGAATAGCCTAATGTTAATGCGGCCTTGAAACGAAGGGTAAAACCCGAGACAGCCTCTAAGTGATTAGGGTGCACAATATTCACATCGGGTGTACTAGGTACGAGTATATTATTTGACATCGAAAGAAAAATTGTATTTTGGTCGTTGTATACGCAGGTCAACGACATCCAATTACAACTTTTCATTCGGCTTTCGCAATTTAAAGGATGTGTACAGGATACATGTACAGTCAAAAAGATACAAAAAGAAACTTCCTTGTCAACCAAAGAAATAGTTCGTATTTTGGTTCTAAGTGCTCATTCAATAAATTCTTTGTCAAAAGCTTTAAGAGACTTCTCTGTAGGATTCCTTCTTTACCATCATCATCATCATTATCATTGTCGTCCTTGTTGTTGTTAGAGGCATGCGGCAGAGAAGAGAACTTATGAGCCAACTGGAATCCGTGGGAAATTTTCTAAAACTTTTCCTTTCTATTACTTTGCGTTTCGTCCCTCTAAGCCCTTTCAGGACACACCGACAATTTTCTTATATTGTCGTAATCGCCAGGTCAATGCCTGTCTGGGCGAGAATGTTGTTCTCGAAATTGCTGCTCTGGAGTAGCTCTTCCTGAGAAAGTGAGGAAAGTGGATACTTGCCTTATATTACTGTTACTTCACCACCCACAACCAAACACAATTCACACGGTCCTCTGGAGGTCTTGAGAGCACTCCTACTCTCACTTCGATTTTCACTGTCATGGCTTGGTTGTTTATTTGCCATGTTGTGTGTGTAAGAACATGAAATAGATGAATGGGAAGGAGCACCAAGAGTCCTGGTGTTTTGTGCCATGCCGTTTCCTATCATCTTCGGTTCGATTCATGTTCACCCTTCTCCGCTTCTGGACGAGGAATAACAAGGAGCAATGTTCCTGATACAGGTGCTGCTTTAGAAGTCCTCGAACTCGGCGAGTAGATATTACAATCATTATATTGTGAGTAGTAAAGGGCTTTCAATATTTTGTCTGCTCCAAGGACGATAGATTGGTTCGGTGAGGACACCAACGACGATGAAGATGACGATAATGATGATGATGATGATGATGGCGACGATGGTGTATGTATGTGTAAAGGATGAGGACCAGGGCAAGGACCAGAATGTTGGTAGACCAGTCGGTGACAGTTGCAAAGTGGGAAGCATGTCAATTCAATGCAAACGCTGACATTTCTCGATTTTTGGTTTGGGAGTTCAGATTGATCGGAAATGTCGCTGTGTCGTCACTGTGTTGTCTGTGATGGTTCTGTGGCTACTCCGTACATCGTTGTACTCCGTGTACCTAGCTAGAGGAAGGAATACGAGTACCATCCTCTAACATGAATTATCACTTGGAATTAAGTGAATTATGGGTTTTGGTAGTTTTGTCGAACACAGAAGATATGGATTACCTTGTGGGCGGGTGGTCGTTTGGATGTGCCCGTATACTTGATGGACGGGAATTCGAAACAAATGAGTTCACTTGATGGCAATGGTGTTGTTGGTGATGCTCTGGTTGTACTCGATGGTGAATCTGTGGTCTCAGATAAATAAATGCAAATTCGATCGTTAATTCTCGCATTTGTTTCGGGTTATCTGATTTGCATGATGCAAAGTGAGTGGGTTATTTTTAATTTAACTGATATGATGAGAAAGGTTATGGGGTTAACGATTTTTCAGCTCTGGATGTATCTGGTTTTCGATACGAAATCTGCAGTTTTAACGATTATTGCTGTGGTCTTTTGGTGAAGGAATACTTTCAGATGCCTGACATATGACGATGATAGAAATCACGTGATCTACGTGATTTGCATTATTCATAAACTGCCTCCATGATGCGCTCGATAGATTTAGGCGAGACGGTTAGGTCAGGTTAGGTAAGAGTGGCTGTTAGAAATACCAACCCACTTAGGCCTATTGGTCCATTGTGATGCCACGTGGATCTATGATCCTCTTACTAATGGAAACAGTTTGAACTTATGATAAAGTGTAGGAGACTGTTAACGTCTATATTTTCTAGATCGTTTAGGTTGTTGTCTGGGAGAGAGCTGGACATGTACAGAGTAAGTGGAGGATTGTCTCCTCCTTTTCCTTGTCCATGCAGCTTCTACAGAAATCGTTTGCGCGCTTGCCTATGAGGCAGTGTCCAGTGATGACACCTATTATGGCGCTGAGATGTTTCCTATTTAGAAGGAGCAGACTCTTAGAGCGATTCAGATGCAGCTTCGGTCAGATATCTTTGGTCGCTAGACATGTTTGCCCAGCAGTTCACCTAAGGTCTGTTCTTTTATTGGCATCCAGCTTTAATGCTAGTTTGCACGTGGATATTTTTATACCTATACTACTCTTTTCCGGTAGAATAGGTAGAGTGGTTCTAATTTTGGCGAGTTCATCGGCTTTGCAGTTCCCTGGAATGTCTCTACCCGGCACCCAACAAAGGTGAATGTTGAACTGATCTGCCATCTCCATGAGAGATGATCGGCATTCAAGGGCGGTTTTAGAATATAATGAGACCGAGTCCAGGGACTTGATGGCGGCCTGACTATCCGAAAATATGCGGATGTCCTTTGCAGATATCACGTTTTTCTTCAGCCAGGACAGAGCTTCTTTAGTCGCCAAAATTTCCGCCTGGAACACGCTACAGTGATTTGGAAGGCGGAAAGAGAGGCTTAGATTTAGCTTATCTGAGAAAACACCGCCACCAACTCCGCTATCGGTTTTAGATCCATCTGTGTAGAGATGAATTGACTTGTCCTCCATGAAAGCATCCCCTTCCCAGAATGATCTAGAGGGGAAGCTTACATGGATGTTTTTGTCAAACCAAAGTTCAGGTATGATGTAATCGATGTTCTCTGTGAGGATTCCTAAGATGTTAAGAACGTTGGCGTGGCCAAATGAATTATTTGTCCACTGTTTAGAAGCTTTAAGGCTGCAGTCGCAGCTACTTGCCTGCTGAAAAAATCGATGAGTATCATATTTTGCTGTATCAGAAAGTACTAAACTGGTACCGTTTATAGTTGGAATTTTATATTTCCTGGAAAAGAGGACAAGATCAGTTTTGTGGGAGTTTATTCCCAATCCACAGCGATCTGCCCAGCGGGTTAATCTATTGAGATTTACTTGAAGGAGTTCTTTAATTTTATTGAGATGCTTTCCTGAGATGGCTATGGCAACATCATCTGCATAGACAATCACCCTGCTACCACCCGCTTCCATGTATATCTGTAGTTCGTTAACTACTAAGTTCCAGAGAAGGGGAGAGAGGACACCGCCGTGCGGCGTACCTCTGCTGACATATCTTTCAGCAGAAGTCTCACCCAGTTTGGAGTTGATTATCCTGCTTTTTAGCATTAGACCGATCAACTCCCCAAGTGAGTCGTCTACCTGCAGAGTTGACAGCGTAGTCGTGATTGCGGATGTGTTGACGTTGTTAAAGGCGCCCTCTATGCCTAGGAAAGCAACCATTGTTGAAGTTAATTATTTAATAGTTACCATAATCCGAATTGTATATTACTGGCAACACCCAGCACAATACTCTTAAAACTCTTATATACTTTTCTGTTAAAGAAATCACTAAACATATAACTCGGTACAGTTCTTTTGAATTCTTTACTGTATAATAAATTTTGTTGCTTGTAAAAACCTCAGAAGGTGTTTTCAATTTTTTTTGTCCTTACAAAGGTTATGGGCCCAGATCCGCGCAAAGTGTTAACAGTGTTGTAAAGTACAGACATTAAACATTTTTATCCAAAATGAGCTCGCCGTTTTATCAAATTGATAAGCTAAATGAGGAGAACTACGATGGATGGAGCGTGCAGATGAAAGCTGTTTTAGTTCATAGTGATCTGTGGGCTTACGTTTCAGGCGCTAATGTTAAATCCACTCCAACTGCAACAAACGAATCTTCAGTGGCGGCATGGATAGGTAAGGATGAAAAGGCGTTGTCGACAATTTTACTTGGTGTAAAATCTTCGCAACTTATTCATATTAAAAAATCGACATCGTCGAAAGAAGCGTGGAGTAAGTTAAAAGAAATCCATCAACCGAGAGGCCCAGCCCGTAAGGTGGCTTTGTTTAAACAGCTATTGTCTCTGAAAATGGCTGAAGCTGAAACTATGTGTAGTCACTTGAATAAATTCTCTGAAATATCTGAAAAATTGATGGAAATTAACATTAAGATGGAAGATGAGTTGTTAGTTATCATAATGTTGTCGAGTTTGCCTAGTACCTAAGAAAATTTCATTGTGGCCATCGAGTCAAGGGACTTGCTTCCCACATTAAGTGCTATGAGGACAAAGCTTTTAGAAGAGGGAAAACGAAGAGAAGAAAACACTGTGGAGACAAGTGAGTCTGCATTCTTCATACGTCACCAAAATAAAGCGTCTAATTTGAAAAGCAAATGTAGAAAAGGCAAGTGCTACAATTGTCAAAAGAAGGGGCACTATGCTTCTGAGTGTCGAAGTCCAAAAAGCTCGTCGACAAGAAATGTGACGTCATCATTTGCGATGTTAAATAACAATGGTAATTCGTCGGAACTTAACGAAAATATGTGGGTGCTTGATAGCGGGTCGACCTGTCATATGTGTTGTGACAAAAGCCGTTTTTCGATCATACAGCCACACATTGAGAAGATTGAATTAGCTGGAAATTATACCATTATGTCAACAGGTATTGGAGTTGTCAACATTTCTACAATTTACAGAAATATAAAACTGATTAACGTCTTATATGTACCTGAATTGAAAACCAATTTTATATCGGTTAGTAAAGCAGTGGAAAATAATTATTGTGTCGAATTCAGTGAGAAAGAGGCCAGAATCTTTGACAGCGGTAAGAATTTGATAATGCATGCAATGAAGTTTGGTAGTTTGTTTGTGCATGAAAACAAAAGAAAAGTGGCTATGTATGGTATGCAGAATAATTTAAGTAACGATTCATTACTTTGGCATGTACGATTAGGTCACTTAAATGTAAAAAACATGAACCAGTTATTTAAAGAAAACATGGTAGAAGGAGCTAATCTTAAAAGTAATCCAAATGCCCTTGAGTGTGAAATTTGCATGAGAGGAAAAAATTGTAGTTCGCTTTTTCCAACAAATAAAAGAATCGCATCCAAAGGGTTACTAGAAGTGATACACTCAGATATATGAGGGCCGATGAAAAAAACGTCATTAGGAGGTGCTAAGTATTATGCATTGTTTATCGACGATTATAGTCGCAAGTTATTTGTTTATTTCCTGAAAACAAAAAGTAACGTTTTTGATGCTTTTAAAGAATTCAAAGCTGAGGTGGAATGTGAAACAGGGTGCAAGATAAAGGTGCTAAGAACAGACAATGGTGGAGAATACTTGAGCACACAGTTTTCAAAGTTTCTTTCTGCGCATGGTATAAAACGACAGCTGACTGTAGATTATACACCTCAGCAAAATGGAGTGTCTGAACGAGCAAATAGGACGTTAGTAGAGATGGCTAGATGCATGCTATTAAGTTCCAATCTTCCAGAGTCACTATGGGCTGAAGCAGTTAACACGGCAGTATACATCCGAAACCGATCACCCAGTAAGGTTTTGAAGAATCAAACTCCTTATGAAATTTGGTGTGGGCGAAAGCCAAATATAGGACATTTAAAGGTATTTGGGTCCAAAGCTATTATGCTGGATAAACGTCCAGGAAAGTCCAAATTTGATGCAAGAGGAATACAATGTATCATGGTAGGTTATTCAAAGGAGTCTAAGGCATATAGATTATATGAACCCGTTGGTAGAAAGATTTTGAAAAGTCGTGATGTAAAGTTCATTGAATTGTCTTCTAGTATGAGAAGTTATAATGATTCTTATACATTAATTGATTTAAATAATAGTAATCTACCCTACATTAAAGAGGAAAAATGTGGTCCCCACAAAGTTTTAAAGGAGGCGGACTGTTATACTGGTGAGGTGGCATGCGAAGAAAATAACGCGGATGGGATTGCAAAAGGAGCACAAGAGGAAGAGAAAAATGAATTCTTCACTCAGAAAATAAGTGAGGGTGAGTTGAGAGATGAGGTTGGCAGTATTGAAAACGACGGTCAGATGCATGAAGAAGATTCCTCGAAGTATATTATGAAGTTAAGACCAAGAAAACCAAAGGCGAATTTCTTTATGAAAAACAAAGCAGAGTTCATAGATGCTAACCCACTTTCAGTTAGTGAAGCTCTAGATCGTCCTGATGCAGATATGTGGATACAATCAATGCAAAGTGAGTATGACTCTTTAATAAAAAATCAAACGTGGGAGTTAGTTGATCTTCCCCCTAATCGGCACGCAATTAAATCTAAATGGGTTTTCAACATAAAGCATGACGAACAAGGAAAGCCGGTTCGATATAAATCGAGACTAGTGGCAAAGGGCTGCTAGGGACCGATTACACTGAAACGTTTTCACCGGTCGTAAGATATTCAACAATACGATTAATTCTAGCGTTGGCAGCACAGTTTGATCTTAAGGTTCACCAAGTTGATGTCACGTCTGCATATTTAAATGCAGATATAAAAAAAGAGATCTATATGCATCAACCGGAGCATTTTGTTAACAAGGAAAACCAAAATAAAGTTTGTAAATTAAGAAAGGCGCTATATGGCCTAAAACAAGCAGGAAGAGAGTGGAACAGTAAGCTGGATACTACCTTAAAGAATATCGGTTTCTCTCGTTGTGTGTCAGATACTTAGATACAGTATATGTATATACTATGAACAGAACTGATGACTTCAATATTGTTGCAGTATATGTCGATGATATCATTATTTCCTGCACCAAAGAAGATTCGATAACTTTCATAAAGCGCGCCTTAGCCGACGCGTTTGATTTAGTGGACAAGGGGCCAATTGAGTTCTTCTTAGGAATTGAAATCAGCCGAGATAAGGAGACAGGATCGATTTCTCTATCCCATGGGCAATATTGTTGTCACAATATGGCATGAATTCGACAAGGAAGTGCAACACTCCTTTGGATCCAGGCGAAAAACTAGGAAAATGTTCAAAAACTGTGTGTCCGAGGATAGATCCAAAGGAATATCAATCATTGGTTGGATTCTTGATGTATCTGGCGATTTCCACTAGGCCAGATATTATGCATGCAGTAAGCAGATTATCTCAGTTCAATATTGAGCCACATAAAGAACACATGACGGCAGCTAAACACTTGTTGAGATATTTAAATACTACTGCTAATTATAAATTATCTTTTACAAAATCTAGTAAACTTCTATGCGGGTTCGCGGATGCTGATTGGGCTGGCAGCCATGAAGACCGAAAATCTTACACTGGTTACATTTTTGTTTTGGCTGGAGATCCTGTTACGTGGGAATCGCGTAAGCAGTGTACTGTGGCGCTTAGTAGCACAGAAGCGGAGTATGTGGCATTGGTGGCAGCAACAAAGGAGGTGGTTTACCTGCGAAAGCTACTCACAGAAATTGGTTTTGGTTGTGTTGTAAAAGGGTCGACTGAATTATGTAGTGATAATTTGAGCGCACAACATTTAGTAAAAAATCCTGTATTTCATTCAAGATCTAAACATATAGATATAAAGTATCATTATATTCGTGAAATTTATAATAAATCTGAAATAGAACTCAAATATGTCCCAACATCAGAAATGATTGCAGATATTTTTACTAAAATTCTAAATAAATTAAAGCATTTAAAGTTTGTAAGCAAAGTAATGTCAGTTTAAAATGTATTCCAAATAAATAAAAGTTCTAAGAGATATTGTTTTGAGGGGTAGTGTTGAAGTTAATTATTTAATAGTTACCATAATCCGAATTGTATATTACTGGCAACACCCAACACAATACTCTTAAAACTCTTATATACTTTTCTGTTAAAGAAATCACTAAATATATAACTCGGTACAGTTCTTTTGAATTCTTTACTGTATAATAAATTTTGTTGCTTGTAAAAACCTAAGAAGGTGTTTTCATTTTTTTTTGTCCTTACAACCATTGTGTACTCTTTATATTGTAGGGACCGTTCGATGTGGCTAGTCAGAGAGTGCAAGCCGTTTCCACCGACTTTGAATTTTGGTCGCGGTTGCAGTAGGCCTGTTTGGGCTGCTACTGGCCGCGAGTTGGGAGCTACCTGGAAAGTGGGTGTCCAGAAGCAGGTTGAGTGATTCATAACTTGAGGTTGTCCAAGAGCCATTGCTTTTTTTCAAAAAGCTAGGCATCATAGGATTTGTAGAGAGGACTTTTCTTAGCCGCGATAACTCCGACGTTTCTGTGATTGTGTCACAGAATGACCTCCAGGATTGTCGCTTTGCCTTCCTCAGTTATTTTTTGTATAATTTGAGGGATTCTTTGTATGAGTCCCAGTCAGTCACTTTTCTTGTGCTTTTTGCTACGTTGAAAAGTTTTCTACAAGAGTTTCTAAGCAGTCCCAGTGCTGATGTCCACCAATGTGGCTTTTTCTTGCCTCTAGGTTGAATAAGAGGGCAGGAAGCGGCCATAGCTTGATTGAGAGCCAGAGTAAATTCCTTGACTTTCATGTCAAGCTCATTGGTGTCACCCGGGGGACTTGATAGTTTAGAAGATAGCGTTTCTGACAGTATTCCTCTGTATTTTGTCTAATCAGTTTTTCGGTAATTCGGGAAAATAAAGAGGTTAGTACCTAAAATATAGTCGAAAAGTGACTCACCTCTATTATTGATGTCGGTACTGACTAACAGATATCATAGAAGCAACAAGCGACTACATGGTGTAAGTTCATTTATAGGAAAAAAGACTCACTTCATCGAAGACAATGCAGCTCTGTTAGTAAAACCAACTTTCGGCTATCTCGCGGTGCATCTAAGAGCTTTTTGCCAGAAAACACGTTCAAAACGGTTGGCGTTTGACTGAGCGACCAAAAATGTTTTGCTCCGAAAGGAAAACGAAGGCCTTTGACGAATATAGACTACAAATTAAGGACAGCGGTAGGATTCTGAAACGTGAAGTTGAAGACTCTCCTTGATTGGAGAGAACAATGTCCTCAGAACGGGAGACTGTTGCAGTTGTGGAGAAATTGGCACATATGAGTATGTATGTGCACGTACCTCTAGCAAAGACCGTATTCTATCATTTCGGATGTTTTCAATACACAATGCTCCGTGATTGTGTTTGCGTGTTTTGACATAGCTCTTCTCCTGAGGCTGATCAGGTCTTTTTGTCGTCTGAAGTCAGGCATGAAATAGTCTAGATCCCGATGAGTCCATCTATAACTCGTCTGAAAGCCCTTGAAAGTGTATTATTTGTTTGACGTAGGACTATAGTGACATGACCCTGTCAAGTTATATACCAATTATTTCTAGGGTTCCAAGTGTGGTCACAGTCTTTCGGAACAGAGTGAATACCCCTTGAGTATATTAGACCCAGGATGAGCCAAGCAGTGGACTGAAGAATAGCTGAAACTTTGACTTGGAAGACAATGTGTGAAGGGTTGGTGTATAAAGATGTCCTCGGAGAAACCGAGGCAACCCGGCAACGCTTTTAGCCGTTTTAGACCCGCATGTGAAAATGGAAGTGGACTTACAGATAATGACTTAGCGTTGTCGTCATGCGTTCCGTTCCTGGTTCAGATTCTTGATGCGATTGCCCTAGCATGACTCCTATGTATGTATATGTATTGTTAGGTGTCTCTCAGTCTAAGGTCAGAGCTTATGGCAGAGTGTGGATGGCCATTTTGAGCCTAAAGCTTTTTTCCGTGAGTAGAAAACTATTTACTTTACAGCATCATCTTTTCACCTCGGCTTGTTATCCTGGAGAAGTCCGAGGAACCTGGTACTATTAAAGAAAGCTTGGTAGATACTACATAGCTTGAATGGGATTTTGGTTCTTCTTTTGAAGAGGATCAGCCCTGTTTTGGCATTGCTTGCAGTGTCCAATTGCTTGCAGTGTTTCTTTGTGCAGTTCGTTTTTAGGTTAGGGGGAGTGACCAAAGGTTTTCTTTATGACACTTCCATTGCGAGTAAAGTGTATCAAATTGCATTGATGTCAAATACTTGGTGGGAATTAAAGATCGAGTAGGCCTCAAAGTTGTTGAATGTTCACTCGATACGTTGCTCCTGGATTGATCTGGAAATGTATCGATATCCTCAAAGTTGGGGTGGATTGTTGTCACGGATATGAGTGCTTATAAACCGATTCAAACATTCTTCCTCAGATCCAACCCAAGCTCGAGATTCATGATGTTTTGTCGTAGCCCAGAGGACTGCTATAACACTCGTACAGCCAGCAATGTAACGAATCCAATATACAATATTGACAGGACTGTGAGATCCAATGTTGCGCCAGGAACAGAAAAGTAAGAAAAAATAATGCACCTGAGTTCACAACCGTGGACAACCACTAGAAATTTGTTAAACATTTTCTCGCTACCGAAAATAAAAGGTGTGTCAGCAAGAGGCAAATTAAGACGAACGCTTTTTGGTCCAATTTTACATCAGAAAAGAAAATTAAACTTGAGGCCCCGTACCGTGTAAAGGCTAAGTAAACAGAGTATATAGTATGACGCGACACACTTAAACACCTGCACAGGTCGAAAATGAAGCAAATAGGTGCTACAGTAGAGACGATCAAATCCAGGGTTCCTTGCTTATATCGAATAAAGAACAGCACAAAACATGAGAGAGCACTGCACGATGGATCATTTGAATCCAATGCGATTTGAAGATTCCTAAAGTTGCACTGTTCTCCATACTATTACAGAGGCTGCAGCTACAATTAAAACCTTTTGCGATGGGCCTACATATTTTAGGCTTCGAGGTTTCGATATCTCCATATATGATGGTAAACGCAGGTCGATATGAGTGGGGAGGAATGAAATGAGCGATGTTAGGGAATGGTAATTCAATCGGCCTAGAATAAGCAGCTTTGACAAACAAGTGTCCGCTTGATACGAATCTACGTTAGTGCTGCCGCAATTACTTGCCAAAAAGCCAGAGTGGCTGTCAAATACAGCTGATAATGAGACAACTATTTCCCTACAGAAGCCAAAAAAGCACCGAGGATGTCAATACTAAGAAAACCGAGAGAACTAAAGTGAAGGGCGGTAAAAGTTCAAAGATAAAATGGACGGAGGAAGTTATTGCTCCCAGTTCGTCTAAATCCACTTCAGTTGAGGTAGCAAATAAACCAACAGCAATCATAACAGCATTCTCTCGTGAAGAAACTTCAGTTACAGCGCAATCTGAGTCGTAGTCTCAGTCACCTCTTCTAGTTCCTGCCAAGCCGGTCATGGTTCGCGTTCGAAGAGCAAAAAAACACAACAGAAGACTGAAAAGTGTTCCTAAGACATCCATTCGAATGCGCTTTACACATCCGGATAAAATACTTACCTGGTGCACTGATGTAAAAGTGCAAGGAAATCTAAAATCGAAACCAGCCCCGCAGCAAAAAAGAAGAAATTGCCAAAATAGAAGCCATCAAAGCGAGGAAAATTGGAGCTTCCACAGGAAACGATAAGAGAACAGTTGATTGCACCAACAGTTGCGTTTCTCCTGTCATTTCCTGTAGTCACATCTTCGATGGTAAGTGGAAGAAATGTTGAAAACATCGACAACTCTGAAAGCCTTGAGAATCTTAACAGCTTCTTTGACACTGAGGAGTACATCAAATTCTGTGATCAAAATCCTGCACCTTCTATGCCACTGTGTGCTTTCATGGCGATAGAAAATGACGAGAAAGTCTCTTACAAATCGCAACTCCATGACTGTGTCGGCGACAACTCGACAGAATTCGTCAAAGAAATTAAATGCTCACTGTGAGCAGGAAGTGAATTAGACGCCATAGATCGTTGAACACAGCCTACTTGTAAATAGCTTGCCGGCAAAATCATTTGATGACAGTTAGAGCCTTGGAAATAACAATCCCGTGATTGGTAATGTATTCATCCAGCCATCAGGTATCTTCTGGTCAGTTTCCATAAAAAATGTCTCACTACAAGGAATGGAACACAGGACATCAGCTAGAATTGCCTTGGCTAAGTCAGGAAAGTCCCTTTCATTGTGTACAGAGTCTACATTAACACGGTTACAGTCACGATGTCCAATACTCCTAAATCAGCAATAGAATCATCCGTCGAAACCCATCACACAGCAATACACAGGAATTCCATTCACCCATCAGCAAATTGGGCACTGAAAATACATCATTAACTTCAATTCTGTGGTCAATAGACAGGTTTACTTCGAAAAGCTCGATAAACACCTCAAATATACGAACCAAAACATAGGGTAGCTCAGAAGCAAAGCTTACTTCAATCACTACTGCTGATTCAATGGCCAAACCCATTAGCAAACTACTCGCCACTTCGTTCTCCTCTCCAACAAAAAGTTTCTTCTATGATTATCCAGCATAGAGTCAACACATCTGCATTGTGTCCACAGCCTTAATTTCATTGTCACACCCTCTAATCTCTTATTTTGGCTTTCCTTCAATCAAAACGGACATACCTTAGTTTCAAGCTTCAACCACAGTTGTAACTTCATCAAAATCAACAACTTCACCTTTTCTCAATCTACTTCAAAGTCATCCAGACCGGCGACAGTCGAAACTGGGAACAAACAAAACGTATCCAATCTCTTCCTTGCATACGAGGAAGTGCCAATACACGCCAGCCTTTACATTTTCATTAACAAAACCAACAGACCGTCACGTTTACTCATCCTCTTGGAAGACAGACAAACCCAAAAACATTTCCGATCAAATCTCTTACGACTGCGAACAGAGTAAACCTCAGCAGAAGTCTCATGTCAATCGACTTTGGAAATCAATTTCCCAACGAAGCCTACGGGCACTGAATTCTCCAGTTGTGAGAACTTTGATTCCAATGAAGCTCCGCCAAATGAAACTGTGAAGCAAATCTTTTCTGTCAGTCAACTTGTGGACCAAACGCCACCTCAAAAGTCGTCTAACTTGAAGAAATCCTTGCCCAAATCTCCTCCAAAAAGCACTCCAACACCTATTCCGCCGAATCCTTAATATCAAAGAAAGATAATCGTTGGTCATTCTGTTGCCTTAAGCATCCAATCCGGCTAACACAATTCAAGTAATTATTTCTACAACCATCCGAATACTCAGAGCTGTTTGCAACCGGAATAAGACTGCTTGGCTGCTGCTGGAAGTAGCTGTTCTGCTCCAGTCACAGTAAAATCAACCTCAATTCTCCCGCCGCCTCCAGAAAGTGCTGCCGTACCTCCAGCATCTGTGCTACCACCGTTTGACTTCACAACTACTGCTCCGACGACAAATTATTTTGCACACTCTATTTCATCGATTGCAAATGATCCCTACGACCATCATATATCTGTGGCCGTACATAAGCAAGAACCGCTTATATACGCTTTAAACGTATTTATCGGAAAAGGCACTTTCAAATTTCATTTTAGTTCTGGAAAAAATGAACGCATTCTACAAACAAAAACCATACAAATCCTTATAGAGGGTTGTTTTGTATTTAATTTTCCCAAACATAGTTTTGTTGCATCTCAACCGTTTCACCTCATTCCACACCAAATTTGTTGCAATCTTCATCCCGGAACTACATGTTTGTCCTCAACCCACTTAGTCAGGACTCTATTGATCACCTTCTCGAAAACCTTGCTGATGCTTGGAAGAAGACTGATCGAGCGGAGATTCGCCGGATTGGAAGTGTCTTTATCCCTTTTGGGGATGGGATGTACCACCGCAGTTTTCCAATGCGCTGGATAATGTTCATTATTCATTGCATTATTAAACAGGGTGGCATAAATGTTCAACGTTCGGTATTTCATCGGTTCCTACTGATTTCTTACTTCTAAGTAATTCGAAGATCGTTTGGAGCTCTTCCTTCGAAATGAACGGGGGTAGCACCCTATCGTTGGTGATGACATTATTTGCCATATTCTCGTCACTGAACTGGGTGAAACCCGAGCTCTCGAATCGCCAATTCACAATTTCATTTCGAAGGTAGAAATTGTGCACAAGGACTCGACTCTCCAGATCGTGATTCGGGCCAGTAATAACATTTGCCTTGTACACTTCCTGGAAAGCCGCTCCTATAGCCTCCACCTGCTCCTGCGGATCCTCGACCACAAAGACGTTGTCATCATCAACAGCCTCATTTGGATCTATTTGTTCGTTGTTCTTCGTTCGGGCGATTTTAAGACATGGAAGGTAGCTCTGATTATTTCTCCGAAATATTTTATTTATTTGCGGGAACATACTCGTATTTGGGTTGCTGGTGTTTACAGCCCGAATTTTATTGTTCCAATACAAACTTACAGAATTTCTGTAATTTTCTTTTATTAATGTTTGGAGGTTTTTAATCGACGACTTCAGTGTCATGATCTCCGGGTTATGTTTGTCAGTAAACTGTCTGTACAAGGTTTTTAGTCTTGACAGCAGCCTACTTTTATGTCGGTGCAGTGCGTCAATAGTTGCGTTACGGAATAAGTTTTCTTCGTCAGTGTGTTGGTACCGAGAGTAGATACCTGTCAATCTCCTCGTTTGACAGAGAGTGCTCTAGTCAGTGTTCTGGCGAAGTGTGTCAAACGCACCCTACTATAATTGTAGGAATGCCTTTGAATAAACTCATCCAATTCCGCAGCTTCGTTTGGAACAGTTATTTCGGTGCTGAGACCGCAATGGTCACTGTCATACACGAAAGTGCGTAGACAGTTTGTAGTTTGTTGGTTAATGCATGTCAGTTGTATTCGTGAGTCGAACAGCAGAAGATCCAAATAAGACCCGTGTCTGGGAAACGACGGATCATCCGTCGCCTTAAGCCCGAGTCGATACATTACACTGTGCTGACCCCACCAATTGAATAGCAGGTTCCCTCTAGTATTTGGTGTATTATTTCCCCAATCACTATGTTTGGCGTTGAAATCTCCGCCGATAATAAAATAATTTTCCTCCAATTCCAGCATTAGGAATCGAAAAAGTGTCTCGAGCTCTGAGATGATCAGTAGCCTTAGGTTCGTAAACAGACACCATGTATAACCGCTTTCCGCTACGGAGAGGGATATACACGACACATGTCTCCAGCACCCGAAACCCACGTACTACACGACTGTATATTCTTTTAAAACGCAGACCTTTTCTTACAAAGATCGCAACGCCTCCTCCTTGAATGGAGTTGGGTCGGTTTCTTCGTACTATTTTATATCTTCTGTGCCTCATTTTGTGTCGTTTTGTAAGCTTAGTTTCGCTAACCAAAAGCACATTAGGAGCTTGGTCTTTAAGCAACTTAAATAGTGCGGCTCGTCGTTCGAGCCTAATCAGTGAATTCTCATTCACAGCAAGGACCTTCAGGGTTTGCTCCGCCACGTAAGTACCCATTACGGCAAAAGGTGCATTAGGCCAGGCAGCAGCGCGTATACTTGATCCACCCGCGCGGTCTGTTCAGTTAAATGACGTTGTAGCTGAGCCATCTGCCCTTGGATAGAGAGCAAGATAGCTAGCATGTCAGGAACTGGTTCCGGTGCTCTGGGCGCTGGGGCCTGAGAAGCAACCTTCGCTTGTTGTACCGTATTTCCCCTACCTGCCGCCATTTGGGCGTAGGTAACATGGGGAGTAACGGCTGGAGTTTGTGAATGCACGGGTGGACGTTTAACTTCCACTTTCTGCTGCTGGGCCAGATTTATTCTTTTAATGTACTGGAATTTGGGACAACCCCGATAATTTGCGGTGTGTCCCCTGTTCCTACATAAGGCACAACAGAGTTGACTTTTTTCCGACGCTCCGTCCTTGCCCATAGCGCATTCCTCAGATTTGTGGTTCTTTCCACACTTCACGCATCGAGGCTGCATTTCGCAGTTCGACGCGGTGTGCCCGAACCTTTGGCAGCGAACACATTGTAAAATGTTGTCGCTCCGCTTTACTTTTTCCCATGATACAATTTGGTAGTCCAGGACCTTGATGCTCCTTAGACCATCCAATTTGCTATTGGGAGTCAGCTGAACCAAGAAGAATGGTAGCTTCCGTTTCTCCCTTTGGCTCTAGCTGTGACGAATGGCTTAACCCCCACGAATTTGAGTTCGGCGCACTCCTTCTCTTTGAGCAGTGCGAGGATCCAGATGAATATCAGTAGACGGCTCTAACCCCCTCAGCAGCATAGTTTGCAGCTTTTCACCCTTCGGTGTGAAGGAGAAGAACTCCGTCGTCGTGTCCTTTAACAATTGTTTTATTTTATTATAGCGCTCCACTGAATTGCAGTGAATCGCATGCCTATCCATACTTAATCTCTTAATAAAAAAATTATTGCCTATGGCCGACCTACATAATTGGATTGTGTCTTGCAATTCCATCCTGAAGGTGTTGATTGGTGGCACCCTTTGTTTTTGTTTCTGTTCATGGTGTTGTTGTTGCTGTTGTTTCTGCGGTTGTTGTAGCTGTTTCTGCTGTTGTTGTTGTTGCAACTGAGGGTTAGGTTGCTGTTTTTGTTTCGGCGGTCTTGCTGTTGTTGTTGTTCCGGTTGCTTTTTGGTGGATTGCTCCATTTGCCCGTATTTTTGTTGGTAGAGATTTTGCCGATCCCTTTCTCTCCTCGCCATTTGTTTGGCTTTTATATCCACTATTTGTTGTTCTAGCATTTTGATGCTCGTACTATTCAGCGACTCGTCCTGTTCTTCTTCGTCGTCTGAATCTGAGGCTGCCACTGTAACGAAGCTGTTGTTTCCTCCCATGTAGCGGTCCTCTCTCACATCGGACACTGATTTTGATGTCGTAGCTCCTGTATTTACATCAATCGGCATCTTTTCCGTTGAGGTAGATAGGACAGGGCGCTTTGCAGGGCTGGGAGTGCGTTTTAGCTTCCTCCTCCTCTTTGCTGTTGTTTTTACTGACCCCTCTGCTGGGTTAGCAGTCTGCGCTGCGTAGTCAGACGATGACATTACGTCATCCACTTTACCCGTTTTTTGTCGAGCGTGATACTTTTACTGTGTTTAATATGGTATATTGTGAATTAAAGAAAAAATGAATTAAAAAAATTTGAACCCGCTACCTTTGGTACCGTGACTGTTGAACACTTGCACTAGGCTACTTGGGGCCTAACACACTCAATGTCTATGTACTAATCTATGCTTTAGTTAACTGTTTAATTTTGCTTGTAAGCTGAAGCACTTCTTATCGCGATGAAAATCAGTGAACGACAGATGAATTCATGATCTGTCTAAATGTAAATATGGACACGCTGTCAATTGTTGGCACCAGCCAATATTTTATGTAGCCGAACCCGGAGAGTACAACGAAACTATATACACAGTTTAGTAGATCAGTACAAGTGAAACCTGCTTCAGTTAGAGCCGTCTCTTCGCCATAAAGTCACTCTTTCGGTTTTCTTATTATTTTATTGCATCTCCTTTCTGCCATTTTTCAATGGAACGGACGCTGTGTTTGCTGGCAATATTCAGTGGGAGGTAGAAAACAACAAATACAAACGACTGACACTTTTGGCAAAATTCCTAATTCGCCTGCTTTGCCATCACCGCTGATGGCATACGACTTCGGCCACAGCTACGGCCGGCACACAACTAAGACGTCAATAACCAGCTGCGTTGCATCAGGAACGTGCTATACAAAAACACATTAATCCTCCTGTTATTGCTTCGATTTAATTTGCTGTAATTACAAGTGATAAAAAGCAAAGCAAGTGTCAAACACACAAACGAATGGACGACGATCAACTACACCGGTTGCAGTTGAGTCTGTTAGAGGTACGTCCTTTGGATGCATATGCGTCGCGGATAACTTCTCCGCGAATATGGTGAGTTCGACTTTACTATTTTTCTTTTGTTTTGTATGCCCTCAACTCTGTAAGGTGATGATAATGCGTCCAGTTGGCTGTCTCCAGGGACAACTTGGAACATGGTATACGGTGCGCTCGACTGTCAGTCGCTGGCTATTCTGAGCACTAAAACGCGCTGAATTCGCTCAATGTTTTGGGTAATTACGACAAATTAATTAATCATTACAGCGATGCGGTGTAATTAGTTGTGAGCGCCTTGTTTGGGGAGTAGTACTCGTATTTCGTATAGTTACGTGGAACAAGTGCCTTTCATGCCTGTGAAATGTAGTTGTTGAAGGTTGAATGAAACTACACTCCATTTTGGAATTTCCGTAAAAGTGAGGCTTGAGCTTATTGACGCTAAAAATAGTCACATGCGAGTGCAGCCCTGGTGGGATGGAGTGGTGAATAGTGATTAACTGAAGTGAAGTGGTTTGAATGTTAATTTTTCTGGAATACCACAGGGCAGCCACGTTAGTCCTATACTGTTTGTCAGTTATACTCAATTCAAAATTGCTCATCTTTTTTCGCAGAATCTAAGGTATTTGACAAGTCTCCACATAACATTCTATGATAGCCTCTGACTCCAAGTTGGTTCGGTCTGCAACGCTTTGAAAGACAAGGGGTACGTACTAAAACGATGTATGTCGCCATTTAATTGAAAAGACAATTATGTGTGCGCCATAGAGTGGCCACAAAAATGGGACTCTTCCTCTATTTCATTGACTACCTCTACCTATAAATGTGTATACGTGTATGTAGACCACTGGCAAATGCGTTTAATTGCCGCCAATAGTCTGGAGACCCACGTGTTCCTTGAAACAATTGGCTCCAGAGGGAAAATGGTTTTGTTTGTCGTTGCGTGCTACCATTTAGCATGCGAGACAAAATTGAATCATAAATCTTTTTTGTGGCGCGGGGCATATAAATACGCCTGACCTACCCCAAAGAGTAAATGCTTCAAAGCTAAGCTAAACTGAAGTGACCTTTTAGTGAACTTTCTGAACTCTTTTTCTACATGGGTTATTGTCCGTTTTGTAAATGTACGAATACAAGTTATGTGAGCAGGATAATGGATTTATTTTCGAATGGTTAAGGGAAAGCTGGATAAACGTGTTTACATTAAAGGCACGTTGTGGAGAAACTGGTAGATGTGGAATTATTTCCGTTTGTTGACAACATTAAGGGAATAATAGAAGCTTAGCGGCAATAATTCTGATGTCTTCTCGAAGAACGTTCGAAATCTGCCTTTTGTAGCTGTAAGTTATGGTGCGGGAAATAAGTGTATAGACTGTGTCACAGACGAGGACGCTACTTAGACGGAGATACCTCTATTGGACTTATTTAGCGACTTCGAAGCAGTCTGAAGGAATAGGAAAGTGATCCGATAAAAGCTTTATATAGAAGTTGAACAAAATATGCTGTCAACAAAGAGGGACGCGCAACATGGACGCCTGGGGAAAACGTCACGATAGGCAGCTGCAACTTTGAGGTAGTTAGAGACTTTATCTACCTCGATGCAGCTATCATCATTATCGCTGTTTCTCGGGGCTTAGAAGCCTATTGAATAGTAAAGTCCTCTCTCGAGCAATCAAAGAGATTTTCACAAAAGCTTGGACGGTTCGAGCAAAAGTTCTTCGCGTAATTTTCAACCCCTATTGCTTCAATGGAGAATGGCGGGTGTGTTTAGACCCCGATCTCTTCAGAAAAGCTTTCATAATCCGAATTATAGAGCTCAGTCGCCTTGAATGCATGGACACCAGAGTTTTCAACTCCTAACCAGAGATGGAGGATTATCTCATTTTAAGTGGCGCACACAAGTGGAAGGAGTCATGTTAGTTCAGGCCCTAAGTATACAAGTTAAACGTAAAAAATTACAATGGTAACAGCAAAATAAATTATCCTAGTACCTGGCTATGCCCGGTTAGACCTTCAGGTTCAAAAAATTCCACAAATCTGCCAAATTTCTGTACTGACTGGCTACCGACTCCTTGTATAGTTTTCGAGGTTGCGTTGCGAACTAACCCATAGCTGCCCGAATGTACTTCCCTATTTGGACCAAGTCGTCAGGGTCTTGGAGGTAAATCCTCATGCCGAAATTATGCGATGTTGCACACTCGGAGATCGTCTAAGCACCATCCGCCAATTGACCTTGTTTGTCGTGTGGACAAATATTTGAAGTGTTATTGGACCTTGCGCAACTATTGCCCCTGCTTACGAGGACTCGTGGATACATAGAGGATTCGTTGTTTTGGAACTACAAGAAATGGGGCTCCAACAAGGAAGTCTCCTAGTGTTAACGCAAATGAAGTTTGGTGATTTGGATCATCATGCAATGGTTTAAGCGGCGGGAAGTGAGACAACCTTCAATACGTAGTGCTATTGTATGCAATTGACTATATCACAATTGTTGTCACCCAATAATCATACTAAATGTCGGTTAGCAGATTTCACCGTATCAAATGTCACTTGGTCCCTGATCCGTTACTGCCTGTTTATTCTGCTTACTACTTCACATCTCCAAGTCTTATCGAAGAATCCAGTTTGCACAAAAACGGTGGCATTGGCACTATATATTCATAGATGCTGGCAGCGTCCAAGTCGACAAGTACAATAAATCGTGTAAAGGTGTACAAAACTAAAAGAGTGCCAAGGGAATCAATGTATATGGTGTAAGCACCAACGTTTGAGGGCAGTCATGTAGGCTTTGGTGGTTGCACAGGATCTTTTCTCTCCAATGCGAAAGTCGTAGTCCCTAAGAATGAGCACGGTTCAGTGGTAATGATTCTGCCCTTCGGGAGCAATGCTATTTACTGCATAAGTGTACATAAGTCCATGCGAGGACTCAGTTACGAGTATGTAGATAACTTCTTATAGCTTGTCGGCCTTATGAAATCCAAAAACGACTATTTTGGAGCATGAGACCCATGACACCATGGAGTGTACAGTTATGAACATCTTTAAAAAGATGCCAAGTTAAGGCATCGGCGCTCTGTAAATGATGTGCCACCAATTCTTCCGATAAACTGGCGACAAGGTAAGAATTAAGCGGTAACCAACCGTTGAACCTAAGGAAACTGAAAACCGAATATACATTGTCTCGTTCGATGCAATACAACATCCAATTCATCAAGACCGAGATGTATACTAGCGTGTGAAGGAGACAATCGATGGATCTGAAAGGCTCATTAAGGGGGATAATTTGACCATCTCGCCTTTTGGTGGTAAATTCAAGTCCCAATGTAACCGCAACCGCTGGAAGGCCACTTATTCTTCGTCTTGGTAGGTTCTTCTACTTTGTTGAGATTATCGCCATCTTTGGGAGTGAGTCAGTCGTCCATCAACCAATCCGGCCCATGTAGCCACTTATGATGACTCAAGTGTTTTTCAGCTGCGACGCTCCGATTGACACGGACTTTTGCGCTGAACTCTCATGATGCAATCGATCTTAAAATTTTCCCGTTGTACAATGTTTACATGGCCAACTAAGCACGACCATAAATGATACGATGTCTTCTGTAGTCCAAGTGGGACATGAATATTCTGAAGTGTTGAGCCCAAGAAGTGCGCTGCACGCAACTCAAGGCAAAGAAGGGTAGCGTTTTCAAGGAGAGCTACCTTGCTATAAACAGTAAGCAATGTAATATGAACAGGATACGGATTTGTCTTTGTATAAATAAGCGTGAGTATTGCCTTCTTCCACTTCCCCAGCCATATGGGCACAAGAAAACAGTTGCATTCTATTGCGAAATGCAGTTCTAGTTTCTTTCAATCCTGGCAGTATGGAGCTCCCCAAACAGTCTCCCCTGACCAAATATAAACATTTTGCCAGTGATGACGACCGGTGATAAAAACCTTGCTAAGTACGAGTACATGCCTCTTCGTAGGATTTGGTAGGTTGATCAAGGTTAACGAAGAAGAACAGTAAGTAAGTAAGTAATTAAGTAATCCATTCATTTATTTACAATTTTTAACATACATTTACATTAACTATTTATGAATATAAACGCTTTGGCATTGCCGTCAGCTCGACTAACAACTTTAATTTCTTCTATTGATTTTAAATATACTTTATTATTTTAATTTTCAGTTTTCATTTAATATTTTTGTTTATTATTTTTTTTTTATCGTAGATCAATCATATTCAGTCATGATTAGTTTCCTAAATCTGCAAGTTTCCTTTAGATAATTGGCAAGTTTTATCCAATCTGGTCCATCCAATATTTGTATTGTCTCCTGCATTGAGAGAGAGAATTTTCCAAAATATGCAAATCTCTCTTGTCGAAAAATTGGACAGATACTTATAAAGTGGAAGCAGTCTTCTTTGGATCTTGTGTTGCATAGTGTGCAAAACTGGTTGTAACTCCCATTGTAAGGTCTTCCGTTGAGGCATAATAATTCGCATCTTGCTTTAAATATTAGAGAAATATCTTTGGGACTTAGAGAATTTTGAAAATAATTATTGTTACACAGATTAAATTTCAACTGACTGTATAATATTCGGCTTTCAGATTCAGCAGCTGTTTCTACAAGCAGATTTCGAACCGAGTCTTCATTCAGCTGAATAATTCTATAAAGCTTTTCCTTTACACTAAGAATGTTGTTTGGATCAATTTCTATATCTTCGCCAAAAGAAGTGGCGATCTGTTGCCATTTATTAAACCACCAGTCTTTGTTCCTAACTTCGTATAGCAGCATCTTTTTACTCAGACGTTCATCTCGAAAACCTAAGACTTTAAGTAGATAATCAGCTTGTAGTTTCAGGGTGCTGGTAAATATATTTGGCAAGCCGGTTTCTAAATAAATCGCATAATTCGGTGTGTTGATTGGTAGATTGAAAATTTTTCTGATGAAGTTCCTTTGAAGTTTCTCAGTTACCTCATACTCTTCCATTCCCCAAACTTGAGCTGCATAGCACAGAGTTGACTTCACAACTGAATTGAAGATTTGATATTTGGTAGATAAATGTATACGGCTGTTTGTAAAAATCTTTCTCCATGTTAAGTTTATAAGACTTTGAGAGGCCTTGGCTTTTTCGGCAAGGTGCTTACTAAAATTTAGCCTTGGGTTAAGGTTCACCCCAAGATACCTATATTCATTTGTCACTTCCAAATGCCTTCCATTGTACACCCAATTGCTTCCGACTTCAGTTCGATTGAAACGCGAGAAAATCATAATTTTTGATTTTTCAGTGTTGATTTCAAGTCCCCACTTTTCACAGTATGTAGACAGCCGGTTTATCATCAATTGTAAATTGTCTTTCGATTCTGATAATATAACCAAGTCGTCAGCATATAGCAACACATTGATTTGGATTCCTGCCATTCTAATTCCTCCAGGAAGGTGGTTTACAATGTCGTTTATAAAAAGTGCAAATAAAAGTGCGCTAAGCGGACATCCCTGTTTGACACCTGAATCAGTTCTAAACCATTCAGAGAAACGTGAATTTTACATATTTTTGATAACATGTAGAAACCTGGTTGAGACACCTAGCTGTGAAAGTTTGTATATTAGCGCATTCCGATTTACCAAATCAAACGCTGCTTTCAAATCGACAAAGAACGCGTACACCTTTTTATTTCTAGCATGATATGCTTTGACAATCGATGTCAGAGAGAAGATTTGGTCAACTGTGGAATAGTTTTTCCTAAATCCAGCCTGGAAATCGGATAGTATATTTTTTTCTTCGACCCAGTTTTCCAATCGGCTAACAAGAACTCCACAGAGTACCTTAGCTATGATATTCATAAAAGATATACCTCTGTAGTTGGCAACGTCATTCATGGCACCTTTTTTATGTATTGGGAATATAACAGCTTTTTTGAACGAGGATGGAACTTCCGCATTCATAAGAATTTTGTTAAAAAGCGTAGCCAGTTGAATACTAAAACTTTGAGAAGCATTCTTAAAAAATTCATAAGGTACACCATCTTCACCCGGAGCTTTTCTATTTTTAGCTTTCATAAGCACTGCTTTTATCTCAAAAATAGATATCTCGGTGTCAAGTATATCATCGGTGAAGAAAGGTTCAGCATAAGCAAAAGTTAAGTTGGAATTCGTTTGAAGCATTTTCGAGAAATGAATAGAAAGATCATCGGCGGATACATTTGTGCCTATTATGTGATAAGAACCATTAATATCCTTCGCCAGCTTCCAAAATTCCTTTGTGTTCTTTGTTTCACCAAGTGATTGGGCTTGTTTATTTTCAAAATTAAGTTTCTTTGCAAAACACAGACTTTTATATTGGGAATTTGATTGAACGTACCATTTTCGTAATTCTTCATTGTTGGAATTACGGAATGCATTTAAAAGAGCAAATGATTGTTTTCTTGCTCTCATACACTCTTTATCAAACCATTTTCGTTTGAATGCTTTTGCTACATTAGAGCTAAACCTGTTTGCCGAATTTCTCATGCATGTTATTATTTCATTTGAAAGAATATCAGTAGACTCAATGCCAGCAGGAATTCTTGAGAGCCAAACGTCTAGTTTGTGTTGAAAGGTTTTAGCTTCTTCATCCCTCCATTTAAGTCTAGGTAACAACTGAAGATTTGATTGTGACGAGTCAGGCTCGGTTTTCCATTCTACTGCGATTGGCATATGATCAGAGAAATGTTTGCATAGCACTTCAAACTTATTTATGAGGTCTAGCCAATCATTGTTCACCATACAGTAATCAATCACTGACTTACCTTGTCCTCCAATAAAGGTATATTGACCATCCATGTCTCCTTCGGTACAGCCATTCAAAAGAATAAAATCATACAATTGCAGCGTTTCAAGAAGTGCAGCACCATTACTATTGCATATTATGTCTTTTGATGTTCTAGAGTTAACGTTTAAACAAACATTGTTAATGTTTCTGACTGTAGTGACTTGATCGTTACTAGTTCTGGCGTTGAAGTCCCCAATCATTAGTACGCTCTTGCTGGCAAAAACAGATACATTATTGTTGAGTTGTTCTAAATCCTCGGTCCACTTATTGCAGTTTAAATAAAGAGGCATTATATACATATCGTTTCTTTTTAAGAGTTTAATTACAGTTGTTTCTTGTATCTCTGCAAAGTCGTACAATTTAATATGTGATGTTCTTATTCCATACAAACAACCTCCGCTTGCTCGTCCCTTGCTACATGTTTTGGTAGCATGAATCCAGTGAATTTTATATCCGCTAAAATATTTTATGAATTTAATCGAATTTTCTAAAGTAATATGTGTTTCAAAAAAGAAAAAAAAAATCAAAGGTTTTAACAAAATTGAAAAAATCTACATACAATAACTTATTATTCAGACCAGATATATTATACGCTAATATTTTACAAAAACTATTACTTAATGAGCTGACGGCATTTAATTTTCAATTTCTTGGTTTAATACTACTACTTTGTTGTTTTTGATGAAGTGGCATCCCTGGTTGCCCAGAAATAAGTGCTGATCTATTACTTTCGTTCTGACGCCTATTTGACAGCATCGTGTTTGTGACACTTCCGAAGTCCAATTGTCCAAACATTTGTGGTAGCTCTTTTTCACCATTATTATTATTAATTTTAAGATTGTTATTTTTGTTCAAATAAAATATTTTATCTTCGATAAGAAGAGTGTTGTTTTTTATTAGTACCGAAGCGTTTGGTGCATTAAGTTTAATTATTTTCCTATATTGCAGCAAGATTCTTCGTTTTAACTGCATTTGTTTAGTAAGATCCTTTTGGATGTAAACACCTGTGTTCTTTAGCCTAGAAGAGTTTTTAAGCATTTTCATTGCAGTTTCCTTACAGCCAGTGTTTAATTTCATTTTGATTAAGTTGTTGTTTTTGCTTATTTGAATGGGTTTTGACATCCCTTGTATATCTGCATTATCCAACAGCAGCCGAGTCATACATCGTACTTTTTCTTCTGGATCAACGTTTTCAGATGGAATACAAAAAATAATATTTTTGCCTTTTAGTTCACGGCTTTGCGCTTCAAGTTCTTCTTCCAATAAATTGCATCTAGCTTCAAATTGATGAACTTTTTGCGCTAAGTCTTCATTTTGTTTTTTCAAGAAGGTTATTTCTGTATTTAGCGTAATGAGGTCTTCCTTCGATGCTAAATTCGCTGTTGCCTTTTCGAGTTCAGTATGAAGGGAATCAACAATAATCATTTTAATTTTTTACAAATCAGCATCAGATATGGACATTGTTGAATTATTTTTAAAAATTTTAGACGATCTGTTGTTAATATCGGTGTTTTGATGGTTGCCGTCGGGAGAAGTTTGACAACTCTTACGTTTGTTATAACTCATGAGATTCAGATCTCTGGTTTATAGGCAATTTTAAGCGATTTTACAATTATTACCTGTTATAAAAATCGTTGGACAAATTCTTCAGATAATAAAGAGTAAATTGATTAGAAAAAAACAATTATTCTTGAAAAGACTTGATATTAAACTGAATTTAAAAAATAAAAAAACGGGAGAGAATTAATATGTACAACTTTTCACTTTCACAGCAGTGTTGCCCCGCAGAAGAACAGTTCGTCGTTCGATCGATTCTGTCTTATTTCGAGTACTGAAGATGTCGCAGTGTCGATGATGTGATCAGACGTAGAAGCTGTTTCATCTCTTATATCTAGAATAACCTGTGGACTGCTCGAATTCCATATTGTAATAATAACTCATCGTCTTGGATCGCCAGTCAAAAAGTCGTAAACATAAAATGAGGTTCACATCGAGTCCCACAATACTAAAGTCTTAATGGACTGTAGGCCATCCCATAAGTGAACTTGGTAAATTGACAAGCCCATATGTGCTTTTGAAGTGACTCTCGCCACAGAATGCGCTGGAATGGTGGAACATTTTTCCTACAGTAAGTGAGTAATGAATCCTGGAACGAGGACCCACATGTGAACTGCTTGTCGTTCACAGAAACACTGGAACTAGTACCGGCTGACGCGCTGAACTCGATTCGGAACTTAGCTATGACTGCGTGGTGTGGTATAAAATTATACTCAGTCTGTTCGCTAGGTTGACCAACATATTCCAAATGTATATCCAAGAGCCACACCTCATGTCATAAAAGTACCATATTTCTCCTGCAACTCAAAGTTCGCCATCAGTCAATGCCGAGCCTCTAAGCTTCAGCACTGTATACAAAAATGGTAACCGAACGATATATCGGCCTACTCTGGTTTGCGACATAATCGTTGGAGAGATCTGATTTTGAAAGTTTGTCGTTTGTTTAATGGAGGACATTCCAGGCTTGATGTTTTCTCTAAGGATTCTAGTCTGGTCAGTTTATCAGCGACGTATTTATAGTGTTCGAAGTTTGAGATTTGATTGCTGCGTCACCGTTCATGTATACCGATTTGGGTATTGGATTCAGACTAAGCCAAGCAGTGGCCTGATGCATACGTAAGACTCCTGCCTGGGGGGACAGTACAGAATGTGGTTAGACTGAAGGATTTGTGTATGCACCTCAGAGAAGACTCCTGTGGAAACAGGGTTGTTGGTTTTAGAGTCTTCTGTGAAAATGGACGTGGACTTACTGCAAATGACTTCGTGCTTCATTTGATCCTTTTTGGAAGGATTGAGTTACTGAACTTAACTTTGAAATCAATTTCTATTCACTAAGGGTTGGTTTATTGAGGAAGCCAGCGATGCTCTTACCATGTCTTGTTGAGTGTCTCTTAGCCTAAGTTAATTGTTATCAGCATGACGAAAAGCCTACAGATAGCAAACCGAGCAGAATTTGAAGAGCCGCCATTCGGGAGGTTCCACATAGAACTAATTTTCCCTTCATTCAGTACTGGTCTCCTTAGATCTGTAAAAGTTCTCCCATACCTACCATCAGATAGTCGGTATATACTATTCCTGTTATAGAAACCCTTGCTAATGGCATCATAATGCGGTCTATCTGATTCAATGTTCGGTGCTCATAAAATGAAACCTGGTAAGTCTGGTGCTCAAAAAGTGTGCACCCATTGACTAGGCGGTTGGCATTATAGAAATCGGAAAACTACTGGCGTTTGACTTTGTGGTGCCCGTGTACACCCAGTTCATGATCGAACTCGTCGTTGTCACTTCCTACCTCAGAGTTACAGTTTCTAATTACAATAACGCGATGATCATACAATTCATCCTCAGTATAGGATTTGTCGGTACGTTACATTCTGCGAAGGTAATCTTCTTACAATCAAAACCCTATCACTGTACGGTTTCCGTGATAAGACCCCCTTTCCTGAAGCTGGAGTGTGATTTGTCCTATCCCAGACACCCGCATGACTCCAGCTAACTTGACAAAGCAGAGTAAAGCAGTCCTCCCTGTTAACTAGCTGATTCACCAAGATATTCCTGCCATCTTGTTCCACTCTTTTCCATATGTCCATGTTGCACCATACTCCCTTAAATTGAATGATTCTAGCAGTCGCGAACATATTTTCCTGTGAAATTGCTTACATTCATGGTATCTTCCAATGACCACCATTGTACAGCATACGTCAAGAGGATCAAATGGCCAAAAAGACGGCAGCTACAAGGAATATATTATGTCTATCCTGCCACTATGGGGGAATGCAGGTTCTGGCCGGTTGTGTTAGATAAATATATATCCTAGATCATGAAGACCATCTTCTTCGATTATATAGATATCAATCGCCTTCGTAGTAATGTTGCAATAGATCTTAAGAGAGTATGGGCATGGACTTTTTCCCAAACCAGGAAGTCCGAAGATATGCTAGACCTCGGATTTGGCACAGCTGATGCAATTGCCTTCAATACGACCTCCATGTCCATACCTTTCAAACAATGAAACCACTTCTGTACTGCGATACCCCTAGCCAACTACAAAGTTCATTGTATCGATTCGATGAGTCATTGCATCATGTCACCCTATTTTATGCAATTCGTCGTACTAACATTACGCGACCACATCAAAGCAATGTATAACTAATTCCATATCCGGGTAATTGAATATTGTCTGTTTGTGTAACCCACTAGGGGATATTCAAACCAAAAAGGACCCCATCTTAACCGGAACACCAAAACCAAAATCGCTACTAAAACTGCATATATCGACTAAATGTGACATGGCATCCAGGAAAGAGAACTTTCCCAATTCCTATGAATAGCCTTTTTGAAGTGGAGAAGAAGAAAACAGTTAAGTCAACAACATCGACAGTTTGTAACCCTTACCTGGTTGGGAATTGGACTCTCCTTGATTCTCTTTTCTGCCCGAGAACACTTTAGTCCCGTTTGTATTTCGGTGACATCAAAGCCTAGTGTAGCTTTGTCGGCAACCGACAAACCGAAGTTTGCTGCCCTTTCTGCTTTGATGTCTGTGATGTGTGCCCTGCTCGATGGCATTGTTCGTTTTATACATTTCATGTGCACCCGGCCAAATACTCGTCCAAACAAACATCAGAAGCTATATCAGGTGCCCAGGTTTATATTATCCAGTGGTGCCTCTGGTAGTTAGTTCGTTGGCTTTTTGCGCTCAACAACCCCCCCGGGAAATTCCCATCGAGCAAATTGTAATAGAGATGTCAGTTCACCTAGATCCATTTTCAAAGTGACACCGCCTTGACATATCGCCTTGAAACAATTCAAGCAGATGGTCGTTGCTGATTGCGGTGCCCAGCAATGGTGGTGATGGTGTTGTTATTGTTGTTAGCGGTGCTACATCTTCCTTGCATCGATATAACTGATATGACAATGTTATATCACTTTCCACCATCCACTAATAGTCCGGTTACTGACTCTGAAGCAATGTTCTAGTGTGGCGATGATTCCAGAAATGGTTATAAGCACCACTGCGCTGCTGGTTGTTACAACATCAACTTTATACTTGGATTCTCGAAACTATCGTAAACAGGTGGCGGTACATGATACGACTCCAAGCACACTTGTACACTCGTCCGCACTGTCCACACTTTCGACTCATCTATGGCTTCCTGAATAAATAATTTAGCGCGCGGTCTTTAGATTTTATTTGTTCTCGTCCACGACATGCATGTCTTAGGCATTAATTGTGCATTCAAGTGGCTACAAAGGAAGAATGCGTTCAAATGCCTTTCACTGCAAGAAACGGGCGGCAGAAAGAGAAGAGGACTCTTATATTGGATTGTGATATGTTGATTTGTGCCTTTGACGCTGACGACCACCCTCCGTCAACTTCTGGCGCATTTCTCAGGCGATTTGCGATGACTAATTGGAAAATAGATTTTCTCTCTCTCATCCTCTTTTTCTTCTGTTTTTCTTTTTTTCAGGGTGGAGGTGGGAAAAACCCCAGTGTAGCATTGCACTGAACGTTAACGCACACAAAATGAGCGAAAGTATTTGTCATGATGGCCAACGCAGAGATTGAAAATAGACGGCATGTCACCAAAGTGGTTTACGTTGACGCGGCAGGATCCAAATGACGTGAGATACAAGTCTAAAAATATTTATAAAAATATCTATTGACTCGCTGATGTCTAGGAGATTAAGATTTAACGAGGGAATTCACTCGAAATCGGTCTTCTCGTAATGAAAGCGTGAATGAGTTGTAATTATATGTTAATTGCACCAACAAAGAGTTCTGTGATTTTGGGCTTTCCGATGAATCAAAAAGATCTAAGATCATCCCCTAGATTCATCTAGAGCACAAATGCTCTAGACTTTAAAGAATTCAAAAAATTAGACATCGCAGAAAACAAGTGCAGGGCTTAACAATCGCTTTTTTCATAATTCACACATTTTCATTAACCTCTTCAGTGTTTTGCTGACGAATGAATCCATCATTTATAGCACCGACTTACCCGGATCTTGCCCTATGGCAACGGTAGCTACCCTTTGCTTATTCCAAGGGGGAGTGTTTTTTACTTTAACTCTATCCTGTACTTCCTGCTTAGCATCTAGGTAAGCCCCTGGTCTAACCCGAAGGGGGTGCAAATGCCCTTATAACGATACGATTGCTCACGAAAACCTATGAAGAGAAGATGCAAGATTGAAGCAAGCCAGATACACAGAACCCATATTTTTTCCTCAGAAGGGGCAAGAGAACTACTCAGCGGGTGACGTCCTTGCAGGTTTTATAGAAGTCTTCGAAGTGTTCAAGGTAGATGCCTATTACGGCGTGCCTTATGGTGGCACCAGAGATGGATCGCTTATCCCTGCGATTCAGTCTAACTAACTAACCTTCCGGAACGTTCAGTTCAAGTTGTCTTGGATAGTTTTAAGTCTGATATCCACAAAATAAATACTGGTGTGCCCCAGGGCTCCATACTATCATCCACACTCTCTTTTTAATTTTCCTCAATTATTTCTTGTTTGCTACTTCTAATCCAATAAATTCCTTTCCTGACGACAAATCTTCATGTTCGTTTTCGGACACAGGTCCCTACTCTTCGGCTGGAGAATGGTAACGGGGACGTATGTTAAGCTGCGGAACTATTAACAGAGTGTGTGCTTCCAAAACATAAAGCGAATTTTAAACACCCAGCCATTGTCCATCAATGGCACTTGCATCGTCGAAACCGATAAACTTTTCGTTCTCAGAATGTGTGTCAGTGACAACTTACTTTGGAATGACCACATATTCGATGTCTGCAAAAATGCTGCGAAATTTCTAGGTTTTCTCAAGCGATGTAAGAAATATTTCACCATCTCTGATCCGGCGAAAATTGGAGTACAATGTCCACATCTAGTCGGGTGCTCCTTTAACATCTCTGCACATCTCCTCATCTGATAGGATTCAAAACCATGCCATAAAACTCATATGTGATGCCAATATCACTTAGTCAATTGACACGTTTGAATACCGTTGTAACGTCTCATGTTCTATCGCTATTTTCACGACAAAATTGGCAGTAGCAATGAATGCCCGCTCGCTATGAATGCTCATCAGTATACCCTCAAGCCTATCATCGGTCGTACTGTAAAATATCGTGATTCGTTCCTAAGCCGTACAACTCGCTTATGGAATGGCCTGCCGAAGTTTCCTAGTCATTGTAACTTGCAAACATTTAAGACCAATGAACATCGGCATCTCTCTTTTCTTCCCTCTTAATTTTCCTTCGCCAACGAAGTATGCAAACATTTTAAGGTAAAGTCCCTTGAGCGCGCGCTAATTATAAAAAAAATTTCTCTTTCTCCTGGAAGCCAGCTAAAATATTTTAGTTATTGCCCGTGAAGTCAGTTATTCGTGTCTAGTTAGATAGCCTCTTCATCGATGCTTCTTTTGAAGGGCCTGTGAAGTGCACGGCGCTGATCCCTTCCTCGCCAAATCATTTTCTGAGTCTTTGTACGCAGCGTAGGATCATGGTATTGGAACTTGATTCCTTAAAGTGGAAACTGCATATGCTTTTTTGTACGCTCTTCGATGCTCTAGTTTCAGCATAGTTAGGAATCTATGATCAGACAAGACATCGTGTTGGCCCAGACAGTCCATAATAAGTTCCTCCAGTTTTTGGTGATTTAAAAATGGGGACTGATCTGAAATTCCTGAAAGGAACTATCAAGGAAACAACAATGAAGGATTGTCTCAAAGCCCACAGGCCAAATTTTTCACTATAAGTAGTGCATAGCTGATTCTTTCAATTTGAACTGGAGAAAATATACCCGAACCAGGATGGCCTCATCATCAGGCCATTTAATCCTATTATAGCAACCGGTATACAGCTGAGCTCCTTCCAGTCTGTTTAGAATCGCATCTAATTACCAATGTTGATGCCTTCGGACCACATAAATAAAATGCCACGTCGTTCTTTCAGTTCTTGTGATTATTTTATTTTCCTATATTAAAGATTATATGATGATGTGTACAATATTTTAAGATTTAAGTTACTTACACTTGTGTTCGTCCAACCTCTCACAAACGGCATCAACATAAAAAGAAAGTAAAATGCCGGAAATGGCGGATAAAGAATTTTGACGTTTTGAGGAAGGGAGAACACTAGCGCTTACAAAAGTTATCGATATCGTGTTATCGTGGTTTTAGTCGAAGTATATCGTTGAGGATCGTTCACATCAGTTCATTTAGTTTAAAGCTCCACAACAACCAATATTCAACATAGCTCTCCGATGTTGAGGAAAGATCTAAGGCTTTGTCACTAATACTACCATCTATGACGAACCTACTGATATGCTTCTTATGCACGCGTGTTGGGAGGTAGACAGATTTTCATCGCAAATTGCATCTTGATGTCATCCATTCCTAGTACCTGATACCAAGAGCTAATTACCCACGTTCACTTGCACTCATCAATAATTTTTTTCTTACTTAAGGTGGCGCTACAGTTCGGGGTGAACCTGGGTCTCAACCCACAAGCCTTCAGTTTCGCACGGTAAGTTGTTTGAGGTCCGCTTCCACTTCCGTGCATCATCTGGATCCCGGTATTCCTCTACTGTGCTGTAAATCGGGAGCGGATTCGAAGACCTTTCGAACCGAAGCATTGGTATCCAAGCCTACATAACCCAGCCACCTCAGTCGTTGTAGCTTCACCTCCTTCACCCACAGTCTATGCACCCGAAAAATTTTATTCTCAAAGCAGCTAAGAGCACCGTCATCCATTTTTGATAAAAATCCATGCTTCTGCGCCATAGAGCAGGACTGGGATTATTGGGTCTTATCAGGGTCACTTTTGTTGTTCGTGAGAGAGCTTTGGTAGTCAATTGCCTTCTTAGCCCAAAGAAGCAGCGATTGGCAGGTGTTATTCTTCGTTTTATCTTAGCGCTGGTGTTGTTGTCTGAATTGTAGCGGAGCCAAAGCACAAAAAGTTCTTAACTACCTCAAAGTTATATCTGTCGAGGGTGACGTTCTGTCCGAGGCGTCGGTGTTGGGTTGGGTGTCATATTGCTCGTCTCTATAGATGCTTTTAAACGCGGCCTTAAAATCGATGAATAGGTGGTGTGTATCGATTTGGAGCTCATGGGATTTTTCCAAGATCTGCCGTAGTGTGAATGTTTGGTCGATGGTAGACTTTTCTGACCTAAAGCCACACTGATATGGGCACATCAGATTGTTGACGAGGATCGGACAAACAATGCTGAGGTTCCATTTATCGAGCATACTTTCGTCCGACCACATTTTACAGATAAGTTGGTGTATGCGCCTGTCACTTTGAAGAGCTTAACAGTCACGCCGCGCGCTCCATCAGCTTTATAGGACTTAAGCTTAGATATGACTTCTTCACTTCATCCAGGTCGGATGAACAGAATTTTTGATCTACATCGTCCAGGTTGAAAGGTTCATTCTGCCTAACAGCGGTATTTGGCTCGACATTATACAGTTCACAGAAATGCTCTTTCCAAATCCACAGCATCGAATGTTACTCTACTACTATGTTCCCTTGTTCGTCTCTTCAGGCTTTGGTTTCGGGTTTGTGGCCGTGGCATGTTGTTTTACGTTTTGGTAACATTTCCGACCCTTCTTCCTGGAGTAGCATCCCTCAATTTCCTCGACAGAGCGCTTCTCATGCTACTTTTTCCTCCTGAGCAGCCGGTGTTCGTTTCGCCTCTTCAGCTCTTAGAGCTCGTGTGCAGCTCTAGTCCTTCTATGTAGTGTCACTTTGTATGCATCTTTACTTAGCTGAATGTGCTTGCCGGCACTCGTCGGCAATCTAGGGGTTTCGTTGTGGTGGCCGAGTGAAACCCAGTACATCAGAGGCGACATCTCTGATGGCTTTTTGGCAATGTTTCAAATAGTGTTCGATACTTAATGCTGGCGGAATATGACCTGTTAAGAGATTAAGGGAGACTAGATCGGAAAGGATTTGGCGATCTCTTGTGATTGTAGCAGTCCAACGTAGAACTTCCTCACAATATTAGCTTGCCTTTGCGATGTTCGGGATATCCGCAACCGTACCTTGGCTACAAGGTAGTGGTCCGAGTCGATGTTGGCCCCTCGGAATGTTCGGACATCCGTAATACTGGAGGAGTGCCATGCGTCGATAACAAAGTGATCAATCTGGTTGAGGTTGATTGATTAGGAATTCTCCAATTTCCCTTATGTATCGAGATGCGGGAACCGCTAACTAGTTTTCACCAATGTTTTGCTTCGCCGTAAAGTCGATTATCCCGAATTCGTTATCTGAGATGGTGTCGTACAGGCTATACCTTCCGACAGTACTACCAAAAGCGTCCTCTGTTACTAGCTTTGCATTACAGTCGCCAGAGACAATTTTAATGACCTACTCATAGGTCGTGTCCAAGAGCTCGTAGGTGCTATCTTTGGCATAGTGATCTTTCTTTTCTGTGAGGGCGTGCGTGCATATGAGGCTAATGTTGGCAAATTTACCCTTAATACGTATTGTTATGATGCGCTCATTTACATGCCGCAAACTCAAGACTTCTTGCCTAAGTCTGCCTCTAACAACAAATCCACATCCAAGTAAGCGCTGCTTTTGTCGTCGATAACAATCGTGTTAGTAGATGTCACGGATTTTCATCCTTTCTTCGTCCGGCTCATCCCATAAAATTTCTTAGATAGCGGTAATATCTGCTTTGCAGTAGTCTAGGGCCTCCGATGATTGTCCGACTGCACGTGGCTTATCATGACGTAAAATTTACGGAAAATTAAGGAGATCGCTTCGAAACACCTAAAAATAGTGCTCCTCAATTTGGAGAAATTTTTGATAGAGTTCCCAAAGATGTCATAATACGCCTGATACATATATATTCGTATGTAACTCAAAACTCAAACGAAAGTTAAATGTACAGCGGGTATAAGCGGACAACTCGAAGTAAGTACACAGTGTACACCAATTGCACAGACAGTATATTTGGACAGAGCCAAACTGCTCGCTGCGCACTCTGCAGTGACTTCAATGCTTCTAGATTTTGTGATATCATCGCCTCAATTCCCTTATTTTCAAGGCCAGAGAGTTGCTGATAAACCGCCATTTTATAAAATATCTCGAAGCACTAAGACGTTTCAATGGTCTTCAGTGTGGTATTTGTAGCAACAGGTCGACTGCTGGTTTGATAGAATGTCTCACCGAATATTGGAACTATAATCTGCGCTGGCGGAAACAAAGTACACGCACTTGGTATTCTAAATGTATTAGGCATATGTTGTTACGCAGCAGGCTTTTTTGTCGAAAATAATACTCACAAAATAAATGATGTGCCCAAGGGTTCCATTTTGTCCTCTAAACCTTTAACCGTGACATCCGTCTAACTATGAAAGTCCATCAGTTTAGCCTCAGGCTCATCTTTAGACGCATTTATAAATATCGTAATTTTTCCTTTTCTGTACAGCTCACTGATGCAATACCCTACCTGACTCTTTACTTCCCATTATAAGCCATTATAACTTAGCCATTATAACCTTCTAACATTCGAAACCAACGAACGGCGGGAACTCTCCTTTCTGATGCTGACGCCAGACAAGCAGATTACTATTTTTTCTTTTTTATGCGTCACGTCACCACTATGGTGCTGATCAGTTTTAAAAGCGTAAGGACAAGTTACAGTAACATTCCAAACATCATAACCATTATACTCAGCAACGCTTTTCCGTATCGTAACAGCTAACAGCACACTGCTTCATTAAAAACCGTCTTGGTGGTCCTAGAGTGGTGCTCATTGAACTGCATTTATACCAGTTGCGAGTCCACTGTGATACCACTTGGTGTGTGTAGACTCAATTTCCAAGAGGTTTTGTCAGTGATATTCATAGAGGAGCGATCACTAAAATCTCGGAAGTGGTACTTGCTTAGGGATTTCATTCTGATACGGACTCCTCTTCTTCCTTCGTCCCTTCGAATCCGACAGAATTTGTTATGAGAAATACTCCATCGTTGTATGTGCCACCAATTACACAATGCCCCGTAACTGTATTTGAAAGATTTGTCTTCTCCTGAGGTTGATCAGCTCTTTTTATTGTTTGGGGTCAGGTATGGGGGATATAAGTCTAAGTGTTTCGGGCTTAGGAGAGCTGTCAGTGTGCAGCTTGTTTGGCATAGGACACTGGCGAGTTGACATGGTCAAATTTCTTACAATTTGTTTTTAGGGATCCGAGTCTGGCCAGTTCATCATCGACGTAGATCCCTGGGACGTCATTGTTTCAAACGGTTTGGAAGACGGATTAGTAGGTGGATAAACCGAAGGACTGGTATATGCAGAGCATCCCAGACCTTCAAGACCTTCAAAGCCGACTGTGAAAAGGGAAACGGTCGTTAACGCACCAGGTATGGAATGGGACGTTACACTTATTTTCTTTTCATTCGGCACTGGGCTTCTACAAAACTAATCGGTTGGCATTCTCGAAATGGACAAACCACTTGCCACGGACTTTTAAGTCTCAATGAACGTATTTATGCCTGCAGATTTAACCATTCTTCAAGCGAAACAATGCAGATACGCGCTTGAAATATGTAACTCAAGGTGCATACAAGTGCGTTTCATATTTCAACCGTTAAGTAACGATAGCAAAAGAAGCTCCCATCAACTCTTCTGACCAAAATTGCAAAGTGTATGTTCTAGTCCAATCTTTCCAGCTGCCAACTTCATGAATTCTAATCCTTTTCGAGTCTAATATCACTTGCTGATTCAATTTCTTTGCGGCTCACCAAAATCTCCTAATTAATCGATTTATTGTCCAACTTGTCAAACAATTTCACATGCTCGTCTTAATTAATGTGTCACCCAATTAAGTACCTTTGCATTGGCACTTAATTAATTCGAAAAATTGATCTCAAAAGTCTCATCTCATCTCGATCGCATTCAAATTTATCGGAATCACATCCGCACTTTATGTCAAACCTTTGACCGCCATCCAATAAAAATCGATATCTTACGATAGCACTCGGGTAATCTTAACAATCTTAACAACCTTAAGCCCCATTACGTTATCGTTAAAATCAGCTTCCACAACAGGATCCACTAATGCGCCATATTTATTCAAATCACCGCACAAGTGACATGCGTCAAACATGACAGGCGACATATATTTCTTCTTATTTGTTTCTCCGCTGAACTGTGAATTTATTCGAATGATCCAAGTTTATCTTATCTTTGTGTTAATTCTTTATTTATCCATGAGATATAAGCAAACGGTGAATATACTGGTACAACGATGACAGCAATAATAACAACAGCAACAACAACGGCACGATGGCGACTCCTTAAGTAGCAATTTATAGTCACGGCAATGTTTTCATTTGCCGTATTTCTACCACCGGTTAACCATGGCCAACGCCATCGCTTTCTATATACTCGTACATACATCTCCAGCGCCCCGATATTAATTAATTGTGTTTTCAGAAATCGCTTCTCGAAGAGTGGCACGGGGGAAGGCATACATTTTTGGAGCTGAGATCTTACCAGGAATTAACGGAAAGAACAAAAAGGAGACTGCGTTCGATTGTCAAATACTGCCGCCACCTCGTTAAAAGTTAAATACGAGATGTTGGTTTGGAGACGATATATGAGGTACCAGATACGAGATCACTAATCGGTCTACACAAACTCTCATACAAACGATAATCAAATGCAGATAGCACAGAGCATGAAGTTATTAATTTTAGCTCGAATTGGAAACGTGATTCGAAGCGCCTTTGTGAACATCACTCTCATTGGCTGGACAAAATGGAAGAGTGGAAGTTCGCTGAGCACAATCGCACCGCGCCGAAGATGACTTTTATGATAGAGCACAAGAAATCCGAATTAATTCGAAAATGTGCTAATTTGGTCAGCGCATTCGAAATCGAAATTAATTTTCGGTGTTTTTGATTTCTTGTCTAATTGTGGAAGATGCCCGTATTTGGATGATTGTGTTTGATTGTCAGAAAGGCGCTTGGTTATGGTAAGTATCTGGTCGGGTAGCCTAAACAAACCGCAGATCATCCGGAGAATAATTCTGGGAATTAATTATGGAGAATCCGTGTTTCTTGATCACAGATAATCGCACTGTCTGGATTGGATTAAAAAAAAACGAAAAAAGGTAGCCTGAGGGGATTAGGAAGAGATGCATATCTGGAAAGTAACAGGATTAGTGAGTGTTCTCATCATATGACATATAGACAGAAAGAATTGTTGACAAAATAGTTTGAAGTCCCACGCAAGCCATGAAATGATCAATCATTGACGGATAGGTTAGCCGAAATATAAGTCGCAGAATGCTTCAACAGTGTCTACTAAATCTTGGTAAGAAGGTCACGAGAGTTTACAATCCAGGGTTTCCAAAAAAAAAGGCTTCATTATGAATTGATCACTATTGTACCACAAATGACAGCACATTTTTTTGACAGACAAGAAATAAAAATTACGTCACACGCTTCTATAATGCATTGGAATGATTGAAATTCACAATAGAAATAGTGGAAACGTAAAGGTTTTCTAACAAAAAGAGAGCACATATCACCTGCTATGGAGACACAGACAACCGCCGCGACAAGGACAGCAGCCGCAGCGTTTACTTTTATGCGGACTAAAGTAAGAAGTCTTGAGCTTTAGGCATGTAAGCAAACGTCTGACGATGAAACCCTAAACTCCCAGAGATAAGCCTCATAAATGCCCACACTCCAACAGTTAAAAAGGACGACCTTACCAAAGACTGATTCTAGAACTTTCTCGACCAAAACCTATGAGCAGTGCCCTAAACATGACGTGAAAATCGTAGGTACGGAGGACATCTTTCGTAATATGGTCGGAGAGTACAGGATCTACGAGATCACCTCCGGATACGGACACAGGCTTAATACCTTAGCGGCGGTACGTATATAGAGAACACACCGTTTCCATACATCGATATCCATAAAAGGATCTGGTTGGCTCCTAATCAGCAAACAGTCAACTAAATTGATCATATCGAAATCGACCTACGGCACTCGTCCAGTGTTTTGGATGTCCGAACGTTCCCAGCAGCTCGTACCATTATTTGTTGTAGCCAAGATAGGGAGGCGGATATTCGTATCAGAAAACCATTGTGTGTTAATTTAACGTTGAATAATTATAATGGCAAAAATCTGACAGTCTCTTTTCTGATCGAGTCTCTCTTAACCTCACGGGAAGTCTTAACGAATGGAATAAGAAACCTCATAGCAGAACTACAGGTATTGAGAATCTGGAAAGATTATTACTGGAGACTGTTAAAACGTTAAAGATAAAATCAGGACAGCAATTCCCACGCTCAAGTGAAACAAATCTGCCGGAACCGATGGCTTAACTGCCGAGCTGCTTAGAGCAGCAGGTGATGATTGAATACGGAGCACACATTAATTCATCTTTTAAACCAGAGTCGAACGACTGGTACTTCAGTATTTTTAGTTCGATCCTAAAGAAGGAAGATGCATTGAACTGGGCCCACTACAGGGGGATAAGTCTCCTGAACATACGAGGGGCGTTCAATATGTTCGCGGTATCGATATGAAGGAAAATGCGAATTCAATTTAAATTGTTTTTATTTTTCAATATAATCTCCCCTAACATCAATGCATTTGTTACATCTTGAGATAAGCTTTTTTAAACCCTCAAAAAAATTAATTTCCTCTTTCTCTGCAAAATACCCATTTATTGCCGACTTGAGTTCTTCATCATCCGAAAATCTTTATCCACGAAGACATTTTTTCAAATCCGGAAACAGGAAATAATCACTAGGGGCAAGGTCTGGACTATAGGGTGGGTGTTTGATTTCTTCGAAACCACAATCTCGCGCAGCAGCCTTGGAAACTCGCGCCGTGTGAACAGGAGCGTTGTCATGAAGAAGCAACACACCCGCTGCGAGTTTACCCCGTCGTTTCTTTTTAATTTCCTCCCGCAAATTATGCAAAGTGGAAGCGTAGGATGTGGCGTTGATGGTTTCACCTTTTTTTTTGTACTCAATGAGCAAGATTCCCTTTGAGTCCCAAAAAACTGTGGCCATGAGCTTCCCGGCAGACGGAGTGACTTTGAACTTCTTCGGGGGGTCTGTTCCTTTTTTATGCCACTGCATGGACTATTGTTTGCTTTCAGGGTCATAGTGGTGGACCCATGATTCGTCCCCAGTAACAATTCGATCCATAACACCGTCCGCGTTCTCACTACACATCTCCAAAAGCGCTCTACAGCATGCGACTCTCACTTTTTTCTGAGGCGCTGTGAGCATTCGTGGCACCCACCTTGCACTGACCTTTGAAAGGTTAATAGTATTAAGCTTCACCCCAATACCGATAATATGTTGAACGCCCCTCGTAGCATATAAAATTCTGTCCGCTAATCTCTGTGAAAGTTGAAGACCCTTCGTCAACAGTCAGATTGGTTTTTGTTTAGGTCAAGAAAGTCCGTCATTGATAAAATCTTAAGAGCACTCAAGAGTTTTAAATGGATACTCATCCTTCGTTGACTTTTAAGCCAGTTAAGCCTAGTTCTGATATTCTAGCTAAACTCCTCCATTTACTCTCACAAGATGGGTAACAACTTCACCCACCAAACAATGATTTCGACCTCCTAAGCAACTAGGTAAGCCTTATATTAGACCTTAAACCTCTTACTCTTAGACCCTCAAGCTCGTACCTCATGGAAAGGGGATACGGATTTTCTCGGAAATCTAACAACTTTCCACCTCTACCCGTTCATCATACAATAGTTCAATGCTAAGGGCTCCGCTTTCAAGACAAACACAGACGTCTAGAGTAGAGCCGGGTATGCACCATAGAATTGTTAGATTCCAAATACAATAGTGATCCCAAAGAAATATGTTACCCACCAGAACACCCAGATACAAAGCTTCTTTAAAATAACGACTGGTAACGATTTTTGTCTGACCAAACAGCTTCCTCCCTCCCGTGAAAAGAACCAGATCAGTTTTGAGAGACTTGACCAACGTACACCTTGTTATGATTGATTCCCGGCAACTGCAATCCGCTTATTAGAGATGTGTGATCCACCAGGTAACACTCTGATGATTGCAACACCTAAGTAAGTGAGGTTGAGCGCCACGTGATTTTGAAGGAATCACGAAACCCACAACTTTTACCAGTCACAGAGCGCTTTAAGTTCAAACCCTCGAAACTGAGGACCGTTTTCATGTACGATAATTGGTACGCCGTTAGAATCTATGTATGTATGTATGTATCCCCGAGTTCATTTAGGAAATGGGCCTCCAGATCTACCCTTATAATTTCCAAACACCTTGACACATCTACCAGCGGATCGCTTGCAATTCCTAACACACTTTGTCACTTCTGACTGCATCTTCGGCCAGTAATACGTAGCGCCTACTCTTGCGAGCGTCAAAAGAAGAGCTAATGAGTTATCATGATAGCTAGCTACCACTAGCTTCCACTATATTATCATCAAACACTACTACAAGCCTAGCTTTAACAAAGAGTTTGCCTCCCTCTACTCTCCACAAGGGGTAGGCTAACAGGTTAGTTTCTACTGCCCCAATCATTTTCCTGATCCGTGGCTCCTGATCCGCTTCTAAAATCCTTCTCTCATAGATCTACTAATATACCAAATAACTTTGACTCCTTCTTCAAAATTCTGATATAATATGGCCCCTAGTCCATAATTCAACGCATCCGTCTGAACTACAAACGGCCTATCGAAATTTGGACACGTCAAAACGGGAGTCGTCACTAAACACTGTTTCGTCTTCTGAAAGCTTTGCTCACACTCGTCCGTCCACATAAATCTCCTACTTTTCTTTGACAAATCTGTTAAAGGCATAGCTAAAGCGGCGAAGTTTGGCACAAAACGTCTGTACTGTCCATATAAAGCTCCCAATTTCCTTCACTCTCGTGGGTGCGGGAATCCTAACCACGCTATCTACTTTCTCTGGATCTACGTGTAGTCCATTCACATCTGCTACATAACTTAAAGTTACACTTTTCCCGACCAACTTTTAACACTGCCTCACACATTTATTCAAGGACCTCTTGAAGGTGTTGGTTGAATGTATTTGTGATGGCACACCAATACGTGTGGCTCTAGACCAACACCTAAGATGCTGTCTATAAATCTTCGCCATGTAGCAGGCACATTGTGTACCCCGAAAGGCATTCTCTAAAACTGGCACATGCCTCTATACGAAACCGTAAAGGCTGTGAGTGGGTGCGATCTCTCCTCCATTGGTATCTGCCAGTAAACCGACTTTATGTCTACTGACAACAAATATTTGACGTCCCTAAGCTCATCCAATGTCGTTAATATGAATGGCAATGGATAAGCATCCCTAACTGTAACGTTATTCAAGTTCCTATAGTCGACATAGTACCAAAATGGCCCATCTTTTTTCTTGATAAGGACTATTGGAGATGCCCACTGACTGCTCCATTTCTCAATAACTCCCGCCTCTAGCATCTCCTTTAGCTCCTTATCAATATGTTTCTGCATTATAGACTACACTGGATAATAACTACTGTTGGCTCGAGAAGCTCTACACTCGTGATCTTAAATCCGGGATGATTCCCCACGATCACGACATGTACTCGTATGCTTTGTCCGCCCATTAAAGCGACGGATCTAACGTCGTTTTCGCTTAATCTAAGCCCTAAATCTTTAAGAATTCTTGACCCATCCCTCCCTATTACAGTGCGAGAAGCGCCACTATCTAAAGGACCTAACATTCCTATACCGTATAGACTAACTCCTACATATGGACGCTTATCACTGCCATTTGCCTTCAAACCCTAGATGAACTATTGATCTCCCGCAGGCGAATAATTTCTTACTTGCGCCGGCGCTTCCGTCATGCCGTCCGTTGCGCGATTTCCGATGTGGCACAGCAACGCGGCAGGAGCGGAATAAGGAGTTGAAAAATGTCCTCAGACACACGCAGTTAGTTGACCTCTCTGACAACCAGACCCGCAGCGGCTTCAGTCTGCGACCCAATTCACTCTTCGAGTCTTCCAGTCCAAGTTGTTGGCGGCTGGGTTCCTCTGAACTATGGCAAGCTTCCGCCGCGTCGTTAGCGCAACATCTGACACCCTTTACGCAAGCTCGTTTTCACGGCATCGCACCAAATACGAGTATTGACTGCATTTAGCATGTGCTATGTTCTATTAAACCTGTGATTCGTTCAGGCCAGTCATAATATCTGGCCAAATTGAGCATGCCGCTTACTGTCTTAATGTCCAACTCAAGCTACTTGATTCTCAAGTGCAGACTCATAGAACAGTTGAGCTTAACGATATTCTTAACACTCTTCAGCAGAAAGGAAGTCAAGTTAATGGCCCTAAAACTCTTTGCGAGTAAACTTTTTCCGCCAAGCTGATCACCTTTTCCATCAGGGCTTGGCGGCCTGCGCCATAATAGCAATCAAGCTACGCTTGCCATCTCAAATCCTGTTTTCTTCAATGTTCAAAAGCTCGGGCCTTCTTTCAAATGAGCCTTAAGCAGCCTTACAAAATCGCTGCAGATAACATATGCATTTAATGATCGGACGTATGATCTTCAAGGAGCTTTCATTGGAGATCACGTTAGTTCAAGACATTTACTGAGAGCATAATCGAAGATTGAAACAGAAATATCTTTTTTTTTTTAATTTACGCGCGCCTAAGGTTAGATACCCTTTTACTGTTGCCTGGGCGCAGACGAAAAGGTAGAAGGGGGAGAAAGGAAAATTGTTTTTGTAGTGGTTTGAAACTCAGGTGTGTTTGGTTTCGATATTCGCTCTCCAGCGGTGGGAGTCCGAATAGGACGGAGAGTTTTTTTTCTTCACTCAGAGTAATTCGAAGGTTATAATTCTCACTAGTTTTTTGTGCTTGAAACTCTACAACAACCAAATCTACCTGCCAGTGTTATGCCTTTACACGCAGAAATTTTCTGTTTGAGTTCCATTTACACAAATGATAAACTTGAAAGACTTGTCATGGGCAGGATTCGAACCTTGACCCCTCCGAGTGAGAAGCAATTGCTAGTACCACTACACCACGGCCACCCCTTCTCCATCCTCTGCCACCTCTCGCGAGCTAGGTTAGGTTAGGTTAGGTAAGAGTGGCTGTTGGAAATACCAACCCACTTAGGCCTATTGGCCCATTGTGATGCCACGTGGATCTGTGATCTTCTTACTACTGGAACCAGTTTGAGCTTTTAATAAAGCGTAGGAGACTGTTAACGTCTATTTTTTCTAGATCGTTTAGGTCGTTGTAGAAGAAAGCTCCTAGGTGAAGCTTCCTTCTCTGAGAGAGAGCTGGGCATGTGCAGAGTAAGTGGGGGATTGTCTCCTCCTCTTCCTCGTCCATGCAGCTTCTACAGAAATCGTTAGTAAAAGCGCCAAGCCTTCTTGCGTGCTTGCCTATGAGGCAGTGTCCGGTAATGACACCTATTATGGCGCTGAGATGTTTCCTATCTAAAAGGATCAGACACTTAGATCGACTCAGATCCAGCCTTGGCCATATCTGTTTGGTTGCTAGACATGTTTGTCCAGCAGTCCATCTAAGGTCCGTTCTTTTATTGGCATCTAGCTTTAATGTTAGTTTGCACGTAGCGATGGGTATACCTATACTACCTTTGTCCGGTAGGATAGGTAGAGTGGTTCCAATTTTGGCGAGTTCATCGGCTCTGCAGTTCCCTGGAATGTCTCTGTGGCCCGGCACCCAACAGAGGTGAATGTTGAACTGCTCTGCCATCTCCATGAGAGATGATCGGCATTCAAGGGCAGTTTTAGAACACAATGAGACCGAGTCCAGGGACTTGATGGCGGCCTGACTATCCGAAAATATGCGGATATCCTTTGCAGATATCACGTTTTTCTTCAGCCAGGACAGAGCTTCTTTAATCGCCAAAATTTCCGCCTGGAACACGCTACAGTGATTTGGAAGGCGGAAAGAGAGGCTTAGATTTAGCTTATCTGAGAAAACACCGCCACCAACTCCGCTGTCGGTTTTAGATCCATCTGTGTAGAGATGGATTGACTTGTCCTCCATGAAAGCATCCTCCTCCCAGAATGATCTAGAGGGGAAGCTTACATGGAAGTTTTTGTCAAACCAAAGTTCAGGTATGGTGTAATCGGTGTTCTTTGTGAGGATTCCTAATGTATTAAGAATGTTGGCGTGGCCAAATGAATTATTTGTCCACTGTTTAGTCGCTTTAAGGCGAATAGCTGCAGTCGCAGCTACTTGCTTGCTAAAAATGTCGAGGGGTGTCAAGTGAAGCAGAATATCTAATGCCGCAGAGGGGGTAGACCGCAAAGCTCCGCTTGTGCATAGACATGCTGTTCTTTGGACTCTGCTTAATTTAATGCGGTTGACTGCATTTTCCAAGGCCGTCCACCAGACAACCACCCCGTAAGTAAGTATCGGTCTTATGACCGAGATGTATAGCCAGTGGGTTATGCGAGGTTGAAGGCCCCATTTGTTCCCAATGGCTTTCTTGCAAGAGAATAAAGCTATTGTAGCTTTATTGACTCTTTCTTGAATGTTAGGTTTCCAGTTTAGTTTCCTGTCAAAAATGAGACCCAGATATTTTGCTGTATCGGAGAAAGCTAAACTGGTACCGTTTATTGAAGGAGGGTCTATGATTGGAATTTTATATTTCCTAGAAAAGAGGACAAGATCAGTTTTATGGGGGTTTATTCCCAATCCACAGCGATCTGCCCAGCAGGTTAATCTGTTAAGATTTACTTGGAGGAGTTCTTTAATGGTATTTAAATGTTTTCCTGAGACGGCTATGGCAACGTCATCCGCATAGGCAATCACTCTGCTACCACCCGCTTCCAGGTATATCAGTAGTTCGTTAACCACTAAGTTCCAGAGAAGGGGGGAGAGGACACCGCCTTGCGGCGTACCCCTACTGACATATCTTTTAGCAGAAGTCTCACCCAGTTTGGAGTTGATTATCCTGCTTGTTAGCATTAGATTAATCAGCTCCCCAAGTGAGCCGTCTACCTGCAGAGTTGACAGCGCAGTCGTGATTGCGGATGTGTTGACGTTGTTAAAGGCGCCCTCTATGTCTAGGAAAGCAACCATTGTGTACTCCTTATATCGTAGGGATCGTTCGATGTGGCTAGTCAGAGAGTGCAAAGCCGTTTCCACCGACTTCCCTTTACAGTAGGCATGTTGAGCCGCAGACAGAAGTCTTGGATCAACTTTAGCTCGAATATGGATATCAATCAGTCGTTCTAAAGTTTTCAGAAGGAATGATGATAGACTTATAGGTCTGAGGTCCTTTGGGACCACATGAGAACATTTTCCAGCTTTGGGAATGAATACTACATTGACTTCTCTCCATAACAGTGGAATGTGGATAAGTTCTACACAGCTCCTCATAATATTTTCCAACACTGGTAGAATAATATCTGAGGATCTCTGTAGCTCGGCAGGTATAATACCGTCCGGACCAGCAGACTTGTATGGTTTGAAGCTATGCAGCGCCCAGAGCAGTTTGTCTCTCGTAATCAGACTATGAATTTTGGTCACGGTTGCAGTAGGCTTGTTTGGGCTGCTACTGGCCGCGAGATGGGAGCTACCTGGAAAGTGGGTGTCCAGAAGCAGGTTGAGTGATTCATCACTTGAGGTTGTCCAAGAGCCATCGGTTTTTTTCAAACAACTGGGCATCATAGGATTTGTGGAGAGGATTTTTCTTAGCCGCGAAGCCTCAGAGGTTTCTGTGATTTTGTCGCAGAATGACCTCCAGGATTGTCGCTTTGCCTTCCTCAGTTCTTTTTTGTATAATTTGAGGGATTCTTTATATGAGTCCCAGTCGGTCACTTTTCTTGTGCTTTTTGCTGCGTTGAAAAGTTTTCTGCAGGTGTTTCTGAGCAGTCCTAGTGCCGATGACCACCAATGTGGCTTTTTCTTGCCTCTTGGTTGAATAAGAGGGCAGGAAGCGGCCATAGCCTTATTGAGAGTCAGAGTAAATTCCCTGACTTTCATGTCGAGCTCATTGGTGTCACGCGGGGGACTTGATAGTTTAGAGGATATCGTTTCCGACAGTATTCCTCTATATTTTGTCCAATCAGTTTTCCGGTAGTTCCGGAAAGCTGGTTGGCTGGGGGGAGCATCACTCAGACTGAATTGGATGTATCTATGGTCTGAAAAGGAGTGTTCAGACGATACCATCCAGTTTGTTAGCCTTTGGGTGATGCTGTCGGAGACAAGAGTAATATCTAATACTTCTTGTCGGTTTTTTGTTATGAAAGTGGGCTCATTGCCAATATTGCAAATTAAGAGGTTAGTACTTAAAATATAGTCTAAAAGTGACTCACCTCTATCATTGATGTCGGTACTGCCCCATATCGTATGATGTGCGTTAGCGTCACATCCGATTATGAGGCCAGTTTTTTGCCTTCCCGCTTCCAGTACCACCCTTTCTAGGTTATCACCAGGGAGAGGGCCCACTTGGTCGTGGCCAAGGTAAGCCGATGCCAGCCAGTAAGAGCCTTTGGCAGTCTCTAATCTGGCAACGGTTAGGTCGGGGTCACTGAGGTTGGGAAGTAGAAATACATTAAGGCTACGTTTCACTAATATACAAGTTCTAATCTTACCTTTGTCTCTTGTATAGAGCGGAACGTATAAGGGTGTCCTAAGTCCACGAACCACGCCTTCTGCAATCCATGGTTCCTGGATTAGAATTATGTCTTCTGCGCTTTTGGAAAGACGCAGAATGAGTGCGGCCGAAGCCTTTTTTGAGTGGTGGAGATTAATCTGGAGAAACCGTATCATTGCTACAGTCTTCCAGAGTCGCCTCCACCACGGTGTTGTTGAGGTCCTCCGATTCTGAAGATGTGCCCAAGAGCTCATCTTCTATCTCTGATCGTGTAGAACCTCTAATTGTTTCGCCATCGGTTTCCATTTCCGACAATGTGTCAGAAGAGGAGACCGACGGCTTGGTAGTCACCTCGGACAGATTGGAGTCGTCGCTATCCAATTCTGGAAAGGATATCGACGCTCCAAGATCCAAGGTTGTGATATCGGGTGTTAAAGGAGGAGGAGGTTGCTTATCAGCATCCAGCTCATCCTTTTTGTACACCCTTAAGTGAATTGACTCGAATCCGAACCGAATCATGCCTTTCGTCTGCGCCAGAGGATTAAGGGATTCCTTATTGATCACAATTAACGCGCATCTATAAGAACCCCTTAGTTCCTCCAGTTTCGCGACTTTCCAGTCATGAGTCGGAAGAGTCGGGTTGCTGAGCCGGATGATTTCCAGGATACTTCCTGGAGAGGAGGGTTCGGCTGGAATCCAGGTACGAGTTCGAGGTCTACTAGGAATGTCTTCCTTAGATACGACCTCGAGTTTTGCACCTGGCCAAACCTCTCCTAAACCATCGATGGCCTTGGTGAAGAGATCGAGAGATCTCTGGTTGGAGCAAGCGATGAGCTTGACATGGCCTTGGTGCCAGCCAGCGTCGCTTGTGATAGGAGGTGGTCCTGGGTTCTCCCGCATGATGGCCAAGAAGTTGCTCGAGAGCTTCAACTTGACCAATTGCCACCGTTCCGGTGTAATGGAACCGTCGGTATCGCTTCTGTCGATCACCGCGATCACCAATGCGTCCTTTAGGACTTCATTATAAGACCTCAGAGATCTGCTGTTGGATGGCCCAGGGGTTGTGGAACTGAGTGTTTTGGGCCTCTTGGAAACCGGTACGGTTTCCTCCAACGATCTCTGACGCTTAGAGGAGTCTTTTGACGTTTTGTGAGCAGTGGAAGCAGTGGGAAATCCGTCTTTTAGGACGTTTTTAGCCCACTCAACCTTGCTCTTTATTTCCGCACTTCTCTCCACCTCCGGAATGGATCCAAAGGTTTTGATGATGCGTGAAGCATTTCGGCATCTTATGTAGAGCGCCTTAGATGGAGCTTGCCGATGCGGCTGAGCTCCAGATTCCTCTTTGGGGGGAGGAGTTTTGGTAGCAGCAACAAGTCCGTGGCCTGCCATAGACTTGCTGCTGCTGGGGGCGGGGGAAGTGATAGGACCATGGCTTGCCACAGTCTTTACACTCCCCGAAGGAGTTTTGGTAGCAGCGACAAGTCCGTGGCCTGCCACAAACTTGCTGCTGCTAGGGGCGGAGGAAGTGATAGGACCATGGCTTGCCACAGTCTTAACACTCCCTGAAGGAGTTTTGGTAGCTGCGACAAGTCCGTGGCCTGCCACAAACTTGCTGCTGCTAGGGGTGGAGGAGGTGATAGGACCATGGCCTGCCACAGTCTTAACACTTCCTGAATTCTTATTATTAGGCTTATTCCTTTTGCCTTTTGCCTCGCGAGCTAAGTTTAGATAAATTCATTTATGTCCTCCGTTAAGCGAATATATTTGAGGAACTCGTCACAGATTGGTGGAAAGCTCTACAATTGTCCAAGACTGCACATTCTGGTCCAGGGTTCTGGATATAGAGAAAGTGACAAAAACTTAAGCAAATTCTTGATCTCGGCCATCAATAATGCAAGGGTTCATTGAATGGTGTAAGCCAAATTGAAAGAGCCCTCGAAGAGGCGCAATAGCAATGGCAACACCTGGTAATAATATGAAACAAAATGTCCACAAATGTGACACACATCTGAATATTTACAAAAAGAAACAAAAAGCATGAACTTAGCACAACCACCTTTGACAGTCATATGAGTACACCAAATCACTTTGACGGCTCAGTCGACTAAAAAACGAACACCAAAAGGCTCATCTTTATTGCAATTCCGAAAAGCAATCTCCGATTAAGGTATAATAGACCCCGATCAAGTCTGAGCCAATATCTGTCAGATTATCCCAAACAGGGATCATTGACCTCGAACTGCGCACTGTCTGGCAAAAGCAATCATCATGTCAAACAACTACGCATGGCTCAGAGCTTTATCCTTGGGTAGGTAGGAAGGTACCGTTTCTTGTCCATGTCTCACGAACATGTGAGTGTCCTAAAAAAAAAAATTATAAATCAAAAGAACCATCTACCACGACAGGGTATCTTAAATTTGAGACTCCAATACTTCTTTCTGGTTCCCTCGCCGCCCGACATTGACATGCCGACACATATCATAAATCAATATGGTAATAGTGTGCATTGCTAAAGATACAAAACGAGTGATACCTGAGGTCCGAAGCTGCTCAGGGAAGAAAATTCGGCCAGGTAGTCGGTCTGACTTGAAGTACTTTCGGGGGATTCTCTCCTTGCGTGCTGCTTCACCACTTCTTCTCATCGACTTTTCGACAGGTCTAGTCTTGTTGCTGTGTTAATTTGTGTGGCCTCTTTGGCGGCTCGTTTTATGCAAATCTTCTCGAATTTGATTAAATTTGTCAATTTATTATTACGGTCCTATTCGTGCTGTTGATGAGAGCTAAACGGGTGTTGGTTTCACGGGCCACTTCTGCTTCCAAATCGGAAGTTGAATCATCCATTTCGCCTGAATTATCAGGAGAGGTGGTATTTTTGTATTTTGATGTGGCTGCCGTCGTCCACCTTAGCAGCGGCTATCCCAGGGCAACAAGTCGGAGTAGAATGAAAAGAAAACCAATTGTGAGGCGGTGTCGCGGTCTTTTTGATTTTTTGTTTAATATTTGTCTTCTTTTTGATTTGTAGTTTGTCTGGGTTGGTGATTGCTTTCGACTTGTTGCTTCTTGAGCGATCATATTTGAGGGTGGAGATGTTGTTTTTACTATGCAAATTGAACCAAACACAGCGGATGCCTTACATGAGCTGTTCGACTTCTTTAATTCGACTTCTTTTAAGGGGGGAAAAAAAAACAGAAATATCAAATGCACATCAAATATGGGGCCGCTGTTTAAGAAACAAATATCCTGTGTCACAGTGTTCTGGCAGTAAAGGAAAACTCTCATATGCCGAAATGCTGCGCAAAGTCAAGGCCGATCCAAAACTTGTTACTCTCGGTTAATTCGTAACTGTGTCTGTCTGCTAAAACAGAGACAGCATGCTGAACGGACAAGGACATGCCCGGGTATATCAAATGCACATCAAATATGGGGCCGCTGTTTAAGAAACAAATATCCTGTGTCACAGTGTTCTGGCAGTAAAGGAAAACTCTCATATGCCGAAATGCTGCGCAAAGTCAAGGCCGATCCAAAACTTGTTACTCTCGGTTAATTCGTAACTGTGTCTGTCTGCGAGACAGCATGCTGAACGGACAAGGACATGCCCGGGTAGTAGCATTATATTGTCCTACGCCGTCATAGGGCTATTGAGCTTCCACCCTGTGAGCGAGCGTCTTCTGATAATCTGCATTAAGGCTAAATTCACTAATATAAACCTAATATGCATCCATGCCCTTACGGAAGACAAACACGGCGCCACTAAAGAATGTTTATACGTGATCCTTGACAAAACTATGAGCAACGCCCAACGTATGACGTTAAAGTTGTACTAGGCGACTTTAACTCCAGAATTGGAATCGAGGACATCTTTGGTGGGAGAGTTAGTTGGTAAGCATAGCTTACACAACACCACGTCTGGCAACGGACTTAGGCTTATTGACTTTAAAGCGGAAGGAAATGTTGCTATAGCAACCACACGGTTTCCTCATCTCAATATTCACAAGAGGACATGGCTGACTCCGGATCATCAAACGCTAAATCAAATTGATCGTTTTGCGATATACGTAAGGCCTGTCTGAAGTATTCTGGAGGTTCGTACGTTCCGTGCAGTCAAGATACTAATGCAGATTTCCCAAGTTCTGTGAGAATATATAACGTAGAAAAGCTGCTATCGCAAGAGACCACCAGAATCTTCGCCAAACGCGTACCCCGAAATCTCTCAACAACTCCAATGCCACCAGCGTCAAGTACCAAAGCACTGGTCTGCCACGGGTTTCATCCAAGCACTACCAATAAATCTCTGGTTTGATGAAGAATGCTGGTAAGTACATGTAGCTACATAAGAAGCCTACAAAGCAACGAAGCACGAGACCTGCTCGTGACCTTTACGACCAGAAGAGACAGGAAAAACATCGGCTTTCCAGAAGAAGAAAAAACAAATCAGCTGAACCTGATGGCTTACCGGTCGAGGTATTCAAAGCTGCTGGAAATGACTTGAGCATGCACCAACTCATTTCTCAGATCTGGTCAGAAGAGTGTATATTTGATGAATGCAATCTCAGCACCGTATGCCCGATCCACAAAAAAGGAGACCCATAAACTGCGCCAACTATGGAGCTATAAGTCTCCTCAACATCGGATACAAGGTCTTATCTGGCTAGTTCCAATTAGTGCGGTTTTAGACCAGGAAAGTCCGCAATCGTCCATATCTTAACACTCCGGCAGATAATGGGAAAAACTCAAGAAGTACAAATCGATACCCACCATCTTTGCATCGACTTTAAGACCACATATGACAGCATTTATAGAGACGAACTGTATAGAGGCCAATCTAGTTTTGTAGAATGACGATTGAAAACCCTTGCTGCTCCGTCAAGGTCGATAACGACTTAACCGAGACATCTGTTGACAGTCTTAGACAAGCTGACGCGCTGTCATACGACTTCTTCAAGATTACACTTGAAGGAGTATACGCCGATGATGTTGACATAATTGGTTGGCTGTCACTGGTACGTTTGCTAGTATTGAATTGGAAGCTGCCGAAAGAGGTTTAGCGGTGAATGAGGGCAAAATGACAGCATATACTGTTGTCAACAAGAAAGGACACACAACATCGATGAATTGGACAGAACGTTAAATCGACATTCGAAGTAGTAAAGGACTTTTTCTACCTTGGCTCTGTTATGAATTCTGTCAAAAACACCTCATCAGAAATAAAACGAAGTATCACCCTTGCCAATTGCTGTTTCTTTGGGCTAAGGAGGCAATTGAGTAGTAAGATCCTTCCACGAAAAACTAAGGAGACTCCATATAAGACCTTGATCAAGCCAGCCCTACTTTATGGCGCAGAAGCACGGATCCTATCGAAAGCGGATGAAGATATTCGCAGTCGTTTCGAGAGAAAAATCCTTCGAATAATATTCATTGACAGGCTTTAGAGGAGAACTATACGAGCTGCACAGTGACATCGACCTAGTCAGAAAACTTTTGCGAATGGACACCAATGCTCCGGCCTGCAAAGTCTTCGAATTTAACCCAGAGGGACAACTCAGTGTAGGAACTCCTCAACTTGGAGTGCGCAACTGGAGGCAGATAACTAAAGACCGGACCAGTTCACCCCGAACTGCAGCGCCTCTTAAGTAAGTAAGTATTTTGATATGAGGACCCTTTCTGAGTTATGCCTTGTCTTGTGATCCCTGCCAAGCTCATTCGACTTTGGAGGATAACGAGGGAGAATGGACGCTGCTCCATCAAGATTGGCAATGACAAAACCAAGATCTTCAGTGTCGGAAAAGGACTTAAACAAGGTGATGCTTTATCATCTGATTTGTTCAACATCATTTTCGAAAGAATTAGCGAAACACGCAAGTCAGCACCAGGTAAAAATCACTCTTGCCAATCGCTGCTTCTTTAGGCTCAGAAGGCAATAGATTAGTAAAGCCTTGTCTCGAGCAACCAAAAATACTTTATACAAGTCTCAGATCATCCCAGTCCATCTTAATGGCGTAGAAGCGTGGACATTGACAAAAGCGGTGAAAATGCTCTCCAACTTATCGAGTGAATAGCTCTTCGGGTAATTTTCGGCCCGCTTGGATCAATGGGGAATAGATGATACGTATCAACTGTACAGGCTATACAGCTATGTCGACCTCGATAGAAAAGCTCGGCTAACCCGGTATAAACGCATGGACATCAGTGCCCCGGACTAGAAAGTTTTTGACTCCAACTCAGAAGGACATCGCACTAAACAACGGCCTCATCTTAGGTGGCGCAGACAAGTGAAAGGTCACCTGAGCCAACTTCGCGTGCGTAGCTGGAGGCAGCTGGTAAAAGACGACGCTAGCTAGAAAGGCATGATAACGGAGGCTTTAGTGAGAGTTGAGTTTGCAGATTCGGAAAAATGGCAAAGCAGATATTTGGTCTTAGTATGACTGCTTCGTAACCCGTTATCGAGTAGTAGAGTCACTTCTTTGCTGCTATCAGCAAAAATAAATCAAAAGTGCTGTTGACAAAGAAAACTGCACAATATCGAAATATCGTTGTTCTGCATGGGCAAGCATTGCGGCTCGTCTTCAATATATGTTATTTCGACAATTAAGCCTTTTGTTCCACAATCTCAATCGCATAGCTCATTTTCCCATGCTTTGATGCTGAAGTTCCTCTATTGGTGCTCGCCTAGTTATAGGTTTTAGGGTACCGGTTCTAAGTCGCAATACAATGCCTTTCCGGCTCCTACCCGTACTCTAGCTACCTTTCTTTTGCACTGCTCGTAATGCTCGTTCCGAAAGCATTTTCTCTATATCAATAGTTTTAGCATTATTTCGATTGCCCAATACCACCGATTCGTTGATACCACCGATTCGTTGATACCACCGATTCGTTGATACCACCGATCCAAATCATTTCTTCAATTCGAACTTTGAAGAAGTCGCGTCAAAACATTCCGTTTACAGATTACCTACTCACTGCTTGGGGACTTTTCAAGTTTGATGTTGAATGGCGATTAATCGGTCGTCGGAACACGTACGTAAAGGAGTGCATAGCCAAGATGACAGTAACACCATGCTTATTTCGTTCCATCGAGGGCAAAACATTTTGTACGATTTGGTAATACGTTTTCTGCTTCGAAAGTTTTATCAGGAATGGTGCCAACGTTCCACATAGAGTAAAGCTTCCATTTTGTCTCACAGATCATGCTCAGCGACTGAAGTATCAGCACCCCGGGATAAACACCTGCTTTTGCTGGGTAAAACAAAGAGTAAGTCAGCGTCAACTAGGTACGGCTCAAAAAGTCACATATCTGGACGATTTAAAAATTTCCTGAAGATGGCGCCAGCCTCCTTATGGTCTCTTTTGGATAGTTCTAGTATGTACACATTACTGGGCCCCCGCCCAATTATCAAGGCTTCGCCCATCAATGACGTTGTCTAATAAAAGCGGGGGCAGAACAAAGTACTGGTCTTATCGTAAACATCTTCAGATGACGCCACCGAAGGTTGCTACGATGTGATCAGTTACAAGTTGCCGGTCATAGGTCTTGTTGGCGGCTGGACAACCGGTAGTCCTACCACGACTTAAATCACGGTACGATGGGAGTCAGGAGCCCCCCGGATCTCAGTCCGGGCCTAACTTGAAGAGGTAGGAAGGCGGCAGAGCGATGGCAAGGCGTATCCTTGCCCCCATGGACGTATGGGCATCCCATAAACATAAGTTCACATGACAGGTGGATTGCATTAAAAATCAGACACTAGGTATACACATTACTGTCATTGATTATAAGCTTTCCAAAGAACCATGCGTCGCTCAACCACGAACAACTGACTGTAGATGTCAGTCATCCACAACAATTACAGAGTCTGATGGGCGAAAGTCTACTCCGAATATCTCTGATGAAATTTGATAAACTAGAGCTGTCCTTGAAGTCTCTGCATATGTTTACGAATACAAAAGATTCAAAAGAACTATTCATTAAAAATAACTTAAACGACTTCACCGCCAAGTCCGCCACAATAAATATTCCATCACGCAGTTACTCATGAAAATTCCGGGGATCACCTTTGATTCGGTATTTGGTTGCAGCAGTTATAATTTCTTGCACACGCCAGATCACCCCTAATTTGCAAAGCTTTAAGCAAAATTCTCCAGAATTTTTCGAAAAGTTGTCGGTGAATATCTTTGACAGCGCCGACCACCCGTTTGCCAGTTAGCAAGTTAGCAGAAGAAAAAAGAAACACATAAGTCGCTCAAACGACCTCCACAGACAAGCTGCTTAAATTCAATTTAGACAACGACCACGACGACGATGTCTTAAATTCCCCGAATTTCGACTGACTGAACGTCTTTTTTTGGTCTGGCTCAACTTCAACTGAAGTGACTGTTGTTGCGACGAGCTATGATAGCTGCGCCGCACCACGCCACCGAGACCAACGAGACACCAACTTTGTCGCTCCAAAGTGGTCGTTTGTTCGCGCTTCTGAGCGATGACGCAGGACCACCAGACCAGATGATCTAGGGGCCCGTTGACGGTAATGATGTGGTCAGAGATCTCTGTTAATATTTGACAAGGTGCGATTTATATGTTGCTATAAAAATTAATTTATAAGCAAAGCGATCTGGTGAAGGCATCTCCCGCAGTTCCCACGGTAGTGCTTTGGATTTATTTTTTTTTCTTTTCTTCTCTTTTCCTTTGATTACCCCCCGCTGGGTTATTCGATACAATGGATCTTGATCTTACAGATGATTCATATGCTGTCGGTTGAAGGGGGCGTAGATGGAGGAATTCACTGAAATGAAAACAACTTTCCGGTTTGATTGAGATAAAGTATCTGCAATATCTGGCTGAGCATTCGAATTGAATGAGCGAGGATTTGCATTTTAAAGAGGCGAACAATATGACCAGTGCGAACATTGCCCTTAGGCGGCGTTGTTTTGCGGCTTATTTCTCTAAATTTATTGCACTCATTATACCAGGAACTCTTCAGAATATTATTTCGAATAATTCTAAGAATAATTCTAATAAAAATTTTAAATATGAAAAAGCTCCCGAATAGAACAGTGATGACCGAAGTGTGGGCTATGTGTCGTTCCAGAGGCAAACGGGAGCTATTCTTCTCTATTCTTTTACTTTCACCATAACGGTGCTCTATAGACGATTCATTCCACGAAATGTTTCCCATTCAAAGTTTCTTTCTTTTTTAAGTCTACAGTAGAGCACTGGACAGGCTTACTGTCACACTAAAAGACTTCTGAAGTAATGCTGATCCCACTGGATATCTGGGGGGAACCACTACTCGACTTTACCACCGCAACGTGCTTCCAAGACATTGAAGAAGTCTTACATAAAGAAACTCACCGCGTAATTTGGCGCTATCGCAATAACGTTCAGAAATTTGATTGGCAAGGTCTTTTTCTTGTCCTTTGCCCTTCTCCGTGCCCTGTACGAAAATGGGTATAGACATGGGACTTAGACATATTCAACTTTCTTCCTTTTATCATGTATGTGGATGGTAGGCCAGATAGATCGTTGATATCGGTCCACCTCTCAACACTGCCTTAACTGATTTAACAATTAATTTGAAAGTTTATTGTGCCTCCGTATACCGGCATCGAATATATAAGTTTTCCAAGTGATCCGATGCTGTAAGGAGATCCTTTCCCCATCAGAGGTTCTTTTACTCTACCCGTCTTAAGCGATGCATTCTTTTCTGGAAAGCTGAAGCCTCGAAAAATCCTTCATCGTGCTTGTCTCCAGCCGCCTCGATCTTCAGCTAGCTGCCTCCAGTTTCGCACGGTAAGTTGGTTCAGGTCCGGTTCCATATGCGTGTGTCAACTGAATTGCGGTATTCCTCTACTGCGCTTCCAAGCGGGAGCGGATTCGAAGGCTTTTCGGATTAGTGTCCAAGCACTCTATATAACCCAGACACCTCTGTCGTTGGACCTTCACTCTTCTGTCTATGTCAATGTCGCGTGTACAACCCATACAATTCGTCGTTATATCTCCTCCTTCACTTACCATCTATGTAGACGGGAATGCAAATCAACAGAAGAATTTTCCTTTCAAAACAGCCAAAAACATCTTCATCCATTTTTATTTTTTATTTTTTATAATGAGCGCGCGGTCAAGGGGTTTGTGTACCGTTAAGGTGATTGTACAGCGCGGGCAAAGGAAATTTAGGGAGAAAGAAAAGAGAGGTACCGATGTACATTGTTTTTAAATGTTTGTAAGTTATAACGACCAGGAAATACAGAGATCGGCAGGGCATTCCATAAGCGAGTTGTACGGCTTAGAAACGAATCACGATATTTTAGAGTACGTCCGAAAATGGGCTTGATCGTATACTGATGAGCATTCATAGCAAGACGGGTGTTATGGTTAAAAGTTTGAATGGGCGGAATGCTACTGGCAATTTCAGTGGAGTATTGGTGGTGGAAATAGCCATAACACAAAGTGAGGCAGGAGGCATTACGTCGGTGTTCGAGGGTGTCAATTGATTGACTGGTATTAGTATCACCTATGAGTTTTAACGCACGGTTTTGAATCCTATCTAGCAGAGATGTTTTGGGAGCACCCTACCAGATGTGGGCATTGTACCCCAATTTTGGGCGGATCAGAGGGTTAAAATATTTCTTACATCGCTTGAGGAAACCTAGACATTTCGCAGCATTTTTGGCGACATCAAATATGTGGTAATTCCAACGTAAGTTGTCATTGACACACATACCGAGAATATAAAGTTTTTCGGTTTCGACGATGCAAGTGCTATTCATGGATAATGGCTGGGTGTTTAAATTTCGCTTTAACGCAGAAGATAGCAGACAGCATTGTGTTTTGGAAGCATTAAATTCTACTCTGTTGATAGTTCCCCAATTGGTTATGCTGTTAATATCAGAATTTAATGAGCTTAACATGCGCTGCCGTTCCCGTTCTGCAGCCGAAGAGCAGGGACGTGAGTTCGGAAACGAATATGAAAAGCAGAGAGTACTGTCATCAGCAAAGGAATATATTGGATTAGAAGTAGCAGACAAGAGATCATTAATGAAAATTAAAAAGAGTGTCGGAGACTGAACATAGCCCTGGGGCACATCAGCACTTATTTTGTGAATATCAGACTTGAAACCGTCCAAGACAACTTGAATTGAACGTTCCGAAAGGTAATTTCTGATCCATTGAAGAAGAGAGTCGTCGATCCCAAATGCACGCATTTTCGACAAAAGAGCCTGATGCCAAACTCTGTCAAATGCCTTAGAAGTATCAAATGCAACTATCTTGTTTTCGCCAGATTGATGTGCGCTTTGGTTCCACTTTTCGGTGAGACATGCCATCAAATCACCAGTGGACCTGTTGCTACGAAAACCGTACTGCCGGTGATTCGGAAATTTTCGTGTTTCGAGATATTTCATGAGCTGACGATTTATCAGCGCCATAGAGCAGGACTTGGAATATTAATGTCTTATCAGGGTCAGTTTTGTTGTTCGAGAGAGAACTTTGCTATTCAATTGCATCCAGGTCGGGATGGACGAAATTGTTGGTCTACATCGTCCAGGTTGTAAAGTCCATTCTGCCTGACAGCGTCATCGTAGTTATACAGTCCAAAAGAAATGCTCTTTCCAAATCCTCAATATTGAATGCGACTGTACTACGAGTACTATGTTACCTTGTTCATCTCTTCAAGCTTCGGTTCGAGGTTTGTGGCCGTGGCATGTTTTTTTTACGGTTTGGTAAAACTTCCGAATCTTATTCTCTCAATTTCCTGTGCTTTTCATGCTCCTTCTTTTTCTTCCTAAAAAAGCCGGTGTTCGTCTCAATCCCGCTTTGTATGCCTTTTTGCTCATCTGAATGCGCTTGCCGGCGCTTGTCGTCAATCCAGGGGTATCGTTGTGGTTGCCGGGTGACATCTCTTATGGCTTTTTGGCAATGTTTCCACCGGTCTGCGATACTTGATGCTGGAGGCATATGACTTGTTAAGAGATTAAAGGAGATTAGATCGAAAAAGGATTTGGCGATCTCTTGCGATTGTAGCCGGCCGACTTCAAACTTCCTCACAGTATTAGGTTGCCTTTGCGATGTTCGGGATATCCGCAATCGTACCTTGGCTACAAGGTAGTGGTTCGAGTAGATGTTGGTCCCTCGAAACGTGCGGACATCCATAATGCTGGAGGAGTGCCATGCGTCGATCGCAATGATAGACCACATTGGTTGACGGTTGATTGATCAAGGGTGCTCAAAGTTACTTTGTGAATATCAAGATGCGGGAACCGCGTGCTAGCTACGGCAGTATTTCGCCCCGCTGCAGAGTCGATTAGCCTGAATCCGTTATCGGAGGTGATGTCGTGCAGGCTCCGACAGTTCTATCAAAGATGCGCTCTCTACCTATCGTTGCATTAAAGTCGCCGAGGGCAATTTTAATGCTATAGCTAATTTAATGCTCGTAAGCCTTATCCTAAAGCTCGTAGTCGTAATATTTTTCCTCTGTGTGAACTAACGTGCATATAAAGCTAATGTTATCCAATTCAGCCTTAGTACGGATTGTTATAAGGCTAGAAACTCAAGACTTCTTGCCTAAATCTACCTCTAACAACAAATCCAGATCCATATATACGTTGATTTTGCCGTCGATAACAATCGCCGTGCGGCTTTTCCCATCGCATTTCTTGAATGGCAGTAACATCGGCTTAACTTAAGTTTTTTTTTATTGTGGCCGGGCAGTTACCCCTGCGGCCATTTCTTGGCATACGATTTCTTATTTTTGCAGCAACAGATGTTCTGGTCTCATTACATCATACTGCACGACCACTTCTTTTTAAATGGAAGATGGCTTTGAGACTGCAGGCCATGATAAGAATATCAAGAGGAGGGAGATTCATCAGTGTACCTAGAGAAGAGCCAGGCGTGCTAGAGAAAGCCCCCGTGCAGCTGAGACAGACCTCTCATTGAAGTCTCGTAAAAGAAGCAGTGACCTATTCCGTGAAAGCTTGTTCCAGATAACCGAAGTGATAAACAAGCTCATGCTTTGCTCACATGAATCGTAACTTTTCTCTGCCTTGCTGTACGAGTATAACCCGTCAGTGACCGGCAATTGGAAAGAGTACCTCTTTGTTTGATTCCTGATGAAAAGTCAGAGAAAACCCCTTACTCTCTCAAAGTTATAGGTGAATGTTTTAGCGTTCTGGCCGATGCGTCAAAGTCATGCGAGCCGTCTTATTGACAAGTTGTACTCATTGATTCTGACTTGTAGGAAGCAATGAATATTTTTCATCACCATTTTGCACACAATAGAATAACATGTGGCTCTGCATAGTGCTCCTCTACATATTCTGCCGACTGTGGCCCGTAAATCGTGGGAATCTATCTGAACTTCTTAGGTTTTCTTCTTCCGTAGTGTGAATATTTGGCGAATTATGGACTTACCCGGACCTAGAACAGTACTTACATGCGACAAGCAGGTCAGTGACAACTTGTCTCATGTTTTTTCCACATGGAAGACAAGATCTTGTACCTCGTGTTGAGGAGCTTGACGCTTATAAAGGGTTTCCTTTCCTGCTAATCGGGTAAATGAAGCTGAAAGTCAGGCATATTTTTCACCGACCAAATCTTCATCGAACCAGAGGTTTCCTTGAGGGTGATTGAGTAAAACTCATCGTGTATATCATTTCTGACGTTTTCTTGGCTTCGACACATGCAGGCAGCACAGGAATTGAAAATAAATCAGGGATACGCAATCGATAATGATTCTGGAGGTCTCATGCAATTATGGTCATAAAACTTCTAATTTTATTCTTGCAATCAGCCAGTATTGCCGTATCTGTGACTACCGCAGTGGGATTTATGTATTCGCAACGTAACCTTAGGAGTAATCCGAGTCAATCTTGTCAGCTTTGCTAATTTGCACATCCAAGAAATGTACGTATTTCTTTCCTTGACCACAATATTGTCTATTGATTGATTTTCAAACAAGTTCGAGATCGCCGTGTTATTTTGAGAGTGTTGAGGTATAGAAAGTGCATGGTTGTCTATGATCTCATTTTGTCACTCAGCAAAATCAACTAGCCAAGGCTGCAGACAGCTAAATCCGTCTGCAGATGTTGTGGCGATTGAGATCTGATTTACATCTAAGCTTCCTTTTCTGGCTTTGCATCAGAATAATGTGTAACGATTCAGGGCATTCAGGACTATTCAGGACACTGCCAATATCGACGAGCTCATAGAAACAATCGTTGGTGACACCATTGTTCTTCTCTGTAGAGTCGATCATATTAGACTAATGATGGTAAGCATAGCCATGTAAGCTGTCATCAAGCCCTCGCTTTTATGTCGAAAGTTCAAAACTTCGTGTCGAATTCTGTGTTTGACAATCATCCTGCTATACTGCTCTAATTCTACCCAGCCATCACCACGGTAGATGTTACAGTTTGCCATCCTCTTCTTGCCTGACTTTTTCCACCGGACCATCTGAATAGCAGGGCCTTTAGTAATTGTTCGTCTGCAAGTGGCTTGTTAAGAGTCCTTGTATTCCTGGTGCCATTCCAAAGACCAAATCGCTGTCCGCTCGTCTGTTTCTTTTTCAAGGGTTCTCAACAAATATATCAATCAAATCCGAGTTTTGTAGGGCATTTTCCTTTCTGTTTAAGGTTTTCCCAATAATAAAAAATGGAATCTTTATTCATGTGACATAAGGTGTACTACAGTTCAATGTTATAGCGAGAGTGCTGCCAATGCAACATCCCCCTTAAGATATAAAGATATTAATCAGAATGTAATATGTTGATATATGCACGTTATTTTGTACAACGATAATGTTTTTTTTTTTTTTTGTTATTTACAAAAGAGTTCACACAATAAGTATCTATAATTATTTGTTTCTTCTTCTCTATATACGATGTATTCTTCTTCCGGATCTGGTAACTAAAGCATCTGTTGAATCTCGTCTTGGTGTTTCATCCGTCCTTATCGTATCGCCTGTGGAATCTTTATCAGAAGCTGCTGGAATGCTGTCAGGTGTCTCCGCTAGTGGTATCTCCGTTATGGGATTTGTCTGCAACGAATTTAAATACGGAGCGTTAATTAAATGAACTCTGTTCCTACGAATAACCCGCTTATTTGTCTCAACTAAATATGAACGAGGCTGAACTTGTCTTATAATTTTCCCGTGTCTTCTGAGATCAGTAATCCACACGAAATTTCCTGGTTCTAATTCACTCAATTCCCTTACTCCATATCTCCTATCAAAATTCGCTTTGTATCTCCTCCTATAAGATTGTTCCTTCGGTATTAGGTTCCGGAAATCCGGTTTTTCTTTTAAATTCAAATCTGGTAGAGTCTCCCGAAGTCTCCTTCCAAAACTCAGTTCTGCTGGACTATATCCGCTCGATATCGGTGTATTTCGATACGCCAAAAGTGCCAATTCAACATTACCTTTACTTTTTTTCAAAATATTTTTAGCTACTTTCACTGCGGCCTCTGCAGCACCATTGGCCTGATGATATTGTGGACTGCTGGTGATCACATTAAAAGACCATTCCTTGGCAAACTGTCGGAACTCCGATGCGTCTAAATTTTGGAATTGTGTTCCACTGTCGGTGTAAACACTCTGCGGTATACCATGTCGACAAAACGTTCACTTACATATCTGTATAATGTCTCTCATCCACATTCGTATGAGTTCCGCTACCTCAAAAAACCTCGAATAACAATCCGTTATTACTATGTACCACTTACTGTCCAATTTAAATAGGTCCATAGCAGCCTTTTGCCATGGATATTCTGGAAAATCAGAAGCTATTAGTGGTTCATGCTTATTTGTCCTTTGTTGTACGCTTGCACGTCCTTTGTCCTTTGAGCACGTATTCTTGTCTTCGTAATGCCCAGATGGCTATTATGCAACTTTGCAAGCATCATATGCCTTAAATTTTTTGGTATGACAATTCTGTTTTTCCGTAATAGCACATTGTCAATTACTGCCAGCTCGTCCTTTACTGCATAAAAGTTCTTCATCTCTAAACTAATTTTGTTTTTCGACGGCCATTGCGTTCTAATGTACATTTTTAATTGTTGACACTCTGGGTCATCTATTTGCGATTTAATTACCTGAACAATGTTTTCATCTTTCATTTTTATATTATGAAAAGATATCTGATGTACATATGCGCTTATTTCTTCGTTCAATTCGTCTTCTTCAGGAATACGTATCCTTCAATGGCGTTCTAGACAAATGATCTGCAACGACAAGATTTTTCCCCGGTATGTAATTAATCAAATAATCATATCTCAACATTCGCATCCGAATACGTTGCAATCTTGGTGAGAGATCATCTATGCTTTTAGTTTGTAGAATTTGCAATAGAGGTTTGTGATCCGTTTGTATTTCAAACCTCCTTCCAACTAAATAATTGTTTAGTTTTTCGCAGGCCCAGGCTATTCCCAATGCCTCTCTTTCGATATTCGCGTAGTTTTTTTCTGCTGCTGTAAGACTTCTTGAAATATATGCTACTGAGCATTTATCTTTACCATGCTTTTGCAAAAGAACCGCACCTAGTCCTTGCTGGGAAGCATCGCATAAGATAATAGTCTCCTTTACTGGATCATACATTCTTAGATGGGGGGCCGAGGATAATCTTTCTTTTATCTCCTTGAAAGCTTTTTCTTGCGCCAAACTCCAGGTAAAATCATTTCTTTTTTTAAGTAGACTCGTAATTTGCTCAAGAACAGCTGATTTGTTTGGAATGTACTTACCAATAAAGTTAACCATTCCCAGGAATCGCTGAACTTCTTTAACATTGTTCGGTGCTTCCATTTCCCTGATTGCCCTTGTTTTTTCTTCATCAACTCTAATTTCCCCCTCCGAAATAGTGTGTCCTAAGTACGAAATTTTTGTTTTGGCGAATTCAGATTTTTCTTTGTTAAGCGTCATCCCTTTAGATCTTATTCTTTTGAGTACAGCCTCTACACACTCATCATGTTCCTCAATAGTCTCACCCCATATTAGAATATCATCCATGTGAGCAACACAATTCTTCATGCCCTCCAAGAGTTTTGTAATTTTTTTTTTTTAAATCTCGGGAGCCGATGCAATTCCGAACGGTAATCTAAGACATTTATATCTGCCAAAAGGGGTTAGAAAAACTGTCAAGTTCTGAGATGCTTCTGACAAAGGAACCTGCCAAAAACCACTATTCGCATCAAGCTTGGTGAAAAACTTGGCCCCAGTGATTTGCGAAAGTAAATGGTCGGCGCCGAATATTGGATGCACCTGCCTTCTAACACACCTGTTTAACTCGGTAAAGTTTATGCAAATCCTAATGCCTTCCTTTTTGGGAACAACGACCATTGGTGCGCACCAATCCGATGCATCCTCCATGGGTGCAATAACTCCACTTTTTACCATTTTATCTAGTTCCTGCCTAACTTTAGTAATTAAGTGAACAGGTACTAGCCTCGGAGTTGAAATTGCATAAGGTTTCGCTTTTGGATTTAGCTCAATTTCATACTCTTCTTTAAATGTTCCCAACCCTCTAAACACTTCTTTGAAGTCCTCGAACCAGTTTCTCGTCGAAACATGAAATAGTTTCTTTATCAATCCTAGTTTTCCTATTTCTGTTTTCCCCAATAAAGGCATTATTTTCTCTTTAGTTATGCAAATCATTCCCTCAATGCCCTTCTCTCTATATTTTAAATTTACTTTAGCTTTTCCAATTACATTTATTGCTTGGTTGACACTGTACAGCTTTGCCGATGTTTTTTCAATGTACGTTCCCACGGTATTCTTAACAGCCGCCCAAGGTACTAAGGTTACATCAGCACCTGTATCCACTTTAAAATTTACTTTCTTTTCATTTAGTCATAAATCAATGATCGAATCTTGCGATACCGCACCAACAAAAAATTCCTCATTCTCCTCCCTAACCTCATTTACCCTTTTTGTCCTACATAACCTTGCGTAATGTCCAACTCTCTTACATCTATTGCAATTTATATTTTTAGCGGGACACTTGTTATACTCATGACGTTCAAATCCACATCGCATGCACTTTTGATCTCCTACATCTTTTTCCCTGCCTTGAATCCCCCCTCTCCAATAGTTTTTCATTTGTCTATTAAGTCCTATTTTATGTTTCTTGTCTCTGCTTTTCTTATCGGCAAAATGTTCCACTCTGCACACGGCTGGTGATACTGGAAAAAGCTCGTGTTTTTGCCTGAGAAGCTCCTCTACCTGGCGAATCGACGTAATAGCTTTCTCTAATGATAGATTTGGATCGAGCTGCAATCTGTGACTTAAGCCTGTGTCTTTCATACCTACAATTAGGGTTAGCAAAATCATTTCATCATGCAAATTTCCCCATTCGCAGTACTTTGCAAGCGCATGCAAAGCAGAAATAAATTCCTCTCCTGCTTTCTTTTAAGAAATTTTGCCCTTTCGTATATAACATTTCTTTTGGGAATAAAATATTTTTCGAATTTATCTATACATTCAGCATATGTTGTAGGAGGTGGAGTGAATGAAGAAAATATTTCTTCGGCTCTTTCGCCCATGCAGTATATAAGTATGTTTACCTGGGATTTGTCAGTTGTCTCGTGGAGTCCATTTCCCATTCGGTATCGTTCAAAGCGCTTGAACCATTTCTCCCAGTCCGATGGTACAAATGAAAATTCGTCCGGGGTGCTTAGGGTTATCTGCATCTTTTGACTTTGAAGATGCGTGGTGCTTGTTGATGGGTAATTTCCTTTTTTTTCCCTTTCCGTCATGTTAACACGTGTCTCCGCACTTTCGATGTGGTTTTTTATCTGGACCAAGTTTACTATAAAACACTGTTTGGCTTAAATGTTATTTATTTTGATCCTTTATAAGTATTTTAATTACTTCCCTGTTTTGAAACTATTTGTTTCGAATAGTTTTTCCTTTTTTTTTCCAATTTGGGCTCTTATGAGGTTAAGGGTTTTTTCTTCTCTTGTTTCAACCGCTGCCACCATGTTTAAGGTTTTCCCAATAATAAAAAATGGAATCTTTATTCATGTGACATAAGGTGTACTACAGTTCAATGTTATAGCGAGAGTGCTGCCAATGCAACATTTTCGTTTACGCTTGCGAGGCCCATGAACGATGTTGAAAATATTGTATCATGCCGCTCTAGTGGATTTCTCGTTGAGAACACTTCCTTTCAAATCCTTGATGAACTTCCTGAAGATAGTTTAGGAGAAGACTTTTTAGTGATAAAAGTATCTCGATGATGGAAATGAATCCATCAAAATTATTTGAAACTCTAAAACGATAGCAGTGCTGTTAGTGAATCTTCTAAAACACATTCAATGATACAGGTTGAATAGATTCCAATAAATATTCGCGCATATTTAGAGAATTGTTGCTCAGCTGGTTGCAACGCGGAAGAACTGCATAAAATCCATTTCTCATCAAGGACAAGTTACGTAAAACACCGATTACATTGTACAAAATCCCCAAATGCGTCGACTTCCCTCAGAGACTCTTTCGTACGTTCGCCTCTCTTATCCGTCTTCAAGAGCCAAATGAAAACAATATGTAAGAAAGCCGCTTGAGTTTATTATTCCGTCAATAAGTAATAACACTCCCGAAACGACCCCTTTGAAGTGGGTACACCTCATGCACAATATTCGTATCTACTGAGAATATTTCCGCCAAAATTTATTACCACAATTCCATTCTCATTCGGGTTGCATCTCCAAAAATAATAAAATCAATTGGCCATTAAGTAAATAGACCGAAATCACCTTTGTGTAAAATACCAATTGACCTTGTGCTGAGAATTAACCACCCTCTGCCGACCGCACGCATACTCGTTTTATAATAAAAACATCCCAAAATATTTTTGAGATACTTTTTCACAGAAAAAAGAACAAAAATCGTTTGATTCTGCCGTTCACCTTTCCTTTGATATTTTGTAGATCCATGGGAATGGCACAACTCACCCTCCAGCCTCTGATATCATAGTAAAAACAAGAAAGTGACTAACGCGCCACACAGACGCAACGCTGACTATTGTATTTGTATGGCGTTTGGTCATAAGGAAGTGTTTTAACAATTATTTTCAAATTGCTGGCAATAAATTGTGTCACCCCTCTGCTCCAAGCATCAAACAGACCCCAATCGCCACCACCACCACCATCACCACCCCTATCGACCAGGAGCGGACTAGCAGTTAAATTTGCCCGTTGCAGATCGCTTGCTTCGCTTGATTACCCATATAATGGACAATTTTTTTTTTTTTAAATACTCGCACTCTCGCGCAGCCTGTACATTTTCTTATACTCGTCGTAGTTCATAAACTACTAGAATATTGTAATAGTGTAATAGTGCAATAGAAGCACAGACAAATAGATAGATACGAGCAGTCAGTCGAATGCGGCGTCCAAGGCCAAAGTCGTGTTTTCGTATTTTTATTTTTTTATTTTTCAGCATGTACGAGTAATCATAACAAGGAAAAAAATTTGCGCAATTAATTAAGTGATGTGCATTTCATTGCACACGCCACACCTCGACGCAGTGTTAGCGCGCTTTAGCGCTAAAGTAATAGCAACAAGGAGCAAGGAGTATGGCGTTCCTCTTCACCTTCTAGAGCGATTCTATCGTTTGTATCTTTTGCATGTGCCGTGGCAACTATTGTAGAAGCTACAGCAACTATGACTACTTGGTGGCAGTTTAAATGGAATAAATGGATAATTGGCTGGGCGGGGTACGCACTACATAAGCAGGAGCAGCCCACAGTAGCGCTAGCGACTATAAGACGGCCGGCAATGCTACCATAACGAATTGAGTCTTTGAGAGCACTGCACATCGGGCTAGTTTTTTTTTGGTTTTCTCTTATTTGGCGGAATACTTACTCACTTGACATGCACGATTCGTGAGGAGTGTGTTTGTTGTCACATACATGCTGGCTGGAGTTTTTAACTTGCGATGTAATGGGGAACTGATAAATTGCCGTATCTAATCAAGAGTTACCCTATAACATACATTTGAGGCAGGGAAATAGAATGATCGGCTTCTCGCTTGGCTTGATAATGTAAAAATAGAGTTATCAGGGCGGATCGAAAGTCACGGGCACATCAACATGAGCTTTTCCTTAACCGAGATTTAGGTACACAGATTCACCAATTTATTCACAATGCAGGATTAAACTCATTCCCTTGTTTCATATTCTTTATGCGATACTACAGTCTAGAACCAGTGCAATAGGAAAGAACATGCTTGAGACACTTTGCTACCGGCTATTTCGGTAGCCTACGTACTTACATAGAAGGCGCTACAATCCGAGTTGGACCAGGCCCCTAGCAATAGGCCTCTCCAGATAGCGCGGCCTCTGGCTAACTGCCTCCTGTTGCCTTCCACTTGTGCGCGCGACCAAAGGCGCCTCTTCCAGTGCTGCGTTGTCCCACTGGATTGTAATCAAAGACTCTTTGGGTTAGAGATTTAGTGTACATTCGATCTACATATCCTAGTCATCTTCAGACTAATATGCAGTTCTCTGACCAGGTCAGTGTCACTGTAGAGCTCGTAGAGTCCGCCTTTAAATCTCCTTCTCCTCCAAATCCCATCAACGCAAACGAGACCAAATTCAATCGAAGTGTTTTGCATTCGGAACGGTCACCTTCGATAATTTCTGTAGTTTCTGCACCATTAACCAGGACGGGGACGAGGACTGTCTTATATAGAGTCTCCGAAGAGCTTCTTGAGGTGGGGCATATCGATTTGAAATTCTTGGGCTTTTTCGAGGATCTGTCGAAGTGTGAGTGTTTGGTCAATTTTGAACTTCTTTTCCTAAACTTGGATATTGCTATCATCATTTCATTTCTGTCGGGATCTTTTCATTTTCAGCATCCAGGTTGAATCGTTCATTCTGCCTGATAGCAGGATTTGGATTGTCCTCGTCGTTTTACATAAATGATTTTTCCATATCCTCAGTACCGACTGTGACTCTATTCCTTGTCCATCTCTCTACTTTTTACTTTTTGTTAAAACTTCTGAACATTGTTCCTAGAGTAGAAGTACTACTATTTCCTCGATCGACGCCGATATTCTTCCTTCTTTTTGTGTCATAACGCTCAAAGGTGCTCTCAGCACATTAGTTGTGGTGTTTCCAGTTTCTTCTTGGCATTGATGCCACATGTCGATGCCACAGCACTTGATGTCGGTTGTATAGAACATGTCGAGAGGTTGAGGGATACGCGAAGGACTCTGGCGATCTCCTCACAGTATTTCTTTGTTGTTGTGGTGTCTAACTTAGTGGCCCGAGTGTATCTCCGCTGCTTTGGCGGCTGAAGTTCTCCTTATAAGGACAACAATCTCCTCAGATCCGGGCAAATATTTGATATATGAGGATAATTTGAATTTCGAAGAGTGATCCTCAGCCAGCCTGGAAACACTCGGAAAATCTGACGACAGCTGCGGTCGAGAGAAGAGACTCTCAGCCGTATACTCGAAACGTACATCACAAGTAATATGATCATAACAAGCTCACAAGCAGCTACTATCACAGGAACTGGAATTATACAATCTTTCAAATTTGTCGTCGAAGTGGGGGAGGATACGTCTTAAAACACGCTGTTTCGTCAGTTGATGGTACCAATTGAATATTTCCAATTTCACTTCAAAAATGGAATACGAGTATTCCCAGTTGCTTCAATCTTCACTACCAATCTGGCACTGGTCTACACTAGAAACCCCTGGCGAACAGTGAGAATAGCTTGCATACAAAAAATCGGCAAAGATGACAATTTAGGCCCATCAGTCCGGCTTTCTTACTGCTATGGATCAAGAAGAGAATGTCTCTCCTTCATGTATGGGCGGAAGACTACGATGTAATTATACAATCTGAGACGCAGCATGCATAAGGTGGAAGATTTTGTAGAATTGGGTGTACACACAACACGAGGTTCTACTCTATAAACATTGTTGTGGACGTTTTATTCGACAACGCAACTTTTGACGGCACAGTTAGCGGTAGAGGAAAACGTATACTGAATGAAATATGTCCGTAACATGGTGACCTGTCTATAGGTCTCAACAGTTCTAACGTCTACGCTTAGGCCCATTGAGATAATGAACCTGTGCGATTTGTTATGACTTTAGGAAGAAGGCTCTTTTTTAGAACAAAGTTTTCTCGTTTCACAAAAATAGCAAATAGACTGATCTGACTTATCTAGTAGTAAAATTCGCACACCAAAAACAGGTATATTCATTGGAAAATAGATTCGTCCGACTGTCCGACTAATGGTAAAAAATTAAAATTGTGGAAAAACGGTTAATATCTGTGGCAAATACGCAGCAACAGCAAGTGGTACCTGTGCCACCAAACAGTCGTCTTACATGCTTCATGGTCCGCTCAGTGGTTGTGGACCACACAATCATGGTTATCTAGTTTTGGACGAGAACTTTCTATTCCAGACGACACAGAATTTTGAGAATATAAACAAATCAATCATAACTTGGTGTACCTAGCGCCGTTGGCTGATTCGTCTATGAATGCCTAAATATTACCGCCAATGCATGTAGTGGCAACAGTCATAGGGTACACCGCAAAATGCAGGAAAGAGGTTCGAGTATGCCGCCTCACGATCACGGTTCTTCAGAACCGCGGGTACCATCATCTCGAAATAGTGCTCAATAGCCATACCCGAACGGCAATCAGCATCGAAAAAAAGTGCTGTGGACACACAAGATCCCGGTAAGCGGCGGCTTGTGAACGGCTTGTGAATTTCTGAAATGTTAACTGCTTTGCATTGGAAACATTATGTTTGACCATAAAGCCTGTCACAAAATCATTTGCAATTGACCTGCCATATTTGCAGAAAATCGAACGGCTGGCAAATAGTCGTCGTTTTACGAATAAAATGCATCAAGTAGATATGCCGAAATGACGCAAAGGAGACATGGGGATGGAATCATCATCCTATTAAGGTCATTTTTAAACTATAGCAACTAATTCAGCGACAAGACTTTGGAATATTAGAAATACAAAATCGACCGCCTTAGGATCCCCTCAGCGCCCCGATAAATAATTCAAATAGGCAAAGCATGCGCCTTCCTGAGGATACCTGGAGAAAGATCTAAGGCTTCGTCTTGCAACAGCCCCAAGAGCAGACAGGAATAAGCCTTGCCGTGTATCATAATTCCGGCTGAAGATGAGAGGAATAAAGCATAGCGTGTAACAAACGCAGCGACCGTTGTGGAAGCTGATGCAACAGCAAATAGGTGTGACTGCAGAGCCATCTAGAGAATCACTAAAAAGCTAACAGGTAATCGCAGTTCGAGACAATACTCATGAAAGCTTAAACAAGGCAAAAAGCCTTCGACAACTTCTTGCTCATTTCACTTCGGCTGCCAGTAAAAATGAGGTCACGAGGTCATCATGAAGTCCTGCAGCTGCAGAGTAATTTGTGGCAATATTTATAGTTGCCAAAATAACAACCAAAGTAATCCGCGAGCTCGGCTTTGAAGCACATTTGCACTTTAGATCACTCAAAGCTCTTCATTTGGGCAACACAATCTCAGTTCAAGGTAGAGCTAGTAGACATTTAGAAACTACAATAACACCATCAGTTGGTATATATTTATTAGCCTTGGGATATTTTCTCCATCCTACGCCTAAGCTCTGTGACATATTCTGGGACACCACACTTGGCAAACGAAACCGTACTGCTTTCGTTTCTAGCCCGATGGGATGAGGGAGTATATGAAGCGCTTGCCTTACAAGTAGAAGGGAATTTCATTCAATTTAGCGTGCACTACGGGAAGCAGTTTGCCAAACAGTATTTTCGCAGTTTTTCTTCCAAAACAATCTCTTGTATTTCTTTGGTTAAAGTCCTTAAGTATTGCACTTTGATAGTAGCCATGTATATCTGGTATGGTATACCGCACGGCTAGCTCTCTGCCGATGATGTTGCTACCACACCTATCTCTTACTGAGGGATTCTGACCTTCTGGTCGTTGTGGACTGCGCATCCATTGAACCTTCTGTTCTGCTGTTGATTGTTACGAGTACTTCGGTTCTAATTGAGGGCCTGGCACTGATTGATGTACATGCAGCTGAATATGTACAAAGCACATGCATCCACCTTGCTACTGTACTGTACTTAAATACTGTAGGGGATTGGAGTTGCCTTCGACCTCATATCAGATGGTGTTGTTCGAGGAATGGGATTATGGCATCCCTGTTGGTAGCTTTTCAAGGCTTTAAATGATGAGTCGCGTAGCACTAAAGCGATAAGAGGCTTTGCACCTGAGTTCGATCCAACGATCTGTTCCTGTTCGCCATCAACTTTTGTACAATTTTTCTTATTTGCCATGCGCTGCATAACTCTCCAACGTTTGATCTTCGTTTTTAAGCCTGTTGTCCATGGAAAGTATAAAGATATTTCATCTAAGATCATATTCACAGAGTCGCTACACAGCATTGTGTCTGAATGGGATGGTTTTGTTTTTAATTAGCGCGCTCTCAAGGGGTTATTATACCCTTAAGATGTTTGTACACAGTGCGTGCGAGGAAAGAAAGAGAGGTACCGATTTACTTTGGTCTTAAATGTTTGCAAGTTATAATGACTAAGAAATTGTACGGCTTAGATGCGAATCACGATATTTTAAAGTACGTTCGAAAGTGGGGTTGAGAGTATACTGAGAATCGGAATCTTCTGATTTTCCTTCTGGACTGTCAAAAGTAGAAATTCTTTCTTACAGGCTCCGTAGCAGCTAATGACATCTACGAGATATCATCCTCATTTCCAATTCTGTTCATTTAATCCGATGGAAGCTTTAGAATCTCTAGATGGAGCCTGAGCAGCTGCCATCTGGTCTTTGAAACATTTCTTTTGACGTTTTTAACATCCACAACGCCATACGCTTTTCCATGAATTTCCCGCCGTCATTTATTTTTCCTGCCCTTTGAATTCCACAAATTCTACGTTCAGACCTCTCCAGTGAGGCCCCCAGTATCCACATACCAGAGAAATCCATTAAGTTTACCCTATGCCTCCTATGAACAATTCAAAAAACTAACCTCAACTGCTCATCGTCAGATGCATCTTACATCTCTCATAGATGGATGTCCGTACATCCATTGCAATGAAAGTGAAGAATTGCTTCGTATCTCAACAGTTAAAATCATACATAGAATCTCACTTCAGACATTGATTCATCTCTCCTCTATTCCAGGAAACCAAGGAAGGCTTTCCAGATAAGAAAGCAAAACACAAAATCTACAAGAACCTTGTAAACATGATCCTAACACATTTGCCAGGGGAAAGCGATACGCAGCCCGAGATATGTATTATACATCGGATACCCTGACATATGGTTTTGTGATGCTCAAAGAGTAAGACGCTCGGTCAGTAATTAGTGTGATGTGGTAAATTTGTCCCAACCAAAAACAAAGTGCCCAATGCATCATCGCTCGGTTCTTCGGAATCACTAAAGAAATTACATCTTTCCATCTTTCTATCGTTCTATCTTTAGCGTGCCACAACAACGTACAAGTATACCCGTATCCCAACATACTACGAGTACGAGTATGTAGCCGAGCAAAAAACCAAGTCCAAGTTAGAGATTCGAATTAGTCAGCCTAGACATGATGACCGATTAGTGGAGAATTTCTCACAAAGCCTGACAGTTCCATCAGAACTGAAAATTGGTGGACATATTTTATGGTCAGGCAAACATTAATACATAAGTTAACGCGCGATAAGGGAAGTGAGAAGTCGACAGTCGCTGGTCTGATGGTCTGATGGTCTGATGGTCTGATGGTCTGCTGGTCATTGGTCACTGGTCGTTTCGTGACACCGCACGAAAGACATTTATCGTCATAAATGAGTGATGGGGTAACAGATACCACGGCAATTAAGTGCCATGCCTTCTTGTCAATGTTTGACTAAGGCTTTTTGACATGAGAATGCGTTACGTTACGAAGAGGCGTTTATTTTTTCACCTTTAGATTTTTGATTAGTTGTCAGAATGTTTTGACAGATTGCTTCATACTTTATCATGTCAAGTCGGCTGGTGTCAAGCTGACCCAGTTGGTCGGTAGTTTCTTCACAGTAAATGGCTTCGGTTAGATGATTTTGTAATATCATGTTGTGTAGCATGCCACTGCTCTTTAGAATTGCTTACAAACTTTAGAAAGAGTGTTAACTTGACTACAGATTTTCCATCTCTTGGTAAAGATACGGGACGACCATATCTCGTAGGAAATGAATGAGTAGATCTTACACCGAGATTCACTCCTGCGTCTAAAAGTACGGAGTATGACAATAAAAGACCTCGTAGAAGCAACATTTATTCTTTAAATTCTATTGTACTTACATGGTTCCGTCTAACAATTTCTAACAATAAGTTTGGCGTGAGGTTGCATCCCGCAGCCCTTCCGTGACCGATTACTGACAGCCCAATTCCAGAATGGAGTTTGAAAAGTCACCGTTTTACAAGATTCTGCATTGTAATTTGATTCACAAAGGTGCCAAGGCTCCACCCAACCTCCTGTGAACGATGGTTGTGCATAGAACTTCGGGGGGAAGGTCAACTCAAGAGACGGAAAGACAATCCAGGCCATGGTTCTGAGTTATCCATTGCAATAATGTCTTGGTTATATATACATACTTCCTACAGATTATACCAGAATTACAATCACATGCCTGTCTTCACACTCGTACATAGTGAAACCTTCAACATCCACTCATAACATAAGAGTTGGACACAAAAATCTGCCTGGAACATACTTCAAGAAAGTAGAGTCGGCTTTATTAACCAACATTTTATCGCAAATGCTTAGCCCTAGTGATGTACCTACACCAAAGAAACTCATAGCCGTTATCAAGGCTTCCTAAGATGGAGGTTATCAGAAGACTGTGCATTTCAACTCTGCTTTTTTGGACTAATATTGAATCGCCCATAATCTTGAAGCGTGTCTAGCAGAGTGGGCCTGAGAATTAATATAACTAAGATGAAAAATCGTAGGCTCTCTAATACCAAAGCTTAAGTAAACATTGCGGATCTAGAAAGGAAGTGAGTCCGATGTTGGGAGCAAAATTTGGGGAAGCAAAAGTTGCTTAAAAGGCCACAGCAACCCAAATATGCAAGCCTAATATGCTTCTGCGCCCCAACGGAAGAGAAAGACGATGTCACCAAGAGAACAGATTTTATGAGCTCCTCGTCAAGCTATATGTACACCCTATATCCTAACCATGAGAATAATATCCTTCTACCCGATTTGGAAGCTTAGACAGTAGAGGAGAACATGTTTAGTACCACATTTCAGACTTATCGTCTTCGCTTATTGGCAATAATATAATCGTAGCAGGCACGCAAGTCCATTTAGAAGGAAACCTGGCGGTCTACTAATTAGTCTACTTCTTACTAACCAAATTGATGAAGAAAATCCACCACGGATCAAATAGTCACGCTGCGGCAGATATTGAAAAGACCCGTGAATTTCAGACCACAACTCACCATCTATTTGTCGATCTCAAAACCATATATAACAGGGTATAGAGGAGCTATATACCGCCATGTCTAGTTTTGATACTCCTGCGTCGACTTTGACTCCTTGGCTTCGCAGTTACAAGCAGCAACGACATCAGCACAGAAATCTAACGCAGAACTGCTCTTACCTATCGCTATTTCCTTGGGCTGAGAAGGCAATCTTGTAACAGAGCTCCCTTACTCTTATAATGACAGAGTTGCCTGCTCTATGGCGCAGACGCTTGAACCTTGTCTTGTCGAAAGTACACAAAGGAGCACTCGGCGTTATTTACTATCCCGTTTGTGTTAACGAGGAGTGGAGTATGTATGGGCTGTGCGGCGACATCTGTCTAATCAGGGGTCTATGGATCCAATAGCTGAAATTGCTGGGCCAAGGGGCAGCGCAGCTGAAGATGACCGCATCTAAGGTGGCGCACGCAAATGGAAGGGAACCTAAAGCAACTTAGAGTGCGGCACTGGAAGCAGTTGACGAGAGATCGTTTTAGCTGGAGAGGTTTGTTCGGGTTCACTCTGGATTGTGGCGCCACCTAAGTAATTAAGTGAAATTGATCGCATTGCGATGCACACCATGCGCGGATCCAGTATTCTGGATAATCGTGACTCGAATCACAACCTTATTTTGGCTGAGGAACGAATGCAGATATCATAGAAAACAACAAAAGCTTTTGCGAACAAGAGCCCCAGAACCTCGTTCGATGTCCTGCAGCAACCAGCATCTTATCCTGAAACCCAGTAGCAAAGCTGCTGACAACCCATCAGAGATCCCGCCTCTGATGTTTTTAGACATGGCATAGGCTAGTAAGCCGAGGGTTGACAATGGATACCGGCTGACGCATGCCGAGACACAGAGAGCATATAAATTCGCGCTGCAAAGACGACTACAAGGGCTTGTGACCTCTACGAGCAGCAAAGCAAGAATGAGCACCAGTTTCTCCGAAGGAAGAAAAATTAGCACGAGAAGCGTGAGGTCGATAAACTTAGCGGATGTTGAATAGGGTCCTTCAATAGAGACACTTGAAATTTGTTAGATGATAGCGGCCATGTTGTTAAAGCGATATCTGTCAAATTTATTGTGATTCATTCAGCAGTGTAATGCAAATCACCATGGAAGGTTATACCGTTGAACAACGTCAGCATATTATCAAAATTCTTTTTCAATATCAGTGCTCTGTTCAAGAAAAAAGTCAACTTTAGCGACGAGGCCCATTTTTTGATGAATGGATGTGTGAACAAGCAATATTATCGGATTTGGGATGATACCAATCCACATGAGATAAACCATCACCAATTGCATTCCGAGAAAGTCACTGTTTGGTGCATATTTTGCTCTGGATGAATCATCGGTGAGTACATCTTCAAAAACGAAACTGGCATTGCCATAACCATCAACGGTGAGCGTTACTGATCGATGATAAGCAACTGCTTGTGGCTTAAAATGGATACCGACGACATGTGGTCCTAACAGGACGGCTCTACGTACCACATAGCGCATGCCAAGATGGACATTCTGAACGAGCGGTTTGAGAGAATGTTTATCTCGAGCGGCAGCGACGTGATCATGCGACTTAACGCCTTTAGACTTCTTCCTCACTCAAAGTCAACATAACGAACGCCACACAGTAAATTCAGTCAAATTTATGTGACAAAGTCATCGAAAATTGGTACCCTCCCGACTACGTGCTACCAAACAAAGCAGGGGCGGACATTTGAACGACCTTATATTCCACACTTAATGTAGTGACAAGTACTTTTAAATAGTGGACATCTCACACACAACTTGTTTTATTTACATTAAAAACCAAGCGTCCTTATTGAAGGACCGTATAGTGAATATGCCATGTCGGAAAGGTCTGCAACGACGAACAACGTTACCTAGTTGAAAATTCGTAGTCCGTGCTGAGAATACTCGTATTACTATAATATTGAAGCAGGACGGACATTTGTTGTATATAACAAACCTGAAACTTTAAGCGGCCATTCAAGCCACCTCACACTGACTCGTCATCGCAATTTCCTTGTTAGTCAACGGCAGAGCCCAAGTATTTAAATTTATCACTTTTTGGCACGATGACTTCTTCTAAATAGATGTTGGGATTGTTACTTCGGAAAAACGACAACGCAGATATTCGGTCTCAGTACGACTTTCTGAAATTATTAATAGTTGCTTCAAAGGGCATCACGTCAATATCTATGATAGCCCTGCCATCCGGGAAAACCACAGAAGCTGTTCCCGACTCGTTGATGCGCTACTTCAATAGCAAATTTTGAATGACATTGTTGCTAATTGGTCGTTTAGATTAGTTATCGCTTGCTTAATTTGGGAAAAACAGAATAAATCTGCACATCATCTACATAGTAGTTTATATAACATATAAAGAGTAGGGGTCCTAAAACGGATCCTTGGGGAACACCTGATGGAACAAAAAGACAAGATGAACGCTTTTTCTCATGACACACATACTGTGACCGATTACTTAGATATGACGACACCAAGTTACATAGAGACCGGTCGAACAAGAATTGGGTCCGAAGTTTAATGACTAGTATTTTATGATTAACACAATCAAATGCCTTAGATAAGTCTAAAAACACAATTAGTGCTAACATTTTGTGGTCTAAGCCCTCACGCATATCTTCGCAAACCTTAAGTAAAGCTGAAACCCGACTGACAGTTTGTAATAAGCTGTTTATCGTTTAAATAATGTTTGACTTGTTTACTAACGATAGTTTTATTTATGTTTATTTTTATTCACTTTCTTATTTTGAACACACCTGCTAACACAAAAACAATTATAAGCCCTCATAATAATTTAACAGTTTCAATGGTCATGGTAAGTTTTTCACTTTATTTAAACTTATTCTTAACTAGTCACTTAAAGGCTTCTGATTTTCCTACAAAAAATATATTTATAGCCACCCATCATGAATATGGGTAGTATATCAGGTACTGAGGAAAACGCAGTTGTTGGAGCTAACGGATATATTGTTGGCATGATTCGTGCTCTCCAGACACAACACAAGGGCATTCATATCTGCCATATTAACGCTCAAAGTTTGTACCCGAAAATAGATGAATTTAGGCATATTTTCGTTGACTCTAAAATTGACGTCATATGTGTTTCTGAAACATGGTTTCATGCTGACGTACCAAATGAAATTTATAAAGTAAAAGGGTTTGAGCTTCTTCGGTCTGATAGGGTCGGCCGCGTCGGAGGGGGAGCTGCATTGTATGTTCGGAATACTCTCAATTTTGAATTTGTATGCAAATCAAGCCAGGACTGTCCTCTCGAATACTATTTCATAAACATCAAATGTAGTCATGAGAAAATATTGATTGGTGTAGTCTACAGACCAAATAACTCCATCTCTTTTGCTCCACTCTTTACCACCCTTGAGGAGAAAGGCTACATTGCCACTAACACCACTATATGCGGCGACTTTAATTGTAATCTGTTAGATACATCCGGCTCCATAGGCTTTTTGGAACAAATGAAATCGCTTGATCTAAACCCAGTTAACACGTCTACCCCTACCCATTTTACGACCACTGCTTCAACTCTGATCGATTCAATTTTTGTATCCGATATGGGTAAAGTCCTGTTATATAACCAACTCTCAGCACCTGCATTCTCTAAACATGACTTGATATATATAACTTACGAAGCTAAAAATGACTTTGTTGAATCTAAAGTCATGTTTAGAGATTTCCATAACTTAAATTATGCTCAATTGCAAGCTGATACTATAGGCACAAGTTGGGAGCGTATTTATCGGATGCCCCTTTTCAATGATCAAACTAACTTTCTGCAGAAAAAAATTGCTTTCCTCTTTAACAAACATGTGCCGTTAAAAACAAAACCTGCTAGGCCCCCACACCTTCAATGGTTTACCCCTAATATCCTATAGCTTATGAAAAAGCGTGATGATGCCTATAAAAGCTGGAAAAAATACAGAATGCCTGAGTTCTTAAATACTCGTATATATCGCAAATTACGTAATGAAGCGGTTTCTAAAATAAGAAACGCCAAGCGTGTCTTCTACTATCGGAAGTTCGGTAGCTGCTCCTCAGGCAGAGAGGTTTGGAAACATATCCGTGAACTTGGGTTAGGAAAACAAAGGCCTAAAACTCCCGATGATATAGACTGTAACCACCTTAACTCAACTTTTTTAATGTCAAGTGATCCACCCTCAGTAAGCTTAACTACTTTCGACCAGCCACCGGATGATTGTAGAGAATCATACTTTGAATTCTACAGATTACGCGAGGAAGACGTTGCAGAAGCGGTACTATCGATCAAATCAAATGCTATGGGGATCGATGAAATTCATCCAAAATTTGTTAAGCTTCTGCTTCCATATTTACTGCCTTTTATAACACATATCTTCAACTCAATTTTAACGACGTCAGTCTTTCCCACTCATTGGAAAGACGCTAAAATTATTCCTATTCCAAAGAAATCGAATGGAAATGCAGTGGAATTCAGACCTATCTCAATTCTGCCATTCCTTTCAAAAGTTTTTGAGAAATGTATTCTCAAACAGATTCAAATCTATCTACAGTGTAAAGAACTGCTTTGTGAGAATCAATCTGGCTTCCGTCAAAAACGAAGTTGCAAGACTGCGTTATTATTGGTAATTGACGACGAAATTAGGAAAGCTATTGATGACAACCATGCTACAATACTAACGTTACTTGACTTTTCGAAAGCATTCGACACCATTAATCACACTATACTTTGCTTAAAGCTCAGAAAAGAGTTTACATTTTCATTGCCCTCTACAAAACTTATATTTTCTTACTTAGAAGGAAGACGACAACAGGTTGTAGCGGGAAACCGATGTTCATGCTATTTGCCTATAAAGAGGGGAGTACCGCAAGGCTCCATTCTTGGACCATTGCTTTTTTCGCTCTACGTAAATGAACTGCCAAAGGTTGTCGTGCATTGTGCAATTCATATGTTCGCCGATGATGCCCAGATCCACTTAAGTTCTCCCATGAATTTGGTTCACGAAGCCACTGCGCAGGTGAATGAAGATCTCCAGCGTATACTTGGTTGGGTTGGTCAGCTAAGAACGAACTGCGTCTTAATGCCCAGAAAACAAAAGCACTTGTGATCCATAAAAGAAAACTGGACCTTACCCACTTTCCACCAATCCAACTAGCCCAAAGTCCAATAGAGTACGTCGACTGCGCCAACAACCTGGGCCTGATATTTAACCGGACCCTTACTTGGTCTACTCACACGGACAAAGCTCTTGTTAGCGAAAACCCTCCTAATACCGATTCTGCTATATTGTTCTGAAATCTTTTGCTGCCCTGACTACGACTCCAGACGAAAGCTCAATGTCGTATATAATAATATTGCCCGATTTGTATTTCACCTAAAACGATATGACCATATTTCCTTTTACTCAAAGCAAATCAGCGGATGTACATTTGATAATGTGCTCAAATACAGAACGCTAAGTCTCTTGCATGGCATAATTCAAACTAAGCAACCAGCATACCTATTCAATAGGCTACGCTTCCTTCAGTCAGGTAGATCATGTATGCTTTTTCAAACGAGCTATGCCTGCTTGACGTCTGAACGCCAATTCTTCGTAAACTCCGTACGGCTGTGGAATTCTTTGCCCATAAATATTAGGAAAATTAGAAGAATAAAACAATTTAAAACCTCTCTCTTAAAATACCTGGCCAATGAAACTAATTAGATTTAGAATTTTAAACGCTTAAAATATTCAATTTGATTGTAAAGCCAATTGTTCTTTTCTATCCTTTTCTCTCTTTTACTTTATCTTACTTACCTTATTTTATTTTATTTTGTTATCACTTCCTGAATTCTTATTGTTATATATACTTGCACATACTTGTATCTGATATTTGAAAAATTTAAGGCTTCCACATTTAAAGGATTCCATTATCTTACCGTGTAAGCAATACTTACTTAGTAATAATAATAATAATAATAATAGTCTCAAAGACTTTGCTCAGAAATGGAAGTATGGCAATGGGTCGACATTCAGTTTCTGGGCGCGATGGAGATTTCGGAATTGGCACCACTTTAGCAATTTTCCAACTTTTAGGGAAGATTGAAGTTATGAGTATTGAATTAAAAATATGGGTTATATGAGTGAGAATGACTGGAAGCAGGATTTTTATGAACTTGGGAACGATATTATCCCATCCGACTGCGTTAGATGTAATGTCAAGGATCGTTTTACCAACACTGATTTCGTCGGTACATTATAGGGAGAAAGTGTCGTCGCTACTGCATTGCGGTTCAGATATATTTGTTGGGTTATGTATATCATATGCAGAAACAAATTTAGGACGGAATTTGTACACTGCCTCTCTCCCTGTTTAAATTGGATCGGCTTTTGTTTTTTCTTCTGATGTCGGTTTTCGTATGTTGTTACTTGGTTTTTTCACCAAATATTCTGACAGTAAAAATCGGTGCTAACTTCTTAATGGTTCGCCTAAGATCACTCTACACTCTAATCGCCGCGTCGCGTAGTTCCAGCATAGATGGTAATCGAAATCAAGCCAAAATATATATTTTTTTCTGGTTGCTCTTGAGGGGCGTAAGTGCTAATAATATTCCACGCTTCGTGTTCAATCAGTTTTATTGTCACGCATAAGTCGTTCGATAATTTTTGATACACTAACGATTTTATCCGCTGTCAAGATGACAGCAACTCCATTCTTACTGTATTCTGTTCCGTAAAACCCATTTCGTACGCCTTCGTTTGCGAGTTCAAGTAGCGGAGCCTATTTCCGACATTTCGTCACTTCTTTTCTTGATCGCATATTATGCCGATTGTGCATTGCCGTAATACGTTTTCCAGTTCGAAACTTTTGCCCATCATTGTGCTGACGTTCCAGCTTGCGATTCGTTATTTTGCTCACCACCGGAAACCGTCGAGCTCAGGCACGATTATTTATATTCGCCCTGGGATTACTCGAAAACGCTTACGCTGACGTTTTTGGTTGCTTATCTTGCGTACCTGTGGATCTCCTTTTATGGAGATATCGGGAAGGGAAGTTTATACATATGTTCCTGTATCCGACTGTTCTTTTGCCCCACCGATAGTCTCCAGATGTGAAAATTCCACCATGGACCATCGATTCGAATTCCAATTCGACATCCACAGTCCATGACAACATATGTCAGCCGGAAACTATACGAAAGAATGCCATTTTTTGGTATCATGCTAAACTTATCTGAGAATGATCATTGAGAAATGCCGCCGCTCCATAACGGCCGGTAATGATTTGAACCAGACATTTGATGTAAGAAACGGCTTCTGGAAAGGTCATCCACTGGCATACGATTTCTTCAACATCGTACTTGAGAGTATTACACGAAACTCGTAGGCCAACATCAAGGAAACAATTTTCCAAAAGTTTCAACTACTGAAATAGTAACTCTCTTTTGGTAGTGAATTCATACTATTGTCACATATATTCTTCCTTGTCTGCTTCGCATATCCAGAAGACTACTTCTGAAACTGTAACTGATAGCATTCATCGGAACTTATGCCGGGCTTTGCACTTAAACATGATGCCTCTTATTACGAAGCTGTTGGTGTATTACAATAGCAATTTGAAAGTCGTATTTACGTTTTCAAAACAGTCCTCTCGTGACGATGGGATTTCCTGTTCTACTTTGAAAAAAATTAAACTTAAACTTGGTAGATTTTTTGGGCCACCTTTTTAATTCAAACATTTTCTCGGGAACCTTCCCGGCATTAGTTAAAACAGGCGAATGTAATACCAATTTTCGAAAAGGGAAGAAGAAAAGAAAAAGCGAATTACAGATCGATCTGTAATATCTAAAGTTTTTGAGAAAGCTGTAAAATATAGAGTTCTTAAATTTCTTACTGAAATTAACTTCTTAAGTGTAAATCTATTTGGTTTCATAGATAACCATTCTACCGAAGATGCACTTCTGCATTTTTGCCAACATATCTACAATATAAGGGGCTTGACAACAAGAAATGCTGCGCTGGACTTTTTTTAGACATAACCCAGGTCTTCGTCATGGCTTTGTCATAGATTAGTTTGCATCATGTCTTAAAAGCAGAATGCAAAAACTAAAAATTGGGGACAGTTTTAGAGAGTCTAAAATTGTCAAACTCGGTGTTCCCCAAGGCTCGGTACTAGGTCCCTTACTCTTTTTAATCTACGTTAATGTGATGTTTAGTCTTCCATTTGACGGAAAACTTAAGGCTTTTGCAGATGGCTTCGCGTTTGCGTGTTGCTCAAATAATCACTTCAACCTCATTGCCGAAATCAACCGAGATATTCACTGGCTAAAAATCTTGTTTGCGAAGTACACGTTGATAATTAGCTAAAGAGTCCCCCGAATTCGTGATACATGCAGCGCGCTGCCGCAGATTTAGTCTATTTCCTTCGAGATTGAATTTGTTAAGTCTTACAAGTACTTAGGAGTTGTAATAGACCAAAACCTAAATAGGTGCGAATATATTTCTATTTTGAAGCAATATTTGTTATCCACTCTGCGAAATTTTCATCGGTTTCGAAAGTACTGCTCTACAAGGATTTTAAAAAATAATTTATTTTGGGATCTTTTGGGATTAGTTGCTGGGGTGTTACTTATTTTTACAAAGTACAACAACTAGCTGTACCACAAAAATCTGTGATAAGAAAAATATGATATTCGTCTCGTGTAGCCAAAACTTTAAGGTTTTTTGATAAATTGAAAATTCTGCCTGTAAGGCACTTGTAAAGGTTTTTCCAATAGGGACTTGATAACTTTGAATTTAATTTGTGAACGCACTCTTTCACTAATCATCAAACTGTCACTGTCAATTTATTCAGTAAACTCAACATTTTCATCATGGTAAAGTACACGAACGAGCAGCTTCTGCAAATTATAAAAATTTTCTACCGAAATTCGGAGTCGGTGACTGCAACTTTAAGAGCGTTATCTCCAATTTTCGGTCGTAATTCTCGCCCTAGTAGATGGGCAATAACAAGTTTAGTGCAAAAATTTGAGTCTACATATTCGTTGTGTGATGTTGCCGTACCAGTGAGACAACGGGTTGGTCGAAGTGTCGAAAATATCGCTGCCGTTCAGGCGTCCGTAGCAAACGATCCAAATCAGTCAATTCCACGGCGTTCCCACGAATTGGGCATCGCTCAGACCACATTATTGCGTATTTTGCGTAAAGATCTTGGTTTACACCGATACAAGATCAAGCTGATCAAAGAATTGAAGCCGATGGACCATTGGAAGCGACGTACCTTCTCCGATTGGGTTTTGGAGAAGATGCACCAAGATGATGAATTTCATCGCAAAATCATCATCAGTGACGAAGGTCACTTTTAGCTCAATCGGTTCGTCAATAAGCAAAATATGCGTTATTGGTCGGGTGAAAATCTACATGTGCTTAATGAATCACCACTTCATCCACAAAAAATAACTGTTTGGTGCGGTTTGCGTGCCGGCAGCGTTATTGGGCCATATTTTTTCGTCGACGATAACGATCGTCACGTCACTGCGAATGGTCAGCGTTATCGCGCCATGATCACCGATTATTTTTGGCCCGAATTGAAAGATATGGACTTGGACGGGATGTGGTTTCAACAGGATGATTCCACAAGCTACACAGCACACCATACAATCGATTTATTGAAGAGTAAGTATGGTGAGCGTGTTATTTCAAGTAATGGGCCAGTCGATTGGCCGCCTCGTTCGTGCGATTTAACGCCGCTTGACTACTTTCGTTGTGGCTACGTTAAGTCATTGGTTTATTACACGCCGACGACGTTGGAAGAGCTCAGAGCCAACATTGAATGCGAAATAGCGGCCGTTTCGGCCGAAATGTGTGGCCGAGTCGTTAAAAATTGGGTCCAATGAATCGACCGCTGCAAACGTGCCCGCGGTGGCCATATGAACGAAGTCGAGTTCCATTCATAAATGTTTTGATTGTACTTCAAGCCGATAATAAAGTTTTTGAAATATCTCAAATGGTTTGCATTTTATTTAAAAAAAAAAAAGTTGTCAAGTCCTTGTTCGAAAACCCTATACTGTTACAAAGTCCTAAAGATGTTCTTTATGAGAAGTGGTTACCATCAAAGTACTATCAATGACACCCATACCCTTCGAAGCAGCAGAAGTACCATGGTTATTATTCCTTTTACTATTCAATACTCTCCCCGAAGTTATACGGATCAACAAGGTTTTAAAGAAATTTTTATTTTATGTGTGATATATGTATATTGTTATAAAGAAACGTATTTGTTATTACTGTACACTAAGCTGACAAGCAAGGAAATTTATTCTTCCTTCTATTGTCTTTGAGGTTGAATTGACTGGTTGGCTTCTCCAGCAATGTAAAATTGTGGCTTTTGAAATACAAGGCGGCGCAAAAGTTGTCACCCGATGTTAGTTTTCTGTAATTTTGTCTTTACTTATGGATTATACTTATTTGATGTCTTAAACTTGATATCGGCTTAGTGGCCGCTCGTGCCCGATTTGTGGCATCGGACGATATGTCCTCGCATTCCTGACAGATATTCTCTTTGAGGGCTTGAAAAGTCTGAGGCTTGTTGACATAGACTTGTGACTTCAAAAAATGCCACAAAAAGAAGTCTGGAACGTTTAAATCAGGTGATATTACCGGCCAGTGCAAATCGCCAGAATGTGAAATTAGGCAAGCCGGAAATGCAGGCCTCAGAATTTCGGTTGTGGCTCGTGCAACACGCGCGGTTGTTCCATCCTGTTGGAACCGCATATTCTATAGTCCCAACTCATCCAGTTGAGGAAGGAGAAAGTCGTTGGGCATGGCTCTATAACGCTCGCCTTCCATAGTAGTCGTTTGGCCCACGGCGTTTTCGAAAAAGTAAGGCCTGATGACGCCTCCGGCGTAAACAGCACACCATACAGTAACTTTGAACGGACGTACTGGCTCTTCATGGGTTAAAGGCGGATTTTCGGTGCCGCAGAAGCGATAATTTTGCTTATTTACATATCCACTGAGATGGAAATTGGCCTCGTCGCTCATGATGATTTTTGATGAAAAGTTGTCTCTCTCGTGGTCGAAATTCAAGATGTCTTCAGCGTGGCGGTCAACAGCTAAGAGCTGATGCACTGTCTGCACTTTTTAAGGGAACATCTTACAGTTTTTCACGATAATTCTCTATAAACACCGCCGATTGATCTCCAATTGGGTGGCACGTCGTCTGATTCATACTGCGGGGTCCTCTGCGACATTTTCAACCGCAGCTGCGATATTTTCAGCAGAACGGCCGCTCTGGGGCCGACCAGACCTGGCACCGTCTCGTGTTGTCCCATAATCTTCTTGGCGAGCGGCCTAACGTGGTAGTGTTTGCCCAGTTGGTGTCGGATGACAGAGAAATCTGCGCCAACGCCACCGACAAATTATTCCGCGTTCTTTAGGAGTATAACGATTCATGTATTGTGTATGTTGGGGTATATTTTGTATCTGTTTACTTCACAAATGTTAAATTAGAATTAGCATTTGCGAAGACAATAATTGTAATAACATTATCGATAGGTTAGGTTGGGTTAGGTTAAACAGAGATGGATATGTCATGACACGGACGCCAGGCATCAAAACGGGCCCATCGCCATCCCTGTGGAACCAGTTGAATTTGTCTTCAAATGGCAAAAACCTAAACAATCGTCCTGGTGAAACGCCCAATTTCCCTATAAAAGCCAAGAAGGCCTTTAAAGTTCGTACCGTCTAAAAATATAAATTTTTTTCGACTACGCGATATTGCCTCGCATTCACACAGTACGTGTGTTATGCCTCAACAGCTTGCAGATCACCGCAGAATCTGCAAATATCCGTATCTGAAAATTTGAGTCCCTCTGCGTGTTGCCGCAGGAGACAGTGTACTGTCAGGATTCCTATTACTGTCCTAAGCCTATCCCTGTTTAATTTTATTAACTTAGATCATTTGCCGTCAAAATGCGCCCAGAGAGCTTTGGATATCCTGTGTCCTTCAAGACTTGACCACCTTAGGTTGGGAGTCTTTGTGATTTTTTACCTCGACAGTGCACCTCACAATGCAAAGGGGGTGGTTTGATGTTGGCAACCTCACTACTGTCGAGAAAGCAAAGTTTAGATGGATCCAGTTTCGTCAATGTAACACCGCTTAAGTAATTTGGTCAAGGGTAGGCCAGAGATGATTGAATGCAATTGTGAAGTTCAAAGGTTGATCATCCTGTACAATGATTTCCACAGTAACTCGCAGAAGAAGAAAAATGGAGACAGTCATGCAATTCTATCAGCTGAACCCAGATAGCTACAATTTCTATTACAATTTCATCCAAAAATTTCAATATTTTGTATTTTGAGTACGAAGGCAAAAAAGACCTACCTTTGTCTAAACATACCACGTCCAGGATTATTCCGAACGGTGATCGAACTAATCAACCTTATTAGCATTCATCTCAGAGTTTGGCTTCAAATTCATCTTCTCATAAACTAATTGTCTTTCCTAACAAATGAGAGAAAAAACGAAGAAAATATGGACATTTCCCACGGGAACCTTATCATGTACTCATCTCTTAAAATCACATTGTACGAGTACATCGGTGCCTTACATTTATATGCCTTTCAAGTAGGGTTCTGTAAACCTCTAACTCATACATCTAATCAGCGACTTTAGTTAAACATTTACATGGGAGTAGACAATTTCGTCAAGCTTTAACGAGCTCCATAACGATTTCTAAGAAACAACAACGCTTTCCGATACCCTCCAATGACCGAGCATAACAAACGATAACGATACCATGACCCTTAAACTAAGATCATGCCCATAGATAATCACTTGCCATGTCCAATTTGTTGCAGCTGCAACCCACAAATCCAACTCATGTAACATGAAACCACTTCAAGAACACTATACCAGCACAGAAACTATCATAAGCCACCAAATGCGTGTGCCCGAACCTCGAAAACCAAACAAAACTAAGATAACTTTCTCCAGTAGACATACTCGTATTTCGTATGCCATAAACTATCCCATCATGTATCTGGAGCTTATCAAACACCCAGATCACTTTTGCCATCCATGTTGGTAAACATAAATCCAGAAAAGGAAATCCAACACAACAAACAAAACAACAACAGCAACAATGGCAGTAACAAAAAGGGCCAACTCTAACTCTCCAAAGTTAACCACCCGACCGACTATGGGTATGGGGTCCGACTCAATTATGAACTTTTTCAGTAGCTAGACACGGAACCTATGATATACTCGTACTACCAAAGTACGAATACATCGCGTGCATAATTAATCACCCCACAGACCCCAACACATGTGAGTACATACGATAAACGGGTATGAGTGGAGGGCGACCATATGAACCATATACATAGGTAGGAAGAAATCTATAGGAACTTCTCTACTAACTTTGTAGGAATCCTGCTTAGGGTTCAGAAATTGGTAAGCAACTGCGACGGCAACAACGGGCCATTGACTGCTGCAACCAACTACTTGAAGTAACATCACATGGGCGCTTCTGAATTAATAAATTTTTCTGGTGGTCTTGGGGATTCGGGGGCTATAGAGACACCCAATCCCAGTTCCATTTCTAAAACCCAATCAAGGTGCACATGACGAGCGCATATAATTGCAGTGACATGCTGCATACGTTCTTGGTCATGAGCAGAGTACGACTAGGAGTACGAGTACGAGTACGAAGAGTTGTATTCATTTTGAGACTCTTGTTGCTATAACTGTTACTGTTGCATGTTAAGCCATTCATAGACACGCTCCTGGTGGTGTATCGAACGCGCAACAGGCCAGGCCAGGCCAAGCCAGCAGCAAAACTCCGAGCAGTACTCGTGACTAATTTTTTTAATGTCCAAATTGCTTGACGTGAACTCCACCCAGAAACCGATAGAACAATGAGGCAGCCCAGCACTTGGTCAATACATGATTATTGGCGGCGGCTGCGGCGGCGGTTAACCGACAACAGGCAGGCCCTCTAACTACAAATATACTCGTACACTTAATCTTCGTTGTTGACAATCCGTTCATTACGAATGCAAGGGACACCGAATTGAGTAGCAACCTCAAGTGGAACACTCTGCATTAAGCGCTTAGAGGGCGCTGTGTGAAGCTCCTCACCCATTGCTCGGATACAAATTGACAAATCAATATTTCAGGCGCAATCGTGATCCGGGCATTAGTACGACTACGACTACGATTCCGAGGCTTTATGACCCCAAACTGTGGTTGGGTTCCCCTGGCATAAATCACATTAATAGTTTCTGATGATGACGATAGGTACGATGATGTCGACGACTATCATACCGACAAATGTATAGATACGTAGATACGAATACGAATACGAATACTGCGGCCAAGACTAAATTAAAGATGGAATGAAATGTTGCCAGCTTTTGGATGTGATGCCTCAGAGTATGCATCTCCATCAGGCTACAGGCTGGATGTATCTTTATCTTCTGTTAAGTAACGTGGTTAGGTTGTAAAAGGCTCGTATCTGTAAATTGTGAGAACAAAAGTGTAAGTGGGTTAGAGAGGCTGCATCTCTCAAAAGTAAATTGATTACGAGTATTTATCAAAATTATTGAGTTCCATCGGATTGTCTGTGACTGTGGCTGTGGCTGGAAAATGTCGCCTCTGCGGGTGGCCTCCGGAGAGAGGGTTACTTGTAGCAGATTTTCTGCAGAATCCGATACCATGGACGATGATTTTGTTATTTTTGTTTTCTGGTAAACGGTTGGAATTGTGGGGTTAATGTGATTGGTTGGTCGTTTCAACTGTTCAACTATTCAACAGTTGGCTTTGTGACTTTTGGAAGCACTTACTGATTTGGGGTCATTCAGGTGAAGGTTGTCTTGAGTTTGCTGTCATTTACAATGGGATGACAGGTCGAATGGATTGTTTGTGACTGTAGGTTTGCTACTCTAAATTGATTAAGTAGTGCCTCTCATTTAAATTTGAAAGGGAAAACATTGAGGTTGCAGGGGCCGGTAGACCTTGATTGCTTTTCGTTCTTCTTTTGCAAAAGATTTTCTCTGTAAATTTAAATCACAATGCAGATCTCTAGTGGAGTATTTACAGAACATAAATCCGTTAGCATTGCAATTGCGCCGATTGTCAATCACACCCATTGAAACAGCATTTTCTTCACAATGTAATGTCTTTAGAAACTTGTCCTGGAAATCATTTCGACTATGCCAAGAGTTGCTTCATCCGAGAACGTTGTAAGACCAGAAGTATTCATTCCGATCTTGTGTCGACTTCACCACATGAACTTCATCACCTTCGTCTGCCGGTAGTCACAACCAATGCTTCCTTCTATCGACTGCTTATACAGAATGAAATCTTCGTTGTGTGCGCCCATCGCCAAGTATATCTTCCAAAAGATATCTATCACTCCTTATGGTCAACGTCAACAAATATGGTCGTTTCCACCTCGGCTGTAGTTTCCATGATGAGCCTGCTGATTGATAATCGTTTTCAACTAGAACCATATCACCTGCCTGGAAAGCCGATGGATGTCGCCTTCTTTTGCCGAATTATAGTCTTTGCTTCTGTTCAGCGATATCATTAAACATTTGCAACGGTAGGTCATCCTTAGTCTCCAGCTTGGATCAATTTACATTGAATGCTGCTGCGTAATGTAATGACCCATTGAAAACTAGTGAAGGCTCATTTCATCATTCAGAGTCCATTGGATATACATAGATACTTCACCTATCGCAGTGTTTCCAATCGGAGCTCCTGGTCATATTCCGTATCGCGCCAATGACGCTTGCTCGTGGTCTTTCCGTAGCATTCTTCACACAAAAGATTCCGTTCTCCGCACAGAAACTGCTGAATGATTTCGAAGTATAAGCACTTCCTCTGTCTGAAACAATGCGTCTCGGCATCCCTAGAAATTCTCCTCGCCTTAGTTGTGGTAACAGCTCCCATGATTACATACATGGTGAAGGCACACAAACTAACAGATACTGATTGCCACTTGCACTCCTTAAAAACGGCCCCATATGGTCAATGTGCACCGTAACAAACGGCAATGGAACTTTAGGACTAGGATGTAGCTCGCCTTACCCTCTTCTATGTTTCTCCTTGTTGTAAGCACACTCAATACATGCTGAAACACATTTCTTTATGAGATCTTCCATACGCGCAAATAAAAAGTTTTTCTCCAGCACCTTCAAAACGTCCAACATCGTTATGGGCTAACCAAGTAACTCGAAATTAAGTTAAGTTTGCCATCGACTTTTCTGAGAAGCCTCCCATTCTTCATTTCATTACGTAGTCGTGGTGTATCTGCTTTTCATCCTGGGTAATTGGTTTCTGAACCAGCGTTCAATAGATGCTTAGCACTGCGTCACATAGATCGCTTACACTGCAAATTCGTCGGTACTTCTTATTCTACTTAACAAATCTTCCAAAAGCTGTCATCGGATTTCTGCTAAGGCAATCAACATGACACATTGAAGCCCCAGCTCGGTAAATCCGAATCAGCGATTTTTCGCACTTTGCTAACTTAAGTGTAAGACGAGTTTCCTCCAAAACCTCAAGAAATTGATAAAGCTTCTGGACTCCTTCCTCATAGGTACTGCTGACAATCATCACGTCGTCAAGGCACACCACAACTCCCTTTACATCGAGTTTGCTGAAGACACGATCTCTACAACGTTCAAATATGGCTGGCGCATTCACCAATTCAAACGGCATTCGACAAAACTGGAATGTAAGATGCCTTGATTCTTTTGTAACACGTATTTGGAAGTAGCCGGCGTTCATACTCAGTACGGTGAAATATCTCCAGTCACCTAATTGGTTTAATTGTTCGTCTACAACAGGCATCGGGTATTTGTCCTTGACTGTGATGGAATTATGGCGGGGAGTCCACGCACAGTTTCGCCTTCCTTCGGAACTAAGACAATCGGAGAGGAGAAATTGGATGTTAATTCTCCGACAATATCACAGTCCAGTAGCTTCTGTACCATTTTGTCGACTCATTTACGCTGTGCAAACGACAGTCGGTATGTTATTTTTCCCATTGGTTCCTCAGTATTCAATTTGCTTTGAATTTCTTCACCCTTCACAAGTCCTAGTTCCACAATACTAGAAGCAAACGAGTCACGATGAAAATTAATTACCACAGCTAGCTGTGTCTCGATAGTGTCAGGCAAATCCTCATCATTGTTGCAGTCCTCCTGCTTAATTCGTGATTTCGGTTTCTCCATTTGAATACTGTAGACTTCAATCATGTTTCCTTCCTGGTTCTGTAAGGCTGCCTCCACGTTTCTCAGGATTTTTGATGAGATACTGTTATTGATCCAAGAGTGAACGATAAACTATTACTTCGAACTCCTGTGATTCGTCAAGAACAATAAGCACCTCCATCACATCTGTAATATCCAAACTCTTGACGTCACTTATTATACATACGTCTCACAGTTTCAGTTTTGCCCTTGCCAAATCCGACGAGCTTTTGAGAATATGTGTCGTAGCGAATCTCCATTCTATCTGCGTCCATTTTCCGAAGAATTACACAACTGCTTCTCCTGTCGGCAAAGCATTAAAGTTCAAAACGTTGAATAACCATTGTGCGAAGGTAGCCATTGTCACGTACGCAATATTTCCGCACACAGTTAGGTGATTTCTTTGAGAGACAATCACGCGCTATGTGTCAGCATTCATTGGTTTCGTAGCAGTCACAAGTAAGTAAGAAAGTAAGTTCGTCATCTCCGCACCGCCCAGCCCAGTGATGACATATTGAATTACGGCCGCTTCCGGAAAATTTCCACGCTTTGCAATTGTCCGTACCTCAAAAAAATAGTCCCTTACTGCCCTACGATCCCTTAGTCCGCTTTCACACGTCGCAAGTGTGTAATGCGCATGTTCTGGTTATTTTCTTTTGAACTGTCATTCAGTGATGCGCGCAGCTCTACATGAAGACTTTCCCCTTCTTTGGGTTTGCATGTTATTTGACAGTTCTTTTTCATTTTATCTTTCATTTCAGTCTTTCATAATTGAAAATGAGCCTCTTGTTAATTCTTTGGTCCATTTCAGTTCATCCGCCATACTGAAATGTTGTGCTCGTAACACAGCGAAAGAAGTAATGAAGCAAATGCGAAAAAGAAAGAAGAAGGAGAAAAAGAAATGTCAAAAACTTGCAATGAAATTGCTACCCACATGCAGTGGGAATTTGGTTAATTGGGTATTTTGTTTTGTTTCATTATCCCTCTCTTTTGTACTCATTTGAATCTTTCGAAACTTGCGACGTGTAAAAGCGGACTTAGTGGCATTTTTACTCGTTCGCTCAAATCCTTTTTAACACATTCTGTAGGCAAACCCTTTGCTTTTTAATTCAGTAGCAGTTAAAGAAATGGCGGAATATTCAAACGCAAACTATGCAAACAAAAAACAAACTAGGTAGGTACACAACGCAATCTCCACTTTATCCTTTTCCAATCGTTGTGTTCTGTCTGCTATGTGCTATCTGTACAATAGTCCAGCTGAACGCAGTCTCTATGTCGCCACCACCACACAATCACAAAAAACATGCACCGAATTCACCCCTCTTGCTATTTACACAGCTTGATCGGAGTCACAGTAGACGCGTAGCCAGAAACACAATCTTTTCCTCAGTTTAGTATCCCACTTCTGATTTGTATAGAAAGTATTGTAAATAATGCAAAGAATGTAAATAATGATAACTGTACATGCATGTAACATATGTATGTATGTATATGTGTTCGTTGAATGTTTGTACATTAATTTAAGGACTCAAAAAATAAACGGACTGCTCTCATCGAGAGTTGAAATACGAATGAATGTTGAAATGTGATGTGAGCACTACTTATGTGCTTATCAATGTATGATAGTATTCCTATCAACAAATTGCAGTACTTTCCTCCTTGGTTGGTTCCGTAAACCAGCTTCTTTAAACTAAACTTTATAGACGTTGAAGCATACGTCACCTAGCCGTTCGCCTGATGTATAAAATTCACTTAGCGTGATTCTTGCGATATCCTTTGTACTCGTAAGACGTTCTTAAAAGCCAATTCTCCTCCTAAATGATTGAACTCAGACATGGAACTAGCCCACAAAATTCATTGGACGACTACCTTCATATGCCCCTAATTGCTTCAGTGACAAAGTTCAGTAAGTACCTGTACCAGCGTATTTCCGTGAAAGATAAACAAACGAAGGTTAGCATTTAATTTGTTTTGCCATAGCTTTGGAGATCAAAAAATCCTTCTCGATCCCAAGCCCCATGTTTTGACGAACGCTTCCTTACACTGAAAGCAAGACGACATGTGTTATTCAGGATGATACCTAATTCGCTTGAAAAACGGATGGAGATGCCTTTAAGCACTAGATGAGCCACACAAGTCAGTTCTCTCCTTTCCGCGAGATAAAGAACTCTTTGAGAGGATTATTGCACCAATTGCCTACGCTTTAGAACCAACGATCGCAAGATACGATCCGACAGAATGTACATCATCAGTATATACCGGAGCGTAGAGCGTCGGATTGGTTAAGCAAAAGGCCGCCGACCATCAAGTACCATAGTGGTGCAGATAAGACGCAATTCTGCTGGCAACCCATGTTTAACTGCTCCATCACATATTGCCTGTAGTCAGAATCCGTAGTCAGGTCCCCATTAACCAGAATTGCTCAAAGTCACAAACTTAGTACATTTTTTTTATAGTTTAACCATTTAAACTTTTGTTGTATTACTGTATGTATCTTATATTTTGGTGATAGGCTCCGTGAGTTCATTGAAGGGGAGTTCGTTTGAGCCACCATAAAACAGTTGCAAAAATTGCTCCCATTCATATTAAGCAGTACGAAACTTTCTTTCTTTCTATTAGCATTTTGAAACGCGCCTTTTCGAAGTGAAACTCCGATGAAACGAAAAAGCGACATGAAGTGATTCCGAACTCCGATGTAACGACTTCTTAAACCCTTTTGCACCGACTAGATAGCATTCAAAACTGTTCGATTGTACGATTGGACGTACAAAAAAAAGCATATGGAGTAAAGCTTACAAAGCGATAATTATTGTAGTATTAAAGATAGAACTTCTAATGTACATATGCTAGAGCTATACCGGCGCATAAGAGAGATATTCTTTTAGGTCATTTATAATATGGTTTACTCTCGTGGTTCATAATCTGCAAACAAGAGGCGCTTCAATTGACTTTTTAGGAGTCTCAACTTTCACATGGAGGTCGCCACACGATAATACTTGTAAATGACACTAAAATTATAAAACAAGGTTGATGTCTTCCTTGCTTCACGATGTTGTATCGCTATTTCCAGCTGTAGTGTTTACATAGCCACATAGCCAATAAAGTTCTCCCACTTCAAACTTTCCTTAACACCCATCTCGTTGGGGATGCTAAAACTTCGATGAAACGAAAAAGCGACAGAAAACGGGAGGGGATAACACCCGTGGTGAGGTAACTGAGGCAGAATGAGACATGAGAGAGGACTGACCAGGCGACAAACTCAGAGTATGGTAACGCGTATGGTGGGACACTAACTGGGTCGGAATGATCTATGAGCAGTAAACGGGACGTCGTGCACGAGTTACGTACGTAGCAACTAATCACTATCATCATCATCATTGTTACCATCGTCAACCATCGTTACCAACTTGATAACAAGTTTTGTTTTATTTGTAAGGGCTGGACAAAATACATAGCTCGCACGCGGGATACCGACGCTCCATTTCGTGTCCGTACTATAGACCCGAGTATAGGCACAAGAGTGATGGCTGGCGTCTGGAGTTTTCACGATAATTTACGTGGGAATTAGCTATGTTGTAGAGTAACTCTAGCACATGTCATCAGTCGTGCAGCATTTGTTATTCATCGAGTTTATATATACGTATGTAGTTTGCCGAAGTAATTGAGGTTATAAAGAATTGAGAAATACTCCCCAAAAAAGTTCTCAGTAATGAAAACTGCCTTCTTTAAGTTTTTTTTTTTAAAGAAAACTTGTGATTTAGGGTGAGCATCCTCATTTTAACTATTCATCGAGTTTCATGTAGTTTCACGTCAATGGACTAGCTTTCTAGGCTGACCATTTTTGTATTGTGGCCTCTTTTCATTTCTCCTTAAATTCAAATTTACTCTCAAGTTTTTGAAATTTTCAAAGCGTTTGGCTCGGTTGTTAAGCTAGTGCTCGACAGCTTAAACGCTCTTTGCTACAAATAGCTTCTACGCATTTTCGCAAGACTGTTCATTGTCGAAATTTGTGTTCCGCAAGTTCCAGTCAAAACTGCGGCTTAATTGCTTCGCTTATATCTCTTTTATGTGTGAATTTATCAACATACGAGGGGCGTTCAAGATATTCTCGGTATCGTTTTGAAGCTGTGGTTGTATATATAAATTGACTTATTTATCAAGTAATACTATTATTTTAGTGCATTCATGTAAAATTTCATGTAAATGTGATTATTAATTCGCGTTTTATATCTAGTTAAACAGAATCATAATGGCAACTGAGACGATGATGGTGAAAATTGAGCATCGCGCTGTAATTAAATTTCTCACTAAGCAAGGAAAAAGTCAAAAAACTATTCATGAAGAGATGGTGGCTGTTTACCAGGGTTCCGCACCTTCATTATCAACTGTGCAAAAGTGGTCAAGTGAGTTCAAGAGAGGCAGAGAGAGCATTGAAGACGACCCCCGCTCCGGCTACTGTTTGTACGGGAGAAAGCATCAAAGAAGTCGAAAAACTTGTTCTTGAGGATGCCCGAATAAAGGTGAAAATGATGGCAGAGATCACAAGCTTTCAATTGGTACCATTCACACCATTCTTCATGACCATCTTAACCTTTCAAAGGTCAGTGCAAGGTGGGTGCCACGAATGCTCACAGCGCCTCAGAAAAAAGTGAGAATCGCATGCTGTAGAGAGCTTTTGGAGATGTGTAGTGAGAACGCGGACGGTGTTATGGATCGAATTGTTACTGGGGACGAAACATGGGTCCACCACTATGACCCTGGAAGCAAACAAGAGTCCATGCAGTGGCATAAAAAACGAACAGACCCCCCGAAGAAGTTCAAAGTCACTCCGTCTGCCGAGAAGCTCATGGCCACAGTTTTTTGGGACTCAAAGGGAATCTTGCTCATTGAGTACAAAAAAAAGGTGAAACCATCAACGCCACATCCTACGCTTCCACTTTGCATAATTTGCGGGAGGAAATTAAAAAGAAAAGACGGGGTAAACTCGCAGCGGGTGTGTTGCTTCTTCATGACAACGCTCCTGTTCACACGGCGCGAGTTTCCAAGGCTGCTGCGCGAGATTGTGGTTTCGAAGAAATCCAACACCCACCCTATAATCCAGACCTTGCCCCTAGTGATTATTTCCTGTTTCCGGATTCGAAAAAATGTCTTCGTGGAAAAAGATTTTCGGATGATGAAGAACTCAAGTCGGCAATAAATGAGTATTTTGCAGAGAAAGAGGAAATTTATTTTTTTGAGGGTTTAAAAAAGCTTATCTCAAGATGTAACAAATGCATTGATGTTAGGGGAGATTATATTGAAAAATAAAAACAATTTAAATTGAATTCGCATTTTCCTTCATATCGATACCGAGAATATATTGAACGCCGCTCGTATTTAAGCTAGGGAGCACTGTAATCCGTGAGGGTTTCTATGCTTGTTGCTTTCGTTAAGTCTTGCTGCTGTTGTTTTAACTTTGACCCGTCAAACCATATAAGCAAATCACGGTTTTTGGCTCCACTGATCTTGAAAACCGCTTTCATGTTGCTTCTATAACAACTTGCAGTCTACCTCATCAGTACATAAGTACATATATATAATAAGTCAGATCATCTTTTGATGACAATTATATATATCAGGTCAGGGATGGTTGGGTATTACTATATATGAACTTTGAAAGTATGATATGTAGTAGCAGACGAATTCTTAATGAGCTCTATGACCAAAGTCGTTTCAGAAAGGGTCTGTCCTCCAAGTTTGGGGTAGTGCATAGGGTTAACGACCCGACAAGATGCCTAGAGGCCCTACAATGCTGTAAAGTAGCTATCACAACCAACAAGAAAGTGCGGTGAGATAGGTCAGATAGAAAAACTGTGGCTTGAAAGCCAAAATTTTCGTCCGCCGAGTCAGAATGAGAAAACGATAGCAATATCAAAACCTAAGCATAACACAGCTGTCAGGGCAGATGTTCTATTTAGTTGCTCCCAAATTTTCTAAACGTAAACCGAATTTCTGCAAGGGCACGCGGTATCATGTGATTTCTTGAACCTAGTGCTGTTACAGATGGTACGCAGGGTAGGGGTTAACACGGTAGTAACTTCAAGAAATCTGTCAAGCTGCTGAAATACGTAGACAACGTCAACATCATCGTTCGCTTCCAGTCGAAACGAGTTGCCCATAGAGTTAAAGTGCATAAAACAAGCACACTTTCTCAACAAACAAAGAAGCTTATGTCCAATAGCTTCTGACAATAGTAATTTTGAAGTATTTAAAGAGTTTACCTGCCTCGGAATAAACATCAACTCTAGGGACCATACTCTAGTGGAGACTCAAAAGTTATAACTCGAGAGACGTGCTCTACAAAGTAGTGATTCGGCCAGCTCTGCTATATGGAGCCGAGTGCTGGACAATGGTCAGGAAAACAGAGCAGAAGTTGAACACTTCCGGCAAAAAAATCTTTGTCGAATATTTGTTCCGGTATGCGAAGTGGCCGAATGGAGGAGAAGATACAACTGCGAATTCTATGAGCTATAGCAAGATGTGGATGTAGTCCAGAGAGCCAAAACACTTCGACTACACTACCTCAGTTTCGGATATAGTCTCTAGTGTTTAACGTAAACGCCTGTCTTGAAGACTTACGTTTACGGGATGGCCACACATCCATAGGATACGCCTTGCCATCGCTCTGCCGCCTTCCTGAGATACTAAAGCGAAACTTGTGTTGGAGGCACTTACTGCTCTTAAGGTCACAGCATCCAGTACTTATTGCAATTCTACATTGGCCCGAAACCCTTCACGCGATTTTGGGTTTATGTAGTCACCAGCCCCCACAAGAGGGCCGACCTCTAACAAGTCAGGCCCAGGCCGAGATCCGTGGGGCTCCTGACTCCCATGGCACCGTCCTGGTAGGGACTACCGGTGGTCCTGTAACTTGTAACAACCTTCGGTCACGTCATCTGAAGATATTTACGATAAGACCAGTACTTTGATCTGCCCCGCTTTTTGTTAGAATGACAATAATGCTCCAGCAAAAGAGGATCCTCGAATCACAGCCCTCAGGTTCAAGTGACAAGGAAGAATCAAGCTATCGCTGATACTGGATGGCTTAGTCTGGACAACTGGAAACAGCTTGTCTGGCATCGATGAGAGTGGAAGGCTGCTAAATCTCGAGCGGAGGTTCTTCGTGGGTCGGGACCTCATCAAGAGCCACTTTCAAGTTACAGCTTAATGGTATGTGGCAAAGAGTCAACCATCTTTCGCCGAGATAGCAACAAGTTTTAGGGGGAAAGTCTGTTCCTTTTTTCGCCACCAGTTGTCATTTCTGAAACAAGATTTTTCCGGATGCTTATTGGCATCCATACAGGATAGTCCTAGTACCATTATATTGTCTACACTAGAGCCTCCATGGGCACCTGAATGATACGAGTATATAATAGTCCCTTTATGAAGTTTTTGAGTTTATGTAGCCTTCATTGGATTGAAATCTTTCGGAGGCGCCAGCAATACGAGTCTGCGACGTCTCTGGGCATGTAGCCGTACGTTTCTTATCCGCTCTTCATTCCTTGCCATCTCATACCACGGCTGCAATTCTACGTCTTTGAGGACTAGTGAAATATTAATATTTGTGCTGTGTGTTTATACGGGGAACCGGAGTAGTGATTTTGCTTCTGAAATAATATAATAATAGTCCGCATTGGCAGAACTTCTCCACAGGTGTAAGGCTGGTTAATACGAGTTGATGTGTTCCATTGCATTAATAGTGCAGGTATTCATGACCTGGGAGTCTTCATCATATACGAGTATGTATAGAAGAAAATGGTATGCTCCACTTCCGAATTCGGTGAGTATACTTATGGGAAACCCAGAGTCATTCTGGGCTTCACCCTAGAGAGTTATTCAATATGCTCGTAGTACATTGCAGATATTTGATTAATAGTACGACTCCCGCGTTGAAGACTTTCCTCCCATCCGAAAGGTCTAAATCAAAAGGACGTCTTTGTTTTGTTGAGGAAATTCTTAAATTATTTAGCGCACAATTAATAGTCCGCTGTGATGCATCCTTTATAAAATCACTCAGATTGCAGAGTGATATGTACTACTACATATGTGTTACACCACACAGCATGTCCACAGAATACTGATCCATGATATTGTCAACCCTTCCAAACAATATCCGTACACACACACAAAATACAATTCCATCAGAGAGTGAATTCTAAATAAAATTCCAAAATAAATTCCAATATCATCTCAACTGTCGCTAAGTATCCTGCTTGCCTTCGGATGACAATCAAATTGCCACTTCCATTAACCAAGTCACTGTACCAACTCTCATTCCATTTCGAAAACGCCGTCAATTTTTCCACAAACCGCCTCGAAAATTGAGTGCACCTATACACCGCAATCAAACTCATAACTCATCCGGTGGCAAAAAGGCCAAATAAAACTGTCAATCATGAGATAGATTACCCAAAAATGGGACCAGTAATGTGGAAATGTGATTATCGACTCCATACCGACGAACCGGTCGACGAAAATGGTGTTACAAGCGCAGCTTAACCATAAATACCACTACCACCACCCAGTAGGAAGCTCTGTTTAAGGAAACATCAAGAATTCTTTGAACATTCACTCGTGCATGACAACAATGTTCCCGTCCCCCGTGATCGGGGAACTGCACTCGCATGTCGGCGGACGGGCGGCCGGCGGTTGCCACCTTGATCGACAGTGATACTTGTCCCACTGAATAGCTATACTCGTACTCGTACATCGACAACAACGATGTAATATGTGCTTGTAGAATTCTCTCGATTGAAGTGCACTTACACGCACCTGGTGCGCAATGGAAGCATAATATCCGTGCTCCATGCACATGCGCACGGTTCTCGATTACTGAACGATTGTGGTGTTCTGGCAGAAAGGAAACCAGCTGACCTTTGTTCAGCTGCGCTAACATTTTGTCGTTCAATTTCGGATAAAATGTCCTTATTTCTCTGATGATGAATTTGATACGCCGATTTATTGTAGATTGTCATATTCCTGTTCGCCAGACTGCGCTTACTGGAAGGTATAGGCCTCGCCTAGCAGGAATTGTGAAAGTTTTTCTTATTTACAACAACCTCGTCAAGCAACACCATCAGCAAAGAAAAATTGGATATGTTTTATTAAAACCCATGATATGTACAATATATCGGCAGCAGTGTACGGATTCTTGTTTCTCTAAAAGATCATTAGTGTGTCCTCCAAGAGCCAATAAACTCTGTTTGGTGGTCGGAAAATTTACAACTCATATTCGCCACATGGTGATATGATCACAAACACCATTCTCTCATCAGATGAAGAGTATCCGACCAAAAGTAAAGACGTGTCAGGGATAGAGAAATGTTTTTTCGGTCCTTCAAAATGTTCAAACGAGCAAGGAATGACTGCAACGTCTTTCTTAACCGTATGAAAGTCCAATACGACCAAAAACTGAGGCCAAAGATACTACAATGTCCCAATGGTAGTAAAAGTTAGTAAAACTTTTTGGTCGTTCATTAAAAACATCTGCCAGCAATATATAAAGCATTCATCCGCCCAAAATTGGAGTACAATGCCCACATCTGGTCAGGTGCTCCTAAAACATCTCTGCACTGTTAGATAGAATTCAATACCGTGCAATAAAACTCATAGATGTCTGACATGTTCACACATTAGTGCAGAAGGTCTTCCACGCAATATGTGAAACACTGATCTTTTTTTAGCTCTGAGAGACAAACGATACTGAGAGCAGAACACGGTCTATTTTGTTACCGACTGTGATTATACTACTTCTGCTTTTTTGGTACTTGCCTTTGCTTTTGGAAGAGCCTATTTTCGACCTATTTCGGCCCAAAAATACCCGTGTGACTGAAGCAGTCCGACACCAAATTTGTAGTCCGGGGTATCCCCTGTTCATACATTAGCTCCAAAATGATTTTAGGCTATGTCAACGTTGGTTTTTCGAGGATCTAAATTTGTATCTTTCATCGATAGAATTATGATTGTTTTGTGCTTGAAAGACTGCTAACTCCGTTTAGGGAGTTAAATTGCGCCTCGGCGCAAAGTCGCAAAGATAAAATTCGATTTCGTACTCGATGTCGTGCAGGTTGCATTTTCTAATTATACCGCCAAGAATGCTTTTCTTTTCTTACTCTGCGTTTTTATCATCGTGCTTTGGATCTTTCTTCTGTGTTTGGGCCAAGGGCTTGTGAAGCAATTTCTTCTAAAGTTTTCCTTCTCCGAAATGGTATTCGAGGACATCAGGATCTAGTCTTTCGCAACATATAAGTATTTCTAACTTTATAAGGGCGCAAACCCATATCGGTGGGACCAAATCCCCTGGAAACAACTCTGTCACTGTATCTACTTGATAATAGAGAGTCCTCAGACTACCTCAACTCTGAATATGAGTATGTTAAAGTGGGTCAAAAAACGTTACCGCCCACAGACATCGACTTTTACATTTTTCGGGACTCTTTCGGCGAATTTTTCGATGATGGTACAACACACTCATATCAGTAGATATGCAGTCCAAAGGCTCTGGGTACTTCTTTTGCGCTAATGCCGAATTGCTTCTTCCGGACAATTTGCAATTCCTTCCTATAGACAGCCTGATTGGTACTAGATAAGGGTCAAAGAGGATACGAGTATCTGTCTGTGTGGATGTTGGAAGCCGTTGGCGATTGCTGTGCGTGAAGGTTTCCGCATTATCTTTGGCATTTATGTCGCTGAGTAGAAATTCGACACCATACCCTGAAGAGGCACTGCTGACCCCGTATATATGGTCATACGATTCCTCCTTGATAGAAACATCTGTCTCATCGGCAGAGGTACGAGGGGCGTTCAATATATTCTAGGTATCGATATGAAGGAAAATGCGAATTCAATTTAAATTGTTTTTATTTTTCAATATAATCTCCCCTAACATCAATGCATTTGTTACGTCTTGAGATAAGCTTTTTTAAACCCTCAAAAAAATAAATTTCCTCTTTCTCTGCAAAATACCCATTTATTGCCGACTTGAGTTCTTCATCATCCGAAAATCTTTTTCCACGAAGACATTTTTTCAAATCCGGAAACTGGAAATAATCACTAGGGGCAAGGTCTGGACTATAGGGTGGGTGTTGGATTTCTTCGAAACCACAATCTCGCGCAGCAGCCTTGGAAACTCGCGCCGTGTGAACAGGAGCGTTGTCATGAAGAAGCAACACACCCGCTGCGAGTTTACCCCGTCTTTTCTTTTTAATTTCCTCCCGAAAATTATGCAAAGTGGAAGCGTAGGACGTGGCGTTGATGGTTTCACCTTTTTTTTGTACTCAATGAGCAAGATTCCCTTTGAGTCCCAAAAAACTGTGGCCATGAGCTTCCCGGCAGACGGAGTGACTTTGAACTTCTTCGGGGGGTCTGTTCCTTTTTTATGCCACTGCATGGACTCTTGTTTGCTTTCAGGGTCATAGTGGTGGACCCATGTTACGTCTCCAGTAACAATTCGATCCATAACACCGTCCGCGTTCTCACTACACATCTCCAAAAGCTCTCTACAGCATGCGATTCTCACTTTTTTCTGAGGCGCTGTGAGCATTCGTGGCACCCACCTTGCACTGACCTTTGAAAGGTTAAGATGGTCATGAAGAATGGTGTTAATGGTACCAATTGAAAGCTTGGTGATCTCTGCCATCATTTTCACCTTTATTCGGGCATCCTCAAGAACAAGTTTTTCGACTTCTTTGATGCTTTCTCCCGTACATGCAGTAGCCGGGGCGCCGGAGCCTCTCTTGAACTCACTTGACCACTTTTGCACAGTTGATAATGAAGGTGCGGAACCCTGGTAAACAGCCACCATCTCTTCATGAATAGTTTTTTGACTTTTTCCTTGCTTAGTGAGAAATTTAATTACAGCGCGATGCTCAATTTTCACCATCATCGTCTCAGTTGCCATTATGATTCTGTTTAACTAGAGATAAAACGCGAATTAATAATCACATTTATATGAAATTTTACATGAATGCACTAAAATAATAGTATTACTTGATAAATAAGCCAATTTATATATACAACCACAGCTTCACCCCGATACCGAGAATATGTTGAACGCCCCTCGTATATGGATTGCAACTATAACCTATAAATTGGCTTCTGATCGAGCTTTTTTTTTATAATTATTTGAGTACCCTTAAAATGTTTGTCCCTAATTTCGTTTGGCGAAGGAAAAAGAGATTCCGATGTACATTGGTCTTAAATGTTTGAAAGTTATAATGAATAGGAAATAGAGAGCTCGGCAGGTCATTCATAAGTACGGCTTAGGAACGATTCACGATATTTCAGTGTGAGTCCGAAAATGGGCTAGAGGGTATACTGATGAGTATTCATAGCGAGACGGGTGTTTCGGTTGAAGATTTGAAGGGGCGAAATGCTACTGGCGATTTCTATGGGGCACTGGTGGCGGAAATAGCGTTAAAATAAAGTGAGACAGGAAACACGTGCGTCGGTGTTCGAGGGTGTCAATTGCAACCCAATGCAAACCAACAAAACGGCGAAAAGAAGAAAAACAGACAGAGGAGCACATGCACACAGTGAACAATGGCCAATTCTAATCTCTAAATCGCAAATACCCGTTGATTTTACGCGATTCCTTGTTGTTACTAACTCAGTGATAGACAGTGATAAAACACCAATTGCCAACCGAAACCCAATTACTATAAAGATGTCAAAGCCCTTAGAAATAGTGACTTACTGATCCAGGTAAATAATAAAGAAGTCGCCGACAGATTTGTCAAGTGCAAGTCTCTTGGTCATGTTCCAGTCGAAATAAAGTACCATCTGTCACTTAATTCTTGCCAAGGTCGTATTTATTCCTATAACTCCATTCCTCTCGAAGAAAATGCTATCCTGGAAGAGCTAAGAAAGTTCAAAGTCACGGCAGTAAAAAAACTCTTTAGAAACGAAGGAGGAACCCTTAAGGCAACTGGAGCTGCTATATTGAACCACCTACAGAAATAAAACTAGGGTGGCAGATATTAGAAGTGAACCCTTACTACCCTAACCCCATGTCTTGCAGAATATGCCAAAAAATAGGACACACCAAAAACCATTGCCGGCAAAAAAGTAACATCTGTGCAGTCTGTGCCGAAGTCTCCCCACACGAAGAAGGATGTAAGCGAACATTCTGCGTAAATTGTATGGCGGATGATCATGCATCTAAAGATAGGAATTGTCCCACATTTATAAGAGAAAAGACTGTTCTTATTATAAAAACAAAGAAATAACACAAATATACACATTAATGTTACTGGCTCTAAACAAATTACCAAAACAATACCTACAATGCTCCAACACAACAAGGACAACAATAAGAAAAACAATACCTCATTACTATCTTTACAAAAAATGAAATTACAAGCAGAAATCATTAGTAATACTACAGTCAATGATATGGAAATGAATCCATCTCATTTAGTTAGCCCCAAAAGATTCCAGGACTACCATGGTCCTAGGCCTGTCACAATAAGTAAGGCCTCTATGTCTTCATTAAAATATGTAATTCCAGAATCTGACAAAAAGCTAGAACAAGAAAAAACTAAACTACATAACTCCTACTTAGGCAACTATATAGAAAACCCAATAGCATGCTCTTCACAAACAATTCCTCCACTACCAAAAACAGGCCACCAATAAAATATTTTTTACAAATAAAACTTAAATGTTAAATCGTGACATGAACAATAAAAATAAAAAGATTAATCTAACAATTCTCCAGTGGAATATTCAAGGATTTTTCAACAACCTGCCTTATTTCAGTTTTCAGTTTTCAATGCATTTTATTTTCTTAATCACTAACTCTTACATACTAACAAAAAATGCTTAAATGTTAGCTTACAATTACTTAATAATCTTACACTAACTTACTGGCCCCACACAGACACTCTAAGCTACTCTAAATTCTTATATCTATGCCTTTCGACTTCATTTATATTTTATTTGGAATGTTTCTTTTATATACTTAGGGCTAAGAAAAAAATTTGATTACAAAAACTTAGCATATGGACAATTTTTTATTTTTTATAAAAACTTAGTATCTAACTTAAAATCAACCTTAGTCTACTTAACCTACATACACAAAATACACATAAACACACTTAGACGTTATACACAATAATACACATATGTTAGTATATACCTTTATATACACTAACACATGTATATATTACTTAAATGCTAACCTAAACCTATGTAAGCTGGTCCGTAATTGACGGAAACGACGACGAAACATCTTCTCCATCATTCAACCACCAGAAATGCTGGTGCTGCCGAACGACATCCCTCTTATCGCGATTCCCCACCACCCTACAGAACCTGAGTCGATCCACACTGCCGTGTGCGATGTCTCTGTTGTAGTTAAGTCGCCTGTCCCCAGCTGTCCGAGCGACATGGAAGATTAACGGGACCGCTGATATATCCTGGATCAACCCTTTCTGATCTAGGTAGAGGAATGCTTCCGGTGGAACGAAGCCGTCAGATCGCACACTCTCGTGGTAAAGGTAATTGGGGTAGTAACCCCCGATATCAGGTTATTCGTCGAGGTCATTGCTCTTGCAATGTGCCTTCGAGTCAGCTTAATTACGAAGTTGTCCACGCGTATTAGGTTCGCCCTGTTGTAAAGGACCTCATTAGGATAAAATTTCTTGTACTCCGACTCTGCTGTTCTGTACAAGCGAAGACAAGCCCTAAGGCAAGCCCTCTCAAACACCCGAATCTTTTCCATTAAGCTTGCTCGTACATTGAACCACACGGGACAACCAAATACCAGCATGGGCCTGATAAGGGCCATGTAGCAGATTACCTTTACCCTCGCATCGAGTTGGCTGCTATAAAACAGTCTCTTTGTAAGGGCAAAAGCACCTTTAGCTCTAGCCAGAGCAGCATCTACATTTTTGCCAAAATACAGAAACTGATCCAGCCAGATTCCAAGGTATCTGACCACATTTCGACAGGCGAGAGGTTGTCCGCGTTGTCCAATAATAGAGAACTTTCGCCAATTTTTTCTGGTATCCCTAGAGGCTCCAGACAACGGCGTCCTAAAGAGAATGGTTTCCGACTTCTGAAAGTTGATTTTCAACTTCCAGTCATCGCAAAATCGTCTTACTCGTATCTTATCGAAGTCACTCTGCAAGAGAGTATTAATAACCTCGATTTTGGGACCTGTTCTGTACGCTACCAAATCGTCTGCGTACGCAATAGTATGGGGAAGTGAACCTATCAAGTCGCTTGTATAAATGTTAAATAGAATCGGCGAATTGACCGCGCCTTGCTGAAGACCATTTTTAATTTGAAATATTCCAACAGAAGTCACATCGCCATTCTTCACGATGAACTGTCTGTTGATTAGCATATTATAAAGAATGTACAAGAGTGGTTTACTGATACCCAGCCTAGTCAGCTTATAGAAAAGCCCCTCTAACCATACGGTGTCGAAGGCCTTCTCCAAGTCAACAAGGCAGGCACCAGTGCACTGTTTCTTGCCTTTGTTCCATTGGATATCAGAAACCAGTTTAGACGCGGCATGTGAGATATCATGTCCCGCCTTAAAACCGAATTGATTATCCGGAACTATATGTTTGTCCTCAACCCACCTAGACAGAGCTCTATTGATTACTTTTTCAAAAACCTTACTGATATTCGGAAGGAGACTTATCGACCGGAGATTCGCCGGATTGGATATATCCTTTCCCCTTTTGGGGATAGGTTGAACCGCCAATAGTTTATTGATTTGCGGAAACATATTCGGGTTGTTGGTGTTTACAGCCCGAACCTTGTTGTTCCAATATGAGCTTACAGAAATTCTATAATTCTCTTTAGCGTTTGAATATTTTTAATCGACGACTTCAGTGTAATAACCTCCGGGTCTTGTCGGTCAGTTAACTGTCTGTACAAGTTTTTGAGTCTTGTCAGAAGTCTACTTTTCTGTCGGTGGAGTGCGTCAATAGTAGGATTGCGGAACAGGTCTTCGTTAGTCGTACGTTGATACCGCGGTATTGTAGTGTCCATAGTTTGTTTAATTGTCTCGTCCATTTGTTTTAGGTACTTGTCGATCTCCTCGTTTGACAAATTCCTATTGGATGGTGGGTGGAGCGTGTTCGAGGAGAGTGCTCTTTTCAAGGTTGTGGAGAAGCTTGTCCATCGAGTCCTACTGTAGTTGTAAGAATATCTTTGGACATACTCCTCCAATTCCGCAATTTCGTTGGGAACTGTAATTTCGGTGCTAAAACCGCAATGGTCGCTGTCATACACGAATGTGCGCAGACAGTTTAGCGTTTGTAAATTCGTACCTGTCAGTCGTATACGTTCGTCATACAGCAGTAGATCCAAATAAGAGACGCCTCTGGGAAACGACGGGTTATCCGTCGCATTAAGACCGAGTCTGTACATGACATCGTGCTGACTCCACCAATCGAGTAGAAGGTTCCCTCTAGTATTTGGCAAATTATTTCCCCAATCTCTATGTCTAGCGTTGAAATCCCCGCCGATTATAAAATAATTCTCCCCCGATTCCAGCCTCAGAAGTCGAAAAAGCGTGTCAAGCTCTGTAATAAATAGGGCGGATTGTGAAGCCTCAGGTGCATAAACAGAGGCCAAGTACAGCCGCTTTCCACTGCGGAACGGGATGTAAATGACGACTGCCTCCAACACCCGGAACCTGCGCAACACGCCCTTGTACACTCTGTGAAATTTTATACCTTCTTTAATGAAGATTGCGACACCGCCTCCACGTTTGGATCTGGGCCGATTTCTTCTTCTAACAATATAATTATTGTGCTCCAGTTTGTGCTTATCGGTTAGCTTGGTTTCGCTAGCGAGTTTGGAGTTTGGTCTTGTAGCAATTTAATCATCGCGGCTCTTCGTTCGATCCTAATCAGTGAATTAACATTCACCGCAAGGACCTTCAAAGTTTGTTCCACCATGTGCGTACCCATTACGACAAGTGTTGCGTTAGGCCCGGCAGCAGCGCGTAGATCTGGTCCACCCGCTTGGCCTGTTCTTGCATCTGCTTTTGCAGCTGAGCCATCTGCTCTTGGATTGCGAGCAAGATGACCAGCATGTTAGGTGCAGCTTCCGTTTTTCTCGGCATTGGCGCCGGAGAAGCAACAGCCACTTGCTGTACCGTAGCCCCCCTACCTGACGCCATTTGGGCGTAGGAAATTTGGGACGTGACGGCTGGTGTTTGAAACCTAACAGGTGAACGTTTGACCTCCACCTTCTGCTGTCGAGCCAATTTTGCTTTTTTAATGTCGGTGAATTTAGGACAACCCCGATAGTTTGCGGTGTGTCCCACGTTCCCACATAACACGCACGAGAGCTGCGTCCTATCGGATGCTCCGTCCCTACCCAGAGCACACTCCTCGGAACTGTGGTTCTTTGCGCACTTCACGCATCGAGGCTGCATTTGGCAGTTCGACGCGGCGTGCCCGAACCTCTGGCAGCGAACGCATTGTATAACGCCTTCGCTCCTTTTTAATTGTTCCCAGTGAACCACCTGGTATTCTAGGACATTGATACTCCTTAGACTATCCAGACGGCTTTCGGGACTGAGCTGCACCAAGAAGAACGGCAGACTCCGTTTCTCCCGCCTAGCTCTGGCTGTGGTAAACGGCTTTACCCCCGCAAACTTGAGTCCTTCGCACTCCTTCTCTTTGAGCAGTGCTAGGATCTCCTCAGGATCAGAAGACGGTTCCAACCCCTTCAGCAGCATCGATTGCCGCTTTTCACACTTCGGTGTGTATGAGTAGTGCTCCGTCGTCGTTTCTTTTAGGAGCTCTTTAACTTTCGCGTAGCCCTCCACTGTGTTACAGTGGATGGCATGGCGATCGTTCCCCAATCTCTTTATGTTAAAATTGTTACCAATGACCAACTTACACAGGTCTTTGGTTGCATTTACCTCCAGTTTGTAGGTGTTGATCGGAGGCACCTTCTCCTTCTTCTTCTTCTGCTGCTGCTGCTGTTGTTGTCTCTGCTGCTGTTGTTGTTGTTTTTGTTGTTGTTGATGTTGTTGCTGCTGCTGTTGCTGTTTTTTCAGCTGCTGTTGCTTTTGCTGCATTTGTTGTTTCGGCTGCTGCTGTTTATGTTGTTGCTGCAGTTGTTGTTTCTGCTCTTGATGTTGGGAGCTCTCTACTTCTTGTTGCTCCCTCTGCCGGCGTGCAGTTTGCCGTTGCTTAATAGCAAGCACTTCTTGTTCCAGATTTTGTATACTGGTTTTTATATTATTAATTTCTTCATCTTCGTCTTCCGACTCCGATGAAGCTAGAGCGGCAAAGTTGTTGGTGCCCCCCTCCTTTTTATCTTTTTCAGCTGTTAAAACAGCACTTACTTTTTTTCTTCTTAAATTAGGAGGGGTTTTTAACCTCTTCCTCCTTTTGATGGCTTTCGCCACGGTTATGGGAAGAGCGGGGCGCTCTCCACCATCCATCACGTGATTTTTATTTTTATTTTCCTATTGCTTATTGGTTTTGATAATAAATATTATATGTACACAATCTGAGGAAAAAAAAAAGGAAAAAAAAAAAAAAATTCCAAGTCTCAACCCGGTCCCGGTCCCGAACCAGTGTCCCACAATTCGTTGACTGGCGCCGCTAGCCGCTAACCGCTGAGCTACCGAGTCAATAAACAAAACTGTAACGGAGATTTGTGAACGACGCAGATTTTTCTTTATACGAGTATTCACTCTTTAATTCACTTAAAGAAAAGCCGAATCACGTCAGATCACTAAAAAGTATTAGCCTGCAGTTATTGCGCTGCAAGAAACGAAGGTTCTAGTAAATAAAGCTCCCACTAGATATAAAAATTACGTCGCTTATTTTAATAATAAGCCACACAATAGGAACAAAGACGGCACGGCAATACTGATAAAATCAGGCATCTCACATTCCTATACGAGCACCATCATCGATTCTTACCCAAACTTTACAAGTTAACCTATCCCAACCAATAACAATACAAAATATTTACAGACAGTCCCAAACAACTGTATCTCTTAACCTGGCGGGGAACCATCTCTCGCACAGCATTATCCTAGGTGATTTTAATGCCAACAACTCCATCTGGGGTTCGCCTAACACCACCAGTGCAGGAACTACGAGTATTGTGGAAAATTGGCTTCAAAGTTCCAACCTGATTCTGTTGAACAATGGGTCCCCGACCTTATTTTCTACCAAAAGTACATTTACTGCAGTAGACCTAACATTTGCATCACCTGCAATCACACCCAACACCAGCTGGAAAGTCCATGATTCTCTATTGGGCAGCGATCACTTTCCCATTATAATTGAAACCTCAGAATCATACACATATTGTAGAATATTTCATTCTCGTTTTATTGAAAAGAAAGCCAATTGGGATAAATTTTCCACAAATGCTAACCATCTAGCCTCTTCAACACCAATTGCACAAAACATCAATAAAGAAGCAGCAAATTTAAGGAAAATAATCAGACGGGCAGCGGCAGCATCCATTCCTTCTTCACATCCCCCTCATAAGTCATCGCAACCTGTTTGGTTTAATTCGCAAATAAAACAGTTGACCAAGGAAAAAGAACAGGCATGGCTTCACCTAAAAAGGCATCTAAATACCGCGAATGCCATTGCTTATCGCCGCTTAGCCGCTGTAATAAAACGCACGGTACGGGAAGCCAAGGCCGAAGCGTGGTCAAACTTCTTGGGTTCACTCAACTCATCTTTGGATTCCAGGACACTTTGGAGCAAGGTTAAAGTAATGTATGGGAACCGAGCACAGCACCGAATTACTTCTATCAAACAGAACAACACCTCTGTGATAGGCCCCGCTGAAATAGCACAACGCTTCGCGGACAAATGGGCTGGATACTGCGCCGACAGAAACTACTCCCCTTTCATACTTCAGGAAAAGAATGCCTTTCAAATGGATTTTAATTCCTCAGTTCCCAGCGTTACCACCAAACGTTTTGATCCCATTATTTTAGCAGAGTTCATGGAATCACTTAAAGGGACAAAAGGTTCAACGCCGGGGTCAGACAAAATTACTTTCAAGATGATCAAACGATTACCAGTACAAGTCATATTGCGATTAGTTGGCCTTTATAACAACATGTTGGATAAAGGCATTTTTCCACACGAATGGAAGAAAGGAACCTTGATCCCAATCCCTAAGCCAAACCATGAGCATCACTCTATTGATGGGTTCCGACCGATTTCGCTCCTTTCAGTCCTGTCGAAATTATTTGAAAAAATAATTGGGAACAGGCTTAAATGGATCTTGGAAAAACATCTTAATTGTGGACAACATGGCTTCAGGCCAAGCAACTCTGCTCCATAAGCTGGACGTAGCAGTGCACACAGAGTTGGCTTTATGCAAAAATTCCGTCCTCCTTTCCATGGACTTGGAGAAAGCCTTCGAAAGGGTCACTATGTGGGGAGTAATAAGACAACTCGAAAATTGGAAAATTAACAGGGACCTTCTAAGAATAATTTACTCATTCATGTCTAATAGGGCTATAATTATCCAAGTCAATGGTTACCTATCCACAATAACACGAATCGAAAACGGCGTCCCTCAAGGATCTCCAATTTCGACATCACTGTATAATGTCTATATCAATTCGTTACTCATGGAGATAGAAGCTGGCAACCAACACATCAAGTCTACTTTAACGTACGCCGACAACATCTTTGTTTTAACATCTGGTAAACCAGAGGAAGTGACAGTAGCGCTAGGGCGGATGGTTTCGAAATCATTAATGTGGCGCCAAAATTCAGGAGCAAAATTGCCTCTGGAAAAAATTGAAGCCTTACACATCTGCCGCAAACGCAGCTGTACAAATACAGCAATAAAAATAGAGAATGCCAGGTTTTCTCTTTTGGAAAGGGGTAAAATTCTTGGTCTGATCTCTACCAAAACTTGGAAATGGCATGCTCACGCAAAAATCGTCAGAGAGAAACTAGCAAAAGTTCACAACCTGCTCAAAATAATATGCAATAAACATAAAGGACCTCAACATAACACAGCCATCAGTATAACCCAAACGCTAATAAGAGGCGCTATACAGCATGGACTCTCCTTATTTTCAAACTGGACGAAAATATGCGACCAACAAACACAAACAAAAATAAACGCAATACTACGTACTGCTTTAGGAGCATTACCATCGACACCTATCGACTCTTTGTTGGCAAAATCTAACACCATGCGCTTCGTGGACATAAAAACCATAACCCAAGCTAAATTTATTGCAAAAAGCCTAAATGATAGGAAACACCCACTCCACAATATATGCATCATTGGCTGTATTAATGCCAAAAAATCTAAAAACAAAAGTGCACTCTTCAATTCCATTCGTAGTAATAATCTAGCAAGTATCACTATGGCGAAACCACTAAGTTATGAGACAACACCACCTTGGCTTTTTCCTCGGCACCTAATAAACGACTCGCTCAGCGCTTCACGTAAAGGACACACGCAGCCGGTAGTCTATCGAAAAAACTTTCTGGAATTGTTGTCAGAGGGTAATTTTGATTGTATTTTATATACAGACGCTTCTTGTCACGAAGGAACCACAGGTTTTTGTGTCTACAGGCTAGACAATCAATTTGACACAATAATAACGCCACAAATTACTACACCCAAACAAAACTCTTTCATTGGTGAAGTAATGGCACTAGTAGAAGCGTTCAACTTCGCAAAAGTTCTTCATGGAAAAACAGCAATATGCACAGACTCCCTCAGCGCAGTACACGGCATCCAAAACAATAAAAGCAAAACGCCGATTTTTCATTTTCTACGCTCCGTGATCGCTTTAAACTCCCCCAGGATCCACGTTATATGGACACCCGCACATGTAGGCATTCCAGGGAATGAAAAAGCTGACGCAGGTGCCCGTCTAGCAATTAATATGCCTTTGGTGTATTCCATACCACCTTTCGCAAATGCAATATGACGACAAAAAGTGCAAGAAATACAAATAGAAGCAACCTCTGGACCTTGTCATGTTCCTTCTTAAGAACACATAAGCCATCTTTAGCACCTGTATTCTACAATGAGTCCTTGAGCCGACTACAATCTGTTAAACTCGTTAGATTGAGATTGGGACATGCACTGTTTAATAAGTCCCACTTGTACAACAGAGATAGTCAACCATTACGCAACGTTTGTTAGGAGAATTTAACCATACATCACGTGCTTCAAAGCTGCCAACATACTAAAGACCACTTTACTGATAATATTCCAACCCTATCACAGCTACTTGATCCCTCCTTACCGCCACAGAATTCTAAATTATTTCCATTATTGACTAAAGACAAATTAAATTCAATTTGAAATCAAATATAAAATCTAAATCTAGTATCCATATATGTATAAGAATAGTGAATCTTAAGGTCCGTGTGAATATAAAATTGTAAATATTTGTAGAAATTGTAAATAGTACGACATTTAAGTAACAACCATATGGGCACAGACCCCCGGCTTTATATTCCGGACAATACAAATTTATTTGTATTCGTACCTGTGAAAAATAAAATAAAATAAATAAACAAAAAAACCGATCTCAAATCACCTCCACATAATTCATCATTACCTATTTCATTATTAGACCTCGTAAGAATATGCTCAAACAATTTTAAAATATGCACGGAAAATAGACGGAATACTACATTGATCAAGAATTGATTCAGAAAATTAAAAATACAAGTTTATTCATCTAAATCGATATTGTCCCCTTCAAAGTAATGCCCATCGACTGCAATACACTTATGCCAGCGCTTGATAACAAACTTATTCCCCAATTTTAGTCCTCCCTCCTCACTTATCCGACACAAAGCCCTTACACACCAATCTTCTAATCCCCCAATTCCCCCCGTTCCACCGAAGTCCCCGCGCCAACGCGTCTCTTTCAACTTAACCCCAACCACCCATATTATTCCTTCTCAACCTTCTACGCCACCAAACCCAGCTAGCAACCCAATTCCCAACTTCGACCTTAAAACTGGAGCTAAGTACCCTAATTTCATTAACTCCCATACCTTAAACCCCACATCTCATCCCTCGTCCAACTCCATATCCAATCATTTATCTCTATCTCCCTCCTCCAATGCTCCTATTCTTGATCCCCTTTTCCCCCCCACTGTTAAACTAACACAGCAAACCAATGGCACTACAGAAAGTCGATATGCTCTCTCTAGGCTCAGAGAACGAAAGATATATGAAAACATTCGTCTCTTTCTTGCCTATTTACATGACAAATCGGACTCGGTCTGCTACGAAGGGAAAACCAAAACCAGCGTCATGGTTTCCATCCAGCAGGAAGGCCTCCCTACCGACCCTATCAGTCTCAGGAACCTTTATGTCTGGTACCACGAGATTTTTAACATGTCCCCTCAGAAAGTAGCAGACGACCTTGCTGCATTCGGCAACTATGTTCACTCTAAACGAGTATCACACCTACGGCGAAGCCGAGCCGACCACGACAAATTTTTTCGTCCATAACGTGCCTCCCTTGCCAGCGCTTAAACCATCTTGCCTCACACCTCCACCCCACAACATCCCTCTTACATTTTACTACCAGAATGTAAGAGGTCTTCGCTCTAAAACCAATGCTGTCCTACGTCAATCGCATGCTCTTCCCTTTGATATTTACGCCTTGACCGACACCAATTTGATTCCCGACATAAAGAACCAGGAATTGTTCCCCCCTACTTTTAATGTTTTTCGCTAAGACGATCCTACCCGCACAAATAAAGATTCCCCCTGTCGGGGCGTCCTACTGACGATCGACAACAGCCTTAACTCTTCTCCCATTACAATTTCTTCATCCTCTAAAGCCGACTTTGTCGCAATAAAAATATCACTGCCTCTCAAGTCCCTTTACGTTATATGTTTCTACATCCTACCAGCTGAACCTATCAGATCTTACCAATTTGTTATTGATGCTATCGACCATTTAATTGACATGTCTGTTGATGATATCCTTATTTTCGGCGACTTTAATCTTCCTCAGCTACAGTTGACTCCATCAGATGATCAATCGTTTTTCATCGCTTCAAACGCCAACTCAGCTAAGGAACGTCTCTTCTTTGATCGCTTAACAGACTCAAGTGTATGCCAAGTCAGTGGTATGCCCAATTATATGGGCAGGCAATTAGACCTTATTTTCACAACAGATCCAATTAACTCCTCAGTCTCACTTTGTCCCCTATCTCTCTCAACAATCGATAACTACCATCCCCCCCTTCTACTTTCATTTTTTCATAACTCTTCATTCCAGTCCACTCCCCCCACAACTCTCTCATCCCACGACTTACATAAAGTAAACTTTCACAAAATCAGTGAATATCTCAGCAGATCCCTCTTTAACTTTCACAACCTAAGTATAAATGATGCCTTATCCATTTTTTATAAAGAAATATTTAAATCTTTTTCCCTTTACGTTCCGTTTGCCCGCCTTAAAACATCATCTACTAGTCCTCCCTGGTATAATCGCAAGCTTCGTTCCTTACGAAATAAGAGAAATAAGTTATGAGTTGTTTTCCTGCGTACCAGATCCTTTACCGACTATTCCAACTATCTTGGTGCTTATCTTCATTTCACCGAACTTTACGATTCCCTTTACCAGCGCTACCTTAACAATGCGCAAGTCAACCTTATAAACCACCCTAAGTCCTTTTTCCAATTTGTTAACTACAAAAGAAAGTCCGATGGTTACCCCCCTTCCCTCTCTTTCAACAACAGGTCATCAACCGATCCTCTCACCATTGCCAACCTATTTGCCACCTTTTTTAAACAATCCTTCACCAACGATTCCTTTGTACCAGAACCATCCTATTTTAGTTACCTACTGAACTTCTCCAATGGCCCACTTCTTTCTCATATTTTGGACCCGTCTTATATCGAATATAAATTACAGCAACTCAATGACGAATTCACACCTCCCTGCCATATTTCTTAAAAAATGTTCTTCCTCTCTTTCCCTTGCCCTTTCTAATCTCTTCCGTCTATCCCTTTCACAAGGAGAATTTCCTCAGGTTTGGAAAACCTCCTTCATAACCCCGATCCACAAGAAAGGATCAACGAATGAAATAACCAACTATCGTCCCATCGCTAAACTCTCCCATATACCCAAACTCTTCGAAAGTATTTTGTATGAAGCTCTAAGCTTCCAATGCAAATCACTTATTTCCCCTAGACAACATGGCTTCTTAAAGGGTAGGTCAACCACCACAAATCTCGTTGAACTCGTATCCTTTGCCCTCTCTGCCCTAGAGAATGGCAATGAAGTCGATGTAGTTGCAACCGATTTTAGCAAAGCCTTCGATAAAATCTGTCATCGGTTAATTATCTTTAAATTGTCTGCCCTCGGCTTTGAACCCATACTCTTAAAATGGATATCCTCTTACCTCGAAAACCGTTTTTACAGTGTTCGTTTTAGGTCAGCCCAGTCCGCTCCATTTTTGGCCACCTCTGGAGTTCCACAAGGCAGCCATCTCGGTCCCCTTCTTTTTATATTAACCATAAATGATCTCGATATGATCATCAAACACATCACCAAATGCCAATCCATCACCTTCTCACATAAGCGGAACCAATCTCCTCCCCGTCTCTATCTTCTCCATAACCAACCTATCTCCTCCGTACAGTCTCTTCGCGACCTCGGCATTTATATATGGATGAGATAATCCTCAAAGCCAACTCTGCACTAGGTTTTGTAAAACGGTGGTCCAAAGAATTTACCAACCCATACGTGACCAGGTCCCTCTATATTACCTTTGTTCGCCCCCTCCTAGAGTACGCCAGTCAAGTATGGTCCCCATATCATCGTGTTCATATCTCGAGAATTGAAAGCATTCAGCGTCGTTTTCTTCGATTTGCTCTTCGAGGTATGCCCTGGGACGATCCTTTTAATCTGCCCCCCTATCAAAATCGTCTCAACCTTATCAACTTAAACACCCTCGAAGATCGCAGAGATGCAGCAGACTTCCTCTTCATTCATCGACTCCTTTCAGGTCACGTTGAATGCGCGTCCCTTCACAACTCCATTTTCCTCAACACTAACCCTCGTAATCTACGTACCCCTCGACTCTTCTATCTACCAACCCACCACACCTCTTATGGCGCGAACGAACCAATCTCCCGTATGCTACGTCAAATCAACTCAAACCCTACCGTCTTTGACTTTCACCGCACCACTTCCTACCTCAAATCTGTTCTCCTTCACCACTCCAACCAACCTTAGTTTTAAGTTTTAGTTTAAGTTTATTTTTTAAGTTATAGCTTGCATTAAGCCGAATAAATACAAAGATAAGATACATCAAAAAAGGTTCAAAGAAACTCAAGGTGGCCTTAGCCACTCATATTGAATGTGGCTTCGAAAATAAGCTTAAAACAGGTGCTGTATTTATGCACCTTATCACATAGAGCCATAACATAGCCTTTATCGAACATACGCTCACCAAGAATCTTGAACTCTTGGAGGAATACTTCAGAAAATGGGGACTAACACCCAGGCTAACATAAACTGACTCGTCGTATTTCCATCCAAATAATCAAATAGCTTACCGACTGCTGGGAATAACATTGCACAGAGCCTTGATATTTAAATCTGCAAATAAAATCAAAACTAGAAACAACCTGTTGCAAAAATTCGCTCCCAGCTGCTGGGCCTTCGGGGAGGAGGACAACCACTCTTGGCCTGATATACTCATCTGTCGAATTTGGAGCTCTTCGAGGTATGCCCTGGGACGATCCTTTTAATCTGCCCCCCTATCAAAATCGTCTCAACCTTATCAACTTAAACACCCTCCAAGATCGCAGATTTTCCTCAACACTAACCCTCGTAATCTACGTACCCCTCGACTCTTCTATCTACCAACCCACCACACCTCCTATGGCGCGAACGAACCAATCTCCCGTATGCTACGTCAAATCAACTCAAACCCTACCGTCTTTGACTTTCACCGCACCATTTCCTACCTCAAATCTGTTCTCCTTCACCACTCCAACCAACCTTAGTTTTAAGTTTTAGTTTAAGTTTATTTTTTAAGTTATAGCTTGTATTAAGTCGAATAAATGGGGGCATTCGCCCCCACCAAAATTAAATTGATCCAATCCTCGAAACATTTTTTATATTCGGTTTTCGGTATATCCATCAGTGCTTCCTGCGATTTTTCCATTGCTTCCTCTCGGCTGCTGAAACGCGTTCCCCGTAGTGGTTTTTTAACTCGATTGAACCGAAAGAAGTCACAGGGAGCCAAATCAGGTGAATTCGGTGGCTGTTGGATGGTATTTGTTGCATTTTTCGTCAAAAAATTACGAATAATGATGGCACTGTGCGACGGTGCGTTATTATGGTGCAAAATCCATAAGTTTTCTGCCCACAATTCTCTTGTCTTTCGGCGAATTGCTTCACGCAAACATCTCATAACGCCCAAATAATACTCTTTTATTTACTGTCTGGCCTTCTGACAAAAATTCACGATGCACTACAACGTTGTAATCCATGAAAACCGTGAGCATTGCCTTCTTTTTTGACTGAAAACGACGTTGTTTTTTTGGCCTCGGCTCATTTGGTGAACGCCATTCACTTGCCTGATGTCTGGATTGCGTGTCGTATTCATAAACCCACGTCTCGTCTCCAGTAATGATCCTTTTGATGAATGTGGGATCGGATTCAGCCTCGCAAACCATGTCTTTTGCGACGTCAACACGGTCTCTTTTTTGCATGAAATTGAGGTCTTTTGGCACCAACTTTTCTACTACACGACGAAAACCGAAATCATTAACCAAAATGTCTTGGACGGATCCATAAGCAATGTTCAAGTCCTTCGCTATCTCTCTGATGGTTAATTTGCGGTTATTGACCAACATTTCTTTTACTCCATCAATGTTTTCGTCGGTTTTCGATGTCGATGGTCTGCCACTGCGTTCACCATCTTCGATTGACTCATGACCACTTTTAAACCGCTCGTGCCACTGGTAAACGACCGTTTTCTTTAGAGAATAGTTGCCGAAACACTTTTCCAACATTTCCAACGTTCGCGCACCATTAAATCCGTTTTTTACGCAAAGTTTACTACAAGTTCGTAGTTGCAAATTTAAATGCATTTCTAAAATTGTAAAAAAATCGCCAACACACACAGAGATAGATGTACACCTGGCTACGTAACTTTTGCAAATGTCAAGCTATGACGTTACGATTTAGAGGGAATGTCAAAAACAGATGTACCAACTTAACAAAGAAAGCAGAACTCAAATATGAACAGTGGAAGTGCCACACTGTGGTTATTCCGGGAACTTTTTGGTGGTATGCTCGTTTGTTTTAACATGCCATTTTTTAATCTGGTTCTTCTTCCTAAAACAAGTGAACTATTACATTTCACAATTACATGATTTTTGAGATTTTCAAATAAAAATGATTTGCGCGTTTCAGTGAAGACCAGCTGGTATGCAGAGAATGAACGTTCGACGACGATGGAAGTCGTTGGCGAATACTTGAACATCGTGATCTCTGCCGAAGAGAGTTTTTGGATGTGCTCATTGTCGCTGATCTTTCCATCGCACAACACATCTCTTATTTCTCTGATGTTTTCGTAGCCAACATTGCGTGCATGGAATTCTTTCCGTGGGAGCATATTAATTTTGACAAAACAGCTTCATTTACCTCAACACTCTCGTTTACTTCCAGCCCTTGCACGGACGATCACAGCGAAATTATTTTTGATGTAGGCCAATTGCGATTTTATTTCACGTGCGGCAAATAGCTCTTGGGCTTTTTCGATTAAAGTATTATGATAGCAAAGTTTCCATTTTATTTAGCCAGTGGGCCTACCACATTTTCAAAAGGCCAAAAGTAGCAGTTGTACTCCTTTGCAGGACCTATTTACTCCTTTTTGTTTTGTTGGAAGTCATACTGCATAAAACCTGGAGTATCATGTTGGAAGTAAGTGAAAAACCAACACAGTTGTATCATGTCACTCGACTCAGTAATTTCGAACAGCCGTAGTTGGTGACTCAAAAAGTATATTAAATAATTGGAAAGCGCCTCAATCTAAAATGTAGTGACCATTATAAGTAATTCGGCCGTACATGGTCTACCTATATGAAAGCGGCAAGTATTTTATGTGCCAGCGAGTTAATTTATTTTTTAGTTATACGGCTGCTCCGTAACATGTATAAGCCTCGCATATACATACATATAGCCGGCAAAAAGCTTTTGCTACAGCCGATAAAAGAGGCTCCCTAAGTTCGTATAAATCGTAGGCAAGTCGAAGTTTCCTTATAGAAACTAAAAGAAACTCATCCATTAAGGGTTTAAATATCACTGATCTACCAACGAATGTCATGCAACATTCTATTAGCTGATACCATAGCATGAGATATGTTATATGTATATGTTATCCTTTGAACGGTATGATTCATTTTTCAATTTTATAATTTAGTACACGGATGTAGGTCTTTAAATTATTCGGGCTTCCAGTGTCGGTTCTGACTTCTGAGAACTGTGCGCCTTTATCAGATACAACCTACCTGATCGCAATCCTTCAACAAGTAAACGTCAATAAAATAGTGTCCTCAGGTTTATTTAGAGAGCAATACGAATACAAATCAGACATACGAGTAGGTATGTATAGGTGCATTTTCCAACCTCATTTACTCACTGCTACTTTTTCAATAAATTTTGCTCTTTTTTGTTTTTTATTATTTTTGTCACCTTATTTTACGTTTCTTTGAGTAACAAGCGTGACAATGCAAATCGTGAGGTCAAAACACGTCATCGGAATAGCAACAACAACAGCAATAGCAACACACTGCATATTCGTCGTACAATCAAGCGCGCACCATCTAACGCAAGATCATACTGTGCTGTACCATTTCCTTGTTCGCCGAAATGGGAATTTTTTGCGCCGCTACCGTCTGCCTGTTTGTGTCACCTATTGTTGTTTGCGATGACCAGATTTCGTGCCTGTCACGTTGTTGCATTGAACGAGGTTACATTCTCTAGACTTCTCCCACATTTTGACTTTGGTTTTCATAAATAAGGAAACCACTCACTGACTGACTGACTGTAAGTGAATCCTTGAGTAAAATAGAAATAATAAACGCGCGTAGCTTTCTAGCAGCTGGCTGTCAACATGGTCTTCTCAACTGTCACATGGTCACATGATCTTCTCTACAGTAGGACATCTGTCAAATGACTTAAAATGGATTAGCACAGACCATTAGTTTCCCATGATAGACATGGCGACACAATATTACTCATTGAAAGCAATTTAAACTTTGACAGATCGGCAGACGCACTTTGTTTCCGCTTTTGATACGAGTGCACACCCCAGAAACATCGAATTTACTAGCGTAGGTGGCTGGAATAGAGACAATGACATTATCTGCTAGATAGTCCAAGACTTACAAAGAGTTTTACAAGTGATTTACTGTCATGTCCTTCAAAGAATGAAAATTCTGATGATTTAGTGACGCTGCGGCACAGTGACTACTACCGGTGACAATTGTCATCCGTAATGTCTATCCATTGGAAATGCTTGTGTTGCTCTCAAGTGTCACCATCTGTCAAAGGATTTGAATCTTTTTGCTTGCAATTAAGTATTATTACGAAAATTTATTATTGGTGCAACCAAGGAAATGCGACACGTCAAATGGATTAAACAAAACATCTTCGGAGCCATCTGGACTTGTCTTTTAAGGAGAGCGCAATTAATTGCTGCTGAGTAATTGCGCTCTGTGATTTACATAATTAGAATTGAAATGAAACATATTGGAGGCACGCAGTCGTATTGAGCTGCGATAGGACAAAGAACTTTGATATGAAAAAAGCTGGGAATGTGAACCGTGTTAGATCTTTAACCCCGGAATTTGCAGCGCTTCGGAAGGAGCTCAGGGAAATGCTTGTCGTTTTATTTTTGCGAAACCGAGAACAATGTGACAGAGGATAAATATTTATGCGTTGACACTTTTGGTAAGTGTCATGTGTCAAGTGGGCAATTTTGACAGCTGTCATGCGAAATCCTTTAATGAGATTTATAAGGCAATTCGAAATGAGTTCATTGTTCCCTGAAGTTAAGGAATGCGGAAGTGGTTGAGAATTTTTTGATAATTTCGAAAGGCTATTGGTTTTTGTATCCAGACAATAGAGTTATTCAATAGGTGAATATCATCATGATATGACTGGATATTTCCATTGATTAGAGCAAAGATAAATGGTAGACATAAAGGTGTTTGCTCTGCACCTAATTGCTGGTAAGTGACATCGAGCACAGTAAGGAGATCATTTTATTTAAAAAAAGGAGAGTGTCTGACACATCGATTATTCAAACATGCGGGATTAATTGTAAAACCTCAATGAATGTAAGACCTCAAACGAAAGTAATTGAGTTGTACTTAAGCCACTAAATGCTTTATGCTAAATGGTTTTGTAATGACGTCTCGCAGCTCCACTCGGAACGTTGATCGCGAAGTATCTATGTTGCTAGCCAGACAAGACAGGCTAAAAGAAGCTTGAAAAAGCTTACATCGAAGTGGCAAAAAGAAAAGAATATTGACATCGGGAGGAAACACTGAGAAAAAGTGTCCATAGCGTACAAGCTGACCCAAGTCTATTGGTGAGTACGGAAGAAAACGATCAGTAGAAGCTACAGGTTGTTGGGTGTTTTTCGACCGGGTACTGGCCTCGTCATTCCGACTTGATCTACACGTTCAAGTTTTGAGCAAGAAGTAAAAAGCAGCACCATAATATCCGTACTCTGTCGGAGATAGCCAATTCTCAGAAGGAGTATGACAGATAAATTCACCCAATACAATAGTCAGCATATTGTATCCATATACATGAGTATTCTTATATTAGGTTGGGGAAAAAGTATCGGGCCTTTTTCTGTTGACTTAACTTTGAAGTATCATAACCTTAGAACGCTTATGGCGTCTTTGATTGACCGACAGAAGCCTTTGTTTTGCACTCCGGAGAGGAAAACATGACACAAAACTGTTCTATTCACACTCTTCTCAGTTTTTCAGAAGCAAAATTTCTCTTATTTGAGAATGTACTAACACATATAAATATAAACGTCACATAGCATTGTGTGTCAAATTCGATCCTTGTTTGAGTTGAAAGTCTAAAGAAGTTTTGAGTGCTCTATTGGAGTCCAAATTGCCCAACTTCCGGAGAGAAAAGAATTGAAAACGCCATTAATAGCATCTGTCAACTTTTTTTTTGTTTGACAGTTGTCAGATCCACTGAAAGTTAATGATTCATTTTTTTTGTTATAATTAGTGCGAGCTCAAGGTATTTGTGTACCCTTCAAATGTTTGTACACAGTGCAGGCGAAGGAAACTTAGGAAGGAAGAAAGCAGAGATACCGATGTACATTGGCCTTAAATGTTTACAAGTTATAAGAAATAGACAGCTCAGCAGGGCATTCCATAAGCGAGTTGTACGGTTTAGGAACGAATCACGAGTACATCTGAAAATGGGATTGAGGGTACGCTGATGAGCATTCATAGCGAGGCGGTTGTTACGGTTGAAGGTTTGAAGGGGCGGAATGTTACTGGTGATTTCGTTGGAGCACTGATAGTATAAATAGCGATAAAACAAAGTGATTCATTGGATTGGTGCTTTACATGAAAATTTATTTGAAAGCAAAATTTCTGAGGAATTTCGGTATATTTTACAATTTTACTATGATAATGGAAAGAATGCGGTGCAGGCATGTGAAAAGAGATCCAAAGAGATACCTCGCACTGGTAAGCCTATCGCTGAAAAAGTCGGTGAAATCATGGAAAAGTTGAGCAACACTGCCAGTTATGACATCGCTAATTAAGTTAGGATCGTCCACAAAATAGTTTTAAGCCATTTTGAATGAACTGATTACAAAAAGCAGCTCATCAAATCAAGCCATTTTTGAAGCGAATGGTAACGGGTGAAGTAAAATGGGTCACAAACGACAATATTGTGAAAAAGCGATCTTGGTTGAAAAAATATGATGAAATCCCAAAACTGTAGTAAGGCCAGGATTAATGGCGAGCAAGGTGATGCTGTATGTTTAGAGGGATTGGAATGGTAACATCCATCACTAGCTGCAACCGCCTTTTCAACCGATTGACTCATATATCGTCTACCAGCAATTACTGCGATTGAAAAAAAAGAGGCCACAATTGATCATCAGGAGAGATCAGTTTCATCATGATAACGACCATCTTCGATGACACGGCAAAAATTGTAAGACCTGGGCTGCAAAATTTCGATGTATCCCCGGTATAGTCCTGACAAGGCACCATCAGTCTATTATTTGTTTCGAACACTGCACCACTATTTTGCTGGCATCAAAAAAGGTAAGTAAAAATGAGATACAGTTCTTCCACAGAAAATCTACAATGAAGGAATAATTGCTCCAGGCGAAAAATAGCAGAAGGTGGTCGAATAAAATGAACACTATAAGGATCAATACAATTATAAAAACTCTAGCCTAATACAGGTATAATGTAAAGGGTGACCAGATAGCATTTTTTATGTTTCAGCAGCTGTCAAAGTTACCAATAACATCCAGGTTTGCCATTTCACCATGAATCGTTTTACGCTTGCCGTCGTCATCATAGCTTCAGTGTGCAGGCAATTCGTCGAACCGTGAAAGGGTTTGAGCGTGAATACACTCTTTTGGATCTTAAGCCACCAACCAGATAGCGATTGGTGCGAAATGAAGAAAACATAGCCACAGTAGCGGCCAGTATCAAAGAAGACCGTGCAATGTTAATTCGCCCCCATTCAGCTGAAATGGCCATTGCCAGAGAGTCAACCCGGCTTATCTGATGCAAGAATTGATGCCGGAAGACCATTGAGCGCTGGAAACGTTGGCCGGAGTTCCGGATTTTGGGCAAAAAATTATCTTTTCGGAGGAGGCACATTTTTGGCTCCGCGGCTATGCCAATAAATAAAATTACCATTATTAGAGCGAATACAATCCACAAGTGTTCGGCCAAGCATCAATGCATCCACAAAGATTGACTGTTTAGTGCGGTTTATGGCATGGCGGCATCATCAGACCTTATTTCTTTCGAAATGAAGAGAAAGAGACATCGTCACCGTCAATGTTATCAGGTATAGAGCGATGTTAACCGATTTTCTGTAGTCAAAGCTCGATAACATCGATATATCCGAGCTGTGGTTCTCACAAGATGGAGCTACATACCATGCAAGCGACGCAAAGCAAGTTGTGAAGGAGAAATTTAGCGACTGGATCATCTCACGGCAACCGTTCATCAATTGACCGCTGCGATCTTGCGATTTGGCACCACTCAATTATTTTCTCTGGGCCTTCGTGCATGAGCTCAAGGCCAACATTCGACAAGCTATTGCCGAAATATTCAGCACATATTGGACCGAGTCATCAAAAATGATGTGCTATTCCACAGATAATGGCGTGAATGTACCTTCAAAATAAAGCCAGAATCAATTTTATATCTCACGCCGTTGTTGTTTCATTTAAGTTTTTCTTCTTATCGTTTTTATCTGGTCACACTTTTCTTCAACGTATATAGGGTAGGCTGATTCCGAATACATAGGAAACCTACTGTCGCAACCAATAATCCCAATTCATGGTTGATGATCTTGCAAAACGTGAATCATCGAACTTTGAACAGGCAAAGTACAGTGGGAGATTGGAGGTTTATTTGGGTGTGAAAGATTAAGGCAAGAAATCCAGGGTTGTCGGTACGTGAGGACGTACCTGCAACAATCGGGGCCTATTTCGCCAATATTAGTTTAATATAACAATTAGACGACAACGTGCGATGTTCTAAGAAAGGCTTTACCATCCTTTTTTCTGATTTTTACGACACATTAATAAAGCAGGACATCTTTGATAATGCCGCCGAAAGGCTAATCGTTCGCCTGGAAACGAACTTTGCTGTGATGCAAAATGTCACAACAAATAACGCATGACTTCCCCACCTCATCATTCATAAGGAAATACGGAAGGAAATATGATCATCCAATCATATGTATGAGTGTCAAACCAAATTTACCAAGGCACTCCATCAATATTCGAGTATTCCGAGTGGCAAATATAGTTATAGGCTCAGAACACTACCTTGTTGCAGCCAGCCATCTCACCACAAAGGTAATCGAAGCTTTAAATTCGACCTCCCTGCTAGATACGAATGGTTATTTAAAAACCCTGCTGGTACTAATTTCAACGTTGGAAAGATGCGCATCTGTAAATGGATCGAAACACCTACCAAGAAACAGGATAAAAAGAAGCTTAAATCTAAGTTACCTAATTCCGATTCCAACTCCCATCCCAAACCGGACTCTAATAAAATACCGAAATCCGTCCCAAACCGTAGCAAACCTGATTCTGTACCGAAAACCGTTTCCAACTCCCGTTCCAATTCTGACCCTAATTGGAGATTTAAAACTAATATATTCCCCAATTTCGCCCCTCCCACTCACATCCCGAACCGACTTCATCGGTCCTCTAATTATATTGCACCTGCAGCCTCCGTTCCACCCAAGCCACTGCGTCAACGCGTCTCTTTCAAATTAGCACCAACCGCTCACAATAACTCCTCGGAAATACCTAACCCCTCTGCACGTGCCCCCACTAGCACTTCTTTCCCTAATTTTGACCTTAAAACCGGAGCTAAATATCCCAATTTCGTTAGGTCCCATGTTATAAATCCCTCACATGAACATGTGTCTAATGCCCCTTCAATCACCCCTGCAACGCCTTCAAAATCTTCGTCCACCTGCCCCATTTTTGACCCCCTTCTGCCTCCCACAGTTAAAATAACCCAACAAACTTTAGGCTCAACAGAATGTCGTTATGCACTTTCTAGGCTTAGAGAAAAAAAGACGTACGAGAATATACGTCTCCTTCTAGCATATCTGCATGACAAATCAGACTCAGTTTGTTATGAGGGGAAAATTAAAACAAGCGTCATGGTCTCAATACAGCAGGAAGGTCTCCCTACTGACCTTACAAGTCTGAGGAACTTATACATCAAGTTCCACGAGATTTTTAATATGTCTCCGCAAAAAGTCTCAGACGACCTTGCTGCTTTCGGTAACTATGTGCACTCAAAAAGGATCTCACACCTCCAACGAAGCAGAGCTGATAACGACAAATTTTTTCGTCCCTAACGTGCTGCCATTGCCAGTGTTTCGACCATCCACTCCTACGCCCTCTCATAATAACCTTCCTCTTACCTTTTACTATCAAAACGTAAGAGGACTGCGATCTAAGACCCGTGCCGTCTTGCGCCAATCTCACGCTCTCCCATTTGAGGTCTACGCTCTGACCGAAACTAATCTAATTCCCAATATAAAGAATCAGGAATTATTCCCCCCTAGTTTCAATGTTTTCCGAGACGACGATCTTACCCGTCCAAATGATGATGCTCCGTGTCGAGGTGTCCTATTGGCCGTCCGTAATGACCTAAACTCTTCACCAATCGCTGTTTCTACTTCCTCTAAACTTGACTACGTTTCAATAAAGATAACACTCCCCTGCAGGTCCCTGTACGTTATGTGTTTTTACATCCTACCGGCCCAACCAATCGAATGCTACCAACTCGCTATCGATGCAATTGATCAAATAATTAACTTATCTGATCCTCTCGATGATATCATCGTATTTGGCGATTTCAATCTACCTCAGCTGCACTGGACTCAATCAGATGATAAATCTTTTTTTATCGCTTACCCTACCTCGAGTAAAGAATGTCTCTTCTTGGATGAGCTCACAGACTCTAGCTTATGCCAAGTTAGTGGAGTCTTCAACTATATGGGAAGGCAATTAGACCTCATTTTCACCACTGACCCCATAAACTCCTCTGTCTCGCTCTGTCCCCTTTCACTATCGACCATTGATAACTTTCACCTACCACTTCTTCTTTCTGTTTTCCACCACTCTCCTTTCCGCCCCACCCCATCTGCAGCTACCACTTCTTACGACTTTCATAAAGCGAATTTCCGCAAAATTAACGCATATCTTAGTAAGTGTTCTTTTGATTTCGCCAATATGCCCCTAAAAAGTGCTCTCTCTATTTTCTACAGAGAATTACTTAATTCTGTTTCTCTCTATGTCCCCTTTTCGCGTAATAGGACCTCTTCTACGAGCCCCCCGTGGTATAATAGTAATCTTCGCTCTTTACGTAACAAAAGAAACAAATTATGGACCGTTTTTCTCCGGCCCAACTCTTTTGTTGACTATTCAAACTATCTCGGGTCATACCTTCAATTCGCCCAGCTCTATAAGTTTCTCTATCAGCGATACCTTGATAGTGCGCAATCAAGGCTTATAAATGATCCTAAGTCTTTCTACCAATTCGTTTATTACAAAAAAAAATCCGACGGTTTTCCTCCATCCCTCTCATACGAAAATATATCATCAACTGATCCGCATACCATAGCTAACTTTTTTGCTACTTTTTTTAAACAATCTTTTGCCGATAATTCCTTCGTACCGGATCCCTCTTATTTCAAATACCTACTTAACTTCCCTATTGGCCCCACTATTTCTCATAGCTTTGATCATACAGTAATAGAAAACAAATTACAACAACTTACGAGTAATGATGAATACTTACCCGGCCCAGATGGCCTTCCATCCATATTTCTTAAAAAGTGTTCCTCAACTCTTTCACGCCCCCTTGCTGATCTCTTCCGATTATCGCTCTCTCAAGGTGAATTTCCACAGATATGGAAACACCCATACACAAAAAGGGATTAAAGAGCGAAGTCACTAATTACCGCCCTATAGCTAAACTTTCCCATATACCCAAACTCCTCGAAAGTATTTTGCATGAAGCTTTAAGCTTCCAGTGTAAATCTTTTATTCCCCCCAATCAACACGGCTTTCTGAAGGGTAGATCAACTAGCACTAACCTCGTAGAATTCGTGTCCTCTGTTCTCTCAGCCTTAGAAAATGGTAAAGAAGTTGACGTTATAACAACTGATTTCAGTAAAGCTTTTGACAAGATATCTCATAAACTAATCCTGTTCAAATTGTCCGTTCTGAGCTTTGAACCCATTTTGCTTAAATGGATATCTTCTTACCTGGATAATCGTTTTCGTTTCGTTTCAGATCTGTCCTATCGGCCCCTTTCTTGGCCACATCAGGTGTTCCTCAAGGTAGTCACCTAGGTCCACTCCTCTTCATCCTAACTATTAACGACCTTTAAAGGCTCATTCAACACTCAACACTTTCTCTCTATGCTGACGATACCAAATTTTTTAAACCCATTTCCTCACAACAAGACTCCACCCTCCTTCAAATAGATCTAAATAGTTTTTCCACCTGGTGCATCAAGAACTGCTTAGAACTCAATGTCTCCAAATGTCAATCGATTACTTTCTCACGTAAGTGCAAGAAGTCTCCTCAACGAATTTACCATCTCGACGGCTAACCTATACCACTTCTTGAATCTATCCGCGACCTTGGTATATTATGCGACAGGCAGCTTAATTTCCGCTCGCATATTGATGAGATAATTTCTAAGGCAAACTCATCACTCGGCTTCGTTAAAAGATGGTCCAAAGAATTCTGCAACCCGTACGTGACTAGATCACTATACATCATTTACGTTCGCCCCCTTCTCGAGTACGCTAGCCAAGCGTGGTGTCCCTTTCAACGAGTTCATGTATCTCGTATTGAGAGGATCCAGTGTCGTTTTCTTCGATTTGCTCTTCGAGGCCTACCTTGGAACGATCCTCTAATCTTACCTCCCTATCGAGACCGTCTCAAACTCATTAACCTGAATACCCTTGAGCAACGAAGGGACATTTTGTTCATTCACCGACTCCTCTCAGGCTCCGTCGATTGCATGCCTCTTTGCAACTCCATTTTCTTTAACACTAACCCTCGTAATCTACGTTCCACCCGTCTCTTTTATCTACCTATCCACTGCACCACATATGGCTCTAACGAACCAATCTCCCGTTTTCGATTTTAATCGCAGCACACTTTCCCTCAAATTCGATCTCCTTCACCATCCTTAGCTTTAAGCCCTAGTATTAGTTTAAGTCTTAGTTTTTAAGCTTGTATTAAGCGTAATAAATGGGGGCGTTAACCCCCACCAAAAATAAAAAGGTACCAATAAATCCAGATCGATACACTTTGTTGATTTTTATTGCTCCAGAAAGTTCGGAAACAAGAGACAAGAGCTCAGTGGTGATACATTATCATGTAACTTCAGGAAACTCAAAAACCATCACCAAAGTCACGATTTTCCAAAAATACCTTGCAACTATTTATATAATATGCTGAGGATATTGATATCTTGAGAGAACGCGATGTGATATTACTGTCACGCTGCCAATTGGGCTAATCTGTGAATGAGAGCAAAGCCAATTACATGCTTATAATAGGAAGCGACGCACTTTAAGGAATTTAGAGGTGTGGTTTCCTCTTCTCCCTCATTAACTCTGTTTATAGTATGATACCGCATCAGAAACTAAACAACGAATTACGCTTCCCAATCGCTGTTTTGTTGAGCTAAGAAGGCTAAGGCCCTATCCCGAACAAAGGAGAATCAGGATAAGACCTTGATTACTCAGTTCTACTTTATGGTGTTAAAGCATGTACTCTATCGAAACCGGATGAAGATCTATAGAGATATACCGCGACCCCGGCCTAGTCAGAAAACTGCGAACTACTGCGAACAGAATTTTTGAATCCAACAGGGAGGAACCATGCAGTAGAAGAAAGCAGGTGGCGCTCAGAGGTCCTCTTAACCTGTTTGAAGTATGTAGCTGGAGGCAGTTAGCTAATGACCAAGATAACTGGGGGAGCTTGTTAGTTGATGGCCAGATTCATCCCGAATTGTTGCGCCACCTCAGTAAGTAAGTTATAACATAGAACTCTTTAGTAACGTCGACCTCGTCCCAAAAGTGTGCATCAGTCGCCTGACATGTATAAGATATGTAGAGCAAGTACATAGCAATGTTTCAGCCCTAAGAGCCTAGGGCTCCATTTCACCTTAAGTGGCACGCACAAGAGGAATCCAAACATCTTAAATTTTACAGATAGAGACAAGTGCGAAAGACAATGTTACCTGGATAATGGATCCCCTCTCTATAGACCCAGTACAAGAGGAGAACCCATTCTTGGAATCGATGTTCCCATGTTGAGGTTGCTATCATCGTAAAATGATTCTTATGCCGAATCGCCTGATACCTTTGACATACCACCTTTGCCCAAGAAGAAAGAGAAACTAAGGACAGAACTCGAAGTCTTGACACCTTCAATGAACAATAACACAAGCGATATTCCCTGCGAAAGCGTTCTGTTGTAGTTTTCTTAATAGCAAATCCTCTGCGGATTGAAACCCTTGCGATGGAATGTAAACATCACTATCCGCCGGTCTCCTGTGGAGTTAATAAGTTAAAACGGAGTTAATTACCCAATTCTAGCTGGTTAAGATCTTGAAAATGATTCCTCGTATATAAGAGAATAAGAATATTGCTGAAGGCTTGTGTGCAGCATGCTTACATCCCACTCGGCTGATTATTTTTCTGCTGTCACAGACAGTCGCGCCAGCTGAAATGAACAATGAGTTGGCAACAAGCTTTTTCGGAAGTGATGTCGACTAACATGATGAGTCTTACTCCTTAATTTTCGATTCTACGGCACGACTTGAGAAAGCTTCTTCCCAATCAAAATCTTTTCGCCAAGGTTCTTGAAAGATGATCCCTTTTCTAGTGCATTTTGGCTAGTAGCATATTTTCGAAAATACCTTCATCTGTTAGTTTCAAGCCCCTAGCCAAATCATACGAGAACATGCCAAACACTTTGGCAGAAAAGTCGTCGCATTCGTTGGAATCGAGGCTGACAAGTTTAACGTTGATCCGGTATCTAAGAAACTGTCGTACCAGCTCAGGACTGTTGAATTGAATGCCAACTGAAATAAATCATATTGGGATCGAGTTTCACTTATGGCGGTGATCGGCGGTTTTCATCCTGGCGGTCATCGAAAGATACGAATGCCTTGACGTCAGTTCGGATTCTAACTCAGCAAGCTTTAAGTTGTTTTATCGTTCCATCACTAAGTTTCTTCATTTATGTGTTGCCGGTCATTTATGTGTTGCACTACTCTGGCATTTTTCTTCAAAATTGTTCCACACATCTTGAGCACTAAGTTCTTTCACATATGTACTATAATTCATGGTTCAATATATTTTTGCGTCTGTCAATTTTCGACTTGTGCCACTTTACTTTCTCAATCGATGCCGGTTTTGTTTGAGTTTCCTGTGGTTTCTTCGCATAAAATTCTGTCCGAAAATTCAGTGTAGTCGAAATAGCATTATCTCAAGTGGTGTGATGCTAATTGTGTTCCTCGTTCCCTTATGAAACCACTTACTTGGTAGGTACTCTTATATCACAAGTTCTCTCGCACTCCAGTATTACATCATCCCCATACAAAAGCAATCACTACCCGCTGCCACCATTCAAAGGCAAGACCCAGGAAGCATCAACCGATCGAAAATACTAACATCCACCAGATGCAACGGTGCTATCTTGTTTGGTGTTATCTTCTTCATACCCTGTCATCATCATGAGGAAATTCAACTGCCGCATCCCGGCCGTACATCACTATCTAATGCATACGCATGGAACTGTGTCAACATCCCTTTGGCGACTCGATTCACAACACAGCAGCCCAACTCATGTGACAGGAGTAAAGTGAATGACATTATGTACGAGTACTTCTAGCACCCCCTTGTGGATGTACTGTAAACCCCAATGCAAGAGCAACGACTAAGCCAACAACAGTAATATCAGAGATGAGAATGATCGCGCAAGTGAGTGCACATAATTAATGGCTCCGACATTTGGAAGTCGTCCATCATCGGATGATGTCCCAACAGCGGGCGCGGTCACTGCCATCGCTCTAGACATTGCTCGCCAATGCTGGCCACTGCTGCTGGTCATTGCCAGCCTCTGGATGGAGGCACCTTTCCATTCAAAGAAAAAGTGCGCGAAGCGAAATGCATTCATCAAAAGAATTATGACTGTGGCCATTGGCCAGAGTGCGAAAGAGCCGCGCTTGGCTAATGCGATATCGTGCCTCTACAATGGGAGCTCCAAAGAGTGCATTGCACTCTCGATAACGTCCTCAATCCTCAGGCAATCCTCGGGCAATCCTCGGGCAATACTCGGGCAATCCTTGTTGCAGTAAGGTTTTATTTTCTTTCTTTTTCAGTCTCACTATGTATTATGTATATAAAATCCGTCGTACCGAAGCTAGTTTTTTTTTTTTTTCGTCCAGGTACGAATATAATGGAAGAAGAGGACTACGAATACACCTCACACTAAGGTCATTGGAGCTAACAATGACTACGGCTAGCTGGAGCGTCTATGCCATGTGAAGTTGTTGGTGGTTGTGTTGCTCCTTCGTTGTTGGTCGTCTGTGGAGCAGACTGTTCCTTTCTTTTTCAATTACATGAATCAAAAACTACAATCTGGATGTAATGGCCAAGCGCTGGTCGTTGTCGGTAGTCGAACCAAGTGCCAGAGTGACACTACATAATGGTATGACGAGGACAACGACGACAACGCTGTCGGTGTGGGATAATGTCAGTCAGGGGTGGCGTGAAAATTGCCCACTTCAGAAGTTGGAGTCAGTGTTTTGCTCCGACAGGTGGATTGAATATTTTATAACGTTTTCAGGATGGGAAATCATGCACGTGGTTAATCATGCATTTGAAGCAGACTTTCCGGTGGGAAGAGCCTTCTACTGCTACCAGGTACCAGGTACTAGGACAAGACAAACAAAGTGAAATCGGAACCGATGGGTTCTTTTGGTAGGGGGTTGAATTTAGCTCGGGGTACTTTAAGTGGTTGCATTTAAATTACTTAAGAGGATAGAGTTTTGAAGTCGAAAGTTGTGGGTTTCCTTTAAGCACATAATTGCCAAAGTCCTTCGAGTTTGTTGTGAAAACTGGCATTGGGGCGGAAATGGATATTGCACATGAATCGATAGTTCAATAATCAGAGATAGTGGTGGTGTGTTATTAGAGTAAAAACTTTGAAATATTCTTAAATAGATTATGAAGAAGATATCCGTTAATGACAGTTGTACAGTTGCTCGTTACTCAGCTCGTATCTCATCCAGTTGATGTTTTCTTGAAGAAGACCACTTCGAGGCACATCTTTTGCTTTGATAAGAATCAGAAAACTAGTTCCATGTGGGGCAATCGGTTTTCAATATAATACATACCATTTACCCGATAGTCCACACCTCATTCCATCATCGTTGTAGAGCTGTTGTAATGGGTTTGCTGGTATTGTAGATAGAAGATGTCATTTCCTTTTAAAATTATGATGAAAATCTTGACGATAAACGTTATGTCGTCCAAGTATCTTTTATTGTAAAACAAACATTGTTCTCGCCATTTCATTTGGGAATAGCAATGCCAACAGCCATGCCGCGTTATAGTACATTGAATGGAAGTCTGGTTCGCCTGAAATCCAGGTTAAATTGCTCCTTTAGAATGAACGAATATAGTAGTTTAGTCGTCTTCATCATTCGAATCTCAAGAATTTCCATCAACATTTCGTGTAGTTTTTGACGGGTTCGGAGTAGACTCTTTCGGCATATCCTGAGTTGGCCATTACTCCGGCCCTACGATTCTGAAAGATCTCGCCGGAGTTTGCTTTGACAGAACTCAAAGAAATGGATTAAAGTGAATTATTCCAGGCGCACTGGGAAATTTAGGATTCAACGTCCTCTGTCAGGGTGAAATTTCAGATGCATCGTTGGTAGAGTGCTCTAGTACTGTCTATTCTAGCAACAAACACAATAGAACTTAAGGCTTTTGGAGAATGGAGGATTCTTGCACAAAAAAGGACAACTCCTTAAAACCCATACCAATCCTCCGTCTTGAGATGTGCAAGGACATAGTTGTCTTCCGTGTGAATATTCGCATAAAATAATTTATAAAATTAATAACTTTAAGCATTAAGCTTGGGCTTCGGTAGACTCAGTGATAGTTTTACATTAGGCATCCTCACGCTCTGCTAGAATTCTCGAGTTTGTTTGGCATTAGTCTTGATACGTCTTGTCCAAACCAAGCCCAGTAAACTGCGTGTACCTCAGTATATTGAATACAGGACTTTTCGAGTATAAACGTTGGCGAACGGGTCTAAATTTTATTTGAAAGTGGTTAGCAACCTTGTGACTGAAGCATGTCTTACTGCTCTTTGGAACTTTATGACTTGACTTGAGGTCTTTATCTTTTTTTCAGAGGAAATTATTCTAATTTCAGAGGGAAAGGACATCGCTTGACCAGTAACCACAAGCTGGTGTTATGCAAGTATTATAGTATAGCAGCATCACAGCGCCACCATCAGATCAATGTTTCTATCCTCCAATTGACATTTAACTGATTTTATGAGGCCGTGTGTAAAGTCCGTGGACATGGGTTTCAACTAGTAAAGCAATTTCAAGATGGTTAAGGTCTTCCTCTGCTGCGTTGTCTCTGCGGGTAGGTGTCAAAGACTCTTCAGGCCGGAACTTAATATTCATTCCAACCATCTCAGGCGACTGATGATGCTCTCATAAATTTTGCTGTTACATTTCCTCCCCTGAGAAAACGAGATCATAAATCACTCAGAGCATCTTACGATCAAAATGACCAAGGATATCTTCTTCGCTAATCTCCATGCTTCTGTCCATGGAGCTGGACTGGGATATCTAGGGTCTAATTAGGAGAAACTTTGACAATACCTTACTATCTGATTGCCTTATTAGTGAAAGGAAACAGCAATTGGTAAGTGTACTTCTTCGGTTGATTTCTGACGACATGTCATTATCAGAGTTAAGAGCAGAGCAAGTATCATAGTTTCACAGTGTTCTGGAAATATCATGTTAAAGAAGTCGCATGACAGTGCATTCCCTTGTCTGATATTAGCACTCCTAATATCTGAGATCTCAGTGAGATTGCTTCTGACCTTTACGGAGCAGCGAGTGTTCTGCATAATCTGACGAATTTGGTAGAAGTTGCAAACCTAAGCTTCAGTATAGATGGTGTCTCACTCGGGCTTTAAACCGATAAAGTGGTAGTGAGTAGTGATCTGTGCTATTGGAGGAATGCAATAAGTGTTTATAGTCCAAGCAAGCAATTTAAAAAGACGATAGCGTCGACACTTAAACCTCTGCCCATCAACTCTTACTCTCACCTCCACATGGCGAAGGCTGGGGAGCCTAGTACCTTTGATTAATGATAGGGTTCCGATCCCTGTGTCGAAAATGAAGAGATTAGAGTGTTCCCAATAAAGCCCTTCTCCTTCGTCAGGATGTTCCCGGAGGTATACAGCGGCATCAACGGCTCAATTTAGTTTGAGCTACTGTGTGCAAACATCTCTTTAAGGATTCTTCGGATTATCTGGGCGTGGATGCAAAGGGAGCTCCATGGTAGTATCGGTACCCTATCGAACCGCTAGCCAACAGCGTAGCGAGGCTACTGACATCGGATCTTTTTGCTGAGGAGTGGTTTTATTAAGAACTTGGCTCTCCAGGTTGCGTATTCGCTTTCATGCCACTACAGATGATAAGTTTGACAGCAACAAAGATGAATTCTATGACCTCCTAGACCGAACATATGCTCAGTGATCCAGCTACCATATGACACAAAAATGTTGCCAAGAGATTTTATCGCAAAGTTGGAAACCGTTTTTGAGAAGATCATTGGAAGAGACTGCCTGCATAACACCACGTCCGATTTAGGTTTCTTGAATTTGTAACGAGGTCTAACCATTTAGTAACCAGCGTGCCGCTCCCAAATCTCAACATCCATGAGGGGACTTGGGTATACCCTGAACTATTAACCGTCAACCAGATTGAGCACATTGAGATTGATTTCTCTCGATAATGCTCCAGGATTCGAGATGGACTTTCTGAGGAGCTAATTTCGACTTGAGTCATTACCTTATTGCAGCCAGAGTACGAATACCAAAGTCGAAAAGCTCTTTTAAAATACTAGCCCTCGTACACAAACAATAGAATATCACCCGATGGCCACCAGAAAATCTGCTCTGCATCGAAGGCCGAGAGCTGCGGCCGATCAACGAAATATAGAGATGCTGCTGCAGGAATAAGGCTTGAAAGTTTTATCAGAGAATAAGACGAACATGCCAGGGCCACAAAGCCAGAATGCCAGCCTGCAAAGACGAACATGGGCAACGGCACGAACAACCATTTATCAGGCATAGTGAACCATTCACCTTGGATGAAGGTGGCAGAGTATTCCGTCGCTTGACATGAACCAAATTAAAGTATCAGGCTCGAAGCTAAAACCTAATAAGACTGTTGGCGTAGACGATCTAGCTGCTGAACTATTTAAAGCTGTAGATGACCTGGTTAGGAACATGCACCAGCTCTAAAATCTCAGCATTGTTTGTCGACGCATAGAGGAATAAATCTTCTAAACGTCGCCTACAAAATTTTTTCTGTCGTATTCATCAACAATTTGGTAGGTCTATACTCTATACCAGCGCGGTTGCATGTCAGGGAAGTCCACCATCGAACATCCAACTCTACGGCAGATCTTGGCTAAGAACTCGGGAATTTCAAATCGACACTTACTATATATTTTTCGACTTGATAACTTTGAATTAGTTAAGGACTTCATCTGTCTTGGCTCCAAAATTACAAGCAACAACGGCATCAGCGTACAAATCAGACGCGGAATTACCTACTCTTGCGAATCGCTGTTTCTTAGGACTCAGGAGGCAATTGAGTTACAGAGTCACCTATTTGTAACTCACCAAGACTAAGCTGGCATTACACAAGACCCAAATCATCTGGGTCCTGTTCTATGCTGCAGAGGCTTGGACCTTGTCGAAGCGGATGAGGAAGCACTTGGCCGTTTCAAAACGAAGGAACTGCGCGAACATTTGAACTCTTTTAAATGGAGCATGAGGTTCAATCTCGAACTGTACAGGCTGTACAGCTAGGTTTAGTCTAGCCTCTACAGAGCCAACGTATGAAATGACCGGGCCATGTTGAGCGAATTGACGCCCCAGCTTCTCCAAAGAGTCTTCGAATCTAAGCCCGACAGCACTTGTGGCCTCAATACGATAGAAGATTTTATATTATGGACTAGTCAGATCAGCCTTTTTAACACGCTGCTAATCCTCCAATAACAAAAGACCCAAACTACCGAGCATCTAAATATGTTTTCACACTGCATTTTTCACTAATTTCCACTAAAAAACAGAGGATAACCTGCAAGTCTCCGACAAGATTTGTCTACGAGAAATTTTCTCGATTCAACCTTCCAGCCATCATTTTCGATGCAAGTACATGAAACCTTAAATAATTCAAACAACTTTCAAAATGTAATGCCACTACAACACAAGTGTGTCCTCGGTCTCGATTTCTAGGGAAATTTAATTAAAATACAGACTTTCAACGGCAACATATCCACCATTGTTCCCATCGTAAGGACTCACCTGTAAATGTGCGAGTGAACTCTTAGTAATTTCCTTTAAAATTATTTAGCTACCATCACTGGTAGACTGTGAGTACTGTAGTTAGTGAAGTCAGGACCTGTCAGTCACCTTGTAATTTTCAGAGGGTAAAACCCAACAAATGAGCTTTATTCCCCTTCTAGACCTGTTCGAAAGGAACAACAAATTTAAATCGGTCTGTGGCGCGAAGTGAAAGAGACTGGAAATGCTGCCAGTGGAGTTATTGTAAGGCATCAGGCATCGCCCCCACATTCCGGTAATGCTCTACTCAACTTGGAAGTATATGTTACATAGAAGTGAAATTCTGAAAACAAGGATGCTCAATAATCCTTGTATGGAAGAAGGAGGAAATCCCTTATGAGAGTTTCAACCTTTCTGTTGTATAAACATAAACACTCGTATACCTGTTCCGAGACACCTCCGTTTCTTTGAGGAATGCACTACAGCACAGAAGGTTTCCTTGCAGTCAAAAGTGTTACTTTTTTATTCTATTCAGCTTACTAGTATTGAGCTGTCGTAGTCGCATGCGACTACAAGTACAGATACAATGTGACGCTACGGATTCAGTGGGAAGACCAAGACAATTTGTTGTGGCATAAAATTGCAAATGAGATTTGTGAACTGAACTATGTCGCGCCATCGTTCCTTAATGTTGACTGTGTAATTGAAGGACCTGGTTGAGTGAATTAGGAGGGGATTGTAGGGATTTAAATGGAAAATTGGAGGCCCGGATTGAAGAGCTTAATTGGCTGAAGGGAAATATCGAAAGCAGGAGCCAATTTGAATGAGACAAGACCTTTATTATCTGATTTCGAACCACAATTTTGTAGCCAGCAGATACCAAAGCCTTCATTTTCCTTAGATTGATGCAGTGGATCGATGAATAAATCACAAAACAGCTGAAAGTGCTAAATGGAATACGTCTCAAGACGAGAAATCTAGTCCTAGGAAACTCTCAAAACCATCGCTTGCGTTCTCATATGTCGTGAGAAACAAGATGTAGAGTGGTTGCACTAATGGACGGAAACACAGTTTTTGGTAAACATGGGCACAAATGGTGGTCGATTACGCCCGGGCAAGTGACATATCGTCAGAATTCCCGATGCCCATTTTTATTGGTTGCCCACCCTAAATAAAGTGAGCTTACATCAGTAGAATTCATAGAATTGCTAGAAAAGGAACGACACGTGATTAGGTCAAGATCGACCGAAGTACCAGACTGAGATGATCTGGGTGTTGGTCGCAAAATCGCATGTTTGGTTTAAGATTCTGGACCTACTTGCCGAGGACGTTACAATAAATTCAATAAACCGCAAAAGAAGCTACCAAGCCTATTTCAACACATCTATGCAGATCTAGTATCGATGGAAACCTAAGGGCGCAAGGTAGACTTCTCAACAGAGAATGATGTTACATGATCGGATAAAAAGAGAGTGAAAATCTGTATCATCTGCAGACTGCTACAGAAACGGCAAGGACACCAGTTGCCTCAGGCATGTAGGCGAAAAACTGACGATGATTTATATAAAAACCCCGACAAAGAAGAAGAATGACCTCGACGAAACTTGCGGACGACGCTCTTAATATGACGTGAGAATCCTCCTTGGAGGTTTTAATGCAGAGCCAGGCAAGTAGGGGATCTTTCCGGAAACGGGCACAGGCTTATTGATTTTGCAGCGGTATGTAATGAAACTGCAGCCATCACACAGCTTCCACACTTCGATATCCATGAAGGGACCTGGGTAACTCCTGGTCAACAAACCGTCAACCAAATTTATCAAATTAAAATCCGCAAATGCACTCCTCCAATGTTTTAGATGTCCGAACGTTTCGACCAATTAACATCGGACCAATATCTTGTGGTAGCCAACATACGGTTTTGAGTAAGTTCAACGTAGAAAGGCTACAATAGCAAGAGACCTTTCCTTCTGCGATCGAGTTTCGATTAACCTCTCGAGAAGTCCGATACCGCTAGCAACGAACGTAGAAGCCTTGTGACATCACTGCCAAACTTGGAAAAATAATAGATGTACAACTCGGCGCTGCAGAAAAGTACGGGAGAAGCTCGAGAACTCTAAGAGCAAAAAAGAAGAAGCACGAGAAGCACACGATCGAGGCCTTAAGGAGGTAAACCAGAAGAATGGAGTTCGGAATTTCTATCAAAAACTAAAACAAAGACGCCAATCACAGTCGGTGCTGAGAATCCGGAAAGAGTATTTCTGCAAGCTATTAAACGGTGATGGCGAACAACATCCCACCGTCATGCAGAATCAACCATTCAACCTGGACGAAGACCAACAACGTTTCCGTCCACCTGACCAAGAGGAAGTCAGAATAACAATTGCCAAGCTAGACCTAAGCTGATAGACCTGATGGCTTAACTGCCGAGATGTTTAAAGCAGCAGCTGATGATTGGATGCGGATCATACATCAACTCACCTCCAAAGTCTGGATCGACGATAGTATACCCGGCTAATGGAACCAGCATTGTTTGACTCAATGCGGTTTAAGGCCAGGAAAGTCTATCGCAGACCAAACTTTCACTTGGAAAAACTCAGGTGTTCCAAAACTAATGCACACCACCTCTTCATTGATTTCAAAACCGCGTTTATAGAGACGAACTTTACAGAGTCGCTTGACTATGCAGAATGACGACAGATAATGCACGCTGCTCCGCCAAGGTCGAAAATGACAAAACCGAGACCTTCAACGTTAGAAAAGGTCTGAAACATGGCGATGCGTTTTCATATGACTTTTTCAACATTGCTCTTGAAAGAATTATGCGAAAATCAGAAGTCGTACGCGTATACGGAGACCGCATTGACATAATGGAAAGAACACAGCGAGCTGTCTATAGAGCTTTTGAGACTATTGAAGCAGAAGCGGCAAACATGGGTTTGGGGTTCAACGAAGGACGAAAAAGTATGTGTTGTCTACATCGACACTTAGAACAAAACGTCATGATAGACAGCTGCAGCTTTAAAGTACTCGTAGTAAGGCACTTTATCTATTGTATGTTACCCCGCAATAACTCCGACAACTTGTACGAAGAATCACTCTTGCTGCTTCTCTGCCCTTAGAAAGAAATTGAGTAGTAAAGCCCTCTCTCTCGACACTCATCATTACAATCCTGCTTTAAGGCATAGAATCTTGGACATTGACGGAAGTCGATGAAAACGTCTTCGGGTGCTTCGATGGAAAAGTTCTTTGGATAATTTTCGGTCCCATCAGCATCAATGAAGAATGGAAGAGACGTTTCAACAGCGGAGTGTACGGGCTGTACAGCAATGCTATGCCAACGTCATCAGGACAGCTCGGATAATCCAGCAGTGGCAGGGTCATCTTGAACCCATAGATAGAGGGACTGACAGTGACTTCATCTTAGGTGGCACAAACAAGTGAAAGAGGAGTTCGGCCATCTTCGTGTTCTTAACTGAAGGTAGCTGGTTAAAGGCGGTGGTCCACCCCGGAGATTAGTGCCACATAAGTAAGTCTAGGTTAGTCGTGTAGTGGAAAGTAGAGGAACATATATAATATGTGTCTGCCGTGACAATAAATTTTCTTATTTCATTTCCTTATTCCCAGGTACAAAACGATATAATTATAATTTAAAAGTTAATATACAATATATGTACATATACAAATATAAAGAGAACAGCTAGTGACTTCCTTTATTTTAGCCAAATAAAGGCGATATCATTTTAAACAATTTATCTTTGCGCGGATTGTACAAGGCGGATCTATCACATGAAAATTCATGGAGCTTTTATTTAAGTTTATATAGTGAAATAAAAAAGGCTACAGTAAACAAATAAAAATAAATTACAGTAAAATGAAGAAACCATTTTACACGCTATTGAGCTACATAATTCAACAAAACCTCAATTTGGTGGTGATTAAATGCAGGAAGCCACATTTTAATTACTTTTTTAAGCACACACACACACATTTCTTACCGAGCGCCCTTCGGAAGGAAGAGCGTTAAAAAGTTTTCATGATACAATTGAGTAGGACTTTCTGTAACAGGTAGTGTGAAAAATAGGAACATTGACTACAAGGTTAGCGAAGCTACATAGATTCCTTATGTCGGAAATGGGACTTTATAGCTAGCCACGTCTCATAAAAAATACTTTTACGGCTTTAAGATAAAACAAATAAAACACCAACCGCATATGCCATATTGTAAAAAAGGAAAATTGCAAAAGTGTGTTCTTTTGAGTTGATAAATTAATGCTTTGCCATTTACTTTTCAAAGATTACTTACTTACTTAGGCACGCTAAAGTCCGGGGTGGACCTAGGCTTCTCCAATTAGCGCGGTCTTTGGCTAACTGCCTCCAGTTGGGCATTCCAAGTTGGTTGAGGTCCCCTTCCACTTGCGTGAGCTACCTAAGGCGAGGTCTTCCTCTACTGCGTTGTCCCTTCGGATTAGAGTCGAAGATTCTGCGGGCTGGAGCATTGGTGTTAATTCGCTCTATATACCCCAGCCATCTAAAACACGCCTATGGCGCGGTTTTTTTACCAGGTTGATTTAGCTGTACAGCTCGTAGAGCTCATCGTTGATCGTCTCCTCCAGAACCCGTCAACGCATACGGGACCAAATATCCTAGGAAGTATTTTTCTCTCAAAACGGCCAAGGATATCTTCGTCTACTTTAGAAAGGGTCCATGCTGCGGAACCATAGAGCAGGACTGGCATTAGAAGGATTTTATATAGAGTTTCCTTGGTTGTTCGGGAGAGGGCCTTACTACATTACATAATTGCACTCTCAGCCCAAGGAAACAGCGATTGGCAAGCGTTGTTCTTTGTTTGATTTCTGTAGAGATGTCGTTTTCAGATGTGATAGCAGAGTTGAGGTAGACAAAGTCCCTTATTGTGACGTTCTGGTCGATTCGTCGATGTTGAAAGATCGTACCTCGTGTGTTGGCTTGTGGGTTTTGTACAATTCTTTCAAGTATGATGTTCAAAAAGTCACATGACAGCACGTCGCCTTGCCTAAGTCTATTTTGGTCATCAAAGGTCTAGGATAGGTCGTTACCGACCTTGATGCAGCAGCGAGCTTTCCCCATCATCATCTTGCACAAACGGACGCGTTTGGCAGGGATGTCAAAACTAGACATGGGTCTGTATAACTCGTCTCTGTAGATGCTGTCATATGGGGCTTTAAAATCGATAAAAAGATGGTGAGTATCGACCTGAATTTCTTGGGTTTTCTCAAGCATCTGCCGTAGTGTATATATTTGGTCAATTGTGAACTTACCGGTCCTAAAACCACACTGATAAGGTCCAATCAGATCGTTGATGAATGGTGTCTGGTGCTCGCACAATACGACAGACAAGATGTTATATGCAATGTTTAGGAGACTGATCCTCTATAATTAGAGCAGTTTAGAGGGTCTCCTTTCTTATGAACCCGGCAAACGATGTTGAGGTTCCATTCATCAGGCATACATTCATCCGACAAAATCTTGGAAATAAGTTGGTCTATGCTCGCTACCAAATCATCTCTTGGTGCCTTATATAGTTCGGCGAATAGACCGTCCGGTCCGGCAGCCTTATTCAACTTCAGTTTAAATATTGCTATCCTCACTTCATTTTGGTCGGATGGATGGAATTCTTGACTTACATCGTCAATATTGAATAGTTGGCTCTGTCAGCGGAATTTGTGTCATTTTCGCCGTTTATCAGTCAGCAGAAATTGTTTTATCATATCCTCAGCACAAACTAGGAGTCTACTACGAGGTTTCCTTGTTCATCTATACAGGTTTCCGTTTCGGTCTTATTACCCTGTCACGCTCTTTTTACCTTTTGGTAAAACTTCCGAACATTATTCCTGGAGTAGCACCTCTCTATTACCTCAATCGCGCACTTCGCAAGCTCTTTCTTTTTTCCCCGGAGTAGCCGATGTGCTTCCGGACAGCGCCGCTTTGTAGGCATGTTGTTTTGCTGCATGTACTCTTCATCAAACAAAGAGTTTCTTGGTGGTAGTCAGGTGAAACTCAGCACCTCAGTTGCGGCATTTCTGATGACTTCTCGGCAGACCAGTGGTTTGGTCTTAAGAACCAACCGTTTAAGGTTAAATTTTCTCATAGTATTTGCCTGTTGTTGTGGCGTCTGAGATATCCGTAGATGTACATTGGCTGCCACTAGGTAGTGGTCTGAGTCTATGTTGGCCGCTTGGAATGTTCGGACATCTAATATTCTTGAGGAGTGCCTTACGCCGATCGCAACATGATCAATATGGTTGACAGTTTGCTGATCTGGTGTCTGCATGTTCCCTAGTGAATATTGAGGTGAGCAAACCGTGTACTTGGTATAGTAACGTTACGATAGAGAACGCACTGGTTCGACTGTGGACGCCACCATTTATTCCATCCTTACAATTCGTCCACCGCTGCCCGCTCTTGTATAGTCTGAGGTTGCTCATCGGACCAAATACTGAAGTTTTGTTTATTAACATACCTATTTAACCAGAAATGAGCTTCGTCGCCGAAGTCAATTTTTCGCTATAAAAAGCGGATCTTCCTCTAGCTTTTCTAAGACCCACTCACCGAAAATTCGACACTGTGGCAGGTCGTTCGGCCTCAGTTGTTGCATGAGCTGTATTTTGTAAGGCTTTAGACCAAGATCCTTCCGCAAAATCTTCCCAGTAATGGAGTAACACAATCCCAATTGCTGCGAACGGGGACGAATTTACAGATCACGGTCTTCATTAACACTGGCGGATACAACTGCGATATTTTCCTCTGTTCGCACTCTACATATAAGGGTAGGTGGCTTGGCCTCGACCTCGTAGAAAGTGTTTGGCTTGTTAGAGTAGAATAAGGACTAGACGTAGCCCAAGAGAAAATAATCGAGTGGTGTCAAATCGCAAGATCGGGGCGGCCAATTGATGAACGCTCGCCGTGAGATGGCCCAGTCGCCAAATTTCTCCCTCACAACTTCGAGCGTTGCATCGCTTGCATGGTCTTGTTGGAGCCACAGCTCGGATATATTGATGTTGTTGAGCTCTGACTACAGAAAATCGGTAACGGTAACGATGATGCCGACATGCCATAAACGCATCAAATCAAGTCAATCCTTGTGGATGCATTGATGCTTGGCCGAACACTTGTGCATTGTGTTCGTTCGAATAACGGCAATTTTGTTTGTTGACGTAGCCGCTAAGCCAAAAATAGGCCTCGTCCAAGAACATGAAAATTTGGCCAAAATCCAGATCTCCGGCCAGCATTTCCAGCACCCAATAAGCGAAATCACGGCGTTGTCTAAGGCGCAAAATAAGTCCGGGTTGACTCTCTGACGATGCCCAATTCAGGCGATCGGCGCCGAATCGTCATTCCTGGGTCTCCTTCGATACTGTCAGCTACAGCGGCTGTTTTTTCTTCATTTCGCACCAATCTCTGTCTGGTGGGTGACTTAAGATCCAAAAAAGTATACTCACGCTCAAACACTCCACGGTGCGATGCACACTGAAGCCATGATGACGACCGAGCTCACAACAAAATTCACGTTGCGTATTTACAACTGAGCCAGAATAACGCATGATGAAATGGCAAACCTTACTGAATATTTTGACGGCGTAATGTCATTGGTAACTTTGACAGCTGCTGAAACATAACAATTGGAAAAACTATCATTGCTATCTGGTCACCATGTATATATGAAAAATACGAGTAAAATCGGCTCAAGAACAGATCCCTGAGGTACGCCGATTGTTTATACTCGTATTGAATTCTATCTTTAAGATGTGACTCAAACCAATTGTGTATGAATTCCCTAAGGCCGGCCATAAATACGGTAAACCATATCGAACACATAGTAGAGCCCCTTCAGTGGAAAGACCAGTCCTAAAACCGAAAAGCATTGCACTAAAAAAAGGGTAAAATTCTTACCTTAACTATTTTCTCAAAAATTTTGAACCATTTTTTAACGATGTCCACCCTGTCAAAGAATTTAGTACAACTCAAGATCGCTCTAAATCTGGTCGAATGGCTTAAATCATTTGGTGTTATCTTGTCCGAAGGTGGTACCCTGGGAAAACTATCTCCTATGATAGGGGAATGCTACACAGTGTTCAGAGGGGGTTTTCAGTTTTGATAAGGACACTCTATTCACAATTGTATGATATTTTATAAGAATGCAGCCGATGATTGTAGGACCCTCCGGGCTGAACACAATGGAAGAGCTACTCTAGTACGGCTGCAAACGGCAGAAGTATCGTGAAATATCTGTTTATACGGTAGAGAGGAGTATAATAGAACATTTTCTCTGCTACTGTTCTGCATTTCCTTGTATAAGGTGTCCATTTGGTAGTCCAAAGAACCAATATCTCTATTCGGCCATTCCAATACCAATCTCCAACAACAACAAAGAATGGCACTTCCATAACATTTGTCCATCATTTGCATATTTAAATCAAACAAAAATTGCGTTCAATTTTAAAACTCACCGAGCATGACACAGCATCACCTTTACAGTTGCTGTCACCTCTGTCAGCCAACTTGTAATCAAACACGGAAGTAAAGCGCACACGCAGTTTGTGCAAAATAATAAATGAAATTCAAAATGAAAATAAAAACAAACTCGTTCGTGATCCATTGTACTCGTACTCGCTCGTCTGTACATGGAACGTGTTGTAGTGAGTAGTGAGTACTCGTACTCTTGCTCTATCAGAGGAAACCAAACCACATGTGCTACCTGATTGTCGAGGAGCTACATACATATACTCGTACTCGACAGTCGACCGCTCTCAAGGTAAACTGGTGCCATCGACGAAATTTACATTTTCACTCGTTACTCGTTACTTTATTTTTCCACGTTTTTTTTTTTCTTCTTTTTTTTTAATTTTTACTGCCTTGCCGTTGCAGCGGCTCTGCAATAACACGCAGCATGCTTACACACGGATATCTACGCAGATACGAGTGCAAAGTATTGTAGTGATGAGAATTCCAAGCGCCAGCTATCTTATAGGTAACTAGCACCCATATAGTGCGCTATTTAGCTCACAGCTCGTAATAGCGATCATTCGGATTCATGGATATGGAAATTGGCTGGAAAAGATGATGTGCTCCGCCTAAAGAAAATATTTAATCTGCTACTCATACACGTATATGCAGCGCGACTGATAATTTGCGAATAATTAAATTATGCCGAACGTACTAATTGGTGTGGCCGGTGTAATGTGGCTGCGGCGGCAACGGTCCGACGTTGTTGGCACTTGGCAAGCACCCCCTTGATCACTCCTTCCACCACCTCAAAAAGACCTTCGGACTCACCAACAAAGTTTGACTGGTGCGCATTAAATCGCTTCCTTCTTCGTGTAAATTCACCAAGCCAAAAGAAATGCGTTCTCGCATCTCTGATTGTTTGAGCTGATGCAGTAGATACAAGTGCCTTTGCTGCTTGCCGGCGCCTTTAACTAACCAAGGTTATGAATGAGGGTTGTTAGGTGGTTATAAAGGCGCCGGCAAATTCAAATCATCGCCAATTTAGCCAAATGTTCTAGGCGGCAGTGCCTTAGTTGACATTGAACTTCTACACGACTGTGGTGAGTCATTTTTGAAAGTTACGAAACAAAGGGGGAGGTGTGGTTGAAGAAGGGTGTACAACAGCACTCTCAGGGTTGAAAGAATAGAATTTAATTATTCGAATTCGCCTAGATAGAATGCGCTTAACATGCGGGAGGAATGGAATTAAGTTGAATTGTGGTAGCGAATTGTGGTGGTAGCTCAAGGATTTCCATGTGTGCAATGGAAGTGGTTATGTGATTTATGCTGGTGGAACTAATTTCCGTTTCCGCTACAAGTGGCTGCAGTGAGTTGTATTTATTTTTAGACTTTGGTCGTTGGTTTAAAATTAGATAAACGCGTGATTTTGAAAAATTATTTGGCACGGATATGCTGGTTGAGATCTTGAAAGTTGGTCTCTGAAGCTGAAGTTTGTCGTACGAGCATGAAGTACGAGTACACATGTTAAACTGCTAAACGAGCATAAAAAACTGTTGGAAAGACGTTGGAACTGTTTTTCGTTTGCATGTGAATGTATATCATTCCATCTCCATTTTTTCAGTTACCTAGGATTGACAAGGTACTCGCTACCATGAGTAATGGTATTAAGGTCAACGAGCGAAAGGTAGTCATCATTGAATGAATACCGATTAGAGAACTAGCCGATACCTAGCATTATTAGAAACTGGGTTAAGGTTACACAGATTGCTTATCCACGAAACGTAGACTATTTCGAAGCTTCAGAGCTTCAGAGCACAGGATTATTGCTGATGTGGAAACTTGCATTTAGATCATGGCTAATGGAGGGTATAATCGGCTATTTACTGTCAGAATACTGACAGTAACATATGTACATGCAGTCTGTACCTTAAGCAAGATTCTCTGAAATGAAGCGACCGAAACTGATCTGCTGTTTATGGGTTTTGAAGAAAAAATAGTCGTTGACTCTTCCAAAGCTCAGGAAAAACGTTGTTTTGGAGGCACGCGCTAAAAATGTCAGCAAATAAGTCCGATCGTGTTTTAATAGTGATTTTTAAGGCTGTATTTGGACTATCAGATTATCCAGTCCCAGCTAATTTTTGTTGCGCACCCTTTAAGATGCTTTGAACGATTCCTCGCGTATAATTAAGGATATGGGGGTGCTCTCGTGATGAATTTGTACAACCGGTACCCCATTTCTAAGCGAGGACATAAAATCGCAACGGAGGCATCTTAGCCTCATTGATACGATTTAATAAGCTCTACCCTATGCACCGTGATTAAGTTTCTCGCAAAGATCTCTTAAGCAAAGGCGCTTGATAGTCTTGTGTATTGGACGTGCTGGCCACCGGCTTTCCGAGTCCGGGAACGCTAGTAATTTCTTCTTATACGGCGGCATATCGATCTTAGTTCCGCCAGTATACAGGAGGTCGGTGTTTGATCTTTCTCAGCCTAGACATTGACGCACTACCTGCATTGATTGTTAACTGGCATACCTGGTGTTTAGTTAGGGTACATAAACCAAAACTTAATCATAGATGCAGTGAATCTGCTGAAGATGCCGTACAGATTAGTATTCAAAAATCTACCCTTATGCACCTACGATTATAATCATCAAAAGTCTTGGTTTATGTACGTAGATCTTCACAAGGTAGGGTAAAAGAACCCTAACTAATCATCTGACGAAAATGACAGGATTTCTAAAGGCGTTCGGCAATTTAATTAAGCGTAAACTGGGCCACAACACAGCTCGGTAATGTATCATGTATTGAGCAAAACTGCTATGAGTTTGCCGCCATTTATAGAAGGTTAGAAGATGAACTAAACATCACGAGCCGTTGAATTCGCCTACACAATACCTGCAACCCCATCAGCCAACTGTGAGATTACCAAAAGTTGAACTACCAAAATTCGATGGTAGCTTCCTAAAGTGGCTGCAGTTTTCAGATCTTTAGACAGAAATGATATGCTGAAATGAGAAGCTGAAAAATGAATGAACATGAACATGTGACTGTTGGTATCATCATGGCTCTCGAAGTTTTCCTCCAGCCTGAATGCACTAAACCGATTCGCTATTTGCATGATTCTATTCAAGAACGCTTGATTTGCACGGATTGAAGGTAGATACGATCTCTTGGGATCCAATGTTACTTCACCTTTTCCTCAAAAAACTAAGGACACCCACACACTTTATAAGCAATCACTGGATAATCTAAGAATATTTTCTCATATTCTTAGAAAATCGATTCCAAACGCTGCAGGCATTGGGCAGTAAGAACAACTCCGATGATCATCGAATGAAAACTCTCCACGCCGTAGTAGAACCACAGCTAGGTTGCAGTTGCGATGCATGCACGTTTTATTTGGAAACGAAGAGCAGGGCCGAGCTCTATTGGACTCTGGCTCCCAGGCTAACCTCATTAGTCGAGGTTTAGTACAAAAATTGATTCCCTAGTCCTCGAAGGAATAGGAAATGAAAGGCAACGGGCAACCCAACGGGTGAGTGTCAAATGTTAATCAAACGCCACTAACTACTGCTCAACAGTCGAAGCATTTGTACATTTTCTCTCAACCGGCTCAATTCTTCTACAAATCTTCTTGGGAGATACCATCAAACATCAAGCTAGCGGACCCAGACTTTAATCGACTGAACAAAATCGATCTTCCGCTATGTGCAGAGTTCTACCATGAACTGCTTGCAGTGGGACAAATCAGGCTGACAAACGAACTACCAATACACCAAAACACATTTTTGGGATGGATAGTATCTGGTAAGGTCCAAAGAATTTCATCTTCTAGCCTAACATGCGGAGTCTGCACAGAAGATCAATCATTAAGTGACCATAACAAAATCTAAAATGCCAGTTTACCACCGTTACTTACGGCACAAATTCATCTCCATATTTGGCAACAAGGTGCCTAAGGGACTTGCACAAGTTTCCATTAGGCGTCCAGATGCTGGCCAATGACTTCTACATGGATTATGACATGATGGGTTCCAATAGACTGTCAGAAGCACCACGCAGGAAACCCTCCGACAGCAGCGCCATGAGATATAGTACGTGGACAGCAGTCTTGTTTTAAAGAAGGCCATTAAGCGTAGCAATCTTCGATCTTTTTTAAGGAGGTCTGCGCAAGCGTGGACCCGTGGGGGATGGCCTACAAGATAGCTGTAAACACCGTAAGAGGAGGTAGGTCGCCGCAACCCACAGACCCTCCCCTGATGAACAAAATTGTGGCCACACTCTTCCCCAGGACGGTGGTGGACAGAATCTCGCACCACTCCCCGTTACCACAGGGACCGATCCCAGAGGTTAGTATAGTGGAAGTCCTCTTGGCTATGAATTGGCTTTAGCCAAATAAGGCCCCGGGCCCAGATGGCATCCCGAGCGTGGCACTCGCTTTAGCCATAATAGTAAACCCGACCCTTTTTGCAAGGCTATTTACAGCATGCCTGAAGGAAGGCACCCTCCCGAAGCAATGGAAGAGGCAGAACTTAGTCCTGATTACCAAGCCAGAGAAAAATCCCTATGGTCCCGTATCGTACACGCACTGGAGGCCCTTGGGATAACAAACTACCTCCAGAGAATCGTGCGCGATTACTTCAAGGATAAAAGGCTGCCAATACACAACGGATGTCGGTGTACAGCATTACAGTGTGACATGCAGAGTCCTCCAAGGCTCGGTGCTGGGCCCCGATGCTGGAACGCGATGTACAACAACGTGCTCGGAATTGCATTACCCGAGGAGTGTACGATCGTGGGGTACGCGGATGATCTGGCCGTAGTGGTTGTGGCCAAGACTATTGAAGAAATTACTACTGGAAGCAAGGAGGTAGTTGATATGGTGACCAGTTGGCTGCAAAGAAACGGATTGGATCTGGATTGACCACAAGGAAAAACAGAGAAGTGTTTTCCTTCCAGAGTGGCGATTTTACGGTCACATCGAAGCCTTTGCTGCGATACCTGGGAGTCCTCCTAGACGCAAGGATCTGCTTTAAGGAGCACCTAAAGTAAGTAAAAGGTAAAGCCGACACTATTACGATGGCTCTGTCCCAGACAATGGCAAATACATCGGACATCCGGTCTAGTAAGCGAAGAGTGCTAGCAAGAGTCACCAGTTCGGTGATTTTGTACGCGGCTCCCATCTGTGCACCGGCAATGGCTAAGCGCTCTTACGCGGCCGGAATAACTTCCACACACCGCCTGAGTGTATTGAGCACATATAGAACCGTCTCTGATGACGCTGCATTCATTCCGGCCGGCATGCCGCCGAACGACCTGATCGCGGAAGAGCTGCAGAAGATCCGACGGTACAACCTGGCAAAAGAAGATGCCCCACGTAATACAAATCGTGCATGGCAAGTAGATGGAGCCGTTCTCAAAAGGGTAGATGGACGTATGCCCTAATCCCCAACGCCGATGAATGGCAGCAGAGGAGGCATGGAGAGGTAAACTACTACCTCACGCAAGCCTTCAGTGGACATGGCTGCTTTAGCATTGAAGATGATCCTCACTGCCCAAATTGTGAGAGAACAATAGAGGATGCGGAGCATGTTCTCTTTTCGTGCCCTAGATTCGAGCACATCAGGACCTCCATTAACGAAGCGATCGGGAACCAGCTTCAGTGATAAACCTGGTCCGCAGTATGTTAAGCAGCCCCCGGAAATGGCAGACTATTGAAGACTCAATCGTGACATTGATGATGGAGCTAAGAGCTATAGAATGCCACCGGTAGAGTGCGTCTTTCTAGCGAGGAGTAACTTCTCCACAAATTTGACAGTAAGGGCTAGACGAACGCTTTAAGCCCTTGCTCGGGACATCCTACTGACGAAATACCTAACGGTGGTTCTAGAAGGAGCTTCAAGTCCGGACGATGAGGACATGTTTTTAGTGCGGTTAAAGTCCCTTTTGAGTCCTCGTTAAAAAAAAAGACTGTCAGAAGCTATAGAAATGGTACAACAGCTTATACGTACATTGAAAACGGCCGGATTCAACTTACGAAAATATTGTAGTAACACCCCACACCTCTTAAAACAAATTGCGTATGGGGCGGGTTGGTTGGTGTAAACTCTGTTCTGGAGCCGTCTAAGGTCTGCTTCACCTTTTTCCCGTATCGTGCTATCTCTTTTGTCGAATTCTCCCCAATCTCCATGTAATTGCTTCAAGCAATTTCTCAGATGCAGGATAGTTTTGAGCTCCTTGCTATCCTTCTTCTAGGACAAAAAAACCCTAACTAAACACCTGGGTTACAAAATCCAGTGCGGTTCTGCCTTCAATTATCACCTCACTAACGAAAGCTAGAAGATATTCATCTAACGGGTTGATATTCCATTTAAACCGTTTGAGTGTTGTCCAGTTAATGCGGATTTGTTGAACTAGTGCCGACGGTAAAGTGTGTAGAATTATGATCGCTATGCGTATAATGAGCTCTCAGCAGGCTGTTGCCTGCAAAAGTTATATGTGGACTTATTTCTTATAACATTACCGACTACAGCGTTCAATTTTACCAATTACATAGCAAATTGTTGTCGTTTCTTTTGCAGTCATTTTATCTCGGCGACATTAGCCTGATTTTGCACTCTCTGCCTCCGCTACTGGGAATCACTATGCACCATAGTTTCGCTCCTTTTCTTATTTTTCATGTTGGATTTATTTAAGGGTATCTGTCAGTTTTTGGTCCCGGGAGGTATTTATAATTTCCACCAACGCTGAGCAAGGTATTTTCGCTCGCGCACGATGAGAGAACTGCCAAAATTCCACTATGCGCTACCTCGGAATAACCTAATTAAATGGACAATGCAAAATATGGAGACGCAATGCTATCGACCTAAAGACCAAGCTATAGCTGTTCTAGTCAAATGTTGAGTCCATTTTGTTGTTGAAAAGGTGGCAAGAGTACATTTTAAGGGCTTTTTGGCAAAATCGTATTTTCAACCAATAACCCCATGACACAACTAGTTAGTGTCGTAAGGACATTTCAATGCCAGTGCCAGTGCCAATGCCAATGTCAATGGGACGTACCTTTGGAAAAGGCGACACCTTCATTAATTATCATGTGACATGTACGAGTATGCAATAAAATCTACTAACCCGCGACCCAAGAATAGGGGTTCAACATAGGCAGATGCAGCGCAGACCTGTCAAAGAAGCAACACGTCAACTAGGACGGAGCTGGGGAGAACCAAGTCACATTTAAAGAAACCGCACGCGAAGCGACCCTCAAGAGAGCATAAACCATAGGTAACGCTTTACGCCACGATCTATTTTTCAGGCTTTTAATGCAAGCAGATAAGGTGAATTTAAAATAAAATTGATGATAAAATCTAAATTGAGCCATAATTGCCAGTAGTAGCTTATCGTATTTATCAACAAAAGAACGCACACCGACAAGATAGCTTTTGAAAACTTCCAGTTATGCTCTTGTTATGCATGCAAGCTAACAAGAGCAAGCATTCAATGAGCTACCAACTACTACATGATATCTTTGATTAGCTATTTTTTTATCAATGGCATATCGGTTGTCATTTTCGAATGTTTTCATTGACACTTGAGGATCTATAATTCGGTGTACTACGCTTCAAAATTGATGCTAAGTCTGGTACTGACTGAGGAATAAGAAACGAAGGTTACTTACCATTGCCTGGTATGTATCAGCCCATTGCTGTCAAAGAAGGAAAAAAGCGTTTGTCATTATTCAATTTAAACCAAGCGCACACCACACACATACGTCTACAGTGTATACACATGTTCGTACATATGTCCGTGCTGCTTGCTGTGGAGTTTATAATTTACAGCATTGCACTTCACTTAACTCTTACTTCCGCCGCACTACCTCCAGCTTTAGTCGGCTCATCAGGTCATTGTTGGCACTGAGCTCTGGCCTAACACCACACAGCGCAAAGACGCGTCCTTCGTTCATGGATCATTAAAATTGCTGCTTAACTCAAATTAAGTGCAATTATTGCACGATTTTGTTTAGTTTCTTTTTCTCTCCAATTTTTTTTTTTTTGTTTTTTATTTGTAGCTGTGTTCGCCTTCCTTCCTCTTGGGTTTCCTTGTATTTTCTTTCGTCGTTTTTCAGTTTTTCAGTTTTTACATTTTTTTTTGTTAGCGCGTTTAATGAAGAGAAATAGCTGAAATAATGGGAGGGGAAAAAAAGAGAATAAAAAGGAAGAACGCAAAACAAACGACCGACAAAATACTAAATTAAGTGCAAGAATTTTTGTTGCAGCAGTTTTGCAAAGTGCAGGAAGCACAGCATAAGAGCAGCAAGAAACGTTAAATGCTTGCCACTACCAAGCATTCAACTACGACGACTACGATGACGGCGACGCGAACCAGCTCAACTCCGATTGTTGAGCTCAAGTACATCCTCATTAATTTCGCACTTGCAATGTAGGTAATGCTGTGTGTCCGTCGTGGCGGAAGGTGGCCATAATGATGGAAAAGTTATGAGCTGCTTCGTGCTCAGCCAGCGCACAGGTGATGGAAAAACTGATACCACTCGTACGCTTCTCCTCGCCGAACTTACACAACTCGACAGAATTCACTAGAGTCACCAGTCGCCAATCACCAGTCATCAGTCTCCAGACACATATTCTAATGCCCTTTGTGTCGGATTAGAGAGAAGTACAGCATAAACAGTCTTTAATTGCACTATCAATTCTGCTGGATCTCTTACCAAGCCAGCACCGTCCGCAGCCAGTCAAGTCATTTCCGGATACCGTAGGTCATGATTTGTATCCTCCGCTCATATACTCGTACCTTGTAAACGCAATTGTTTATGTTGTTTCTCTGAGTACACTAGTGTAGCTTCTCCTCATTTTACTCCTCCACTTCATTCACCATAATAAAAATCCCCTAATTATCATCAAATGAGTTTGCAGAATTTTTAAGGCGATAATTGCGTCGCTAACACGTCGCAATTGCAACAATGTGTCCAGCAAACACTGATAAGTTGAACGATTCCGATTGTTAGCGCTAGTAAGATTGTCACGCGTTAAATACCGCCATGCCGGCACCAACGCGCATTTCGCTGATGATGGTAGAATTCAGAGAAATTGAAGCGCTTGCAATTTTCGTGAGCAATGTTTTCTTTTTCTAAATCCTAGGTCAAGATCGAAGCACTTAAGTTTGTGGTTTTGCTGTAGTCAGCAAGACATGTTTGTTTTGCCAATTTAGGTATACGTGATATCGATAGAATACTCGAGAAAGCTGCGACGACTGACAATGTCATTGACATTTGGTACTGTAAGCACTCGACTGACGTAAGACGTTGCGTTGTGTTGTTGATCAGCACGAGAAGTTTCAATTTGTTCGTCGAGTATCGGAGATTGGGGATTTCGCGACATGTTGGACCGTGTATGTTTGTATGTACGAGTATGTATGAACGTGTAAGTAAAGGGATGATAAGAATAGAGAGATGGAGTCAATTTTGTTGGTTTTTCAAACAGATGACTAAGGTTTGCGTTAAATACGAAGATACGAGCTGAGAGTGGTTATACATTTGTCGCGTTCAATGCACAAATATTTTAGTTCTCGCTTAAAATGTCACGTATTTCGAAATGTTGAAACGTCACACAGTATTGACGCAGGTACCTCGCACGTATTTTTAAAATGTACCGGAGATGTGAAAGTGTAGCGTGAACTCGTTTTGAATGAAAACTTATTCAAACAGTGAGTAGTCACTTCAGGAAGGTGCGATAAGTCAGAATGCTTTCTGACGTACTAGCAAACGTAAGGTGAAAGGCCATCGTATGGTCATTTTCAGGGGAAGACAGCAATCGATGGAAAGTTATGCCGCAAGGGTCCATTTCAAGCCGAAGGTTCAACGAATTACTGAAGAGAAGACATCCGAAAAAGTTCATCACAACGTTTGAGGAAGTTTGTCACTCGACCAGACTACATGGCGTAGAGTATCACTGATAGGGAACAGAGCTGTATCTGATGCCGGGGGTAAGCATGAGTTACCCGTAACGCTGCATCGTGGCCCCGCTATTATGTTGGATATTGTTGACTCTCTGTTTAACTCACTTAACAGTCTCATTGTCAACGCTTGAGCACATGCCAATGAAGTAGCTTCTATGAACAGGCAGCCCTAGATGTAATCGACGATTGTAGCACCAGAAAGGGACTTTCATTTAATCCTCTCAAATTTTGTTCTCTTAACGGGAAAAAAAAGATGAAAGACCCTTAACTTAACAAAGCAAGTTGCAAAGGTATACGCAATACTGATGGCAACGTACATGAAGAACCAGTGGAGGGGGAAACATTTGCATCTCTAGCGAGAGTCCAGCTGTGCTGTAATGCATGACATCACTGACAGCCACTGAAGACTGAATTCACTGAGTCTTGTGACCTGGGCACAATGGGATTACGGGAAATGAAAACGTCTACGAAATTGCTAGTCAAGGCTCAGAAGAGAGCCGAACCTATGTACTTCGGGTCTGTATGCGTCTTCTGCTAAAGCTTCCATTGGCAGTTGGGTTTCATATGAGCACAACTGCAGATGTCATAACTCCCCAGGTTGCAGGCAGACCAAACGAATTCTTCCGGACGTATCTCAAAGGTCAGCGGTCTTCCTACTGCCCTTCAGCAGGAATGACTGGAGGTTGCTTACTGGCGTCGCGACGGGGCACTCCACTTTTGCCAAGCATTTAAATGTGGTGGATATAAGTGATACAACATCCTCCGATGCTTGCTGTGAAAGTGATGACGACACCGCTGAGCATTACCTCTGTGAATGTCCGGCTTACGTTCACATCATTCTGCATGTACTCGGTGCTGACATGGTGTTGCTGGTTCTTTAGACACCTTATTACTGGAAGCACTTAGTCATCTTTCTTCGCAAGATTGAAAGATTTCATTAAAAATTTCTTACAAGGAGTACAATGGACTAGTTTTCTGTCTGAGTGCTCCGTTCCGACAGAAAAAATAAAAAATCTATCAAAATAAGGGAGCTTTCGGTAAGATAAAAGGCTTGTCAGCAAAGAGAGTTCCATGGATCTACACGGCTTTCATCAGATCAGTTCTATTCAAAGAACGGTTTAAATCGGCAGCTTTTGATCTTCTTGAAGAACGCTTAGCTATAATCTAGACGCATTGCTCTATCTGCACTCTCAGCTATCATCCTTTTAGTGTGATCCTGTACTTTTTAGTGTGACCCGAACCGAATCTTCATCGATCTTGTACGCCGACTCAAATTATACACGGTCTGATGAATATGTATACTATCTGACGCAATGACTGGCAAACTCCAGTCACTACGGCAATTAAAAGCTCCTGTATAGGTACTCAGGACTGGATTCGGCTATGGTAGCCCTATTCCACGGACTCCAGCGGCAGAAGAAAATGGTGGTCAGAATGTTAGTTTTCGTCAACTTGAAATTAATGGTTATTATACTTTGCTAATTGGCAGCGCTAAATTAATCTACCCTATCATGCATGGACGGCATAAAGAAATCGTGCATAGGTCGAGTAGCGAAAACTAACTTCATTACTTGTATTACTCGTACTTCGATGGGTTTACAGTACGGGATGGATCAGGGCCTCAGGTAAGATATCTCTCCAGTTAAAGCGGTCTTTTGCCAGCTATCTCAGTTGCGCACACGAAGCTGGCTGCGGTGTCTTCCCACTTACATGCGCCCGTTGTCTTTATGGGTTGAAGTCGAAAAGTGAGTTATTGAACAGACTTTTGAAAGATGGCTCCTCTGTGGTTGACTTGCGAGTTTTGCACAATTCTTCCAGGAACGATGTTGAAAAGTCACACGAAAACGCATTGCCTGGCCTAAGTCCTCTTCTGACATTGAAGGTTCCTGTTTTGATTATTATCATCTTAACTAAATATTTTGTGTTAAGATGACCCAACCTTTCGTGCCACTTCGACAGTTCGGAGCACTTATGCTGGACTACCACTTTTGCATATTCGGACCACTCTCGCACAAAGTAAAGATGCTTTGGTTGCAAGATTCAATTTAGTTTTTGTGGAATCCGCCATATAAAGGGTCCGCCATCTAACGTTTTTTTTTCAACTAGTGCTTATTTCGTGAATGGTAACACTTAGCTCATCTCTGATTTTTATTCTTCCGCTGAACGAATATGGTTGTGTATACGCTTGAACTACCTTGGGAAATATTGCCTGCGATCGACTTAGAGAAGATGCCGATTTTGCCAAAAAAATCATCTTTTCAGATGAAGCTCATTTTGATCTTGGCGGGTATGTAAACAAGCAAAATTGTCGCATTTGGGGAACAAAAAACCCGCACGCATACATTGAAAAGAGGATACACCCAAAACGAGTCACTGGTGCTGATTTTGGTCCAGAGGCATAATTGGGCCATTTTTCTTCGAAAATTAGCAAGGAGTGGCCGTTACAGTCAATGGCGATCGTTATCGGGCCATGTTGAACGAATTTTTGTTCACAAAAATTGAAGTGGAGGATATTGGCAACATTTGGTTTCAACAGGACGGCGCTACGTGCCACACAGCCGAAGCTACATTCGATGTTTTGCGCCCTGTTTTTAAAGATCGCATTAACAGCCGCAGAGCTGATGTCGTTTGGCCACCTCGGAGCTGCGATTTGACACCGTTGGACTATTATTTATGGGGTGCCGTAAAAGATAAGTGTTACGCCGACAAGCCAGAGACAATTGACGCTTTAAAGGACAATATTCGTGAAGCCATTGGTGAAATACAGCTGCACACAATCGATAATGTGCTTAAAAATTGGACCGATCGTGTAGGCTACTGCATGGCCAGCCGAGGCAGCCATTTGAATGAAATTATTTTCCATTATTAACCGGAAGGATAAAACTAATTATCTGTCAAATCAGACATGAGCTAAGTGTTACCATTTACGAAATAAGCACTAGTTGAAAAAAAAACGTTAGATGGCGGACCCTTTACATGAGTAAGAATTCACTACACAACCGCTCCTCATTAGAACAAACCTCATTGTGAACAGTCTTGGTGACTGTGTGACCTGATGGACTTCATTTGCTGGCTGCCGATAACATCCTCCAATTTCTTCGTTGGGCAAACATTCGCCTTATGCCCCAATACAACACACTTGTGACACATTAAACTACCACGGTTTGTTGATCCTTTCCGTTCTCCCTTGACAGGTCAATTTGTACGTTTATTAGAGCTACTCCCAGCTGCCATGACTACAACAACCTCTCCAGATGATTGGTTGCATGCTTCGCTCTCTTCAATAATTTTGATTTTCAGAACCTTATCAGACGGCAGTTCATCTCAAGGTCCTATCGCACATCTAAAGTTCTCATATATATCAGCATAATGGGCAGAAAATCCCCATTAATCCACATGCTCATACTTTCAAGTTTATCCACAGCATCGAAGAACTTCATCATCTTCAAAATCTGAAGTATTAGCTGTTTCAACAACGTCGCTTTTCTCACATGACCTCTTGACGCATAAACCAACTTCCACTTCAGCCATACCATCTGATTTACCACAACCACGAACCTACTTCAACTCCGATGGTTGAATCTGCAAAACCAAATCCGCCTTTGCCTTCATGTCTTGTTATAAACCATTCTCCCTTTTGAGCATCATAGTATGTCCCATTGTCAAAATCCCAAAAATCGTTTTACGTGAGAAGCGCCACTTGCATACTCCAAGTATCATAATTCTCCTTCGACATCGATTCAAAGTGCCAAGAACTAGACAACGAGCTCACAGCCATATCAAATAAAACAAGCTTTTCGTGTCTAACTTCAACTTTGCAAAGAACCATGCGACAATCAATCAAACGCACTATATTGGTATAGACGTCCACATAACCTGCCGAAGTAACAATTTGCTAATGCAATGAGTGATAAACAGGACTATCTCTCAAAATGAAAAAGTATTTTAGAAACGCAATAAAACAAATTGTTATAATGCGCCATCTTCATGTCAAGTAAAATAAGTTAAGTGACGTGCGGATTTTGACAGAGATGGACATAATCTACAACAGAAGTACCTTGTCAAATACCATGGAGAAGTAAGGCAGTGTGGATATCGACCGATATTCCTTACTGTTCAAGCATTTTTCCATTGAACAGGCTAAATGCATGTTGTTAGTATGTATTAGGTTGAACACTTGGGCCAGAGATGGAAGAATAATTAACAGCATTATTTACACAAATTTGGGATGGATTTCATAAAAGCCGACATCGGCTTTGATTTGACCGACAACAAACAAGCAACCATTTCAGTATCATCTTTACAGGAGAGTTCAAAAGTGCCCTCAAGCGGATTTAATATTTTTTATGAGAACAACATTAAAGGCGGGAACAGGGAGGATAGCAAAGCTTATATGCAGGGAATTTAGGTGCAAGTCAGGACCAATATTTTTGTTGTTTGGCATTCACCTCGAAAATCGATCCTTCGCAGCTCATTTTGTACGTTTGTTGTGAATGTGGAAATCTCCATCTAATTTTCTTCCGACCGCAACATTTGGCCAATTCTTGAATGTTGGTTTGCGATGTCAGTTTTCCATTCCAGAAAGTGTTTGGAATGGAATATTGCATGCTCTTTGTCTTCCTTCTGATTTGTGCAGTCTGCGCAAAAAGGTGAGCTATTGCGCCCGGAGCCGTGATTAAATGACAGTTACAGTTTCCATGCCTTCGATTTGTCCAAACGTTCTGCCCTTCGCAGTGGTGTTCCACCGAGCTTGCCATCTGGGCATTGAAGTCACTCTTTCTTCTCCCTTGATTCTTTTGACGAGTTTTGCCTACTAGAAGCTCTCCTATTGAAGACACTCTGCATCTCGTCCGCAAGCATATCGATGGGAATCATTCCGGCGATTACAAAACCAGCTTCGTCTAAAATCGTTCGAAAGCCACTGATTAGTGGTTACCCCTATGTTGAAGATAACTTTCTCCTTAGTTCCGCTAGGGTCCCACCCAAATTGGGGCAGCGTATAATAGGACTACTTTAGATATAAAGATTCTTCTAGTATATCCGGCTCCTCCGATATTTGACGCCATTTTGCCCGAATAGTCGATGTGAGGCAAGATTTAGTCTATTGTCAGGTTAATATTACTCCTAAGTATTTTACAATATTTAGTCCTTTGATCTAATGGTCTTTTGTCCACATGTTCCACATTTTTTCGGCTGGTTATTAGGACAGCTTCCGTTTTGTGATCTACTAATTCTAGACCGACCAGTCTTTGATGAGATTGATTGCATCGTTCGTAGCTGACTCTATCTCGCAAATATTCTTTGAAACAGTTACAACTGTGATGTAGTCAGCGAAACCGATTATTTTACTCCTGGTGGCATTGTTAATTGCAGAACTGTGGTATGGTATACCCATTCTGGCTAGTAAATCACCAATTTACTGAGTTAAAGGCAAAGCTTCGGCTGCTTTTGTGGCGTCGATGGTGGACCGCGATTTTCTAAATCCAAACTGTTGATCTGATAATGCTCCCTTTTCCTCTGCCACAGTGAGCAGTCCACCATATATGATCCGTTCAAATATTTTGCCCAGTGTGGCCAGTAGACATATTGGGCGATATTATGCTGGTTCTCCAGGTGGCTTGTTTCCATATCTTGTAGTAAGAGTACCAAATGTTGAACCTTCCACTGTTCCGGGAAAACCCACTCTTCAGACACACTTTTGCATTGTTGTTATAAATATGTCTGGTCTCTTTTGAATGGCGGCTTTCACTGAATTATATGGGATGCCATCAGGTCCGGGCGCTGTGTTGATGTCTATCTTCTTGCAAGCGTTGAAAAGTTCGTCTGGTGTTATTATTGGAACTGCCTCTGTGCAGCGTTCTCCGATAGACCTTAGCATTGTTGGAGTTGATAATTGTGGAGACCTATAACCCTTCAGCTTAGTCATTATCATTCTATAAGCCGTGCCCCAAGGATTTATGTCCGCTTCGCCACACAGGAGCTAGAAGCATCTTGCTTTGCTTTTTTTGACCACTTTTTTTAGTCGGAATATGTCTAGGATTTCTTTAAAATTAGCCTTCCTTCTAGAACGCTGCGCTGTCCGTTGGGATTATAAGCAGTTTGCTCTCAGTGATTTTATTTCCTGGATCCACCAGTAGCACAGTGTACCTCTTCTATTGGGTATTCGTCTGCCTATTGCTGCTTCATGCTGTTGTTATAGTGTGAGTGAGGTGATGCGACAAATTATCCGCTATTTCGCTGTCGGCTAGCTCACTGATATTCATCATTTCGTCGAACATGTCCTTGTCGAAGAGTTTATCTTTCCCTTTTGGGCCCGCTAGCTTAGGGCGCAGAATGGCTTCTTGTTCTTTAATATCAATTATTGTCGCCTGGTGGGGTATATTCTTTTGTGACCGATTATTCTGCGTTGCGCAGTGGAGAGTTACTCATGAGGGTATTATCGATGATTGATCCTATTCCCGCTTTCCTAAAAGCATTTGCTTGACCACTGTTTGCAATGCTTACATCCAAGGATGCGAATGTTTTTAGTAGGATACGTGCTCTGGCATTGGAAAGCCTCCTACTCCTCTGTTGCCTATACATTAAAGTTTACGCTGGAGATCTTTCACGTACATCTAAACTTACGCTTTCTAACATTGACTGGAATTCACTTGGAATTCACACTTGGCCGCGCATAGCAGCTTTAGAAGTGATTCCGTTTATTTTTGCACGAACGTACCCATCCGCCTGATCACTGGCATCATACATCTGAAACATGTAGTTTGAGTTTTTCGTTCACGGATGCTACGGTTTATCCATCCGATTTTGATTCTGCCTGACTTTAGCGTTTTATGTGTACTGCTTGCAGGCAAGCTAATCGTCGTATAGGCGTTTCTCAGGCTAATTTTGTGTTTCTGCATTGTCTGTCTCCTCCTTCGTCATGGCCTCGTCGATGTCCTTTACTTCCAGAGTAATGCCGTGAGTCAGAGCGCGAATCTCCACATTGTTGCCAAGGGTTTTACCAATTATGTTTTTGAATTGGACTGTTTATTCTCCTGTCTATATCAGTTGCATCACCAAGGGACCTGGTTCTGGGCTCGTCTGATATACAACGTACAACGCTGAGTTTTGGATCCGCCTTAACTTTCCGGAGTATCTCAGCATAGGAAAGTTCCCCCTTCGCTGTTATTACAATTGTGTTGGGTTGGGTTTTCTCCTTGTAGGCCATTGCTTCTTTGATTGAACTTATTTTTTTTTTTGATGACCTTTATCCGGTCTGTTTTATGACATTTCGCAATTTTATCCACGCTCTGCCAGCCCGCCTTGTTGCAAGGTTTTTCATTCCCATCAACTGGAGGTGGTTTTTGCCTCCGTTGGGTGGTGGGTCAGCCACCATTGCGATGTCTGTGATTATTTTGTCGAAGGACTTCCTTGGCTCTGTCGTCATGCACCTCAATCGTCGACAGTTCGTAGAGCGCTTTGATCGATTCGATGGCTTATCTCATCGGTTGGTGGAGAGAGCCTCTTATCATCCTCCAACATTTCCACAAGTGTTTTTATATATTCTCCCAGTTTGTGGAAGATATATGGCTGTTGTTGCATCTTTGAGTGCTGTTGCGTTGCCGCGCATCCTGGTGCTGTCGCATTTTCCTCAGTACTTCTCTGGGGGGTTTGTATTTGTCCGCAAAGTGACCTCTACCTCGTTTGATCTTACTCGTATTTCTTTATTATTATTCATGTTAGTTGGGTCCCCACCCAAAGTCAATATCGATGCCCGAATGTCTATCGATCCCATGGTTGTCTAGTCTATGCACGCAGTGAGGCAATACGAGTGTGGAAACAGGCTCTTATGGTGAGCTGTGCCGGAGAAGGGTCGGTTCTAACCAGGAATGGCGACGAGACATCGAGCGTTCTTTTAGACCTGCCGGGGTTTTAATAGGGCTGGGGCTATATAAGCAAAATTTCACTCCTGCGTGATAAGGTAACAGAATACTACAAACGTCAGCCCTCGAGCTTACTGGGGTCGATCGTAGTCCCTAGGCAGCAATGATTTTCCATTGGTCTTTCCGTGATGATGCACTCGTGAGTTCAACTCGTTGGTTTTCCGACACTTGTCCTGATTTATAGCGCAGGATGCTCGACATATGTCCCCCTCATTTCGCAATCTCCGAATAGATTCCCAGATGGCGCCACGAGGATGCGTGAAATGGGTCTTATTAGCAGAGCTGCAAGGTGTTCGGCTACAGAGACTCTTTCTCGTCATTTCGCGAACCAGCATCTGTTGGAAGATGCAACTTCTGCGAAGCCTAATACTAATTGTTGTGATCCTGCTTTTTGTTTTATTTTTTGGTTGTGCCAAAGGGTGTGTAATCTTCAAAGATACCTGTAGTCCAGGCTACCAGCAAGCACGATTCGCTAGCCTGATTTTTCGATTCCAGGAATACGCCTTAGTACTATACCACAACCTACACACGTGTATGTTCGTATATTTCAATTTTCTTGGCCCACGATAACTCGCAAACGAATTGTGCAATAGATTTGAATTTTAGTTAGATGAAGCGTATTCATGCCCAATCGCGGCCATTAGATTTTGACCAAAAAAAAAACTTTCTTAAAAATAGGGAACCCTTTCGAAACCTTTGCGATGCTAATTGAAATCTTTTAACATAGCAAACATTTAAGGAAAATTTGAAAAAAGGTAGACCAGAATTTTCTAAGTTATTCACGGAATAGCGCACATTTTAGAACCGTCAATGCAGTACTAACTACGATTTCGTTAATAAAGGGAGCTTCACATCTGAACGGTCAAACTCTTATTAGTGATAGGTTTCTAGGAATACAACGAGTTCTCCTTATCACCAATAAGTGAGTCCAATATATTTCAATCGTCAAAGTCAATCCTTAGACAATATAAAATATTCTTGATACGATTTTGTTTACCCTGCATTGTAGGTCAACCCTTGGTCTCATCAGTCAAAGTCCTCTGCTGCCTGATAGATCGTAAGGAAATCACTTACATGTCTGTAAAATTTAATCTTACTTTAACCGTCAAGCAAAGGTCAAATAGGAGGAATGAACTAAATACAATCTCCGCCAGCTAGCCAGCAACTCCTATGATGAGAGAGCAAATTCTTCAACATCACTCAGCATAGTTTTAATCAAAAACCCATTCGTCGACCTTCAACCTCTCGACGCACCCAATTGTCAGCCAATTATCGTGGAATTAATAACGATAGAACAAAACTGTCTGCTGGTCTAGCCTCGAGTTCTAACAGAGTTATGTAAGTGCATGGCAGTCCACTTGAACGTTGGTCCAGCTAAGGTCGTCTCTAAAGTTCAGCACACTTTTAATTATCGCCTAAAACACTTGAAGCCCTCCTTGAGGCGGCACCCTCCCTTGACCGGCACTATCCTCTGGATGATATAGCACCCCTTTTGTGAAAAGCTCATTCTGATTGTAATGACGTTATTAATTCAAAAGTGACGGCACCAACGCGCCAAGTTCAGCTAAGTGGATAACTTAGCAGACACGGGAAACAACAGAGACGTGCATAGACCAAAGACGTACCATCAAAATGTGAAAAGAATCATCGTAAGATGGATGGCGAGGAGGTTAAAGAAAGTCCAGATAGCAAAGAAGCTCCGTCAAGCGAAGAGTGCTACAAAATTTATATACCCGCCTCAGGGTGTAAGTGTTGAGAACTTAATTGAATTAACGTTTTGTTACTTCGATATGTTGTGCCTCCTCAGCTTACTTGTACTGCCTCCATGGTCTTGTGACTCTTCGTCTTGTTCATCCCCCGTAGGCTGTTCATTGTTATTAATGTCTGCCAGTTTAAGTAGGTTAAGTAGGAAGGACATGCAAGCCTCCGTTTAGCCGTCGTTTAGCTGTGTGCGTGTGGCGTTAATTTTGCACTCTTTTTCTTTGAACACACGACCAAACTAAATATCGACGCGCGGTATGATCAAAATTATCTCATCATTTACCTCTTCCTCCTACTGCTCCTTCTCCACCTCATCGTTCACCAACACCAACACTTCGTCTTCGTTTTAGCTTCCGTTGTCTTCGGTTGCATTTTTATCGCCGCATTTATTAATTTGACAGACGAGTATGCATGTGTGCACGAGAAATGAATGTTAAGTTGACACGGACATGGACAGACTTTTGGGATAATGCACAGTAGCAGTGACGATGATGCCAGATACTTGTTGCCAAATGGGGTAAAGTGAAGCCTTATGCAGAGAATGGTGAGAAAGTGAGCTAATTAAATGCACCATGTCATCGGTTATGAAATAGCTGAACCTGAAGACGATTACTTTGGTGGTGTGGTTCGCAGTTGGGGCCGGATTCAGAGGCTTTATAGCATGATGATGGGATTTGCTTGGATTAGACGTAGAGATAAGTACGAGGGAGAAATTCATTTCCGCTAAGGAAATATCTTTGCCACGTCAATCGATTAGACTTACCTCACTTGTCATAGGTGTGGCAATTTTAATTGGCTTCAAATTCTTTGAGGGTAACTTCGTAATGAAGCAACTAAAAGAGATATTTACTTTCACCCTATTTGGCAGCAGATTTGATTACAAACTGACTTGCATTACGAGTATTTAAAGATGCTTGAGCATAAGTAAGTTTCTAATCAGATTAATTGCGGTTGGCGCCGCTCCTCTGCTTATCTTTGTTGAATGTGTCAATACAGTTCGATACCTATGTGATCGGAAGAAAAGGCACTCGTGCCCAATATATGCAGGTGCTCAGTAAATCAAAGTTTACCGCTTAAGTTCCAGTAAACAGACTGTGACTTCCCCTGACTACTCGTATATCTATCATCAAGTAGTTCTAGTCCATCTTGATATGAAACCCCGGCAAAAGTTTGTGGACTTAATTTTCAAAATGCGTTCAGAGTGGTCTTGCATTCTCGCACTTAATACTTGAAGTATACGTATAAGTATGATGTAACCACCGTATTCTTGATTGATTTTGGATCCATTCCAAAAAACGTTCGACCACATCCTTTTTCTGACTGATCTCGTTCATCACCACAACTATCAAACCAATAGTAGCAGCTGACTCTACACTGGTCTTTACCTGATTCTAAAGTGAGTTTTTTTTTTTAGTTTTGAGAGAGTTCAATTTTAACTGGATCCTACACCAGCAGATCTTGTAGGTATCTCCATCAAGTAACTGAAACTGTTGTAGCTACGCCTTCGATTTCAGTCACTTCTGGGCTTCCTTCTCCACCTCCAGTAGCTGTAGATTCAATTGTAGAGAAAATCGCAGAGAGATTCATCTGTCCAAATAAACAGGTAGTTGATTAGAGTACTGGGAAAAGCAAACTTTAAGCCACCGCTGTCTAACGAACAATGAAAAACGAGCAGAGAGTGAAAAACTTCAAGAGCTAGACACTTTCTGGGACCCTTTAGGAATGAGGAGCCAGTAACTTACATCATCTGTTTTCTTTGGTTGATTTATCGTGGATGCCGGATGGAAAGCGTAAGAGTCAAAGATGCCACGATTTTGATACGTCCAGTACACCCTTACTGGACGTGCACTATTTGTTGATCATGGAGGATAAAGAGTTCATCCTGTTCCAGCTCCATTTTCTACTATGCTTCTTACTAGTAATAATGATACAATAATGATACATTCTCAAGAATCAATGAACGCAGCCACTCCAACTTGACGGCTATTTAACCAGTGACATTTATGCAAAGTTCCCGCCTAAAAAGTTGTTGACGTTAGTTGTTTGCAATCATGGAATTGGACTTGCTCGAAAGTTGTGTTTTCGTAATGCGGCTACGAAAATGGTGAAATCTTTCGGATGTTACGGCTACTGAAAACCACACGAAACTTTGTGTATCGTACCGTGGAGTTAATTGAGGATACTGGTGGAATAGTCGACCGTGAAAACCCAGCCGTCCGCGCACTAGGCGAACACCACAAGTCATCAAAGCCGTGGTGACCCGAATTTGTTGAAATTCGCTGGGGAAGCAGAAAATCATGTCTCGGAAGATGAATATCTGCAATGGACAGCATGTCGCACATCTTAAAATCTGATTTGAGACTCAGCGCATACAGAAGACACACCTACCACTTACTCACAGAAGCATTGAAACAGAAACGTAAGTCAGCATCGAAAGCCTTCTTTCACATTCTTTTTAATGACGAGAAATTTCAACACACGATAGGGAGTATGCTCTATCATCACGACTTGCATCTGAACTTGTTCCGAGAGTATAACGTAGCCCCACACAGCTTCTGTGGTACTTTGATGGGGAGTCGCCCACAGTGGGATCACCGAGGTTCATTTCTGCGGGAAAGGTGTCAAAACCTCGGCGAAAGTGTATCAAATGGACGTTTTAGAAAACACTATTCGTAAACAAATTTTTCAATAAGACTCCGCTCCAGCTCATAAGATAAAAACAACTCAAACATGGCTCCGAAAACCGCGTTCCGAACTTCATTTCGACGGATGATTGACCGTCTGGTAGCCCAGACCTCAATCCATTAGGATCCAGACTAGTTATCTTTTCTGGAGACTATGGCTTGTACAACGTGACATCCAAATATTGAGGTTTTGAAACGCACACTTGTCCGAGCAGTTGAAAATTTTCCAATGCATGAGGTGCGTACTGCAATCGACTACGCCGTTGCTGGAAGGCAAATGGGGAATATTTTGAATAAGTTGTTCTACAATTTGTAGCCATTGAGTGACCCAATAAATAGAAAAAGAAATTTGAAAAACATTCATTCGTTTTTACTTTATTAGCCAAAAACCATTTACCAAAACATTTGCTAGTCCTAGGTATATTCCAGTTTGTATTCGTAATTGCGATAATCTGCCCGTGGTCTTCTCAACCCCGCTGGAGTACGGCTTCTGCGAGCCTCAACAAACATGCTTACAAACCAAAACCAGATGCGAGTTACTATACCTTTCGATTCCAATGACTTCTGCGGCTTTTATACAAGGGGTCACCGGAGCTGATGCGCGTCATCTTTTGGATCCTGAGACGACTCAGGGCAATAGCGTCTTCATACCTAGAACCCTCAACTCGATATTGAAAGTAGAAAATCTGTTTTCACAGGGAGGGCAAAGATCGGGAAAACAAGGATAGGCGAGCTCAATTAAAACGGTAATTTCAGGAAGATAAGTGCAGTCATATGCTATGAAGTTCAACGACTCAACGCCATCCCACAGCTACGATACGATGAATATCGGTTGAAAAGCACTATTAAAAGCTTTCATGTCAGACCAAAGTACTCGAAACATCGAATTCACAATGGGGTGCGAGGTCTTGACCTTGTTAAAGTGGAGGAATCCGCGGAAAACCAACTGGACACGTTGTAAGGAGAAGATTGTCAAGTTAATGAATGCTCCCCCTAAACTTAGAACAAAACAAAAGCTAGAGAAAGCTGTTCAGAATCTGAACGGCGCCGTTGGTAAATGTTTTGAGCTAAAGTCTCCAGCTAGGAAACAGATCAGCCGTTGCATGGTGCAACGCAGATTTGCGCTGATTGCTTTAAGAAACCAAAAAACTTTAAGGAACTTAAGACTACGTCTTTAATCTTTGCAGATCAGACGCCTCTTATAAAGACTTTTGCGCAAAGATCGAAACACACGGTGAACCCAGTAGGCTAGATAGAATTCTCAAAAGAGGGGAAGTCAGCTAGGCTAACGTGAGTGAGCTTATTAATACTCGTATATCACGTCGTAGCTGATATTTCTTATCGCTAGTGGCGAATGATAAGGCCTCCGTTAAGGGTTTCACATCGCCCGGTGCTCTGAAGAAAACCTTCTTCAAAACTAACATTTGAGGAAAATATTACTACACGCCCACTAAGAGCTTCAGACCTTTTAGTCTGACTTCCTTCATGCTGAGGACCATGGGGTGATTTTGTTGATGATTTTGCGCACCAGCTCTTTTTGTGATCTAATCTTATGGGTACGCTTCTGATTCAATGTTGCCAGAATTCCTGTTGCTGCAAGTTCAAAATCCACCTTTTCTGTGATTGGGAACAGTTCCGCTAAAATCCGTGTCAGGAAAAGATACGGTCGAGTCTTTCCGAATGGCTCTAAAACCGATTAGGATACAGCGCTGGTAACCTTACTCCTCGTTAGGAAAACTTACGTCTGTCTTTCAAGCTGAGATCTACACAGTCCTAACGACAAGGAACTAATATATTGTATATGGTTAAGTATCGGCGGAAGAAGCAAAGTACGAGTATATGTGGCTGTACCGACAGCCACGCTATGCTTGACGCTTTATTGAACCGTCTTAACGCTAATGTAAGAACGCTAATGTAAACAGAGAATGTAAGGCTTTTCTGAAAGCAATTTACTGAATTTTCTGAGCCTTGTTTGAGTTTCAAGTCACAACGGAATTACGGGAAATGACATCGCCGATGAATATGCTAGAAAAGTCTCATAGGACGAATCAGTGTTAGCACTGCCTGCACCATTGGTTAGTAGACTTTAATTGACATTTAGGTTTCTTATGAGCATAAATGCGAACGGAATAATTCTTCAAGATGCTGGCAAACATTCCTGTAGTCTCTCAGTAGTAAAAATATGCAAACGTTCTAATGGCGCCGAGGCTAAGCGAAAGTAGCACCGGATCATGTGACGCTTGCTGTGGGAGGAATGACAACGGAGCACTTCTTCTGTGAGTGCATAACCGACGCTCGCATCAGGTAATAGGCAAGTACTAGGCGCTAGTGTAATGGCCTCTGTTACTGAAAGCTCTTTATAAGTGAAAAGTTTACTCATCTCTCTAAGAAAGGCTGAGAAATTTCAGTAAAAGGAACACACAATTAGTACAATGAACTACTTCGTTTTCGGAGTGCTCTGCTCCGACAAAAGGAAATCCCATTTCATTGATGAGAAAATCCGCACCCATTTGTATTTCAGCGCCCTGGCTATTCCTGAAAAATTCCTATTGATCCCCAATGCTTTGATCATATTATGAATCTGCAATCTAACCATTAATTGAGTCATATGAAATCAACTGTCGTACATCCTCCTTCTGGAGTTCAGTTATTTCTGACAGGATATTATAGTGCTGCTATAATATACATATTCCCCTGCTGAAAGCTCTTCTGTTCGGATGTCCGAGATAAATACCCTTTGTATTTTACGAGATGACGAAATAAGCAGATTTGAGTTGTAGTTAGAGTTGCAGCCAGGTTGACACGGTTCATTATATACTCTAGTCGTACAACACCCAACCACTTCCAACGAGTCGCTACGAATGTCCTTACTTAACCTTTTAGCCAGTGTTGAGAATCTGTAACCAAATTCTTACACCCAACAAATTCGTCGACACTTAGCACCTCTCACTTCACAATCCCAAGAAACCTTCAACTCAAGTGACTCTTTCTCTATGTCCCTGCCTGAACTACCAAATAAAGTGTAAAAAACCCCTCTAAAGGCTAACTACGAATTCAACTACCGCCTACGTCACTTTCTCTTTTAATGGCAATAACTTCCCTTGCACAATTTACGCATTCCGTTTCTCAATGAGCAAACATCAAATATTAGTCGCGCAAAATATTTACACTCAGCCGCCAACCTTCCCCAGACACCACTCCCACCCGATTCCAAAATTCTTGCCATTTCTTTATTTACGCAGCCTACGAGGATCACTATTTTTCAAAATTGGCAAAAGCTGCTCATTCGCATCCGCGAAGAGGTCAAAATACCTTCCCAATGCCGGGGCCATCACACCATCACAACCATCACACCGGCGAGCACAGAATGCTCGCACACAGTTGTTTCGCAGGGAAAAGAAACATGCGTACGACATCGGACGTGTTTTGTGTGTACGCCAGTAACACCACCACCATTCCTTGTGCAGCATGAAGGCGGCAGATGATTTCTGGAAAATTCACATAAATATGCGATGCAACGACCAACGAGCACCAGCCAGCACACCAAGTGAGTGATGGCGGCAGTCAAATTAAAATAGAATCATGGACAGAACGGCTGTTCCTGCCAGTTTTAGACCTAGCAATGCACAGGGGTGAGCTACCGCAAATATTTATCAATGAACGCCAAGTTGCCGGCTGATGGAATGATATCATCTGATCGCAGCTCATCACCTGTGTGGCATGGGGGCAATGATTTGTAGATTTGCGAGCACTCTGCCCGCTCGCTATAGGGTAGGGCAGTTGCTCAGTATGATCCATGTGTCATCCATGAGTTACACCGTTCGAGTATTGTCAAATATTTGCTTCGTAAAAAAAACACAAAAAAAACAATTAAAAATCGCGAAAATTTCCGAAAAAAAAATTTTGTTGACGCCGTGTGTACGAGTAAATACAATAACTTGTGGTATAGACGCTTTTAATTCGGGTTCAACGCTTCGTAATCTCGCTGCGAGAAAACGTGAGATGGGTCTCCTAATCAGCTCAGGCGACAAGTGGATTTTTTTTTCACTTTTTAGGTTTAACTGGTGCGCTGATTTGCTGAACTTTGTTTATTTGTTTTCGCCATGAGTTCAGTTTGGTGTTTTGGGATTATTGATTGCCTTTAGAGTGAAATGGCAGCAGTGAGTAGAATTGTTAAGGCCTCTCAGTTGGATTGGTAAACGCTTCAAAAGCCAACACAATCTGCACATGGGAAGCTGTCTGTTTTTTTTGAATGTTGAAGGCCTTTCACTCATCGAAAAGCGTCATACCTATCAGCTTTCAAAAGCAGCAAAGAATATGTTTCGGTCTGTCGCTCTATAGCCCTGGCGGGTGGTTCACTTTAACCAACAACCACACAAGTGTCCCACTATTGACAGAAGGTAAAGATAGATGGCGAACTCTTCTAACCATTCATGTGCCGCAAGAGTAAATGCTAGGACCTTTTGCTGTTTAGAATCTTTAAATAAGCTAACTCTGGCAACATTTCGATTGAAATAGACACGAAATGGACGCAAGAAGTTTTCGAAGCCAAACTACAACGTTCGTAACATCCACAATGTGTGTTATCAAAATTTATATTCCGTCTCTGAGATTGGTCAAATATTTTTGACAGGCTGCAAGTGAAAATGCGGCCTCACTCACAGGATATTTGATCTTAAGCTTTGCCAGTACTGTTGTGCCGGCGCTGATGGAACCCTAATGCGAGCTGAAGATCTTTGCAACAGCATGAAATTAATTCTGCAATTATTTTCTGAACAGATAGGGCAAGAATAAGTAATAGTCCAACATTTGGTCTAATAGAAAAGTGCGGTTGAGATAATGATCAACCAACCCCTCTAAGACGGGATCACAATTTTACATTTTAAACTGAGGAAGGGCCGACTATCTAGAGTTGTCCTTGTCAAATCCCCTGCAAGGTGATTATAACAGACGTCCAATTTACTTCGTCATTAACCCGGGAGGAGTATGAATCTAGAAAATACTCTGTAAGTTCGTGGTGCTTAATGTCCCTATATTATACCAGTTGCCTCGATGTGGAATAAAAAATGATTTTTACACCTGTACATGGACCTTCCAGGGCTATTCTTATTTCTTGTGTGGTTTCTTTGACCTTTTATGAGGCATAAAGAGCCAACAAGGCCCTTGCGTCATTTACTCAATTCAGCAACCGACAAACCAGATGTCCTTCATTCCTTGTCAACCAATTTGTTCCATTTTGTTCCTTCGTTTAAAGTAACCTACTCAATTGAAAAGATTTTTCCTATATTGGGACCTCTCGACTTACAGTTCATCAATGCTAAGTTTTCTCAAGACACTACTCGTAGAAGGGCTGACTGTTTTGGTCCCTTTAGACCTATTCGTCCTGGCTTTTAAGTTCTATTATACTCGTATATTGTGAGTTTTCTGGCAAAAACTCTCGATCAGTGCAATCGCTCTTTATGGATTCCTAAGCTTCCTTTTTAGTGTAGCTCATCGTAGATAGTATTGCTAATTGTCACCAGGACAATACAAAAACTCTGTCGTTTACCATTTTGGATTTCGAAAGCCTTTGAGAACTGACCATTGTATTTAATACAGTTACGTCTTAAATTGAGTCCCTTTCCTGCGCAAGGCCGTTCATTTTAACAATGATCTGCAAAGTTTTTACATAAGTTTATACATTATCAAAGATCCGAATCTGAAGCCTATTGGTTCACCATAGAGAATAACTTCGGAGAAACACATATAAAATGTCAATTTCAGCAGTCCATCAGATGGTCCTTCTTTGGCAACTCAACGATCATTCCTTTTCTCTGTGTCTATGATACGCTTATATAACTCTGCTCTTGGTACTGGCATATGTCGGCAAAAAATTCCGCAGATCCTAAATCTCGGTTATGATAGGAGGTCCGGCGTGTATTGAGAAATCGTTGCCTTGAAATGATCATTGAAATTGTTGGCCCCCATGCCAATCTTCATCCGATATCAAGAATGGGACACCCAAAGCGTTTCAAATGCTGTTGTTTTGAGTCGAGTCTTCTGGTAATCGCGTTGTTTATGCAGCGATTTTCTGCATCTTCCATATGTGCAGATAAGACGATGATATTTCTCCAAAGCTGCTGCAGTTGTGTACTTAGGTTTGAATTGATTTCTCCTGAAATCTGAAATATGTACGCATTTGATCTATCGTCCAGATATCGGACCCCAGCTTATCCCTCCTTGCGTTACATCTCAACGCTACACCCAGGTCGATGTTCGCCACCTTTCAAATGAGACCAAAATAATCTTGAAGCATCTTCTGATGACTAAACGATTGGAGTGGCAAAAAACTGACAGACCATTCCAAATTGTCTGGTGATTCTCCAATCCCAGGTACACCTATCACTTCCAAACTTAACACCGAAAACTCGTATTATAAAGCCGGTGTAACTGTTAGACGTTAGGTTTTAGGCAACCTTGCTTACTTATTTTAGATGGGAGCATACAGATCGGGGTGGTGATTCTGGGCCTTAACTAATATGCCTCTGCAGCCATCTCTATCATGATAAAACTATATAACCTCTATGAGCTCGATTTGTGTCTTCTCCAAGATGTACCGTACTTACTTACTTAGTTAAGTCCGGGTAGGACCTGGGCCTCAACCAGCAACCATCTCGAACCAGCTAGTCAATTGCCTTCTTAGCCCAAAGAAGCAGCGATTGGCAAGAGTGATAGCGGAGCTAAGGTAGAAAAAGTCCTTAACTACCTCAAAGTTATATCTATCTAAGGTGACGTTTTGTCCGAGACATCGAGATATACTTGGTCTTGTCCTCATTGACTATTAAACCCATCTTCGCCGCTTCCGTTTCAATACTTGTGAAAGGTGCTGTGAATAATTTGACGGACTTTTGAAATATTTTTGGCTCTTGAGTTGGCACGTGAGTTTTGCACTATCCTTTCAAGAATGATTTTAAAGAAGTCGCATAACATCAAAAGTCTCGGTGAGTTCTTTAACGACCTTGATGGAGCAGCGTGCATTCTCCATCGTCATCCTGCAAAAGTGTTCTGCTCTGTATAGCTCGTCCCTATAGATGCTATCAGACGCTGCCTTAAAATCGATGAATAGGTGTTGTGTATCGATTCGGACCTCATGGGGTTTTTTTTTCCAAGATCTGCCGTAGTGTGAATATTTTGTCGATTGTGGACTGTCATCGCCTGAAGCCACACTGATATGGACTAATCAGGTTGTTAACGAACAGCTTCAGACGTTCATACAATACGGCAGATAGGATCTTGTAGACGACGTTAAGAACACCGATGACTCTGTAGTCGGCGCAGTTCATTGGGTCTACTTTCTTGAGGAACGGACAAACAATGAGGTTCCATTCTTCGGGCATACTTTCATCAGAGCATATTTTACAGATGAGTTGGTGTATGTCCTTACCAAGTCATCACCTGCAGCTTTGCAGCTCAGCAGTTTTGTTGGACTTAAACTTTGACTGAGTGTGGCTATTTTCACTTCAAAGAGAAATGCTCTTTCCAAATCCTCAGCTTCGACTATGACTTTATGTTCCCTATAATCGTCTCTACAGGTTCGGGGTTTGTGTCCGTGGCCTGTTTTTTGTACTTTTTGGTAAAACTTCCAAATTTCATTCATGGAGTAGCTTCTCTCAATTTCCTCGACGGTGCGCTTCTCATACTCCTGAGAAGCTGGTGTTCGTCTCTTCTCTTCTGCTCGTAGAGCTCTTGAGCAGCTCTAGTCCTTCTATGCAGCTCCGCTTTGTATGAATCTTGCTTAACTGCATAATGCTGATAGCATGGGACCTCTTAAGAGATTAAGGGAGATTCGATCAGAGAAGGGTTTGACGATCTCTTGCGATTGTAGCCGCCTGATGTCGAACTTCTTCACAGTATTAGCTTGCATTTGTGATGTTCGGGATATCCGCTACCACACCTTGGCTACAACAAAGTAGTTGTCCAAGTTGATGTTTTCTCCTCGGAACATTTGGACATCCATAATACTGGAGGAGTACCTTGCGTCGGCCGCAATGTGGTTAATTTTGTTGACGGTTGATTGATCAGGAGTTCTAATCAATCAAGAATTGAAGCCGATAAGCTAAATATGCGTTATTGGTCGGGTGAAAATCCACATGTGCTTCATGAATCACCACTTCATCCACAAAAAATAACTGTTTGGTGCGGTTTGCATGCCATCGGCGTTATTGGGCCATAGTCTTTCGTCGACGATAACGATCGTCACCTTACTGTGAATGGCCAGCGTTATCGCGCCATGATCACCGATTATTTTTTGCCCGAATTGGAAGATATGGACTTCGACGACATGTGGTTTCAACAGGATGATGCCACAAGCCACATAGCACACGCTACAATCGATATATTGAAGAGTAAGTATGGTGAGCGTGTTATCTCAAGAAATGGGCCAGTCGATTGGCCGCGTCGTTCGTGCGATTTAACGCCGCTTGACTACTTTCTGTGGGGCTACGTCAAGTCATTGGTTTATGCCAACACGATGACGACGTTGGAAGAGCTCAGAGCCAACATTGAACGCGAAGTAGCGCCGTTTCGGCCGAAATGTGTGACCAAGTCGTTGAAAATTGGGTCCAACGAATCGACCGCTGCAAACGTGCCCGCGGTGGCCATATGAATGAAGTGCAGTTCCATTCATAAATGTTTTGATTGTACTTCAAGCCGATAATAAATTTTTTGAAATATCTCAAATGGTTTGCGTTTTATTTAAAAAAAAAGTTGTCAAGTCCTTATTGGAAAAACCTATACATGTCCCCTTGTGAATATGGAGAAGTGGGAACCGCGTGTTAGCTACGACAATGTTTCGCCAAGCTTCAACTTTGATTAGCCTGAATCGGAGGTGGTGTCGTACAGGCTATGGTTTGCAACAGTATTACCAAAGATGTTGCCGAGGACAATTTTAATATCAGAGCTAGTGCGAGTATTGTTCAAGAGCTAGTAGAAGCCATCTTTGGTGCCGTCATCTTTCTCCTCTGTGGGGGCGTGCGTGCATATAAGGCTAATGTTGGAGAATGTAGCCTTAATACGGATTGTTACGAGGCGCTCGTTAACGTGCCGGAAACTCAATACTTCTTGCCTAAGTCTACCTCTAACAATGAATCCACATCCACAATGAATCCCGGATACGTTCATCTTCCCATCATTCCGAATTCGCCATTTTTCCGTGAGAGAAATTTTTATCTAGCTTTTCTCTTCTGGTAGTAAGCGTTGACAACAGCACTAATTTCAGCCCTCGTACGAAATCCGCTTAACTACATGGGCCTGCCAGTACCACGGATTTCTTGTTTGTGGTCCCTCGCGAAACCTAGCACATCAGAGGCGGCACTTCTTTTCTTGTGACCTCCATGCAGCATCGCCACTGATCCTCTGCACTTGATGATAGTCATGCATAATTACGAGAGTGATTGGGGAAAACGTGGTCGACAAATGTTCTGGCGACTTCAATCCTCTCACAGTTTTTTATCGGGGCTGTACCGCCCTTAATATGCTCATTCATACTTTGTCTACTACTAAGTATTGTAGTCCGAATCCATGTTGCCACCTCGAAGTGTGCGGACGTCTAGAATACAAAATGCATGTCTTCCGTCTATCGGAACTTGATCGATATGATTTGCAGTGTTTTGATGCATAGGCCCTTGTTGATCCTAGATTGTGGAACTTGCTACATTCGTATTCCACCTACGAGTACTTGCAAAATCAATAAGTCTATGTCCGTTAGAGGTTGGTAGTAGTTGCACCTAGCTGACCAAAACAGTTTGCCTTATCCATAGTCACGGCATCGATTAGTGTATTTCACTATTTTGCATAGCTTTTGTACGATCTGAGACCCTGCTGCTGGTGTTGGCATAAGTTATATACCGGACTCCCGAACACTTTTAACTGGCTTGCCAAAATAGGGAAGGCAGTGCTACCGATTGGGAAAAAGTAAATGGTTTGAGGTAGTCTTCATGTATCGCTTGAGATATCCAATCTGTTGATCTCTGTTTCAAAAAAATTATGACCTGTAATTACAGTCAATTTAAGCAAGCTCCACGGGAGACGATGAAGTACGGCCCAGACACCCAATGTTTAAATTCAGTTAAGAAAGTTCCTCTCTTTTTTCGGACAGCTTACCGTAGTGTCTCCAGACCCCTTCTTGTGTAGATCTTTCTTGGCAAAAGTGACATTGACGTTACTTTTGCCAACGAGGCAACTTTTAGGGCGTTTAGCTTTAGGTGGCGGGTTAGTGTACACCGCAAGTGTACGTTAGCTTAAACATCGACCGGCAAATCGCGCACATCAATGAGTGCGCATGGCGGGTTAACTACGAACTCTTTGAGAGAAGCAGTAGGGCGAATTAAAAAAAGGTAAGTTCGTGGAACCGCTGTTTGACAGAGAAGCGAAAGGTTATTAGAAACCTAAGGAAGCGATTCCAAAGGTTTAGGGCGGCTAACGCTGAGAACCAGGCTCAGCTGGGCATTGCCTTTCGGCAAGGGCTCGCTGAGTATAAGCGTCTCATTTTCAGCACAAAGGAGTCTCACTGGGGAAACTTTGCCTCTAACAATAGAGATGATCCCTGGGGCAAACACTATAAGATTTGCCGTATTACTAAGAAGACTGCTGACATTGAAGGCATTCGTGTGGATAATACGGTTTTATCCACATGGAAAGATTGCCTTACTGCATTGCTTGGTCAGTTCTTCCCGAGAGCGGAGCGCTTTGAGGCCTCTTCATATGAAGAGCCTCTGGTCCCTCCGGACTGAAGAAGTCTAGTGTGGTGTTTCACTTCTTCGCTCCAGGAGATATCCTGGAGCTGATGGAATAACCGAAGAGATGGTGAGAGCCATCTGGAAGGCCGTCCCAGAATACCTGCTTTATCTTTATAGCAAATGTATTGCTTGCAGCTACTTCCCCAAGGATTGGAAGGAGTCAAGGGTGGTTGTGCTCTTGAAGTCCACTGATAAGAATAGGTCTGACCCTAAATCTTATCGGGGCATCAGCCTGCTTCCGGTACTAGGAAAAGTACTGGCAAGGATTACGGTGGAAAGGGTTTCGGAGAGCATGGCGGAACCAATGTCCCCCTTCCAATTCGGCTTTACAAAAGGCAAGTGTGTCGAGGATGCATGGTCTTTCCTAAAAGACAGAGTCCGGATAAGCAGGGCCAGGGTGGCTATAGGCATCTTTATTGATTTCAAAGGTGCCTTTGATAACCTGAACTGGCAGAAAATAGTAACCAGGTTGCAGGAATTGGGCTGTCGGGAAATTGGGCTTTGGGGAAGCTATTTTTCCGACAGAAAAGCAAGTGTGGTAAATACGCACGACAGCATCTCAATTAGTATTGAAAGAGGTTGCCCCCAGGGGTCCATCTGTGGTCCTTTTATTTGGAATTTGATGATGGATCCACTCTTGTGGCGACTAAACGAGCTCTGTGGGTGCTGCGCCTATTCAGATGACCTGCTCCTCATCCTTGAAGGCAAGTCCAGGGCCCAAATCAAGGTATTAGGAGAAAGAGCTCTAGCAGTCGTCGTTGCGTTGGGGTGAGTGTGTCGCAGGATAAGACTGTTTCAATGAACCTCAAGGGCAAATTGAATACAAGACAGGGTTATGACTCTGGATGGTCGAAAGCGGAACTTGACTTTCCAAAGAGTCGCCTTGCTTGGGTGTTTACCTGTGTGCCTTGCTACACGCATGTATTCTATCTAGATGGCAATCTAGATGGATGTGCTTACCATGAGAGTATTACCTGAACAGAATTTTACCCTCAGCCTGAGCTTTTTGTTGACCGGGCATGGCTCTCTTAATGCATTCTTGCATAAGAAAGGGCTTAGCGGGGTTGCGAGCTGCTCATGTGGAGCCACCTATGACGACTGGCTTCATGTCCTATGTGAGTGTCCCAATTACGCTGACATCAGGGACTTACAAGCTATGGGCATCACCTTTAATGGTGAGGTCTACGATGTCAGAAAGAGGTATTTAATAGAACAGGCAGTAGGCAACTAGCAGGTGGAATATAGGAATTTTTAAATTGCTGAAAGGCCGCCAGTCCTGGATAGTGAGGTGCCCAACTGGAAGTAACCGCAAGGCTGCGAAGCTCGACCGGAATCTATATTCTGGTAGCTCGGGAGGAACTATGGTGACCGCCTGACCAAGGAGTTGGCTCCATTGTGGGAGTATCGTGGTGACTGTAGGTTTGTACCCAAAATCGCGGGGAGAGTAGACCGATTGGAGCTTGGACATCTCATGGCTTAGCATATGTTGTAGTGTGCTACGGCCTGTGCTCAAACATGGGATTGCTATGGAACCATCTGGTTTGCTCGATGTGGAGTTGCATTGCAACCGGGTGCCATGACCCACAGAATGGCGGAGGTATTAGATAGGCCGCGACCCTTCACCAAAGGAGAAGTTCGTGCCTTACACACGACTTCGAATCTGGTACTGGTGGTAGTACTTGTACTACCCGAAGGGTGCTTATCAACGCATTGTTTTGATATCTTGTGCGAAGACGCACCGTAGGCTTAAGCCTTCACGGCAGGTACCTAACACAAGAGACATCTGTAGATCTTTCTATTGAAAGATCTCGAGCTAAGAATATATCAGATATGGACGCGTGAAAAGTTGCCTATGGTCTAACAGCCCGATTTGGATATTATCGTCTCTGAGTATTACACTACACTGTCGAAAATATGGGTCTTAGAACTCCTGTCAGGAATGTCAATGGTGTTGTGCAGATGTCAAAATGTCATTCAAAATAAACATCTATGAAAAGCTACTAATCAGCCTAATTAAAGACATCTCCGATCTTCCAGGGTATTAACGTAGGCACTGCACCACGTCAAAAGACAACTAACAGACAAAGATTTGAGGAGGAATGGGATAATAAAACGAAAAAAAAGGAAAAGAAAAACGCTTTGCTTTCCCAAAATGTAAAAAAAGAGGAAGAAAAAATCTACTTGCATTCAGATGTGCTTGACGTATCGTCGTTTCTTCACTAAAGGATCGCACAAAACTGTTTGGCGCACTCCTTGAAATCGTGTATTTATTACATTTCACTTGTACCGCACAAGCTACGTGTGTAGCTGGGTTACCGCTATTGCCATACAAGTACACAAGAGGCCACTTACTTTGTGTGCGCATACAGTATAAGTTGTTGGGTTGCTACAAAGGAGTAACTTGGTTCGCTCATGCAGGATATGCGATATCATTATGCCGTGAGCCCACTAGAAACTCTCTATCAAAGCACTGACATTCAACCGAACTATGAAAATCTTCGCAATGGGAAGGAGCAAGGACTTGACATTCCTTCTGCCGTCCAAAGCAGTCAAGGTACCCCTTACGTTTGCACTCTTCCTTTCGCTCAGTTCAATGGGTTTCAAGAGTTCATTTTGATTTCACGAGACGACAACAAGGACAACTACTATGACTACAACGAGCACATTGTTATTTTTTCTCACAAGTTTTCATTTTTATTTTTGTAGTTTTTTTCCAAAAAAAAAAAGAAGCACGAAACGGAGTTCCTTTCGCTTAGTATCACAAGGATGCTTACCTTTTAGTAATATCCTGAAGCAATTTTCTGCTTAAGACTGCAAGCACCAGCGCATAAGAATAACATTTATCATGAATGAAATTTGATGCTCGTTGGTGCAACATATGCTCGGTGGAGCTCCCTTTCTCGCTGGTTGTACATAGGTCCTTGAGGAAGAATAATAAAAGAAATAAAAATAAAAATAGAAACCAACGGAGAAATCATTTTTGAGCAATGCACCATCAATATTGCGAATTCAATTCGACGATCTCAAAAGGGACATTCAATATCAGCAAGATGCACCGAGATGACGTTATTCTGGCGCGGTGGAGTTCTGGATGATGAAATTCTAAAAAAAAATCGGAAATTGCTTTGGGGGTTTTGAGTGGTTTCGCGGTACATGGCATGAGGCGTAACATTGATGTTTTTCAATGGGACGTGGAGGAATCTTGACAAAAAATTGACAACTATTCAAAGCGTAAAGGAAGCAGATAGAGAGTTTTGGACGTTTTTCAGTTATCTGAACGAGTTTCGGTTTGATGAAAAGTTTCGTATATTTTGCTTCATAATTTTTTTTTTCAATTTCAGTGCATCTTTTGGCTGCTGGCACTTTTAACTACCAAGGTAAAGGACTTTGATATCTGCAGTTGAAAGGAGTAAGTTTGGGCTACAAAGCAGACATTCTTCCCCGCAGTCTGAAACTTTAAGACTAGGACTTGGCGACCTTTTTGTTTGGATGTTTGTTGTCCATGATGTTGTCGACCAAGTGAAATAGGCATGTCATACCCAGATTTTGTTGCAACTCCGCACTCACGAAAAAATGTCGAAAATCCGTCATTGTGCAGTTCAGAGCGATGTTTCTTGTCATCTTATATATGCATGGGTTTCGCTTCAACTGTCGTGAAAGCGTATACGACAGCTCGCTAGAGGTTCGAAATGATGTCGATTTCGCTCTTGTATTCTAACCTCAAGTTGGTCTAGATCGCATTTCTTTTAAGCGTGAAGTCCCTCTTTATCGTTTGGGCCCTCCTGGATTTAATCGAAAGCTTTCATAAGTTGGTGTTCATACATTAGAGCAGCATATCATACCATAAAGTTGTGTACGAGCCATTTTTCAAACGTGTCGATCCAGAGTGAAAATAAAATGTCTGAATACTATCCATCCTAGTGCAGATCAACTGTTTACCCAGGTGAGCCCTTTGTTCCATTCTGTAGACATGAACGGTTTCTGTACCGACGAGAGGGGAATTATTAAATTGCTTTGCCGTCGTGTTGAATCGTGCAATGTTTGGCAATTACCGAAGCCTCCAAGATCTCCTACGGTAAGGACTTGATTTCAGGGTAGACATACGGATTGGGTGAGCGATTTGGAGATGTTATTGTCGTTTTGATAACACCCCTGGCACAATTCTATCCACAAAAGGTGCATAATGCTGTCGCTGCCATTGGTGCCGATGTATGCACTCTGTCTAACAATGGTATGCAGAGGGTTTCTCAATTCTAGGAGCAGAATTTCGGCAAACCCGTAGGATCTGACTCGAGACTTGTACCAATGGTCATTTCAAGGGTTTATATGTTTCTTTGTTCCAAGGCAAGTTGCTGATCCCACACCTTTGTGGGAAGCTGGTGAAGGACAAATCCTATCCTGATGACAAGATCCTCGGACTCAAGAACATCACATGCCAGTGAAATTGAGAAGGCTACCAAGCTTGAATTCTGCGGTCTAGTTGGACAAGTAGATGGAATTGCTGCCCATTGTTGCCAACGTTAAACCATTTATTCATAATTTTTCCAGGTTTTCAGGTTGCCATTTTTAACGCCGGGAGCTTCCGATCAGACAGGAAGAGGTACTGGCATGTTTTTTATAAATTCTGGTAAAACGTCTCTCTCTCCACGACTTCCAGCTTTTCTAACTGTGAGGGCATAAGCGCTATCAAGCTTACGATAGCGAATCTAGCTTTGATGCAGATTTGTATAGGACTTACTCTCAAAACAAATCGTTGACTAATCTTTTACAGTACATAACATAAATGTCGCAGTTTTTTCTCTTTTTTTTTGTCCAGTCCCTTCCAGCGTTTTTGTGGGGCCCATTGATATCCGTTCCAGGCTAACTGCTGATCTATTACCTTACTATTCGGATTTTTTCATGCTGGGAGTCTACGTAGTCCTTCTACTTTTTATGCAGGCTTTTCTTAGCCTCACTTCTTTTGAACCGGTATTTTTCCCTACTTTGATAGATTTACAATGCAGATGTCACTTACGAGTATTGTAATTACAAATGTGGCGCTAGAGCCCGGGGTGGACTTAAGCCTTACCAATCTGTGTGGAGAGTCACACCTGTTGTTCGCTACTCCAATAAAGCACGCAAAGTTACACGTGCCACATAAGCTGAAGTCTTCCACTACTGCGTTTCTCTTTGGTAATAGAGTGCACTAGTGTCCATCCGCTCCCAGACGAAGAATCCCAAACATACTCTTACATCCCACACACTTTTTCATTAAATTTCCTCCTCCACTCTCTCTCAATGCAGACAGGACCGTAGATCATTCGAAGCGACCAAGCTTTTCCTCATCCTTTGTAATAAATTCCACACCCCTGTGCAGTAGAGGAAGGCTGGGAGAGAGGGTTCTGCTACCCAATTGTCTTCTGAGCCCCCCCCGAAAAAAACTGTGTCTGGCGAGAGTTACTGACAAAAGGTCTTAAACGATTACATAAAAAGGACGGAGAATATATTATAGGCACTGCTGAGGAGTTGCCGCAGACTAGAGAGTCTCGGCCACACAATGCTGCGGCTCCATCCATCAGGTATGCTTTCATCCTACCATATTTAAGAGATTCATCTACCACCGCCGTGTAGAGGCCAACAAATAGGCAAGCAGTACCGGCAGCCTTATTGGGCGTAAGTTTGGATAGCTGTTCTCTCTATGCTGAGTTCAGATGGATGACATTGTTGCCCACCATAGTCCAGATTGAATAGTTCATTCTGCAGTCGGAATGTTCGGACATCCAGAATATTCAGAATATTGGAGGCACGCCTTTTGTCGACCGCAATGTTATCAACCGGTAGATTGAGTAGGTAGGTGGCCGGAAGGTCTCCTTATGAATGTCGACATGTCAGGGGCGAATATGTGCTACGGTGACATTTCGCAAAAAAGGGAAAGGATAAGTTCGAATCCGTTGTCGAAGGTGGTGTCGTGCAGACTACACATATACTTACTGGTTGTGCTACAAAAGCTCGTAAGCTTTGCGTTACAATCGCCTAAATGTAATGTTTTGGAGATTCGTATTGAGTGAATGTCTTGTCGAAGAGTTCATAAAAACAGTCTTTCGTGTCATAGTTATTCTCCTCCGTATGGTCGTGCGTGCATATTACTCGTAGGCTGAAATTGGCAAATTAAGTCTTGGTGTGGATCGTCACGAGGCGCCTGTTCACATGCCGGAAACTAAGGACTTCTTGCCTCAGCCTGCCATATGCCGCTTCCAAATATCCGCTGGTTGTCTTATCTTATGATTTTTAGCCTCGTCGGATTGAGGCTGATTGACCAGCTTGGATTTTCGCAAGATCCGTCTTCTGTTTATGAAAATGTTGCTACCTATAATCTTCTCCAATCGATCTCTTGGGTCCTAGTAATAAATAACTACTAAATAACTTTTGGACAAAAATCCTTACACTTCGATAACACTTCTTAGTGATGTCTCTTAGGGCCAGTTTTTCATTGCCAGATCATCCGAAAGGGTTAAACTAGTGTTAATTTCAGAAACAAGTTTTTAATTTTGGTGGGTTAAATCGGCATTAAATAAACAGATCTTTTTGACAGCTGCTAAACTGTCAAGAGAAGTGGTCTATTTCACTTTTGTTTGTGTGAAAATTCTACTAAATTTTAATTTCTTTTCGACATTTTGTGCGTAGATAATTATAGGAAAGCTATTGAAAGCAACAACAATGAAATCTAAGATGTCCTATCCATGAATCGATAAATCATGGTGAAGGAGCAGTGATGCCAAATCAACACTCAACTAATGAAGGTAAAATTAAACTTGTACTGAAAAACAGCTTCATAAGTTAAATCTAGATTAATTTTAATGCAGAGTTGATTAACTCTGGTTTAACTCATAGTTAACTCATCCTTAACATTTTCAAGCCAAAAGCCTCAGCAGTCTTAGAATCATAAAATCCAATTACCCTAAGGCATGCTCGACCGCCGGAAGTTGACATAGAAAATATAACCAAATAGCTGTTTGAGTATTTCTGGACCTGACCGAAGGTTTTTGACACATAGAAAGCCATCTGGCGCATTAAAAAAACCAATTAGAGTGCTTCAAACAGAATTGTAAGCGTATAATTTCGCGCATCTATAAATAGGCTGACATTACTCTCACGGGATATCAAAACCCGCTCTTCTGAGGGATTCGTATAATAACAGTATTTCTGCTAGTTATTAAAGCTTTTATTTCTAGAAGACTCTGCGGTATTCTTCCGTTTCAAATCATCCGGTTTCAAACTCCAATTAAAGGAACTTTGCAGTACTACAGCGCTGTTTCACGTAAGTGTAGCGAGGTCATTATCCGAGGCGATGAAAGTGTCTTATGTACGTGAATCGAAATATGATTAATGAGTCAGAAAACTAAGCACACAATGCTCTTTTCCTTTTTTTGATTTTGAACCACCGAGAATGACGTAATTGTCATCCAAGAGCATTGTTCACAAACTTTGTACAAATACTTTAGCTCGTCTTTAGCGCCCTTATATTTCGGTTTTTCTTTTTGTGGGACGTTGACCTTGGAAAGGTTAACAGGATATATATTTATCATCTCGTTGGTGCTTATAAAATTCACTCGCATTTAAGGCAGACAGCTGAAATGCCAATTCTCATTCAAATGTTGCCAACAAAATTGTCTGACATTAAAATCTTCTAATTGCCTTGTGAGACAAAAAGCTCATCATTTCAGAGAATGCCACCTAAGTGCATCGGCAGATTTTCTTTTACTCGGATTCTTGTTGAAAGTTCATCATCATGAGAACTATTCGCATCACGACGACAACTTTACAATCGATCTTTCCTTTTCTGACATTCCGAACTGTCACATGTCAATTTTCTGCTTTACAATGCCACTAATGACCGCCATAAATGTAAAGCGCACTATAGACACATCTGCCTGCTGTTCGAATGTCATTTCCCTTTCCCGGCGCAATGTGTAAACATCAAATTTCCCCCCCCCCCCCCCCAACAAAAATACTGAACAAGCGAATTGGAAGGGAGTAGAATGAGATGCTGATGACATACGGCTGCGGGCAACGACGCCGTTCGTCCTTGGACTATGTCGTGGGGCAGGTCATGGTTGCCCTCCCTGTATTCTGAACTCAACTGGGTTGAACGCCACCAGAGGCTGACTGATTTGTAGCAATAATCGCGCATTAATAACAGTTTACAGACAAAAAGCGAAATGAGTCTGGCTACACTGGTCGTGGTTTGATGTCTGTCGGCGGTAGGGGGCACTACTCGTGTATGCATTTGCTCGTTGGCTGGTTCCGTTTTTGTGTGACTGTGTTGGGTTTCCTGTTTTTGTTTTTTTTTTTTTGGAAAAGTAACAGGGAAGAGCTAGGGAGGAGACGCGACTATCAAACCGACAGCATTCAGTCACGGCTACTCAGCTGGGAATGGGGAATTCGCTTTTGAATTTTTGTTGGTTTCTGAATAAATATTTGAGTTATGAACTTTTACTGCTAAATGGTACATGGTACATGGCATGGTAATGGTAAGCCCGATTGTGTAAACAACATCAACGTCGGTGCTAGTGCAATTGCCATGTGTAAACATGTTGTCACTTAAATTAAACGAGCGAGTTAAATGAGATTTAAAATGCATTTAGCTACAGGAAATCGATTGTTATTGTGATTGAGATTTAGATGGGCGATTACGCTTTTAAAAAACGTTTTCATTTTAGGCAAGATAAAGCGATATTTGTTCTTCCAAAGCTGCGTGAGAAGTGATTGCAGTGACACCAACTGTGAAATCATTTACAAGGCAATTGCCAAAGTTACTTATGGTGATGAAGTGGCTGTCAGCTGTCAGCTGTCAACTCTCAACAGTCAAATGTCAACTAAAGCGTGTTGTTTTGTTTTGTTTTTTTTTTTTTGAGCTATAGACCTTATTTTTAGATAACAACGACGAGAATTAAGTCTGAATCAACAACTTTTATACACTGTGAAGAGTGGTTCATGATATTATGTTTTGAAAAAGACTTCAGGATTTTGGTTCCTTTGGCTGTTTTTGACGTCTAATGTTTTGACGTCTAATTTTTCGAACTTTTAGGTCACTGAATATTGACTCTGAAGGCTTGAATAATTTCGAGTTATAAGCATATGTCAAAGCAATGTTGTCGTTTTGTTCCTTCTATTAAATATCGTGCGATTCGAGCACCTAGCGATGGTAAATTAAGGAAGAAAGAAAGAGATGTACGTGGATTCTAATGTTTACAGCTTACAATGACTACGAAATAAAGAGTTCGTCTGGCAGGGCATTTTATAAGCGAGTTGTACGGCTGAGGAAAGATCCACGATATTCCACTCATGAACATTCATTACGAAACGGGTGTTATGGCTGTAAATTTGAAGTGGTGAAGTGTTACTGGTAACTTTATTAGAACACTGGTCATGAACATCCCGATACAGCAAAGCAAGGCATTATGTCAGTATTGGAGGATGTCAATTGATTTTGCAACATTTTTGTCGCCTTTGAGTTTCATCGGACGGTTTTGAATCTTATCTAGTAAGTCCAGAAAGGTCTTAGGAGTTGTGAGAATGTGGTCAAATTGTGAGTAGATAAATGCTTTGTATATTGATTCCAGATCACACTAAGTATGATGACAATGCAAGTGTCATTCATAGGTAATGGCAGGGTGCTGGTTTTTTTCAAATTAGTAATGCTGTTAATATCGAATGTTCATGAGCAGCATATGCAATGTTCACGTCCCGTACGTAGTAGACAAGAGATTATTAATGAAAATTCAAAATAGTGTCGGAAATAGAACGGAGCCCTGGGGGACACCATAATTTTTTTTGTATATATATATATGTATATGATTTTAACGTTCCGAATGGTACTCGTAATTTCTAATCCATAAAATAAAAGATTCGTTGATCCCAAATGCCCGCATTTGCGACAAATTATACTAATTAAGGCCATCGAAATATCACGTTCAAGTATCTTAGTTTCCCTAGATTTTTGAAGAACATAACATGTCTCACTTTTCGGTGAGACTTCCCATCAAATCACTAATGTACCTGTTGGTATGAAAACCGTAGTGCCACTCATCGAGAAGTTATAATCTATCGTTGTATGTATTTCGTGCGCTGATGGTTTATCAGAGTTTTTATGAAGTTGGAAAGAATTGGCGCAAATGCAAAGCTTCTGTAGGAAGAGAGTGAAGAAGATTCGTCTGTTTCAGGGACGTCATTTTTCTATTTACTCGGAAAGAGTCCTAAGATATAGGATATAAGGTAAGACTTTTTCAAAATGAAGTGTGAGTTCTCAGAAAGTGAACGGTTTTATGGTGATATGCCACCTAGTGACGTCTTGCTAGAATCACATATAGTTCTGATCAATATCTTTATTTTTTTTTTTTTTTTAAAGAAACAATCACTGATCATTGTCTGTGAACGTTGACCATTGAATATAATACGAGATCCGGCCTCATTTAGAAAAAAAAAATTGGCGATCGATGATGCCAGCCTCGTGACGAGCTCATCACACAGTGTACCCTTGCAAGTGTTTTTGACACTCAAACTCTTCTGGATTTGTCTCAGTCCAGCTGTGTTTTAGCTTACAGCATTAGATTTAGCTACAAGTGAAACTGATCAGGCTATGAGCAATTTTCCAAAAGATTTGCTTGTTAACACCGATGTGCTTTTGAGCTATATGCCAACTATTAAAAGATCAGAAGAACTGACTTAGATGATGTTTTGGCGTTAATCGGAGTTCCGATATTTTCTTACAAAGTGACGCATAGGTGACGGGAGAATTTATGAATGAATGCAATACTATGTTACCTTCCTGAGTATCCTTGAATTTATGAACCTGAAACATCCGATATTGTGGGAAAGTGGCACCACTATTAAGAGCAATCACAATACCGGCTCATCCTGTTTTAATTTTCTGCATATGAGAGTGTCTGTCCAGTAATCTAGCAAATGGTTTGGTATAGAAAAGCAAATGCTAGAAATTGACAGGGATAAAAGGAATTTGTGCGCCGGTTATTAATTGCTCTGCATTGAAAACCTAAGGCGGACTATTATCCTAAAGCAAGAAAAAATGCCTTATTTCTGTTAAGAGGTATTGAATTGTTCAATATACGAGTACAACCTAAGGAGAATATTCTGTTGCCTTTGTATTCAAGAATTCTATTAATTTGGACATTGACGTGAATAAGAAGGTTCGCGGAACAACACATCAAATGCACTACCAATTTTTGACAATGCTGGGGGTTCCGTACTATTGTAGTTCAAGTCTTTAGTATGCTTAGTACAAGGAATAAACAGGCAAATTTAAGGCAATATGATTTGATTTCTACAAGAGGGATGCGCGAATGTATAGGGTTTTCCAATAAGGACTTGACAACTTTTTTTTAAAATACAACGCAAACCATTTGAGATATTTCAAAAACTTTATTATCGGCTTGAAGTACAATCAAAACATTTATAAATGGAACTCGACTTCGTTCATATGGCCACCGCGGGCACGTTTACAGCGATCGATTCGTTGGACCCAATTTTCAACGACTCGGCCACACATTTTGGCAGAAACGGCCGCTATCTCGCGTGCAATGTTGGCTCTGAGCTCTTCCAACGTCGTCGGCGTGTTGGCATAAACCAATGACTTAACGTAGCCCCACAGAAAATATTCAAGCGGCGTTAAATCGCACGAACGAGGCGGCCAATCGACTGGCCCATTTCTTGAAATAACACGCTCACCATACTTACTCTTTAATAAATCGATTGTCGCGTGTCTCTCTTGAAACCACATTTCGTCCAAGTCCATATCTTCCAATTTGGGCCAAAAATAATCGGTGATCATGGCGCGATAACGCTGACCATTCACAGTAACGTGACGATCGTTATCGTCGACGAAAAAATATGCCCCAATAACGCCGCCGGCATGCAAACCGCACCAAACAGTTATTTTTTGTGGATGAAGTGGTGATTCATGAAGCACATGTAGATTTTCACCCGACCAATAACGCATATTTTGCTTATTGAGCCAAAAATGAGCTTCGTCACTGAAGATGATTTCGCGATTCATCATCTTGGCACATCTTCTCCAGAACCCAATCGGAGAATGTACGTCGCTTGAAATGGTCCATCGGCTTCAATTCTTGAGTCAGCTTGATCTTGTATGGGTGTAAACCAAGATTCTTACGCAAAATACGCCATAATGCCCAATTCTTGAGAACGCCGTGGAATTGACTGATTTGGATCGTTTGCTACGGACGCCTGAACGGCAGCGATATTTTCGATACTTCGACCAACCCGTTGTCTCACTGGCACGGCAACATCACACAACGAATATGTAGACTCAAATTTTTACACTAAACTTGTTATTGCCTGTCTACTAGGGCGAGAGTTACGACCGAAAATTGGAGTTAACGCTCTTAAAATTGCAGTCACCGACTCCGAATTTCGGTAGAAAATTTTTATAATTTGCAAACGTTGTTCGTTCATGTACTTTACCATGATGAAAATGTTTAGTTTACTGAATAAATTGACAGTGACAGTTTGATGATTAGTGAAAGAGTGCGTTCACAAATTAAATTCAAAGTCGTCAAGTCCCTATTGGAAAACCCTTTATAAGTACAAGCTTAATGCCAGTTTTAAGTGCACCTCAGACTGTTCATAATCAAACATTAACGCCTTATGAAAATTGACACAAATCGGTCCTGTAATTGAATGAGTCTTCTCTACTCTAAGACACAAGTAGCTGGTCCGAGCTATAATTGGAAAAATTTGTGATTACTCCTGGATGGGAGTATCGGATGGAGATAGAAAGACAAGATTATTCCTGATTGCTTCCATATTGAAATCATCAGTGCTATATTTTTTGTCTTTTATTGCCTAAGACCATGGCATGGACCATTGAAACCTAATCCGTGCTGTTCAATTTTCCGTAACGCGCTTCGGCGGACGCAATATAATCTACTTTTGAATAAGCGTATTGGTCAATGAAGACGTCTTGCCCGAAGTTGTGATCGATCGATCGCAACCACTTTCTTATCTCTATCGACGTCTGAGTTATTCACCCCTATTCCCGTTGTCCTGTCGTGTCTTGTCGTTTATTAACAGGTATTCTATAACAATTTCGACAAATTTGTAGTAGAATCGTCAACGACGAAATTGTAATAAAATCTCTAAATACATGAAATTGGGTAGTCTTGTTGTAAACGTCCGTTTATATTTATTTGGAGATTATTTCAAAAAGTTACGTTAGCATTGAAAATTAAATAGCAAAATAAAGATTAAAATATGGACAGTATTGCCAAAGGAATTTGACAATTATCCGAAAAAAAAATAAGACAACACTCGAATCCTTTTGATTTGCCTAATGAAAAGTAAGTTTAAAAGCTGAAGTAAAATTTGATTTTTTTAATAGACGAATTTGATTTAGGTTTATACAATATAGTATTTCCGGTTATCCAAGGAAGCATTCCAAAGTGTGTTGGAGGTTGTAAGTAACAATCTTCCAGGCAGTCTGCGATCATCATCGGTACCTCCTATAATGAAGGTAGCAGAAACGTTGAGGATTCTTGCTGAAGGTTGTTACCAAAGCGGAGCCGGCAACGACTTTAGCTTGGGACTAGCTCAACCAACAACAAGTAAAATATTTGGGCAGCTAATCACAATTCTTAAAGCCCATATTTGCCCTCAGTGGATCAAATTTGAAATGACAGAGGAGGAAAAAAACCAAACAAAATTGAATTTTTTCCAAAGAACTGACTTTATTGGAGTAATTGGGTGTATTGATGGCACCCATATAAAAATCTTACCACCGAAAAAAGAAGAGCAGCACGAATATTTGAATAGAAAAGGATTTTATAGCCTAACTACAATGATTGTAAGTTGAGTTTTATTTAATTAAACTTTCCTTTATTTATTTTATTTGAGGTTTGTGATAGTAAAATGTCTATCAGATATATTGACGCCCGATAGCCATGTTCCTGCCACGATGCTCTGGTGTGGAGTTGCAGCGAACTAAAACAGACATTAAACGCCAAATATGAAAGCGGGGAAAGAAATTCTTGGCTTCTAGGTAATTAGTATTTGATTGAAAAAGGTAATCTTGTCAAAAACGAAATATTTTTAAACTACTCAGGCGATGCAGGATATCCTCTCCAACCTTTCCTAATGACGCAGTTTAGATCAACGCAGGTGGGAAGTCACCAAAGCAAACCGACCAAAAGCTGCGCAAATTACAAATGTATGCGCAGCTTTGCATAATATTTGCATTTACTATAGAACTGATATTCCTTTGCAAAATGTAAATAGCATCGAAATTGAAGAGACTGCAGGAAACAACACCGAAAATGAAGAAGCCGCAACAATTAGAAACCACATAATGAATTCATTTTAAAAGTTTTATTTAAAAAAAATCCAATCAATTCATTTAAAAAATATATACTAAAAACTACTCAAGAATGCATCTCTATCACTAACAGCACAGAAATTCCATTCGCAGTATTTCGTTTCTTTTCAAATCTTCTTTATACACCTGCAGTTTCTCTTCTTCTATGTTAATTTAAAAATTTTTCGTTGGTGTCTCCCAGTTTCAATTCGTCGTAATCTTATTTTTAGTTCATTGTACAGATCGTCCTGTATATTGATCTGTCTTGTCCAAAGTCCAAAGCCTCTTTGTTATTTTTTTCAAATGCACGCTTCTTGGAGTGAGATTTATGTTACTCCGGTGGACTTTTCGAAACTGCTCGGAACGCGTCCCTGGATGGTTGTTCGATTTGTACCTCATTTACAACATCCTCCATGGCAAGATGTTCTGGTGGAGCAGAAGCAGACAATCCAGACGATGACGGGAAAAGTGAGGCTGCCGATGTTGATGGAATTGGTGATAAGCCAAAAGCTACACCTTGTGGGTGATTTTTTGATACATGGACATTCGATTCAGGATGAAGCGAATATATTACTAAGAAAATCTTGTTAATTTTTAGTGATTGGCAGTTACATATTTTTAGCTTAAATTTTCAGTTCAACTTAATCTTTGCGCTTAAAGCATGATTTTCCCAAAACTGAAACATCGTAACGAATGCAGTTTTACTGCTTATATCGAGAGCTATCCACCGTCGTCGGCGGGAAAGGCCAAGTCGATAATATTCCGCCGGGTAAATGGTTTGATAATATCGCGAAATGCTCCCTCAACCTCTTGAGCTGATCCTCTTTCTTCTTACCCTGTACTCGGATTCAAGTTCATGTCTCACTCCTAGCTAATTCACACTTTGTGTTGAAAATGCTCATTCTCTATGTGTCTATTGGCAGCCACGTGCTGAAGTATTTCTGGCTCTTACTGACCTTCCTCTGCCTGCCAGTTACGAAAACATTTTTCATTGATGTTCAGTGATCTTTCAGAATTATGTGCTCAGATCTGCTGATGATTTCCGCTTGTACGTTGAGATGGTCCTTGAATTGTAATTGACCAGTGCTATTAACTAATACTGTGAGTAGGCGTCACAGATGCCACCGCTAGGCGTTGAGTTGTCCGTAGAAGCTATTCTTTTTATCCTCAAACGAGGATATCGGGATATCCAAGAACTGAACGGTTTCCGCTGTAAGAGGCTCTTTTGTTCCACTGGTACCAATATAAGATCTACAATGGAAGCCCACACAATTCCAAATAGTTTGGCAGAGTAAAGTAAAATGTTGCCATTTAGCTCAAAGATGTACATCTGGTACGGTATCAAGTCTTTTTCAACTTGAAACTTTAAATCGTTGGTAAGTGGAGCATCGCAAGAAGGGTAATGACATGGGGTTATCGCAAGGCCTAGTGATTACAGGTTATGAATAGCGGTCAAAAAACGATGGAAAAAAAGTCCATCAGATCAAGCTGTCAGATGCAGTGATTTCTTCCAAAAATCTCCAGCAAGTATAAGGTAGGACACTGCACGCACACTCTTGGAAAGCGGTCTTTTACAGTGTGAACATTGAGATGAAACCGAACCGGAGAGACCGGAGCGAACAGGAGACGTCCTGTGTTTAAAGTGAACTCCTGACTTGTAAAGACTTAATTTCACGGAATGCCCATCGTCGGGTCAAAACCAACTGAAATACCCTTTCTGCATTTTATTTTTAAGTCAGCCCTTACCGAAATCCGGGGGCCTTGACTCTCACGGTACCGAGTTTTAAGTCCTGGTTTGGAGTATTGGTGGTCCTGCCACTCAACAGGACCTATGACCGACAGCTTGTAACTAACATAGTTAAATCGTAGTACCCTTCAGTGGCGTTAAAATCTAAAAACGATTACAATAAGACCAGTGTTTGTTCCATTCTCGCTTTTTATTAGACAATTTCATGGAAGAAGCCTTGATAAATGGGCGAGAGCCCGTGAACCGGATAACTTGAGGACAAAAACCAGTAGTCACGACCATTTGATGATAGATTTGCCTGGCGGGTGATCAGTAAATGTGACGATAAAAGAACTTTGTACTGGGTCATCAGCATTTGAACGTGTAGTAATTAGGCTGAAGCATTTCGAAAAGAGCCAGGAGGCGGCAGAGCAACTCTAAGTATGGAACCGAGTCGAAGTATTGTGAAAACATAAAACGCAGTGAATAAAGCAAAACGATGCAAATGCCTCGAGTACATATCCTCCGCGGAATCACTAATTTCAAACATTCAAGGCGACGGACATATCTTTCGTAATTATGACGTCTGGGAGATGTCAAATGCTAACTGTAATAAAGCAGAATTTATGCCTTAAATATACGAGGATGTGTTTGAGGTCTATGACATCTGGACATCTGTGAAGGTTACTACTGTACTTCGAGCTGACAACATTAAACGACAGCTTCTAATCTGTTCAATGCAATACAACCAAGTTTTCTAGACACATTCTAGTTTCACAAGTCCTTTACTACAATACATCTGTTCGTTTTGATTAAATATATTGTACAAGATTCCCACTGCCAGCATCAATAGCCACCATGGCTTTTTTCTTTCTTTCACTGCCAATCAAATTGATGTGGTTAGACATCGAAAAGACAATACCCCTGATGGAGTAAATATGGTCCAATCATACCCACCGTCAATTAGTCTCCTTAAACCGACAGTAACGTGTAATTTTTTCCAATTTAATTTTTAATGGAAACATAATTGCCGACTGAAATCTATAAAGCCGTCTGTAAACTGTTGATTATAATTGCTGGCCCCTACTGTGTTTTCGACTGATTGGCGGTTTTAGAAATGCGTTTCCATATGTCAGGAGATTTGTATACGTTTGGGATTTTCTTTGAGTAATTAAAAGGCACTTAGTGTTGATTTTGATGATGGCAAAGTACCGATTAAATGGTTAAATATTCATCTGAGGTTGCTAACCTAATTGGCTTGAACATTGAATGTCATATTGTGGATGATGGTATAGACAATCGACAACAGAATATCATTAAGCTTCATGGCAGTCAATGCAGCTTTATAGGAGGCAGGTCGACATATGACACGATTCAAAGCTTACGAATACTTACTTAGGTGGCGCTACAGTTCAACCATCAACCCTCTACAGTTAGCCCGATTTTTAAACTCACTGCCTCTAGTTGTGCACCCATGTCGGTTAAGATCTCCTTCTACTTGTGTATGCCACCTAATATGAGGTCTTGCTCTGCTGCGTTGTCCCTCCGGGTTAGATTCAAAGATGTTCACGCGACGGAGAATCGGTGTCCATTTGCTCAACATGTCCTCAGGCGACCGATGTGCAGTTTTCTGACTATGTTGATGTCGCTGTACAGCTCATATATTCCGTTGTTGAATATTCTCCTCCAAAGCCCGTTGAAGCAAACGGGACCGAATATTTTGCCAAGGATTTTTTTCTTGAAACGACTGAGGATATCTTCATATGACATATGACATATGTATAGATTCTCCTTAGTTTTTCGGGATAAGGCCTTACTACTCAATTGCCTTCTTAGCTCAAAGAAACAGCGATTGGCAAGAGTGATTTTTCATTTTATTTCTGCTGAGGTGTATGGCCGAATTTATAGAAGAGCGAAGGTAGAAAAAGGTCTTTACTACCTCGAAATCATAGTTGCCGATTTGGACGTTCTGTCTAATTCATCGATGTTATGTTACTGACAGCAGTAAATGCTGTCATTTTGGCAACTTCCGTTTCAATACTAGCGAACGCACCCAATTACTCGTATGTCAATATCATCGGCGTATGCGAGTAATTGGACGGACTTTTGAAAGATTGTGCCTCTAGTGTTAACTTGTGAGCTCCGCCAAATTCTTTTAAGTATGATGTGAAAGTGGGCACATGACCGCGCGTCACCTTGTCTAAAACCCTTTTTGACATAACGCCACGAGCGTTATCCATCTTCATTCTGTACAGACGGACGAGTTTGGCAGGGATGCCATAACCAAACACGGCTTTATATAGTAGCTCGTCTCTATAATGAAGAGATAATGGGCATCGATTCGGACTTCTTGAGTTTTTTCAGGCATCTGCCAGTGTGTAAAGATTTGGTCGATTGTGGAATTTCCTGGTCTGAAACCACACTGATAGGAATCAATCAGATTGTTGATGAAGGGTTTCAGACGTTCACAAAATATGGCATAAAAGATTTTGTATGCGTTGTTGAGGAAACGTATAGTTGGCGCAGTTGAGGGGCTCCTTTTTTGTGGAGAGGGAAAATGATTCTGGAATTCAATTTTGCAGGCATAGTCTCTTCTGAGTCACTTCCAGCAGCTTTGTACATTATAGCTCGGCCGGTAAATTGTCAGGTTCAGCAGTTTTGTTTGATTTATGTTTAGATATTGCTTCCTTATTTCGTTTTGGTGAGCTCGACTGAAATTTTGGTTATCATCTTCTAAATTGCATGGTCTATTCCGCTTGATAGCTTGGTATTCGACTTTGTTGCCATTATACAATCTGTAGAAAAAGTTCTTTCATATTCTTTGCACTGAGTGTGACTTTACTACAACATTTCCGTCTTCACATTTACAGGCTTTAGTACGGGTCTTTTAGCCTTGATACGTTCTTTTTAACTTTTGACAAAACTTCCGTACGTTATTCTTGGAGTACAACCTCTCAATATCCCCGATCGCGCGCTTCTCGTACTCTTTTTTCTTCTTCTGGAAACGCTGACGTTCTTCCTGTAGTGCTCGCGAGCGACTCTTGTCCTTCGTTCCAGCGCCGATCTGTACGATGCTTGTTTAGCTGCATGAACTTGCCGGAATTCTTCATCAAATCAGGAATTTCTTGGTGGTGGTCGGCTGAAGCTCAGCACATCAGTTGCGGCGTTTCTGATGGAACTGCTGGCGGCATAGGATTTGTTGATATCTTCTTGTTATATCTTCTCACAGCAGTTCGTCTTTTTTGTGGCGCTTGAGAAATCCGCAAGGAAGTGATGCGAGTCAATGTTGGCTGTCAGGAACGTTCGAACGTCCACGATACGGGAGGCATGCCTTACGTCTATAGTAATGTGATAAATTTGATTTAACGTTTCATAATCCATAGACCGCCATGCTTCCTTATGTGCTTGCTATAGTGATATTTCATTCCGCTGCAAAGTCAATAAGGTCCGTTGTGTCGTGTAGGCTATGCTTACCAACTGTCCTATCACAGATGTCGTCATTTCCTATCCTGGCGTCATACTTCATATATTGTTCAAGCTTACGAATAATGATGGAAAAACAAAACATCGTCAAGCTTCAACGAATCTGCTCATCGCCTTCGTCGACTTAGAAAAAGCGTTCGACAGAGTTCCCAGAGATCTTATTTAGACGGCACTAAGATTTCAAAATGTACCCGAGACATCTGTAACAATCATACGCCATATATTCGATGGTATTTAGAGGAAAGTTAAATGCGCAGCGGGAATAACCAGAGATTGCGAAGTCAAAGTTGGGGTACACCAAGGCAGTGTACAAAGTCCGTTGCTTTTTAATGTCGTGCAAGGTTTTCCATTGAAGCAATACATCAACAAGGCCGGAACATGTAGCGTATTATTCTTATATGTATTCATACGTCCAGTCTGTATTTTCAGATCTTGACGCTATTCATATAAAATCTCCGGAACACTTCTCTTAAATCGAAGAAAACCGTATGCAAATCTTTTAAATCGTCTTTTTTTCGTAAACCTAGAATCATTTCGTATGTTACCCGGTCTTATATTATATTATATTCCTCCTTCACCTGTCCGAATCTTTTTCTCATTTTCCTTGATATATAGAAGCTTCTCTGTCACTGGCCAAGTATCCGATCGACAATCATCGTTGTATTAATCACACCATCCTTCGGCGGGTGTGTGTTCCGATCCTACTTGCTTCGATTCTTTTAACTGCTTCACCGACTTTGGCTCTAGTAGAATCTGTTAAATGTCTCCTAATATGCGCCAACGGAGGAACTGAACTCTTCATTAAGTAATATGTCAAAATGCAGAAAATGTCGTTTTTCGGCAACTGAATCTCTTACGAGATTTTCTTTCCTTATCTTGCAATCTTAAAAATAAAGGGGTGTTTTTTTTACAATGGAGGAATTTAGGCGACTCTGCAATCACAGGGTGGAGAAAGAAACTGAAATCAATGGATCAGCCTTGGAACTTTCTCATCTTACCAAGTAGAGATTTCTGGACAATATAATCAGCCGAATCTGTCCAAAATATGGAGAGACAACTCTATCAGCCTAAAGACCAGTCAGGAACCCATTGACTCTACTATATGAAGACGAAGGTGGTAGTGGATTGGGCATACGCTTCGTAAAGGTCACGAGTGCATTGCGAGTCACGCAGAGAGGTAGGCGAGTGGGTCGACCTAGAAGTACTTGGTGAAGAACGGTCGAAGAGGAATCAGCACAATTGGGGAAGATTTGGAGCGAGCTAAGCTACCTCTCCAGAAATGATAGACGATGGCGGGTGAGGGTAGTGGAGGCCATATGTCCCGTAAGGGGACATAATAGGACCGAGGACCTAACGAACACGAGTAGGTTGGTTGATCACACTAGTAAGACCTTTTGAGGCCATCACTTCCATATATTTTAAGACTAAAGAATTGTTATTATCTATCGTCTAATACAATATTTTCTTTGCCTTCTTTGATTATTTTATTAATTTCTGCAGTAAAACTCATTATACTTAGTTTCGGTCGCCTTTATATTGCATGAATATACATTTTTTCGGCTTTATGAGTTATTTCCAGATGTATTGCTTCACAGTTGACAGGATTTACTGATTGTAATAGTAAAGTTTATATTCTTTTTAACAAATAATTCCACACCTGCTCCGTTTCCTTCGCGATTCAGAAATATAAGTTCGGATCCATCAATGTTATACAACTAATGTTCTTTATAGGTATATATTATACTCGTACAATGTGGCGCAAAATTAATCACCCTATCGGAAGATGGGATATCATATTTGCAAATGGCGTCGTACGTCAATCACATTTGACATTTGTGAACTAGACAGCTGCAGTATACAAACAGACAAGCAATGGAGCGCTATACTCCGCAAGCGCGTGGAATAATTCTGTCGAAGTTTTTGACCAATAATCGGTCGGTGGTGTTAGCGTGAGTTTCGACGTCAATTTCCTAATCGTGTAGCGTCAAATGGGAACAAATTCCGGCGCTCGACTCGAACCGAGTGGAACCACAGAAGACCATGCAGGGCGTGGCCACCACCGGAGTGGTCGTTCGGCCGTGAATATTGCGGCTGTGGCCGCCAATATCGCTGAGAACGAAGAAACATCAACCAGACGACGGGCCACACAATTGGGCATCACCAGCAAATTTTAGTGAAAGACTTACACATTTTCCCATACAAAGTGCAAACAGTGCATCAGTTAATGCCTCTTGACCGTCGGTCGTGTGTGAATTACTGTAAAACCATCCTCAATCTCAACAACGAAGAGGACGATTTTGTGTAGAAAATTATCCTTAGCGACGAGGCGCGTTTCCACTTAGGCGGTTACGTCAATAAGCAAAATTTTCGTTTCTGGGACACTGAAAATCCGCGTGTGATGCACGAAGAGCCATTACATCCACTCAAAGACACTGTGTGTTGCGGGCCGTATTTTTTTGAGGACGCCATCGGCAATATGGTCAATGTTATTGGCGAACGCTACAGGGCCATGCTAAACGACTTCTTACTGCCGGAATTGGATGAGTGGGGCTTGGTGAACATGTGGTTTCAACAAGACGGTGCAATCGCACACACAGCACCAGCCACAATGGATATTGCGAAGGAAGCGTTTCCTGGTCGCATAATCTCCCGTTTTGGCGATTTGGCATGGCCAGCAAGATCGCCCGATTTAACCATCCCAGACTTCTTTCTTTGGGGCTACTTAAAGTCGCGGATTTATGCCAACAAGCCTCAGACAATCGCAGCCCTTAAGGAGAATATTCGACAGCAATGCGAACAGTTATCACCGGAAATCTTGCGGAAAGTCATGGAAAATGCGATAAAACGGGCACAAATGTGTATCAACTTGGCAACAGCCACTTGGCGGATATCATCTTTTCCACTTAACAAAAAAAATTGTAAAGGTCCAAATAGAGATTTCTATCACTCAAAATCATTCTTTTTTTATTTAACAAAGAAGGAATTCAAAAACAAAATTGGGTGATTAATTTTGCGCCACCTTGTATTTATTTCAGTAAACACTAATAATCTACATAAGACAATACGCTTTCTAAAATAGCAATCTTTAAATAGCAATCTACGTACGAATACGAGTATCCGACTTTTCTTTTGCCCCACGGGCAGTCTCCAGACGTGGGAACGCCATCATGTAGGTATGCAGACTTTCAGATTCGGGCTCCTCTTTTGGATTAAAGTTCCTCAACATTAGCCGTTACCGTGGCGGAATACTACTCGTATATACGTACTTAGGAGAGTGAAATTATGAATACACAGTGCATGTTACTATCGTAGACACATTAATCCGCTGGAAAATGGCATCCCATATAACTGATAGAGACACTCCAGGACTCAACACCTTTGAGATAATGTCAATTAGGTTAGTTGTCACTAGACTTAATTAATTACCAAATCGGTAGCTATGATTAGATACTCGCCATAAGACTCCATTTCGAGAAGCAACTATGTACCTACTTGTCAAACTTTGGTTGCGTTGTGTCACGAGCTGTCAAATATCGCTCTGTCACTCTTCAAGTTTCAAACATCAGTATGCTCAATTTAAATACTTTCTATTCCAATCAGAGCTACATATTTATGGACGCAAGATCTCTGATTTATACTCGTACCGAATATTTTCATCGAGTTTTTGTCAATCTAATCAATCAATTTAAATTAGGAACAGCGGTCTTTACTGTCTAAAATGGCAAAACTTTTGTTTAACAAACTTTGGTCTCATTTCATCTCAGCTTATGTAGGTATGGCGCAACTGCACGTGTATGTTATATTGGAAGATTGTCAAAGTGTACGGCCGGCGGCGGTAGGCAAAAGTCGTAGACGACCCACGAGTCATTAAAATTCCAGTTCCAGGAAAAGAACTTATAATATTTATGGCCGCCAGATACCTATACTCGTACCTACATACGTCAAATTGAATTTATTTCCAATTTCGAAAACCAGTGATAGTGATAATAATAACTTTGGCAAGGTCAACAAAGTACAAGTTCAGTACACGTTTGCCATTTACCGTTACGATTTCCGCGTGTCCTTGAATGCAATTTGAAGTTCACCTCAACTCGCTTATCACATTCAAATCGAATCGAGCCCATTCCTACTACCCCAACTGATAAGAACGAAACTCAGCTGCGAGGGCAGATATGTATGCATGCACTCGTATACCTATATGCACATATGTATGCATGTATGTACAGTAGAAGTCGTTCGATAGCGGATTATCATGAAAAGTTGAGCGAACGATAAAAAGGAATATGTTCATTTTAACCGTTACATACTCGCGTCTATGTATAAACTAAAGCAGGAAATGAAATGTCAGTACGACTTGGATCTGTCAAGATAGCTCCAAGCCATACATCCTTCATGCACACACTATACACACGCACGTGTACTCATAATCAGCTCTGTCATCTAGAAATGACTTTTCATCAGTGTTCAGTTTCGCACCGAAAAACCGTGTGTGTATGTATTTGGAATGCGAAAAAACAGAACGAACGGAAAAAAAAACGAAGAGTAAACGAAACAAACAAAAAAAACAAAAAACAGTGTTCAGCGCTACACTATTGTGCGTCTGTGTTTGGGTTAAGGTAGGTCATTCCAACCTCTGTTGAATGTTTCAAGGTCAATGCGAAGGCAAACGCTGCCGTCGTCGTATCGCTACACTGTCGCCACTCTCTTTTTTTCAAGTGCAGACGAGAAACAACGAGTATTGCCATCTCATTTGCTCGTGCGTTTTATGTGTGACTGATCGGTTGGTTAAGTTTATTTGTTTTGTTTACACATGGCGGTGGTGTTATTTTTTGCACTAGTGTGTTTGCCAAACATTAATTTCACCATTTTTACGAAGGCAGGGGATGGGGTAAAAAAATGTGCGCGCTACTGGCATAGTGTTGCTGTCGTGTGCGCCACTGCAAAAAATAGGATGACTCAGTGACAGTTGAGGTACTTTTAGTGCACTGTGATGTACCTAGACTTGGCAATTAAAAGTTCGCTAAATCACCTTGTCGTTGCTAGGTAGGTAGTCGTATTTACGAGGTGTCAAGTTGATCAAATTCTGTTATTTCTCATGAAGTGCTGTTCATAGCCGCATTCATGGTCATAAAGATGACCCGATGGAAATTTTGTAGGGGATTGACCTTAGTAGTTTTTTGTAAAAGGTGATTTGTCATCTGTCATCAACTCGCGGAAGCGAGTTCCATTTATTATGACTAAGTGTGCTGAGGCTTGCTGTCTTTTCGGAGGAATGGCGCGGTAATTGAATGACAGTGTGTACCTAATCGTTCTAATTGAGTCTAGAGGGGAGCAAGTGGTCGTTATCAGCTGATGACTCATGAGATCGTTTGTATGCTTCATCAAAGGCGTATTTGTTTTCGACAAAATATAAGACTTTAAGCACGTCAAGAATAATTTACAACTGCGCTCAATTTAGGAACAAAAACACCTCGCCCTGAGCTCTACGGGCAAAACAGTAGTAAAAACATCAAAAACGTCTTAAGAGGATTAACTGTAAGCTTTTGTGATCTGACGAGATCTACAGCGAAAAACAAACAAAATAAAGAAGTCAAAAGGGTGTAGTATAAACTTCAAAGTAATACCAAAGAAACCAGGCTGTTGATCGATTACAATAATGTCTAGGTAAGCAACGAACACGAAGTTGGTACTAAGGCTTGTTAAGAGTAATTAAAAAATTAATCACATAACCAGAGGTGGCACAACATTTGAACGCGAACCAACAACATCAATGTTTATAAAAGAGGACAAATTCGCAGATGATTACGCGTCGTTGCCATCAATGACCTGTGCAGAGACTCGTAGAAGTATTGTAGCATCTTCGGAAAAGTTATGGGTTTCCCTAATAACGTCAAAGAGCTTCTGTAGCTGTCTTCCAGCTCTGTTTAATACAGACCCTGCTGAAGGCAGGTGCCGAAATGCAAAAAAAACACTCTGAGTATACATTGGCAGTGGCTTTTCGCCCCGACAGGAAACTCCTTATTCCTCCGAAACGAAAGTCAACGAATCATAGACGGACGGATTTTCACCTCTCGCAATCCGATTTTGAGAACGATCCGACTCTAGAACGTGGAAAGTCTCAGCGACTTACGAGAAAAACGGTCTGGGGCTGATTGAAACATTAGTGATGTACGAGGTCTGTACGTCCGATCTTAATTTTTGTGGGCAAAACAACCAAAGTTTGGAGAACGTGGCTTAGTGACCACTAAAAGTGGCGTTGAAGAGTGAACACATGTTAAATATTGTTTAAAGCTTAGGGATGTTTAAGTTCACGGGATGCACATCCATGGAAGCCAAGATACGCCTGGCCGACGCTTACGTTCATTAGTAACACTAAAGCGGAACCTGTGTCCTCTTGCCGATGTTAGGGTCATAGCGACCAGTACTTATTTCAACTTATTGCATCAGGTCAACCCAAGACCATTTCGGCGATTTTCTAAACCACAGCCACCGTGACGCCACTAGGGAGCCTACCTCTAAAAAGTCAGACCCGTAGTGAAGTCTGGGGTGCCTGCCACTCAACACGACCTATAACCGGTAGTTTGTAACTGGTCACATATTAGCAGCCATCGGTGGCGTCAGTCGGAAAACGTTTACGATGAGACCAGTAATAGCAATACCCCCTATCAATTAGACTACGCCACTGATGGGCGCAGCCTTGATAATTGAACGGGTGCCTTCTCAAATGGAAACAATCCGCAAAACTAAAAAACTGCTTAAGGACGAAGCAATTGGCAGCACACAGATAAAGGAGTGGTTGCTCATCAGTAGGCCCTCAGCGATGATAAGTCTTGTGATTATGGGTACGACCCAGAAACCAGGTTCCAGTCATCACGATGGAAGCATGTAATATCCCCGAGGCTCAAAAAAACAAGGCTAATTCGCAGCAATATTAAAGCCATGCTGACCGTATTTTCTGACTCTAGTGGCGTGCTTCATCATGAGTACGCCCTACATTGTACCACTATCACCAAGGAGTGCTACCGAGAGGTTTTGCGTCACATTCGTGATGCAGTGAGATGCAAACGGTCGGACCTGTGGGCAAATCCGATTCGCTCATTCTTTACACATGATTCGGAATTTCTTACCCAAACACAACACACCTGATATTCGCCAACCTGCTTAGTCTCCTGACAGCGCTCTCTGTGACTTCTGGCTAAAATTCCCTTTCAAAGGGATCAGATTTTAGTCCAGGAAAGCACCTGCGTGCTATACCAGAAGAGGCTGTCCAATGTTGATTCCAGCAGTTGCGGAACCATTGGGAGAAGTATATAGCAGCTCCAGGGCAGTCACTTGAAGGGGATTAATGTTAAAAGTCGGATGGGGTAGCCGACATCAGAATAGGACCAGCCATTAAAAGAAACGGTGCCATCAAACTAAAAATTCGCAGGTACATAACCGACCGTCTTCGGGAATCGAATATTGTGTACTTGAAGATTAATTTTCATCAGCCTTAGACGTATAAGAAGATAGAAATCACACCGTAGTACGAAGCGCGATAGGTGAAACTACATCAATGACGTAGCTTCATAAACCAAAAATGCAAAAAACCGGTGCCACACACGACTTTACTTTATGTCCGTAGACTGAATATATGATGGTGGATCAGTAAGTTCGTGGCGTGAAGCAGTTCGTCTTTCCACCGTTGACTTTTGACCAGTTGCCAGCTGCGGGTCATAGGTCCTATTGGCGGCAGGACCACGGCAGTTAAGCCCGCTTGTGGGAGCATCATGGTGACTGTGTTTAGACCCAGGAACAGTGTTGCTTTTCAAATTACAATGCGGGATATTCAAAAAGCTATGGACTTATTTTCTATCACCGATCTTAACATTTTCGGGCGTGATAATTGACAGATTTTATTGTAAAGGATTTATCGTGTTGGCTAATCGCAGTATCGAACTTGGTGCAGATCTTCGTAAACAGTAAATGTGATCCAGAATAGTTGATGACACTTCCAGCAAGTTAAAGAAAACTTGAGCGTGGTGACATCCGAATAATATTGCGCACAGGTGTTGTTGACGCCTTTTACCCTATGATAAGTCATCGGCGTTTAAGAAAAGGCCTATGCGTAATCTCGAAGAACATGACACTGCCAAAATGCTCCATATTTACGCTTAAGCAGTTGCCGGTCGTATACAGAGGTGACATAACGTGAAGCGCAACAATACTCCGTCCTGGACAGTGGCCCACGGCCTATTCTCTCCATTCACTGTAAGAAGAAAAAATGACTTAGCACAAAAGGTTAACATCTTGCGGATCATCACTTAGCAGAACATTGCATCATGATCACCAAAGCACGTCCTATTAATCGATTTTGAGAAGACCCTCGATGTTAACTGAAATATCTTGTCCAACTAATGACTGTTTGAAAATTTTGAGATCCAAATTAAGAATCTTTAAGGTACTATTCTATGAATTTGTTATTCTTTTGAAAATTCCTACTCGCTCGGCAACATTTTTGTCTGAACTTCGAAAACTATTCTTAGCCCCTAGCCATCACATGTTCCTCTCACGCACATTCCTTGTCATCGGGCATTCATATTCTCTGGTGCTACATATTTACATAAATACATTTCAAAAGAAAGTCCTCACAGTTTTCTCCGTCTGCTACGAAAAAGTAATTAATCATATCAATCAAAAGTTAAAAATACTACTCAACTGGCACCACCCGTTGCCCTTCTCCATTCTATAACTTGTCACTTATGACGCGTCAATTTCGCAAGAACTACCAACAATTTTGAACAAATACTCGTACATTCGTATACCACAAAGTCGCCGCACATTTTAGCAGCTGCTGCCTAAAATTAGCAACATACCATGCGCTTCCATCTCAATAAAATCTAACGGTTACTTTCTATAACCGACATATTGCTCTCCCTTTCGCACTTTTGACAATCAATAATGGCGATGTTGTCATTTGATGGCGCGCACATTGCACTTGTGTGTTCCATTGACCCCAAAAGTGAGAGAAACAAAAAAAAAAACACAAAATCATCGCGCATTTTCAAGGCCAGGTCCCTGGCCGCCTGCAAGGTGAGATCGGACGTAATCTTCTATGTACAACGGTAGAAAGGGGAATGGGAATGGGAAATATCGAAAATTCTATTTTTTTTCTCGAGGTTTTTTCGATTTAATTTTTATTTGACGTTTACCCGCTGCCTCGCTGCATTTAGTGCTATCTAGCTATCTAGCGCTTAGTAAAGCGTTTGGTTTTTCTCTCACTCTGTCGGTGTTTGCTCGGTTGGGGTTTTCTGTGCTTACTGAATGGAAATGGAAAGGGGAGGGCTAATAAATGGCGTAGAAGTAACGAATTTTTGGGTAATTGATTTGTGTTTTGTTTTTGCCAAAAATGATGCGACTTATGATCGAATTGCGATTTAAAGAGGTGTGAACACAATGTTCGCGTGTAAACACAGACAAATGGGTTTGAAGGCGAGCAAATATTGACGGTGACGTACGGGTTAGGTTGCAAGATGGAAGAGTAATGGATTTTTTTTTGGGATATGAATGGATAGATATATATATGTACTTTCAAAAGAATAATAGAGCGCTGGAGAGGTTATCTTAAAACCTCTCATGCAGGCTTTGATCTGCAAAACGTATCTTGACGTAACTGAAACCACTGGCAATTGACAATTCAGATGAATACAGAAATTTGCTATTATAGTCGAAGTTTATTGCTTTGTTTCGTATCCATGCCAGGTCTGAATTGGGGATATTCCCATTCTCTTCGGATAGACGAGCAAGACTGCAGCAAGCGAAACTACAGCTTACTTTTACTTCTATTCGTATCGATGACCATATACTCGTATGTACGTTATTCTCATCGGCTAGTAGTAGTTATTTTGTCCGCTTTTGTGATATTGCACCTCCGATGCCGTAAGGTTTTGTCTAAAGAAAAATTTAATTGATTGAAGAATTAGATCCTCGGGGAAATTTCCGAGTTCTGGGAATTTAGTTTGGCCTGAGTGGACATTTCCCCTGAATGGTCTTGGGTTCAAATAAGCCCTTCTTTCCCCGAAATTGATCACTGAAATAAGTCGAAGTGACAAAGAATGTTCATTTCCTATGCACTTGAGACTAAGAAAGGGGAGCCAAGTCATCTAGGATCTAGGGCTCTCAAGTTAAAACTTTTGAAAAATGTGTTTAGGCTTTGTGACGAAGGGAAAAGGATACTTTTCTCAAATTTAGTTGACTTATAAAAGGTGGATCTGGTGGACTTTCGTGCAGATTTTTGGGGGATATGAGATAGCGTTCCACTATTTACATTTATTATGTTTTTTTTTCATTGTACAATTTGTTACTGTTTTTGTTTTGTTATTGTTAGTTTTTTTTTTTGGTTTCTGTCTTGATTTTCGTTTGCTCCTGCGCTTTTGTGTCTGTTGTGCGTTGTTTGTTGCAGAGAGTTGCAGACAGTCCGCCTGATTTTAGGCAACTGGTTTGGGTTGTAGGTGTTTCATTTACCCAGAGGGTTCTAAACCATCCGTCTGGCTCCAGGCGTATAGTCTGAATATCATGACTGTCCGCCATATTTTCAGAGTGTTCCAGGCTATCCGCCTGGCTCTGTCTTTTCCGGGTGGATCTACTGGTTGTCACCTCCGAGGAGCGTAAAGGCTGAAATCTGGGATTAGAAGAATCCACAGGTGCCTTCCGTAAAGACGCTCCTTCAAAGCGACAACGGAAACAACAGACAAGGCGGGTCAAAAAAGTGAAGGGGTTGGGAACTGGAGGGATGGAGCGGAATGACTTGGCTCTACTCGAGACTGGAGACTACCCATCAGGGGAGACAGAACAACACGTCAAGGGCTGACTATTTCACTCTGAACCCTTGCAAAAAAATGCTCTGCATGTTCATATTGTAACAGCAGCTTTTCAAACAATTCCCCTATTGGTTGGACATCCTTTTACGGAGCAGCGCCACGTATCCTAATAGCTGAAAAAAATACCATACCGCAAAACTACAGCGGGCATGTAATGGTCGAGACTGGTGCACCAAATGAAAGTTATTTCATAGAAGGTGGTATTCGAGAGTCCGGTCAGCTGATTCCAAGGTGTAATCGGATCAAAAAGGTCTAACGTCTGTTCCAGTCCTAAATTTATCAGAAGAAGATTTTAATATCAAAAAAGGCCAAGTTTTAACTAGAGCGGTCAATTTTACTGAGGAAAAGAAATCGGAGAATACATCGTCCAAAAACACAATGGAAGTAAAGGCTGCGGGAGTAGCAGATTTGGAGGGAAGTGACAAAGACAAACTCCTCAGTATAGTAGATTTAATTTATGGAAATATTTTACAGGTCGGTTGTACAAAGGAAGTAGAAATGCAAATCGAACTCACGACTGAGAAGGCAGTCTGTTACCAGCCGTATAGAATGACCTACATATTTTGAAAGGAAGCAATTGCAAAAGATGATACAGGACTTGAAGGATGGCGATATCGTCGAGGATAGCTTCTCTCATTATACTAGCCCTGTTCTGTTAGTGAGAAAAAAACTGATGAGTTACGGCTATGCGTTGATTACCGTGCGCTGAAAAAAATGTCGGTCAAAGAAAAATTCCCGCTTCCGGATATAGACGACTAGCTAGATGCGTTGTATGGCAATTATTATTTCACAAGCTTAGATTTATTTAGCGGTTATTACCAGATGCCAGTTGGAGTAGAATCACATCCGAAAATTGCGTTTGTCACACCTGAGGAGCATTTTCAATTTAAGCGGATGCCTTTCGGCCTGTGTAATGCCCCTGCATTGTTTTGACGGTAAATCAGTTGAATTTTAGGGAAATTACCTTATGGACTAGCTATGGCATATTCGGACGACGACGACTAGCGAAACAGTTGAAGAGGGCCTTGAAAAGTTCAATATAGTCTTTTATCTTATACGAGATTCGCGCTTGAAAATTCGCTTCTTGTGTAAAAAATAGATTAGCTAGGATTTGAAGTTTCGGCAAATACGATTGGGCTACGCAAAAGAAAAGTAATCGCAGTTCAAAAGTTTAAGACATCGAAAAATGTCAGTCAGTTGAGGAGCTTTATCGGTCTAGCTAGCTATTTCAGGCGGTTTGTCAAGAATTTTTCTATTGTTATAAAATCCTTAACAGATCTTTTAAAAAAGGAGTTACCTTTTATTGGGACATGGAACAGGAGCTATCATTTAATAAAATAAAGGAATTGCTAAGTGAATTTCCAGTGCTTAGGAAAACCGAATTCTGCACTGATGCGAGTTTCTGTGGGCTTCGGAGCTGTCTTAGCTCAACAGCAATCAAACCAAAACTTCCACCCGATCGCTTATTACAGTCGAAAAACTTCGAAAGAAGAAGCTAAGTATTCTGCTATAGAATTAGAAGCTTTGGCTATCGTAACCGCTTTAGATCGATTCCGAGTTTACCTTTTGGGTAATACGTTCACTATAAAAACCGATTATAATAGTTTACGGCTTCTAGATAACAAACGTGACGTAAGTCCATGGATTTCTAGGTGGATAATGAAGCTCAGCGAGTTCGATTACGAAATCGAGTACTATAACGGTAGTCGGAACGTTGTCGCGGATTGCTTGAGCCGAAACCCAGAAGAAGGATCGAGGGAGAAAGATGTCGCAGGTCTGCCATTACTAGGGGTAAATATTACCACCGATTGGTAGCGACAGAGTGCAGCTATATTAGCTGTTCGGGACAAAATAGAAGAGGGTGACCAACTAAATCACGATAGGTTCACATTGGTTAATGGCCGTGTATACCACTTCCCACTTATATTGCTTGGCCTTCGAGTGGCCTTCGAGTGGTAAGACGCTTAAAATACCTGGACAATTTTTTGTATCTCGACAGGAAAACATCTCCCATAACGACTTCGTCCGACAGTTGTCCATGTCTTTGAAGAAGTTTCAGCTCGGAGATAAGGTTCATCACAGCTCAGTGAAAACATTCTTCGTTCAACCTGCGTTAGCTACGTGTGCCTACGTTTTCTTACGGGTAGATGTAATCCACTGCAACTGCCGTACAATGGACCATATAGAGTCGAGCTGCGTCATCAGAAATATTACACGGTCAACATTAATGGCAGCGTACAAAAGGTTTCCGTCGATCGTCGCTTCATCGCAGCTGAAGTTACTACAAGTGCGCCTAGCAGTACGCAATCAGATCTCGAGACAAGGCTGTACAAGACTCACTCTGGCAGATTAGTTAAGCTACGAACGCTAGGACCTTCCGACTAGAGGGGGTGTTGTGTAGCAGTACGCAAAATCAAACACGACGGCAATACCGGCATTCATGTTTTTCCCACATCATTCGAGCAATCACGCCACGTTTACCGTACAAGTTTGACTCAGAAATGAATACATGTACATCTGCAGATTGCTTTGGATCCATTAGCATTGGTAACGGCATTGGCAAGTTAAGCTTCCACATGTTTATCGTCGTGGCAGTCTTTGTCTGGTCATCATCGCGATCGCCCGCAGAACACAACATTTATTCTAGAAAACTTAAATATATCGAGTAACATATACATATATACGAGTATACGTATGTACCTTCAGCACATTCAAAAACAGATGGAAATTATATCTGTCAATAGAAATGCAAAACGATTTAATCGCAGAAGCCTGTGTAAAAGCCTGTCTCATTTAGATGCGGAGAAGACTGCATATATTGAAAAAAAACGTATTACTTCCCTAAGATGCGTGACAAAGTCGCTTCATATATAACCCGCTGTACCGAAGTACCGATTCCGAAATAACATCGATCACAACCTGTATAAGATCTGCTTACCCAATCGTTGGTAGCAACAAAATAAATTGATACCAATCGAACCGTGGTTTGACGGGGAGTGCCGGCGTGCTACACAGAGGTTGTTTGCGTGGTTGAAGTCCCTCCGTGTATACGATAATGAGTTCTGCAAAATTGTATACACATATGTAGATGCAAACGAAACAATTACTTTGTGGAGGAGTCTAGGCGACTGTCGCAATGCAAGGATGCTACCGATTTTTGGAGACTGGTAAAGCACTTGAACGGAAATATAAGTTTACGATACATCGAGACCTCATACCTGCTGTTATTTATCAACAATTTAAGGAACTGTTAAACCCTCTCACCAGTAATGTAATCATTGCCTATTCAGAACCGTGGAGAGAAAATCTGGTTTTAATTAACACCTTGAAAAGCTTAAAAGATGGCAAGGCAGCAGACTCAGACGGGATACCCGTTGAGTTCTATAAGTACGGAACCATTGAACTTATAAATATGAGTAAGCTCACTCTAGCGTTCAACCAAATATTAGCACATGGAACCATCCCGCAAGACTTTAGGGAGTCCTTAACTTTTCCTATCCACAAAAAAGGAAATACTCAAAATCCGGAAAATTATCGTGGGATAAGCCCTCATACAAAATATTTACCTCAGTTCTGCAACAGCGACTCAGTAAGTGGATTGACCAAAAAGGCTTATTAAAAGAATTCCAAGTCGGTTTCAGGCCTACTTACTCCACGGTGGATCATATTTTTGTACTAAAGAGCATTGGAGAAACCTTCCTTCAAAACGGGAAAAAACTTTACAGCTTCCTTATCAATTTTAATTTTGATGCGGTGGATAGACGTGCGCTTATTTACAAGCTCTATGGATTTGGGATGTCTCCAAAGAGAAGAGTTTTACAAAATCAGTACAAGGAAACTATAGCCGCAGTTTGGAATGGAGAAGAAATATCAGAGTCTGGCGTTCCACAAGGGTGTGCACTGAGCCCTCTGCTATTCGCACTTTTCATAGAGGTGCAGAGTTTGTGGGGACCACTATAAAGACCCTCCTTTACCAATCCAATCGCTCTAATTGATGATCAACCAACTGTATAGGTACTGCACAATTTGGAATCTTAAAGTTCACCTTAACAAATCAAAGATAGTGATTTTCAGAAACGGTGGTTGAAGAAATAGCATAAGCGAAAGATGGTTCTATAACTCAATACCTATTGAAATTGTGAATGAATTTAGATACCTAGGAGAGTGCCTTACAGAAAATGTAAGTATGGAAAAGCATCTGAGCGAGAAACTTGTCGAGGCCGAGAGTGCTATTGGAGCTACTTGGAAAAAGTATTTTGCCAACAGAAGTATGGCGCATAGCTGTAAGTTCCGTGTTTTTGATGCAGCCGCGAAATCAATATGAAAACAATATGAAAGTGTGGAAAAAGCTGCTGAGGTTTTTTCTTAAAAGGATATTCCATCTGCATTCGAACACACCAAACTACGCCGTAATGTTAGAAACAGGACTATCTCCACTCTTCATCCAAACCGTCAAAACCCAGGTAGACTACCGAAGAAGGTAGCCCTTTATGTAATCAACCGAACACATAGCTGGTATGCGGAATGGAACGAGCTCGCTCAATGGCGTGGTATGCAGCTGGACTTGCATATTGAAAATCTTAATGAATGGAGAGCTAAATTGTATAAGTTAATTGCTATGGTTGATGAGAAGCATGGAGACAAGTTTATGGAGTAGCCACCAGCTCTGTCCATAGAGTGGTTTACAGACGACTTTGTCATAACCTGGGCCCAAGAAATTAATTCAGAGATGAGAACAGTGTGGAGCATATCTTGATGATGGTGAGACTTCGTGCCGAGCTTCTACAATTGAATTATATGTCACATACAGAGGATCTTCCCGGCCTATGCAGTCTGTGTAACCGGAGAGAAAGAGAAGATGTCTTTCATTTTCTAGGAAAATGCCCGGTCCTAGTAGAAACAAGGCGATCCTTCTTCGGCTGCAATTATTTAACTGACACGAAAATGGTATCGCATTAAACGAAATGGAGGTGCAAAATCTTTTTATGTACTGCAAAGTAGCGTAAGATTACCGAAACAGAATTCTCAGCGAAAACTTCTGAATTCAAAATAAATAAGAAAGATTGCTGTCATATACTGATGTGTCTATAATGATTATATTTATGTAATTTATTTTAATAGTCAATCAGACGACTTTGCCATGCTATACTTGATTTTTGCTATTGTACATACATGATTTGAATAAGAAAAAAAAAAAAAAATAATACCCGCTGTATAAACTGTCTTTATTATAAGGGTTCTACAGTGATTTTTGCATCCTCTAGATAAGAGTAACGCATCCATTTCAAACAGCTCATTTTGACCACTTTGAAAAAACTAAAGCTAAGAAGAAATATGTTTTCGTCTTGATAGATAGTTTTAGGAAATACTGTTTTTTACGATCTACACTTGGCGTAGATTCCAATGAAACCCTACTGTATTTAAATGATTTTATCTCTCACTATGGAATACCTGTACGACTAATAACAGACAGGGCACGGCTTTTACTGCTAACATTTTTGAAAATTTTTGCAGAGAACATAACATACAACATATAAAGTTTGCGACAGCTACCCCTCGTGCCAATGGTCACCAGACGTTTAGTATTTAGATTCGAATGTGTAGGCTTAGGTGACAATCCACTTACTATTGAGATTCTTTCTCTAAACGAAGTAAAAAGAAGTCCGACTGAGTATCGCTATGTTGAGGAGAAATTATTGTTGAAGAAAACCAAGCAAACGTTAAGTTTAAGTATGATAAGAAGAGACGCAAATCACTTCAACTACGACCGGGCCAGCATGTCCTAATAAGGGTAGAGGTATCCTCTGGCAAGTTACGGCCTAGATTCAAGGGGCCCTATGAAGTAAAGAAAGCCCTACCAAAGGATCGCCTTGTGGTGGGAGACATAGAAGGTGAGACCCAGACCAGTCATGAGTTCGAGGGCATCTTCCCAATCGACGGTTTAAAATTAGTGAGTCACGCTGATGATTAAATATCAATATCATAGGTTAGGTTAGGTTAGCTGTTGGAAATACCAACCCACTTAGGATTATTGGCCCATTGTGATGCCACGTGGATCTATGATCTTCTTACTAATGGAACCGGTTTGAGCTTATAATAAAGCGTAGGAGACTGTTAACGTCTATATTTTCTCGATCGTTGAGGTCACCGTAAACGACCTGGGAGAGAGCTGGACATGTACAGAGTAGGTGGAGGATTGTCTCCTCCTCTTCCTCGTCTATGCAGCTCCTACAGAAATCATTTGTAAAAGCGCCAAGCCTTCTTGCATGCTTTCCTATGATGCAGTGTCCAGTAATGACACCTATTATGGCGCTGAGATGTTTCCTATTGTATTTAAAAGGATCACTTAGAGCGACATTTAGAGCGATTCAGATCCAGCTTTGTCCAGATCTGTTTGGTCGCCAGACATGTTTGACCAGCAGTCCACCTAAGGTCTGTTCTTTAATTGGCATCCAGCTTTAGTGTTAGTTTTGCACGTAGCGATTGGTATACCTATACTACCTTTGTCCGGTAGGATAGGTAGAGTGGTTCCGATTTTGGCGAGTTCATCGGCTCTGCAGTTCCTTGGAATGTCTCTGTGGCCCGGCACCCAACAGAGGTGAATGTTGAACTGCTCTGCCATCTCCATGAGAGATGATCGGCATTCAAGGGCAGTTTTAGAACACAATGAGACCGAGTCCAGGGACTTGATGGCGGCCTGACTATCCGAAAATATGCGGATATCCTTTGCAGATATCACGTTTTTCTTCAGACAGGACAGAGCTTCTTTAATCGCCAAAATTTCCGCCTGGAACACGCTACAGTGATTTGGAAGACGGAAAGAGAGGCTTAGATTTAGCTCATCTGAGAAAACACCGCCACCAACTCCGCTATAGGTTTTAGATCCATCTGTGTAAAGATGGATTGAGTTGTCCTCCATGAAAACATCTTCCTCCCAAAATGATCTAGAGGGGAAGCTTACATGGAAGTTTTTGTCAAACCAAAGTTCAGGTATGGTGTAATCGATGTTCTCTGTGAGGATTCCTAATGTATTAAGAATGTTGTATTAATGAATTATTTGTCCACTATTTAGTCTCTTTAAGGCGAATAGCTGCAGTCGAAGCTACTTGCTTGCTAAAAATGTCGAGGGGTGTCAAGTGAAACAGAATATCTAATGCAGCAGAGCGGGTAGACCGCAAGGCTCCGCTTGTGCATAGACATGCTCTTCTTTGGACTCTGCTTAGTTTAATGCGGTTGACTGCATTTTCCAAGGCCGTGCACCAGACAACCACCCCGTAAGTAAGTATCGGTCTTATGACCGAGATGTATAGCCAGTGAATTATGCGAGGTTGAAGGCCCCATTTGTTCCCAATGGCTTTTTTGCAAGAGAATAAGACTCTTGTAGCTTTATTGACTCTTTCTAGAATGTTAGGATTCCAGTTTAGTTTCCTGTCAAAAATGAGACCCACGTATTTTGCTGTATCGGAGAAAACTAAACTGGTACCATTTATTGAAAGAGGGTCTATCACTGGAATTTTATATTTCCTGGAAAAGAGGACAAGATCAGTTTTATGGGGGTATATTCCCAATCCACAGCTATCTGCCCAGTGAAGGAGTTCTTTAATGGTATTGAGATGCTTTCTTGAGACGGCTATGGCAACATCATCCGCATAGGCAATCACCCTGCTACCACCCGCTTCCAGGTATATCAGTAGTTCGTCAACTACTAAGTTCCAGAGAAGGGGAGAGAGGACACCGCCGTGCGGCGTACCTCTGCTGACATATCTTTTAGCAGAAGTCTTAAACAGTTTGGAGTTGGTTATCCTGCTTTTTAGCATTAGACCGATCAACTCCCCAAGTGAGTCGTCTACCTGCAGAGTTTACAGCACAGTCCTCTATGTCTAGGAAAGCAACCATTGTGTACTCTTTATATTGTAGGGATCATTCGATGTGGTTAGCCAGAGAGTGCAAAGCCGTTTCCACCGACTTTCCTTTACAGCAAGCATGTTGACAGAAGTCTTGGATCAACTTTAGCTCGAATATGGATATCAATCAGTCGTTCTAGAGTTTTTAGAAGGAAAGATGATAGACTTATAGGTCTGAGGTCCTTTGGGACAACATGAGAACATTTTCCGACTTTGGGAATGAATACTACATTGACTTCTCTCCATAACAGTGGAATGTGGATACATTCTACACAGCTCCTCATAATATTTTCTAACACCTGCAGAATAATATCTGAGGACCTCTGTAGCTCGGCAGGTATTATACCGTCCGGACCAGTAGACTTGTATGGTTTGAATCTATGCAGCGCCTAGTGTAGTTTGTCTCTCGTAATCAGACCATGAATTTTGGTCGCGGTTGCAGTAGGCCTGCTTGGGTTGGGAGCTACCTGGAAAGTGGGTGTCCAGAAGCAGGTTGAGTGATTCATTACTTGAGGTTGTCCAAGAGCCATAGGTTTTTTTCAAACAGCTAGGCATCATAAGATTTGTAGAGAGGATTTTTCTTAGCCGCGATGCCTTAGACGTTTCTGTGATTGTGTCACAGAATGACCTCCAGGATTATCGCTTTGCCTTCCTCAGTTCTTTTTTGTATAATTTGAGGGATTTTTTGTATGAGTCCCAGTCAGTCACTTTTCTTGTACTTTTTGCTACGTTGAAAACTTTAACAGTATCATATACAATTCTTGTTTTCTTCTCTTAAATTAATTTGCAGTACGAGTATATGGAAAATACTATTTCGTTCTGTAGTAATTTAACCCTAGTATGCACGATGTATTTTTTTCACACTAATGCACAAACAGGGTCAAAATGACCCCTATTGGTTTAAAATTTGATTTATTTATATTTTCGTTTAAAATAAGCCTGTTTAATACAAAACATCAATAATATAGTATTTAATGTAATTATATTTAAGAAAAAAATAAAATGTACATAAATATACAGTGTGTCCATAATTCGTCAACGATACTTTTGGAAATGATTCCTGGGCATATTCTAAAAAAAAAATGTTTCAACGGTAAGGATCTATCCACAATGTCGACATCATTTTTCGCGGATTTAAGAAAAGGCTTACTTTGGTGTACCCTGACCCACGTTACCGGAAATTGCTCTGTTGATACTAATGGTAGAAACTTCCTGTAGGACTTTGTTTTTAGAAGAAATACTTGGCTTTTTAACGGCATTTAAATAAAGTTGATATCTTGTTTGATTCTTTAGATATCCAATTTCAAAGCCTGTTTCATTTTCATTCAATTTTAGATTTGGAGGTCACTTTTCTCCAGAAAATGCCCAATTAACATACCGTTTTACTATTTTTTTCCTATTAACGTAACAATAATAACAAAAAAATCATCAATAAGTTTGCAGAAAAGCCCACAGATTTTATTATACTTGGAAAAACCTGCAACAGGTAAAAATCATAAAAAAGGGATTTTTTGCTTTAAGCTACAAAGGCCATGAATAAAAAATGACTTTGTGTAGTTTTAGATAATTTTTATTTTATGTGTGTACTAAAACAGTTATAATAGGTGCCCAAAGTAACCTCATTGGTTTTGTATGCATGCTAGAGCCCAGTTTTGGATTTCAGTGCGAGTGTTTATTGATGCTAACTGCTGTCTCACTTTTGATGACACTTCGAGAATACGCTCTTCCAATTCAATTAAAGTTGCTCTATCTGTTGGATAAACAAGTTCTTTCATTCTTCCCCATACAAAAAATCCAATACTGCAAGGTCAGGAGATCTTGCAGGTCAGTGAATTGGTCCATTTCTTCCTATCCAATGGTTACCGTACTCTTTATCTAGCCAATTCTTAACATCACGACCATAGTGGGCTGGAGAACCGTCCTGTTGAGAATATGATGAAGCTAATTGAATCAGTGGAATGTCCCCCAATAGTTCTGTTAAATCATTTCGCAAAAACTCCAGATAGCTTGCAGAATTCAGCCTAGGTGGTAGTTTGAAGGGGACGATTAACTTGTTTCCAAGTACAGCTGCCCACATATTGGTGCTGAATTTGTGTTGAAATGATTTATGTCTCCTTGTATGTGGATTGTCCGCAGCGTAGGAATATTAATAAAATTTGTGATCCTATCTCTTGTAAATTGAAATTCGTCCGTCTGAAGAATTCTGCTAATAAACTCGTTGTTATCCAAGCTCAGCTCCAGCAACCAGTTATAATAGAAAACTCAAGTCTCTTTTCCAAATCACTCGAAAGCAGTTCTTGTACAGGTGTATGGTGGTATGGATAAAGATTTTCTCCATGCAGTACATTATAAATTTTATTTTTGGAGACATTGAATTGCAAAGCAAAGCGTCTGATGCTGATTGATGGGTCAGTTGTAACAGCTTCCAGTATTCTTTCATCAGTCGAAATCTATCTTACTTGTGGAGCTCCCGCGTTCGGTCGTGTATTTGAAACTTATCCCGTTTCTCGAGGCCTTCGAAACGTATTTCCAAATACTCCTTTACTAGGAAGTTGTCGGTTAGAATAAAGTTCATGGTATCTTTGTCGCGCACTAGTCAAACTTCCATTGCACAGCCTATGAACGTATATAATGCCTACGTAGGTATTCTTGGTTTGTAAATCCAGACATTCCAAATAGCGTATCTGAGCAACTGTAACGTTGGCGTAAAAAATTAAACCAATGAATTAATTTTGTTTTCTAATCTTTTATACCATTTTTGTTTGGTAAATTTTCGAAATAGGCCTTCAAATCCCAAAGTTTCTACCGTCAGTAATAACAGAGCAATTTCTGTTAACATGGGTCAGGGTACACCAAAGTAAGCCTTTTCTTAAATTCTCGATAAATGCTGTCAACATTGGAGATAGAACCTTACTGTACAACGATTTTTTTCATAGAATATACTCAGTAATCATTTCCTCAATTATCGTTGACGAATTAGGGGACACCCTATAGACACCCTTAGACACAATTGTACATAAGTGGAATGTGTGATCACCACAAATTGGTTTACTACATAGGTATCAGGTTTTTTGGGTTTTCTTGTCCTTATTATATGGGCAGTCCGCGCATCTTTTTCTTTTGGGAAGTGGTTGAATGGGAGTTGATGGACCGGCAATTTGATTTCCACATAGCTTCATGGCCTACTTGACATGACGGCGTTGTGCAATTTCACTCAGTCCCATCATATGAGGCATCACAAGTTCCTTAGCTAGATTCTTGAGGAATAGTCTCCTCATATCTTTTCATCCTACTGCATAAGATGGATTCAACTCAGTGAACATTATAAACGAATTTATGGCAGCTAGAACAACCGTTCCCAAACTGTGGTACGCGTACCACCATTGGTACATTAAGCTGAGGCAATTATCAGCCAAGCGATAAAATTTTCGATTGCCGTTTTTTGAGGGAAATCTATGACTTGACTCAATACGCACCTACTTTAAAAATTTCAACACTGTAAAATGAACCTTTACGAAGTTATAGCGAAAAGATGCCATATATTCGATTGAAATTCTAAAATTCAAAAACGTCAATCTACTCATAAGATGGTATGTAGAGTTGTGTAGTTCCTGGACGAGCCGTTCACAGATCGGCTCAGTTGAACTGAACTAAAAGAACTATTTCAGCTATCAAGTGAACTATAGTTCAGTATCTAGTTCACATATCACGGCTAAAGGGGCAAATACACGATACAATCGTTGTACCAACGTACGGTTGGACATATTTGGCGTTGTATACAATAATTGCATTATGTGTTGCCACACAACCAACAGTTGTACTGATAATGTATGATCGTATTCTCTAGTCTTGAGTGTACAATCGCTGTCGAATACAACAGGGGGCGGCAAATTGATCAAATTGATCAAGTAGATCCCCGCCCACACCTCTCAGATCATTCTGATCTGAAGCTACCTGGCTACGAATTAGTGCCATTATTCTTCTCTCACCGCGGTCTCGCCATTTATGTGCGTAGTGATGTAGCTTACCAAACTCCACCACAATGTGATCCATGTTCCAATCCGGAATTCAACTTTATGTGGTTAAAATTCCATCTCCGAAAGCAAATTATCCACTACTGCTTTATTTATAGAAGCCCCAAACTGGACAGCAATTCAACCTTTAACGAGTTTGATGCGCTGTCTGACTCCATTCAAAGAATTGTATCCCTGTATCCTCATACTGAAATCGTTATTACGGGCGACTTCAATATACACAATTCTGGGTGGCTTCGACATTCTGGACAGACAACACCTGAAGGACGGTGTGTTGGGATCTTCGCTGCGGAAAACAACCTAACGCAGCTTGTAAATGAGCCCACGCGAATACCAGACGTTGATAGTCATACCGCCAACACCCTGGACTTGTTTTTAACTTCTCACCCTGATAAGTACACCATTGATGTGCTCTCCCCTCTAGGCTCGTCGGACCATTATGTCATATCAGCTAATTTCTCGTACACCGACCACACAGTTAGAGAAAAAATTCCTAAAAGAACCGTATGGCAATACGAGAAAGCCAACTGGAGCGGTCTTATCAGCTTCTTTAGGAATTGTAACTGGTCGTTATGCTTCCTCGATAACGACGCGGATGCTGCTGCTGATATGATTACAGACACCATTCTCTTTGGAATGAGATCCTTTATTCCTCATCGGATGAAGAGTATCAAACCAAAAGAAAAGGCATGGTACGACTCGAGCTGTAAAGAGGCCGTCAGGGTTAGAGAAATGTTTTTTCGGTCCTACAAGACCAACCCGACAGAGGAAAACCGAAAAAAGTTCAAACGAGCCAGAAATGACTGCAACGCCTTTCTTAAGCGTGTGAAATTCCTATACGACCAAAAACTGAGGCAAAAAATACTGCAATGTCCCAAAGGCAGTAAACATTTTTGGTCGTTCGTCAAAAACATTAGAAATTCCGCCTCATCCTCCATCCCAACGCTTATTTACAATGACATTCCAGCTGTCAGCTCTTTGGATAAGGCCAATCTGCTTGCTGCACACTTTGCGGCCAGCTCAACACTCCCAGATTGTGCTTTGTCTCCGCCTACACTTGAGTGCGTCGAATCTTCAATGGGACGAATCTACTTTCGCACTCGTGTAGTAGCAAGAGTACTTAAAGATCTCAACATACATAAATCCGCTGGTCCAGATGGTATATCTCCCCTTCTTCTGAAGAGGTGTTCTTCCTCGCTGGCAAAACCACTGCGTAAGCTTTTTCATCAATCCTACACTTTAGGACTCTTCCCGAGCAGATGGAAAACAGCATTTGTCCAGCCCGTCCCTAAAAAAGGCGAATCATCTTCTCTCTCCTACAGACCCATTGCACTTACGTCCCTTCTTTCCAAGGTCATGGAAACACTGATAAATCGTCAGCTCATGAAATATCTCGAAACACGAAAACTTCTCAATGACCGGCAGTACGGGTTTCGTAGCAACAGGTCCACTGGTGATTTGATGGCATGTCTCACCGAAAAGTGGAACCAAAGCGTACATCAATCTGGCGAAAGCAAGATAGTTGCATTTGATATTTCTAAGGCATTTGACAGAGTTTGGCATCAGGCTCTTTTGTCGACAATGCATGCATTTGGGATCGACGACTCTCTCCTTCAATGGATTAGAAATTACCTTTCGGAACGTTCAATTCAAGTTGTCTTGGACGGTTTCAAGTCTGATATTCACAAAATAAATGCTGGTGTGCCCCAGGGCTCTGTTCTGTCACCGACACTCTTTTTAATTTTCATTAACGATCTCTTGTCTGCTACTTCTAATCCAATATATTCCTTTGCTGATGACAGTACTCTCTGCTTTTCATATTCGTTCCCGGACTCACGGCCCTGCTCTTCGGCTGTAGTACGAGAACGGCAGCGTATGCTAAGCTCATTAAATTCCGATATCAACAGCATAACCAATTGGGGAACTATCAATAGAGTGGAATTTAATACTTCCAAAACACAATGCTGTCTGCTGTCTTTAAAGCGAAATTTAAATACCCAGCCATTATCTATGAATGGCACTTGCATCGTCGAAACCGAAAAACTTTCCATTCTCGGTATGTGTGTCAATGACAACTTACGTTGGAATGACCACATATTTGATGTCGCCAAAAATGCTGCGAAATGTCTAGGTTTCCTCAAGCGATGTAAGAAATATTTTACCCCCTCTGATCTGGCCTCAATATATAAGGCATTCATCCGCCCAAAATTGGAGTACAACTCCCACATCTGGTCAGGTGCTCCTAAAACATCTCTGCACTTGCTAGATAGGATTCAAAACCGTGCGATAAAACTTATTGACGATACTAATATCAGTCAATCAATGGACACCCTCGAACACCGACGAAATGTCTCGTGTCTCACTTTGTTTTAACGCTATTTCCACCACCAGTGCTCCACTGAAATCGCCAGTAGCATTCCACCCATTCAAACTTTCAACCGTAACACCCGTCTCGCTATGAATGCTCATCAGTATACACTCAAGCCCATTTTCGGACGTACTCTAAAATATCGTGATTCGTTCCTAAGCCGTACAACTCGCTTATGGAATGCCCTGGCGATCTCTGTATTTCCTGGTCGTTATAACTTGCAAACATTTAAAAACAATGTACATCGGTACCTCTCTTTTCTTCCTCCCTAATTTTCCTTTGCCCGCGCTGTGTACAATCACCTTAAGGGTACTCAAACCCCTTGAGCGCGCGCTCATTATAAAAAAAAAAAAAAAAAAAGTGTTGTTTTTGCTCAGCCGAATTTTTCGTCTTTAGGAAAAGACTTTCCATCTGGGCAACTTTTTTCCAGTTTTTGCTCTTGGAAGAATTTTTTTTTGCTTCGCCAAAATGTCGTTGTTTTAGGGCGGCTGTTTTCCACTGTCCATCCATGGTACGCGAATATATAAAAAAGTATATTAGTGGTACGATAAAGGAAAAGTTTGGGAATCGCTGGTCTAGAATATTCAGAAAAAGCATTAGAGGCCATCTTCGTGTCTGACGCTTGCATGAATAAGTTCTCGCCATCTGATTCATCGTGCTTTGATTTTGTTGTACGAGTAGTATGTAATAATTTCAGGTTTTTTTTTTTACCCCCATCTGCAACTATAACCTCAGACTGCGGTTTAATTCTGGAATATATCTGACCAAGGTAAATTTGCTATGGAAACCAAAGTAACTTTAAAAACACCACGATTTTTGTTTGGCTTCATGTCTTGAGGAACATCACGTTTGTTTTGTCTAATTGTTCCAACTCGAGTCAGTCGTTTTTGAAGAAGCACTTCTGCCAGTAGCAAAGAAGTAAAAAAGTTATCAGTTGTTTCATTCCTACCACCATTTACTACTGTTGCTGTTAGTTCAGTAACGATGGTTTGCCCTCAATTTTTTGAACCTGTTCTTCTGGTTGTCGTCCACAGTAAATCTTAATATCAATGGCGTATGCAGTGTTTGAATCGCACATCCAATATATTTTGACTCCATATTTTCCAGTTTTGTTGGGGATGTATTGGGTAAATGGACATCTGTACCTGGAAGTGACTAGTTGCTCGTCAATGGTCACGTTTTCTGATGCAACATATTTTGTTTGGCAGTTGCCAATGAAAACTGACCATACGTAACTGATTGCAGCTAGTTTATCATACTCAAGACGAGCAGTTCGTGTTCTTCTATCATCAAAGCGAATTAATCGTCTAAGCATTTCAAATCTTGTTACAGGCATGGTGGCCTTATAGTGGGGTTTGACATCTCTACGCCTGCCAGGAGTAATAAACCAAAAAAAGCTTGCAACTCGTCATCATCTACCTCCTTCCATATGATTTTTTTTTCAGCTACAACACGCCTGCCTTCTCTATTCGAGCAGTTACATATCTCCTGACGAATGTCAGATGAAACAAGATGTTCTAGACAAGATTCATTCATAGCAGCTCTAATGCCTGCGACTGGACCAGCATGAAATCGAATGATATTATGACTTCTACTTTGTGTTGCTGGAGGTGGCCTCTCGTGCCAGTATATACCACTTGTTGAAACTCTTTGAGGTATTCTATATTCTAGATTGCTTTCAGATTGTGAAACTGCACGTTCTACAACTTCCTCCACTTATTCATCTTCTGAAGACTCTCCATAGCTCGATTCGGCTCATGATCTATTTTCATCGCTGTCAAAATCTTGTGCCTGTTCAGCTTCGCTGGAAGAAGATTCTTCCAAAATGTCTAAAATATCTTGTTCCGATATCTTGTGAAAACTATATTGCTTTATAAATGAAAATGAAAAAATAAGAATTTATTGAAGCAACTGAACCGTTTGAATATCACACAAGGACTGAGTACGAGTTGTAAAATCGTACAATGCAGATTAAGCAGTTACGCTTCTCACACAAATTCATTGCAGTCGACCTAAAGAAAACACTGGATTGCCCCGATCCTTTGCTACTGATACATGAAGCAGTGGTATGCAAAAAAACAAGAGACCGACTGATAAAGAATAACCAGGAAGCTGGTACGTACTTCAAATTATTCAAGTTATAATAAAGATCAGTGTAATGACCCTGTTTGTGCATACTAGGGTTAAAGCACAAATTTGTATTACTTAATGAATAATAGTTAAATGAAGTTTTGTAAGATGACGAGGATGTCACCATAACAGAGCGGCCGAGTTGCTGTGAACATGTAAACGCAGCCTTGACAATCGCGTAGCCGCCGCACAGTGTGGGAATTCGCATAACTAGCGGTATTTTATTCAAAAAATTATATGCTCCAATTGAAGCCAAAACCGGGTTTTCTTAAAGCTTAAACACTCAGTTGAACGATATGAGAGAATTATTGGGAAAAAATAATGTAAACGAAAAACAACGAGCCATGATGCTGCAGTTTGTGATAATCTCTGAGGTAATTGGCTTGTGCAGGCAACTTGGAATTATTTTACTAATTTTTCATACATGAAGTGCGTGTATTTTGAAAGTTTTATTTTTTTTAAATAAGTTTATATCAAGGAATATTAATGTAAGTTAACTTATATATTATTTGGATTCTACAATTTTTGTGGTGGTGCGTAAAGTTAAAAAATGTGTGTTATTTAGTTATTTTAACATTCATTGGAGAAAAAAAAGCATTGTTTCACATAGTTCTCCCTTGAAATCAGGCTCATTGCAAAGCCTGATGTCTTAGCTATTTGAAATTATCAAAAAATTTTGCGCGTTTTTGCGCGCCTTTATAATTTAGCTAACGAGGCACAAAAATGCTTTAGGTTAGGCTAGGTTAGGTAAGATTGGCTCTTGGAAATACCAACTCACTTAGGCCTATTGGCCCATTGTGATGCCACGTGGATCTATGATCCTCTTACTAATGGAACCAGTTTGAGCTTATAATAAAGCGTAGGAGACTGTTAACATCTATGTGTTCTAGATCGTTTAGGTCGTCGTAGAAGAAAGCTCCTAGATGAAGCTTTCTTCTCTGGGGGAGAGCTGGACATGTACAGAGTAGGTGGCGGATTGTCTCCTCCTCTTCCTCGTCCACGCAGCTTCTACAGAAATCATTTGTAAAAACGCCAAGCCTTTTTGCGTGCTTCCCTATGAGGCAGTGTCCAGTAATGACACCTATTATGGCGCTGAGATGTTTCCTATTTAAAAGATACTTAGATTTAGAGATACTTAGAGCGATTCAGATCCAGTTCTGGCCAGATCTGTTTGGTCGCTAGACATGTTTGCCCAGCAGTCCACCTAAGGTCTGTTCTTTTATTGGCATCTAGCTTTAGTGTTAGTTTGCACGTAGCGATTGGTATACCTATACTACTTTTTTCCGGTAGAATAGGTAGAGTGGTTCCAATTTTGGCGAGTACATCGGCTCTGAAGTTCCCTGGAATGTCTTTATGGCCCGGCACCCAACAAAGGTGAATGTTGAACTGCTCTGCCATCTCCATGAGAGATGATCGGCATTCAAGGGCGGTTTTAGAATATAATGAGACCGAGTCCAGGGATTTGATGGCGGCCTGACTATCCGAAAAAGATGCGGATATCCTTTGCAGATATCACGTAGTTCTTCAGCCAGGACAGAGCTTCTTTAATCGTCAAAATTTCCGCCTGGAACACGCTACAGTGATTTGGAAAACGGAAAGAGAGGCTTAGATTTAGCTTATCTGAGAAAACACCGCCACCAACTCCGCTATCGGTTTTAGATCCGTCTGTGTAGAGATGGTTTGACTTGTCCTCCATGAAAGCATCTTCCTCCCAGAATGGGAAAGCTTACATGGAAGTTTTTGCCAAATCAAAGTTCAGGTAAGTTGTAATCTATGTTCTCTGTGAGGATTCCTAATGTATTAAGAATGTTGGCGTTACCAAATGAATTATTTGTCCACTGTTTAGTCGCTTTAAGGCGAATAGCTGCAGTCGCAGCTACTTGCGTGGTAAAGATGTCGAGGAGTGTCAAGTGAAACAGAATATCCCCGCAGAGGGGGTAGACCGCAAGGCTCCGCTTGTGCATAGACATGCTGTTCTTTGGGCTCTGCTTATTTTAATTCGGTTAACTGAATTTTCCAAGGCCGTCCACCAGACAACCACCCCGTAAGTAAGTATCGGTCTTATGACCGTTGAAGGCCCCATTTGTTCCCAATGGCTTTTTTGCAAGAGAAAAAAGCTATTGTAGCTTTATTGACTCTTTCTTGAATGTTAGGTTTCCAGTTTAGTTTCCTGTCAAAAATGAGACCCAGATATCTTGCTGTATCGGAAAAACTAAACTGGTATCGTTTATTGAAGTCTTTTCTAAGACGGCTATGGCAACATCATCCGCATAGGCAATTACTCTGCTACCACCCGCTTCCAGGTATATCATTAGTTCGTTAACTTCTAAGTTCCAGAGAAGGGGAGGGAGAACACCGTCTTGCGGCGTACCTCTGCTGACATATCTTTTAGCAGAAGTCTCACCCAGTTTGCAGTTGATTATCCTGCTTTTTAGCATGAGACCGATCAACTCCCCAAGTGAGTCGTCTACCTGCAGAGTTGACAGCGCAGTCGTGATTGCGGATGTGTTGACGTTGTTAAAGGCGCCCTCTATGTCTAGGAAAGCAACCATTGTGTACTCTTTATATTATAGGGATCATTCGATGTGGCTAGTCAGAGAGTGCAAAGCCGTTTCCACCGACTTTCCTTTACAGTAAGCCGTTGACAGAAGTCTTGGATCAACTTTAGCTCGAATATGGATATCAATCAGTCGTTCTAGAGTTTTTAGAAGGAAAAATGATAGACTTATAGGTATGAGGTCCTTTGGGACAACATGAGAACATTTTCCGGCTTTGGGAAAGAATGCTACATTGACTTTTCTCCATAACAGTGGAATGTGGATAAGTACTACACAGCTCCTCATAATATTTTCTAACACAGGCAGAATAATATCTGAGTACCTCTGTAGCTCGGCAGGAATTATACCGTCCGGACCAGCAGCGCCCAGAGTAGTTTGTCTCTCGTAATCAGACCATGAATTTTGGTCGCGGTTGCAGTAGGCCTGTTTGGGTTGGGAGCTACCTGGAAAGTGGGTGTCCAGAAGCAGGTTGAGTGATTCATCACTTGAGGTTGTCCAAGAGCCATCGGTTTTTTTCAAACAACTAGGCATCATAGGATTTGTAGACAGGATTTTTCTTAGCCGCGATGCCTCAGAGCTTTCTGTGATTTTGTCACAGAATGACCTCCAGGATTGTCGCCTTGCCTTCCTCAGTTCATTTTTGTATCATTTGAGGGATTCTTTGTATGAGTCTCAGTTCAGTCACTTTTCTTGTGCATTTTGCTACGTTGAAAAGTTTTCTGCAAGAGTTTCTGAGCAGTCTCAGTGCCCCTATCCACCAATGTTTCTTTTTCTTGCCTCTTGGTTGAATAAGAGGGCAGGAAGAGGCCATAACCTGATAGAGAGCCAGAGTAAATTCCTTGACTTTCATGTCGAGCTCATTGGTGTCACGCGGGGGACTTGATAGTTCAGAGGATAGCGTTTCTGACAGTATTTCTCTGTATTTTGGCCAATCAGTTTCCGGTAGGTAATTCCGGAAGACAATTTCATTGCAAAAGACTTATTGCCTTCATACGATAAAATCAAAGAATCGAAGAGAAAATGTTTTCCGGAAAAATGTGCTATAACAGAATCAAGTGCGGAATGCGATCTTCAAGCTTTAGTTGACCATAGTGTTAGGCGTTTATGTTTTTCGCAGAAAAGTGGGTTAATCTCGGAACATCTTAAAACTGGTTTGAAGGAATTGACATCGCTTTTTCAATGGGGATGCGATGGAGTACAGCAAAAGTCTTATAAAAAAAAACTAGTGCCGGAGAATTGTATGAAGAGAACCTTTTTAGCATATCGATGGTTCCTAATCAAATGTATTACAATATAGAAGATCAGAAGTAAATCGTTTGGAAAAATCACGCTCCTTCATCAACAAGATATTGTCGGCCTATTAAGCTTTTATTTACAAAGGAAACAACAGATTTGATAAAACACGAAGTTGATCAAGTTCTTCAGCAAGTAAACTCTTTATCAGCTGTTAAAATTGACGAATACGGTTTAAGCCCGTGTTTTTACTCTCAATGGTAGATGGTAAGGTTTGTACTGCCCTTTTAAACGTAACATCATCTTATCAAAGTTTGAGAATCAATTTGCAATGTCCTTTGGATTGCAAATTAGATTTATGGATCTTGGATAGATCCTTGAAGTAAAAGTTTGGCTAGTGAAAAATCAAGATCAAAAGGACAACGTGAAAACCAGGAAGAAAATGATTCAAGAGAAATTTAGAAAAGAGACTGGGTTACTTGTTGACTTATCTACCCAACAAGCAGGTAACACAAACGAAATACAGGAAATACAGCTAGACGGTTCTTCAAAGATGAAACCAAAATATCTGAAATTATAGTCATCGACATATAGCTTATAAAAGGGATCCACATCGTTTTAGAAGCACTCTCTTCTGGGTTTTCTATCAATCTTTATGAATTTGGTAATTTTGTAACCCGATTAAGAACTGTGTACATAGAAAACTATTGCTGGTATTATATGCCAGTTAGCGTGCACAAAGTGTTATTTCATGGAAAACAAGTTATTGCATCCTGTAACCTTCCGGTTGGCCATCTATCGGAAGAAGCGCAAGAAGCCAGAAACAGGGACAACAGAAAATATAGGGAACTTTTCGCGAGGAAAACGTCAAGGGTGGACACAATGACAGATCTAATTCATGGACTCTTAATAACTTCAGACCCTTATTTAACCGGTTTAAGGTGCGTTAAAGAAAAGTAGGTTGCTTAGAACCTGAGGTTGTGGAAATTTTGGAGTTAATAGTTTAAGAACTAATAATAAACGTGGGGAAATAGACCCCTCTCCTCATACAAGTTTTTGCTCGTTTTAACGCAATCTATCGATTTAAGACACTTAAATGATCTCTTATGATAAATCTAATTTATGTGAACAAAACGGTGATTTCGGGACTGCTTTTCCAAGAACTTTGACCAAATAGGAATAAAAATTGATAACATTTCATATTATGGATATTTAACACTAACACTTAATTCCGCTAGTTGTGCTAATTCCCACACTGTGCGCGGCCCTGGTGGTAAATAAATTATCAAGTGGCACAAAGATGACACCTTTTTGACTGTTATCCGTTTTTTTTTTGCTTTTATGGTATTATTTCCCGTCTCGCGCGCTTGTGCTAACCAGGTTGTGTCCTCCTCATTAAAATATAATGTAAATTCTTAAAAATAAAGTCCTAATTGTAAAACCCTGAGTTTTAATCCAACATAAAATACATTCAAAACCAAACTTTTATCCGGAGAACTAATATTGACTGCTATTATTTTGCAAGTACACTACTAATTGACATTTCAAAGCAACACTCAGGGTTTACCGTTATAATATGAAGTCATATGAATGACTTGTTGTCGATAAGTACAGTATTACAACAGAAGTAAAAAAAAAAATCCACATTATGAGAATATTAAGGAGAGTGGCACTGCAATTATTTTGCTCGCCACTGTATCTATCATTTACACATGATGGGAATGACTCCATTCTATACTCAGACGAGTGCGTAGAATAATGATCACGACTACGTGTTACATACAAGTCTAATCATAATGTCAATGATCTTGAGTTTTATCAAACCATACATCCTTCAAATTGCATATTCCCAATGCTCACCACATGACAAGCTTGTCACTGCCAGCTAGAGCAAGCAATTAAATTCTAAGGGTACCTTATCTACAACCCCACCGACTGCGTACGAGGGCGTACCTACTTCCGTTGTGCATACCTTCAGTCGTTTATGTTCCAATTAAGCTGACTAAGAGCTCATATCCACAATAATTACCCCCCACAAAATGTAACTCTCACTTGTCTAAAGCCATAGATTCCTGGAACAGCGACTTTCTGCAAATTGAAAAAATAAAAAATTGAAAAATAAAAAATAGAAAAAACTGAGAAAAAAATATTTAATTTTTTTTTAACGAGACGTAGTTCGTTTCATTTTAATTACCACCACCGATATAAATCTTCTGCCTGTAGCGCCCGAGATGAAAGCCAGCGAATTCGGACGAAAATCGTTTTCGACAAACCACAAAATGACCTCAGCCAATGATTTGAATGAATATATGAATCGCAGCTTCGCCATAACTCGTTGTCGTTTGTGTCGTTTTTCCGAAATCGGATTCGAGGAATCCGAGTTCTAGTCATCACTCTCTGGCACTCAGTAATCAGGAAAATTGCCATTTTTCGGTTGAGTACAGAGCAGAGTTTTAATTATCCACAAAACGGAAATATTCCGAGTAAAGGTAGGCATCAGGAGGGTGTGTCTCCCCCAAAATGTATAAAATGTCAACCCTTTCTGAATTGGGATAGGGGTGGCATCCCATATGAGTATATCAAATCTGCATGCTTTAGGCGCAGGAAACAAATAAAAAAGTCCTACCTACCTCATGACGAATCTTAATTTTAACATACGAGTATACGAGTACGAGTATCTATTGTACATATACTCGTATCAACCCCGATTAGGGGAGTCCGACTGGGGGTGTTTTAGTCATCATCAATATTATGTATATACATATGTACTCGTACAGTGGAGGAAGATACATACATATGTATGCACTTCAAAAGACAACGAATGGAAATAACTGCATGACGACAAAATGACAAAATGACAAAACGGCAAAATACCACCAAGAACGACGTAGAAAATTCACTGGAAAAATCCTTTGATGTTTGTTTTTCTAAAAAAAAAAAAACACACAAACTTAACGAGGGTGGATCACCTCGATTTCCAAAGTACGAGTGTGACACCAGGGGAGACAATTCAACTGTACTCGGAGGGTATCTTGTCAAAGAGATACGAATATTGTGAGCTGCTACTACAATACGTAGCTACCCTCGTCGTTTTTAATTTCTAAAGAAATATTTTTTTTCATCCCCACGAATCCGTATTTATCTTATGCGCACACAATGCCAAATGGTTTTTTCTAATTATTTTGCACAGTTTTTTTTTTCATAAAAAAAAAAACAACTTTTTTTCTATGCATTGAATGGGAAGGAGGAAATACAAGTATCAACGCTTTATTCCTATAACTTGATACGGGCTTTAGGGTGATACCCGTAAGTAGTTGTTTCATTAGGGGTAACTGAATGCATAAGTATGTCACAGGGTTCGACACTAAAATTGCGGAAAAATCGTGCACGGAAAAGGAGCTTGTCATTGGGGGGCTTTTACGATCTAGGATGACCTAAAAAGGAATCTATGTAAGAAAAGGGGAAAACACAAAATAGGGTTCTTTACATACTTGTGATTGCTTGGCTTCTTTTGATTCAATTCGGTATGGAATGGACTCAGAGTTCATTGGAGGACATGCAAAACAGGAAAAAAGCGATTACTCATACATGTGCAAAATTATGGCATCACACCTACAATTCAGTTCTTATTCAAGACGGCACAGCTTTAAGGCCAACTAAATCAGTACCTTGTGATATCAATGTTCTATTCGGGACTTATCTCTTCACTCCTCACCGATATCTCAGCTGATAGCTTTGTTTATCTAAGCTAGCGTCTGTCTTCAACGAGCAGCTTCAAAAACCAGCAAATAGTATTGCACAATCGGGCTAGACTAAGCATTTAATCATATGGATCCTTTCAGCATGATCCTTGTCTAATTTTTTTTTTTAATCTCTTCTTTCTTGGCTGGGAATTAAGGTGAGGTGAAGTTAGGTAAGAGTACACTTAGACGAATAGTAAGTTTGTTGTGGAAAGGTAATGCCCTGGGTTATCCTGGAAACAACGAGATTTCTTGATCATTTTGTCGATCTTCACAGATTTGGGAATGTCCCTTCTCTTGAAGTTGATCAATTCTCTTTATCGTTTACAATCGAGTGTGGGCCATATTAGTCCACATGTCTCACAGTTGTCTCTATAAGTCCACCTATGACTGGCCTAAGACAGGGCTTGCAAGTGTGTCATTTGTTTGACGTATGACTATTTGTTCCTAGGGTCTGACCAGTTCATCGGTGACGAACTTTTCTGAGATGTTCGAGTGTTCCGGAACTCAACAGATTGTGATCTTGTGTTGCTTAGAAATATACTTTGGAAAAATGGCCCACAATCTCTAACCATCTCGCATTTCTGGTGTTGCAAGAGGGCCATTAGAGCTTTCTTATTTCATAATTTGCATCATCTCTTTCTACTGGTTGAGGCCTAGATACCTGGAACTTCTCGAGAAACTTAGACATAGTAATTTATATCTAATTCCAGAATCAATGAGGGAACTGTCAATGCTGTTGAAAGCTTTCTCCCGATCGAGAAACATCACTATTGTATGTATACTCTCTGAGAGAGTAGTAGGAATTCTCTCAGAAGCCTTTAGTAATAAGGGTCTGATATCCTTCAGGAGCATATGCGATGGTTTACTTGAATTTGTCCACCTTGAGTTACCACCTTAATCTACAACCTCGGTGCCCTGCGAGCGCGAGGTGTCCTGGGCAGAACTTGCGATATTCTCGATGATTGAAAAACAGTTTAGTGGTGGTGATCCTTTCACGGAAACTACCTCAAGGAATACCTCTCGTTGGTAGATCGTTAAAGATGTGCTCATAGGTTTCCCACCCACATTCTAACCTGGATAATTTACTCCAGTTAAAGTGTTTCCTAGTCTTTTAGAGCTATTCTTGGAGATCCATCGCCCACCATTGCAGACGCAAAGATGAAGTTAGGGCAACAGACAACAAGATGTGGGTTTACTATTGTTATGCTCTAGCTGTGAGTTTGTTTTTTGTACTTGTTGATGTATTCTAGCCAAGCACTAATCTTACGAGATTTTAGTTGCCTCAAAAAAAGTACGTCTTTCGGGCGCAGTTGGGATTGAATACCGAACTGTCCCATTTGGAAGCCAATACACTACGACTTGAGCTACTGCCATCTATATCAGAATGTGACATCCACATTCAGTCAGTTTAGCAGTTATTCCTTGGCGCTTTTTAGTAATGAAAGAATGCCTACTACCTATTTTACTACAAGATCAGTCTTTTCCTGATCTTTCAGTGATTGACTCACTTCTGGGGTTAGTGTCTGTACTGCCCTTTAAATCGTAGTGTGCCTTTGAGTAGCAACTAAGCATAATATTTTTCTGGTTGCGATTGACCTTACCAACCAGCTTCCTGAATTGTCTTGGTGGTGCCGGTTCATAATCATTTATAGTGTAGGTCAAAAGAAATATTTCATAAAGGCAAAATTCAAAGCCCATGGTGAAGATGGAATCTTCTCCAAAAATGTGTTACACAAATAACCCCGCTTCTCATAAATATTTTCCGAAATACGTATGCCTGTGGTTACATACCAAAAAGTTGGAAAGAGCTAACAGTTGAGTTTATACCCAAAGCAGGTAGTAGATCAACTGACTTACCCAAATCATACAGACCTACAAGCCTCACCTAGTTTTTCGTAAAAATAATGGAAAAAAAAAACCTGATAGGCGTTTGGACCTTGTACAGTAAATAAAAGAAGCGATAATTCGAAAAAATTCCGATCGGACGACATGACTCCTGACTCATGACACGCAGGCACGCAGCACCAGCCTTCGACAACGACGAGCTGCGAGCTGTAGTGGAGTCTGATCCTCGCCAAACTGTAAGGGACATTGCAAAGTAATTGGGTGTGCACTATTGGACTGTTTCCCGTCACTTACAAGCACTTGGAATAGTCAAGAAACTCGACGAATGGGTTCCTCATGAGCTGATTGAGGAAAACATCATACGTCGGCTGAAGGTTTGCACATCTCTGTTTTTCCGGCACAGAAAAGATCCGTTTCTGCACAGAACAGTGAGATGTGATGAAAAATGGATCCTCTACGGTAATCGCCGCCAATCTGCACAATGGTTAGTTGCAGATAGGCACCGACACATATGCCAAGATTGAACCCTCATCCAAGGAAGATAATGGTGACTGTTTGGTGGTCTTCTACTAGCATTACCCACTATTCCCTTTTGAAAGGTGGTGACACTATCGATGCTGAGAAGTACTGTAACTAGCTGGAACAAATGCATCAGAAACAGGTACAGAGTTAGGCTAAGTGGCTTAAATCGGTCAATAGAAATGGAATCATATTGCTTCATGACAACGCTCGGGAACATGTGTCAAGTGATGGAAAACCGATTCAACAATGAAGAAGCCGTCAAAAACGCTTGCGAAGAATTCCTACATTTTAAGTTTCACTATGAAATCTGACATTACATGTTATAGAATTAATAGGAACCCACTTCATAAAAACCAGCATCCCCACCAACAAGGAAAATCGACAACCCGTGCTTTTCAGGAACCCTTTAATATCGAAGGATGTCATTAGACAGTGTCCAAAGATATGCTGATGACATTGCGATCTTTATCAGGGGCAAACCTTGCTGCTAACTGGTGCAAGAAAGTTGACTTATCGAATGCTCTGCCGAGCTGTTTATTTTCTACTCATTATATCCTGCAAACATTCAAGACCAACGTACTTCGGTATCTTTCTGTTTATCCACCCTAATTTTTCTTGCCCCGAACTGTGTGCAAACATTTTAAGCGTATCAAAAACTTAGTACGGCATGAAGAGAAAAGAGCACCGCGGCAAGGGCCTTTGAGAAAAACAAGACAGTGATCATAGATAGTAAGCCGAAGAAACCCGAAACTTTTTCCGATGACTGGAAGATTGTTCGATTCAGGAAAACCTAATGCTGGCAACTAGATAGGTATATGCGTTTTACTCGTTGTGGGTAGACTAGCAGATAGCATCAATACTTTGCCGAGTATAGGCTCCCACAACATTTGTTGTTGAGCGATGTCCAGAAGGCTTCAGTCATGAGAGGTATACCAGAACACCTAGTCTCTTATAAAAAGGTAAGGCGTCATAGGAACTCGTAGTTCGCCGCAATAGACGATAAGTTTGCATTCTTTTGCCACAATTATTCCACGTAGTAATAAGTTACGTAATCCTGGTAGCTCTATATGGATGAAACATGGGGTTTATGACATCATATGTTGACTGCACGGATAAAGATTGCGTTCAAGACAATGGACTTGCATCGGACAAATATGGCTAAAACAATGGCCCTAAGTAATTCAATTTCTCAGCAAAAACCTCAGCGACGCTCAACTCAACTTAGCCCAACAGCAAGTTGAGAAAGTAAGCAACCCTCTATATCTAGGAAGTATGGTCTAAGAAAGTTGTCCTGCTAAGCTGGATGTGGGTAGCAGAATACGCAAAGCCTTCTGTACGATGTCTTAATTTTGCTTAATTTTGGAGAAGTGGCATTTTCGCCATAAAAACCAAACTTAAACGTGGAAACAAAGATGCTTTTTTGTGTGTAGTACCTGGTAAATGGCCAACACCGTCAAAAGGTAGGTGCCTACGCAACGTCTAAGGGACCAAACAGTATGTCGAATGACCAACTACACGCTTTAACGGACTAAGAACTAATAAACGTCTACAAATTTTCTGTGGATTGGTCACACAGTACGACGGGAGAAAAGTTCCACTGCGAAGTACGCCATGCAGTGGAACCGAGGAGTAGGCTGCCCTAGGTAGACATGGCGAAGGGCATCAAGAGGTATCTTTCTTTGGGGATGAATTAAAGGAAACTCGAGCGCGTTGTAGAGTTTCGAACACGATGGTGCTCAAGCGTTAGTGATGCCTTATGTCGGAGGCGAAACATCTAGCTTAAAAAACAAACTAAGCGAAGACAAAGATGGAACAAGATTTCTCCATAGTGAGACATGGTTTTGAGATACGAAGTCAATAATAGATTTCAACTCAACAAACTTGGGATATACAAGAAGAGTATATCACTAAATGCAAATAACAAACTATCTTCTATTAATGATGGTCAACTATTGCGAAAATAGAGCCCTTTCAAAAGGACACGACCCGAAGCAGTTTAAACAAATAGAAGAAGTTTCACAAGGATCAGCTCTAGGTCCAACGCTGTGGAATATACGAGGGGCGTTCAATATATTCTCGGTATCGATATGAAGGAAAATGCGAATTCTATTTAAATTGTTTTTATTTTTCAATATAATCTCCCCTAACATCAATGCATTTGTTACATCTTGAGATAAGCTTTTTTAAACCCTCAAAAAAATAAATTTCCTCTTTCTCTGCAAAATGCCCATTTATTGCCGACTTGAGTTCTTCATCATCCGAAAATCTTGTTCCACGAAGACATTTTTTCAAATCCGGAAACAGGAAATAATCACTAGGGGCAAGGTCTGGACTATAGGGTGGGTGTTGGATTTCTTCGAAACCACAATCTCGCGCAGCAGCCTTGGAAACTCGCGCCGTGTGAACAGGAGCGTTGTCATGAAGAAGCAACACACCCGCTGCGAGTTTACCCCGTCTTTTCTTTTTAATTTCCTCCCGCAAATTATGCAAGGTGGCGTAGGATGTGGCGTTGATGGTTTCACCTTTTTTATGTACTCAATGAGCAAGAATCCCTTTGAGTCCCAAAAAACTGTGGCCATGAGCTTCCCGGCAGGCGGAGTGACTTTGAACTTCATCGGGGGGTCTGTTCTTTTTTTATGCCACTGCATGGACTCTTGTTTGCTTTCAGGGTCATAGCGGTGGACCCATGTTTCGTCCCCAGTAACAATTCGATCCATAACACCGTCCGCGTTCTCACTACACATCTCCAAAAGCTCTCTACAGCATGCGATTCTCACTTTTTTCTGAGGCGCTGTGAACATTCGTGGCACCCACCTTGCACTGACCTTTGAAAGGTTAAGATGGTCATGAAGAATGGTGTGAACGGTACCAATTGAAAGCTTGGTGATCTCTGCCATCATTTTCGCCTTTATTCGGGCATCCTCAAGAACAAGTTTTTCGACTTCTTTGATGCTTTCTCCCGTACAAGCAGTAGCCGGGGCGCCGGAGCGGGGGTCGTCTTCAATGCTCTCTCTGCCTCTCTTGAACTCACTTGACCACTTTTGCACAGTTGATAATGAAGGTGCGGAACCCTGGTAAATAGCCACCATCTCTTCATGAATAGTTTTTTGACTTTTTCCTTGCTTAGTGAGAAATTTAATTACAGCGCGATGCTCAATTTTCACCATCATCGTCTCAGTTGTCATTATGATTCTGTTTAACTAGAGATAAAACGCGAATTAATAATCACATTTATATGAAATTTTACATGAATGCACTAAAATAATAGTATTACTTGATAAATAAGTCAATTTATATATATATACAACCACAGCTTCACCCCGATACCGAGAGTATGTTGAACGCCCCTCGTACGATAGAGAATTCTGAAGTCAAGATATGAGCAGATAAGTTCAGGCGACAAATCAAGATGAATGCAAGAACCCATTTAAGAACCCAGTCAACCGTTTGAAATCGGCTATTACGATCGAGGTATCTGCTGTCAAAACGTCTTTATTACTAAAGCGTGTTAATTTCTATAGTAACGCGAGGCAATTTTGTTAATTGGAGAAGAAAATCCGCATCGTCCATATTCCTTTTCGTCTCTCACTCTCAGATTGAAATTTTGAGCTCTATCGGAAGTTAATGTCAGTCATTAATATCATTGGTGAAGACGGAGTTCCTATCTGGTTAGTCAAAATGTTAATAATATTACTAACCCACATTCTTCGTTTAACTACACAAGTAATCATTATCATTTCCGTCTAGTTGGAGTCTGGCTAAAGTCTTTCCTGTCCCGAATAAACCTCTACCATCTTTGGCTGCAGACTTTCGATCCATCAGTATATTGCCTTGTCTATCAAATGTTTTGGAAAAAGTTTTTGTCAAGCAAATTTTAAGTGATCTAGATCAACATAAGCTACTTGCTTCGGTCCAGTCCGGTTTTCGAGCCAACCATTGTTGTTCTACATGACAGCTATGACTTGGACTTCTTCACTATACTTTGCCTCCTTACCTTTTCAACAGCTTTTGACACAGTCAACCACTCAATCCTGTCTGAGAAACTAAGAAGGTACTATGAAGGATACTTAAGTACTCGATGTGAAAGTGTTGTGGTTGGTGACAAATCCTCTCATATTAGGAATATATATACATGCAGGAGGCCTAATACTGGGCCCAATATCGTTTTACATATTTATTATTGTTATTATTGGCCTAGGTCTACCCCGGACAACTTTATTAAGCTTATTAACAAGCATCAACTTAAAACTAGGCTTAAAAACTAACAAAGATATTCTTAACCTAATGGGGCGAGGAGAAATGGTGGACGAGGGAGATGTTAAGGGAGTGGCATATTGAGCTATTTAGGTCAACGACTTCGGCATAGTTGTTTGTTATACGCAACATTCAAAATATTGGTTCAACGTGACCGTAATTGTTGCGATAAGTTCGGATCAGGAGAAGTGGATCTTAGATCTTAGATCTTAGATTACGGGGATTGGAAGTGAATGAAATATTTTGCGTTATTCTGGGATAGTCGATGTTTCCAGTCAATAGCTGGCGGATAAAAAGTACATCAGCGTCTTCACGACGATTTTTTAGGGTATGCGTTCTAATTAGTTTTAGCCTATAGCGGAATAGAAAGATTAGAATTCATTAAAATAAGATTTACATCATTAAGCGCTAGGATAAGAGGATTGGCCCAAGGTGACTACCCTGAGGGACACCAGATGTTGCTTTAATTTTAATTTTAATCTGTATTCTCGGTCTTCTAAATAGGAGGGGACAAACCAAGTTGGTGAGAAATTTTATCGAATGCCTTGCTAAAATCTGCAGAAATTGAATCGACTTCTTCACCGTTTTCTAAAGCAGAAAGCGTCCTAGAGACAAACTCTGTTAGGTTAGTGGTGGTTGATTTACCTTTTATGAAACCGTGCAGATAGTTGGCCTACAGTACGGAAGGAGTTGTTGATGAACTATTGTTGCAAGGCTAGTTAGAGATGCTTGATGAGAGTGGAAAAGAAAAAAATAAAATCACACGATGTTCAGCAGATAAAAGAGAAGTAGTTCTTTTATTAACCGGAAGAAGTGTTTGACAGCTGGTTTTACATGAAAAGTTGATTAAAGATCAATAATTTATAGAAAAGCTTGACAAACAGGTGTCGTTGCTAAAAGTTGATTTAAGCTAAGTATTTTAATATTCAACACACCCCCTCAACTTTAGCAACCCTAAGCTTAATCAAATTCATAGTTTAAAAAAAAAATTTCATTCCCAAATTCTTAAAAGCAATAAAAATAAAAATTCATGTTTCAAAATCGCATACCCAAACGTTTAAAGCAATAATAATGGACTGGTGCCGTCGTTGCCTTTGTAAGTGCGTCAGCAGGCATCTCCCGCGTAGGTAAATAGTGGAGCTCCACAACACCATCAGCTACTGCCTGTCGAATGAAATGGTATCGAATATCCAGATGCTTAGTTCTCGAGTGTCTCCCTTGATAATGTGCAATGAATTGAGCACTCTGACTATCGTTGTATACAGTTATCGGTTTGCCTCTTGGATGTACATTTATTTCGGTTAGTAAGTGTTTAAAGTAGGCAGCTTCCTTTGCAGCAGAAGTCAAAGTAACATATTCTGCTTCTGCGCTAGATATTGCAACGATTGACTGCTTTCTCGATTCCCACTCTATAGCTCCATTTGAATAAATGAAAGTAAATCCCGATTGTGATTTCCTATCATTTGCATCTTCTGCCCAATTTGAGCCCACATACGAAAAAATCGGCTTACTTGTTTTTTGGTAGATTATTTTGGCCGTTTGAGTTCCCTTCAGGTACTTAAGTATAGATATCGCGAAGTTCCAATGCTGTCTTCTAGAGAACTGTGAGAACTGTCTTGTGAGAACTGCGAGAGCATATTTACCGGACAAGCGATATCTGGACGGCTAAATATAGATAAATGTAATAGTCGTCCTATTAATTCTTGAAAATCCCTCTGATTGATTGGTTCCCGCTCGCCTTCGACTGATGGTTCCCTTTCAAATTTTGAATTAACTGGAATAGGTAATTTATTTTTATTACAATTCAGTAAATCATACTTAATGAGTAAATTTTTTATATATCCTGATTGTGCAATTGACAGCCAACCCTCCGCACTATTCCTTTCTATTTCCAAACCTACGCAGAGTTTCGGCTCTCCTAAATCTCAGATGTCAAAAGACTTCATTAAAGAAAGTTTTAAGTATTCATAATCTTTCGACCCTTTTGTTGCTACAATCAAATCATCTACATAAACTACAATTATTGTTGTAGTTGTGCATGTTTCACCCTTAAAATAGATACATCTGTCATAATTCGAATTTGTATAACCAAGTTCTTTAAGTTTCTGATCAAGTTTAGAATTCCACTGGCGGCCCGATTGCTTTAATCCATAGACAGCCTTCTTAAGTTTACAAACTTTGTTTTGGTTTTCTAGACTTATGAAACCGGTCGGTTGCTCCATCAGTATTTCTTCTTCTAGATCTCCATTCAAAAATGCAGTAGACGTCAATATGATGTAAGTCCAGGTCCATTTCTACAGATAAAGCGTATAAAAGTCTCATAGAGCTAGGCTTTGCAAGAGGTGCAAAAGTCTCAAAATAATCGACTCCAAACATCTAAGTATAGCCCTTTGCAACCAGCCTTGCTTTTCTCCTTTCTACAGAACCATCCGGATTATACTTGGTCTTGAAGACCCATTTTGATCCAATGACATTTCTGCCACGCGGTCGATCTATTAACTCCTAAGTCTTGTTTTTAATTAAAAGATCAAACTCCAACTTCATTGCCGACTTCCATTCATGAGCATCGATTGATTTCTCGATCTCCTCTAACGTTTTTGGGTCTCCAATATCTACAAGACAAGTACTTTCAGTTAGTTGTCTCGATTTTGATCTAGTACGCATTGGTGAACGATTTTGATGGTGATTGACTTCCTTACTCTGATTGTTTTCTTGATTTTCGTTTTCCGGTTCGGTAATATCTAGATTATCAGTAGCTTCCAGGTATTCTTCACTCTCATTTTCTCCGTCGGTTTCAAATTCATTTTTTACTTCTCCTGGTTTTCTGTTCATTTCAGGTTCACTTTTATCTTTAATAGTTTCGAAATCATACTGATAGTATTTACCCGTTCTTTCCTTGTTAACGTCTTTAATAAATTTAACGTCCCTACTTTTAATGACGCTTCTTGTTCCACGCTTCCATAATCTATATCCCTTTGTTTCTTCTGAGTATCCGATAAGTAAATATTCTTCGCTTCTTGGATCGAACTTGCCTGGGTTTTTTCCTTTTTCTAAAACAAAACTTCTGCAACCGATTTCTCTAAAAAATGAAACATTCGGCTTCTTTAAAGACCATAGTTCTTTTGGGGTTTTGCTCAGATTGAGTTTTGTTGGACATCTATTTCGTATAAATGCAGCAGTATTCACCAGCTCTGCCCATAGAAATTTCGGTAGATTCACCTACAGCATTATGCAACGCGCCATTTCTATAAGCGTTCTGTTAGCCCTCTCAGCCACTCCATTTTGCTGCGGCGTATATTCCGTAGTAAATTTGTGTTTGATTCCACATTCCTGTGTAAAATTTGTAAAGGATCTACTTCGGTATTCTGTACCATTATCTTTTTATTTTTTCTCCACTATGGTTTTCAGCAAAATTTTTAAATATTTTAAAATTTTCTAAAAGCTCACTTTTTTTATTCATGAAATATACAAATATTTTGCGAGAAAAATCATCACTAAATGTTACATAATAAAGTGACTTACTGAGTTATTCCGTGCGCATTGGGCCACATATATCGCTGTGCACGAGCTCAAGTCGTCTTGTTGATCTTTTTCCTTACTTTACGGGAAGTGGCTGGCGTGTCTGTTTTGCTCGAATACAGGATACACAGTCAAGAGTATGAGTTTTAAATGGTGGTAATCCGGTAACAAGATTTTGGGACTGTAACTGCCGGAGAGATGCTACATTTAGATGTCCCATTCTTTTGTGTCATTTTTCTAATAATTCATCTTTTTCTGTAGGTATAGACAAACAAGCTCGCTGATCAATTTCCGCTACAATATACAGTCCATTTTGTCGTTTGGCTTCCAATAAAGTCCGCCCATCCTTATCAAAAATAACAGCATGATTTTCTTTAAATTGAACTTGTCCGCCACGGTCCGTAGCTTTTCCAATAGAAATCAAATTCTCTTTCAAATCTGGAACAAATAGCGTTTTATACAGGTACACAAATTGAGACTTTTTTTCTAACTAGATATACAAAAACCGGACCAATTCCCATTATCTTTACCTTTTGATTATTTGTCAGTTTTACATACCCCATGCACTGATTATTCGACAATTCAATGAAAGCTCCCTTTGTACGAGTACTACACATGTGTGATGTTGCTCCACTATCCAGGCACCACCGTAAAGACTTTTTTTCTCGCACTAAAGCAGCTGTTCTCTGGTACTCTATTGATGAACAATGTAAATACTCTTGCATGATGAAACCTTGTTCCTGTCTTGTATATTCGGTGCATTCAACTCTCTCTCTGGCTCTACAATTTTTGGCCATGTGACCTCTTTTACCGCACCGTCGACAGTTGTATGGAAAGAAACTCGATGATGGCCTTTTAGGCTGTTGAGGGTATCTCGATTCAGATTTCTGTTTATAACGATTGCTGCTATATTGTTTAACTTGCATCGCATTGTTTCCATTTGACAAATCTCGCCTGTTGTCCCCAACATCCAGCAACCGCGTTCGTACTATATTTAGCGGGGGATATTCCTTTTGAGCGTCAAAAGCTGCCTGCACATCTTTATATTCTTTTGGTAGGCTATCCAGCAATAAAACTACCACCAGACCATCATCCATCTTCGCATCTAATTCTGTTAAACGAGAAAGAATAGAATTAAATTCACGTTGTTACTCATCCATTGACTGCGACACATTCATCCGAATGTTGATAAGTTTGCGGAACTCTTCTGCTTTCTGCCTCACTCCCTTTCGATCATACGTATCCTCCAAGAATGTCCAAATTTCTTTTGACGTTTTGAAACTCTTAAGTAGTGCTACGATCGCGGGCTCCATCGCTACTAATAACTCACTACTAGCATCTTTGTCCCTGTCATTCCAAGCATCTTGTGAATCTCCAGCTTCAGTGGGTTTTATCTCTGCTCCAGTAACACATTTTAAATATCTGCCTTTATGTAGTATTCCTTCCATTTGGGCTTTCCACGTTAAATAACTTTTTCACCATTTAGCAAGGGGATTCGTCCACTCAAGAAAATACTCATTTTTGCAAAAAAGGAAATCACAACAAAAATGTATCAGATTAACAAAATAAATATTGTTTTCCACAGTTCAGATCTTTACAGACGCACTGGGCCCATAACCTGTTGCAAGGCTAGTTAGAGATGCTTGATGAGAGTGGAAAAGAAAAAAATAAAATCACACGATGTTCAGCAGATAAAAGAGAAGTAGTTCTTTTATTAACCGGAAGAAATGTTTGATTAAAGATCAATAATTTATAGAAAAGCTTGACAAACAGGTGTCGTTGCTAAAAGTTGATTTAAGCTAAGTATTTTAATATTCAACAACTATGCTTTCGAAAAGTTTGGGTATGCAAGAGAGTTTTGCTGTGGGCCTATAATTATCGACTTTGGTCTTACTTCCTTTTTTATGAATAGGGATGATGTAAGATTCCTTCCATAGAAAAGGGAAAGTACGTGTTGAAACAGACAAGTTAACACGTTCGCGCTCACTTTTAAATGCGTGGAATTGGTCAGATATACACTTTTGGTAATCATGGTAGAAATACCATTTGAGGTCTGGCAAGTATGCAGAAATGTCTAAAATTGAAATATAAATCGACTGGGATAATCGACTCATATGCGACTACTGACTTGTCATGCAAATGACGGTTATGGCCGTCTGACAGATATAGCCGTCATATGTACGGTTGATATAGTTATGATGGGTACTAAACATCAAGTTAAATAACAGGTTGTAGTTTAGTTAAAATTAAAGAAATTAATATTTCTTGCCATAAGAATGAACAAAGTGAAAAACGGTTTAGTTATTATCAACAGGCTCAAAGTTGTGTGCTGAATATACAAAACAGGCTTCTTGGGGCAGGTTTTACATCTGTATTTAGTCTCCTTTCGTAATTTGATATGACTTTCGTAATATGGCTTTCGTTTATAACCTTGCGGTGGTGGAATTTTTTCAATAAAATGTTGTTCTTGAGTCCAGGAAGAAGAAGGAAGTGAAGAACTTGATGGTAAAGTAGGTTGTAGATTGTTTGCTCCTCGAGGTCGACCGCATTTGGGTATATCTCTTACAAGATCGGTTCCACACACTACGTCAACAGATAACTGGATAAATGAAGTTATCAAATTGTCTCTGAAGTTAAGGAAAACCATCTGTGTTTGATGAGACTTTTGATAAAGAAAGTATGCCTTCCAAACACTTATATCGAGTAAATGAAATATCACTATCTTGTACCACCTAATTGTTTTTCGTGGAGAAGGATAGGAAAGGAAGGAAATCTATCTATGACTGACATAAATCTGTTGTAATGCACAACGTCGTTGGGTTTCAAGGATTCTTTAAAAAATTTGTTCTTCGAGCTTACTAGCTCCGGATGGAAATCCGTTGTTATAGTGAGGACATCTCTTTTATCTTTCCATTTGGATACATAGGTCTGTCCAAACTTTCCTGATAAACGCGTCTTTGGCTTATTATTAGCACACATGTTTTCAGCATAAGTGTAGGAACGGAAATTAAAAAAACGGAGTCAGTCTACAACGAGCCACCACGACGTGAAGACGTGTTTCTTTTAGTGTACCACTCTTTCTTTATTTTTGTTTTTATTATTATCTGTAAATAAAGTCATCCTACAAATTTGGTGTCAGAAGTGGGATGCGCAAAAAGAAATTTTAAAAATAAGTTGACGACGACGAAATACACGTGTACATGTGTGTGTGCATATGCACAACTCGAAGACGGCTGAAAAAAATATACGCAATTTAAAGGACGAAGAATATTTTTGTTTCCAATAAAAACATAAGCACTAAAGGACGACGACGAAACTGCACAAAAAAGAGAAACCGGTGGCGACGATCAACGACGAGATAACGATATACAACTGTATGTGTGCAAGCAGATGCAAGAAAACAAGATTTGCCGTAGGGATAGGAATGAGTTTTACATTGGCAGTCGTGGTGGATGGTATCCTTTTTGGAATTGCGCATTAAATTCAGATTGAAAAAATAATTCATTTAATTTTTGTTTGTATCAAATCGTTTTTGTGGAATTATACGATAATGGATAGTGAAAATTCTATAATAAATAGCTCGGATGTGTGTATAGACGAAGACGAACTTTCTGTGAAAGCAATTAGGGAAGAGCTCCTCAGGTTAAATTTACCCATAACAGGCAGCAAGTCGGAGCAGCGTTAACGGCTAAGAAGACGGTTGACGGGAGAAGGCATCAATGCTGAAGAAGAGAAGGAAGACGGGGATGCGTTGGCTACATTGACGGTTGTTGATTTGAGAGATAGACTTCGGGCGTTAAAGCTGAAAACCACAGAGCACATGCTATTGTTGCCATCGAAAGAATGCCAAACATTGTTGTCATTTAAGGACGTTTAGGATGCACTCGAAACTTTTAATGGAGACGGCAGGCAAAATGTTAAAAAGTGAGCAAAAGAATTCGAAGAAACCGCAGATCTCTGTCATTGGACAGATCCACAGAGAATTGTTCATGCCAAAAAATTACTTAGAGGTTCAGCAAAATTATTTATAAATTTCGAATGCACCGACATCAGTTCCTGGAAGGGCATAAAAAATGCCTTGATTCCCGAATTTTCTCAATCTTTGAACAGCAGAGAGGTTCATCGGCAACTGAGCTCCATTAAGAAAAGAAATGATGAATCATATCAAGAATATTTTTATCGCGTCCTTGAAGTTGCAAGTCATGCTGATATTGAGGTTGAAGTGAAAATTCAATACATCATTGATGGTGTTCATGAGCAATCAATATCAAAGAACTGCGCAAAAGATTATCGCAGTATGAGGCGATGAAAAGCAAGGATAAAATAAGACAGATGACAAATGATAGAGCTCTACAAGCAAAACCACGGAGAAATCAGTAAATAAGAAATGCAAAATGAAAGATGTTACAACTGTGGAGAAGAAAACCATTTGAGTAAATATTGTCCTAATAAGAATAAGGGTTTCAAATGTTTTAAGTGTTTTGAGTTTGGTCATCGTTCTAAAGAATGTCCAAAACAGAAAAAAAGCTGCGAAGCGGTAACAACGACAACTAGCAAAATATTTAAAGAAGATGTAATATCGGGTCAAACATTTAAATCTTTAATCGATTCAGGAAGTGAATACGTTTTGCTCGGATCTCCAAAATTACAAAGTAGTCCGATCCCGTTTGTTGGTATTGGTTCTGAGAAAATGGCGACGTTCGGAGGGTTTGAAGCTTTAGTCACACTAGATGACATAACTGTGTAACTTGAAATTCAAGTGGTTCCAGATATATTAATCAAACATGATCTGATACTTGGTAGTCAACTGACAGATTCTGTGGAGCTTCGACTCAAGAGGAGACATGCAAGTTGCGTTAAGATAAGCGATTCAGCTCAAGACTCGAACAACAAAACTGTGGACAGCTCTGAAATATTAAACATCGATATTTTCAGCCAAGAGAAGAAGATAAGTACCGATCATATCAAAGACGCATCAATCCGGAAACAAATAGAGAGCATGATAGAAAATTATTCACCGAAAGTGTTTGAAGACAGTGGAGTTAAAATGCGAATTATCCTCAAAGACGATGTTCCTGTTTATCAAAACTTTCGACAGCTGACAGCGGACCATCGAGCCTTAGTCAATGACATAGTAGCCGAATGGTTAAAGGACGGGATCGTGAAACCTAGCATTTCAGAGTACGCTAGTCCGGTTGTACTGGTCCCAAAGAAAAATGGTAATGTGAGACTTTGCATAGACTACAGGCAATTAAATAAAAAAATCGTCAGGGACAGATATCCTCTGCCCCTAATCGAGGATCAAATTGACCGACTACAGGCAGCGAAATTGTACACCACAATGGATTTAAAAAATGGTTCCTTTCATGTCCCAGTTGATGAAGCCATGGTCAAATATACAGCGTTTATTACCCCGGGCGGACACTTTGAATTTCTTCGTGTACCATTTGGCCTTTGTAACTCTCCAGCCGTTTTCCAGCGACACGTTAGAGCAATTAGCAAATTACAACTTTGGCTAAATACAACTTGTACTGGATGTTGGTAGCAGGCATGGACTACAGTTCAATTGGAAAAAATGTGTTTTCTTAAATAACTGTGTGAAATACCTCGGACATGTAATTAAAGATGGGACAGTTAAACCAGCAACACAAAAGGTAGCAAATTTTCCACAGCTGAAAAAAGTTCAAGCTGTACAAAGTCTTTGTGGTTTAGCTGGTTACTTTAGAAAATTTATTCCTCAATTTGCTATGATATCTCGACCACTTACCGAACTTACCAAAACAAATACTAAATTTGAATTTGTACCGGGGCGGCAACAAGCATTTCAACAACTTAAAGAAATTTTGATAAATAAGCCTGTACTTAGAATATATGCTGTTGGAGCCGAGACGGAACTACATACGGATGCTGCAAAACAAGGACTTGGTTCAATTTTACTTCAGCGATGTTCTGGGCTCTCATCACGTAACTTTTCAGACGATCATCGTCTAATCGATACCATTGAACGATATCGTCGGTAGTTTGCTTCATGTAACTCCTCCAATGTCGTGTCGTCTATCGTTTGTTTTTTTAAAAGTTTGAGTGCAACTGAGAATAGCAACCACCAGTCAAAAATGACGTTTGTCCTGTCATTCGTCTTGTGTTGTGATTTATTTTTAGTTGGATATTTTAAACAAATTGAAGAAATGTAAGTAATAATCAACAATTTAACAATATTGTTTCTGCATTTAGTATTAATAATTAATGTTTAGGTCAGCAACGCCAAAGCAAATGGGAATTTTATTGAAAGGAAGGCATGCTTTGAATAAGTTGTGGAGCGATTTAGCCAATATTCTTAACGCTACTGGACTCCCGAACAAGTGTGTCACTTCTGGGAGAAAGGAATACCATATTATCAGCACATCTTTTACATAATCTAATAACAATTTTAACATTAATTTTTTTAAGGTTTGGACTGATTTCAAATACAGGCGAAAAAAAAATGCAGTCACAACTTTCTCTCAATTAAGAAGACGGGTGGTGGGCCATCTGAAGAAGTTCCAATATCGGAACTTGAAGAAAAAGCAATTCAGATGTCTTCACTTCGTGCTTCAGTATGCGGTAGCAATTCAAAATGCTTTGGCGCACCGGCAATGCAAAAAGTCGAACTACCAGACGAGCTGGAAAGTACCTTGTGAACAATAGTAGTAAGTCCAATCGAAATTTCTCAAGAGAATGAAGCTGCCGAAGAGATGGAAGCTGTAGTAATCAATAAGAGGTAAATTGTATGAGTATTTTAATTTTATAATAAAGAATTGTAATCTTAAACAAATTTATATTTACAAATGAATTCAGGAAATCATCGTACATGTCAGCTACCACTCTAAAACGAGCACGGCTGGATTCTAAAGGATCAAATTGCAGCCTATAAGGAGTTCCAGGAGGAGGTTCTCAATGTGTTAAGGGAGCGGAATCAACAAGAGAAAGTTTTTCATTCTCAGGTGCTGACCCTGTTAGCAAGAAGAAACCAGATTGCCGAACAGCAACTTCAACAAGGCGGAGGAAGGAAAGACTGAAGTGCACTGGCCAATAATACAGTTATTGTAATAACTAAGCGACGTGTATATAATGTATGTAATATATATATATATGTATATAATACTACTCGTATTTAAGAACAGACTGAATTAAATGTGATTTTTTTTTAGTGCATATTAGAGAGTCAAATTTTGTTTTTATTTTAACTGCATATATACATACATATTAGATTGAATTGTTTTGTTTTCGTTTTAACTGTAAATATACAGTATTAGAGTGGATTTTTTTTTTAACTGCATAAATATGGATTAGAGTGAATAATTTTTTTTTGAATAATAATTCTGTGAAAAATAAATATTCTGGGAATCTTTTTTAATAATCAAGGGTTTTGAGTGAACAATGATTCTTTTATTTATCTCATCTCTTATTCTTTAAGCCTGCTCCTTTAAACGATCACTGGATATGGTGGAAGTGCGGTCGAAGCAGAACAAACGTTAGCGAAAACAGCAATCTTGCTTGGGTCGTATTTACTTTTTCTTTCTTCCATTATGATTCTCCGTCGGCCTGGGAAGTAAAACCAATCGTTAAAGTTGAAAATGAAACAAAAATTAGAATAGGAATGTACCTTTATATACACCAATGCATCTTTCGATTATATTCCTTGCTTTTGCATGAACCTCGTTGAAATAATTTTTTTGGATATCATTGGAACTCTGATATGGTGTTAGCAACCAAGGCTCCAACGGATATCCACTGTCACCTAGAACATGTATATTTAAAATTTCTCAATTAAGATTATTCTTAGAATTTCTATAAAATTTTGTCATTACCCAAAAGCCAGCAGTTGTGGTCTCTCTCATTAAAAATTCTTTCAAATGAACTAAAAATGAACAGCATTTAAATAAATTTGATAGAAAACATACTCCCCAGGAATGCCTGAGGGATTCCAAATTTTCTGTAGAACCATTGTTTTGTATCTTCTACAATGGTCTCACTTAGTATCTCCCATTTAATCCACAATGGACATAGTTTTCCTTCCATCACGGCTGTGGTCTGCGACATTATTGCAGATAGTGTACTTTGACCAACAGACACCAAAATCATTCCCTGTAAGCCATTGGTAACCACCTCCACCCAGAACTTCCAAGGTAGCACCAAGTCTTAATATTGGAGGAATATAAGTAGACCGAGATCCGCTTTCCAGATTGATTGTGTCCAATACTAAAACAAATGCTTCTTTCGAAAGACGGAAGCGTTGAATGAAGCTAAACAAATTATTAGAATAATAAATGAAGTATGAATTATTATTTTTTTCACAATGCGGCTACTTGTTTGTTGGAAGTGATAAGGGATCAGATACATCTCTTAGTGTTCTTCGCCTTCGTAGCACTTTTAATTTTTCTGCATTTTCACTTTCGTGATCAATAAAAAAAAACACATTGCGACGAAACATTATTTTTCTGGAATTATTTTACTAATTATTTTTTCAAAAAACGTACAAAACATGCAAATATACCTACTCGTATTTAAGGACGATAGTGAAATAAGTATCGTTAAAACACTATCGACGGGACGATAGTAATTGACAGTTTTTGTGTTACATGAAGCAAACAATAAAACGTCAAATCGGTATCGTTCGTTCGATAGTACTATTTGATGTTTACATGAAGTAAAACTATCGTCGAAACGCTATCGTCAGACGATTGTCGTCATACGTGATGAATGCCCTGATGACGCTCTGATGCATCCCGTGTACTACGCCAGCTGGACGACAACGCCGACAGAGGAGAAGTATACAAGCTATGAGTTGGAGATTTTGGCAGTAATAAAGTCGCTGAAAAAGTTCAGAGTTTACTTGTTGGGAATTCCGTTTAAGATAGTCTGTCAAGCCTTTGCCTTGACAATGGCGAAATCTGACCTAAGCTTAAGAGTTGCTCGATGGACACTGCTGATGGAAGAGTTCCAGTACACAATAGTGCATCGACCTGGAAAAGTTATGCGTCATGTCGATGCCCTGAGTCGAAATCCCGTTTCAGTCTACAACGCCGATAGATGTTTTGATTTGCTGACATCTCGAATCAGCAAAGCTCAGTAGAAGACGATTCCTTGGACAACATCAGAAGAACTATCAAAGAAGGCGAGTCTGGTAATTTTGTTCTTAGAAATAATGTTTTGTATCATTCGCAGGATGGAGACCTGTTGTTAGTCATGCCAAAGACAATGCAGTATGATGTTATTCGTCAAGTTCACGAGCAGGGACACTTTGGGTGGCAGAAAGTTGAACACATCGTTCAACGAGAATTTTTGTTTCCTCACATGCCGCTCTGGCTGAGCGGAAGAAGGGAAAATCCGAAGGCTTGCTCAACCCCATTGATAAAGGAGATACTCCTTTAGATACTTACCATATTGACCATTTAGGGCCGATGACAAATACAAAGAAGCGTTATAATCATATCCTTGCAATAGTGGATTCGTTCTCGAAGTTGATATGGCTGTATCCTACTAGATCGACAACTGGTGACGAGGTGGTCGTACGTCTGCAGCACCAAGCAACAAATTTGGTAATCATTTCTGATCGCGGTTCTGCTTTTCGCTCCACTATTTTCAAAAAATACTGCGATAATGAGAAGATAGAGCATGTTCTCATAACAACTGGAGTTCCACGCGGGAATGGACAAATTCAGAGGGTAAATAGGACTATCATACCAACACTTACTAAACTATCTCTGCCGAAGTCTGGTGACTGGTACAAGCACGTACCTAAGGTGCAACAATATATCAATGCAACTTTCAGTCGAAGCATTAGTACAACCCCCTTCGAAGTCCTGACAGGAAGGATGATGAGACTCTAAAAAGACCTTCATCTAAAAGAACTGGTTGAGAAAGAGCTTATTGAAGTACTTAATCAAGATCGAACCGATTTGCTAATAAAAGCTGCTTCACAAATCAAAGAAGAAAATCGACGCACTTTTAACCGGAAGCGTAAACATGCTAAGAAGTATCAAATAGGTGATTTAGTTGCTGTCAGAAGGACCCAGTTTGGGGCCGGACTTAAGCTGCAACCGAAGTTCCTAGGTTCCTATAGTGTTACGCATACTACGAAATGATCGCTATCTTGTAAAAAAAATGGGAGATCATGAAGGACCAAATCAGACGAGCAGTTCCGCCGACAATATGAAGCCGTATATGTCTACAAATTCCTGGACTGAATATGACTCGACCAGTGACGAGGATGTCGAGGACGACAATGTCAAAAAGACCGAGAAGATGTAGGAACGGAAATTAAAAAAACGAAGTCAGTCTACGACGAGCCACCACGACGTGAAGACGTGTTTCTTTTTGTGTACCACTCTTTCTTTATTCTTGTTTTTATTATTGTCTGTAAATAAAGTCATCCTACATAAGCATTTATAGATTTCACCACCAACTCAACTATATTATTCGAAAATAACTGGTTAAAAATTTTTCTGGGTGATGAATCAATCGTGACATCTATTTGTATCCCACTAATAAAAGTGTTAAATGGAAATTCAGGAATTCTTACTTTGTCCAGACTGTCCTGACCGTTGGTAGAGTAAGTGCGGCAAATGTGGCCCACGTTTGTGATATGGCCACCACTGTATTTCCCAAACCAAAACCTACAGCGAAATAAAAAAATGTTTATTGTGAACACGTTTAAACCGGTTTAGCCTCAGTCTTTCGCGGTGAGTGTGGCGCGCCAGGTTTGGAAGATATCAGGGCATTTTGTTTGCTTTACTTTCGTTGTAATTTTTTGGTAAGTTTTCTTAAGTGTTTTTACCTTAAGTTTTTTGTTAAATATTTTCTTAATTTGTGTGATATTATAATTTAAAAAAAAAGTTTATGAAGTGTGTTGAAAATTAAAATGAGTGAAAAATTCACAGTGTGTTTAATGTGGCCTACCCCATGTGTTGGTAATATGGCCATATTTGACACGTTTTCTCGAATGCACTTCTTTTATTTTTTTAAGGCTAAAATGTCTAAACAAAGTCAAAAACCATGAAAGACTTGGCAGAAGGAGGATGTGATGAAAGCCATATCGGCAGTCAACATCAAAATAATCTGATCTTTGAAGGCGTCCAAAACATATAATGTTCCGAGAACCACACTGATGCGATTGGTGGCAAAAAAGAAGGACCATTGGAAGAAGTGATAAGTGCCAAATTAGGAAGAAAATAACCGGGATTCCAAATCCATTTTCTATTATCAAGGAAGTAGCAGGCAGGGACTGGCTTCATTTGTTCCTTCGACGACATATGGTACATCGTTGTCGTTCCGTCAGCTGACTGGAACGTCGCCATTTTTTTCGACAACCTGGAATTGCTTATGAACAGGTACCATTTCGTTCCGAATAATATATATAAAGTGGATGAAACTGGCATTTCTGTTGTGCCATCGAAAATGCCTAAAGTACTTTCGACCTTTCGAAAACAAGTTGGAACATTAACTTCAACTGAAAGGGGTTCTTTGATAACTTCAATATTGTGCATGAGCGCAGGAGGTTCATTTGTTCATCCTATGCTCATCTTTCCGAGGAAGAGAGACAACCCCCAGTTAATGAAAGGTCCGCCATCTGGCTTCATATATGCAAATTATTTACAAAGTGGTTCAAACACTTTTTGGAATCAGTCAAACCATCCTCATCATCACCGGTGCTACTTATAATGGATGGGCATGCAAGCCACACCAGGAACATAGAGCTTGTGGACCTTGCAAGAAAAAATCATGCTCACATTCTATCCATTAATCCGCATTCGAGCCATAAAATAAAAAGTACTTGACTGAGGAAATTCGACGATGGGTCATCAATAACACTAAAGCCTTAACTTTTGCTTAAGATTCAAACTGGAGACGTCTCAGTTAATAGTTTTTGGTTGACGGGAATATGCCCATTTGATAGAAATATCTTTCAAGACCACGACTTTTTAGCAGCAGAAGAAATTGATACAACAGAATCTCAACCTAATGTGGAAAATCTTGCGCCTACCAATCCATGTGACATTGAGGGGGAGATGCAAATGGAGACAGATCAAAATTTACCATCTACTGCAGTTGGAATAAGATCGGAAATAATGAAATTCAAACCTCCAACTTTGATGAATCGGAATCGCAGGCCTCGTGAGCTATTTCCTCAAATCCATCAATGACCTTTGTTACTCCACATGAAATTTCTCCTATTCCTGTCCGGATTAAAAAAACTTCGAATCGTGGACAAAAACGGGGAAAATCGGAAGTCATTTCGTCATCGCCTTATAAAATGTCTCTGGAAAAATCCATTAAATTAAAGGATGAGAGGCAAAAGAAACTAGAACCTAAAAAGGATACGATAACAAAAGACGCATTAGAAATATCATCACACAGACCATAATGTAATAATTTTAATGCATCTTAAGCCTTAATTTCAGAAGGTTATTAAGAATCTGATGTTGGGAAGCGACAGATCATACCGAAAGAAAAAGAAACGCATTCGCGAAGAACAGTCTTCTTCATCAGAAAGTCATGACAGTAATTTCATTCCAGATCCATGGTTCCGAAGTAATCAGCCCGATTCTAAATGCATCTACTCCTCGAGCTTATTCTCTGAAGATGAGGTAGGCGAAGCTTGGGTAGAATGTATTGTGTGTACAATGTGGGCAATGAAAACTGCACAGGCAATAAACAACAATATTTTATATTTGCATTTTGCTGTTGTTAAAGTTAAAGTTCTTCGAAGAAACATTGCTTTTAATATGACCCACCCTGGCCGCAAATTTTACAAAACTGAATTATGAAGTTCCTTTAAGTTTCTGTTTTAAAATTTTTGTTATGTTTGTTTTTTTAAGACTGTTGAAAAAAAAAAAAAATAAATGAACTAGACTTAAATTTATGGTTTTATTTAAAAATATGATAAGGCTGGGCCACATTTGCTGCATTTACTCTATTACCAGCCGTAGGTGAGAATTCTTGAATAATTTTCTGCAGCATGCCCTTTTCTCTTTGCCCATCCTCACTTTCTTCTTTCAGTTGACCGGGATCGTAGTCTGGATCATCACCAAATGTGCCATCGTCACAAAATGGAGTTTCATCTGTTTTCAATTCCGACCCAATTTCCGATAGGCAATCCCTGTCGACTTCTTCAAACAGCTTAAAAACTGTTCTTTCTTTTTAATTGTATTCCCCCAATTTATTCCTCCAATCTATTTCCTAAATGCTACATACTAATTACTAAATTTATCCTTACCAGAAAAGTTCCCAAAAACACCGTCTTTTCCGAACTTAAGCGCAAAAAGTGTATGTACGGTATCGAACTTGATAGTGTAAATTATAAAAATGGTTACGTAGGGCACAAAACTCAAACGACGGTTATAGCCGTCTTTTGTTCTTTTGTTTCTCAAAATATTACGGTTATAGCCGTAATAAGCGAGAACGTGTTAAATAATGTGGCGAGAGGGGGACCGAGATGAGTTACACACTTTTTTATTACAATAGCTGGAAGGCCATCGGGCCCAGATGAAAAATCATCTTTAAATTTGGCAATATTTTCAGATACCATGATGTTATATTTAGCGAGATGGGTGACGTCTCAGGACGGCTTCTCACATAGCTACAGTAACTAGCTGAACCCGATCAGCTGTTTTCTTAGAAAAAGATTTGATTAATGACCTCCCTAAAGTTTGCTCAAACTCAAGTCTCTTGAAGCGCAAATATACATATCCAGACCTATTGGTCTAGTTGAGGATCCTGTTTATAGGTTGAATGAGGGTCTATCCTCAATCTCAATCAATAGTCTCTACGTAATTGTTTGACCCTCAACCCAGCAAAGCCTCAGCTGTTCTTAATATCCAAAAAAAATCACAATACTCATTGAACCTCAGCGACACGTAATTGCAGTTTGTGAAGACTTTAGCTATCCTGGATTTTAAGATAACCCGCTCCCTTCCCTCTATACACCACATTAATTACACTGCGGGACGAACTTACAGATGTCTATGCAAACTTTGGCTGCTATCTAGTTTTACTCCTGTAAGTACGAGGCTGAGACTTGTTAAAACCTTACTTGTTCCTTGTATTGATTATTCATCAGCAGTGTACTGAAAACTTAACTCCCTATCTCAGCATAAACTTACTATCGCATTCAATGATATGGTTAGGTACGTGTATGGGCTTCGTCTAAACGACCACATATCTAATTATCATAAAAATATCCTTGGTTGTAACCTACAGCTGTTCTTGCATAATAAAGGGTTTTCCAATAGGGACTTGACAACTTTGAATTTAATTTGTGAACGCACTCTTTCACTAATCATCGAACTGTCACTGTCAATTTATTCAGTAAACTCAACATTTTCATCATGGTAAAGTACACGAACGACCAACGTCTGCAAATTATAAAAATTTTCTACAGAAATTCGGAGTCGGTGCAACTTTAAGAGCGTTAACTCCAATTTTCGGTCGTAATTCTCGCCCTAGTAGACAGGCAATAAAAAGTTTAGTGCAAAAATTTGAGTCTACATATGCGTTGTGTGATGTTGCCGTGTCAGTGAGACAACGGGTTGGTCGAAGTGTCGAAAATATCGCTGCCGTTCAGGCGTCCGTAGCAAACGATCCAAACCAGTCAATTCCACGGCATTCTCAAGAATTGGGCATCGCTCAGACCACATTATGGCGTATTTTGCGTAAGGATCTTGGTTTACACCCATACAAGATCAAGCTGACTCAAGAATTGAAGCCGATGGAACATTTGAAGCGACGTACGTTCTCCGATTGGGTTCTGGACGTCAATGACGAAGCTCAGTTTTGGCTCAATGGGTTCGTCAATAAGCAAAATATGCGTTATTGGTCGGGTGAAAATCCACATGTGCTTCATGAATCACCACTTCATCCACAAAAAATAACTGTTTGGTGCGGTTTGCATGCCGGCGGTGTTATTGGAGCATATTTTTTCGTCGACGATAACGATCGTCACGTTACTGTGAATGGTCAGCGTTATCGCGCCATGATCACCGATTATTTTTGGCCCGAATTGGAAGATATGGACTTGGACGACATGTGGTTTCAAGAGAGACACGCGACAATCGATTTATTAAAGAGTAAGTATGGTGAGCGTGTTATTTCAAGAAATGGGCCAGTCGATTGGCCGCCTCGTTCGTGCGATTTAACGCCGCTTGACTATTTTCTGTGGGGCTACGTTAAGTCATTGGTTTATGCCAACACGCTGACGACGTTGGAAGAGCTCAGAGCCGAAATGTCTGGCCGAGTCGTTGAAAATTGGGTCCAACGAATCGACCGCTGCAAACGTACCCGCGGTGGCCATATGAACGAAGTCGAGTTCCATTCATAAATGTTTTCATTGTACTTCAAGCCGATAATAAAGTTTTTGAAATATCTCAAATGGTTTGCGTTTTATTTAAAAAAAAGTTGTCAAGTCCTTATTGGAAAACCCTTTAGATGCTGTAGCTTCTTGTGCAAAATTGTTCAAAACAGATCGCCACCATATCTGTTTGAAAAACTTCAATTCGCCTGTTCGTCTACAACGGTGCCGTGAAATAAGTCCAAGTGAAATAGGGCCCATTTTCAAATGTTGGCCTTATTTCACGGCTCCTCTAGAACGTATAGCCTTATAACGAACTCCTCACTCCTTTTCTTCGTCTTTGACACCAGACTCTGGAGCTCTCTGCCCACAACATTAGAACAAATAAATTGAAGCCATACAATTTAAAAATGCTGTATTAGAGCATATTTCATAAAAATGCAACATCAGACTATTCCTTGCTTCTTTACTATGTTATTCCCCTCCTTCACACTTTCTCTCCTTCACACTTTCACTCTTTTTGTATCCCTTTCCTGATTACTGTATATTGTTTTCATTTTTTTACAATTTTAAATTGAATTGAAAAACACAAAATTCGACTAAACGGTCATATAAATTTTAGATGAGAGAAACCTATTGCGCCGTCTCCAAAGGACCAAACCTTTGGACCTAGTGCGATAAATGACACGCAGAAACTTTCATTGGAAAGTCACCTGCTAAACTATAGTTATGATACGAGTAACAATACTGCTTGATAAGTCGAAACTTAATTGCGGTAACATAAACAATATCGTAGGGAAGTGTTTTTAGTGAGTAAGAATCTCACGCTACTATGAGCACGCACATGCGATCGTTCGCCATCGCCTAACGTGTCACTACACAGTCAAAACACACTATGACTATGGGAATAGCACAAGTAAACAACTGTCGTATATGCAAGTAGGACGCAGAAACAGCCGAGCATATCCTTTGCCACTGTAACCGCTTAAGTAGAACACATCTCCGTCTTCTAGGTAAGCCATACCTTGAGGCAGAAGATATTACTGCCAGTGCCAGCTCAATCAAAGATATAGGCGAGGAAATCACAATAGGACTAACCTGGCCGCATGATAAGGGTACATAGTCCCAATTCCCCACTTGATCTAATCTAATCTAAAAGCGCGAAAGAGCAACATTGGGACAAATGGTGAAATTTGAAATTTTTCTAATCTAAGTCTTTGTTTTCAATTTGAAGGAGATCCGTTATTTGTTTGTTGAGTGACGTTTATTGGCATTTGTAAATTCATTGACATCCAAATTCTGTCACCTTGACATTTACAGAAATTGTACAACAGAAATGCAACAATTTCTGAACGGTTTGTAGGTTTTTCATATTCGTAAATTTTTTTTAGAATTCAATAAAGTATCGTGATGATCCCCAAAGAGCCTTGACTCTGAAAGAGCTTGAGGCCATTGTGGAAGATGTGGATGGCTAACTCGACTGGACCAGAGTGAGTTAGATATCTTCTGAGGAATTCTGATTTTGAGTGGGTATCACAAGCGTACCACAAGTAAAATTTTACTTGTCATCTGATGAAGATAAAGGCGTTTAATTTGGAAAAAAAAATGCTATGTCACGAAACAGATTCATCGAAATAAAGCAGAACCTCCATCTAGCCGATACCACCCAGCTAGACAAAGGAGACAAATTCGCGAAAGTACGAGCTATTGTTGGTCTTTTGAACAACAATTTTCTTAAGTATGGTATTTTTAGACATCATTTGTCAATTGATGAACAAATGGTGCTATACTTTGGCAGCCATTCAGCGAAAATGTTTTCGAAAAGACAGCCGGTACGTTCCAAAATGAGCTGCTTAACATCAAGCGATGGATATTTGTACCAGTTTTTACCAAAGAGAATTTGGTCTAGAGCCGAAGTTGTGGTCAATCTTTTAAAAGTGACAGAGAACCGATCGGGATATATGACATGTATCTACGTTTTGATAAATTTTTCAAAAGTTGAAAAATTAATGATATTTCGCCACTTGAACTGTATGTGGAAATCGAATGATAAAACGTCCACTAGAGACTAGTACATGTATTCCACACTGGATTCCCGCTACGAAAACGAAATAATTCCATAGTTACGAGTACAGTGGCAACCAATTTCGAATTTGCACAGGCCTACGTAAATGGGAAACGGTATAATCGGAAAAATAAAGACATTATACCGCATCCTACTTACTTATTTAAGGTGGCCCTACAGTGCGGAGTGGATCTGAGCCTCAACCAACAAGAGTCTACAGAGACCTCGATCTTTAGCTAGCTGCCTCCAGAATCGCATACTAAGCTGGGTGAGGTCCCCTTCCACCTGCGTGCGCCACCTGAGTCACGGTATTTCTCTATTGCCCTGTCGTTTGGGGGTGGATTCGAAGACTTTTCGGACCGCAGAATTGGTGTTCATCCGCTGTACATGGCCCAGCCACTTTAATTGTTGGATCTTCAACTGTACAGACCGTACAGTTCGTCGTTGTATCTCCTCCACCACTCAGACGGGACCAAAAATCACCCGAAGAATTTTCCTCTCAAATCAGCCAAGAGTACACTCATATATGTAGTTTTGCTAAATTCCATGCCTCGGCGCCATAGAGCAGTACTGGAGTTATTAAGGTCTTATCAGGGTCAATTTCGTTGTTCGAGAGAGGGCTTTGTTAGTCAATTGCTTTCTTACCTTCGCTTGATTTCAGAGTTAGTGTCGTTGTCTGAATTGATAGCGGAGCCTGGGTAAACAAAGTCCTTTGCTACCTCAAGGTTATATATATTGGGGGCGACGTTCTGTCCGAAACTTCGGTGTTTGGTGTCCTTTCTAGTTGAAAGCATATACTTGGGCTTGCCTTCATTGACTATTAAACCCATCTTCGCCGCTTCCGTTTTAATACTTGCGAAAGCTGTATTTTTTTTTTGAAAGATTTGGCCTTTTTTGTTAGTATGTGTGTTTTGCACTATTCTTTCAAGAATGGTAAATCTCATGAAAGAAAGAAATCACATGGCCACGCATTCCTTATCTAAATCCTTTTTTTGATATCAAAGGTATCGGTGAGCTCTTTACCGACCTTGATGGAGCAGTTTTTATTCGCTATCATCATCCTGCATAAATGAGCTTGTTTAGTAGGGATGCCAAAACTAGATATTGACATGGCCTTAAAATCGTTGAGTAGGTGGTGTGCATCGATTTGGAGCTCATGGCTCTTATCCACGATCTGTCATAGTGTGAACATTTGGTCGATTATAGGCATTCCTGGCCTGAAGCCACACTGATATGGAGGTTGTAGACGACCGCGTTCAGGTGTTCACACAATACGGCAGATAGGATTTTGTAGGCGATATTTGGTGCAGTTCAGAGGGTCTAATTTCTTAAGCATCGGACAATGCTGAGGTTCCATTCATCGCCTTCATTGGGCGTACTTTCTTCCGACCATATTTTACAGATAACAATTGCCGTAGTAGATGTCGCAGTTTTTCATCCTCTTTTCGTCTGGAGCACCCCATCGCATTCCTTGGATGGCGATAATATCTGTTTTGCAGCCTCCAGGGCCTCCGCTAGTTGTTCGGCTGCGCGTGGCTTATTAAGTGGCCAACAGATTCGAAGTTCCTTGTCCTTGTTTCGTTTACAGGGGTTTCCAACAGCAGATCCATCATGGAGGGAAGGTCCATTATAGAACTAGGGCAAGGGGTCTTTTCGATCGAAGCCAGGAATCCGTTCATCCTCCACCATCTCTTTTCCAAAACTCTGACTTAATCTCGGAAATCCTTACCGGCCTCTGCTCGAAAAATGTTGGAGTAGCTCAGATAAAGTCTTATTTGCTTGTTCTTTGATTTTATTTCACCATTGATTTCATCTGGAGAATTCATCCGCTGTCCCGTTTATAGTGCTGCTATTTTTGTCTGCTGGTCAGAACTAGCGCTTATAAGTTTGGCAAGTCGAGTGCGGTTGGGCATCGGCCAGTCCCCGATGGTAAAATAAGCGGAATTGATGTGTAGAAACAGTCACAACACTGGGTATCACAATGTTAGAACCCCTCAGTGCCTACCACAATCTACCGCACTCAATCACCAATTAAAGATTATAAAAAAGACAAATTTATAAAATTTATATAAATTATATATTTATATAAACCAGCCCTTTCGTAGTGCTAAGAACATACGTAGTTAAACAACTTCTGCAGACCTAAGCAACGAGGACGACAAGAGTTTCGTTGCCTTTTGCCTGGCGATGAAAGTTAAGATTTTCTGCTTACCGGACCAAGACCCGCCGAGATACTTAAAACAGTAGCAAATTACTTGGTAGAGACGATACATCAACTAATTTCCAAGATTTGGTGGGAGGAAAATGTGTCTGATAAATGGAACCTCAGCATCTTTTGTTTAATTTACAAGAACAGACTAAACTGTGGTAACAATAGAGGCACCGGTGTCCCTAATATCGCGTACAAGATCTTGTCTGCTGTATTATCTGAAATCCTTTGTCAACGATCTGATTACCCTCTCTCAGCGCAGTTTTAGGTCCGATGTATCAACAATTGACCAAACATTCATACTGTGGCAGACCCTAGAAAAAATTCTTAAAGCCTAGATCGATACGCACCACCTGTTTATCGGTTTCTGGGCCTCATTTGACTACGCAGCCATGTATGGTTCCAAAATGGTGGCCAAAGACGTGTGATTGTGCAGAATGATGATGGAGGACTCCCGCTGCTCCGTAAAAGTTGATCAAAAAACTTACGATTTCAGTTCCATTAAGCGCCTGAAGTGAGATTGGGCAACCAGGCGGGACAACGCAGTAGAAGTGCTCCTCTACTGTCTTGGAATGTGCAGCTGTAAAGCATTTGGCTACTGTAGGCATACAATCATCTGTTCTGTCGAGTTTATCACCATCATTATTGTAAGAGATGCCTTTCTATCCAGTGACCTATATTTTAATGGTGTGCAAGAATCTGCATAAGGATTTGTAATCAGTTCCATATCAGCTTACGCTGAAACTCAATGGATCTGAGGGGTCTCTAATAGTGCGAAGGGTTTGTTAGTAGGGGCGAATGCTTTGGGTCCTACACCATTTGTCATTTTCGAATCGTCAGTGTACCAGTTGAATTGAGGTGCTGTTTGAAGAATAAGTCCAGTAGGTAGGTAGGTAGGTAAAATTGGCTGTCGGAAAGAATAAACCCACTTTGGCCCATTGTGATGCCACGTGGAATAATGATCCTCTTACTCATGGAACCAGTTTGAGCTTATGATGAAGCGTAGGAGGCTATTTACGTCTATATTCTTTAGACCGTTAAGGCCATTTTAGAAGAAAGCTCCTAAATGAAGGTTTATTATCTGGGAGAAAACTGGACATGTACAGAGTAGGTTGAGATTTGTCTCCTCTGCCTCCTCGTCTATGCAGCTTCTACAGAAATCGTTAGTAAAAGCGCCAAGCCTTCTTGCATGCTTGCCTATAAGGCAGTGTCCAGAGATGACACCTATGACACCACCAGCTTTGGTCAGATCTGTTTGGTCGCTAGACATGTTGGTCTAACAGTCCACATAAGGTCTGTTCTTTTATTAGCATCCAGCTTTAATATTAATTTGCACGTAGCGCTTGGTATACCTATGCTACCCTTTTCCGGTAAAATACGAGTAGGTGGAGAGGTTCCAATTTTGGCGAGTTCGTCGGCTCTACAATTCCCTGGGATATCTCTGTGGCCTGACACCCAGCAAAGGTGAAGGCTGAACTGTTCTGCCAAATGTGGTGGTTTTAGAATTTAATGAGACTGAATCCGGTGACTTGATAGCGGCCTGACTATCCGAAAAAATGCAGATATTCTTTGCAGATATCACGTTTTTCTTCCGCCAGGACAGAGCTCCTTTAATCGCCAACATTTTCGCCTGATGGCGACAGTGATTTGGAAGGCGGAAAGAGAGGCTTAAATTTAGCTTATCTGAGAAAACACCGCCGCCAACCCCGCTATCGGTTTTAGATCCATCTGTGTAGTAAACCCTACCCTTGAGTAGGATCTGTTCAGATAAGGCCTCCAGTAATGTTTGTATTTTAGTTTAGAGTTACATCCAGATGATGTTCAGCAAAGTCGCCTGAAAGCCTTAAAGCAGAATACAACAGGATTTTTTTTTATAATTTACATGCGCCTAAGGTTAGATACCCTTTTACTGTTGTCATGGCGCTGGCGGAAAGGTAGAAGGAAGAGAAAGGAAAATTGTTTTGTAGTGGTTTGAAACTCAGGTGTGTTTGGTTTTGATATTCGCTCTTCAGGGATGGGAGTCCGAATAGGACGGAGAGTTTTTTCTTTACTCAGGGTGATTCGAGGTATAATTCGCAGTATTTTTTTCTGTGCTTGAAACTCTACAACAGCCAAATTTACGTGTCAGTGTTATGCCTTCACACGCAGAATATTTCTGTCTGAGTTTCAATTACACAAATGAAAAACTGTCTTGCCATGGGCAGGATTCGAACCTGGACCCTCCGAGTGAGAAGCGATTGCTAGTACCACTACACCACGTCCACCCCTAAGGATAATGGTAAGATGCCCCTTTGAGGGCATCCTTAGGTAATCTTTACTTTCCGAGCTAAGCTGTTTTAAGAATAGGGCATATCCATTTGGTACGATAGTTGGGGGGGTGAATTCTTTTGGTGTTTGCAGCAGTTTTCATTGACTAAAAAGACGCGTCGCCACAGATTTCCTGACTCTCTGGATGAGAGTTATTTCTGCCTCTGACCGTACTGACGAGTTGCAAGATTATTTCCATGTATATTGTTTATGTAAACTTGTTGTGTTATGTTTTAGGATTCAGGTCGTCCGTCATAAAGCAACTGGAATATTGGTGCAGCTTCAGAGATATGCAGTATTTGGTAACAGGCTCAACTCAGACCAAGACAAATTTGTTGTGTTTGTCATATTCAGCGCTCAACACTGTTGCTGCAAAAAAAAAAATATAAGAAGCTTATATGGATTTCGAGGAGTGCTTCTATTAAAGACTATTCGACTTGGTCGAAACATGTGGAAGCCAGAAATTAGTTAGACTGGAATCACTCAGCAATCCAGATGGCACGGAGACTATCTGTCTGATGTTTGAGAATCACTTACTAGGTAACCTAATCGGAACCAGCTCACAATCAGCTCCTATCAACGAAGCTTCAAATGAGTTGAGTAACACAACACCTCATAGCTGGTATCCGTCATCGGTTTTGGAGACGGATGAGGCCATCAAACACGTAGTTGCTTCCTTTGATAACTTCAAGTAGCCTGGCACCGATGGCATGCATCTAGTTGTGCTACTAAAATATATTGATCAGCTGCTATCCTGGAACTGGCATAAATAGCGATACCTTGCCGTGAAAGTACCGAAAATCGGAAAAGATGTCTACATGCTTGCCAAGAGCTGCAGACATATCAGTCTGACCTCTTTTATATTGAAAAGCGTAGAGATAATTTTCGATCTTCATGTGCGTAAAACTGTTTTGCGAATGCATCCTCTGTTCAGGATACTACATGTCTAACTGCGTGGAAGATCCTGTGATAGGGCGCTTTAAAATCTTTCGAGCGAAGGCGCTCAATTTTTGACGGCATACGTAACTCGACCATACAAGAAGGGTAGACGAGTCGCTAGAGTTGTGGATTAGAGCATTGCTGGTGAATAGGAGCTTGATTGTGGATACTGGTTGGTGCATAAGAACTGGGCTTTCAGTCAATGCTCTCAAAACTCAGAATATTCTCTTCACGAGAAGGAGGAAGATGACTAGTCTGCCACATCTAGTGCTTAAAGGCATCGCCATTCGTTTGTTTAACGAAGCTAAGTAATCCTGTGTAATCCTGAATTACAAATTTCTTTGGTTTCGTCCTTCTAGCAGCCTAAAGAACCTTAAGCAAGACATGGTGCTTGTCTCAGAGGAGGGACATATGGATCTACGTGACTACGATAAGGACAATTATAACCTGTGAGTCGATTTTCTGGTTTCACAAATATGTCACTGCTGCTTTTACCAATCTCCAAAGATGAAGTCTGTGTAGTCTGCATGCTTTACCTAGCACGTCTGGCTCCTTAAGATTCACTGCCTGCATTTACTGAGTCTTCCTTGTGTTTCAGGTCATAATAGGACCACGAGATGTGGAATCGCCGACGAACGTGCTAGGTAAGGTTCAGAGGAGACTTTTTCAGTGCTGGTACTGTAGGCACTTTATCACTGTAGCGCTAACCCATGTTTCTACGAAACACTGAGAAATTTTAATAAAAGCAACGTACAAGGAGTGCGACTGACTAGTTTTTTATCCGAGCACTCTTTTCCGACAGAAAAAAAAAGAAGTCGGAGTGCTGATAATTTCAAAATGAATAGATAAGGTTTAGCTGCTCGACGTTGCACATATCGGTATCAAAAGATATTTGTTGCATTCGTACTGCTGCTTTAAAACTTACTTGGCACTTCTGCAACTGCATCATTTATACCAACGATGGCTCGAAAAGTCACGTTTTATCCCACTTTTCCTTCTTTTTAGAGAATATCTCGGTTTCGTAATCCTGGTAAGTTGCGGCACGGAACAGAGGCGAAACCATAAGGAGACTTCGCTCTATATCATATCTCTTGAATGTTTCATATTTACTTTCTGATTTCAGATATACTTGTATAGTACAATGGGGAAGTGTTTGCAAAAAAAAAAAAACAGGCTGATACGGACTATCACCGAATTTTCCAAGTGTCGCCAAGCGTACTACCTAATTACCGGATTTACTGGGACGATATCAATATCACTTGACAAGCATAATAGCGTTTGAAAGAGGGCACATCCAGATAACGCAAAGAATTGGGAGTTCATAGTATCAATCGAAAATTAATTACACGCGATACGAGTGTACTCGTAAATCGGAACCGTTTAGAATCTGATACACATACGAGTACTCGTACCACACCCTGTTCCAGGCACCCCAGTATCTTTGAAGTGTGACTTGTATTGTAGATAATGTTATAGGCTCCTGATCCACATATTTATGTCAAATTAGTCATTAAGCAGTAACAATCTTATCAGCTGTAATCCTTCATATCGCAGCACGATTCTGTATTTTCTGGTGTGTGTTGGTTGGAAAACGAGGACGGACAACCTGGTGGATGATATGCATATCGTGCTCATACTATACTCGCAGATGTGGTTTTTTGATAATAGCACTCCGACAGCCGATTATTTATCAAAATACGGTGTTGCGGTTTGACGATATTGCTTTGAGGTTGCATGCCTTTGTCATGTTTTGTTTGGATTCAATTGCTGGAAGCCACCGACAGGATTTCAATCAAAATTGTTTTTTAAGTTTTTTTCTTTTGAATTTTGTAATTCCTTTAACGGGTTAATTGCAATAAATTAAAATAATTCGAATGTGCTTCGGTTAGAATGAGTTACGGGTGGAGGGAATTTCCTTAGTTCTCCGTCTGTTATGGAATTGTATAGGCCGGATGTGGTTCAAGTCTAAAGAAGAATTGTACAGGTTAACACAAGACAAATTTTAGAGTAAGGGCTTTGTCAACGCAGACAATGAAGGACCACAACCAGATATCATTTAAGCCGGCAATGGGAGTGCCTAAGCTAGAGAACCTTCGATTCACTGTACAGGAGTATACCGTCGTTTGTTTTTATTTATTTATCGTCCGATCAAGGGATTATTGAGACCTTTAAGATGTTTATACACCCCTTAGGCTAAATAGAATTAGGGAGAGATATCGATGTACGTTGGTCTTGAATGTTTGAAGGTTATAATGACTACGAAATACAGAGTTCGGTAAGCGAGTTGTATCGCTTAGAATCAGAATCACTATATTTCATATTACTCGTACGTTCGAAGGTAAGTTTTAGAGTAAACTGATGAGCATTCATTTACGATTGAATGTTTGAAGGGCAAGATTGCTACTCGTACTTCGTTGGAGCACGAACTGTGAATATAGTAGTTAAACGCGGTGAGGCAACATGGATTACGTTGGTGTTGGAGGGCAATAAATCTATCGCATGGTATTGAAACCTATTAGCCAGACAGGTCTAAGATGTGAACATTATATTTAATTTTGGCGGAGTAATTGTTAGGCCATATTTTCCGATGTGAACATACATTGTGTAGAGTTTTTTGCGTCGAATATGTGTTCGCCCCAACGTAGATTGTCATTGACACGAATACAGATAATGGGCGTTTAGATATCACTTTTAATCCTCGGCGAGTTGAATGTAAAGCTAGCAAGAGAAGACATCTTTGGTAGTATTGTTCGAAAGTATACTCTGCACGACATCACCTCCAATAACGGATTCAGGGTAATCGACCTTGCGCCGGGGCGAAACATTGTCGTAGCTAATGAGACTTGTAGAACTCCTGATCAATAAACCGTCAACCAGATTGATCACATTGCGGCCGACGCAAGGCACTCCTCCAGTATTATGTATGTCCAATTGTTCCGAGGGGCCAACAGCGACTCGACCTTGTTGTATGTAGCTAAAATACGATTGTGGGTATCGCAAACATCATAAAGGCAAGTTATTACTGAGAGGAAGTTCGACGTCGGATGGCTACAATCGTAAGAGATCGTCAAATCCCTTCTCTATCGGGTCTCCCTTGATCATAAAAGAGGTCCTATCAAGCATCAAGTATCAAAGACCTGTGGCAACATTGCCACAAAAGGTAGATGAGAGATGAGCTGATTTTCACTTGAGCTGATTCACTTCGATTTTCACGATTGCATAAAAAGCGGCACTGCATAGAAGAACTAGAGCTGCTCACGAGCTCTACAAACAGAAGAGTGGAAACGAACTCCCGCTTCTCAGAGAGAAAAAGAAGGAGCATGAGAAGCCATATCTAAGCTTAAGTCCGACAAAGGTAATGAGCATACACCAACTCATCTGTAAACTATGTTCGGACAAAATTATGTCCGATGAATGGAACTTCAGCATTGTTTGTCCGATCATCAAGGAAGGAGACCCTCTGAACTGCGTCAACTACAGAGGTATCAGTCTTTTTCACATAGACTACAAGATCCCATTTGCCGTATTGTGTGAACGCCTGAACTTGTTCGTCAACAACCTGATTGGTCCATATCAGTGTAGCTTCAGGCCAGGAAAGTCCTCCGTCGACCTAATATTCACACTACGGCAGATCTTGGAATGAAAAGAACAAATTGAGGCACGAGGCATTTCGTAGCTGTTCGAAGGTGCCCATTTACTGAGTGATACTAGTATTACGAGTAATATCACCTATGTGTGTATTATCGCACGGTTTTGCATCATTTCCAATTGGTGCAGAAATGCTTTATGTGCACATAACCAGATTTGTGCATTGTACTCCAATTTTGGGCGGATAAATGTACATAAAGCCAGATCAAAGGGGTAAAATATTTCTTACATCGCTTGAGGAAACCTAGACATTTCGCAGCATTTTTGGCGACATGTTTAAATGGCTGGGTGTTTAAATTTCTCTTAAACGACAGCAGACAGAATTGTATTTTGGAAGCATTAAACTTCACTCTGATGGTAGTTCCCCAATTTGTTATGCTGTTAATATCATAATATAATACACTGCCGTTCCCATTCTACAGCCGAAGAGCAGGGGCGTGAGTCCGGGGACTAATATGAAACTCAGGGAGTACTGTAATCACCAACGGATTGGATTAATAGTGGCAGACAAAAGATCATTGACAAAAATTAAACAGAGAGTCGGAGACAGAACGGAGCCTTGGGGCACACCAACACTTATTTTGTAAATATCAGACTTAAAGCCATCCAAAGAAATTTAAATTGAATGTTGCAAAAGGTAATTTGTAATACATTGAAAAACAGATTCGTCGATTCCAAATCCACGCATTTTTGACATAAGAGCTCAGGCTCAGACCAAATTCTATCAAATGCCTTAGCAATATCAAGCGCAACTATCTTGCTTTCGCCAAATTGATGTATGCTTTGGTTACACTTGTTGTGTTGTGTCTGCTCGGAAAGAGTCTTAATGGGTTGATGGAAAAATCTAAGCAATGGTTTTGCCAAGGTAGAAGAATACCTCTTCAGAAGAAGGGGAAATATACCATCTGGACCAGTGGACTTATGCATGTTGAGATCTTTAAGGACTCTTGCTACTGCATAGTGTGAAAGTGGATTCCTCTCATTGAAGATTCGACGTACTCAAGTATAGGCGGAGCCTAAACACAATCTGGAAGTGTTGAGCTGGCCGCAAAGTGTGCAGATTGGCCTTGTCCAATGAGCTGACAGCTGGAATGTCATTGTAAATGAGCGTTGGGACGGAGGATGAGGCAGAATTTCTGGTGTTTTTTACAAACGACCAAAAGCTTTTACTACCTTTGGGACATTGTAATATTTTTTGGCTCAATTTTTTGCTGTATTGAAATTGTACATGCTTAAGTGAGACGGTGCAGTCATTTCTGGTTCGTTTGAACTTTTTTCGGTTTTCCTCTGTAGGTTTGGTCTTATAGAATCGAAAAAATATTTCCCTAACCCTGACAGCCTCTTTACATTTTGATTCGTACCAAGCCTTTTCTTTTGGTTTGATACTCATCATTCAATGAGGGATAAAGGATCTCATGCGGCATCCACGTCGTCCGTTACAATTGGCCTTCTCGTATTGCAATACAGTGCTTGTAGAGATATTGGTGGTGGGTGTACGACAAGTTAGCTGATATGACACAATGAGGGGAGAGGTTGAAAACAAGTGCAGAGTGTTGGCGGTGTGACTATCAACGTCTGCTATTCGCGTGGGCTCATTTACAAGCTGCATTAAGTTGTTTTCTGCAGCGAAGATCTCATCACACCGTCCATTCGGGCGTTTTCTGTCCATAATGTCGAAGGCACTCAGTATTGTGTATATTGAAATTGCCCGCAATAACGATTTTAGTATGAGGATATAGGGATACAATTCTTTGCATGGTGTCAGACAGCACATCAAACTCGTTGAAGGTCAAATGGCTGTCCACTTTGAGGCTTCTGTAAATAAAGCAGCAGTGGACAATCTGCCTACGGAGATGGAATTTTAACCAAATGAAGTTAAATTCAAAATTGGAACAGAGAATTGGAACGGATCTGAGTGACCCGAGAATTGTTGGCAGTGGTCCATCTGTGGTTCACTATGTGCTAACCTGCATTTGTATATGTGGACTTATGCAGCAATAACTTCTGTTTTGAAGCAACAATTCAAGTTTTAGAGACATTTTTCAGCCATAGGCTGCAGAGTATTTGTAATATATTGACCACCCAAATTATGATGAAAATCATCGAAATTTCACTGATAGTTTTCGACTTAACCGTCTTGGTCGAGTAAGGGGTTTTCACATTGCATGTCCTATCGTCGATGAAACGCAAAGACGTCTTTCGCTATTTTAATTGGAAATCTTTTCTATTGTAAAGTCTGACACTCGTAACACTGCCTCAGTGTTCTCCGATGTTAACTTTTTGAACCATAACGAAAGCACTTTCCAAATCGATAAAGAACAAACCTCTTGCAGATTCATAATGTTACTTCACCATTATCCGAAGTCCTTGAGCCGTATCATCATGGATCAGTTTATCTTAATTTTATTAGCTCCCATATACTAAACCCAACCACCCATTCCTCATATTGATCTATCAATCTACCTGATCCAACCCTTCTCACTAGTCAAGATTCTATTTCCGAGGTGCTTGACCAACCTGTCCCTTCTTCAGCCGCTCGTGCCCTCGATTCTCACCCAAAATACCTTGACCCACTCCTTCCACCAACTGTCAAACTCACTAAAAAATTTTCTGATATAAATGATGCCATTCGTTATGTAGTATCTCGTTTGAGAGACCGCCGCATTTATGAAAATGTTCGGCTCTACCTTGCCTACTTGCATGACAAACCTAACTCCGTTTGCATTGATGGCATAACCAAAACCAACATTATGGTTTCGATTCAACGAGAACCTCTTCCTATCAAGCCAGCGGAATTGATGCAAATTTTCGTTCGCTACCATGAGAGTTTCGACATCTCTTCCGACGAAGCTCATAATGATCGTTTTACGCTGTCTTCGCATGTCAGCTTCAAACGTCTTTCCCATTTGCAAAGAACTCGTTCAAATTTTAGAAACTATTACAGTTCCTAACAAACTGAATTCTGTATCCTCCAGTCCATTTACTACCAAAATGTAAGAAGTTTGCGCTGTAAAATCTCCTCGGTATGTCTAAAAAAAAAAAAAAAGTTGTCCTATGACCTAACTGCTCTTACTGAAGCAAATCTAATTCCTGATATTAAAACCCATGAGCTCTTACCTCCAAATTTCAACGTTTTTCGAAAAGATGGATTTGAAAGAGCTAATAATCCCTATGGCCGAGGTGTTTTATTAGCAATCCTGTCGATATTCCCCACACTAACAACTTTGAGTTACTCGTAGTATGTGTCAACATTACGCTCTCCAAACGTTATCTTTACGTACTTTGTTGCTATATTCACCCATCTCAACCAGTTGAGTCTTATCAACCTGGAGTTCACGCAGTTGATTTTTTGACTAATGATGCACAACCTGAAGATTGCATTGTTCTAGTAGGAGATTTCAACCTCCCTCACCTTAAATGGGAGCCTTCCGATGATTCGTTTTATTTTGTATCTCTTAATTCGACCTCTGAAATAGATACATTGATCAACTCAAGTCTACATGAGATTAGTGGAATACCTAATACAATGAACAGACAACTAGACCTTGTCTTCACATCCGATTCAGATAACTGTGTCGTTTATAGCAGTGATCATCTTCTTTTTACCCTAGACCGCCTTCATCACCCTTTGTCAATTATATACTCATATGAAAATGACAACACATGTGTCGATCCGGAAAATTCATTTTCATTTAACTTCCGAAGAACCGGCTTTAACAAACTTAAAAACTTCATCAGCAACATCAACTTTGACTTTATTGCTGAGATAACTAACATTGATCTTGCCCTATCAACGTTCTATTTGTTAATTTTCTCCTGCTTTGCCCAATCGGTTCCGTATACCTTCCGAAAGGACTGCATATCAGCTTCTCCCTGGTACAACAAGGAGTTGCGCTCTCTCCGTAATAACAGAAACAAGTTGTGGCACAAATTCTTAAGAACTCGATCTGATTCCGACTACAGTAATTATCGATTGGTTTACAATCGTTTTTCTGAACTTTGTGAGTCTCTTTACCTTGAGTACCTCTACCGCATGCAATTTAGCTTAGTCTCGGACCCTAAACGCTTCTACCAGTTTTTTAATACCAAAAGAAAGTCAGACGGCTACCCATCTACTCTTAAATTTCTTAGTGAAACTTCTGCCGACCCAAAAACCATTGCAAATTTCTTTGCCTCTCATTTTAGCAAATCCTTTTCTAAGAAAACAACTGGACCCGATCCTAGTTACTTAAGCTATATCAGAATCTATCCTGAGACGTCATCCATCTCGCTAAATATAACAACAACTTTGGTATCTGAAAACATTACCAAACTTAAAGATGATTTCTCGTCCGGCCCTGATGGCCTTCCGGCTATTGTAATAAAAGAGTTTGTTACCCATCTCGGCCCGTTTCTCCCCTTGCTGCCCTATTTAACTTGTCTGTTTCAACAGGTACTTTCCCTTTCCTATAGAAGGAATCTTACATCATTCCTATTCATAAAAAAGGAAGTAAGGCCGAAGTCGGTAATTATGGACCCATAGCAAAACTCTCTTGCATACCCAAACTTTTTGAAACTGCTTCCGTACTGTAGGCCAACTATTTGCACAAATCAGCACGGTTTCATGAAAGGTTAATCAACCACCACTAACCTAACAGAGTTCGTTTCTAGGACGCTTCATGTTTTAGAAGACGGTGATGAAGTCTATTCAATTTCCACAGATTTCAGCAAGGCATTCATATTTCTCACCAACTTATCATCTTTAAACTAAAAAAAGTTGGCTTTTCCCCTCATTTTGTGGCATGGACCAAATCCTATTTAGAAGACCGAGAATACAGGGTCATCTTCAGATCTTCAATATCCAACCCCATTAAAGCAACATCTGGTGTCCCTCAGGGTAGTCACCTTGGTCCAATCATCTTTATCCTCACAATTAATGATATAAATCTCATATTAACGAATTCTGATCTTTCTATTTGCGCTGATGACATGAGAATTGCCTTCTGACTCCTACTGACGTCTACCTCCCCCTCCAAGAAACTACTTCATTTACGATGAGCCTATTCCTTCCACTACCCGATCTAGGAATAATTTGTGATAGAGAATTGAATTTCGACTCACATATTGACAGAATAATAAATAAAGCTCACTCTGTACTTGGCTTTATCAAACGCTGGTCAAAAGAATTTTCCAACCCTTACGTTAAAAAGTCCTTGTACATTACATTTGTAAGGCCTCTTCTCGAATATTTCAACCAAGTTTGGTCACCATATAAACTAACTCGCATTCAAAGAATAGAAGCAGTCCAACGCAGGTTTATCCGTTTCGCACTTCGTGGTCTACCTTGGGCGATCCATATGGATTACCGCCCTATGAAAATAGGCTAAAACTAATTAGCAGGCATACCTTTAAAAAGCGTCGTGAAGTCGCTGATTTTTTATCCACCAGTTACTGACTGAAAATATCGACTGCTCGAGAATAAAGCAAAATATTGCATTCACTCCCAATCCCCATAATCTAAGATCTGTCCCACTCTTCCTGATCCGAACTCACCGCACCAACTACGGTCACTTTGAACCCATATCCAGAATGTTGCGTATAACGAACGTATGGCCTAAATAGCAGCAAACAAGAAATAAAAAAAAGCGCTGCTCAATATGCCACTCCCTTAACATCTCCCCCGTCCACCATTTCTCCTCGCCCCGTTAAAGTATGTCTTTGTTAGTTTTTAAGTCTAGCTTTAAATTCTTGCTCGTTAATAAGCTTAATAAAGTTGTCCTAGGTAGACCCGGGCCAAAAATAATAATAATAATCTTCCACTCAACTTATTCGCATCGTGACTGCTTAGAACTCACTTGTAATTTGTTATTATATTTATGTGGCATTAGCTTCTCTGGTTGTTAGTTGTTACTAATTTCCGTGACGCTCTGCCTTTATATAGTGGAACTGCATAGCCAGCATCCGCTCTCTGCTTTTTAGATTCGGAATTTCCTACACAGCTGTCGGATTTTATCTTTTTTCTATTAAAATTACTGCCCGAGAGTGGTGTCGTCTAGTTTTTATGTCGCTTTCTGCTTGTTATCCCAGTAAATTTATAATATGTCCATATGCACACTAACTAATGTTATTTTAGGCAGGAGAAACCGATCTTTCTATGCAGAGTGAGTAGGTAATGTTTCACTGGTACAAATACACCGAAGTGGTTTGCAGGATGGATCAGGAATGTACTGGTAATCGACTCTTGGTGATCGGGAGATCTTAGGGGATATGGAAATTCTTGTTCATAAATTAAAGACGGTGCTAGGTATAAAGCCTCAGAAATCTGCTGCGTCATTTGATGAATTCGGATTTCAATTTCTAACCTGTTAGAGGTCCTATTCTCATTAACTTTTTCAATTAAACTTGGCATGGTAGCCGCTTTTTAATCTGTGAAAGTTACCATCAATGTATTTTGGAAAGGGACCCCTAAAGCGGTGGTTTATTTGTTCGCATTTTCCACTTAGTAGTTGTTGTACTGAAATATATAAGTAGGTAGGCTTGACTGGCCTCAACCAACACGCCTCCCCAGCTTTCAATTTCGTACATCAAGTTGGCTGTGATCCTTCTCTACATGCACACCACCAAAGGTTTGGTCTTCCTCTATTGTGTTTTCTTTCGGTGATGGTTTCAAAGGCTTTCAAGGCAGTAGTGCTGGTGTCCATACGTCATATATATCCCATCGGCCATCCATCTAACCTGATAAATTCTGAACCCTTAAGTCAAGTTCGTGCCGCCCGTTCTTGGTTCAGTTTCCTCCTTCATTCGTCGCTTCCTCAGAGCGCTATAGAGGAGGGCTGTGCAGATCAATGTTTTTTACAGCGCTATTTTGGCTTTCCAAGAGAGGGTTATGCTACTTAATTGCCTTTTTTACCAAAATAGAAAACAGATCTGTCGAAGATATTGTCGTTATGTTCATTGACTATGGAGCCTAAGTAGACAAACTCCTTAACGATCTGAAAATTATATGTTGTTGTGAAATTTTTTTTGCTGAGTCGTGGATGTTGTAGGTCTTCCCTCCCTGTCAACAGGTACTTCATTTTTCCCTCATATGTCATTCATATAGAGAAGTATGTAGCTATACAGACTCTTAAAAAATTGTGTCTCTGAGTTTCGCAGAATGTTCAAGTACGACGCTGAAGAAACCGCAGAATCTCCGCCAAATCATAGAGCAGCGAACTTTTTCCATGGTTATCCTACAGAGTCGGAGAAGCTTAGTGGGGTTATCAACCCACACATTGGGACAACAGGATATTGCTTCAAATAATTTTCCCCGATGTACTCTGTTTAGGGTGTGTTAAAGTCGACAATAAATTAATGGGTGTCGATATGGGATTCAAAAATGTTTTCCAAAATCTGCTGTAATGTAAAAATCTGATTGATGGTAAGCTTGAAGCCACACTTATAATGTCCGGTCTGTTGGTTGGCAAAAGATTTAAGGAGACTACATAGTGCGGCGAAGAAGATGTTATAGGTGATATTGAGGAGACCGATGACTCTATAGTTGCCTCAGAATATATCCTTTTTTTCTTTAGAATCGATCATGCAATGCTAAGATTCCATTGCACTGGCATGCCAGTGACCATATTTTAGAGATGAATTTTTGCATGCCCTTCATCTGCCGACGCCTTGAACAGTTCGGCGATTAGGCTGTCAGTACCAGTGCCCTAGCTGGGCTTAGTTTTGAATATGGCTTTACTCTCCACGTCGGGTGGACAGAATTGGTCCCAGCCATTGTCCAGGTTGAAGCCCTGAAAACAGGTTGAATAGTTCATTCTGTCTGACACCAGAATATTGATCGTCATTGGCATTTAACAATGTGTAGAAATTGTTCATCCATATCCTAGGCACTGAATGCGAATCTACCTTTGGTTCCGTTTTCGTTCTTGCTAATTCGTAGACTTGGTTTGTTCTTTTTATCTTCTGGTAAAACTTCTTATGCTTTCCCAGTTCTAAAATTCCTCAATTTGCTCGACCTTGCGCATCTCCTGCTATTTTTTTCCCCCTTCTGAGAAGCTCGTAGAGCTCACGTGTTGGTCCCAACATCGACACTCAATCGAGAAACGGGAACCGCGTTGTTGCTGCGGTGACATTTAATCCCGATTCGAAGATCTACCCCTTTCCGGGGTTCTCGTTCACATGCCTGATACTCAAGACTTCTTGCCAAATAGCCACCGCTTGTTTGCTCAACAGTAATCACCATAGTATATGCCCCAGTTTCTCGTTCCTTTACTTGGTCCATTCCATCGCACATCGGGTAGCATGAGTCGTAATCAGTGTCATCACTTGTATTCGAGGCTTTCAGTTATTTCGTAAAGGGTGACCAGATAAGAACGATAGGAAAAAAGTTTTAAATAAAACAACAACGTGTCAGATATCAAATTAATTCTGTCTTTATTTTGAAGTTACGTTCATGTCATTATGTGTGGAATAGCATCATTCAAATGGCCGCCTCGGCTCCGTTGGCAGTGCTTCAAGCGCGGCAATAACGTGTCGGATGTTGGCCTCGAGCTCGTCCAAAGTCGTTGGCTTTGTTAGCGTATACTAAGGACTTGACGTAGCCCCAGAGAAAATAATCGAATGGAGTCAAATCGCATGATCGAAGCGGCCAATTGCGGAATGCTCACTGTGAGATGATCCAGTCGCCAAATTTCTTCTTCACAACTGCGAGCGTTGCGTCGCTTTTATGGCATGTAGCGCCGTCTTGTTGGAACCACTACTCAGATATAGCGATGCTGTCGAACCACAGAAAGTCGGTTAACATCGGTCTATACCTGAAACCATTGACGGTAACGGTGTCTCCTTCCTCATTTGGAAAGAATAAGTTCCGGCGATGGTGTCATGCCGTAACCCGCACCAAACAGTCAATCTTTGTGGATGCAATGATGTTTGGCCGAACACTTTGGATGGATTGTGTTCGCTCCAATAACGGCAATTTTGCTTGTTGACATAGCCGCCGAGCCCAAAATGGGCCTAATCCTAAATTCAACCACAAAATAATCAGGATTGACTCTGGCGATGCCCAATTCAGCTGATCGGCACTGAATCGATATTTATGGGTCTTCTTCGATACTGTCCGCTACGGTGGCTATGTTTTCTTAATTTCGCGCCAATCTCTGTCTTGTTGGTGGCTTAAGATCCAAAAGAGTGTACTCACGTTCAAGAGCAGGAGCTTGTGTTCGGGAACAAATATGAAAAGCAAAGAGTACTGTCGTCAGCAAAGTAATATATGGGATTAGAAGTAGCAAACAAGAGATCATTAATGGAAATTAAAAAAGTGTCAAAGACAGAGCGGAGCCCTGGGGTACGCCAGCATTTATTTAGTGAATATTAGACTTGAAATCTAAGACAAATTGAATTGAACGATCGGAAAGGTAATTTCTAATCCATTGAAGAAGAGATTTGTCGATCCCAAATGCAAGCATTTTCGACAAAAGAGTCTGATGAAAAAATCTGTCAAATGTCATAGAACTATCAAGTGCAACTGTCTTGTTTTCACCAGAGTAAAAATTAAGACATGACATCAAATTGCCAGGGGACCTGTTGCTACAAAAACCACACTGCCGGTCACTGAGAAATGTTCGTGTTTCGAGACATTTCATGAGCTGACGGTTTATGAGCGTTTCCATGACCTTGATAAGAAGGGACTAAATGCAATGGGTCCGTAGGAGGTGGAAAGTATCCTAAAGAGTAGGGTTGATGAAAGGGCTTACGCAGTGGTTTTGCGAGCGTGGAAGAACACCTCTTCAGAAGAACGAAAGTTATACCATCGGGACCAGCGGATTTGTGAATGGTAAGATCTTTAAGTACTCTTGCTACTACACAAGTGCGAAAATGGATTCATCCCATTGAAGATTCGACGCACTCAAGTGTAGGCGAAGACAAAGCACAATCTAGGACTGTTGAACTGGCCGCAAAGTATGCAGCAAGGAGATTGGCCTTGTCTAAAGAGCTGACAGCTGCAATGTCATTGTGAATGAGCATTGGGATGGAGGATGAGGCAGAAATTCTGATGTTTTTGACGAATGGCCAAAAATATTTGCTACCTTTTGGATATTGTAATATTTCTTGTCTCAGTTTTTGGTCGTAGTATAAACTACGACTCTTCGGAAAACCGTTACCGTCATTCTTGGCTCGTTTCAAGTTTTTTCGGTTTTCCTTTGTCGGGTTGGTTTGTAGGCCCGAAAAAACATTTCTCTAACACTATCAGCATCCACGTCATTATCGAGAAAACATAACGAATAGTTAAAATCGCTAAAGAAACTGTTAAGATAGTCCCAATTAGCTTTCTTGTATTGCCACGCGATTCTTTTAGGAATCTTTCCTCTAAAGGTGTGCGCATAGTTTTGTGCTTATCAAGGTGCGAAGTAAAAAAGAAGTGCAGTGTATCGTATCAACGTCTGATATTCGCGTGGGCTTATCTACAATCTGGATCAATATGTTTTCCGCAGCGAAAATCTCAACACACCATCCTTCGAGTGTTGCCTGTCCAGAATGTCGAAGCCACCCACAATTGTGTACATTGAAATCGCCGATAATAACGATTTCAGTAAGAGGATACAGGGATACAATTCTTTGTATGGAGTCAGACAGCGCATTAAACTCGTTAAAGATCTAATTGCTGTCTAGTTTGAGGCTTCTGTAAATAAAGTGGATCATTCGCTTACGGAGATGGAGTTTTAACCACATAAAATTGTTCGTAGTAGCCATGGCAGCGTGTGCTTGTCTATGGTCAGCTCGACATGGAAGATTGAGCCAATTTTATGGATTTGTACTAATCTGGATGTATCCGTTTTCTGTTTATGAATACATAGGAATTTCGATTTCGCTGGATTAAGGGACAAGTTATGCTTTAGTGCCCACCGCTGAATAATTTCCATTTCCTCGTTTATGCTTCCTATAGCACAACTAGTTCTGTATAACGGCCAGCAAAGATAAAATTGGACTTCGTGTGCAAATATATGGCCACAGCAATATTTAACTAGTTGATAGAGTTCATTTACATAAAGCCCGAATAATAACAGCCCGAGGATGGAACCTTGTGGTACCCCGATAGCCAATACAAGAAAGGAAGACATTTTATTTTCTACTGCCACACATTGTTCACGATATATAAGGTGCGAGTGCATGAGTTTGACTGCAAGAGGAGAAAATTTGAAGCTTTTGAGAAATGCAATAATGTTAAAAATGTACGACCAACATATCGTCGTCAAATGTCCACCCAATAGCGGAAGGCAGCATTTTTCAGACAAAAAACACCTCAGCATACAATTGTTGATATTGGAGCTTATTTTAGCCAAAATGACGGATGTAAAAAATGCAAATTAAATTGTTTATTCCTTGCAGAACTAATATTAATGTAATGTTTTAATTTTACATAAAAATCATTCAATAAGTCGTTGCAGGAAGAGACTGTTGGAAAATGGTCTTCCTTTTCCTGACCCGAAAAACTTGCTGAACTCTGCGCAACAGGTTCCGTGTTATTTTGTAGGTGATACTGCTCGTTATCACGAAACCTGATGCGATCTTATTCCAGAACACTGCTGCCACCGAAAGAAAGAAGTCTCAACAAAAGGCTTTCTAGAGCTGGCCGCACAGTTGAAAACTCTTTCGGAATTCTACTCTCTCGAATGTCGAGAAAACTGTATTGGCTGTTATTCCGGCAATAGCGTTTCGAATGTTGGCCTCGAGCTCATCCAAAATAGTTGACTTGATATCAACTCGCATGATCGCGGCGGCCAATTGATGAACGCTTGCCATGAGATAACCCAGTCATTAAATTTGTCCTTCACAACTTTAAGCGTTGCGTCACTTGTATGGCATGTAGCGCCATCGACATATCGATGTTGTCGAGCTCTGAACCACAGAAAGTCGGTTAACATTGCTCTGAACTTAACACGATTGACGGTAACTGTGACTCCTTCCTCATTTCGAAATAAATAAGGCCCGATGATGTCGACATGCTATAAACTCCACCAAACAATCAATCTGTGTCGATTCATTGGTGCATGGCTGAACACTTGTGGATTGCGTTCGCTCCAATATCGACAATTTTGTTTGTTGACAAGCCGCTGACCCAAAAATGGGTCTGGTCGGAGAAGATGATCTTCTGGCCAAAATCTGGATCCCCAGCCAACATTTCCAGCGACCAATTAGCGAACTCATGGCGTTGTCTATGATCATCCGGCTTCAGTTCTTGCATCAGCACAATTTTATATGAATGTAGGCCCAAACCCAACCGCAAAATAAGACGGCAATGCCCAATTCAGATGATCGGCACCGAATCGACATTTCTGGGTCTTCCTCGATACTGGCCTCTACGGCGGCTATGCTTTCTTCATTTCGCACCAATTGTCTGGTTGGTGGCTTAAAATCCAAAAGAATGTACTCACGTTCAAACTTTTCCACGGTGCGATGAATTGCCTGCACACTGAAGCTATAATGACGACAGACCTCACGACGAAATTCACGTTACGTATTTACAACTAAGCCGGAATTTCGGTAATATTTTTTACTGAATATTTTGACAGCTTGATGTCATTGGTAACTTTGACAACTGCTGAAACATAACAAATGCAAAAGCTATCATTGCTATCCTGGTCAGCCTTTTTATATATTTTACACTGCCGGGAAGATACCTTGACAAGTATGCGTCCGGGTGTAATCAAGGAAATCATAAGAGTCAAGCGCATCATACAATCAATGTCTGATCAATGTTTGACTTTGATGTCCCCTCCCAGATGACTTTCGAGTTGTTAAAAAGACTTATTCATTTAATTCCAGCTCTGGCTTTGTAGGTGGAACGCGCTTTCGCCCGCCTCTTCTAGTGTATCGATTTCATTCTAAATATATCGTCAATATACTTACGATCATTCATTCATAGGCAAGCAAGGAATGAATCTTCAACCTTCGACGCCCGACACGGGGTTTCAAATGACAGAAAGCGAAATCGAAATCACTCCACAGTGCTGATTTCATCTTTTTTCCACTATTTTTTTTAAATCGATTAACTCTTTCTCACGTATCTCATTGTCCTTTTCCTAAAATTCAAATTGTGCGAATTGGACATCAGGCAACCCTTGACTGATTCCAATTTAACCGGATGTCAACGACCCAAACGGCGGCTCATAACAACAAAAGCTTTTCATCTTAACCCTCTATCATGTAATTTATTTCAATTCTACGTCATTTATTGTAGGAGTCAATCTCATTTATATCTCCATCTACAGTTTTGTGTTAGTTTTGATTCCGGAACGCTTCAACTTCAATAATTGCCCCCTATTCGAAAAAGTCATCATAATTGACTGTTTTCTGTAAAACACGCACGCATTCTATGGCCAAGGACGCCATTAACTAACCGCACCCACTTAATCAGGTTGTTGCAGATACAGATACACCAACCAGATAAACAGAAATCCAATTTTTCCTTCAATCCTCATTACCAACAGAACTAACCAGCACAAGGAAACTAGTCTAATCGCTGTCATCTTTATCGTTGTCTCGGTTAAAGCCAGGAGTGCCTTTCGGAATAGGTTGAAGCAGGAAACCAAAGTCTTGAAGGTAGTAGGTAGATACACACATATGTATACTCCCCAGGAACTGGTTGAAACGAAATCTTTTTCTCTTCCAACCCAAATAGTAATAAAAAGTCTCGCGTCTCCAACCCCTTCATCGGAATGAACTCGAAAACCATACCCAAAAGCTGTGCGCCAGACGCTCGTGCATAAACCTGTTTCAAGCTCCAAAAAAAATTATTGTCTGGTCGTGTTTTTTTCCATTCCGTCCGTCAACATTATCATCGTTTTCATCATCATCGTCGTCATTATCATTATCCTCATCATCGTCGTCAATTTTGTCAAAGTGGTTGTAGGTAGTCGTCGTTCTAAGTTGTCTTGGCCGTTGTCTAAGCTCGCAGACATCCCCAATGTAGGTATCCATCCTTACACACGCACCTATGTATCATAGATACATAGATACTTTCAGTTGGAATAGAATAAAAATTCATGCGGTCTGATGAGACAAATAGAACTGGAAGACGATTACTCCAACTCCACCACCACGTCGGATTTGAAATCACCATTCACCACATAGCACCACCAACCGTCAACCATCAACCGTCAAGCGATGAACACAGTCAAACAAATAAGCACCGAGTGAACAGCAACGGCAACGACAACGACACACGAGGAAAGTACGAGTATCTCAGAGTATCTCTTTGCTGGCGAAATGTCCGTTCTTGAACTCCCAACGAATTTACTGACCTACGCCAATGTTCCAACAAAAAAAAAAAAAAAAAAAAAAAAAACAGAAAACAAACGAAATCCGCACGAAAAGCGACAAGCAAAAAAGATACCAAGCAAAAAGGAACGAAAATTAAGCACTAAAAGAGCGCGCCCGGCATCGAGCCCCAAGAGGTAAACGATCCAGACAAATCAAAAACATACCCACGTACTTCTCGGTCGTTCATCGTGTATACTGGATACCACTCCCTGTAAGGGAGGTAGTGCGGGTGGACACAGGGTATATTCGCAGTTCCAATCCACCAGTCTCATTGTATTTATACAAGTTGAGCACGAATTACGCCAGCCATCCAATCCATGCAGGCAACCCAACCAGCCAGCCAGCCATCCAAATAACCAACAACCATCCCTGGGTACGCAGGAAAGGCTGATGGCACTGCCGCCACCGACTGCCTATCCGAAACCTTACCACCCTCCCCAGGATCCTGTCCAACAACAATTGAGAGCACACTCGTACATTGAAACAAGATGAAGCTTTACGATGACTTTCCTGTTTGTGTTCTGTGTTCGGTAGAGGGAGCTTTTTTTTGATTACGAGTATACCGATCCGGGGTACCGCTGTCATGTGGGGCCGGAGGAGACCACTAGCAATTCCAGCCAACGACCTTCTCGTCGTTCGGAAGAGAGACGATGTAATGTTGTGTATTCTGTGACTACACACAGTCAGACTCAGAGCTAGAGATGCGTGTGCCTTCATCGTTTTACTTTTTATTTTTTTTGACAGAGGGTCGTGTTTACGCTACCGCTGCCGACGACGGTCTCCAGTTTTGTTGGAGATGACATTCAACGTGGCTTACTCATCCCTTATGTCATCCTATTTTCGGGGTCGTTGAATGAGTTCATCTAATGCGTACGGGGATGACCTTTTTTTGGAGATTCTTTTTGAGGAGTTGAGCTTAGGAGAGTTCATGAGCCTGAAAAATACCGTGTAATGGCAGGCTGTTGCCCTGAAATTAAGTGGTAGTCTATGGTATACAGTGATCCCGAAGAGCAGTGCAACAGAGGTCTACTAAAGTTGACTGTCATCAATGGTTATGAGTATACAATACTTTGTTGAACTTAAAGGCTGGGAATAAGTCAACAGATATTCGAGTTATTGACATTCAGTTTGGAAGTTCATGCTCGAGAGATGCTTGAAAATGTTCAAAACTTCTCAGCACTGTTCTCAGTTCCGAGTTGTACTCTAGCACTTCTGTGATTTCGGATGTTTTATGTGCTTCATACCGCTAGATGGTATAACAGAATACCTGCTCTTTTGTACTGAAAACACTCTCGCGATCTAAGATTGAGCAATTTTGCAATCAAGACTGAGTTGCTGTAGTCATTAGCTTCAAAACAAACGGTGAATGACAGACACACATTCAGAAACATATGACTATGACTCGGTTCCATTGCCACCACCATTGGATACTGTGATTTTGGGGCAATATTAAATGCAAGGTGACGGCCGATTTCATACTATCTTCTAACCTGGTTGTCAATAGCATTGGCTCTCAGCCAACATTTGTTACGAAAGTAAAACAGAAAGTGATTGACTTAACGCTATTCAATAGGTTCGCTCAGGATATTACTGGCTAGAAAGTATAATATGTTACATGTACATCGTATTCAGAATAGGAATGATGTCTCAATCGTTTTAAAGAGGAGGAATCCAGGAAAAGTCAACTAGACACGCTATAGCGAAGGGCTCTGCCAATACTCCCACTAAACTAGGAACAAAACAAACAGTACAGGATGCTATTCAGAAGCGAAAAGGTACCCTCAAAGAACTATTTTGAGTTTATTAAGTGAAGCCAATCAAAGGCCTCAAAGAAGGGAAACCATCCACACTGGAAACACTCAAAAAATCTGATGACTACTACACTAAGTTGAGAGTAAAGACTCTCTGCTTCATCCTTTCTAACCAACTTACTGGTTACTGGCTTACTTTCTAACCAGATCTTATCACCAAGGGAGCAAAGTAACACGGCCGTGGCTGGTAAATGCCACCGGTTGTGGTGTCTAATGAGGCCATCGAAGACGCTGTTACTTCCTTTGATGGCTTCAAGTCACCTGGCATAGATTGCGTACATCCAGTTATGCTACAAAAAGGCATACATCAGCTATTGGCAGCTCTGATAAGAATCCGTATTCCCAGCATGACATTGGTATCAATACCGAAACCCTAAGAACATTCTTTCAGTACGACCACACGCTCACCAAGAGTTTAAGACTCATCGGTCCGACTTCATGCGAGCAAAACGGCCTCGCGAATGCATTTTCTGTCCAAGATGCAACATGCCCACCAACCTGCAAAATCTGGTGGGCCGAATTGAATGCGCACTTCACAGGAAGGAGTAGGCGCTGGACAATTTCATCGATAATGACGGTGTTTCTGGCAGCTTTTATAGGCAATCATCGTCCAACCAGTCGACGTTTCAGAAGTTGTCTTTTAGACATCCGAAACCAACGAGGAGCCGACATGGGGTTGGTACGAGATCATCATCTCCAATATCACTAGAATGCCTGCTCATAAAATCGACAGCCTAAAGATTCCCTTAGTACGCCAATAACTAAGAGATCACTTTTCGCTAGGAGTGAAAGCAATCAGCAGCTCACTGCCGGCAACCATCCGCACCATCTGGAGCGGAAAGTATTTTTGGTAGATGGCAGGAAAGCCATAGCACGTGGTTTACCGAGGATACCTCTAGGTGGATTGAACGTAAGCTACTTAAAGCTCGTAATGTACTCATAGATACCCCATCAGTAGCTAGGAACGAGCTAGAACGCCTGTATCGGGGGAAATTAAGAGAAGTTCAACGTAGCGTATGATGGGACAAACGTAACTATATCAACGTCCTGGCCATAGAAGCAGGGGTAGCAGGTAGCAAGTGTAATAGCAGAACCGTATCATCAAAGAGCTAACAAGTGGTCATCACTCTAGCCGCTATCCGGTGAAAGTCTTAGATGTTTCCGTACTCGTTTCGGATGAGCATCAGTTCAAGCGATGGAAGGAGCATTTTGCTATTCGACAACGATGTGCACCCAAATAAAACTGAGCTGCGCAAAGCCACATCTTCCAGAATTCGCAGTTCCACTCCCAGTAAAAGTGAGATTACTACCGCGATCAAGGCGCTAAAGATCTACAGACCTACAAAGCGGTGGGACTAGATGGTATTCTCGCAGAGCTTCTGCGAGTCGCTCCAACATCTTCTTGTTGAGATAACTTGGAAAGCAGAAAATTTCCCCGAAGAGTGGAAAAAGGGAATGATTGTCAAGCTCCCTAAAAAGATAGTCTTATGGAGTGTGAAAACTGGAGAGCCATTTGCGTTCTTTCCGCTTTATAAAGACAAAGTAGTTGTTGAGCGATTAAAGGAATATCTGGAAGAAACACTCGATGTCGAACAAGCAGGTTTCCGCTCTGGATCCCCCAGTGTCGACCACAACAAATCTCTGATGGTCATTATTTAACAGTTCGTTCAACACCAACACAACACAGTTCGTTCAACACCCCTTCACCTGCTGTTCATTGATTTTGAGAAGGCGTTCGGTAGTGTCAACAGACAGTTTATCTGGCTTGCCTAGCGCAGGAGAGGTATACCCAACAAACTATTATGAAGGCAACCTATGATGGGTCTAAATGTCATATTCTGCATAGAGGAAAGTTGTCAGAGGAATTCGAGATCCAAAATGGGGTTCTACAAGATTCCATTCTATCGCCGATACTTTTTTTTGTTGATGATTAGCGATGTGCTTCGCCCAGCCTTGTCTACTGGAAACGGAGGAATTCGCTGTACTCTTATATCTCATCTCAAATATTTTTCTGCACCAAATTGCAGCGAGAGTGGGTGGCAGACGTCGGTACTAACTCATCAACTCAAGTTAGCATTGCTGTACAACTGGTAGAGAGTAGAGAGTTTCCAATATCTTGGGAGTATTGTCTCTACCGAAGATGGAACCGAATAAGATATTGTCAACCGAATTGGCAAAGTAAAATCTGCGTTTGGAACGATGTTCATGATATGGCGAAGCAATTCAATTAACTTAAATACCAAGCTACGACTGTTCCGTTCAAATGTTGTAACCGTGCTATTGTATGGATGCAGCACTTGGAAGGTGGCCGCTCCTATCACAAAAAAAACTACAAACGTTCATTAATCCAATAGGTGCCTTCGTAATATCTTAGTTTTTTTGGCCTAACAGTATCTCTGACGAACATCTTTACCACTGAACGGGTCAGAAGGCAATAGGCACAACTAACTAACGGCGGAAGTTGCAGTCCATTATCATAAGACGGTAGAAGAACGGGTCGGCCGAGATATACATAGCGCAGATCAGTTGAGGAGGAGTCACGGCAATTGGGGAATAGGTGAAGAGAGCTGAAGCTCTATGCCAGGAACCGTACATGATGGCGCGTAGGCGTAGTTGAGGCGCTAGGACCCACAAGGGAAACAGGACATAAGTAAGTAAGTAAGCAACTTTTATCGGCGTGTGTAACTCGGGAAGCAAATTCGCCATAGAAGATTCCCTAGTTTTGTGCATTAGAATCAATACCAGTGGAAAGAAACCTGATTACAAACTCAAAATGTGATGGAGATTGAACAGGAATTGACCATAGAGCGGCGTCAACTTCTCTCTTGATGTTGATCTACTCTGTGCTTAACAGTCTCATCAGTTCTAAGTTATACGCTCAGGGATGTGCAGATGATGTTTCGTTGGATCATGTCGAGCGAATGTTGGTTCTAAAGCCCAAGCAGCCTTAGGTGCACTAGAAATGGGCTTTCAGTCAATTTTCTTAAATTTGAGATTGTTCTCTTTAAGGGAAGAAGAAAGTTGACTGGTTTGACTTATCTAGTTTTTCAAGGAATCCCTTTCTGAAATGAAGCTAAATATTTGGCTGTCATCCTAGATTGCAAATCTCCTTGGAATAAACATGTCAAGGGGGAAACCTTCAGTGCTATTAGCCTTCTAATGGGGTAAAGGAGTTTTTGGCAAGACATGGGGTTTATTATTGCGCAGAGTCCTCTGGATTTGTATCTCTATGATAAGACCTATTGTACCCTATTCGTCGGTTATCCGGTGGAGCAATAACATATATCAGAAAAATACGTCACTGCTGCTTTTACCAGACTACAAAGAACTGTCTGCTGGTCTCATGGTCTGCACTCTCAAGGCCATCTACCGTTTAAAGTTGTCTTTTACAAAACATACACTTGAGTTTTGATAGTCTTTTTCGCCGTCTGTGTTTTGATTCTGGTCTTTTGAACAGCCCGTTTGATGCAATGATGCCAGGTCCTTGTTGCTGCAAAAATAAGAAATAAATTTTCCTTGCACTCTGCCAGAGTCTAAATCAGGAAGGAAAGTCTTTACGGATGGCTCCAAAACCGATCTTGGTAGTGTTGCTGCTATGTTTCCGGACGACGACTACCTTAAAATTCACTCCAACCTTACATTTCACAACATTTTCACCTTGCGTTGTCGGTGTACTAGGAGGAGATGCACGCAATCCTGATTGCAATGAACTATATTTTGACGAATCGGTGGGGAGGAGAAGTATCTGTAGCGACAGCAAAACTGTACTTAGAGTATTACCGCACCTTCTCACGAAGTCTAAGCGAGTTCGAGGATGCACTGTGGTAGTGCTGCCCGAGTTCTATTGTAGTTAGTATGGCTCTCCAGGTTGCCGGCAGACCAAAAGAATGCTCCACGATATCTCTAACAAATTATCGACTTTTTGCTGTCCTTCAGTAGGAAATATTCCAGGATGCTTATTGGCGTTGTGATGGGGCAACACGCTTTTCCCAGCACCTTAGTGCCTTGGTGAGCATAAGTTAAACAACATCCTGCGACGCTGGGTGTAAGTGTGATGATGACGGGAAATACGTGTTGGCACTGTAGGAACTTTATCTCTGAAGCGCTCACTCAGCCTTCTACAAAAGACTGGTAAATTCCAGTAAAAGCAACATACAAGGAATACGTGTACAGTAGAAAAGTTCTTTGTATGAGTGCTCTGAGCAGAGAGAAATATTAATGTTTAAGCCTGAAAGGCTAAACCTTCGGCGGCTAAATTCTGGTGGTGGCGTCAGTAGGTAGTATGCCAGGTGCCTTATATGAGCTTCTTCATCGTGGTTGGGATTGTTGTTGGGGGCCACGTAAAAACCTTACTGATGCAAAGTAAACCACGTATAAAAACCGGTTCACTGTTGATTCATGCATCTGAACAAAAAGAACAACAATAATCGGGTCTTCTGGAACTGTATACGGTAACGTGCAGATAAGAGAGCCCCTAGACTTATGTAAAGTAGCTATCAGTGCCATCAAGGAAGATCGTTACGATATGCTGGAGAAGTCTTTTAGTTAATTTGAAGGCCAAGATAGAAAAGGAGGACATCTTTCGTACATCAACACTAAGTCTGAAAACATGCTAAGGTTCAGCGGCTTTGTTGCTCTTCGGAATATCACTGTAGCTATTTGACATCAGTTGATTGTGTTGCAACCGACCCAATGCGCTCCGACAATAGATATCCGAACATTCCGGGTTAGGTCGGTGACTTGGACCACCATATAGTTGCCGTGAAGGTACGTCTATGGTACCTTCTGTGAGAAGATGTAATATTGAACTGCTGTAGGCACAACATATAACCACCTACGCAACGTGCGTCAAATAGTGAAGATCACTAGCATTTATGCCAAAAAGTAGTCATAAATATTCCAGCCATTATGCTGGATTTCAAACCACCAACTTCACGAATCATTTGGTTTGATAATGGGTAAATGCAAACAGATGAATCAAAACATCGAAATGTCAATATGATAGCATTTAGACAGACGAGCTGTACTCGTATAGGAAATCTCTAGTTCGCTTTTCTATAATGTTCGAAAGCTGTCTCATGGAGACCTTTGATGTGAAAAAGCATTCAGACATAGTGATGCGTTCGGCCAGAAAAGTTCATGTAGAGCCAACATCCTCGGTTTCTAACAGAAGCGAATACTCAGGAAAGGAATACTTAGCTTTAGGTGAATCTAACCACTTTGGAATGTGCAGCTGAAGGCAGATGGGCAAAGACTGGAGGAGGTCTACACCGGACTGTAGAGGCATCTTAGTAAGTAAGTAAATAAAATCTGATATTAGGAAGGGATTTTTCGTGAAACAACACGTTAAACGTTCGAATGAAACCTTGGATGCTCTTCTGGGGGAACACAGAGGAGTCATTCGAAGCCATCTACTGCTAAATGAAGGGAAGAAATCCCTAATCCCTAGAGAGCAAGTGCATTATTTGATCTAAAAGGCCCTTTTAAGCTTGCAAAAAAGGTACATGAACACACAGCTAGAAGGATCCTCATCTCAATGACTTCTCAGGTAGGCAAATTCCAAGAAGGTGTTTGTGAAATTTCGTAGCTGACAAAATCATTTGACTTCTCGTTACGAAAGACTGCAAAGCGTAGTAGTCTTCGCCAATAAAATATAGAATCTCCTTCACAGCTCCACTTGTTCTCCTCGGAATCCAACTGGTTTTTGTCAAACACACAAAGTTTTAGGAAACGATGATTCAGTTAATTGAATGGAGACAACAGCCTCCACTTTTGGCGTTACACTTCGGTCGTCAGGACAGGTTCAGAACAACCGTGTATCTCTGCTGATATATCATCAGCCGTTGCACTAGATATCTGTAGTAAGAGTGGTGGCTCAAAAACGACTCGAAAGGCGTATTCTAGGAGCATCTCGCACTAAGTATAAATATTTAACCCTAACTTGTCGCATATTTCAGGCAGAAATATTGCAATTAAATGGGATTATTCCTAAGTTAAAGTTGAAGCTGATATCTGTCGGTTTTTACAAAATTTAGAACAGCGAAAAACTATAGCAATTCTCTCAACGAGATCCATATATGTTTAGTCGACACATTCGTATACTGATAAACTTGATAAAGAAGACATAACCCTAGGTATCCAATCAATCTCCAAGGACATGGGAATGTAACTCGCTATTTGTAAATCAATGCTCAAGCTACGAGTATATGCAATCAACAACTTGACCATCCCGATTTCATCTAAGCTAAGATGGACTGGGAGTTGTTTATCTGTGCAAATGATACGTGATATCTGAATATCAGTTATCAGAAGGCATTGTAGATATGACAACAGGCTGCTCTCACTTGTGACTACTCTTGCAGGAGCTGTGCAACTTTCTTGATCTTTTTACTAGAAGTAAACACTTTCTTTAACATTTTTGAATGACATTTGATCAAGTTTGGTCTACTTTACCTTGTTCAATCCAGACTACCTTTGTCAGCTTATCTATTTCATTGTTTGTTTATTTTTCGTGAAAGCGGTTTTTTTTTTAGACAGTTTCTTTCTTCGTCGAGCAGCAATCTTAAGCCTGTTATCCAATTTGATCGATATTGAACGTCTTCTTAAGCGTTTAACCTATTAATCGAATTCCGTCTCAATAAATGGGTTTTTCTCTTCTGATGTCATCTACAGCTCCTTCTATGATGCGACCTTCAAATCAAGCTAGAACGCTAAAGAGAGTATCGGGGACGCTAAGTTTTTGATTCGTTTTCGACATTCTCCTCCAGATAACCACCCCTGGTCTAACTCAGACAATCGGGAGATGAGTTCAAGCGTTCTTACATCAAGAAGAAGATTTCTAAGAGATACACCAATGTCTCATTGCTCATTCCTTAACGTATGCCTTTAATTTCATTTCAACCTCCTGCTTTTCATTATCCTATTTTCTTAAAAAAAAAACAAAAAAAAAACGAAATAAATTAATCACCCTTCTATTCCATTAAACCTCCATTGACTCACTGTACACGTCTGTGGCCTCTAAACTGTTCATCGTAATCGAGGCAAAGACCGTACGGTGAACTGAACCCGAATCTCTGGCATTAGTCTCTGATTTTGTAACATCACCCATAAAACCCATTGAGTGCGAGTACCTTTTACTTTTGGATGTTCCACAAAGTTACATAGCGCGATAGACAGACACGAGTGCTCTTGGAAAAGATAAAAGTAAACACAGCTCACATAGATACGCACAGCCCAGATGAACACCATCCGAACTAAAGAGGCGAAGATAGAGACGGGCGTTCTTACGCAGCAGTAGCAGTAGAAGCAGTAGTAGCAGTCCACAAAGTTAATAACCTCGAAGCTAAATTTCCCAACGCGAATGTGTTTAAGGTTAAGGACCTTAGTCTGAGCCCCCGTCCCACCGACCGTCCTAACACCGAATTCATCGGCGCGGCGGCTCAACAACCCCTCAGAGTATGGATGTGTACAAGTGTATGTGTGTGTGTAACCTTAGAAAGAAGACTTCTTTTCGAGGCCATTTACACATTTATTACTGGCGTTGGGATGTCCCTGGGCTTAATGGGTATGGGGTGCGTTTCTAGGTTGTGTCTTTGGATGAGTCCCTTAGCCTTAGAGTCTGCCGTGCACATGATGTAGGTGGTGCGGGTGTAGATCTGGGTGTAGTTGCAGATGTAGGTATACGTGTAGGTGTAAGTGACCAGAAATTGTACGGGTGGTCTGTCGGTCATAAATTTCGTAATGGCACTGGAATTTTTTGTTTTGTTTTTATTGCACTCTTCCCTTTTGCGGGTCACATGACGTCCTTTCGTTGATGGGTTTTTATTTTCTGCTCAAAGTGGCACTGACCTAAGACGCGACGAGACAAACTGAGCTGGTGCAGAACTTTGTGTACGGATATGGAGGCGTTTGAGCACTAACAACATGATGGTGTTAAGGTTGAGGGAATTGTGACCGATAGTATACATAAGGCTGCTACTGGACGACAATGACACTGGCAATGACTACGACGACTGATTAAATGTTTTCGCCAATTAAACTTAAAACGAAGGAGCGTCAGAGCACACACATCACATGTAGGAGAGGTGGTACAAGAGATCTGGGATAGAGATGGGAAGCGAAGAATTTTATTGTGTGTCACATGAAAATTGCTACTGTCGCTGTTATTGCCCATTCGACCGTGCTGCTTCGACGGTTGTTGGCTAAACTTCTGGCATCTGACGACTGACAACTAACAACTGACGACTAACAACTGGTGACTGACGATAGACTACTGACGACTGACGACTGACGGTCGGGCACCAATTGAGAGCGCGAGTGTAAACTAATGGTAGCAATGCTGTTTGGTGTTGATATTTTCGCACTAAAACTGACGGACGAATATTAATTCAATGGACTCTGTGATGTTTGTTAGGTTGGCACTGTTTTAATGGATCTTACTGTTGGAGGCAATGATTGTGATGTACTGTTTTCGATGTTCTATGTACGCGTGGTTGCGTGTGACGGTTTATTGCTCTTTGGCGAGGGTCATGATCACCACTCAAGAGTTTAGTGATTCTGTGTTTTTTTTTTTTTTGGGTTTTAATCACTTTTAGCAGATTGTTCAGGGAAAGGTGCAGAAAATTTTGATTACTCCATGGAATTTGGCTATTGCTTGGGGTCAATTTATGCGGAATGATACGAGTATATCTACAATAAGTTACATGTGGGTGACATCCCGGTTTTGGCTTGATCTTTGTATAGAAATTCATCAGTGAACTGGAAGTGGAACTTGCAAAATCATTCTCGAGGTAAATGAGCCCAAAGGGATTTCTAAGAAAAGCGGTAGATGTAAACCGTTGACCCAAGCAAATCTAGGAATTTTTCTGGCGAGAAGTCCGGATTTTTGGCTATGATTTGAAATCTCCGCTATTTCATTTTAGTGATTTAGTGAGGCGAGGTCTTCACAAACCTGATCCCTTGTCCACCATTTGGAGTTTTTATTGTATTTGGCGCTTAATTTTTCCGAAGTGGCTTGTTACGATACCAGTAACCAGCCTTCTTACCAACCCGAAAATTGCCGAGCTCTCAGAGTCGGAATTCTGGAGTCGTGCTCACATGAAACCCAACTCTGAATGGAACCGTGACCTGACAAACTCGGCTCTAAGCCTTGCCTAAGAAGCGATTTTCCATAATGCCATTACGATCTGAGATCCAAGCAAGATTTAGTGAATCCATCCTTCTGACTTCGTTCAGAGAACCCTTGCTTTCTCGAACTAACTTCATAATGGTAAGAGGGGTAAGGAATACCCTAAGCGCACCTTAGAGTCGATACATACGCAGATGCTTCTTTTCTTCCACCGATTCTTCAAGTGTTCATTGTTATTAGGATTACACATATTTTCGCTTGAAAGACAGAAGAAAGTTTCCCTAATAAGGAGTGAAATCAATCGCAAGCGCCACATACATATTGTAGATCGGTTTTGGAGCTATACGTGAAGACTTGATAACGTTCCTTTCTTAAATTCTGGGTAAAACCATTCCTGGGTATAGGGCAAATCGACATTGCACTGTAGCAACGACACGAGTTCTGGAGTCATTACATCAGAAGCCAACATCATCAGAATTCTATTGCATGTTGTACAAAAGGCCACTATTTTCAACGGAAACTGTCATTGAGAGTGCAGTCCATAATACGAATATCACGGGGATGGAGATTCATCCGTACATCTAGAGCAGAGACGGACGTGCTAGGCAAAACACCATTCAGCTGGCACAAACCGTACTTAGAAAGCTCGTTATTCAGAACTCCGACGCATGCATGGTTCACCATAGCATACAGATCCAGAGGACTCTCCACGGTGACAAACCCCATGTCTTGCTGGATCCCCTTTTACACTTGTTGACATGTCTAATCCAAAGAAGTTTGTTTTTCAGGATGTCACCTACATACTTAGCCTCGTTGAGGAAACGGAGGTGACACCTTTAAGCACAGAATCAATCCGACCTGCTTTCTCCATCTTGTGAAGAGAACGGCAGCATTTCCATAACCAAAGAGGAATTATAGTCCTCCAAGTAGTCAAAAAAAGTTCGTTTCTCTGCAGCAGTGACTATTTGACAATGAAAATATCCTTGTGTTGTAAAATAGACGAAAGCAGAGACTCAAGTTTTCGTTCAGCACTGCATTTCATGAAACGCAGCACAAGTGCAAATATTTGGACTTCGAAGCAAGCAAACATCGACAGTATAGTTGAAATGTTTGAACTTAGAAGTTCATCGAGCATATAGAGCTGATAAACGGATACACACACAAATGTGCTTGTTTCCGACGACGTAACTCTTTGATCCATTGAAGGTCGTCCTAATGATAACCCGTTTTTTAATATGTCTGGGGTAAACCAGTTAGTCCGATCTTTGACCAACTGCTCCCAGATGGTTGAGAACACTTCTGCCTTTGCGTGACAGCTACTCGTAAATACTTCTTTGCACATTTAATTCTACTACGTTCTCCTACTATGCTTAGGTTCACAACTTTGATATCCATTTGCTCTACATGTCCTAGCCACATTAAACGACTGAAGTTGATATTTCCAACCAGATCGATGCCGCTGTTGAGCTCGTTATAATATCTCCTACTTTGAAGACCAACGCAAACGGTATAAATCTTGTGTCCAAAACAACTTAGGATATTTTCTCATCTGCGTCCATGCTCTCGTAGCACAGGGCAAGACTGGTGTCACAATCAGAGTTAATAGCAACGCCGAGGTAGACAAAGTCCCTAACTACCACAAAGTTATATCGTCACATGGCCCGATTATTCGATTAATCTTTTTGACAGCATATATTAAGTTTTGGCGGCATTCACAGCTTTTACTGTCGCAAAACTTACATACAAATCCACCAAAGACAACCCGGTGCGAACTTGCACAGACTATTGGAAAATTGTGTTCTGATAATGGTTTGTGATTTTCGCCCAATTTTCTTAGGTATGACCTTAAAGAATTCACTTGACAGAGCGCCAAAGTTCTCGGTGACATTGTTTCCGATCTATACGGAGCAGTGACCGTCCTTCATCGTTATTTTTACACTCTGATGAGTTTGACGTCGAACAAATGGTGGAGAGCATCTGGATTTATTGAATATTTGGCCTAAAACCGCACAATACCAAGAGACAAAATCTGGTACACGATGTTAAGGGGACTTATGTCTCTGTAGTTGGTTCAGTTTAGAGGATCTCCTGTCCTGCGGATCGCACAAACGATGCGGTGGTTCCATTGATCAGGTATACTTTCCCCTAACAAAATATGTCGTTGCGTTAATTAACTTGGCAGGTAGCCTTGTCTCAACTGGCAGCTCTTCTTTATTTTCTTCGGCGAATTTGGGTCAGCTTTCATCGCCAAGTTAACTGGGTCGTTCTGAATGGCAGAGAAATTTGGGTCAACCTTGCCGTTTAACAGGGTGTAGAAGTTCTTCCCCGGGTCTTTTTGGCTCGACACCATCTCTTTGCCTTTTGGTTGAACTTCCGAACGTTGTTCCTGGAGTAGCAACCCCCATTTTCTTGTTCCTTGAACTTCTTATGCCTTTTTATTTTCCTTGTGTTGCTATATGTGATGCGCTTTTGGGCAGGCAAGTCGCAATTTTGAATGCACTTTTCAAGATGTAACACAGGAGAAACTTGAGGGAACCGGTTTGCCTAGATTTGAGAGTGTCATCAAGATGGTGGAAGATTTATCTCACAGGGACTTTTTCGTTGATATCTTGTTGCTACTCAAATAACTTCAGCCTCAGATATTCTTCCGGAAACTATAATCATTGTTTTTTCCTAGAACAAAATGAGCAGGCAGCTGTCTGAGCCTTCCACCCACTGGATGTCATTTGCAACGGGCTACTCCGACGTATTTGGAGTTCAGGGCGGTAAGGATTTCTAAGACTAAGTCAGGGTCTTGGAAAAGTGATGGTGGCGGATGAGCCCGTAATGGATTAACGGCAGCGCTCATATCACCGAACGGGTTACTGGCTTCATCCTAACCGATCATCCGTACTAGGCGTATCTACAATGGCACTGGTCCTCCAGGTTGGGGTTTGTGCCCACGGGATACCTGCCCGACTATGGAAAAAAAAGATCCGGATTTGTTGTTAGAGGCAGACTTAGCATTGAGTTTCCGCAATCTTAACGAGCGCCTAGTAACAATCCGTGTTAAGGCTAAATTTGCCAACATTAGTCTTATATACGCGCACGCCCTCACAGAAGAGAAATATGATGACACCAAAGATACCACCTACCAGCTCTTGGACAAGGCCTATTGTAAAATCAGTAACATAGCTGTGGCTCGGCACCTTTAATGCAAAGATAGGAAGAGAGGGCAAATTTAGTAGAACTGTCGGAAAGTATAACCTAGACGACATCATCTCCGATAACAGATTCAGGCTAATCGACTTTCCGTAGCTAACAAGCGGTTCCCACTTCTAGATATTCATAAGAGAACTTGGAGAACTCCTGACCAATCAACCGTCAGCTAGATTGACCGCATTGCTATCGACTCAAGGCACTTCTCCAGTATTATGGATGTTCTAACGTTCCGAGGGGCTAACATCGAACCGGAACACTAGCTTGTTGTAGCCAAGGTGCGGTTGCGGATATCCCGAACATCGCAACGTCAAGCAAATACTGTAAGGAAGTTCGACGTCGGACGGCTACAATAGCAAGAGATCATCTTTCTTTTCCATCCTTTTCCGATCGAGTCTCCCACAATCTTTTAAGAGGTATTATGCCGCTAGAATCTAGTATCGAAGACCAGTGGCAAAATTGCTAAAAAGTCATCAGAGATGCCGCCTCTTATGTGCTGCGTTTCACTCGTCCACCACAACCTATCTTTCAGGTGGGTTTACCACACGGCCTTTCGTTGTCACATACGCTGCTGGTTTTGATTTGCCGCGTTCAGAGCATTCTGCTGCATTTGGCGTTGTTTCAAAAGCAGCGTCTGCTTCTACAACAACATCCTCTCCAGTTGTATTTGCTCTGATCCAGATTTTTACTGTGTCGGTTGATTGTTTTGTCGGTGACGGAATTACTAGTTTTTGTCGTCCAGACTGATTGATAGAGACTCTCGAGTTGATTTTGTAAGGTGAAATGAGCTTCGACGAATGCATTCTGTCGGTGTCTTGATGATGTAAGATCTTGGGAATGGACTTCTTTGGACCATTCAACCCCATTTTTTTGCATCACGAATCCAAAGATTACCTCCAGGTTTGAATTTATCTGTCTCTCGAATCCCGTGATGGCGATTATAGCTTATAGCCCGCTTCTGTCGTCTTCTTTTTTCTGCTCAATGGTAGGCCACTAGATCTATTGTTTTCGGCTGCTGGTTCACTTCTGTAGTAAGAACCATCGTTTTTATTCTCGTGCCATCAGCAATTCCGCTAGACTTTAACCATCCGAGACTGGTGTGGCACAATATTCCATAAGCCGTGGATACGAATCGTCACCTTTTTTTCAACTGCGATTTCACCGTCATGTACTTCGATAAATCCGTTGCTTGGAGGATATCGAGGACTCGACGTGATATACGAAAAGCTCCAGCTTTTCGAATCGAATCGAATAATGCGAATTGGGGACCATTGTCACTAGTACCGGTTGAGGGATTCCATGTCGGGCAAAGATCGATTTAAATTGATTGATAACTCTAACTGATGGTGATCTCTCCAATCGTTCAATCTTCGGGTATCTTGAAAATACATCTCCTATTAAAAGGTACTCTTTCCCCTTTAGCGAGAATAAGTCCATAGACGCTATCTGTCAAGGTTTCTCTGGGACGGTGGAAGCACGGAATGGTTCGTATCTGTGCGTTTTACTTTGGACACAAATGTCACTTTTCTGTAGAAAATCTTCTAATTCTTCGCTGCATCCAGGTTGGGGATGGTTTTGTTGGTTTCTTCTGTGCCCGGTAGTAGTTGGCGTGCTAAGGCATCGGCTACGTAAATTTCCTTCATCTGTAGTCGTTTTAGGCGTGGGGTGAGCTCATTTAAGACTTTCGTTGACAATATCGGGATCAGTGGCTTGTTATTAGTCTCAATCTCTACTTTTAGCCCTACAATGGAATCCTTAAATCGTTCGCAAGCCCACACGATTGCCAAGGAAAGAAAACATTAGACGAAACCTACTGATCTGAGCTTACTTGAGTCATGTACCTATTGAAGGACTGCACCCAATCCAACCGATGACGCATCCGATGACAGCTTCGTCTTTTTAGCTGGGTCAAACATCGCGAGCACCGCAGCTTCTGTGAGAAGCGGTTTCGTTCTATCAAACGCATATTGTTGGGAGGTTCCCTATATAATCAACATTAAGAGGATGTAAAAGTGTTGATGAATGTGGTACATACCTTGCCAGGAAGTTTGTTAATCCCAAAAATCTCCTTATTGCTGATAGATCCAACGGCACGAACAGCGCCTTTATTGCTCCAATTTTACCAAATTCTGGACGAATTCCTTCGGCATCAACACGATGTCCTAAAAATGTTACTGATGTCATCCCAAATCTGCATTTTTCTGTATTGAGTGTAGCGCCCTTCCTTTGAGAATGTTCTGATGCTGACGAACTTCCAAAAGGCATTCGAAGAAAGGAGTGTCAACGACATCGATTTAGCCAAAAGAGTGATGGTCCAATGACTGAGACGGCTAGGTCATGTAGAGTGGATGAACATTAATGCTCTGTTTCCGTGAGACATGTGGCGCACGCAAGTGGAACGGGACCTCAGCCAACTTAGCGTGTGAAATTGGAGGCAGTTAGATAAAGATAGAGCTGGCTGGAGACGCTTGATGGTTTAGGCCCAGGTCCACCCCGGACTTTAGCTCCACCTTAAGTAAGTAATTAAGTAAGGCAACTCTAATTAAATGCTACTGGCGATTTCTATGGAAATAGCGTTGGAATAAAGTGAGACAGGGAGACTGAGTGATATTAGAATCACCTATGAGTTTTATGGCAGGGTTTTGAATCCTATTTAGTGGGTATTATGCTCCAATTTTGGGCTGTTGAATGCCTTATATATTGAGCGATATCAGAGGTGGCGAAATATTTCATACATCGCTTGAGGAAACCTACATATTTCGCAACATTTTTGGCAACAGCAAGTATGTGATCATTCCAATGTAGGTTGTCATTGACACACATTCCGAGAATGGAAATTTTTTCGGCTTCGACGATACCAGTGCCATTCATGGATTTTGGCTGGGTATTTAAATTTGACTTTGACGACCACGGCAGACGGCATTAAATTCCACTCTGTCGGTAGTTCCCCATTTAGTGATGCTATTTACATATATCGGAATTTAATGACCTTAGCATACGCTGCCGTTCTCGATCTACAGCTGAAGAGAAGAGACTTGAGTTCGGGAAGGAATATGAAATGCAGAGAGTATTGTCGTAAGCAAAGGAATATATTGGATTTGAATTAGCAGACCAGAGATCATTGATGAAAATTAAAAAGTGTGTGTGAGCCCTGGGGAATACCAGCATTTATTTTGTGAATATCAGACTTGAAACCATCCAAGGCAACTAGAATTGTGTGTTATTTCTAATCCATTGAAGCAGATAGTCATCGATGATGCCAAACTCTATCAAATGCCTTGGAAATATTATGTGCAACTACATGTCTTGCTTTCGGCAGATTGCTGTATGCTTTGGTTCCACTTTTTGGTGAAATATGCCTTCAAATCACCAGTGGATCTGTTGCTACGAAAACCGTACTGGAAATCATTGAGAAATCTTGGCGTTTCGAGATATTTCATGAGCTGACGGTTTCCATGACCTTGAAAAGAAGGGACGTAAGTGCAATGGGTCTGTGGGAGGAGAGAGAAGAAGATTCGCCTTTTCTAGGAACGGGCTGGGCAAATGCTGTTTTCTATCTGCTCTGAAAGAGTTCTGACAATGGGTTTGTCATCGTGAAAGGACACCTCTTCAGAATAAGGGGCGATATAAGAGTATGTTGTTGGAGTAATATACCCGGATTTTGTGATCGCATTGGTCAGTTCTTTTCGGTGTGTGTTGCGTATAATGCTCATCTGGACTAAAGATTTTAAGCTGCAGAGCTAGAAATTAATCCAAAAAACGATTCTAAGATTACGGGTCCAATTCAAATATTGGGCGATCGGAACCTTCCCGATTGGATGCAATACTGGGCAATATCCAAGCTAAAGCCAGACAGGGCTTCCAAGCTTAAAAATGAATGGTTCACTTCGAACCTAGAAATCATTGTATTTGATATGGAGCTTATGCTATATATATATAATATAACCTCCTTTGTAGGAGAGAGACTCCATAAACTGCGCTTAATACTGAGATAAACAAGTTAACTTTCCCGGAAGCTTGGCAAGGCAATAAATTATTGGAAGACTTGCATGGAACCTTAAACTGCTTATGGAAAAAAAGTTGTTGTTTCAGTTGGTATTTCGAACTCATTATGGCTGCTAGCCGTAGAAAGTAAGCACACCCAAGAGAAACAAGTAAAAGAGCAATAATTACGAAAATTGCTATAGGAAAGTTAGGGAAACCACAAGTCACATGTCCTGAGATCCACCAGAAATCGCAGAGTGATTTAGGATAGAAGCATGCAGTGCTATTGCAGTTAGGAACGGTAGATAGGTTGTTTTTTTATTTTGGAACTGCCAAATGGAGACTAAGCAGAGAAAGCCTCTGCCAGTGGATAGTTTCAGAAATGGAATTGACTCGCCGTCAAGCATGGATAGGAGCAATGATGACAGTGAGCAGTGCCACACTCATACGCATTTTCGTAGGTCTTTCAGGCTGCCATAAAACTGGAAATACTATTGTAGTCTGGTTTACCAAATCTGTGAAGATATGAAAATCAGTGACATCGAATGGAAGTGCCTATTGCATACTTTCACCAAGACCATCCTCGCATCCTAGACTCCGGGAGAATGACCACTGCATATTCATCAACTATCTTGGATCTTACCTGCAATTTACCCAGCTCTATAACTGCCTCTATCAGCGCTTTCTCGACACAGCACAGACCAACCTTATCAACGATCCTAAGACATTTTATCAATTCATCAACTACAAAAGAAAATCAGACGGTTATCCCCCTTCTCTCTCTTTCGATAATATATTATCGACCGACCCACATATTATTGCCAACTATTATGCAAACTTTTTTAAACAGTCATTTGCAGACAACCTCTTCGTACCCGACTCCAACTATTTCAAGTACCTTCCCAATTTCTCCATTGGCCCCTCTCTCTCTCTCAACCTTTTGATCCCTCCCTTAGCGAAGAAAAGTTACAAAATCTCAATGATGAATTTGTATCCGGTCCAGATGGGCTCCCAGCAATATTTCTCAAAAAGTGTGCCTCCAATCTTTCGCACCCACTTTCCTCCCTCTTTCATTTGTCCCTCACACAAGTGGAATTCCCGCAAGTTTGGAAGACTACTTTCATAACCCCGGCTCACAAAAAGGGATCAAAGAATGAAGTAACCAACTACCGTCCCATTGCTAAGATTTCTCACATTCCTAAAATGTTCGTATCCTTTGCGCTTTCAGCCCTAGAAAATGTCACCGAAACTGTTGTTATTGCTACAGATTTCGCTAAGGCCTCGGTTTTGAGCCCATAGTATAGCGTTCGCTTTAGGTCAGACTACTCAACCCCGTTTATAGCCACTTCTGGTATCACACAAGGCAGCCATCTAAGTCCCCTCTTTTTCATTTTAACTATAAACGATCTTAAGAATATCATCAAACACTGCTTCGTATCCATTTACGCCGATGACACTAAGTTCTCCAAAAAAACATTTCTTCACCCCAAGACTCTATTCTCCTTCAAGAAGACCTCGATAGGTTTTCTACTTGGTGTCTAAAAAATTGCTTTGAGCTTAATGTTTCAAAATGCCAATCTATGATTTTGTCTCGTAAGTCCAATCAATCCCGCTCTCGACTTTATTTTCTGTATGACCAACCTGTACCCCAGGTTCAATCCCTTCGCGACCTTCCGTTCGCATATTGATGAGATAATCCTTAAAGCCAACTCTTCGCTCGGTTTTATCAAACGTTGTTCTAAACAATTTTGCAACCCTTATGCGACAAGATCACTATACATTACCCTTGTCCGACCCCTCCTTGAATATGCCAGCCAAGTATAGTCCCCCTTTCAGCGAATTCAACGTCGTTTTCTTCGATTTTCTCTTCGTGGACTACCCTGGAGTGACTATCTTACCTCCCTATCGCGACCGCCTCAAACTTCTTAACGAGGCTCTTCTATATCCCAACTCACCGCACCTCTTATGGTTCTAACGAATCAATCTCCCGCATGCTCCGTAAGATCAACGCAAACTTCGCCCTTTTTGATTTTAACCTGAGCACTTCTCGTTTTAAATTTGATCTCCTCCCCCATTCTCTTACTTCCTAACCCTTAACTCTTGTTAGTTCTTAAGTCCTAGTTTTTAAGTTTGTTTAGGTTGCATTAAGCGAAATAAATGGGGGCGTTTGCCCCTACTAAATTAATTAAATTGATAAATATCTGCTCTAATTGTTTTACAGGTGTCATCATGAAAAGTATTATCATTCGATCACAAGATGATTGTTTTCTATGATTCATCTATGATATCCGGCACAAATGACGGCAGGTTTCAGACGCGTTTAATGTTTCCTAGACCCAGAGCTAGAATTTGGAGTTCTAGAAACGTTCCCACATCAGTAACAGACAGAAGCTTAAGACTAGTATTAGACGCTGTAAAAAAATACAAGACAGGTGTTGCAAAGAGTTGCGGTCACTTTTCTAGAAAATTCAAAATAACCTTTCTGTTGGGCGGACTAACATAAGTGAAGGTTTAGGCATTGCGTAATCAAGCAGAGTCGCTCTTTTTGTAAAGTTCAAATACTGACACTCAAACCACAGCATGCACTTGTCAAGAACAAGTACGAGTACATATGTATCTTATTGTGTAGCTTGAAGAACTTCAACTTAACTTAACCGTTGTTCATTAACACATTGTTGACATCTCAATTAAAACGAAATGAAAATCAACACATTGCCACCATCACATCACACAATATGATGATTGACAACAGTGCCGCTGAAGGTCGTAACGTTTATAGGTTTCATGCCCTCGTCTACTTAATCGTGCCAGCAAATAACTCCATAAAAAAAAATCGAAAACTGAAAAGAATAAAAAAATAAAAATAAAAATAAAATCGTGTTTGATCCGCTCAACCATCCGCGTCAATATTGTCATCGGCAACATCATCAACAAGCATCAGCACCAGCATCAGCACTAGCATCAGCATCAGGCACTCGAGCGTTCTCTTGACGCGAGCGCTAATTAATTCTAACGAGCATTTAAATGCGATTATACGATGTGTGATTGTGCCCTGGCTGAACGCTAATTGCGCATAAAGAACAAACCAAAAAAATGAAAAAAAAAATAAAAATAAACGAGAACAACATAAACGTCAAAAACTGACAAAAAGAAAGGCAAACTATAATACACTGGCCGCACACAGCGCGTAAACTGGCCGATGATGGCGACGCCCGTGTGTAATTCTCATCACAGCTCTTCTATCTACAATGCCAATCGGACCAGGGCAATTGTTGTTCGCAAGATTGCTATCCAAATTGTTCTGACAATCCGTCGACCCATCGTCTTTTCCTATGTCAAGTTCCAGAAGATGAGTGACTCATAAGACCTACGTTCGAACTCATTTGACGAACGTGTGTATATGTGTCATGCAAGGGATTAACTTCCGACGCGCTAGAATGTCGTGAGAACAAACCACACATACAGCTAGCTCATTAGTCATCGTATGCAGTGGAAACGTGGGCTGGTATCCTAATGCACAGGCAACGATGACTTTTGTGATGGAACCTCGTCACCGTGGGTAACAAATCTCCAAGGGAGCACAAGACTTTCAACTTGCCCTCTCTTAAGGCCTCCAATTAGTTTTGTTTCCGTTCGATGAATTCCCTTCCCTTCAATCTCATTCAACGAATACGAAACAAAATGTTGCCTGTCATTGCCCATTTATTGCATGCACTCATGTATGACAGATGACAGGACATTGGCTCTATTTTAACAAGCAACTGGTCATCGATTTTTCGAACACACCCTCACTAAAACGGTGTACTCATAGTCGTATGCCATCTTAGCAGAGTCTGTCTTGCGAATAAAGTTCCTTTCGCGGTCTGCTTACAGTTTCAGAATGCCGTGAAATTATTACTACCGTTATGGTGTCATTAAAACGACATTGCCATCGCCATTACCAGAAACTGAAAACAGAACCAAAATCAGAACACACACGCAAGCACCGAACACATGTGACTCTCTGGTAAGGCAAACGATACGACCAGCCACGATGACGGTCAATGAATTTGTCATTAGCACATGCGAGGGACCGAAGAGGGTTCATGACCTGCCATCTGTCAGTTGAGATTGCCCCGCGCCGAGTTTTAAGGTACCTACTCGTACCTATGTGCACATGTACGAGTATATGTGTGTGGTACAAGTACCAATTCGCCAACTCATGGGGAAGTCGTTACCCGTTAGTAGTCATAAACGGATGACGATGTTGTGCCGAATTCTTGTATAATGTTTGGTCAATAAATTTACAGGTGTTAGCTGAATGTTGGGGGTGCCCTGCCCGACTGTCCGAGTAGATGTTTTTATTTTTGTTGTCGGAAGGGGCAATTAGAAAATGAATTATGTGGATGAATGTGGTTTGTGTATACGAGTGAATGCATCTTTTATGGCCATCTATCATAAATGAATTAACCTAAATGGGACAGTGTCAGGTTTGTTCGATTACATTTCGGTGCAATGACTCTGGTAAATGTGTTGCAGCAGACCCAGCAAATGCCGCTAGATATGCTAACTTTTGACAGCTTTGTATTGACAGTTCGAGGTTATTGAGCTGAAAATGATGAAATTTCGGTTCTTGCGTAGAAATGGCAGAATAAACTACGACTTAATTGGTAGTTCAATAAGGCTTAGCTCCTATCACCGAAACTGCAAACAAGCGAAGTAACGCAAGGTAGTTGATATCTGTCATCGTTTGACATCATCTGCTGGTTGACATCTGTTGAATCCGTAATCTTTTTTAAAGAATGAAAATGCAAAAATTCCACTATGCGACAATAAGACAGTTGAAAGTCTCCTTCATTTCGTTTACTTATCCTGAACTATTTAGAAGAGGCGGTACGTGCCATCACCTGATAAAATACTCTTAAGTTTGTTGTTTCACTCGTCACGAATTCTAGTTTTTTATTGTTATTGTTATTGTTCGTTTGTTAGGGCTATGTGATCTGTGGCATGGTGGAATTTTCACTTCTAGCTTGAATTGTGGATGAATTATGATACAAAAAGATGTGGACTAGTTTGATTTCCCTCCGGTTTTCTGGTAGTGTAAAGGAGCTTCTAAGATGGCATGACTTGCCACCAAGAAAATATGTCACTGCTGACTTTACCTGACTCCATGCTTAGCTCTGTTCTAGATGGACTAATGAATCTTCCTCTCAGTTATATTCATATCATGGATTGTATTTTCAAAGCCATTCTCCGTTTTAACAGTGGTTTTTGGTACTACATGCACTGAAAGTCTGATAAACTTGTGCGCCGACTCTGGTCTGGTCATATGGACTCCTGTTGCTGCGAAAATACTAAGCCGAAAGGACAAATGCTTCAGAAGCTGAGCCTGTAATAGGGCTGTCTGCTTCCTTCGTTTGAGCCTCCATGGACAGTTGGGTTTCATAACTACAATACTAAATGGCATGACGATCTGGGATACGGTGGACCAGACGAATGCTTCCCGCTGTCTTTAATAGGATAGGAACTTTATACTATAGACTATTTGCTGGCACTTTTACTTAACACCTAAGTGTGCCAGTCATAAGTAACACAAAGTCCTGGATTTGTCTGAACGCTTTATTCCGACAGAAAACACCTTAACAAACAGTCAGAATTGGTTTTGGTGGGCTATTCTAATCTGAAGATAGTTTAACAGAAATTCGAAACTGTTCTGAATACGCTTACTTTACTTATGTACTGTTTGCCCTCGCAGGTTCCAGCGTCTTTAAGCTCATTCTTAGTCACCGTGATCCTCTTCGACAGTTTTGCGCAATATATTTCTCGCACGACGAGCTCGTTTTCTAATCCTCAACTCTGGATTAGCTGACTTTATTTCTACGTATTATTGGCAATTGCATAGGGTCATCCATTTTGTGGTTCTAAATATAAATTTAAATAAAACACATTTATGATATAGATTTCGATCAAATTTTTATTTCAATATATTGTTTGGATGTTGCCATTATGAATGGAATATAACATCATTCAAATGTCCTTCACGGGAGTTCTTGCAGGACTTGACTTTGACAAGGTAATTTTCGATGGCAATAACTCGGCCATAACTTGACGTATATTCATTTCCAAAGCGTCAAGAGTTTGCGGATTGTGTGCACAAACGCATGTCCTTACAAAAAGAAATTCAACGGCGACAAATCACTGCATCTTGGGGGCCAGTTCACATCACAAATAGCTCGTCCAGATAATTATTCTTGCAATAAAGCCAAAACGGGTCATCTTGTGTGAGATGTCGCACTGCCTTGTTGAAACCACATATCTTCCACATCCATGTCTTCGATGTGAGGCCAAAATAATTTGGTTAACATTTGGCTATAGCGATGACCATTGACGATTACGCCTTCCTGATTTTAGAAGAACACACGAACCAAGAAGAACACCATACAGTAACTTTTTGTAGATGGAATGTTCTTTCGACAGTTACATATGGGTTTTCACTTCGCCATATACGACAATTTTGTTTGTTAACGTATCCACCGAGTGAAAAATGATGCTCATCGCTGAAGAAAATGTTGTGTGCAAACTGGTCATCCAAATGCTGATGTTCAAGCATCCAATCGGTATATGTTCTATGCATTCCATAGTTAGCTGACTTCAATTCTTGAGTGAGTTGAACTTTATAAGGATGTACGAGTAGATGCAAATCCAAATGATGCGCTCGCCGTGAAATCCATAGATTCGGATCTTCTTCAACATTTTCACTAACGGCAGCCATATTTTCTGTAGAGCGTGCATTTCGATGATGGATAGGCCTTACGACATCTGTAACAGAGCCAGTCTTTTCGACTTTTGTTTTTAATGTTCTGCCCATAGTACGCTCAAATCTTAACTAAACATATACAGTCTCGGATGACAGTTCGGTTTGACGTATGTGATTGAAACATAGATGTCAAATGTCGGACCATGAATTGGATGACCCTATACTCCTCCCTTTACGAAATGTGTGTCCAATCCAGTGGCGTTTGCATAGAAATGGGTAACTGACCTCTGTTCTAGTAAAGCTTGTTGATATTATCGGGCCAGCATTTTTCGCAGACCTCTATTGTCAGACATTTGCAGCTTTCTGGTGATAATGGTGGCCATTTTTCACGTTATTTAACCGGTGCCAGTTACTTCTCGGAGGTACGTTCTCATATGAATGAACTCGGCTTCTCCACGATAATCCAATAGTCTATCTAAATCTAAAAGCATTTAAGAAAATGAACTCTTCCCTAAAATTGGGTTTACTACTTTCTGGCATCGATTCTATATCTGTCAGCCATTGCGTGACTAAAAAGAAAAAGTTCTTGTGCATTGGCAACGTATTTGTCGTAGAGGAGCTGTTTGTTTCTAGCGTTGGCAGTGGTATAATAGTCGAAGAAAGGCAAGAGTGCAGCAATATCCCAGTTAAGTATGCCTTCTTCGATGGTGTCTATCCTTTCGATTTGAAAAAGAATATAGGAAAGACTAGTAAATTGCACTCCCTGCACTCCTTGCACTCTTTTACTGGGGTCTATCCGTCTTCCGTAGAAAGTTAAAATTCCTATAGTGGAAGCTTTAATCGAGAACTGTGGCAGTTTCAACGTAGTTTCGAGTCCTGCCGGCAATCTCATTTCTCACGATCGTATTGCCGCCAGTTACGCAAAGGAATTCAATGATTTCAGTATTCTCACTGTATTCAAAATTAGCTTGGAAATAGTGAGGTAAGGTTCAGCAAGAACTTGAGGTCAACTTGGCTGTTGTTACAGACTCAGATGCTCTGCTCTGTCGTACTCCAAAAAGACAACAGCACAACATCCTTTGCTTGTTTTTCAGCCACCTTATTTCTAACTTAGTTTTTGGTTGAAGCCAGCTCAGACTTTATGTCCAGAGGAAGCCGACTTCGTTTTCTTAGAACAACCGAAGTTTTCGTATTACTGTATCAGACGGGATATCTACATGATTGGGATCAAATGACAGTCGACGCTCAATATCAATGAATTCCCAGTGCGAGTTATGTTGAAGACCATGAAGGATGTCCTTGTCAGTGTAGCCATAAAAGCTAAAAGATTCATCAGTGCATCTAGAACAGAGCCAGGCTTGGTGGGAAAAGGTCCAAAGAGACAAACCCTTCTTCGGAGTGTGGTGAAGTGTGAAGTAACAGTGACATATTTTCGTGAAAACTTGTTTAACCAAACAGCTGACACTAAGAATCTATGAAGACTCTTAACTAAGATAGAATCAATCTTATCATAGCCGTGTAGATACAGAGGATTATCCTCGAAGCTCTGTTACTCTGCCAGAAAGGCATGCCTTGGAAGTTATCGGAGCAACATATTTTGTCCAAAGAAAATAGAGAAGAATTCTAGGATGCCATTCAAAGGTTAAAGAGAAACGGATGGTAACATTTCTTAGCAAGTCTATCCCCAACATTAAGAGGATTTACTGAAATCGCCTTTCCGGTACACCAATCGCCGTTAACATTTAGCGCTGGCTGCGCGTTAGGGCAGGCAGTCCCTAGGCATGACCCGGCAGATAGTACAGCTGCATCGCCTGCATAGGCCTGGTCGTAGACGCTACAAGTGTGCAATCCCAATTGACTTCCGCTTTTATATTTTGACTGCAGTCACTATCCACATACAAGGTGTGGCTGGCCAGCATACGACATGTTGTCTAGCCAAACTCCAAAACCTGCGAAAGTTCGCATTGTTGTCGATGAAAGCTTACTAGATTTTGAAACACAATCTCACAACATCTTTCGGGTTGATAGTCATGTTGAATCCTTAATAGAGAATGCATTCATAAGACAGACTGGTTGGTTTTTAGAAGTTTTCGGGATTCTTGACATAGAAGACATAGCTTACAATACCTTCCAATCTCATTAGCAACAAAGATTAAAGATATATGCTGTCCACGTTAGAAACAGACATATCCGACACACTGTTGCCTCAGAAAAATATATCTTTCTTGTAGTTACGGACTTAGGCTCCGCTATTAATTGTGAAAACGACACTAGTTTTGCAAACAAAGTAAGAATAAGTCCTGCCGATTGTTGTTTCTTTAATCTAAAAAGAGAAGTGAGCAGCGAAACTATTTTCGAACAACATAGTGGCTTTATTTAAGAAGTTAACTATCCACTCCTCCTCTATGGACCTTACTATTAAGTATGGAGGAGGTCAAAGAATGGTAGTCCTTCAGAGTGTGCAAAGTATTGTGAAGCATGGTACAGAAAGCTCTTATGCAGTTTGTATAAACCGGTCTTGCAGCTCCAGTAGGAATGTGATGAGTTATAGATTTCCGGCTTTAGATCTAAATCAAAAATCAACTTGGACTCACATACTGTGATAATAGTGTTTACCTGAATTCAGAACTTCCAGTATATAGGGTAATTTGTTCGAAATGGCGTATCTACTCCCTACAATTTACCGTTACTCCTCCTTCATACCATTAAATTGACTAGGTCTAAACATTCACAACAACATTATTGCTGTTCCTTATTGTCTTGACCTCGTTGCAAGTCACTTCAGTTAAGTGCTCCAAAGTAGCAAATTAGCGGCACAATAACAACTCGACGATCACCCAGGAATACATAAGTTCCACAACGAAAAACCATAAAACCAAATGCGACCAACTAAGCGGCCTTAATTGCTTCTAAGTACTCCAGAAACTCCATCTCCGTCCCGGCACTGTATCCAAAAGTTGTATTCTGATGCTGGTGGTGGTGGAAAATTTGTATCCAAACCATCGATTGACACCGCACGACGACAGTGGCCATAAAAACGATCAAAGTCGATCTCCAATTCTGTCTCTTTTCTCGAATTCGAAAATACAAATTCGTGAGAAACGAAATGGGAGTCGCGCGACTAGTTGTTGCTGGCAAATACGATAGCACACCGTAGTACAAGAATTGAAACAAAATCGACAGAAATCGAAAAAATCGAGAGAAAAAAATCCTCAAACGGCACATTAGAGTCAATGAAATGGTCAATAAATTTCCGTTTGATACCATCATTCCGGGCCTCGGTCGTGATGGGACACGGACACTGAAATAACTGGCAAAACGTTCATCCTCGTCCGTCGACTAAAATTTGAACTTTCTCCTCCAATGAGATCCATTTCCCTTGGCAGAAGTATCTGTAATCCAAACCGAAGTGAAACGCGAGCAAACTCCTGTTTTCAAGTAATAATCCGAACACCAGCACTTGTTCAGGAGTGTTCTCTTGTGCTCCTCTCTATTCCTATGTTTCGCTGCTTATCCAGCGTGCCCCATACCCAGCCAGGCAGAGCATAAATGATGAATTGGGTATGCACAAGCGACAACATTTTTCAGGCCGAAGAACCTGGGAAAACTGGGAATAATTTTGCAAAAAAAAGGTCGCGCCGCATTTACAAACAAATTCAGGACGATAACAGTCGGACAGAAGCAGGAGCAGGAGCAGCAAAAGCAGTAGCAGGAGTAGGAATAACGTGCTCCAGGCGAATGTATTATTCATTTCGAGGAGTAATCCTGTAGAATGTAGAATGTGTTTCCTTCGCAGACACAATGGTGGGAGGTGCAGTGCTGTGCAGAAGACCGGTCGTGGTGGGGGTGGTATCCGTAAGTCCTTTTTGACGGTGCCATTGTTAAATCTCAAAACGGCTGTATTGGGAGTCGGAATTAATTTGCATGCGCATACATATCGACAGCAAGGGATGTCGAAGTGCCTGCCAGCGATGAGTTCAAAGACTTACTTATGCCAACTGGGTTCGGAGGTGGCTTTCTCATTGCTTTGAAGGCGCTCTTGCCGAAGGATTCTAGGGAATCCCTCAGCGCATGCTGGTACTTAGTTCGTCACCTAACATAAAGTTCATTAGTCGCAGTCATAATAGTAGAGGTACATACGAACATACATACTCACAGTCGACACCGCAAACCGAGACCGTAAATACGAGATTAATTTTTAGGAAATTACACCCCTGTAGGGTGAGCCATTGGTGGGTGGGAGATGAAAATGGAAATATAAATGGAAGGATGAAGGTGGAAAGTACTAACAAAAAGGACACAAAAGGGAGTGGAAATTTGTCCCGTGCGAAAATTTGATCCACCTACTGTTGGTCGGTTCGAGTGTCTAGTTTATTTTGTGGAGGATTTTCTGTTGGTTCAACGACTGACGGCAATGTCGGTGGGGGGGGCGAGTTTCGTTGGAATAACCATCGACTTAGTTTGAGGGTACTGAATCAGAAATGGGCCAGACGTGTCGATTTGTGGCGGGTGTTGTATTCTAAAGAAATTCACCATTTCTAGACGATAACGAGGGAGACGAGTTAAGTGTGGAGTTTATTGGAATTTTCAGGCGCTGGTCTTGTGGTGCGATGTTATGGTGGACTTAGCGGGGAATGACGATGAGCATGTCATTGAGCTGTGGTTGTTTGGAAGCTCTAAACAAATAATTTCTAGGAATTTCCTTCAACTAGATATATGTACTTAGTTACGAGTTTGGGTGACACGTTTCAGAGCGTGAAATTTGATAGAGGAGATCGTTTATTTAAGGTGACGTCGGTAAGTGGGAAATTGAGTTGATTTATTGCTGGATGACATGTTACGTTCAAGGATTTCCTACCTGAATGGTTTTGGAATCTTAATTGGGTGCTGTCTTCTTCGATTTGGAAATGCGGGCGACAAGTGACTTTTGAAATACCAAGTTTCTACTATTTGTCTTGAGCTGCTGTTCGATTACTCATCAGATTTCTATGGAACAGGGCAGGTAAAGCCAACCATACTCTTCTGAGGGACGGAAGAGAGACGCCATCAAATTAAATGCCTTAGTACTTGCCTTGGAACTGCTCGTCAATAAACTGCATCAGAGGAGTCATAATAAATTATACATCGACTCAGATAGTTTACTTCTGGTTTGGTACTGAATGAGCTGTCCATCCCATGTATTCTGCTTAGGATTCCTTATTCTGCTTATTCCTTAGCGATTGCCACATCAAAATCTTCCTAATCGAGATGACAATAAGCAGCGTTGGGCATATTTATTAGTTAGATGGGAATCAAATTGGATCCGCATATCTTCCCAAGTGGAGGTACAATTTGAGCAGAAAGAATATTCCAAGATTCGTTAGATTCGTTGCGTTAGCAATTACTGAGGCTTATCACTGCAATACAAACTGCTACAAAATCTGAAGACAGTCACAAATCACTATCACAGAGCATGAGTTCTTTGTTGAAGTCGATGTCATCGGCGTGCCGCAGAAAATGGGAAACTATTGGGCTGTGAGTTTCATAAAATCCCTTCAAGTACGATGTTGATGAAGTCGCATGAAAGCCTGTAGTCTTTTCGAAATCCTTCTTACATCAACGACTTAGATGGTTGGCACAACACAACACATTTTTATGGAGACACTAGGGTTCTGTGTTCTCATCCTGTACAGGCGTACAAGTTAGGCAAGTCACTCACCTGTGCAACCAGAAAGATGTAACACTCTTTCCTCGAAAGACAGCCTTAGTTAGTCGTTCAAAGATTTTCCAAATTACTAACTAAAACAGTAGTAAATACGAAGTCGTGTGTTCGATCCTGCAAATCTTTAACGGAAAACCTGCCTGTTGGAGGAAGGATCTGAAAAGCAATGTCATAATGTCATCATGACTCATATATGACTACCCTCCAAATGCTAAATGCAACCACGATGAGTTGAATGCTGAAGGAACTACAAGTCCAAGGAATGTGTTTTGAGTAAGGATGGGGCGTGTAGACAAGGGGTTTTCTTTAGTCCAACGAAATGTCTAACAGTTATAAGTCATACACCAGCCACCACGCCAAATGACAGCACATGAAGGATGCACGACATAGAAAGCAAATGTTGCTTCTCAGGCCTTAGAGCCTAGGGCACGAGAAGCTTCATCTGACATGCTGACTATCGTGCTCTCTATTAAAGGTTAGATGGCTCAGATATAAAAACAGGATGCGGCTGCGGCCAGGCCCATGAACTTCCAGGCGAACATGGGAGACGACACCCATAAAGTCCTTATAATGTATGCAAATCCGTTGTGAATAATCTAACGAAGAGCCACGCTACTTAAGTTGGTCAATTGCCAAGCCACTAATGTGCTTTTGGTTACCAAAACTTAGAAATCTAAAAAAGATGGCCCCAACTCCTTGCAAAGAAGTGCTGTTGGGATCTTAATTATACAAACAGCGCGATTTAAAAGAGTGTACAACCGTGTAGTGCTAGGATACTAGATGCTGGAGGCATTCATCATGTGCATCACTTTCAGCAGTTAGACGGGTTATGTCAGTTATATCAGAGGTCGATAGAGATCGAGATTTCAATGACTTGTGAGGTGGGAAAATAATACACAAAACACTAGAGACTACCTACTTCTCAAATGATTTTTTTAGAGGAGTAGCTCTAGCAGAAAATATATTTCCAGGAGTAGCTGCCGATGATGACAACTTCTTTGTGATTGTAGATCCCCAGGAGAAGATAGGGATTATGAGAGCAACTTTCAGGTGGTTCGCAAGATGAATCATGTGCCTGACCCAAAATATGACCCGGAAGTCGAGTTTTTTGCACAATTTCTACCTTCAAAATGAAATTGAAAACTGACGAATCGTTAGCTCGGGCTTCACTGGCGATCACACGACAAGTAACGTGATCACCGCTGAAAGGGATCACCCCCGTATATTGGGAAGAGCCCCTAACAAACTTCGAATCGCTGAGAAGTAAGAAATCAGTGGAAACTGGTGGGATGTGGTGGAGCATCCCATTCCCAAGAGGAATAAGCATACGTTCAATTTGGCGAATCTGTGGTCCATAAGTCTCCTTCCGATTATTAGGAAGGTATTCGGAAAGATGATCAATAACGACTTAGTGGGCTGAGAACAAATATATAGTTCCGGATAGTCGATTCGATTTCAAGGTGATATCTTATATGCCGATATCATTGGAACAAGCAAGAAACAATGGAAGCGTTCCTGCCCGATTAACTTGGAGAAGGCTTTCGACGACGCATGGTTAAAGAGACTTTTCTGTAAGATGAGCAGGCTGGGTATAAGTTAGCTTTTGTTTTATATATCTTTTAATATGTTCACCAGTGATAGAGTTCATCGGAAAAATGGCAATATGACCTCTACCGGAACATTTGGTGTTAAGAATGGTCTGCAGCAAATGGCCGATCCTATTTAACATCTTTGAGGTCCAAACATCGATGTCATTCATAAATATATTCGTACTATTGCAACATGACTTCGATAAGATTAGGAAATATTGCGGCGGTTGGAAGTCGACTTTCAGAATTTGGAAACCAGTCTGTACGGGGCTATACGGGTACCAGAAGGAATTTGCGAATATTCTAGGCCGTAAACCACAGAGGAAACCACTTATTTGTCGAAATTTCCGTATTTTATTTTAACTACAAAGGAGCTTTTGAGCTTACTTGAAAAGATTCGAGCGTTTGAGAAGGTTTGCATTCGCTTGTACAGAACACCAGAGTCGAGCTACACAAAATTCTATCCTAACGAGGATAATAAGAGTGGACAAATTGGTCATAAAGATTAATCGAAGACACATTGCAAGAGCACTTGACGAACCACCTGATCTCCCCAGCAATATGCATCCGAGAACGTGCGCTTCAACGTCTTCATTGGACAAATTAGTCCAGATATGAGAGTCACGTTCGACAGAGACGTCGCACAAGGCAATGGGGTGCGTCTCCGGTTCGGTATGTTTATGGGGAGTCGCAAAGAAATGTATTGAAACTCGGCAGTATCAGAAATGTTGGTGACTTGTTGACGAAGCTTTTGCGTCGTTTCCTTCTAATTCGGGGTAGCTTGGCAGAGGGCAAAGAGCTTACTATCACTGACAATTCCTAGGAATTTTAAGGGGTTGACTACTACGTTGAATTTGACAACGCGGGCACTTTCGAATAAGTCATGTAGCCTACGCACATGCACCAAAGCGGTTGCTGGACTTGCTTGCCGATAATAGGAAAGAGATCTTAAGGTCGTATTAATGTTCAAGGACAGTATCTTTTCAAGGAAATAATAGAGTGCTACCTCAATTTGTTGATTCCAGAACTCTTTAGTAAGGAGAAAGTTGAAGAGCACAGCAACAATAGTGTGCTAGTTCAGTAAACAAAATTTTAAACGGGGAATATAGCTTTCCAAACTCGTGGTCATTTGGCAAGTTTTGAGAACTTCTTGAGTTTCAAATTGAGTACCAGAAAAAACCGTACGGTCATACATACTGGGTGTCAATGAAAATTGTCCTGTAAATCATTCCTTTCTAAACCAGAGACTCCGTGATTTAGAGTGGATTTTGCAAATATACGTGGTAAAATACAGGTAGATCCCAGGCCACACCTCTCAGATCACTCTGACCTGAAGCTATCTGGTTACGAACTAGTGTCATTATTCCGCCATTTACGTGGGCAGTGATGTAGCTTAACAAACTCCACCACAATGTAGTCTATGTTCCAGTCCAATTCCATAAGCTATTGCTTTCTTTACACAAACCCGGCTTTTAAATGAACCCCCGCGAATATCAAACGTTGATAGTCATGCCGTCAACAAACTGAATTTGTTTTTAACTTCCCACCCTGATAAGTACACCATTGATGCGCTTCACCCACTAGAGTCGTCGAACCATTATATCACATCAGCTAATTTCTTGTACATGGACCACACATCTCTTTGGAATGAGATCTCTTATCACTCATCGGATAAGAGTGATAAGTGATAACCAAAAAAAAAACATGGTACGACTCGAGCTGTAAAGAGGCTGTCATTGTTAGAGAAATATTTCTTTCGGTCCTTCAATACCAACTCGACAGAGAAAAGTCGAAAAAAGTTCAAACAAGTCAGGAATGAGTGCAATGTCTTTCACAAGTGTGTGAAATTTCAATACTGAAAAACTGAGACAAAAAATACTACAATGTCCCAAAGGCAGTAAAAGCTTTTGGTTGTTTGTCAAAAACACCAGAAATTCTGCCTCATCCTCCATCCCAACTCACATTTACAATAACATTCCAGCTTCCAGCTCTTTAGACAAGGTAAAACTGCACACTTTGCGGCCAGCTCAACACAGCTTGCACTTACGTCGCTAGTACGGTTTTCGTAGCAACAGAGCCACTGGTGATCTGATGGCATGTCTGACCCAAAAGTGGAACCAAAGCGTGCATCAATTTAGCGAAAGCAAGATAGTTGCACTTGATATTTCTAAGGCATTTGACAGAGTTTGGCATCAGGCTCTTTGGCAAAAATGCGCGCATTTTCGATCGACGACTCTCTTCTTTAATTGGCTGCAAATTTCCTTTCGGAACCCTCAAAACAAGTTGTCTTGGATCATTTCAGTCTGATATCCACAAAATAAAAGTTGGTATGACACAGGGTTGCGTTCTGTATCCGACACTCCGACAAGGTGAAGAAAGCACAGTACAAGGCTATGAGAAGAAAACTGCAGACAGATTAAAGAAAAGCCTCAGCAATAGAGAGACTTGAATTTGAATCCCAATACTATAGTGTAAGAGAAGTCAGACGTTATCACATCAACGTTTTTGGCACAGCCAAAGATGCACCTAACTGGTGCCATAGTTGTTTATGTGTATCTGATTAGATCACAAAGTCAGTAATATGAGTGAGCGTTTCGGACAACGACATCACACCTGAATCTATCTATAAACTAGGAGCAAGTATAGTAAGGTTTGAGGTAAATGCTTCCAGAATCAATAATCTAGACTTTAGGCCCTCAATCATTTTCATTCAACTTGAAGCATATGGACAGCACTACATGGCGAAGGAAGTGTCTCTGGATTGGTCTGGACTTTAAGGCTCGGGGACAACTAAAATTGGAAAGTACGTCCTGCAATGGAATCCGTCAGTCAGAACCGCAGAAAGGCTTAACACTATTCTCTCAAGTCTGAGAAGTTGTGGGTAGTGGTGTCATATTTTAAATCAAATGGTCAAGTGAGATTAACGCGCATATCATCTCAGGCATATCAAACCCCATGTATCACTATCTTAATGCGCAGCCGTCAAGTGTAGGCTTTCAAGAAACGAATCCAAGCCCATATGGCACATGATTACGCGACCCTTATCAGTCATAAATAACATTTACTAGGTCACATGTGGAAAGTATACACAGCCAGCCCGTCCAGCTGTCTATCAAATTCTCGCATTTCCAACGAGAAAAACTGAAATTTATCGCTGTTCATACGCCAACTACTCGTACATATATATGTACGACGTACGTACATATGTACGAGTACTATTTTTGCCAGAGCATTCGGAGCTGTGCCCGTATACTCTAAGGCTTTATTGCATCTCAGTGCATCAAACAAGACTTGTCATGGACTTTGACGGTACGTGCAAATTCGAGAAGATCTAGCTGATGAGGAGGAGGAGGAGGAGAAAGAGGTGGAGGAGGTCAGAAGTCGACATCAACAAATCATAACCAACGGATTAGAGTCGCAATATTGCAATCCGACTGGTTGCCTAGCCAAGTCGCCATAAAGTCTTGTCGCGCACAATCGATTTGCAACTATTCAACTGTATGATACGTTCCACAAAGCCATATACACCGCACACTGCCGTGGAAACAGTGTTTGGGATGAGATTTCAGTTTTCAGATTTCCGATTTCACAGAGCTAAAGCAGCCCACGCCTTAGGGTTAAGTGTGCCCGCTGTCAAGTGCTGAGAAGGCTTCAAAGATTAAGTGCTGTCGAATGGAGTTTTGACGTTCGAGTGTTCGTTCTACTACCTGGAGCCCAGATACTAATTCGCTATCTTTCCCTAGATGGTTGGATGGTTGGATGGCTGGAGGTTTTCGTGAAATTGCCATTTAAATTAACAATCGAGGAGTGTTCTCTGCCCTCGTCACCTGTTTTTTCTTTGACTTACAGAGTTTCATCGGCTCCTACAACATCACCGTGTGGCACGTATATACATTCATATGACAGTCGGTGCTTATGTGGGGAAGAAGAGATTTTCAAGCTTCCTCAAGCGGAAAATTAAAAACAAACATTTGACGGAAAGACGCATTTGTGGTTTGTAGCTTGTGGCGCGTTGTCTGTGGCTTAGTTCCACCATTACGGCAACATTGGCAACATTACATCTCTTCTCGATGAAGGTGTGGAAAAATGGCAATTTAATGAATTACTTTGATTTGACCTCGAAGAGCATGACGCGTCGTTGGTCGGGACCGATTTCATTAACAACTTGTGTATGTATAGTATGACTCTCATGCCAGGGAATCTCGTGTATTGGATCGAATAGCAATTATCATGACTTGGTTCCATGATTTAAAGTACATTGTAAAGGATATAAGGTAATTTAGGGATGGACACTTTGCACTGAAGTTGAAGGAAATTGGAAAAGTTAACAGGTACACTCGATGCACTTGACATGCGGGGGTTGTAATTTCTATCGCCAGAACAGTCAGTGCTCGGTCAGATAAAAACGTCATGCCATTGACCCTGTATACGAGCATACGCCTGTACGAATGCCACTGAATGTCAGTGGTGCCTGAGAGCAGTATCAGTACCAGTGCCCAGTGCCAGTACCAATGCCAATGCCAATGCCATGCGAGTGTCAGTGCCAGTACCAGTGCCAGTGCCAGTGCCAGTGCCAGTGCATTGTGTGAGTCTTGCCTCAGGGGGACAGACTGAGGCGTACCCTAATTTGTCTTTGGGGCATTTTTCCACGATGACGGTCGGGCCTGATATCCTTTAATAGCTGTCATGAGTAATCTCCAAATGTGCATCGGAAATGACGACTGACGATGGCCATAGAGAGAAGAACAACGACAAGCGACGAAACTGATAAAAAAAAATTAATGTCGGTTCGGTCTTCCATGTACTGCGACTGACGACGACCATGTTCAAAGCGCAGGCAGCCAGTAATTTTGATTAATGTGCTCCTCCAGAAGTTGGCATTTCTCGTGCTGATTATTGTTTTTTCGTTTTGTGTTTTTTTTTTTTTGGTTTTGTGGTGGTGTAAATGCACAGGAAAGACATGTTGCCTACACAGCATACGGAAACATCTTTTTAATGACCACCACCGACTCCGACATATCGACCGTATGTGTCACTTATTCGCTCTCTTACCCATAAATACACTCGCACACCGGGGAAAGGGCGGTGCTGGTGGCTTAATGATTTTCTAGGTGGATGAACTTTTAATTCGATAAAAGTTTAAACGAGCGTCGAAAATTGCTCTGGAAGTTCGTGGATTACAGCCAATCGAGCGTGGGATAGAGGGAGGGAGAGTGATTGAGAGATGGGTCATATTGTGACACTGACAAATGCCACAAATATCGCAGATTGACTTGGCTTAACTATTGATTAACTCCATTTCACTAACTTGGTAAACTTTAATGGTTCTCAATAATTTTTAGCAGATTTGTTGTTGTGTGTGAAGAATAGACCTGACAGGGTAGGAACTACGTTCCGCTACTTACTTCCTGACCCATTGTAGAGAAAATAGGACCAAAGAGCGTGCAACTTTCTGTAGACTCTTATTGCTTATTCGACTTAGTTCCTCGATTTCACTAAAGCCCATAGCATAGCTTGTTGTAAGCTGATATGATTATTTCGAAAGCCGTAGACTGATGCCTCCATAATAGTAATGAAATTCTCATCATCATCATCTGGTTTATCTGAAACTCAATATGAGGCCTTTGGACTTCCTTACTTACTATCAAATCAGACAAGGAACAACACAGAGGTTTCGGCAAAAAGATTCTACTAGATGATCTCAACTGCTACGTCAGAGATTGGTTGAGCGGTAAGCCCATTTAAGCCATTTCGACAAATTCGAACCGCAGATCATTCAAAAATTGTTTAGCTGAGAGGTCGTACTCCCGCAGTGATTGATTCATTTGCAACCAAAGACGGACAATGAACTTCGTTTGGAATGTTCGGACCTTTGATCGGGTACATGCAGCAGAGTAATTAGTTGTTAGCACTGGCATCCGAGGGATGTGATGGAATTGAATGGGCAAGAAAACGATGAATAACTGTGATATCTATTGATATATAGAGACAAATTAGAGCACATTACGAGTAAGATACAGTCTGTTGTCATGAAGTCTTGTCATGAAGTCTTGAGACACTAACTTACTTACCTAGGCAGCGCTAGAGCTATGGATGAACCTGGGCCTCAGCTAACAAGCCATTTCAGTTAATCCGGTCTTAAGCTAACTGCCTCAAGCTCGGTTGAGGGCACCTTCTACTTGTGCGCGACACCTAAGGTGAGATCTTTCTTTACAGCGTTGTCCTTCCGGGTGAGATTCGAAGACTCTGCGGGCCGAAGCATTCGGGTCCATTCGCTCTACATGTCCTAGACATATTAGGCGACTGATGCGCAGTTTTCTGACTAAGTCGATGTCGCTGTACAATTCGCATAATTCGTCTTGAATCTTTTCCTCCACAGTCCGTCATTGCAAACGAGGCGGAATATTTTCCGAATATTGAGGATATCTTCATCCGCCTTCGATAGGATCCACGCTCCAATTAAGTAGGACTGGGATGATCAAGATCTTATATAGAGTTTCCTTAGTTTTTCGGGATAGGGCCGTACAACAGTTGCCTTCTTAGCCCAAAGGAACAGCGATTGGCAATATTGATTCTTCATTTTACTTCTGCCGAGGTTGGCAGAATTCGTAGAAGATCGAAGGTAGACAAAGTCCTTTTCTACCTCGAAATTTGGCTGGCGATTGTTATGTCCCGCCCCATTCCTCGATATTGTGTGTCCCTTCTTGTTGACAGCATATATAGTAATACTTGATTTTACTCCCATTTACCGCTAAACCCATTTTGGTACATTCCGCTCCAATACAAGCGTTGACAGTACGTCAAGTTCCCAATTATATCGATATCATCGTCGTACGCTGGTAATTATACAGACTTTTGAAAGATCATGCCCTCAGTATTCACTTGTGATTCCCGCATAATTCTTTCAAGTATGATGTTAAAGAAGTCACAAGACAGCGCATCAGCTTGAATAAAACCTTTTTTGACATCTAAGGTCTCGATTAAGTGATTACCGACCTTGACGGAGCAGCGACAGTTCTCAATAGTCATTCTGCATAGACGGACGAGCTTGGCAAATCTGCCAAATCTAGATATGGCTCTATGTAGGTGTCTCTGTAAATGCTGTCTATGCGGCCTTAAAATCGACGAAAAGATGGTGGGTATCGATTTGGATTTCTTGAGTTTTTTTCCAGGATCTGCACGAGTTTGAAGATCGATTGTGGCCTTTCCTGGTCTGAAACCAGGGACCAACCACGTTGTTGGCGAAGGGTTTTAGGTAGTCATTTAGGGTCATTTCCAGCAGCTTTGGATACCTCGGCTGGTAAGCCGTTAGGTTCAGCTGATTTGTTGGATTTCAGCTTAGATGTTGATATCCTTACTTCGTTTTGGCCAGGTAGACGGAAGCTTTGGCTATCATTGTCAAAGTTGAATTGTTTGTTCTGCCTGATGGTGCCATGTTGGGTCTGCAGAAAAAGTTTTTACAAATTCTCATCAACGACTGTGACTCCACTACAAGGTTTCCTTCTTCATATCTACAGGTTTCTGTACGGTTCTTCTCGCCTTAAAGCGTTCTTTTTACCTGTTGGTAAAACTTGAGTGCGTTATTCCTAGAGTACAGCCTCTGAATGTGTTCGATCGCGCGCTTCTCGTCCTCGTTTTTCTTCTTCTGGAGAAGCCGATGTTTTTCCCGTCTCTTCTGTTCGCAGAGCTCACGAGCGGCTCTCGTCCGCCGTTGCAACACCGCTTTGTACGCTTCTTGATTAGCTGCATGTACTTTGCTGTATTCTTCTTCAAATCAGGGATTTCTTGATGGTAAAAGTCAGCACATTAGTTGCGGCGTCTTTGATAGCACTTTGGCTGCGTTGCAGTGGTCTTCGGTATTTCGGTACGATTTCCGGATGATACTGGCAGCTTTTCTGTGTTATATTTTCTCACAGTAGTTCTTCTTTATTATGATGCTTGGGAAATCCACATTCGTACCTTGTCTGCAACAAGGTGGTGACCCGGATTTTCATAAGACGTTCACTCATGTGGATGCCTACGACATCTTACCTGACACTTATGGCAAATCCGCGTCCGAATAAGCGCTGTTACTTTTCCCTACAGCAATCACCAAGTATACAGACATCACAGTTTTTCATCTTCCTTATTTCCGGCCCTGCTAATTGTTCGGCTGCACGTGGTCCATTAGGAGTACGAAGATCCCACGTGCAGATCCGAAGCTCGTTGTCCTTTAAACGTTTGCAAGTATTGTCAACAATGAGTCCCAATCAATCACCAGGCAGGCCCCCTTTACGGAGCACTACCTCTGTGTTATTTCAGCAACAGGAACCCATAGGCAGTGTAATGGTCTAGTTCTTTGTCGGAGGAGGTTTTTTTACATAAAATAAAAATTCAACGGATTATCTTCTTCGGATCACCTAGTTTGTGCACTGCCTTACAAATGGAACCCCGACATGAAGCAGTGTTCCCATAGGTTTCACGTCTTAATTCAAAGTATCTCGAGATAATAAGCTGGCCAATGACTGAAGCTTGTCTCTTGAAGCCGGGCATAGTCCAATGCAGAACTCAGAGGTAATTATGGATACGCAGTCGATAATGTTCAAACGAGGAACTTTAGAAAAGCTCAGCCGACACATGAATAGTACTTGAAGAATTATCAGGGAAGAATACCCCTACTCCATAGATACTTCGCCATTTGATAGGTGAAAGATCATACACCTCCATGTCATATTTGATTTATTGACTCTGTTTTCCAAGATTTCGTTTCTCAAGACTATTCAATCTACAGCAGTTATCCGAGAGAAATTTTGTAAACAAGCCACAGCATTATTCTCCCGATCTTCATGCCCTATTTCTGGCATTGCATTGCTGATTATTTCCTCACTTAGTTTACGCCCTAATGGAAACACTAGCATACGATACCAGACCAGCTCCCGTTCCACCCAGTTAAGCAATCGATCGACTATCGGAATTAATTGACTCCCATTAATCGATTCTGCCACTTCACTGACTCCTGGGTATTCCACCATCGACATCACCCCCTGAACTTAACAAGTGTACTACGTAGTTGTTTCGCTAGTTCTCCTCGCATTGTGTTTGAGTACCTACAGCCAAAGTCGAATTGTGCCTGCAATCGAGGAGAAATTGCATTCAATTAGTACCGTTTTGCCTTGCCTGGATTAATGCCCACAATTACTCCCATTTAATTATCCATGCGTTTTATGTCGGGCTTCAGGTGGAGTATAGGATGGGGGATTTCCCACCTGGACTAAAGGAAAAACAACGAAAATAAAACCAAAGTCGATGACAACCTCTGGCAGCAATTAATCTACATATCTGCTCCAGAGCAAGCTCTAGAGATTAATGATTCTGTGATACAAATTGAATACGAGAACACCTTCGCCTCACCCTCGACAAGTACAATAGTCAAAGCTGGAAGTAGTTCACCAGTCCAATGGTCTTTTAGTCCCAACTTACGAGTGTTGTCAACACAGTTGAGTATCGGAGTATCGATTTCTTGATTTCTCGATTCCACTTCGTCCATTGACTCTCCACTCTTACACCGCAGGTACTTAGTAACAAACTTCAGTCAATGTGAATGTCCTCGTTGTCCTTTTTTTTTTGTTTGTTTGTTTGCTTTTGGAGTAGCGTCTGTGGTACCTGGTATCGGGAATCTTTAGACAACATCTTCTCCATGGTCCCGTCGCAATTAAATCACCACAATTGCCAATGCACTTGTTATGCGCGCAGACTTTGGAGCTACTCCATTCGTACCACGACATGCAACTTTACAGTCCGACCTGGACAAGTGATCACTGTCAAGGTGTTGTGCTGTGTCACTAACAAACAGGACACGGAACACGGGAGCAGATAGGTACGATCTGAAGAGCACAGGAAAAAAAGGTCAATTACAGTGAACAAATTTATGTCCGCTGAACCATCGTCTGTCTGTGCCAAGCAAGAGAGAGCTACGTAAGAGCCCTATGGCTGCCCACAATCAACGAGCTTGGTTTGGCAACTAAAACAAAAAAAAAAAACTAAAGGTTTCGCCATCCAGAGAGGAGCAGTTGGCCATAACTTAAGTGGTAGAGGTAGTGGTTTGTAACATGTTAAGAAGATGGACCAACTTACCTACATATACACCATGTCGATAGAACCAAGTGGTAAGACCCTGTCCATAAAGTGAGATTCATTTTGGATTCAAAAAACTCTTTGCGGCTCCAGATCATGATAGCGCGCTACTCCAGCAGCAGCAGTCGGTACCAGCACCACAATCCGACCATCCGACGATTGGCAGTAACAGCAGCCAACAGCAAGCAGCCAGCAGCCAGCAGCAGCATAAACATCATCGTCGTCGCCAGATAATGGAACCGGTTCTGGAATTAAGCTACACACAACATTAAGCCAAATCAAATTGTAGCTACTGGTGTTCCACGCTGAATTAATTACCAGCTCTTGCCCCTGGAGCAGCATGGTCACCATGGGTAACCCTAACCAGTTGAGCTGCTCTGTTTCGCTGCTGCTGTTGTTATTATTGTTGTTGTTTTCTGGTTGAATCCCTCGTCTGAACGTCCCAGTTGAAGAGGTTTTTTAGATGGAACTGAAGCTGGAACCATGTTGTTTCTATTTCCTGAGTTTCGTTCGTTCCCTGAGATGCTGATTTGTGGTGCCCATTTTTTTTTTGTGTTCGGATTGGAGGAGTATTTATTTGATTCGGGGAGATCGGTTGATGTTTTTTTTTTTGCTTTTTTCTTTTTTGACATCTTGAAAACCGCTTTAGGTGATGAGTTAGGAGTTGATGTCGATTGAAGATCTTAGATCGTGCCTTGACCGCTTTTGGTATGGCACACGATTGCGCTTGACATTATGGAAGCATACAATGTTGTGTTGGCTCTGTTGGAGACCTTTTACGAATCGATTTGGTTCCGATGATCTAGAGGAGTGATGGATGGAAGTATAGATCTTTTTTCATTGATTAGATTAAGCTGAATGCCATATTAATGACAGTCTTAAAGCCTGATAAGGAAATGTGTTAGATAGTAAGCGTCTGCCACTAAGAAGAGTGGAGTCCAAAGGCGTTCATTTTGACAGAAATTGTGCGGAACTAGATTATAAACAGGATTTCTTAGATAAATTTAAAATAAGTCTGTCAAAAAACAGTAGCTTGTTGATAGTTGAAGCATAACAAAAGCAGCAACTGAATTTTCTGTGGCATAAGTATCCGTCTTTTCGTTTTGTGTATCTACGTCGTCGGATGCCTCAGCAACCGGGTTCATAGTGAATTCCTTTTTACGATTTAGACTGAGAGCCAAAGAAATGTAAGTGGCTTTCTAGGTGTAAGTTGCAAGAATATTTCCGAAATTATCTTTGGGACAACTTTAGATAAACTCAGCTCATGGTACGATGTTCTTACTGTCAATATCTCTGACGCTGACCAAGAGACACATCAGGCATTAGTGACAGCGTAAGTCAATGCATACAAGATCGTTTTGTAAAGTAGGTTTATGTCCAGACATACAAAATACCATTCGTATAGCGTCTTCCACACATGCGCTATGGACGTATTCGGCAACTCTGCTAATCAACTTCAAGCTTACCACTTCTAGATGTTTGAATGGACTGCATGTAAGAATTGAACAGTGATGCTACGTCGTTCGGCATGGAGACCCTCAGGAGTCCCCTTGCAGTAGGATTTATTAACCATAATTTCTTAACTTTCTGCTCACGGTGACCTTCTGTGGCCGCATACAGTCATCGAATGAGAGAAGACAAACTCGAAGTCTAAGCAATTGTAGAGATCGTGAACCAATTTAAGGAGTACTATTGGGCTGGAATATCAAATTTATGGACTACGGGTCACAGTTATTACCAAACTTGGCTTCGCTGGCACTTCTTCAAGCGGTCGGTCCAATTTTTGATGACTCGGTTCAATATGTGCTGCGTTATTCTGCAATTGCATGCCGAATGGTGTTAGCGTAGACTAAGGACTTTACGTAGCCCCAGAGAAAATAATCGAGTGGTGTTAAATCGCATGATCGCGCTCGACGTGAGATGACCCAGTCGCCAAATTTCTCGTTCATGACTTAGAGCGCTGCATGGTTTGTATGGCATGTAGCGCCGTCTTGTTGGAACTACAGCTCGGATATATCGATGTTGTCGGGCTCTGACTACAGAAAATCGTTTATCATCGGTCTATACTTGAAACCATTGACGGTAACGGTGTCTCCTTCCACATTTGGAAAGGAATAAGGTCCGGTGAAGCCATTATGCCGTAACGCGCACCAAATATGCAATCATTGTGGATGCATTGATGTTTGGCCGAACACTTGTGGATTGTATTCGCTCCAATAATGGCAATTTTTCTTGTTTACATAGCTGCTGAGCCAAAAATGGGCCTAGTCCGAGAGGATGATTTTTTGGCCAAAATCCGGATTTCCGACCAACATTTCCAGCTACTAATGAGAGAACTCACGGCGTTGTCTCTGGTCGCCCGGCTTCAATTCTTGCGTCAGCATAATCTTACATGGATGTAGGCCCAAATCGAACTACGAAATAAGCCGGGTTGACTCTCTGGCGATGACGAATTCAGCCGATCGGCGTCGAATCGACATTTCTGGGTCTTCTTCAATTTTGGCCGCTACGGCGGCTATGTTTACTTCATTTCGCACCAATCTCTGTCTGGTTAGTGGCTTAAGATCCGAAAGTGTATACTCACGCTCAAAGTTTACCACGATGAACTGCCTGAACACTGAAGCCATGATGACGACCGACCTCACGTCGAAATTCACGTTGCTTATTTGCAACTGCGCCGGAATTTCGATAATATCTTAATAATTTCCGCATTTTCAGCAAGCGTAAAACGATGTACGATGAAATCGCAAATCTTTCTGAATATTTTGACAGCTAGATGTCATTAGTAACTTTGATAACTGCTGCAACATAACAACTGGAAAAACTATCATTGCTATCTGGTCACCAGTTTTCTACAATTCTAAAATTGTATACCGGTCTTAGTTTCGAAAATCCTCCGATACGCCAATACACTTCTCTTAGCCTGATTTTGAGCTCATCGCGCTTCTTTTTAACGTGCGACTTCCACTTGAGTTTCGTGTCTAGAGTCATTTCTAAATATCTTGCCTCGTTTGCATGCGGTATTTGGACCGAGTTGATGAACGGAGGTAAGTTGTTTACCTTTCTTTTGTTTACTTAAAATTTACATGCGTTGACTTGGTCTAGTTAAGAACAATTCGTCAGCTCTTCGTCCACTCGCATATTTTGTCCAAAGCTCATTGGAGTTTTCCCGTTCATGATTAAACTGTTTTATCCGTAGCGAGGATAGCCGTATCGTCAGTGAATGTCGCTACGACTTTCTCTTCATCTTAAGGTACAATATATCTCTTGTGCAAAGTAAGTACGAGGGCGGGTCAATAAGTCCGTGACTTTTGGAATAAAACACAGATTTTTTGATAAAAAAACAATTTTATTTTTCAACGTAGTCTCCCCTGAGCTCTATACACTTTGTCCAACGCTTCTCCAATTTTTTTATCCCTTCCAAAAAAAATGATTTGTCGAGGTCCTCAAAATAGGCTTTTGTTTGCGAGATGACTTCATCATTGGAGTCAAATCTTTTTCCACCAAGCCATTTCTTCAGGTTTGGGAACAAGAAGTAGTCGCTCGGAGCCAAATCTGGAGAATAGGGTGGATGAGGGAGCAATTCATAGCCCAATTCATGGATTCTTGCCATGGCAACTGCACATGTGTGCACCCTTGCATTGTCTTGGTGGAAAAGAACTTTTTTCTTGGCCAAATGAGGTCGGTTTTTTTTTTCAAATCGTCATTGAATCTATCCAATAAGTTGGCATAATATTCCCCATTGATTGTTCTTCCCTTTTGAAGGTTGTCAATGTGGATTATCCCGCGTGCATCCCAAAAAACAGTCGCCATAACTTTATTGGCTGACAAACCCACCTTGGCCTTCTTTGGCGCCGATTCACCCTTAGAAACCCACTGTTTTGACTGTTGTTTGTTCTCTGGTGTGTTGTGATGGATCCATGTTTCGTCCACGGTTACAAAACGGCGCAAAAACTCCTCCATATTGCGATTAAACAACTCCAAACCTTCCAAAAACACGCCAAACACGAAATTCACTTTTTTCCATTTTCTCCTCAAATTAGTGAGTAGTCTGATAAAAATAGCTGTCAAACACAAACTAACTGACGCAGCAAGTTTAAATTTTGACAGGAGTCAACTGACAGATGCCTGTTGACAGGAGCAGTGTTGCTGTTTCAGTAAAGAGGTCAGAAATTCAAAAAGTCACGGACTTATTGACCCGCCCTCGTATAAGATCGGACCGAGAATGTTTCCTTGCGGTAAACCTGCGTGAATTTCTTTAAATTCCGAGTATTCAATCCCGTATCTAATACGAAAGAGCCTGTTTTCAAGGCATGATTCTAATATTCTATGTTATACATTATTTCCGGTAAGATTTCTGGTAGTAGGCCTTTGTGCCATACCTTGCCGAAGACTTGGGATACGTCGAGAAAAGCGCTTAAACATATCTTTTTCCCTTCCAAGTCTTTTTCTATTTAATTCTTTATTCGATCGATTGTGGATGTTTAGCCCGAAAGCCGAATTGATGATCTGGGAAAAATTGTCTTTCTGCAATTATTGGTTGAAATCGCTGTAGCATAAGTTCTGGAAGACCTTAGATATTATCAGCAGGAGCGAAATAGGCCTATACGATTTCTTATCGATTGGATATTTCACCGGTTTCGGAACCATAATGACTTCGGCTTTCGACTTTCCATTGCCTTGGAACATGTAGAAGCCTCAGACAGGCATTTATAATGTAGAGTAACTTGTCTAACGCTTTTTTCTACAGCTCCTTCAAGATTTCGCCAGTAATTAAATCATATCCTGGTACCTTGTTATTTTTAAAATTTGTCATGTCCTACGTTGGCATTGGGATCTCCGGCCAATGGCTGTCCGTGAAACGGCTGCCCAATCACCGTTAGCTTTCCTTTGGTGCCGACTACATTACGAGTCTTTTTATAGTGTTCACGACTTTTCACAGCGAGTAGTTTGAGTTCTTATCGGCAGTCAAGCCTTAAAGGTAAGCAGAAGTCGCATTTTTTTAAAATCTTGCAGCAAACATTTAAGCTTGTTAGATAAATGGTTTAAATAGGTTTTATCTGGGGGTGGACACGACTGTTGTTATCTCTTAAGAGCTCTCCTCTTTTGTCGTAGGAGTTCTTCTATTTCGAGCGGGTATATTGTTTTGCCCTTCTGTACTCCTCTCATTCGGAAAGTGGTGTTGTTCCAGGTAGCAGTGCTCTGAATAGCTTCTACGAATCTGTCAGCTTCCTCTTCTATTTCGAACGGCATTCGAAGCGGCACATTCAAAGGCACATTTTCTTTCCAGTCTTTTTCTTTTCTTATTAGTTCATCTTGGCGCTCCTTCTGTTTTCGCTAGATTTCCGCCCATATTCAAAACTACTGCTAAGTAGTCTGAGCAGAGATCATAGTACTCTTCCACCTTCTTGAGGTATCTGGTGAGCCCTTTTGCGATAAAGAAGTCAACGGGGTCAGACGTTTTATTTCTCTCGGTTGGCCAAATCGTTGGCTTTTTCGTCGAAAAAAACCGCACCCCACACTTCATACCGACTTTGTACGGTAGTCTGACTTTCGTTGTATTGCATCTTGAGCCTTAAAAATTGTGTGTTTTCGTTAAATCCCCATCGATGATAAAATTTGACCCAAGTGAGTCAAAGAGGTGAATGAGGTCGTTGTCTATCAGCCTATATCGCGGAGGGAAATGACTAGATGCGATTTTGTAGTCTAATTGCTTTATTTTTACGGAGGCTGAACTTATCTGCATAAAATCAAGTTCTATTCCTATATTCTTGGAGTGCTTAATACAATCTTTGGTGTAAAGGGAGGATTTCCTTCTCGCATTTTACGAAAGGTGATGCGCATGATAATCATTGTAACCGTTGTAACCGACGGTGTTCTCTTGTGCATTTTTTATATTCCCTTTTAATGGACTCGTCCTTTTGACGAGCCTTGCGAGTGTTGCGTCTTGCTTTGCAGTGCTTTGACGTTACACTTGTTCTGTTGTTTGTCACCTGGCTATGGAATGTGATGGTATCCCTTCTAATTCTTTATACAATCCAATCCCTTAACACGCGCTTTATCTATAATCGACGCATCAAATGCTTGTCTTTTGGTCTTTACCGTTATTTTCATCACATGATTCCACCACCAGGTTGCTTTATTTAGTCGGCCTTGTAAAATAACGAGTAGTGTTTTTGCAGTTCTCTAACATGTTTCTTCGAAGCTGTTCCACAATACCTTGTTGAAGCCCAAAGAGGTGGTTCTATTGTTTCATCACTGAAAATTCTCTCAATAAAAATCCATGCTTACGCGCTAATATAAAGTCTGTTCCAAAGTAAGCAGGACTTTTTAAAAATATGTATTTCTAATTTCTAATCATTCCACAGGGCCAACAATTCTTGCACAATTCTATTTTGGTATTTTGAAGTGCTTGGTGCATCATATTCGCCGTACTCGGGCAGAATATCGCATATTGGCATTTGTTGCACTATAATACGACATTTCGTCGACTGACACTTGTGACCGAGCTTTTTTTGGCTAAAAGTCGCATTTTAACTGTCAATCACTCCCCGTATTCGCCTGATTTAGCACCGAGAGACTTTTACCTTTTCGCGAAAAAGCATTTGCCGATAAAAGGAAAGTGTTTTGTGGACGTAGAAGCCTTATACCCATATCCTAAAGGAAATCCCGGCCAACGATGTGGGGGCCGTGGCTCAAGTGGTAGTGTATTGACTTCCCATTCGGGTGGTTCGGGGTTCAATACCAGCCGTGACAATTCACACTAATAATTTAATATCCCCATTAAATGTTGGATGCCACCCATGGAGCGAAATAACCACTGAGCCCAAATATCTTTCTCTATCTCTCTATCCAATTTTCCGAAAAACTTAACACGTGCTCCGGCATTTTAAGAGTAGTCATACCCTCTTGAGTATTAAGTTCTTTAAAAAAAAAATCTAAAACACTCATTCGACACTCTTTTAGACCGCTAAAATCGCTGTATTGAGTTGGATGGGGACTATTTTGAATAAAATAAATCGGTCTTGACAAAAATACTTTTTGTTGTTCGCCCAAGTTTCTCATTATTTCAGTATAGATTGTAATTTGTTTGCTTTTGGTGTGGTGCTCTTAATTTATAAATAGCGAATTTAACATAGTAAGGCCGTATAAATTACATAAGTTTTATACATACTCGTATATGTATCTTCTTCTGCTGAGTTTTGGCTCCAAAACCGTTTCCTCCATGGCAATCTTCGTACTCGTAGATGCACCACTGGAATTATGATTTATTATTAGTTTTATTGCAATTTTTAATACGCTAACGATTTTATCTAAGCCAGTTGTCAAGATTATGGCAACTCCGTTCTTTATTTCGTAAAAATTCGTTCAAAGAGCGGGCTCTGTTTCCGACATTTAGCCACTTGGTTTGCAGTCCTTTGTATTTGGATCGCATCCGTCAATTATGGATGAAACGTCGGAAAGATATATCGAGCAGGAGAGCAACCCATTTTCATCGGCATGACAGGCTTCAAGCAGTCGTTACCCATGTATTTTTTTTTTGTTCGTCCTGTATAGCCATATAGGTGCTAGACAATTCACTACATCTGCGTGCCACCATGTATGGTTCCTTGCTATACACATTTCGAGTCCTTCGTCAATTTATTGGATCAAATAATCGCCCATCTGATTATCATGTCGCCCTTATTTAACGCTTCATAACAAAGGACCCACGAAAAGAATGAAACTAACTCATTTCAAAGAAAATATTGCTCCAGTTAAGGTCAGTCTTAATAAAGACCTGAGTTTGTCAGTTCGCAGGCGTGCTCTAGAGCTATAACTTTTTGTCTGTCCACTACTTTGCAAAATGGTTGTAGCCATCCACCAATGCAATAATTGAAGAAATTGGATCACGCCTTGCATCGTTTCGTTTTTCCACTCTCCAAATTCAGGAATTGTGCTTGTTTACACATCTTCTAAGCTTTTAAGCCAAGATCTTTCCGTAAAATCTTCCACAAAGTGGATGGGCATATCTTCAATTGCTGTGCACAATGGCACGCGTTGTTCTACCGTTAATCTATTCATCGTAAAATGGCAAAATGTACTAACCAAAAATCAAATTTCAGCTGTCAAATTGACAATCTGTAGAAACAGTGTTGCCAGTTTAAAAACTAAATCTCTAAAAAAAACACCCTTTAGTTTCATGACATCATGGTTTTAGCACTACTAGACTTACATATTCAAGCAGTGAACTGTGAAAAAATATGCAGCCATATGAAATGCAAACCTTTACGGTAAGCGCTATGCTCTTAAACTGTTAAAATCATTCACAGACAATTTTAAGGGAAAACAGGGCAATTCCAGCTCAGAAGTAGACTTCTATAAAATCTTATCGTCCAATACTACTCCTACCACATAACGTGGTATTGCACCTAACCCAACAAAAACCTCTTTGTGTGAATTTTCAACGTTTTGCGCTCCATATAAAAGGAACACGTTTCATCGGTTTATTGGATGTATAAATAGAACCCAAGGAGACCTGATAAAAATTGACGTGCGAGTATCTAGAATGTTTGACTCTGCTGCCAGCCCTAGTAATAACCAATTACCTGCTACTCAGGTAAACATATTCAAAGTCCACTGTATGGAACATTGGTTATTATCAGTAGTCGCCAATACGTCTATCGATACGTCGTACTCGTATCTACTTAACCTTCAATTGTCAGCTAAGTCAGCAAATAAAAAACAAACTGTACGCTCTAACAAAGGTATCCACCAAGGGTTTGATTTTAGAAATGACACAAAAAATCAGGTGATATTAGTGGTCAGTCGCCAATGAGTCTATCGATATCAAAAACTTCTACCAACTGAAACACTGTTTGATAAGATTCAACTAGCGACGATGTTATTCGTATAAATACTCTTATCAGCTGACGTAAATGTCAGCTCAAGTATAATATTTCCCCAGCAGATGCAATAAATCATACTACTGCGTAATAAATTAATAGAATCCAAGTCCACGTCCTCTAATTGGCATAACTCATGCCTCTCCTAATGACAGACAATCGATGATGCGTAACACATGTGATATGTCCTCAGCTCTACATAATTATGGCAAGGACACGCACACTACTCGCATTCGTATTTCTTGCAATGTGCACTAAAAATCTCAATCCAAAATCAACACAACTACTGTGACATCATCCGAATAGCAGATGATGACCACCACCCGGTGCAATGAATGTTGTATCCCAAATTCACGAGAATCACCATCAAGCACGTCAACACTGATTCGCTGAAGTCCGTCAAGAATACGTTCCATGAGACGACCGATAAATATCAAATTAGAGGGAGAGATTAAAATAACTCGCCCGGATGTCAGAGAAAGAGGAAAACCTTGAAAGCTGTCTAATCCGTATCATTGCTGCATTCTTGACTTTCTTTTTCCATCGGTGATCTGGATTTTTATAAGAAATAATTACAAACAAAAACGACGACGCACCCTGTAGTGGTGTTTTGCATATGTCAAAGTAAATTTACTTGTCGCTGTCAGATGCCATGAGGTAGGTAATGCAGCGTTGGTGTACCATCCATCTCTCGGAATGGGATGACATAATCCCGAAAGCGGTTATGTACGAGTTTTTCATTTTATTTACATATCTTCTCCCGGTTTTATGGAACTGCGGCATTTGTATTTCTATCTCAACAAGGGGAGCTTATTTGCTTCTTCTGTATTATGAAGTGACTTTCAAGCAATGACACGGTAAAATAGTTTTATTTGACAATCTTATTCAGTGTGGCCAGACGGGTTCATTCCCCATATTCAGGCACTCTTGGGATGAGCCTGAGACGCAATAACACCTAAAAAGATCACTCCAAATCTGATGGAATAATCGGACTATCACGTGTCTTGACTATCGGTTGGGTAAAAGAAAAGTCGGATACACATTCTCGTCCGCCGGGCCTTTTCCGACTTTTTTTTTGTCGAAATTTTACAATAACAATCCAGTGCCTTTCTGATGTTTTTATTTTAGTGAAGAGTGTAGACATGGAGGTTACCTATGAAACACAATATCCGATAAATAGCCACCTCATGACTGATGGCACACGTTGATACTATTGACGAAATTTTCGATGACATTTTGGCCTAGTGTCAGCTCAATTTATTCTTGGGTTATTGGCATACATCTTTCCTTGCAAAAAACCTAAAGTTCAAAACGAGAGGAATTAAATGGCGTCAATTCGCATGATCATGGTGGCCAATTCACATCGCCGCAGCGAGAGAAGATGCATTATGGTGAATAAAAAATCGTCTACGTAAAAATCTCACCATTTCGGTAGCGGATTTTCACAATTTCTATTCATTGTGTGTCTGTGTAATTTTCCATGACTAAATCTTAATGTTCACGCATAACAGCTGTCAGACAATAGACCGACACAAAAAAAAAATGGCGCAAAGATCATAATAGGCGGTCTCAATGGGACACCCTTAAATATTTGCCGTGAAGATGATACCATTGCACCGAACGCATTCTACGTGAATGGTTAGATTAATTATGTGCTTAAGCAAGCTATTCGATCTTTCATATTTTACGGAGAAAGAGAGACAAATTAATTAGAAACAGGAATCACGTCCTCTGAGCACTAAACATTTAATTAAATCCTAAGAAAAGCAGGTCTTCCTGCTCCTTATCGTCATATAACTAACGACACTTGATGTTTCCCTTATTTGTACTTAAAACTTTATTCAAAATGTTCCACTCTGGTCACACTGATTTGACTTAACACAAGTCGACAGGGAGTTGCTGGACGATGTTTTATTATCAATGTCTTCCTGGTTGTGGGACAATCCCATATATGTATCTGGACACTGCTCATGCAACAGTTTCTGACTTGGCTAAATTGCGCCGATACGGATACGGGTTAACACAAATGAGATCCACACCTGTGATTAGATTGAAGAATTGGGCGCACCCAAATTTCCTGAACGCGTGCTAGACATAGCCAGTGGGAGTTACAATACACCAGCTGTGTGCGCCTAGTTCATGTCATGGGTAATTGATAACCAAATTGGGTTCTCTGACTATGAAGGGCTTGCAAGGAGTTGCTTGTTATGTAATCCTCTGTGGAATCAGGCAGGAACGAACTGCGGTAGCATAAGAGTTTAGAAATGCAGAAAACGGGCTCGGATTCAATTAGACGATTTGTAATGACTGGTGGGATAGAGTATCACTTGGAAGGAATTGGATTTCAAGAAAGAAATTGAAGATTTCGGTTTTTTTTTTCTCAAACATGAAGGGGTCTTGTATGATTTATGGACTTGAGGAGGGGGCAAAATAGAGGTTCATACAAAAACATAGAGAGTACATATCACTAGCATTGGAGCAGTTATGTTTTTGAATATGTCCATATTCTTCGGCGTTGCAACGAATTGATTTTCTGCGTTGAGGTTCAGTGTGCATTTACTTCAGATATCCAGAATAGATACTGAAGTAATGAATACGTGATTAAGATAGGAAAATAGGGAACACTTTTCAACAGGTTCTTATGTCGAAATTGATGTTAGAGCCAGTCTCCGACTTTCGAAATACGTTTGAAGGAAATTACACGATGAATACTCTTAGTAAGAGTGATAGAACAATAGTAAGAAATTCGTGGTTATATATTCTCTTCATAAAAGTAGCCAAACATATGTTACAAGGAAATTGCCCCTTTCGAAAGGCTCCAGTAACTGGTCTGCCATAGCCACAGTCTTCCATTTGTCTTTTCGAGGGAAAATATTCAGTCTTTCGTTTAAAGAGTGAACAAAAGCAAAAGTTGAAATATCTGCAGTTTTCTTTTCTTTAATTTTGATGACCCTTTGAGGGGAAAATCTCTGTCCTTCGCACGCAGTTTTTAGATGAGAGAACAAAAAGAAGTCGCTTGGGGCTAGATCTGGTGAATAAAGTGGATGGTCAAGCAGTTCAAACCGTAATTCATGGATTTTTGCCATGGCAACCGCTGAGGTGTGAGACGGCGCGTTGTCTTGATGAAACAGGATTTTATTTTTCTGCAAATGTGGCCGTTCTTCCGCAATTTCTGCCTTCAGCTTGGCAAGTAATGATGTGTAGTATGCTCCTGTAATGGTTTTTCCTTCTTGAAGATAATTGATTAAGATAACTCCTTTACTATCCCAAAAAACAGTCGCCATCACATTCCCAGCCGAAAAAACAGTTTTTGCTTTTTTGGAGCCGGCTCGTCCTTTGCAGTCCACTGTTTTGACTGAATTTTTGTTTCGGGCGTATAATGGTGTATCCAAGTTTCATCTACAGTAATTAATTGGCGCCAAAACGCAAAACGGACTTATTGCGCCTAAAGTGCGACACAGAGCGTTGGAAATGTTCATTCGAACACGTTTTTGGTCAAACGTAAGCAAACGCGGCACGCAACGCGCGGACAGCTTTCTCATGCCTTAAACTTGATTTAGTATCTAACAAACACGTTCTTTGGACATTTTCATAACCTCTCACTTTAATTCGGCGGTCGTCTAACACCATTTGGTGAACTTTAGCAATGTTATCGTCAGTGGTTGCAATTTTTGGACGTCCCGAACGTTCAAGAGCTCTCCCAAGCTCTTACAGTCACGTTTAAATTCAGCTGCACAAAATTTCACTGTTGTAAATGATGGTGCAAGGTCCCCATCTAGAGAGTCCAACTCATTTTTGATTTTCGTAGGCGTATTGCCTTTCAAAAACAAGAATTTAATAACAGCTCGATACTCAATTTTTTCCATTTTCACAAAAAACACTAACAACGACTCACTCAAGCGACTGTCAAATAAAAACTGCGCGACCAAAATGACTGAAACTTCGGTAAGTAACTGTCAAAAGATGCACAACTAGCATTCACTAGCTTTTATTTACGAGTGCCGCTATCTTTATGTTGCGGTCGGAAACTTTTCATTCAACCCTCGTACGTTTTTAAGTCCGAATCCGAAGTCGTCCGGGACTTTGTCTAAATTAAAACGATTTTTCTCCAACCACAAGTAGTTACAACATATTTAGGAAATCAAATATCATGTTCATCAAACTTCATCTGAGCTTAGAACGAAACAGAAGTTAGTGGAAGCTGTTCAGAACCTGAATGGTGGTCACACCAAATTGTTGAAAATAACGTGTATTGCTAGTAAGAGATCTTGCAGCTCTTCCATTGCAATATAGAATACAGAGCTGCAGCATCTTCTAGTGGAAACCAGGACAAGGTGCAATTGGAATAAGACTGGAATATCCATAATACACATCAAAAAGATGAAATATTCGGTGAAGCCATTAGACCCGTTGGAGTGCTTAAAAGGGCAAATTAGTCAGTCTGCAAACACTTAGACACTCATTCCAGGTACCAAGATCAGAATCGGCTCACAGCCAGCTACTATCCCTGGATCTGCAGGTTTGTTGAGGAATACAATCCACCGTAACTGGTATGTGGTATCGGATGTGGTAACCTCGCACCGCACTGCAAAAGGATGTACATTAGCTTCTGCCAACTCTAGAGATCTACATATGCTGTCCTGCCGAACGGTGAGACTAACCCACTAACTCAGACTTACTAACTCGTTAAATGTTCCGACATGTCAGTCTGACTTCTTTCTTGCGGAAGGGCATGGAGAGAATAGTTGAGTTTCGTGAAACGCTCAGATAAATGCAAGCGATGTAGCCGCCTGTCCTATCATGCCTCTAGGCGCAACCGACGATAGGTACTCTAGAAATTGGCAATTTACTCAAATCTGAGGTTGTTCTCTTATCACTTTGAAATAGAAGAAATCTGATCACTTTGACCCATCTATTGCTATAAGATCCACTTCTCCGACGAAGCTTTATATTTACACATTTCGGTGTTATCCTGGGCAACAAATTTATTTGTGCTTCTTTAAACTAACTTCTCAGCATGTTGAGACGGAAACCTCCAAGGAAATCTCGGCTTCTTGAAAGTGTAATAGAGCTTTTCGTGAGACACGCCGCTTTGGTCCTCCAGTTATGGTCCAGTTCATACTATGCGGCATTTGTTTGGCGGAATAAGCTTGCTTTCACTAACCTCTAGATGGTCTTTCACGGCTACCTTTTCATACAAGACACATTCGTGTCTCCAATCAAGAAACACTAATAAATTTCTCTTCCAAACATATAGGTATATGTATATCTAGGGCTGCATCCTCACGGTCATCTTCCGATTAAGAAGAAATGGGCTTTAGGACAACTGGCAACAGTCTGATGGAATGAGATCGGTACTTCGGTCGCCGCGAGATCACGAAGTCGAATTACGCTACACCAACTGGATATCGCATCTTAAAAGATCACCAAGCTCCTTGGTGTACTTGGGATAAGTGGAACCATCTTCTTCGACGCTTGCTGTTAGAGTGATGAAAGAAACCATTGGGGTGCAGGTAATAAGCGCTAATGAATCGGGTGTTACTACTCTATCACTGAACCGACTTCTCATTTCTCTTCGAAACAATAGGAAATTTAATTAACGATGACGCAAAAGGAATACAAGAGGCCAGATCTTTGTCTGAGGGCTCTGTTTCGACCGATGGCCACTATGAAGAAATCGGTTCCGGTCAATCATTCGACGGATGCAATACTTGTTAATGTCGTCGTGTGCTCTGCATTTACCGATGTGTGTGTATCCCCAACTCACACTAGCCGGCATATTATGGCATAATTTTGAGGCTCTTGAACTGTTCTTGAATGTTGCTAGTGCACACGCACCCTGAAGAAGTAGAAATATCCAAACAAATATCAACAGATTGTGGATGTATATATACATGACAAGGATTCCCTCATTGGAATGCAATTCTTCACAATGCCCTATCTAATGTAAAGAGCGGTTGCAACTCGACCAACCACATCCTTATTTCTCAATCCCATCCTGGCGACCGTTTTCTCAAAATTGCTTCCAAAGACCAGTTCCATCTTTGCGGTACATGATGAATTTTTGATTAATGACTCACTTAGGGGAATTACAATTCATTTCCCCAAAACCCACACTCGTTTTCCTCATCCCCCTGCATTTTGAAACTATAAATCACACTGGTGGACCACATATCTAATTATTAACGTCGCTCTGGCCAGCAACATTGCTGCATTGGCGCATGTGAACACGGCAATTGGCAGAGTTGTCAGTTTGGACTTGATAGAAATGAACATTGTGTGCGTCACAGACCCAACCACTGAGCATTACAATAAATAACTTCAACGCAATATGCGGGGTTCGTTACATGTTGCGTGACATTGGTATGCACTGTGCTGTTGTACATGCACTGTTAGTAATTCGCACGATTCACATGATTCCAAGTCCCCTCATCCGGTTACCAATTTGAAGGTGTAGTTGGTGGTTTGGCGATGATGCAACACGCTATGAGCTAGTCGTCTTTAAGTCTCGCCACTACTCGCACATACATATATCGACAAATTGTGTCCGGCATGGCACGTACGCGTATGTATGTGCCTATGTTATGTACCAACATACTCGTATATGGGAAGGTGGTGATTTTTTGTCCGACAGGCGGTCCCCGGAAGGTATATTTTCCTTGCACTAAGCCTTCCGATGTTATGTCCTCGCCTTTTTGAAAGCCAGCGGGTAGCTAATGAGGATAGAGGCGCTTAGACGTAAATTTGTTAAGAATTCAGATTTGAAGGACTTACCGGACCGACGCCAATGGGGGGTTTTTTTACAAAGAAGAATTTGTAAGTGTCAAGTTATAAATATAACTTCACGCTCAAATCGTGGATGGCAGTTCACTCTTGATGCTTTCGAGGCATGTGCACTTTACACTACCAAAAGCTATTGTAAGAGTTGCAATGCCTCTTGTCGAATTATTCATATCTAATCAGATTCGAAGCCTAGAGCGGTTCCTCTTGAATAAGACCAAGATATTATACGAATAGATATAAAAGGACTTCCAGAAAAGAAGTACTACTCCCATGATTCGCGCTTAATCATCTATCAGAGTTCCAGCCGAGATGCAATTAAAGCTGTAGTTAGCTGGTTGCACTTATGCACTTTGGAGACAATTTTCGGAAGGAAAACGTCTCATGATTCTAGCTCAGCATCAGTGATAGTGACTTCTGCGGAATCCTAACGATGTTGCGGATAGCAAAAGTTTCAATGGAAGTACTTAGGTCTAAAGAACGATATACTATCTCTTCATTAAAATTGAATCCTCGTTAAGAAAGGTATGTCGTGGGTCAAGTCAGAGTCAGTAGTTGTCACTAACCTCATTCTTGGTCAGACTCGGCACTAAGTTCCCATGCTTGGTGAAGAGTATGTTAAATCGAGGAATTGTCCGCCTATGTAAACTCAGCAAAATGTCTCGCTATTCTAGGAATCCACGGGAAAATTTTTCCACCCACTACAGGAAGTTTTCTGTGGAAGTATTCCAGGTTAAACCTTGGCATGGTTCATTTGCAATGGTTGTGAGGCTTTAATAAATTACCAGCCTTACAATTGCTGGACTATTTTCGCTTGATTCAGAAAACGTCTTTCTTGTTTTGAAATGAATAGTTTAGGGTTAGTCTACAGCTGGACAGCCGCCAACTTTAATTGCGACTTTCGTTCATATATAATTTTACGTTAGTCTGTACAAATTTGTTGAATGTTAGTTAGCCAAAACCAAGCCACCACATCGTAGTGAGCAACAGACATAATTTCTTCAGGGATCAAGTCCTATACGACTTGGCTCGAATAGAGAACTTTATTTCATGCGGGTTGGCAAACGCCTGATAACAGTGCATCAAGTATTTATTCTTCAACACAAGCTTGACCGTGCAGGTGTATTAGTGCATAATGTTAGTATTAGTATTAGTGCTCTGCAAATGTTCCGTCAGAGCCTCGGCCTTATTGTTTTACTAGTCTTCTCATTACTGTACCAACCACATCTTGGATTTCTTCAATCCTAATCATTCCCTCTGACGACAACTAATCACAAGGTTTCGTGCAGTAATTCCTGTCAGCCTAAAGTTATTATCCTTTTACGCTTCAAGGCGGCAGTGTTTTCTTAATAAATGGGCGCAGATGTTTACAATAGCTCCTCACACAATAGATTCCATTTGGAGGCCATGTTTGAAAGGTGAGTATTAGTTTAGATTATTCTTGGATGTAGGGACGTACCTTCCGATTTGGTTTCCTGGTAAGCGAATATTAAAAGTCCTTTTAACTCCTTTTCACTTGTACCAGTGTCTATCTTACTAGCGAGGTAAGTTTATAATGGGTAGTTTGCAGTTTTAATTTAGAGCACCAGGACACAATGGTACCTTTCCTGCCCAACTAATTGCTCTCCGAGTCTCATAGACATCCTGCTATGCATAGAATAAATCTGAGTTCAGGTAAATCTAGGCTTTATATCCAAAATAGGTAGATGATGATGAAGACCTTTGAAAGAATTCTTGAACTTCATGTTAAAAGCAGCTCTATTCATTGAATTTGACTTTGGTAGCCGCACCGTCTGATCCTGAGTGGACTTGCTACCAAATTAAAAAAAAGTGGGATGTGGTAGGTTGGTTCACTCAGACATTGTACCTCTCTAAAACCGTCTACAAACATCCATAGATATTCTTCAACATTCTCGAATATGTCCTTGGTATTTTCTCCGCTTGGATAGCATTCCATCCAAATCGGAGCTGATCAACCGAAACAACATGGGGCCTACATCCTAAGGTCATGTACAGTAATTGGTTTTACATCACAGAGGTGAACCTGTGCCTCAACTAAGAAGCCTCTCCAGTTAGCCTGATCCTTGGGTAACTCCCTCCAGTTGGAAACTCAAAGTCGGGTGAGGTCCCCTTTTACTTGTGCGCTCCACCTAAAGTGAGGTATTCCTCTACTGCATTGCACTTTCAGATTCGAAGACTCCGCGGGCCGGAGCATTGACATCCATTCGCTCTACATGTCTCGGCTATCTCAGGCGACTGATGCGCAGTTTTCTGACTATATGGATGTCGTCCTACTGCTCGTATAGTACATTGTACATTGTACATTGTATAGTACATTGTTTGAGGATATATTTACCCGCGTTCGATAGAGTTCATGGCGTAGCACCATAAACTAGGACTGGGATGATCAAGTTCTTATATAGAGTCTTAGTTTTTTGGGAGAGGCCCTTACTACTCAATTGCCTTCTTAGCCCAAAGAAACAGCGATTGGCAAGAGTTATTTTTCGTTTATTTCTGCGAAATGTCGTTGGAAGAATTCATAGCAGGTCCAAGGTAGACAGAGCCCGTTACTAGATCGAAATTAAAGTTGCCGATTGTCACATTCTATCCAATTCGTCGATATTGTGCGTCCCTTCTTGTTGGCAGCTTCCATTCTACCAATTATGTTCATATCGTCGGTATACATAGACTTTTGAAAGACTGTATCTCCAGTGCTGTCTTGTGCGTGCCGCACAATTCTTTTAAGTATGATGTTAAAGAAGTCTCATGGCAAGACGTCACTTTGTCTAAAACACTTTTTGACTTCAAAGGTCTCGGTTGAGTTGTTGCTAACATAGATGGAGTAGGAAGCATTCTCCACAGCAATTCTGCACCGACGGACGAGCTTAGGATGGATGCCAAAACTCGACATGGCGCAATATAGCTCGTCTTCTCTACAAACGCTTCCATATGCGGCCCTAAAGTCGATGAAAAGATGATGGGTATCTACAATATGTGCACTTCTTCAGTTTTTTCCAGGATCTGCCGGCGGTGGACTAATCAGGTTATTGACGAAGGGTTTCAGATGTTCACACAATATGGAATACAAGACCTTGTATGCGATGTTGAGGAGACTTATACCTCTATAGTTGGGGTAGTTGAGGGGGTCTCGTTTTTTTGTAGATCGGGTATATGGTGCTGAGATTCAATTTATCAGGCATACATTCTTCTTACGAGATCTGAGAAATGAGTTGTTATATGCTCTGTACAAAGTCATTTCCAGCTACTTCGAATAGCTGGGCCGGTAAGCCATCAGATTCAGCTGCTTTATTGGGTTTCATTGGTTGGGTCAGGTAGACGGGAGTTTTGGCTATCATCGTCTAAGTTGAATGGTGTATACTGCTTGACGGCTCCTTCACCGTTATACAGTTTGCAGAAAAAGTTCTTCCAAATTCTCAGCACCTTCTTCTTTTTGTTTAGCAGCATGTGCTTGCCGGCATTATTCATCAAACTAGCGATTTCTTGGTGGTGGTCGGATGAACCCCAGCGCATCAGCTGTGGAGTCTCTGATGGCACGTTGGCAGCGCTGCTACTGGTCTTTGACACTTGGTGCTGGGATATGCGTTCGGCGAAGATTCTAGCGGTCTCTTGCGATTGCAGGTTTTTCACGTTATATCTTTTCACAGTAGTTTTTCCTTTATTATGGTGCTTGGGTATGTGCATTTGTATCTTGGCTGCAACAAGGTGGTTATCTGAGTCAATATTGGCTGCCCGGAACTTTCGGACGTCCAGAGTACTGGAGGCATGTCTTGCGTAGATCGCAATGTAATCAATTTAAGTTAGCATTTCATTTAGCCATGTGCCCTTGTGTATATGAAAATGAAGCAACCGTGTGCTTGCTATAGTGATACTTCGCCCTGCCGGAAAGTCAATAACTATAAGTCCGTTTCAAGTCGCTATGTCGTGTAGGTTCTGTTTGCCAACTGCCCTATCAAAGATGTACTCTTTTCCTATTCTGGTGTTATACTTAGAACATTGCTCAGATGTCTTGTCAAAGAGAAACATTATTTGGTGGCTTTGTGTTCCGTAGGGGAATGAGCGCATATTAGGCTGATGTCAGCTAATTTCACCTTGATGTGGATTGTCATAAGACGCTCGCTCACATATCGGAAGTTCAAGACTTCTTGCCCAAGTCAGCCACGTATGACAAATCCGCATCCCAATAAGCGCTGTTTTTTCCCCTATTCCCAATCAGTGTAGTGATATACTCGTATTTTTTATCCTCCTTATTTGGGGCTCATCGCGTAGCACTTCCAGGATGCCTGATAGCAGTCAAACGCTATTGCTAATTGCTTGGCTGCACGTGGCCTATTAGGAGTCGGAACATTCTACGTGCAGATCCAAAGTACGTGGTCTAAATCTTTGCCAGGGTTGTCAATCTGTTATTATCCGAGGCTATTAGCTGACTTTTTAATCTCTTTATAGGACTGTGAACTCTATGACGGCTTAGGCCAGTATTATGCTTCTGGTTGAGGATGCCCTTGCAATTTCAGACTATCCTTGGTCATACAGTTGACGATGGGATGACGACTGTGAATATAGTAATAGAACAGTCAACAGTTGCCCGATCAACGCAGATCCGCAAATCTAATGAAAAGATATAAGCAAAACCCAACTCGTCCTTCATAAGTATCGTATCACCACCAACGATGACCAACCCTCTCGCTACTAAACGATCAAGAGAGTCGATAAATCCCAAAAGATCTGATCAACGTCAAAATCTAAAATCTGGGAATTACTAATATATGTATAATCGCAGGATAATGTGCTGCCTATTCGATGACATGTGTAAAGTATAAAGAAGAAGACGAATTTATTGTACATTCCTTTCGCAACCACCCTGTTTTCGCAAGCATAAAAGTGCAATCCCTAGGCAGTTACCAAAGCCGAAACCTAAGTGATGTCTGGCGTCTAGAAATCTCTATGGTTTCAAGAGTAACATTTACATGCAATTAGTGCACCTCAAGTGGAGGCTGCTCTAAAACTAGCTAACAAATGTTTCTCGCCACATATTACTGCCACGGCTTCATCCTTAGTTCAGGAACTGGTGTGACAATAATAAGCCCCGATCTGATATTTTTAGTTTTCAGTTCTTGTCCTGTTAGCTTATGGCTGGTTGTCCCTGAAAGAATGCATGGTATTGATTGGCTGGATACTTTGTTAATATTTATGAAATCCACAAAAGTTCAATGGTATGCACATATGTGACCCACTCTAAACCTCGGAAGATTTCCTTGTTTATATTCCTTAGTTCGGTCTTGCTCTAGACCGGGATTCAGTTGCCCCTCTACTAAAGCAACATGTTGTTTGATGTGAGATACTCGTATGTGACCAAACTTGTTCCTCGCATGCCAACATTTCAGGATTTATTGTATAATCTGCCTGCTACTAATAGTGTTCGACTCATCAACCCATTATGCGATGGGTCTTGCTACATTAGCCAGCATGGAACTCTGGCCTAGTAGAGGCTGATGTTACTAACACTTGACCAACCGACATCAGTGTGAAGGAGAAGCATTAGCGAGCACAATAAAATCTCAATTCTCTCCACAAACCAAATTCGTAATCTTCATACGTTGACAAGTCCAGCAACGCAATACCCTTCTGGCTGACATTTGACAAATAGACAGCATCACTCTCTGCCCAGCACAGCTGCTTCTGCCGATCCAAGGCAACAAAATTATTTTCCTTCCGACAAGACTTTAACTACATCGAAGGCCATTCACTTCCAATTTATCACCACTCAATGGCCCCGTACATCTTGTCCTCTCGGATTAAAGAAATATATTTTTTCCAAAAAGAAAATATAACGAAAATACTTAACGGCAGCAATTAAGCAATTAAAGTTCAAAGCATCGCTCGCCTGCCAAATCACCGCCATGAATATTGTGCCACAATAAACCATAACCCGCCCAAGTGCCCACTTCAGCTAAAGGCCATTCCAGGCCTCGTAACCGATTTATGACGTTCGTCGTTTCGTCCGGTGGTTGACTTGAGGTTGAGGTTGAGGTTGAGGTTACATGAAGGCACAACCGAACACTGATTTCAGTCGTGTACCATAAATTAAGTAACTTCACCATTAATATGACGTCACGCATATCAGTGACGTGAATCTGGCAGCTAAAAATAAAACGAAATGTCCAATTCGCCAGCCCTTATCGTGCAGTCATACAGATCTCAATGAAGGTAGACCATTCATCCCGATTAGGCCACATCGGAACGTAGTCCGGCATTCATAAGTCATCATAAATAGAAACAGTGGCGTCAGTCAGTGGGTAGAAGTCAGCAGTAGCAAAGGTGGCTACTCGAGAAAATTGATAAATTGTGCAGTCGGCAGGTTTTTTCACGACTTGTTAGCACGTTATTCGGAGCTGACCAGTATACTCGTACATAGACGCAGCCCAGTGGGAAAGGTTAGCGATTAAGTTAACACAGCTAGAGCAAATCTTCTTGGTTCCGCGTGGTAAGGGATGGAGTGTCTGCTGTCGTTTTATGTGAAGAGGTCAGTATTCCGTCTTCGAGTAGAGGGCATTCTTACTTGTACTCGTACTCATGCTCGCAATCACATCCGCACACTCGGAGTCGTTTCACCTCACCCGAAGGAGAATATGAAATTCAATTCGAATTACGAGTATCGCGTGATCACGAATGTTTCCCTAACTCAGAAGTAGGGAGGAGAAGAAGAGAACGCGCCAAGACCATGTTCGACGGATGGTCCACGGGGTAAAGAGTTTATAAAGAGTTTGACAGCCCTATTAAGTGGTGATTTGGTTTGACTGTTTGACTGCCTGGCTGGATGACTTGCTCACTGGCTGACTGGGTGTTGTTACTCTTTTGCATGCGGACATGGCATGTGATTGAGGTGATTATTCGAGAACACCAAATGGGCGTCAGAAAGTAACTCGAGAATGTGAATACGAACCTTAACTGTAACCGAATGTACTTTAGTTTCTCTATTGCAAGAGGTCATGTGGGGTTGTTCTTAGAGTAAATTAGTTTACGCCATATGCTGAACTGGATGAAGCGGAAAATTAGCTTTGCTTTCATGTCAAAATACACGGAAATTGAGCCTAAGTTTGACGGGAAAGTCACGCATTTTTCCATGCTTAGAAAATGAGGGGTCAGTTGCTGAGGAAGGTCGCATTTTAGGGGCCCCATGAAGGTATGCCTTTTGAAGTGGTGGTCAAATATGTAGTGTGGTAATCAAATAGATTGGCTTAAACTGTACACGTAGATATTAATGACGGCTCGGTCTTTAATGCCGGCTTACAGCTTGAGCATTCATAAAACAGTTTTCGCTGCACGATTTTGCTTTGTGTCTGTGTCGTTCGTGTTGTTTTTTTTCTTCCACTTTCAAAAGGCAGGAATAATTCTGATGTTGGCTGGTATCAGACACGTGCCGATGCAAATGTGTCTTGAAGAGTGGGTCTTCCCCACGCCACGGAAACCAAAAGATAACAAACTTCGTCGTCTAGCCCAATATATCTGCTTAATGCTAGGAAACAGTCTGGAAAGCATTACATATGATAAGCTGCTTGCGGTGACGGAGAAAAATGGAGCTGTGTCAGAACATCAGCACGGCATCGAAAAATCGCGTTCTAACGTCAATAACGTAAAGGCAGTGAGAATACTGTCGCTGAAGCTATTCAGGGATAGAGAAGGGAGATAAAGAATTATTGTGCATTAAGCATTTGTCGTTAAGAATACCTTTAATTCCGCTAGCGGATCGTACATTTTGAGATCCTTGGACAGAATGGAAATACCATAATACCTGTTGCAGATAATCACAGACCACTCCGCCAAAAATAAGTTTAAGCACATACTGACAATATGGCCATAAATGCTACAGAGTTCATGCGGGAATTCCGCGAGGATCAGTCGATGTACGTTTTTTTCGAAACATAATGTACGATGTAACTTACACTGCCCGACGTAGTATTGAAAGTGGTCGGATTCGCTGCCAACATCACCGTGGACATCGTAGCCAAACACATCTAAGATATTGATTCCGACGGCTTTTGCGAAGATCACAGATTTGTTGGAGTGTCCTGATGTGGAACTAGCCGGCTACAATACTGATTCTGTCATAATAACTAGCCGCAAAATTGTGGAGTATGCGAACTTTCGATGTTGGGAACCAGCCAGTCAGATTAAGGGAGACTCTAAACCACCCCTTAGTGATACTCGATATTAAGTTGCAAGGGCATCGCTGATGCAAACAGCACCATCTAGGATGCTTCCGATAGGATCTGTGCTATCAAAATTATGAGCTCATTTCGAACAATCTTGGATGAATCAGCCCATTTTTGTTCCCTTTTTTTATATAATTAACTCACGCTAAAGGGGTTATTAGCACCCTTAAAAGGTTTTCGCACTGCGCGGGCGAAGGAAACTTAGGGAGACCAAAAAGAGAGATACTAATGTACATTGGTCTTAAATGATTGCACGTTACAATGACTAGCAAGTAAAAAACTCGGCAGGGCATTCCATAAGCGGGTTCTGCGGCTTAGGAACGAATCACAATTGAGGGTATAGTAATGAGCATTCATAGCGAGACGGAAGTTACGGTTAAAGGTTTGAAGGGGCGGAATACTAATGATAATTACGGTGGAGCACTGGTGGTGAACAAGGTGTGGCAAGAGACGTTATGTTGGTGTTCAAGCGTATCAATTTACTGTGTAATATTGGCGATACCTATCAGTTTAATCGCACGGTTTTGAATTCGATCTAGCAGGTGCAGAAATGTTTTAGGAGCACCTAACCAGATGTGGGCATTGTATTCCAATTTTTGGCGGATGAATGCCTTATATATAAAAGGCCATGTCAAAGGGGGCACGAGGAAACCTAGAAACTTCGCAGCATTTTTGGCGACATCAAATATGTGATCATTTCGACGTAGGTTGTCATTGACACACATACCGAGAAAGGAAAGTTTTTCAGTGTAGACGATATCAGTGTAGACGATATCAGTGCCATTCATGGACTACGGTTGAGTGTTTAAATTTGACTTCAACGACAGCAGACAGCATTGTGTTTTAGAAGCATTAAATTCCACTCTGTTGATGCTTCCCCATTTAGTGATGCTGTTTATATCAGAATTTAATAAGCTCAGCGTACGCTGCCGTTCCCGTTTTACAGACGAACAGCAGGGACGTGAGTCCGGGAACGAATTTAAAAAGCAGAGAGTACTGCAGCAAACGAATATATTAGATTAGAAGTAGCAGACAAGAGATCATTGATGAGGACTAAAAAGATTGTCGGAGACAAAACAGAGCCCTATGGCATACCGGCATTTATTTTGTGGATATCAGACTGAAACACATTTGAAATGTCAAGTGTAACTAACTTGCTTCCGTCAGATTTATTACTCGCTTTGTTTCCACTTTTCTTTGAAAGAAGGCACAATCTGGAAGTTTTGAGATGGTCGCAAAATGTGCAGCTGGAATGTTATAATAAATTAGCGTTGGAATGGAGGATGAGGCAGAATTTCTAACGAATTTTACATGCTTCTTTTGTAAGTTCGGTCTTGTAGGACCGAGCCTATAAGTTAGCCGGAATGACCCCCGTCGACATTCTCGCGATTTAGATGCAGGAGACATGATGAAAGAAGAGCAAAGGATAGTATACAAGAAAATTTCAGTTATAGAATATAGGATAACGAGTTTAAGAGGGGAGTTTAACTAATACCTTACATGGTTCGTGTTTATAAACGGCATGTGTCGGAAATATCTCCATTTATTTGAGAACGATATTTATCAAATACGTACTGAGCGGGATGCGGTACATGCAGTGTTTTACAGCAGACCCTTTACAGAAGACACTACAAACCTGTCAAGTCCGGAGGGCTTAATACGTCACACGACGGGATCAGAGAGCGATTTGATGAAAATACGTTCATTCATAGCACATAGTGTGCAGAAATAGCTGCAATGAGTCGAAACCTTGAGTAGAGTTCAAGAGGCGAGGCATACAGCATAATTGCTAATCATTCCCTTGAAATAGTACCTAACAGCAGCTGTACGCGAAAAGTGATTCACGGGCGCAAGATTGTTAGTTAGTTCGTAGACGCGAGTTCATGAGAATTATAAGCATGCCAGTAGTATGGGTTACTGTTATCTAATACACGAATTCAGCTCTCTCAACGTGTAATAATAAGTGATGCAGAATTCCTTCGAAAATACTGAGCAAATCGTAAAAGAAGCAACTGCTCTTTGTGTCATTTCTTCATCATGTTAGGCGCCGTTCTTTTGTTCCAGCTATTATGCAGGTTGTTGATCTTAGGATTAAGGAAACTGCAGGCAGATTCGTCCCCGTTAAACCTTCTGGTAGAACATTTTCTTTCTATTTCATCAGGCTCCTTATTAAGACCAAGCCTCTGTAACCTGGTTGTTAAGTCCATGCAATGAGATGCTACGCGTATGTCTTGAGAGGTGCTTGACTATCAACAAATATGAGGGGCACATTTTATGCTATCAGGTTGATCTTGACAGAGGTACATATTGCAAATTACTCGCCCTGGAAGACACTATTGCAACAGAATTGATGCCAAGCTTAGAACACTGTTATGTCATTTAATGGCCTCAAGCCACCTCGCACCGATGGCATATGATGTATCCTCTGGTGTTACAAAAAGGTATAAGCCAAATCTGTAAAAATTCTGCACTACTAGCGTAGCACTGGCACACATACCAGAACTCTTAAGAGTAGCATTCTCTGACCAAGATGAAATATGCCTATCAACGAGGAAGATCCGACGAGACCGCAGTTAAAAATCTGGGTGAACAGTCATAGACGTGATCGACGCTTGATAAAGAGATCACACAATTTTCCTAAAATTTCCAAGTTCCTTGTTCGACTATGATACAGCACCGCTTTAGGATGCACCACTTGGTTATTCTTTCCGCTACTAACTGTTCCAACAATATCACTGACTGTTCGTTGAGTAGTATATTTGTGAGGTACCCACTTGCAATGCCTAAGTTGGAAGAGTACCTGGGATTTTCCCCAAATCCCACGCGGGGTTGGAATAACACGCTTTTAGGAACTTCACCAGTTTGCGCTCACTTTAAGGAGAAAAAATTGTTTTTTTAAGATCGATGCTTATTAGTTTGGCTTATCATATCCTGCGAGCTTGTTTGAGAATTGTACTCCGATCGAATATATTTCACCTCAGGATTCCAAAAATAGCTTTTGCATAGTCCTGAGCTTCATTCTTTTCAATTGTGTATTCTAGTATTCCATCTGAGAACAGACTCGCAGAGTCTCCATACAACGTTGCTTCTGAATGATCTGCTTTCCGGTCGGCTATGTCAGAAATGGATGTCCTGCTAAAAATTTTTGTGGCTATTTGAGGTTCACAGGCCTCCATAGCAATAGCACGATTCTTTTGATTAGGTTCTACAAATGGCCGGAGAACTTGCATATAACTAACTATGATACATATCCACTCTGAAATGGAAGAGGAAAGTAGGGGGCGAAAGGGGAGACTTCTGGTTCCCCTAAGGATCGATGTATAGAATCATTAGTCGAGTAAACCCCCAGATAACGACATTCCTCAAAGAGGCATATGTAGATATACAACCGAGGAAATGAGTGTTGTTCTTTAGATTTCATGAAGATTGATTGGGGGTGGCCGTGGTGTAGTGGTACTAGCAATCGCTTCTCACTCGGAGGGTCCAGGTTCGAATCCTCCCCATGGCAAGTCAGTTTTCCATTTGTGTAATTGGAACTCAGACAGAAAAATTCTGCGTGTGAAGGCATAACACTGACACGTAGATTTGGCTGTTGTAGAGTTTCAAGCGCAAAAAAAAATACTGTGAATTATACCTCGAATCACTCTGAGTGAAGAAAAAACTCTCCGTCCTATTCGGACTCCCACCCCTGGAGAGGGAATATCGAAAACCAAACACACCTGATTTTCAAACCACTACAAAAACAATTTTCCTTTCTCCTCCTTCTACCTTTCCGCCCGCGCCCTGGCAACAGTAAAAGGGTATCTAACCCCTTAGGCGCGCGTAAATTATAAAATAAAAAAAAAAGAAGATTGATTTTGGCGCTTCGTATGGAAGGTATTTTTTAAGAGGACTTTCCCATCTAAGTAAATTGAGACTCCGACATAAACTGATCTATTACATATGTCGAGTCTGTAAAGGCCACTGGAAGATGGCGTTTGTAAATAGTTGTTTGTAATATGACTCATAGAGGTCTCTCGTGATTCTTTGAAGAAAAGGGTATAGAATTGAATATAGAAGGAGAAGATGGAATAGAGTGTTTAGTGGTAAGTTAGCCGTCCTACCCCGATACAACTTGTTCAATAAATACTCTCGTTCGATTACTATCAAAATTGTGTTTTATTTTTAACGCCAAAACGAGGCACAATAAGTCTTCTCAGCGTTGGGTTTGAGCAAAGTACGGCTCTGTTTACAGATTTTCCAATTTGAAGGCAGCCTCGTTGATTTAGCTCTATTAAGGTTCTTTTCAATTTCTTGAGCTCAATACTCCACTAAGCCGGACTCGTACCCTATCATATTTTTGAAGCTTTGGGATAAAATTTACCATTCAATTCAAGACAGGTTCACTTCGATGATTGATGTCAGTACGTCTTCTGAGTTAGTAGTGCCCATTGACATCACTTGCCGAGACAATTGTCATTCTGTGGGAGATAGCGTGAAACTATTCAGATACCTTCGCAGTATGATTCTAACATACACTTGGGTTAAGATGATTTTAGCTGGAGTTAACTTTCTCAATGGTGGTAACACGTTCTTCAACAAGAGTTGCAGGACGTGAAAGGCCTATTATTTTACAGCTGACGCACGCAGGGTTGGCATATGGTGATAGACGCAACTACAACTTTCACACAGTGAAAAAAAGAATCCAAACAGTTGAATTTTGCACTTAATCATGTGCCTTCCAAGACGTGTGTGCACAAAATAATCAGAAAATTCAAAGAGAGTGGCTCAGTACATAATGTAATGGAAATAATAGTGTTATTGCGCGCCAAGCTTCCTAACCGCGTAATTTCCCGTTTTGGAGACACCCGACTTAACAACGTAAGACTTATTTCTTTGTTAAAATCAAGGTCTACGCCTACCATCTGGAAACAATTCCAACTGAGAAAGCGAACAGTGAAGCCGCTATAGCTAAGTTAGAGCTCCAATTATGTGAAAGAGTGATTCAAAAGGATAAAAGTCTGTAGGCAGACCCGAGGTGGTCATTTGAAGGATATTGTATCCCATATTCGAAGATATGGTAGCAATTGTTCAAACAAATCGTACACCTCTTGCTGAAACACCCTTTATAACAGCCCCTAACTAGCTAGTTAGGTTTCCTGCTTGAGGGCAATATCAAAATGTTTTTCTTGTGGATAGAGAACAAGTAGCTTAGAACGTAGAAGATACCTAAGTCTGTATCACTTCAGTAGAATCATGTCTATTTGCTGCAAATACTTTTACAAACATCCTAGTCTTCTGAGGATAGTGTTTAAAATTTTTTTTTATCTGTGACCTTGTCTCCTAGCCCAGGGGATCTACAAATGTATATTGGGCTCCTCTACTACAAGTTCCCTCTGTTGACTGCACTTCATGCTTAACCGAAACCGAATCTGAACCAACTTCATCGGAAGAAAAAGTACATGAACCTGTTGCAAACCTAAACGAAGTCAGAAGTAGCATTAGATGCCTCCGAACGTACAGCGCGAAGACAATGCCGGTCCTAGCAAAATTAGCCTTCCTTTCTTCCAATAAACTTAATTCCTGATAATATACTTTAATTTAAAGTGAACTTTCTGTTAAAGCGCTGCTGAAGAACCAAAGGCTGCCAAACTAAAGCCTTGTTCAAGACAGGAAAAATCAGCCTTTCATGCTTTCATGAACCATAATGAACGATTTTTGTTTTCAAGGACTCTTATTGCATCGCAGCTCGTATGCACTTAATGCACATGTAAAACATGCTTTTGACGCACGAATCCGGAAATATGTGCGTAGTCTTCAAATGAGCTTTGCAGGATTTCTTTTCAATTGCATCATAGGTGATTTATCTATTAAGTGTTCGTATGTCGTCTACGACAGTATAGCTTGAAGAAATTCTCCAAAATCCGATTAAATAATCTCAAATCCTATTCGGTCTCACCCTCTTAGTCGCCGCCTGTCATCGTGTAAGACTTCATTCGACGGTCACTGTGACTAAGCTGAGACACAAAAGCTCCTTAACCTGCAGACACTATCTATTCCCAAACAATGACCCACTGCAAGTTTGTTATGCCTCACTAGCCATGTTTCTAACACCAATAATAACATTAACATCCAACTGCAGTTGGCCTTCAAGTACTACATACTACGTGAATGAAAGAGCCCTCTTACATCATCGTTGCCTTTGTCAGTTAAGGAAACAAAAGTTAAATTCAATTTATACATCCGCCCGACTGTCAGGCGGCACTTTAACACCACTCGCACAAGACCCGTGGAGCAGTTGAAAACTGAATATTGAAAATTGAAAAATTTCACAATTCCATTTATGGAAAGCTTTGTTCAATTTGACAGCCCTTCGACATGGTGCGCGCAAAAGTTAATACGCAACGCAAATCAAGCGCAACGAACACTTGGTTTGGGGTTTATGTCTTGCTATGTAGACAGCACCGGCCGTAGGCTATATTAATCTGAACACGTGTCCTTACAGATCGCTGTCGGATGCCGAGTAAGATTAGCGAGGGGTCAGCCTAACAAAGGAGGCTAAAAGGTGCCTCCAATACGGAACCCCGTTACATAAGCTAATTAATTATCACTTAATCAAATTTCAATTAATTGACGATGAGAATTGACTTGACTGCTGACAGATAAATGCATTCATACTTGCTCATAGGGGGAGTATGGACGGCTGGGGGAGGTCTTGGTAAACGATCATTAATTTAAGTGCGCAATAATTCTGTGGCCTATGTGACCTGACGACGACGTCTGGAACTGAAGATGCACACACCCGGTCTGGTCAGAAATCTCAACCAGCTGCGCTGCCAATGTCACGTTTACAGGCTAAATGTGACGAGGTGCATTGAAGTTAGAAGCAAGGTTGTGGGTGGCGGGCGATTACTGGGAGTACGGGGTTGCAGTGTTGCTTACGCGCAAATTGATTTAATTGTTGCGATTATTGTTGTCATTTACGTATTTATTGTGTTGTTAAATACCGCAAGCGAAATTAATAATTGAAAAGATAAGTGGACTGATACGATGAATGTGTATCAGTGAGACAGAATACTGTTAGATAGTGAGAATAAGTGTCACACAAAGGCAAAGTGACACGTTGGCCATATGCAATCCACTCATAACTGGAATGATGGTGGCAAAACAAACAAACCTTATAATCGTAACTACTGTGAATAATTTTTTTTTCCTTATCGCGGATGTGAATTTTTAAGTGTTTCTTTTTTCCAAATAAAACAATAATTAAGTGCTTTTTTTGTTAATAAACAAAGACGAGAAACGGGACGAACGCATAACACATTTGCGACTTAGAGTTGTCTGCTGCAATAAGCTGAGTTCTTATGCAACATCAGGGTTCCTATTTGTATCAGAAGCGCATGCATCAGTTGAGTCTGTCGAACATGATACGATTTGATTTCTGGCCTTCATATCATTAGTGCCTTACGAATTTCGGATCTGCATGTGGAATACTCAAACCCGGCGTTCAGTCGATCGACGAGCAGAGATCCTCGGCTGCTACAATGCAGACATAACTGCCATTCAAGAAGTGCGATGGAAGGGATCAAACAACAAGTGGATGGAAAACTATGATACGAGTATCTATAATATTACAGACAGCCGGCAGGTCAAGGGCAGTAGTCGCAGCGTTTATTAGGATGCGGACTCGCCTTCAGACATGTAAGCAGCAAACGCCTAACGTCGATTCTCATGCCCACTAAATACGCCGCGACCAAAAACTAGCTTTTTTTTTATAATTTACGCGCGCCTAAGGGGTTACTGTTGCCAAGGCGCGGGCGGAAAGATAGAAGGAGGAGAAACTAAAATTGTTTTTGTAGTGGTTTGAAACTCAGGTGTGTTAGGTTTCTATACCCTACCGCGAGCATCGAACTTGTCGAGTTGTAGAGGCTGAGTAGGGTCAATGAATCTCGAGAAGAAATTCTCCAGACGAGTCCTGAAACCAAAGGATGCTCCCCCCCCCCTCCCCAACTCCCAAATAACTCCATCATTCCCCTGGGCTGGATCAAGGTGTCATACGACCCGTGCCGAAGAACAACCTGGCTGAGGGCCCAGTATCTCCAAAAATAGCTCAGTCGCAAACGGAGTATCCGGATACCTGGCGACCTCCGGATTAGCTAGCCTTATCTGTATATGGCGGATCTCTGTAGAGATGGACAACCCTTTCTCCGCTACTCGTGGGACTATCAATGGAAAATAACCATACAACAAAAACCGAGGCCGGTACTCCTTCATTACCGGGCGGTGGAACGGTGACTACACCGACTACCGGCAAGGCTCCTGCATTGCCGAGAGGAGGCAAAACTGTGGCAGGCAATGGTGCGCCATCCTCTAAAGGCAAAAGGAATAAGCCTAATAATAAGAATTCAGGAAGTGTTAAGACTGTGGCAGGCCATGGTCCTATCACCTCCTCCACCCCTAGCAGCAGCAAGTTTGTGGCAGGCCACGGACTTGTCGCGGCTACCAAAACTCCTTCAGGGAGTGTTAAGACTGTGGCAAGCCATGGTCCTATCACTTCCTCCGCCCCTAGCAGCAGCAAGTTTGTGGCAGGCCACGGACTTGTCGCTGCTACCAAAACTCCTTCGGGGAGTGTAAAGACTGTGGCAAGCCATGGTCCTATCACTTCCCCCGCCCCCAGCAGCAGCAAGCTTGTGGCAGGCCACGGACTTGTTGCTGCTACCAAAACTCCTCCCTCCAAAGAGGAATCTGGAGCTCAGCCGCATCGGCAAGCTCCATCTAAGGCGCTCTACATAAGACGCCGAAATGCTTCACGCATCATCAAAACCTTCGGATCCATTCCGGAGGTGGAGAGAAGTGCGGAAATAAAGAGCAAGGTTGAGTGGGCTAAAAACATCCTAAAAGACGGATTTCCCACTGCTTCCACTGCTCACAAAACGTCAAAAGACTCCTCTAAGCGTCAGAGATCGTTGGAGGAAACCGTACCGGTTTCCAAGAGGCCCAAAACACACAGTTCCACAACCCCTGGGCCATCCAACAGCAGATCTCTGAAGTCTTATAACGAAGTCCTAAAGGACGCATTGGTGATCGCGGTGATCGACAGAAGCGATACCGACGGTTCCATTACACCGGAACGGTGGCAATTGGTCAAGTTGAAGCTCTCGAGCAACTTCTTGGCCATCATGCGGGAGAACCCAGGACCACCTCCTATCACAAGCGACGCTGGCTGGCACCAAGGCCATGTCAAGCTCATCGCTTGCTCCAACCAGAGATCTCTCGATCTCTTCACCAAAGCCATCGATGGTTTAGGAGAGGTTTGGCCAGGTGCAAAACTCGAGGTCGTATCTAAGGAAGACATTCCTAGTAGACCTCGAACTCGTACCTGGATTCCAGCCGAACCCTCCTCTCCAGAAAGTATCCTGGAAATCATCCGGCTCAGCAATCCGACTCTTCCGACTCATGACTGGAAAGTCGCGAAACTGGAGGAACTAAGGGGTTCTTATAGATGCGAGTTAATTGTGATCAATAAGGAATCGCTTAATCCTCTGGCGCAGACGAAATGCATGATTCGGTTCGGATTCGAGTCCATTCACTTAAGGGTGTACAAAAAGGATGAGCTGGATGCTGATAAGCAACCTCCTCCTCCTTTAACACCTGATATCACAACCTTGGATCTTGGAGCGTCGATATCCTTTCCAGAATTGGATAGCGACGACTCCAATCTGTCCGAGGTGACTACCAAGCCGTCGGTCTCCTCTTCTGACACATTGTCGGAAATGGAAACCTATGACGAAGCAATTAGAGGTTCTACACGATCAGAGATAGAAGATGAGCTCTTGGGCACATCTTCAGAATCGGAGGACCTCAACAACACCGTGGTCAAGGCGACTCTGGAAGACTGTAGCAATGATACGGTTTCTCCAGATTAATCTCCACCACTCAAAAAAGGCTTCGGCCGCACTCATTCTGCGTCTTTCCAAAAGCGCAGAAGACATAGTTCTAATCCAGGAACCATGGATTGCAGAAGGCGTGGTTCGTGGACTTAGGACACCCTCATACGTTCCGCTCTATACAAGAGACAAAGGTAAGATTAGAACTTGTATATTAGTGAAACGTAGCCTTAATGTATTTCTACTTCCCAACCTCAGTGACCCCGACCTAACTGTTGCCAGATTAGAGACTGCCAAAGGCTCTTACTGGCTGGCATCGGCTTACCTTGGCCACGACCAAGTGGGCCCTCTCCCTGGTGATAACCTAGAAAGGGTGGTACTGGAAGCGGGAAGGCAAAAAACTGGCCTCATAATCGGATGCGACGCTAACGCACATCATACGGTATGGGGCAGTACCGACATCAATGATAGAGGTGAGTCACTTTTAGACTATATTTTAAGTACTAACCTCTTAATTTGCAATATTGGCAATGAGCCCACTTTCATAACAAAAAACCGACAAGAAGTATTAGATATTACTCTTGTCTCCGACAGCATCACCCAAAGGCTAACAAACTGGATGGTATCGTCTGAACACTCCTTTTCAGACCATAGATACATCCAATTCAGTCTGAGTGATGCTCCCCCCAGCCAACCAGCTTTCCGGAACTACCGGAAAACTGATTGGACAAAATATAGAGGAATACTGTCGGAAACGATATCCTCTAAACTATCGAGTCCCCCGCGTGACACCAATGAGCTCGACATGAAAGTCAGGGAATTTACTCTGACTCTCAATAAGGCTATGGCCGCTTCCTGCCCTCTTATTCAACCAAGAGGCAAGAAAAAGCCACATTGGTGGACATCGGCACTAGGACTGCTCAGAAACACCTGCAGAAAACTTTTCAACGCAGCAAAAAGCACAAGAAAAGTGACCGACTGGGACTCATATAAAGAATCCCTCAAATTATACAAAAAAGAACTGAGGAAGGCAAAGCGACAATCCTGGAGGTCATTCTGCGACAAAATCACTGAAACCTCTGAGGCTTCGCGGCTAAGAAAAATCCTCTCCACAAATCCTATCACGCCCAGCTGTTTGAAAAAAACCGATGGCTCTTGGACAACCTCAAGTGATGAATCACTCAACCTGCTTCTGGACACCCACTTTCCAGGTAGCTCCCATCTCGCGGCCAGTAGCAGCCCAAACAAGCCTACTGCAACCGTGACCAAAATTCATAGTCTGATTACGAGAGACAAACTGCTCTGGGCGCTGCATAGCTTCAAACCATACAAGTCTGCTGGTCCGGACGGTATTATACCTGCCGAGCTACAGAGATCCTCAGATATTATTCTGCCTGTGTTAGAAAATATTATGAGGAGCTGTGTAGTACTTATCCACATTCCACTGTTATGGAGAGAAGTCAATGTAGTATTCATTCCCAAAGCTGGAAAATATTCTCATGTGGTCCCAAAGGACCTCAGACCTATAAGTCTATCATCATTCCTTCTGAAAACTTTAGAACGACTGATTGATATCCATATTCGAGCTAAAGTTGATCCAAGACTTCTGTCTGCGGCTCAACATGCCTACTGTAAAGGGAAGTCGGTGGAAACGGCTTTGCACTCTCTGACTAGCCACATCGAACGATCCCTACAATATAAGGAGTACACAATGGTTGCTTTCCTAGACATAGAGGGCGCCTTTAACAACGTCAACACATCCGCAATCACGACTGCGCTGTCAACTCTGCAGGTAGACGGCTCACTTGGGGAGCTGATTAATCTAATGCTAACAAGCAGGATAATCAACTCCAAACTGGGTGAGACTTCTGCTAAAAGATATGTCAGTAGGGGTACGCCGCAAGGCGGTGTCCTCTCCCCCCTTCTCTGGAACTTAGTGGTTAACGAACTACTGATATACCTGGAAGCGGGTGGTAGCAGAGTGATTGCCTATGCGGATGACGTTGCCATAGCCGTCTCAGGAAAACATTTAAATACCATTAAAGAACTCCTCCAAGTAAATCTTAACAGATTAACCTGCTGGGCAGATCGCTGTGGATTGGGAATAAACCCCCATAAAACTGATCTTGTCCTCTTTTCTAGGAAATATAAAATTCCAATCATAGACCCTCCTTCAATAAACGGTACCAGTTTAGCTTTCTCCGATACAGCAAAATATCTGGGTCTCATTTTTGACAGGAAACTAAACTGGAAACCTAACATTCAAAAAAGAGTCAATAAAGCTACAATAGCTTTATTCTCTTGCAAGAAAGCCATTGGGAACAAATGGGGCCTTCAACCTCGCATAACCCACTGGCTATACATCTCGGTCATAAGACCGATACTTACTTACGGGGTGGTTGTCTGGTGGACGGCCTTGGAAAATGCAGTCAACCGCATTAAATTAAGCAGAGTCCAAAGAACAGCATGTCTATGCACAAGCGGAGCTTTGCGGTCTACCCCCTCTGCGGCATTAGATATTCTGCTTCACTTGACACCCCTCGACATTTTTAGCAAGCAAGTAGCTGCGACTGCAGCTATTCGCCTTAAAGCGACTAAACAGTGGACAAATAATTCATTTGGCCACGCCAACATTCTTAATACATTAGGAATCCTCACAGAGAACACCGATTACACCATACCTGAACTTTGGTTTGACAAAAACTTCCATGTAAGCTTCCCCTCTAGATCATTCTGGGAGGAGGATGCTTTCATGGAGGACAAGTCAATCCATCTCTACACAGATGGATCTAAAACCGACAGCGGAGTTGGTGGCGGTGTTTTCTCAGATAAGCTAAATCTAAGCCTCTCTTTCCGCCTTCCAAATCACTGTAGCGTGTTCCAGGCGGAAATTTTGGCGATTAAAGAAGCTCTGTCCTGGCTGAAGAAAAACGTGATATCTGCAAAGGATATCCGCATATTTTCGGATAGTCAGGCCGCCATCAAGTCCCTGGACTCGGTCTCATTGTGTTCTAAAACTGCCCTTGAATGCCGATCATCTCTCATGGAGATGGCAGAGCAGTTCAACATTCACCTCTGTTGGGTGCCGGGCCACAGAGACATTCCAGGGAACTGCAGATCCGATGAACTCGCCAAAATTGGAACCACTCTACCTATCCTACCGGACAAAGGTAGTATAGGTATACCAATCGCTACGTGCAAACTAACATTAAAGCTAGATGCCAACAATAGAACGGACCTTAGGTGGACTGCTGGACAAACATGTCTGGCCAAGGCTGGATCTGAGTCGATCTAAGTGTCTGATCCTTTTAGATAGGAAACATCTCAGCGCCATAATAGGTGTCATTACCGGACACTGCCTCATAGGCAAGCACGCAAGAAGGCTTGGCGCTTTTACTAACGATTTCTGTAGAAGCTGCATGGACGAGGAAGAGGAGGAGACAATCCCTCACTTACTCTGCACATGCCCAGCTCTCTCTCAGAGAAGGAAGCTTCACCTAGGAGCTTTCTTCTACAACGAGCTAAACAATCTAGAAAAAATAGACGTTAACAGTCTCCTACGCTTTATTAAAAGCTCAAACTGGTTCCAGTAGTAAGAAGATCATAGATCCACGTGGCATCACAATGGGCCAATAGGCCTAAGTGGGTTGGTATTTCCAACAGCCACTCTTACCTAACCTAACCTAACCTAGGTTTCTATATTTGCTCTCCAGGGGTGGGAGTCCGAATAGGACGGAGAGTTTTTTCTTCACTCAGAGTGATTCGAGGTACATCACAGTATTTTTCTTTTCTGTGCTTGAAACTCTACAACAGCCAAATCTACGTGTCAGTGTTATGCCTTCACACGCAGAATTTTTCTGTCTGAGTTCCAATTACACAAATGAAAAACTGACTTGCCATGGGCAGGATTCAAACCTGGACCCCCCGAGTGAGAAGCGTTTCCTACTACCACTGCACCACAGCCACCCCACAAATACCCCCAATCGTCCTTGGCGATTTTAATACTAAGCTAGGAAATGAGGGCATCTTTCATCATACAGTGGTGAAGCACAGCCTCCACGCCATCACCTCGGGAAACGGACTATTACTATTATCACCACACGGCATGTTTTCAAACATGTTATACATAAAGGGATCGTTTCGTTTTGTTTTTAATGCATTTTATTCTATTGATCTTAAATTTACTAAACTGACATGCTAACAGAAAAAATGCTTAAATGCTAGCTTATCATAACTTAATTAACTTATTCTAACTTACTGGCCCTCCAAACGGGCGCTCTAAGCTAAACTATAATATATGTATTTTTATTTTATGTCTTTCGACGTCTAATTTACAATTTTCAATTTTAATTACTGTTCATTAACATCTTTTATAATTAAACTAAGAAAAAATTAATTCTTTAAGAAAAAACTTAGTAAATGAGCATTTTTCTGTATTTACATAAAACTTATACTAGAGGTATAAATACTTAAACTACTTAAACTAACTATCTTTGCTAACTTATACTAAAACTACTTAGCCTAACTATACAATCTAATCTAACCTAATTGTTAGCAAATTTCAAGTTGCTAAGCAAATTGCTAGCTAACCCAAGGTTGCCAACCTCCATACCTTAAAACTACCCCAACATATGTAAGTCGGCCATTTGCTAAACATAGCAAGGAAAATATGGCCCAGTTTGCCTTCTGACTAGGCTAACCTGGACTTGAAGGAAACGACGAAGAAATCAGGTTTTCTTCACTCAACCACCAAATATTTTGGTGCTGCAAGAAAACATCTTTTTTGTCGCGTTTTGAAACCGCCCTGCTAAACCTGAGACGTTCAGTACTGCCTTGTGCGACGTCTCTGTTGTAGTTGAGTCGCCCCTCACCAACTGCACGAGCTACGTGGAAGATTAGCGGCACCGCAAACTTATCCTGGATCGGCCCTTTCATGTCCAAATAGACGAACACTTCAGGGGGGACGAAGCCTTTCAAGCGCACACTCTCATGATATAAGTAATTGGGGTAGTAGGCCCCCAGATATCAGGTTATTGGACGAGGTCATTGCTCTTGCAATATGCCCTCGAGTCAACTTAATAGCGAAGTTGTCCACTCTTATTAGATTCGCCCTGTTGTATAGGACCTCATTGGGATGGAATTTTATGTACTCCGATTCTGGTGTTCTGTAAAGCTGAAGACAAACCCTAAGGTAAGCCCTCTCAAACACGCGAAACTTTTCCATTAAGCTTGCTCTCACGTTGAACCACACGGGACACCCATATACCAGCATGGGCCGGATAAGTGCCATGTAGCAGATAACTTTTACCCTCGCATCAAGTTGGCTGCTATAAAACAGTCTCTTTGTAAGGGCAAAAGCACCTTTGGCCGTGGCCAGAGCAGCATCTACATTCTTGTTAAAATATAGATATTGGTCTAGCCAGATCCCAAGTTACCTGACTACATTTCGACAAGCAAGTGGCTGGCCGTGTTGTCCAATGATCGAGAATTTTCGCCAATTCTTTCTGGTGTCCCTAGGGGCACCAATAGAATGGTTTCAGACTTCTGAAAGTTGATTTTCAACTTCCAGTCATCGCAAAATCGCCTAATTTGCTCGATTTGTCACGTTGCAAAAGCATGTTAATGACCTCAACTTTTGGACCTGTTCTGTACGCTATCAAGTCATCTGCATACGATATGCTATGGGGAAGTGAACTTATCAAATCGCTTGTGTAAATGTTGAATAAGATCGGCGAATTAACCGCACCTTGTTGCAGACCGTTTTTAATGTGAAATGTCCCAACAGAAGTCGCATCCCCATTTTTCACGATGAACTGAACTGCTGCTGAGCATATTATGAAGAATATGCAAAAGTGGTTTACTGATGCCCAGTCGGGCCAGCCTGTAGAAAAGCCCCTCTAATCATACGGTGTCGAAGGCCCTTTCCAAGTCAACCAGACAGGCCCCAGTACACTGGTTTTTGCTTTTATTCCATTGGATATCTGACACCAGCTTAGACGCGGCATGTATGACATCATGCCCCGCCTTGAAACCGAATTGATTGTCCGGAACTATATTTTTGTGCTCAACCCACTTAATCAGGGCTCTATTGATCACCTTCTCGAACACCTTACTGATATTCGGAAGGAGACTTATCGACCGGAGATTAGCCGGATTGGATGTATCTTTCCCCCTTTTAGGGATGGGATAAACCACCGCAGTTTTCCAATGCTCTGGATAATGTACATTATTCAATGCATTGTTAAACAGGGTGGTGTAAATGTCTACCGCCTCTAGTTGAAAACTATACATAAAGGGACCTGGCTGGATCCTGATCAGCAAACCACCAACCAAATTGATCATATTACGTTCGATGCCAGGCACTCCTACAATGGTTTAGTTGTCCGTACGTTCCGAGCAGCTAACATCGACTCGGACCATTATATTAATGTACCTAGGAATTGAATACGTGTGCCAGAGAAGCATTATGAGGAAATTCAACGTCGAGACCACCAGGGTCTTTTCAGATCGAGTCTCTCTTAATTTTGGCACCAGCATTGAAGATATTGCAGAAATCACGTTTTATCAGCCAGGACTGGAAGTCTTTAATCAGCAAAATTTCCGCCAGGAACACGCTACAGTGATTTGAAAGTCGGAAAGAGGGGCTTAGATTAAGCTCATCTTGGATCCAGCCGAATAGAAATTTATTGACTTGCCATCCATGAAATCATCTTTCTCCCAGAAGGATCTAGGGAGAAATTGAAATTCTTTTTCAAACCAATGTTAGGGCATAGTGTTCATTTGTCGACTGCTTAGTCGCTTTAAGGCGAATAGCTTGGTTAGAAGCTACTTGTCTGCTGAAAATATCGAGGGGTGTCATGTGAAATTAAATATCTATTGCCGCGAAAGGGGCTCCGTTTATGCATAGCCATGCTGTGCTTTGTACTTTGTTTAGTTTTCTGCAGTTGACTGGATTGTTGTCTAAGGAGACAGATTATCTAGTGCCGCTGAGGGAGTAGTATATAAGGCTCCGCTTAAGCACGGACATGCTGCCTTTGGACATAGCTTAGCTTGTCGCAGTGGACTGCATTTTCTAAGGCTATCCACCAGACAAGCACCCCGTACGTAAGTATCGGTCTTATAACCAAGATGTATGTCCAGTGAGCTGTGAGAGGTTGAAGGTCCCATTTGTTCCCAAAGGCTTTTTCTGCAAAATAATAGAACTACTTCAGCTTTCTTTAGTCTTTCTTGAATATTAGGTTTCCAGTTTAGTTTCCTGTCAAAAATAAGATTCGCTGTATCGGAAGGGTCTAAGCTGGTACCGTCAATTGAGGGAGGGTCTGGGATTGGATTGTTTTATTTCCTGGAAAAGAGGACGAAGTATGAAAGTAAGCCTCATCCTCTTTTTTTTTAGTATTCCTATAGTTGATCCGATTGTGATATAGACCAACACCCGTCGACTGCCAAGTGGTACCAAATCGCAGCTAATGAAGAAAGACCAACTTTATGATGACGAGTACCGCAAGTACTACAGCCAATATGTACATATCTCTTGTCATATAAATCCCTAGCTAGCTGGCTCTAGTACCGTACACGGAGTCAGTTAAAGTCCCCTTCCTAATGGTAAGGTCTTTCTTGTAGGATCGTCCATACTCCACTGGCTAAATACAAAGTTCATATTCCGATATCTCAGCAGAGATTGACGAGTTAAAAATCAAACTCGCCTTCTGTTTTTCCTAGCCTTAACCTCACCCTATTCTACAGAAGAACAGAATGTAGCCGTCCGTAGTGGTCGATCTAGGATTTGTATAAAATATGCACTGAAGCTGAAGTGCTGTCAACAAACTGGTCATGTACTGGGTCAGATAAATTTGTATTTATGGTCTAGTAGACCAGCGTAAGCTAGCTACAAAAACCGCACACGGACGCTTGGAAAAACATCACTCCCACATTAAGAACCCTAAACCCTGCTACATTTGCTACCGATTCATATGTTAGGCATGAAGCTCTGGCTCTTCAGAATGAGAGACATTAAGCAGCGGGAAAAACTAAAGACTAGACATGCTACTCATGCTGCAATGCCACTTCCCAGAATTAACGAAATAACGAATGCAGGCAATATGAAGTCAATCACAGTAAGTCGATCTCCAATTTCACAGACGCCTCTGAAAAATCCGAAAGCGCTGGTGAGTGGGCTTCTCAGAGAACCTCTGAATAAACCAATCCTTTATTGTACCCACACACTGGACCGCCTTCCAAAACAAAGTTTCAGCTCAGTTCAGGCTGAATCAGAATGCGAATGCGCTGCTATTCAATTGCCCAGAATCGGATTCCTAGGAACAAATACCAGGCAGCTTGACAACGTTAAGCCACCAATATCCGACGGCAAGCAAACTAAACCCTCCTTAGGTGGACTTATAGAGACAACCGGGAGACATCTCTAATCGATCTCAATCGATTAAGGGAGTGGGCCGCCCTCGGCAGAAAAGATATCTCTAAACAAATGCTGGAAGACAAGCGATTGAGTATTTCTGTATTTGCTGTGCAAGCGCCCTGCTTCATCCTCAGAAACGTTTTGTTCCTAGCAGTAGCTTCGCGCTCCCAAGCTCTTCCTCTGCCGTTACAATAGACTTACAACTGAGCTAGTGCGCCTCAAATCAGGACCATTCTTACCCAGGGTACCGCTCTCATCAGCGCGTTCAATGTATATTGCTATAGATTTAGTCAAGACAATGAAAGATTTTGAATTCTTAAATACAGATGCGGTTTCGCAATGATTCTATGAGACGATAGTTTCGTACGCTACCTAAGCACTGCTTCATCAAAGATGATATTGGTCGTATTGAAAACTAAAGCGCCTTTCTTCCAGAGCCATTAAACTATTCCGTAGAAAAAGTTTTACGAGTTTAAAATCCGCGTCATTGCCTCTAATGGCCTAAAACTTTGGGCAAACAAATGAAGCCGACATGATACTATCGGCAAATGTCAATACGAAGCAAAACCACATTCACAACCCTTCGTATTTACGAAACTCGTTCCTCTCACCCTCATGCCAACATTTAACCTCTTACCATGTCGAGGGCAGAAAAACACTGCCCGCATCTTTGCTGTCATGTAATCCGTATCTCAACGCACTAATCCTTTAGCTCAACATATACACTCCTTAAACCGCTTGTCGCATCAGTGTCTCACCAAATACCATTTGCTTTTCCGCCCTCATTCCTCACCAACAACAACCACCAGTTCCAGTTCCAGTACCAGTAACAACACCGCCACTGGCCGATTAACCAAAAGGAGATGTCGCGTGTATTGTGCAAAAACGAAAACCGCGCTGACACCTACACGTGTTTTAAAGAGCGCGTTCCTTATATAAACATCGCATGACATTTTCCAGACACAGCCACAGCTACGGGAACAGCAACAGTCACAGCTACAGCCAGAGTCGCATGCCCTCCAGTTAGAGTTTTTTTTTAGTTTTTGTTGCTGTTAAAGGCAGAGGAATCCCAGAGAGCTGCGGATTGAATTGGTTGGAGTTGGAGTTGGCTGAAGTTGGTGCTGGAGTATGGCTTAAGATGCAATTTGCATTCACCTGATATTTAGATGGCGTCAAATGTTAGTGGAATTGCATCAACCACTGTAATTTACCCTACAACCCACATACCCACGACATGGTACCACCGGATAAGTGTTCCTGAGGTGAGCAACAGGCCCATAGTCAAGCAGAACCAGCCCCCTACATAAAAGGTTACAATTCCATTGCACGAAATGGAACTGTCGTTCGTTCGTTAGTGGAACTTTGAAATGGTGCTCGGCTGTCCTTGTATGCTCTCTCTCCTCTACCCTAGGTGGCAGGGCATAATCTTATCTGCTGGCTTAAATCTCAGCGCCATGTGCGATTGGAGCATAAATTAAATCTTTCAGAGCAGGGCTCCCGAAAACGAAAACGAATACAAATACCGCACCGGGCTTATGGAACCTTTGACGTTGGCAATGGTTTCGTGTTAAACAAGAACCGCATTGCTCGAAGTTGCGACGTTTCTGGTAGTCTCTGGTGATGTATTGTATATTGATGAAGTTGAAGAGGTACTTGCCCTGTAAACCATATTTTGGCGGAGCATGGACAGAGAAAGGGTCGCGCCGATACTCACGTTTTATTTATCTTTTTATGGCACGTACGAGAGGACATAAAACAGACACATTGAAAGAAGTTTCCAAGGAATCATCTCTGTCATCTATATCGTCTTCGTCATCTCCATCAGAATTGTCGCCCTCGTCAGTCGTCATCTCATTTTCGTCTCTGGATCCCCCACAATAAGAACGACGAGAGCTCGTTGGGGATTATGCGAAACGTGATAAGCGGATGAATAGAGGTGTGCTCTGATGCTCTGGTACTCTGATGTGCTGATGCTTTGGTGTTGCTTGCTTTCGATCGAAAGTAATCGGAAACTTCGCTACTCTGTGACACATTTCGACAGAGATTAAGTCGTTGACGCGCCGAAGCTGTATGGTCCAGGCGACAAGTTGGCGTCATCATCGTTGTGTCATCATTAATTTTTTTTTTTTTGGTTTTATTTTTTTTTATTCCCTTTATCTGTCTACTACTCTATTGGGCAGACTCTCTTTACTTATCAGGCTTTTAGGTGTCGAACTTAATTTCGGAGCTTAAGCTGGCGTTGTTAATGGATGTTAAGTTCGATTGATGATGTTGATGCCTGGGAAGGGGTAGACTGCAAACTGATAGGCAACATCTTGAGATTAGGTGGGCTCGCTAAGTTGTTGAAATATGAAGCCTAGAATAGTTGACATGGATAACGAATAGTGCTTAGAGGATGAAATGAAAGAAATCAACCAGAAAGTTATACCGTGTTTATGATAAGAAACGTCTGGCAGACGATTAGGTGTGTGGAGGGAAGATGGGTGGGGACTTAGAGATAGTCTGTATTTTTGGGATGTCAAATGGCTGTCATATGTCAAGTTGGGAATTTCTTAGGTGCTTTGTGCCACATTCCGGTGGAAAGAAAGTTCTAAAGCTGCACAAGAATGCACAAGTAAGTCGGGTTTAAGTGTTAATAAGAAAGCATTTGGTTTAGATGTAAGTGAGTCACTTTTACCAGAGTGTCTTTCGGGTTAACTTTGATAGCAAAATCTTGTCTGCAAAGGTGAAAACTCTGTCATAGTTTTAGTATAGACAAGAACATGTGATTAGATATGAAGTCACCAAGTTCTGCTTAAGAACCTTTGCCACAGTCACAAGTGTTCAAAATTGCACCATCAAGCTGCTTCGTTTAGTATTACTGTATCGAACCACAAATGGGAGGACTGAGTTTTGTGTAAGTTGTCAGTTATCGCGCAGATTAAATCCAAAAATTTAAGAAGAATTTTTTGCGGCTTTTGCAAGAGGATCATTTCTAGGGAAAGAGCCCCTGATAACTTAAGTTTTGACCATTGAACGAATGTGACCATCACCTTTTTAAACGTTCTGATCAGAACTGAAGAACCTAAAATAACCGCTCTTCGAATATTTCAGATCAGCTGCCATTAGGCAAGGACACTCCTGCAAATAAGTGTCGATTCCTTTAAAGAGATTTCTATGAGAGAGAGCATTTCGAAGTATTTTCCACAGGGTTTCCAGTACAGCAATTCTGCTTTTGTCCTCCTTAGTCCTTTTGGTTATCTGTACGAGAGGCTTTCCTTTTACTGACACCTAACGACGGATATCACAACGGATGGATCTACTTCGTATGGCTTTTGGTAACGATGTACCATACAATGTTGCAATTTATAAGTGATTTGCAGAATTCAAACGCAGTCAGCGATGAATTTTGTGAAGGTCGTCCCTGTCGTTCCAGAAAACATTGATACCGCCAGTGCCATGATTGAAACCGACCGGAGATAGAAGCAACCCCGGACATTATTAAGACAGCAATTCAGTCAATTCATAAACATTTAGCTGTAAGGAAGATTTGTGCTATAGTTGGATACGAAACAAGCTGACATATGCTCAAAAAAAGGATCGTGTCAAATGGTGCAAGGAAATGCTAAAGAAATTCAATCGTGGTGCTTCAAAAAACGTGAACGGCATCGTTACAGGAGAAGAAACTTGGGTATAGTCGTATGAACCCGAATCCAAGTGACAATCGGCTGTTTGGGTTACGTTCTCGAAGTACTTCGAAAAAAAAATGAATTTCGGTAAATCGGGCCACGTTGCTAATCTGGGATCGAAGAATTGTTAATCCCGATTACTACACAACAATTTCTTTTCCGCAAGTCATCAGTGAATAGCGTAAAACAAACAGAAAACGGCGTGTCTTCCTCCGTCATTGCAATGCTAGTTTACACACAGCCAGCTAAATAATTCCATTTTTGAAGGTTCAAAGCGTCGAATTAATGAGCCATTGCTCATATTCCCCAGATTTATTGCCTAATGACTTCTTTTGGTTCCCTTTCATAAAAAAATAAAATGCGTGGTCAACGTTTTTCAACACCAGAAGAGGGTATAGATGCGTTCAAAAAGCACGTTTCTGAGGTGTCGGGTTCAGAGTGGAATAAATGTTTCGAAAACTGGTTCTATCGTATGGAAAAGTGTACAAATCATAAAACAGAACACTTTGAAAATCAATAAACCATTGAAAGTAGTAAATTTATGTTGTTTCTTACTTTTTCTAAAAAACAAAAACAACATTACGATGAAGAAAAGTGAAAACACGAAGCCTCTGTGGAAAATCTTTTTAAGGGAAGAGGACATGGCTTTTTGAGAATACCTGTAGACTGATCGAAAGATGGAACATATCAAATGGGAGCAGTTCCAATCGCAAGGACAAACCTATGACATTAAATCGAGGGTCAATCGTCGACAAAGCAAAGATTTGATGGGTGGTCACAGCTCGAAACCACACTCAGTTAAATACTTAGGATGAGTTTTCGTTAGCCGTTAAGTGCTTGAAAACGTGCTTCTCGAACTAACAATTATCCGAAACGAGAACACTACTCGTAGACTAATAAATGCTTTGAGGAACAATAAGGCTACATGACTTGGACGAACCGACACATTCCCGAAGAGTGGAACAAAGGAATTATCACCTTGCCTCCGAAAAAGAGGAGTCCTTTAGACTTCGTTTGCTGGAGAAGAATTTGTGTGCTGTCTAGTGTTGCCAAAATAATAGCAAAAGCAAGGTTCCTCCAATGTCGGCCATAATAACAACCTGCGGATCATCGTTGAACAGTGCGTGAAAAATCGAAATGCATTCGATAGTGTAAGGAGAAAACTTATCTGGCTTGCTCTGTGTAGGAGGGATATTCCAGATAAAGGAGCTATAATACAATAATAATAATAATAATAATATAATAATAATAATAATATCAACGGATCCAAAGGTGAAGCTATCGGAGTTTAAAATCCAGAGCAGCATGCGACTCCAATATTACTTTACTTGGCGAGGTAAACTGCGGTTCTCTTTTGACTAGATGCGGTGAAATTCAATGGACTTCAAAATTGAAAACTATAAATCTCAGCGTAGTGAAGGAGTTTACATGCTTTCACAAAGGTTGTGAATCTCCCCCAAATGATTATTGCAGATCGCTAGAGAACGAACAGTGTGTCCAACTCAGTGAAAGTAGCGTCTCTGATTGGGGAGGGATTGAACCACCAGTATGTATAGCCAACCGAATAGACAAGGCAAAATCTGCCCTATGCTCGCTATAATTTGTCAAATATGGAAAAGCATTGGTATTAGCTTAAAGACGAATCGCTTAAATGTTGCAGGAGCAGCACCTGGAAAATGTTCAGCAAGATCACAGTGATGAAGGTGTTTACTATATATTCAAAGATGTCCTGGATTGCATGAGAGGAATAGTCTGAATCCTATTGGCATTACAATACAACAATGAGGATGACAGTGGATCGTAGATACTTTTCGAAAAGATGATGTAATGCTATGGAATGAAATCCGATAATTCAACATGGAAAAAGAATGAGTCGATCAAGATAAACATGACACAGAACAATCAAAGAAGGAGCACTCCACCTAGGAAGAAGCTAACCCAAATTTTCGAAGGCGCGTAGGTGGAGTTACAGTCCTAGGACCCATAAGGTGATACGAAACGAAAGTTTTAAAAAAGCTTTTGTTTCATGTTTTGACATGGTTAGAACGACGGTGTTAGCGAAACCAAACTCCTTTACCCTTTCTGGCAACAATGATCGCGGTATCATTGTAAATTATGTTTCATAAGAGAGTTCCCATTACTGATTCTTGACTACGTCCACCTTCGTAACTTTCACACATCATCTTCTACGATTTACTTCTTTTGTGCCGATTACATGTGCCAAATAAGCGATTTAAGTAACGAGATAACCGAATCACGCGCGCTGTTAGTCGAAATTGCTGATCACATCCGGATAACTTCCAGTAAAATCGAAGATATACCGGTGCAATCCCAGCCCCCACCGACTGCATCATACAAAACCTCCCTTCTTACTGAGATGCTTGAATCTGCAATTATGGAACCACCAGTAACTCCTGGATCATCCTCTCCTCTACCATAACTCTCTTCGGTAAACGATGCTACTACACCAACTCCTGAACCCACAATCTCAAGTTTCGGGATCTTATGGACACTTTCGGAGTGGAACACGAGAATAAAAAAGTTGAACAATTTCAACAAAGCTGAGTCAGTTGCCTTTTTAATAAGAGCTACTCTCCTCGATCGAAACAGGCTAACTAGTCTCTTCAAATCTAACTTTAAAATAGATTTCAGCAACTGCCGTAAGATCTCCACCAACACCTTCAAGGTAAGCATCCCGTCAAAATATGAATGGATGTTTATCAACCCTGCTTCCGACGTCATCAATCTGAGTGGATTAACTATGGAAAGAATTAAACCGAATAGAGGAAACAACAAACATCGCAAGGATACTACCTTTACCTCAAAATCCACTAAATCTAAAAAACAGAATAATGTTAATTTTAAGTCTAACCCTATACCGAAGCCTAACTCTTCCAAAAAAAACCCAACTCCTAACAAACAAACTCCTGATGCAAATTGGAGTTTTAAAGTTGGGACATTTCCTGTCTTCACTCCTCCTTCAATTCATACTGCCAATCGCGTATATACTAAACGTTCTTCCACCGCGTCCAACTCAATTCCTAAGCGCGTATCTTTCAATCTAGATCCTCCTCCCAGTCATTTATAAAACCCAACATCTCCTCATTCCACTCATACAAAAACGGCATACCCCAACTTTATTTGCTCCCATATTTTAAATCCCTCCCCATGTTCTAAGCTAGACTCCCACCCTAATACCACACCACCTTCTTTTTTAGACCCCATTCTTCCTCCAAAGGCAAAGTTAGCCAAGCACCTTATCGATTCTGGGGAAGATGGCCGATATGTTCTCTCTCGTTTAAGAGACCGCAGATTATATGATAATGTTCGCTTATATCTCGCCTACCTACATGATAAGCCTGACTCTGTCTGTATCGACGGTATAACGAAAACCAATGCATTGGTTTCCATTCTGCAAGAACTGCGGCAACTTTTTATACGTTTTCATGAACAATTAGATATGACTCCTGATGACGTGGCTAATGATCTCTCTTCTTTTGCTTCTCATGTTAGCTCCAAACGCATACTACACCTCCAGAGAACACGGTCTAGTTTCAAAAACTACCATCGCTCCTAACCCACCACTCAATTCTTTGCCGACGCCTCCCAAATATCTGTCCCTGTATTATCAAAACGTAAGAGGATTACGAACTAAGATTTCTGCTATATATCTTAATTCGCAGATTCTGCCATACGACATCTTTGCCCTCACAGAAACCAATCTCACCCCTGATATTAAGAATAATGAATTATTTTCCCAAGACTTCGATTTACACCGTGACGATGGTCTAGATAAAGAGGAGAATTTATATGGCCGTGGTGTACTTCTAGCTATACACTCTCGTCTCGAGTCTAGACCCTTTAAAAAATCGTCCACTGCATTCTTCGAATTCGTTTGCGCTAGAATTCCTATTTGCAAACGCAACCTATATATTTGTTGCTGCTATATTCGCCCCTCTCAGCCAATTCAAGGTTACCAGCTAGCTGTTGATGCAATCGACTGCATTTTTAATGCTGCTGATCCCAATGACGTTGTTATTTTTTTAGGTGATTTTAATCTACCTAAACTTCTATGGACTCAGACTGATCAGTGCTACTATACTGCAACAAATCCTACCTCTGATAAAGAGAATCTTTTCGTCGACTGCCTAACTGACTCTGGTCTATATCAATTAAGCGGTGTCACCAATAACATCGGCAGACAACTCGACCTAGTCTTCGCCACTGATACAGATAACTGCGTCGTTTTAGAAAGTAAACATCTGCTTTCTAAGTTGGATAGTTACTACCCCCCCCCCCCCCCCTTCTCTTACGCTGACATATGACAATGGTCTTAATCCCGTTTCCTATGAATATTCTTACAGTTTTAATTTTCATAGGGCTAACTACGCCAAACTGAACAACCTCCTCAGTATGGTCAATTTTAACTTTCTCTACAATAACCCTAACCTTACGGTTAACAATGCTCTTGCATCCTTTTATACCGAAATTTTAAAATGTCTCTCCCAATCTGTGCCTTTTTTACCCAAAAGGAATCCCTCATCGTCACCACCGTGGTATAATAAAGAACTGCGATCTCTTCGTAACAAGAGAAATAAGCTCTGGTATTCTTACTTAAAATCGCGTTCCGACACCGATTTCTTCTACTACCAGTCTGCCCAAATAAATTTTTCTGTACTTTGCCAAACTCTCTATAACAACTATTTAAACCGAATGGACCACACACTCATTTCCGACCCCAAAAGATTCTTTCAGTTCATCAAAACTAAAAGCAAATCGGATAACTATCCATCATCCCTAAATTTTCTTGATAGTTCCTCGGGCGATCCCCAAATTATTGCAAATCTCTTCGCAATCTTTTTTGGCCAAGCGTTCGCCATCCATTCCCAAGAGCCAGACCATTCTTACTTTTCCTACTTAAACAGCTGCCCACAAACAACTTTGGAATCGGTGTCTATAACTTTAGAGCAAGTTAGAGATAAAATAATAAAACTCAAAGATGATTATTCTGCTGGCCCTGATGATCTTCCCCCTATATTTTTAAAGAAATGTCAAATGCATTTAGCCCAACCTCTTACAGCTCTCTTTCAGCTTTCTATCACCCAGGGATTATTTCCATCAACCTGGAAAAGGTCGTTTATTATTCCCCTACATAAAAAAAGGTAGAAAAGACGATATTTCCAACTATCGACCAATTGCTAAGTTGTCCTGCATACCTAAGCTTTTTGAGAGCATTATCTATGACATAATGCTTTTCCATTGTAAATCTATTGTTTCCCTAAACCAGCACGGATTTCTCAAAGGCAGATCTACGACCACCAACTTAACGGAATTCGTATCAAGCACTTTATGTGCACTGGAATCTGGACATGAAGTTGTGAATGCCACCGATTTCAGAAAAGCCTTTGATAGAATTTCTCATGATATAATCCTTCTAAAATTAAAGGCTCTTGGTTTCCAGATAAACTTTATAACTTGGGTTCAATCCCATTTAAATGAACGACTTTACTATGTTCTATTTAGGTCCATGGTTTCTGACCCAATTAAAGCCTCCTCTGGTATCCCCCAAGGCAGCCACCTTGGCCCCTTATTATTTATTCTGACCATTAATGATGTTGCTTGTATCATTAAAAATTCATACATATCTGTTTACGCAGATGATATGAAAATATTTAGATATATATCATCTTCCTCAGACAGCCTACTTCTGCAGCAAGATCTAGGCAGGTTTTGTATTTGGTGTCAGAAGGATTTTCTTCAGCTTAACGTCAATAAGTGTCAGGCTATAACTTATACCCGTAAACGCCTCCCTACTTCACCTCGTTGCTATCTAATCTTTAATCTGCCTGTTCCCTTAGTGAATGAGTTGCGTGATTTAGGTGTTATCTGCGACAAGGAACTCAATTTCCGTTCTCACATTGATAGTGTAATAAAAAAAAGCCAACTCTGCCCTTGGTTTTATCAAGCGCTGGTCTAAGGAGTTTTCCAATCCTTATGTTACCAAATCTCTTTACATAACCTTTGAATATGCCAGCTGTTCAACGCAGGTTTTTACGGTTTGCTTTGTGTGGTCTTCCCTGGGATGATAGCCGAAACTTACCACCTTACACTGACCGGCTGAAACTTATAAATTTACAACCCCTTTCTATACGCCGAAAAGTTGCCGACATTCTCTTTATTCATCAAATTTTAGTAGGTAATATCGATTGTCCTTCCTTACTTCAAATTATTTCTTTTAACACCAATCCCCGGAATCTTAGGTCTGTGCCACTTTTCCGGCTCAATCTTCACAGAACGAATTACGGACACCTGGAGCCAATGTCTAGGATGCTTCGCGAAGTTAACGATGTTCTGCCTCTCTTCGACTACCATCTCAGCAAACTCTCCCTCAAGAACATACTTATTTCCACCTATGCCTCAAGTCCTAACTTTCTTTAACCGCTCCCACCCTTTAGTTTTTAAGTGAAAATGTTAGTTTTAAGTATATGTTTACTTGCAATAAGCTTAATAAATCTGTCCGGGATTGACCCGGGCCGCAAATCTTTTTCATCAATGTTTCTTTCTCTTTTGCAGATGTATTTCTCTTAGATACAGATGACTTTTATCCCTTTGGTGACAGTACGAAATGTTACAGCTTCCGTTTCTTTGGCTGAAATCCTTTTCCTGGATTATGGTTGCTACGAACAGACGGTCTTGGGATTTAGTTTAGAATAGGTCCAAGCGTCTTCTCCTCTGCTGGTATCTTTAGCCTTGTTTCACAAAGTCCATTCTAAAATGGACCCTATTGTATGCTGTAGGAATAGGCTAGACTAGAGTCAGCCCGGCGATACTCAATGCTCTGACTATGACTACGCAACGGATACTGGATGCTGTCTATCCGGACTCTGGGCCCCTGCACAATTATCAAGGCTTCGCCCATTAATGACGTAGTCTAATGATAAATGGGGGTAGAGCAAATACTGGTCTTATCGTAAAGGTTTTCCGATTTACTCCACGAAAGGCTGCTACTATTTGACTAGTTATCTGCTGGTGGCAGGAGCACCCGTAGTCAGGGCCCCTCGGACTTATGTCCAGCTGACTAGTTAGAGGTAGACCCTCTTGTGGGAGCGTGATGGTGGTAGTGGTCTTACAGTTGGTTTTGTCCCGAAGTAGAGTTGCAATAAGTACTGGGCGCCGTGACCCTCGGCAAGAGGTTTTAGGTCGGATTCGACTCATACCAAAGGTGGAATCTGTACCGTCAGTACAGGTTTCCAATTGCTATCAAAGAAATGACGGAGTGCAATGGCAAGGCGTATTCTTGCTCCCATGAATGTTTGGGCATGCCGTAAACTTGAGTCTACACAAAAAACAGAAAAGACATCTACTCGTACTTTACTTGCGATACCTACAAAAACACGAGTGCTTGCGAATACGTCTTATTAGAGGAAGTCAATAGTGGTGTTCCAAACACATTTGGAACTTAGGCCTATAAGAGTAAGCCTCAGCTCGAAGAGTAAGCCGGGCCTTTAGAACAGAGATGGTGGCTCAAGAGATAACTCAGGAGCTCTCATGTCTCCAAAGTCGGTTAATCACATCGGATTAAACCGATTCCTCACGCCAAGGGTTTTCTACCAGACACCTGCACCTTATGGTCGACAGTTGTTCTGTCGAAAAGTGAAATTAAGAGTTCTCTCCCGTCTACGGACTGGAACTTCTCAGCATGCACATGGAACGTACTCACTATGTAGTTTATTGCCTACCTTCGGATGGTAGAACCGCTAATGAAATCGACCTGAAACTTAAAGATACGAGGCACCCATCTAGCATTTCAGATCAGCGAACATTAACTCTGACAATTTGGCACCAAACGTTGGCCGCTTTAGCACGTCTGGAGTAGCCAGATATATCAAACAGCAGCAGAATGAGGGACTATCCATTATGCACTAACACTTCATTGACAGCCACTGCCAGTAGGTATGGAATCGCAACATGATAAAAGAGGTCACCGTATCTTCCTTATATTATCAGCAACTCAGGGAAAGATGCCCGTTATATGATGACGACTGCAAGTATTTAAAAAGGCGACGGAACATGGACATTTTAAGCTACTGAAATGTAAGACAAGAACAACCCGGAGAATGGAGATGTAGAAATCACTGCGCACGCAGTTTCCCAGTTAAATGAAGTCGAAGAGTCCTACTATAGGTACAGCATCCAACAGTTCTATAAGAAAGCCAGGTAGCTGACAGTTGGCTTGAATGTAGGGACCTTGCATATTGCAAACTATTAACAGAATATAGATTCACGAAAGGGCAATGCCAAGAGGCATAGGTACAAGAAACATATCCCTGCCACAAACTGAGTCTAAGATTCTATCCAATGTTATAAGTGAACCACTTAAGGTTTTCTGCACCATACAAATCGAGAAGCACGGCCTGGTGGATCATCCAAAGACCAAATTTCCTTGGCAAATCAAAAGACCAACGAATTTCAGGTCGAAATAAACCACCTTGTCTAGCAACGGACTTCTTCAATTTCGGGCTACAACAGTAAGTGCAGTATTAGCACTGTAGACAGGAGTAATTTCATGGTACTTAAGGAGCTTAGAGTTTAATCCTATCTCTATTAACTGTTTCAAGACGTGAACGTAGTTTAGAAAGCCAAATCACGAATGCCGATAAAGACCAAGTGTTCACGGATATCACAGAGCTTAACTTAGAGAACCGGAAAAAGCATGCTTAGGATCAGAGAGGATTAAGCCCTGCTATATCTCAAGTAGAAAATATACACGGGTCGGGTAACATCCAAGTAAGTACGAGTCAATCATCTTATTCACTGCCATCCTGAATTTTTCTAAGTCTTGCTTGTCTACCCTCAATGTGTCCAGAAATTCAATTCGCATCCGAAAAGGTCGACCTCCGAGTTGGACTGCCCTTCTCCTGTAAAGTGTTCTTTCAGGATCGTACACTATGTCAGCTAATCGAGGAAACTTGACAGTAGGTCACAGCTTTGAATTTAAATTTTATGAAAATTCTACGATAAATTCGTACAAATAAACTAACGGATGAGTAATCACCTCCCACTGTGAGTGTTGTGTTAAGTGTAATTCTTATTCATCCAGGAAGAATGTCTCGTTTTAGTTAATCCAACACTCTCATCCATTAAAGCGAAGCAAATAAATTTAATCTAAAGTGTCATTGATTTTCAATTTAATTGCCTCCATCGTACCTCATGATTAATATCCGGCATTTGTCGGCTTTTTTTTATGCACCATTCGTTCAATACTCCACTCGTTCTTTCGTTCTTCTACACCCAAAAAGATACGCGAGTAAATATATAAATCTTCCAAAAACGGCTTAAGTAGGTCACCGTCTCTTCTGATACGTATTGCGATATTCCAACTCTTGTTGAACAAAAAGTATAATGCCTTGCTACACCAACAAAATGAATGATTAAGAGAAAGAAACGCACTTCAGCACTTGAGCCGTTCAGCACTTCAGTCGTTCAGCTCTTCAGTCGTTCAGCACTTGACGCCCGATTGTTCTATTAAGAGCTACACCCCCCTCAACCGAAATATTGTACAATACTCCCCAATTTAATTGATCTCAAATAAACGCCCTCACCTTCTTTTACTCTCGCTAAAAGCTAAAAGCAAATATGCTCAGCCCATCGAGCAGAAAAAAAGTGTGGTACTGACATTCAGCCCTTTGGCTCTCCAAAAGAAAAAAAAAATAAAACTTAACTTAATCGCCACCCGAAAGGCGAATCTTTTGTGAAGATCTCTAAATGCCAAGAGTATCTGCACGCATACAGTAGCCAAAGTGTAAACGGTACACGAAAATAAATCACCTCCCGAACACATCTTTCAATTGGTAAGATGCTACAACAGCCAGAGGGGACAATTGGCGGGAGTTCCTCCCGCAGGATGGCCCTCAGGAAAAGTACTTTACGCGTCTGGAAGTACTGGGCGACGCGGGTCGAAGAGTGTGTTCAGCTCAGAAAAGGAACACAAAACGATTTCGCAATTAATCACATCCAGATGGTGGGTTATCTTGTTTGCCCATCTACGTCGCCGAAAAGCAGTAAAACGTCTTAATACACCGGATAAATAGCAAATACCCGTATTGTGTGTGTACTTGTTCATGTGTTTTCATTTTCTTATTCTTTTTATGATGGACACTTTGTCAGAGTGTTGGTGGGGAATGGTGACGCAGAGTTCCGCACCACCCGCCAGGAGATGGAACGCTTTGTACGCAACGATGACCAGAGAGACGCCAATGGCCGCTTGAGGGTCTCCTTTAGGCGCAGCGATGCCCAAAAACGTTTTAAGTTTCTGTGGTCATGTTTGGGATTTTTTTTTGTTACTGTTTTGGTGCTCTTGTTGTTGTTACACGCTCGAAGTGGAATATTTGCGTATCTTTCATCGTTCGGCGCTCTTTCACCTGGGCAAGTGCTTCGCTGTCGATGCAAATGTCCATATGTGTGCAGTTGTGTGTCAGCACTTTTACTCTTGAACGATTATTGTGTGGATCTACAGATACTCGTACCCGTACAGTTTACCATGACGCCAATTTAGCTGAGAAATATGGCACTTGACTCTTGGAACATTGTGTGCGCAATTGAGTTGTTTGACATTGGTGACGCTTTAGAGCACTGGGAAAAGTGTCACAAGAAGTGCACGTAGAATAAAAGGGAGGCGTTCAACATTGAAGGGCATTTCAACATGTGGAATTTGAGCCTGTGGATTTATTGGGAACATCAAAAGCAAAGAAGTTGTTGAATTGAGTTCCCTTTCCCTATATGCCACTAATTGACTTTGTGTTGGGCATACACCAATTGATCTCCAGCTGATCAGGGTGGGATATGTACATATGTGCTGACGTCTTTAGTGTTCGAAAGATTCTTGTATGGATATCCAAAAACGCTAGTAATTTAAGCAAGGGTACTGTTGAGCCTAAGTTTGTTGAACCCAATTTTCCTTAGATCCGTCCTAACAATCAAGGTTTGCTTCCTTAACATAGGAGACAAATCAAAGCGTCTCGCGGAAAAACTGCGTTCTAATTCAATCGACCTTGACAGTGGTCCAGGAAGGGATTCGTTTTTTCCCTCTCTCCTCCAGGAAATTTACTCTCTGGGAAATGAGTAACCCCATCAGCTTAGCCCAGTTCATAAAAACAATGAGCTCCTGGTCTGGTTTGGGCAAGTTCAGATTGCTAAGGTATACGCCATAGATAAGATCCATTCGCCATAGCGTACGGCATATCAGTTATCAACATAAGGCGCTTTCAACAGCTGCTTCGCCCCTTCTCTGATGGTGCTGATGATTGCCGATCTGGTTCCCTGAAATTATTATCAATACGAAAGGCAGACGTTTGCACTTTTCGAAAGACGGCGTTGGCAGTATCTTCATTCAATCCCACCTCAATTGTGAAAACTTTTATCCGATGTATTCTATGCAAGAAGATTCAACCTGGCAGTCTGATTCTTCAACATTCTGTACAAAGTTTGGGTGTTCGAGCTCATACTCCACTTCAGTTTTCCTATCTTTCCAGATTGCTTTAATTATCAGGAGTGGCTTCAATATCTGCCTTGTCATTCACGAAGGTCGCTAGATTCGAAGATATACTCTAGTATTTTTTGAATCATTTATTCGTCATCACTATCTGACGAGCGATCGGAAAAACTGAAATCTTGACTTTTGCTAAAATGATGCTGAGAATACTCTTTGGGGCAGAAGCAAATCCAACGTAAGAGGCAATCATTTCCTAGATTTCATACTATCGGCTGACGTAGTTGTCAGCATTGTTCGCTCTCAAATAACATTTATTTTGAAACTAGGACAGCAAGTAATCAACTTAAAGCTATCTAACAGGTACGCTAAGGCGATTCCTGGCTGGAAAGTATAATCGAAGGTTTCCATTCCAGACCGTAATTTCATCGAATTCAGAATCAAATACGAGGTCTCTGCGGAAAACCAGCTAAGCACGCTTTATACTAGAGTAAGCTGTTCAGAATCTGAACGAAGTGCTTTGGATTGACATATCCAGATACGAAACAGTCGTGCTGATGGCTCGTTACATGGTGGAATGCAGATCTTTAGCGACTACGTAAAAAAACTAGAAAAATTCTGAAAAGGGCACTTAAGACTAAATTGGAGAAAGACTGGAATCTTTACAGATCAAAGCAAAAAGAATTGAAGCCGAAGAGCACCTGTAATAGAGAATTTTTCGAAAATATCAAAAGTTTCGATCAAAGTCCTCAAAGGATAAGTCAGCCAGATTGGAATCACTCAGAAAACCTGATGCCACCTACACTTAGTCGAAACCAAAGACTCTTACTTGAATGCCTAGTTTCCCTGGCACTTAGCACAGTTGAAATTAATATTTCCTTGCCCACAACTGAATAAAGTCAGGGTATGGGAACCGTCAAATTTAACCTCTTCGGCTAAGTCTTGTACACATTCGTTCTGTCAGTCCTAATTGGATGATCAGGTTTAATGTGATGGTCAGGTCTACTTATTTCTTGGTTTTGTAGAGCGTAGCGGCTCGAAGAAGTGATTGTCCGAGAAGTCTTATTTGTGTTCCTGTAAGGTAGCTCTTCTGGGTGTCGGTGGTTCTTCAATCTCGGTCATGTGGCATTTGCATCATTGGTCTCTAATTTGCTAAATACCTCTCCATTCTTCTACACTCATTGCGCAAGTCATGAATGCTCCATATCGAGCAGCCGAATACGAGTGTAGCGACTCGGTCCTTAATGTTGTGTCGCAGTATGTCAACTAGTTCGTGCGATCGGTTGGTCATACATATGTATCGTCTTCGACCATATCGTATAGCGTATCTGTTGTCCATTATATACGTGCGATTTTCGTGATCCTGTCATCCATCTCTAAATTTCTTGATCAGCTCAGCTTTAAGGATATGGTAGCCCAGCCTTTCATTCTCCTTAATTTCTTCTAAATAATCCCAGTATCATCTTTCGGCAGGACCTTAGACTAGATGATGGAACTTTGGCCAGAATTCGAGCCAGGAAAGGAATGTCTTCACGGATGGCGCAAAACCAATTTAAGATGCGGCATTGGTATCCATCTGGATGACGACAGCGTGAGATTTCACTTCTCGTTAGGAAAACTTGCATCCGTCTTTCAGTCGGAGATATACGCAATCCTGATAGTAAAGAACTATATTGTGGAGAATCAGTAGAGGTAACGACATCCAACCTCCTCTTAAATCTTGCTGAACTGTCTTACAACTTTCAAACGAGTTCGAGAGCGGAAGACTTCATTGAACATGATCGGGAGGCTGAATTAATTGAGTCTTGTTTGAATCCCATCTCACAATGCCAACATGGGAAATAAATAAAGTTGAGGGAAAGCTCAGAGGAGAGTTTTTCGGAACTGCCTACATCATCGGTTAGGGCTTCCACTGATAGTTGGGTTTCATATGAGAATAACTGCGCAGGACATGACTCCCCAAGAATGCTTTCCGATGTCTCCAAAAGATCAATGTTTTTTCTGCTGTTCCTCAGTAGGAAGGATTGATTATCACTTAAGTGCGGTGGGTATAAGTGACACAACATCCAGCGATACTTGCTACGAAAGTGATGACGATACCGCGGGGCATTACGCCTGTAAATGTTCGGTCTACATCTGATGGGTGCTGGGACTGTATGCATTTTACCACTCAAACGCTTACTCGTCTTTCTCTAAAAGGCTGCAAATTTTCAGCAAAAAGAATGTACCTACAAAGACTACAATGGACTGGTTCTCCATCAGAGAAAAAAAAAATCATACCGTGAAGGTTTCTATCATTCTTCAGGTGACTCCTCAAAATATTGTATGCACCTGTTACCTTTTCAGGGATGGCATATCCTTCATCTAAGAATGCTGCATACTTCATACCTTCTTCGGTGCATGTGACAGCAAAAGAGCCACATTTGATTTTTCAATATTAAGCGTGAAGATTGTAGCTACTTTTTGTAAAAGTACCTCATTTAGAAATCATAGGCATCCTACGACTTCAAAATAACCCGGCTTTCACTTTAACAGAGGTTTTATAAGCGACTTCTGACAAGAAGAGTTTGCAACTATCCGAAATCATATTTAAGCATATTTGCCTTATAAAAGGCATGCCAAGTACAGCTGGCTGATAAGCCATATGCCACCGTTCCAACAAGCCCCAGGCCCTATCGTATGACTTATAAGCTACGAAAAGTTCCATGAACGTATTTCGTGTCCAAGTTGTTGCTTAGAAACCGAAATTCCACTTATGTCTCGCCTTTACATAATAATAACAACTTACAGGTAATGATTTAGAGGACCAGAGCTATGAAGATCACATCACAACGCACTTCAGCACTTGAGCCGTTCAGCACTTCAGTCGTTCAGCTCTTCAGTCGTTCAGCACTTGACGCCCGATTGTTCTATTAAGAGCTACACCCCCCTCAACCGAAATATTGTACAATACTCCCCAATTTAATTGATCTCAAATAAACGCCCTCACCTTCTTTTACTCTCGCTAAAAGCTAAAAGCAAATATGCTCAGCCCATCGAGCAGAAAAAAAGTGTGGTACTGACATTCAGCCCTTTGGCTCTCCAAAAGAAAAAAAAAATAAAACTTAACTTAATCGCCACCCGAAAGGCGAATCTTTTGTGAAGATCTCTAAATGCCAAGAGTATCTGCACGCATACAGTAGCCAAAGTGTAAACGGTACACGAAAATAAATCACCTCCCGAACACATCTTTCAATTGGTAAGATGCTACAACAGCCAGAGGGGACAATTGGCGGGAGTTCCTCCCGCAGGATGGCCCTCAGGAAAAGTACTTTACGCGTCTGGAAGTACTGGGCGACGCGGGTCGAAGAGTGTGTTCAGCTCAGAAAAGGAACACAAAACGATTTCGCAATTAATCACATCCAGATGGTGGGTTATCTTGTTTGCCCATCTACGTCGCCGAAAAGCAGTAAAACGTCTTAATACACCGGATAAATAGCAAATACCCGTATTGTGTGTGTACTTGTTCATGTGTTTTCATTTTCTTATTCTTTTTATGATGGACACTTTGTCAGAGTGTTGGTGGGGAATGGTGACGCAGAGTTCCGCACCACCCGCCAGGAGATGGAACGCTTTGTACGCAACGATGACCAGAGAGACGCCAATGGCCGCTTGAGGGTCTCCTTTAGGCGCAGCGATGCCCAAAAACGTTTTAAGTTTCTGTGGTCATGTTTGGGATTTTTTTTTGTTACTGTTTTGGTGCTCTTGTTGTTGTTACACGCTCGAAGTGGAATATTTGCGTATCTTTCATCGTTCGGCGCTCTTTCACCTGGGCAAGTGCTTCGCTGTCGATGCAAATGTCCATATGTGTGCAGTTGTGTGTCAGCACTTTTACTCTTGAACGATTATTGTGTGGATCTACAGATACTCGTACCCGTACAGTTTACCATGACGCCAATTTAGCTGAGAAATATGGCACTTGACTCTTGGAACATTGTGTGCGCAATTGAGTTGTTTGACATTGGTGACGCTTTAGAGCACTGGGAAAAGTGTCACAAGAAGTGCACGTAGAATAAAAGGGAGGCGTTCAACATTGAAGGGCATTTCAACATGTGGAATTTGAGCCTGTGGATTTATTGGGAACATCAAAAGCAAAGAAGTTGTTGAATTGAGTTCCCTTTCCCTATATGCCACTAATTGACTTTGTGTTGGGCATACACCAATTGATCTCCAGCTGATCAGGGTGGGATATGTACATATGTGCTGACGTCTTTAGTGTTCGAAAGATTCTTGTATGGATATCCAAAAACGCTAGTAATTTAAGCAAGGGTACTGTTGAGCCTAAGTTTGTTGAACCCAATTTTCCTTAGATCCGTCCTAACAATCAAGGTTTGCTTCCTTAACATAGGAGACAAATCAAAGCGTCTCGCGGAAAAACTGCGTTCTAATTCAATCGACCTTGACAGTGGTCCAGGAAGGGATTCGTTTTTTCCCTCTCTCCTCCAGGAAATTTACTCTCTGGGAAATGAGTAACCCCATCAGCTTAGCCCAGTTCATAAAAACAATGAGCTCCTGGTCTGGTTTGGGCAAGTTCAGATTGCTAAGGTATACGCCATAGATAAGATCCATTCGCCATAGCGTACGGCATATCAGTTATCAACATAAGGCGCTTTCAACAGCTGCTTCGCCCCTTCTCTGATGGTGCTGATGATTGCCGATCTGGTTCCCTGAAATTATTATCAATACGAAAGGCAGACGTTTGCACTTTTCGAAAGACGGCGTTGGCAGTATCTTCATTCAATCCCACCTCAATTGTGAAAACTTTTATCCGATGTATTCTATGCAAGAAGATTCAACCTGGCAGTCTGATTCTTCAACATTCTGTACAAAGTTTGGGTGTTCGAGCTCATACTCCACTTCAGTTTTCCTATCTTTCCAGATTGCTTTAATTATCAGGAGTGGCTTCAATATCTGCCTTGTCATTCACGAAGGTCGCTAGATTCGAAGATATACTCTAGTATTTTTTGAATCATTTATTCGTCATCACTATCTGACGAGCGATCGGAAAAACTGAAATCTTGACTTTTGCTAAAATGATGCTGAGAATACTCTTTGGGGCAGAAGCAAATCCAACGTAAGAGGCAATCATTTCCTAGATTTCATACTATCGGCTGACGTAGTTGTCAGCATTGTTCGCTCTCAAATAACATTTATTTTGAAACTAGGACAGCAAGTAATCAACTTAAAGCTATCTAACAGGTACGCTAAGGCGATTCCTGGCTGGAAAGTATAATCGAAGGTTTCCATTCCAGACCGTAATTTCATCGAATTCAGAATCAAATACGAGGTCTCTGCGGAAAACCAGCTAAGCACGCTTTATACTAGAGTAAGCTGTTCAGAATCTGAACGAAGTGCTTTGGATTGACATATCCAGATACGAAACAGTCGTGCTGATGGCTCGTTACATGGTGGAATGCAGATCTTTAGCGACTACGTAAAAAAACTAGAAAAATTCTGAAAAGGGCACTTAAGACTAAATTGGAGAAAGACTGGAATCTTTACAGATCAAAGCAAAAAGAATTGAAGCCGAAGAGCACCTGTAATAGAGAATTTTTCGAAAATATCAAAAGTTTCGATCAAAGTCCTCAAAGGATAAGTCAGCCAGATTGGAATCACTCAGAAAACCTGATGCCACCTACACTTAGTCGAAACCAAAGACTCTTACTTGAATGCCTAGTTTCCCTGGCACTTAGCACAGTTGAAATTAATATTTCCTTGCCCACAACTGAATAAAGTCAGGGTATGGGAACCGTCAAATTTAACCTCTTCGGCTAAGTCTTGTACACATTCGTTCTGTCAGTCCTAATTGGATGATCAGGTTTAATGTGATGGTCAGGTCTACTTATTTCTTGGTTTTGTAGAGCGTAGCGGCTCGAAGAAGTGATTGTCCGAGAAGTCTTATTTGTGTTCCTGTAAGGTAGCTCTTCTGGGTGTCGGTGGTTCTTCAATCTCGGTCATGTGGCATTTGCATCATTGGTCTCTAATTTGCTAAATACCTCTCCATTCTTCTACACTCATTGCGCAAGTCATGAATGCTCCATATCGAGCAGCCGAATACGAGTGTAGCGACTCGGTCCTTAATGTTGTGTCGCAGTATGTCAACTAGTTCGTGCGATCGGTTGGTCATACATATGTATCGTCTTCGACCATATCGTATAGCGTATCTGTTGTCCATTATATACGTGCGATTTTCGTGATCCTGTCATCCATCTCTAAATTTCTTGATCAGCTCAGCTTTAAGGATATGGTAGCCCAGCCTTTCATTCTCCTTAATTTCTTCTAAATAATCCCAGTATCATCTTTCGGCAGGACCTTAGACTAGATGATGGAACTTTGGCCAGAATTCGAGCCAGGAAAGGAATGTCTTCACGGATGGCGCAAAACCAATTTAAGATGCGGCATTGGTATCCATCTGGATGACGACAGCGTGAGATTTCACTTCTCGTTAGGAAAACTTGCATCCGTCTTTCAGTCGGAGATATACGCAATCCTGATAGTAAAGAACTATATTGTGGAGAATCAGTAGAGGTAACGACATCCAACCTCCTCTTAAATCTTGCTGAACTGTCTTACAACTTTCAAACGAGTTCGAGAGCGGAAGACTTCATTGAACATGATCGGGAGGCTGAATTAATTGAGTCTTGTTTGAATCCCATCTCACAATGCCAACATGGGAAATAAATAAAGTTGAGGGAAAGCTCAGAGGAGAGTTTTTCGGAACTGCCTACATCATCGGTTAGGGCTTCCACTGATAGTTGGGTTTCATATGAGAATAACTGCGCAGGACATGACTCCCCAAGAATGCTTTCCGATGTCTCCAAAAGATCAATGTTTTTTCTGCTGTTCCTCAGTAGGAAGGATTGATTATCACTTAAGTGCGGTGGGTATAAGTGACACAACATCCAGCGATACTTGCTACGAAAGTGATGACGATACCGCGGGGCATTACGCCTGTAAATGTTCGGTCTACATCTGATGGGTGCTGGGACTGTATGCATTTTACCACTCAAACGCTTACTCGTCTTTCTCTAAAAGGCTGCAAATTTTCAGCAAAAAGAATGTACCTACAAAGACTACAATGGACTGGTTCTCCATCAGAGAAAAAAAAAATCATACCGTGAAGGTTTCTATCATTCTTCAGGTGACTCCTCAAAATATTGTATGCACCTGTTACCTTTTCAGGGATGGCATATCCTTCATCTAAGAATGCTGCATACTTCATACCTTCTTCGGTGCATGTGACAGCAAAAGAGCCACATTTGATTTTTCAATATTAAGCGTGAAGATTGTAGCTACTTTTTGTAAAAGTACCTCATTTAGAAATCATAGGCATCCTACGACTTCAAAATAACCCGGCTTTCACTTTAACAGAGGTTTTATAAGCGACTTCTGACAAGAAGAGTTTGCAACTATCCGAAATCATATTTAAGCATATTTGCCTTATAAAAGGCATGCCAAGTACAGCTGGCTGATAAGCCATATGCCACCGTTCCAACAAGCCCCAGGCCCTATCGTATGACTTATAAGCTACGAAAAGTTCCATGAACGTATTTCGTGTCCAAGTTGTTGCTTAGAAACCGAAATTCCACTTATGTCTCGCCTTTACATAATAATAACAACTTACAGGTAATGATTTAGAGGACCAGAGCTATGAAGATCACATCCGTTTCAGATTGTTTCATTTTTATAAAATGACAAATTCATATGCCGTCATATGGTTCGGCCCTGATGTTGCATTTTTCTCTTAACTTTGCTTAAACTGATGAAATGGTCGCTCACTGTTCCACCCGCCAGACATTCACTTTTGAACACAATTTCCTTTCACATGGAAAAGTAATGTGTCACGCGGATTATAAATAGTCCATATACCAATGCATCAGTCCGACAAGGACGAGGTGCAACAAGACGTAGACATCTTCCTCTTTCAAAAATAAAAACCGTCCACCACTCTAGTGATACAACATCTTACAAATCGCTGTTTCCCTTCAAGAAAACACGCAGAGACCACCACATTCCAAAACCAACATCTATAGAGCGGGCACTCCCGCACTAACATTGGCTACTTGAAACGCTGGTCGAGGATGAGGACGTCTACGATTGGGACTGACTTGAACGATATCCGTAAGTTCGGGTAGAATTCACACTCACGCACTTAAATGCATCGGTGGTCGGTAGATGAAAGAATCTTTCGTAATTGGTAGTCGAGGCGATTGTTCCTTTAATCCTCCAACTGCACGACTCGCACCAATTTCCCAACAAACCCCTCAGAAATTCTAGAAAAAACATAAAAAGGAAAAAAAGTTTCACGCGATGCCAAGATAAATCACGGTCCCGAGGATATAAATTCTATTCAAGTGCTTCAAGTGAGTGTTACAATTTTTATTTTTGGTAATTATGTGAACGACGAAAGAATTAATTGCCCCCGGCCGGCGGGTTGGCGGCGACTTAAAATGCGGCACGCGGTGAAGAGTCGTTTCTAGTGGTGATGGTGGTGGCGGTGGCAGTTTACGAATACGAGTACTCTACAGAAAGATACTCCGACGACCAACTGGGGCGGTGATGTTGGAAACGATGCTTTTGAAATTCTGCCCACGGAATCTGGGTCAATTTTGGAATATCGGGTAATGACTTAATGTGGCGTTTGACAATAAGTAATGACTTGGCGGAAGCATGTTTAGCCGGATGAAGGATGAATTGATTTTGGAGGATTTACGAATTCCTTGTGAAATATTATGGCGGGATTTTACTAGAATTTAATGGGACGTGTGTAAGTTGTTGAATTAAATAAGCGAGGGTGCTTACCTAGAGGAATGTGGGAAAAAATCGCTCAAAGCGATGGCAGATAAAATGAGAATGAGGGGTACAGGAAGATTTTTGTTTTTAGTGGTAGTAACGTGACGGACACTTTTCGGAAGTAAAGTGTGTAAGCCAACTTGACATAATTAGTGACGTGGAAGTGAATTATTCTCTTCAAAGTCGATCCCCAAAAATTGACAAAAAAAAGTGTGAATGGTGTCACTATAGATTGCCATTTATAATAGAACATGCCTTCAACCTTTTTTTTGTTACATTGCGATAGCTAACGTCTTGAGATAATCGTGCAAAACTTACTGCCCATCAGAAAAGGTATGATTGTGTTTGGTTTTTTTTTTAGCCCCGTGGATAAAGCTTTCATATTGCGGCGAATGCGGCCGAAATGGTTTTGACGGTAAACGAGGGCAAAACAAAACTGTCATTAGAAAAGCACCCACATCACCGATGGCTTGGCTAAAACGTCAACATTGATTCGATGTATGTATCTAGTTCTTCTCTTACCTTAACTTCGTAGTTACAAGCAACAGAGGCACCCGCGTAGACGTAGAATTACTCTTGTTAATTTCTGTGTCTTTGGGATTAGAAGGCAATTGAGTAAGAAAACCCATTTTCGTAAGACTAAACTAGTCTTATACAAGCCCAATCATACCGGTCCTGCTCTATGGCGCATCGGGTTGAAATTCTTTGCATAAGCAGTGCATAAACAGGCACTTGACCATTTTAAGAGATACTGCGCTTAATTTTCGGTACAGCTTCAACCGTGATTTGTACGGGCTATCCAGAGACATTGGTCTAGTCAGGTGTCTACGGATGAAATCCCTGAGATGTTTTGGCCATGTTGAGCCCATGTTGAGCTCTAGCCCAAAGATCTTTCATATCTAACCGTCTTGACAATCGACCTCCTTAGCTATCAGTAACACTGGTAATAATATGCTTACATTCGTAATAGCTAGCTTCAGCCTTAAGAAAAGAGGAATGTTCGAAAGCGTATCCAATACACTTTACATTGCAGCTCTGCTAAGAAGCTAGAAAACCTCTGAATGAACTGAAAAACAAAAGATTTATTAGGTTTTAGGTGTACTCTCCAACATGAGTTACTCAACTCTGGTCCAGCAAGAATTCTGGATACTTGTTCCGACTTTCATGTTGAGCTACCATCCGATTGCTTTACAATGTCTCACTTGCTCAGCAAATTTATTATGGGGCTATGTGCAGCAGACTTAAAGAAAGAGGACGAAATTGGTGCTTTAATACAGTAGTCAAAGGATCCCTAACTGCCTCTAGTTCCTTAGTTATGGTCGAGGAAGAGGTTGTTAGAATTTATTTCAACCAAAACCAAAACCAAACCAGAACTTAACACTTAAGTGGGTATGCATACACTTATAATGCCTCAGCAAGAGCTAAGTTTTTTGGAAAATTAGACAGAGATCAAAGAAAGATGTTTGCTCTCAGTGTTGCTTCGCTCCATGGGTGGCATGCAACATTTATTAGGGAGACTAAATTGTTAGTGAAAGTGTGTTTGTTGTTGTTTTCTAGTCAACCACTCAGCTTATTTGTCTGGAAAAATGAATGTCTTTCGGGCGTGGGTGGGATTAGAACACTGAACCTTCCGATTTGAGCAACGATCACCCACATTTTGGACTCCTCTTCTGCTGGTTTAAATGGCAAGAAACGTTCGAGTGCTTCATACCAAATTATGGTAGAGATCTGTACCCATCAAAAAGAATAGCATCAATCTATTGGTTTTGACTTCTATCACAGGCTCAATTCCAGGATGTTCCAGATCCTACAAACCAGCATAGATGGGATCATTGGTGGATTCAATTTGAGAAAATTGTTCGTTTCGAGTACAACTAGACTTCTTTTCTGAAAGACGTTGCAGGAGTACAAGTTCTGTTTGGGAAGTTAAATCTCATGGCAACTTCAACGAAGAAAAAGAATATCTCAAGGGAATGATGCAAGTGGGAAGGAATACCGAAGCATTAGTCTTATAAGTCCAGTTTGGGACTCCTTTAATAGCATGAGTATTAACAATGAGCAACGCAAAGTCAACCATTGCAAAGCGCGTATGCTATGATATGAACCTATCATGATGCTACTTCTGAATTTCTACTTTTGGAACAGTCAGACGTATTTACGCGTCTTTATACTCAAAATCCTGATACCGACGGAAAGGAGTGTGCTGTCTATTCTTCTAGGCAGAGTAAAAGTTGTACCGATCAAAGTTGTATTCTGAGTTTAGACAAAGACTGTATTCAGATTTATAGGTGCACGCAACTGGCTTGTAATACTCACGCAGAAAACGAGTTTTTTTTTTGTCCTGTCAATCCTAGGAGAGCAGAAGAGTTATCATATATTCTTACCGAATACCACTTCATCGAATACTAAATATTGTGGTCTAGAAGGGCGAATGAAGAAGAAGTTGACGCTTAAGTCAAAAAAAAATTCATCAAGTCGATGGCACGGCCATACTACTTCGAATTCCATCGCCCGTGCTAAAGACAGTCTGGTTCTACTCAGTCTGCCTTTCTTGATATTCGCATCACGGTTAAAGCACTTTAAATTGTCTTCCGTATAAAAAGAAGTTCCCTTGGCACGACTCACTGTGGAGATTCAATGACTTTTGGGCATCATTTGACCTTTACATGTTTGACGACACAGCAGCAGAATTGCGGTTACTGGGAACATTAGAGAAAGATTAACACCATCGAAATGAGGTCGAGTGTTACGGATGGATTCGTAATTCTATTCATTATCACGGAAAACAGGGTCTCCAATTAGCTTGCACGCTAAGAGAAGGAATTCTCTGAACATAATTGTGTTTTGCCGTATTGATAGCTTTTGAGTCGTTATAAAGTAATGCAGAAAGTAGAGATCCTAATGTACCTACTTATCATTGGTTTCAAGCAGGCTGCCGAATGTATCAACCTACAGTTTGTTGAGAAGTATTTATCCGTATAATAAAGATTATATACGAGTACGTATATATAGCTCTAAAACTGCCTTTTATGAGAAGCTATACAGTACCGAGCAAAACAAACTGTAAACGATCACATCAACAGCAATTACGGTTGCTTTATCTCTTGTAAAGGTAACCAATCTGTATTTTCCTTTTCGGATATTTGTTCCCATTGCGTAGGGATTTGATTTTTAGCAGCAGTGTGTAACTGCTCTTCTGCTAGTGTTTGCAAATTTACATTAAGTTATTAAATAAGAAAACGTAAAACTATTGGAATATGCAATAATTAGGAACAGCTATCGACTGGATGCAAAGAAGCAATTATTTCCGCTGTTAACAACGGAAGATTCATGCAGGATGTTACTCTTGAGTTTAATGTTACAACTTCAACAATTTCGTGTTTTGAAGTTGGTAGTGGGCGTCCTCGCAAAAGATCGACAAGATCGTGAGATCAGAAAGCAGGTAAAAGTCCATCCTCTGAAGACTGCTGTGGGGGTAACTGACTACGTCAATGGAAAAGGAGAATGCTGATGTTTTTTTCACTGATCAGCACAATCTCCCAACCTCAATCATATAGAAAATTTATAGGATCTTGTAGATCGGGATACTATAATAATTCTCTTCCAGTTATATTTCATAAAAATCAGCTCTGCACAAGAAAAAAAAAAATCAGTTTTCAAAGTTTGTGCAAAATTTCAAAATATTGTCAAGTAAAATGGCAGAGTTGTTATTTAAGACAAGACCATACTATTTCGTTTGCATTGTTTTTGTTCGCTACTGTATGTACATAATTTTCTTATTAAATTCAAAAACAACTTCCAAAGTGCCGATAGCGCAGCTATTTGGGTAATAGCGGTTAACGTTTACCAGCCCAAATAGTATTTAAAGTGAATAATTCGATAACCCAATCTGGAACCATAAGCGAGTTTGGTAAGTGTTTTAAACTAGGAAACTCGTGTTCGATTATAAGCATTTACAATTGCGAGGTACTCGGATCGATACTAGGAAATCGGAATCATTAACTGTTGTTTCAATAGAAATTTATCTATACGATGTTTTCGTGATGAATGGTACTGGTTGGGTTGAAAAAAAAAAAACACGATGCCTCTGAAGGATTTGGACCAATATAAACTATTGTCCTTAAAACATAACATAATAGGATCAGATTGGGAAAGTAGTCAGATGTCGGTGCGCTTCATGCCATAATATCATAAGTTTTCATAAGTTTTGACATTCCTTATTGGGAATACTGGTAGCCATAAGCACCCTTTCTTTGAAAAAAGACAAGCAAATCCAGTTGTTTCCTGGATTTTATAGGAAGAACAACACTGCTTTATTGGGCTAAGGGGTACTTTTGTGAAGTTCTTTGAGAACATTGAGCTTACCCTAATACAAGTCGATACAGGAAACAATCCTAATCGAAGAATTAGTTTTTTTCGGTCCTTCAGGACCAACCCGACAGAAAAACACCGAAAAAAGTTCAAACGAGACGGGAATGACTGCAACGTCTTTCTTCAGAGTGTGAAATTTCAATATGACCAAAAGCTGAGGCAAAAAATACTACAATGTCCCACAGGTTGTAAAATTTGTTGCAAATTCGTCAAACATAATAGAGATTCTGCGTCAGCTCTTCGAGTAAGGCCAATCTGCTTGTTGAACACTTTGCGGCCTGCTCAACACTTCCAGATTGTGCTTTGTCTCCGCCTATAATTGAGTGCGTCGAATCTTTAATTGGAATAGCAATACTACTTAAAGATCTTAATATACACAAATCTGCTGGTCCAGATGGTATATCTCCCCTTCTTCTGAAGAGGTGTTTTTCCACGCTGGAAAAATCTCTGCGCAAGCTTTTTCATCAATCCTAACCTTTAATTCCCTTTCCGAGCAGATGGAAAGCAGCAGTAGTCCAGCCTGTCCCTAAAAAAGACGGATCTCGTCCTCTCTTCTCCTATATATTCATTGCACTTTCGTCGCTTCTTTCCAAGGTCATGGAAACGCTCATGAATATTTCATGAAACACGAAAACTTCTCAATGATCGGCCGTACGATTTTCGTAGCAACGGGTAATGATTTGATGCCATCACTTACCGAAAAGTGGAACCGAAGCGTATATCAATCTCACGAAAGGAAGAAAGTTGCACTTGATATTTCTAAGGCATTTGACATAATTTGGCCTGAGCCTGAGCTCTTGTGTCAAAAATGCCTGGATTTGGAATTGACGAATCTCTTGTTCAATGGGTTAGACCTTGTGCAACGTTTAATTCAAGTTGTCTTGTATTCGTTCCCGAACTCCTGTTCCTGCTCTTCGGCTGTAAAACGGCAAAAGCAGCGTTACGCTAAACTTATTATAGTAAATTCCGATATAAACGGCATCACTAAATGGGGAACTATCAATAGAGTGGAATTTACTGCTTCCAAACACAATGCTGCTGCTGTCGTTAAAGCGAAATTTAAACACCCAGCCATTATCCACTAATAGTCGAATCATCAAAACTGAAAAAATTTCCATTCCCTGCATATGTGTCAATGACAACTTACGTTAGAATGGTTACATATACGATGTCGTCAAAAATGCTGCGAAATGTCTAGGTTTCCTCAAGCGACGTAAGAAATATACGTTCAAGCCCACTTTCGGACGTAATCCAAAATATCGTGATTCATTCCTAAGCTATACAACCGGCTTATGGAATGACCTGCCGGGCTCTTTATTTCCTAGTCATTATAACCTTCAAACATTTAAAACCAACGTTCATCGGTACTTCTCTTTCTTTACTCCCTGATTTGCCTTCAACAGCACTGTGTGCAAGCATTTTAAGGGCACTCAAATCAACTTCCAGTTTATACAGTTGAGATATGTTGAATAATTTTACATCCCTCGAAATCTGATGCCTTTCATAGTGAGGTCCTAGTTTTATGCGGTGCACAATTTTTTGTATTTGGAGTTGTAGAGACTTAAGACATTTCGGTCGAGATTCGAGATGCATTACCCTAGGCAAGTATACCATATCTAAGACGGCATTCGACATGTTCGAAGTTGAGTTGACGCAAGACATCTGGTGTGCAGCAAGGGCTACGGTATGCAGACTGGCGCAGTTGTGTTATCCGTGTTCTAATATGGAAATTCCAAGATATTTAAACAAACTCGCTAATTCTCGATAATTTTTACACAGCTATTTTCCGTTTTTAGATTTCGGTGGTCCTTTACTCTATGCAAACAGCTGTATTCATGCATTTTTTTCTATGTATGCATTTTGTAATATGTGGTGGTCGAATATGCATGCCCTTTGCTTATTTGGCGCTTACCATAAGCCCATGATCGTGACACCATGCTGTAACTGCGTCAAGCTCCTGTTGCATTATGATCTCTGCCATCTCAACTTGTATGTGACTTACTGCTATAGCAGTATCTGTGCATTATTTTCAGCACTGATAGCAAATCGTTGGTGTAAATTATAAAAAGAAGCGGACCCAGATTTGAACCTTGTGGAATTCCGTATACAGTTTTTTCTCCGTCACTATATTGGTCCTTTAAAACTCCTATTTTTCAAGTACCTTCCAAACCACAAATTTTTACATCGAATTGGATTTTTTTTTACTATCTAAAAAGCAACTTCAAACAAATAACTATAGCAACAAAATATATAAGAAATATAAAAAAAATGGCAAATATAAAAAATACAAATATATGTACTTCTCTTGTGATTGTATGGACGATCAAAATCCATCAAATCTTGTTCCTCCGAATAGGTACCCATATACTCGTAGTCTGTAAATTGGTCCAAGTGCGAATGTATTTGGTTGTACCACATAAAATGTCCGATTTTTTCGCAAATGTTTATTCAATCAAAATAGGATCCGTTGGCATCTAGGGTCAAATATTCCCTTTTCGTAGAAGTGCTGTCTTTTTGAGGCAAAGAAATCTTCAAAGGCTTTTATGACCTTTGCTCGGTTCCGGAAGACCTTCTGCCGGCAAAATGAATCTAGATTTCGGAAAAGATGGTAATCTATTGTCGAAATATCAGGAGAGTACAGTGGATGCGGAAGAATTTAAAATCCCAACTACAATAGTTTTTGCACCGTTACTTGTGAGTTATGGAGTCTAGCATTGTCATGCAAAAGGATGGGACCGTGCCTATTGATCAACGCAGGTTGCTTTTCAGCCAATTTGGCATGCAATATGTCGATTTCCACAGAATATTTGACAGCGTTTATCGTTTGTCCTGGTTCAAGAAATGAAAAAGGGGTTGGTCCTTTCGATGTCCACCAAATTGTCGCTATAACCCTTTTTGGATGAAGATCGGTCTTGAGGGTGTGTTTTGGTTTTTCATTTTTCATCTGCATTCAACCACTGCTCAGATCTTTTACGATAATCATACAGTATCCACTTTTCATCACAGGTGACTATCCGGTACAAGAACTGTTCAGTTTGGTTTCTTAATGTAAGTAATGCGCAGATTTCCAGGCGCCGTAGTTTTTGGGATTCGTCCAGCTGCTTGAGTACCTACTTATCTAGTTTCTTTACCATTCCTATGAGAAGAAGTGTCAATATCGCATTATGTCCCAATTTAAATTCGTACAAGAAGAGGGCAAATAATTCTTAGAAAAAATATAATGGTACTTGTAACGAAACCTAAAATTCCCATACGTCAACCACACATACTACTTTATTTTATAAAAAAAGAAAATTTAACATTCTGGCACAGATGTTCACTCGAGAACTTCTTATTTCCGACTGAGCGAAAATCGGACACTTCATGTGATACAATTCAATAAAGTATGTACGAGTATGTGCTTTACATTCGTTGAAAGTCTTCAAGCACATTTGAAATCAGGTCTTTGTAGTTCTAAGCTCTTATCGTATTGAGAAAACCATGGACTACTACTTTAAGGCTGTCCCATGCTCGCTTTTTATGAGTATTTACGAGTAGTAGCTGTAAAAATTCGTTGTTACTATTATTTTCTTTATTTGTGATCCGACGAAAATACTAGCTTCTGATGGATGATTTTTTAAACGTTTGATTTCTAATTGTCAAAAAAATACAGGAAAATTACAAAAGTGTTTAAAATTTTTATTTGAGTTTATAAGTCAATGCTTGCCATTTACTTTTTAAAAATTTCATGCAAATGTTGAAATTTTGAACACAATTACGTTTCAAGTTATCCATACGGATAGTCTAATTTTGAATCACTTTTTCGAGCATATTGGCTGGTATCTCGCTAAAAACACTTGTAATGTTGTATTTCAAGACTGCAATTAACGCTGGTTTATCGGCATAGACGACTGATTTGACGTGTCCCCATAAAAAAGATTCTAAAGGTGTTAAATCGCACTATCTAGCCGGCAAATTCACCGGTCCAAAACAAGAAATAAATTTCCCTCCGAACTCACTTCTCAATTGGTCCATCGATTCGCGTGACATGTAGTGCCGTCTTGCTGGAACCAAATGTCGACGAAAAAAGTTCGAAAGCATTGAATAATAGTGGGTCCTATTGACGGTAACGTTGTTCTCATGGTCTCCTTTTTCCCAATCTGTGCCTTTTTTACCCAAAAGGAATCCCTCATCGTCACCACCCTGGTATAATAAAGAGCTGCGATCTCTTCGTAACAAGAGAAATAAGCTCTGGTATTCTTACTTAAAATCGCGTTCCGACACCGATTTCTTCTACTACCAGTCTGCCCAAATAAATTTTTCTGTACTTTGCCAAACTCTCTATAACAACTATTTAAACCGAATGGACCACACACTCATTTCCGACCCCAAAAGATTCTTTCAGTTCATCAAAACTAAAAGCAAATCGGATAACTATCAATCATCCCTAAATTTTCTTGATAGGTCTTCGGGCGATCCCCAAATTATTGCAAATCTCTTCGCAATCTTTTTTGGCCAAGCGTTCGTCATCCATTCCCAAGAGCCAGACCATTCTTACTTTTCCTACTTAAACAGCTGCCCACAAACAACTTTGGAATCGGTGTCTATAACTTTAGAGCAAGTTAGAGATAAAATAATAAAACTCAAAGATGATTATTCTGCTGGCCCTGATGACCTTCCCCCTATATTTTTAAAGAAATGTCAAATGCATTTATCCCAACCTCTTACAGCTCTCTTTCAGCTTTCTATCACCCAGGGATTATTTCCATCAACCTGGAAAAGGTCGTTTATTATTCCCCTACATAAAAAAAGGTAGAAAAGACGATATTTCCAACTATCGACCAATTGCTAAGTTGTCCTGCATACCTAAACTTTTTGAGAGCATTATCTATGACATAATGCTTTTCCATTGTAAATCTATTGTTTCCCCAAACCAGCACGGATTTTTCAAAGGCAGATCTACGACCACCAACTTAACGGAATTCGTATCAAGCACTTTATGTGCACTGGAATCTGGAAATGAAGTTGATGTGATTGCCACCGATTTTAGCAAAGCCCTTGATAGAATTTCTCATGATATAATCCTTCTAAAATTAAAGGCTCTTGGTTTCCAGATAAACTTTATAACTTGGGTTCAATCCTATTTAAATTAACGACTTTACTATGTTCTATTTAGGTCCATGGTTTCTGACCCAATTAAAGCCTCCTCTGGTGTCCCCCAAGGCAGCCACCTGGGTCCCTTATTATTTATTCTGACCATTAATGATGTTGCTTGTATCATTAAAAATTCATACATATCTGTTTACGCAGATGATATGAAAATATTTAGATATATATCATCTTCCTCAGACAGCCTACTTCTGCAGCAAGATCTAAACAGGTTTTGTACTTGGTGTCAGAAGAATTTTCTTGAGCTTAACGTCAATAAGTGTCAGGCTATAACCGTAAACGCCTCCCTACTTCACCTCGTTGCTATCTAATCTTTAATCTGCATGTTCCCTTAGTGAATGAGTTGCGTGATTTAGGTGTTATCTGCGACAAGGAACTCAATTTCCGTTCTCACATTGATAGTGTAATAAAAAAAAGCCAACTCTGCCCTTGGGTTTATCAGGCGCTGGTCTAAGGAGTTTTCCAATCCTTATGTTACCAAATCTCTTTACATAACCTTTGTTAGGCCTCTTCTTGAATATGCCAGCCAAGTTTGGTCACCCTACTACAGAACTCACATCCTCCGGATAGAAGCTGTTCAACGCAGGTTTTTACGGTTTGCTTTACATGGTCTTCCCTGGGATGATAGCCAAAACTTACCACCTTACACTGACCGGCTGAAACTTATAAATTTACAACCCCTTTCTATACGCCGAAAAGTTGCCGACATTCTCTTTATTCATCAAATTTTAGTAGGTAATATCGATTGTCCTTCCTTACTTCAAATTATTTCTTTTAACACCAATCCCCGCAATCTTAGGTCTGTGCCACTTTTCCGGCTCAATCTTCACAGAACGAATTACGGACACCTGGAGCCAATGTCTAGGATGCTTCGAGAAGTTAATGATGTTCTGCCTCTCTTCGACTACCATCTCAGCAAACTCTCCCTCAAGAACATACTTATTTCCACCTATGCCTCACGTCCTAACTTTCTTTAACCGCTCCTACCCTTTAGTTTTTAAGTGAAAATGTTAGTTTTAAGTATATGTTTGCTAGCAATAAGTTTAATAAATCTGTCCGGTATTGACCCGGGCCGCAAAATCAAATCAAAAAAAATTCTTTGAACAAATACGGGCCAATGATTCCGCCGAACCATAAACCGCACCAAACAGTGCATTTTTCCGGGTGCATTGGCAGCACCTGTATTGCCCGAGGGTGCTCATCGGACCAAATACGGCAGTTTTGTTTATTAATATACGAGTACATAATAAACATACATAATAAAAAGGTGGATCTTCCTCCAGCTTTTCTAAGGCCCACTTCCCGAAACTTCAACGCTGTGGCAAGTCGGTCGCTTCAGTTCTTATTTGTAAAGTTTTAGACTAAGATCCTTGCTTGAAATCTTTCACGTAGTCGAGTAACACAATTGCGATTGGATAAATCAAGGTCTTCATTAACACTGGCGGGTACAGGCGCAATAATTTCCTCTATATGCACTCTGCGCATACGGGTAGGTGGCTTAATTTGCGCCAAATTTAGTCACAGTGGCTCGATTTGTTTGCTCAGGAGGTCGATTATGACGAGCGTGAAATGGCCAAAGTGTCACAGATCACGAGTTTCGACAATTATATGCTCTACTGTCCCATAAGCAAAGGTAGCAAGAATGTTTGGTATATCCGCCTTACGTTCCCACCAGAAAGCCAACCATATTAAAATCCCCTATCACTGGCTAGGCTTACTGCATATATGTACATATGAAAACTTACTTTAAACGCTCAAGCACCATTTTCACTCTTTTATAATTTTCTTTGATCATCACGGATTGAGCCAAAGGTATAGATGAAAATGTATTTCCCTTGTGGAGAATGACAGCTTTTAAATATTTTGTGGAACTGTATATGAAAAGACCCCATTCAGAATGAACGCAACAAGCCCTTTACATGATTACCATAGCAAAGTCCGTCTTCCAATCTTTTTTTGATCACGTATTCTTACATTTGTTTCAAGCTATTTCCACTGTCTCAACCGAGCAGATAAAATTTCTGCTTTACTTTTGGGAAGGTTCAGCTTTTTAAGTAATTTGTTTAATTCGTTGGAGTTAATGAGGTGTGGTTCGGAGCTTATTGATTTGATCACGAATCATCATCAGATATGAAAGTCTATACGGTAGAAATACACTTCCTTTTTTACTTAATGGGCCGTGGTAGTTACCCTACCTAAGAAATGGCAGTCTCTTCCATTTTCTTCGATCCCGGATACGCTATTTCCATTTGTTTGGTCCAAGCACAAGTAACTCCGAGGTTACTTCGTTTTTAAAATCGTGTTTCTTGCCACTACTTACGTTCCTTGCATACAGGACCAAATATACGACTGCCTTACTCCTTATCGAGCATGACTTCACAGTATCGTAGCTTGGTAAAACATGTGTTTACTATTCTCAGTTAGATGGAAAAGTAGATTATTAGATAAATTAATAACTTATAACTATAAGTGAGATAAATAAACATTCTTTACAGTTTTTAGCAAACACAGTATATGCGTCGGATTCTTGCATCATGATAGGCCGACATCTACTGTACCGTTGGTTTATCGGGTAATTTTCTAGATTCTAGACAGTAAAATTCCCTCACAAAACTCTCAATAATGCTTTCTGCTGTTGGTGCTAGCTAGAGTTACAAACTATACTGGTGTATTTAGGAAAACCACAACAACAAAGTTACAAGAAGAAGGGCAGGCCTCTTTTGCTTCGATTAATTATATTCAACATTTTGACAGACTATTCCTCATGGACTTTCCGTTATTCAAGAGACAAATCTTGCCAAATGACAGCTCCCAGTTATCATCACCAACGCAGCTGATAAGATGATTACCAACTTAGTGCGCAAAAGATCGATCGTTTGGTGGACTGTGTGGCATGACGCACCATCGTGTTGAAACCAAAGATCGTCCAAGGCTATCTCTTCAATTTCAGTCCATAAAAAATTCAGTCATCCTGGGTCTGTATCGCTCCCATTCCCACCGTTGACCGAAATTGCGTTTCCAGCAGTATTTTCGAAATAAAATGAGCCAAAAACTGTCACTCTCTCCAGATGCATTGGCTTCCCGACAATCTCATGTGGGTTTTCCGATCCCTAGATGCGGAAATTTTGTTTGTTAACATAGCCGCTGAGATGAAAATGTGCTTCGTCAGAAAAACTGATTTTTCGGACAAACTCGATGTTACTAGATTAAGTCGAACACTCTCGGCCGCAGCAGCCACATGTGAGTGTTGCTCGCAAGCAAGCCAGTTTCACGAAATTTTTGTACAAACTTGCGTACATAAGAGGAAGGGTGGGTGTTTCATTTCGCACTGTTTGGATAACACAGGACTCACTTTTGAAATAAGTTTGCAATATTGATTTATATTTACAATACTGTATATGATACTGGTTAACAGTCAAATTTTCATGTGGGAAAAAGCTGTTAGTGTCAAAATAACATATGACTCAAAAAGACAACGATGATAGGCTTTTTAATGTCAGACACAGAAACCAGTAGAATCAACGCAAGATAATTTTAGTTGACATACCACATATACGCTTCTGTATCCTCTATACACCAAAAGAAGACGGCGTTGAGGAAGGGACTGTCCGGCCAGTGCGCTCTGAATAATGTCAACGAACGAAGCAGGTGCTGGTAATCCTAAACAACACCTAAGCCATTTCTGCAAATTAAATAATAATTGTTGGGACGTCTATTTTTATAAGCGCGGTCTGCATTCAGTTCCACTACGATGCTATGTAGCTCTAAATGACACTCGAGAGAAGCTTGTAATGGAACTCGTACGTGCCCAGTACTTACTTAGGTGGCGCTACAGTTTGGAGTGAACTTGAGACTCAACTAACAAGCCTCTTCAGTTAGCGCTGTTTTTTGCTCACTGCCGACAGTTGCGCAGTCCAAGTGCATTGAAGTCCACTTTTACCTGTGCGCGCCACCTAAGTTCCATCTGAGGTCTTTCTCTACTGCATTGTGCCTATTTGGTGGGATTTGGTGCCCATTCGCTCTACATTTCCTAGCCATCGCAGGTGACTAATGCGCAGTTTTTTCGATGTCGCTGTACAGCTTGTATATTCGTCGTTGAATCTTCTTCTCCAAAGCCTGTCACCGCAAACGGGACCGAATATTTTTCGAATGATTTTTTTCTCGAAAGAACTGAGGATATCTTCATCCGCTTTCGATACAGTCCATGCTTGGGATAAATAAGGTCTTGTACTCGTATAGAGTCAATTTAATATTTGGAATAGGGCCTTACTGCTCAATTGCCTTATTAGCCCAAACAAACAGCGATTGGCAAGAGTAATTCTTCCTTTTATTTCTGTTGCGGTGTTGTTGGCAAGATTTACAGTAGAGACGAGGTAGACAGATCGATATTATAGCTGTCGACTGTGACGTTCTGTCCAATTCATCGTTGCTGTGTGTCCTTTCTTGTTGATAACATATACTTGGTTTTGCCCACATTTACTACTAAACCAAATTCGGCAGATTTTATTTCAATACTAGCGATAGCACTGGTGACGGCCCGCTGAGTTCTGCCACTTATGTCAACATCATTGGCATACGCTAGTAATTGTACAGATTTTTGAAAGATTATGCCTCCAGTGTTTGCTTGTGAGTCACTAGGCACATACCTGGTTTATGTGTTATACAATGTGTTGGAGCTCTCTCCTTCTTTAACAGTGCAACAACGCGTGTGTCAAGCGCGAACTATTCTCTCGGTGTAATAATGTAAGTGGACTCTATTCGATGATATTGTTCCCAACTGGAATAGTTTTAACAGAGTGTAACCGATCCACTGGTCATGTCTGCTGCGTTTTTTTGGCCATTTTGGCCACTTCCTGATCTGTAAAATGGAACTAAGTAACACACTAGCAATAATACTGACTCAGTATTTGAGTGGAACAGTCACATCTTAGTTAGTCTAACTTCCCGTCTAAACCAGCTTAATCTTAATTTACTTAGGTTCTCTGGTGAGTGAATCTAACTTAGTAGTATTTCAAGGTCTGATATGCCATTCGTCTAGGTTTGAATCTGAACCACTGTCGACTGCTGTTTGGCAAGATAGTGGAGTATTCTCTTCATCATCTGAGTTGGATCGGTACCAACAAAACACCGTCCAGGTATTCCTTTGTGTATTCTCTCAAGCTTTGGCCGCCTATAAGCTGCTTTGTAATACAGTGCACATGCTTTGTACAACGTGTACGGCTTCTTCTGATTTTTGGGCTACCCTCACTGTCATTTGTTAGATTACCGTCAACTTCTTTCTTTTTGCTGTTGTACTGGGGATTAAACTCATGTTACTGAGTGCAGCCTATAGATCTAAACTGCAATAATAATAATATTTCTGACTCTATTTTGGAATCTCATCGATAGTATCCTATCGCCCAGAGAGTTTAAAGAGGAGGTAGTTACTCTCAAGTCTTTCGAATTTAACACTCTTATTTCGCCTAAATCGTTCGATAACCATAGCCTGTCAGCACGTGAATTTCGGAGGAATATTGCCTTCCGATTGTAGCTTACTGGAATGCAGAATGACCCACATTTAGGCTCTTTTATTCCAATTAACCTGGTCATTTGCTTTTTCCTTTGTAGAAACTATCAAAAGTCGCCGCAAGTAAGTGTTGAAATTCGACTTACTAGTAGAGTTGCAGGTATTCAGCTGCATTTTACCGGCCCCACTAAAGTCAGACCCTTATTACGACTGAACTCAACAATGTTCACTTTCTACCTCGGTCCGATTGATTGAATCTCAATTCTGTGGAAATTCTTTTTAGAAGCTCAAAAGCGTAATACACTCAGCTACCCTCTATTTGAAATGATATTTAATACGGATTACCTCACGTCTATAAGGTGTTCGCAGAAACCAGAAACGTCAACACTAATCCTCACAGACTGATCAAAATCACCAAAAGTTTATTGCCCGTACAAATAAGATATACAAGTATTATCCAACTGATAATTTCCATATTTTCAACTTCAGCCTTTCCGTTTTAAGGATCAAATACTTTCATCTTTGAAATAGATCTCGAGAGTCCATCAGCCATTCGTATCTCCATTCTACTACACCGCCTTCACGATTGTGATCATAAACATGGCTGGCGAAAAAGGCAAGTATCATACTTGCGCATAGGAAAAAAGAAAAATTGAAGTGCACTCGGTTGAGATACTGGATACAGGATAATCGCCTCAACTAAGCAAAGGAAATTGTTTAACTCAAATTGAATTTATTAGTACCATTTGCCACGCACTGCGATAACCATTTCTACTTACTCGCACAAACTGTTAAAGATACAAATGATCATTTAAGTTACCGCGTTCAGCAACATGACGCCAGACTATATCAACAACGTGCCGCTTATCATCTTAAGTTAAAAGGTCCCAAATAGACCAGAGCCCAATGTCCAGTGCCCAGAGGGTTCTACATAGTCTTTAAATGGAGGATATGAGTGCCAACTTGGCGGAAGATTAATTGACCATCGCCATGACCGCATTAATCGAAGCAACACATCTGCTGCTGCTGCTGTACCCGATGTAGTACTTTAGTACTTGTGGACCGATCATGCAACTAGGTGCTGCTGGTGCTTATGACCACGGCCACAACGAAGATGATGACGATGATGACGATGATGATGCTGATGCAGGAGCAAGAATCATCTCCCGCATCTGGGTTGAGTGTGCCAAAGATATACAATCGACGACGACGACGACGAGGATGGAGAAGACGACGACCGACCATCGCGTTGAGAGAGTTGCAGTGAAGCACTCAATTATCGCCATGGCACAGCGTTAAGAGGATTTTACCAATTAATTGCCCAAGCTCTCCAATTCCATGGTGATTTTTCCAACGGTGATACTGTCGGTGGTACTCGCACTGACTTGCTCTGGTGATGATTCTTCTCCTATGCGTCCTCTCGCAAACATACGAATATATTCAACTGGCATCTGGGGATACGGGGAAACCCGCTCCATACCCTGGATTCATTCGTCCCAATGCTGCTTCTATATTTATGTGAGGAACATCATAAATCCACTTAGTTCGTGATTTAACAGCTCACGTTTATTTTTATGTGCCTGACTCGGATATGAGGCGCTGCTGCTGATGTTTCTGATGTTGCGTCTGGTGCTGATGTTGTTATTGTTGCTGCTCATCTGGTCTGACGCCTGACCATTTGGTCAGTGCACTCACTTTCGCCCGCAAAAGATATCTTCAATTACAAGAGTGTAAACGGAAAAACAAACGTAAAGGAGATACTAACGAAAAACGAAAAATAAGAATGAAATTCAGGAGAACAGAGAAATGAAAGGGTCGTTGCATAAGGCACAATGGAGTGTCGGCTACAGTGAGCGATCATTTTATAAATTCATCTGATTTCTTGAGAAGATGTGCTCTTCGCATTTCTGTTTATTTTCATGTTTTATACTTCCTATTAGCAGTTATACGAGTATATGCACATATACCTATGTACAGGGCAATGTTAAAGTTCGTATAGGTTGGGCTGACACTAATCCAGTTCGAAGTTTGAATCCGACAATCCGCATCCTCATCAGAGACTGATCAGAAACTTTTGGACCTAAATACTTTCACAGACTCGAAGGAAATTACATTTTAAGGAATCTGCAGGTCCTATCGGCTCGAAGAGTTGAATTCAGTTACAAAAAATGCTGCTGATTTTGCTTATGATTGCGTCGTTGCAGTACTAACAGAAGTGATACGAAGGAAGTGAGTGTCTAGAAATTTGTTAATAGTTTTTCCATTTAAGGTAGTCCTTGGTCAACCATGGATAATTGCAAATCCGAAGCAGAGAAGAGGAATAATCATCTAAGAAAGATGGCAAATGGTTAACAAATGCTCGTTTAAAAGCAAGTCACATCCGCTACAGCTGAACTTCTTGTACCTCTGCTAGTAAGGCGGCCTACTTACACTTGCTTGTGGTGTCATCTAAAGATTTCTTAAATGGAAGACGTCGAATAGCAAGCGATTTACACCATAAAATGGAGTAAGTATTAGTTAAATTGTGGCCAGTTACTTATTTTCATAAAAACTAGAAGTATAATGCTACTTACCAAACCGCAATACGGACCTATACTTTCATAACGACTTTTGGCTGTCAAGCAAGGACAACGATAGGATTCTAGAAATTGTAGGTCTCTTCTGGGCTCACAGGAAGAACGCCAGATACCCTAACTCGAGCGTGAGTTCATGCGATAGAAAATTTGATTCGGATGCACGTATTTTAGGGTTACATCATATAATTCAGATAAATGTAAATGTTATATGAGAAAAAAATAAACAAAGTACTATACGGAAATAAGTAATGTGCTAACAATAAGTAAAGGCAGGGAAAGAAAGAGGAGGAAAGGGGAGAGGAAGATATAGAGTGTGTTTAAGAGTGAGAGATGGAAGAAGTACGAGTATAGTTGTTGTGATTACCTGAGATGTCTTAAGGCGGCACTTTTAAAAGATGAAGCTCCCATTATTTGGTGGAAGGGAGTTCCAAAGTCTGGTGACGTGGAGAAAAATAAACCTCTAAGAATTTAAGTAATTAAAGGATGGAATAATGATATTTTGTGTTCCGGCTGATTGGACGAATTGGATCTTTTCCATCAAATAGGTGGGAGATCTTGTTTGGATGATTTTGTGCATAAACACACAATGTCTAAGTTCAAGAAACTGTTTTAAGGAGCAACCAAGGGCCGGACTATGCTGATGGGATACATGATTGTATCGACGCAGCCCATACACATACCTTATCATATCGTTGAAGGCAACAAGCAACTTGTGTTGTGATAGAGAGTCAAGGTTGCAATAAACTACGACAAAGTAATCAATTATAGGCATAAATAAAGTTTTACGAGGGGCGTTCAACATATTCTCGGTATCGGGGTGAAGCTGTGGTTGTATATATAACTTGATTTATTTATCAAGTAATACTATTATTTTAGTGCATGTGATTATTAATTCGCGTTTTATCTCTAGTTAAACAGAATCATAATGGCAACTGAGACGATGATGGTGAAAATTGAGCATCGCGCTGTAATTAAATTTCTCACTAAGCAAGGAAAAAGTCAAAAAACTATTCATGAAGAGATGGTGGCTGTTTACCAGGGTTCCGCACCTTCATTATTCACTGTGCAAAAGTGGTCAAGTGAGTTCAAGAGAGGCAGAGAGAGCATTGAAGACGACCCCCGCTCCGGCGCCCCGGCTACTGCTTGTACGGGAGAAAGCATCAAAGAAGTCGAAAAACTTGTTCTTGAGGATGCCCGAATAAAGGTGAAAATGATGGCAGAGATCACCAAGCTTTCAATTGGTACCATTCACACCATTCTTCATGACCATCTTAACCTTTCAAAGGTCAGTGTAAGGTGGGTGCCACGAATGCTCACAGCGCCTCAGAAAAAAGTGAGAATCGCATGCTGTAGAGAGCTTTTGGAGATGTGTAGTGAGAACGCGGACGGTGTTATGGATCGAATTGTTACTGGGGACGAAACATGGGTCCACCACTATGACCCTGAAAGCAAACAAGAGTCCATGCAGTGGCATAAAAAAGGAACAGACCCCCCGAAGAAGTTCAAAGTCACTCCGTCTGCCGGGAAGCTCATGGCCACAGTTTTTTGGGACTCAAAGGGAATCTTGCTCATTGAGTACAAAAAAAAAGGTGAAGCCATCAACGCCACATCCTACGCTTCCACTTTGCATAATTTGCGGGACGAAATTAAAAAGAAAAGACGGTTTAAACTCGCAGCGTGTGTGTTGCTTCTTCATGACAACGCTCCTGTTCACACGGCGCGAGTTTCCAAGGCTGCTGCGCGAGATTGTGGTTTCGAAGAAATCCAACAACCACCCTATAGTCCAGACCTTGCCCCTAGTGATTATTTCCTGTTTCCGGATTTGAAAAAATGTCTTCGTGGAAAAAGATTTTCGGATGATGAAGAACTCAAGTCGGCAATAAATGGGTATTTTGCAGAGAAAGAGGAAATTTATTTTTTTGAGGGTTTAAAAAAGCTTATCTCAAGATGTAACAAATGCATTGATGTTAGGGGAGATTATATTGAAAAATAAAAACAATTTAAATGAATATATTGAACGCCCCTCGTAATAAGCCTGAGTTTAGTAACTAGTGGGGCGAAGCTAGATGAAAGCCAACGTTTGCGAAGTCCAACATAGATTCGTCTAACAACAAAGTTGATATGGTCTACTGCGGAAAGTGAGCGATTTAATTTGAACCCGAGATTAGTAACAACCTCCACAAAATTGAGTTGTCTGTCGTTCAGGAATGCTGGCGATATTCCATCTGAGCTTATTCTGTTTTTAACTGTGATTTGGTTGGATTAAGACTGAGTCCATTACATAATGACCAGTTATGTATTTGAGATAAGTCTTCGTTTAATCTGACGACTAGATCGCATAATTTAGGTAGATCATTAATAAAAAGACAGAATAAAATTGGGCCAAGTATTGACTCTTGAGGTACGCCTGTAGTTAAGGCGCGGAAATTGGAAGAATCGATTGGGAACTTTTGGGGCTGAAATCTTTAAAAAGGAGGACCGATCACAATAAAATGCGTGCTTGTTGATTCACAATTCGACTTGGAGTTTTTATTGAAGAAAACGGAAGGAAGGAGAAAGTGGGATGGAAATGGAACAAGTTACAGGATTCGTTAAATTTGTATTTTAGTTATCATTCAGTGGATACTTAGGGTGGCGAACATACTCCCGGCGTTAACAGCTCCTTTAAACTAGAATATATGAATTTTTTTTTTTTATAAATTTACGCGCGCCTAAGGGGATAGATACCCTTTTACTGTTGCCAGGGCGCGGGCGGAAAGTTAGAAGGAAGAGAAAGGAAAATTGTTTTGTAGTAGTTTGAAACTCAGGTGTGTTTGGTTTCGATATTCGCTCTCCAGGGGGTAGGAGTCCGAATAGGACGGAGAGTTTTTTCTTCACTCAGAGTGATTCGAGGTATAATTCACAGTATTTTTTTCTGTGCTTGAAACTCTACACAGCCAAATCTACGTGTCAGTGTTATGCCTTCACACGCAGAATTTTTCTGTCTGAGTTCCAATTACACAAATGAAAAACTGACTTGCCATGGGCAGGATTCGAACCTGGACCCTCCGAGTGAGAAGCGATTGCTAGTACCACTACACCACGGCCACCCCTATGGACATAGCTTGGAGATAGGTCTTCTAAACTCTCCTTTGGTTGTAGTGGTAGAAGCGACTCGTGTCAGTCCATGCGGTCCTGGGTACGTTTTGTTGATTATTCCGATGAGCCATCAACATGGCGGCTCGCTCTTCAGTATAACGACATCATTGTGTTGAATGTTTTTCATATTCTCGAACCATTTTGGTCACCTTTGGAGTTGGGACAAATAGTCTTGAGACCATTTTTGCCAGAATGATTGAACCAGACGTTGAAGATACTGCCATCGATCTCGCAGCGATGTTTCTGTAGAAAAGATGCTTGGATCTGGTACGGTTGTAAGAGGTCGCGTAATGAAAAAATGCGCCGACGTTAATGGGTCCATGTCCCTTTCAAATCGTGCGCACAATGGCCTGGAATTAGCACATGCTTCAATTTGGCACAAAACGGTCATTTGTCAGAAAAGTTTGGCCTAGTACTCTACGTAGTGTGGTGCAATGGGAAGGGGGGGGGGGGGGGGGGGGAAGCACTTATTGCAGCATGCATATTGTACACTGGTAGATGCATCGCTTAATGATGTGATGAATACCAATAACCTGCGAGAGCAGGTAATCCATCTGCCGCATTCTGGCATGCAAGTTATTAAGAGGACAATCATTGACGATTAAATGGGTTAGTGGATGATCCTTTCGTATAAGTATGAGCGCATTTTCGAGCCTGCCTCTAACCCGCAGAACAATATCTTCATCGATAAACGGACGCATAAAAGCATACTTACTCATTTTCAAAAGTGTTTCTCCTAGTTCCAAAAGAGCTATTTCATTCTGGAATGTGCAAGTTTGACTAAAGCAAGTTTAGCCAGTCGTATGTTGTCTGCATGTTGACAACGTATGTTAATATGCAGCTACGAGGAATCGATCGAGTTCGGGCTAATCGAATGCAGCGAGCGATGACCCGGAAAAGACGATTGAGTTTCGAAAATCTTCCGAAGATGCGAGTTTCCCATTCAGCCGTTTCCGTTGTGACCGTTAGACAGGTGATAGTCGGTTGGCAAACAGGGATGAGGTTTTTTTGGGACAGGAATAACTTTAACCAATTTCCAAATATCAGGAAAGGTGATGCAAAAGTTACAGATATGCGTCAGGCTGCTTAGGATATGGGGTAGAATCATCTCTACAAATCGGATTGGTACACCGTCCTCTCCTATAGAATCTGATTTTAAATTACATATGATATTAACAACATCTGTTTCAGCGACAACGCGAAAATCAAAAACAAAGTCATATGTTACTCGTAGACCATGATTAGGGGTGAAAGGTGGTTTCTTGATAGTAGAAGAAATAAATGTATTGTTAAGTTCATTAATATTAGGTATTCTATCAATTGCCGATTTTTTTCAAATACCAATTGCACGCAAGTTGGTCCAAAGCTTTTTCGAAGTTTGTTCAGGCCTCAACTTGGATAGGAAATATCTTTTTTTCTGCTCTTCTTGTAATGGAAGTAGAGCTATTTCGTGCCCGACAGAATATCTCCCAATTAAGATTTGTTGGCAATGACTTCCACTTAGCATATAACTTATTACGTATTTTCATCGCATGGTGTACTTCACTAGTGAACCATGGACATTTGGGATATGCCTGTTGAATAAACCAAGTACTAGGGCTTGCAAATAACTGACTTTGTCGTTCACATTAGAGGCAAAATAGCAATTACGCCATGGGAGATGACTTGCGTCAAGTTGCAATGCGTCATTATCTACAGTGGAAAAATCTCTAAAATTAAATGATATTGGTATTGGGATACGACGTAAGTCAACGGTGTAGGTACAGAAAATAAGATCATGATCTGATATACCACTCCACCACCACATGTAGTGGTGACCCTATTATTTCTTCTCACTTCTCGAAAAGCCTTGCGCATATTTACAGTCAGATTCCGTAATAAAGTGAGGCAAAGTACCAACTTAAAATGTTATGCAGCGACAGAAGACGCGTCGGGGGAAGAAATGGACAACTTCTGAGATCAACATGGTGCCGCCTAAAATACAGCACCGAACAATACACATCGTCGTCATAATGGAAGGCTTGAGTTGCAAGGTAGGCAATGTCAAGAAAGCGTTAAAATATTTGACGATTCAACACTGATGTTAAGAGTTGAATTAGAATAGTGAACGTTTTGTGGATTTTTGTCTGAGCATAAGACCTCCCAAAAGATAAATTACATGCAAACACAAGGACTATTTAGCTACCAGCTGGGGGCTTAGAAATAGACTTCTAAACATCCGAAACAATCGTGGTGCGGATATCAGAAAGAAATGATGACCAACTTATATGTCTTCGTATTTCATCAATTTGAAGGAACTATACCAACATACTTTGGCATTCTAAGTAAAACACCGATAGCTTTTGGTGCCCAAATGTTTCAAGGACCACCTTGACGAAGGTGCTCAGCAGCTCCACATTGTCAGGGAGAGAAGTTAATGTAGTTTTCATTCTCAAAGCCAGAAAATATTCTCATGTTGTCCCAAGGACCTCAAACCTATAAGTCTATCATCTTTCCTTCAGAAAATTCTAGAACGACTCATTGATAATTCTATATGATCTGAAATTGATCCACGAATTTGGTCCATGGCTCAACATAAATACTCTAAAGAAAAGTCGGTGGAAATGGATCTGCATTCACTGACTAGCCACATCAAACGATGCCTAAATTAAAGAAAGTACACAACGACCTTCCTGGATAGAAGGTGCCGTTAACAACGTCAACAGCCCCAAACTGGGTGGAGCTTCTGCTAAAAGATGTGTGTGCAGAGGTGTGCCGCAAGACGGTGTCTTTTCACCCGTTCTTTTGAGATTAGTGGTCAACTAACTGCTGAAGGTGAGTGCAGGTGCGGATGATGTTGCTATAGCTATCTCAGGTAAGCATTATAATACCATTAAGGATATCCTACAGCTAAATCTTAACATATTAACCCGTTGGGCGGATCGCTGTTATGGATTAAACCCTAATAAAACTGATGTTGTCCTCTTTTCCAGGAAATACAAAATTCCAATCAATCAACGATATCAGATTAGTCTTCCCCGAAATATCTGTGGTTCTATTTTTGATAGGAAACTAAACTGAAAACATAATATTCCAAAGGGAGTAAAGAAAGCTACGGTACCTCTATTCTCTTGCAAAAAAGTCATGGAATAAGTAGGGCCTTCAACCTCGCATAACTCACTAGCTATACGTCTTGGTTATACGACCAATACCTACTCACCTACGGAGTGGTTGTCTAGTATACGGCCTTAGACACTGCAGTCAACTACAGTAAACTAAACAAAGTCCAAAGGACAGCATGATTGCGTATAATCAGAACTTTACATACTATTAACTCCACCGCACTGGATATTCTGTTTCACTTGACAGGTCTCGATATTTTCAGCAGGCAAGTAGCTACTAACACAACTATTCTCCTTAAACCGACTACACACTAGGCAAATAAATTATTTGGCCACGGTCATATTCTTTATACACTAGGAATCCTTCCAGAGATGCCCCAACATTGGTATGATAAAGACTTTCATATTAGCATCCCCCCTAGATCCTTCTGGGAGGAAGATGCATTCATGGACGACAAGTTAGCAGGGTTGTTTGCGATGTTTTCTCAGATTTGTTTAATCTAAGCCTCTCCTTCCTCCTTCCAAATCACTGTAGAGTATTTCAGGCTATAAAAGAAGTCCTGTTCTGGTTGAAGAAAATCTGCAGTTTGACAAAACTCAAAAACCGCCCTTGACTACCAATCATCTCTTCGGGAGATTGCAGATCAGTTCAACCTTCAACTTTGCTTTGTGCCGAGACACAGAGACATTCCAGGGAATTGTAGGGCCGACGAACTCGCCAAAATTGGAGGGAATCTACCTATACTACCTGAAAAAGATATCACTGGTATACCAATCGCTACGTGCAAACTAATACTAAAGCTGAATGCTAATAGAAGAACAACCATTAGGTTGACTGTTGGGTGGACATGTCTAGCGAGCCGCTCTAAGGGTTTGATCTTTCAAAATAGGCAACATTTGAGCGCTACCATACGAGTAGGTGTCATTACTGGACACTGTCTTATAAGCAAGCATCAAAGAAAACTTAGCCAACGGGCCAATAGACCGAAGTGGGATGGTTTTTCCATTAGTATTTCTTTCCCAAATCTTAATTTGTACAATTGTTGTTGATTTATTCCACTTGGTGGAATTGCACAATTTGACCATCGATTTCATATCGGCTAATGGCCTCCAAGTCTCAAATTGCTGGCTTATCCGCATAAAAAATAAACTAAATGTAGCCCCAAAGGAAAAAGTCTTAAGGTGATCAATCGCGTGATTGGTGCTTTTAAGTGATAAGGCCATTTCTGGCTATAAGACGGTCACCAAACTTCGTCTTCAGTAAGACGATTGTACCACCAACCGCTGTGTGGCAAGAGGTTGCCTCTTGCTATTTGAAACCACATATTCTAAAAAAGAAAAATTGGTAATCATTTACAACACTGACTGTGACCGAATCTTCGACATCTCCTCGATCGCATAACATCAAACAGCCAAACAACTTTAACAAGTAGACTCTCCATCAAGACTCTTTAGCTCTCGACCGCTATTTTCACCCCATAGCAATAAGCTACTCGTATTCAGAGTAATAAATTTGTCTGGGCTTCAACCGATAAGCTAAGAACTCTAAGGATGTAATCGACAAGAAGCCATGTCTGAGTGGAATTGCTTTAAATGAGGTCTTAAACAAACTTCCTAAGCAAGACTTCCCAGTGTAAAATACAGGGTTTCTACTGATTCTGGACCAGCCATGTATTTATTTATGACGGCCTTACATAACTTTAGAGAGAAAATTTACCTACGAGTATATCTGCGAACTTCTTTAGGACCCCTAGATCTAATGTCTCAAATTACCTCGATAGCATTGACCAAGAGAAAGGTTTTGAAGACACCAGCTAATGGATACCGATTTAAGCCAAAGTTACCCACTTGACCCAAACCAGTGTATGATTCCACTGTAGAAGACAATCGATTAACCGGTCGAATATTCAACCAGTGGCGTTTAGTTTCCTCAGTTAGAAGAAGCTACCTTGCCATAGTCTTATTTTATCTTAGATTACCGTAGATTAGGTAGCCACGAACCAATACTGTCCAACCTAGGAATGTGATGTTCCTTCTCAGCTCTATATACATAAATAAGACAACAACCACTCAAATCACTCTTTGTGCGTTAAGAACCTCGAAAATTTATTAACTTGTAAGCGAGTGTAATAAAGACTTATTTAACTGTGCCATTTAATGATCAAAATTTTCACAAACAACCAAGAGTTTTCCTCCCATTGTTTGCAACGGAGGGATTAACGAAACTAATTTCCTGTCTCCATTACGGGGAACTCCATAAATTCACTTACAAAGCAGCCATTTTCTCGACCAGACAAACTCAAAACAAATTCCTTTGAAACATTATCCCGGGTAAAACACGATAATTGTAATAATTATCATCACAATTACAAATTTTCAACATCGTTGACATTCAGCTGTGTGAACAAATTGACAGCGCCCATTTATCGCATGGTGTTGTCGTAGGGCGCGTAACAAAGGCTCTGTCCAGCTGACTGAAGCTGAGCCATCTGTCCTCAGTCTGGTCGCTGCTACGCCACACGGGCTGTGTTCACAAAATTAATGAAAACACGTTCGTCATCGAAGTCGTTAAATTTGCTGAACGTGGATCATTCGATTTGCTCGTAACTGTAAATATCATTTTCCATTCTTTTGTCGTAGGCAAGATGGATGCAAGTCGGAGCAATTCTTTATCGTCGTATACATCCAGATTTGAGTTTCCATATCCGCAAACATTGGGTGCGTCTGGTTTCAGGCGGAAATAAAATGATTCGCTCTTGTGTCGCGATCGTCAATTAAATCCTTTCGCGCATTTGGCCGATTTTAATGGCAGACACTTGAATCCAGCAGATGACAGCGATGAGGGAAAGTGTTTTATCATAGTGAAGACTGTAAAGCGTAGATAGATTTAATGCTTAGCGCGCGTGGCACTCGTGAGCTAGTTGACTGCACTATCAAGGACAATAGGTTGTTGTCGTATGCGGGACTGTTGTTTGTTTTTCTTTTTGTCAATGTTCACCTTTTTGGTGAAATAAGAGTATCAGATAGGAGTCGCATGTTTGGTGAGTTTTGAGCGCCTCTACTCTGATTCAAAAACTCAAAAAACGTCCAGCACTGTCGAAACTCGATTCTGTGGGCTCGAATTCGAAGAGAGTAAAGCAGGGAGATTGAACTAGAGATGGGACATGAGTTTATCATATAATGGATCTTCACGACAAATTTCAATCTATGTGACACATTTAATTGCATGTGGATCATTCTCTTTTGCTGATTTATGTTGGTAGCCCCGTTAAGTTCTATTGCCGACATTCATGTATTCCTGCCTCGAAGCCAACCTGCCGTCGAGTTGCTTTCCCTTAGAGTATTCCGGTATTTTTGGACTGGGGCGCCTTTTTACTATTGGGCTATAAGTCTGCTTATGTTATGTCTTCTGAATAAGTGTTGTTATCTCGTTGTCCGAAATATTTGTATATTTCCGACGTTGTACGCGTCAATGGGTCATAGATGATGAGGAGATTGTATTTACAGGAATGAACGAACCTTGAGACAATCAATTCAGCCTTCATGGCAGTATGTAGGATCGCTATGAATATTTTTTGCTTTGAGTACCGAGTTGTAAGCAGAATCTTTCTGTAAGTCTGAATAAATTCTGACAATCAGTGTTCTATCCTATCTTCCAGTGGACTTAACGTCTTGTTCTCACCTCGAAGAGTCTTGTTGATGTACTCTAAATGATACTAGTGACTAGACTCTGACCATTGAACTTATTACAGAAGTCAAAGCGAAAGTATTTTCAAAATCCCTAGCCAGTTCAGGCTGATATAGGTTAGGTTAGGTTAGGTTAAACAGGGGTGTGATGGATATGCCATTACACAGACACTAGGCACCAAAACGGGCCCATCGCGGTCCCTGTGGAACCAATAGAATTTCTTTTTAAATGGAAAAAACTTTAACAATCGCCCTGGTGAAACACCCAATTTTCTGGCAAAAGCCAAGAAAGCCTTTGAAGTTCGTGCCGTCTATTTCCTTTAAAAAATTTCTTCGACTCCGCGATATTGCCTCGCATTCACACAGTATGCGTGTTATGTCCTCAACAGCTAGCAGATCGCCATAGAATCTGCAGATATCCGTATTTGACAATTTAAGTCTCTTTTCGTGCTGCTGCAGGAGACAGTGTCCTGTCAGGATTCCTATTACTCTCCTAAGCTTATTCCTGTTTAGTTTTATTAACTTCCTAGAATTTTTGCCGTCAAAAAGCGGCCAAAAAGCCTTGGATACCCTGTGTCCTTCACGGTTTGACCACCTTAGGTTGCCAGTCTTTGTGATTTCCTCGATAGTGCCCCTCACTATGCAAAGGGGGGTGGTTTGATATCGGCAACCTCACTATTGTCTAGTAGCCCTCCTTTTCTTGCAAGCTCGTCCGCTCGTTCAATTTCCTTTAATACCGCAGTGTCCTGGCAGCCAGCACAGTCTTACCCGGTTCTGATTGCATAGTTCCTTGAGCACTGTGCTACAGCCCCTGACTGTATCAGAGTTGACGTTGGTTGATTCCATTGCTTTGAGTGCGGCCTGGCTATCGATGTAGATAGCGATATGTCTTTCGGATACCGATCTCATCTGCATTAGCTCAGCCGCCCTGAGGACAGCGAGGACCTCTGATTGGAAGACATTGCTTGCGTTCGGTAGTCTTATATACACTCTTAGTTCTGGGTCTTTTGAGAAGATACCAGAGCCAGTTCCTTCCTCTGTTTTTAAGCCATTTGGGAAAATTTCAATTTCATTTGACCTGACTATTGCATTCTTTTCCCAGTCCTCCCTCTCCGGGATGTCGAAGTCGACCAGGGAAAGAATTTCATCCGTTAGAATTGGATTGCCTGATAGTAGCTGCGTTAGCACCGTGCCATGTCCGAAACTACTGCTCTTTAAGTAACCCAGATTAGTGAATCGTATCGCACTGTTGTCAGCCAGTTTATTGATCTGTAAATCAAGCAGTGTTAGGTGCAAAAATGTGCCTAATGCTACCGTGGGTGTGGTACGGAGCACACTTGTAATGTCTATGGAAGCCGTTTTATGAACCGCTGCTAATTTTCCGTAAATCGTTTTCTTGTTTGTTGCTTTTCACCACACTAGTGCGCCATATGTAAGTATGGTTCTTACCACCACCGTGTACAATTAATACACCACAGCAGGTTTGAAGCCCCAAATTTGTCCTACTGTTCTGTGAAGAGCAGCAGTGTGTCATGCTTAAATTTCGCCAAAATAAATAGGTGACTTTTCAAAAAGCTGCTTTTGATGACGGTATATGTACGATTCAGAAAAGTTACTTCGGTCATAAACGTCGGTAAATGAAAAGAGGTCGACAGAAATTACTCTTACTGATATCCATAAACCTTGGCTAACGGCTTATGACTATACTTCTACTATCCCAAACCGGGCCAAGAGGAAGAAGATTCGTGGAACCCCTTTTGCTGATGACATATTCTGCGCACAATGCCCGCTTGAAACTGATGCTAAAACCAACAACGACTGTAGCCCTTGTGGAAGGTTATCAATAGAACAGGTGATGGAATACTATTTTGTTAATAGGTTTGCTTCTCTTGAAAGATCTCTTAAAAGAGTTCTAAGGACGAGGTGCTTTTCACATGAAAATTCTCGCGAATAAAATGTTCTTTACCAAAATCACTGCTATGTAGTAACCACAATTTTGGAGGTATTCAGGCCACTGAAATTGACATTCGATATCTGTTGTCCGCAAATTAAGAATACAATGGTTAGCACATTTTAGGGTCAGCAAAACTATGGTAAATTCATGGTTGACGTCGCGAATGTAGCTCATGATATGATATCAAAAGGGGCTGCATTTAGAGACACGTGCCTTTTCTTGAGGATCGGACAAATAATGCTATACGACGGGAGCACTTTTGTTCGACGATCTTCTCATCTATGATTAAGCACTTTTGGAGAAAAATGCTAATTATCGGCATTCAAATTTCAATACATGGTTTACCCTGCCTGACAGTCGAATTTTGATCATCATGACAGTTCAATAGTATACTTGCTGTCTCTACTTTCAAACTTCATGCTTAAAATTCTCTCTATTTTCTGCGGTGTCCCATCCTCTTTCCCTTCCTTCCTAGAAGACGGTATTCACTCTGTCTCTTTTTTTCGTTGGTGTGCTCGTTGAGCAATAATTTCAATCATTTGATCCGTAGAAGCGGAATCTTTGATTGCTTTTTAAGAACGCTATCTCTGATTTGTTTTGTGTCTGATGACTGCGGCATAAGATATCTTGAGAGATTAAGACATATTCGATCGGAAAGGCTCTTGAGTTTTTATCCGAAATCAAACTGTCTTACGGCATTTAGATCAGAGAAACGCGTGCTATGCGGGGTAGTGTTTCGTTCCGTCGCAAGGTTTTCTAGACGCTGTTAGTGGCATTGTTGTCTTCCTCTTCTATGAGGGTACTAGGTTGATGTTTGAAAATGTAGCTCTGTTATAAATTCTCCACATTTTGAAAACTCAAAACTTCTAAACCTGGCTTCAATGAAATCGCTCATCGAAATAACCTCTTCTTTTGTTGTTGGTAGCAAGGTATACTTGAGTACATTGTGTGTATTAAGTACCAGGAAATTTTGAACAAAACAAAAAAAATTAATTTATTCATCAGAATTTATTCTATCGCCTTCAAAGCAGCCGCATTGCTTGAAATACAACTACACCAGCGCTTAACTTTGTCCTCCATATATTTTTCATAGATTGAGGTATTGCCTTTAACTTCTTTTCGAATTTTTTTCAAGGCTTTAACCAACTCAAAACGCCTTCCTCAAAGTAGTAATTTTACCTTCAGAAACAGGAAAAAGTCAGGCGGAACCACATCAGCTGGGTATGGTGCTTGATCGACAACATTTTTCGAGTGTTTCGTTAAAAACTCTTGAGAAGATGCATTATCATGGTGCAAAATGCATAGATTACCATTCAACGAATCTACTCTGACGCAAACGTTCCTCTGGAAGGAATTCGGAGTAAACTACAAACTTAATTTTCGAACAAAATTAAGCTCTTTTTTAACCAATCGTGTGGTGACACGTTTCATGCCTAAAATATCAGTGGGAACGAACTTAAAAGATATGTTCATCTCTTCAGTAAATTCTCTAGGACGCATATGACGATTTTCGAGCTCCTTTTTCTTGATTCCCTAGATGTTTTCGTAGTTCGTAGCACTTCACGGCCAAAGTATGGTCTCATTAGTATAGTTCACAACAGCTACAGTTTTAAAGAAACTGAACAGAAGATCTAGCTTCATCTACGCCTTGACCGAAACCTATTTGATTCCCGACATAAAGGACCAGTAATTGTTCCCTCCTACTTTTAATGTTTTCCGCGACGACGATCCTACCCGCACAAATAAAGATTCCCCTTGTCGAGGCGTCCTACTGGCGATGGACAACAGCCTTAACTCTTCCCCCATTACAATGTCTTCATCCTCTAAAGCCGACTTCGTCGCAATAAAAATATCACTGCCTCTCAAGTCCCTTTACGTTATATGTTGCTATATCCTACCAGCTCAGCTTATCGAATCTTACCAATTTGTTATTGATGCGATCGATCATTTAATTGACCTGTCAGACCCTATTGATGGTATCCTTATTTTTGGCGACTTTAATCTTCCTCAACTACAATGGACTCCATCAGATGATCAATCGTTTCTCATCGCTTCAACTCAGCTAAGGAATGTCTCTTCTTAGATCGCTTAACAGACTCAAGTCTATGCCAAGTCAGTGGTATATCCAATTTTATGGGCAGGCAATTAGACCTTATTTTCACAACAGATCCAATTAACTCCTCAGTCTCACTTTGTCCCCCATCTCTCTCAACAATCGATAACTACCATCCCCCCCTTCTACTTTCATTTTTTCATAACTCTTCATTCCAGTCCACTCCCCCCACAACTCTCTCATCACACGACTTTCATAAAGCAAACTTTCACAAAATCAGTGAATATCTCAGCAGATCCCTCTTTAACTTTCACAACCTAAGTATAAATGATGCCTTATCCACTTTTTTAAAGAAATATTTAATTCTTTTTCCCTTTACGTTCCGTTTTCCCGCCTTAAAACATCATCTACTAGTCCTCCCTGGTATAATCGCAAGCTTCGTTCCTTACGAAATCAGAGAAATAAGTTATGGGCTGTTTTCCTGCGTACCAGATCCTTTACCAACTATTCCAACTATCTTGGTGCTTATCTTCATTTCACCGAACTTTACGATTCCCTTTACCAGCGTTAAGGTAGTTAACAATGCGCAAGTCAACCTTATAAACCACCCTAAGTCCTTTTTCCAATTTGTTAACTACAAAAGAAAGTCCGATGGTTACCCTCCTTCCCTCTCTTTCAACAACAGGTCATCAACCGATCCACTCACCATTGCCAACCTATTTGCCACCTTTTTTAAACAATCCTTCACCAATGACTCCTTTGTACCAGATCCATCCTATTTTAGTTACCTACTGAACTTCTTCAATGGCCCACTTCTCTCTCATATTTTTGATCCGTCTTATATCGAACATAAATTACACCAACTCAATGACGAATTCACACCCGGCCCAGATGGCCTCCCTGCCATATTTCTTAAAAAATGTTCTTCCTCTCTTTCCCTTGCCCTTTCTAATCTCTTCCGTCTATCCCTTTCACAAGGAGAATTTCCTCAGGTTTGGAAAACCTCCTTCATAACCCCGATCCACAAGAAAGGTTCAAAGAATGAAATAACCAACTATCGTCCCATCGCTAAACTCCCCCATATACCCAAACTCTTCGAAAGTATTTTGTATGAAGCTCTAAGCTTCCAATGCAAATCACTTATTTCCCCTAGACAACATGGCTTCTTAAAGGGTAGGTCAACCACCACAAATCTCGTTGAATTCGTATCCTTTGCCCTCTCTGCCCTAGAGAATGGCAATGAAGTCGATGTAGTTGCAACCGATTTTAGCAAAGCCTTCGATAAAATCTCTCATCGGTTAATTATCTTTAAATTGTCTGCCCTCGGCTTTGAACCCATATTGTTAAAATGGATATCCTCTTACCTCGAAAACCGTTTTTACAGTGTTCGTTTAAGGTCAGCCCAGTCCGCTCCATTTTTGGCCACCTCTGGAGTTCCACAAGGCAGCCATCTCGGTCCCCTTCTTTTTATATTAACCATAAATGATCTCGATATGATCATCAAACACTCGTCTGTCTCCCTTTACGCCGACGATACCAAATTTTTCAAAACTATTTCCTCTCCCCATGACTCTTTCCTCCTTCAACAAGATCTTGATAGTTTCTCGATCTGGTGCCTCAAAAATTCTTTGGAACTTAACATCGCCAAATGCCAATCCATCACCTTCTCACATAAGCGGAACCAATCTCCTCCCCGACTCTATCTTCTCCATAACCAACCTATCTCCTCCGCACAGTTTCTTCGTGACCTCGGCATTTTGTGTGACAGCGAGCTCAACTTCCGTTTACATATGGAGGAGATAATCCTCAAAGCCAACTCTGCACTAGGTTTTGTAAAACGGTGGTCCAAAGAATTCACCAACCCATACGTGACCAGGTCCCTCTATATTACCTTTGTTCGCCCCCTCCTAGAGTACGCCAGTCAAGTATGGTCCCCATATCATCGTGTTCATATCTCGAGAATTGAAATCATTCAGCGTCGTTTTCTTCGATTTGCTCTTCGAGGTATGCCCTGGGACGATCCTTTTAATCTGCCCCCCTATCAAAATCGTCTCAACCTTATCAACTTAAACACCCTTGAAGATCGCAGAGATGCAGCAGACTTTCTCTTCATTCATCGACTCCTTTCAGGTCACGTTGAATGCGAGTCCCTTCACAATTCCATTTTCCTCAACACTAACCCTCGTAATCTACGTACCCCTCGACTCTTCTATCTACCAACCCACCACACCTCCTATGGCGCGAACGAACCAATCTCCCGTATGCTACGTCAAATCAACTCAAACCCTACCGTCTTTGATTTCCACCGCACCACTCCCTACCTCAAATCCGTTCTCCTTCACCACTCCAACCAACCTTAGTTTTAAGTTTTAGTTTAAGTTTAATTTGTAAGTTATAGCTTGTATTAAGCCGAATAAATGGGGGCGTTCGCCCCCACCAAAATTAAATCAAGTTTCGTGCAGTAACTATGTACAGTGTTACCAACTTATAGAATAAAAATGATGGCGATATCTTTTACGCGCTTATTTTGAAAAATAAATTCCGGATAATTTTTACATATAATACATGTCATAGTTTTTCATCGTGTGGTCTGAACAAGTACGGTGTCCCACAAGGCTCTAAGCTGGGACCAAATTTGTTCGTTCTCTTTACTAATGAACTTCTGCGGATTTTTACGAAATTAGGGGCATTTGCTTATGCAAATTATATCGCCATGGTGGTGAAGCTTAAAAACCTTAAAACAGCAGAAACCATAATGCAGGTGGAACTTGACATGGTCCCCAAATGGTGCCACACAACTAACAACAACTCTATTGTACAATGTACATGTACCAGCGGACTGAAGGTTATCCAGCAACAAGAAGAAGCGAAATCATTGAGGTTTTTAAAAGAATTACAGTAAATACCTCGGAATCATCATAGACGATCACTTTACTTGGAACGAGCACCTTAATCAACTTCGTCTTCAATTGAAGATTGTAGCCCTTGCGATGATATACATATGCACAACAAGAAATATACCGCAATCGAAATCCAGAGAACTGTTTATTACTCGTTAGCTGAGTGCCGAATTCGATATGGAATCTTAGCTTGGGAAAACCCCTCCAAAAGCCATCTCGACAATATCTTGAACATTCAACGCCGCTTTGCAAAAATCACAAATAATAATTTAAGATGACGACAATAATCGAGTATTACGATGGAAACAGAATTAAAATTAATTTTAATTACTTAAATAAATAAATAATAAAAAGAAAAACATGTCACCTCCTTTAATCCGGTAATATTTGCTTTGCAGAATTCTAGAGAGCCCATTTATTGTTCGTCTGCATACGGTCTACTAAGTCCTTTTTCATTTGTAAAGAGGTTTAACAGTCAATCCCCCCTTGTCTGAAACTTTCGAGTAGTTAAATCCCTATACCAAATCTGCTGAAGAAGTCATATATCATAAATGACAATGACACTCACTCTGACTGTTGATGCCGCCGTTGATTCAATTGCATGAGTCGCAGAATTTTTCGCGTAGGTAATCATGTATCACCTTTGCCAGTGAATGTATGAAATTTGCCTTCAAGTCTCTTAGTGTTCCCCACAGAAAGAAAGTCACACTAATGAGTAAGAGGAGTCATCTTAGTTGATATCATGTATACAGGTTAGTGCTGACAGCGTCTGGTCTGTACTTTCTTGAAAATTAGCTTATAACCAAAAACAATGGCGTTTTTGATGGCTTATCTATCGAGCTAATTAATGACTATCAGCTCATAAATTCACCTAATTAATTTGAGTAACAACAGTAGCTGTTTAGAGGAGGTTTTGGTGTGAATACCTGGGAATGGAGTCTCTAGCATGAGGAGGAGATGAGCCACAACTTATTCAGTCGAGATTCCGTAATTTTCCTTTTACTTCCATCAGTCCATCTATTGGGGCGACCTGCATCGTACCTGATCGGGTAACCATTGACTATAAAGTGCCTGTTTAACTCCTCGTGGTGGTCCCCAGGCAACTATTTGCGTATCCCTATATACGTATCCCTATAGGCTAAAATTACAATTGCGAAAGGCCTAGCTTCCTAGGATAGGTTACGAAGGTTAGCATTCTTCGTAACTGAAATTAAAACCTCTAACGAAACCTATACTACACCTCGGATAAGGAATGATAACACGTTGACGACATTTGGCTATTATACCCGGACAAAGATTGGTTTCTGGAATGTGAAGACGCTTCTCGACTACGGAAGTGAATGTTCCAATTAGAGAAGGAATTCATCCGGTATAAGTTGGACATCTTAGGGATAAGTGAAGTTAGATGGTTGGGTTCGTTGAAGGTTAAGTCTCCAACTCGTAACACTGCACTACTCCACTCCGGAAAGGCCCATGGAAGCTATCGGGCATCTGGCGTTGGATTGCTGCTTTGTAAAATAGCTCTCAAGAGATTAATCTCCTGGGAGCCTTTAGACGACAGGATCCTGAAAGCCAGGTTCCACACTACAGAACGTCGCATCACCATCATACAGTATTTCGTCCCAACGGAGCTCTCTTCTGTCGAGTAGAAGGAGGCCTTTTATAACCGACTGAATGCTGCTTATGATAGTACACCACGCAGAGGCATCATAAAGTAATGGGAGGCTTGAACCACAAGGTTGGCAATGACAATGATGGACTCAGGCATGTTATGCGAAAGCATGATGTTGGCAACCGCAACGACAATGGCTACCGCTTTGTCGAATTTTGCAACGCCAGCCACCTTGTAAGAGGAGGGACCATGTTTGAACATGTTTGTCTGTCGAAGGACAGACAAGCAAATTCCAACCAAATTGATCACTTCGCTATCAGCCGGCGATTTAGTAGCAGTCTCCAGGATATTCATAACAGAAGGGATGCAGATATGGCAATGTCGCGGGACCACCATCTGATGCTAGCTACCGCAAGATTACGTATAGCTGCAGTTCGAGGATCTCAAGAAAAAAACCCAAGTGCCTAAGTTTTATACCGAGAGACTAAAGTATCCCGCAGTCCGCCAACAACAACGACCAATGACCCGTCCGTATTAATAAATTGCCGAATACGAACTGTATCCACCAGTAGAGAAGGAATCTTTACCACAATCAAATCAGTCTGCAGTAGTCAAGATAATAGCACCTCGACACGCTCGACGCCGAACAAGCAGGTTTTCGCACTGGATCTTCCTGTATGGACCACATCAACAGCTTGCGGATCATCATCGAATAGTGCGTTGAATATCCATCACCACTTCGACTTCGAAAAGGCGTTCGACAGTGTCAATAGAGAATTTATCTGGCTTGCTTTACGCAGGAGGGGCAGATAATCACTTTATCTATAGCTATAATCAAGGCTACATATGATGGATCCAAACGTCATGTTCTGCATAAAGGAAGGTTGTCAGAGGAGTTTGAAATCCAAAGTGGGGTTAGGCAGGGCTGTATACTGTCACCAATATTATTTCTGTTGGTGATAAGTGATGCACTTCATGCACCTTTGTCGACTGGAAATGGAGGAATTCATTGGGTTTGGCAATCACACCTCAAACATCTGGACTACGCAGACGACGTATGCTTACTCTCATATGATCATGTATCTCCATCAAATGATAACAAGGGTGGAGACAGAAGCTGAAATCGTTGGGCGAAACATCAATACCACAAAAACAAAAAGAATCAGCCTTGGAACTTCCTCATCTAACCAAGTAGAGATTTCTGGACAACCAGCAGGGATAGTAGAGAATTTTCAATATCTTGGGAGTATTGTCTCTACTGATGGCGTGACCAAACTAGGTATAATCAGCCGAATCGAAAAAGCAAAGGTTGCGTCCGGAATGCTGCCCAAAATATGGAGAAACAACTCTTTTAGCCTAAAGACCAAGCGATAACTGTTCCGCTACAATGTTGAATCCGTGCTTCTTTATAGGTGCAACACGTGCAAACGTTCGTGAATAGATGTTTGCGAAATGTTTGAGGATATTCTGACCCAACCGCATCTGTAATGATGAACTTCATGCGAGAACTGGTCAGGACTCTATCATACGAAGACGTAAGTGGCGTTGGATTGGGCATACGCTTTGTAAAGGTCACGAGTACATCGTGAGTCAAGCGATGCAATGGAACCCTCTCACGCAGAGAAGCAGACGAATGGGCCGACCTAGAAGCATTTGGCGAAGAACGATCGACGAGAAATCATCACAACTAGAGTTGGAGAGAGATGAGATACATTTCCAGAAATTATACACGATGGCGCGTAGGATTAGTGGAGGCCTTATGCCCCGCAAGGAGAACATCACGGACATAATCGAGGGCCTAAGAGAAGAGTCCGTCTATTGTAATTCGCCGTTTCTATATATCTTAAAACAACGTTGTACAATACAAATTACAAAGATGTAGTATATGCTACCGTACTACTGCAACATAATCATAATTTGTTAGGAGGATTGATTTTAAATAATGTTTGAATGGAAATCTACTGGGAAAAACCTTCACTACCGTATAAAATGAACCTATGATTCTGGATTTGAGAGAAGGGAAGGCGATGACAAAATTTCTACATTCCTACTTGATACCGAATACCCATTAACAATTTATAAAATATAGAAAACTTCTGAACGAAACGAAATAAACAAAACAATATGAATAAATAAATAGAGACAAAAAACAACGAAAATTAATAAATAATAAGCAGCTCACAGTAAACAATAAATAATAAACAGCAGATAGTGAGTAATAAATTTTAAATAATAAATTATGATAAATAAATAGCAAATAAAAAATAGATAATAGTTATTTTAGAAATAATAATAAACAATATTTTTTTTTTTTTTTTAGAAATATTTATTTATGTCATTATAGTTGTCAGAAGACCTACAAGATACTCGTATGTTATAGCGGTCGGAGAGTTTTAAGATCTTTGTTTGTGCTCTTTCATCATTTGGCAATATACGCAACACTTCCAAGATCATTTTCGAACATGTCTGATTGTACACTGACCCCAAACAGGCAATCCAAAAAAATATGATTGCGTGGAAAATGGCCTTGAAAATGATCAATTTGTTTTCAGTAATCAGTACCATTTATAAATGGATAAAGAGTGTTAGTATTAGCAATTATCTTATTTAATATTTGCAGGATATGTAAGCCAAAGGTTGGCGTTTTGTGCAGGTGTACCCCAAGATACTTTGCACTGTCCTTCCACTCAGTCTCAACTTCGTTAGTATGAGAAACAGGCTTTCTTTCTTTCTTTCTGAGTCTTTGAAACATTTATTTTAATCTTCTAGTTATTAAAATGCGTTATGATGGTATTCAAAGCAGATTGCGAATCGGTTTTAATGTTGGAACCGATAGCACCTGATACAGATATCATCGGCAAACATAGCAGATTAACAATTATTAAGAAGTGGAAAGTCAGATGTGTAAATAATGAATAAGATAGGACCAAGAGCAGAACCTTGAGGAACACCTGCATCGATAGAGTGATCACAATCAGTAATCAAAATCAACAATTATTAACAGACACTTTGAAAGTTCGCTAGAAAAAAAATTCTTCAACGATTTTGATAAGCTAAATTGGAAAGTTAAAGGACATAAACTTATGCAACAAGCCATAATGCCATACTCTATCAAACGCCTTACCGACTTCGAGTAGTAACATACCTGCATTTTTACATTGAACAAGGTCAATGTTTTTATATGATTATAGATGGGGTGCACCTGATGAATTGTGCTATGATGAGTCTTAAATCTAAACAGCTCACGAGGCAGGATATCAAGGGAAATAGCGTGTGCTACCAATTTATTTTTAATTATTTTCTCAAAGCATTTGCTTAAAGAGCTAAGTAGACTCATCGGTCTATAGTTAAATGGCATGGTGGCATTTTTGTCAGGTTTTATCAGATTTTCAATCTTGTATAAATTCAATGCATTGTTTTAAGAGAATGTCTTAAATATAAATCTTTAACTGATCAAGACCAGAAGATTTTATCAACATCAGACGAGAATCTAAACCATTATTTTCGGTAAATGATAAGAGATTGGTAGCATCTCCGAATGAACTTGCTTAACTCGAGCTAAAGCATTTGCTTTTCAAGATTTGGCAGCATAACAGAGTTTCCTACTTTAAATGCCGGAATATGCAAGTGTTTCCTTTTAATGATCTTTACTATTGTATATTCCAAAACGGTTTACTAGCTTTCGCTAAAACTTGTAGCTTATAGTTCCAGGACTGGTTTCTGAAATTTAAAAACATCATTTTTGTGCCTGCTTTAAGTGTTTTCATATCGCATAATTAAAAACGGGTCCTAGTGATTCAGTTCGATCTTAAAATGTTTCGAATCTTGATCAATTGTTGTATGTATTGTAGAACAGTAGCACATTGACGCTGCAACAAGATTTAACCCTCCTGGTGCTGGAAGCATGCATCGTGTATATCTCCCTCCGTAGTGGAAAGCGGTTGTACATGGTATTTGTACATGGTGTCTATGCGTCTATGCCTAAGGCTACTCAATCCAACTTATTCATCTCAGAGCTCTAGACGCTTTTTCGATTCCTGAGGCTGGAATTGGAAGATAACTATTTTATTATCGGCGGAGTTTTAAACGCCAAACATAGTGATTGGGGAAATAATACACCAAATACTAGAGGGAACCTACTATTCAATTGGTGGGGTCAGCACAATATAATGTATCGACTCGGGCTTAAGGCGACGGATAGTCCGTCATGGTCCTATTTGGATCTTCTGATGTTTGACTCACGAATACAACTGACATGCACTAACCAACAAACTACAAACTGTCTACGCACTTTCGTGTATGACAGTGACCATTGCGGTCTCACCACCGAAATAACTTTTCCCAACGAAATTCCGGAATTGGGTGAGTTTGTTCAAAGGCATTCCTACAATTATAGTAGGACGCCTTGGACACACTTCACCAGAACACTGACTAGAGCACTCTCCTCGAATTCGCTCTACCCACCGTGCAACAGAAATCTGTCAAACGAGGAAATTGACAGGTATCTAAGACTAATGGACGAAACAATCAAACGAACAATGGACAAAACGATACCTCGGTACCAACGCACTGACGAAGAAGACTTATTCCGCAACGCAACTATTGACGCACTGCATCGACATAAAAGTAGACTGCTGTCAAGGCTGAAAACCTTGTACAGACAGTTTACTGACAGACATAACTCGGAGATTATGACGCTAAAGTCGTCGATCAAAAACCTCCAAACATTAATAAAAGAAAATTACAGAGCATCTGTAAGTTTGTATTGGAACAACAAAATTCGGGCTGTAAACACCAGCAACCCGAATACGTTCCCGCAAATAAATAAAATATTTCGGAGGAAAGATCACAACGACCTTTCGTGTCTTAAAATCGCCCGAACGACGAACAACGAACAAATACTGGTAGCAGCGGGCATAGATCCAAATGAGGCTGTTGATGATGACAACTTCTTTGTGATCGAGGATCCGCAGGAGCAGGTACAGGCTATAGGAGCGACTTTCCAGGAAGCATACAAGGCGAATGACATTATTGGCCCGAACCACGACCTGGAAAATCGAGTCCTTGTGCACAATTTCTACCTTCGAAATGAAATTGTGAATTGGCGATTCGAGAGCTCGGGTTTCACCCAGTTCAGTGACGAGAGGGCAAATAATGTCATCACCAACGGTAGGGCACTACCCCCTTTCATTTCGAAGGAAGAGCTCCAAACGATCTTCGAATCACTTAGAAGTAAGAAATCAGTGGGAACCGATGAAATACCGAACATTGTGCTTCGACATCTCGCTCTAGAAGCGGTGAACATTTATACCACCCTGTTTAATAATGCAATGAATAATGCACATTATCCAGCGCATTGGAAAACTGCGGTGGTACATCCCATCCCTAAAAGGGATAAAGATAATTCCAATCCGGCGAATATCAGCTCGATCAGTCTTCTTCCAAACATCAGTAAGGTGTTCGAAAAGGTGATCAATAGAGTCCTGACTATGTGAGTTGAGGACAAACATATAGTTCCGGATAATCAGTTCGGTTTCAAGGCGGGGCATGATATCATTCATGCTGTTTCGAAATTGGTTTCTGATATCTAATGGAACAAAGGCAAGCAGCAGTGCACTGGTGCCTGGGTGATTGACTTGGAGAAGGCCTTCGATACCGTATGGTTAGAAGGACTCTTTTTCAAGCTGGACGGGTTGGGCATTAGTAAACCACTGCTGTATATTCTTTTTCATATGCTCTCCAGTTAACAGTTCATCGTGAAGAATGGCGATGTGACTTCTGCTGCAACATTTAACATTAAAAACGGCCTGCAACAAGGTGCGGTAAATTCACCGATCCTATACAACATTTACACAAGTGATCTGATAGGTTCACTTTACCATGCCATAGCGTACGCAGACGACTTAATCGCGTAGAAATCAGGTCCAAAGATTGAGGTCATTAGAAGTTGAAAATCAACTTTCAGAAGTCGGAAACCATTCTGTTTAGGACGCCTTTGCCTGGGGCCTCTAGGGATACCAGAAAGAATTGGCGAAAGTTCTCGATCGTGGGGCAGCACCGGCAGCCACTTGCTTGTCGAAATGTACTCGTAGTCAGACACCTTGGCTAGAGCAATTTTTGTATTTTGACAAAAATGTAGGTGCTCCTCTGGCCAGAGCTAAAGGCGCTTTTGGCCTTACAAAGAGACTGTTTTATAATAGCCAACTCGATGCGAGGGTGAAGGTGATCTGCTACATGGGCCTTATCAGGCCTATGTATTTGGATGTCCTGTGTGGTTCAACGTGAGAGTAAGTTTATTGGAAAAGATTCGGGTGTTTGAGAGGACTTGTCTTCGCTTATACAGAACACCAGAGTCTCAATACACATAATTCTATCCCAGTGGGTTCTTGTACAATAGGGCGAACCTAATAGGAGTGGACAATTTCATCATTAAGTTGACTCGAAGGCACATTGCATGAGCAATGACCTAATAGAACAACCTGATCTCCGGGGCTTTCTACCCCAATTATACATATGTATCAAGAGAGAGTTCGCTTTGACGGCTTTATTCCTCCAGAAGCATTCCTCTAGATAGTAAAAGTCTGATCCAGGACGGATTGGCGGTGCCGCTAATCTTTCATGTCGCTCGAACAGCTGCGGATAGGCGACTCAACTACGACAGAGACGTTGCTGCGGTGGTCCGCAAATGTGTCTTCGGCAAGGAAATTTTCGTTTATAAATTTTTATCTCATGTTCTAGGACATAAGAAGCGTCTTCCCTGTTTTGGAATCGATTTTTGAGGTTCTAATGCGGAAATATAAACACAATTCTCTGCATTGCCTTCCGCTATAGCTCTAAGCATTTTTTTGATATTATCAAACTAACCTAAGTTATGCAGAAAGGTGTTCTGCCTATATTTTTTATTTTTATAATTCTTCCCGAAGGAGTACAGGGCCATTGAATTGATGAGGGCCTAATCAAGCATAGCATAAAAATATTTCAGAGTCCAGCTGCGAGCTTTCCTTGGAACTGTCAACGTGTCAACGTTTACTTTTGTGTGGTTTTGTTTTGCCTCCAAATCAACTTCTTTATTTTTATGAAGGGATGACACTAGAAGAATATTTTTTCTTGCCTTGGTACTCGTGTAAAGGAAACCAACGTCATTTCTCATTGAAAACATTGAGAAGATAATACTTGCTCAACTTCTACTTTGTTTCTCCGCAATGTTCCGAATACAGTTAAATTATGCTGTGATTGTAGCGGAACGAGGTCATTTGATATTCTTACTTCTTTTCCAACGTAAGGAATCCCACATCGTTATAATTTGTATGAAGTACTTGAAGGCTTCGAGGTAATATAAATTTTTAATGGACAACTGCTTCGGAATCACACAAGCTGCTCCTCAATCGGGCAGTACTCGTGAGGAATATAATTTTTTTTCCAAAAGAACTTAACTGGAACCTATTTATCCGAGCTGTCGCTTGTTTCCCTGTCATCGAATCGGATACAATTCATTACGAATTCAAATGCCAATTATAGCTTGGTGAGCACTTAGTGGACTACATTTAACGTGTATTTCTTCTCTCCTGTTTTTCCACTCCAGCAATGCAGAGCAGTCCAATATTGGCATGAATTCCTTCTCCGTTTGTGTCAACCATAATTCCTAAAGTCGAAGTTGAGGGCTATGCAGTGTTTCTTAGCAAGGTCTCTAATAACAATATCATCGAAAAGAAGATTCTATACTTGACCATTGGGTGTTATAAATTTAGTCGCATCTGGGTTGCAACAGAATTGTCCAAACAATGTTTCTTGCTGCTACCCGACCACTTGGTAACGGGGGTGTATGGTCCAACGAAATCTTGTTTTTCTCAAAAGAACTCATAAGTGATGCCGTTCTTCTGAAATGTCATCATCTCTATGTCATTTAAGCAAGCTTCATCTTCTTCATTCATATTGCTACCGAAATCTAAAAAAAATAGCCTAACCTCGTCCTCATCATAGCTAGCCTATAAGTAACGTCATCTAGATCACCGGCGGCATGCTCGCAACTAAGGACTAGATTATCATTTTGGCAGGAGTTAAGAGAACGTTGCACAACATCGGTAAATGATTTGACCTAAGATCATTAACAGCCATGAGTTGGCTAAAAAGTTCTGGGGTATTAGTCAAAAAAAAAGTATGAAGTTGTGGGTTAGACCGATTATTTGTTGGAATAAATGTAGGATGAAGTGGAAAAAGTATATGAAACTGATGACTAGAGTTAAGATCAGCAAGTATGTTACCGCAAGCATTAGCTCTCAGGCAACCCTGCTCCAGTATCTACAATTCAAATCTCCTCCCAGCAAAATACGCAGATCGTTTTCTCACTGATACCGATATCACCCGCGGGGAATGTACAGTAAATATTTCGATTGAACGTTCATTAGTAAAAGCTGGTTCTATTCCGATATTTAATTTGTTACAATGGCAACACCACCTCCCCTTTTCTCATTTCCGTCTAAACGATAACCTTTATAATCCTCATTAGTTAAGTTTACATTTGCATTTAACCAAGTCTTTATGAGTTGGAAAGCAAACAATTCTGGACCTCATCTTATTCAGCGAAACTACATAACATATATTCGCATGTGTATGACTGGTATCGAACATCGCTGATGGTCAAGTTATTCGTAGACAGTGATATTAAGGCCAACGAATGAAACTTTCTCTTATTGAAAAAATATTTAGTATCTCCTCCCGAAAGTTGTATGAGTGTTAGCATTTTTATTTAATAGTTCAGGGCGAAAATGGGCCACAACCAGATCCTTACTTACCCCCTTGCCCACTCCAAGTCCGTTGAAATCCGTTTCTAGATTCGAATACTCTGCGGGCCGGAGCATTAGCCATCGCATACTGTATTGAAAATTTTACGAATAATTTTTCTCTAGAAACGACTGAGGATATCTTCATCCGTCCCCGGTTGCTGCATGTGGTTCTTCTTTTTTTCTTAACTGAGGACTGCAGCCACCAAAATTTTCGAATTTCAAGATGTTGAGTCAAATTCTCGGTCTGTCAACGCGCTTTCATGGGAGGATGTACAAATTGTGACACAGTTGCTGTGTGTAAATCCTCTACGTCGTCAAAATTTTATTCGAAACTCTCACGTGATCGTGTGAAAGTCGTATCAACTGGCAAAGCTTTACATGTTTGTATGCTTCCATGTTTTTTTAGCGAATCAAAATTGCTCAGAATATGCTGCTACTACAAATCTTCGACCTCTCGACAATCAGATCCATACATACTCGTAGATTGACATCTTTTTGTTGAATTGACACTGTGTGTCGCATCTGACACTTGTCATTTATATGTAAATTTTGATTTATTACTAACGGTGCCCTAAATATTCGCATTCAGTGCCTCAATCGATATCATTTTTGTTGCGTCACAGATTCCATGGACCAGCCCAGAAATGAGTGATCATGCTGCTAACATGTTCCCATCCTAACGCGGCTGTGTTCCAGTTTCTATTTCAACTGGTCGATGACTGAGTCATTTTTATCACTCCAAACTGGTGATGCCTTCACTTCTAAGCGCCTGCTCAGCTCTGCACCATGCCATCGTCCCGGCCCTTAGTATCTATGTACATCGGTCAAGTACTTACGGCGGAAATATAATTTTAAGCACACATACTCGTACAGCATAAAAGGCAGAACATTGTCGACTGAGTGTAACCCTTGTTCTTACATGTTTAATGTTTACGCTAAGTCAGTGCTGCTTATGCAATATTAATTCGCATTTACATCATAATTGCCTGTTGACGTTCGCTTGATGGATCCCGATTATACGCAGAGCAATTTAAATACACTGCATCGGGTATAATCGTACGAAACCGAATTTTCTGAGAATTTGTTTTTTTCCAATTTGATTGCCCCAACGTTTACTCAGAATCAGCAATAGGCGATAATATTCAAGTTGAAAATCGTTTGATTCGTGTAGCGTCAATCGAAATGAATTGTGTGAGTCACCTCGTCATTCGAATGCGTGTCGAAATATTTGGTGAGTCGCGTAAAACCTTGGACATGACACCAGTAGAACAAAATTGAAAGACTCAGGTGTAAGGTAGTGAATTGTAAGTGTAGATAGCGTAAGCTTTCAGAAGAGATATTGTATTGTACATGCATTAGATACAAACTGAAACAAAAGGACAAACAGAGATGGAACGGATGTGACTAAGTCGTGATTCATTCATCATCAACACCTGCAAGTCGGCTCGCAGTAGGTACTTTGTGTTTACTTGGGCAAAAATTTGAGCCGAAATGTGAAACCGTTTATTTTTTTTCCTGACTGAAGGTTCTTGCGATAGGTTGTTGAGCGAGAGTTTCTAGTACATACGACTCGTGTTTCTTCGACTTTTTTTAAAAATCTTTTTATGAGCCCATCCACTATCAGGTGGAAGATTGATACCGTGACAAAATTCTGCAAAATGTACAATAGTAATTACGACATCTGGGGTAGATTGCGTCAGGCTAGTGTGGATACGTAACACAGTCGATGCCACCATACAATTTCTACATTTCACTGCTATATATATGCTCCTTTAAGGCCCGCCAATACAAGTGGAACCTGCGTGTTTAAAATGGTCAATGCGCAGAAGACTGGGATGAAGAGGGTCCTATATGTGTAGAATCTCCCTAGGTTTGCCGCGGTAGGTAGGAGAAAAGAACATATTCAGACACCTAAGATAGGAAGTTTGGAGGGGTAAAAAAAAAGTCGATACATTCATACGTGAAAGAAAATTATCATGAAATTACAGGCTCATGGAAACGAACCTTTACGAATTGCTTACTCATGCGGGCACTTCTTCAGAGCAGCGGAGAATTGATTCCAGCACGAATAGAAGTTTGTGTATTAGAGTTTGATGGATTCCAAGAGCGAGAAATATGAAACTTTTAAGAAAAAAATAACCAATTTCAAGACGGATCAATGACTGTTAAAATTTTCGAACTAGGAAACGTATTACGTCAAGTGACGAAACATCGGAGAGCGGCCCGCTACTTCAACGTGCAAACGAAAGCGTAGAAAATGTATAAGAATGGGATTGCCTTCATCTTCAGGTCTCCTAGACATGACTAGACAACTAATGATTGAACATGAAACTTGGAATATTATTACGATATTTACAATAAATGGAAAGATTACCATAGAGCATTACTCAACGAAGAAATCCAGTGCAGTAGCATTCCCTCAGCTATCATCCATGAAAATAGCAGATTATACGAAAGCCGAAGCTATTAATCGAACGAATGATGAGCATACAGTGGAGCCATATCACATACTTATTTACTTAAGTCCTCCGCGTGGTAGGTACCGTGACGTCATCTTCAATGCGGAGACTTAAGTCGCAAAGACTCAACTGACTACCTCTGCTGAGGAGAGGCGAACTGAGAACTGCCAAACCTAATTCTAGTGGTGGTGTGAGTCAAAAGCAAAGCCGAAGGATGCAAGGTTGGGGGTCAAACCACCAACCACGAGCGAGCTCTCACAGGCGCCTTGGCGCGGGGCTGTTGTACTTAGCCTTAACCAGGAACGGCGGCGCTGCCTGAACTGACCTTTTATTCCCGGCCATACTCGTGGGAATCGAATTAAATGTTTAAAAAATGGAAAAACAAAAACACAAATAATACACAAACGCAACACAGACAATTCCCGTCCAGGAAGAGTTAGAGGTGAAGACGAAATTTCGACTTCATCCATCTCCCTCCCGGTAGGGGAAATGGAAGAAGTGGAGATAGTTGCTAGCGAAGTGTTCTTTCGAACACCTCACTAACGCTCACCAGTGAGCAGCAGTGATCAGCAGCAAAGGCAAGCAAAGACGAGGCTAGCGTCCCTGGAATGAAGGCCAATTTCAGCAGCAAGAGAACCAGGTCCAACGATATCGTGGAGCCGAACGATGCAAAAAAGGTGAAGGCTGGTACTTCATTCGCTTTGCGTCGTAAGCAAAGCGACCCGAAAGACGAGCTTCTCGTTGCTATGATTAACGAGCTGGAGCCTTGCGGTGGTCTAACAATCGACCAGTGAAAAAAGTCGAGGAGACGTTCCAAGACATCCTGTAGAAGGAACTATCCACCACAGGAAACGGGGAGCTTCAATTCGATGGCGCTAGTTGGGAGGGCGGACGCAAAGTTGTAGCTTGTGGGAATAAGTTTTCTGTGGACTTCCTCAGACGCTTCATTTTGGAAGTATGCGATGCTTGGGAAAGCATCAAGCTAAAATGTACGACTGTGGCAGAGTTGGCAAAGTACACTCTGCCAACAGCATGTGTATGGGTTCCGTATACCTACACGACCCTGAGAAGCTACTAGGACTACTCCATGTGCAGAATCGGGAACTAAAAACCGATACATGGAGAATCCTTAAGATGGGCCCTAGAAGGCATTACGGGCAGCATTTTCTGCTGCCGTAACAAGGACTGCTTACCATACCTCGAAAAATAGAACGGTATGGTGAGGTACAGAATGGGTAGGTTAAGGGGGTTACAGAGGCAACTCTGATCCACAGTATCAGGCGACCCTGGTATGCTACAGAACACTGAGAACACTGATCTCTCTCTCTCTCCGAAGAGGAAATAGGTGTTCTTATCAATAGGAAAAAATGACCGCGGGCAATTCAGTTTGAATTGAATTGAAACCACCGATGGTTCCAATCGAAAAAATTATGGAAATTTTTAAACACAGTCTAAATTTTTAGACACAGTCTAAAAATAGGGTACATACCGATAGCTTGGAGAGAAGTTAAGCTGGTTTTTATACCTAAAGCTGGAAAACAGGGGCATATAACAGCAAAAGATTTCAGACCAATAAGTCTATCATCATTTATACTTCAACTCTAGAGCGACTATTGGAGATTCACATTAGGAACAAATGCAGTAATGGCTTTTTGACTGAGCCACAGCATGCATACATGAAAGGAAAATCTATAGAAACCGCCAAGCACGAGGTAGTGTGGAAAATAGAGAAGAGTCAACACTTAGGAGAGTTTGCGATGGCCGCCTTCGCCATTAAAAATGTTCCAGTAGACGCTAACATTGAACACGGCATTACGAACTGTGTGGGCCCCCGCCCAATTATCAAGGCTTCGCCCATCAATGACGTTGTCTAATAATAAACGGGGGCAGAACAAAGTACTGGTCTTATAGTAAACATCTTCACATGACGCTACCGAAGGTTGCTACGATTCGATCAGGCACAAGTTGCCGGTCATAGGTCTCGTTGACGGCTGGACCACCGATAGTCCCTACCAGGACTTAAATCACGGTAACATGGGAGTCATGGATTTCGGTCCGGGCCTGACTTGAAGAGGTAGGCCCCTTGTGGGAGCGTCATGGTGGCTGTGGTTTAAACCCAAAGACGCGGGAAGGGTCTTCCTTCCGTTGATCCAATGTAGAGTTGCAATAAGTACTGGGTGCAGCGACCCTAAGAGCAGTAAGAGGCTTCAGGTCGGTCTAGACTCATACCAAGGGTGGAACTTGTGCCGGCAACATGGTTCCGAATTGGTATCAATGGGTAAACGGAGAGCGATGGCAAGGCGTATCCCTGCTCTCATGGATGTATGGGCATTCCGTAAACATAAATTTACATGACGCGTGATTTACGTTAAAAATCAGACACTATTACGAACTGGGTGTACAACATGCTTGCAAGCAGGAAAATTAACTGCTCCATTGGGCAAAGCTCGATCCGAGTCTCCGTAACCAGAAGAACGCCTCAGGGTGGAGTCATATCCCCACTCCTGTGGGTTCTGGTTATCAATGACATCCTCAAAAAGCTAAGTACAATGCGTATAAGTGTCACGGCATACGCAGATCACGTGGTCATAATAGTGCAGGGAAAATACTTAAATATTTTAAGCGAAATTATGGAGCTGGCCCTGAAGAGGATCAGCACTTGGGCAAAAAGCTGTGGTCTCAATGCCAACCCATGCAGAACGGAATTGGTTCTTTTCACCGGAAAGTACAAGATACCACAATTCAAACTCCCAAAACTCAACGGAGTCTATCTGTCCCTTTCGGATAGCGCGACGAAGTATCTGAGTGTGATTCTGGACAAAAACCTGAACTGGAATCTTAACGTAGCGGAAAGAATCAAAAAGGCATATAATTCTCTTTTTATCTGCAAAAGAACAGTAGAATTTATGGCTTAAAACCTGCTATGGTGTATTGGGTGTACCACACCCACGGTAGCATTAGACACCTTTTTGCACTTAACACTGCTTGATTTACAAAAAACTGGCTGGCAACAGTGCGATACGACCCACTAATCTGGGTTACTTCAAGAGCAGTAGTTTCGGACATGGCACAGTACTAACGAAGCTACTGCCAGGCAATCCAATTATAATGGATGAAATCCCTTCCCTGGTCGACTTCGACATCCCGGAGAGGGAGGACCGGGAAAAGAATGCAATAGTCAGGTCAAATGAAATTGCAATTTTCACAGATGGCTCAAAAACAGAGGAAGGAACAGGCTCTGGTATCTTCTCAAAAGACACAGAACTAAGAGTGTCTATATGACTACCGGACGCAAAGAGTATCTTACAATCAGAGGTCCTGGCTGTCCTCAGGGCGGCTGAGCTAATGCAGATGAGATCGGTATCCGAAAGAGATATCGTTATCTACATCGATAGCCAGGCCACATTTAAGACAATGGAATCAACCAACTTTAACTCTGATACAGTCAGGGGCTGTCACACAGTGCTCAAGGCACTATGCATTCAGAACCGGGTAAGACTATGCTGGGTGCCAAGGAAATGAACAAGCGGACGAGCTTGCAAGAAAAGGAGGGCTACTAGACAATAGTGAGGTTGCCAATATCAAAATATCAAAGTGAGGGGCACTATCGAGGAAATCACAAAGACTGCCAACCTAAGGTGGTCAAACCTTGAAGGGCACAGGGTATCCAAGGCTTTTTGGCCGGAAGTTAATAAAACTAAACAGTAATAGGAATCCTGACAAGACACTGTCTCCTGCAGCAGCAGGCAAAGAGACTTAAATTGTCTGATATGGATACCTGCAGACTCTGTGGAGATCTGCAAGCTGTTGAGGACATAACACACGTACTGCGTGAATGTGAGGCAATATTGCATAGTCGAAGAAAATTTTTAGTGAAATACTTTTTCGAGAACCTAGAGGAAATAGACGGCACGAACTCAAAAGGCCTTCTTGGCTTTTGTCAGCAAATTGGGTGTTTCACCAGGGTGATTGGTTAGGTTTTTGCCATTTGAAGAAAAATTCAATTGGTTCAACAGGGCTCGCCGTGGGCCCCTTTTGGTGCCTAGTGACACTGTGTGATGGCATATCCATCATACCCTTGTTTAACCTAAACTAACCTAACCTATTTACTTAGATGGCGAGGTGAAACTGGACCCCAATTAACAACCCTCCTCAGTTAGCCCGGTCTTTGTCTCCTTAGTTTTTCGGGATAGGGCCTTACTACGCCTTCTAAGACTAAAGAAACGGCGATTGGGAGGATTGATTCTTCGTTTTATTTCTACTGAAATGTTGTTGGCAGAATTGACAACAAAGCTACGGTAGGCAAAGTCCCTTTATAATATAGACTCACATACTCCTAGGAATGCTTCACCTACGTATGTAGCTCGAGTCACAGTTTGGTGGGCAGTTTCATCAAATTGCATTGCCACACTTTAATTTTTTGAAGAAAACGGTCCGAAGATTTTGTTCTTTCCTGAGCAACGCCGAATGAAAATACCCTTCAAGTCTGTGTGGTCTCAGCAAAAGGTCAAAACTTCCCACATATCCAGATAAGAAAAGGAATTACGAGTATTTCAGTTTTTTTTTCAATATAACAGGGGGGCTAATCTCTGTATGTTCCGATCACAAGTAAAAAGGTTCGCTTATTACATTTTAAATCTAAACTTACCGTCACAGCTTTTTCCTAATACAAAAATCCAAATCAAATAAGAACAAATTTGTGTAAAATTTTTAATAAAAAAATTTATATTTAATATTATTCAATATTGTTATTTACAAGCACTTTAAGTTTAAACAAATTTTACAAGAATTTTATTAAAAAGATTTTCTTTCATCCATTACTCAAATATCTCTTAACACTTCATCGTAACCCCGATCCGCTGGAGCAAACGTCTTAACAAAATTTAGTTTTCTTATTATAAATCGTTTCAGTTTTTCGAAAACATCTTATTTCCAAAATAAAATTGCTATAATTCGTTTCAATACACATTCAATAATGAACTTACTACGCTCCAAACAATGCTCTTTACTTTCGATAAAAAATATTTCTTGTATTTTCTTAATAATTTGTTGGTTTAGGTGTTTTATTTAGTTTTTATTTATTTTTCTTTATTTGTGAAAACCCATCGTCAACATTAATTAAAAAACTCTTAGAAAACCATGTTTGTTTTTTTTTTATTCAATTTAATGCTAACCCCAATGTTACAAACTGTCCCAGTACATCTAATCCATTTTCGAAAAATATTCTTTCGTATAAATATATTTATTTTTATGCTATTTACTTGCTACTTTAAAAAACCTTGACAAAACTTTATTTATTTTTATTTTTATTTTTCTCCAAATTTATTACATTTTCACTTTTCTTTTGCTTAGAAAACCATTTTTTTGTTTTTGTTTTTTTTTTGTTTTTGCAAAAAAGATCACACTTCTGAGTTCTTTCAGTTAATAATTCCAAAGCACAATTTTAATGAAAATAACGGTATTTATTACTTATAGATTTTATTTTGTTTATAATTAGTTTCTTACTTTAACGCTTAATGCATGTAAAGAAGGAGTAGAGTCTTGCACGTAATTAATGCGATAATTTTGTTTTCTTGTTTACTATATTTTGGTGGGAGGAAATATTCTTAGACACATGTTGCTGAAACAAATTTTTTAATCAATTATTTTGAATGATGTTTTTTTTTATTTAAAGATTTTACAAGGTTTCGCATAGTGGATCGCATCAATGGAGGGATTTTCTAACCATCCGATGCCTCTAAGTAGAAGCCATCGAATAGGAACTTAAAACTGTTGATTACGAAAGAGTTATAAACCTGAAAAAGTGACAAATAAGACCCTAAAAACAAAGACAGTGATACAGTCACAATCAAAACCGGAAAGTCGGCCTTTGTTAATTTTGAAGTAATCAAAATACAAGAAGCAATAATTGTTTCAACAGTCCTTGTCACTACTCAAACCAAGGCGATACCCAGTTTATTGAGACAGTTCATGAGTAGGGCTTACAACCCACAATGGTTCTGGGCCCGTGTTTTAGATGACGATACCTCGAAAAAATTAGATGAACAACGATGTAAAAATATATTCCTGAAATGTTTATAAAGATATTTAGATGGATGACATCAGAGCTTTACCGTCACTAGATAGGAAAGTTTCGTGACATACCAGACTCAGACTTGTACTCCAGTTGGTCTCGGATAAGAGATAAATACAATATAACAAAAGATGTCCTCCACTGTTCATTTTTGGGTATAATTTAACGTTCTAGTTCCACGCCAAAGGGGCAAGAAGAGGACAATTGGGAAATTGAGTGCTTCAGGGGATTCTGTGCAACAAGAAACATGATAGTGGTGATGGCAGTTAATATCACTTGGTTTAAACATTTTCACATACGCAAGGCTACGTACCTAGCCCTGTTAAAGGAACTTGCAGCCAAATAAGACACTTCCTTATGGACGTTAGGTACGCGTACAAAGGTTTTGGTAGAAAATAGGCTCTAAAAAGCCGCATATTTTAGCACTCTGCAGTCAGTTGCAATGCTATGTGCTTAGGCGTAAAACAAAAAAAGGAAGGCTACACAAAATGTATGCTTAAGGAACGAGATTTGAAAATAACTTGATCACATCATTTACAATATGTTTTGAAAACCACAGTCTTTTCCAGTCAACTAAGGTAGCACGAACATACAGCTCAATATGCAAAAGATCCGGAGAAAAGAAATTTGAAATCTTTGGTATGATGATGCCACGTCTGGGAACGGACTTAGGCTTATTAACTTTGCGGCGGGATGAAATATTAATATATCCAGCACAAGGTCAATATACACAAGAGGACATGGCTGTCTCCGGACAATCAAACGCTAAATCAAATTGATCATTTTACGCTAGACGTAAGGCATGACTTTAGTATTCTTGACGTCCAATCGTTACGAGCAACATTGACTCGGATCACCAACTGCAGTAAGCTGCAGCCAAAGTTCGGATTTCCCAACCGCCACAAAAAAGAAGAACTAATGTGAGAAGATATAAAGTAGAGAAGCCACAATCGCAAAAGACCGCCAGAATCTTCGCCGAACGCGTATCTCGAAATCTCCCAATAACTCCTGTACCGCCAGCATCAAGTACTGAAGACCAGTGGAAACGCTGACAACGTGCTATAAGAGATGCCACAACTGGTGTGCTGGGTTTCACCAACCATCACCGCAAAATCCATGGTTTAAGCAAAACCAAAACATGCAGCAAAACAAGAGGCCTATAACTCGGCGCTGCAACGGAGGACGAGAGCTGCTCGTTAGCCCAACGAGCAGAAGAGGCGGGAAGAACATCGGCTTCAGCAGAAGAAGAAAAAACAGGACGAGAAGCGAGCGATCGAAGATATTAAGAGGTTGTACTCCAGGAATAACGTACGGAAGTTTTACAGACAGTAAAAAAAACCTGTCAAAGCAAGAAGTCCCGTACAGAAGCCTCTAGAGTTGAAGAAGAAAACCTTGTAGTTTAGTCACAGTTGGTGCTGAGAATATGGAAAAATATTTCCTGCAGACTGTATAACGGCAAAGCACCCCAAAATGAAGAAGCAAACCTCCTGTCTACCTGGCCAGAACGAAGTAAGGATACCAATATCTGAGCTAAAAACCAACAAATCTGTTGCACTTAGCGGCTTCCCAATCGACGTATTCAAATCAGTTGGAAATGACTTTGTGGAGAGCATGTACCAACTTGTTTCGCCCGATCCACGAAAAAGAATATCTTCTCAACTGTGTCAACTATCGAGGTATAAGTCTCCTCAATACTGGGTACAAGATCTTATCTGCCATATTGTGAGAAAGTCTGAAAACCTTCGCCAACAACCTGATTGGTTCTTACCATTCCGTCTTTTTTGCAAGAAAAGACCACACTCGACCAAATCTCGACGAGCTATACAATCCCATGTCTAGTTTTGGCATCCCTCTGTGCAGAAAGACGATGGAGAAAGCTCGTTAGTCCGTTAACGTTGATAACGTTGAGACCTTTGTTGTCAAAAAAGGTTTTAGATAAGGCGACGCGATGTCATGTGACTTCTTTCACAATATACTTGAAAGAATTGTGCGGAGCTCACAAGCCAACACCGGTGGTACAATCTTTAAAAAGTCTGTGCAACTACTACAGTGCGTTCGCTAATATTGAAACGGTAGCTGTCAAAATGGGTTTGGTAAACAACCGCAAAACCAAGTTTATGCTGTCAACAAGAAGGAACACACAATATCGACAAATTGGACAAAACGTCACAGTCGACTTTGCCTACAGTGGCTCTGCTATAAATTTTGCCAACAATACCTCAGCTGAAACAAAACGAAGAATCACTCTTGCCAACTGCTGTTGGTTTGGGCTAAAAAAGCAATGAAGTAGTAAGGCCGTGTCTCGAAAAACTAAGACTCTATATAAGACCTTGATCATCCAAATCCTAGTTTATGGGGCTGAATCATGGGCCCTATCGAAAGCGGATGAAGATATCCTCAGTCATTTCGAGACCTAGTCTGAAAATTTGCCATCAATCGCCTGAGATAGCTAGGACATGTAGAGAACACCAATACTCCGGCCGTCAGAGTCTTCGAATCTAACCCAGAAGGACAACGCTGTATAGGAAGACACAGACCGGGATTGACAAGTTTTTCGATGTCGACGAAGCAAGTGCCACTCACAGTGGTGCCGCGTTTTAACAACTGCAGGCAACATTGTGTTTTGGAATGATTTAATTCCACTACAATCCAAACATACGCTGAAGTCGGCAGCATTTTCGTTTTCACCCCACAGCCGAAAAGCAGAGATGTGATTCCAAGAACGAATATTAAAAGTAGAGAGCACAATCATTAGGAAAGGAATATTTAGGACTAGCAGTGGCAGACAATATATCTGGAAATTATGAAGAGTATCGGAAATAGAACTGTTCACACCGTCATTCATTTTGGGGATAACAGACTTGAACTCATCGAAAACAACTTCAATCGAACGTCCCGAAAGGTAACTTCTAGTTCAGAGATTTGTCGATCCCAAGTACGCGTATTTTCGACTCAAGACCTTGATGTCAAATTCTGTCAAATACCTTTGAAACATAAGGTGTAACTGTCTTGCTTTAAATATATTTTTCTGAGCTCTGGTTCCACTTTACAATGACTTATGTCATCAAACCACCAGTGGAGGAGTTGATAAGTAAACCGTACTGCCGAGCAGATATGTCAGCATTTCCATCAGCTTTCAAAAATAAGGCTTACTCACAAGTGGAATAGGTCTGTAGGAAAGGAGAGAAGAAGATTCATATTGTTTTAGGGATGGCCTGGAGTGCGAAAGTGGATTTGTCCCAAAGTAAGTTCGGCATTCTGCAGTGAGGTTAAAAGCATGACACAATTTGTAGGCGTTAAGCTGTTTGCGATATACCCAGAAAGCAGATTGGTTTTTTTATAGAGCTAAAGCTGAAACGTCAATACAAATGAGCGGTGGGATGGGGGATGGGGCAGAGTTTCCAACGTTCTAACGAAAGAACATCAGCTTTTGCTACCTTTGGGACATTGTTGTTTTGGCACGCCCAAGATCTGTGTCATTATTGAAGTACAATAACTTCACTCACTTAAGAAGGGCATTGCAGTCATTACTGGAAGGTTTGCAGTTGTTTCGGATTTCCTCTATCGATTTTTACAGCTCGACTTGTGCACATCTTCTTTGATTTTAATACTTTTGATCCGATGTATGTTTTTAATCATATCAGAATCTGGGAAACATTAGAATCAGTTAAAAGAAGCTGCTACGTCTGCTCGGATTGGTGTTCTTATCAGAATGAGAAGCTTAAAACAAGTCAAGAGAAGATCTCAACGCATCATCCTTCATGTGTTATCTGTGTTCAAAATATGGAATTGTTTATATTGAAATTATCCGCAATATGGATTTCAAAATGAGGATACTAGGGTGAGACAGGGCGTCAGACGAGTCAGACTCGTAAAAGATCGAATTGCTATCCAGTTTGTGGATTCTGCATTGAAAGTATTGTAGAGGTGGAATTTCAGTCACTTGAAATTGAATTTCAAAACAAAGAGCACAATGTGGTGGAACTTGGTAAACTTCATCACATTGAAACATCTATCAGTCTCATTTTACTCTACAAGAAATCCAATAGGTGTCATCATTAATGGGCACCAGTATTATTATAATAATGTTTTACTATTATTTCATAAATATGATGGTTTTTGAGAATTTTACTTTATTCGCTACTCCAGTCTCACAACCCACACTCTGCGAAACCTCAAAAATCTGTTCAAAACTTCAGCATGTGTAGTTCCCATATTTTGCCAATGATTGTATATGAAATGTCTTACATTTGATAAGTATTATTTTTTGCTTATATTTGTTTGGTTTTTTTTTCTTTATATATAATAATTTCTGTGTAATAAATAGACATTTAGATTTTTTTTTATTGAAAAAAGTAGTATCTACTTAAATATTAAGTAAAACTATTTTAATGTAAGTTTCTTGTCATCTACACATTTAAAGCGAGAGTTGAATTTGTGGGTGGTCTTAATTTTGTTTCTTAAAATAATTTATCATTTTTACAAAGTTTGTGTTAAATAGTTCTATTTCGTAAAAGAAAAATTGGAAAACGAAATCGATAATATGTAGGCATTTGAATATTTCTGTTGTTTGCTACATCCATTGATTGCTGCAAATATTGCAATGATTTTTAGTTGTATTTTTACTTATAGTTAAGATTTTATATTTAAATTTATTTAGATTCAAAAAATCCCATTTAATTATAATCTTATAATGAAAATTCGTTCTTTATTTTTTATATTTTTTGTTTCTATTATTTATTATTTACTGTATTCTTAATTCACAAGCCCGTGATTGGGTCAATAAAAAAGAGCAATTGCTCGTATCTTATTTTTATGTTTTTATTCGTTGGAATACCGAAAACCATTATTAGCTTGAGTTATACAATCAATTTACAAATTTGTGTTTTTGTTTTTGTTTTTGTTTGCTTACAACTATCACAAATTAGGGAGAGAGAGAGAGAGATTGAATAAAATTTAAATTTGAATCAACAAAAACACATGAGAATGCAAACGCAAAAATGTATCTCGAAAATGTTTTCGGATGAGATTTGATTGAATTTAAATATTCGTATTGAGATTGCGATGTTGGTTCTCGGTGTTTTTCGGTGAACTTCATTTGTTTTTTATTTTGTTCTTAGCTTATTGTAATATTTATTATTTGTTTCTCTATTTTATTTGACTTCGTTTTGAGGTGAGCATCTACATTGAATTTGTTTTTATTTATATTTTATTTTTTTAAGAATTTTTGTTGCTGCTGCTTGTTTTTATATCAGTTGCATATCACAGTTTGTTTGATTACCTGAATATTTTTTTTTCATGAAAATAGATTTTTTCTTATATTGAAAACAAAAAACAAATAAAAGAATAAATAAAAAATATAATAGTTTTTTTTAATTCGACAAAGAGATGGTAATTTTTTTAATATAATTTTAAGAGATAAATATTTATTTTCTTGTTCTAAGTTAAAATAAAGTAAGTTAATGAAATGGACATGCAATTGGAAAGCTGTAGAGTGCACAACATATTAAATGAGTTAAGTGAGAGCTACTGAAATGTCTAAAATAGTTTCAATCTACAAAGTAAATTATAGTAGCGAATATAATATTAGCATTGTATTTTAAAAATAAAAATGAAATAAAGAGGTTTCTAGAAATAACATTTCTTTATATTATATATGACGAATAAAAAATTTAAAACCCCAGGTCGTCCAGAAGGGGGCATACCATACCTTGCATGAAAGGGCATATCGAAACTAAATCAAGATTTATTTTCGACAGCTGTAGGAACAATTCAGTATGTGGATTTTCGGGCTGTAGGGCTAGGTTTCGTTTATCTTGGCACCGCCGTAAACTCATCTAGTGAAACAACGATAGAATCACTCTTGCCCATAGCTGTTTCTTTGAACTAAGGATTCAATTGAAAAATAAATCTTTAACACGAACACTATATGGCATGGAGACAAGGTTGCCTCGAGAGATAAGTTCTTCGAGTGATTTTTGGTCCTATTTGCATAAACGAAATCACGAACTGTATGGGCTATACAGCGACATTTACCTTGTGAGAAGACCCACAATCCACAATAAACACCAACACTCGTGCCCAGAGAGTCTTCGAATACATCCCGGAGCGACAACGCGGTTTAGGAAGACCTCGCGTTAGATAACGCGCTGGGAGGGGACCTTAATCAACTTAGTGTGCGCAACTGTATGCGATTAATACAAGATCACTCTAAATAGAAAGAGTTTCTAGTTGAGGCCCTGGTCTAACCCGGACTCCAGCTTCATCTAAGAAAAAAGGTAACTAGGCTTTAAGACGTGACCTTGGATTCTCCGAGGGTCATAGAAAAAATATAAAAAGAAAAAAACTAATTTCTTTGTTTTGTAACTCAGGGTTTAATAGCTTTTTTATCATGATACTTTCGGTACCATAAAACAGAACATCAGTTTCCGTCAACCAGCGCAAGCATTGGAAGTGTTGGTACCCTTACCGGCAACAAGAATAAGTTTTAACACGTTATAGTCGTAATCTGAACGGAGAGTACCCAAACTAATACGAGTATTGTACTATTAGTCAAAATTGTTGAATTTTTTATAATGATTGCGGATTTCAAACTCACATCAAGGTCTTTTGCCTGTTATGCTCATAGCTCAATATATACGAGAGTGTATAAATAAGGCAGTAACTTTTTAAATTCCGCGCATTGTAATTTAGAAGCAACACTGCTCCCATTAACAACCATCTGTCAATAGACTAATGTCAAAAATTTTGGACGTATTTACTTTATTGGAAATAGACAGCTGCCGAAAATGGTAGACACAGAGATCACTCTGAGAACTTGGGTGAAGTGATGGAATTGTCCAACCACAATCTGGACGAGTGTTTGCGCGGTTTTATAAACATGTTGAAGCAATTCGTCCACCACAACACATCTGGGACTAGTCAGCAGTCGAAATTGTAACTTTTTCAGAAAATCGAGGCCGATGAAGACTGAGACGGGGCTGTTGATCAACAAGGTCTTGGCGACAGTTTTTTGTTTGGAATGTACGCTGCATTACCTTCAAAAGATAAAAATAATCAACTTATTAGTTTGATTCAACGACGGTTTGAGAGCAAAGCGATAGCAAGAAGAAAGTGCTCTTTCATAAAGTCAATAAACAGGTGGGCACGTGCGTAGTCGCAATGGCGAAATTTCATGAGATCGGCTAGGAATTGCTCCCTCCTACACCCAATTCTCCGGATTTAGCTCCCAGCGAATATTTCCTGTTTCTGAATCTGAAGAAATGGAAAGATAGAGATTTCATTTCAAGTTCAAATCATCATTTGAACGAACTACTGAGCTTCAGGACAAATCTTATTATTTGAAAGGAATCGACAAACTGGAGAAATGTTCGACAAAATTTTGATCAAAAAAAGCTGTCTTTCATTTAAAAAGCTGATATACGAAAGGGGCACCCGCGCATCTATTTGTACGAGTATGTATCCATGTATATCGATAGATACGTAGAATCTAGGGAGATCTTAACATGAAGCTCCCTACTAGGTGAAAAGTTTAAAATTGTCCTATAGTGTACAACGTGCCAAACAAAGTATCGAACAGCAGCAGATTATATGGATTTTCCAACAGAATAGTTTTGAATACGAGCAGAATAATACAATACATTCCTCAACAAGGCATTTCAATTGTTGAAAATCACCGTAAAAATGTTGTAAATCTCGATGAAACAGTACCCCTTCGCCCAGGAGTTGTTTAATTGGTTTAGATATTTTAGGTATTAGGACAAACGAGTGACGTGAAGAACCAAAATCATGCCTGCCGCCTAAGAATAAATAGGAATATTGACTCTGTTATTCGAAGTGTGGCCAAAAGCCTAGGTTTGACCATTCCACGTCGAACGATTGACCATATTACAAACAATAATTCACCAAATTCCAGTCTATGTATAAGTCTATATAAAAAATCATTATGAGCGATTACGCACATTCCCTCTTGAAAGCTTTAAAAGCAGAATTTCCGCATTTGGAGCTTATGAAACGCAATACTGATCGTCCTATACACAATGTGTTAGACTCTGGTGCGGTTCTTAGACAAGAGGCATCATTAGACCTTATTTCTACGAAAATGAAACCGGTGCACTATCGAAGCATAATCAATGATTTTTTTTATGGCTAAAACTTGAAGGTATGGATGCAGGGGATATTTTCTTTAACCTCTCGAGTAGTCAGATACCACCAGCATCGAACAAAAAGATCAGTTGCATCACCGATAAAGAGCAATCAGTACAATCAATCTGATGTACTGGGTTGCAACCCGTCCTAATAAAGAAACCCCTAGTTCGATGACGACTGCAAGCAGGCAAATCTAGAAAAGCAACAGATGTACAGAGCGGGCCTCCAGTAAAGATTGAGAACTTCAGCCAGCTCTACGGGCAGAAAAGTTGGGAGAAACATAGGCCTAATCGAAGCCTAAGGAAGGTATTTCCAGAAAAATGAAATTCGGAAGCTTTACTACAGATAAAACGAACATCTCAAAGCTATAAAGACCGAACAGAAATCTTCAAGGATGGAGAAAAAAACCTTATAGTAGAACTAAAGTCGGTGCTAAGATTCAGGAAAGATTATATCTGCAGACCGTTAGACGGTAATGACGAACAATATCCCACCGTGAAGCAGAATAAACCATTCAACCTCGATAGAGACATACAACATTTCCATCCACATGAGCAAGATGAAGTTAGGATAGCCATTCCCAAGGTCAAGTCGAACAAATGGACCAGCAATGGTCCTGCCCGGCTGTTTAAAGCAGCAGGTGATAATTGGATGCGGAACATACATCCACTCATCTACAAACACTAGGTCGACGGAAGTATGCACGATGAGTGCAACCTCAATATTGTTTGTCCGATTCTGCACTGAACTGCGTCAACTACAGCATATACAATCCTGTCCGCCGTATTATGTGAACAACTAAGACTCTTTGTAAACAGTTTGACCGGCCCCTATCAGTGTAACGATATGAGGATTCACACTTGCTAATAGCCGCTTCTTTGGGCTTAGGAGGCAATTGAGCAGCAAAGTCCCCTTTTGAGCAACCAAAAGGATATTATAGTATACATGACACCGATTATCTCAAACCTATTTTACGGCGCACAAGCTTGGACTAGTAGGCTCTTTAAGAAAAAAGTTCTTCGGATAATTTTCGTTCCGGTTTGCATCAATGGTGAATGGGGGAGACGTTTTAACAACGAATGATGCCGAACTCGTCATAATAGTTCGGATAAGCCGGCTTAGATGACTATGTTACCTTGAGCGCATTACCACCAGCGTCCCAGCTCTAAAAGTTGTCGAACCCAACCCAGAGGGACAATGCAGCAGTGGGCATACACAAGTGGAAGGGGACCTCAGCCAACTTCCTTTTGCGCAATTGGAGATAGCCGGCATAATAGGTCTAGGTCCACCCCGGACTGTAGCGCCATCTAAGTAAATAAGTATGCCATTAACGAGAACCGCCAGAATATCATTTAAAGACTATTCAACGACGAACAAATCATTCCGAGTAATTGTTTTCACATCCCGTAGTCAACTAAGTACTCATATTTTAAGTTATTGGAAAGGACTAACACTTGCTGAGGTCCTCGATGTTATTTCCACTTTCTACAAGTAAGCGACATATTACAGCAGCTTTTCCAAACCTTCCATGAAGGACAACTTTATAAATATGTGGAGCATCCTGTAAATACAATTCGTTTTCTTAGAGTTTGACGTCATTAAACGCACCACAGACCTCACATATATAAACATTGTATATTCACTTGTTTATGAGTTTATAAGAGGATCGTGAAATACATCTTTAAGAAGTTAGTCTAAAAGAGAATCAGTGCGTGTTTGGTTGTGTCTTCACAACCTACCTACTCAGACATGCCTACTCGAAGGGATCTCCACAAATAATTTTTCAAGCGGCATTGAGCAAAATTATGAATTCATATACCGCAGTGTTGCTCCCCTGGTCCGCAGCATATAGGCCTTTGATAATATTCATAAATTAACCTTTACAACGTTCTTAAAGTCGATGTGGAACCTTTGCTTGTCGTCCGAAGAATGCACTAACATAATTTAAATCCATGCTCAGGGGAAGACTGAAATAAACTGCAGTCAAAGATCATTCATTTTGAGTTGGTAAACCACAGTTTTGCTGTAGTCCGCATCCTAATCACGTTCAAGGCATCGGTTTGATATTTGCACATGCCTCGATTTTTTTTGAAAACAAACACACGACCTACTCTAGACGGAAAGTCTATAGAAAGTCTATAGACCTGAGTGATTTGTACTTAAAGACTTGAGCATCAAACTACCTATATTTGATGTTGAGTCGCCAAGCAAAGCCTCCAACCAACATTTTCTGTCTGACTGATAAGCTTTGCAGTAGCTCGTAATACAATTGCCAATTAATTTGAATACCTACTGATAGATGGCAAGCACGCCATTAACATCCTAAGAATCTATACTTTCACAAGGGAAACGTCGACGATCGGCAAATTCGCTTGGAAAACATTATCCGACGAAAGATATCGCAACTAAACTGGAGCAATCAGAGCATCCAAAACCCACACTCCATTACGAATACGTACAGTACAATGAATGTTTCAACGTCATCAGAAGATGCCGATACCCTTATAGAAATATCTTTTATCCTTGACCTCTTTGTTATTATGAGTATTCACCGAAAATAATTGAAAGAGGATGCAGTGAGAGAATATGACCGCACCAGAATATATCAGGAAAAAAAAGGTCCTGCGTGGAAAGACGAGGGGCTACATTTTTTTCCAACTCGAGGATATCGAAAACTGCTTTTGTAATTGGAACAACATTCTTATAGTTTACTAGAAAGCTATGCAACTAGTAGCTGCTTTCCAATCCGGAAAGCGGGAACCGTATCACCGAAAGCAAATTTTCTACTTTTAGGTAGAATTTACTAACAGCTTCTTAGTAAGCATTTGTCTGCTATCCGTCCAATAAGAGAGGAAGCAAGCCTCCCTTCCAGAATAGAAGTTGTTGACTTCTCACCCGAAAGCCAGCAGGCCTTGATGACCTGCCGACAAAGCTCTATAAACATGGATAGGGAAAGTGGCTTCTTAAAGTCCATTTTTTAGTACACAAAGCTTCTCTTTCACTTTCATAATTTCCTGCTTCTATGTGGATTCACATTTGCTTAATCAGCTTATGGATACACGATTTTGGTCACGTACCTTTTTTTGAAGTCTGTGATATTATACCGGAAAGATTGTATTACTAGTGGTCTTCTTATCTACACATGTAAGTCCATACAAGAATAATGCAAAATAAATACATAAGAAAAGGTATTTCATCAGAACTACACATAGATGAGTCAGGATCAATTTTTTTTATTAACCAATTAATTATTAAGTGATATGTTATCAGCTTTCGAATTTGCCATAACCCAATATGGTTTTGTTATACTTTTAAAATTTCAGAGGCAATACTTAGATTTCAGATAAGGGATTCGCTGTTGATTAGTCAGAACACAAAACTACGCATATCCGAAATGAAATAAAATAATTTAGTCCTATGTCGTGATACGTTGCAGGGGGTAAAGTAAGCTTGAGAGATAGGTGAGATCAAAGACGCATTTTGAGGCATTCAAACAGCCGATAAGTGTAGACTGAGTTCGTCGAAATGCCGATGATTGCTGGCAATAAGTTAGGAGAAGCGATGTACTCTGTTCTGAGAAGTCACCTAGCTTCTCAGGAACTTTAAGATTAAAGGTTAACTTGAGGCGCAAACACATCCATTAAAACTGGTCGATCTAGTGGGGGGCAAAAGTAAAGACCAATTAGATCCATTAGTTTACCAACACAACATAGTCATATGAATGGAAGGAGATTATTAGAAGAAAACTCACATATACTAGACACTACCAAGCATTTCTTTGCTACAGCTGTTGAACCAGAGCGATATGCTTTCATAAAATGGGGTATACATAAAATAGTATACTCCAATCCTGAAGGAATGGTTAAGGATTTGAATAAGAAAATCTAAAATGCCAAGAGAGAATCGATATTTTGTGTTTCAATGGTATAGATGACAATAGGTTTAAAACGAAATAGGAAGAGTTATTTTGTTAGGAAACATTGCTAAGTTACTGTTCCAGCGTATTTGTGAAACTAATTGACAATTGTTCTGAAAATTATTACAGGACGTGGGATAATGTTAGTACGATTTCAATATTCTTTGAAACACAACAGCATGGAAAGAAGCGATTTTGATCGGTATGGAACTACGAGTTCGAAGACTAACATATTTTAGAAAATGAAGTTCCTAATACAATGAGGGAGATATTTTTTGTTATATTATATAAATGCAAAAATGTCACGAAAACCTGTAACAAATACTTGTCTGATATTTTGTTCAACGCACGACTTAAGCGATAACCCTAATATACGAGTACGGATTGAAAATATAAAAATAAAAATAAGAGCGAAAAATATTTTAATAAAAGGATTTAAATAAAAGGGGACCGATGAAGTAACCTAGTCAATGAACTTGAGTCAGATATAGGAGTGGAATGCTTTACCATAGCTTCCATATAACGCTTAGCGTGTTTGTACATTATTTCTCATCTTAATTTACACTTAGAGATCTCCGGATCAACACACTGTCAATCTATTTGAGCATATCTTGACTGATAGATGGCATTCTTTCAGCATATTGGAAATCACCGATACTGAAACCAGCAAAATTATTTGAACAATTCTCTTTTGAATTGAAAGTCATTCGACTTTCACAATAAAACCCGCAGTTATATAAGTGATAAACTTCGGAAAACACATGCAGCCAAAATAGAAACATATCAGGTAGGCACTGCCGACAAAAACAAGGATTACTTAAGACGTTGATATGCTCTGCGTGGATGATAAATAAAGGAGATGGTACAAAGATAAATACAATGCGTAGCAACGTACTAAAAAATTTGACTACATAGACTTAAAGGTTGGAAATGGTCACTGGAATGATCCTATAGACGATTCGATAGATGCTTTCAAAAGAGTTTTCTGATTCTTGAATTATTAATACTGAACTCACAAAATCAAGCACCGCAAGGGTATGTGCTCTTACCAAACTTTTTTTTCCAGTAATCAATAGCATTGTAGAGGTTCATCCAACACAAGGTGTCATATTAAATTTCGCCCCATTGTTGAACTATTAACATTCAAAAATCATTGCGATGACTTTTGATAAGTAAAAACCAAATGTTTATTAAATGTGGATCGATACATTCACACGATAGTTGAAATAGTGAAAATTCCCAACAACAAGTAAGTTTGTAAAGTTCGTGCTGGTTTTTTTCATCACCAAGCGCCTTCTAGCACAGCTATAGTGAATTTAATCGGCAAATTTGAACGTCTCAGACAGGTAAATGATGTGGAAACTCCAACTCGTGTTCGTCCTGCTAGGTTACTGAAAATATCGTCGCCGTAGCTGAGAGTGTGACTGAAAACCTAGGTGTGTACATTTTGAGACGATCACAGGGATTGGGACTATCCGCAACAACTTTGCATAAGGATCATGGCCTACATGCTTATTAGGTCAAATATTGAAATAACATTGGGTATACTTTCGATAACATTGGGTGCTAGAAATGAATGAACAAGATCAAGATGTTTTACACACAATTATTCTGAGTCCTGATGCTCATTTCTATAGATTTGTCTGTGTAAGTGAACAAACAAAGCTTTCGCACCCAAAAAAAGAGAGGAACAACCTGTCCATTCACAAAGAATGACAGTTTGGTGCAGTTATTGAGCTGACGGTGTCATTGAGCCATATTTTTCGAAAATTATGCTGGTGCGACCGTTTCAGCGAATGGTTTGCGCTATCAAACGATGTTGACTTACTTTTTTTTTTGCTGAAATTAATGCTGTAGACGTGTACGATATTTATTTTCGGCAAGACGGTGCCACATGCCACACAGCTTGCAAAACAATGGCTCAATTGCATGACAAATTTTCTGGATGTATGATTTCTTAAAATGGAAACTTGATTTAGCCGCCGTGATAGTATGATTCAACAGCATTAGAATTTTTCTTTTGGGGCTCTATTAAAGATAAAGTCTACGTCAATGCTCCACCAACGATTCATATACTACAAAAAAATATTAGAGCTCTCCTTCGCGAAATACAGCAACAATTATGCGGAAACATGATGACAAATTTAATCAAAAGAATGACTATTTGTGGGCAGAGCTGAGGCAGGCATTTGGTAAATACTGTATTCCATTATTAATCTCAGAGCTGGTACTTTAGATTAAAATAAAATAGAACTGTTGTATTTTCCTATGCATTCAAAATCACACCTCTTGTTGGATAACACTATACCTTTGTTGTGAACCTGAGTGAAAAACTTGCGAAAATGACTTGCACTGTGACTGGAGAAAAAAAAACGTTACACAGAATTACTGGATAGCAGACAAAAACAGTTAAAGGTTAAATGTGTAGAAACTTGAACTCCGCCCTGGTTAAGAATAGAGAAGGATAGTCGCTGAAACAACATCATGTTGCAGTATGCTAAGTCTGACCATGGAAATTCAGCTGAGCACTCGGCCTACTTAAGCACTGCTGGGTGAACTTCAAACGGCCGTTTTAGTGGAGGAATTCTAAAAACCTAGTCAAAGTTGACGTCAGATGCAGATCCAGCGATACTCTCATAGTATGATACTGGCACAATCCTCGCAAAAGTCTTAATGTTGTGGAGCGACAAACAGCGTCGAATATACATAGATGACATTACAACGATATCGGCTATGCACTTGAAATGTTCAGACACTTTACAGAACATGTCTGCCGAACAACAGCGGAGACCCTGGAGCGTTACATAGCAGATATAACTGCCATCTAGGAAGTGCGATTGGACCGGGCCAGAGAAGTCTGAAAGCCAATGACATCTACTATGGTGTTTGATTTAGACAGGAGAAGCACCGGCTATTTGGATACGGATTTGTCACTGGTGAAAGACTTAGACATTAAGTTTCACTCCGCAAACATAAGTATAACTCTCCTACTAAACTTATGAGCGGTCTGCCAAGCATGACGTTAAAATCGTTCTTGGTGATTCAATGACAACTAAGAGAAAGAGAGAATCATCGGTCACACAATTCAAATCCAAATCTTGGCCTGACTGACACCACCTCCAAGAACGAACTTAAGTTTATCGACTTTGCGGCGGCGGGAAATGATATCATTTCGAAACGTTCCGAGGAGGTAGAAGCGATCATTCTCAACAATCTATCAGAGACGCCACATCTGGTGTACTAGGTTTCACCCCATCACCACAAATGTCGAAGAATACAAAGCAGCGCTGCAAAAAAGGGCGAGAGCTTTTCCAGAACTCTATAAGTCGAGAACTGGCTCCTCAAAAATTAAAAGAAAGCGGCGGAGAAGCACTCGATCGAGGCAACGGAGAGATAGATACTCCTAGGTCAGGTACAATGAACCGTACAACTTAGACAATGACCGAAAACAACGCCGTCCATCTGACAAAGAAGAGGTTTGGATAATGTATAGGTGCACTTGGCTAAAAGTAATAAAATTTAGGTCCATTCTTAGCCATTCAAAATTGTTAACACCACACAAAAAAAGTGTGATGTATAGCAGTGAAACCTGTGGCACATTGTTTTGTTTATGATATTTTTCGAATGTATCAATTCGTTTTAATAGTATCTTTTAATTTGAGCCAGTACTCGTACATTTCGAAATAGTCTTGGAAAATAAAAGAAAAAGTAGAAAGAGGCATGTGCCATGCGTCAGTCTTCAGTGACAGGGAAGTAAATCACCCAAACTTGCCAAATAGCTTTGTATGAATTAAAATGACGGCTCAATCAATTTAGATTATGACTTCAAAATTGAGTCTGAGCTTCGGTTGGAATGACTCCGAAATGAAATTAAAATGCGTCCGCTATTAGAGGAATAGATGGCCTTAAACGATTTATTCGTGAGAAAAGAAACAATCAAACAAGATTAAAACGATTGGCAGGAGTGCATCTTAAGCACGCGCCACCTGCTACTATAAAAGCTACCTAAGAGCCAATTTCCATCTCCACATGGATAAATATTCACCGTATAGATAGATACAAGGTACGCGCATTTATTATGCGTTGTTTGATGTTGCAAAGAGGTGGGATTGGGGCAACTTGAGGCTCGATGATTACCTGTAATTTGCATTTGCTTCGTGCCTCACATTCACACCGTGTCACACTTCCGTGGGTGGCTTGCCTATGCAATACCTACTCGCGTGCATACGAGTATATTCATATCTGCAGAGTTAGCTAAGCTGTGTACGAGTATCTTATAGATGCAAATGTGCACCGTCATTACTGACTGTGAGCACATTTGTTTAGTTAAACTTATTTCCTTCCATTCAGCGACTTATTTTCTTTCTTTTGAATCTCACGGTAATGTTGAACAGATACGAAAGATGTAAGCATTCATACGCACTGGGTGTTGTTGCCGTTGATTATCTGTTTTCGGTAGAGGGAAAGGAGGTGATTAATATTTATCGCTTTTAACGTTGCTCGGGGATTCAGAGTGCACACGCTAACCTTGAACGAGACATGTTGCTAGTGCCAGTGGTTGCTGGAATAACTACTGCTACCTCCATGACAGTTGACTACTTGAACACGCATTTTGCATACGAAATTAGTTCAGATATTCAACAAAATTTCTGGGAGCGGGGCTTCGGAGGGTCGAACTGACTATTTTCCGCATCTCTATGCATGAGCTTTTTCAATTCTCACATATGTATTAAGAAGAGTGGCACATTTGCAGGCACAACAGAGTTGAATTTTGACGCCAGCCACCGAAATATGATTGCGTCGCGTGATTAGGAATCATGACGGAATCGGATTGTCGCGAGCGTTGGTGGTACATATGTATTGTCTCCAGGGTTTTACACAATTCACACAAAACGAATATTGACAGTGGCGCCTCTGACTTAAGAGGCTTATTACATCTGATTGTGAGAGAGAGAGAGGAGTGAATGTCGGCCAGTCACTGATAAAGCCGCAGGAGAAAAAAAAAGAAAAAAACAAATTTACATGACAGATTGCATTAGAGTGCCACTCAATAATTCATGGAATTGGTATTTTCTTTTCCTTTTTGTTCATTTTAAGTTTTTGGTTTTTCTTATTTTGTATGCAAAATGAAATGTTGACTGAGGAGGGGGCATATACATATTTGCCACCAAATGATTTATTATATTGCTGCCTTGTTGCTGGTTTAGTTCGTAATCTAGTGCCACCTCTGACATATTGGTAGTGTGCTCGGCTTCTTAGACACGACATGGCAATTAATAATTAAATGCAAATTAATTTTTTTCGAATAAAAATTTATACCTACATATTCGTAGCAACTACGCCAGAATAGTGAAAAGATCAAACGAAATTGATAGTCCGGGGGATGTGTGTCATATTATGTGTCAGACAAAAATGCTGTCACATATCAAATTGAGCATCAGCAGTTTCAGATCTTATCAAGATAAATTTACAGACTTTGGCTTTGGTCAGAGAGGTCGAGAAATGCGGATCAACTATTTACGAGTACTATAGACAGAAAGAATGTGTACAGTCACCATCGCAGTCATCTCTTACCTAATCATGGTAAAAATCCTTTGACATCCATATTGGGCGTTCGGCATCTTCATGCAATGGAGGGCTATACTCCACAAGAGCGTGGAATAATTGTGTCGATGTTTTTGACCAATAATCGGTCGGTGGTGTTAGCGCAGCGAGAATTTCGACGTCGATTTCCTAATCGTGTAGCGCCAACTGGGCAAACATTCCGGCGAGTTTAGCTACTCGACTCGAACCACAGGAACCACAGGAGACAATGCAGCGCGTGGCCGCCACCGGACTGGTTGTTCGGCAGTGAATATCGCGGCTGTGGCTGCCGATGTCGCTGAGAACGAAGAAACAACAACCAGACGACGGGCCACGCAATTGGGCATCACCAGACAACGATTTTTTGTGAAAGACTTACACATGTTCCCGTACAAAGTGCAATCAGTGCATCAGTTAATGCCTCCTGACCGCCAGTCGCGTGTGAATTACTGTAAAGCCATCCTCAATCTCAACAACGAAAAGGACGATTTTGTGTCGAAAATCATCATGAGCGACAAGGCACATTTCCACTTAAGCAGTTACGTCAATAAGCAAAATCTTCATTTCTGGAGCACTGAAAGTCCGCGTGTGATGCACGAAGAGCCATCACATCCATTCAAAGCCACTGCGTGGTGCGGCGTTCACGCGGAAGGAGTGATTGGGTCGTATTTTTTTGAGGACGCCATCGGCAATACGGTCACTGTTACTGGCGAACGCTACAGGGCCATGATAAACGACTTCTTACTGACGGAATTGTATGAGTGGGGCTTGGTGAACATGTGGTTTCAACACGACGGTGCAACCGCACACACAGCACGAGGCACAAGGGCTATTATGAAGGAAGCGTTTCCTGGTCGCGTAATCTCCCGTTCTAGCGATTTGGCATGGCCAGCAAGATCGCCCGATCTTTACGACAACAAGCCTCAGACAATCGCAGCTCTTAAGGAAAATATTCGACAGGAATGCGAACAGTTATCACCGGAAATCTTGCGGAAAGTCATGGAAAATGCGATAAAACGGGCACAAATGGGTATCAACATTGGCGGCAGCCACTTGGCGGGTATGATATTTTCCACTTAACGGAAAGAATTGCAAAGGTCCAAATAAAGATTTCCATCACTCAAATTCATTTTTTTTTTATTTAGTAAAAAAGTAATTCAAAAACAAAATTGGATGATTAATTTTGCGCCAACTTGTAGAAAAGCTTAGCAAAGAAGTCAGCACTTTTCAAAATGTTCTGCGACATTGCATTAGACTAACGATTTTCGAAAGATTAAGAGGGAAGAAACTTGCCTGAAATCGTATTGAGGTGCTTTTGGGATTCGTAATTTGTATGGAGCCCAAAAACAGAACAAAGCTACATAAATTTCGCTGCATCTGCGGACATAACTATCATAGATGTAGTGTTCATTACACATCTAGAGACAATTGCTGCCTATACAGATACCAGTATGTATAGTATATGGATAAAAGCGATCTGAGGAGATAGTTATGCTGTCAAATCAGCTGGTCAGTTCATTAATTATAATAATATCCTGCTTTTGTGACGTATCATCGCCAATTTTGCACTTACAGAAACCGATCTAGTGCTTAGTATCAAAGACATCGAATTATTTACTGAAAACTTTGATCAACACTTTGCCGATGGTCATGTCAAAGAACTTACATACGAGTATATGACCGTTTAGTTCTTCTGGGTAAAAAATCTTTCTATGTCAAAGCGTTGCCTTTACATATGCTGTTGTTACATTCGTCATTCCTAACCAATTTATGGTTGCTAGTGAGCTGTAAATAAAATCGAATTGCATATTCGATGCTGCAGATCGCAGTGACAATGTTTTTTTTTTAGGAGACTTTAACTTGCCAAAGCTCCTACGGGTTCAATTCGGTCAACTTTTTTTTATAGCCATTAATGCCACCTCTGAACACGAAATCCCTGCTTTACTGATATTGTGCCACAGTTGAGTGGAGTCACCAACAGCATCAGTAAGCAACTTGACCATATCTTTACCTCCGATACAGACAACTGGGTCTCGTTTCAGAAAGTAAGAAAGACAGTGGTCTAAAAACTGTTTCATACGAACGCTCTTACAGTTTCAATTATTATAGAGCAAACTGTCAATCTCTCTACCTTAAATCCCTGAACCAAATGGGTCACACCCTCATTTCCGATCCAAGACGATTCTTTAAATTCTTTAACACCAAACGAAAGTCTGATAACTACCTACCCAGCGTCGCTAATTTTGTTGAACACAAATCCTCCAATGATCCCCAAGTAATTGCAAATCTTTTTGGCGATTTCCTCAGTCACGCTGTTACTAGTCACATTCTTGAACCTGATTATCTATACTTCTCGTACCTAAGAAACTGTTCGCAAACTACGCTAGAATCAGTATATACAGTGAAACCTCCCGCGGACACACTTTGTTTTATCAAGCCCTGGTGTAATGAATTCTGCAACCCCTATGTTATTAAATCCCTTTTTATAACCTTTGTTGGCCCTGTTTTTGAACACCAAGCTTGGTCACATTACTACACCACCCATATTTTCCGGACTGAAGCCGTACAACGCAGGTTCCTGCGATTCGCTTTACAGGGACTCCCCTGGACTGATAACTTATATTTACCACCGTACACAGATCGGCTGAAACTTATAGACTTGCAGCCCCTTTCTGTACGCAAGTTGTCGACATTCAGTAACAGCGTAATCTAAGGTCTGTACCACTTTATCGAATCAATCCTCACCGAACAAATTATGGACACCAACAATCAATATCTAGGATGCTATGGGAGATTAACAGCGTCCAAACTCCTTTCGATTTCCACCTCAACAAAATTTTTCCAAGGAACTGCTTTTACTATACCTTTGCCTCTCGACCCAATCTCCCTAAGTTGATTTTGTTAGCTTTAAGTCTAGTTTTTAAGTGTACTTTGTATTTGTAATAAGCCACAATAAATCCGTCCGGGTTGACCGGGCCTCAAATCATATTCTATGACAAGAGTTTTGGATGAGCATTAGCCTCACTAACGTGGCTGACAACTCTATCAAAGAAGAGCTTCATGACTTTCTAGATGAAGCCTGTTCAGATTACATATGATGATAAAGTCGTGTCCGGAAACTGCTACACCGGATTCGGCAGTCCATGTTGAATTAATCGGTACGCAACGCTTAAAGCAAATGCGAAGGCAGAGGTGACCATTAGTTCTTCTAGCCGCAAAGAAAATTAAACACATGCACATAAAGGGTTTTCATTCGACGGACGCCTCAATTGATTCTGCACCATTTTTGGGCATCTCCCGAACATTCCTTTGGCGTGTTTTGCACCGGTATAAAATGGTATTGATCCAAGAGCTTAAGCCAAATGACTATCGTTCACGTCAAACTTTCGGCGTTTTGGCTCATTGAAGATAGAATAAGATCTTCATTCATCTTCATTCATCCTCAAGGACGAAGCATATGTTTTTTTGGATAAACGGCTTTGCTAATAAGCAAGCCTGGCGCATTTGGTCAAGCGTCGTCATGTCGGAGGGGTCATAGAGCTGAGATGATGCGGGTGATTCGGGTACAGTCAATAATTTTTTTTTGAGATAAAATGAGAAAGCTTGGAGGATATGTGGTTTCAACAGGACGGTGTCACTCGTCGCATAGTACGTGCAGTAATCGACTTGTTGAAGACGAAGTACGGTGATCGTTTTATCGCCAGAAATATACCTGTCAGTCGGCCTTTATACTATTTTCTTTGCGGCTACATTAAATCTCTGATCTATGCTAATAGACTGAAAACTTTAAATGACTTGTTAGGAAAACTATCGACGAGAAGTTGCAGGAATATTGGACGAAGAGACAAAGAGACTGTAGGAAAACAAAAATTACTTAGGACATCACTTCTAGTCTAGGGGACTTCTTTATGTACTCAACATATATAGAGCCTATGAAGAATGCCTACTTATTTACCAACCGAAACAGCATAAACGTAAAGAGTTAATGTGGGTGGTCAATTAAGAAAACCATCTCTTTGACTGCAAAAGAAGCTCTCAAAAATCAACAATGTTGCAAGATTTGACGATTTATCATTCGAGCTCCTTGGAAATTTGGTTCTTCAATAATCATCTGTGGTATTGATGGATGAAGCTTTGCTTAAAGACTGGACCATGAACTACATACATAAGCTACATTTTTTGTCAGATCTAGCAAAGGATATTCTGGTGAAAGTAGGAAAGTGTTCCAACTTCTCAAATTCTGTAGGCAGGTGCCAACATAGATGAATTGCTACTTGTTTCGACTTTGACTACATTGGCTCGACCACATCGAGAAATATGCGTTTACACTCAATTCCCAGGCATATTAAGCAGCAAAGAATGCTTTAATATAGAAAGAAAGTGAAATGCGTTAGCGTCTATGAAAGGTCTCAACACACAGTAGAATTAGACATCTCTCATCGCACAAAAACCGGGGTAATTAAGGACCTTATCCAGCTTGCTTTTTTAATAATAATTTATTCAATGGTAAGTCGGTTCCGGAGTTCTGGAGCCAGGTTGACGTCAAACTGTTGGAGTCGAATCTGACCGTCTTCAACTCTGAGGAAATAGTCAGAGCTTTTGTAGGTTTCCTACAAAGCTAAACGCAACTGAAACATTTTTCGAAGTGGTGGGACGAAGATTTTTCATCTGGGAGGATTTTATCCTCAATATCTGTAGCAGGCATTATAAGGAGTGCTTAAAAGTGTATAGAAAACCAAGTGGAACGGCAAAATTTCAGTCATAGGCACTCTATTGACAGCCTCAAAGGCTCTGCCGGACTTAGCAAAACTGTATCTAAGGAACGCTCCAGCCCACTCATACATATATTAGGCAAATCACTTCACATGGCAAATCACTTCTGCCAAAATGAACGTGCTGTGCATTATCCGTAACTCGCACTTTGAAGTGAAATTTCTTCAATGTTATCAGAAGAAAATGATCTCCTATGTTGCTAACAGCAACGAGCCATAAAATCAGCAGCTCATGTCGGGATTATACCCATAATGCTCCCACAACAACTGGGAACAATCCGTCCTTTTCAGCCGTTGTAATTCGAAGTTGCCTGTTACTTAATTACATTTTAGAATTTTTGAGAAAAGTTTGGGCGGTCTTCATCCCAAAGGGCGGAAATATCTCCATTAAAAGAAAAAGACTTCTGATCTTCAAGTCTCTCCCTATCTGCGCTAAGGACACGCTAAGGACACGCTAAAGACCGCACTCTCGGTACCAAATTCGAAGATCCTGCATTAAAACCATTATCGTCATTTCCAGATACGCACGAGGTCGTAGACATTGTACTTATCGTCTGTAGTTTTTAGTTCAGTTAGGACATGAGGGTCTATTAAATGAACATCAAAACGTTGCGGCAATAGCAAGGTACTGGATCTACTACTCAGACCTCTAACTCAAATGGGTACTGACTGCGTAACACCTATGTAAAATACATTTCGGCAATAATACCTAAGTCTGCTGCCCTTTCAGGAGGAATAAAAAAAACGTCCATGATACGAAGCATCAATCCTTACCGACGGCTGCAAGATGGAAGTGTACTTCAGGTAGGAATACTATGTATCAGAGAGGCGTGTGACTTAAAACGTACAATAATCTAGCAACATTGTTGACAGTCAGGCCTCTATCAAATCTCTCCATTAAACAACAGCTTCACTCTAACAAGTAGAGCAATATAATGAAAGCCTAGGCCAGGTCATCAGCTGACCGAATATGGTACCGCTCTTGTCTGCGTTTCTGACCAGAACAACATTTGAGTAGGCAGAGGAAATGAAAAGGTCGACAAATCAGCTAAAAGAGGGGTGGCACTATAAAATCCACTGGCGGAGGAGATTTGCCTTAGATTAGTGTTAAGAAGACGTACGCATTGCCTCTCATTAGCTTTAATAACTGTTTGATAGGATAAGTGAATTGTATCATACCTAGATAGATATGGTCTACCTACATGAAGACGAATAGAATTCATGCTAAGACTGGAGATGGGACACTTGTCCATTGGCACTCATGGGCATTCCACATATTATAGGTACACTGCCATACCTGTAGGAATCTTAAAACAAGAGAAATCGTGTTTCACTTTGTCTGAGATCGCCGGTTTTAGCCAGAATCAGCAACAAAACTTTATGCAAAGATCTAGCGGCCCTTTATGAGATTCAATTCATCAATATTCCTATCATCAAGCTTCTCAACTCTACAATAAACTAGAGGGCACGACGCAATGTGATCAACATTTCTTTTCGATGAGCTAATATCCAAACAGCAGATTCAATAAAAAAAAATCCGAAAATTGATAACAGCCAGCACCTGCAAAACAAAGGAAACAAAATTCTGCTTTACTAATTGTATCTACGTATCTCTACACTCTGGCATTAATTAAACAAAAATAACCACAATGCTTACTAATAATTAACTGGCCATCACGTTACTGATGGTTTACAGTGATTCTCAAACGGTTTTCCTAGTATTCACAAGCTCCTATATTACCAACACAGATATATTTTTTATTTGCTTTTCAAGTTTATATAGTAAAGAGTCTTATCATAGCCTTAGTAGACTCAGGAAAAAAAGGCAAAATACTCGTATTATAAATTGATTTGGTGGCCTGATTCTTTGTTCTAAATTCCTAAATTACAAAGAGTAGGGTGTGGCGATTATACGTGTTTGCTAATATCCCAGAACCAGATTGAACCACTTTGACTCATCTTTAGAATGAGTCAGTAGCTAAGTTACGAGGTGTGTGAAATTTTAAGTTCAGTAGTAGTATGGGCTTGTCAAATTGTCATCAAGATGCAAGACATTCCTTCAATATTATAGGCATCCGAACGAAGATAGATTCGGACAACTACTCGTTGCTCTTAATGTACGTCCAAACACCACGATAATGAGTAAATACAGCAATCACAACCAACCGCCAGAGTCTTTGCCGATGGCGTATCCTTTAACCTCTCGACATGCCTACGCAGGCAACGTCAACTGCTGAAAAGCAGTGGCATCGATGCCATGAAAAGTTTTACCCGACCACCTCCAAGAAACCCATGGATTTATAAAGAATCCAGACAATCAATCCTAGGGAAACAACTCCAGGACAAAAGGAGCATGTAACCTCTACGAAAAATGTTCGGAAGTCGTAGCAAAAGGTTAAAAGAACCTGTGAAGACATCAAGACCAATTCTGTAGTCGGTTTAACGACAAGGACAACCCAAATTCCGCTGTCAGGTAAAATGAATCATTCAATCAAGACGTCTGTCCACCCGATCAAAATGAAGTGAGGATATAAGTTTAGGAACAGCAAGGGTACTGAAGCAGACATCTGCTGAGGTATTTAAGGCAGTGGAAGCTGACTTGCTAATTTTGGTGGGGGCGAATGCCCCCATTTATTCGGCTTAATACAAGCTATAACTTAAAAAATAAACTTAAACTAAAACTTAAAACTAAGGTTGGTTGGAGTGGTGAAGGAGAACAGATTTGAGGTAGGAAGTGGTGCGGTGAAAGTCAAAGACGGTAGGGTTTGAGTTGATTTGACGTAGCATACGGGAGATTGGTTCGTTCGCGCCATAGGAGGTGTGCTGGGTTGGTAGATAGAAGAGTCGAGGGGTACGTAGATTACGAGGGTTAGTGTTGAGGAAAATGGAGTTGTGAAGGGACGCGCATTCAACGTGACCTGAAAGGAGTCAATGAATGAAGAGAAAGTCTGCTGCATCTCTGCGATCTTCGAGGGTGTTTAAGTTGATAAGGTTGAGACGATTTTGATAGGGGGGCAGATTAAAAGAGCAAATCGCAGAAAACGACCCTGAATGCTTTCAATTCTCGAGATATGAACACAATGATATGGGGACCATACTTGACTGGCGTACTCTAGGATGGGGCGAACAAAGGTAATATAGAGGGACCTGGTTACGTATGGGTTAGTGAATTCTTTGGACCACCGTTTTACAAAACCTAGTGCAGAGTTGGCTTTGAGGATTATCTCATCCATATGTAGACGGAAGTTGAGCTCGCTGTCACACAAAATGCCGAGGTCGCGAAGAGACTGTACGGAGGAGATAGGTTGGTTATGGAGAAGACAGAGTCGGGGAGGAGATTGGTTCCGCTTATGTGAGAAGGTGATGGATTGGCATTTGGCGATGTTAAGTTCCAAAGAATTTTTGAGGCACCAGATCGAGAAACTATCAAGATCTTGTTGAAGGAGGAAAGAGTCATGGGGAGAGGAAATGGTAAGGGAAAGGGCGTAAAGGGAGACAGACGAGTGTTTGATGATCATATCGAGATCATTTATGGTTAATATAAAAAGAAGGAGACCGAGATGGCTTCCTTGTGGGACACCAGAGGTGGCCAAAAATGGAGCGGACTGGGCTGACCTAAAACGAACACTGTAAAAACGGTTTTCGAGGTAAGAGGATATTCATTTTAACAATATGGGTTCAAAGCCGAGGGCAGACAATTTAAAGATAATTAACCGATGAGAGAGAAGGCTTTGCTAAAATCGGTTGCAACTACATCGACTTCATTGCCATTCTCTAGGGCAGAGAGGGCAAAGGATACGAATTCAACGAGATTTGTGGTGGTTGACCTAGCCTTTAAGAAGCCATGTTGTCTAGGGGAAATAAGTGATTTGCATTGGAAGCTTAGAGCTTCATACAAAATACTTTCGAAGAGTTTGGGTATATGGGAGAGTTTAGCGATGGGACGATAGTTGGTTATTTCATTCTTTGATTCTTTCTTGTGGATCGGGGTTATGAAGGAAGGAAATTCTCCTTGTGAAAGGGATAGATGGAAGAGATTAGAAAGGGCAAGGGAAAGAGAGGAAGAACATTTTTTTAAAAATATGGCAGGGAGGCCATCTGGGCCGGGTGTGAATTCGTCATTGAGTTGGTGTAATTTATATTCGATATAAGACGGGTCCAAAATATGAGAAAGAAGTGGGCCATTGGAGAAGTTCAGTAGGTAACTAAAATAGGATGGATCTGGTACAAAGGAGTCGTTGGTGAAGGATTGTTTAAAAAATGTGGCAAATAGGTTGGCAATGGTGAGTGGATCGGTTGATGACCTGTTGTTGAAAGAGAGGGAAGGAGGGTAATCAGCGGACTTTCTTTTGTAGTTAACAAATTGGAAAAAGGACTTAGGGTGGTTTATAAGGTTGACTTGCGTATTGTTAATGTAGCGCTGGGAAAGGGAATCGTAAAGTTCGGTGAAATGAAGACAAGCACCAAGATAGTTGGAATAGTCGGTAAAGTATCTGGTACGCAGGAAAACAGCCCATAACTTATTTCTCTTATTTCGTAAGGAACGAAGCTTGCGATTATACCAGGGAGGACTAGTAGATGATGTTTTAAGGCGGGCAAACGGAACGCAAAGGGAAGAGAGCATTCATCAACTCATTTCCAAGATTTGGTCGGCACCGTTTGCCCTATCACCATACCCTGTTAACTGCGCCAATTATAGAGCCATCAGTCTCCTAAATATCGCATATAAACCTTATCAGGTGTCTTGTGTGAAAGCCTAAAGCCATTTATCAACGATCTGATTGTAAATTCAGAATCGACCAAATGTTGACTCTTCGGCTGATCCTGGGAAAAACCCAATAAGTCCAACTCGATACGCGCCACCTTTTTATTGATTTTAAAGCTGCGTATGACAGCATCTATAGAGATGAGCCTTACAGAGTCATGCCTCGCTTTAGTATATGGAGAACGCTCGCTGCTACGTAAAGTTCGGAAATAATCTCTCAGATATCTTTGAATTAGAAAAATGATTTAGAAGCACTGTCATCTAAACTTTTCAACAACATACTTGAGAAAATTGTGCAAAATTCGCAAGTCAGAGGCACAATTTTCCAATGGTCTGTTCACTAATTGTTCACTAATTTACGTTGACTGGGCTTTAAGGAGGAGATGAAGCGACGAGCTCTACAGCTGTACATTAGTGGGTTAAGATGTCTAGGACATACAGCGAATACCCATCGACGCTGCAGACCGAAGAGTCTGCGATTCCAACCTGGAGGGACAACGCGGCCGGAGACTGCGATTGTTTTTGGACTGAAAAATGGTGCTTTTGCCTCCATAATTCTAAGTCTTCTAAGTGGCCTACTGGCTGGTTCAGGAAAGTGGTATCGATTTATTATGAAGAATTCCTCATTAGTAATCAAAAACAAGACCCAGCAAATTCTGGCACAGAGTTCAGACTGCATCGGACGATGCGTATAGAACATAGACTTGAGTCTGTTGGCCGATCTAAGGTGAGGTATTTCTTGCTCGAATTGGTTCTATAAACTATAAGGAACTATTGATCATTATATTAAAGTTTTCAGTGACAAAGGTATCGTCGAGGCAGTCAGATATGTCAATTAATTTGTCAATTCCATCGATAGCAAGTAGGTACTTTTAGATTACGGGAGACCTGTGGGGGAGCTTTACTTTTATTTGACCAAAATTGAGGCAAGCAGAAGAAGAAATGCCAATGAGTACAGAGTTTCGACCGTTGTTGGTGCCCAATAAGTTTTATCGACAGGAGAGGCAAAAAGAAAAGATCGTCATCACGAAAAACATTGTAAGAAGAAGGGAATAACTCCTGATTATTTGTTCCTGCAATCAGATTTGTTTTAGTCCGAGCACAGATTTTGAAAGGAGAGTGTGGGATTAGCACAGAACAGGATGAATATTTGATCGAAGGCCCATTACTTTCTAAAAGTTAAAGATGAGTGTAAGAGTGGTGGAGAGGACGAAAGTTTAAGGTTTTTCTCAAAACTACTTCCGTACCAGAGTGAGAATGCATGACTTCACGTAAGTTCACGTAAACTACGTAAGCCGTAGATCATAATGGATTAGAAGAAGAAACACTTCTTATAAGGACTGCCAGAAAGATCTAGAAAGACTTGCGCAAGAGAAACTTGATCTGCTGAAAAACTTGGCCTAGAGCCCAGATGAAAAAGCGCCTATAATTGAGCTTACAAAACACAGGAAAATCTACAACTTCACCGAAAGCAGAAAGAACGGTTAAGGAACGATTTTCGCCGATATTCCACAAAATAGTTTCAGGGACAGAAAAATGCCTTCATTTTAAATAATTCACACTTGGGGCCTTCTCCAAATATCGACTGATTGTTCGATAACGTAAGCACTGACGCAATTCTATTCAGCTTGCAAAGGACTCAGGACAACGCCGTTTTCTGTTAGTTGACTGTCATTATGACCATATCGCGTAGAATCAATACTTAGGGGCTTAGGGAACGCACTCAGTTACAAATTGCAAAAAAGATGTGTGCCGATGAGCTTGACAGGCGGTTTCCAATCTTCTAAATCTCGCTGACCTTTAAATGGCCATTTATCCCATCCCATCCAATCAGTTTGAAAGGCTGAACCACGCACGTTGTTTTATATTTCAAACTGAACTGGGATACGAACATAATAAAGTAGACGGTCATCCAACAAGTGGTGTCATTTTAAATTGCGCGTAATTTTCAAACTGTCAGCATCGAACTTCCATTGCGATGACTTTTTATAAGCAAAAACTATGTGGTTATTAAATATGGATCGATAAACACTCGCACAATAGTTAAAATAGTGAAAATTCACTTCAAAAACGGTGCGGAAACGTTTCGTAAGTACGTGTTGCTTTTGGTCATCATCAAGCGCCTTCTCGCACAGCTACAGTGAATCTAATTCACAAATTTGAACATCTCGGACAGGTAAATGATGTAGAGGCTCCAACTCGCGTTCGTCAGGCAAGGTCAATTGAAAATATCGACACCGTAGGTGAGAGTGTGACTGAAAACCAAGGTGTATCCATTTTGAGACGATCACAGGAATTGACCTTATCTGCAACAACTTTGCACCACAGTTTCCATAAAGATCTTGGCCTATGTGCTTATAAGGCCCAGTTGACATAAGAATTGAGGCCAGTAGACCACGCATAACGCCGTTCTTTCACTGATTGGGTGCTGGAAATGAATGAACAAGATCAAGGTTTTTAACAACAAATTATTCTGAATCATGATGGTCATTTCTATTTGTCTTGGTAAGTGAACAAACAAAGCTGTCACATCTGGGGCTCCGAAAACCCAATAAAAATAGTAGGACAACCTCTCCATTCACAACGAGTGACAGTTTGGTGTGGTTTTTGGGGTTGGCGGTGTGATTTCGAATTTTTTCGAATCTTCCGAATAAGATATCAAGTGCCAATACCGTGATATTATATCAGGAAACGTGGCTATTCAAGGCAATGAGAGTGTTGATGAGTTGGGCAGAAAAAAATCAGCGCTCCAAAATTCACAAACCTTTGTTTCGTAAAAGATCCAATAAGCACTATTAACACGAATAGAAGCCGTGTTAAGAACACGGGGTGGCCGTGGTGTAGTGGTAGTAGCAAACGCTTCTCACTCGGAGGGCCCAGGTTCGAATCCTGCCCATGGCAAAATCAGTTTTTCATTGTATAATTGGAACTCAGACAAAAAAAAAAATTCTGCGTGTGAAGGCATAACACTGACACGTAGATTTGGCTGTTATAAGAGTTTCAAGCAATGAAAAAAATACTGGGAATTATATCTCGAATCACTCTGAGTGAAGAAAAACTCTCCGTCCTATTCGGACTCCCACCCCTGGAGAGCAAACATAGAAACCAAACACACCTGAGTTTCAAACCACTACAAAAACAATTTTCCTTTCTCCTCCTTCTAACTTTCCGCCCGCGCCCTGGCAACAGTAAAAGGGTATCAACCCCTTAGGCGCGCGTAAATTATAAAAAAAAAAAAAAAAAAAAAAAAGCATCAAAAGTAAAGACATCGAGTGTGCAAGTGAGTCATCTCGACGGGTGTTCTAGCAGAGTTTCGTCGCCGTAGTTGGCTCTGGTGTCAGTACAGGCTGGGCATAGTGCTAGGAATTCAGCTTAGCAGAGCTGAAGAGGCGAGGAAGAGATTGAGTCTATCCATCACCTACTGTCAAACTGTCCTTCACGAAACTGGAACGCACTATTGAGCTAAAGAAGCTCCTTACAACTTAGTACAAATCTGGCTAATAAAATGAAAACGAATGAATTTTTTTCAAAAATCTTTTCTTCCTGTTTATTGGGTCACTCAGTGGGTGTAAATTATAAATAATATTCAGTGGAACAACTGATTCGATATGGCGCCCCCATGGCCTATTTGCCTTCCAGCAACGGCGAAGTCGGTCTGGTCACTCATCGATTGTAGTACGCACCTCATGCATTGGAAAATTTTCCACTGCTCGGAAAAGGCGGCGCATCAAAAACTCAAAACTTGGCTGTCAAGTAGTGCACTGTAATTTAATGGATTGAGGTCTGATATACCAGATGCCCAATTATCGATGGAAATGAAGTTCGAACGTGGTTTTTGGGCCATGTTTGAGTCATTCTTGCCTTATGAGTTGGAACGGAGTCTTGTTGAAAGGTCAGCGATTTATTTGCGAATAGTACTTCGGTGAGGGACTCCACAACGTTCTTTAAAACGTTCGTTTTATATACTGTTCTCGAAGTTTTGACACCTTTCTCGCCGAAATGGAGCTCGATGATCCCATGAAACCATCACCGAGGCTGGGTAGTGGCCAGTTTGAACTCTCGGAACTAGTTCAGACGTATGTCGTGATGACAGAGCAAACATGTTGTTTGTTAAACGATTTTTCAACGGTGAACATTTTCAAGTCAGTAAAAAGAATTTGTTTGTTACCGTTCTTCGCGTATTGGCGATGCAAGGCTTTCGATTTTGAGTTGTGACCGGTGTGTCTCATATATGCGCTGAGTCCTTTGAAGATACGCTCCATGCTGCTCTTGCTGGCCTGTATCTGCCGAATTACAATTTTCTGCTTGCGCAGCGGATTTGGGCAATTTCGATTTTCCACGGCTTTGATAACTTGTAGCATTCGCATAATGCCTGGACGTCGGATTTTGCAAGGTCTATTATTTCAGCAGCATCCTCAAATAACTTCACAGAACGCAATGTTTCGTGTGTTTTTAGTGGCCGAAACATCCGAAACATCGTAGACGCAATTTTGCAGGCCAATTACAACAAGACGATTTTCGATCGATCCCCGCTCCATGATTGCAAACAACTGTCATCAAACACTTGCCACTTGTCAAATAGCTGTCAAGTTGGAGCGGAAGCGTTCATTGGCACTTGAGAATGAATAATAGTTTTGCGATACAGCTGGGGTCACTGCATCTGGCTATAAAAAAACAGAAAATGCCCTTAAAAACTCTGGCTTTGACAGTAAGCCAAGCCAAGGGGAAATGGCACAACTGTAAGCTCTATGGCCCGTACCAAAGTGTGAATGGAGTTTAAAAAGCAAAAAGGTCAGCAAATCTCCAGCTAAGACGGTGTTTAAATCTCAGCCTCCTTGTTTGAAAAACAAAAATCAAATCGTCCGTCTGTCCCTTGATCGATTACAGTTGTAGAGAAGCTCAATGACAATGTGACCGTCTTAAACCTCAAGTAGGATTTGGATGAATGCATACATGCACACCACATGTATTCGTAGAATTCGATAAATGAATATACGATGTCGTCTATATACTACACACTGTGTATACTCGTATTGTCGGTTCAGTTAACTAATCAGCTTATGCCAGTGTAGTTGTAGTTATAGGCCCACAAAGTTCAACAAGTTGATCAAAAATGACAAGTTTATGTCGACCTTCACCACTCGTTCTTAGTTTAGGTATCCCGGTTATGTATAAGCATAGAAAACCGATGAAGATATCTTCGGTCGTTAAGAGTGGGAGATTGATTGATCCCTTCTTAGTTGGTAGCGAACTATATGCCAAAAGAGTGACGTTGCAAGGACAACCCAAATTATAAGTAAAAAAGGTTTTGCGCAGATGACCTGGTGTCTACCGAAGGCGGTGCTCATCTCTTACTGTCAGCCAACAACCATCAACGTCATGGTAATCCAATTTAATTGCTGAATGAAAATAAATTTCAAGTGGAATGGTATCTTGTCTCCACAAAGACATCTTAGGATAGAGAACCCATTATCATAATCCTAAATCTAAAGTCTAGTCCTTGAAGACTGAGAAAAATTGTTCTTTCGAAAATTGTACTATACTTCTTGAGAAGAAGATGCAACAAGGTCATAACAAAATGCATTGATTTGAAGTGCCAAAGACCTTGTTATTAGTTAGAGAAATAAAAAAATATAAAATGGAAACAAAAAAAAATTTGTTGATGAAGGTATCCCGAATGCCCTTAGAACACAAAACGTAATGGGTATCTATTACAAAGAAAATCAATTTTTGACGTCAAACTGACATCTATGACAATTAATTAGTCACTAATACATTAAAGTGTTTTGTCAATTATTATTTATAAATCGATTACAATTTTTAACTAATCAAACTGATAAGATACGAGATTTCTGTGCGAGCACATACTCGTACATACATATTATAGATACACATCTACAAACTGGCCTTTGTTTGGCATATAAATGAATTTACTTAGAGTATGAGTAAGTAGACGAAGATACGTCTTAACTGGTTTATCTATGTATAAATAGCCTACGCCTTATCTCTTGCTAATTTTGACAACCGAATCAGTAGTAATTTAGTGACATTCCGATTGAAGATACGAATATATGTAACTTGAATAAACTCAAGTAGATTTCGCTATTTTTTTTTATGGAAACAAATATGCACCAGCAAAAGCAGTAACTCTCAAGTAACATAAATCACATCCTGTTTCCCTTAATGATGGTGACAAAAGGGTCGTAAATTTCACTCGAATGGCAATTATTCACAGAAATTTCCTTGTTTTTTTTTTAAATTTGTCTTTGGTTGTTCACACTGAATGCGTAAATTTCTGATTTACTCGAAAAATTGATTTCAACGACGCATTATACATGAATCACTTTATGATATGTTACAGGCTATGAGAATGGTTTGAAAAATTTACAATAATGACAGAGGCGTGAAATTGATTTTATGCACTGATTTGTTCAATAATGTCCAATTAAAATGGGTTTTGTCTTTGTAGGGTAATGAATATCTGGTGCGAATGGAGCCATTAAAAGATAAAACGACACTAGTCCTTTGCCAGAGGTTATCGGATTTGTTTTATTATAGGGCAGTCACTGAACTACTTTTATGAATAAACTTTATAGATCCGCAATGAAATTGTCAATGCACACTCAAGATCGATGTGCTTTCCGAAATAAAAATTGACCTCGAAGGCAAAACATTGTCGTAGATACATTTATAGACTGATAACTTGCTGACAAACAAAACATGCATACGCTTGTTATAGAAAGAGTAGCGACTTCCTGAATACTAACCGTCTGTCTGCAAGAATTTAAGATTTCAATATGAACTCCAATTGAAAGCGAAATGTATTTAAAAATTTTAATTACAATAAAACACAATGAAAACTAATTTAAACTTGCAATTAAGTGAAAAGTTGTCATTCAATCGAGACCAATAAAATTTTCTGACTAAATTGATTAGAGTCAAAAAAGGAAATTAAGGATTAAAATCGATGGTCTAATAACTAACAATTACTTTTATTTATAGCTCGTAACTAACAACTAAAAGTCACACATTTTTCATTGGGTTACAAATTTAAGCAAGAGCATGATGGCATTGGCAATGAAGTGCCAAAAATAGAAGCCGGTCATCTCAAAAGCCTCCGGGAATGCAAAATTGGAATGACCAAGGAAGCACTAATAATAATCCTCCCTCTCATTCCTGGTGTTGCTGCATTTCGGAAAAAACTGTACAGATACAGGCCTTTAGCCGGAACTTTAGAGTGGCTGACAATTTTAAAAAATAAAGCAGATTGGAACCGAATTCGCAAGAGAAACACGGAGCTGAAAAATCGTGTATTGCAAATCGACTCTAAAAGCGCGGAATTACTAATCCCTCCATTTATGTAAGGCGTCTTGCGAAGTTTAAAAACAAACAAACAAATGAAGTTAATATAAAAAATAAGAACGGCAATGTAGACAATTGATTGTCCTAATGAAGAAAAGAAAATAGGAAAAGAAGTCAGTCCTGGCTTGCTATATTCCTACGCCCTTCGACCCAGAATGCCTCCATCAAGAGATTGCAATTTGTTTGTTTCTTTAAAAATATTTGTAGTCCAGACATTTAGTGTGCTCTTAAATTGTTCGCACACCTCGCAGGCGGAAAGAAAGTGAAATACTGGCGTACGTTGATTTTGAATCTTTGCAACCTATGATGCCAACAAAATAAAGGCTTAGCAAAGAGTAATGGCATTTCAGAGTTTGTCCGAAAGTAGACTCGAGAGTAAACCGGTGATCAGTCACAGCAAGATGGGTGTTACGGTTGAAGGTTTGAATAGGGATGCGACGGGGTTGGACAAAAGTTATTACGTCGGCGTTCGAGGGTGTCAATTGTCTGTGCAATTTTACTATAATCCAAAAATCCAGAATCTAGATTCACTTCTAAATTCTTCTAAAAGAACTAGATTCATCCCTTTTTATGGTTTCCGAGTTGTTTATGCTATTTTTATTAGAATTTGATGAGCATGTCTCACAGTAAAGTTAAACCTAATTCTGCACCAACCTGGCGAAAACAATATATGAAAGCTGCACCTGATGCTTCAAATGCCCTTGACAAAGTTTGCCACCAGGCGCTTTGTCGATAGACATATGTCTTCTTCAATGGAATAGAAATTACCTTACGGTTATAAATTTGATATGAACAGAATAAATCCTGGTGTACCCCAGGGCTCCGTTTTGTCTCCGACGCTCTTTTGAATTTTCATTAATTTTCTCTTGTCTGTCATTTTTAATTCAGCATATTCCTTTGCTGACGACAGTACTCTCTGCTTTTCAAATTCGTTCCCGGACTCTGATGTAATAATGAAATGCCATTATAAATGAGCGTTGGAATGAAGGATGAATTTGGCACATCGTAGTATTTTTCGCACTTCCAGTCGAGGCAGGGCACTTGGAAGGATGACGAACGGCGATGACGAACCAAATACTGCTGTCAGGTAGAAATAACCCTTGGATGATGTAAATATACAATTCCGTCCACCCGACCTGGATGATGTGAACATAGACATATCTAAGTTTAAGTCCAACAAAGGTGCTGGAGTGGACAGCCTGGCTGCCGAGCTCTTCAAAGCGACAGACGATGACTGGGTAGGGAAAATACACAAACTCCTCTGTAAAATATGGTCGGACGAAACACTGACATGACAATATTGTTTGTCCGATCTCCATAACAGGTGACACTCTAAACTGCTTCAACTACAGAAGCATCAGTCTTCTTAACATGACTTACAAGATCCTATCTGCCGTATTGTGTGAGCACATGAAGACGTTCGTCAACAACCTAATTGGTCCATATCTGTGTAGTGTTAGACCAGAAAAGTCCACCATCGACCAAATATTCACACTAAGGCAGATCTTGGAAAAACCCATGACACACACACCACCTATTCCTCGAGTTTACAGCATCTATAGGGACAAGCTATACAGACCAATGTGTAGGTATGGCAACTTTACCAAACTCGACGGTTTGTGGAAGATGATGATGCAGAAAGCACGCTGCTCCACCAATGTCGGTTAACAACTCACCGAGGCATTTGATGTAAAAAAAGGTTTTAGACAAGGCAATGCGCTGTCATGCGACTTCTTTAACATCATTCTTGAAAGAATAGTGCAAAACCCACGCCCCACCACAAGAGGCGCAATCTTTCAAAAGTCCGTTCAATTAATGGCGTACGCCGATTATATTGACATAATCGATAGAAAGCAGCATACTGGAGTACTGAAATGGAAGCGGCGGAGATGGGTTTAACAGTCAATGAGGGCAATACCAAGAACATTCTGTCAAAGAAAAACAACAGCCAACACCGACGTCTCGAAGATAACGTCACACTCGACAGATATAACTTTGACTTAATTAATGACATTGTCTACCTAGGCTCCCCTAATTCAGATAACGTTACCAGCGCTGAAATCAAACGAAGAATAACTCTTGCCAATCGGAGCTTCTTTGGACTAAGAAGAGACTTGGCTAGCAGAACCCTCTCTCGAACAACAAAAGTGACCCTATATAAGACCTGTCCTGCTCTATGGCGCAGAAGCATTGACTATCAAAAATGGATGAGGGTGATCTTGACTGCTTTGAGAGGAAAATTCTTTGTGTGATTTTCGGTCCTGTCTGCATAGACGGTGTGTAGTGGAGGAGATACAACGACGACCTGTACGGGCTGTAGAGCGACATCCGCTTAGCCAGAAGAGTGAAGGTCCAACGACTAAGGTGGCTGGGTCATGTAGAGCGAATGGACACCAATGTTTACGTTCGAAAAGTCTTCAAATCCGCCCCGAGAGACAGCGCAAGTGGAAGCAGACCTTAGCTAAGTAAGTAACTATTTTTCGCATTCCTAAGACCAGGATCTTATTGAAAATTCACGAGCTTAAGAAGGACACTGCAGTCATTCCTGTCTCGTGTGCAGTTGTTTCAGGTTTTCCCCATCGTGTTGGTCTTACTAAAGAAAAAGTTCTCTAACCTCGACAACCTCCATACAAAAAGGCCTATTCTTTTGGTTTAATACTCTTCACCCGATGAGGGAGCAAGTGCCCATTTCAAAGAACGTATTTACATATATCGCCGGAGGAATTCATGTCGTTATCGAGGAAACGCTCCCACTGGTTTTGTCATAGTGCCATACAGCTCTTTTAAGTATTTTTTTTTCTAACTATGTGGTTAGGGCACAGAAAATTAGCTGATATGAGACAGTTGTACGATGAACCTAGACGGTGTACCTACTTATCCGGGTGTTCGCGGCACCGTTGATAGTCACTTTATGTATTCACAGTGGCTCACTCACAAGCTGGATTAAGTGAAGATCTTAGAAAACTGTCGTTCGGATAGGCCCGCCCATTTATCAAAGCTTCTTTCACTCGTCTTGTCGTAATAGTTTCAGATTTTAACGCCACTGAAGGTTACTCCGATTTGATAAGCTGCCGGTCATAGGTCGCAAGAAGAGTCTTCCAGTTGGTTTTAACCCAATGTAGAGTTGCAAAAAGTACTGGGTGCCGTGACCCTAAGATCGGTAAGATCCCATTCAGTGAACTTAAGTCATTTTTGACAGGCGTTCACTTGAAGTACAAGAGACATTTGTCCTTCGAATGTTGTATATTCAGGACTTTTATATTGAAATGATCGGTAATATCGATTTCATAATGAGGATACAGTACAGTATTTTCTATGGAGTCAGACAGCCCATCACTCTCCTTAAAAGTCGAATTTTCATCCAGTTTAGGGCTTTTGGAAAGGAAGCTCTACTGGATACATGTTTAACATGATTTACTGATAAAGGCGGGAAAAATATAAAATTAATAATAAAAGCTGACTTTAAAAAATATTAGATTAGATAGCGAGAGACATGCAACGATTTTAACGGGCATGTCCTCTTCAACAATTTTTACAAAGCATTAGACTGCTTAAAATAGATGGACTTAGTAAAAGTAAACTCGTTCCTACTTGCGCATGGCTTATCAGGAACAATCCCGTTAAGAGTAACACAGGTGTCACAGATGACCATGTAATCAACTATGTGGCATTATATTAAAAGGTTTTCTCCTAAAACTTTAAACTTAAAGGCAGAACTGCCGAAATTAGTGCTTATGAGAATCCAAAGACTCTCTCAATCCATGACATGTAACTGCTTGGTGCGATTTTCCGACTGGAGCCGGTATGGCTGTTACATTGAATGAATAGCGCTATCGCACCATAATTTATGAATTTTTATGTCTCCAACTTGAAGGTGTGAATGTGAAGAGGATGAAGATGGCACTACGTGCCATAAAAGTAGCAAAACTATTGCACTTTTCTGAGAAAAATTTCCTGCAAGTGTCATTTCTCGAAATGATAGTCAAACTTGGCCGTGCGAATTCTTTCTTTGAGGTCATGTGATAGAGAAGGTTTACATCAATCCTACTTAGTCAATTGAAGCTCTAGAAGCCAACATCCGTGCTGCTATTGATCAAATAGAGACGAAAATTCAATGATTCAAAAATTCTTTTCATCAAAAGAGCCTTGATGTGCAACAGAAGTTGGGCGGTCATTTGGATGATTTTTTTTTCATCCTTTTCTCCTTTTCCATAAAATCTACATCATGAGTCGAGTCAAGTCAGAGTCGATAACGGAAATTCAGGAGAAAACGGAAATAGGTGATATGGGTAAACCTTAACAATTAAGAGCTGAATTATAAGTTGTGCCGACGATTTGTTTGCTCTAGATTCGAAAATATATTCTTAAATTGGACGATGAATACCCACTGCTGTTCATTGGACCTAAAAATACAATTGCAAGATCCTGTTCTGTAAAACCCGGATGATCTTTCTATTTCTCTAATAGAAATCCTTCAAATTGAGTCTCCCATCTCGGTAAACCTTTTGGTGGGTAAACAAACACCGGCATTAGTTGAACTTTCTTTGTATTAAGCTGCTTGTTATACTCGTATACTGTAATTTTAACCCCCAGGATTCTGCTCAGCATGATAATATATTCAGCACAACTGATCGCATCTCATGAACAACTTGTTATTGACTGCTCATGAAAGTTTGAATTACATATATAACGCTCAATTGATATCTTCTAGCTTCCCGTAAGCAGAAATTTCAGAAAATTCCAGTTCTTGAAGAATTCTGCTCCACAGCATCTGAGGACTTTAAAGAAAATGGAAGTCAAAGTTAGTGGAAGGATTGTAAGAAAATCTGAGAAGAAACTGAACAATGTTGAGACTTTAGCTGTCCATATAAATCGTCAGTATCGATTCTTCAACGAAAGGATATTATATGATCACAAACACCTTCAACTGGGATCTTGCCTTACCTCCCAGTGGGGGTCCCCGGTAACTAAATGAGTAAATCCTTACTAAAAAGTAACGTGCTCGACCAGTTGCATAATACTGATCTACGGTGTCATAGGGTTCACAACTCTATACGGAAGAGATAAAAAAATGTGACGAACTAACTAATAGCCTCGGCTCGTAACGGGTCCCCTGTTTGCAAACGATCAAAGAACAACGATGTTGGATCTGCAAGTAGAATGTTTTAATCCCTAACATTCCTAACAATCCCTAGGCGCGTAGCCAAACAACTACAAGAGATCTGCGACTTCTACAAAGCAGACATACTCGTAACTGCCGTCCAACGAGTGCAATGGTATGGACCGGACAAAAGATGATGAAAAACTGTGATATTTACTATGTAGACTGTTTATTCCTCGCCGTTAGGGGAGGAATACATGCTTCAAGCATGTAAGTGAACGCCTGATGACGATTCGCTAATATAAGCCTCATAAGAGCTCACTCTCCGACTGCTTCTATGAGCTCACTACGAGCATTGCCTTAATTATGACGTGAAAATACTCAATTGTAATTTTAATGCCAAGCTAGGCAACGGGGACAGCTTTGGTAATACTGTCGGAAAGTAACCCTTCATGGCACCACCTCGAGAAACGAACACAGGCTTATTGATTTTGCGGCGGAAAGTTGTGTAACTATAGAAAACACACGGTTTTCACACCTTGATATCCATAAACGACCTGGCTGACTCCTATCAACAAACCGTCAACCAAATCCATCATATTGGGATCGCTGAAAGTCTTGGATGTATGAATGTTTTGAGCAGCCGACTCTCTGACGGTATAAACCATTCAACCTGGACGATGATAGATATCATTTTTGTCCAACCGAGCAAGACGAAGTCAGAGCAGCAATTTCTAAGCTTACAATTTGCTCCACATCGTTCTCAATGTAGGAAAAGCAAAGTACAATATACTCGTATCGTGACAATAAATACAATACAGCATCATGTGAAGAATCACTCTTGCTAATAGCTGTTTCTTTGAGCTTAAAAGGCAGTTTAGTAATAAAGCCCTCTCTCGGGCAGTCGAAATGATGTTATACAAGATATTTGATGATCCCAGTCCTGCTTTGTGTCCCAGAAGCTTGGACACTGACTGACAAAAGCGGATGAAAATGCTCTCGAGTGAGATGCCGATCTCGTCAGAAAAGCTCGAATAATCCGTCTTAGGCGGCTACGAAAGTTTTCGACTCCAACCCTGAGGGACAACGTTGTAGAGGACGACCTCATCCAACTTCGTGTACGTAACTAGAAGCAGTTCGCAAAAGATCGCGCTAGCTGGAGGGGCATGTTAGCTGAGGCCCTGGTCTATACTGGACTGCAGGTAAGTAAGAAATTCCTTCACATTTCAGCGAAAGATGTGCAAATTCATACAGAGAAATCAAAGAATTCGAAACCACTTTGCTTAAGTCACTTGCATGTTTAGATGTACTTTTCTAAATGAATCTAGTCCCGATTTTGGTAAAGCCTTCGAATCCGTAAGTAAATTCTTAAAATCAGCAATATCTTGCAAATATTCTTGTAAAACTAATTTAGTCCAATAAAACTCAAAACCCGATTTCATTTCAACCGAATTAAGTGTCACCAAAAGGGTGTACGAGTCAAATGTATGTACATATGTCAAATTCAAACAGCCTATTCGAACATCCCTACCTCTAACTAATTTTCTTTCCAAACGCACTGTGGTAAATTAATGATTAATGACTGGAAAATTTCGCAAGCACTGATACTCAACTGAGTTACTAACTGTCAATCATATCAGTCAATCGCAAAAGTTGATTTGTTATGTCAAAGTGTTACACCGTCGTGTTGCGCAATTATAATACATTGCATTGCAACTTCGATAAGCCGGAGGTGGTTTCGATTTTGACCCAACCATATGGAGTATCTTTCTGATTCCTAACAAAAAAAAAACAAACAAACAAACAAACTGAAACACATCAGCTGCACTAAAAGAAAACCTAAATCTCGTAGACCTAGCCAAAGGCAATTCTCAAGACCACTGCCCGAGTGGTCACAGATGAAATACAGATGTCCAGAGCTCTGGCTCTATAAACTGTTGTTGGTTGTTTATCGTCGTCAGCAAATCCCAGTGCATCATCAGATTGCGTTTTATTTGAATCATGTGGCTTTCACGATATCTTCATCCATGTGGGCAGCAGAGTACCGACATATGCTCATGTGGAGAGCTAGTGCTCTATGGGATAGAGTCCAAATGGTGAGCTGGTGTATTTGCCCTATGTCGCCCTGAGCATTCATCAGCGTCATTGTCGTCAGACATGTCAAAAATAAAACACAAACAAAAAAAAAATATTATGCAGATGTGATTTGTACAATTGCACCATTCAACAGCAGACGTTGCCTTGAATGGTTTTCCAGGGGATTTTGACGGATCGATTGACAGATGAAACATGTACGAGTAGAAGTAGAAAGGTGACCCGGCATTTAATTAAATTTTGAATGGGGTTCGTCTTGCATGTTGAATCTCTTTTTGAATCGTTGGGAGCGAATCTTGGCAGTATGTTCGCACATATTTTGTAGAATGAGAAAACACTCCAAATACGGTTTCGTATTTGACAATTTGACAAAACGACTAACCCCACTTATTCTCCAAGGTGTTCATCCGTAAAAAGATACCCAGATCTCATTCTTCGGAGATAATAACGATCGGAGCAAGCAGAGCTTTAAGCTTGGGTTTCGTAAAAGACATGTTGTTTCTGAATAAAAGATTCAGACAAACAAAACGTCAAAACTACTGACCACATTGGCGACAACTCGAGCAATTAATCCGTAATATAAATCCGACGAATGCAATAACAATAGACTGGCTTTTTTCAAATTCAATGCCACTGGCATCGAGGGCCTTGACAGGTCACAACCATCAAGCTAATAGTTTAACTACAATGCCTTTCCGAGCGGCTACAATCTAATAGCGAATAGCCAGAAGAATATCAAGTCCATTTCACTTGCACCATATGTAGAGGACTTGTTGTACTAGTGTCACAATCAATAATAGCGCTGGATTCCATACAATGACCTCAGCGAATCCTCGGATTAGATGGTGAACCTAGTAATATCGGCGGCATATGCAGCCAAACTTATTGCTCGACATTCAAGAATTGTTAGTTCTTCAGCTACTATGCCGGAGGTATGGGTTCAGTTATATAGGTTATAACTGAGTCGGAGTCGGCTAAATAATTTCCGTCAAAACCTCAAGCTCATCTAATAAAGAAGGAGTTAGCTATAAAATCTTAAATTATCGACGCAGATTACGCTGAAATAGACATTGAAAATGCAACTGAATTTAGAGTCCATAAGATCGGGACAGAAAACGCAAAATATGGACATTTCCGCAGAGTAATTCGCCTAGTTAAGTCATTCAGGTAGGTTGCCGATATCAGTGACAAAGCCCCAGTAGAGGACTACTACCACTATCTTCTGATGAATCAGGTCCTCCGGATTGCGAATTATGCCATCGGGTTAATAGTCTACTGCATTGCGTGAAGCCACAAACAGTCTTGGAATTGAGTTTGTTTGACTAATGAGAACCTCGGCAAGAACAAAAAAGGACGAATACATTCGGATTTGCACGTAGAATGCGTGATCTTGACGCACTTCATGCACATGAACAAATACCGAAGATCATTGATTATTATATAAGAGAACTGATTGTGGAAGCTTGGAAAACTGTAACAAAATAAGGAAACGCAACAGAGCTTCATACTGGTAGAGAACTTTGTCTTCTTGGAATCCAATCCAAGCTATCAACTATTGAAAATAGGTCCCTCAAACGATCAACTAGGAAAATTCCTTAAAAGAACCTTGTAGTCGTTATTCTGCTGTTTGAAGCATTAGCATTAGTTGACCCTGATTTTATCAACCAACTTGGTGTGCCAAACTGAAGGGGGTTAACCTAAATAGAGGGAGCTGTTGGTTGAAACTCAGATACATTTACGACTGTATGGTCATTAAAAGATAGCGCTATGCCATGGATAGTTTTCGCGTGACGCATACTCCACTTGATAATTCACATACGCAGATACGTCGTTATAAAGCGCGCACCAAAAAATCTGTTGCTGCTGTGGAGCATATTATTGAGGAGGGCCCGAATGAGCCGATTTGCCATGGTGTACAGCAGTCGGAGTTTTGTCCATTCACCTTATGGAAAATTTTGCTGAGAAATCTTGACTCACGAGCATGCAAGATCCAACTCAAGCGAGAATTTAAGCGGCTAACCATCGTGTGCGTTGCCTACTCGATGAATCAGCCGAAAACGCGATTGCTTTTGATCCTCGCGAGCGTAACGGATCCACGATTACTGACTTTTTCCCTTACTCCGTATTGTGTATTATATCCGGAAAGTGAACAATGGCAGAGAGATTCAATAAAAAGGGAAGAAGAAATTGCAAGAAATACCTTCCAGTGCTTTTCAATCAGAAGTTGTGTATAGTGTGAATGGATTCGATAACTGGTAAGGATTTCGACATCAACATCGATAATCAGGCTACACTGAAGAGGCCTGGCTAACTCCTAATCAACAAACCGTCAACAAAATTGATCACATTGCGATCAACTCAAAGTAGTCCTCCAGTGTTCCGAGCAGCTAGCATCGACTCGGACAATGTTCTCGTTGTAGCCACAATACGGATGGCAGATATCAGTAACAGGCCAAAGTCAGAAAACCATTGTAATGATATTCAACATCGAACGACTACAATGGCAAGAGACCGTTAAGGCCTTATCCGTCCTATCGCAAAAGACCCGTGACATCACTGCCAAAGAGCAATCAGAGAGGCCACCTGTGAGGTGTTGGGTTTCAACCCGCGCTGGTCAAGAAACCCCTTATTCAATGACGAATGCATACAAGCAAATCTAAAACAAAAACGAAGCTAAAACGTAAGGAAGAACATGTTTGCTCCTTAGAAGAAGAAAGAAAGATCACGAGAAGTGCTAGATCGAGGCCTTAGAGAGGTGCTACCTGCAGAATGCCACAGTTGTAAAGCCCGAATACAAATCTGCTTGGATGGAGAAGGAAATCTCGTAGAAGAACCGCAGTCAGTGCTGAGAGTCTGGAAGTATTATTTTTGCTGTTAAACGGTGATGAGGGACAACCGAATATCATGGAAAGAATCGCTCTTACTAATCGCTGCTTCTTTGCGCTTAAAAGGCAATTGAGAAGTAAAGCTCTTTCTTGATGGGCTCTGCAAAGGTAAAGCTCTTTGGATATTTTCCGATCCCATTTGCATCAATGGGGAATAGAGGAGGCGTTTTAACACCGAACTGCACGGGGCTTACAGCGATGCCGACTTCGTCAGAAAAGCTCGAATAAACGGGCTAAGATGACTAAGCCGCTTTAAATGCATGGACACCATTGTAGAGGGACAACGCAATAGAGCAAGTCCTCAGCTTAGGTAGACAACATTGGTTGGACGGGACCTCAGGCAACTATGATCAGGCGCAACTGAAAACAGTTGGCAAAGACCATGCCAGCTGGAGGGGCATTTTAGCTGAGGCCCTGGCCCATCATATTACAGTACAAAACTTAAACTTGACAACAATTTAAATCGCAGTCAGGCATTTTCACTTACGATATCGAATTGTAAGAAATTGTCAGTCTTCTGATCATTACATACGAGTGTAGCATTTTGTTTTTTAACTTAAAATCAAAACTATTGTTTACTTATCATTATTTGAAACAAGCTCCCGAAAATTCAAAGGTTTTTATATTTATTTTTAATTTTATCGAAAAACAAAAAACCTAAAGAAATAAAAAGAAAATATAAAAAAAAATCATACCTACCATGCATACCACATTCGTATAGTATTAGGTGCGCAACTAAGCTCTCAATAGATCTGCCAATAGATGGCTCGATTTTGACATATCCAAAACGTCATGAACCAAGCTTAGACATACGATAAACAAACCGTTTTGACACATTCAAAAGACGGTGATTTCGATGTTGACGGCCGTTCGCCTGAAGGAAGACCAAAATCCTTCGAAGACACTGAATTGGAAGCATTGCACGATGAGGATCCATCCCAAACGCAACAGTTTGCTTCAGCATTAGGAGTTAACAAGCCAAGCCATTTCCAAGTGATTGCACGCATTGGGAATGATTCAAAAACAAGCAACTTGGGTTCCTAATGATTTGTAGACAAGGGACGTTGAGCGTCGTTTTTTCGCCTGTGAACAACTGCTCCAGCGGTAAAAAAGCAAGGGTTTTCTTCATCGCAACGTGGCGGGTGATGGAAAATGGAATCATTACAGCAACTCAAAGAGAAGAAAGTCATGGGGACTGCCCGGTCATGCTTCTATTTACGCTGCGAAGGTTATGCTGGGTATTTGGTGGGACTAGGACGGTGTTGTTTATTATGAACCGTTGAAATCCAACGAAACCATCACTGGGGAACGGTATAAACTTCAATTGATGCGGTTGAAGCGAGTGACTCTACAGCATGCCAACGTTCGTCCTCACGTTGCCAAACCGGTTAAAACCTACCTGGAAACGCTCAAATGGGAAGACCTAGCCGTCCGATTATTACTTGCTCCGCTCGATGGCATATGGGCTGGCTGATAAGTCATATGAAGACATCAAAAAATGGCTCGATTAGTGGGTAGCCTCAAAAGATGAACACTTTTATCCTAATGGTATTCGAGCTCTGCCAGAAAGATGGGAAAAAGTTGCAGCTAACGATGGGCAATACTCTGAACAATAAAGTTGCATTTTCAGAGAAAAAAAACAGCGATAACTTAGTTGCGCATCTAATACAATACATTAACAAATCAAAAACCCAATTGGGAACCAATCTAAAAACTGAAATAAAAAAAGAAAAAAAAAAAACAACAACCAAAATACAGCGAGAAACAAAAGAAACAGCAGAACCATTGAACAATAAAATAAAAATCACATGTTTAACCGTTATATTGAGAACTGTACATAATACAGAAACTCCCTTTAATTAATTTCGCGAAATGGTCATGTCTAAAAATAAAAAACATATATTTACATATTGTAATTACACAAAATGACTTAAAAAATTATAATAATAATAATAAAAGCTAAACACACATAGTTCATCATATAATAACCATACAATTTTTTCTTTAGATTTAACTAAGTAAAAAAAAAAAAAAAAACATAATAATAATAATAAGATAAATATTATAGAAATAGAACTACAATGGAAACAATGGAATTTCAAATCGATGGTCATTAGAAGAAAAATATTTTTTTATTATAATATTTGATTTATATTTCATTTTGATTGTAAATCCAATTGTAGTACATTTACTTTCATTTTGTTTAGTGAGAAAAGAAGAAAAATTACACAGCCTTTTTAGATAAACACTTTTTTTTCTATTCTTCTTTTTCCTTCCTCAATGCTTTTTAACCATCGCCTTAATATTCGAAAATTTCTAATCATTTTCTTTTCATGAAATTCAATTGCTTTTCTTTTGCAAAATCTAAATAGATTTTTGTATCTTATTTTTTTTAATTTCTTTTTCCATTAATTATAAAAATGACAACAATGTTTTTTGTGTTTTAATTTTTCTTTTTTTTTAAATATTTTTACCATAAAATTAAATTATAAAACTAATTGCTAATATGTAAGGGGGATAAATGTTTATATTTTTGATTTTTGTTTAAAAAAAAAAAATCGAATCTTATTTTTATTATCAACAATCAAATATTTTCAATATTACTTCACAAATGAAAGAGTTTTTTTTTGTTTTGTTTTTTTTGTTTTTGCAGTAATGAGTAAAAATAAAGATTTTAATTTCATTTTGAATAAAATTAAAAAGTGTAAAAGAATAAAAATATACATAGCGGAAGAACAATATTTATACATGTAATAATAGTTACAGTGAAGGCAGTAAGAAACAGACTGATTAAATGTTTTAAATCCAAACAAAAAGAAGCATTTTGTTTCTGATGGTAGTTAGAGTTACATTTTAGTGTATTCGTATTTGGCAACATTTGTGTTTTTTTTGTTTATATCAAACCAAACAATCAATTGATTGACTCAACTCGGAGAGATCAGGTAACCGAAACTGTTTAAATATGACTTTTATTAAGTTGACAGATTCGGGACCGCAGCAGTTAGAGGAAAGTCAGTCTATTGAAAATTCAAGTCTATTCGATGTTGCTGTTGAAAAAAAAGCTGAAATTTTTCATCGACATATTGCACAATGGAATATCTGTTCATATCATATCATACTCGTATCACGTGAGGTTAACTGCTTGAAACCGCGTGAATGATTGCCATAAGCAGTTATGAGATTGGATATTCAAAGGACGTTGGAAAATCAACTCTTTTGTTGTACTACTTCGATGGGAACCTAGATCTTTTAGCAGTTGTAAATTCTACTCAGTGTGTGAATATAGGATGGCTTTGTCCACATATCTCCATCGATATTATTCACCTTTTTGTTTTTTTTTTGTATTAAAGCGAACGAATGGGCTCCCATTGTTCGTTTACAGTCTCCGTTCTTGTTTTCTTTTGTTTTATATTTTAATTTAAAATCGAGAGTCAAACAGGCAGAGTTTCTAAGAAAAAAACTAAGTTAGGTGCAGGGGTATTCTAGGAAATATTAATTAATACCTTCTGGCTGAATTCAGGATAAAAAATCATCTACTCATACAAAATATATCAACATTGCTGATAACACTCTAAAGCTATCTGTAAAAATTTTAGACATTGTTTTTGTTCGCAGAATCAAAATCAAATTAGTGGATTGTATTGAAGCTAATTGCACCATATACTGATTGCTCAGGTTAAAGAATTTTTTAAGACGTCTGAAGAATAGCTCAGTTAGGATCCAGTTTAGTTGCAAAAAACCGAGTAAAGTCACTGATATTTAAGTAGATTTATATCGTTTTCCAGTAGCAAATACCAAAATTAAAAAAAAAATTACCTATTCTTACCAGTTTTATCTTTTCTATAGGGTACATCAAGAATCCGACTGGATAGAAGGAATTTCTGTTGACTCTACCTGAAGATGTAGACGCTGAATTGAAAAAAGTGGAGACAGGACTGCCAAGTCGTTGAGCATCTACTCAACAACGAGAGTTAAAAACCAACGGCGAGTATCGTTATATCTGGGTTAAAGGATCAAATTTGTTCTTTACAAATAACTTCACGCTTGTATCTATAAGCAAAAGCAGAAAGGCAGAAATCTGTCAATTATCATAGATAGATAAGGTGATCATCTTTTCTATAATTGACCAAGAACGGTGCAATCGTAAGGCAGTATGGAAACTATATTTCAATAAGTGACAGATTGAGGGAAACTAAGGCAAAGGCACACTTCAAATGAAAAACCAGGAACTACTGCTACTTCCAGATATAACATATGTACGTCTACGTGGAGAATACTTTAATTTTTTTGAGAAAAAACAAATTATTTTCCACGAACTATTGTACACATCCTCTTTGTACGGATCACTTTCTGAGTCTAACGACATGGTAGGTACTACATAATATTTTCTTAAGAGTCCTCAATAAAAATAGTAAATTCCTACAAGGTGAATCAATGTTTTAAAAGTGATATTCTTGCCCACTCGAATCGATTCTCCATTTTCATTTTCGGCATTGAAACACAGAAAATAGTAATTTGTCTTTTTGAGCTTTTCCTTTTATTTAAATATCTACGTATATATCTTTTTTATTTTATTAAATATTTTCTGTTTTATTGTATCTACTGCATCTTTGACCATAGAAAGAAAACTCTTCCTCTCACTTTAATTTATCTTTGGATAGAAACGAAACAAAAAAAGTTAATAAAGGTATGCATATCTACAAAGCAGAAGAAAAAAAAAACACAGACAAAAAGATTACCATCTACATAATATTAAAAATTGTTTCTTCATCATGTTTTTATTTTTATTTTTTTTTATAGATATATATTATATATTTTAGGTTTATGTAAAAAAAAATTTTATATTATTTTTTCTTGTATAAAAAAAAGAAGATATCTAAAGAACGATGAGAAAAAACCAAGCAGCCGCCATCAATTTTTTTTTTATCTATATATATATTTACACAGTGCTCGGAATTTTGTAGATTTTTTGTTTTTGTAACTAAGTGGAAAACCTTTCGGCGAAAATTACCTATCCCTTAACTCGAACTCGGATCCAAAGAACAAACATCTAATAGAAACGATCTCCCTCTTAGAATATGTATATCTTAACAAAGTATCTTTTTTTTTTGTATATGTATATATGTATATATTTAAAAGTAAATTATATAACATTCCGTTTTTTTTTTTAATTTGTATTGTGTTTTTTTTTTATGAATATTGTGTGAATCTGTGTGTGTTACTTTTTTTCTTTTACAATAAATTTGCAAATAAACCGGACTAAAGCGGATTTGAATTACGTATCTGATCTTAAATAAGTCCTGATATAATATTGTGTTCTATTTTTTTTTGTTACTCATGTGGGAACGATAAAATTTAAAAAAGAAATAATAATAATAATAATAAAACAAATATATTAACATGTGTGTGTTTGTTTTCTTTAAATTTTTATTTTTATATTTATATTTTTATGTATATATATTTTGTTTTTAGTTTTTACCTTAAAATATAGATCAACTTTCATATGCGATACTTTTCGCAATTAAACTCCAGATGAGAGGTTGACGGCGCCGTGTAGTCATCGTTGTAGAGCAGTGAATTTCTGTTAATACTAGATAGTCTATAATACTCGCTGTCTAAAATGTTTGAGTCGGCGACACTGCTGCAATTTGAACTAGGATCAGCAGCACTGCCAGGACTTGAAGAGACGATTATTTGTGGAGAGGCAGCATCACTGGTTAGTATACTGCAATCGCTGTCATCTGTCACACCGACACTTGTATAGAAATCATCAAATTTCGATACATTGACATTCATTGTGACAGTTTGCTGTGAATTTTCTGGAAATAATGTGACATCATTATTGCTACTGGAGAGGAGGTGATTTTGCTGACTATGTTGCTGTTGCTGTTGATCCTCCAATTGTTGTTGATGCTGGTAATTGGTGACCGTAGTCGTATGAAGTAATTGCGTCTGCTGTTGAAGATTGAAGTGTGAATCCGACTGCAGATGAAGACTATTGAGGTTGGTGTTATTAAGTTGGTGCTGTTGTTGCTCCTGATGTTGTTGCTGCTGTTGGGTTTGTGGTTGATTACTTAATTGGGCAGATTGTTGCTGTAGACTTTTATACGAATTAAATGGTTGTCGTAGGTTATCGGCTTGCAAACTGGCAGGATGTAGGTTAGCGTCATTGAAAATGGTACCCTTGTCATCGTTATATCCGAAATATTGCGAATAATCCTCGAACATATGCGAATCAGAATCAAGGCCATATTGGAAGAAATCTAATAATTCATTAGTTGTTAATTTAGCGCCTTCTGGTGAATTTGGTGAATGCGATATAAGTGTGTCAATTGGATCGTTCTCATGTTTGATTGTCTGAGCAGTGAGATTGATATCCGTGCTGTTGTCGTCATCGTGAATAGGGATAAGTTGCTCATGTTGGTGATTGTGAGCAATAAGATTTGCTGTTGTTGTTGTTTTTGTTGTTGTAGCGGTTGTTGTATTTGTATTATTATTTGAATCGTTTTTGTGTCTTTTACTACTGCTACTACTGTTACTGCTGGTAGTTATTGTTCGACTTCGTTTGGTGGCAGTGTTATGTTTGGTTTTACGGCCGCTGGCAGTGGCTGTTGCTGAGGTGTTTGCTGCTGTACCTTGTTTACCTGGTGTCGATGGTGATGGCGATGTTGACGACAGCGACGATGACAACGATGGCGATGAGGTTTGATGTTGTCGATTATTATTATTGCATTGTTGGTGGCCGGATGTAGTACTTGTGGAAGGGGAATTGGACGAGCTACTATTTAATTCTCCACCAGACGGTATTGTCTTTGAAGATTTACTTTGTTTCTTTTGTGGACGGTACTTGTAGTCGGGATACTCTTTCATATGCATTTTACGTAAACGTTCCGCTTCATCCATATAAGGTTTTTTCTCTTTCTGCGATAAACTCTTCCATTCACTACCAAGATTTTTCGATATCTCTGCATTATGTAATTCCGGTGTTGTATTAATGATTTCTCGACGTCTAATTTGACTAAATACCATGAATGAATTCATTGGACGTTTTACGTGATTGGGACTGTGCTTTTTCGTCTAAAATGATAAAAAGAAAATGACAAAAATTAGTTAATTTTTGCATAATTAACAAAGATGATTTTTTTTCAGTAATTGAAGGTAGTTTTGTGTTTAAATCTATTCTTGTTAGTCATGCGGAAATTATACATTCCTGCTATTTTCAATTGTCTAGCAAAAAAAACCAAAACATCGCTATTTATTTTCAATAAATTATTCATAACGTACAGCTTCTTTATATTCTTTAATTTCACTCTAGTTTTATTGGCATTTATTTTTGGTGCCTCTCGGGGCAATCAGAGAGTTAATCTGAGTTGTCCTTTTTTTTTTAATTTAAAAAAGCTTTTTTTTTTATTATAAGCAAATGAAAAAAAAAATTCTTAGCAACATGTTAAAGACTTAAATTTTATTAAAGAATCTGCATCACATTATTTAAAAATATTGTACCCAACAGAGATTTCTTGTTTGTTTTTACTTGACACAATGCTGCGCAACAATTTTAGCAACATATCTATGACCAATGACGTTAGCTTCCGAAGTGTATAGTGACGAGATATCGATAAGTCTAAGGCTTTTTCACTAAGTGACGAGGGGTCACATGAACTAAAGAAAAGGAAAATGTTTATTCAGACAGTAAATGACAGCAGAAACAATCGCTATGACCGTGATGGAACAAAATAAGGGGGGTTACATCTCAAAGGTTGGTTGTTTGAGCTAAGTTTTTGATAGAAGCGAATGTCCCAACCAAGCGATCGATGCGAGTGGATAAAGTATATATTAAGATGCTAGCAATATGTTTCCATCCTTTATTTTTTCAAATAAGCACTTCTCACCAATATCACGCTGAATATTGACCGGCAAGGTCTTGCATTTTCATCACCCATAGAGTCAAAAGAGAGCCTCCTCACTTAACACGCTTTTTCGACAAAAATAAGGATCAACTCCAAGTTGCTCAAGCGATTAATTCGCGAACCTCCATCTCAAATTATGTTCTCGTGTATGCCGAGATCTTTTCCCAACATTTTTCATATAAGGTTGCTGCAATGCTCACCATCTACCACGCTTTCTAACAGAAAGGCTACAGTTTCTTCTGTAGGACCATTATGTTGATGCGTTAACTTCATGTCACGCTTTGCGTCATGTCGAGTGCATGTTGCAACACGAAAAAAAATGAGATCAGTTTGTCTATTATGAGGAGCAAAAAAAATCACTTATTCTTCTATAGGTTTTGCGAATTGATGATGGATTTTCAAAATATGTCTGACTGAAACGGAAACGTTCTTCTGGTGTAAGTCTACTCATATTGATTTGGCAAATTACGAGTATACTGTCCAAAAACTATCAAAAATGACAGCACGGTTTGAAAGCTATCCTTAGTCAAAAAGGAAATACCATTTTTAAATTGATATGTCGTTTTATTTTATTTGTTTAATCGTTTCCTCGAAATACTCAATTGTTGCTCAACATATGAGTACTCTAATTGAAAATTTTCAGCAGTAAAAATGAAAATCAAAAATTCGAATTTAATAAATAGAGATTAAGAGCTCTTCCACTTTTAATGGAAAAAGTTTCTAGCACAGCTCTACATATATGCTCACCAGTCATAACAACAGATACTATTTCACGCAAAATGAAAACAACAGTAGGAGGAAAAAAAAAATAACGAACAAAAATTTTAGTTGAAATAATTAATTGTCTTATGGAGTAGCAAGTTAAGCGGACAGTGACACCAACAATTTTACACACATCCATCTCCATATTTATCCACTATGATGAACTGTTTTTCTGCGAAGTATCAATTATCCCAATGAATCTACTAAAATGTATCTGCTGTAGCTAAATCGCGCCGCGTTAATTGACTGAACTTTATGAACCTCACGTACATCTGTGTATGTATGAATGAATGTACTCGTAGCATATGATCGTTCTATTCGTTTGTGTAATGTGTGTGGATTATATTTGTTTTTGTAAATTTTCTGCAATTATACAGATATCCTATGTTGAATATTAATTATCCGCTTTAACCAGGGGTATGGCGTTGGGGGATGGTGATATGTAGGTACGAGTATGTGGACATCGCCCAAGTTGGCAAGTGGGGCCAAAGCCAGACAAAACAGCCAATGGTCGCATATATGTATGTATTGTACATACATACTAACACACAGGGTGTGTAATTCTCTCACATTAATTTATCTCTCATGAATATTCCACATCGCATTAATAGTTTACTGACATCGGAAAGGACTTTGCCATCACAACCACTACTACAATGGACTAACCAGCCGCCATCCACACTGCATTGAGTGCCATTCCATCCCTTTAGGTTGTAATTCAAAATTGAATTGAGCATATTAAGGAAATTATTGTTTTTTTTTTGTTCTTCAAGTTGTTGTTTTTGGTTTTTATTAGTATCATTACTCGTAGTCTTGTTTTGCATTTTTGACCATTACAGGAGGGGTTTGATTGGACAATAAATAATTGCATATCATGAAATGTTGCAGCAACACTCACTTTGACTCTCCGACGTACATATACTCATACACAGAGGGGAATTCATTGTTATGTCAAGTGACCTCAAAAACTAAACAAATTTCATGAACTTAGCACGAATGAAATGAAATGAATAAATAATGCAAAAAAAGATAGAAAAATGAGCAACTTGATCGGCGAGAAGAATGATGGCGCATTGCATGACATGACACAACAGTCACTAGTTATAGAAGCTTAGTTTATCTACAGGGTGCATGTGGCGCAAGCCGAGGGTATATAACCCCGCTGAGCGCCATCCATAAAGAGTGTTGATGTTGACTTAAAAGTATGTCGGATGCATGCAAATGTGTCATTACTCATAGCCATTCGCCATCGTTGTAGTTGCCATTGCCGTTGTCGCCGCCACCGCCCTATCAAAGTCAGTATCGGAGTGGAAGGAGTTTTATACATTTTTTTTTTTTTTTTCATTTTTATTTATCAGAACTCTGTTTTCGCGACTACGTACTCGTATACGATATCTCAGCTAAAAAAAAATTGTCCAGACGTCGGCAGCTATAGCACAGTGATGATAGTAATTTATGTATGTATGTATGTATGTATGAGCGAGTATGTATATGATTTGATTGAGTATGAATATGGCCGGGACTGAAAAAAAAAAAAAAAAAAAAAACGAAAACTTTGAATGCAAATCAGCGAAATAAACTACCGATGAAAGGAAAGCACGGGGACAACTAGTGAACTATGGGGTCCATTTAGAATTGCCCTTCTTTCACCTACACAATTTGCTTGAGACGAAGGAAAAAGTTCATATCTTCAATGGTACGAGTACATGGAAAGAAATTGAAAAAGTTTTTCTCGTCTCGTGATAAATTGATTTGGTCCAAGTGGTGGCGATAAGTAATTGGCTTTGGGTTAAGTTACTATTACAAGTTGTCACACTCTGTAAAGAATATGATTAATGGACTATTTGTCAGATGGAAATAGAAACTGTTTGTTTGAGTGGAGATTTTTGAGAGTTTTGTAGAAATATTGGCACATAAACCTACAATTTCTTGTGATTGGATTTGATTATGACTTAGAACAAGAAACACGAAAGAACAATTTTCTTGTAAGTGACGCAACACAGCCGGATAAATCATGGCCACTGTGTGTCGATTGAATACTCAAAAGGTGGTAAATACGAAAACCCATTATCTTACGAAACCACTTTGAGCAATTTAAGGAAAGAAAATCAATCGTGTTTCATTTTTACAACAACACGTTGGAAGAATGGCTGTTTTGGAAGAATGTGGCTTCGAAGAAATTAACCAACCACCCTATAGACCGCCACAATTATATATTGTTTAATTTGAGTTAGGACATCCGTGGGAAGTTGTTTTCCGACGATGAAGTATTTTTTTTTTTAATTTAGTTCCTCTTGTTGATTCCCATCACCTAAGATAAGATAGATGATGCACTTATGTCTGATGCCTTTACATTTGGTGCTTTTACAGCTGATGCTTCTTCTAATTGATTTCACTCATCGGACGTGTTTTCTTCCAAAAAATTTGTCATAGCAGTAAGTACAAGCTCCGCACTATTGTAGTTTCTCACCTTCTACTTTGAATGGCTTGCAGAAATTTTATCAGTATCTAAACTGTGAGTCTGGTAGTGGGTTTCCTTGGCTGAAACACTTCCAAACATCTTTATTGGTGTATCTAACATAAAACATTTCCAATGTCTTCAATAGTGTGCTACCTACCCGTTATTTTTTTAACATTTTCCTTTGGAGAAGCCGGTGTTTCCCCTTTATCTGACCGTGGAACTCGCAATATGCTCTGGCTCTTTGGTTTAAGGTCGTATTATTTTCATCTTGTCTTGTTGAGGAAGGCAAATGCGACATACCATAATTTGTTCATTGCCTTGCAAATATTAAGGTGTTGCAACTACATGATAGATATGGTTATGGTTTGTCCAGCAACAGAGTAAGTCAGCTTAAGTCGATTGATAAATATGGTGCGTAGCCTCGAATTTCCGATTATACGATTAAAGATGCTCTCCTTTTCTAATAGGATACTGCATTCAAGTATTAGGATTTGCTTACACAGTTAGATCAGGAAAGTAACACATGAGGAAAAAATTTGATAGTGCACAAATAAAAAAATAATAATGCCTACCGCAGGAGTCAGAACTAGGTCCCATTTTTTCGATTATTTGTACAGAATGGAGATTGAAATGTTAGACGGCGGCCACTGACGTGACCCAATTTGAACATATATGAACATAAGATACTGTCAACTAAATGCCACAGCTAAGAAGGGAGGAGGCACGTTTTATGTGTAAAAGGAAAATAATTATTGTGTCAACTTGCATCCCATTTAAAAATGTTACCCTGCGAACCCCGTGAAAGTACAAGGCTGCAAAACATCACTGTGACAGGGAAATACCCCATCGTAGACGTATATTTATACACAACGAGATGATTATAGAGTTTTTCCATATGTTCGGATTTGGCTAAAAAATGCTGAGGAGCTAGACTAGTCGAAAGATCGGTCATATTTTCCAGGACGTCCAATTTAAAGACGAATATGCTTGCCAGCAGAAATGAACCGAATCAATGGCTGACGAATATGACATTTTCTTTTACATCTTTCAACCAATCTAGGTCATTTCGTCCATTAAACAAATGTAAAGTATTACACTAGATACAAAAGTATAGAACACACACAAAACACTGAATAATATAACCTCAGCTGGTGGTATTTATCATTTTTAATTTAAAATTAATTGCCCTCTAAAGCCTAATGTCAATTTATCTCTTGCAGTGTTTAAACAAATCGCTCCATTATTATTAACCACCAACAGCATTATGTACCACTAATACAACTACCACCAGTTCCAGCAACTACAAGTTAACCAATCTACCAAGTCAAAAGAATCACTCTTCAAGTTTAAGTCGGCTATGTCTCACTGTCATGCTTTCATTCGCAGTCAAGTTCTATTAGAGTTGGTAAGACAATTCGTTATTAACTGCACCTCTAGCCTTCAAGCAATCGAAACAACCAACGACCACAAAGAGGGAAATATAAAATAAGAAATATATGTATATAGACACAACCCGCAGAGATACAAACTTCAACTTAAAAAAGATTAAACAAAAAAAAAAAAACGTTAAGTACGATTCTTTCCTTTTGGTTTTTAGCATGCATCTTGGCCTTGGGCTTAACGACTTTAGAATTACACTTCACTTCTCTTTATGTTCTGCATTTAGAGTTGATTTGTTGTCTGAAGTTTTTTTTTTTAAATATAAACTTTTGTATACGTATTTCATCTGCTATGACTCCTAAAAAAAACTAAAACATGTACCCATCAAAGTTAAATTTTTTAACAAAAGGTAGAAAAATAAACTATCTGCGCAACGAAACTTTTAACTTTTCGGATTCATTTGATACGAATGCATGCGGAATGAATTGAGACTCCTCATATCAAGATACGATGTATCTTTTGCATTTAAAAGGCTTGAAATTGGTTAGAGATACTCGTACTTTGTTGGTTTTTGTTTTTTTTTTTTCATTTTGGTGTACCATGTGGGCTGCACTGGAACGACACTACTCAGGCTGACTTAAGAAGCTGTCAGTGCTACCATTTCTGAATATGCAACTGTACGGCAAATGCATTTTTTTACAAACCGATATACGGAGTATCTTGTTGTTGTAAAAAAATTAATTCAGATGCATCTATAATTGGCTGCAGGGTAGCTTTTTTTTCAAGTTTTGTTGAAAAAATAATGAAAACATAACTCGAAGTGCCACGTTGGTAATTTTTGTGATTGAAATTGATTTAAGCCATGCACGGTGTGTTATTCGTTGTTGGAACACCTGAGAGTTTATGGTTATTTCCATTCGCAAACTCAAGGATCTTAGTGGAGCGGAATTGATTATTAATGGCTGTGTTGGCTTCAAACTGCAGTATAGCACCAACAAATAGATGGCTGCAATATGTGATTTCGAGTAGGAGGATTGCATTAGTGTTTTCAATAGCCTTATGTTGCCTGTGTTTTGACTGTGATGTTAAAATAAAAAACCATCAAGGTAATGCAGATGGGACGGAATATAGTAATTAGGTAAGGTTTATTGAAATTGCATCTATGTAAACTGTTTTGAGTGAATGTTCTGCAATACGCTACGAGAGAGGAGATATAACTAATGTTTCAGTACGGGTACGACATCAGGAGTCCAATATTGCTAATAAATACTAATCACGGCCACATATCAGCTAGGTGAATGGTGCCAAGTAAAGATAACTACCACAGACAGAATACCATATATAATTTTTAATAATCCTGAAGTTTCTGTCGGAACCCAAGCAACAGAGCACGAGCTCCTTTCTCAATTAGTTTGGACCATACTGGGCAGAGTTAGGATAGATCAAACGTTTTTCCTATATATTTTAGCAACACCCAAGGCTATCTAGGTACTACAGAATCATCTCTAGTAGTGCAGGATTATTGTGAAATGAGTCGTCTCTATAACTGGGCACCATATTTATGATATTTATGATAACAATCTTCAAATGCTTTCAGAAACTCAAGCGGGAAATTTAACATCATCTAGTACATTACCCGGAAAGTTTTATTGGTGAAAGAGGGAAAAGACGTCAAATTGAAAGCATTCAACGTCTGAAGAAGCACCATCATCAGGAAGTCAATCGTCGTATCATCATCTTAAGAGAAAATGTTGTCCGCCGCAAACATAATTCCGTCGGCAGAAATATTCTACTTCGCCAAAAACTAGAAGGAAGAAATTTTATTGAACATCAAATACATAGACTACATCACTAATAACCAGAGTATGCACGGTGCGAGTTCAGCCTAAAGATACCTACGCTGAAAGATGTATCAAATCTAAGAAAGGACTCCCATGTGACAACATCACACGACACAACAAAAAGAACGAGTGCGATCTGTTTAAGAGTTAACCTAGTCTCCCTGTGTAGAAAAAAGGACGAACCGACTCACGCAGATAGCAGATGTTAAATACTTCAAAAAATGTGCTTACTTCCTCGATACAAGAATTTAGTAAACTAAAATCATTGCAAAGTAATAAAAGGCCTAAAAGTAAAATTGATGAGAAAAAAGATAAAGACGACTCCTGTAGGCGAATTCCATGTGGGTAGCACATTAATTTTCGACAAATTCCGAAAAGCTGCAATACGCACTCGTGGTTTCGTCTATTAATTTGCCACAACCAAATACAGCGAGTTTTTGATCTGCACCAAGTCTATAGGCTACAAGCAGCCAACAAATTTGCAGAGAAGATCAAAATTTAAAGAATTTCACATCCACAATGGGGAATACTACAGAGATTGACAACTGGCCACACCACTGGCTAATTTCAGATCATTTCTCTACCTACTGATACTCGTATGCCATTTGAAGATAGGCACGTCTCAAGGATGACCAAATTTTGTTCATATTAAACCTTAGGAAATGAACATCGGAATGCTTTTTGCCTGATTCATAAAACTTCGCGAGCTTTAGAGACATCAGTCTTCTAAACGTTATCAAATGGCATGATCTTGGTGGCCAATGGGCCGGTGCATTTCTTGAAATGACTCTATTGCAGTGTGTTTTCAAAAAAGCTATATTTTCGTTGATAGTATCGGATGGATACTACATTTTTCTGGATGCAATAGCATCTAGTGGACTTTTTGAGGATTCACTAAACACCGGACGCAATAAATAATCACGCGGCCACCAATTGAATCTTATAACGCTTGAGACCAAGGTCTTTACCCAGAATTCTGGATGGACAAAGGGCAAATTGCTGCGAACGAACGACGAATCGATAAAATGGGGTCCCTTCAACACAAGCCACAGTCGCTATATTTTCTTCCGAACGCACTGTTCTGGTTGTTATCGGTGTGGGAAAAATTCCCAGTAATTCGATAAATAGCACGTTCACATGGCCAATGAAGTCCTACGTAAATTCCACGAAGTCTTCTAAAAGTTTCGCGAACAGAACTCCGACTTTGGGAATAAATTTCGAAGATTTGAAATAGTTGTGGTGGCATCCACGATGAAGTGACATTTATTTAAAGAACTTAACACTCAAGTGGGTATTATTACACATAAAATGCCTGCGCACGTGTTAAGCTAACATTTCATGGGGAGACTAAATTATTAGCGTAATTGGATTTGTTGTTGTATTATAGGTAACCATTCGTGAATTAGTTGCCTGATAATGTCTTTCGGGCGAGGCTGGGGTTCGAACACCGAACCTTCCGATTTGGAAGCCAATACACTACCACTTGAGCCACGGGCACCTACAAACTGCACTGCGATGTAACGAAATTTCGCAATCCCCAGCTGCCAATTTGAAGCTGTGAAAGATTCCATCTACTTAAGGTATGAATCCGGAAATCGGAAATTTGTTTTAGCTAATTAGGCAGCAGTTAACAGTATATAAACAATTACTGTCAAAGACATATTGGGAATGATCATGGTGGCTTTGTCCCAGTGACATTTTATCCGAGTCCAACGTTTACAGTGAAGAATAATGTACTCTTACTCAAACGAATGAAAATGCTTTTGGCTATTTATGATTGACGGTCTCGTTGGCATCGACGTTATCCTACCCACAAACAACAAAAAAAACCTCCAAGGACACACACTTCGAGACTGCTGGATAATGGTTTGAAGAGGATAGTTGATTACAACCATAGTCGCAACCTAGACTAAGGCAATGCTGACAAAGAAGTAAAATAGAGATTCTATTTCTAATGTGGATGCAAGGACGACTTTAGTCGTCTAGTTATCGTATTTTCTCATCCCTAACTTGTCTTCAAAGAGAGCGATACAATATTTAGTAAAATACGAGTTATTTATAGTTTCAAAATGACTGGAAGACAATTGCCTTCTTATTGATTCTCAACAACTTAAATCACTTCCTTTGTAGTGAATATGATTTATTCTTCCTGAGAAATAAATGTCAATACACCAACTGGTTTGGAAAAGTTGGAAAACTCGTAAATGTATCTATAATATTGGAGGTGTGGAAAATGGAATAAGCAATGAGAAATTTCCTTTCACATAAACATACATATGTATGCACACAACTTACAATCAGTAATAATAACCTTCATCTTACGTTTAAGTACTATCATCAAAAATCTCCGATCTTAGCTATTCAATTAATTGCAAAAGAGAAAAAAAAGAAAAGGAATTACTTAGGTAAGCAAAAACAGAAAAATTCAAATCAAGATACAAATTGTACAAGTACAAAATAGAATAGATAATAGATACATAAATATTGAACATGGTAACAATAAAACAGAACACAGAATGCCGCCAGTAGATGAAGTTATTTTGTATTTTCTTGACAGCTCAAAGCTCTTCGCCGATCAAGGTGTTTTGATAAGTTTCACGCTTAAGATTAAGTTTTTCAAACAACAGGGAAACATAAAAAATACTTTAAAATGTGTTTTTTGTTTTCCTTTTTTTTTGTTTTGTTATTACTGCAACAAAATTATATTGCGACCACAAGTCGAACAAGATTTTCGTGACAGACAATGATCGGGCTGACAACTTTGTCGACCATGTCTGGTTATGGTACACATTTTGTCTAACAATCATTAAGCCATTATAAAGTGTGCTACTAAGTGCAATATTTCATGTTAATGAAACTTGTTTCACGTAATTGCAAATACTATACGGATACACAAGGTACAAAGACAAGCCCACCACTGTATAGCAACATAATTTCTGCATAAAAATCACTTATCCGTCAGATAGATACTTCCCGTGTCGGCCATAGACTGAAATAATGATATACGCGTAAGGCGTTACAATTAAAACAAATTACCCCAGCATAAAATCATAATAAATTATTCAAGGATTTACATTTTTTTCTTCCTAACTTACAAGACACAATATTTAGAACTTATTATCTTTAATTTGAATAGATGGCCAAAGAACAAATCATGGAGTCAATAAAAAAGAAAAATCCAACAAAGCTGACAAGACATGGCCAACGCATACGAGTACTCGTCGTACAGGTCCATGAATTTTTAATATGGGAACCCAATAACTTTCCGATCTGTTAGAAGTACATGTATCTGTTGATTAACTAAATTTCAATTTTTTAGTTGGTATTTGAAAATTTGTAACTTGCCTCGGGGCTGGCGCTCGCCACAACCTTACCTGGATTGCTGGATTGTCGTCGTAGGCCGGTGAGCTAACATACATATTTGTATCTGTGTCTATACCGAATAGTGTAATAACCCAATTCGATGGTAATATCGAGTTTTATTGGCAATGAATATATGTGTGTACAGAAACAATAAACAAAAAAAAAAAACACATACACATAAAAGAGGTAAATGTCACCGTTAGTGAAGGAAGAATAAATCTGAGGGAGAAGCTTTCAATTTAAATATCAAGTCTTTCGAATTAACATATTCGATGATTGTGTTGAACTTTTTGACGCCTAAAAGAAGTGAAATGAGAGAAGCCTGACGTTGTTGCTGCTGTTCGTTTTGCTTAAAGATAACTGTCAGCCTTTTTATATATTTATTTCGGTTTTGCCATTTTTGGACATGACCATTGTGCGAGGTGATTAATTCTTTTAATTTTGTAAATTAATCCCCATCGCAGGCTGGTGGTGGTGAGATATGCAAATTATGATGATTTCCCATGTGGGAGGAGAATTGACTACCCGAAAGTTATCGACGACAGTTCGAACGTGGGACTTGTAAATTTATGAAGGTTTCATGATGATTTGAAAGATAAGTTGTAAGCAAATGTTAGACAACCAATTTTTTATGGATTTCTATATTTAAAAAAAGAGAAGACCAGAATAATTTGGTAATTAGTATGTGAGAAGTACTGAGTGTGGGCTAAATTGGTTTTTGGATTATTTTGCAATGGTTTAACCATGCATCTCACCAGGTTTGTAGCTTATTTGTGGTTATAATGTAATAACAAACCGGTTGGTAATTAGCATAAAAACGGTTAATACGATCAAAGGTGATTTTCATATGGAGGCGGCGTCACTTGGCGCGTGTCATACGCCTTTGACTTGATACATAAGTATTATAAACGAATGGAAATAATAATAGAGGCGTGATCAAAATCTTTCAGGGAAATTTAGATCGATAGGTGTTATGGACGTGCCGACTTTACATTGAAAACTTCTAAGATCTGGAGCAAAAATTTCACATGTGGAAATAAAAATAAAGGCAGTCGCACTACAAATTCTATCGAAATGAATTATCAAAAATTATATTTTGATTTGAATGAACTGCAATTCATATCTTATAGCTTGAGTAAGTGATGGTGTATGAACTTACAAAAGTCAGACTCAATGAGAATCGACATAAAGTTACGTGCTATACAATACAGTGCTATAAAGGCACAGTCACTCATTGAATTGTTGAGTTTTCAAATCAGGATATTACAATGATCAAAACAATCGAAACCAAATATGGTATACCTGAGTTTCAAACCACACATCACAACAATGTTTTCCTTTTCATAACCCCGTAGGCGCGCGTAAATTATATAAAAAAAAAATGATATGAACAGCCAGCACGACAGTTTAGACGGATTTATTAATAAAGGCACAAAAGTAAATATAGATGCAGAGAACACTAAAGGAGCAGATACGCTGGTTACGATTGATATGACTGTTTAGACACTTCTTATACCTTTTTACTCGCTCGTTACATGTTGAATGGAAATAGGGAAACATGTGCAAAATGCAAGTAAATTATAAGAATTCTATCGTAGAAGCTTAATTTTCCAAGAAATGGCGAAAAAAGTGATGGAAATTAGTATAAAGGCAATTTAAAATTGTTGCCAATGCCAAATGATGTATATCTGTTCTTATACGAGTAGTTTATTAGCTCTAGAAATGAGTATGACAGATACTGCAAAATGTTAGATATGCCCATTAAGGATTAACAACTTCTAGGCTACTAAACGCGAAACCATTAATCAAAGTAACTTGCTTTAAATTTTATCGCAACACATCTGTTGCAAACGCTCTTTTAGGTGCAGCAGAATTTGTGCATAAAGACAGACAGCTGATTTCAACAATGTTTTGACAAACGAAGAAACCCAAAAATCCCTCAAACCATTTTAACATCAAAAGTTTGAAAACCAAAAATTTCAAATATAATTTTATCTACTCTAACCCTCCTATAGCCTTCAGAAAAGTTCTTCACTTTTCATATGCCTAACTATCGGTTGGTGTTGCCTCCTCATATTCGAGGTTTTCCATATACAGAGTGTGTTCTTTTCTCTAAAGGCCCAACACTACACAATTATTATTCATTTCGTGCCTCAAGCTAAATCAAAACGATTAAAATCAACGTACACACAATCCAGCGTAAAGGCGGATAAGGTAGTAACACATAATAAAGCTGAAAAGAATACAACAACAAAAAAATTGGAAAAAAAAGAAAAAAAAAATAGCCAATTTAAAAAAGTATCGCCTCCAAACCCGAACGCCGACTTTTGCTACAAGTTTCAATAGTTTTTTTTTCTTTCTTGATTTTTATTTTATTTTATTGCTTTTTATTCACTCGATTGTGATTTTTTTTTTGTTCGACCAGTAGGAAGTAATTACTATGTAATGTGTATTTATGACTAAGAAAAATGATATACGAATCTATAAATTCTATAAGGCTATAGATACACATTTAATAGTAACACATGTGAGTACACAAACTTGTTGTACTGGAGTTTGCGATCAATTCGACTTATACGAATCGAATCGATCATGCAATTTAGCTGCTGTCCTTCTTTCAGCCATATATGTCGGTTGAGTTGACCCTGAATTAAAAGAGAATTTCAACTCGATGGTTGAAATAAAATCTCGAGAAAAGAAATCTAAAAAAAAAAAACTCGACATAGTAAATAGAAATACAGAACGAGTTGGTACCAATTGATCGACGGACTAGTGGAATTCTAGAGATTTGTATTGGAATTTTGGGTTAACAGCATGCTTTCGATTTTTTTTTTTCTGTAGTCAATTTATTGCTGTTGTTGTGGGAAAAAGTATTCATTTATTAATCGATCTTTTTGAGATGTTCGCAATGATGGTAAAAAATCATAAAATTGATTGGCTATACTAGTTTTAAAGAGATACACGAGGCCAATAAAGATCTTGAGTCGAGTTGAGGAGAATATTTTGAAAGGAGTAGAGCGCCACTTAATTTAAAAATTAAGTATACTCCTATGCTGATCCGTAGAAGTCAATTTGTCGAAGCTATTATAAAGGCAAAAACCATTTCCCATTTGTGTCGCCTGATTGAATAGAAACAGCGAATTCATTCTTGTACTACAATTCGCAGGCAGTTTCTGCAAAAAAAAAGGAAATATTTATAAAGGCAGGCTCCCTGGGATACGCAGCAACTCCCCCTTTAAATTCATAAAATTGATGGAAATAGTTATAAAGGCAGATACAATTTCTTTCTCATCTCACTTATTTAAGAAGAAATAGCCAAGCACATTGTTATACTACAATTAATAGCAAGTTTCCAGTGGAAAAGAGTGGAAGTTATTATAAAGGCAGAAGCATTCAAAACCAAAATAAAGTTGGCCTCACTTTTTTGTATTCGAAACATAACATTTGATAAATAAAAACGGAAATTCAATAGAGCAAATGGAAGTAATTATAAAGGCAGAGTGGGAAAATATTAACTCCAATAAATCTTCTTTATTATATAAGATGGGTATATATGCAATTGTGATGGAAAGGAAATTGTACCTCTTGAAAAAGTGCAGTTTACACTTTTTAACGATAAAAATACAAATTTACTATTAGTTCATAAAGTTAACTATTTTCTTTTGTTAGGGGGAGTTTTCCTTTAAAAAAAAAAATCGGGAAATTAGCTGTGCTTTTGGTTTGTGTAGCTAGAAAGGAAATTTTTCGCGCAAAAATAAGTTAGAAGAAAAACCAGAGGAGGTGATTGATAGTCTCAACTGCAAATATATGAGCAAGTCTTTGCCTTTCACCTATATCGAGAAGTTAACAAATACTTGGAAGATGGTTTGGAGCCTTTTTTGGGTCGAGTCGTCGACAACTTGATTCTGTATAATAATAGGAAGGAGTCGAGTGAATAGTAAGACCTGTGTGAGTCTTCCAGGGGACTTGCTGCACTCTAAAAAGGGACTGCATTACTCGTTTCTAACACGGGCACATGATGGATAGCAAATTATTGCCAAAAAAAGCTTTCACTTGTGAATAGGCATGTTCTCCTCCTTCTACATGATAATGTAAAACCACATGCAACACAGATACCGTAGCTGATGCTAACAGGATTGTGATGTGAAGTATTGTCCCATCCACCATCTACCCAGGACCCCAAGACCTAGATGCTGAAAATCAGTCATATTTGCTTACTGGAACTTTGGAAAAAACCGACAAATGTAAGTAGAGATCTTTTTATGGAATTAACTTTGTGGATTCATAAAGAAATCGTTGTTTAATTCTTTATAATTTCTTGTGTGTGAAGCACATAAAAAACGAAACCAGGCTAATGTCCTGGCTATATTACATCGTGAGATTCGAATAGCAAAAATTAATTAAAGAAACATTACGTATACGCCTCAGTAAATGCTAACTCCTATCTTTTGCGGAAAATTTATTTCATACAAAAAACGTAGGAGGTCTATGAAAGATAAGCAACTCAAGTGGATTTAATTGATGTACCTCAAACAGAAAATCCTGTTCCCAAATGATCAAGTATTGTCACGAATCACTCTTTCAATGAGATCATCTATAAGATATGCTATGCAGACTCCAACTCCACAACACGTGTTGGTGTCTTTTGATCAAATTGGTAAGCTCTAAGATTGTCATTGCAATTGTTATCCAGAAGTCCAGAGGTAGAAAAAAAATAAGAAAAAAAACAAAAGCAACTTTTAAATGTAACAAATCTCTTACTACCCATTAAGATCGCGAATATCTAAGTCAACAAAAAAAAAAAAAAAAAAAAAACAATCTCAAACACATTCACAGAGGAGAAACTTCTACTCATATCGTTAACAGTTGTTGCTCGAGTAAACTCGACACAAATTTTACAGCCACTTGATGAACATAATTTTCTTCTAGCCGCCTCACTGTCTGTTCTCCTCCATCAAATACAATTAGTAATTCTATACCACACAAAAAAAAAAAAAAAAAAAATAATTATATCAATTTTGCAAAGTTTGCAAAAAACCAACGAGGTGAAGTAGCGCGCAGAGATACTCGTACATTTACTCGTACGTTTGAGCACAAAAAAAGCAACCAAAACAAAACCCAAATCACTTTGCAAAGGAAAAATACTCACCAAGTCATGTTTGCCCAGATACATGTGTTTCTGCAGCCGGAGAGTTCTCAAAAGTCATTTTAAATATCGTGACTGGGATTAATTGGCCAATTTAGAAGATACACATTTATTCACATACATATGTACAAGCCACGCGGATACATATTTCAATTTGGTCTTGGATAAAAGTCTCAAGTCAAGAGTGTACGATTGTACGAGTATACCAGTATCTATGTGTAGATACCCTGTTGTTGAGATCAATAGAATGGCTCGTGCAAAAGTGCAAAACTGCAAAAAACTCAATCAACCATTACTTGAACTATGTGCAGATACATTGGCTACAAACATACTCGAGAGTTGTCGATGGTTGGTGAGAAGGAGTCATACTCGTATTTGCACTCCATCCAATCTCCAGTTTCATAGTTGAGGGAGATCTATCTATTCGTACTAACTGCAGACAGACAGAATGAGCGCGTTTTTGTTTTCACTTTGTCTATTTTTCTGTTTTATCAGTTCAAGGTATTACCGCATGCAATCAACAAATTAAGTCTCTGTGTGCCTCAGTGAATGTGTTTGCATCGAGCGGCACACGGCTAAGATTCAAAAGATCACCCTAACCGAGGTGTGGATGTTTCTCCATCTATTAGATTTCCTGGTAAAAATTACAGCATCGAAATTAATTTCCTCTCAGATTGATTAAGAGAAATTAATCATATTTCAGTTGAAGGTTTTATTAGATCAGACAGTAAATTAGAGGGTATAGGTTGCAAAGCGGAATATTACTTGATGTGTGGTTATATGTATGAGTACGTGTACGGTGGTCGTTGAAATATTGCAAACGAATCGAATGATGATGAAGTACGTGTATTCATAATAATCAAATTCATTGATAAGTCAAACGATGTGATACTTTCCATCAAAGGCGGCATTTTGTTATGATCATATGCAATTATATTTTGACAGTTTTGCTCATACCCATGGTCACCATAATAGACTAGTTGGCAACAACTTATGTAGGTATTTCTAATTCCCACTAACTGACTAAGAGGGTCACTTGAACTCTTCAAACTATTTACATATCAGCTTCTGTAGCTAAAAAGTATATTTAATGCTTTGAGAAATGCCGCTTGCTATCCATAAAAATATCCAAAGGGTTCTTCTATCATAAAGATATTTGTTGCGCTCCACTACCTTTGGAGTTACATATGTAGTTTCTCAAATACAGTATATCTATATCTCAGGCAGAATGTTCTTACCTTGTACATACATTTTGTAATATTTGCTCAACACGTATAGTGGCAAAAAGAAAAATACGTGATGCAATCCACAGAGTGTATCATACATATTTTCATAGTGTCTCCAATCACATGTTTACTTCATGGGAGACCTTCGCGAGCAATTCCCACAGAGATCGTGCTTTCAGGCTTAAAACTAAAACCTTGGATATTTAGTCTTTGACAACCATGAAGTTATTACTTTTAAACAACATCAACTTCAACATTTCTCCTAAAGCAGTATTCTTATTACCGATGATAAGTTTCTTAAGCAAATTATGACTCCAACTGCCAATAGGCTAAGGTCACACTAAACACGGCTAAGAGGCGTGGTGAGTAATGAATCAAGAGACGAGGTATAACATATTTAAATATTCTTAAATATAATCAGACTTAAATATTTCCCATGACCACCCCACCCCCCCTAAGACAACTAAGACAGACACTAGTTATCTACTTAACTAGTCATACGGCAAACATATGAGTTAAATGCAACTTGCCAAACAAGAAGTGGTACAACCTGATACTGAACGTTTCACTTTATCTACAAAAAGAAATCGAGAGTAATTGCATTAAATGAATAGAAAATAATATAAAAAATTTACATCATCACACTTTTAAGATGGATTAGCTAATTTTTTATTCTACCCATTCCCACACCGGAAGATAATGTAATAAGTAAACGAGCTTAGATGCAATTGGTTTTTTTAATGAGTTAAGTGCCGCTAGTGGTTTAGTTCGAGCTTTTATATCTTACAAAGTAGTCAGAAGAATGACTTTAAGGAGGTGTGATTAAAACAATTCATAAGTGATTATAAGATTTCGGAAAAAAAAGAAAAACAATTAGGGCTAGTAGAAATATTTACAATAGATGCATGTTGAAGATCAATGTTCTGGATCGTCTTATTAACTCTGCCTCGAGTATCACCAATTCCATGTGACTGGATAGGGACATAAAAATTTTGATTTAATTATATATGTGCGCATAATATCTATAAATATTTATGACCACCATTCAAGTAGCGACAAAAAAAAAATCTCATCTAAGGCGGGTTTGCACACGTTTTGCGTCTTTTTCCACTAAGCAAATGCATTTATGCTGCGCTGATTATATTCTTTTTTTTTTTGTCTACATTTTCTTCATCAATACAGCACGTAATTATACGTTCGTAATATGTAATAGTATCTAGATGCATTAGTAATTCAAATAATTTTATTCGATTCCGAAGGCATTACACGCGAAATGTGCACCTTTGATGACAGCAACACGACGATGTCGTGTGATCGTGAGAACTTCTGCTTGCTTAGATGCAAAATGAGAAAAAAAAAACCACCTTAAATGACAAAAATGGAATTATGTGTGGCAGTCTACTATGAATACTAACGGCTTTTGATGTCAATTCCAATGCACACATTAAAACTTGATTAAAAACAGAAAATAAGTTGAGAAAAAAAATACCGACTCCAACCGACAGATACAATTCGAGGACACTTGAGGTAAATTATGCTACGAGTACTAATTGCGGTGCAACAACATTTTTTTAAGCGAAAAAAAAATAGAAAAATTATTTCCACAGTTAGTGTGTTTATCGATTAAGCTCTAAAGACATGAATCAAATCGGAAAGGTGGTCATGCATTAACCCAATCAAGAGGGGGGTCCTATTAATTTATTGGATTTATTGAGAGTGTGAAAAATTGTTGTTTAGATACTCGTACTTGTGATTGAGGTGAAAAAAGATATGGGAAATCAAGATCAGCAATAAAGAGCAAAACAAGTGGAAAATTTTAAAAATGATTGACGTACTCATAAGTGAAAACGTGTCTATGAACCTCTATGTTGAACCAATGAACCAACATTTGGTATTTGTTGATGTAATTTGACAGAGGTAGAAGGTTTTGAGACATTTAATAATAAATAATTTAGTAATACCATACTTGGTACATGAGGTTAAACGTCAACTTTTCGTAGGTTTTCGTGAAAAGAATACTTTTTTTCGACACGTATCTTTTAAATGTTATGCCTTTTAAAGTAGGATACAAAACAGAAAACTAAGTGGGTGACACGATACCTAAAGTAAAAGCTGACGGTTTGAGGGATACAACCAAGAGAATTCACTGAGCAGCTAGCCAAGTTTTAGTCCTTAACTAGTTTCTTTTATAGGAGAGAGCCGACATGATTGTTATAAAGGCTAGCACAAATACTACAATGCATCCAACAAGCATACTGGGTGAATACTCGTATATCCCCCAAGTTGCAGTCACCCAAATGTAAACCTAGTTTGAATCAGAGGATTAGAATTGGCGGTACATAATTTAGAGGCGGTATCAGGTAGGCTAAATGAATAAATCTACAAAAAGGCTAAATTACTTCAGAGTTACAAGATACTGGGCCAGTTTTCAGGAGCATGTACTCATAGGTTCGAAAACGCCCAATAATAACCCGAAAACTGCCCAACGTATGAATAGCTAAACGGATCAGATGAAGGAACCGCAATAAAGCAAATGCTGGCGTTACTCTATGCGCTAAGTACTCGTACATATAATTTTCGAACAAACTGGATGGATATGATAGCTCATCTATTATCCAAGCTCTATGAACCAAGAACCACGTGATCCTCCATTGCCTCTGATTCAGGACATCCAACTGGTTATACGGTTTGTAGTCCAATTCTACTTCAGTATGGGAGATAACCAAGGAACCACATTTGACAGCAGACATGATCTAATAAAGTTGGGGTGGTCAGCCAGTGGAAACAGCCCATTCGTTTGAAGTTTGAGCAATTCGTTTAAAATTAAGTAAAAATAAATTGGGTGAAAAAATGGAGCCTTGAGGCACTCCATTGATTAAGCTTAAATCATGACAACAATGACTGTTTTTGAGAAGTAGATGAACTAAATGCTAAATCGATCAAATCTTCTATTAATTGAAAGTTGCTGATTCTATTTAAGTCACAAACACTATGCATCACCTTATTTTCTAAGTGTTTGTAGGAATGAGGTATGATTGAAAGTCCATTGTGATAATTGTGACATTGTGCAATAGTATGTAACTATTAGTCATGTGTCAAATCTAAAAATAATAGAAAGGTAGAGAGTAGATCTAGTGGAGTTGAGTAAATAGAGAGACGAATTTATTAAATAGTGACTTCAAAATAGTCTCAAATGCAGGTTCTGGTATCCTCCAGAGATAGCACAGGTGCAAAAATCATCATAGGCTACTAAAAACCCTCAGTGTTCTGTAGAGAGACTATTTGATATCTGAGGATCTTTTTCCAAGAACCCGATTTTTAATTGCAAATAGAAAAACTAACAACTGACACATTCTCATTAATCAAGAGACTGCCTGCAAGTGGAATGGGAACCTCAATCAGCTTTTTTCGTTGACTGAAACCGGAAGTACATCTCAATGAAAATACATTTGAGTGTTGGTGAACATGAACATATGTTGTGCAAATGATTTATGTGAACTTATTTTTTTGCACATTCACTTTAAAGGCAATACTCAAGATCGCCTCCAAGTCTAACCCCTACCGTACCCCAACCACCACAATCAAAGTCATTAGAATATGAACAGAAACAATATAACTTGAATATACTCATACCATACCATATCCGTACCAGCAATTACTACTGTAGCAAATCTACAAAATTAATTTCACTTTCTAAATCAATTAATTTTTAGCTCGAGACTGAGATTATTAATTGCCAACGGCTCATAACATGTGTGTTAAAGCACTACCGGCTTATATAGCTGGGGGGCTAGACCCCACTAAACCACCCTATTCAATTGTAATTAATGCCCAGGTTTTACTTTCGTCTTAGTCGAACGATATGACGATGATGTTAATGATGATGACGAGGAGGATAGGTTGCTGCTGACGATCAACAATGTTGTTGATGAAGATGATGATGATGACGACAAAGTAAGTTAAAGGAGGTAGGTAGCTTGCATGTCTGACAGCCATTATGACAATCAAAGTGTTTATAAGCACGGTTAGGTATAGCTTAGTACACATTATGTTTAGTGCCTGACACTGCTGTAAAATGTGGGCAGTTCCTTTACCTTTTTGGACTTTTCAAACCATGATTTTCTTGTGAAGGGATTCTAGGGTTAACTAAGTATGGTCTTATGCATGTTTACACACATATACATATATAGGGGAACAAAAAGGTAAAACGGTAGTTAGGGTGTAATTTGAGAAGCAACAGTCTATCATTTCTAGTGGGCTGACGACTGGAGTTGGGGGAAAAGGAACAAACATTTACAGTGCCGGAGGTGACCTTCTGGTTCGACAGCAACGACGACGTCAATGTTCGCTTAGTGGCACCGAGGTTAGGTAATTTTGTTTCTTGTTTTTTTTTTTTTTTTTTTTTTTTCGTTTTGCTAACTCGTTTAAGTAGGAAAGGAAAAACAGAAAGAAATAAGATAACTGACGAGGGGAATATTTATTTATTTTTTATTTTAGAAAGGCTTTACGCGATTTGAAGTATGTATCAGAGTCGTTTGGCAGTAAAAAATAAAAATAAAAATAAAAATAAAAAATTAAGAAATAATTTGCTAGAAGTTGAAGTTGGTTTAGTAGCGTGTCCTTGGCTTGACGATCGATTGATTTCTTTGCGATTAGAGTGATGGATCTAATGATCTTTAACAAATTGAAGAGTTGATTTATCGATGACAACGATTATTTTAGGACTAATGAGAGCTAAGTAACAGTCGTATGTGCTGGTCAAAATCTTAAAATGAGTACACTTAGATGGATGAAAATTGAAGAACAATTACGAACTGTAACGAAATTGGTACATTAAATGACAAAAAGTTCTAGTTATGTGGCAAAAGATTTCTATTATCACCTAGAACTTTACAGCGTATCATATTCTCCCAATATATATTGTAGTAGAGATTCTATTTCTCCGGCAAAAAAAATGTGAAGCTTGCACCAGTAGCTGATCCTGTTCGCTGAACCCAAAAATCTTTAGACAAAATATGCTGCAATACTGAAAAACACAAGATGTATTGAAACAAGCATTTAAGTTCGGAGTTCGAACACGAACCAACGCCCTTTTTTGATGGTTTGTGTGCAACGACGACTGGTGCTATTCCCTTATCGACGAAAGACAAAACCCTTATCCTATCATCTACTTCGCATTCATGAAACAGTGGAAAAAATCATTGACCGGTACATATTTAATAGACCAGAAAGAGGGTAGTCTTGCAATGATATATGCCATCAACAGAGCTCAGGCAAGAGACACTAAATAATATTCCGCGGTGATAATGTTAAACGTTCCAAAAACTAACTGGCGATCAATAATGTATCCCCGTATGTACTTTAAATAATTTCAATCTATAGTCACACATTTTGCCGACAGACAGTGTTCGACAGTGCACTTCATTTATTTCAGCAATGTAATCGAAAAGTACCAGTTAACTGCTCGATGGTGTGCCACAAGACTGACATTTAGCCTTGCTACTTTAAAATGTAATGTAGGACGATATTCATCAATCCCCACAGAAGTGACAACAATCTACATATGTATTTCCGGTTTTAAATTTAATATTCATATCCAGGATGCAAATCAATACTGCTAAACTGGAGGTCGTACTTATAAGATATTATAATAATATAAGGTTTCCCCCGATAGATTAGGAGTACGATTTCGAAAAGTCATCGAAAGCGGTCACTGTACAATCAACGATCTTGACAAATATGATCAAGCGATGTACGTCTCTTAATGCGCTACAGATTCAGCAATGTGTATCGAAAGCTTTTGCATGATGTTATTGTCGTCATTTCTTCGAAATTAGTATCCACACGCTGAAAAAAGAAAATTCTTAATAGCAAGTGATTACTTAATGGTCGCCCAAATAACAGACAGATAAAGTCAGGTATATGTATCAATTTGGCAACATAAGTGACAGGTATCCGACATAGGAAGATGCATGCATCGATGAAGCAGGTATTGACGGGATACAGCTTTTAACGAGACATGGCTACCTTGAAGTGGTATCTCTACAAGGATAAAACTATTCCATTCCATTCCATTCCATCCTCGTGGGAAAATCGTAATTAACAACAAATTTGGTCAACCATATACGAGTAATAAGTATAATAGCTTAGAAAACCAAACTGCTGTAAGCGATGTGATTAATACGACTACTGACCAGCGTGAAGTTATACCCAGCGGAGCTCTATAATTTTGCTCGTGTTTTCGCTTTTAAAAGATAGGCACTGCCGATGAAGTATGCAAACTTTTGGCATATGTGCGAATTAGTGTTGTGAAAAATATTTCGAATTATTTTTAGTAACATTTACTGGAATAAAGCCTGCACTACACTTTTATTGGTGAAATATAATCGTTTAGTCAGATGATTGCATAGGCAGACAATCGTTATGTCCGCATGATCATTTAGTTTGACTATAATTTGATCAGACGACGGATCCGATAGATGAGTATTTGGTCGACTTGACGAGAGAAAATATTTACAATCATATTTGCTGCGGAAGGATTCAAAAATGAGTTTGTCTGGCTCATCACATATGAATTCATATATATATTAATATATCATTAATCTCTCACTTTGAATTCCCCGGTAGAATGGTTTGCAATTATATTCATAACTTCTAACGCAGCTGGATGTAAGGAATGGCTTAGCTTTGAAATAATGAAAAATGTCAATGCTGCTTAAATTATTTTGTTTAATTTGTCATTTCTGTCAACTCTTGCCAGTTTTCATCACCCTCATTAAGGTCTTATCGACATCAGGCGGATACGAGCAGAAAACCAGTGGATGGTAACAATCGCCAACATATTCCGCTTTAAAGCGTCACAATGTCTACAACTTGAAATCCCTCATAATTTCATTCTCTCTCAGCGGGTTAGCTCATAGAACAACTGTCACCATAACCAACATAAATGACAGGAAATCAATATTTTACCCTACTACGTTCCAAGTCGTTTATCACCCCCTTCCTATCGGCATACATCATCAAAGGAGGCATGGGAAAAAAAACCGCAAAAACACAAATGCACTTTTTTAAATGGTATTCGCGGTGGAAAACATTTCAAGTGTACGAGTGGAGTAAAGCAAAAAAGCCAATAGAAAGAACTTGGCTACATTGGTTAGACTTGGTGTGGTGCTAGTAGTGCTAGTGGTGGTAAGTAAACTCGCTCGATTGCACAATCAATTGCCATCATCTACATCATCATCATCGTTATCACCGCCGTCATTGTCGCCATCATTACCACTACCCAGCACTAAGCTGCCATCATGGCTATTGCTATTGCTACTGCTGCTGCTGTCACAACTGTCATCTTTTGTCGTTTGGTTAAACACCGCCGGTGGTCGTTTTCCATGTTCTCCTTCTACCCCCCCATTGGGGATTCCATGTACGCCTATTTATAAAAAAAAAAAATAAATAAATAAACAGCAGCGCGGAGCGCAGAAGTACTCAGCAGTCGTAGGTAGGTCATAATTTCATCAGATTTACGTCTAGGAGGCGCAAAAAGGGTAGAAAATCGAAGCTTAGAAGGTTATTGATTGAGAGTGCCAGAGACTGGCTAATACTTGATTGGCGATTGTCTACGAGTGTCTACGGCTTGATGAACGATTGATCGTGATCACCGAGTACAGAGCATGGAGCATAGAGCATGTAAAATGCAGCAATACTCATAGTAGGCAATAATGAACGCCTTATGCGCAAAGGGCTACGCTTGAGTGGATTTTGAATTTGCCTGCCATCTACGAATACAGTGAGTGGAAAGCCGACTTTAATTGTCCATATCTCACTTGTTGCACAATGTTGTAGTGAACTGTGAGCTGCGAGTCCCCCACTGCTTATGTCTTCTTGTTTCACGATTTCTTTTTTATAATTTTTTTTTCTCTTTTTTTTTTTTTGATTAATCACCGAATCAGAATGAAGCCGTCAAAAATGATGCCTTCATTCTTCTGGGGTTGGTTAGAGATTGTACGAGTATGTACCTCTCGGGTCTATGGCTTTGTAGTCGGCCAGCCAAGTGAGTTCAACGAAACGAATTATTTTTATTTATTTTTTTGTTGACGCACGGTCAGGAACTCCCAGCCATGGCGAGTTCACGTAGCGTGTAATTAGACACACAAGGGTCGTCGAGGAGTGGAGTTATTATCATTATTTTTTGTCGTTTGTAATTTTGTTCAGTTTCTCAGTTTTAATGGAGCAATTTGGTGAGACTTATGGTCAAGAGCGCATAGGGTAAGTGCTATTAAATTTTTTGGGGATTTCACAGATTCTAAGAAGGCCAGCATATGACTGAGAAGAGGACCTGCTGTTGCTGCTGTCTGTAACTTGTCATGGTGGCAATGGAGTTTCAAGTGATTTTTTGTTTTCGTAATAATCCAAAAGAGTGATGTCACACTGAATGTCATCTGAGTATTGGGTGTTTGGCAATCCAATTGCTGAACTGCTGCACTTCAGAAGTGAATGGTTGTCATTGCAGTGCCTGTCAGTTGGAGTTGTGGTTTTTTTTTTTTTTTTGGAGTTGAGAGGTCATGGTGGCTATAAGAGGCCTTACTTCAGATTTTGATTGATAGTGAATGTTAATTGCCATAGAATTTAAGTTCTATCTTGGTTTGGTTTGTGAAAGAAACGACGTGGGAGTGAAAACGTTTTCTTAGCAGACAAGAGCTTGGTGTCAATGTATAAGTTGAGAAATGGTTTATTTACTTTTGATATTCCAAGACATGACCAATGTTTTTGAGACTTAGGAATCGACAAAAATGTGCTGGTATGCATGTTCGATGTGTGGATACTCCAAGTTCATCACTTTCAAAGGAATTCGCTTTGTTGCAGCCGTAGATACTTATGATAGTCATATACTTTTGAAGATCATTAGAAGCGATTATAGAAATTCTAGTGCTTCCGTGCTGCAGTATATAGAATTCGTCGAGCTCGTTTAAATTTGATTTTTTTTTATTTCCAAATTAAAAGTTCAATGGTGTGCAAGGATTTTTTCTTTATCGTATCGTATCGGTATCGGTATGTTGATCACATTCGAAGGCGATTTATTAGAAAGATAACATTGACTACAACCAATTTATGCACACAAATGAACTACATTCGATGAATTTAAAATACACAAGCATACCCAAAGCGAAAACCTAAAATAATCACTAAAACTTGAGCTCTCATAGAATACTAATACACCTCTTCGATGCGGTTACCTAATCAAGAAAATAAAAAACTTCAGAAAAAAAAACTTTAAACCACACAATTACACATGCGTACATGAGCAGCCAAGCAATGCGGCGCAAATGATGACTTTTGACTTTTATGGAGCCCCCTCAAACCCCGCATCACTACCATTTTATTGGCGCGCATTATGCACGTTATCTCTTCTATGCATCTATGGAGTGAGGAAAACCACAGGAAAAAAAATAATAATAATAGAGACGATACCTAGATAGACCTCATAGACTTTTCTTCTTCGGTTTGATGAAACACTAAAATGTCAAAAGCAATTGCCACTACTGTTGGTTGGTTGTGTACGTCTACGTACCCCTGCTGTGGCATAGAAAATAGTTAATTTGAATGCGCGACGTAACTCCAACCACTGTGTCGTCACATTCGCACGAGTGGAGGATTTTTCTAAGCCAAGTTGACCAAACTTAGATTGGCTTCGATACCACATACGAGTAGAGTACTACCAAACGTACGTAAATGTACATGCAACATAGATAATTTTTCTCAAACCGCTACTCAGCCATGATATTTGAACTTGAAGTTGTAGATACCCACAGGCCTGAGCGGTACCACACACCGCACCACACAACATACCAATACAGTAAAACAACAACAAGAAAAAAAAGGTGTTTGCGCTTGCGTCATAAATGACTATGGAGTCAGTAGAGCAATGAGCAGGCAGTAGTAGTACCTTTTCTGTGCAACATGTATCTATACATGGCACGTTCATGTGTATAGCACTTTTATGTGGTAACATTGAACATAAATATGGGCAAGCTAAAGAGACACACGATTGCATCACGTTTTTGGATTAGTTGTAGGCAATAGATACAGATACTTTTTTTTTTCACATTTTATTTTCCTTCTCCACTTGAAATGTATGCGTTTTATTGGCTAAAATCCAAACTTGGGTTTTGTTTCTTTTTTTTTTTCTTTGCTTTGCGTGAGCAATTATGTTAGAAGTGAAAACATTGCTTATGGCAATATACGAGTATAAACAAGATTATGCGACACACCTCTTGGTTGTTGGCCAGATGATAAAAATAGATCTGAGGCAAGCTGGCATGTGCCGAAGTGGGTATTTCCTTTGACGAGTACTGGACGCTTCTATATAGGAAGTAGCTTAGTAGTGATCTTGATCTTGATTTACAAGTTGAAAAAATGAAAATTCTTAGAAATTGATCATATTTTAGATAGGTTAGATGGGGAAGGAAATCCTTCCACTTAGATTGATCGAGGACTTCCGACACTTTGAAGATCATTGATCATTTCTATATACATATCTCTTGAGTATCTATGGATCGAAAGACAATTCATCTTGGGTATTAATTTTACCACACCTCTTAACTTACAGAACATTTACAAGTCTGTGAGGCATCTATTTATAATGTAAAATCTTGGACTAGGACTATGCACTTCAGAGATCTATTTCTTCAATGAGAAGAGAAGAAGACTATATACAGATGCTCGGAAATAAATAAAAACCTTTTAGGGAATATGTTTAGGCGACATTTTCCTGAAATCGAACAAAAGACGCATCGATTTTGCCAAAGAAAGTGATATTTTCGAAGAAAATGTTCGTTTGTGGTTCGGGTCTTTGATAAGTCAGACAATTCGAAAAAGGCTTTCAACTCCAGAAATACTATCTCAGATATCTTACTGGTCTTGTAATTTATATAGACTGGTAACCATTACACAGGTGTAAGTTTACGGCCCTAATTTGATGGAGCAGAAAGCAAAGAATGTTATTCCATTATCCATCAGAGACTTTAGAAAAGTAAAATAAAGTGTAAAAATGGCTTCGGTTCAGTGAAAAGAAATATATTGGGGTTACAAGTGACAAAAAAAACCTTATTGAAATCATTTTATCTAGTGGCAGTGGAACGAAAGAAGTCTTTGAAGGAATGCAAGGTAAGTAATGAGGACCGAAACAGTTTTAGGCGTCTTCACAAAGATCGAACATATGCTCCCGTTTCAAAAAGTTGCTGAAAGGTCGATTTACATTGAAGAAATACAATCGTTACGAGATTAGATAAGCCTCTTGAAGACATGGTCAAGTCTACGTGAGTATTGAGCTAAGTAATTTTGGCAGTCACATCTAACGTATTTTCACTATTAGCCGAAGAGTGAATATATACCATTATTCACAGGGTGTTGTGTTTCAGAAAGTTGAAATTGGAGGAACGAAAAGTGTTCACAGTTCTATTTCGATTCTTCTGGCTTTCAAAAGGGTGGTTCAATGCAAGAAATAATTGACATGGCTACTATTGATTACAGACTTCAGAGCATCTTTTAAGCATTACCTGATATTTAATGGCAGCAAGTACAACCCTCACTTCAGCCCTAAAGCATCAAGTATTAAGAAATTAAAAAATAAAAAGTAGCTCCAACCAACAGCCGAAGTTGAGCCGCCCATGCCGCGGCGGTGGCAATGGCAAAGCCATGCATACGTATTCCAACACATGTCGGGTGCACACATTATACCCGTGTAGCTCCTGATTTTTATTTCATACATATTGGACTAAGTACCAAAAAAAAAAACAAAAAACCCTTTTCTTGCTAAGAACTCCTTACATAACAATCCGTACCAGCGTTGTTAAAAATTGTACCCCCTTTTTATGATTTTTTATATTTTCGTTGCTTTCCCCTTGCGTCCAGCATAGCATTGAATCCTTGTTCCTCTGACTTAAATAATATAAAAGCACAACCGACATCAGCACTAGCACCAGCACCAGCAGAGAGTGTACACAGTCTTCTCTGTAAGCATGAATGTACTTGAATACTTTAAACAGTGGGGTAGGCTAGGCATGAGCATTTACCAAGCCCTACTATAGGTGAATGTACTCTTGTCGATACTTGGTAGGCTAGGGAGATTACAGGCCTCGGAAGGGGGTCGAATCGGATCGAATTGGACCGGGTAGGACAGGATTGGATTCCGATCCTTTTTTACTAGCAACAATCAATAATTTCTAAGGATTTTCATACGATGAAAAAAAATTTGTTCACATCGCGTTTCAATTGGATGAAAGGGTTTCAAATATATACGGGATGTTGGTATTACTAAAGTTGATGTTTGAGTGTCATGCATGTGCATATGTTTTTAACGGGGGGTATCCTGTCAAAGTGTACGTGATGGACTCATATTCTGGGTTATTTGAACCCTCATTTATTAAACATTTACTTTTTTTCTTCGTTTTTAATAATGCACATTCGCATGCTTGGGTGTGCAGAACTTTTGTGCTAATGTTTGGTTTCAACGGTGTACGATATACAATCGTGTGTAAATGGGATGTGGATTTGTGTGCAATTTGCAACGTCGTTGCTTTCACGGGGTAATTTACTCTCTGTTTAATTTTTTTTTTTTGTTTTGCTTCCAGTCAGGATAATAGGATATTAAAATTGAAGTGGATGTGGAAGTGGAAATATGTATAAGAAGGGCTGTACCGTTCAGTAGACAAGAAGACTGATATGTAATGAAACCTCTGTGACATAAAGGGGTAAGCTGGTTTCAAAATGGAATCAATAAAAGATTGTGGGGATGGACTGCATAAGGGTCCTTTTAAAAGGAATATTATTTGTTCCATTTGTTTTTTGTTTTTGCTTTTGTTGTATTTCTCTTTTTCATTTCTGTCGTTGGTTTGCATTTTATCGGAGTTAAGGACACACTGTGGGGTATAAATTCAGACAGATCGGTAAAATTTCGAATTAATTATGCTCAACTTGGGCTTCTTTCTCATTTGATTTGGATTACGGAAAAGTAACGTTTGCTTGGTGAATTGTTCGCTTTACCAAGGGGATACAATTTTTTTTTGTGGAATTATAGAAGGTAAAAACTCCTAACTTTCCTGATGTAAAACTCATTTATGCAATTCATAAAAAAAAATTATATTGATGAGTTTCTACGACTTTGCAAAAATCTCTGACGTTCATGGCTTTTTGTGTAATGCGGTTTGAGTCATAGCTAAGTTGAGATTTTCATGGCAGCAACAGCCGGGAGGTTTGGCTCAGGATGTGTTGGTATTGCTCATCCCATAAATCTCAAACTTACATTTCATTTATCGACAAATTGGACAAGCATAAGGATTCTGTCCGTAGAAGTAATAAAATTGTCTTACGACTTAAGTATGGTTTGTGTCTTGGATGCGACTTCTTGCCTTCAAGTATGCGAGCTTGGATCGTAGGAAAGAGAATACACTCTCGGTTAAATTTGCTATACATGGCCTCTCATGGGAATATATTTATACCAACAAACAGCATTTGAAAGACTATTGAAGATGCAAAGACCAACTGCTCGCAATCTCAAGGAAAATGGATTGGGGACTAATTAAAACAGAGTACAGTTAGATGTGGACTAAATTATGGATAATACATGTAGCAGGATCTATACTCGTAAATTAGACTCCGTCGAAGATTTTCCCTCTCAGCGGGCCCATAATAGGTGGTAACCCATCTTGTTTACATTCTGACCTGGGAAAATATTGGCGGGCGGGTGGAAAGCTAGGACATTCATATCCGTTATTGAGATTTCAGATTTTGACTTCTTTTCTGCGCAAATATAGAGAAAAACCTTGAAATATGAAAGATGTAATCACAAATTTGAAGCTTGAAGTTGCTAGTGGTAGTGGCGTAACCAAATATGCCTTTGTACTAATAGAAATCCAGCATGGCTTACACTATTTAAAAAATATTTACCCAATGAAGCTATCAGAAAATAATTCTTACTTTTAAAAATATTAAAAAAAACTTACGAATCCAAATACGTTTTTATTTAAACAAAAGTCTTTTAAACTTAGAAAATGGATGTCTTACAAACGATGGAAAAAGCTTTGTGCTCTTAAGTACATAAGTACTATACACAAAACTTTAGCTAAAGAATAATCCTGAAATATGATGATGATGTTATCTAAATTTGGGCAGAGTCCTTATGTCCATAGCGGAATTCTTCTGAACAACATCGAATACTTTATGTTGAAAATCAATAAACACATATCATTAGTTTCACAAGGTTCCAAATTAGATCCTGTAAAAGAAATGAACAAAACTAAAGATAAAGATTTGTTGGAGACATGAACCATAACCGATGCTGGTCCACAGGAATCAAGATTAGGATTGCAGATTTCGAGTTCAGTATAAAATAGGTTATGTGTAACATATACCACCGATTGTGAGTTACGAGAGTGCATTCGTTTGCACAGAGACTTTGCAAAAGGGCCACATCAGAAAAGGCCTTTCTGTACCGACCAAAATTACAAAATCAAGTTGAATGCTCAAACCGGGAAGTGTTATTCAATTGACATTAATTATCCCATACACTCGATACCGATCTGACTATGTCATAATTGGGAAAGGCCTGAATGATTTGAAAATGCGTTAAAGGTTTTCAGAAATTTTATCCAAAAATCAAGGCTTGACTGGGCTTAAACTATACATACATACGTGAGCCAAATAGAGTCGACAAGTGTCTGAATTCTCAATCAGACCTTGGACTTAACAGTTCACTAGATCATATCTCATTTCATGCCCCTTAATGGCCAAGACCGATAGATAGTTGAACTTAAAAATACCCTACTTGATATTAAAACGTATCCCATCTTTTGCATGAATAGACTAGAAATCAAGTGCAATTGCCACAGCAAACCATTTCAAACCCTTTTCGGTGACAGACACTCAAGTGTTGAAATATGGACATGAAACCATGATAGAGAAACATCTAAAAGCATAAGTCAGATTGATCAATTTTCGATGACCTTTAAGTAGATAGATTTATTACCTGTCACTTACAATACCGAATACAAAACCCTTCCTGAGATACATTATACCCTCAATATCTCACTACTAGTAAAGCTCTTATCTATCGTCAAGCACACGCAGATATTGTGCCCTTCAATTATTATAATCGGCACAGCAACACCATCATAACAGGTGACGACGATGGTGTCTATGCAATAAAAACAACGCACTTCAACATAAATCTGTCGAAACCGCATCTATTGCATAAACAGCAATTTGTAATCGCTTGTCATTAACAAAAAAAAAAAAAAACGGCTTCGAGTACAAATCAGAGAGAGAAAAAATAATGAGGTACACATAAATTCAATTTGAAAGTAAAAGCTGTACTTAATTATGAAAGCATAATACAGAGATACCCACAGAGTGCGGACAGTCAGTAGGTACGATTATGCAGACATTATATCTAAGTCTGACAAATGAAAACTTTCAAATTATCACAAACTGGCAATTCCTCAGTGGTCCGTCCAGTTACTGACCTCTAAACAAATTACACACATAAATCAAACGTCAGACGCACTACATAGATACATACTCGTATTACTCTCCTGCTTTATAAAACTATTCCTACATACGCGTAGATACACTTTGTATCTACAGCTTGTACGCACTGCTAGTCAAGTTATAATGACTATGCCACGAATTATAATACTGGTTTAGTTTCCTACTCAGTTGGATTGTAAAAAAAAAAAAAAAACACACAAAAATACAACTAATACCGACCGATCTCCACCGCCGCCGCAGTATAATCCAAATCAACGGACCAACCACCAACAACAAAGATACTCTTATACGATTGAAATTAATGGGCGTTTGTAAACCTCACGCATTCGAAATGAGTACAAAAACTTAACACAACAAATAAAACCGATTACATACAATACGAGTACATACAGTTGTATGATACATGTTTTGAAATATCTTCCGGAAAGTACGAGTATCTCAACGCGCATACATATCTCAACTTCTATGATTTGTTAAACACATAAAGTTAAGATCCAAAGCATGCAGGAACTAACTCTCTATAGTGGGAGTTTAATAATCTAAGTCCAAGTGCAAGCCCTTGACCAGAAATACCAAAAAGTCGAGGCACAAACCATTTCAAATTAAAATCGCATACTCAAATACGACGAGTAGAGTAATCGAAATTTAGGCAATCTTTGTCTGAGCGGTGTCTGCTCCGTCAATGACAAATGAGCTATGAGTATCTATCCATCATTGATGCATACATATACGAAACTCACATTCAACAAAAACTGGTATCCGTGCATGGCGCTAACTAGCGCTACGTTGCAGAAGTGTTAGATGGAATTTAAGTTCAAAAAGTTGTTAAAATTTGATTCGATGACGGCTCTGCTCCACCTGAATACTCTAAAAACCTTCGCAAAATTTACAATTTAGGTTGATCGTTTCAATTTTTGTGTGTTTTTTTTTTTTATTTAATTTTTTTTTTATGCTGTGCGAAGTTTTATGTTGGCTTTGGTTCGATTTGCACAGTAAAATTGTAGTTAAGGTCATGTTAGAGGGTATTTGCGCCATTTAATGAGTAATTCGAGGCGTTTTGGCAAACATTACCCTCATGCCCTATATTCGTTCGATTGGTGTTCGTTTCATCGAAATTTTGTTTTTGTATATCTTTAATAAATGAAATGGAAAACGAATTGAAAACAAACGAAACTAAAGCAAAGTTCTTATCAGTGAATTTCAAAATTTTTCAACTGGGGCGAGTTGGAAAAAAAAAACAAAAAAAAAAACAGAAAACAGGCAGAAAACACATGGGCGGCACATGGGCGCAATTTGAGGTTTTCTCTTTGGTTTTGAATTTATTTAGTTTTTTTTTTAGGTCAAGTAAGAAGGCGGAATGAGACTGTTTCTGTTACATTTTGGTGTAAGAATGTTGAATTTGATTGAAATTAGTGATAAAAACCAGAGAACGAATTAATTGAGATATTTTTCTAGTTTTAGTTGAAAAAAAAAAATAATAATTAGAAGTTGGTCCGGATTTGGGTAATTGAATGCGAATTTCGAAGACAGCTGATCAGATTTGCAAGTATTTCGCAGTTTAGTTTTGGACTTCAGTGAATTAGCAAAGCTTTACCTTTGCATCTGTAAGAGGAATTCGAATTCTTGATTGATTCTCAACAGGAAAACGACAAATATGTAGGACAAATGACAGTAGAGTTCGAAAAATTCATCACAGCTCAGCCGAAAAAAAACTGATGATTGGAATCGGCATAATTTTTTTACGATGAATTTCAAGTATGAATTTGTAAATGACTAATGCCAGCTTTGCTCAGACTTAAAACAAATATTTGTTATCTTAGCCGAATGCTAACGATGACTGGAATTGTGTTGTTTTGGTCTTGCATCTTTTAGAGGAATTTTCAGTTTCAAGAGACTCGTTTGGAGGATGAGAATGTCGAACTTGTAATACAAATTCGAAATATTCTTAACAGTTCAGCATAACTAACATCGGTAAAACTGTGCAATTTTCAGGCATAAGATATGTTCATTGTTTCAAGAGATTTATTTGGAGAAAGAAAATGACAAATTTTAAGACAATTCACAATATTGACAAACTCTGGAGCCAGAAATGAATCAATATTTCAGAGATCAATAAACAGATGTGATCATAAAAATGTGAGCCACTTTTAATGAACTGTGAAAATGTAGTGGCGATCGATCGATGGCAATCAAATGAAATGATCCAATGCGATCCTTAGCAATGTATGTTTGCTACATTCACGAATATTCGGTGTACGTATGGTAGTCTGTCTTACTCTTACAAGCATTAAACTGTAAGAAGGTTTGAAAATCAATGTGGGATACCACAGTGTTGCATTATATCACCACTACTTTTCCAAACTAAAATAAGTGAAGCTATTATGTAACATCATCGGAAGGAAGCATAGAAATCTGGTGGACAATGTAATGCTTAGTGGATTGCATCGCAAAATTGGTTCGAGAACAATTCAAATTCTAAAGTTTACTTATATTGATAGAGTTTGTAAAGGGTGATAAGATCAGAATGAATCACTATGCCTGTGATGGTGGTAGCGAGCTTAATGTTAACGAAAGACCCCTGTTTCTAGTATTCATAGGGACATCAAGACCAAGATGCTATTATTTCAGACTAAAATTTAGTGAGCATTTATCCAGTCAACAGGCCCAAAAACATATATTTTTCAAGAATTTTTTCCTTGGAAGACCTTTCAATTTATTGTGTACACATATTATGGTAACATTTAACTTTATTTTAACATTTTTCATTTATAAAAATAATTATATTGAAAGCTGATTCAGAACATCCAATACATGTTCAATCTCAATATCAGGGATTTATTTAAAAGATTGTTGGCGAAACAGTCTGGGGTGTACTAGGGATGGCTTGCTGTTTTGTCATTTTGTGAACGGTGACAGTGGACCAACGATCTTTTTCCTACTTCGACGGGTGAGAGATATAAAGACCTCTTCACTTTCGTGCACACAAAAATAGTGGTGATGATTGTTTTTCGCCGAGATTCGAGCCCAGATACTCTTGCGCAGTAATGGACGAATTTACCCACTATTCCACATTACCACCGTACGTCTAATCTACTTTGTGAATGATTTTGTACCTAAAGGGAAAAATGTCGAACTGGAGTATTATTTATTTAGACAATTTTTTTTTTTTCAGCTATCGTCTAATCCTTTACAGAAAAAACCTCCAGCGCCTGGGTTAACCATGTCCAATCTTATTAGAGGCGAGAGCAAAACTTTTCAATTGACCTACAAAACTAATTTCCAGCAACAGTCTCCTTGCCAAAAACTCTTTCGGGGTGAAAACAAGTCCATCTCATGAAGTTAAAAAAAAAACACGACACCATTTCGTACTTGACTTCTAATTAACACTTCACCGCGTAGAATTTTTTTTTGTTTTTTCCTCTAATGGAAAACATATTTCAAAGTCCAACTTATCCATTTTTCAATTCGTTCGTCCAAAAACTGAAACTACACCGCACTGGAAAGAGGAAAAGTGGAAACCTACGGGTCAGGGGAAGAAACGAAAAAAAAGAATTAACAATTCTTCTCACCACTTTGACTGAACATGATTTCGTTGTTTTTTTTTCGAACTTTTTCTGTTCTCTCTGCCTCATGTCGTGTGCATCCACATCCCATTTTTGGTCATCCCAATAATTTGCATTTTATTTTTCATCTTTTCATTTTTCATCGCAAAGCCTAAACAGAGGTGGCAAACGTAAAAAAATGGAAAATGGGTTTTTTTCTACTACCTACAAAAAAAAAAAAAAAAAAAAAACACACTACAACTAGCCCGCTGGCAATAATTATTGTATTATTTTTTACCCATTAAGGCGGCAAAGGCAGCGGGAGTGTGTTGGATAGGAATAGGTACTGCTATGTCTCTGTTTGTTTAGACTTTTTTTTAACATAATTATTGCCTTAGCATTAGTTAGCATAATGTATGCCATTGTCTCCGTATGAGAGTAGCTAATGGGTGCTAGTGCAAGTGCTGGAACAACGGGGCACACCCACGGGTAAAGAGGTGCCTTGCATACATATTGCTACGGTTTTGTTTTTTTTTTTTTTTTAATTTAGTTACGCTCGCCTACCAATAGGCTATCTGTATCTGTCACGGCTACGCAAAGTTTTCACGTGCCTACAACTATCCACAAAGATACTTTATAAACAAAAGAAGAGTAAACAGCGGAGAAAGAGGAGAAAAACAAAAATTAGTAAAACAAAAAAAAAAAAAACAACTTTAAATAAATTGAAGGCAGCCAATTATTATGATAATTTGGAGCTTTTTCTGACTTCTTTTGGTTGTCTTTTTTTTTGACAAAAATTTCCACTGCAGTGATTGATTGTGTGTAGAATGGGTAAACTCTTTTTTTTTGGAGCAAAAGATTTATTACTTATTTGCATTTTGGGGCTAAGTTTATAATTTTTTTTCGTTTCTCTACAGAAAAATACAAAATAGGCCTAAAGGCGTCAGTAGGCCTACTTGGGGAGCTGTTGTCTATGTGAAAGTTTTTGTCTTTTTGGGAGCTATCATACTTTTTTGTTTTATTTACTTTTTGATTTTTAGTTTTTTGTATGCATTTTTAATTAGCGATTTGTTAAGTCTGGTGTTTGTTGAAATGAGTCTACTTGACACGAATATGTGTTCGGAAAAAATGTGATTCACTGTTTATTTTCAACTATTTAGGTCGTTACTGCAAGATGTGTAAAAATTGCTGAAGGCCCTGAGAGGAGTTATCTGAGTGGAAATCAAATAATTCAGAATTATTTTTGAAGCCATTTCATGGATTTCTGATTTATAGTTAATTGAACTTTTTGTTCCATTTGATCGTTGGCAACTATTTCATCCACAACCAGAACTCCCCTTGGGAAAATTCATTTCCTTTCAGTCCAAGTGCCACATATGTCTGAGATCAAAATTGAATTCATGTTCGCTTTCATGTGCAATAGTCTGGAGATAGACTTAAGAAGTTAATGCCAAGTAGATGACATGTAAGGTAATAAATTTCACATATAAGAAAATCGAGTTCATCATAAGGTATCCAAAGACCCCGTAACTGGGATGCTATCAGTTATCAGGTTTTTTTGACTCAATTTTTCGCCTTCGACCAGCTTTTTGCTCATGATTATGTTTTTATGTTTTTTTCTTTTTCTCTATTCGCTCTCCCAGCACATTGGATATAGTATGCGATGAAGTATCTTTCTATTTAAGGTACACAATATCAGCTTTGTTTTTCTGTTTACCGTCGAGCACTAAATATCGTAGAGAAGTAGCAGGATTTGGGTTTTTTTCTATCGATTCGTTTGGTCCTCGAGTTAGGTGTTTTATGCCAGGTTGTTTCGTTAACCCAATTTAGCAATGGTTAGATGGATTCAGCCTTGATTGATTCCGACTAAGGTGGATATAACACAATTAATTGCTAAAATCCAGTGTATGTCTCGAAGAGTTACAAGGAGGGATTTCCAAACCGAGTGTTGCCTAGGTGGATCACTTTTTTTGATTCTGAAATAAGCCATAGCCTTGTTGAGGTACAGACGATGTACGAAATTATCAAAGCCATTGACCTTTACCCGGATTTTAGAACATTTGGTGGATCGTCAAAATTACGGGGCTGAAATCACACTGGCATTTGCTGACGAAGGTGTGGAGCAAGCTTTGGACGGCTGCATTGTTCTCCCAACCCGCATTGATGGTTAGTTGCATGAACCTCATCAAAAGCTTATATCGAAATTTATCATCATTATTATACAACATAATTTATATAACGTAGCTTCGAGGATAGGGCGTAGAAGCCGTGGGTCTTATTTTGTAATTACTAAGCTTCATCTGCATCTCGACTTGTTAACATTACACAAGTTTCTACTTCATCGCCATTATGCAGCTCCTGGAAATCCTGTTTATGTAAATGTACCTACGATTTCCCACGGCTTGGTAAATAAAATCCCAAAAAACTCAAAATCGGGCCTAAGAAATCGCTGGCAGCTGCATAACATTTGTTGTGCAAACTCTGCTCGATTTCCTTTCGCTGAAACGATGCATGGGAAGCCCAGTTTTCGCTTCTTTTTTTCTGCATTGTAGAATGTATTATGTGGGTTTAAGTTCAATTAAGTTCGACCTCAGCGGACTCTCAACGACAAATCTGCATTCTTACACATTTGATTATATCACCGTTTTGCAAATAATTCTACATTTTTTGCACAATACCTTCTAGGATCGATTTAGATTTTCTTTTCTTCCCGTAATGACCGAAGCCAATGATTTCTTAGGCTAAGGTTTCGAAAATGTTGAGGTAGCTCTATATGTAGACCATAGTCGCACTATTCAGCTAATGGAATTAATCTATCGGAATGCCTTATGACCATATAGAACAACAGATGTATTCAACCCTAAGTATGTACGTGTGGTCTTAAAAGATTTTTATCAATATACAAACTTTACGGAAGCCAAAGTTTCCTCAAGCGTTACGAAATGTTTTGAAAACAGCAGTTGGGTTAACTGTCATTAAGAACATATGACCCTAAAAATGTGCCAAACAGAGTACGTCGAAATGTTGATACTTGAGTTACATCAGATAGAACTTAAGGCTACGTCTTACATTATTAATCTTTTGAAAATCAGATAGAAATATAGGGCGTAGTCTCAAAAAACCCATTCATAGCATAAAATCAAAAGATTTTAATGAAAGCGTGTCTGGTACTGAACCCAAATTAGTTACATATGTAGGTATGCACGTGTGCCTAATTTCAATATCTCACTATACAAGTAAACATCCCCGCATTATCGTTAATCAAAATTTCTTCTTATCCGAAATCCGCCTTCACTTTTGAATGCCTCTTAAAAAATATAAATCAATTTTTACGATCCAAAAACTTGAACATTACATAGTCGTATACTCGTAAACTAGCAAATACCGCCAAAACAAATTAAAGGTCCCCCTCATACTTAAGATGCTATCGGAAAACGTTATTCCAAATGCGTGTTATTAGAACATTTCCACCTCGTTATCATTCAGTGTCAAGTCACGCTGAAACCTATGGGCTTCCCCTGAATCATGATAAATATTTACTTCGTTACTTCCCAAATAGAATCGTTAATCAAAATGAAACAATCTTAAACTCACTTACCCTCCCTACATCAGAAAAGGAAAAAGGAATGGTAAAACCTTCATTTAAGTAAATACCAGTGCAGGTTGATTTTCGCCCACCAAAAAAACAAAGGTAAATATAAAAGCAAATGCATAGCGGTGCATTTTTCAAAACACACGTCAGCCTAAGTGCTAATTAATGCCCAATAAATGTCAAGATCTCTATCATCGACATTCTGCTACGTGCCCACCAAAGAATAGAAGTTGCGCGCCCTCCCTCAGAACTGTCAGTGCAATGTCAGATTCAAATACAACACGAGAGATACGAGTATCTATTGTACATTGTAAAGGTAAAGGTAAAGCACAGCAGCACACCACAAAACTGAAAACCCAAATCCTTTTCCGTGATCCAATTTATTTATTTATTTTTTATGACTTTTCCTCACTCCTCTGGCCACGGGATACATTTGCATATTTTATGCCGACATTGGTGTTTCTTTTCCAATTCACTGGTAATTAACCAACGATGACATTTCTACTTTACGAGCAGTGCTCTCTGATGGTGGTTGGGGTTTATGTGGTAGGAACTTAAAGATTTTTGACGTTAGTTTGCATATCATGCAATAATGTCGAGGTAACCAAATACGCGCTGTTACTGTGGTGTTCTGTTCTGTTCGGTTGAGACTCGCGCATCGATGTGTGACGATCTTTTTGGAGGGCTTAACTTTACGCTCTTGCGGTTAAAAAAAAAGTTTTTGTTTTTCCATTAGTTTTTTTTTTGTTTTCTGCTAATTTAATTTTTCATCATTTCTCTCTGCCTGTTTTTATTCGAACATATTACCAATGTGATGGGTCAGCTAACACGAACAAAACTGTGAAGAAGATCTGTTTCCTATTTCAAAGTTGTCAACAGTTTTGACAGCACTTTGACAGGTATGACCTCTGTTTTTTTTTGTAATTTTTCAATTTTAGGCCGCTACAACAAAAATTCAACATGCGTACATATTGTGTTGTAGGAGATGGCGATGATCATTATTTTAATGATGACGGACGTTGGCAACGACGACGGTACTGATGCGAATAAGCGGCGCTTGGGGTCAGTCATTGACTTGAACACCTTTTTCGGCCACAACAGAATTCATCGTCCGAAAGACTAACGACATTATGAAAAAGTTTTTTATTAATTTTTTTCTCCTTAATGTGTTGCTGTTTGACAATGTGAAATTAAATAATTATCAGTCGTGCTATATGAATAAACAATCAGATGAGGTCTTTTCATTTATCCACAGGGTGGTTGCGCTGTTTTGGACCAATTGTGAAATTTATGGTGTTTTCGATTGCCCGACAGAAGCCCTCTTTTTGCACTCCGGAGAGAAAAAAAAGACATAAATTTTACTTCTGAAAGTAAGAAAAAGTTTTATCTTCTGGATTTTATGTCAGAATGTAGTAACACATATAAATATAAACGTCAAATAGCATTGTCTGTGAAACCAGATTTGTAATTTTTAGTGTTCCATTCGAGTGCAAATTGTGATACTTTCGGAGAAAAACCAATCTAAATTGCCATTAGAAAACTGACTCTAAAACGTCAAAATGACAGATTAACACCCTTCATCTGTCACAGTCGCATGACTTTCGTTCACAACTTTTTTGCACTCACTAATTTGACGTTAAGCTCATTTAAAGTTCATTAAAAAAAAAACAAAACTCAATTTATCGCATGGATATTACAACATATGGAAAAAATATAATTTGTATGTGATACACGCAGATATGTATTTATACGAGTCATGCGATATATGAACCGAACATACCTCGAAGAGGTGGTTTAGTTTGGCGTTTTTTTTTATGTTTTTTTGATTGCTCTTCTCTTTTGCTTAAAGGGCATTGGACTATCATTATTTCGGTGATTATAAATTTGTTTACTTTATTTTTTAATACGGGACTTTAAGGGTTAATAACTTAGATGTTGATGATTTTTTGAGAATTTATTTGATGGTGCTGTTGGATGGGTGAAAAACGCTACTCGTCAAGTTAATTACTGATTATGATACATATGTTGACAGATTTGAGTGAATTAAATGTTTGCCACTTGACAGCTTTGTGCGATTTGTGAGCCCAAAAATGGACTCAAAGTTTTTCTTATGTTATAAGACTACAAAAGTACTGCAGTGGTGCACAATGAATCTACCGAGCGACTAAAATATGGGTGAAGAACGTTCCCAGTTTTAATAGCAACTGTTTACTCAGTCAGTTTTAACACCATTTGCAATGGCAAAAGCTCCACAAAGGAAAGAATCTCAGTTTCCTGCCGTTCGGAGACGTCACTATGCACAAGGCAAACAACATAGTGGGAGAGACTAGGCCCTGGTTCAACAAGGACACTGTCGCGCCAACAATTTAATCAGGAAGAATGTTTTTTTTTAGAACTATTTGAAGTCGGACCGCTTCAACGTCATCTACATTATTCAAGAAATAGTAAGAAATTTGGAATCACGAGTGTCAGCAAAAGTGATAATTATATTGCAAGTCTAGTAATCCAGCCTCCGAAATAGCAAACTATGTCGCTGCCCTTCGAGACGTACAAATGTAGAAAATGATTTGATCAAAACATTTATGATATCAATATTGAACTTTTGTAATCAGGAAGTTCTTGGCGTGACCTAATGAGTCATCCCCACTACGGATGAATTTATAAGAAGTGAGCGATCCCTGACTACAATCAACGTCTAGGAGGAATTCGTCAACACAAATCCGGCATGGCATCAGGCAAAAATTGCTCCTATGAACTCCTCGAGAAGCAAGCAATTTCCTAAGCAAGATATTAATATCATCCTTTGTGATTTGAGCGTCAAGTAAGGAAACGACTTAGGGCGGAAAAAATAAATCACAGCTTTCAGGTTTCAGAATTTGCATCGTAACCTTAACTGGTCAGCGCTATCGACAGATGTTAAACGAGTTTGTTTTTGCCGGAAGTTACTGAATTGGGTTTCGAGCATTGTTGGTTCCAGCAGGACGGAGCAACCGCTCACACAGATCGGCAACGATGGAGATTTTAAATCACCAATTTCGAATTTGTGATGGCGCCAGACTTCTTCCTTTGATCCCTTTTGAAATTCCGCGCTGTCCACAAAAAACCACAAACCCTGCAAGTCTTGAAAGCCAACATTGAAAAAGAAATCACCAACAATTTGGAGCCAGATTTTTTGCGAGCAAAATTTCAAAACGAGCACAAATGTGCATCAACTCAGCAGGTGGTTATTTGACCGATATAATTTTTTCTACTCAATGTCATCAATTTTACACCTTCATATAAACTTTTCGTGAAAACAGAGCAGAATTTTTTTCATTTCTAACAAAATGGCAGCCAATTCACATTATGACATTAATTTTGCCCCACCGTGTACGAGTACATACATGCCGGGCAAAAGACTGCTGAAGCACTTTCTGATCAAGTCAGGAAGAAAATATATATGCTTATATATTGTCGACAAGGAAAAACATCCAATACAAACGTCTTGGAAGCTATGCCAATCAAGAAGACCCCTATCGACTCTAATAATTGTAAGTATACACGACTTTATCAATACCGATATAAGAAATATAAAACAATGATCGGTGTGGGCTATACAGTGAAGTTGATCTTATCAGAAATATTTCAATTCACATCGAGCTCATGAAAACCAACGTTCCGGCTCGGAAACTGTTGGAATCCACGTCGGTGAGAAAGCGCGTTAAAGGAAGATCCCGTCTTAAACGATCAACTCAAATAAAAAGGCACTTCTATGACCTAGTGTGCACAACTCAATGTGATGCAAGTTCGTGCTAAATCCAGAGACAATTAGGCCCAGGTTTACAGTAAAAAAGTAAAAAAAGTAATTAAAAGTCTGAAGTTATAAGCGCACTTACTCGCATTGCATCTGCCAACGTCAGAAACACAGTTCTAGCTTAGGCTACTCCCAGTCTGTAATGTTTCAAAGTGTGTGAAAATATAAATGTCGAAAAAAGATAAAAACCCAATGACTGATCAATCCAAATCCCAACTCAGAACCGATTCTCTGTAGACATATACACAATCAAATCAAAGGTGGATTTCCTTGCTTAACAAATGACACCAGCATCACATTTTTAATCTTGCCTTTAAACCAATAGAAACTAACTAACATTTCATACCTAAATCAACTAAAAACTAAATACATGAAATTAAGTTTCTACTCCACATACTCGTATTTCCGAGTCCACTCATTAAGACCCCCTTTAAGCATTTTCTCTCAAAAATTTCAACATAAATTCTTGCTATTATGATGGTGTAATAACTGATATCATGTTTTTAATATCATATCTTAAAAACGTTTACAGAAAAACATTAAAAAAAAAAAACAACACGCACTCCGGCAGAACTTTTAATTGGCTTAATTAATTAGAAAAACATTTTCCAAATCCCATTCCAGCTAAGTACGAGTAGACACAAGTACGAGTGCGAGTATTTCTCGGTTTTTTTTTTCCGTATTGGCCTCAATGAAAATATTTCCCTTCTTCAATTTATTTGAATTTTTTTATTTTCTATTCAAAAATACCACATAGTCTGACGAATTGAAGACTGAAAAAGAAATAAAAATTAAAAATTGCACTAATTCTGTGTTATTGGGTTCATAGATAGGTAGACCTGAACTAATTCCAGGTAACGTCTATACCAGCTCGAACGTCTTGCACGCATTGTTTTTCCCTAGACCCCCTTCGATTTGAGTTTGATTTCATATGAATTTTCTCCCCTCGGACGATATAATGAATTCGAATGCGAATGCGATTGCGAATTTTCCCACTCAACAAAAGAGTGTACTGTCCATTTTCCCGGAGCCCCCTATACATAATGGCAACATATGTATCTGTTCACGTTTGAATGATACAAAAAAAAAATAATAATAAACCGAAAAAAATAAAATAGTATCTACAGAGAGATTTCGAACCGCAAAATAATTACATGGCGAGATGACGCCGCCAGTCGTCAGTCGGTTCGGTCCGGTCCGACTCGGTCGTCTGCGTATCTTCTATACGAATATAACGCGTATCTGTTCTTATAAGCAACTTTACTTAATGCGAATGAATAGTTTGGTATCCAGCCACTTTGGTGGCGGCCTCTTTAGATGTTTTTTTTTTTTTCTTCCTCATACGTTGGCCTAACGCAACAGTGCGTTGTCAGGCCGTAAACTGTGCAATCTTTATTTAATAGACGTCAGATTTCGACTTGAACCCCAATGTGCACTGGTATATACGAACCTAAAGATGCAAATGTACAGACATACGGGATATTTGTGTTTATTTTTTTTTTTTATAGAAGATTCACGTATACTCACTGAACCATTACTCCAGCAACACTGACATGCATTTGTTGGCCAGGAGGAGTAGAGGCAGAAAATTTAAATTTCAAATATTCACCAGATACTAGATAGAGATATATGTATTTTCGAATGCGTTCTAACACCCTTTTGTTTATCCACATCAGAGACACATGGTGGATACATAGAAATGTGTCTAAAGGGGGATTTGAGTAGTCGTTTACTGGCAACAGGAATGGCTTTATAACAAGACGACAACCTATGTCAAGTTGAGGATGATGACGTTGCGATTGAATTGGAGATTGGTAATCAGAATGGTAGCATGAAGGTTGAAGGTTGGGCTGGGCATATAGAAACATTTTCACCGCCACCCGGCCGACGGTGGGAGGCGGGTAAAGCCGGCAATTTAAAAGCGACAACAACGACAGTTCTGTTGATGTTTGATCGAGTGATGAAGATGACGATGCCAATGCCAATGCCGATGGAGTAGTCTATGACGATGGCGGTGACTTTTTTCCTTGTATCTCCATTTCTTTACTCGGTTTGGTTACGCTGCGTTCCAAGAAATTGTCATGCTTTGTTGGTCATGCTTTTCAATCACTAACCCGAATAAAATGGTCTTTAAGAGGCAAGATGAAGAGCCAGTAAAAATTGTGAGTAGAGAAGAGGATTGCATTGTTTTTTTTTTATCTTTTGCCGCTCTGGGTATTCGCATATTCATGATGTTATGATGCCCCGCCTGCTGTTTTATAGCATGTATCTTTTACTCTTCAAAGAGGTTAAGTTAAATGGAAACTCAAGGAAGCAAAAATATAGCAACACTGACAAACAAAAAAAAAAAAAAAAAGACTTTTACGTCAGAATTTAGTTACGGTATTCTCGGCAGTATTTATCTGTATCTGTATCTCAAAAGGCGAAGGTCAATCTTGTTCACCCAACAAAAACGAAACAAAAATCCGTTCATATTCTTGAGATGAAGATGAGTAGCAGTAGCCAGCAACATGATGCTGGTTGGTAGTGATTTATATGGATTTAAGATGTCAGACGTGGAAGTGGGCGCAGGCAACCGTGGAAATATGTATCTATAGGTACTATAAACGACTTAGGAACCGGGGCTGATTATATACTTAAGATCTAATTGCATAACCTAATTTATTTAGATTTTCGATTTAGCTTCTTTTCTTTTTCGGGGGTCTTTTCGGATTTCATTGGCTCCCTGGGTACGTATTGAGTTGACGCTTGGTTGGGTAAGGGTTTCTCATTTCTTCTTCTATTTTTTTCAGCTATTTCTGGAGGAGGGGACACAAAAAAAAAAGAAAAAAGACAAATGAATTCGTGGAAATTTCTCATTGAATGTATATGATAATGTTGAGCCGGAAATTGTCATTAAATAAAAATAAAGTAGCTGACCGCTGCCTGACATAGCGATGTCTATGTACACTCAACACATTTGTATCTGTATGTAGATTGTTTATGGAATTAATTAATTTATATTTTCTTCTGTTTCTAGGTTAAATTTGATGTGTTCGTAATAGGTGGGCATAATGTGTTCGGTTCTTTGGAATTGGGTGTTCTTTAAGTTTTGTTACCTGATATTTTGCTTTTCTAAGGTTTCGGTAGTCAGAAGGTGTTTTAGAACGATTAATTACCTGAAAAGATAAGAGAGAAACAGTTAAGTTTTTTGTTCTTTATTTTTATTTTTTTTTTAATGTAATAAATTTAATACAAATTATAGAGCTTTAACAATAAAGAGAAGTCGTTAAGAAAACAACCAAGAACAAGAAAAAAAAATGAATGAATGAAGTATCATAATGAAAAGGTCGGAAGTATTTCTTGAGCTACTTGCTGAGCGTTAAATTATTGCCTGCAAAATGGAATGTTTTTCGAGTCAAAGAACAGATTTTGGATATCTAGATAATAAATTATGGTCAGGGAACAAATTGTTGGAGAAAACCCAACAAAGCTTGCAGACTGGGTTTTGAGGTCATTCGCTGTAATAGATATCACGTGAATAATCTTGATAATCATATAAGGCACATGGGTATGCCAGTGTAACAGAGTTTGTTCTTTCCTTCCCAAAATCTGAGGTTAAAGTTCTATCGTAGCACAGTGAAAGGGAACTAAAACATTTACCTTCAATCTGAAGAAAAGGCGCAGTGGAAATGTGATGGCCAAACTAGACGAAACTTTATGGCAAAGACGCTTGTGCTAAAGTTCTGCATCTTTATCTGATTTTCCATTTTAGAATTGACATTACAGCAATCTGGATTGAGATTCCTTCTTAACTTTGTCTCATGTTAGATTTTTAGAGGTGGAAGTACCCAGCGAAATATCGTTGAGAATTAGTCAAACGAATTTTTATTGACAAATGAGAGAATATAGGTCATAGGTGGGTTCCCTGTGGCACCTTAGAATTTTAATAAATTTAATAGAAAATATGAAATGCTACATAAACATCTGTGTAGGTTGAAACGCTGCATAATTCTTTAACTACAATACATCAGTATGACAAATTGAAAAATAAATTAGATTAAGAAATAGCTCATGTGTCCAATAGAAATCTTTATTAGGATGGACATAGATAGCTACCAAAAGATTTATACGAAAAACATATCACAACAAGTGAGTGTACACTTTACAATCCACAGGTATTAAACTTTTCACCCCAGTCGTAATTATGGTTCAAAGAATGATGACTAAGTACCACGATAATCAGAATCAACCACATCAGCGCCTAGAACCTACAGATATGCGCTACTATGTCGTCGTCACCTTTATTGAAACCGTCGCTGGCGGTTGTGTCACTTATGTTTATCATATTTTGGTATAAAGAAAAAGTGTGATATTATTCAGCAGTCTTAAAGGTTTTTTGCTTCTCACAAAAGTCGGGAAACATCGGTACGCTGATAGTACCGATGCAGATTTAGATCCTCAAATACCACTTTTACTACGAATTCATTGTGAATATGACTATTCCCTGTGATCCAAGAAATGATTTGTGAAGTCAGGTCCGCGAGTACGTTCAGAGATGCTTTGAAATTCTATACAGTTTACCAGTTTGTAAATACAACATATTCAAATACATCCTTTCACTCATTCTTCACCAATGAGAAGTGAAGCCCCAGAATGCTGTTCAACCGTAAAGGTTCTACTGCCGTCCATAACCGTCTCAAATTCTAACCAAAACTAGTCCTAAATATACAAAAAATAGACTTCGTATTGTCAATTTCTAAGAAATTTCCGATTGCTATTGGTGTTGAGAATTGACTAGATTTGATGAAGAATGAAGACGGAATACTAGATTTTCAAGCAATGCGATTCGTCTTAAGCGGAAAGTGCATTCGCAGACCATGCTGTTCACATAAAGTTCAACCATTATATGGAATGAAGTCAGACTTATGGCTCTAGTTATTTTAATTACGGAGTTTTCATTGTCACTCTCACTGTTTGTAAGGAATTTAGTATGTAGAATACCAATGAAGATTATCATCAAACACGCTATCGGTAGAAGGCGATTTTAAGGCATCAAAAGACGCAATATTACCACAACCAAGAGATATGAAGCTACGAGGTTGTATACTCAGCTCAATTCCAGATTTTGATCTATTTAGTTACAGACAAAGTAAGTTTCAAAAGTAAGACGAGAGTCCCTACTACCTACTACCAATAGTCATTATGACGAAGAAAATGTGTTGCAAATAGCAAAGAAAAATTACATCAAGCCACAAGAAACCATGTTAGTAGATTTTGGTTCTCGTTAAAATGCCAACATGTTATTGAGATGTTGTTAAGAGAATATCGATAGTGCCATTAGGTACAGATTTATCGTATTTTGCTCCATGATGCAGCATTCCGTAAGAGATTTGTCAACTTCCACTTCCTTAGATTCTATTCAAATGCTTTCCAACTGAAGTAACCGAACGACTGTGCAATAGTAATTTCCAAAACAAAAATTCTAAATAAAAAGGTCACACGCATTTCATAAGAGCAGCTTCCATTTGTGTCCATGAAAACGCACTATGTACATACCAGTATATCCTCAATCTCAATAATTTGTCTCCACTACTTTCCACCGCAGCGCAACGTAAACTTGGCACTGAAAATCTATTTCCATTCCACAACCACGGAAATTTCATTGGCATTCAAATGTTCAACTTTGGAATACAAATGCGTCAAGCCGAGACTACTTAAAAGAGTGCGCACAAATTTTTTACATCGTACTTGACCAGAGATATGTATGAGCAAACGGTGAGAAATATATTTTTTTTAATTTCTCTTAATACATACATAAGTGTGTATATTGCATTCATGATCATTTAAATTTTGATAAATAAAAAAAAAAAACTGAATTACAAAAACCGCCTCCAACTATCGTCAACCTCCAACTTATTTGTAGATAAAATTGTCCAAACCGCTCAATTTGTTCCGCAATTTCTACATGTACTCGTAAAACCAGTGTCAAAATTTGTGCTCTCAATAGTGCGCATATACCAGTGCGAGCAGGTACTCATAGATATTCCGTATCATCACATATTCAAACTTACATACTCGGGCATACTTGGACATAGTCAGACTTTATAGGAATAATTGCAATTGTAAGCTATTTAATTCTGAAAATAATAATTGGCACGTATTCAAATTGCATTCTAATAAAAAAAATGTTAACAAAAATATACTCGTATACATATATAAACGACGAAAATAGCTTGAAATAGCTTAAAGATACTTCAGTGTCAGAATTGCACTAGATCCGAGTATCGACTAAAGGCAAAAGCGATATCTTTTATCTCTGCGAGGTGGGTGAGATTCCCCAATAGCATCATCAGAGTATTCGATTTGCATAATATAATTTTCTTCTATAAAATAGATATCCACATGTAGAGAACCGGGAAATGTTTTAAATACAACATACGAATAGATAGATAGATGTTGTGGGGTAGAGTTGTTGATAGGTTTTAGTTCCGTCATTGCAATAATTTCAATTTAATCACGTGCCAACTAAGAGCGTGTGCGATTTGTATATGAATGTTATGTGTGGCCCGTATCTGTGTATCTATAAAAATTTCAGTTAATAAATGTTAAAAAAAAAAACAAAAAATTTCCTTAATAATTCCACGAGAATAATGGTTATGCGTTTACGGATATTTATTTGTAAATGTTTGTTTTTTTTTGTTTTTTTGTACTCGTATATGAAATTGTTTTTACATTGAAATGCGTTGGAGAGGAAAAATTGTACACAGCACGCGTTCTTATCGTGTTTGCTGTAGTCGTATTATACTCGTATGCAGATATTTTCAGTCAAGTTCATATCGTTTGTTGCAGTTCATGGAAGGAGAAAGATTTTTTTTTGGTTTTGTAAAAAAATTTCCATTCAATTACAGAGGAGTACAATGTTATAGACTACACACCTAAAAGGGAGAAGAGAAAACTAGATCTCCTTTGAATGAGAAGAAGAAACGAAAAGGAATTTATCCATGTATGGGTTGAAGTCATATCTACGTATCTCCGAAATTAAATCAAGGCTGAGAGAAGAGATTAAAATGATGATGATGACGGTTCGTAGTCATTGGTCTATTAATCACAGCGGAGGTTTCCTTGAAAAATAAGATGATAATCTTGTGACCGAGAAACATGGAACAAAAAGGCCATCCATCTCAGAGGATTTCATGGATTTCTGCTCAGTCTTCGTCTTTTCATTTCTTCATCTTTATCCCTGACTATGTTTTCACATCTTGCCATAGTTGAGAGATAGAAAATTGTTGAATTCGTTGTGGATATTAATTAGGGTTCATTTTTGAAGTACACTCACTTGTGGGATTAGTTGCAGTGTCTTGTTATACATAAATCCGGGTCATGTAGGTCAATGTGGTTTTGAGGGGGTTTTCAAGAGATTTGTGTTTTCCTTCTCTTGAAGGAGAACTTCAATTTTGAAAAGATAAATTATTTTATTTTTTCACAAGTACCTATGCATTTTTAGTTGAGAGAGAGCTTGTCATGTTTTCATTTTTTTTTCTACAAATGAACAGTTCTGGGTCAAAGTTAATTAGGGTCTCCAAGATCGAATTTGTAAACCGGTTTCAATCCACAACAATCACGAATTTAATGACTGCGACATTCCAAAGGATTCCCGGCTAGGGTCTGTAGTTAATTTTTTCTTTGTTTTTATCACTGTGGGAGTACAAAGAAAGTTTGTCGTCGCCTTTAAGATACTTCAAAAGCAAGGCCCTATGAAGAAGTTGAACCTCTTTTGATTTAAGATGACAGAATTGCGATGGATCGAACGTACCTTTTTATGACAAAAATCTACGTTTTAGTATACAGTGATGTTTATTTTATTTTTTTTTTTGAGCCACCATGACAATACCATGTTGACTATCGTATGTATCTAGCATTTGATAAAATGTGACCACGACAGCAATGATAAACTATAGTATCTAATATTTAAAATAAGCCACAGGGATCTATGTTTGGGCCAGCATTGGAATTCTAATGGTCTGACAAATACTAATCTTTTTATTTTAGATAAGAAATTAACCTGTACAGAGAGTTTCAAACCTAAGAGAATATATTTTTTCGCCTCATAAAACAATCCTGAGTATTCAAAATTATGCATAAGGTACCAACCAATGAAAACTACGCTTTTTATAAAGTAAACGATTTTATTGAGGCATTATAACAACTCTTGAACGTCTATTATATACGAAAGCAGTCGGTCTAACGATCAACATGCACCACAGGTTTTAAATGAAAGTTCCTTATAGTTCACTGAAGTCGAACAATAATCAAAGTTAAGATACATTTTGCGTATGAAGGGGCAACATTTGGAATATCTTAGAAACGCGATAGGATAGTATTAGGATAAAGAGGATACTTTTTCAAGATATCGATGATACAAAAATATTTCAAGATTATATTTTGACATAGTTTGCAAAACTGATTATTTCCTCAAAAAAAAAAAAAATAGTTAAGGGCTCTTTCAAATCGAAACATGTAATAGATGCTCATCTTACACTGGCCAGAATGCATCTTCAAACTCAAACTTCACTTTATATAACACTGCCACAACTGCAGTTATAATTTCACTCCAAAGAAAAAAAAAAACAAAAACCGCATCAATGTTCTCATTTCCTTCTTGTTCAACTATATTTTGTCCTAGTATCTTATAACATTCCTTTCAACACTTTTAGGTAGAAACTATGTTCGAAAACTGTTTAAAATAATAAGCTTTAATCATAGTCACTACACATATGTATGTATGTATGCATTTTTAGAGGATAAACGCTATGAGAAAGGAAAAAGAGGAAGGAAGAATGATATGTGTACACTTAAACACAAGCTGTTACTATCGTACTTTCTCTGATTAATGGTTGGCTATTAAAATGTCTTCCTCAAAAGACGGGATAAGTGTAGGTACAAATAGTAGGTAGTATTATACCTACCCATGTATACCATACAGCATGATTTGTGTGGTAGAAAGGACTTCCACCACATGTTGCCATCTGCTGTATAATTTTCGTATTTCTTAAATTTCGATGAAGTGCCACAAGGAAGTACACTAGTACCAACTTCTTTCATTATTTTCTTCTACATCTAAGTAAACATTAAAATTAAGCCAAACTACGAAAAGTTATAATTTTCTTCTTTACGAGTACTTTCTCATTTACAGATACTGATTCGCAGTGAAATACAAACGTCTTCGTATAGATCCGCATATTCGTAAAATAGCAACAGACAAATGTGTAGAAAATATTATGCAGCATCATTAATTCACCATCGCGTTGACGTGAACTTTACTTAAGAGTTAAGTTTTGCGTTCTATATTATCTTTAAGCTGTTTGTTTTTTTTGCTGGTGCAAGTATCTGTCTGTATCTCTATGCTGAGGACAACCATACAGCTGTGTGAGTGCAAAAGAAATCGTTGTCAGAAATGTATAAGTACTGAAAAATTGCAGCTGACTATAGCAATTATGCCCGAATGCATGTGTGAGGATGTTGAAGAAACACTTGCATGAGTGCGATTATGTAAGAAGTAAGAGTAAGAGTACTTGCATCTCATGGATTAAATTACGCTCAGCCAAAGATGAATTTTTGGAAATAAAATCGCTCGACGAATAAAGTTGAAGAAAACGAAGGAGAAATACCCATCAAATGAGTGACATACGTATTATGTAGGATTCGATTACATTCAAATGAAAACACAGATGAATAAGCAACTTCAATCGGCAACAGATGAAAGATAGTTCATTTGAAGAATAAAAACAATCAGTTATATCAGTTAACTGGAAAATCCATTTTCCACCTTTTTTTATTTTTGCATTTTGTTTATTTTTTGTTAAAACAAACAGAATATGTAAACATCTCTACTAGTAACACAGACAGTGAGACATATTGTCTGCCACGGTTAATCTATAAAAAAATAAATAAGATAATGAAAAAAAAAAGAATCTGTATTAGCAGATAATTAAATATAATTGCAAATAGTCGGTAATATGAATTTGAGTACGAGTATGGTTCTGCAGTCAGTGATTTCATTTTATTTCTTCCCTCTTCAAAAGATGGGCGGACTGATTCAATTTTGATGAATCGATTGCATCGTTTCCATTTTTTATTTTAAAATCTCCTCAAGTGAATGCATCTATGAGGAAAAGGTCATCAATAAGGCAAACGACGTGAGTTTGACCACATAAAATAAATACCGGGTGCAGAGCTCAAAGCTGAGGGGGCTATAGATGGGGTTTCTCATTTCTAGACTGTTCACAGATAGGAGGTTCGCTCTTGATACGTATGAAACTTGTTGGGAATAAGTTGACATAATCACGTGTATAACGACGATTATTTGAAAATACATATAGAAACTTCCGTAAAACACGCCTATCAGAATGTTTAGACGATTTATATGACAGCGACTACTATAGATCATCATCATCATTTGGGATCAGTGAAATCAGTTATTGTCGAAGGAAAAAAACAATCAGGCCACTGGGTTAATTTAGAATTGATAAAAAATACGATTAATTTTATAGAATATCAAATCAATATTATGATTCAATTATGAAGTAGTGAGACGGAAAATAATAGCTGATGATATTCAAATGATGATTGACGTCAAGACAAATGACATCCGAGAGCTGGAAAAAAAAAACTCGAAGAATAGAAGATATTGTTAAAAGTTCATGTTGCGGATACATGTTGCTAGGGTGATATGTTTTAGTTGCCAGGGTTGGGTTTCTAGACACACGAAAGGAGTGGTACAATAGATGAGTGATCCCCCTCTGTCACACTTCTGTGTTCCTTTATTGTAAAGGGTGTTTTTTTTTCTAGAGTTATACAAATTCAATATGAAATAAAACACTTGAAGCTAATGTTAATGTCTATGATATTAACTTTATTTAATAGATATGCCATTAGTGTTTAACTATGATATCGGGCATATGCGCGCCACAGCTAGCTCGAATGAAATGCAATCGTGAAGTCCAATTTTCGACAACCTTATCCGGGCCCGTATATCAGCAATAACACGGAGAATGCTGACTTCCAAATCGTCCAATGTGTCTCTGGTTTATCAACATAGACTAGTGACTTCACCCCCAAAGAAAGTAATCTAAAGGTGTGAAATCACAGGATCGTGGAGACCAGTGCACAGCTCCATTACGCGAAATTATGCGCTTAGCTAATGTTTCCCGCAATAAATTGATGGTGTCGCGCTCCGTGTGGCATGTTGCGCCATCTTGTTGAAACCAAAGCTCTATCACGTCAATACCATTCAACTGAGGAACGAAGAAGTCAGAAATCATGTTTCTAGAGCGCTCTCCATTGACGGTAACATTCTGGCCGGCATCGTACTTAAAGAAATATGGGCCGATGATTCCACCAGCCCATAAAGCACACCAAACAGTGAGTTTTAATGGTTGTAGGGGCGTCTCGACAAAGGCTTCTGGATTTTTCCCACTCCAAAGTTGGCAATTTTGCTTGTTTACACATCCATTTAACCAAAAATGGGCCTCATCGGAGAAAAAAATTTGGAGTTGAAAATTAGGATCAAGCTGAATTCATATAGTTTCAACTCTCGCACAAGCTGGATCTTATAAGCTTTTAAGCCAAGATCTTTCCGTAAAATCTTCCACAAAGTGGATGGGCATATAATAGCTCCAATTGCTGTGCACGATGGCGAATCGACTCATTCGGATTCTTCTCAACAGTGTGCTCCACAAAGGCAATAACTTCTTCTGTTAGTACTGTTTGTCATTTTTGGGGATGCGCATTATCCAATAGAGTGTACGTGGTGCGAAAACGATTTATCGTGTTCCGAATAACTTGCTCAGGTGGACGATGTCGACCGTAAAATGGACGTAGCGCACAATAAGTTTGGTGAACCGAACCAGGGTTTTGTTTGAACAATTTGCACGCGTTTTTCTAGCGTTAGTCTACTCGTCGTAAAATGGCAAAGCGTATTAAACACAAATCAACTTTCAACTGTCAAATCGACAATCTGTAGAAACAGTGTTGCCAATTTAAAAACCAAACCTCTAAAAAAACTGAACAACAAAATTCATTTGGATTGTTCCAAAAAGCAAACAGTGTACAAGCAAAAATAGTAGGCAGCGCTCAATCGAAGCTTTGAGAGACCTACGTAGGAATGAACCGAATATTGATGTTTTTAAAATCCATCGATCTTTTGAAAACGAGTACGAGTAAATCGACAATAAGTCGGGGTTTATTATAGATGAAAAGAAGGTTGCCAAAAAGTTAAGAAACATTTAGGATGTTGCAGATACATGTTGGAAAAGCCATATATGAAATGAATGGTTGATTTTTTTTTTTTGATCTTTTTTCCTCAAAATGAAGACTTCTTATGAAAATCGTGGAAGACCATAGAAAACTACCATTTTACTCACTTTAAACTAGATGTATGTAAATGGACCAGAAATGTGTCAAAGACAATAAAATTGGTCGAAACCTTGTTATGAAGAAACCGCTTTAACAGTCACCTTCTCTCAGGTCTTAGGTAATAAAGAAAACATCTTACGCATTTTTTTTTTGTATTTTTAACTTGTAATTCCGGTGTTAACATTACATTGTCAGCTTCAAATTAAAAACCATCTCAAGATAATGATAGCGTAATTGTTTTATTACCAGCAAAATCATGCTGCCAATTAAAGGAAATGATCTCACCACAGAAAATTATATTTAATGCCACGACTTTCACTTCCGTTTCAAAATGTAAATACAAAAAGAGAATATGATGTCATTTATGAAGTTTTTTTTTTCATACACTCAAAACACAAAAGGTGTACCTAATCTTAAATTGGAATTAAGGAAAAAAAAAAAACATTTTTACAAGAATAACACTTCAACTTCAACATGTAGATGGATGAGCTATTTTGTTCTATAGAACAGATTAATATGGTAGCGCACACACCTACTTCTATCCAATCCAACCTACTTCAATATTTTACCTTACAACTGACTTCGCCTTCCAAAGGAAGGAGTAATAGGAAAATTTATTCAATATCACGATTAACCTGCATCACATTCACAATGCCATCACTAGCTTACTTCGACAATACGAGTAAGAGTACAATTACAGATACTTCGTATTCTTAGTCATTGCCGTTGACGTTGTCGCTGTCGCTGTCATTGTCGACATCGTTTGGCAACTTTACAATTTTTCCACTTGAAATTGAAATCGAAATGAAGGAAAAAAAAAGAAGAAGAAAAAACGGGGGACGACCTACGACGAGGATTATTCAACATTTCAAGCCGCCCCATTGTTATGCAGATGTCAAAGCAATTGGTAGTTCTTATTCTCCCCCGTTTGCCATCTTCTTTTGGTTTTTTTTTTTCATTTTAACCACAGTATCTATGCAAAAAATCATTTGCACGCTGCAAGATTGAATATGGTAACTAGGTCTTGTTGTCTATGCGAGAAAGATTTCAGACATCTTTCGATGAAGTAGCAGTTGCTTCTGGAAAAAAAGAACCTACTGCCCTGGTATTAAAAATTATTTATATTCTCCAAAGTATACTCGACCACCCTCCACATAATGTAAGCACTATATTTATCCAGATGTGATATTTATGCACGCATGCATGAATGTTTAGTAAAAAAAAAAATAACCGTATCAACTGCATGAATTCAACACCAGCCAGCAAGTCATCTGAATTCGACGAGTAGTAGATATGCAGATCACCTCATAAGAAAAAGATCCGCCAAGCAAAAAACAACCGCACCTAACATAGATACATACGAGTACATAGTGGTTCTTCCAACACATGTTGCATGTTGTGGTATGGTTTGTTTTTTCTTATTTTGATATTTTAAATGCCAAGTGCACTACCACCAATTATCCTTATGTAATGAACAAAATGCGGTTTTGAAATACGATCATAGGTGAACATATGATCGGTAAGATAGAACGCAAAGAAATGTCATTTATGCGCCGCATGATTTTGAAGTGCACTCCACATAATAAAAAATCAGTAGAGGCTTATCCGCCTCGTTTTTTTTTTTGCATACAAACATCCTACATACCCGTACTCCAATTAAATTGCCCTCTCTGTGTGTACACAACTTAGTGTGTATCTATTTCATGCAAAACTATGCGAAAAGTAAGATAGTTTTTATTTTATCTATTTTTTTTTCGTAAGACGTAACTGGTTAAGTGCAGAAGATACACGTGCACTTCGATACATATGCGAATGCTCGTTCCTTCAAGCCTTCAGTTGCTGGAGGAAGTACAGAGAATTCTAAGTAAGTTTTCTCAACTTGTTCACTATATATTTGTACAGCGAATGGTATGGGAAATTTGTTAGTGCAACGTACAGTAACTTGGCACTGCGGGTATTCAAAGAATGAGGGTGTTGAAAAATTTTAAATGAACACATTTCTTTCAATGGACCCATTTAACTTGCGTAAACTTTTCCTGCATTTTGATGGCATGTAATGAGAACAGAAAAGTAGAAAAGAGAATTTTCAAATGAGTTTTGAATGTTTTGAGAAACATTTTAGCTAAGCGATGTGGAGCTTTCAAATTTTCGAATGTTTAAATTGGAGTATCAAGGGAGGTATTGTTCGAAAACAATTTTGCTGAAATTGTGATGGGCATTTTGAAGTAGGAAATGACTACTGTCGGTTAGTTGGAAACGCGAGAGAGAGAAAATAAACAAAATTGAGTGCGGAAAAGTAGTCTACTTAAGTCGAGCAAGGCGTCGGAAACATGTTGCTAGAAGTAATACATTTTAAAATTTATGATTTTAGTCTAAAGGCTAGTACTCTGTTCATTCACGTGAAAATCCACTGGCAACATACATTTTTCAGTCGTGGAATATGACGTTTCAAAAATAAATGTTGCTGGGAAAAGTCAGCGGAGTAGATAGTTACATCTGGCATCTGATATATGAATATTGTTTTTCTTTTTGGTATTTCTGGATATGGCAACTCAGTCTTTTCGGAAAGTTAAAAATATAACAACTAAAAAAATACAAAGAATAAAGAGAATACACAAACAAATCAAGGAATTCTGTGACTTCAGCTCGGATACTGTCAGTTTTTCTCTTATCTGTCACTTTTCACGTACATTTAAATGGCACAGGCATTTAAATTGGCGTGAAAAAATGTTGCAGGCGACTGCTTAGATTCATGTTGATAATATTTCATGAGAGGGAACAGAGTACTACTTTGGCGGAAATATTTGGAAATTTTGACAATTATTTCACGAGCAGTTTTTTTTATATGGAGTTTTTCGGGAAATTTCACGTGGAATCGAACACAGTACTGGGCTTAACTTGACAATAAATAGACGATTTAAAGAATAAACAATAAAAGAAAAAAATGCTGGGCCAAATGCTGTCAGCGTTCTTATATTATAAAGATAAATGTTGCAGAGAATGTATTTTTCTATCAGTTCAATTCAATCACAAAAATGTATTGTAGTTTTCAAAGTAAGGATAAACCATATGTTGAAGACACAAGGGTTTCCTTAGAAGTGACAAGAGAAAGTCACTAAGTATCTAAGGTTTTATTTTATGTTGCAGACACATGTTTCTAAACAAGAGGCTAAGAGTGACGAAAATTAAAAATTTTATTTAGAAAACTTATTGAATTAGCGATGCACGTAAATTTTTCTTTTGTCCTCTGCACTGCCACAAACATGTGGTAATATACACAATCTTTCAACTTTTCCAGATGAACATCATGTTTGAGCTAAGACGAATAAACCTAGTGTGTTACAATGGGGCACAACTAAGCCTCACGTTTTAGTAAAGGAAATAACGTGTTCAACGAACAATAAAACTTCCAAAATACAAAGTTTGCTGATGGTGCAGATACGCTTCAAGATGTTACTTAGTAGTAAAATTATAAATTACAATTATTCTGTCATACGAAGCAACGAGGGCGTAAGCGTGACAAGTCATAGTTTAAGTTAGAGGTATATTTATTACTATGAATTAAGCCCCCATTTTTCTGCTTACTAAAAATGACTCAAGTCTGCCAGTTTAACACCGGTGTGGTATGAAACAAAATATTAGAAGTTGGGTAACTCAAAACTATCTAAATGCAGATACGCCCTTTTTGTTTAGTACCTACGGCAGTATAAGTCATCAAACAAATTTGGTTCCCTTATATTTTTGGTTCTTAATACATGTTGCAAAGAAAAAGTAGTTTATATAATCTGACCATGACGAGAACTACTTTTAGACTTAGACTTGGATGAAAAACTCACCTTTAAATTGGTTCAATTTGAAACACAAGAAATCCTAAATAATTTCATTTGATTTGTATGAGAATTTCTGATACATGTTGCAAACCCTCAACTTCTGTTGAGGGACAATTAATCATTTCTCCAGACATTATACACTTTCAAAAAATCTGACTAAATTCATTCAGAAATGCAGAAAACAACCAACGCAAAGCACCATCCATTCAACGTTCTCTCCTACTGACACAATTTACAAATTACCTCCAAAAGTAAAATCAAAATGTATGTCAACAGTTTTCACCCAAAAGTCCATGCTTGACTATGTCCTCAAAAGCAAATAAAAAAAAACACACACACAAAATCGCCCAAACAATCTCCAATCTACTTAAACCTCTTTTTAATGTCAATTTTTGAACAAACTCCAGTATCTCAACCCACTTTTACCCCGTCATTGCCTCCACGCGTATCCAAGATACATATGTATAAATACACAAGTCAACTTCTCATTAAGCAAAAACCAGTTTCACGCCTCAAAACTCAATCAGCTGCTAAATATGTTCCGTATTATGTCTTTCTTCGAACTCGCGCAAGCGTTGCCTATGGTGTTATATGCTCTGTGCCACATAATGCCTGTAATTTTCTGCAAGTTAACACCCACTTCCTACGATCTTGATGAGATTGGCAAACCAAATGAACTGAAAATTTCAATCACACAAACAACAAAAAAGAAATATTATCTCAAAAACCAGCACAAAATCCCAACTGGTTTTGCTATGCCCAACTAAATACTGAGTAGACTAGTAGATATATGTATTGTATTGTACATTATCTAGGTATCTACACCCTGACTTGAATTGACTTCTTCGTCATAACTAATAGTATCTTGCCCATTACAGCAAACCGCGCCACTGATTTTTCTATTTTGTTTTGTTTTTTTTTTTTCTATGCAATTCAATGTGAAATGTTGTAATCGCCTACAACTACAACAAACACTACAATCAACAACAATTACACTAAAAAATCGACTGCAAACATTAACCACAACGATAATTGCACGCAAAACAAGAATTAGTCGGACGGTAACTTAAACTTGCAAGCTATACTCGTAGTATGTTGCTAAGGTACCTAAGTCAAAGTGACTATATGCCTACCTTTTATCCCACGACCAACAATACGAAGAAATACAGCAACAACAAATAAATTAAAGAGAGGTAAGTGAACGGAGTAAGAAAAAAAAAAAAAAAAAAATAGTAACAAGATTCACATTGTTAATTACTGCGATTCCGATTGCAATTGAAATCAATTTGTAATGCACTTGTAAACTTTTATGGTGTCGTTTGTTGCTGAAATATTTATATGCATGAATATGTCATCCACTCATGCATCCATCCATTCCTGAAGCAACTAGACCAAGTTTAACCCGTATATAGTATAGAAGGAGTGTTAGCAGTATGTCTTGAGTATCAAATTACGATGACAATGTCGGTGGTGACAAGTGTTCTACATTTCGTATATAACTTGATTTGTAACATGTTGTCAATGGCAATAGCAACACCAGACAACAAGTTGATAGAGGTACTCGTACAACAATACAGTACGATGATGGATGATGATGAAATTAATGTTTTGAATGTGATTGAGGACATTGAAGATGGTTTTTGATTTGAAAAGCTGATGGGAATGGGAATTTTTTTTCAATTGAATGTGGTGTTATTACGTTAAATTTGATTACCCTTGATGATCAGGTAGCGACAATAGTTGACTTACGAGCACCAAATATACTTGTCTATATAGAATTTTCCACTAAAATCTGGGTGCATAGTCTGGGAGGTTCTCTTAGTTTTTGAAATGTAAAATAGTCAGCAACATTTGAATAGATTTTCTACAAACACGTACCTTCAAAGATGCATTGTCTGTTGTCTGCGTTCTTTTCTTAAAGAGCAAGTTTCCAAGCAGATAGCACAAAAATTGTCTGAAAGTTCTTGGGCTAGATTGTTTATATCCAGTTCTGCCCTAGTTCTGTTACGATTATAAAAGGCTATCCAAAAAGTATTGTTTGTAAAGTTTTAAATATTTAGGTATTTCTAAGAGAAGCCTGCAAGGCCATGCTCCCTAATTCTATAGACTCATATCTGGAATTCCCCATGTGAGATCTTCCTTTTTTATAAAGCCAGGAATATTGACTCTGAGTCATTCCTGTGCGGTTTTATCCTTGAGCAAAATCCTGTATTGGCAACACCCTCTGACTTCCTGATAAACTTTTGCACCCGTTTTCAAGTCATTTCGCAGAAATCGACGGATGTGACCACGCAGTGACAGCTTTCCACCAAATCATTATAAAAATGGAATGATGGCCAAGTGAAACCATTGGATTCATTTTGGTTTTGTTTGGCTTCTTGGATGGAAACTACTTGCACAATAAAAAAGTTCTAATCCGTTTTTATGGTCATTGTCCACGTGCCACTATAAAAGCTACTTGTATCTTTTCAGCCTAATTAAAGATGACCCAATGACCAACGATAGGCTTTCATATAAAGATTATCCCGAATTAGCCTAGATATGGATTTTGTTGATGTTTTCAATTCTCTAGACATAATTTCGAAGGGGATTTATCCAAATTTATTCACGCGTTTTTTTGACGACCCCTACTTCGAGTAGTTTTCAATAATTCAAACGGCACTGCTTCCACACCTAAGCAGTTGTGATTGGTGAACTTTTAGCAGAACGTCGGAAACATATTGAGCGTACATTATCGTGGTAAGAATATCGAACTCGCGTATATTGCCAAGATGCAATTGAATAGATCAATTCAATATCAGCGGATAATTTCACTTGCCTTGTGGGTTTAAGGGATGAAGAAAAAGTTTCGATTAGGAAATTTCCAATGGGTAGTAGCAACGTACAAGCTGTCTTTCATGGAGAAATCTCTAATATACGTTTTAACATTCTACAGGAAAAGTCAAACTGACGACGGGGTTAAATTGTGGTAATAGCCATGGTATTCGCTTCATTGGAAACATAATTTTATGCTTTTAGCGCTTAAATATGGTTTTGTGTGCAAGCGCAATCTGGAAGCATAATTTTCGATAAAAATCATTATTAATCGTTTGAATGACTCAGAAAATAACCCAAAAATATTAGATCACACCATTTAGAAGGCCAAGTCACAATTCCATTACGCGAAAATATGCATTCATCGGATTTTGATTTCAATTAATTGCGTTGTATAGCATGTTGCGCCATTTTGTTGAAACCACATCTCTTCTACAATATATTGGTGCCATTCAATTATACAATAGAACAAAAAAAAAGTTAGTAATCACGCATCCGTAGTGCTCTCTACTGACTGTAACATTCTGGCCGGTATCATTTTTGAAGAAATGTGAACTAATATTTTCATCAGCTTTTAAAGCATACCGGACAGTGACTTTTTAACTATGTACCCCCATCTGAGCAATGGTTTATTGATTGCATTTACTCAAAATGAGGCAATTTTGCTTGTTAAAGTAAAACAAGCTGAACAACATTTTATGACGAAAAAGAGGATCAAGAGCGATCGTGTTCTCGGCCCATTCACCGAATGTACAACGCATACGATGGTCAAGCGCTTTCAATTCTTGCACGAGCTTAATCGTGTAATCTCGCACAATTCGCAAGTGCGCATTATTCACCCATGGTGAAATGGCAGCCCAAACCGAGCACAAATCAGCTGTCAACTGTCACTAGGAAATTGTTGCCAATTCGAAAATAAAGTGCCTGCATGAATTATACTAAAGAAGCATTATAAACTAAGCTTCCATTGATTCACATCCCTTATAACTTGTTCAACTTTCATAGCTCAACGAAGAATGTCGAGTCATTGGTATTTTTGCGAATGAGATTTCATTAAACTGGTAGCCGTGATAAATAGCATTCTCGTCCAAATGAAATATAATCACTTCAAGGGTCAATAAACTGCATGAATATTAAACATTTTCTTGATCACGTAGATCCAAGTGAAATACGTTCGTATATGTGTATCATCACGTTCAACTTTTTCCCAAGAATTTCTGTCTTTTTTAAACAGGTTAATCAGGTTGGGATTTCCCAATAAATATCCTCCTCAACAGCTGTCGCATAAAAACCATTCAAAACTGAAAATTAAATTGGCTTACTGCCATATCATCTTAAATAGATAATCCCGTTCAAACTACAATACTTATCTAGAAAGGAAATGTATATAATTTAATTTTTTTTTTTTTTAAATAAAAACCCAACTGACATTTGATCAAAGTAAATTTAAGTGCTTGCGTGCGAGCTATTAACACTTTCTTTCTGTTTGAGGGATTCAATCAAAGACCATTCATTTCTTCTCGTCACACCAGAAATTTAATTTACAGTTACTTATTAAAAATAAGAAGAAAGAAAAAACAAAAAACATCCCCAAATATTAATAAAAAATAAAATGATCACCAGTCCTCTCGATTTTATGACTAATTTCGAAATGATCAAATAATTTCTTAGAATCTTTCTCAGACTCGTGTGTGGCCGGGCCGGTTGGTGGCGGTACTGCTACCGCTGCCGCCACTGCTTATTAAAATCCATCAAATTAAAACGCCGACTTTCCTCTAGCTCCTGCGGTGATATGATGCAATATCCGTTGGGTGTCTGTCGCGTTCTTCTTTAGCAACATATTGTATATTATTATATTATAGTCGCGTCCGTCATCGTGGTCTTGCTTTTCGGTTATCCGTGTTTTTTGTTGTTGTTTTTGTATTTGTTTTCATGTCTTTCATGTCTCAAAGTCAAGTTTATACGAAATGTATCTTCATCTCGACACATGGGTGTCTGTGTATATTATCTTCATCTAACATCTTTTGTTATCATACCTTAATCGTGACGGAATTGGTTTTATTTTCTTCTTTTTTGCATAAAATTAATATCATCATCTCATCACTAGAGAGAAGGGAGTCAACATAATTAATAATGATATACAAATTTCGAGCAGACCGAATTATACACAGTTTCTTGTATCGTGTGGGCCGGAACGGAAATGATTGATCAATGATATCAGAGATTCCATTAACAAATTATCAAAACAAAAACAATTCAAACTAAATTTCTAATCGGTCATGTGACAAGAATGGAGAAAATAATCTAATTGCGTCGTTTACAATTAAAAGAGCTATTTACTTAAGATATGTTACTTTCCTTCGTCATTTGTTGTGAATTGACTAAACAGATAGAGTTCATTAAACTTTGTGTATCTAAAATGTGGCGCGTCAAAGAATACAAATCAAGATACGGTTTGTTTACGCGAAAAATGTGCTTTTCATTAGTTCTCGTATATGTTGTATTGCGAACTTGACTTCTATTTTTCTTATATATTCTTCGAATGGTAGACCTAATTTAGGTCTACGTCGAACTACAAAACTTCATATGTACGAGTAGTTCAACTCTGTGAGCACAAAAGTCTCAAAAGGCTCTAACTGTTTTGTAGTGTCAATTAACTTTTATATGTTTGTTTATTTAAGGTGTTTTCAGATCTTAAGAGAGCTTGTTTGTATTGCCTGGCTCTCTTTTGAAAATACAGAAGAAAACGTGTGCTTAATTTAATCAAAGTTTTTTTAATCTATCATAGTATAAGTATTGATGGGTATTTTGAACTCTTCAAAAGTCCAACCAAAGTCCATCGCACACGTCTATATCTGATGTCTTGTGTCTGATGATTGCCTCTTGCCTGTCAAGAAGCTGAGGTGGTTTTGAAATATATACTCGTATATCGTAAAAATGTTGCCTACGATTTGAAGTGTGTTTCTCACAGAAATTTTATTGGACTTTTATTACTTGCCAAAGTGCGTAGCTTTTGTGTGTTTTTTATTTATTTATTTACAAAACGCATTAGAGATATAGTTGCTACGATATATCGAAAAACACTTTTAACATAAACACGAACAAAACAGAGGAAATGAAAATATTTTCTATTTACGAGTAGTTTTGCGCATATCTAAAACAAATGCCGTTTTTGAAAGATTAGTGGCACGTTAAGTAAATATCAAGAATTTATTATAAAGTATATATGCATGTGTGAATATTTTTTTTTTATTATTATCATTATCAAAACACTGCCACGTGCTTGGTGGTAGGAGTAATAGTTGCTTGCTCATGATGCGCAGTTTTCAGACTAAACAATTTTTATTTTTTTTTATTTTAATATTGACATTTTTCTCTTGTTAAAGTGTGAAAAGTTCCCCTTAAAATGAGATGAAAAATCGATGAAGTGACATTTAAAAATAAATAAAATACGAGGGGTAGATTTTACTCAGCATTTCATCAGTGGAATGATGTGCTGTTGTTCTTTTGAGGAAGAAAAGGGTTTTGTTTTTAATTCAGAGATAGTGTCTCCGATGAAATGATAGGTAGATAAAAATATGCTTTTGATTAGTTTTATTGTAAAAAAAATTGTTTACAAGAATTATAGCACTTTCCTTAATGAAATGACGCCTTCATTCAAAAAGAAAACAGAATCTACACAAAAAAAATTGGAAGCAAACAAGCGGAATAATGCGATAAAAGGTGATAGCAACATGTTGCTAAGTATTTTAGCCTTGAATATTTTGGCACATGGTTAAGAATTCCTATGAACTTGTACAAGGTGCTTTTACTAAGATTTCCACGAATAAAACGAGTTGTTTACACACTATAAAGTTTTTTGTGCTTTAGATACATTCTATTCATTAAAATCGTCATGAGAGATAAGAAAGTTAGATAATTTTATATGTGTACATGTTGCAGCAACATGACATCAGGAATATTTTTGTTGTTCTCCAGGTGCTTTCTTCATCATTCTAGGCCTTGTTATTAAAATCAATAGATACGCGCTACCAAAATACGTAATTTAACAAATTATGAAAAATTATCAAACACGTGATCGAGTTTCAGCAACATTTTGATCCCGCTATTGGTCTAGAAATACTTAGAAGGTCTCGAGCTGCAAGACGCAGTTTTTTTGTTTGATAGTCTCATAGTCAATAACATGTTGATTAAGTGCGCATTTATAGTCTATTAATGTTGGAAGATATTCCTAGATTTCCTGGAAAACAATGCGACAAATAATAATATGAAAAATAATAAACGATTAAACTATAACAGAATAAGTGAATTTAGATACTAGGTACTGCATATCAACTTTAAAGAATTTTAGAGTAAGCTTATAAATCAGGTTATAAATGATTACTAGCGGGGCATTCTTGTTCCATCTTTTGTATTAGAGATTTATGTAAAGATGTTGCCATGAAGTCTTGCTATGACAGATGATAGATGAATCAAAAATGAAACCTCACAGATATATTGGGTTCAGATCGCAAGATTAAAGAGATCGATTAGTTTTCAACATTCAAAACTAAGAAATAAGTAAATTGATAGTGTAACAGTCCGGAGGAACTTTCAGTATTCTGCTAACTTGAGAATGAGAAACTTTTTCATAAGCAACAGTTTTGACTTTTGAAGGCTTGCCATACGTAGAGTAGCCTCCCTAAAGATTTGGGACATCTTAAATGATTTGTTCAGTTTTCTAGTATATGGGTCGGTAATATGTAGAACTTTGGAGCAGTGGCGTAATAATCAACAAATTAAACCACTGGCCTATCACTTCAAGATCATGGCTATGCGGACGTATATTTTAAAGATTTTTGTATCCAGGACTCATTTCATTCGCTTTCCTGAAAATATTGAATAAGATTAGTGACTAGCTATCAATAATTGGAAGAATACCTCCTATTTAGGACTATCTCTAAGGAAATTTGCCTAAATGAGAATTTATTCAAAATTTCTTTTAGGTCACATAAAATCAGCTGAGATCTACTGGAAATATCTATTGTATGATACATCTTCATTGTTTATTAAATCCACATTCATCCCGCTCTATATATGTACATACATATCAGTAAGCAACATTCTACCAACTAAACTGATATAGACTCTGAACAAAATCGAAAACATACAGATGCATTGATAGTCGTATGTATAACCCGACGTTGCATACCACATTCAATACTCGTGCGATGAGGAAATTTAATTTTCATCTCTGATGTCAGGGAAACGATGAAAACTTTTCATACTGCAAAATATTCGTACACCACATATACTCTGATACTTATGGCGCAACAAATTGTTGACTAGTTGACTTTTCGTTTCTGGGCGCTGTTAACTTGCTACCACCTCCAGGAGGGCCACAGAAGTTCCCTCTTGCATAAACTAAAATCCATTTAACTTTTAATTAAAACATATTCATACTATTTGTATCTCCATTGGTTGGTCTTCAGATTTTGGATTTGTGGTTGTTATGAGTAGTGCCAAAATTTTACTTTCCATACCATTTCATAGGGTATTAGTCGAGTGTGAGTATCTGTATGCGGTAGTGCAATCAGTTGGGCTACCAATGTTTACTTGAAACAGAGAATTTCGTACTGACGACATAATATTTACATGGCTGGCTCCTACCTATACACTAGCTCCTGTATCTCTTCATTGCCATGAATACTCGTAGTTTCAGCTCTTTTTTGTTTTTACTATCAAAGTTAACTCAGTATAAAACACGAATGTTGTGCAAACATGTGCACACGTAGGGTATACGTAATGTATGAGTAGAGTATGTTACATATATTACACGTGGTGTTGTAGAGATATGTATATGGCATGAGTATTCGTAAATTGCATATGTTCACATTTTAAGTATGTAAGATAGGATAGATTGTATCTAGATGTTTGTTTTTATATTGTATCTACACATAGTGACGGGTAAACAACTGGGCACAACGTGTGCTTGCTGGTTAAGAAAATATTATTCTCTAAATTGGTGATAAACTCGTACATACATACCACTAACTTTGGGAAAATCAAATTCAGCTAAAGCGCGTTTCATCTTCTAGTTTCAATAACTTAATGTTGTAACGATTGTGTTTACCAATTCTGGTGGTATGAACTCGTATACATATTTCTCGTACTTCAAGTGTTTTATTCAAGTTTTTTGTTTGTTTGAAACCTGTAGTAGAACGATTTACCTTATATCACTTATGGTTTCACTACTCGTTGCCGTAGATACTGAAAACTAGTCATGTTACGAAGAGTTGCTCATTGCGTATGTTTATGTAAAAGTTGCACCTTTTGTGCTGGGAGTCAAAATTCACTTTCCTTTTGGAAAGAGTTTTGCTTTGGGGAAGAACGGCAAAAAAACAAGTTGCACAGCAACATTAGTATTTATCTATTGGAATTGCATAATGTGTGGCCCTCAAATATATTGTAGTTTGCGGCTCAGACTTGTTGTCTTGGTAATCACAAATTATTTTGAAATGATTGTGGTGGAATAATAAATTTCCGAAGACCACCCTTGCAAGGAAGAACTTTATGATAAGAAAACTGTGGAAAATAAGACAAACACCTTTACTGCTCTTAATTTCTTGATTGGTATCTACTAGAATATTTCTTTTAAAACTGAAGGAAGCTACCGATTTTATAGACAATCTCAACCTTCCTGTCAGCTAGTTATAAAGTTTAGTGATGACAAACAATGGTCGGTGTGGGTTCACTGCCCTCTCAAAGTCGGTAACAACTTCACCGGGGCCTTTGATGTCAAAAAAGGTTTTAGAAAAGTGACGCGTTGTCATGTGACTTCCTTAACATCATACTTGAAAGAATTTTACGAAATCCAACACCAGAAGCACAATCTTTCAAAAGTTTGTGCATCCGCTAGCTTATTCTGAAAGATATTGACGCAAAACTCTGCATGCTGTCACCAGTGCGTTAGCTAGTATGGAAACGGAGGCAGCTAAAATGGGTTCATCGGTAAATAAGGGCAATACAATATTGACGAATTAGACAAAATGTAACAGTCGACAGTAAGGACTTTGGGGTACCTAATGACTAAGCAATGTTAACTCTTGGCAAGCGATGCTTCTTTGGGCTAAGATAGTAAGGCCCTATACCGAATAACTAAGCAGACTCTACAAAAGTCCTTTATCATCTCAGTCCTACTTTAAGGTACTGAAGCATGGACTCTAACGAAAGCGAATGAAGATATCCTCGGTCATTTCGAGAGAAAAATTCTTCATAACATATTCGGTTCCTTCTACATTGACGGGGTTATAAGGAGGAGATTCAAAGACGAACTATAAGATCTGTACGGCGACGTCGATCTAGTCAGAAGACGGCGCATCAGTCGCCTGAGATGGCTAGGAAATATAGGGTGAATTCGAATCTAATTCGAAGGGGCATCGTAGTAGAGAAAGATCTCGTCTTACGTAGCGGCACAAGTGGAAGTAGTAAGGAGCAAAAAATCAAGGCATTTTTTTGAATCCAAGTTTATCGCAACAAGTGAGAGATGTAACCAGATAGAAATTCAGCATGGGAATACAAATACTCGTACTTTAATCATCATTTTCAAGATCAGTTTCTCACTAATATCAAATTGCAGATCTAAGCTAGGTGTACGTATGTATCTTAGGATAGTATGATAACGTCTGAAGGCATGGTAATATTTCTATCACAAGCTAAAGCCTTCATCAGACGCTGTGCAAATTTTGTTTTGTGTCAGGTGCAGGATGCTAAATGTTATTTAGAATGTAACTAACAAATTTAACTATTGATTTAGCGATATTGCGATTTCGGTTGACTTTAACATGAGTTATAAACAAGAGCCATTCAGTTCCCCATCTCATGTCGAGGCATTTTTCAAGTAAAAGATTTGTTTCACCTGCAAGTTCTTTATAAATTTGTCCACAATAGCCAGATCAACTCTGACAGAAATAACCAATTCCAAAATTACTGATTGCAGCTCCTCATTTCAGGTTTAAAGGCGATGGGAACCAAACGAAAGTAATGTCTTCGTTGGTCTGTTCCACAAGAACAAATTCCTTGAACTCACTTCCATGTGAAACAGCATACATAAGCCACATCAGACGAATTAAAAAAGGTTTCACTTTTTCTCGGAACTTAAAAACATCACTGAATCACATATTGTTGTATCTAATGTTCAGGTGACTTTAAGTTAAGACGGCATTAATCTGAAAAAATATCATTTCTAGACTTTGACAGTGGTCAAACCGCAAAAGCTGTACAATTTCCCACACACCAACAAAATTTCTAAGTCAAAAACAACAAAGTTATAGGAAACAAAAAAAAAAAACATACCAACACTCAAGAGGGTTTGTATCTAAGACAAGATTTATTACCCACTTGATGACAATAAATAACAGCTATTATAAAATGTGTCATGTTTGCAGAGTAATTAACTTTCCTCTCTCTCTCTCTTTTAGTTCACTCTGACATTCCGAAAAACTTATGCCTTTTTCCTTTTTTCTTATTATTACCATTATTATGATTTATTTTTATTATTTTGCTAAAAGGTCAATGTCAAGTAATAATGACACTTAAGAACCGCTTTATGACAACAACAACTCAACACCAACTCGTTGACAAGTTTCAATCTCTCAATCTCAATATCAAGAGTAATTTACCTTGCCACATAGTCTACTCGTACAATCGTCGCTTGATTTGGCTTCCCGATTGCAACTTGTTTCTACACATCATCGTCATGTTGACACAGTGTTCATAATATTGGCAAATATCTTTTGGTCGATCTACTGATTGGCAGTTAAAGTATCGATTAATATTACTTCATTATACTTAAACGATGCATTTACAAGCGGACAAACTTGACAATTATCGTTCAACAATTGCACATGGTACTCGTATGTGCCTATCTAGGTTTCCATAGAGTGTGACATCTACATCTACAGATGCAGATACGGATACAGATACCGAGTATTTGTGCTTGTACTTTTCATTACTGCCATTTGCAATTGTTTTGTAATTTCTTATCACTTTGCCTGGCTGACGAAGCTGTTGCTGAGCTCGTTCTCTAATTAATAATTTACAAACGATAATTTTCTTTTAAGTCTGGCTTTTTTTTTTTTTTTTTTTTTTTTTTTTTGGTTTTTTCCTCCCTCCCAACTTATCACACTCTAAGTGCGGCAGTAAACATTTGACTCAAAATGAAGTACATGTACTCATATCCACACAATTATAAAGGGCCTTTATATATTTTTTTTTATTTATTAATTATCCTCCTTAGTCGTTAAGTCTATAGGCAAAATGATAAGATATATTTTGTATTAAAGAAAGTATCTAAAGTTTATTATCTGGTGACATGGAGTCTGGTAAATGACAAAGACGACTCAGATAAAGTCAAGTATGACTATGAGTGCAATTTCTTCATACTCAGTTACAGATACTCGTACTTATAAACGCACTCGTACATTTTCTTTCCGTTTGATAAACTGTAAATTTGAAATAAAAAAAAACTTCTTTCTATCTGCAATCGAATAAACAAGAAATCACGTATCCGAGTACAGGTAGAGTTGTTTTATTTGCTAAATCTTAAGATTGTCGCTTCAAGATTCTTCTTTTTTTAATTTTTTTTATAGAATTGACGTTTGGATTACTCGTAACTTCCTGGTTAGTAGATAAGTGTGTATAGAGAGGCACTTCTGGTTTTGGCTTCTAGTGGAAAGGTCAAACTTGAGTGTAAAAAAATATCTAAACCTGCCTAAATATCTTATTCTACATAATTTATTACTTGGCTGTCATTCAAAATGAAGAGAAAAAAAATACCTTGATTGGAAGAAGAAGTTTTAAAAAATGCTAGTGACATAAACAGCCGATGAGGACTATATTTTTAGATGACCGGTAATGACCGGTAGGCAGGCACAATAAGAAGAGAAAAACAAAAAACTAATATACATGTGGTTATGGGTAAATTAGCTATTCTATCGATTTATGCATACGTTCACAGCAGTTGGTGGAAGAAAACATGTGTTAAGCAATTTGCTAAATTAAATTGTGGTTTTAATACTAAATTGGTGTACTGTCCAGCGTTGGTACCTAATTGCATAATTGCTTTGAAAATTGATTACATGGTTGCTGTATGGTTGATATATAAATTCACAAATGGAGTGGAGTCATAGTTGTTGTTTTATTCTTTTTATTTCCAAAAGAAAAACAACTTGAATTAATCTACCTGTGTCATGTAAATTGAAATAAATAAATTAAATATGTATATTTATACATTTCCTTAGAGACATGTGTAATTTATGTGTGAAGTCACAATATTTTGACATGGGCGCTTAAGGTTGATTATTGACCTTTCATTCAAAGAGTCGCAGATATATAGGAAATATATTTCTATAGCTAAACCGGTTTGAGTTAATAAACTTTTTATAGAATTTATTAAAAAAAAAAAAAAAAAAAAACAAAACAAATTCACGATTTAGAAATTTAGACGGTTTTCGATATAGCCCAGCTTCAAGCAATTGTCCCAAAATTCTTCGAATTCAAAAGCCATATGCAAAGGATATAAAAGTAGAAATTGGCCATAAATAAAGGAAACTCTATTCGAAATCTATCGTAATGAGGTGCGGAATCTGGGAGAAAAGTTTGAATCTCAAGGTCGATATCAAAAAATTGCAAAACCATAAACAAGATACCCCGTCATGCAAAATCATCTTCTACAACAAATTGCCGACGTCGACCCGGAATTCTCTGCAAACAAAAATATTTCTAAATCAGCGAAAGAGAGGAATGCTAATCAAACCGAAGTTAAAATTTGAATTGAATTGAATATCTTCTTGAGTCAGCGATTGAATCAGCAACCTCCAAAAACATAAGGAATAATCATTGAATAATTCGTAAAAGATTAGGGCTTCTAATGTGTATAAAAAGTTTGTAGTGAATTACCGCACGACCGAATACTAGAACGCCTACTATTTCTAACCGCAATAAGTTTATAAATTCGCGCATGTTCATTAGTGATAGCAATAAAATATCTAAACCATGCCAATGATGTCGGTTTAATGGATAGATGAACAGGTTAGCCAAAAGATTGAGGCCGACAATCTAACATATGTTATCTATTAATGTTTTTAGCTTCAAAAACAAAATCTAAATCTGTTCTGCTTGTGTGACAACTTTGAGCCGAACGTGTAAAAGTTGACTGCGAATATAGTCTCATGGATACCATTGATTCACCGTGAATACTTAAGATATTTCAGCATTTGACACTTCTCCCATACTAATTCAGTGGATGTAACATTGGCTTAATGAATAAAAGTAATTCTCATAAATAGAACCATGAGACTGGAAGCAAATTGTAGTCATAATATAACAATATAGTTGTAGTCAACGATTGGTGCACTTGAAATCACTTTAAAATTGAGGTTGATGTTTTACGCGAGAAAAGAAGCTAGCTAAGCAGGCTTAACTACTCAAACTAAAGGGGTTAATACAAATTCAATATGAAATAAACTTGAAAGAAGCTAAAGTTGATGTCTATGATATTAGTTTTATTTAATAGATAATTTTATGCCATTAGTGTTTAAATATGATATCGGGCATATACGCGCCACAGCTAGCTCGAATGAAGTGCAGTCGTGTCCACCAGCCCATACAGCACACCAAACAGTGAGTTTTAATGTTGTAAGGGCGTCTCGATAAAGGCTTCAGGGTTTTCTCCACTCCAAATTCAGCAATTATGCTTGTTTACCATTTAACCAAAAATGGGCCTCATCGGAGAACAAAATTTTGCGTTAAAAATGAGGATCAAGCTTAATCATGTGTTCGGCCCATTCACCGAACCTACGACGCGTATAATGGTCACACGGCTTCAACTCTTGGACAAGGTGGATCTTATAAGCTTTTAAGACAAGATCTTTCCGTAAAATTTTCCACAAAGTGGATGGGCATAACTCCAATTTGATGGCGAATCGACTCATTCGGATTCTCCTCAACACTGCGCTCCACAATGGCAATAACTTCTTCTGTTCGCACTGTTTGTCGTCTTTAGGGATGTACGATTCATCGTGTTCCGATTAACTTACTCAGATGGACGAATGGATGATAAGTTTGCCGAAACGAACCATGGTTTTCAAAATAAGTATGCACAATTTGCATGCTTTGTTCTGGCGTTAATCTATTCATCGTAAAATGGCAAAATGTACTAACCACAAATCAACTTTCAACTGTCAAATTGGCAATCTGTAGAAACAGTCTTCCCAATTTAAAAACCAAACCTCTAAAAAAAAGAAACACCCTTTAGTACTGTAGGATGTCATTTTTAAATGAATCTACATACGAGTATCTCGATTCTTTGCAAAATAACAATACTTTTCTCTGAAGCAAGTCGAGTCGAAAAGTGCCAAATCGCTCCCGGTCCCTTCTTAAACAAGTGTGGCTTGTCGCCAAAAGAAATCATATACTGTCAATTTTCTAATATACATCGGTTGGAATGAGCTTTGTCTAAACTACGTCGTTGGTTCTTTTGTTTGACTTAAAAAGGCTTTCTCCAACGCGAATGAATCTTCTCTAGATACTCTAATGAAGCTCCCCCACTTTGATATTTACATATGGCCATGGTGGGCTATGGGTACCATACTTATTGAAATTTCAGCGTAATTGGGAAGAAGTTATCCTACGTGTATCACCCGTCTCTTCTGAACATGTCTTCTGACACAAAATACCACAACTCCAGTCATAACACTTAGGTCTGATTTTTTCCCCATAAGCACGTTTCTGAAATGGGAAATAAATGAATCTTTTCAGATTACAGATTACAGTGAGGTGACCGGAGTCTTGGAGTAGTATAGAAGTGACTGGATGTGAAAATATGCGCCTGGCTTCCATACGGATTTTAAATTAATCCTTATAGCCGGGCATAATACATATTACAAAGAATAGGTGATTGCTCAATGTTGTTCTGCAATGAGTTGACCAGTTAAATAGGGGCCCTAGGTTACATAAGGATCCTTAAATGTGAAATATCTTGTTCAGACGAGGATGATACAGGAAAAAATATTTTCCGATATTTTCTTGCCTATTCTCGTATCAGGTAGCAAATACTTCGGGTTAAAAATAAATTACTACTCTGTCAAATGTAGCTTGTCAGTTCCGTAATCGGCCTGATCGATGAAAAACAGAAAAAATAATTTTCAAATTAATTAGGTATTCCAATGGAAAGTTTTCGGTAAGCTGAAAAAATTTCCATTCCATCAAACTACTCCACATTTATAAGTTTTTTTTTGTTTGTTTTTGAAAACGGCTTTACCAGTACATGATAATCTGTCAACCCGAATTTTTTGTCAGTTTACGAAATCCGATACAACTGTCGATGATGTATTTCATCCAGAGATGAAGAAGGAAGAAAAATTCCTTAAAGAGTACCAAATTACATTTTCTTTGCCTCTGTATCAAACCATTCTTCATCGTCTTCAATCAAAGCCACACTTCAATAGCTACTACCACTACTACATCGACTACCGAAACAGGCATCAATCAGATTATTCTTGCATGTAGTTCGTATTCTTTTTTAAGTTTTTTCTCCTTTTTTGTGTTCATCATTTGATAATATTGATTGACAGTTTTGTCGTTGTTGTGCATCCCAACCACTATCATTATCCATCGCCTAAATTCTATTGAGGAATTGTTTTAAGATTCTAAGAATAAAATAAGGGCAACTCTCCGTGTCCAAAGACACAAACAGAATTCGATATTTTCTCTTCGGTTTTTGGTTTACTCTCAGTATCTCCTCCTCAGATTACAATCCACAATATTGTATGTATATGTGGTTTCGTAAAAAAAAAAAAGAAATCTACGTCTGTATGTCAACTATCGCACATCACCCAGATAGTCAGCATACAGTTGACATAATTATAAACTGATTTACCCAAGCTGTGTCAACAATTTGACAGACAGGGAGCAACTTAAACCGCGCAAGTAAATATCCTCCTACTCATGCTCGTACGCCTCTAGCTGAATGTGTTGCATTCTATTGTATTTGCTCATGATACTGGTAAGTCCGTATCACCGTCCCGTATAGCTAAAACCTGACACACTTGATTGATAACGTTCATACAAATGCATACGAATATTAATCATTAATTACTCGTATCAATGCAAATATTGACTCAAACTACATACCACTGATAGACGAATGGAATGAAGACAACGCTGCCTTCTTTCCGATAGTCGGTTGTTTGTCGGATGGCCTATCCCCGCACCCAAGGACCTACTCACTTGGCGTATTTTTAAATCTATTACGAAACTCGAAAATACTGGAATATGCCTACCCTCTGTTTTTCCACTGACTGTACAAAGTGCTATATTATATATTTACTCAGAAGTCGAAATATTATATATAGATACATATTGTCAAATAAAAAAAATAAAAAAAAATTATCACGAGCTGCCGTTGAGTTGATTTCCGAGAAAACATTCGCAATGGCATGTCTTTTTGACGAACAACTAAATGGAGCATATCAGTTTCTTCTCCACCCTTCCCATCGAGGTAGAGGGGTGAATTTTTGAAGCTGTTTTGTCATTTTTGCTGAAAACTAATTTCACCACATGTTAAGCACAGATGGAAATAAATAAATTTAAGTCTCTACAGACTCAATGTCGCTAACAATTTCGGCTGTGTATAGATACATTTTTGGCAGCAAAAATGTCATCATTTTAGCTCAATCTTTCGACCAGGTGTGGTTATGTCTGTGTTTGTTTGGATTAGATTCAGTGTAAACTGCGAATATCAATCTACTCGTACGTGTAGGGTTCTTCGAAGATGATTCTTTAAATGAACATAGTGTATGAGTACGAGTATTAGAATTAGTGAGAATTTTGTATTTGAAAATTTAAAAATTCGAAAATTCTCTTGCATTTCTGTCAGGCATGTGATTTTCATCTTAATCAGCCACTATGACGTATGATTGATGTTTTCTTATATTCTGTTCGATTTTCTGCCTTTGATGAGAGGAGAAACTGAAAACAAAGTCTTTGAACGGGAGGGAGAGGACTTCCTTTTCGTTGAAAGCAGAAGTTCCGATGAAGTGTCTAGATGTGTTTCGAATTTGAGTTTTTCGAGTTTTATTTGTGCAGCAAAAATAATGTTTTTGTGAAGATTTGTCTGACATCCAATAAAAAAAAAAAAAAGTGACAACAACTGGACCGTATCCCATATCTGAACGCAACGCTTTTACATAAGCAACAAGCAACCTATTCAATTTTATTGTGGTGTGAGAACACACCATTTTATAACACCCGCTGCTCCAGAGCCATTGCCTTCTGCCACAACCAACATGCTAAACATGTTCAAACTGCTGAGAAAAAAAGGTTGGTTCATCTGTGTCTCTTTTCTTACAGAGAAAGCAAATTTGATCAAGATTCGCTTTCGAAAAAGCATTAAACAAAAATATGCTCAGTAATAAAATTTATCTAAAAATTCGTCTACTCCAAATAGCTAGAATTGCCTAAGCCCAAACCGTTATCTTCAAATCTCATTCGAACATACAAAAGCTTCATTTTAATATTCATTTGTCACAACCTACATTTGAACATCACAGTGCAGTGTAATAGGCAATAAGCCACCATCTCTCGGTCACAGCATGTTGCCGACCCTGAATCATACCTCAACCTGGTAAAAATTACAAAAAAAAAAACAAAAAAAAACCAACAAGCAACACACAATTATGAAATCAACTTTACTTCCCACTTCAATGCGCACAGCAAATTTTTATATTTTTATGGATACAAGAAAAAAAAAATAGACACGCACGCGACATAACCATACGCTCTGACATTCGCGCGCGCACTTTATCCGCTATTACTCCACCATTACTGCCGCCACCACCGTCTCTCAACATCCCCATGTGTTAGTTATTACTATGAACAAGGTATTAGTACCAATCTTAGCCACCTGAATTTGACACAGAGTTGCACACACACAGCAATGTAGTATTGAATATTAATTAACTTAACGCAATATACGGCACTGTAATTCACACGCGAAACCAACAATCGCCCACTCTCCATCAAGTTCGAGATACATTTTAACTTTTTCCTACAGATTTTCTAGTTCACTGTGACTAGATATAGCAACAGATACCATGCCACACCACCACCGCCAACACAGAAAAACTTCCTCATGTAAATCAGCATAAAAGAGACTCGCCAAGAGATACACGTTTTCACAGATACGATTTCAAACTGCCGTGGGAGTTTAGTACTCGTATCTAAACCAAAAAAGAAAAACTTTAAACCCACCAAACAAACAAAAAAGAAGAAAACCAGAAAACCTTAAACGATATAGACACTCAGATACATAGTTAGCTATGACTTTGAAAATTTTTGAAAACGAGAAAATTATATGGCAAATTTTCTACATATTCGGAACGTAGCTGTTCGAGAATGGACGCGTCCACAGTGAGGATTAGGTCGGAAAATCTTACTCTTACTCAGCAAAATCTAAATCTACGGCAAAAAATTGCCACGCTTCGTGACGAACGCTTGAAATTGCAACATAAACTGATAGAAGCTATTGGGGCCAAGGAATCGTTCAAAGTTGAAGTAATCAAGCTAATTACCCAAGCTCAGAACACATTCGAACGACTAAAAACATTCATCGAGCATACAACGAGCACGCCACCGAGACCACAACGAGCACCACTGCCATCATCATCATCGTTGTTAAGTGATACAGAAAAATTGCTACGGCGGCAAATTGTCGGTACGAACAACTCCAATCTGAACGACTACAACCATCATCAGCACCAACGAAAACAACAATATGAAATCCTTCGACAAATTCCAATCCTGAAGGACGCAGAACAAATTCCAATTGCACAACAAACACCAGTACCAGTACGAGTCGCACCATCAATGCCAATTGAAGGGGAGAATACCGACATGCAATTTATAGATGAAAAGATACGAAAGCTGAATACGGTCCTTAAGGAGTATCAAGGCGAAATTTCATGTGACATCGATATGATGGAGCAAAAGAGTAGAAAAACTCCAACTCCAGTTGGGAGACCAGCAACAAATGTTAAGCTAAGATTGCAGAATCGAAGACATTCAACGCGCTTAAAATCTGTAGTTAGTGGAACTCCAGAGAACATACAATCCCCATCTAACAATCAGATTAAGAAAAATTTAGAAATGGCTTTTAAAGATATTACCAATAGCGGAAAGATACAGAGACAATTTGAAAAGAAGGAATCAGCTCCAGGATTAGATATTGAGATGAGAGACCAATTGATGATGTTGCCATCCAAGACTAAAACTCGCAAAAAAAAGATGTTGGTCTAGTTATCCCCGTTTTGAAATCTGTATCTAGATATGTAGTTCGTTTTGCTGAAATAAATTTTAAACTTAAACCCCCACAGGGCTTTTCTTTTAAAAGTCCTTAGTGTCGTCTACAATATGATTGATGATGATACCATTACTTCAGTACTTTGCAAGTGATTTTCATTTTTTACTGTTTTTTTCTTTCTGATTTTCTTAAAGAGACAAAACAGACGTTAACCCCAAAACAGTTTCGTCGTTCTTTACCGCGAAACACACAGTTAATGATATTTTAATCGCACTGGGAATTTGCCATAGTGCAGGAAGTCTAAAAAAAAACTCCTTGAGTTGACGACATTTTACGAATATAATATAATTTAATAATTTCCTTCTCGAAGTAGTGAATTATTTTCGCATTAAACTTCGAGATACTTTCCCTGGTAAGTAAGTTGGTTCCAATTTAAAAAAGGAACATGGCAAATGAATGGGCGTCAGTGGAAGTAAAGAGTTTCAATATGGTAAGTTTACAGATTCAAAGTGATGACGAAAGAAAGTCGTTGGCAGCTGGTTTCAAGAACTTTTTACACGAGTTGAGACTTTTTTGTGGTTACGCAGATGATTTGAACTGGGAGGGTTTTAATTTTGGAAAATCTTGAGCTTGTGTAATGTCAGATATACTAACATCGTACGAGGTAAGGTCAGTACGTGATATGAACCATCTTCTTCTCAAGAACGCTTAGAAAAAGAAAACAAAAGTGTGTTGTTGACTAGTAAATTTTGTAGGTCAACAAACAATTCGATAGACTTTACATCAAGGGCAAGGTAGCAATGCTTCATGGCATAATTGACACCTGTATAGTGTGTCCCTGTACAATGTCCCTGTATAGAATCTTAATTAAAGTATGTCATTGGTCTTAGAAAAACCAAAATCGTTTTAAAGGCTCAACAAGATCTGATCTGCTATTTTTTTTAAAAAGAGAGAGCATTTAAGAAAGTTGAAGGATTGGGATGACATTTGTGTTCAAACAACTAAAAAGCGGACAAGGGGCTCAGCTAACATGCCTCTCCAGCTAACCGTGTCTTAGCTGGCTCCAGCAGCGCCCACGAAGTTGGCTCTGGTTCCCTTCCATGTGTGTGCTCCTAATATGAGGTCGTTCCCTTCGGCGTTGTCCTTCTGGATTGGAGTCGAAAGCGACGGTGTCCATGTGTTTAGGTTGACCTAGCCATCTAAGCCGGGTACAGCCCATACAGTTCGCAGTTGAATCTGATCCATTCTCCATTGATGCAAATGAGACCAACAATTACCCGCCTGAGAGTATTATCTCTCAGTGTCGAAAAGCTTCTGAGTCGTAAAGCAGCCCTGGGAAGTTCAGAGTCTTGTATAAGGTTTGCTCGAGAGAGGGCTTTATTACTCAGTTGCCTTCTAAGCCAAAAGAAACAGCGATTAGCAAGAGCGAATCTCCGCATGATATCCGTGCTGGTGCCATTAACGGAGTTGATAGCAGAGCCGAGGTTAACAAAGTCTCTTACTGTCTCAAAGTTACTGTCTGTCATTATCGACATGCATTCTCCATCATCATTCGATCGAATGAGCTTGACAGAGATGCGAAAACTGGGGATGGCTCTGTATAGTTCGTCTCCATAAATGATGTCATATGCGGCCTGAAATTGATGGAGATGTGTTCAGTATCGATTTGGAACTTTTGGAAAAAAAAGATCGTAAATATGCAAATTTGATCTATGGCGGACTTTCCTAACTTAAAACCACACGGTCAGACTGTTGACGAAGGAACTCGAGCGTTTACATAACACGGCAAACAGGATTGTATGTGCGATGTTGAGAACAATTATTCAGTTCAGGGGATCTCATTCCTTCGGATCAGACAAACAATTTTAGGATTTCATTCGTCGGGCATACTTTCTTCAATCCAGATGTAGTGATAGTGATGAGTTGAGTAAGCCCCGTATCCAATCATTGCCTGCTGCTTTAAGCAGCTCGAGAGATGAGCCACCGCATCGAGTAGGCCTGGTAAAGCATAAGCTCGGAAATATTGTCTATCTTCGTCCAGGTTGAATGGTTTATTTTTCATGATGCTGGGATATTTTTCGTTATCGCCAAATAATATTTCCACGTTTTCATAACCGACTGCGATTCTTCTATGTTTCTATGTGATTTCCTTCTCCATGCAATCTATTTTTACAAGTTTTCTTTAGTTTTCGGTTAAACTTGTCAATTTCATTCTTCTGATAGCACCGCTCTAAGGCTTCGATTGACCGATTCTGGTGCTTTTTCTTTTTCCTAGCTGAGGAACCTATGATATTTCCTTACTTTTTGGTCGTGGAGCTCGCGAGTCCACCTCCTTCTATTATAGAAATTATTTAAACCTGAATAAGAAGTTCTGAACTCAGTTTAAACTGAGTCCATTAAACCCAACTATCCAGTGTCTCGGCAACAGTCTCAGAATTTATATGGAAGGATCACTTATTACCCGAAACTGATTTCATAATACGATCTCCTGTCAAATTATTCAGCAATCAACAGAATTACCTAAGAAATCACCTAAGCAAATCGAAAGTTTAGAAAAAAAAAAAACATAAAAATAACAATACCTCCTCGAGTTCTGGTTTTTTTTTTTTGTACAATAACCCGTAACGTCAATATATCTTTGTAGCTGTATCTCTATTACCAACAGATGCGATCATATTTTTTTTTAATTTTATTTCCTTAATTTTTGTATCGTATTTTATGGGTACATTCAACCCATAATTATCTCTAATAGGCAATCTTTAACTAACTTTATTCTATGACTCACTGTGAGTAGAAACATTTTATACAAAGTGGACTTGTTTTTCGTGAAAAGCATACAAAAAGAAGGCCGTCATTAGATTAAGAATCCATTACACGTGTTAGCCCTTACCTGTAAATAAAACAGAAACGAAATATGATATTTAGTTAATTGTTTATAGTATCTTTAAGATAAGGCAATAAAATATGATTATTCTTAATGGTTTGTTGAGTCGTTTAATAATACAAATCTCTACCCTAATAACAATATTTGTATGCAAATTAATTAGTTAAATCTCTTTGCTTCTTTGCTGTATCTCGGGCTTTATTTCCGAGCTAAAAAAAATATACATTTCACCGCGGTCATCATTATTATCAAACATAACATCACAGACCGACAGAAAACCAGATAAAGTGATTAATTTCTAAATCCGCAAAAATGCTAAACAACAATAAAATAAAAACAAATTTAAAAAAAAGAAGCACCCAATAATAATAGTAATAATAATGCAAATTAGAAAAAAGATTTATTGCAGATACAATTAGTTCTTTTCAGTGTGCGCGGTTAGATAATTCTGTTTGTTTTTTTTTTTTTTTTTTTTTTTTGTGTTACGGTGCTCTTCAAGCTTGTTGATCGACAGATTAATTACCGAGGGTCACAAGCAAACAGAAGCTCTTGGCTAGACACTAGATTTAACTTGAAATGGAATTTGGTTTTTTGAATTTTTATCTTTTTTGATTTTGTTTTCGGCGAAGGTGTTAATAAAAAATAAAAAAGGTTATAAGAAAGTACTAAAAACCATCGTTCTATCTCATATTTACAATTACAAAAGTTTTCGAATGAGAACATGTACGAGTATAATTTTTTTTAATCACCCGAAACTGCAGTACAAAAACTTAAAACATATGCCCACCATGTATGTATCCACAAAGTGATAAATAAAATCAAATGAAAATGTCCGTCACAAGTGACCCAATTTTAAGTTTTATTTTTTTTTTGAGGTTCTCGAGGTCTACCCCCATCATGTCATGATCATCAAACGAAAACTCTCCTGCCAAATATGATTAAAAAAAAAAATAACGAAAATTGAAATAAAATTTAAGAGTGATATACATACAGCAACCGCTGAAGAACAAAATAAACATCAACTGATTCCTGATTTTTGTGGCTGTACACGGATAATCATTGCGTTGAGATTCATTGCGTTTTTTTTTAATATTATTTTCTCTCTCCTCTGTAAAATTTATTTTTAGTAATTTTATGAGGTTCTTCTTCTTTCCATAAAAAATCGATTAAATGCGAGAGAAACGAACGGTAATGAGAATGCAACAAATAAAATACAAAAAATATTTTTACAAGTACAGCGAATTAAAATTTCTAAGTACGGTACAGCCTGTTTGTTTTTGAAGACTTTTTCGTACTCGTGAGGCCGTATTTCCTCTCTTTTTTTTTTAAGTGTCTAAAGTGTGTAATAAAAAAAAAGTCCTTTTAAATTGATGAAACAATATAACCTCTAACCAAATATGGTGTGGTTCATTGTTTTTAACGAGTTCATTTTCATTGTAAAATAAAAATTAATAAAAAAAAATTATTCAGCAAGGAGGGGATGTTATTACTTTTATTCCTTCAAAAGTAAGAAAATTAACAATTCCTTGACTTCTCATCGATCAAAAGTGCCACAGAGGTCTACAAAATTTTACGACTTCATTCTGCATGATTACAAGCAGGCAGAAAGTTAATTACTTTACGGTCGAAGTGCATTCAAATAAAAAAAAAACGAAACTAGGTCAAAAAACGTGATTTATTTATGAATCGTCAGATATTTGTAATACCATTGCCAACACATGTTTAATCTTTGCATATTAACTTCAATATTTTCACGTATGAACCCTCTATAACTCCTCTTTCCCTGCTATTTTTAGACAGTTATACATTCTTCTTTGTGAATTAGAATGCTTAGAACATTTATGACACATACCGTTGACTTCCCTGATGCGTTTATCTATAACACTTCCTAATACTATGTCATTCAAGAATATCAGAAACAGAATAGGAGCCAATAAGAGATTAAAATTGTATTATACATTTGTAGGTTATTTACACCTAATTCCAATGATGGATCGATCTTACTAAAGATATTGCTACCTCTACCACATTTCATCCTACGCTTAATTTTATCTCGAGTACATTCATCCCATTTTGAGAAAATTTAAATCTTAACTGTCACTCCATTCGGCGATCTTGTCAGATGACGTCGTTTACAGGCTATCCACTCAAAAACCCAAGTTGATCTACATATCAAATAGGCTCATTTGAATGCAAATTACTAACGACTCTATAAATCTGGATAAGACATAAATCGCACGCACATGCAGACACACTTTTTTTTTTGTCTATCTTTTCTCAGTCTAAAGATTCCTAAGAATAAATAGAAATGACTCATAGGTCGAAAAACCTGATACGAATAGATGGGTCTCTTTGGAAATCGGTTTAAAAATAGAAAAAAATAAAAAACTGAAAAACCTTGGCCACTTATTGAACTGCAAGGTCGTCCATAAAGAGGTCAAATGAACATTTCGAGTGATTAAGATTAATTTTTATGACCAACTCTGGATACATTAAAAAGGGGAAAATATGTTTATGCAATTGAATTTTCTATAAAAGTTTTAATTATAGATGATATAATTACAATCTCTAAGAGAAGGTCATGAAGACAAGGAAAAATACAGTATCTTTGACACCCCATTCGATGTATCTTTGAATATATTTTTACAATTTCTTCTACTTATAAGGAGTACCTCAGGAGTAACTAATTAGACTTGTACTCTTCATATTAAATAAACTCCTGGCTTCTAGTCAGTTTTGCGACGTAAATCAATCATTGGGATTGGAATATTAATTTCAGCTATTGGCATTTCGAGATGTTTATAAAAGACATGATTCGTGGGATTTGTAGAATCTTTGTTTTACTAAATTAATAGACCATATTCGACAAGATTACAATTTGAAACATTCTTATGCAGGACATGGTTAACTGACATACTCGACCTTCTGCCCTCTTACCCACATTCAGCTAACCTCTGAATTTGTAAGTAATATAAGAAGCTTGCCGTAATGGGTGCGACTGATGGGTCAGGCCAAAAATCTCTTATTCAAGAAAATATATCACTGGTGGATTTTGATATAATATTCATTCCAAATTGACAAATTAATCCCAAAATTAGCAAAATGTTCACCAACTCGTAGGTAGTATCGCTTTTGCGGTAAAAAACTAAATAGTTTACTACTAATTCCGTGAAGAACCCAGATGTTTCTGGCCTGATTTTTTTTTTCAAATTTCCGTGCTATGGTAAGCGATTTCGATTAGTGCTACAAAAATTCAGAAAGAGTCGTTTGTTTTTGAGAGAAAATTATTTGTACTTCTGGCATGTTTTTTTTTATAATTTGAAAAGTCATCGGCGGATTTTGGTCAAATTCTAATGGTAGCGACAAAAATTCAAATTCAAAAGCACATTAAAACGTAAAGATATCATCAACATTTTCATTTTCGATTTTCGGAGTGAATGTAAGATCTTCCCTATTAGGAAGCTAAAAAAAAACATGTGCCGCGCTAAAAAAAAACTTTGATGTTCGAACTCCCAAGAGAAATGCCAGGATTCAAACAACAATTTAAAGAAGCATAACTTCCGACAGCTCTTCGCAACAACTCACAAGTCCTTGCAGCCAAAGTCTAAATATTTTCCCTGAATTTTTAAAAATCATGAAAACACATATCAGATACACTCTAAAAATACTTGTTTTCAACTATCCACATAATAAAAATATAACAAGATTACATCGAGGAAATATGTACATTTTTGACAACAACTTAAAATTTGTACATCATTTAATAACTACAGAGAATAAGTAGCGAAATCACAAACCGCACTTAAGTTTTAAATTTAAAAATAAAAGAAAATTAAATCAATTAACTACGCAGTCCAAAAGCAATTTATAACAATTTTCGCTTGAGATACAATTTAATAGAAACAATTTGCTTATTCCAACATCATAGTGTGACCGTGGTTAATTATTCTAAGAAAATGCTTTGAAAAAACTAAGAAAAAAAAAATATCTTTTCCCTCTAAATGACAGTTATGTGTCGCACAAATAAATGTGCAATCGATCAAAAGTCATCTCATAAATATAGCACAATATGAGTATCTACAGTTCAAAACGATTAAATTAATTTGAATTTTTTTTTTTCAATTTTAAGAGACATCACAAAATACTAATAAACACCCCACCCCCACTCGAGGGAAATGTGTAATTAAAAAAACCCAAAAATATCTAAATAAAGTGTGCGCGAAAACTACTCGTACTGTTATGCAAATCATGATGCGGACAATGTATTTATAAAGACACAATTTAAAATCACCAACTCTTTTATCTAATGCCAAAAATATGTACGAGTATATATGTAGATACTTCTGATCTAGAGTTAATAAATTATTTATACAGGTGGATACAACAATTTTGTTCAGCTTCTCATTAAACTTTTTCCCATCGGCATTGGTAAATTATGACTTTAGTTTTAGATTAAGAAGTCTTGTCTCAATTGAGGATTTAGTATCTTGAACAAAATTTATGTTTAATACTTTATTCAGAAAAATAAAATAAAAACCAAACCTACTCGTAAGTTAAAATTAAAATAAAATGTTTCTACAAATAGTTGACGTATCTATAGACATTCTAAAATTGTATTTATGTATCTTGACATTGAATTTACCTCAAAAGGGGGTCTCTTTAAGATAATTTTATGTATTTTCGAAATAATTTTTCTCTTATATTTTCTTTAAACTAAGTGTTTTCGTTTTTCAAATTTCCTTTTGTTAGATAATTTTCAGTTGACGCCTTCGTTTTTGCAAATTTTATTGTTGAACATTTATTTATGAATTTTCTGGCACACGGCCTAGGAGCAGCCTTTCTCTGCCACCCATCACCTATCAGACAAAAGTATCTGACACTACGTCAGAGAAAAGTTTTATATCTAAATATGTAGATATATTGTGCGGCGAGTATCTTGTATGATGTTTTTGGTCGTTTACCTATAAAACACGTCTTGTGAATGCCCCCGTGTACTACTAGATGGCGTTTTATTTTTTAAATTTTTTTTTTTTTATATTTCAGAGTGCATTCAAGAAAAATAAGGAAAACGGATGAAAAGGAGAATATAAGAAAGACAAAAAAAAAAAACAGATTTCACGACTCTGGCCTCATAAACTTATTTTTTATTTTTTTTTTTGACTTGTTATGGTGGGACTGAATGATTTTTTGTTGTTCAGTTTCCTTGATAGCTTTTCATTTTCTGAATTGTTTTGTATACCTAGATACGAATATTCTTCTTCATTGGATATTGAGTGATGTGAATGTTTTCCAATTGCGGATGAATTTTTACGATTTTGTTTCTTAATTTTTTTTTTGTTTTTTATTCGTTTTGCATTAATAGCATGTGCATTGTTTTATACATACTCGTATCTTCCTCCATGTGGATGTTTGAATTTTTTATGCCACGTAGAAGGATTTTTCTTTTCTTTTGAGTCGAACATCATGACTTGATTATTGATGAGGAGATGGTAAAGTAAGGTTAGTAGCAGCAGAAAAAGATGGGGGAAAAAAAAATTATGTAATGTAATGTGTAAGGATTGAGAGGTGAAGAAAGACGTATTCAAGCTGGCTAGATAGTAATAAATTTATAAAATGATGATGAAGGAAGGAGACGTATGAGTATCTATGTGATGAAGACATATTAATTGACGATTTTCTATTTTCGTATTTTCTTTTCTGGCCGTCAATCAATCAACGATGCCAATTTTGGAAGACATGGGGACGTTTATTTAAGTTGAGGTGCATCAGATACAATAGAAGTATTATTATGGATAGCCATGTGGTATAACAATACAGATAGTATGCACGGTCATGTAGTAGGTAATTCAGGATGTTTTCTCCATTTGTTTCGTCATAAGATGTATAATGATCGTTTAAACAATAACAAACTCAAAGTCATACCTTTGCAAGATATTTGTACATTTGTACGAATATAGGTCAAACACTACACTGTTCTAGTACCTACTCTAACTGTATTTGGCTCTCCAATGACATGAAACAATAATAAATTAATTGAAACGAAACGAAAGCTGATCTTGAATAACTCAGGATCGATTGCTTAGGCCTGTATTGATTACTGGGCCCCCGCCCAATTATCAAAGCTTCACCGATCAATGAAGCCGTTGTCTAATAATAAACGGGGGCAGAACAAAGTACTGGTCTTATCATAAACATCTTCAGATGACGCTATCGAAGGTTGCTACGATTCGACCAGTCACAAGTTGCCGGTCATAGGTCTTGTTGGCGGCTGGACCACCGGTAGTCCCTACCAGGACTTAAATCACGGTATTATGGGAGTCAGGAGCCCCCCGAATGTCGGTCCGGGCCTGACTAGAAGAGGTAGGCCCCCTTGTGGGAATGTCATGGTGGCTGTGGCTTAAACCCAAAGTCACGGGAAGGGTCTTCCATTGGTTGACCCAATGTAGAGTTGCAATAAGTACTGGGTGCTGCGACCCTAAGAGCAGTAAGAGGTTTTAGGTCGGCCTCGACAGTTCCGATTTGGTATCTCATTTATAGAGTTTTCGGGTTGGCTGTCTAGAGGATTTGCAATACAAAAACTTCAAGTGAAGTGAAAACAATCATTTTGCTTTCCTTGTTTACTGGAGCTTATACTATCATTCTTGTTTTGTTGTTTTTTTTTTTCTTAAATACATACTCAACTCTTGAAATAGATGACCAAACAATAATAGGGTACAGTGGCGGCAATACAGCGATTTAGTTAACAAATTTCGGGTGAAATTACAGCATAAATTTAGCAAAATTGAAAACCTTGATCGAATTGGTAAATATTGTAGTTTAGCTCTCATATCACAAAAACCCCCCGCCTTAACCCCAATTACAATTTCGTCACTCACAAATATTTTTAGGGCGCGATAGAACTTGTGTCAACAATTATAAGAAATGACACAAACAAAAAAAAAAAAAACACACATCATGATCACATCGACCTTGTTGCTGCGAAATCGCATCCATTAAAAATTGCACATCTACAAATTCTTATCAATTTAGGTCAGTCAGCAAAATACAAGTATCGTTACTCCGATTTGTATTGATCTCTCATTTTGTCACACAGACTGAGGTTTAACTGAATTTCAACAAATATGTGCTTACAATTATTTTTACAGCAAATATTATCAGTCATGTCATTTACGATGTTTGCCAAATCGTTGGGTTGAAGTCATGTTTGGCAACAAAAATCCATTCATGTGCAACTTTCATCACCTTTAATCAGATAAAAGGTTAACCAGGGCTTGGCAAATTTTCCTTCAGATAGGAATGCCTACATACAAGGTATATCTATCTTATCTTGAAGTGGTTACACCTTCAGGGGAAATTTCATAAATATTCATTTCCGCTTTCGTGTTACCGAAATTGACAACAGTGTCACTTAAAAGTATTGAGATACGAGTACGCTTACAATAATTTCTCTGGTTCATCAATGAAAATATTGTAGTAAAGCGAAAGATCTAATAACCATCCAACAGTGTGGAGTTTATAAGAAATTGGAACAATGTTTCCATATGCGGTATACTCGTAAACTAGATACGTGTTTTTACTTGTACTATATTTTGCTGCTGCTTATTTCTACTTAAGTGTAGTCATGCGATCACACATTTATGCGCATGGTTTGCCTCAGCATAAACATGAACATGAGCATAAATATAATTCACTTTTGTTTGTATTTACAAGCATAGGTAGAAGGTAAGGTAGTATCCAGCCATTAGTCGCAAAATTTCCATTCCAATGGCTCGAAGCATGGCAAACAGATTGGCAAATATTAAAATTGCAAAGCCATGCAGCGCTGCATTGAACATTACAAAAAAAAAACACACCATTGCAAGGTGAAGTAGATATTGTACAAGTGCTCATACTCACACTCATATTCGTACTCGTATCTGCGCGGTGAATTTTTACTTGAAGTTGGTATCTTAAAAAAATCAAAAAAAAAATTGCTTCTTTTTTTTTTGTTGCAATTAAATAATTTTTCCTCACTCACACTCTCTACAAGTACACCAGTGCAGGTAAAGCGCAGAGTATTGCATAAGTTGCGCGATTTAAGAAAAAAAAAAGTGAATGCATTTATGCACTTATTTAAAGCTTATGATATAATTGTTAAATCTAAGAGTATTCACGTGTATCTATTATATGTAAGGTGAATGGATAGTGATAGTGATTGGTTGGGACTGGCTGTGTGTCTCTAAATTTTGATGGTGATGGTTTTCAGAAGAATCTTGGATGTGTTTTGTTTTTGAATTGGTGCCATATTTGTCGTGCTGTGCTAGTGATTTGTAATTGAAATGAAAAAAAAATCACTTTTTCTATTCCTGCCAAATTTAACAGGGTGAAAGATTGAATCATAGAGTGCAAAATAGAGAGGTAGCAATACATATGTATGTACCTCTCCAAGGGGAGGAGTAAACAAAATTCTACATTAAATTTAAGAAACATCCCTGACATTAGGAGACTGCATGGCGATGGCAAGGCAAAGCAATTTAATTTTTTTTTTGTTGGCTCAAGTTAGTAAAAGAATTTGCAAACATAAAATTGGCGGTTATACGTGGTAGGTGTCATCGGAAAAGCGTTTTGGCCAAGAAATCTCTTAAAACGAAAGAGGCGACAGTTTGGCTTCTGAAAACATTTACGTATGACTTTTGGCTACGATCAAGCTATGCACGTGAGGGTTGATAAAAAACTAATTTGTACGAGTATATTTCGTTTGTAAGATAGACGTTACAAAAAAAAGGAATGTCTTTGAAGTACAAAATTTTTAATGGATGGGTTTCCACAAGATTCGTGTCTTGGGCCTGTACTTTTAAGTCGTTTTTTTATTCTTTAATAAAATTTAGCGTTGAAAATGATTTTATAGGGAGAAAATCCTCAACTTCACCTATACTCCAAGAGTACCTCCTTGTCATAGAAAGGATTGGATGTAATGGTCGCCCACACAGCCAACCGTAACCTTTTTAAAACAATTTATTCTACTACATATTGTGTCCCAAATATCGAAGTTTAATCAGCTAAACACACGCATGTAGTCTGAACTATCATCTAAAAACAGTCACTGCAAGTAGGACACAAACTCATAAACAGTGGTTGGACCTACAGATAATCCAGGTAGGATTAAGTTTAAAAATGTTGTCTGGCTTCTGAAAGGCTTCCTTTTTAGACCCGTACATTCAGTAACCGAATTGTGTGGGCTACATTTTGAATTGAATCATAGGTAAATCTCATACTTATAGATCAGTCGAAGCGCTTTCTCGGGGTCCAAAGCTGAACTTTCTGGACTTAAGAGTACATCCAGAAGCAAACTAGCAAAACTCGTACAATCGTCTCTCAGATAAAAACAAGATCAGCTACCGATCTTTGCCATTTACAACTAATTTGGATTTCGTACAAATATGCGTAATTAGAACGCACTTCCTAACACGTAGGTATCATACCAACAAACTCGGACAGCTTGAAACATTCCGACAACACCCTTTCAATGTAGAGCAACTCATGTTACATGAAAGCCTACTGTTCGAATCACTTCACTCGCGCAAACACATACTTTAACCAACCACTTCCGTTTCATGTTTTTTTTTTTAATTTTTTTTTTATTTTCGTTCTAAGGTTACCTTTCAGGAAGAACATGTTTTCCGTTCTGAGTTGGTGATTAGCTATAAAAACCACTTCAAAACGAGACACTTAACCTAGGCCTTCTAAAATGTAGATACCAGAAGAACAGAACTTCAGGCAAAAAAAAAAAAAAAAACAGAAAACAAAAAAAAATTATGATTACGCGAAAAAAAAGTAGAACGATGACTCCCTAACAAACTGAACAAACAGGCCGCGTAATGAAGCTGCCCTCAAAAGAAAGTCATAACCAGTCAGTAGTAACCGCAGACAAAAAGATACACAGAAAATCATTGTTCCATCGTTTTCAAAATAAAACTCAAGCGGGTGTAAGATTTGGTAACAATTTATTAACATACGTAATTACAAGGTGACTTGGCTTCTGCCAACCATGTTGCAGATCACTGACCCAGCAACATGCGTGCTTGACTAGCAACACAACCATCAAAGGCAAATAATTGAAAACTTCTGTCTGATTTAAATCACATCTGTCTGTCTGTTCGGAAATATCTGTTTTACTGGATACAAAGTAATTAAGTAGCTAGAGTGTCGTAATTCGATGGTGTGACTTTACACAGCATGTACATATACATATCTCTGGTTTGGCGGGGGAGACCATAATAATAAAAAAAAATTAACATAATCGCGTTTTTTGTTTGGGCTGAGCTCTCAAGTGTTGCTACAAATGATATGTTAATTTGAATTATTTTTTATTTTTTGTATCTTGTAGCTTCGCGATGGTCAACTGACCGTTCCGGAGTGGATACACATATGTACGTATGTATATATATAGATTTATTTTGTGGAAGTGAAATCTAAATGATTTCGCATCGTAAATACCTACATACATATGTTCATACGAGGACGAGTATGTACATATGCATATGCATCTTATATTATAGTTTGCGCATAATACGCAAATTATTGTATAATTTTATTAATCGCTTACTGAAACGGCCCTGTTCGATGTGCGGTCTCTTATCAGTCGATTTATTTCAATTAAACCATAATTATGGCTTCAATCATGCCACAGCCAGCCGCCGAGAAGGGGCTGCACTGATAAGCTGATGATTAAAAATGTGTGTAAATATTGAGAAAGGCAAATGAGACGCGACATTGTGTGCTTGATTAAAATTGTTCCTTCTTGATTTCAATATGAGTACTCATAAGCACTTACTCAAAAGCAGTACATATGTATGTACCTTTATGTACGTATATACTTTTCCATATGAATACTCAAGAGTAAGTAAGCGTATTTGCGAGTTATTAAAGAATGTACAGAAAAAAAAGCTTTGAAATTGTGCCGCACTTACAAGAGTGAAATCAAAAAAAAAAAAAAAATAATAATAATAATAATACAAATTGTAACAGAAAGCGGCCAAGATAAGATACAGAGAGTAAGCACCCTTAAGGCTTTCCTGACAGTTGTTTGTATTTTGCGATTTGAAATGGGATTTCTGGATTTTTTTCACATTTTTTCTGGAAGCCGCACACTACCGGTGTCTGTTGATTTTGATAAGACTGAACGGCTGAAACATCTGCTTGAACAAATACATGAACGCATAAGTACTTTGCATGGCATAGAAGTAGTATTGTATGGTGTACGGGAATGGGCGCAAGCTAACAAAGGGCACCTAAATACCTACCATGCGATTTGAAATCTCTTATTATTGTTTGACAGATTAAAGCTGGTTACACGCAAGATACTTAACAATATAAGCTTAGGGATTAAGTATAAAATCTTCAGTAAAAGCCATACATATTTGAACTTTGTTTCATAACACAACAATCTCAATATTGGGTTTTGTATGAATGTTGTGGCTTTATATGTGTCTGCCACTAGAACGGCCATGGATCGGTTTGCAGTTATAGGCTGAATAAGTTGGCTCCCAATTATGATTCAGTATTATTCTAATAACCCACCCACCCAAGTGACCATTTCGATAGAAACATAAGTCCAACTTCTTACGGGGCTCAAAGTACCTACCACATCCGAGTTTTTATAGTTTGTTTACCTATTATTATGGATTAAAAAGAAAAGTGTAGCACGTTAGGAAGTCATGAAATCCAATTTTTCCCGTCAAAAAAACACATAACATCACTGACATCATCTAAGTCGTAAATCAAAACATTCTCTCTAAATTTATACCCCAAGTGGTACTTGACAATTCCCAAAATAAAAATGTCACTGCCAATGGTTTATTCATATCCCGAATTCATCAGATATTTATGTGGCAAGTCACTAACCGCTTGAGGATGATGTTTAATAAAGCTTCCTATTATTTAATTCATTTATTTACAACTTTGAATTCACATGGGCAATACAGTATCTAGATACAGTAAAATAATGCTGATGATGCAAAATCCCTCAGGTCAATTGCCTTCTGTAAATGAGTGTATGGATTCACATCATCTGCATCTAGTGCGCCATCAATGAAGTATCGTCTTCGTCTTCGTCATAATCATTATCAGCAACTGTATCAGAATCATAATCATCATCACTGTCATTGCTGTTGCCATCGTTGTGTTTGCTGGCAATACATCAAAATCATCAAACGAAATAACGTCCGTCGCCTTCACAGAATGTGCTGATATACACACTAATGTATACGTGCATGCATATGATTATCTACAAATATTTTCCTTCTCTTACCATATGCACATTTGGTTTTCTGTTTCCTTTAACCCGTCGTCGTCCAATAATCAAGGAACCCACAGAAGCACCACACGACGACGACGACAGCAACAACGGCAACGACAAAAACGATGAAAACGACGATCAGAAAAAGTTGAAGAGACGTATAGTCGCATCTGATTTATTACAGAAGCCGCAATTGTTTGCTATGTTTTGCATCATTTATTTAATTTATGGCAATGCTCACAAGTGTTGACCTTGCCTTATAGCAACGATCACAACCGTCTCTCATCTAAATACATTTTGGATGCATGTTAAATAATTAACAGAAACAGAGTTGTGATGAAAATTTGTTTAATGGTTTGAAAACAAAAACAAAACTAGTTTAGAATAACATCCCTGCAAATGGAAATAACATTAGCTGTCACCAATGTCACTGTTGTCAATACTGTCATTACTCTTAAACTAATGGTTATAATTTGTTTCCATTTATTTGGATATGAATTCAATCGGGCTAGGAAAATTTAAAAGAAATGTAGACTTGCGAAATTGTATTATCATACAAAATATTGTTTGAAAACTTTAAAATTTCACTTTAGTGTTTGCAGTAATTTTTTTTTAGACTACAACAGCTTATTTCGACAAAACTAAACAACAATCGAATGCAATATTTTGGTGACTTGATTGTTTTGAGTTCCCATATATACAAAAGTATTTGAACATCCCTGGAAATATGTGTGATATATTGTGTCACAATAATAATATTAGTCTCTGTGGTGATCTGTTTCCATAGGGTGGCTATACGAGTTTAGTGCAACCTTGCCATATTTAACCGAAGAAACCCTAGACGTCACTTAAAGTGACTGTGACATATGTATTCTTTTCCAATTTGCTACTAAATAATAGTTAAACGCAACTCAGGCCCAGAAAATATTGGTCCGATTTCATTTTACGAGTAGTGATGACAGATACAACAATTTTGAGTCACTCTGTATATCAGGAAACTTATTAAAACCAATTATAACCGTTGCATGTCATAAAATATTTGTGTTTATCTAAAAAAAATATTTTCCAAATAATCTAACAATACGATCTTGTGGAATTTTATCTTCCACATTTTGAGGGGGCAAACTAAAACGAAAACGAGAAAAAAAGAAGGAAAAACACATTTTGCCCCCTAATGCCATATTAACTCAAATTGATTACTAGCTATTGCAAAGATGAATTAATGTTTTCATGTATCTAAATGCACTCGTACCTGTTTGCAATGAAATCGCTTTTAGAATTTCACTCTAAAACCGGTGATTTATGATGATTCTGAGAACGTTTGTCTGATATGTGCACAGTATGAACTATTGTACATACCAACCCACATAATATGTACATAGGGAGAAGGGGTGGATGGATGATGTTTACAATTCAGAAGATCTTTCGTCAGATAAATTTCGCTCATTAAAACCGTTAGTTGTGAATTATTCTAAACTGGAAATTAATAAGAGTAAAGTGTGTTTTTTTTTCTGTATTGCTCGCTGATTATGCAATGCATTGACCTTGATGCGTTTGTGGCTTTCATCTTAAAATTATTTATGGGTTCAGAGTTAGAAAGAGTGTGGGGGGGGGGGAAGTGGTGATGTAGAAATGTATATTTATTTACCAAAGCGATTGTACAACTGATAAATAAAATGTTTTGCTTTAAGTAGTGATATCTGAAGGACACAGATTCTGTTTTTTGGTTTTTGGCACTCCCCTGGGAACGGTGCCTATTCAATGCTGTTTGACAGGTATCTCTGTCAAGATAAGTGTACTTGAATCAGGTCATATACATACGATCTCTCATTAAAAAAAATTAATTTTTAATGACTTCAAAATAATTGTTTACTTGATTTAAATGGAATGCCCTAGGGGACTTTGTTGGAACCTGCATTGTTTGGGTATGAAATAAATTTGTTTAAAACATCGAGACTTTTGGGAAATTCACGTCTTAACAAACAGGATTGAATTAAGAAAAAAAATATGTACATATGTAGATATTAGGTGGAACTTTATGATCGTAATTAGAATGAAAATGAGCCAGCATTTAAGCAAATTCCATTTGAAATTTCCTACAAGTCATCTTGGGTGTTTATAAATGTCGATATTTTAAATCACTTGGTCTACCCATCAAATAGATGTATTATATTTTGATAATAGTACTTTTGTTATCCTCAATGCATTAAAGTTCCCACTGAAGTTTCTTCAATTGAATAGATATTCAACAATGTATTGACCGTCACAATTGACACAGAAGGAATAAAATTATAAATCACATTCAGATTACACCGCCAGTAATATTATTATTATTTTTTTTTTTATTCTGGAATGGGTGAATGTTTTTTTTTTGTTTTCGCAGCACCAGTATAATGACAAACTCATTCGGATGCGGTTGCGAATTTGATCATTCCGATGCGTACAAAATTAATGCCTGATTGCAGTGCAATTTCAGCTGATGTTCCAACACAGACAAACTTTAAAAAAAAAAAGCGAAGGGGATACAAAGAATTCGTATATTCTTGCCAACATGCACTTGATGGACAATCATTTCGAATTATATTTTATCTCATATCCTTCCTTATTTTTCTTTCAGATTTGTATGCTCTGATACAGGAAATTGCTATTGACGATCATGGTCAAAGTTGGTAAGGTGATGATTTTACTTAAATGATATTCATTCAGGCATACCTTTCATTTTATCAGCTGCGAAGGAAATTGGTCGCAAAAGTTTTTTCATTCGCTTCTTTACATGTTTTTGATTTAAGATGGTATTCAAGTTATTTAACTGCAATGTATGCAATAAATGTTGGTGATGTTTCGTCGGATGTCAGAATTACTCAGAAATAAATAGTGCACCTCAAGGCTGTAATAATGTTTCGGTACTTTTTTAGTTTTTTTTTGGCGATCCAGTAGCTGTTTGAAACGTACCGTGGTATGAAAGTATGAAAAGTTTTAGTAAAAGAGGACAAAAGTGCATAAAGGTTTGTAATTTATATTCACGTCTACAGATATACAAATGTACGATTATGTACATATGTATGCACCCATAAGTAGCCTAAATTTGTTGGTACCTTGATTTTCGTAGAAGATAATTATATGGCACTCAACTTACGAAACTTTTTGGTGAACCTTAAGTGGCTTTAGCTGTCTATTCCATTAGTCTTAACTTACCTAAAATAAAAAGAAAAATAAAAGAAATTTAGTGGGGAATACAAATTTTATTTAAACTTTAGTATCTAAGGATTCATATCAAGAGGACAGCTTAAGATTCCGAAATTCTTTCGAAAACCTTGTGTCAACACAGATCTAAACTAAACTGGTTATTGTCTTAGATATTGTCGTCTGATCTTTTTAATGGGATCATGTCTTAGCTATCTGAGTAGTTTTTTTTCTCGATTTATTGAGGAATTTAGAACTGCTGGTACAATAGAGAGGTGAATTAATATGGTCAAATAGGAAATATAACGAGTAACCTAACAGTCATATTTTGAGCCACTTAACAACATTCAAAAGAACTTGAATCTAAAAACACTTAGCACCTCTTTCTAAATGGTTTTCCAAACATGATTCTTCTCTTTCCACCATCAATAAATCCATTCAATTTCCTCATCTAAAAGTCCTCATATACATAGATAACTAATTTTAAGAGTCTCCCAGACGTGCAATAACTCATTTTAACCACTCCAACAGCCCCATATCAATCTTCATGATGGATTTTTTATTTGAAAAATAAAGACATTAAATACTTTATACATTAAAAAAAAAAAAAACAGAATATCTGTAATCAATTAGTGGGTATCTTTTACACAAAGCCGCCCAGTTAAGTGTATTAACAATCAACCAAAACCCACAAATGAATTATGGAAGCCATTCAAATATTTTTCGTCTATAGAAATAGAGATTACAATTGCTTGTACATACATTTTACAATAATCGGTGCATTGGTAAGTACCACACCCATTGATGTCTCGATTTTTCATTACTCTAAAGATACTTTCAGGAAATCCCCTACAATAAAAAAAAAAAAAAAACTCTATCCAATGTAGCCTCCCACGCGAACCATAAACAACTTACACTTTGAAGTGCATTTCGTTTTTAAACATTAGCTAAATGTCGTTAAATAAAAAATAAAAAGAAAGAAACTGAGAAGAGGGGGAAAAATTTAAATAAACGAAAACTCTCAAGACCAACACAACATGAAAAAGACGAAGAAAAACCTCACTTAAACCTCAAAATGATGTCGAAATGATCGATGAATGTTTACATAATACATCTTGACCTTTTCCCTTACCATCGTATCTTTCGCTCTGTGTCATTATGAATTCTTGTTTTTCTTTTAAATTTTTCAATTTTTTTTCATTCCTACATCATTTGTTGCATCTCATGGATACACAGATGCATTCAGATGCCGAAGGGCTCTGGCAATTTGATGAAGTCGATAACGACGGTAATGGTAAGATGGTGACTGAGTCTAAACTTACTTATAATGGCACCCATATTTGGGTCTTGTTAATATTTACAAAAGGCAGCAATATTGTCGTTCTTTTTTCAAGTCTTTTTGGAGCTATTGTTTTCTTTTATTCTATTCGTTGTAGGATAAAGAGGGCTACGAAAAACGAATAATAAAAATTATGAACGAAGAAAGAGAAGTGACTGTGCTTACATAAACACAAGTAATTGTGAGGGCTAATTATGTTTTGATTTGAATTATAGTTTTCTTCTTTTCCCAGCCGGGACAAATGTTCATGTACTTAAGTTGGTACATGTTTTCCGAACAAGTCGCAAATGAGTTTTGTCAATTGAACGTAAAGTGCAAAGGTAGTAACAAGATATTTTTGTTTTATTTTCCACAAAAAAATACATACAGAATACTCAGCAGAAAAAATCATTGCAACTATCATTCAACAATCGTTTGAAGAACATTTCTTTCCGTCAATATGGTATTTGCAATAAAATATTGTAGTCAAACAGACCGACATTTTGAGTGATTTTTCAACAAAAAACGAAAAGTTAGTTTTAGATAGAAAACCAATATGTCATTCTCTCGATTTAATTGTCACACTCTTCATGTGTTGTTATCCGAATTTGTTCATCAAAAAGACAGAGAAAAGTTAGGGTCTACGATGACAGCTTTGAGGCACTCCAAGTGTATGGGGGAAAACAATTAAAAAAATAATAATAAAAAGTTCTTGTAATTTTAAAGATCCTATAAATATCCAGAAAGCCTTCCTGCCGTTGTCTGCAGATCCTTTGTGAAAATACCTAGTTCTTATAAAGAGACTATGGACTTTAAATTTGTTTGAAAATATGTATGTATAGAGAGTTGACATGGCCAAAGTATGGGTTCAAAATAGCAGCCTTGTGACACTTCAGGTAGTTGAAAAGAAAAATGTATGTAATAAGGTGTGCAATCCAAGAAGGAGAGTGAATGTCGGTTTTTTGACATGCAATGGGCGTGAGAATCTATACCTCCAAATTCAACTTCAGACACGATCACCCCAAGATATTTCACTTGTCTGACTACCATTTTTTGTTCATTACCCATCATTAAAGTCTGTACCTTTTTTGCTTGTTCTCTGATCTCTCTGATGTTTGTCCCTTTAAAAGAAGCAAATTAAAACTGCAAACCTCCCGAGTTAAAAACCACAAACAATTCATTGTTAAGTCATCAACTCATCTGCTTTCGGATAAAGCCAAAACCGCAAGGCGTCAGAAGTAAAATTATTATGAAACCATTTCTTTTTTCGTCTCCCTGTTTTTTGTGTCTGTTCTGTTAAATAATCATTTCTACCGACATGCTGCAGACATATTTTTCCTTCTTTGGCCTCGATGACAAAAGACCACAAGACGAAGATGAACCCTTTTCCTTTACCTGCTTCGGCAGATTGACTTTTTTATTCATCCGGCTTCTTTTGCTTACTCATTTGCTTATTTATTTATTCTTTTTTTTTTTTTTTTTTTTTTAACGAATACCCTTCACGATTGATGCGATGTTTATCTTAAAGTCATCAACCAGTCTTCGTCAAGCCAGACGAGATGTGTTATTTTCTTGGGACCATCGTCTACACTTACTGAAGATGGTCTTTATTAAAAAGTGATTAGTCAAGCCTGCCTAATTAACCACACAATCTCTCATATGAATTGCCTACCACATCCGGGTGGTGGTATAGAGGTTTTTTTTTCTTTCTTTTTAAATCGCCCACTAAAAATCCCAAAAAAAAAAAACAACTACCATCCAAAATGAAACCATTTAATGTCCATTGACCACGCGTTCGAATTCATTTTATTTATTTAATTTTCCATCGCCTTTTATTATCCCCACCTCGCAATTCTCATTCGAATTTTTGCGTTTGTAAAATTTAGGCCAGCAACAGGAATAACCCCTGAAGGAATGATATGAACAATTTTTAAACGAAAACCACACTTTGAAACCAAGGGGGAGACACGAATGACACTCCGTACGATGTACGAGTATGTATCTATTGTACAACAGGAACACGAAACCATACGAGTATCTACATTTGTACTTTCAACATACATACTCGTATATTGGATCCGTTGAATTTATGATTGTCATTCTTGGATCGAGGCCGGACCTCAGGGTGACTGACCACAAACAATAAATTATCATGACCAACCACCGCATCCCCAGAATCAAAAAAAAAAAAAAAAAAAAAAAAAAAAAAAAAAAAAACCAAAACCAGACGACCTAACAACGACTGACCAGCTGACTGACTTGGATGGATAGATAGATAACAATACAAATAGGTACTCTGTACATGGTCTATTTTGAATGTTTTTATTTTTTATTTTATTGGATCAACTTCCTTTTATGGTTATCTAGTTAAAAGGGAAACCTAAAGAAGAAACCCTTTTTTGCAAGAGTAACGTATAGTAAACGGCCATATGCCAAAGGAGAGATGGTCATCACATACAATTCCAAGGAATTAATTTATCTTTTTATACAAACGGCTCGTGTATCTACAAGACACATGCGACACACAATGAATTGTTGTTTTGTATCTTGTCGATATAAATTTTCAGTAGAAAATTTATTGATCATGAAAGCCCAGGCAAGATAGACAAGAGCTGGAGAATATGAGAACGAAACCTATTCGTAGCTGAGTATGGAGGGCTAAAAGATGTTACAGTTGATATAGTTAGATTGACATGGTATGACACGTACTCACGTATCTGTAAATTGAAGATGTTGAGATACATTTAGCTATGTGGGGTATTTCAATAGTTGATACATCTAAAATCTGTTTTTGTACGACATTGGTCAGTGAGATAACATTCCGGGAGCCAGGAATACGTGATTTGTCTGGGAATGTGAGATTTTTCTCTAATTTTTTTCTTATTTTCGTTTTCCAATTTTGATTATGCACGACGACATGTTCCGGAGTGCCGCATTATACAAACTTCTGCTTATCACTTTGGGTTAATTCTCATCAATTCACAGCCCTTATTGTTAACATATGTATACCTATTTATATATTCATACATATTCGTATGTCTAACCCAAAATCAATTAGAAACTACCATTCATGTTCAAATATGAGTAAACAGAGGCGCAAATCCATTTAGAGGAAAACTAAAAGGGGACGCTGAGAAAGTAGCAGGATTAGGAGTACATACTCAATTGACTCCCGGATGAATAATTTATTTAATGTTCAAACAAATTTGACAATTAGCTCTATGACATGGGTTGCAATTGACAAAGTCAGTGAATATATTCGTGCTGGCATTTGTACCAAGTCATAGGTGAGGCAATTAAATAGTCAATAGGATACAAATATTCATATGACACACAAGCAACCCGCACGCACGAAAAGGGCAACCCAACATCAAATTAGAACCAGCCTAAATGGGGCGGAGAAGAGCAATTACGCGCGCGGCAGTCCTATTTAATTTTTGATTATTATTCGTTTGTGGGGTCGAAACGAACAAGTCTCCGATAGTGTAATTTTTTTTTTTGGGCGCCACACTATCAAACGACTTAGCGTCTGAATGTTTGTAAACAGAGAAATACTTTTGGGGTTATTGCCGGTTTTTTTCATTTTTTTTTTGTTCTTCGATAAGCAGAAACGCAAATATTGTAGATTAAATAAATTATCAACAAGTTGGACTTAATCGAGGACGTTGGTCGTTGGCTAGAAAATGAGTAATGCGTAGCAGAAGGTTTTGTGGTTTTCTGGTTAAAATTGAAATTATGAAAATGCTGACATATGGTTCCGCAATAAGCAGGAAGAACAAATTTCATAAAAAATATAATGCCTGTCATGCAGCACTCCCACGCAATAAGGGGGAATTCGATTGTATTGTACGAGTAGATCACGAGGACTTTTGTATACAAAAACGGCGCATGATAGGGGTTCATACCTAGTGTTTAGATAGATCAGGACTTTGAACTTATAGTAAAATCTGCTTTGATTTAGCATTACTAGGTACATACACAATTTGATCCGGCCGTTGTATTGTAGTTTTGTGCAAATAGAAGGATCAGCTTTATTATATCCTCTTCTGTTTTCAATGTCCTGGGTTCGTTTAATCAACTTTAGTCTAAACTATTGAGAAATTAGGCTACTGCGACTACCGTAATATCTTTAGTTTTCTCGTCAACTAATACATTCATACGTTAAATGCATAGTAGGTGACCTAACGCGGAAGTTTGTGGTACTCCAATGTGAATTCAACAAGCACTTTACAAACGGTGGGTAATCTCCACAACCTCATCAGGAAATTTCCGTTTCTTAACTACACACATACATATGTACATATGTATCTCCAAAGTGGCCATTGATTCTAATACTAAGCTTTCCTCTTAATTTGATTTTAGTTGACAACTCTTGGTATCGTAAAGTAGATTTTCATTCGAATGTTTGTATATATAACTAAAGCTCATAATATAATTGTTTTAAAACTTCACTTCATTAAAACTTTGTTTTGGTGGAGTCCCACAAAACACCCGAATAGAGCCCATATTATTTTCACCAAATAATTTGCATGTCTAAGCATACAGATCCGCACATTTCTTGGTGGCGTATTGCCTCAAAATAAATTCCATCTCACACCTCCTCTAAACATCCGCATTTGATTCCATTTAGTATGCAATTGCAAGATGAATTTCAGATTCCGAGTAAGCAGGAGTATCTCTCTGAAGAGATTTTAATATTGTTTTTTTATTTATTTTTTATTTTTTCTAAAAATAAATCTGATGTGCCGTACACTTTTGAAAAAAACCTAAAACCAGTACAAGCACCGCACCATCGCCAACATCTCGCATGGAAATGGTGGGAAAGAGGTTGATAAACCAACTCAATGTCGATGCTAAACGAATGAAATAAGAAGACAACGTAGAAGGAAAAACGCTTTCAAGGGAAGAAAAATAATAAATGTAAATAAATGGAATAAAAAACAACATCGCTCAGCAGTTTATTCTCTATATAGCACCCCACCCAGCATCATGAGAAAGAGATGCTGTTCTGGCAAAAGTAGCAGATACTCTGCCTTCCTGATGCAGTCTATGTCTTTATATTTTTTTTTTTTTGAGAAGAAAAGATGCACTAAAGAGGCTAACGTAAACAAATCGACGAAATATATTTCTTTTATATTTTCGCTGCTGCACTTATGTTTACCATCGGAGATGTACCCCGCTTCCGCCTCCAATCTCTTTGGTGTGTTTGCATTTAAACAAAATGCAGATTCGGTTCTAGCTCGAGTTATATCTATGTACTCGTATATGGCTGTGATTCGGTATGTGTGTATGAATTTTGAATTTAAAGTGAAGGAAGGACGTAACTTCACGTAAACAATTGCTTTTATTTCCATGCGCGTTATTGTGTATAGTCTACATGAATTTAACCATCGATTCGCAAGTTGAGATAGCGTCCCGTTTGTATGTATGTATGTGCTCGTTCATTCCAACTTCTATATCTACCTATTGAGACGAGAATCTACCTCCCTCAACAAACAAAACTTCAATCGTGTTATAGCCGGGGATGGAAATTGAAACACACCCTTACCGGTCAATTTTTACAAGTATTGCATATCTCTGGTCACGGGTGTACCATATACCCATGCCCACATTGTTATCCTCATTATTTTCCTACATTACACATTTGCTGGGTACTAAAAAAAATAAAAGATAAAAACATATGTATGCTTGCACATACTTATGTATCCACACATGTATCTTAACATTGCCTAGACGTAAAAGGGACTCGGACTCGGACTTGGACTCGAATTCGGATCCCTCGATTCTGGAGAAGATGATCTTTGCCAGCTTTACAAGAGCAACACTCTGATCTTCAGATCGTGATAAATCCATAAATAACAATGAACCAAGATTCGTCCGTCTATAGGATTTGTATATATATGCATACATACATCTGTATACATGTTTATTCCATAAGTCCATTGAATTGCAACATTTAGTTATTTTGTTGCTAAGCTTTCTTGTTTTTTTTTTCTGCCTACAGATACTCGCACATAGGTACTTGCGAACGTGCAGCGAACAAGAGTGCTCGTACTCGTACTCGTACTTGTACCTACGATGGCGAAGAGACCTTGACCCCAGTCAAGCCCAGAAAAATGTTCCTACTTCATGATGGTGTAGTACTACTTGTACTTCTACTACTATCACTCGATTCAATGCAATTCATGTATATTGAGGCGAATACTTAATTTAACTGATAATGCAAATGCGCCGCAAAATGTTGATATGACGAGCTCTCATTCCCTGTACTTGTATTTATTTATTTTCTTCTCTCCGACTCTTCCATGAATTTTTATGCATACATTTTTTTATGTATATATGTATGTATGTATGAATGTACTGATAGTGAGATTGTAGAGGCTTGTGTTATCGCAAAACAGTATACAATTGTATAATTTGATTTCAGTTATTGCAGGGGGCAAAGACATATTATGAATGTGTGCAATATTGAGACTTATTAGGCAATTGACCTTTAGAAAATGCGTATCTAGAGTAGATGAAGTTTAAATAATTTGATAATTTGAATTCTTGGATTTTATTTAAATAGGCGACATAGTCGTTGAGAAGATTTTTCAACGCAAGTCGATAAATTAACCTCGAGATTTTTGGTATGTCATCACGAATTCAGATTAGGCTACGAGTACCTACAATATTTTCCACAACTCATTGTGGTCAAATCTGGAAATGTTTTTATTGCAGCTTTTCGAAATTTATGTTCAGGATTGCAGGCGATTGGACGTTCAAAACAAATGAATAAACAAGTAAAGGGAGGTTTTTGTTGTTTGAAAGAAATGTACAGACACGACTAGCTAGCTTTTGTTTCTTCAGCATTCAGATAAAGAACTAGTTCCTTATAGATATTCCTTACATGATTATGTTACTGAAAGTTGTCAGTAGAATGATGAGTAAACGCTTCAGTGATAAAGTTCTTAGAATACTAAGTCCCGTCTAATGTAAGCGTAGGAAAGACAGTCACTGAGGTAATGCTCCGTGGTGTCGTCATCCCTCTCACAGCAAGCGTCGCAGGACGTTGTGTCATATGTAAATGCATAGTAAAAGCGTAGTGAACCGTCACGAAGACAGCGAGCAGCCTCGAGTCTTTCCCACAAGTGGGCAGCCGGGAGAGACATACGAAACTCAAACGTCAATGGTGCTCTTACTGAGAACGGAGGCAACCCTACCTTGTCTAGCAAGTTCATCGGCGATCTCCTTTTCAGTATTCCTATTGTGAGCTTACACCCGCTTTGAGAAAATAACCCATGATATCAATGTCAAAGGGAAGGTGAATCATCAGTGCGTCTAACGCATGTACAGGCGTACTTGGAGAAACACTCATGCAGCGGAGACATACGGTTTTGTTTATAGTCTGATACGTATTTTAGTGAAAGCTTCTTCCACCAGACATGTGTAGTTCCAAAGGACCCTCCTGACAAGTCTCGTTCCTTTACACTGCCAGAAGGCCGAGAGTCGTCCAGCCGTTGAAATATGTAGGTATGTAACAAAAAAATTTTCCCATCACCGGTATTGATATTGCACCGTTTTTAGTTTTCATTTAGTTTAGTTGCGAATGGAAGCTCGAAACTCATTTATTCGGCTGTCTAAGTCGCAGAAATTCAAATCGAGTGAAAGAATTAGGGTGACATTTTTGTTACAGAAAAATAACGTTCAATACTTTCGAGTATCTATAATATCTATACCTTAAAAATGATGCACTAACGAAATAATTCACCCAAGGCCAACAAGTTTACTTAACTTTGTCCACTTGAACAGTAAACGTAGGTCAATAACCAATAAAATGTTACTTTTCCCCATAAATCAGTTAAACACACCCTTATCTAAACATACGAAAATCCCCAATTGCAATCAAAAAAACACCCCATAAACTGCGCTTTAGATAAGAACACTCTAGACTTTCTATGCATTCATATTTATTTAAAAAAAAAAGCAAAACAAATTCACCCCGAAACGAGTTTCTTATCAAACAAATAATAAAAAAAAACCTGTCTTCTAAGTTCGTTGCCTATCTAATAACCACGTCTCCCCAAAAAACAAAAAAAAAAAACAACCTACATTCACTTATAAAAATAAATAATCAAAACAAAAGTCAACGTCAGCACACAGCAATCGAAAGACGAATCAAGTAAAGTCAAAAAAAAAAAAATACAAAACAAAACCAAAATACATAAAATTGTTATAAAAATAAAACTGACAAAATTAAAAACACCAGTGAAAAGTTTATTGACTCCATAGATTAGTGTGCTAATAAATTGATAACCAGTAGAAGTTGTTTGCACAAAATTTCACACCCTCTCCGTCATTAGTACATACTCGTACGACTATCTCTATAGTATCTCAGTAGTGTTGATTCGGTTTTATTTAAATGTTTTGTTTAGAAAACTGCATGGTCGAGTAAGAAGTATCTCCTTGCGATAATATTACAATATGGTGTCATCAACAGATGACACAGATTCGCTTCGAAGCAAGCCAAATCAGGCTCCCAACCAAAAAAAAAAAGAAAAACGAAAACAGTATCTTTTCGGAACATGTTATCCGTTTAACCCTCTACTCGTACTCATTACAACACGAAACGAAATGTTCGAAAAAAAAAAAAATTATACGATCTTACGTAATCCCGTAAGAAAGTCAAAAAACAAATATTTCACCCAAAAGTTGATAATGTTCTGCGTTATTATTACAATATTTTTATTTGTGTTTTTTTTTTCTTTTTTTTTGTGCACAATTTTGCCAGATTTTTTTTTTTTGTATTTTTTGGTTGGGTTTTCGAATTGGGTTGGGTGTAATTTTTGACAGATAATGTACTCGTACTCCTATCTTATGTAACCGGCATGAGCCCGATAATGATTACAAAACACAAATCTCTCAAGTCGTAGTCGTAATGGTTATTGTAAAATTAAAAAAAAAAATTTCCTTGAATTATTATTTTTTTTCTCTCTTGACGATCACGTTGATCCGAATTGAGTATTGTGAGCTAAATTGTACTTAGTATGCAAATCATTTGGGTCAATGTTCTTCCCTTACAAATGAACTGAGAAGCCGACATACTGACGGGCTGATGGACTAGCCGGACTTAACGTAATGCCAGACCGGCAACCCAATTTGATAGTATAACCATCTAGCCGCACGGACCGATGTAATGTCCGATTTCGATAGGGAGTACAATTTCTAAATGAAATTCTATGAGCTGCTGACTGACCTTCTAGCGCAAAAGTGTTTCTTATAAGAGATTTCGCAACATTGTCGTCGGACATAACATCGACACTTCACACTACTCTATACGAGTATTACTGCTTCCAACGAGTACATAATATCACAGACACATATCACCAACAGGCACCGAAGCAATTTTGTGCTCCTTTGGCAATTTCTAGTATTTCTAGATACGGCAGCTGTAGTAAATTTTCCATTTATTGTACACTACTCCGTTGGTGTGTGATTATGAAAAGCAAAGTATCTGCGAATCGATTCTGTGTAATAAAATTAGAATATTCATATGAGTTGGGCGGGGTGTTTCGACTATAACATTTACGAACGAGCTAGGGGAGAACACTTTCAGATTTGTCTTCCCTACAGATCTATCCGAGGACAGTGACTCAGAGATGGTGTTGCACATCAATTTTTTTTTTTTTTTTTTTGTTATTATTATTATCAAAGAGCATCATATTCATGAACATGAACATGAAGACTCAAAACGCTTTCGCTCTTTTATGTGAGGGCAATGAACAGTTTTTATCTTTATGCGAGTACTAGTTTATGGTTTAGGGAGTTTTATACATACATCCATATGTATGTATTCGAATGAAGATAGGGGAAAAATGATGAATCAGATGAAAACGATTCATTTGGAAAATGTATTGATGAGGCTGAGATTTCTCTATACTACGAGTAAGTGAAAAGAGTTTGAGGAGACTAGCAATTACTTGGAAATCATTTAATGAATTTATGGTAGTTTTCATGAATGTAAGTTAACTAGAATTAGGTTGTAAAAAATTAGCACAGACTTTAGGGAGACTCTGGTTTCTGCGAAGAGGCAATTCGAGATACCAAATTTGTTGCTATCGCAGGGAGTCTGGGTTCAATTCACAGATCATACACTGAAAATTGAAAAAAAAATCCGAAAGAGAAAAAAATCGGTGTTTTTTTTTAATATGGCAACACTCAGACAGTTGATAGTTAATTTGACAGGTGACACCACCATTCTATTCAATATTGTTTTACAAATCATCATACGCCAGAGCAACGTTTACATATTATGGAAATTTATTCTAGCCGCCGATACAAAGCCAAGATCAACGGTTTTTTGTTTTCCGAATGCGTAAACATTGTCTGTAGGTCATTTATCAATAGATTGCGAAATCATCAATTTATTGAAAGAAGTTTTCGATGACAACATTATCTCTAAAAATGGACCTGTGTGCCCTGACCTCCAAAATCGTGAGATTTGTCTATTTTCTGTGGGGGTATTTGAGGGCATTGGTGTAAGCAGACAACAGACAAGTGAAAAGTGAAATCATTCGTAAGATACGGCTTCAAATGCTTCAAAAAGCAGTTTCTCAAACGCTGCTGTAGTGGCCATATGCCCGAAATCATTTTTCGTCAAATCTTATGGATAAACTAGTTGCTGAGATTTCTTAAGTCTTTGAACTTAACGTATCTATCAAGGCAACTTTTATATAATAGCAATGTGCTATGGGGAGCCATGTCAATTGACTTTAAAAATACTCTAAGATACACGATACATCTAATAAGCTACGACGCTTAAAGGACAATTCAAAAAAATTAAAACAATACAAGTGCTCATTTTAAAGGTTTTCAAAGCAAAGCTAAGAGATAAAAACGAAATGACTTCTTCTATTCTATTTCGAAAAGTAAGATTACCACAATTGTCCTTGATGGACCAGCCAAACTATGACCTTATTCACCAATGAAAAATCGACCTATATCTCCTTTTAAACACTAACAACAATAAAGATCTCATCTTGTTGTCTTCATTGTTTAACTGTCCTGAAAATTGTACTCTTTCAACAATTGTCTCCGGCAAACTTTATATTCAACACATATTCCAAAACAAAACAGCAATTCCCATTAGTTAATAACCAACCACATCAGAATTTCAGTGAAAATAACTTCCTTAATCTCACGTTTATCTAGGGAAACCATTAAAGTAGATAAACTCAAATGATCATCCGGCTCGAAGGACCACATATGATACTTCAAACTCTTGTATCTCACAAAACCCAAACAAAAAGTAAAAGAAAATTCCTTTACAAAATAAAAAAAAAGCGAAACCCAAGCGAATTATAATTTTCCTCCTTCCTTGTTCGTCGGGATTTCTACTAGTCAAAAATAAAACACAGAATCCAAATAGAAAAGTGGTAGTTTAACTTTCTCATGGAAAAAGTTTTTTTTGTTTTTTTTTTTTACCCGACAAAGGCAACAAAAAATACCGAAATCCTTCTCAAAGTATCAGTATGGTGGTGGTACCACAAAATTGAGAAAAAAAAGGAGAAGAAAAGTTAACAATACGAGTACCAAGTGCAGAGAAAAGTTTTCTTTCGAACGAAAAATAAAATTTCCTTCTTCTTCAGCATACTCAACTTATTCGTAGCTGACAGTGGCTGGCTGGCGTATCTTTAGCTCAACTTCCTGCAGGACTACTACATACTCATGTACTTATCTTTCTATAGGAGTCCATGTATCTATCGTTAACTTCCTTTCCTTAGTTTTGGCGCATCTTCCATTACTCGAGCTACTTGGATTTCTTTTTGCGTTAATTTACTTTTTAATATGTTTTTGCAAGTTTTTAAGGTCTTAGCTATGCTTGGCCGTGCCATCGCATCGACTACAGGCGACGACTGAGTGAATTTACGAAAAGTTTTGATAATTTTTCATTCGAATTGGAAATTTCATTATCTCCCTTAGAAGGGCCCCCGTCCAATTATCAAGTCTTCGCCCATCAATGACGTTGTCTAATAATAAACGGGGGCAGAGCAAAGTACTGGTCTTATCGTAAACATCTTCAGATGAGGCTACCGAAGGTTGCTACGATTTGATCAGTCACATGTTGCCGGTCATAGGTCTTGTTGACGGCTGGACCACCGGTAGTCCCTACCAGGCCTTAAATCACGGTACCATGAGAGTCAGGAGCCCCCCGAATCTCGGTCCGGGCCTAACTTGAAGAGGTAGGCTCCCTTGTGGGAGCGTCATAGTGGCTGTGGTTTAAACCCAAAGTCGCGGGAAGGGTCTTCCTTTGGTTGACCCAATGTAGAGTTGCAATAAGTACTGGGTGCCGTGACTCCAAGAGCAGTAAGAGGATTTAGAACCTGATGACGTTTCCATTTACATACATATCTGACGAATTTTGCCAAACCAAGACTCAAAGTCTCAAGGCAGATGATGCATTCGATAAAAATATCTAAAACCTAATGAGTAAATCAAGCTAGTTGAGTAGATTTTTTTTTTGTATACCACCCTGTCTTGTAGTACCATCAACGGCAAAATAAGACACTAAAGATACGAGTACAATTGGATTATGCAAGATCCACAAAAAATATACGAGTACACCCTTGTTTTGGTTTTCCCCCCTTTTCATGGAAAATTTAGGGGCAATGCCCTCTACTTAAATCACAAAGCCCTATTACTCATGGGAATATACATACATACGAGCATCGAGTTTGAAGATGAGAAGATATAGATATGAAGTACGCACACTCATATAAAAACAATATCCTTGTTCTCGTTTAGGTTTTCCATTCCATGGTTGCTCCTACTCATCAGAAATGGTTGATATGCTAGAGGTGCATGGTACATTGAACACGTATCATCCGTTCAACAACAGGTAAGCACTCGTACGAGTAATGTGCCGATTGCTAGATAATCCCTCATGCATCACCCCTCTGTGTTATTCATCAAGAGCCTCTCTTTCAGGTAAAAGTGGACTTTTTTCGGTAAGGATTATTCCCCCTCCACCACCCCCACCCGCTGCATGTGTGCTACTTCGTCGTTTCTTTATCATTTATTCAATTTCGTCGTCCCGTTCTATCCAGAGTTCGGAATCCTCTGTTCTCGGTTCCCTTTGCTCCCCATCCAACGATCCATCTACAATATCCGTACCAATTTTTGCTATCCCTAAGGTAGATGCATTTTAATGACCTTCTGTGCATGTTTCTGTATATCGGAGATCAAAGTGTTAGTGTGAAACATATACCCCAGGTGATGTTAATGGTGTTTTATGTTCCACATTGTTGCAAGGTTTAATTCTTTTTTTTTTTAAATAATAAATGCCGTTCGGAATATATAATAATGTGCTTCTGAGGGGTTAATGCCTGTTATTCCCTCCTTTTTTTGTTTGTGAATTGAATAGGAGTTGGAAAGATGCGGGATGACGAAGGATATAATGATGATGATGATAAAAACTGCATGAGAAAAAATACCTGAGACCCCGAAGAAAAAAAAAACACGGACTCTGGGCAATGATCCCTTGAAAAGCAGGTGCTGTTGCTTAAACAAGTTTTTTTTTTCCAAGTTGCCTTCTCTTTCCCTGACTATCTTTGGGTTTTGGTTTAATCCATTTTCATATGGTGTATCAGGGGATGATGATTAAGTGCAATTTTATCCAAGAAAAAAAAATACCTGCCCGATTTTTCAGTTTTTTTTTCATCCGTATCCTGAATACCCTGAATGTGGAGAGGGATGTTCTCTCTTGTTCTTATGCTGGTGGGATTTAAGATAACTAGGGCGTAAAAAGAAACAAAACAATGTAAGGTCAGGTCGCTGAGGATTAAGAACAGAATATGAAAAACAAACATAAAAATAGATCAAGTGCCAGTAGTTTCCATAGTTGGGCCAGTACTTTTCTGGAATTTTCTTTCTTTCAAGATTTGAATGAAATTGATAATGGAATGTACATAATTTGATTGGTTCCTTTTTGTTATTTTTGTCAAAGAAGACATATATGCACATATAACAGGTGATGAATGGATTAGACATCAATGATGAGACGGTTGTGCTACAGACAAATGAAAAAAAAAATTGATTGGCATAGAGGCGTTGGATGTCAATAAACTTACTATCTAAGCAATTGGTGGAAAAGTTACACGGAGGATGTCACGGTGGTTTAATCTTTATTTAAAGGGAAAAATCTAACAAGTGTGGTGACAGATTATTGCTGATTTATAACCAAAATAAACGTAGGTCAAAAAGAGCATTGCTAAGATATTAAGGCTCCCTTTCACTCGATTTCATTCTTTCCAACTACGAGTATCATCGTATGGACTTAACTTTGTTCGTTTACTTAGTCGGCTAACAATCCTTGGTTATCCATAACCTCGATAGGACCGTCTGATATTCTTCATAGTCCTAAGCGTGTGATTTCCAGTGTGATAAATGGAAATGTCACCCATTGATTGATTGATTTTTGAATCAGTCAGCTGGTCGACAGGTGCATTGTTTTGTGTTCGCTCGTTAAGACCAAGGAATTGTGTTCCACGGTTTCAGTCTTTCTAACTATACCCATAACTTTTTGCATGTCAAATATCCGACTCAGTATTTCCCATCGGGAATAAGTAATTAGGTAAGTCTGAACCGTCTATGTATTTGAGGCTAGACGCGTCCTTTATCAGAAATTCTGATCGATTTAGAATGGTTCCAATTTGTATTGGGTACTGTTCTACACCGCCCTTCCTAGAATCCCGAATGACTTATAAAGATCACTGCAATAAAAACTCTCGTTTTCGTTTTCAAAGTTGTGAAAAGTATAGTGAGTAGCTTTGGTCTCAGTTCATTTCTTGAACTCTTAAATATCCTTGAAGTAGGAGACTGCGAAAGATCTTTTTTACAATTTTTTGTACAACCTTATTTTGGTTGCGTTCTTATTCTCCACTGCTCTTCGGTTGCCTTTCTTTTTCGTCTTCATGTCACGGGTTTGTAATGATAACACCGCATTGCGATTACAGGAAAACTTTCTTCTTCAGCTGGTTCTCCTCAACTAAATATTTTTCAGATTCTGGTGGGAGCTTTTGGCGTTGGAATACTTTTTATTTAAGATCACTGATCGTAGCCATCGAACGGAGAAATATTCGTTTTATACGTCTTTGCTTTGCTTAATTTTTTGAACGGTTCCTCATACTCACAGTTTCGTTAAGATATTTATTTTGCTTCCTATAAAATCGCTGCCATTTATTCGAAGGGGCTACTTATTAGTTACTGATTAGCTAACTAGAGAAACACTTGTACTAACTTTGGCATGATATTTGCTTGTTTAACTACATTAAAAATTCCGCAGAATTTATAGAAGGAGGAAAAGGAATAGAATAAGATACTAAGTCATTTTAAGAATTCCTCGTGCCAACATTCCTCGTAAATAATATTTGTGGGCGGATTGGCTAGCACAAGGGTATATACCTTTTGAATCTTTTATACAGTCAAACATATATTTTCTAGATAAGTGCTAAGCCTAAGCATAAAATTTAAGTATCTTTTCGAACTATAGATGACTAAATACATATACATACTTTTTTCCTTTGATATTTAACCCTTTCAACCTCTTCTCTTTGAGTACAAGTAGCACTACATCATTAATCGGTAATTTCAACCTTAATTAGCTGAAACCTTGAGAGCTTATCTTAAGCGTCTGCCATTGCGGGCCACTAAATTGATTTCGACAATGGATTTAATTTTTTTTTTTTGTAAACAATTTCTTCCATTTTTCTTAAGAGCAATTATTTTGCTTGAAGTAGCGAATAAGAGGGGAAAAATATTTGATATTAATGCAACAATGAAACATTTTGTAATCGTAATTTTTTGTTGAGTTCATTAAAACTGAAAATTGAGTAAGATTAATGAAAATGTATAATATATCCCCATACACGCATGTACTTACGAGTATGTTCGGGTATATAACAATTTAATTGCCACAGAGATTTAAATGGTGCAGCTGTTGTAAGTAAATATTTTAATTGTATGGTTAAGCCTTCAATGGCTTTTGGATTAAGAGTATACCTGAAAATTCGTCAATAGTATGAGAGGTCTATGAGCAAGTTAACTGGATTAAGTGAGGCTGAGTGGTTGCAGTAAAAGTTGGTCATAGACAGACATAATACATACGAGTAGCTTCAATAAAATTGAGTTAAGACTTTGCTTACAGAGAAAATTCGACCTATACGTTAACTTATATCTAGAAAATAATCCGAATCTCGTTCTTTAACAAACCCTTTTCGATATTGTTTTCAGTATTCCATGCTTGCTGGTATCATAGGCTTACTCCATATGTGTATCTATCAACGCATTTGCTTTTAACCGACCGAGAATATTACATCGTCTGCAGAAGCAGAAGCAATGACAACAAAATCCCTTCAACTATGAAAAAGAGTATCGGTGACGGTAGGCAAGCTTATGACATTCCATAAAAGAGAAATGATAAAAAAATATCCCTTGCTGAGGGAGGTGGTATTATTAGATTTCGATGCAAACCGTGGCATGCAGTTCCACTGATAACATCGAAGGTTCGAAAAGGTTTTACGTGCAATATGTAAATGAAGGGAATAAAGAAAAAACTATTTGTTTTCTTTGCTTTCGATTTTTTAATTTCCTCCTTTGTCCTGTTGCCTGTTTACTTTTTCTTTTAATCGCAGTCTCTATCCGATTCGGAAATGAAATTACAAAATTAAAAAAAAAATCAGGGACTATGAAGACAACCCATTGCTTGTTTATTAGGTCTTCTTTAACGGATCTTTCCCTTTTCATTGAATTCTTCGTAAAAGCGAAATTCGGGGACGTTCATTCCACCGGAAATGCCTTCAAGCAGCGTTATTAAACAATTCTCCACGGAGATACAACTTGTTAAAGAGAATCTCTTCAATTTGTGTTTCTTGCCCTAAACTTTTCTGATGGCGCGTTTCTTTTTTTTTTATGAACCAGCACACACGCCTGACTGCATTTATTGTATTAATTGCTTGTCTTGTTCAGATTCAGATTCAGATATAAAAAAAAAAAATAATAATAAATACAAGAGTATGAATAATTGATTGGATTTTGTTGTTCAAAAAAAAAAATGAAGTTCCTTGACATTTGTGCGATATCTGATATCCACTACAAAAACCATTTTTCGAGTTTTAAATCAACAAAATGTCAAGTTGGTTGTTGTTGATTTTGCCTTACCTTGGACATGGGTAGTACAAGTCTGAGTATGAATATAAGTATGAATATCTGAAAAGCTACTTACTCCTTTGAGATGCATCTCAGAACGCCCTCTTGACAAATCATTAACTCTCTCTCGCTACCGATTAAAGCTCCCAATCTGATGACTGTCATTGGTATGTAAGTAGTTCCGACTACAAGCATGTCCAACTCATGTACAAGTATTTTGTTTTTTAATCTCCCGGTAGAGCGTCATTATTTTTGAGTTATTTGAACTTAATCCGCATAAGGAGGATAAACAATTTTTGTTGTTTTTTTTTTTATGTTTTTTTTTTTTATTGGTTGAGAACCCAAACAGGTAGGTCGTTCATCCTTCTTAATGAAATGACAACGAACTCAATAAATGACAACTCCGAGAGGTACATACATACATGCAAGCTAAGGATACGTGTTTTGTGTCAAATGAAAATGAAACGAATGACGTCTGCATCGTGCAGTTGGGCGACACAACACGTGCCGGTTATTAGAAAACTTTTAATAAAGTATTCTTTTCTTTTTTTTTTTGATCAAGCTCTAGTATAACATAATATGTGGGCAGTGTGAATGTGATTGTGGAACGTGGAATGACTGTTTGTGCTTGATTATTAAAAAAAAAAAGAAGAAGAAAAAAAAACATTGTTTTGTCGACGGAGTAGTGATAACCAATTTGTATTCAGATGCATTAGTGCACGACTCAAGTGGTGTAGTTTTGATATCTTTTTGACATATGCACATGTTTCATACCAATTTATACATTACAATGTTTCATTTAGCCAATATACTTTAATTCAGGACCATGGGAATACAAATTGTTTAAGTGTTTGCAGGTTTTAATAGTACGGGGACCAAATTAGAATCCTGAGGTACTTCAATCAATTTGACTTTGGGTGATACTGGAAAGGTTATATTACAAAAGGAGGGTTCTTTGAAAGGTCCCTAAATACACACTTAAAGCAAATTCAAATTTAGTGTTCCTTGCGACAGAACTTGACTTGGGTGGGGTCAAATGTTAGTCTACTGAAAATTCTCAGTAGTATCTTACAATGAAAAACTTTGAAGCCATTTGCACAATATCAGTGTTATGCATAGTTGATCCATTTGCAGCATAGGAGGAAATCGAAGTGTGTGCAGTTATAAAGAAAACTGTGGATTGCCACTGGCGAGAATCTCTAAGGTCCGCTGTGACCGCTGGAAACTGCATATGCAAGACGTTGTATAAAATAATAAGCGGAAATGAGGACTTAATGTTGGGTAGTGAAACAGTGGAAAAACTCCGCAGATGAAATCATAGTGTTCCCTGCATCCAGCCTCTTGATCTGATGATCCTCTTTCAGAGATACTTTGACACATTCAAAGTCCAGTTGGAAAAGGATCTTCATTAGTAGATGACAATGGAATATCTCAAATTGGGCCAACGGCAGCACTCATAACCTCGTATGGAACTAATGACGCTGGTTTACCCAGGAGTGCCATAAAGACCCAAACTCTTCAGGTTAGAAGTTCAGTGTAAAACAAAATACATATATGTGGAAGGGTACTAAACGGTGATGACGATCAACATTGACGACGATGGGCAACAATTCGATCCACCTTACGTCGATGAGTTGAGAATAGACATATCCAAACCTAAGCCCAACCTATTCAACTCTAAATTACGACTGGACGCATGCCAGACTAATGAAACCTCAGCAGTGAAGAAAGGACACTCTAGTCTGCGACAGCATCAATCTCGCCAAAACCTTTTGTCAACCAATTAATTGGTTGATTTTTAGATTAGCCGTTCGAATTCCAAACCGACATACCACCACGTATTTTTCAACCTTAAGGCCATCAGCGTACATCGAAAGAAAAGTCTGCCAAAACTACTTGCCAACGAGTCTTTTGTGAGGCATTCGCAGGCATTAAAGCAGAAGCTGCAAGTATGGGGTCTGGCAGTAAGGGAAGGAAAAACGAGGTACTTTCTGTCATAGAAAAAGGATACACGTAGATAGGTCTCACAAAAGATAGGTATGATTTAAAGACAAGAAGGAAGGAATTTTTCTATCTAAGCTACGAAACCACCACTCCAGGATGGAGCTCTATAAAATATTGATCGTCCCAGTACGCAGAGGCATGGATTCTATAAAAAAAAGAATGTGGAGGTGCCTGATCGTTTCGAGTTAAAAATTCCTCGAGTAGCTGTCTGCCTGGTGGAAGAGGCAAATTAATCTAAAAGAAAGAGAAATAATTGGACATGTAGAAAAATTCATCTTCTAATTCGAGCAGAGCGCAATTAGAAAAGAACCTCAACCAATTTGTTTTTCAAAAAAACAACTGACTGGAGAAGGCATGATCAGGCGGGTCCACCTAAGGCAGAAACGAACTTCATTGTGAAAAACAGGTGGAAGGGGCAAAGTTGCTGCTTCTGTAGGGCTTGTTGAAACTTTTAATCAATTCCAAACCAGTCCGAGAATGCCAGACTGGGTTAACTATGGAACCGCCGATTGACTTGCTTGGCAGGGTTCAGCGGAGTAGTTTGAACTTGAAGCTCTTGCAAACCCAATCGTATGTGGCTCTGAAAAGACATTGATTGTATCTGACTGACTGACTGACACTAAAAAAATCCATAAATTATCACTTAAACAGTACTAAACCTCTCAAAATACAAGTTTAACCTATTTTTCCCCTCTGGCATCCTATCTCACAAACAGATATAAATAAACTTCTTCATGATCAAATATTATTTAAATGAAATCCAAAAACGATTCATTCCCCACAAGCCATTCGAGTCGGGTTCATTGGCACTTATTTTATTTTACCATGCGTACTTTGTGCCCCCACAAAAAAAAATAAAAGAAAAAACAAATCACAATCACATTTGTAGCACTTCAAATTTAACAAACACTCGTTAATTTCAAGTCGACCGACAAATACAAAAAAAGTCCCACGGCATACAAATTTTTGTTGATTACATCGGACCAAAAATAATTTGATATAGAACTCGGTTATCGCAACGATTGCCAGCCTTTTATTGATCACCCTATTTCGTCTAGATTCTTTATTTCATTCGCAAAAAAAGGCCCCAGAATCTGAAACCTCAATAGACAGTCATTTCTAGAATTAATTTGTAAACCATCGCACAACAAATGGAACAAAATATTTACCTACCAAAAAGCCACGCAAATAAATAATACGCATTCTAAAATCAAAACAGATTTAGAGAAATAAAAATAAGAAAATAAAAAATTTAAATATTTTATTTATACCTTCGAATAATACCCTTCTCTTCCTCGGGGGCAGACTGCCTTCCTCACTGGTCACTACTTTTATTTTTGTGAATGGAATCAGTTGTTCTCTATTTTTTTTTCTCGTTTTTTTATTTCAGTTGCAAAAACTAAAATAAAACAATGAAACGAAAGTATGTTTCTAAATGCAAGGAGTGTACGGATACGGATATTTGAATTTCAGATGAGAGAGTTTTGAATTTTTCAGTATTGAGTTGAGGCCCCCAAGAGTCGTGTGAGAATATTCGTACAATTATCATACGTACACATATCGCAGAGTGTAATGAATGGGGTGAGTGTTTCCTGAGATATTTAAAAAACAAATATTGCCACGATTACCCTGTCAAATACATAGAATGTTGTGTTGCCCCTACTACTTGTATCCGCACTAATCTAAATTGCGACTGAAGTGTGTCACGTTGGTTGAGTTGATTATTATGATATTATACGAGTACGTAGTCGGCTACCAAAAGAATTCGTTCCCATTGGTTGGTATTGGAGGAGAGCAAGCAGAATAGGAAACTAGGCGCCATCCATAATCCTATGGATAAACGAATAAAGAAATAAATAAAAAATTAAAGAACTGTTTCCTTAAGCAGTTGAGACATCCGTCTTCATTGCATGTTTCATAATGCATCACACTTTTCGCGCACCCTCCACATCAATATTCATATAGTAGTCAACACTATAGACTACGGCATATACGAGTAGTCAGCCAATGACTCATAGAACTATGACCAACAAACTATTCACGTTTTGTTTCCTTTACACCGCTCTACAGACAGGCTCGCAAACAAACCAACGACTTTGGAAAGTTAATCGTATTTTAAACAGTCAACCGATTCAAATGAATAAATGTTTCTTTATAGTCATAGCACAGCTGTCTTGGCAGTTTCTGTGTCTGTCTTTTTGTCTGTTTGGCTGTTTGACTGTGTGTGCCGCCTCCAATTCGACTAGTGAATTTAAAATTTTGAACAGGAAACATGTAAACGTGTACTTTATCCCCAAGAGTGAAATGTTTATATAGCCAGTCCGACCAAAGACCAACAACGACGACGACAACGACGGCGATGGTACTATAAAATTTTCACACTTTGTAAATCCCTTTTCTCTGCAACTACGAGTGCACACAACTGTCTGAGTTTGCTTCTTTTATTTTTCCTAGAGAAAGGCAACACTATGGTTTGTTATCTTTCGCAGCATCAAATCACCCTTTTGCATCCTAGCCTCTTGGTGATCTGCCTGTCTGCCACCCTCTGTTGAATGCACTTTGAAAGGGGGTGTTCTATATCCTTTTTGTTTTTTGGTATTCTTGGATTTTCCCTTAGAACTAAAGGCAAACTCAAAATGCAATTGAGTCTGCAAAGAGTGTCTGCCAGACGAATAAATATATGAAATTGAATTGAAATTGAAAGCATTATCTTTTTTCCTTTTTTTTTGTTGTTTTTTGCATACCGGTATAATACATACGGTAACTTACCTACGTTGAACGAGTATCTGTGTATCTACAATGTTTGTTGTCATGTATTTGTTTATCTGGAAAGTGTATACGCGCTCTCAAAATGCATTTGAGGATACTAAAATCCACATAAAGCTTTCATTACTTAACACGTTCATAAAATCTAAAACAAGACATTGCACATAGGTATGTACATACTCGTAGGTACGACTACACGTTTACAATATGTATATCAAATAATTTGTGAACATGTTTTTCGGTTGTTTGTTGTTTGAGAGCAGATTATACTTGACAGCAATTAAACGCGAAAAATGTTGCACACGTTCTTAATTAAATGCGATAGATATGCAAAAATTTATTAAGTCTGACATTGGTGATGGAGTCACTTGGAATTTGAGAACTCTTCAGCCACGAAAATATCTTCCACTTCAGATATTTTTGAAAAAAAAAAAAAATATGACAAGCAATGGTACCTTGTGGAACCCCTGTTAAGTATGAATGTACATATTTCCAAATGAAATGAGGGACAGTATACAAGGGAGCAACTAGTTCAAAGAACCAATAGGCTAAACATTTGAACGCGCTCCTTTTTTTAAGAAATCCAACGCGCACGAATGATTTTTCTGATTATCATCCTTCCGACGATATGTGAAAACAAAACAGACTTCATCGTAGTCACAGAGCTAAACCGTACAAATTTTATCAAATCTTGGCTTGCAAATGAGCACTTTTCTATGAAGACAGAACATTGAAAACACGTCACACCTACTCCACCTTGCTATGGTCAATTATGAAAAAAGTGGAAGGCAAGGATCGCCTTCTCACATTCCGCACTAGATTCTCGAACAGCTGAACACAAGTCTGCGGATCCAAATAAATTAATATCCTAGAACATTACTGTTTGTCAAGTGCTAAAACCCTTATAATGTGGGCAGGATAGCAAATTTTAGAAAATAACCTAGCTATCATACAACATCCCTCACCTGTTATTTGTAAGATGACTAGGATGATTTATGGTAGTTGTTTTCTAACATAAGCCTTTTATTTTTACTACTACAATCCATATAATTTATTTCCCTTCGAACCTGACATAAATTACTCAACCAAAAGCAGCAAACACCCCCATGTTAATATTGATATTTACAAAAGATTTCCCTGATCCCCTTTCATTTGCAGTCAGTCTGCATACTGCCTTCGCAGTACTCTAAGTCCTGCATATGTGACATATCTACATTCAATATTGGTTATCCTTTATCAAGAACGAGTTAGAAGAAGCAGAGCATATTATGAAATGTTCCCATATACGCATAAGTATATAGATTATTATAGATCACATAATCTCACGCATAAGCCTATCAATATCATATCACTATACCTACCAGAACTCACCTTCGAGGCCAAATTTTCTACAAAAATATGTTCGTAGAGGTTTTTAAGATGGAATTGGTCAATAAAAGTGATAGCAACTACACCCATTCTACACTATGAAAAACAAAAAGTTAGTAAAAGAAGTCCCAACTCTCAACCCTGAGGCACTTCACTGAATCTCACTATCGGCAAAGATTTTTTCGATTTTTTTTTTCAGAATCCGTATTCCTTGCCAAAACCTCCACCGCAAAAACGATCAATCCCTTCCCGATAAAGTATCAAAAACTGCAAGTACCTACAAAAAAATGTAATTGATTGTAATTGAAACCTTTTTTCCTGATCAAACACAGCTACCGCATTCACAGTATTTATCTTGAGGAAAACAATTCGCTGGCAATCTCTTAAATAAATATTTCAGAGTTTCTTTGTATCTACGAGTATTATGTGTAACTGCCACACGGTGTGTGTTAACAGTTGCATTGAAAGTATTCCATTTGCCCCAGTCAACTCTGTAATTTACACCACAAAAACCTCTCAAAACATAAATCCTTGAGTTTCGATACATTCGCTTTTTTGAAAATCTACTTAGGTCCGGTGTAACTTTATGACTCATCAGTGTTTAAACAAAGCGAACAATTTATGTTTAGCCTTGTGGCTATGCTTATCTACCGGTGGGGTATGAGGGTTTATCAATCTTCGGGTGCTGTATATTATTTTTTTCAAAGTCCTACGGTGTTTGGAGGTTTGATTTTTTTTTCTTTTAATGACACTGTAAAGTATTTGCTGCAGCTGCTATTGCATAATCAAACTTATAGATGCAAATGAACCGAGAAAATGAGAAGAAAAAAAAAAACAAAAAACTTAGCAATCAAGACCACAAGTCGCCTTAAGGCTTCGGTTAGCTCCGACAAGGAACTCCAACTCCCAAAGAGGACTTGCACTGCTATACGAGTACAACAAAAGGGCGAAACACATTAAAAAATTACTTTTTGAAAAGGCGTTGAAAATTACTTACAGCAGTGGTTAAGCTAAGGCACGTCTACGAAGAACCATAATGGAAGTTAAGTATTCGGATCTACAACAGCAGAGAGGATAAAATTTGGTAAGGTTTTCAATTCTTTTCTTCTGGTTGTCTACGGTCACGATTTGGTTTTTTGCTTTTTACACATTTTTCTTCTGCTTACTGGATGTGTTCTTTTATTTCATTTTCAAAAAAAAAAAAAAAAAAAAAAATCCCTTTCATGAAAAGTTAATGGCGTGACATGATTTTTTATTGCTCACTTCTAATTCCAACCCGTTTTGGGAGTTATTTGTTTAATAGTTCCTTTCATTTCAGTTTTTTTTTTCTTATGTATCTATAAAATATCCGTGTAACTGTGAGACAAATTGATTGAATACACGTCAATTCGAATAAATAATAATTACAATTGTGCTGCACTTAAGAACGCATCGTGTGTGTTTAATTTCCTACCATTTATCAAGTGTCAACTTTTCAATACACAAAGATAATTCTAAACACAAAATTGTGACTCACTCACAGATACTCACTTTGACTCTGTGTAAGCATAGATAAAATCTGATAATTTTGTATCATTTTCTTGCCTCTTTTTTTCTGGTTGGGTTTCGTTCGTATTTTCTCTCGAAAAGAAAAGATACAAACAAAAAAAAAAACAACAAGATACAAATCAAATCAAATCTTTTTGGCCGATGAGTAATGGCCTTGAACTTGTTATTTGAATGGGCAATGATGAAGCATAGATAGATACAGCAAAAGAAGATAAAATAAAAATGAAAATAATTGGTAAAGCATCGGATAATGAGTTGTGTTCAGGTAGAGGCACTTGAGGACCTCAAAATTTTCATCTGATTGCTCACAAACTCACATAGCAACAGCTACAAATTTTTTTTCTTGGATTTTTTTGATTTTTTCTGTCTGTCTAGTAGACATCATCAATTATGGAATTGAATGAAATTAGTGATGGTCAATCTATTAGCAGAGCTTACTTGATTGTTAGCCATTTCTCAACAGGAGGCTTACTGTCTTCTCTTAATCTATAATAGAGTTTGGAGATGCTATGCCTGCCCAAGCTGACGCACAATATAGACACACATCGAGAGAAAGATTAAATCTTGGAGGGAAAGAAGAATCGACACTTAATTGTTCTTATGTCAATTCTTAGCCGAAAGTAGTGGTGAAATTTGTCAAATGCCATTCTCAATATATACAAAGTGATTACTATGGATTAAAACTCTCAACGTTCTGAAAATTTGAATTTGAATTTCCCCAGGGTTTTAGTCTACGGCCACTTTTAGTTGTCTTTATATTTTATATTTTATTTTATAATATTAATGATTCAATGTATCCAAACGGCAGAAGAACTAATAACCAGTCTCATACCTGCATGATAAGGCCTTGAAAATAAGGGCAGCTGTAAATCCTAAAAGAATCGCCTCAGCAAGGTAACTTGGTATCACAATGGACAAAATCTCTTACCTTGGTGTGTCTGGCATCAGCATCTACCATGTCTGGCACTCTAAATAAAATTCCCAAATAGAGTTGGATATTTGAGGCGATTTTGTCAAAACGAAATAAGTGGCAACAATTTCAAGGAATACAACTAAAAAGCTATTCTGTTACCTTCGAAATTTTGCTTCTGCTGACACGTTTTCGACATTTCAATTCAATATTGTTGGCTCTAAAAAAATAGAATTTGGCGTATGACAGGAACCTGCAGTAACTTTGACGTATTTATAAGAAGAAGATAAGCAGCCCTTCTAAAATTTTATTACCAACATATGTACAAATTTTGGATCCGTTCGTATTTTTCGCTATATTCTGATAATTTGGACAACAAAATATTCAAATTTTTCAATAACATAGAATGATACAATCAGCTTAACGTTTGGCATGCCATAAGGATCTCTAAGGTGGCCTATTCTTTTTTCGATACTTTTTCTTCATTTATTGAAGAAAATCGTGCACTTTACGAAAGCAAAGTTTTTCTTATTCCTTTTCTTATACGAGTATATAGAAAAACATTAACCTTTTTCAAAATTTGAGTAACTTCAGCACATATCTATTGTAATAACCCCGACCTAGATCAAAACAGTGCATAATCCCCATGTAAGCATATGTCGAAATTTCATCACAATCTAACCAGTTTTAAAATTGATTATGTATTTTCGAAATTTGATAGTAAGGGTGGTTTCCCCACAATACCTTATCTTCCCATGCACACAATAATCCTTCAATTGTTAAATCGATATAACATCCAACTACATATTGACTTTTATACTTAACAATACTCACCACCACCACACTTTTGAAATTCGGCTAAATAATTTCGATAATTGTGAAATATTTTTTTTTGCTATTTTCTATCTATGCTCTTTTTTTAACACAAATTAGATGGTTGAATAAAAAGTCACAAAAAAATAAATAATACAAATTTCTACATCTAATAAAGATAATTAGCTAAATGCATCTGGTGCCACCCCTAAACTTTTAACTGCGTACATTTGAAAGTCTCCGCCAGGGTAAAGTAAGTGGGGGGGGGAATAGTACTCAAAATAACAATCTACTCTATCTGTCTAAATAGGTACTTCTAAGGTGAATAACATTTGATTTGAACATTTTCGCATTAACCTTGAAAAAACAACAAACCAACACAAGAGAAAAAAAAATAATAATAAAAATGCAAAAAAAAAAAAAACCAACAACAACATATACTCGGAATATATAAGTAAAAGAAACACCAACAACAACTTGCATTGCAACAAATTTAAGCAAAAAGCCATAAATAATCAATTCAAAGTATCTTATGAGTCTTGGGGTGGTATCTCAACCCATAGATAGCTCACCTCAGACATGTACATACATTGTACAAGTACGTAGCTAAGTGCTGGTTGCTGCGTTATATTGTATTTGTATTTTTCTTCTTTGTTTTCCCTTTTTCCACACTTGGCTTTTAGCTTTATTTAAATAAAATAGCAAAATCGCAGTAGCAACTACAATACATTAAATTATTTAAGTAATACCAGTTAAAAGACAAGACGAAAGGAAGTACGAGTACCAAACAAATGTCACAGATGATCAGTAGAACTATGTACCGCTAGCCGTTCCAGTGATACCATTTACAATTGATTAAAACCGATTGCTAACTAATTCTATTATCAGTTCAATTTCCCACTCTCTCTAAACAGAAATTTGAAAAAATAAAAAAATAAAATAAAATAAATAAAAGAAGAAAAACACAGAAACAACCTAAAGCAAACACATATTTTGATAAATGACAAAAATGATTCATTTCACTGTGAGTTTGAAGTAGTTGATTGCCCTCGAATTGATTTTGGTTTTGTTAGGTTAAAGTCAAGGTTAAGGTGAGCTGTTTTGATTTTTTTTTTATTTTTTTTTTAATTTGTTTTGCTTTTTCTTGTTCTTTTTTTCCCATGAGATATATATGATAGATACGACCAGAATTAGATGTGGTATTACGAAAATAAATAAACGCAGCACGAGAAGAAGTTAATACAGCAGACGTACTTCGCATATTAGTAAATGTTTTGGAGTGTATTTGTTTAAAAATAAATTATTGTACTTTGATGTATTCTTTCTATCGGTTTTTTCAATATAAATATTTTTATTTATTTTTTTTTTTTCGTGTTTTGGTGATGAATATTCTTTAGAATGCCAATTATGTTGTTTTCTTCGTATGATTGGCAATTTGTTTTCTTTTTCTTTTTTTTGTGATTTTTTTTTCCTACGATGTATCTGCTAAATTTAGATGCAAACGTAATGCAGTCATAGACTTATGTGTTTTGGTGTTTTTTCCGTCAGTTGTTTGCCGGCTTGTGTTTAGTAAATTTTGTTGTTTTTTAATTTTAATTTTTTTTCTTTTATAATTTAAGTGTTATGCAATAGAAGAATCTCGGCTCTGAGTCAGACTTAAATACTGCAATTGCTGCGCTTACTTCATCGGTGTTACTGTAGTGACAAGTGAATATTGGTATCATAGGTGAATTCATTCCTAGTTTTAGGTAGGAAATTGTTGTGTGCTGTAATTAGCTGGGACATGAACCGTTGTGGAACATATTTAACCGATGATAATCTGCTGTCCTCTGAATTTTTTCAATAATACTGTAAGCATCTGGGGAGCCGATAATACAACCCTTTCAGAGGTGTTTTTATATGTTAAGCAGACTTGAAGCAAAATATGTCTAAACTGACGTGTTTGTGAAAGGAATAGCATTAGATTGAAATAGAGAAGAATGAAATTCATCATTTTATATTGCCTGGCTGTAGTTTGAATCTGTTATCTGTTATATTTAACAGTTTCATTTTTGCTAGAAACAATCGCTATTGAGCAAGGATCTTAAAAAATATTGATTTCGATGCTTTCGGTCTTGTAACGTTCTTTGTAAAAAATCATTAGTTTTTTGACATGTTGATTATAGTGACCAACAAATTATGAAAAGCGCACGATAAAACAGGCAAGAGCTTGTATTGAATCTATTTGATCGTTTAATATTAAGATCTACGTGGCATTTAAAGGTCATGGATGGAACTATAATCGCCTACAGACTTTTTTGTAATTATGCGCGACAAAGAACGATACTCTAGTACCATTGAACTTTCTCCGTCACTCTCGAATTTACTATCCGGCTCCTGTGGAACTCATTTTAAATACTAAAAAAATATCATTTTAATTCCCCTTCTATGTTATGTATTTTTCTAATGACTGTATCTTAACGCTTCCAAATTCTTTTACTTATAAACAAAACCTTACGATTACAATTTCTCAATTCCCAAATTACGAGGATGATTTTGTAAGCTTTTGAGAAGTCAATTAATTGATGAACGGTTATCTACAACAGTTGTTGAATTTCAGATCATATAACCTGTACTATTGAACAAATTAAGGAGAATCTCTCAGAGGTTGTTAGTCAACCAGACTTCCCACATCCACCTGATACAAATACATAAATAGTCCATTTAATTTGTCAAATGGTTGGCCGCAATATCGGTGATTTAGACATTAGGAAGTATTTTAAAAAGACATCACATTCATCTTGCTTTTTGTATTGTAATGGATTTTATGAAATAAATTAATTAATTAATAAATTACGAATAAATTAATGAAAAAAAATTAAAAATTACTAATTTATAAAGACCTATAGATAAAACATTTTAATAATAGACAAGACACAAACCTTTTGTGGAACCTACATATTTAATCATTTAAGACGCACTTACTTATATTAAGTGCATTGTTCAAGTAAGAAAATAGGGACGAAATTGAATGATCGGACCGTCGTAGTCATAGGGAAATTCGAAAAATTAAAATTAAAACTTGATGTTAAGCAGAAATCCTTGTGGAACGTAAACAATGCTACTTGGTCTAGGCCTTTATTATTTTTTTATTACTTAATAATAATTACTTATGGACAAAAGCAAGGATAAAGTGATCTTTAAGAGTGGACGAAATTGTAGCTTTAACAGGTGTTTTCATTCTTCTTATCATATTTATCAAATGATTTCTGTGCCAGAGAAACGATCACTATAAATAATGGCTGATCCAGGACAGACACTCATTATTGAATGTTTACAAAGATTTACGCTTAGATGATGTTATAAGCTGGCAGATCATTTAATCGTGAAAAATAGGTTGCGAAATACGACCATTTTAATGAAAACTAAGCTAATCGATTGGTGGAATTTTCACCATTTACATATTACTGGAGCCAACTTCTGTTTTACAATGCATTTTCGAAAAGTCCTTTACTTATTTTAAAATAAAATCTTTAGTCAAAAATCTAATTTAAAAAAAGATAGGTAACACCCCCTTCAAAATCACAAATCAAACTCCACAGGTTAAAGTCCATGGCACCATTCTGTAAACTGCACAACGTCTGCCTGGTTTTGGTTATATGTAATTTCATCATAGAGTAGTAGTCAAAATAATCAAGTCGCTGTAGAGTGGTACCCCACCAACTATTGTAGTGTGATCGATAATCATTTCGATAAGAAACATTGCCATTGCAGAAATATTTTATCATTCGAAAGATATCTAATTCGTCATGCGATAAAAATGTATACTGCACGTTTACTCAGCTGGTTTTTAATAGCTTTGCTTTGATCTTTCTCTTCAGTGAGTCTGTGTAAATAGTTCCTCGGAACAGTTTTGAAACTCACAGTATGCCCTCCTATCCTATCCGTAAGTGAGTGTAATTCAAACCGCTAGATGGTTTCGTTTTTCAAACTAATTATGATTACGTATGAGTTTTTTTTTTCCTTTTCCTTGTTCTGTATTATTATTTCATTTTGTCTGTTTTGTTTGCTCTCGTTTTTGAATTGTCCAGAACAGCACAATTGGTGATTGTTTGCATTGGTTTATTTTTTTATAATTGTCAGTTTTCCCTCGGGCATACAAAAAAAAAAAAAGCAGAGTTATCAGATACATCAGTATTATGCATAGGTATCATACATAGGTGGTCGTATTATGACGAGTATAAAGTATCTACAAGTAATACCTCTATTTCTATTCGTAGATCTACCTACACTAAGCACCGTTTGTAGTCGTTGTATTAAGAGTAAATTTTTGCATGTGTTTGGGACGTGATTATTGTGTGTTTTCTCCCTGAGTGACTTGTAACAAAATGTGGAACGTACGAATAATTCGTACAATAGACTTCATGACGTCGATGCCTTTACGTCCGTCTGGATATTCACAGAAAAAACTATACTCGTAAACGTAAATACGTAGATGTAGATACTACCTATATACATTCCAATTTCGACAGATACGGCGAGTACACATTTTGGTTCAGTCGATTTATTTTGACAGATTCTTTTTTTTTTCTAAAATTTTCTCCACCATTGGATTTTAGCTTGTTTTGCAATTCAAGCAATGCACTGAAATTGAAAACCATTTTACACTCTACGAGTATCAGAAGTTTTCGTCCCGTGCTGTCATGTTATTGTCATGCCGATTGTTACCTAGTCCTACTCGTATACTTCGCACACCCCTTTCGTGGGCAATGTCATATCGATTTCTACTACATTTTCCACTTCAGATATATTAGAACAGATATACAAATGGGAACTGCACTAGTATCTACTAGTACCTACTAGTACATGTATCTATTCACGTACTCGAGTAATGTAATGACAGCCCCATAGAGAGCCCTCTCAGAACCAGCACTAGCAACAGCACCAGCACCAGCACCAGAACCAGAACCAGAGCTAAAGCTAGAGCCAGAGGCAGACACAGAACGTGGCAACAACAAGTCGCCGTGTTATTTACATTGTCTAAAGCTGGAGATACTCAAGCGTTATATGTATCGCAAACGACTATAGTGACTACAACGACAACTGACGACGACGACAACGACGCCAAAATGTCTGGGACGGGTTTTGTAAAGAAAAAATAATAATTTTTTTTTTTTTAAATTTGCGTTGAACTTTGCGTTTCACTGTTTGGACTTTTTCGTATTATAGGTATTATTTTTTTTTTATTAATTTACGGCCAGTTTCGCAAAAATTTTCTTGGAAAAATATGGATTGGCCTGCAAGGAAAAAGCAAGACCAATTTTGTGTGTCTCTATTTTTCTTTTTAATCAATTAAATGTATCTCACGTCGAATTCTGCTCTCTGTGTAGGTTAGATAAGAGTGTTTCAATTATTTTTTATTTTATTTTTTCTTTATGATACCAGGTAAAGCATACGAGCACACGGAGTAGGTATCTAAATCTAATTCAATTGTGTATTCAGAATCTTAGAGAAGTTTCTTTACTTTTTTTTTGTTTTGTTTTTGTTTTGTTAATTTCGGAAATTATTTGCTTGAATGAAATTCAATTGAAAACATGTATAAACAATTCATTGGGACAATTTATCGGCTGACTGTGAGTCTGTCGCATTAAGTGGTCAGCTAGCTAATTGTATAGGTTGACCGATATAGATCTAAATTGAAAGCGTAATAGATGTTTTATTCAGGATGCAATTAAAAATACATACTCCCTACTATATATACGAGTATGTATGTATATAAATGTATATTCATGAATAGGTAACATTATTAGTAATTGACATGGTTAGGTGGTTGTTGTTTGTGGTGATTTTATTATTATTATTTTTTTTTTTTTAATGAATTGCAAGTCGTGCTATGATTGATGGTATTTTCCCAATACGGTGCTACCTATGGTTACTTAAAGTAATAGCTTTGGAGAAATTTTGTTTGTGGAAATTTTCACAGTTTTCTAGATTAGGTTGGTCTTTATCTCGATTAGGGGATAGGTACTAATTTATCGGTGTAATTATTGAATGTGAATCACTTCTCAGTATTTTAACATGGATATACCTACATACATATGTACATATCTACTCTTACAGAAATTGAAAAAGCTTAATCTATTTTCGGTGTGAGAGACGACATGCACACTCATACATGTATGTAGGTATATCAAAAGTAAATATGACGTCTAAGGTGTCACACTGTCTTTGGTGCAAAAGTGATGTTTTCGCTGTCAGAGTGATGTTTTAGCTGTCGGATTGACGCTAGGCTCTCACGTGAATTGTTATCTGTCACAATGGCGTTTTAGGTGCGACAAAGATATAGTAGATACTTTGGTTTACGAAAATTTAGTTATCAAAATAAGATTGTTTACCTATCTCTGGGGCATTTTGTACCATTTAAAATGTCAGAATGCAAAGGGTAATAAGTAAATAAACATTTTATAAACCTGACACTAAACTGTCACCGAGAAGATCATTTTAGTAATGTTTTCCTCCGGCTATGTTGGGAAGATGCTGAAAATTGTTGATTGGTTCCACATTGAACGAAGTTAAAGACGAAGTTCAAGGTGGATTTGTATACGTTGTAGCCCAGAGGAAATTATAAAAAAAATAAAAAAATTTATCACTATTCGATTTTCGTTGTTAGCTTAGTTATTTGTTAGAAAAAACCAATCACGTACCTACTAATACATAATTCAAGTTAGATTCACAGACTCCAGCGCGTGAATTTTTGCTTTTGGAAAATATCACTATTTCAACATAGAATCAACGATTTTGAATGGTACGCCTCACATGAATATACATTACAAATAAGTGACCTGAATAAGAATTGTACTGATAAATAAAGAGCATTTCGTGTCCATGAGAGTATAAATCCTCCAGTCTTTATTTATGTTTATTTTTTTATAAATAGATAAATACGACAGTCGATAATACATAATTGATCACTCAAAATCGCCGAATAAAATCCTAAACGAAAACCTACTCGTATCTGTTTAAGTCTGAACAACAATTTTTGTATTATTTTTCGTTCCAATGGTGCATTTATCTATCCTTAGACTTAAAGTGGCCTACCTAAAGTCCACTAAGTACTTGGAAGTATACATGTATATGTACCTACATATTTTTTTTAACCAACTTTTTGATAAAGACTTGTGATAATCGCATTTTAAAACAAACCGGGTGATGATAACAAGTGTACGAACATGTTTTGCAATATTAGTATTTATTTAGTGTTTTATATATATATATATATATATGCATATATTTACTTAGGTGTCAACAAACTTCATAGATACGTATAAATATTTTTTTTTGTTTGTTCTTTTGTTACTACAAGAAACATTACAGATTAAGGGTCAGCATTTTTAATGAACACATCTTACTGGATTATTAAGAATTATTAAGAATGATACACAAAACAAAAAATGGGGTGCCTCAGGTTAGTAAACTAGGCTGTGGACTGTTTTAATCGATTGTACTTCTGTAGAAGTGAAAATTGAACTCGATTATATCTGAACTAAGATTGGTATTAAAACCAAATTAACAATGTTTTTGATTAAAAAAAAAGTAGAGGTTAACTTATCAGGCGAATCTTAAAGAACGGCAATGTTTCCAGGTCTTAACGAATGGATGATACATTTCTAAGTAAATCCTAGCGGTTGACTTAGTGAGGTATAGACGAGAAGGTGCATTATCTGCTAACAGAGCCTGACTAGTAAGTTATGTAATGATCTCCTTGCAATTATTTTAGGTATTACCAAATATAAAATAGTGGTGATCTAACTTTGTGATATTTATAAGTTTTTCCCTTTCTTTTTGTTGGTGGAGAATACCCCGAAACTGAGGAACTATTCATCGAGACTTAGAAAATATTTTGTGACTTTATGGACTTTAGATAATTTAATTTAAAATCACCATTTCACATAGCCCCATTAATACCGGTAAACTACAATAAATAGGTCAAGCTTTACACAGAGACGTATAATTGGATCAATTTTGATCTTTTATATGTGCTCATATAAAAGATCAAAATTGATAAACCTAAGTCTAAGGGGTCAGACTTAAATATTTTTAACTAGCTTCTAGGTCATCTCTCAATCCAAGTAGTTTTATAAATTTTTAGTTCTATTCACAATATGATGTGGCACAAAAGCACCTTTATTGGCGATGAATTGACGTTTCACTATTTCGTTAGAACATTTAAGCTTCTCGATCACCTCGATCACAGGTGCGAAATCGCTGCCGAAATTTTCAAAATTGTCTAAGAACGATTCTCTCATTGGCAACAGGATATTAAAATAGTGTGGCCGAAATTCTAATTTTAAACTCTGTTGGACATTTAACGTTAAAAACCGAACTTTATTCAATTTTTTGAAATAATTTTAAATCGAGGCTTTATCAAAGTGTTTTTACTTTCCGAAAGCAGAATTTGAAGAACTAAAAAAAGATGTAAAATAGAGACCTCAAATATTGGTAAGATTAGTATTTTTCCAGGATTAACTTCTAGAAAAATGTTGATACTTTTAAGCTAAGTCCTTGCCAAAAATACGATCGCGAATATTCCACTTCAAAACTGATTTTCTTATTAGATTATTACTCGTATATATAAAATTAAAAAAAATCCTTCCAAAGCTCGGAATTGTCGTTTTTTTCCATGTAATTTTCCTGTTAATATCCTAGGTTTTCAAGACTCTACTTTTGACATTTTTAAAGATCTCTAATCCTCTTCAGTGAGCCGATTGCCTTAATATTTTTTTATACATCTCCTTGAAAATAACACATCAAATGAAATCGAAATTTTAATGATCAGTTAACTTGAACAATAGGTTTTCTCTTCTATGACCGATTTAAAAATATATTAGGGACTCATTGTTCTTAGCTACCCTGAGTTTTATAAATTTATAATCCAAAGCCAAAAATTTGCATTGGAAATTTCCTTAAGTTTTCCCAAAGATTGAGCCCACAGCAATTCTGACACCCTTGTAATCTCTGAGACCGACAACAATAATACATATTTAAGACGAGGTTTAAATTGAATAATAAATTTAGGATGCACAAAATTTGACAATATTAAGAAACCTTCAACTCCAGTTGAATTGGTTAATTTTTTTATTTTCTTATAAGACAAATGGTGGAAAAACCTGTTGCTCTAAATTTGAAAAAAAAATGTCAATTTCCAAGTTAGAAATATACGCGAACAATGTAATTTTTTTTCTATTCTTTAGAGTTTCTCCCTATAGATTCTCAACGATCCCAGCATTTAAAGACGTTTAATTTACAACAAATTAAATAGAGTCTGTTTGTTAAAAACTTAAGTTAAAACCGGCACTAAAAAAAGTCTTTAAGTCTTCTTTGAAGACAAATGAAACAAAAAAGAACTTGTTGTTCTTTTTAGTTAAAATTTGATGTAAGTAAGGTCAGAAACGTGGTTTAAAGTAATTGTTTGTACTTTTCTAAAAATTTGATATAAGTTACACAACGGTTACACGATTCGGACCTAAAATCGCCTTGGACTTAAAGAATAGAAGAAGAAAAGAACACTATCCAGTAGACTTTGTTAGGGTGTCTTAAAAGCTCCGAAATAAAGACTTTTAACGAAAAAATTCTGGAAATGTTAGATTCTCATTTCTAAGATTACTCAGTAGTCAAGGGATGAAGACTAAATGGATGCAAACATTTGAGTAACTCATTTCCTGACACTCGATGCTATAAATTAATTTTTCTTTCAAACGGTGATTACTTTTATATTTTTTCTGGAGTTCCTAACTGACCCCAACTACCTAGGACCTACATTTTCTAGCAGAAAAAAAAAACAGCACTGTAGCTACTCGATACAGTTCTACAAGTATTTATGTTTTGTAAAAATCTCAAAATTTAAATCGATAACAATCTACTCTACATGTCGAAATCTAAATTGTTTAAGACATTCTGAATCGCAATTTAGCGGAACCATCATAAAAACCATTTACTTAAAACTCGAAAAAAAGTTCTTATAAGAAAAAGACCTGTTGCTTTTTTCTGCTCTAAATTTTGGCAATTTTAAGCCAGGAATAAATACTGTATTTTCTTTTGTAAATCTGAAATTCCTCAACTATCCCGACTCGAACCTACACTCTTGACGTAGAAACAAAAAAAAAAAAAAACAAACACCCTTTAATTAGAACTGGACAGAACCGCTTCCGGATTGTTTTTTTTTTTTTTTTAAGAACTCACCTGTGTTGCATCCGAATAAGGTGTTGCAGAATTAGAATCCACACGTGTTGAGCCGAAGGGGATATCTTCGTCAGTGAACTTAGTATTCATGTTGATTATTGTCGAATAAAGACGATTACTATTGGCGATGGGAAGTAGATTTAAATTGGAGGTTTCAAGTGGACCGGCGCTTGATGGCGATAGCGGTGAAATATTTGATTCTTGGGTATGCTGTGGCACCATTTTGCTTAACAAAAAAGTGTTAAGTAATTTTTTTTTTTTTCAAGTTTCAACTAGCAATTCACTTGTTTTTTTTTTTTGAAAATAAATTTTTTTGAATCTCAGAAAAGGGCGGTAATTGGGGAGATGAGAATTGAAACCAGAGTCTTCAGAGGTGTGGCAGTAAATCAACTTTGACACTATTTTTCAAACAAATATTTTTATATATTTTATTTTTGGTGTAAGAACACTTTTGAGTGTTATTTTGGAAATGATCCGATGGATTAATTACTGTAGATGGATTAATTTTTTTTTTTCAAATTTCACCGATTTTTTGTTTATGAAAGATTTTAGTTTGAACTTGTGAACTCAGTACACGTGCTTCGAGGAGAGGCTGAATGAGATACTATTTGCTTGTTTTCCACTTTGCACTTCAATCTGATTTGTTTGGGAAAGAATCCTTTCGCAACTTTTATTCCGTAATATGTATTTATTTTTTTTTTATATCAACTTGGACTAGATTTGTAGTAGATATGTATGTACAAAACAATTTCTTTTTTATTTAAATTGCAAAATCGAATTTTTGATAAGAATTGAATTTGGTTTGGCGAACGCGACTTCAATCGGCAAATTCACAAATTTGACACTTTTTCCAACAGATGATGCAGTCCCCGACAGAAATGTGTGTAAACATTGTCTGCAACATTTTTTTTTCTTTTTTTCTTTTGGTTTAAAATCTTCGTCTGGATATTTACCAAAGTATTTTGATTTTTTTTTTCGATAGAGAAATTTATCTCCTAATCCGTTAGTGATGGAAACTGTAAGCCGATTCCGTTTGCTTGTAAACTCAGGCTTTTGGAGGGGGAGGGCAAAAACAAAATCTTCAATTGTGAGAAGAAAGCCAAAATGAAAAAAAATGAAGAAAAAAAAAATTAACGAAAACTGAAATTCTTGTCGGAAATACTAAATTCAAATTGTTAAACGCGTTTTACAGCAGAAAATGAATTAACGTCCGCACCGTTTGCCTTCTAGATTATAACTGAATCGAGTGTTCGCTGACGGCAAGTGAAGTCTCGTACATTGATTTCATGCTGCCCGACTGGCTGGTTGTTGACTTGCGAGAAGGTTTCAGCTGTTTTGTTTCTGCGAAAAATGGCGATGAAGCAACGAAACAGTGTACACTGTACAGAGAGCGTTGGAATGGAAACGGAACGCAGCGTTTTGAAACAGATTCATTCTACAATGGTTTGGTGTTCATTTAGCTCAGCTGTTCGATGTTTGTTGAATTTTTGGGGGAGTGTATAGTGCATGTATTTGAATGTTTTATATACCTACACTCATCGTGAGTAGTGTTGGTGTGTTGTTAGACTTTGGTATCTTTTAGTGTGCTGGCGTGGTGGGTAGGGGTTTTTTGTTTTTTTACGTTTTTGGTAAAATGTATCATTTTCGACTTTTTCGTTTTATGACTGCAAATGAAAAGGCAGATAAGTAATAGATATTTCCAAATGCATGAAGATACATATGCGTATTTGGAATTGTGTTAGAATGGTATAATGATATGAACTGAACTTGAACCAACAATTTTAATTCATTTTGAAGCCTAGTTCATAACATGAGACATATGTACATATGTCTTCTATTAGTTGTTTTTGAAGAAGTGCATGCTGTCAGTCGAATTTTGAACAGTTGAGGCCTTATGTCGACCACAACTCGGTGAACATTGACTTCCAAGGCTGAAAAGTTTAGGGTTTATCAACACACACCAAAGACAATACATTGCCTCACAAGGAGTAATCGAGTGGCGTCAATCCACATGGCCTTGATGGACGTTTCAGTCCATATACATATTTGAAGAAATAATAACTTATAACTGCTTGGTAACAGACGATGAGCGTATGCTAACTCTGAAAATGAAAACTCGGAACAGCATAAGCTCAACCATATCTTGCTGACTTGATGGATGACTAACAAGAGGCCTTCACTAGGAGGGCGTGCAGCAGAGGAACTCCCTTCGATTGAACCAACGGCGATGTGGGCTGGCTTTATTTGAACTACTCCGACATATTCGGAGCTCAGGTCAATAAGAAACTTTCAAGACTTGAATGAAAAGAAATAGTGACGGAGAAGCTTAAAATGCTAACAAAGCGGACCTTCAACGGAGGAAAAGAGTCGTTAGTGAGCTCTACGAACAAAAGGGAAGGGAAAAACGTCGGCTTCTCAACAAGAAGTATTAACTTCAATGCGTGAATATTTGAACTGCCAATGGACTCAACGGATAGAGAAGTAGAAAGTTAACCTACTTTATCCGTCGTATCCGTCATATCTGTCGCTTATGGGCCAGTTTCCATAAGAAAGCGTATGTATATTCTATCCAGCGGATAACTGATTCTATGAGACAGGCCTTTAAATCTCCGCAATATTGCGTACTAAATCTTACCTGCCATATGCGTGAACATCTGAAATCCTTCGCCAACAACCTGATAGGCGCCCATCACTACGGTTTCAGACCAGGAAGGTCCACAATCGACCAACTTTTCACACTCCGGCAGATCCTGGAAATAACTCAAGATGTCTAAGTCGATACATTTTCATCCATTTTAAGGGCGCATATGATAACATTTATATAGAGCCTGTGTAGGTGATGCACTGTCATGTGACTTCTTTAACATCGTACTTGAAAGAATTTTGCGGAACTCAGAAGCCAACAGCGTAGTATGTTCAACTGCTGGCTACGCCAATGATATTGGCTAGTTGACAAAACTCAGGGACCTTGGCTCTGCTATCAATTCTGCTAATAACACCTCCGTAGAAATAAAACGGGGACTAGAGGACTAACTCTTGTCAACCGTTGTTTATTTGAGCTAAAAAGGCAATTGAGAATAGGGCCCTATCCCGAACAACTAAAGAGACTCTATATTATAAGACCTTGATCATCCTAATTTATTGCATTGAATTTTGAACTCTATCGAAAGGGGATGAAGATATCCTCAGTCTTTTCGAGAGAAAAACTTTTCGTAAGCTAGTCGGTCCCGTTTGAGTTGATGGGCCTTGAATGAGAAGATTCAACGGGGAACTATTTGAGCTGTACGGCGACATTAATCTAGTTGGTTGCCTAAGATGACTAAGCGAATGGGCACTAATGCTGTGGCACACATAGCCTTGGAATCTAACCCGGAGGGACAACGCACCAGAGGAAGTGGATGCGGTTAGGTAAGGACCGAACTAACTGGAGAGGATTGTTAGTTAAACCCAAGTTCACCCTGGACCGTAGCGTTACTTAAGTGAGCAAGCAAGGGAACGATGATGAAATCGGCGTGAACATGCACTAAATAGTTCGATGTAATTGAGTCTCATGTTCCCAATATTGCTTAATAACAAACTCTTTTAGTCAAAAGTGATTCTCGTCCCTAAACTATAGTGGGCCATGCGCCCATTCCGCAAACTCTCGTCTCAACCCGTGTGTTATTAGGTTTAGTTCCAGCACTATTTGGATTTTAAACGGGTTTAGACGAAGATCTTTTCACAAAATGTTCACAAAAGACGACATCTTTCATCGGAGTTCTATCAGATAGTCAGTTTCGTTGCCCTTGATTTATACGAAAGGGATTTATATGGACTCCTTCAATATACGTCCATTAATCCGAACTCTATTTCTATTAATTTTTCAGATACTGATTACGTGATTTCAAGGCTGCTTTTTAGCAAGACATTGCTTTAATAATAATTAGTGGAGCAATAATCATATCACCAATATGAAGGTTGCACATGATATACGTCCGACTCGGTTAAACCCTCCTTCAGAAAAAAAGGAAACAGTATATTCCAAACCAAAGCACATCACATTATTTAGGCTGCAGATCCAGGATATTAAAAACCTGCAATGATCTCCTGAGTGAGATGTTGATTTTCAATATACTCCTAATTACTTGTATTGGATACTAGGCCATATCACGTAAAGATAGCTCCCAATGAGTTGGCGAGGAAAGAATAGATCGCGCTCTCTAGTTAGATTGAGCCACTGGGATGAGTGAATCGCTGCAGGAACAAGGTAGAGTTTAAGTTTCCTCACCATCTGCTGTGCGACTGTCCTAAACTCTCCTACCAACAAGTTGCTGACGTACCATATCCCGATTATAATAAAAAAGTTTGTCGTTTCAAGCAACTTATTGAAGATAGTAAGTTTGTTGGTTCAGAAAATGATTAAGTGTCGCTTATAAACGTAGCTGAAGACCGGACTACTGTGTTATTCTCTAATTTTAACTCACGCGTTTCTATCTTATTCGCTTCCTACCTCATTGTGATTGTGGTTCATGTGTTGCACTAACCAATTAAGATGTATTCTTTTTGAATGGGATTGCTTTATGAGAAACGGGACGCAACCCAAACAATTAATGTAGTCGGAGGGCATGTCAAGGGTGATTATCTTGGAGCATAAGAAGTTTATGTTGAAAACATACCATATTTCGTTCGAATCAATCCATATTTTAAGAGAAATTTTCGTTGAGCCTGGTCCGACCATAATCACCTTTGAAATATAACCCATAATGTCAAGTAATTTAGCTGGGTGTAAGAACCTCTTCTGCTCGCTGCGCTAAGCTCAACAACTTTGTTAACAATCATACTTGTTAAACTAGAAATGGTAATCATCACCGAACAAAAACGGTAAGAACGGCAGTAGCGAATCGACAATTTTGGGTCGTTTATCATACTATCGATCATATACAAACGATCCTAGCTACTGCGCACGTGTCAAGTTGAACCAAGCATACACTCATTCGACCGATAGCACCATTCTCAATTAAAGTATTGAGGACGCTCAATTGAACCTTAATGCAAAATAGGGTCTATGAATTATGCAAGACCAACCGCTTTGACGTCATCTCATCAGCAATCTCGTTGAGATATCTGTGTGCTCTGGTATCCACCATCACATTGGCAATCGGCTTCTTATGCTTCTACACGAGTACTTACAGGTTCCTGTAATCCTTTATCAGATTTACGTAGAGTCCAGAGCCTAAACAGCTACCTGGCGGTCCGTGTAGATAGTAATTCTATTCCAGAAGGAAGCCAATTCGTCCGGTGTCTGATTTTTCTCAGCAGCAGCAGCAGCCAAAAAATCATGTACTCAGTTTTTGACAAGCTTAGGTAAGAACCGTCACTTCTAAAAGTTGAAGCCGGCGGTAGTGTTCTAGACAGACTTTTCCTTAGCAGACAAGTTATGATAGTTAAATCAATGGATCCGCAGAAGTTCCTTCAGGTCTAGGTCTCGAATTTTATCTTCATAGGCCTGACACCCTCTTAATAGGTGAACCACTCTCCGAACAATTCTTTAACAAGATTCTACACTACTCATGAGCTGAAGAAAAACGTTCCAACGTGAACAAATTCTGAGATTGGAAACTCAGAAAGCCTTAATGTTGGAAATATCAGTCAGTGGACATTGACCTAGTGATTTTCAGATTTCTTTGCTCAAGATTTCACTGTTTGTCCTTCATGGGTCTGTGAAGTCGCATTTTTACTAGTATTCAGTCGCAGTTTGAAGAGCTGCCTACGCTTTAAATTAGGTTAAATAGGCACGCTTTCCTTGGAACTCTCCACTCAATGATTTCAGCAGACTTGCTTTCCGAAACAAAGGGAACGTAAACTTATTTTAGAAGTAATAAGGGAAGTGCAAACTAAAGGATTAGAGCCAACAAAATCATAATTAAAGAACAATTCGCACATGGGGTTGATACCCTATGCGCCCTCAGCTCTTCCGAGTGAATGTTAATGCTGTCGTCGTATGACCAGAATAAGGTCCGGTGTAATAGCAGTTCGCTGCTATTAGCTCACCTATTGTTATGTCACCGAGATGAAATAATACAAAATTAGTACACACAGTCCTCTTTATGTTATAGGTGTCAAATGTAGATTACATGGAAAAGGGTCCTGGTAATGGTTCCAATGTCCATCCCAATTGATGGAGGATAAAGATTTGACATTTCCATCCATAAGATTGCTTTTAGACTATTTAAACTCTGTTGACAAGTTGGTCCATACAGGGTGTCTTCTTACTCTATCACACTTTATCTGTTATGCTTTCTCGAAGAATCTGTTAATTTTGTTAAGGCAACCTCACAGTTTGTTGCAATAACTACATTTAATCTTTTAATTGTTAGTATTTGCATTATTCCTAAATCCTTCCACCGTATTTCCTGGATAGCAGTATAGTCTTATACCCATATAAATTCTTACACTGCGACGGGCTCTGTTGTAGTTTTAAATTAGTGCCCGAATTGCGCATGTTGCAACCATTCTGGGGGTATCATTCTGATTTGTTGTGCTTTGGGTGTCATGACACATCGTCTCTCTAGCTGAATTTTCAAATCAGCTGATGTTTGAACCTTTTTCGTAACTTTGTTTTCTGTTCAACGTGAAAGCAGTAATATCATCTCAGAGGTTAATATTTTGAAGGGTTAATTTCTTCAGTTCTATTCTTAAGTTAGCATCCCCAAAGTTGTACACTATTGTGTCCATTGCTCCAGTGGTTAAGATAGTTCAAAAATTATGCTCCTGAATTCGATTTCAGAATCATACACTAAAGCACGGAAGAAATAATATAGACGTCATAGACAATGGCAAATCTCAGCATATCAAAACTTTTGTGAATAGAAAAATCCTTCATATCTTCGTAACCGTAGGTCACACTTTTTTCAATAAAAATAATGGCTGTTGCGCGATCAGTTTATTTACTAAATCTCTGCTTCTATGGATAGCTCTTCTCTCAAGCAACTAACGAGACACTGGACTTTTGAGAAAAGTGGGAAAAAAATTTGTTAGCTGATTCAAAAGAAAATTTATCTGTTATACGTACATTGAATAAATTTGAAGGAGAAGATTCAATGAGTAATTGAATGGCAAGCAGATCCGTATCCATCTTATCAGGTGAATAGGGAAGTTGAGGCCGACGAGTGCTTGCAACTCAGACTCCGCATGGATAACACAACAGCGAAAGATGGAGTTGACTAGAGATGATCTCTATTTGAGCTCTGAATCAACATCGTACTAAAACATAGTAAAAAGTAAAAAGAAAAGTAAAGTTACTACAATATGTACAAGTCCGCCAGAAGGCTTGCAATTTTCACATGTCAATTCCAAGTGAAATTCTGCATTAGCAAAACTGGATCCATTTGGTTAGTTTCCTATCAAAGTTGACGTTTATTACATTCTGTTCTGCTCTACCCGTGCTACTGTTCAACTCTACTCTAAAACTCCTGCACCCCAAATTTTAAGTGAAAACGTCATGGATCTCCTTCGATGTTTTTTTAAAGAGAGCGTTTCTGTTGTCATGTTTAAAGAAAAAAAAACACACACACAAACCTTCGCCATTGGTAACACTTTTCATCGTAAACTATGATATAATTCACTTGTCAACATGTAACACAACCACAACGAAAGAAGTATATACAACCGAAAAGAGATAACAAACACAACCACACAGTGTCATTGGAAATAGAAGTAACGTGCTTTATGAACTCGCAAACATGAGTTTAGCAAACTCAATCAGCCGCAAACACATGTTTGCAATTGTCAATATACAGCTGTTATCCCATATCACGTGTTTGTGTAGATGGGTGGTGTCGGATACGAGTGCGAGTGCGACCGAATGTTATATCGAGTAAAAGTGAGAGAATCAGAGGAACGAAATTCGGATCACGTAATTTCTCAGAAAATAAAGAAAACATTTTCAAAAAAGTAACTCGCTCACGTGTTGGTTATGACGTCTACCAGCATATGGTGACAGATGATGACAGCTGTCAATCTTTATTTATGTATTGTTGTTGTTTTTTTTGTTTTTTGTTTTCATTGTGTGGGTTTGCATGCTTATTTTGGTCGGAGTGCTTAAAATATTTTGTTGGGTCGATGAGTTCTAGAGCATTATAAATGCAATAATTGTGTGGTCCAAGTTAGGACTGACATTCTAGTTTTTTGAAATGACACTTCGCATGGTCGACCTTGGTGACAACTGCGTTCATAGAGATCATAGATAAATAGAGTGCTAAGAAACTTAAGATGATAAAAGAGTTTATTGACAATTTTGAAATCCAAATTCAAACGTAGACCTGCTACCAAAGAGAGCTTCTCATCCCTCTGCAGCCGTCGCTTGTTGGACACTTGAACTGAAAAATCCTACATAAATTCAATGAGCGTTATTTGAAGAGATGCAGATGAAGTTGTCTGTATGAAAGTCTTCAAATATCATCAGACCTTTCAGCAAGATCATAGATATTGCATGCCTTTCACTTTCTTGCTCAGAATGATGATTTTTCATAAGCTCATCACTTTCATTGATCCTGGTGGGTATATCTTGAAATCACTCAAGGAACTGGCGCTGGCAGTACTCCTCATATGTATGTTCTTACTTACTTACTTAGATGGCTTAGATGATTACAAGCAGGGCCTCATCTACTAAACTACCTATCTCAGTTAGGCCACTGTTTGACTAACTTCGCCTAGTTGCACACTTCAATATGACTGAGGTCCGTTTTCACTTACGCGCCCTACTTAAGTTACCGATGTAAGCTCGGCAGGGAATTCCATAACCGAGTTATACGCCTTTCGAAAGAATAACTATTTTCGAAGGAGCTGAATGCTACTGGCAATTTTGACTGAGCACTGGTGTTCAAAATAGCGATAGAACAAGGTAAGGCGTAATGTCAATTTAGTATGTATCACCTATGAGTTTTATCGCACGCTTTTCAATCTTATCTAGCGGGTGTTGAAGCCTCCGCCCATATGTTGGCATTGTACACTAATATTGAAGACAGATTGGAGGGGGTAAAGTACTTTTTACATCGCTTGAAGAAATGTGGAAATTACGAAGCATTTTTGACGACATCGAATATATGATCATTGACACACATATCGAGAAGGTTTTTCAGTTTCCACGATGCCATGGCCATTTATGGATCATGACTATCTGTTCAAATGTAGCTTGATAGCAGACGGCATTTCGTTTTGAAAGCGTTCCACTCGGTTGGTGAGTCGCCAATGGCTTATAATATCGAAGTTTAGTGAGCCTAACAGCCAAGGAACAACAACGGGAGTTCGGGAACGATTATGAGATACAGAGAATTTAGCAGTCAGCAAATGAATATATTGAATTAGTGGTAGCAGACAATAGATCATTGATAAAAGTGTAAAAAGGTGTCGGAAACAGAACGGAACCCTTGGGCACGTCAGCATTTATTTTTTGGAACAGTCCAATACAGTATGTTACGAAAAGGAATTTTTAGTTCATTGAAATTACCAATGGACCTGTTGCTACGGAAACCGAGCTGACGGTTTATTAGCGTTTCCATGACCTTGGAAAGAAGAGACGTGAATGCAATAGGTTTGCACGAGGACAGGGAAGAAGATTCGCCTTTTTGTGGGGAAAGGCCGTCTCAAATGCTGTTTTCGTCTACTAGAAAAGGGGTCCTAAAGAGAAGATTGATGAACGCCTCTTCAGAAGAAAGTGAGATATGCTAGCTGGACAAGCGGATTTGTGTATACTCGTATTAAGATTTTAAAGTGCTCTTGTTACTACATGGGGGCGAAAGTGATCAGTAGATTTCCCCAGTTGCAATCTTATTATAAAAGGACGTTGGACTGCAGGATTAGGCAGAATTGCAGCGCTTTTTCCGTTTATAGGGGTTAGAGAGTTTACTTTATTGTGGGTCGGACAAACGCTGTTCCCTTCTTCAGGCATATTTTTCTCTGACCTAATCTTAGAAAATTGTTGATGTATTCTTTGTACCAAGTCATCTTTTGTGACCCTACATATCTCGGCTGCTAGGTCATCGAGTTCGACAGCCTTATTATACTTAAGTTTTGATATCTTTCTTTACTTTGTTTTGGTCGCATGGATAGGAATCTTGACTTTGCCCAAGTTAAATGGTTATTTTTGAGTGACAAGGTACTTTGGGCCATCCTCGCCGTTTAGCAGTCTAAAAATAACTCTATTACTAAATTTCCTCTCCTAACTTATAGGTTTCTGTTCAGCCCTTGTTAGCATGACACGCTATTTTTACTTTTTTCGAAAACTCCTTTTTCCTTTCCGGAGAAGCGAAGCTTTCTCTCTCTTCATCTGCTCAAAGAGCCGCTTTTGTCTTTCTAAGCAGTGAGATTTATAAGCGAGTTGCTTTTGTGCATGTGCTTGTTTGCACTCTTTATCACAGCACACGTGCAGTTGGTCGGGTCTAACCCATCACATCAGTTGCCGTGTTGCTGATGTATTAATGACATCAATTTTACTGATATTTAGCTATGCAGGGTACATGGTAAGGACTGTGCGAGAGAAAATCCGGAAAATCTGGCAATACTGAAATGTGACATCGCAGTACCGCTCTGTTTTGATTACATGCTCTTATAATCATCACATTTATTTTAAAGTCGCGGTTTATCGATAGTGTTGTGATTATTAAAAATGAGCCTAAACGAATTTTATAATAGGAAAGTTATTTGGTCATTTTAGATTCTAGCAGTTTGTTGCCATTATAGGTGTTTAACATTAAAGCTCAGTATTTGTCCGGTGTCTTTGCGCCTGAGATGTCCGTAGACGTTCTTTGGATGTAACTATGTAGTAGTAGTCCGAATCTATAATAGCCGCTCGGAGTGTTTCGAGAATTTTCTGTCTTATGATGCCGTGATCGCCATATCCCTTTTTTTTAAATATTAAAGTGTGAAAACCGTGTGCTAATAATGATAAAGATGGCTCCACATCAAAGTCAATAAGCTCCCCTTTCCAACCGTAGTGTCGTGTGGGCTATACTTTTCAGCTGTAAAATTGATTTTAATGGGGGTCACTTACGCCGATCTGTTTATCCTCTCTGTCGCCACTGGAGGAATAAGGACGGATAATATGTTCGTTGTGGCCTCCAGCATTTGCACTCTGGCGTCACTCCTGTTAACCATTTAACGTCTAATTTGGACGTTTTTGGTGATAAATTTCAACGTCTCACCAGGGTTCTTTCCAGAAATTTAGGACAGACTGCGATTTCCAAATTCTAGAAAAATTTGCTTCAACTATTCCTGCGTTATTGACACGAATAATTTGCAGTTTTTAGCATGCACCAAACGCTTTACGAGGGGTAACTGATTGGCGTTAACTCGCATGACCCCACGAGCAATTCACTTCTCCATTTCTTCAGTAACTCATTGTCAATGAAGCGCCATCTTGCTGGAACAATATGTGGTCCGGAGAGCCCGGATCAATGCCGTCAATATTTTCCAATATGAAACTAGGTATCGCAAAGGATGGTATAATTTTTGCAAATGGCGTCGTACGTGGATCATATTTGATATTTGTAAACTAGGCAGCTGCAGTACACAAACAGACATGCAATAGAACGCTATACTCCGCAAGCGCATGGAATAAATGTGTGGTGGTAGCGCGAATTTCGACGTCGATTTCCTAATCGTGTCGTGCCAACTGGTCAAACATTCCGACGCCTAGCTACTCGACTCGAACATAGTGGAATCACAGGAGACCAGGGTGTGGCCGCCTCTGGACTAGTCGTTCGGCCGAGAATATCGCGGCTGCGACTGCCAACGTCGCTAAGAACGAATAAACATCAACCAGACGGCGGGCCACGCACCAGACGGACTACAGCGAATTTTAGTGGAAGACTTACACATGTTCCCGTACAAACTGCAAACAGTTCAACAGTTAATGCCTCTTGACCGTCAGTCGCGTGTAAATTACTGTAAAGTCATCCTCAAGATCAACAACAAAGAGGACGATTTTGTGTCGAAAATCATCATGAGCGACGAGGCGCATTTCCACTTAAGCGGTTACGTCAATAAGCAACACCTTCATTTCTGGGGCACTGAAAATCTGCGTGTGATGCCATTACATCCATTCAAAGTCACTGTGTGGTTCGGCGTTTACGCGGGAGGAATGATTGGGCCGTATTGAGGCCGCCATCGGCAATAAGATGGTGCAACTGCACACACAGCACGAGTAACAATGGATATTGTGAAGGAAGCGATTCCTGGTAGCGTAATCTCCCGTTTTAGCGATTTGGCATGGCCAGCAAGATCGCCTGATTTAACCATCCCAGACTTCTTTCTTTGGGGCTACTTAAAGTCGCGGATTTATACCAACAAGCCTCAGATAATCGCAGCCCTTAATGAGAATATTCGACAGGAATGCGAACAGTTATCACCGGAAATCTTGCGGAAAGTCAAGGAAAATGCGATAAAACGGGCACAAATGTGTATCAACACTGGCGGCAGCCATTTGGCGGATATAATTTTTTCCACTTAACAGAAACCATTGTAAAGGTCCAAATAAAGATTTTTTTTTTTTTAACTTTTTTTAAAGTATATAATTGAAAAACAAAATTGGATGATTAATTTTGCGCAACTTTGTACATATAATCACTGATCATTGTCCTGTAACGTTGGCTTTTGACTTTTTGGCGACCGTCGGTCATATTTTTGATTGAACACTAAATGTACATACCTTTTAGAAAACAAAACCAAATGTCTCTCTCAAATTTTCATTTTATTTTCAGGTCACTAAAGAGTTTGCAAAATGTAATTGTTTTGTTTTTTTTTTTGTCGGCTAAACTACTAAGCATATCGTTAATTGTTTAGTGTCATGTAGCACTTGTTAAAACAAGCAAGCATTATAAGCTAGTTAAAGTTATGCCCAACTAAAATTAAAAAAATTATAAATGACTTTATAATTAGATTAACGATGCATATCAATGGATTTCCCTTTGATGTACATTTCCATTAATTTCCCAAACCGCGCTTAAAGAATCAGTTTCCTAAATGGCTTGTACAAAGTTGGTGCCACTTATTATCGTAATAGTATTCATCATCCAATCTATCAGCGCAGATGTTAGCTAAAAAATACTTTATAACACTCAATCAATTATATCAATAAACATTTATGCATTTTTACTATAAGCAAAATAGTACAGGGAGATTTACCAAAATCGAATGCATCTCCATTAATTCGTAGTATCTGAGCATTGCTACAGGCCTCTAATTTTTTACAATTTCGTAAGCCGCTTTATAATTTATGGGTAATATTTACACAAGAACTTAACCAATTTAAATGTAGTTTTTTTTTATTTTTTTGAGCCGTTTTCAAATGTTTAAACAATTTAAAAACTTTTCTGATCGATGTGACGGATAGCTTTTGTAATCTTTTATGAAGATGATCGGTACCATCCTTTCTTCATATTCAAATGTGAATTCAAATTGTCCGCTAATGGTAGTAATTATATGTCGGTTTGAATTTTGTTGATTTTTAGTTAGAATGTGAGAAAATCTGACAAATGTTACGTGACATTGATGTTGAAATAGTGTCACGTAGCCGAAAAATCTGTGAAATTGTAATTTTTTCCCATTTTTTATAACAATTTATCTTTCCACTTTGCAGGGTCGCCTAATTTTTAAAGGATATGCCATTGAATCCAAAATTGCTACTTAATATAGTAATATAGTAAAACTGCATTTTTATTTTTTAATTGAAGAGAAAGCCAGGATAATTTGATTAGAATTTAAACTATTGGGTTGTACCACATGAAATGTCCGATTTTCGCTCAGTCGGAAATAAGAAGTTTTCGAGTTAACATCTGTGGCAGAATGTAAAATTTTCTTTTTTTTTATAAAATAAAGTGGTACGTGTGCTTAACGTGTGAGAATTTTAAGGTTCGTTACAAGTTCCGTTTTTTTTTTTTCAAAAAATTATTTACTGTCGGTAGTTCAAATTCAAACCCTCTTCCTGTACGAATTTAGAAAGGGACATAATGCTTCATTGTCAATGAAAAACATTAATGATGCATTTGAGGATGTAGCGGTAAACGAACGCACCATACGACGTTGGTTTAGAGATTTCAGTCTCGAAAATGAACCACGTGGGAAGCCGGAAACGTTAGTTAACGACAATGTTTTAAGAGCAACGGTGGATGCGGACTCAACGAAATAGGAGCGGAAGATCTCAATGACAATAAGTCAACACCTTTCTCTCATAGGAAAGGTAAAGAAATTCGATAAGTGGGTGCCCCATGAACTGAACGAATCCCAAAAACTACGGCGCCTGGAAATCTGCGCATCGCTTACATTAAGAAACCAAACTGAACAGTTCTTGCTCCGGATAGTCACCTATGATGAAAAGTGGATACTGTATGATAATCGTAAAAGATCTGGACAGTGGTTGGATGCAGATGAAAAACCAAAACACACCCCCAAGCCCGATCTTCACACAAAAAGGATTATGGTGACAATTTGGTGGACATCGAAAGGAGCAATTCACTTTTCATTTCTTCAACCAGGACAAACGATAAACGCTGTCGAATATTCTGAGGAAATCGACATATTGCATGCGAAATTGGCTGAAAAGCAACCTGCGTTGATCAATAGGCTCGGTCCCATCCTTTTGCGTGATAATGCTAGACCCCATGCTTCACAAGTAACGGTGCAAAAACTGTTGCAGTTGGGATTTGAAATTCTTCCGCATCCACCGTACTCTCCTAACGGATTACCATCTTTTCCGCAATCTGGATTCATTTTGCCGGCGAAGGTCTTCCGTAACCGAGCAGAAGTCATGAAAGCCTTTTTTTCTGACTGTAGTCAATTAAATCTAATTATCATATCGACTTTGAAGCAATAAATTTTTATCACAGTCTTCAATTGCGCACTGAATCATTTATAAATCATTTGTCACTTCTGAACAGCAATCATTATCAAAACTAGAAAAAAAGTTACTTCTTCGAGGCTTCTTAGGTTACTTCAGTTGGAGGATGATGTCCTTGATCGTTTTGTATTGATTATGGGTCATATAAGTCGAACTCGATGAGTTCACCTATGACTGACGTTACAGAACGCTTGGAAGCATGTGAACATTGATAGTTTGTGCAGCTGCTTAATATTTTTTGATGTGGATTCAAATCTGCTCAGTTTATCCATGGGAGATGTGCGGCAGTCTCTAACCACTCATTTGTGGTGTTCGAAGTTTTTGATCTGAATGTTTATGTATCTTGTAATACTACCCGACACAGATATTGAATTCAGCCAAAGGACAGCAACGGCCTGATGAATAGCTGAGACATCAGCTTGGAAGAGGGTACAGTATAAGGGTAGAATGAAGGATTTGTGCATCTAAGAACTATACCTTACTATCTCGTCTCCTTTTCTTTACAATCTTGTAGAGGAATGACACGTGTCCAATGAAGCATCTATGTTCGACTATATGCATATTCGTTTCAAAATAAGATGCAGTCTGGGACATGGCTAGACTACGTAGGTAGAAAAATCAGAAATTTGGAGTACATTTTGAGAAATTTCTTCGATCTGTTCGGAGATGAGATGATTGTTTCAGTCCAGTGAATCTATCACATCATCCGTCTGTATTAGTTGTAAAGTCAAAGTTGAAGTGATAAAAAGGTGTCTAGTATGGTGAAATAATCAACTGGAACAACCACACAGATTTATTTGAAGCAATGTAACCAAAAAACCTGGATAAAGAACTGCGAAAGACTGGAAGAATTCCCGGCTACTGCAAGTATTCAAAAAGTTTTCTTTAAAGATCCTTAACACACATGGGCCTTTTACTTGAATCAAATAGTACATACAAATCGCGAAGAGACGAAACCGTAAGAACTCTGTTAAACTTCCCAGGCTCGACTTTAATTTAATAAACACCAAATGCTGGTTGTAATTCTAGTATTTATCATAACAATGGAGGAACCAACAGATTGTCTGGAAACTTTTTCAGTCGAAATAAAGCTGAATGGGCCAAGCAACTCATTTACCGTCCTACAGGCATGAAATCGATTTTCCTTAAAGCAATAGACGCTGATGTCAGACAATACTTAGATGAAAGCAAGCCCCTGCACCCAAATATATATGCTCACAGGAAAGAAGGATCTACTAAAGGCGCCCTTTTAAATATAGAATCACAATTCAAAGACACCTACCTACGAAATAATGTCACATTATGTCCTTTCCTATATAATTAAGTTACGATTCCATTTCAAAAGCTATGGAATTCCGAGGTACTGATCGCCGAACCCGCAGATGGATAAGAACGATATTCGAAAGCGGTAGAATAACCACTACTTCCAGTGAGATATCAACTACTACTTCAGCAGCCAAAGGCTGTCACCCCTTCTGTGTACACTTATCAACCGTGACTTACTGACTAGTAGAAAGATTAGGTTTACTCGTCAGCAATATGGAGGAGTAAGAAAAAAGACTTTGTGAAACCTGCAACGTCTTCAGAGACTCACATGCATGGGTATCTCCGGTGCAGTCCTAACTTGCTCCACAGACGTCATTAGCCTCACATCATTCCACATGTATAACATGTGTGTTGGAAAAGTAATAATAATTCTAGAACAGTCAAGTCGTTACAAACAGGAGAAACAGGAGAGATACCAAGAAATCGACAAGCATGGGACTTCCAAAACTCAATATTAAACCTTAAAGGTAACGAGTAGTATACGGATGGATTCAAAATGGACGCCGGAGTAACTGCGAATATCTATGGCCCAAATAGAAATATTGCGGAGCCAACGGGAAAAAGTTCCAGCATTGTTCAAGCTGAGCTTCATGCCATATATGACTGTTCCAGTGCCATTCATATACATATTCATTTCAGATAATTGAAGGTTGGTTGATTAGGGAAGCCGCGATGCAGCCTCAGTAGATCGGCATGCTCTAAATTTAGTTGCTTTTGTTGTTGGCTATCTCTCATTACATGCCTAACGGATCTCAGTCAGAGAGATTTCTAACACGTCGACCGGGTACGTTTGGAAGGCAGCTCCTTGTATTTTTTCTAACAGAGACTGATGTTAGTCTGTCTTTCCAGGGTAGACTACCAAAAGGCTAGACTACAAGTATGGATTGGTATCTGACCCAGTGCATGGCTGTGGATTATATACCCAACCTTGAGTCTATAGCCTTCTTGCTCGAATAGGAGGTAACTAAAGCTTATTTTTCGCTCGGCAATATTTTCTTTTCACTCCTCGAGAAACTCAGACGTCGTCTGCGTAACCCACCAGAGCACATCCAGTGCCCTCCATCCCATGCAGCCCATTGAGGGCTAGGTTCCATAGTAGAGGAGAGACTACACTTCCTTATGGTGCTTCCATGTGTGGTTTCTTTTTTGTAGAGCAGTGACTAAAGGTTAGATTTATGACTCTTCTATAGAGGACGGAGTGGATTAAGCTGTAGATAGAGTAATTTATGTCCGGTTTTTCTAAGGGTTGATATTCGTGGAAGTACCATTGAGAGCTTTCTCGATATGAAGGAATGACATTATTGCCAACTACTTGGAAGTGAGTAATTTTTCATCTGGTCACAAAAGGCCGCTTACAAGTAATGTAGACACACTAAGCATGCTGGCAATTTGACAAACTATTGTGATTGAGACTGTACTTGATGTGTACATCGAAGTTTCTCTCGAGGGTGTTTAGAAGGAATGATGAAAGACTGATGGGTCGGAGATGCTCCAGAAGTTCATGGGACAATTTGCTTGCTACTCAAATTAAAGCTACGATAACCTTAGTTTAGCCACTGTGTATTGTGTCGATAACTAAACAATGCTCTTAGAATGAATAACTAGATATCACAGACATTTAAAAAAGCATTCATCAGTTGTTCAGGATGGATACCATCGGAACTTGGTGCATTATAAGATCCGAAGATGGAAACTGGCCACTTAAGCTTCTTTGCACCTACCATGTTTGGGTTAATTTGTAGAGTTTACTCTCGGTTTTTGTGTGGCCAGGGTTTGTTTCCTTGACGAATTCCAATGTATGCCAAGAGTAATTTTAAAGTTTTTCTCGGAATACCGAATTCGATAATTGTGTAGAGACGTGGTAGATAGCAATATTATAAGAAAACACCGAAAAGTCAGAGCATATGACTTTCAGTAGGTACGTGACAATGGATTGGAGGGGTGTCCTGTGTGAGAGTTAAAAATGAAGCGTTGTGCCGTATGCGATAAGAAAACGTAGACTTCTGGAGATGCGGTGAATATGAAACCAAAAACTAGTTTTGCGAGCATTGAAACCGCAGCGGTTAAAATTGGTTTTGGAATAAGAACAAATTCACAGCATCTATTTATAAGACCAGACGATACAATAGACAGCCATAGCGCAGGAGAGGTATCCTCAATTAAATAATTTGAACATCGATGGTATGGTGCGGGTGTACTTTGAGCTCCTAAGTGGAGCCCATAAATGCCCCGTTCCCTCGGTGCCGTTGATGTTCAAAAAAATCGAGACCATCGAAGATTGTCGTGACCTGTGAAGAATGATGGCTGCTGACAGTTGTATCAAACTTCAGACTCAGGAACTTATATATACTTAAGCTTTACCAAGGCTCTAAATAAATAAAGAGATTGATTTCTTCTAAGTAGGTTCCAAAGAGCCCTTTTCAAATAGCATATTTCAACAACTGACTAAAAAGATCGTCAGTTTCAACTTGAAATTCATAGGCAGGACGGCCTTAAAAGATGAACTATTCTGTATGCCCCATTCCTCCCAGATAGGCTCCGATTGTAGTACAGGTGGAACATATTTTAAGTTTCTTGTTGTCTCGATCTTGTTGGGAAATTCTACTTCACTTACAAAGCTTTGTTTCTTTTTTTTCAATTAAATTCATGCTGTCATTACGGCGGAACTTCACCAGCACCGAGATCCGCGATATGATTATGGGAATATACTATAATCTGTAGAGCTCCAGATATTAGAATACTTCAGTCGTGCCTGTGTTTTTTTTTTACTGGGCTTTTCACACAGTTGATAATCAGTACGGGTCATGTAACACCTCCATTAAGCCCAGTTGAAGAGGTCGATGAAAAAAGGTGTGGGAAACGAGGAGCATATGAGTATAGGATATTGTTTGCATTTGGGTATAGAGAGATCATCGTTAGTTCACTATACCTATCCATTCTACTCGTATTTTAGTTATCTGGCAGATAAGCATGCGAAGTAATCTCCTGAGAAATCTAGTCCACTTAATATTACTCACTCCGAGGAGCTAGGGTCCTAATAGCTGGCAAACTACTACGAAGACAGCAAACGGGTTGATTTTGAGTCTGCTTAAAAGATTTCTTTGTTGCCTGAAAACTTAGAATGTACGAGTAAGAAAATTTCACTAAATATTTCGGATATATTGAACTTGGTTCGAATAAAAAATTGGTATGCCTCAGGATACAATTTTGTGTCCGATATATTTTTCCCATTCCCTACCGTAAACTGGGGTTACTTTGCTCCGTTTTTTGCAGCTTTTTTGCAATGAACTTTTCAAAATGGTTAAAAATTATTTTAATAATATCTATTCCTATTTCTCTTATATATAAGATATTAAAGAATACGTATGTGACCTGAAATTTTTTTAAATTAGAATTTATAATATTTTTTTTCTGGCTTAAAAGTGTGGCAAAGTTATCCAAGGGACGGGGTTAGTTTGCTCCATCCGAAACCTTGGGAAACTGTGCCTGCAGTTAAAGAGCTGGAGCAATGTTGTCAAGAGATTTCGTAGCTATTAATCCGAGGATTATTTTCCTGAAAAAAACCTATACTTTTTTTTATTTAACGAAAAAACCAAATGGCAATTTTTATTTCTTAAAAAACTTGAAATATTTATAGTAAAACGTTAAATAATATTTAACTTTAACATTAGAAAAATATCGATCTTTAACTTTTAACGAAATTCAAATTCATGTTTGGGTTTTCAACTAACATATAATATATAATAGCTTACAAAACAAAATAGATTTCATGAAAAAAGTAATAAACATAAAAGGAATACAAAAAAGCAGCATCAATCATCGTAAAAATTTATTCATCAGTCAACATTCAGAATCATCAGTCAAACATAGATTGCAGCTCTGTTTGAAACCTTATTCGGAGGTTGAATGGAGCCTAAAACATCCGTCCATGAGTATCTTAATGCATCCCTTTGAGGGGGCCATTTCCATAGTTTTAAAGACTTTTCCATCGCGTTGATTTGTACAGTCTCTTCGTCAGGTTCGACTATTTCTCCGTACTCTCTCCTTCGTACAAAAATGCCACAAATTTTCTAACCTCTCGAATCACATCCCCCAGATTCAACTTAACATCGCCCTGAGATATTTTTCCTTCTAGGAAATCAACAAATTGGATTTCTGCTTCGTCTTCGTTAACAAGATCTTCAAAATTATTATCGTCGATAACCATGGCTTGGACCTTCCTATGGCGAGATGTGCTGGGCATATGTTGAGTAGCATTGAGCTCATTTTCGCCAACATCCTCCTAATGACGAGTAGAACTTTCAGTCCCTGCAGTCTCAACTAAAGCCATGGTCTAACCCGCACAAACACTTCTTACTGCTGGAATGTTCATTTTCTTCCTTCGGCTCTTCACAATTTTTGTAACCTCGGTCCTTCTTTCCTGAAGAGTGTTAAGAAAGGCTGACTCAACTATTTTCCACGTTGCAAGTACTTCGCGGAATGCGGCTTAAAACCTCCTCAATATTCAGCGGAAATATTCCACATTTCCGAAAACCAGATGTTAGGTTTTCTTTTGCTCATCCGTCAGTCATAGTCATCATTCTTAACAGGAGTGGTGGAAAGTTTTCTTTTTGTATGTTTGTGTTTCGGATGCCTTCGGGAGTCTCCTTCTACTCTAACAACACCTTCCGCCATGCCATTTTTAAGGCCGAAAAAAGGCAACCTCTAGCAGCTGTGTTAAATGGGTACTGTTGGGAGGTAGACAAACAAGGTGCACCCGGTTTTTGCGACTCAGTTGAAGGGCATCTACAGTTATATGCGAAGATGAGTTGTCACACAGCAGCACTATTTTTCCTTCTAGCTTTTTAAGTCTTGGCAGCATCTGATATTGTAGCCAGTCCGTAAAAATATGCGCATCAAACCATCCAGATGTACTTACATTGTAACGGCAGCCCCTATTACCATTTTCAGTCCAAGTTGTCCACATTTTACCAGCTCTATAAACTACGTAAGGTGGCATCAGTTCTCCAGCGGCGTTCCCACAGAACATAACAGAAACCGAGGTTTTTGACGCATTTCGTATAACTTCTGGATATTTACAGCCTTTCTTGACAATCACTTTCTTTTTTCCTGGGTCGTCTGTAAGATTGGTTTCGTCAAAATTCCATATCTTTTCTGGAGGAACGTCCTTTAATTCGTTTCCCAAGTTTTCGAAAAAACTTCTAAGTATCGGCTCATCCACCGCCGCTCGTGTGTGTTTCACATTTTCTGCAAACCGAACTGAAATCTCTGGGTGGCGAGCTATAAAAGAATTAGTCCAGTCCAGGCCTGGGAAATTGTTCGGAAAAATGTTGACTGTCCTTCCACAGCGGCTCAGATAGTTTCTGATAATATGTAATATAATATAATAATAATCTTCATCTGCACTAAAAACAAAAAGCTTTCGGGTATGCTTTCCCTTAAGTTTGTTCAAAATGGTTCTTCTCGGAATTTTGTACTTCAGCTCAGCTTTTCTGTGGGAAATATCACCTCGTCTGATTTCATCCAGACAAGCCAGCAGGGTCTCTTCAGCCTAGTCAGCATACCGCCTCGTCCCCAGTTGTCTTTTATATTTTCAGGGCATTTCTGCGTCAAAGAAAGTACCGTTAGCTCTTTATTTAAACGGCAAAAGTCCAAAAAGAATAAACATAAAAATATGAAACCAATCACTTTTACTTGGCTCCAGGGCAAAGTAGTAAAAACTTCATGGCCACACAAGAAAACATATTATAATTTTGCTTAAAGATAACGAAGGATAATTTTATGCTAAAATTGGACATTTTATTCACTAAAGGTATACGATCTAGTGTTCCTATTCGCGAATGTGTATGTTTGTATGTGTTCATTACGGTAGTTTTGATATGCAGGACGAGACATGTCTGGCCACGAAAAAAATAAACAAACTCTTTTCGTTAGTGGCGCAAAGTTACCCTCGCTGGGGCAAACTAACCCCGGTTTACGGTCCTATGATCACCGCTTACTTTCAGATATTACATCCTGTTTTATTCATCATTAAGATCAATAATATTATTTAAAGTAAACTATACTTTATTATTAAGGAGTATCCGATCAAAGACGATGCTAACCTAAGCGAGCTTCTTTAGCTTCAAAGTAAATTGTCATCGTTAAAAGCTTTCGAACTCCTTCTAATGCCAAAGCGTCAAGTTTATAGCTCCCTGCTGGAAAATATGTTTGAACAATATTAGTCCCCAGTGGAAACTGTTTTATATAGACGTCACCCTAAAAAGACAAATGTCCATAGCGTACTACCTTAGAGAATTTCTAAATTAAAACTTACATAATAAGGACATGTGTGATTTAAATTTGTATAAGGCAAGTAAATCGGTATTATTAGTCGCATATAGGTATTCCCACGATGTTTAGCGAAATAGTCACAGTAATTCGATGTCGCATTGACCAAAAACGGCCTATAAATCAGGTCCGTCTTTTTAAACAGCATAAAGTTTAACTGAAAGGATAATCGACAATTATAATACAATAGATGAAATATGACGATATTTTTAATTCACATAGAGGTCATTTAATTTTTGCGTAATTGTAGCATTTAGGCTTGCTAAAGATGTAGTTTTAGTTTTAGTTTTAAACGCATTTTATTTTCTAATCAATAACTCTTACATACTAACAAAAAATGCTTAAATGCTAGCTTAAAATTACTTAACAAACTTATACTAACTTACTGGCCCCACACAGGCACTCTAAGCTACTCTAAATTCTTATACTATGTCTTTCGACTTTATTAACATTTTCTTTATGGATATTTATTTACTATACTTAAACCTAAGAAAAAATATTGTTAACAAAAAACTTAGCCTATGGATGTAATTTTTTATTTTTTATAAAAACTTAATATCTAACTTAAAATAAACCTTAGTCTACTTAACCTATATACACAATACACACATACAGACACAAAGACATTATGCACAATAATATACATATACTAGTATATACCTTTATATATACCAGTATATGTATATATTTCTTAAATGCTAACCTAAACCTATGTAAGCTGGCCATCGCTATTTACTGGGCAAATAAATTGGTCAGCTCTGCCTCATTAGTGAGGCTGGTCCGTAATTGACGGAAACGACGACGAAGCATCTTCTCCATCATTCAACCACCAGAAATGCTGGTGCTGCCGAACGACATCCCTCTTATCGCGATTCCCCACCGCCCTACTGAACCTGAGTCGATCCACACTGCCGTGTGCGACGTCTCTGTTGTAGTTGAGTCGCCTGTCCCCAGCTGTCCGAGCGACATGGAAGATTAACGGGACCGCTGATATATCCTGGATCAACCCTTTCTGATCTAGGTAGAGGAATGCTTCCGGTGGAACGAAGCCGTCAGATCGCACACTCTCGTGGTAAAGGTAATTGGGGTAGTAAGCCCCAGATATCAGGTTATTCATCGAGGTCATTGCTCTTGCAATGTGCCTTCGAGTCAGCTTAATTACGAAGTTGTCCACTCGTATTAGGTTCGCCCTATTGTAAAGGACCTCATTAGGATAAAATTTCTTGTACTCCGACTCTGGTGTTCTGTACAAGCGAAGACTAGCCCTCTCAAACACCCGAATCTTTTCCATTAAGCTTGCTCGTACATTGAACCACACGGGACAACCAAATACCAGCATGGGCCTAATAAGGGCCATGTAGCAGATTACCTTTACCCTCACATCGAGTTGGCTGCTATAAAACAGTCTCTTTGTAAGGGCAAAAGCACCTCTAGCTCTGGCCAGAGCAGCATCTACATTTTTGCCAAAATACAGAAACTGATCTAGCCAGATCCCAAGGTATCTGACTACATTTCGACAGGCAAGAGGCTGTCCGTGCTGTCCAATGATTGAGAACTTTCGCCAATTTTTTCTGGTATCCCTAGAGGCTCCAGACAACGGCGTCCTAAAGAGAATGGTTTCCGACTTCTGAAAGTTGATTTTCAACTTCCAGTCATCGCAAAATCGTCTTATCTTATCGAAGTCACGCTGCAAGAGAGTATTAATGACCTCGATTTTTGGACCTGTTCTGTACGCTACCAAATCGTATGGGGAAGTGAACCTATCAAGTCGCTTGTATAAATGTTAAATAGGATCGGCGAATTGACCGCGCCTTGCTGAAGACCATTTTTAATTTGAAATATTCCAACAGAAGTCACATCGCCATTTTTCACGATGAACTGTCTGTTGGTTAGCATATTATAAAGAATGTACAAGAGAGGTTTGCTGATCCCCAGCCTAGTCAGCTTATAGAAAAGACCCTCTAACCATACGGTGTCGAAGGCCTTCTCCAAGTCAACAAGGCAGGCACCAGTGCACTGTTTCTTGCGTTTGTTCCATTGGATATCAGAAACCAGTTTAGACGCGGCATGTGAGATATCATGTCCCGCCTTAAAACCGAATTGATTATCCGGAACTATATGTTTGTCCTCAACCCACCTAGACAGAGCTCTATTGATTACCCTTTCAAACACCTTACTGATATTCGGAAGGAGACTTATCGACCGGAGATTCGCCGGATTGGATATATCCTTTCCCTTTTTGGGGATAGGTTGAACCACCGCCGTTTTCCAATGCGCTGGGTAATGTGCATTATTCATTGCATTATTAAACAGGGTGGTGTAAATGTCCACCGCTTCTAGAGGAAGATGTCGAAGCACGATGTTCGGAATACCATCGGTACCCACTGATTTCTTAGCCCTGATTGTGTCGAAGATCTCACGGAGTTCTTCCTTCGAAATGAACGGGGGTAGGTCACCCTCTCTGGTCATGACATTATTTGCCATATTTTCGTCGCTAAACCGGGTGAAACCAGAGCCCTCGGATCGCCAGTTCTCTATTTCATTTCGAACGCAGAAGTCGTGCACAAAGACGCGACCGTCCAGGTCGTAATTAGGGCCAGTGGTATCAGTGGCTTTGTATACTTCCTGGAAAGTCGCCCCAATGGCCTCAACCTTCTCCTGTAGATCCTCGATTACAAAGAAGTCGTCATCGTCAGCGGCTTCATTTGGATCAATACCTGCTATTGTCAGTAACCGTTCGTTGTCTGTTGTCCGGGCTATTTTAAGACACTGAAGGTCGTTTTGTTTTTTTCTCGGAAATAGTTTATTGATTTGCGGAAACATATTCGGGTTGCTGGTGTTTACAGCCCGAACCTTGTTGTTCCAATATGAGCTTACAGCAATTCTGTAATTTTCTTTTATTAACTTTTGCACATTTTTAATCGACGACTTCAGCGTCCTAATCTCCGGATCTTGTCTGTCAGTTAACTGTCTGTACAAGTTTTTGATTCTTGACAGAAGTCTACTTTTCTGTCGGTGCAGTGCGTCAATAGTAGGATTGCGGAACAGGTCTTCGTTAGTTGTACGTCGATACCGCGGTATTGTAGTGTCCATAGTTTGTTTAATTGTCTCGTCCATTCGTTTTAGGTAATTGTCGATCTCCTCGTTTGACAAATTCCTATTGGACGGTGGGTGGAGCGTGTTTGAGGAGAATGCTCTTGTCAAGGTTGCGGAGAAGCGTGTCCATCAAGCCTTACTGTAGTTGTAAGAATATCGTTGGACAAACTCCTCCAATTCCGCAATTTCGTTGGGAACTGTAATTTCGGTGCTAAAACCGCAATGGTCACTGTCATACACGAATGTGCGCAGACAGTTTAATGTTTGTAAATTCGTACCTGTCAGTCGTATACGTTCGTCGTAGAGCAGTAGATCCAAATAAGACCCGCCTCTGGGAAACGACGGGTTATCCGTCGCTTTAAGACCGAGTCTGTACATGACATCGTGCTGACCCCACCAATCGAGTAGTAGGTTCCCTCTAGTATTTGGCAAATTATTTCCCCAATCTCTGTGTCTAGCGTTGAAATCCCCGCCGATTATAAAATAATTCTCCCCCGATTCCAGCCTCAGAAGTCGAAAAAGCGTGTCGAGCTCTGTAATAAATAGGGCGGATTGTGAAGCCGCTAAAGATGTAGTCCGGTTAACAGCCTTCACGGCACAGGACAGATTCCGAATTGTAACTTCGTCGTGTGCTTTGCAGATGAATTTTTGAAATTTTGCTATATTATCAGCCTACGAAGTATATGATACATATATGAGTAAATATGTAGACTTGAATATATTTTAAGAGAAATGAAACATTGACACACACTGAAACAACGCCCAAGCCAGCTGCACTGCTGAAAATCAATAAGATGCTGAGTCGCATGACTACTTGTTACAACTGAATTAAAATTAAGCCTATCATTTTTGAATTCAATTTAGTATTTTTTTTTATGTACCAGAATGAGCTAAGCTTGTTATTATAAAATAATTAGTATTAACCAATCAGTTTTAATCGATCTAAAAATAGGTAGCGTTGCAACTATTGTACACAAGTTAAGCGATGGTCGATACATACAAACCTGATTCGAGGTATCATATCTATGTGTAATGCACATTTAATCGAAAATGAGGAAATCGAACTTTGAACTCTGAATCAATTTTTTGAATCAACAGATCACGTATACTCGAATGTGAGAATCTCGAAGAAGGAATTGTTCGGCTTACGTTTATTAATCAGTAGTGTTGGGATGAGGTAGGTTAGGTTAGAGTAACACACATAAGCCAGTTATAAGGCTTGGATATCAGGGAAACCAAATGGAACCAAAGAAATGGCATCATTCAGATCTCAGAAGTATGATAGTAAACGCCAGGGTATTCAATCCTAATATGTAGGTACATGCCAAGGCAGGGCAGTTGCAAAGGAAATGCGACCAAGATTCATTTTCCTCTTCGTGCCCTGCAGTTCCCAGAGAAATGTTTGTGAGAAATATTCAAACAATTACAAGACGGCTGTTCTAGATCCATTTGTGAAGATTTCAATACACTTGGTGACAGGGACTTTGCGTTGTCTCCATTCGAACCTTTCTCTTGTGGAATCAGGTGACTGAAGTCAATTTCAAATAATTGATCGTTCATTTGGATGGAGGCCGGAATGAAGCATGAAAAGAATGAGCAAATGGAGCAAATCTATCGGAGCCGCAAATCTATCGGCCGTGGTATATATGCAATGCATGACTTTGGGTTGTACCTATAGACCCCAACTCGAACATATAACCCTCTTACATGAGGATAGGGCACCTATAACTATTTTATACCGCTTTGCAACATTTTTTTCCATCTCAGTTTGCGGTCTAGAATGAGGCTGGAATACCTGACACTACTCAACAATTCGAAGCACTTGTGAAACTTTTCGGTTCCCTTGGCAGTAACCAAAATATTTGAGAAAGTGTTCCGGGACACAATCAAAGAATAATTGTATTCAATTACCTATATCTACGACTTTGTTCATTCTGAGGGCTTAAATCAAGGTTGCAATCTCTATATTCTTCGCCCAGATGCAGGGTTATTAGTACGCAACCCAGGAGGTCTCAGCAAGTACAGCCTGAATATCAGAGAAATATCAGTTGAATCATCTTCGAGGAATATATTTCCTGGGCTATTAACATTAACAGATTCTTTGTACTACCTGTATCTTAACACAATCTTAACAATACCTAGGGTAGCGTCGATCTTCAGAAGGTGTTTAATACTGAACCACGTACCCTACTCTTGAAGACGCGCTCGAGTGGGGTTTTACTGAAGACAGCGAAACCCGGGCACAAGGCCATTAAGGGTTTCAGTCCAATTAGTTTAACCTCCTTTGTATTGCACTTAAAACCCTAGAGCGTGTCTTAAACACCCACATGCGAAGCATTTTAGAAGAATCATCGCTATCCAAATCACAGAACGCCTACCTCAAGTGAAGATCGACGGAAATGGCTCTCAACGAGGTAGTGCGTACAATCGAAAAATCCATACACTGCAAAGAATATCCTTCCCAGATATAGACGGAGCCTTTAATAATGTACACACTGAAGCTAATCACAAGTCTCTGATCGAGCTGGGCATAGAGGAATGTATTAGTCAATCATCAGGCAATATTAGGTAACAGTCACTTAACTAAATGTGCCCATAGTGGAACACCACAGGGCGGCGCTATTAACAAAATGCTCGTAAGACTAGACAGAGAGGGGTCAAAGTGTTCGCGTATGTGGATGACGTGGAGATATTAGCCTCAAGGAAGTTTCCCTCCGTGATAAGTTAAATCATGGAGGCTGCTTTAGACAAATTAAATACCTGGGCCGCAAGTTGTGGCCTTGATCAACAAATTGAGTGGTCAACCGTTCATACTATCATCCAGCGCTAGGTATCTGGGTATCATGCTTGACCCAAAATTTAACTGGAGCAAAGCATCAAATACAGAGTAAGGAAGGCATGTGTCGCCTTCTATGCCAACAGAAAAAACTTTCCAAAGGAGTGGGGATTTCAGCCAAAGATGACCTTGTGGATGTACACAGTAGTAGTGCTTCCAATTCTAACGTATGGATCATTATTCATTAGTTGAGCGAAAGCTACAACTTCACGAGACTAAAACGGCTCCACAAAACAGCCAGCGTCCGTGGTGCCTAGGACGCATTGAGGTGGGCCCCAATTCATGCCCTTACTATGTTCCTGCATTTTCTGTTTCTAGCGAAGAATACCACACTTTGCAGCGCAACCAGACTCAAAGAATAAGGGCGCTAGATTCCACGGCTTTACGACCAACCACAGCAACATCCTGTACTCATTAGCAAACTGCATGGTGACGCTTCCAACCGACTATAGCACACCCAAACTAAACGTGAAGAAAAATTTCCACGTTGAGTTTCCCACCAGAACTCAGTGGAAGAACGACGAAGTAGCAAAGAACTTCGACACGGACATCTACGTCGACAGATCATAGATGAACGGTAGTGTGGGAGAAGATGTCTGGTGTCATCCCACACAAACGGACGAGTTTTTTTAAGAGATGTATAGCTCTATAGATGCTCTTATACGAGGCTGAATAGGTGGTATGTAACAATTTGGAGCTCATGCGGTTTTCCAAAGATCTGCCGCAGTGTGGATATTTAGTTTATGGTGGACTTTTCTGGCCTAAAGGCACACTGACATCGAAAAATCAGGTTGTTGATGAAGGGTTTCAAGCGTTAACACAATACGCATATAGGCGATGTTATGAAGACTGAAGCCTCTGTAGTTAGCGCAGTTCGGTGGTCTCCTTTCTTGAGGATCGGAGAGACAATTATGAGATTCCATTCATGGGGCATACTTTCATCCGACACTATTTTACAGATGAGTTGGTGTTTATTACTTGCCAAGTCATCGGCAGTCAGGCAGTCCGCTCCAGCAACTTTGTTGGTCTTAAGCTTAGATATAGCTATCTTCACTTCTTCCGGGTCGGGTGGGCGGAATTGTTGGTCTACATTGTCCAGGTATTTGGTTCGCCATCGCCGTTATACAGTCTACCAAAATGCTCTTTCCAAATCCTCAGCATCGACTGCGACTTTACTACTATGTTTCATTGTTCAACTCTATAGGCAATGGTTCGGGGTTTGTGTTCATGTCATGTGTTTACCTTTTGGCAAAACCTGCGATTCTCATTCCTGTAGTAGAATCTCTCAATCTCATTCTTTTTCCTCCTGAGAAGCCGGTCTTCGTCTCTCTTCTTCTGCTCGTAGAACTCGTGAGCAGCCCTAGTCCCTCTATGGAGCGTCTCTTTGTATGCCTCTTGCTAAGCTGCATGTGCTTGCCGGCACTCGTCGTCAAACCAGGGCTTTCGTTGCAGTGGCCGAGTGAAACCCAACACATCAGAGGTGGTATCTTTGATGGATTTTTGGCAATATTGCAACTGGTCTTCAATAATCGATGCGGCATATGACCTATGAAGAGATTAAGGAACACACGATCGGAAAAGGATTTCGCGATCTCTTACAAACCGTACCTTGGCTACAACAAGTTTGTGGTCCAAGTCGATGATGGCCCCTCGGAGGAGTGCGTTGCGTCTATCGCAATCTGATCAATCTGGTTAATGGTTGATTGATTAGAAGTTCTCCAAGTTCCTTACGAATATCAAGATGTGGGAAGCGCTATGACAACATTTCACCCCGCCGCAAAGTCAATTAGCCTGCATCCGTTATCGGAGGTGGTGTTGTGCAGGCTATACCTTCCGACAGTACTACCAAACTGCCCCTTTTTCCAAGCTTTGCATTAAAATTGCCGAGGTCAACCTACTCTCGTCCAAGAGCTCGTAGAAGCCACATTTGGTGTCGTTATATTTCACCTCTCTGGGGGCATGCGCGCATATAAACTCAAGATTACTTTCATAAGTTTGCCTTTAACAACAAATCCACAACCAAATAGGCGCTGCTTTTGTCATCGATAAGAATCGCCGTAGTGGATGTCGCAGTTTTTCATCCTCTTTTTGTCCGTCCTATCCTATCGCATACCTTCGATGGCGTTAACATCTTCTGTGTAGGTAACCGGGGCCTCCATTGCTTCGTAACTGTGGTTATTTTTTTCTACGGCCGGGCAGTTGGGTACCTGCGGCGGTACAACCGCCAACCTGGAGAGCCAGTGCCATTATAACCCAACCATGTAACTCATTCGCGGATGTGAATGTTGCGTTGGTCCATTAAGGGCATTAAGGGCTAACTTAGTCTCGGAAATGCTTACCGAGCTCTAAATAAGTCGGAGTAGCCCGGATAAAGTCTTATTTGGTTTGTTACAGGATTTAATTTCACCATTGATTCCATCTGGGTAATTCATCTACTTTTCCGATTATAGTGCTGCTATGATATTTTTGCCTACTGGTCAGCACTCACCCATTTAAGTTTGGTAAGCCAATTCCGGATGGATACCACTTGGAGGTAAAACACAATTGATGTGTAGAACAGTTAGAGCGTTGGTTGTCGCCAGGCTGATACCTCTCACTGCCTACTGTATTTCTACAGCACCCAACTATCTTTTTTTTATTTAGCTTCCGTAGGAATATATATACTTTCCCACTTTTCGCAACACTAACTTCAGAAATTCCTACAGCGTTCTATCCTGTAAGTTGTTTAACAGATTTCCTACGTCCCATTAAAACTTTATCAAAGATATGATGTTTCGTCGAAATGTTTCTCTATTATTACGAGTATCTGTAAGCTTTGAATCGCTTCGTATGTTGCCCAGCCTCTCAGAAAGCTGCATTGATTGACTATTATGGAGTTTAATATTATTGTATTGCATTTGTATATCCATCGTGTATACTAATATTCTGCGACATTAGCTGACAGACAGTTGTTGCAATTTCTCGTGTCGCTTTGCCTTTATAGAGTGGCTGACCTTATACTCCAATTCAAATACGTTTACCTCCATGATGCCACAATTTCGTACTACTCGCTTTTCATTCATGTAACGCTGATATGCCTGAAGTCGTTAATGTATATCCGACTCTTCCTTTGCCGCACCGGTGGTGGTCTGCATACGTGGAAATCCGATCAAATATACAGACATCCGGTAGTCTTACCGTAGCTCAATGCGCCTCTGGTTCATTTTAAAATGTCCTAAATATGATTTTAGGACTTCGTTGCCTTTTACAACAAGTGATAGAACGAACTGCGGCAATATTCTATAAGTCGTTGCCACACGGCAGAGATTATCTAGTATATCCTGGATAAATTATATATACTGGATATATTCATTTAGAAAATCCCTTCTTCGTGATTCTCATCTTTTTAGGTAAGCTTATTTGTGAGCTCCAAGTTTGTAAATGAATAAAAAGAATTCCATTTTATTTCATTCAGTTTTCTAATTCAAATATTAAATATTCTAATACGTTAAACAAATAAAATACAAAGCCCGAAACAAATTATGATAGCAGCAATATTATATACTTACTCGTATATTGTTTTCATTTTGACTATAATGAGGAAATCAACTTATTGGTATGTATGACTGACTACCTATTCAATTAGCCAGAACAACCTCTTTATACACCCTCTGGCCTTTATTCATGCTGCTTGACTATAGTAACAAGCTGATTGCTCTATGGTGATTGCTTTATAATCACCAGTTCGGCTCGCATTAGCTTATTGATTCAGATGAATCGAAAATAGAGGAATTTCTTTGGTTAGCAGTCAGCACTGCTTTGGTTATCAGAACTGAAGAAGCCTGAATACTCGAATATGTCAGTGCAGTGGTGCCAATTAATACTAACTTACTTAGATGGCGTTAGAGTAGACGGGGTGGACCTCGGCCTCAACCAAATCCTTTCTAATCAGCACCATTGCGTGATAGATGCTATGAATTTCGAACGTCAAGTTGATTGGCATTCGAGCGTGCCGTTTGATCTTCCTATACTGGCTTTTTCCTTTTTTCCTTTGGTTGGGGATTCAAGAACTTCTTGAGCTGAAGATGTCTCAACCATCTAAGCCGAATAATTCTGACTATTTTAGCATATCGCTGTACAACCTGTATAATTCTTTGCTAAATCTCCGCCTTCATTCTACGTCGATGCAGACCGGGCAGTGTGTCACTCGAAAAACTTTCTTTCAAAACAACCAAAGACCCCCTTCAATGTTTTATAGGGCGCTATTTTGATTGCCCTTAAGAGGACTCTGCTATTTTATTGCCTTCTAAGCGATGGCCTATGGTGTCGTTGTTTATTAAGTGTGGAGCCAAGGTAGACAAAGTCTTTGACTACCTCGAGGTTGTACTTGTGTTCCGCCGGTAGTGTTTTTGCCGTATGGATAGGCAAGTAGTTGAATGGTCTTTTGATAGGTTGTGCCTCTGGTATGTCTTGTGATCGTCTTGTCGGAAGATTAGTAACAGTGGCCGTTGGAAAAACCAACCCACTTAGGCATATTGGCGGATTGATCCTCCTACTCTTGGAACCAATTTGAGTTTTTGACGAAGCGTAGGATACTATTAACTTTTACATTGTTTGGATCGTTTAAGCCATTGTAGAAGCTCCTAAGTGGAGTTTTCTTCTTTGGTAGAGAGCTAGGCATATACTAAGATTGTCTCAATATCATCCTCGTCCATAATGCTTCTGCAAAAGTAGTTTTTAAAAACGCGAAGCCTTTTTGCATGCTTGCCTATAAGAGAATGTAAAGACACATTGAATAGCGCTGAGATGCTTCTTACGTAGAGAGATTAAATTATTGGAGCGATTAAGATCTAGTTTTGGCTAGATTTGTTTGGTCTCTAGACATGTTGACCAGAGGTTTGTTATTCTAATAGCATCAAGCTTTAGTATTGTATTAGTCTGCACGTAGCGATTGGTATACCGATGAAACTTTTTTCAGGTAACATAGGTAGAGTGGTTCAAAATTTGGCGAGTTTATTGGCCCTACAACTCCCTGGAATATTTTTGCCGACCGGAACCCAACTTTTATGTCTACGAACGCTACTATTCTGTACTCTCTATAATGCAGGGATTGTTCGATGTGGCTTGAGGTGGTATCCGGCTTTCCTTTACAGTTGGCATGTTGAGCTGTAGACAAGAGTCGTGGATCATTTCAAGATAGAAAATGGATATCAGTCAGTCGTTCTAGAGTTTTCAGAAGGAAAGATGATAGACCTATAGGTTTGGGGTCCTTTGGGACAACATGAGAACATTTTCCGGCTTTGAGAATAAGAACTACGTAACTTCTCTCCATGATAACGGAATGTAGATCATTTTTACGTAACTCATCATGATATTCACTAGCATTGACAGGATGATATCTGAGGGCATTTGCAGCTCGGCAGAAATTATACATTCCGGCTCAGCAGACTTGTATGGTTTGAAGCTATGCAGCGGCCAGAGCAACTTATTTATCTCTTGTAATCAGACCGTGAATTTTAGTCACGGCAGCAGTAGCCCTACCAAGGTTGTTACTGGCCGTGAATAGGGAACTTCCTGGAAGGTCGGTGTCCAGTAGCAGGTTGAGTAATCCATCACTAGAGGTCATCCAAGAGTTATCAGTTTTTTTCCAAACATCTAGGCATCGTAGGTTTGGTAGAGAGGATTTTCCTTAGCCGCGATGATCTACAGGATTGTCACTTTGCCTTCCTCAGTCCTTTTTTATATATTTTGAGGGATTCCTTATATGTGTGCCAGTGTATCACCTTTCTTAAAAAGGTTCTAAGCATTACCACTGCTGATGTCCACCAGAGCGACTTTTTCTTGCCTTTGGGTTGAATGAGAGGGCAGGAAGCAGCCATTGCCTGATTGAGAGCCAGAAAAACATCCTTGTTTTTTATAGTCCAGCTCATTGGTGTTACATGGAGTTAGAGTTCAGAGGAGAGTACATTCAAAAGTGTTCCTCTGTATTTTTTAGAGCAGACGTCTCTGTAAAATCAGTATCGACCCTTGTGGAGCAGCGAGCTTTCTTAATAGTCAAACTACAGAGTTGGACAAGTTAAGTAACAATGACAAAACTGGAAATGGCTTTAAATTGGGGGTGGGGTGGGGTGTCGATTTCGAATTAGGGGACCTTTTCCAAGATCTGTGGTAATGTAAAATTTTTGCCGTTGGGGAACTTTTAAGATCTGAAGCCATACTGTTCAGGACCAACTAGTTCGGCAGAGAAGATTTTATGGGCGAAATTGGGGAGATTGATCCTTCTATAGTTGACGCAAACTAGATAATCACTTATCTTCAAGATAATCCATTCGACTAAAATGCTTTCGTCCGACTGTAATTTAGAGATTGAGCACACTCTTAACAAAGTCATTTCGCGCTGCCTTGAACAGCTCGCCAGCTTTATTCGACTTTATTTTGGATATGGGTACCCTCATTTCGTCGAGGTCAGGTGGATAGATTTTTTGCCTATTATTGCCCAGAAATGTTGATTCGAATCCTTACCACTGACTGTGAACTAGATTCGATTGTCCGTCATTGCACGCTTCTGTACTGGCCTTGTTGTGCTAGCATGTCTTTGAAGCCTTCTGGTAAAAATTCCCAACGTTTTTCCTGCTATTACACCTCACAGATTTCATGCTCATTTCCTTTTCAGAAGCCTTTGCGCGTTCCTTGAGCTACTCTAGTCTTCCGTTATAGGGCTTCTTTATATGCCTTCCTTTCTCTGCATATGCCAGCCGGTAGTTATTGTCATATCGCGGGTTTCACAGTGGTGTTCGGGAAAAAACTAACACATCAGAGGCGGAATATCTGGAAGATTGTTGGCGGCTGGGTCTCTTAACAAGATGCCAGTGGCGCCTGATGTCGAGCGAGTTTAAGGGGCACTTGCATAGAAAATAAATTGTCTAGTAGTTACAACTTCTTCACCATATTTCCTTTTCTTAACAATGTTTGGATTATCCACTCTCATATTTTGGCCACAACAAGCTATCAGCCGACGTCCTGCTCTCCTAGCTTTGCAATAAAACCGCTTAGGTCAATTTTAACAACATGCTTAGGACGTTGAACATCTTGTAGAGGAGCTTATAAAAACAGATCTTGGTGCCAACTTATTTCCCTTCCGTTGATATCTTCGAATTTAGGCAAAAAATTTAGCTGATTGTTACTGAAACTCAAGACTTCTTGTCTAAGGCTATTTCTACAGGCAAATCTGCCTCCGAATATCGGCTGATTATCGTCTCGTAGCATATTCCGCAGTTTTTTTTTAATCTTCTTAGACTCCGTCAATTCCAACGCACTTCGTGGATAGATTTGTAGCAGTCTAGAGTCAGTGCAAGTTGTTCTAGTGCTAACGAAGACTAAAATTACTCGTCCAGTACCCGATGTGTCACCTCCAACCTAGAGGGCCAGGATTTTGTGGCATCGGCGTCAGTGCCGTACCTAATTCGGGTTCTACTGCCGCTATCGCCGCTTCAGGAACTCTTTCAGCTGGTTCTGAGGTCCTTGTACGATCTGAGCTTTGAATATATCCAAAACATTAGCAGGCTAAGAGGCAACGCCGTTGATTTTATCTAGAGAGTTCCTCCCCTGGTCTCTAATCAATGATGGGCTCTGCAATTTTAGCCTGTATATGTTAAAATTTACATATGGAGTTTTCAGGAGCCATTATCAGGTATTAAGGCACGTACTTTAGGCGAACTTCAAACCGTGCTTTTGAATTAATCCATATTTTCGGCAATCAGTAGCTAGTCGCACAATTTTCGCCGAGGCCATCCCTGCTGGCAATCAGCTGCCCAGCTTTCTTTGCGTCGAGGTTTGGTTTGAAGCAATTTTGAAGCGAAACGACACGATGTTAAGAGCCGCTCTGGCTTGAGTTTAGAAAGATCGGCATGACGCAATCTTAGAACGTCAACTATCTGAATTTCGCCTTCCATGTTGATGTAAAATTTTTTCAAATTTTAAGAACACGAGGGCATTGCTTGAGCAGATTGGAGGACTTCGTTGAGTGATAGCATTCCATAGAAGCCCCAAAACTCATTTTTAATTTCAAACTTTTAAATAGTGTTGACTTCGCTGTATTCAACTGTGTCGACTTTATTTGCCGGCCATAAAAATTTGGGAACAGATGATGAGTACAACATTTACGACGTGAAACTGAAATATTGTACTACTATTTGTCACTTTGGCTTACTCCTGATTATACGATCATTTATCCATTTCTATGAACTGTTAGTTAGATGTGTATAAATTATTTAATTTCCAACAAACCATCGTACCAAAGCGTACCAACTCGATCGTCTATGTGGATTATTGGATTATATAAAATAGGTCTCTGTGAAGAGCTTTTTAGATTGGCGAATAACAACACCAGCCCTAATAGAGCCAGTGTAAGCGGTACTGATTTAAAGTGATAACAGCAAGCGCAGGGAAGCAATTTTTCCGACAAAGACGGATAGTTGGTATTTTCATTTAAGGTAGTGAGTTTTTGAGCCTAAAGGCTTACTCGTCAAGGTTTCATTTGGATTAGTGATGCAAATGTACCCTACGCAAATGACTCCCAAAAAGCTGGCAGCCATTGCAAGAGTGCTCATTAGTCGGGCTCCATTGATCACATAGGTCTGTTGATGGCCTAATACCTAAACCACGTAATTGAGAGGATGAAACTACCTACATTGATGTCGAAGATTGGATTCACATACACCATCGCAAAATATTGTAATGAACAATAGTACGTTGGTCATTGTCTGAAAGAATATAAATATTGGATATTAAATATTCTTGTCCACGGTTGAAATATAATAGTTGGATTGAGGTTCATGGTCTTTAGAGAAAGAATTATGCAAGAGTGCTGAGGCTCTCCGAAAAAAAGAAAAGCCGAGCCATTGGACTTCAGTGACTCACTATCTAAAGGTCACACTATCCAAGTGTCTCCAGTTAAGAGAATAAATACTTAATCAGATCGAGATTCATACATAAGTATGATATATTCGTATCTGCACGATCAGTCCCAGATCAATTAAATGAATTTTCGAATGGAACAGGCGATCGCTATCGACATGATTGGTTATAAAATGTTCGGATGTGAACTCATGCTTTGAATTTTGTCGAGTAGTTTAGTCGTTCTACTCTTACTGTCACCACGCAGATCGCGCTGATCGCATTTATAATATCCGCATTTTTCATTACAGGAAAGTAATTATGATTTCCTCTTAAACAATTAAGAATTTCATTTGGTCTTTTCGTAGGCAGACATTTCGACTAAAGTCTTTGAATTTAACTGAGACGTACACGATGAAGAATATTTTTATAAACTTCAAAAAATCTAGCATACCGATCAGACATTCACGTATACTTATGAAAGTCATGAACAAGTAGGACACAAAAAAATAATTCAAAAGTTCCCTGTGCCATTCATAGCCAACTTTTTAAGGAAGCGGAAATCAAATATCGGCTCTTTCTAGTGAATGTGGTGGACGACTTCTATGCCTTTTTTGCTCATAATCACGTTAGTAAATAACGAGTGTTTTTTTTTCAGTGTCAGCCCCTTCAATAGGGATAAAGTGTCAAGCCAGCTGCCATATTGAGGTGCAAAAATTTAGTTATTTCCGGTAGAGTTCGCCTTTTCATCATGAAAAGATCGACATCACAACATCGATTTTAAATCGCTGAAATTTATTTCCAAAATTGCACTACGTGGAATTTATGATAGACGCCTGAAAACTGTAAATTTTCGCACCCAGTTCACTCTATTGGACACTCGCACCCCAACATGAATGAAAATAGCTAGCGCTTTCGGAAAAACGGCTGAGGAAGATTGTGTTAAACACGACCACAATTTATCTATTCATCGTCGTCTTTGTGCAACTTGCCATTTGTCCAACCAATATCTCGAAAATTCTCATAGAGATTTTGGTCTCAAGGCTTACAACATCCAATTGGTACAAGAGCTAAACTCGAGTGATCATTATTGCGTTGGGTGTTCAGTTATTAGGCTGTTGACCCAGTTTTTTACGTTAAATTTTGTTCAGTTGTGAGGCTCATTTATGGCTAAATGGCTACATAAATAAGTAGAATCGGAGTATTTGGAGCGAAAGCAATCCTCAAGAAGTTTACCAGAAAAGTGCCCGTATTATTCGGATTGTACGCCTCGGTGGCATCATCGGTCCTTATTTTTTCAAATATGTGGCTGGGGCACAAGTTTCCAAATTTGCGTGACATCAGTTTGAAAGAACTGATACACCAGCAATTATTAATGCGTTGAAGCAAAACCTTATTCGACTAATAAGCGATATACACCCCTATTTGCTCGAAAAAGTGGTCGAAAGTTGGACCTCTAGAATATATGGCCTGCGATCGACTTAGAGAAGATGCCAATTTTGCCAAAAAAATCATCTTTTCAGATGAAGCTCATTTTGATCTTGGCGGGTATGTAAACAAGCAAAATTGTCGCATTTGGGGCACAGAAAACCCGCACGCATACATTGAAAAGCCGATACACCCAAAACGAGTCACTGTTTGGTGCGGATTTTGGTCCAGAGGCATAATTGGGCCATTTTTCTTCGAAAATGAGCAAGGAGTGGCCGTTACAGTCAATGGCGATCGTTATTGGGCCATGTTGAACGAATTTTTGTTCACAAACATTGAAGAGGAGGATATTGGCAACATTTGGTTTCAACAGGACGGCGCTACGTGCCACACAGCCGAAGCTACACTCGATGTTTTGCGCCCTGTTTTTGAAGATCGCATTATCAGCGGCAGAGCTGATGTCGTTTGGCCACCTCGGAGCTGCGATTTGACACCGTTGGACTATTGTTTGTGGGGTGCCGTAAAAGATAAGTGTTACGCCGACAAGCCAGAGACAATTGACGCTTTGAAGGACAATTTTCGTGACAATATGTATATTTCTTGCGATTTATATTAGGTTCGAGGCCATTCTCACATCTTTGACATACTTTGGGCTTGGGACATTGGCTTCCGACTATTTTTTTTTTTTTTAGAAATTGGTAGGTGTTTCTTCGACATAAGGCCTTGTGCCGCTGACCTTCAAAACTCTTTTAGTGGCATTTTCTCCATTATTAGTCCATGAACAATATAGGCATTTACAAATGCTATATCTAGCATGCTCTAGAATAATCTGTGCCACCACTTTGGAGACTTTCTATCTGCACAGTACAAGGCTCTCAAACGATCTGCGGTATCCACCCCTCCCATGAATTGGTTATAATCTTTTACAACCATGGGGCAGGGAACCGAATATCTTGTGGCATTTTTTTCTTTTCACGAAACAGTGGAAATTTGAGACAAAATGCACAAACTTGTTGTCTTTCCACTTCCAAAATCCAATGTCTAGATTCGAAAACTTGTAGTCATAATCTCCTCTGTTCAATTTGCTATTCTTCTGATTGTTCCACAGCCAAACGTCCCTTCAGTTTTCAATTTCTCCAGTAAGGGAACAGATGGGAAAAAATTGTCAGAATATATGACTTTGTTTTTGCGCCATTCATTTTCCGTCAGTTCCAATACAACTCTTTCTCCAAGTGAATAACCAGCAAACTTCGCCGTCATTTGCTCATCTTTGCCTTGATAAATCATAAACTTCTTGATAAAACCTCTTTGATCTCCCAAGCACCATAGTTTGTATTCTCTTTTTTACAGGTTTTATTGGAAGATATTGTTTCAGAGACGATCTGGCCTTGAATTTTACCATCGACTCATCAACACTCATTTCTCTGATTCCATGATAATATTCTTGAAATTTTCGGTTCAGCTCTTCCAGCAGTTCCGAGGCATCATAGAATTATCATTACAATGTAAAGATGACAGTATTGCCGCAAATCTATCCCTGGTTATTGTTTTGCATATAAGAGCTTTATTTAAATCAGGCAATGAAGAAAAATGGTCAGTCCAAGATGGTCTCGGGTTGTAGCCCATATAAAAGGCAATTAACTCTTCTTTCTTCAAATTCAGTATTTTATTTTGGGTAGTAGCGTAAAAGTTGCTTTGATACACGATGCTCTCTAATATGGAATCAATGAAAACTAAGAAATCTGTTGGCGTATCGCAATCCGGAAAAAATGCTTCAACTGCTCCAGTGTCACCAGAATATTTAGACAAGTTAGTTTGCTTATTGCTTTTTTTCTACTTTCGGTTTGCTTCAAATGTTTTCCATGAAGATGTTCTGGTAGCTACCGAAGTGTCTGGTAATGAAGCAGCAGCATTCACATCTGGGCTTGATGTGGCTGTTGCTGCTGAGGGTTCAATAATTGCTGTCTTTCTTCTTTCAATATCTTCTTTGAGAATATCATCGAAGTCGCTCAAGGGTTGTAGTTGAAGGTCCCCCTGATTCTCGTCATCGGGCACTTCTACATCAGATCCTGCGTTACATTCTGGAAGGTCTTCTAGAAGATAGGCTTCGATTAGCGCAATATTATTCGAGATATCGAGCATCGTAAATGACCTGAAACAACACTACAATTACTTAGCAAATTTAAGTATGTCACATTCATAATTTCAAATAAAAATAAAACCAAAGTCCCTAATTGTACTTTGCAGTCCCCAGCAGATTCGCATAATCCTAGATTAGAAATAACTGGAAATATGTATGTGTAAAACTCGTAAAAATACTTTTATCGATAAGGCTAACTAACTAATTTTAAAAGAAAATTAAATTTACCTTGGAATTTTCTATTTTTAATATATTTTTGAAATTTTCACACTTCACTTACTCCGCCGTTTGTTCAAGTTCCAAGTTGCAAGCCTCACCGATTGTTTATTTTTCGCCAGAATTCAATCAAAGTGCTGTCATTGGCTTGCCAAACGGTACTTTTAAGGATCAACCATGATAATTGTTGTTTGAAATATTTAGCGGAAAAGTAGGCGGTACGAATTAGTACCGTCAGATAGGAAAGGGTTTTACACAAACAATTCTGAACTTAAAATATGAGGATGTTATCAACTATATTCTTGCCGCACATAAATAAAGAGCATACTCGCCCCTTTTCCATATGATGCTTGGTAAACCACTTTTCATTTATTGTTTACAAATTTTCAAAAATTTTAGGGAGAACTAGAACTACCTGCGATTGGTTTTCCATGTGGACATCGCTGCCCTTAACCGTGGAGAAGAAAATGCAACAGCTGAATTTTACGCAGAAATCACTGAAAGACTTCAAAGTTTGTTATGTTGTTAAATTAAAAAATACTCGTATGTTCTTAAGTATCAGATTGTAACATATGTATGTAAGTGTTGCGCGATTTTTGAATGTCTGTTTAACATTAATCAATTTGGAAAAAATTTAATTTAATTTAATGTAATTTCCTTCATTAGACAACACTTCTGCGTAGCTCTCAGGCAACTTTTTAATGCCGTCACCAAAAAAAAAGTTGTTTGGCTTTGACCACAACATCATCCCCAAACCTAAATCTTTTCCTGTAACTGCAGGTGGTCCTAGCTGTAGCTGTATGAAGGCGAGCGTTATCCTGATCAATTGGAATTTTCAATTTCTGCTCTAGTGGCGAGCTTATTCTGCATAGCTGTTGACAGTACGGCACGAGGAAACAGCTCAAAATTCCACCATTAGGCAGTAACACCTTGAGCGGGTGAGGTCTATCTCTAGGATGTTATACTGGTCTGTCTTCTGGTCTTATTGGTGCCGACGTTGAATGGTATTGTAAAGAACCAATCTTTCATCACCAGCCTCAAAAATGGCTCTTGATTGTAATGCGACAGAAGTGCAAGCTTCAATTCTTTGTTGCAGACTATTTTGCAATAGGTGGTGTCGTACCCATTTTCCTAGGTTTTTACTTTCCTATATTTGTGATTTGTATAATTTGGCCGCGTTCAAGGGATTTGAGTACCCATAAAATGATTGCACACAGCGTTGGCGAAAGAAAATTAGAAAAGAGAGGTACGGGTGTACGTTGGTTTTAAATGTTTGAAAGTTATAATGACTACGCAATAAAGAGTTTGGAAAGAATCACAATACGAATATTTCAGCGTACGTCCGAAAGTGACCTTGAGGGTAAACTGGTGAGCATTCGAAGCGATACGGGTATTACAGCTGAAGGTTTGAAGGGGCGGAATGCATCTTGCCATTTCCCTGGAGAACTGGTGATGAAAATAACGATAGAACAAGGTAAGACAGGAGATATTACGTCGGTTTTCAAGGGTATTAATTAATTGTGTAATATTAGCATCACCTATAAGTTTTATTGCACGGTCTTGAATCCTATCTAGCAGGTGCAGAGCTGTTTTAGGAGCACCTAAAATCAGAGGGTTAAAAAAAACAGTTTTGGCCAGAATGGTAGCAATTGGTCGCATCCAAGTGCGAAAAGGGTGGGTTGGCCATCCTCAGCCAACAACACCCGGCTTATTTCAGGTCGTAACGAGCTGTCATCGCTGTGTGATACTGGGACGCATTATTCGGTGTAGGGTACGTAGGGTTAAGTTAGCTTTAGGTTTAGTTATTATTCGTTAAAGTTAAGTTCGGTAGTTAGGGATTAGGTTAGTGTAGGATTAGTTAGTTGTAAGCGCGAAAATCCCGGTCTTGCGCAGTGGTGATGGCACACAGAAGTGATCTTGTTGTTTCATTTCCTCTTTCTTCTATCGTCTTTCTCTCCTCCTATCTTTTAAGTCCGTCCGTAAAATAACGTAGCTTTCTCCAGGCTATCTTTGTTTTCTCTTTTTTTATAACCCGGCACGAAAACAAAAAGGTAAGTTGAGTTGCGATGTACGGGGTAGTGGCAAGAACCAACCCAATCCGACGAGCTAGAGCCGAGCAACCGCGAGCGTGCCACTGCCAACTACTCCTGCATCATGGATGCCTCCGTGGCCAACTGGCTCCTTACAAACTTTTTTACAAACCTCGAATAGTGGCACCCTCTTTACAGCTCTAATGGTACCATACTTTTTCTTCTGGTTTAACACTCTTAACCCGATGATAGATAAACGATCTCATTTCAAGAGGAATAGTGTCTGCGATCATATGAGCAGCGGCAACCACGTAGTTTTCGAGGAAACATAACTAAAATTTAATATTCCTAAATAAGGTGTTAAGTCCGCTCCAATTGGCTTTCTCGTATTACCCTAAGGTTCTTTTAGCAACCCTCTAGTCTTCGTTTTGAGCCCGCTACCATTTTAGCCATGGACATAGTCATGATGCATTTTTTTGCCGAATGACTTCCTTGGCTCTATCGTCGTGCATTTAAACAGTTGATTGTTCGCGGAGCGCTTTGATCGCACCTCTCATCGGTTGGTGGATAGGGCATCACTTACAGTCCTCCAACATTTCCACTAGTGTTTTTATCTGTTCTCCCAGTGTGTAGAAAAAAGATGGCTCTTTTGTACTTCTCTGTTGCTATGCTACAGCAAATTTTGGGGAAGCCACTCTTTTCTCCGTCCTCTTTTGGGGGTTAACTCCATCAGCTTCGTTAACTTTAATAACTGAAAGGCATTTCAGCAGGATTTGTCTCCTGCTCAGGTAACAGAATACTATATGCGTCAGTCCTAATAACTGCCATCTCAAAATCGATGTCCAGTATTCGGTAATTAAGTTCTTACTGGGCTCGAATTCAGAAGAATCCGAAAAAACCTTACGCACAAAAATCAGATCATTCTCATTAAGTACCAGGTCTTCTGAAAACCGTTTTTAAAAGTACGATATATAGGAGGATGAGTTGACCGAAAGAAACCTCAGAAGAAACTACCAAAATAACGTCATTTGGTCTCTCGGTGCCACGCACACTCTCTGTTCCAAAAATATTGTTGAAATTGCATCCTGGATCGCCGTTTGTATTTTTAATGAAGGTTCTAATAAACATGAGACGCGACGAGAAACGGGCACGTTTGGTAAAGAAAAAATTGCCAAAAACAGCTCATGAAGAGCAGGACTAGGCATTCAATGAAGTATTTGGTCTTGGTATCAATAACTAACGAAATATACATAAGTTTAAAGGATAAAATTATTAGACACGAAAATAAACTTCAACCGATCTTCTGAATCGGTAAATAAGACTTCTCAGAGACTAATTGTCTGATTGACCCAAAGTTTTATATATCATTTTCGTAGATGTATTGGCTAGTAAGCTCAGGACACAATGTTGTTCAAAGGTTTGGACTTGTTTTCCGGCAAGTGGCGTATGAAATTGAAGGAATTATGGACAGATTTAAGTACAAATCTGTCTTGCAAAATGTAGTGCTTTCATTTGTCGAGTGGGAGATGCCACTACGATGGGTATTTCCACCCGACGACGGTCCAAAACACACATAGAAGTTGGTCAAAGCGTAGATACAGAACTATGGGATTCAAGTCCTTGAATGGTCGGCACAATTGCCATACTTGAATTGCAGTTTTAGGGTTGAATTGCAAAATAATAATGCCAAACATGGCCTTAACCTTTTTAGAATCAGAAATAGTGGTTAAAACTTTATCTGGAATGTTAAGTTGACGCGGTTTCTTCGGTTTTGCACAATACTATGGTAAGTACCTCGGTTCTTCGCTTCAAATTATGCTACGCATCAGCCCCGAAGATGTTTCCTGTTTTTGTTACTTAAAATGTCTTGAGACGTTTCGCGATTTAAAATATTTTTACACTAATTCATTTTTGTTTCACAGAATGGGTTGAAAGAATAATTAGAGACGCAACAACGATCTTGTTTTATCTTTTTCATTGACATAAAGCTTTCGCCACAGCGCGCATTCAACACACTTGTGAGAAAACACTTGTAGATTACATGCTATTAACAAATCCGGTACAACAGAAATTTTTAACACTTGTGATCAGAAATTGTTTTACAAAATTTTTTTTTTGCATTTTATTGTAATTACAAATTTAAGGATTATATATATATTTTTTTTTTTAAAGAACTCAAGTGGGTATGAATACACTTATAGTGCCTCAGCATGTGTTAAGTTATTTGGAAAATGGGATAGAGAGAGAAAGAAAGATGTTTGGGTTCAGTGGCTATTTCGCTACATGGGTGGCATCCAACATTTAATGCGGAGATTAAATTGTTAGTGGAAGTTGGAATGTTGTTGATATATAGTCCCACCCGTATTTGTAGTTTGTGAAACAAAAAAAAAGTCAGTAGCTGTGATTCACAAGTACAAGTTTGTGGCTGTAATTTGTAGTTTGATGAAATAGTTACCACGGATTGTGCACAACGACTGCTATAAAGGTTGGAAGCATTCTCTTGTTAAGAAAGTATTTAGACAAGGTGATGTGTTGTCATTTGATTCTTTTAACATCGTACTTGATATTATTCTATTCAGTTACAGCGAGCTAATCAATTTTTTCATGAAGCAAACATGTTCGGATCGCTTTTTGTGGACTCTTCGAGCACATCAGGTCACAATTTACTTTAGTTAATGAACTACTGATATACATGGAAGCGGGTGGTAGCAGAGTGATTACCTATGCAGATGACGTTGCCATAGCTGTCTCAGAAAAGCATCTAAATACCATTAAAGAACTCCTTCAAGTAAATCACAATAGATTAACCAGCTGGGCAGATCGCTGTAGATTGTGAATAAGCCCCCTTAAAAGTGATCTTGTCCTCTTTTCCAGTAAATACAAAATTCCAATTATAGACCCTCACTCAATTAGTGTTAGGTAAGAGTGGCTGTTGGAAATACCAACCCACTTAGGCCTATTGGACCATTGTAATGCCACGTGGATCTATGATCTTTTTACTACTGGAACCAGATTGAGCTTATAATAACGCGTAGGAGACTGTTATGGTCTAATTTTTCTAGGTCGTTTAGGTCGTTGTAGAAGAAAGCTCCTAGATGAAGCTTCCTTCTCTGGGAGAGAGCTGGGCATGTGCAGAGTAGGTGGGGGATTGTCTCCTCCTCTTCCTCGTCCATGCAGCTTCTACAGAAATCATTAGTAAAAGCGCCAAGCCTTTTTGCGTGCTTGCCTATGAGGCAGAGTCCAGTAATGACACCTATTATGGCGCTGAGATGTTTCCTATCTAAAAGGATCAGACACTTAGAGCGACTCAGGTCTAGCCTTGGCCAGATCTGTTTGGTCACTAGACATGTTTGTCCAGCAGTCCACCTAAGGTCTGTTCTTTTATTGGCATCTGGCTTTAGTGTAGTTTGCACGTAGCGATTGGTATACCTATACTACCTTTGTCCGGTAGGATAGGTAGAGTGGTTCCAATTTTGGCGAGTTCATCGGCTCTGCATTCACGAAGGTGAATGTTGAACTGCTCTGCCATCTCCATGAGAGATGATCGGCATTCAAGAGCAGTTTTAGAATATAATGAGACCGAGTCCAGGGACTTGATGGCGGCCTGACTATCCGAAAATATGCGGATATCCTTTGCAGATATCACGTTTTTCTTCAGCCAGGACAGAACTTCTTTAATCGCCAAATTTCCGCTTGGATCACGCTACTGTGATTTGGAAGGCGAAAAGAGAAGCTTAGATTTAGCTTATCTGAGAAAACACCGCCACTCCACAATTAAGCTACAATAGCTTTTTTCTCTTGCAAAAAAGCCATTGGGAAAAAATGGGGCCTTCAACGTCGCATAAGCCGCTGGCTATACATCTCGGTCATAAGACCGATACTTACTTACGGGGTGGTTGTCTGGTGGACGGCCTTGGAAAATGCAGTCAACCGCATTAAACTAAGCAGAGTCCAAAGCTGAAGAAAAACGGGATATCTGCAAAGGGTATCTGTATCTTTTCGGATGTCAGGCCGCTATCAAGTCCCTGGACCCCGTCTCATTAAATTCTAAAACTGCCTTTGAATGCCGATCATCTCTTATGGAGATGGCATAGCAGTTCAACCTTCACCTTTGTTGGGTGGTGGGCCACAGAGACATTCCAGGGAACTGTAGAGCCGATGAACTCGCCAAAATTAGAACCACTCTGCCTATTCTACCGGAAACGGGTAGCATAGTTATACCAATAGCTACGTGCAAACTAACACTAAAGCTGAATGCCAATAAAAGAACTGACCTTAGATAGACTGTTGGACCAACATGTCTAGCAACCAAACAGATCTGGCCAAAACTGGATCTGAATCGCTCTAAGAGTCTGATCCTTCTAAATAGGAAACATCTCAGCGCCATCGTAGGTGTCATCATTGGACATTGCCTCATAGGCAAGCACGCAAGAGGGCTTGACGCTTTTACAAATGTTTCTGTAGAAACTGCATGGACGAGGAAGAGGAGAACACAATCATCCACTTACTCTGTACATGTCCAGCTCTCTCCCAGAGAAGAAATCTTCACTTAGGAGCTTTATTCTACAACGATCTAAACGATCTAAAAAATATAGACGTAAACAGTCTCCTACGCTTCATCATAAACTCAAACTGGTTCCATTAGTAAGAGGATCAGAGATCACAATGGGCCAATAGGCTTAAGTGAGTTGGTATCTCCAACAGCCACTCTCACCTACCCTACCTACCTACACAGCGAGCTGTCAATGTAGCGTTTGCAACTATGGAAGTCAACGAAGTCTACAAAGAGGGACCCACAACATTTGCGCTAAAGACAAAACTCCATGATAGTTAACTACAACTTTAAAATAGTAAGCGACGTTATCCACCTCGGCTCCGCTTTATGGTGCCAAAGCTTGTACACTGACGAAAGCGAATTACATGGTCCCGTTTGCATCCATGTAACATAGAATCAAGGAGACGTTTCAACAGTAAACTGTATGGGCTGTATAGCGATTCCGACCTCGTTAGAAAAGCTCGGATAACCCGGGTTAGATGGACAGGTCACCTTGAATACATGGACACTAGCGCCCCAGGCCGGTTAGTTTTTGACACCAACCCAAAAGAACAATGCAATAGAGGACAACTATTGCTAGCTGGCTGGAGAGGCATGTTGGCTGAAGTACTGGTCCAGCCCAATTAGTAACGATTAAAGATGAAACGTCTTGTCGGCGACTATATTATTTGGCATATTTTTCGTTATTAAACTCAGTGAAACCTGAGTTCTCGAATCATCAACCGCGCTCATGATTTCAAAGGTAGACGTCGTGCAAATGGGATTTAATCTACAAGTCGTCGTTCAGCCCAAAGACCTTATGCACAATGTATAATCCCTGGAAATCCTTGCAAGAAGTAGTCATCAATGACACCTGTTTTGGGGTCTATACGAGTACCTTCTGTTATTAGCATTTGTTCACTGTCCGTCTAAAACTCCTCATCACTATCATCCATATATCCATAAAGCATTAAGTTTTGTTATTTGGTCTTATATCTGTAGAGTATTTGAACTTGGTTTAACGTTTTTTAACTATTTCGCCGCTTTTAAAATAGGTCAAATTGTTTGGTTGGTAGGTTCTAAGTCAACATACCAAAATGTAATTAATGCGAATGGAGTCTCCAATACACTATGCGACGCTCAGTACATAATATCCTGGGTTTCGAATCTGTCCCTTGGAATCCTCAGTTAAAAATTCTACCATTGGCTACATTTTTTTATCAGCACGTAAATGGACTTTCGGTGATTTTCAATTTGGCAGTTAGACAGAGACATTGATCTACAGAACTCGATCCCAGTCTATAGCTAATAGGCGAAGCCTTATAGTTGCTCAGTTCGTTTCAGAACTCATTCTGCTCTCTGACACACCATGCACAGGAGAACTGTCTAGCTCAGGTACTTTATAAGTTGCTCAGTTTAGTGAAAAAGCTGCTTCTGCTATTCCCGTCTTATTTATGTCAGAGTAGAGCTAGATAAAGTAATGGGGATGTACAATAGTTATCTTCTACCGCTCGACGTCCTGTGTTCTTTATTTTGAAGAAAAGTTATGTAACATAACAACTTTTTTATAATTTTAACCGCTTAACAAACCTTGCCATCTTTCAGTGACTTCCCAAGAAACTTAAGTGTCACAATTTCTTAAGGAAATGAATATCTAATCGATGTTCCCATCCATACAGATGGTAGTTTCGTCGAGTTCACAAAAGGTCCTTAAAAATAACTGCTCGCTAGAATTTTCGAAAATTTTTTAAACAACAAATAAATACTGATTTACAAAGTCTCATACGGTAAATAGGCAAGTGTGATTCAAATTTGTGTATGATAAGAATAAAGCTTATCCTCAAATATTTGCTAGCGTGACTCTGAGACCACATTGGTCGTCTACCACATTAACCAGAATGTAACTGTGGTAACTGATTACCGCTCTTCCAAAATGTTTATTATGTACTCGTAAGAAACCGTTCTTACCGTTCCATTGTCCATAGATTTCATAAGTTTCGCCCTTATGTTGGTGGCGCTGAATGTCCTACTGATCGGTTTGGTCCAGCATTTCACGTTTTCCAAACCTGTTTCATCGTTTACCTCCCAGTTGCCTTTTGAGAATTTAGTCAAAACTACGAATAAAATTATTAATTGTTTAAAAGGAAATCATAACTACGTTGCTGCAATGGAAGGCGGTCTGTGTATTGACAGTAATTCATCCCGTACTACTAAACCACTTGACGAAATTCGAAGCATGAGTTCAAATCCAAGCACGAACGTTTTTATAAGCAATCAAATCGATAGCGATCACTTGTTCCATCAGAAAATTCATTTAATGGAGCTGTGGAGTACTTATGAATGAGCCCCGATCTAATTAAGTATTTATTTCCACCAAATAAAATGGGTCTCAATTGGGGAGGTAACTCCCTCAAAAATTGGTACCAGCCAAATTTACCTAACCTTACATAGCCTAGTGTGGCTTTCAGTCGCAGACCGAACCACGTTTGCTTCTTTGGAGGGAATATTCCTAGTCACTGAGTTCACATTCTCTAAAGACCACGAATTTTGATGTAATAATTTCTACAATACTTAGCAAAGCTATTTGGTGGCAGTTTTGTTCACTATAACTATTCGTGCAAATTTTCCGCCACGTACGATTATTTTCTACACTTCCTTACTTACGTAGAAGGTACTACAGTATGGGGTGGACCTGGCCCGTACCTAACATACCTCTCCAGCTAGCAAGATCTTTTACCAACTTTTGCCGGATAGCACCAGTTGTCACACATATATTGCATTGTTCCTCTGGGTTGGAGTCGAAAACTGTCCGGCTTGCGGCGCTACTGTCCATACGTCCAAGGACGCAGCTATCTAATCCGAGTTATCCGAGCTTTTCGGACGAGTACGGAATCGCTTTAAAGCCCGTATGATGCATTAATGGAACGAAGACTGAAAATTACCCGAAGGATTTTTCTCTCACCTTCGTCAGTGCCTAAACTTATACGCCATAAAGAATGACTGAGTAATCAGTATCTTGTATCATATAATGTTTTTTTGGTTGCTGGAGAGAGAGAGCGTTATTACCCAATTCCATTCTAAGCCTAGAGAAGCAGCGGTTAGCAAGGGTGATTCCTAGCATGATTTCCGCGTTGATGTTGTTGTAGGAGTGGATAGCGGAGCCGAGGTAGATAAGGTCCACCTGCAGCTGCCTATCTCGACATGTGTTCCTCTTTCTTGACAGCATATTCTTGTATTTCATTAGCTAACCACTTACCCCATTTTTGCCGGTTCTGTTTTAATAGTCGCAACCGTTCTATTGACAGGTCTCTGTGTTCCTTCGCGTAACTGAATCGGCTTTGGAAAGATGGTGCCTCTGGAGTTGGCTGTGAGTTTTGCACAATTCTTCTGTTTGGACAAACAGTCCTGAGGCTCCATTCGTCGGATATACTTTCGTCGACCCAGATTTTCGAGATGAGTTGCTGTATGCTCGGTGTCCAATCATCACATGCTGCTTTAAGCAGCTCTGCAAATAAGCTATCGGGTCCAGCAACTTTGTTGGGTTTAAGCTTGGGAGTGGCTGTCAATAGTCATTGTTGTTGCTATGGAAAAATGACTTTATCTCTGTTCGAAAATGCATGCTACCACCGGTCCGCCGGTCATCACGTCCTCAGCAACATGTGCACGGAATAGGACTGATATTAGGGAACGAAAATCATTGACACAAAGAGAAAAAAAAGGGCCCCAAGATCGAACCTTGAGGAACACCTCTAGAAGAAATATACAGAAAATCAGATGAACTATCATCAATTGGGGTATTACGTTTTAAGACGTGGGAAAGGAATGCAAGGCTCGAATTCAGATCCAAGGCGTCATTTAATTTAGATGATGTCTTTCCAACTCCAGTTTGTTTGAGATTTTTCCATAGCTGCTTGCCGTTTAAAAGTGTGTTTATCTTATTCCTTTAGAAATTTCGTTTTGCCACTTTTTTATTCTATTTAATACTCGTACTTGGTTTCGCAAAGACCCCATAAGCAACTATATGGGGATCTAGACTGTAATGCTTCCAATCCTTGTTCCTTGTTCAATACATACCCAAAATAAATTCAGAGTCAAACCACGAGCGCTGACCATGCTTTAAATGCATAACCTCACCTGATATTCTTTGGCTGTAATTTTTTTTTAGGAATGAAAAACTTTGGTTCTGCTTCTGGATTATGTTTATTTGATTTCAAGCTTTTTTCCATTAAGTCGAGAAAATAATACCGGCTAAGTGGCCGTCGACAGAATTGATGACCTTTCGGGCCCGATTTGTGGCATTTTCTATCACTCTTGCCAGAACTTCCGGCTATAGGTCCTCGTATTCTTGACGGATATTCTGTTTGAGGGCTTCAAGGGTCTGAGGATTGTTGACATAGATCAGTGACTTCAAAAAAATCCGACAAAAAGAAGTCTGGAACGGTTAAATCAGATGACCTTGTCGGCCAGTGCAAATCGCCAAAACGAGAGATTAGGCGTCCCGGAAATGCAGCCCTCGGAATTTCGGTTGTGGCTCGTGCAGTATGCACCGATGGTCCATATTCTTAGAACTATATGTTTTTCAGTCCCAATTCATTCAATTGAGGAAGGAGAAAGTTATTGGGCATGACTCTGTAGCGCTCGCCGTCCACAGTTAGTCGTTCCACTCGCGGAGTTTCCAAAAAATAAGGCCCGATGACGCCTCCAGCGTAAACAGCACACCATGCAGTAGGTAGGTAGGTAGATAAGAGTGACTGTTGGAAATACCAACCCACTTAGGCCTATTGGCCCAGTATCTATGATCCTCTTACTAATGGAACCAGTTTGAGCTTATAATGAACTGTAGGAGACTGTTTACGTCCATATTTTTTAGATCGTTTAGGACGTTGTAAAAGAAAGATCTTATATGAAGCTTTCTTCTCCAGGAGAGAGCTGGACATGTACAGAGTAGGTGGAGGATTGTCTCCTCTTCTTCCACGTCCATGCAGCTTCTACAGAAATCATTTGTAAAAGCGCCAAGCCTTCTTGAGAGCTTGCCTATGAGGCAGTGTCCAATGATGGCACCTATTATGGCGCTGAGATGTTTCCTATTTAGAAGGATCAGACACTTAGAGTCATTCAGATCCAGCTTTGGCCAGATCTGTTTGGTCGCTAAGTCCACCTAAGGTTTGTTCTCTTATTGGCATCCAGCTTTAGTGTTAGTTTGCACGTAGCTATTGGTATACCTATGCTACCCTTTTCCGGTAAAATAGGTAGAGCGGTTCCAATTTTGGCAAGTTCATCGGCTCTACAGTTCCCTGGAATGTTTCTGTGGCCCACCACCCAACAAAGGCGTTTTTAGAATTTAATGAGACCGGGTCCAGGGACTTGATAGCGGCCTGACATCCGAAAAGATGCGGATGTCCTTTGCAGATATCACGTTTTTCTTCAGCCAGGACAGAATTTCTTTAATCGCCAAAATTTCCGCCTGGAACACGCTACACCGATTTGGAAGGCGGAAAGAGAGGCTTAGATTTAGCTCATCTCAGAAAACTCCGCTATCGGTTTTAGATCCATCTGTGCAGAGATGGATTGACTTGTCCTCCATGAAAGCATCTTCCTCCCAGAATGATCTAGAGGGGAAGCTTACATGGAAGTTTTTGTCAAACCAAAGTTCAGGTATGGTGTAATCGATGTTCTCTGTGAGGATTCCTAATGTATTAAGAATATTGGCGTGGCCGAATGAATTATTTGTCCACTGTTTAGTCGCTTTAAGGCGAATAGCTGCAGTCGCAGCTACTTGCCTGCTAAAAATATCGAGGGGTGTCAAGTGAAACAGAATATCTAATGCCGCAGAGGGGGTAGACCGCAAGGTTCCGCTTGTGCATAGGCATGCTGTTCTTTGGACTCTGCTTAGTTTAATGGTGCACTTTCTAAGGCCATCCACCAGACGACCACCCCATAAGTAAGTATCAGTCTTATGACCGTGATGTATAGTCAGTGGGTTATGCGAGGTTGAAGGCCCCATTTATTGACAATGACTACTGTAGCTCTATTGACCTTTCTTGAATGTTAGGTTTCCATCTTAGTTTCCTGTCAGAAATGAGACTCAGATACAGCATGCAGTAAATTGGAGCAGGTGTAATGGCTCTTCGTGGGTTATACGTGCTAATTTTGCTATTCACATATCCACAGAGATGGAAATGGGCCTCGTCGCTCATGGTGATTTTCGAGGAAAATTTGTCTCCTTCATAATGGACATTCATAATGGATGGCTTTAGCGTAGATTACACGTGCTTGACGGTCAAAGTCAATCAGCTGATTCACTGTTTGTACTTTGGAAGGTAACATCTTACAGTCCTTCACCAAAATTCTTTGTAAAGAACGCCGATTAATGCCCAAGTGCATGGTACGAAATCTGGTCGATACTCCGGCATCTTCAACAATAGCTGCGATATTCTCAGCAGAACGGCTGCTCTGGAGTCGGCCAGACCTGCCAGCATTTCGCATTGTCCTATACTATTCTGGGCGAGTGGATAAGCTTCGTACTATTAAGGGCTAAACGTTGTCGTGTAGCAGTGATGACTTTGCGCCACCTAGTACGCGGAGTGTATATTTAGGTTCAAGAACGTTATTTGGTCACAAGCAGAAAATATGAAAAACACTCTCATAACACATATTGAGCATCGATCTCCAACTGACGGTAGTCAATGCTATGGAAGCCCCTATATTTATAGCTCAGATCCTGTGACTTATTGTAAAATTATAATTTAAGAATACAAGGTCGTATTTGGAAAAGCTGGTGCGGCAAGTTGGTCATAGAGCATAATTTTATGTGAATCACATGAAAAAATACATCCAATAGTGTGGTCCCTACATGTGTCGAAATAATGTATTGTGTTGACGGGGAATAGGTTAAAGGTTCTCATGCCGTCTGAAATATTTCGCTCAACTAAAAGATTACTACTTAGACTACCACCAACAATTTGTGTTGCGATAGCATGGAGTTATAGACTCCACAAGGAAAAAAAAACGGAACTACGTAATATCAATGTATTTGTTAGGTCTATATACGGAACCAATAAGTAGGGCCCCGGTATCAGATTTTAATTCGACAAAAACATAGTCGATTTCCCTTCCATTGGAAGATTTGCACACTAAACTATGTCTTGGCCCTTCTTTAACATAAATTGCAGCGCTACCTCCCACTCTCCCTATTTTGACACCTCAGAATAGCCCGAACCCTTTCATATCATATACGGCATCTCCATCGATAAACCACGTTTCAGAGTCACAAATAACATCAGCCATAGAACCTTTAAACAAATCACGAAATTCGTCGACTTTTGAGTCAAACTTTGAGAATTTATGTGACATACATGTAAACTAACCTGTTGTGCGCCAAGGACATCCAACACGATGGAATGCAAAAAGGCCACAGACTTGACAAATCTAGATAACAATAGACAATACATAAAAACAACGATAAATGAAGATGATGCAAATTTACAGATTTTAATAAATTATGAATTAAGAATTACTAAAAAAAAGAATTCAATAAAAACAGATTAAACAAGAAAATGATAATAATAAATAAGTAGGTAATAAACAGTTCGAGACCAGCTGAATTGTCGCTGCTCAGTCAAAGTCGGTTATGAATTAACCGAGACCTGCAATGTCAAGAAAGCTTTTAGACACAGCGACACGCTGTCATGTGGCTCCTATAATACCGCCCTAGAGAGAATCGTGCAAAATTCATTGGCGAACAAAAGATGCGCGAACCTTTTGTGTCCGCACAATTACCTGCGTACGCAGATGGCATTGACATTATTGAGCGGAGCAAAATTGCTCTTGTCAATACCTGTTTCTTTGTACTCGGGAGCCAATTCTACTCATATGGTGCAGTAGCTTGGCACTAGGCGGTTTTGACAGAAAGATACAGCTCGTGATTTTTATACGGGTTGGATTGCGACATTGGTTTCGTCTCAGACGTTGAGTTCATAGACGTCTGGGCCATGTTGAGACATCATAGCTCTGGCACAAAGATTTTTCGAGTCTAACCCTGAAGGTGGCATAAGCACTCGGAATGGGATCTCAACTAACTTAGAGTGCGGCACTGGGGGCTGCTGGCGCGAAATTGTCATAGTTGGGGAACTTGAGATATAGAATCGTCTCAGACAGTAACTTAATTTTACGGCCCGGGTCAATCCCGGACAGATTTATTAAGCTTATTACAAGCAAACATATACTTAAAACTAACATTTTCACTTAAAAACTAAAGGGTGGGAGCGGTTAAAGAAAGTTAGGACGTGAGGTATAGGTGGAAATAAGTATGTTCTTGAGGGAGAGTTTGCTGAGATGGTAGTCGAAGAGAGGCAGAACATCGTTAACTTCGCGAAGCATCCTAGACATTGGCTCCAGGTGTCCGTTCTGTGAAGATTAAGCCGGAAAAGTGGCACAGACCTAAGATTGCGGGGATTGGTGTTAAAAGAAATAATTTGAAGTAAGGAAGGACAATCGATATTACCTACTAAAATTTGATGAATAAAGAGAATGTCGGCAACTTTTCGGCGTATAGAAAGGGGTTGTAAATTTATAAGTTTCAGCCGGTCAGAGTAAGGTGGTAAGTTTTGGCTATCATCCCAGGGAAGACCACGTAAAGCAAACCGTAAAAACCTGCGTCGAACAGCTTCTATCCGGAGGATGTGAGTTCTGTAGTAGGGTGACCAAACTTGGCTGGCATATTCAAGAAGAGGCCTAACAAAGGTTGTGTAAAGAGATTTGGTAACATAAGGATTGGAAAACTCCTTAGACCAGCGCTTGATAAAACCAAGGGCAGAGTTGGCTTTTTTTTATTACACTATCAATGTGAGAACGGAAATTGAGTTCCTTGTCGCAGATAACACCTAAATCACGCAACTCATTCACTAAGGGAACATACAGATTAAAGATTAGATAGCAACGAGGTGAAGTAGGGAGGCGTTTACGGGTATATGTTATAGCCTGACACTTATTGACGTTAAGCTCAAGAAAATTCTTCTGACACCAAGTACAAAACCTGTCTAGATCTTGCTGCAGAAGTAGGCTGTCTGAGGAAGATGATATATATCTAAATATTTTCATATCATCTGCGTAAACAGATATGTATGAATTTTTAATGATACAAGCAACATCATTAATGGTCAGAATAAATAATAAGGGACCAAGGTGGCTGCCTTGGGGGACATCAGAGGAGGCTTTAATTGGGTCAGAAACCATGGACCTAAATAGAACATAGTAAAGTCGTTCATTTAAATAGGATTGAACCCAAGTTATAAAGCTTATCTGGAAACCAAGAGCCTTTAATTTTAGAAGGATTATATTATGAGAAATTCTATTGGAATTCCAGATTCCAGTGCACCCTAGTATGTATGATATATCTGGTCGAATATGCGTATTGATAGTTGGCGGCGATCAACAATACTAAACTATTCGATGAAATTCGGAGTACTAGTATAAGTTCAAATCTAAGCACCAACGTTTACCAATCAAATCGATAGCTATACCTTGTTTCATTCGTAAATTCATTCAATTGGTCTGTGACTGATCGTTCAGATATGAATATACCTTTGCATGTATCTCGATCTAATTACGTGTACTTATTTCCATCAAACAAAATGCCTCTTGCCAGAAATGAGTAATAGTGGAATTGTACGGATGTATTTTACTATTAGAATGAAGTCGCAAATCGGATCTATTTTTATATTGGTGTTCATTTGTCCGGCTTTTCAAAATGTATGTAAAAGGCTTGAATAAATATCCTTTGTATATTACAAGTACAAGTTTATACATACACATTTTATAGGCCGAACATACAGTACCAAGACTTTTGAGATCCACTTGTGTTGTACATGATCCAATAGTTATTCAAAATACCAGTTGCTGGGGAAAGCCTGTCAATCGTTCTATTATGTTAATCAATATGAGAAGCTATATCAGTGGCTCATTAAATAATGTCCTGGTAAGATTTGTTTTGTTAAATATCTTATTCAAAAATTCAAGACAAAAATCTTCATTTTCCTCTAGCTAAACGTTCATCTGTTTAAAAGATCAGAAGCTGCGTACAGACCAACTCTAATAACTATAAAAGAGGACTATTGCTTATTTTATAAGAAGAAACGTTCTCCAATTCTGTCAACCATAATTCCGATCCTTTTACCTTATACAAATTTAAATCATTCCTGCCCGATATCTGTAAGTTGTATAATTTTAAAGATATATCGAGTATTCACACAATTTATGATTGTAATATAGGGACCTATTTATGTTGTTGATCTTCCCCTAAACATTGGAAATATACCTAATACTGAAATTTGGCCGGTTGGTGATTATCGTGCCGATTTTCGAGTATCTAATGGAAAAAGAGACCTGGTTACAGTTCAAATGTTTCTTGAAGTAAAAGACAAAACGTACATACCTAAAAATTGAATATCTAGGCTTGAAAAGCTAATTTTAATATGTAAAGCCAAGTAAAGGGTTAACATAATAATAATAATAATTTGTAGCTTTTTCACATTCGTCTAAAATTAATAAAAACACTTTAGTGAATCTCTTTTTCGGGTACATATTTTTTTCGTTCTGGAAACTTGCTTGTATTTTACTGGTGGAAGTTTGTAAATAAAAAGTCTTATTTAGCAGGCCCTATAAGTTAAGCGTAAACTACCTGAAACCGATTAAGCTCTTTGACCTAAAGCTGCACGTTTTTTTCTTTCGCCCTGAACAGTACCAAGATGGTGGGATCGGTTTTCCCCATCAACTGGAAGGAAACCCTGCAACTACAAGGATTCCGCTATCACCTCATTGACGTTCTGAGCTGGAAAGGCTGGCCATGACAACAGTCTGACCGATGCTGAGTTCAAATATATTGTGTTGGTCAGCTGTAGGAACAAGCTAAACCTGAGAATGTTTGTATTCAAGCAGATGGCGGCGAAAACGGAACGATTAGTATAAACTACTCCACGCAACAAACTTTTGTATGGCTAAGCAGGTCAGTACCTCTATGGAAACTACAATTATTCAGGGTTTCTGGCCACCACAACTGACGCATGCCATCCTGTTTGGTATTTGCGGCAACCCAGAGAAACGGAGATTACGCTGATGCGCCTTCATACCCAGAACCCTCTACTCGACACTGAATAGTAGAAAATCTACTCTCGCTTGAAAAACGAGAACTGAGGAACTAAGTACGGCTCTTCTCCTGTCGTTGGGTTAGGCAAAGAGTCTGTCGATACCATTAAATTTAGATATGATTCGCAACAGGCGACCACCCTACCATCTTCAACATTCCAAGTCTGGAGAGTGGCACAAAATCGTAATTGCGTTTGCTTATTTTCCCCCATAGTTCGGTATTACTACCACCAGCAAAGGCAGTAGCGGAACTCCTTGAATGCTATGTTTCTAGGAACATGGGAATTATCATGTGCTGCGATGCTAATGCGCAGAAGACCTTTTTCGGCAGTAGTACATGTACGGATGTCTCTTGTGTTTTACGTAGGTACCTGCCGTGAGGGCTTAAGCCTACGGTGCGTCTTCACTCAAGATATCAAAACAATGCGTTGATAAGCGCCCTTCGGATAGTACAAGTACTACGACCAGTACCAGATTCGAAGTCGTGTGTAAGGCACGAACTTCCCCTTTGGTGAAGGGTCGAGGCCTATCTAATACCTCCGCCATTCTGTGGGTCATGGCACCCGGTTGCAATGCAACTCCACATCGAATAGACCAGTTGGTTCCATAGCAATCCCATGGTTTAGCACAGGTCATAGTATGCTAAGCCATGAGATGTCCAAGCTCCATTCGGTCTACTCTCCCCGCGATTTTAGGTATAAACCTACAGCCACCACGATACTCCAACAAGGGGGCCAACTCCTAGGTCAGGCCGGAACCATAGTTCCAGGGCTTCCAGTCGAGCTTCGCAACCTTGAGGTTACTTCCAGTTGGGCACATCACTGCCCAGGACTGGCGGCCTTACAACAATTTGAAAACTCTAAAATACCTCTTTTGCAAAACTACGGGTTCTTTCGAACCGTACGGTATCAGTGATAATTTCACTGACATCGTAGGTCTCACCATTAAAGGTGATGCCCATAGTCTGCAAGTTCCTTATGTCAGTGTAATTGGGACACTCACTTAGGACATGGAGCCAGTCCTCATAAGTGGCTCCACATGAGCAACTCGCAACCTCGCTAAGCCCCCTCTTATGCAAGAATGCATTAAGAGAGCCATGCCCGGTCAACAAAAGTCCAGGCTGAGGTTAAAATTCCGTTCAGTAAAAATTCGCATGGTTAGCACATCCCTTAGGAAGCCGTAAGTAACCCTGCCATTTTCCCTAGCATCCCATCTAGATAGAACAGTTGGGTGTAGCAAGGTTTTACGCTGCTTCAGGGATAGACCAACCATTTCTTCCGGGGAAACCCAATCGCGCTCTGTGCTAGAGGGAGACCTTTTCTGATCTTGAAAGCAATACCCCGACGCATCACTTCCAGATCCAGAGGTGGCACTCCAATCAACACCTGCGCCTGTTGAGTCCCCAGTCAGATCGCAAAAAGTGATTTACCTGGCCTACAGCACTCAGCATGCGTAGTCTGGTTCGAACCAGGTGAGGCATGAAGTTCATACACTCACCCATCGTTATGCCTAGATAAGTGACCTCAGTCACACGTCTAATATCAACGCCGTTCAAACGTATCGCAGGAGCCCTACGTCTTACATTCAATTTGCCTTTGAGCTTGATTGAAACAGTCTTATCCTGCGACACAGTTACCCCAACGCTTTCTCCCCATTCAGCAACGACTGCTAGAGCTCTTTCTCCTAATACCTCGATTTCGGCCCTAGACTGGCCTTCAAGGATTAGGAGCAGGTCATCTGCGTAGGCCCAGCATCCACAGAGCTCGTTTAGTCGCCGCAAGAGTGGATCAATCATCAGGTTCCAAATAAAAGGACCACAGATGGACCCCTGGGGGCAACCTCTCTCAACATTAATTGAGACGCTGTCGTGCATACTTACCACACTCGCTTTTCTGTCAGAAAAATAGCTTCCCCAAAGCCCTATTTCCCGACAGCCGAATTCCTGCAACCTGGTTACTATTTTCTGCCAGTTTAGGTTATCAAAGGCACCTTTAAAATCAATAAAGATGCCTATAACCACTCTGGCCCTGCTTCTGAAGACTCTGTCTTTTAGGAAAGACCATGCATGCTCGATACACTTGCCTCTTGTAAAGCCGAATTGGAAGGGGGACATTGGTTCCGCCACGCTCTCCGAAACCCTTTCCACCATAACCCTTTCCAGTACTTTTCCTAGGACCGGAAGCAGGCTGATACCCCGATAAGATTTAGGGTCAGACCTATTCTTATCGGTGGACTTCAGGAGCACAACCACCCTTGCCACCTTCCAATCCTTGGGGAAGAGTAGTACATGTACAATTGAATTTCATATCGTCTGACCTGTTTGTCAACAATGTTGGCTCTCAGTTGACTAGTGAGTTGACATGGGAGGTTCCCATGTCAGGCCATATTTACATATGTACATCAATCAAATGCGAGGTTTTAACCTTGTTGAAGAGGGGGAATCCGCTGATCAGTCAAACAACTAGACCAGCTTTAATGAGGAGTACACAAAGTCTGTTAATGATCCTCCTAATCTCATAACAAAACAATAGCTTGAAGGAGCTGTTCAGAACCTGAACCGTGCCATTACTAAGTGCTTTGAACTGATATGTCCAACTAAAAAACAAAGGTGCAGATCGCTGTTCAATGGTGAAATGCAGATCTGCAGCGACTACGTATGGAAACAGAAAACCTCTAAACCTCAGTCACTTCAGACTGATTTTGAGGAAGATTTATAGATTCAAGCAAAAAAAGTATACGAGGTAGTCCCAGAAGTACCCGACCTAACAAAGAAAACACAGAAAATTTGGGAAAAAATGTATTTATTTTTCTGCGTAGTCTCCTTTTAGTTCAATACTCTGTTTATAGTCAGAATCGTCGATCTCCTTAAAATAGCCATGAACCGCAGACTCCACCTCTTCACTGTTGGCAAATCTTTTGACTGTTCCTTCATCTCGTGTGGACCCATGTTTCATCCATGGTTATGAATCGACGCAAAAACTCGGTTTTATTGCTGTGACACTTCGCCAAACGCTCGATTGACACATCCTCAGGAAGCTGTTTTTGTTCCATTGTGAGTAATCGCGGCACCCATCTTGCGCACAACTTTCTTTTCAGTCAATATGCGATGTACAGCGGTTTTTGAAATGGCTACCATATCTGCTAGTTCACGCACTTTCAATCGACGGTCATCCAGTACAATTTTGTGGATTTTTTTCAACATTTCTGGTGAACTCACCTCATTTGGTTGACCACTACGATTCTCGTCTTGGCAACTCGTACGGTCTCGCTTAAACTCTGCCACCGAATATTTTATTGTTGTAAACGAAGGAGCAGATTCCTTAAGAGTATAATCCAGTTCAGTTTTTATGTTGGTTGGATTGAGACCTTTCAAATAAAAGTATTGTATCACATAACGATGAACAATTTTCTCCATATTTAAAAATTCATTGAGAGCGTTCACTATGTATGGCTATCGAACAAATACTAAACAACGTAGCGTCGTCAGACTTCAAATTTAAGCTTTATAAGATTGGTACTTTCTATAATAGTCACTCTTTTAAAACCACGACCGCCATCTATACGTCAAGTTAGGTACTTCGGGGACTACCATCGTATAATTCTGAATTCGATGAGTGCCTCTTATAAAGATTCTTGCGAAAGATCGAAACACTCGGTGAAACCAGAACTCGGAAGATGTGATGGCACCAACATTGAAGCGACAGCAAAGAACCTCTGTGTCACTTCTCGAGTAACTGTGAAGTGGTACAATCGTCACAATATCACCGAAACTAAACAACAAGAATATACGTAGGTGGTATCTGTCATCTCTTGTAGTGAAAGATGAAGCCATCAAAGCCATCAGTCTACAATGAGGTATAGACTTGCTACTGGTAGTTCTGAAGAAAATATTTACTGCTAACCCGGCAGTGGCATACAAATCAAACTACTAGCTAACAGTAAGAGAAGCCTTTATGTCGGAAAAGATTGCTTTGCGCTATCAGTCTAACTTCCTTCTTGTTGAGGAGAGGAACATTGAGAGGATGGTCGAGCATCATGAGTGCCAAACTATGCATTCGACAATAAGGAGTACACTCTGGGCATTTCGATAACTCAACTTTTGGGCCCAGACAACCCGCCCAAGAGAAATCACTAGTTTGGTAGATAGGACCCTGGCTGCTGAACCTGCCTGGGGCCAATGTGTGATGACGGCGGTATAAAGCGGTTGCTTGCTAGACAGCATACTGCCTCCACTGCGGTAGTACATGTTGGTTGGGCCGCTGCTTAACGTTCTCAAATAACTCTGACATCTATGCTCAGGCATCTGCAGATAATGAAATTGTAACACCTAGCAATTATCTATTGGAAAGCGCAGACAGTCGTAGACGTGATCGACAGTTGATCACACAATCAAACTTCTCAAATCTGAGACTGTTCTCTTTACGAAAAGGAGGAAGCTGCCTGCCTTACTCATTTAGTGTTTAAAGGCATCACCATCCGTTTCTTCAAGGAAGTTAAATATTTGTACAAAAGTTTTTTGGACTAAACTTTGCTTGGTCACAATGCGGGGGAAGGAGAATTAGGCAGAAAGAAAGAGAACGTTGCTTTTAAATGTCTGAAGGTTATAATGACTAGGAAGTGAAGAGCCCGGAACGGCATTCTATAAGCTCAACGTAGGTAGTCATTGGCACACATACCGAGAATGAAAAGTTTTTCGGTTTCGACGGTACATGTGACATTTATGGATAATGGCTGGGTGTTTAAATTTCGCTTTAACGATACCAGACAGCATTATGTTTTGGCAAAATTAAATTCCACTCTGTTGGTGGCTCCCCATTTAGTGATGCTGCTTATATCGGAATTTAATGAGCTTAGCATACCATGCCGTTCCCGTTCTACAGTCGAAAATCAGAGAGTGCTGTCATCTGCAGAGGAAGATATTGAATTGGAAGTAGCAGACAGGAGATCATTGATGAAGATTAAAAAGAGTATCGGAGACAGAATGGAACTTTGTGGCACACCAGTATTTATCTTGTCTTGTAGCCATCCAAGACAACTGAAAGTAATTTCAAATCGATAGAAGAAGAGATTCATCGATCCCAAATTCACGCAGTTTCAACAAAAAAGCCTGATGCCAAACTCTGTCAAATGCCTTATAAGTATCAAGTGTATCTATCTTGCTTCCGCTAGATTGATGTAGATACGATTTGGTTCCTCTTTTCTGTGAGACATGCCATCATATCGCCGGTGGACCTGTTGTAACGAAAAACGTACTGCCGATCATTTTCGTGTTTCGAGATATTTCATGAGCTGAGGTTTGATCAGAGTTTACAAAACCTTGTAAAGAAGGGACGTAAGTAAGTGCAATGGGTAAGTTTCGCCTTTTTTGGGACGAGCTGGACAAATGCTGTTTTCCATCGGAAAGGGTCCTAAAGATCAGGAATGATGACAAAATTTACACAGTGGTTTTGCCAGCGAGGAAGAATATCTCTTCAGAAGATGGAGAGATATACCATCTGGACCAGCGGTATACATATATAAAGTGTAAAGATCTTTAAGTACTCTTGGTACTACACGAGCGCGAACCGGACTCGTCCCATTGAGCTGGCCGCAAGGTGTGCAGCAAGCAGATTGACCTTGTCCAAAGAGCTGACAGCTGGAATGTCATTGTAAATGAGCGTTGGGATGGAGTATGAGGCGGAATTTCTAATATTTTTGACGAACGACCAAACATTTTTACTACCTTTGGGACATTGTAGTATTTGTTGCCTCAGGTTTTAGTCGTTATAGACGTTCTTTGTTTTTTTGAACCTATTTCGGTTTTTCTCTGTATGTAGGTTCGGTTTTGTAGGACCGAACAAATATTTCTCTGACTCTGACAGCCGCTTTACAGCTCGAGTTGTACCATGCCTTTCCATTGGGTTTGACACTATTAATCCGATGATAGATAAAGGATCTCATTCCAAAAAGAATAGTATATGTGATCATACCAGCAGCGGCATTCACGTCGTTATCGAGAAAGCATAACGACTAGTTAAAATTCCTAAAAAATATGTTAGATCCGTTCTAATCGGTTTTCTCGTATTACCATAATGTTCTTTTAGGAATCTCTTCTCTAACTGTGAGAGGTGTACGGGAAACTGATATAACCCAGCGGTCCGATGAGCATAGACCTTGTACGTTTCAGGGTGAGAAGTTAAAAACAAGTTCAAGATTTTGGCGGTATGACTATGAACGTAAGGTATTCGCGAAGTCACATTTACAAGAGAATAAATTCTTTGTATGGAGTCAGACAGTGCATCAAACTCGTTAAAGGTCGAATTGCTGTCCGGGTTTGGGCTTCTGAAAATAAAGCAGTAGTGGACAATTTGCTTACGGAGATGGCATTTTAACCACACGAAATTGAATTCCGGATTGGAACCGGAATTGCATTACAGTGGAGTTTGGTAAGCTAATAAAATAATGGCACTAGATCGTACCCAGGTAGCTTCAGATCTGAGAGGTATGTAAGGGGATCCACCTGTGTTTCATTGAGTGCCAGAACAGATGGCCTGCATTTAAGGACGTTGACATACGAAGAGAGATTACTTCTTAGCACGCGTATATTTGCGACATCCACTTGCGGCAAGTTATGATTCTTCTCACCGAAAAGGGTCGCCTGGGTCTTCGTAGCTGAGATAATACCAATTGTGCCATGTGCGTTGGATGACTGTTAGAAAAAGTATTCACGAAAATACGTCTCTGCTGCTTTTACCAGAATCCAAAATATTGTCTGTCTCGACTGCATGGGGCTATCCCTTCCTCCGCTGGATATTCCGTTTAAAAAGTGGTGGGCAACGGTTGTTTTTTGACACCAGGCACTTTATCACTGAAGCGCTTATTCGCCTTTCTATGAAAGATTCAGAAATTTCAGTTGAAGGAGCATATGTTGCCAGTGGTATACAATGAACTAAGTCTTTGCTTGATCATCAAATCGCGAATATCGAAGCTCCAGGGACAACGTTTGGAAATTTTTCAATATGGTCAATTTGTCAATCCAACAAAAACCCAAATCTTCAGCGACGTAGAATTGAGCCATTTTTCCTGGTCGACGAAAGCCAAAATTTCCATCCGCTTAACCACTGTGAAGTGAAATAGCAATATCGAAGTTTACAAAACTGCCGGACTAAGAAGCCTCCCTAGCGCTGGTTCAATTACAGCAATAGAAGACGACATGGTAGAGAACATCATCTCCTCTCCAAGATTTGATCGGGATACGAGTATAATGTCGATGAATAGAACTTCAACCATGGAAGCAGCAGTTTCCTTGACATCACAGGCAATATTTTATCTGCGGCATTATGTGAACGTCGAGATTTATAAGAATCACCCTCATGAATGCGGTGTTAAGCTGAGTAAGTCTACAATTGATCAAATATTCACAAATTCAAGAAGTGTAGATCGATACTCTGATACTAAAGGCTGCATATGACTGAGGCGAGCTTAATAAACCCACGTCTGCACACCAAGTCTTTGCTGCCATGTCAGGCCATGTCAAAAACTGGCTTACACAAACAAGGTGGTCCGTTGTCTTAGTGCGAAACTCTCAAGCCAATAGAAGAGACACAACTTTCCATAAGTGTAGGCAAGAATATGTGGAGCGAATCGATATTTACACTTCAATTCGATTTCGCGTTCTTAAAAAAAAACGGGTAAATGTTTGCAAAACTACGATTTTGGACCTTCGAACTGCGAGTATGACAACGTTGAGCAACGGCTGCTAGGATGATCCGTTTTGCGATTTTTTCGACTTTACAATTCCCAATCCAAAATGAATATTTCAAGCCATTGTCAGCAAAACCAAGGCCGAAAACACATCAATTTTGCGTTTCTAAAATACGAACTGCCATCCGCATCCTTTTTGCACGCTTCCGAAAGACACAAAACGAGAAACATACGCATTATCCTTTCTTGCAATAATAATAATCAATAAAAGGTTACCTGGGGTGGCATTTATGATACGAGTATCCTCTGACGATATCCTTACTGCGCAGCATTTATTCGTTAACCCTACGACGGCACAACTTGCATTAATATTTCTAAATTTATTCATTGCTCCGGTTCTGAATAAAAATAAAGTCTATTGGCACTGCTTTAATCTCTCTTCAATGTCGCATTACAGGACACATACCACATACTATGTTATACCACTGCAGCAGGACCCCTACAGGATTCCACGAAATGAATTGAATGGAAATAAATTCGCCGAAAGCAGGTTTAACTGCTATGTACCGGCAGACAAGATGCTGATATGTGACAGGGTTTTTTTTTGTTGAATTGACGGCACATGCTTGTATGCGTACTTGAACTCTCCCATTCACATACGCAATACCTACACAAAAATCCATCTTTCAAATTCAGATACAAAACAGCATTGTTTAATGGCAATGTACCCACCTGAACCGACCGATTTTGCAAAATTCACAGCTGTAATCGATCCGTTTAAGGGATGTCTACGTCTAGGACAAGAGTTCCTTCCTTTCCGTCCGGTTTTGATTTGCATGAAGGTACATACATACGTACACCCATATGTGTATCTAACCGAACTGGTATCCTTATCGTATTCAAAAACGGGGGTGAATGGATATTTCAGAGCATTTTCGAGTCGACTTTTTCAGTGGCATAAGGGTTGGTTGCCTGTGGCTGGGTGGCTTTGTTGCTTAGTCCTGTCAGAAGTTGATTAAGATTTATGACGAATGGTAGTTTACCTTCAACTACAAACCACCCATTAAGAATGATGTGTATTAAAAGTGTACTTTGGATAACATTTAAGGGTCGGCTTGGGCAATTGGACTGTAATAAATAGTCCAACAAATTTAGGCTTTTAAGTTGAATACAGACGTTCAGTTTAGTTAAGGAATTTAAAGTGGTTTAAAAATGACTGGGCAAAATAGAAACGGAATTCGGCTGGTTAATTGACTGTAATGTCTTAACCAAGTGAGCGGGAATCATTAAAGAGGTTTCTATCAACATTCACTTTAGATAAGGGTAGTTATGTTCATTTTGACATTGTTATAAAAGTTAGCTTAATCCTGTGGTCTACATATATTGTGAACTTGTGTGCCATTGATGGGTAAGTATTCATCTTTGAATACATATTTGTACTTAAGAACTTAATGGTTATTAATGGTAGACTTGGAGACCATGCAGCCAGAGAGCTCTATTACTTAAAATATTTGTGTTATTCAGTAGTAAAATCGAAAGCAAATCTTCCTTTGTGCCTTCTGGTCGATCTTGTGCATTGCCACTTCTTTTATAGGTACAAAGTGCATAAAGCCTTTTCACGTTTAATTGGAGCAGTATCAACTTGGCTTTTGTGCCAAAGGCATTGCTTCCCCAGATTATAAGTAGCATACCGAAAACAGCTTGCGCATTCTGCGGTCCAATTGGACACACACGCCTTCTGACACAATACTTCACATATATAGCTTCTTACTTCCTTGGCTTCATTGACTCGCTTTCTGCCTTTACTTAAAGCAGCACGAGTGTCATGCTGAGAAATTGAAGCCAATAGGGTAGTTGTTTTAACCTCTAGTAAAAGTTGTGAGCCATCTGGTGCAGGTCCAATATCCTGTGTGAGGGAGGGCAAACGTTATCAGTGTAGTTAAGATATTTAAGACATCGTGTCATAGTCCATCTCCATCCCATGCTTCCTCCAGACTAAGCTGACCGGATCAAATCACTGAAAAGAAAAACAAAATGCAACATTGGCCTTCTCGAAATGGATGAACAACAAATGAGAACTATGAGAACTATGCTCGGTGCATTGTTTATTGATGATTATTGATGATCTACAGGGCGTTGGTGCGGTCGATGCAGATGAATTCAGCAAGGATGCCTCTGGCCCATGTCGGCCATTGAGTCAAGATGTTCCTTTACTAGATCCAGAACCATTCTAGCTGAAAGCCTGCCAAAAGCTGGATGAATGCATCTATGATGCGTTTGCCACATTCCGTCAGCATTCCCTTCACAAGCAGATTAACAACTGTTCCCTTCTTTCAATTTTCGTGGAAGGCTTCGTTTTACAAGGTTTTCCTTATAAGTGACTGGAGGATTTTCGGTGAAACATTAGATGTGGTTTATAAGAGTTTCACCGGGATGTCGACTGCATGCATTGTTTTTCTTCAAAGCTCATATCGTCTATGCTATAAGTACCGCTGAAACTTTTGGAAGATGCCAGTACGGTTAATTGTTGCTGAGGCTCAAATCACAGTTGGCTAAGTATGTAGGTGCTGCAAATGTTCCTTTTATCAGATGTACGAGTAATTTTGACCTTGTTGGGTTGAGTATTATATGTGTCAACCTGGCGATACCCAGTATTGTAACTGTTTCTAGACATCAATTCTGCTTATTTTACTTCCAGGTGGTAGCCATCGAGTATTGGTCGATGTACATCCTGACTCGACATGCCAAACTTCTAAGCGTGAGTGCTCACAGTGCAGACAAAATAGAAGCGATAACGGATTCAGAGTAATCGACTTTGCGGCGTACCGAAACGCTATCGTAGCTGGCATACGGTTCTCGCATCTTGATATTCAGAAGGAGACTTGAATGACTAATAATCAACGCAAGGCACTCCTCCAGTATTACGGATGGCCGAACGTTCCAAGGGGCCAACATTATAGTAGCTCGAACAATTACGTTGATGTGGCCAAAGTATGGTTGCGGATCGAATACCGCAAAGACAAGGTAAAACTGTGAGGAAGCTTGTGCTGAATTTCACTCGGCTACCATAATGGTTTGGCAACGAGCGCTGGCAAGCAAATGCAGCTAGGTAAGAGGCGAAGTGGCGCTGTATACAAGTACTAGAGCTGCTCACGAGCTATACGAGCAGAAGCGAAGAGACGAACACTGGCTTCTCAGGAGGAAAAAGAAGGAGGATGAGAGAAATTGAGAGATTCTACTCCAGGAATGAGATTCGGAAGTTTTACCAAAAGTTAAAAATAGAACAAACCACGAACCGAAGTCTACAGAGATGAATAAAGAAACATAGTAGTAGATCGCAGTCGATGCGATTTGGAAAGAACATGTAACTGTAAACTGTAAACTGTATAACGGCGATAACGAACCAAATACCGTAGCCAGGCAAAATGAACCTTTCAATCTGGATGACGCAGATTAACAATTCCACCCACCCGACCGGGTTGTAGTGAAGATAGCCATATCTGAGCTTAAGTCCAACAAAGTTGCTGGAGCAGACTTCCTGACTGCTAAGGCAGCAGGCAATGACTTGGTAAGGAGCATACACCAACTCATCTGTAAAATATGGTCGGGTGAAAATATGCCCTATGGATGGAGCCTCAGCATTGTTTGTTCGATTCTCAAGAAGGGAGATCAATCTTCTTAACATCACATATAAAGTGCTATGTGTAGTGTGTGAATACATGAAGTTGCTCGTCAACAACCTGATGGGTCCATATCGGTGTGGCTTCAGGCCAGGAGAGTGCACCATCGACCAAATATTCACACTTCTGCAGATCTTGGAAAAAACCCATGACATCGAAATCGATACACACCACCCATTCACAAATTTTAAGGCCGAGTATGAAAGCAACTATAGAGACGAGCTACACAGAGCAATTTCTAGTTTTGGTATCCCTGCCAAACCAAACGCTACACTAATTTTCTCATCTTGCCTTACTGGACATTTTGTTCGGGGCACTCTACGTCTGGAATCCATGCTTTGATTTCGACACGCTCATTTACCCGTCTCCAGGTGTTTGCTATTAGCCATGTATTTTGATTTTTCGCCTTCTACTACCTCAGACGTAAAAACATTTTTCACATCGTTCCAGTGGTCGGCGGAACGAAGATGCTGACGGTTTCTGCATTTGTGGATACCTGGATATTCTTATTTGATCAGTAAGTAAACAGTAACAGATGAAGTAAGAAGATGTATACTAGCTACCGTTAGGTCGTAGAACTCCCTATTCCGATATCACATCCACATTTGTTACGGACGTGTTGGTTATGCTCCTGGCTTTTATGGTGGCAATTTTATGTCACCATAATACGTATAGGCTGTGACCTGGTCCTAGGAGTGCCTTGTAACGCATGAATTCCCGCTCTAGTTGATGGCATCCAGAATTTTGGAGACCCTATTTTCCAAGCTATGATGCTCTAAACGTTTGAGAAAAATTTTGAGATTAGTGCGGCCGGATACACTGAGATAAGGGATACGAAAGGTAGAATGTATCTTTGGATAATACTTGTTTAACTGTTATTCAAACAAGCCAAAATCAGTTTTAACGATGCGCATCTTCTTTGCGAATTCATCCAAAGGGATTTGGAGATACGAATCATACAAATCAATTTTCGTAAGGTACCACCTTCCTTGTAACTTACGCAACAGCTCTTGGAAACAGGATACATGATGATGACCTATTTCGAGTTATGGATTGATGGTGATTTTGAAATCGCCACATATGTATGCGCAAATTTCAATTCGCTTTTTGTACAACCACTAGGGTTGCTGCCCACTGGCTGGTTTCACCAGGACGCAATGTGTTTAACTGCTGCAAACGTTCGATCTCTTGGCGAAAGTCCTCCTTTAGCAAAAGGTAGGGTGACGATATTTGAAATGCGCCGCAAAATGAATGTTTACTGCAGCCCATTCCAGACCTAAAAACTATTTCGTGTCTCTTGCACAGAGACTTGGCCTCCGATGTAAGTTGTTCTTTATATTTCGATGCAAACGCTTGAAGCCAATCCAAGTCCGTTTTTCTTGCACCTTGAGCTACAACGGAAACGATAAGGGATAACTTGTGCATTTTAGTTTTCCACTGAACGTTAACGTTTATTGTCCTTTTATAGGCAACCTTATTTCTGTGTCCGTCCAGGCCTATCAGTGAACAGGTGGCACCTATGTACTGATTCCGGCTGCGTAAAAACAAAAAAAAAACAAAACAGTCGGAGCACGATTTTGTGACATAAAAGTTTCATGCGATCTACTTGTTTATCATTGGAAGCGTCCTTGACTCAACTGATTTACCTGGGAGGATGTCGATGGGGTGGAAGTACTGCTTCCCTTCAGTATGTTGGATGCCCTTTGCGTCGACTCACATGCCATCACTAGTTCCTCAATCTCCTCCAGTGTCGGATTTTTTTTTTGTATTGCAACGATTCTTACAGAATCATAATGTATGTAGAAAGCGGATCATACTCGTATCTCTGATCATGACATCGATGTACGAGTAGGATGTGTTGAAAACTTGCTTTGAGCACAGGAAGGCACAGTTTCTAGGAAGAAATTTTAAGTCTCCGATCTATTCGTCGGAATAAGATTGTTCCGATAGCATTTTGTGTTTTAGAAACTTACATCTCGATGGGAGCAAACGCAGTTTGGATTGGAAGTATTTCGTTAATTTCACAGATAGATGTTTAAAAGTACGAGCATGCATACTTGCATCTTCTGTTCCTGAGCAGTTCATTTATATGATTTCCACACGTTGATAAAAATTGCGCCTTCTTTGAGTTGTCGTCTTGCAAGCAGTTTGCTGAAAAATGTTGCTTCAACTGGAAAAGATAGCTGTCCCAAGACGGAATTGCGGGTGGTGGTAGGTGCCGATGAAAATGCTTTTAACATCATCTCCGCCTCTGAGTCCGCTTGTTCGCCACTTGTTGTAAGAGTCAATTCAATATAACTTGGCATATTAGGGTTGTCCTTATTTTTGTTCCTTTGCATTTAAAATTTTACTCTTTTTTTTTGCGTGAGCAGTTGCAGTGTCCTTGCAACTAGAATACAAGAGCACTTCATTGTCTTTTGTACATTTTCTTCTCAGTCTTTCTTGCATACAAATATTGCGTTTGTTTTTTCTAAGCAAGCGTAAGTGACGTTTTTAGATGAACAAACTTCTGTTAATGTTTGAGCCTTTCAATTCTCGGCTCTAAATTACTAACAAAACAAGATGAACTTAGCATTTTGTTTTATAATACGCGACAAAAGAAGTTAAGTTTGGCAAACGTTGTTAGTTTGGTCATGAGTGTTAGTTTTCTGGGGAAATTCCTACTGGTGAGCGATGCCATAGCTTCAAACAATTAAGAAAACTTTATGAAAAGCTGCGAAACATTGAAAAAAGTAAAACTAAAAATACCGGGACATCACAATTGCCTTGTACTTGATAAAGATATATAGAAAAGGCTAAAAAATGTCTACTCTTACAAAGGCAAAAAGGTCAACCTGGTTGCATGCTTGGAATGGATCTGAAACTAACAGGCATCGAAAACAGAAAGGAAGTTCGTGACATTATGTGCGGAATAGCACATCATTCAACTGGGAACTTTGAGCACCTGTTATAACTGTTTTAGTATACACACAACACATAAAATATAAATTATCTAAAACGACACAAAATCATTTCTTATTTCTTAAAGCCTTTAGAGCTTACAGCAAAAAACCTTCTTATTTTTAAATTTTACTTGTTGCAAGTTTTCCCAAGTATCGAAAAAGCTATTGGTTTTTGTGCAGACTTGATGATTTCTTTTGTACTATTGTTACTTTCATAAGAAACAAATAGTAAAACGTTATTTTTATTACGCATTTTCTGGAGTAAAGTGACCTCAAAGTCAAAAGTCAAAAATTAGCATGGGCAAGAAAAATGGAACAGGCTTAGAAATTGGATATCAACTTTGTTTGCGGTTGCAAAGGCTAGTTTTTCTTCGTAAACGAAGTTTTTACCGTTAGTACTGGGTGGCCAAAAGTCTCTTTCCTATGTAAAAAAAATAATAACTCTTTTATTTATAGATATTGGGAGATTTGACATGGAGCACTACACGATCGTACAGTGAACACAAATCGTCGTATTATTTTTGGAAAACAGTCGGTCAATAATTTACGCTCAACGTGCCTGCCGGCAATTTTATGGAGTTCCAAATGCTCCCACTATTCGTGCAATAATGGCCAAATTTGAGCAATATGGGAACGTTAGCGGTGTGAAGCATATCGGTATGAGGTATACCTATGGACGATCAACCGAAAACATTTAGGTCTTTAATGAAAGTGTTGTAGCCGATCCTGAAACATCGACACGACCACGTTTAACGCAGTTAGGCATATTGCGTGGCACGATTCGTCGGATTTTGAGGAAAGTTCTGCTCCTATACACTTACAAACACAAAATCCATTTGGTCCAAAAACTCAATCCTGGTGATAAAGAAAAACGTTTGAAGTACTGCAGAAATGTCCTTAACATCGCCGAAAATGACCAAAAATTTTTAGGAAATTTTATGATGAGCGACGAGGCACATTTTCATCTGAGTGGATTTGTAAACAAGCAAAATAACACTTCGTGTTACTCTTCGGTGTGGAATAAAAGCGTTTCAACGCTACAGAAAAATACTTCAGGACTTCTTTTTTCCACTCATGCAAGCAGACAACAATGTTGAGCTCATGTGGTTTCAGCAAGACGGAGCTACCGCTCACACCACTCGTAGGACAATGAACTTATTGCGAGTAAAATTCCCAAATCGCATTATCTCAAAAAACGGTGATATTGAACGGCCATCACGATCGCCTGATCTGTCGGATCTAGACTTTTTTTGTGGGGTTACTTGAAGGAAAGGTTTACATTAGCAAGCGACACACTATAGAGGAGCTGAAAGTCAACATTCGAGAATAAATCGCCAAAATTACTCCGACAACACTTCAAAAAGTCATAGAAAGTGCTAGCAAAAGTGTCCATGAGTGCCTGCATTCTAATGACGTTCATTTAACCGATGTAATTTTCCATACATAATAAAAAAAAAATATCCATGAAATAAACTTTTATTTGTAATTTGTTTCATTAGTGTTTATCTTTTCATTCAAAAGTTGTTCCAGATTTACACAGGAAAGGGATTTTTGGCCCACTCTGTAGTATCATTACCACAGCAATTTCCGTTAACATGGGTCAGGGTACACCAAAGTAAGTCTTTTCTTAAATCCTCGATTAATTATGGCAATATTGGATATAGACCCTTATTTTAGAACAATTTTTTTCTTAGAAAATACCCAAGACTCATTTCCTAAATTACATTTGGCGCGTTTTTTTAATGTCATTGGGATATGATAATTCCGGCCATCTGACACTTGCACGTAATGGTGCAGTTGCATTTGCTGCAGTATTACAGGGTGCATCAGTAACTTTAAAAAAAGAAAAAACTATTTCGGAAAACTATTTGTGCTTATCAAAAAGTGTTGCATATTTTATCTCCCTGTATTTTGTTTGTAGTGAAAAAGTGGACAAACACATCTGACCTTTGCACCATCAATTTACTTGTTTTTATCTCCAGCTCTTGCTTAAGCCTTTCAACCTCATTGAACAAAAGTCTGAGTCTCTTACATACTGAAATGTACTCGTAAGTCATGTAAAACATTCTTGTTATTGTTATGATCCAAATCCATTTTGCTTTCAAGGTTATCATCAAGTTTTGTAGTTTTGGACTTAGATCAACATGGGTGTTCTCAGAGCTTCATTTTTAATTCCACGAAAATTATCACATGTGCTTGTGTAGCATCTTGAACTGACCGCACTTGACATCCATTTTCATCTTCGATATCACTCACATGAACTTAAAATAATTCCTAAATTGGGAAACTGTTTTGTCTGAAAATTGCAGAAAAATTAAAAGACAGTTCCTTGGCAGGAAAACCTCAATACCTCCACAAGAGAGATTTTATGTAATACAAACGCTATATTTAGACAATTTTATAATTCCCGTAAATAAATTTAAGTATATGTATTTAAAAATAAAACGATTATTTTAGATTCCTACTTTTGACTTGACTTCGACGTAAAACAGCATCGTCAGTAGTTTTCCAAAATCGCCCGATGCTTCTATGTTCAAACGATATTCTCCAGGTGAGAAGATTTTCGGTATATTGCTTGCATCCAAAGGTAGATTCGTAATATGAATTGGTCCCTAGTACAAGACATCGTTTCAAAGATTGTTAATCACAAAATTAAAATTAGTAAAATAAATATAAGCAACTTACAAAATACGGACAAGGATGATTCATATTTGTATAGGGGAAATAAATTGGCGTCAATAGGTCTAAAAGTCTACTGGGGCGATTTTTTGCAAAAAATAAGCAAACGTTTTCAGTGACGTTAAATAAATATGGTTTGAAAATCAATTCGGACCTTCTAAAGAGTTGAAAACTTATCTTTAAAGAAATGTATCTTTTTTTTTTAATTTCTAGATTAACAGAAAAATCGAAAGAAGCTTACCGAAATTTTATTTAGCTTACGCGTTATGTTGCTTCTCATATTGACGATGCTCAGAGTGCGATTGAACGGTCTTGCCCAGCAGCTGGTGTTTTGCATAATCACCGGATCGTGTACGATGCATAGGGATCTCGTGACCTTCGGTACTAAATATTGCGCCTACATATTCAAGGAATGTACACATAATTTCTAAAAATATTTCAATTTACGTTCGTATATTACAGTTAAGAGTGAGAAAAAAATAACTCCAAGTAGAACACTGATTTGGTATTCGTACTTCATGATGGAAGGCACCTTCATAACTGAAGTGGCAGAGCTACGTAAGTTGCCGAAATATTATAAATGGATTTAATAGATAGGGTCATTAGTTTCGGATGATTACTGGACAAAATTAAATGAACTTTTAATTAAGGCAAAAGATCTTTATCGGTATGATGGGTTATGATAGAGTCCTACTGCTGTACATACATACACACGTCGAATTTGGTGGAAGTTGGTAGTAATTTTGGTCAAACTGTCAACATACAGATCGTACTGATCGGTCTTGATATCAATGTGGGGCTGACTGCCTTTATGGCTCGTTGTTAGACACATTCATTGTCAAAAATGCTTCAGAATCTATAATTTATGTGGGGGCTGAAGTCCGTTATTGTTCGAGTCAATACAATCTAGAAGATAAAGGGTATAGAGTCGATGAATGAACAGAATGTCTGCTAGGTCGCTGCGTTCGCCAGGCGCACTAAATTAATAAGGTTTAGAAGGCTTAGATATGGATCGGATGTGAGAAAAAAAGCATCGTTCTAGAGGGGACCTCAAAGAACAAATCGAAGAAAACGATTTTGATTATTCTCGGTTCTGGACACACAAACTCGCCATGCACCTGGCCAAGTAAATGCTGGGAAATTCATTGGGCCGCTGTTTGACTATCTGTCATCCAAGACATTATACTAGGGGTACTGGTATGGAAGAAAATGCTAATACTAGGTAAAGCAAAAGTAAACAATTTTCAGCTTCTTTGTTTGTGAATACGAGTATTTACATTTTTTTTTTAATTTTCCAAATCAAACTTACGAGATTCGGTTTTTTTCGCTGATAGTTTAGTTAAACTTTTAAGGATATTTTACAAACTGCTCCTCTAACAAACCCAATCCCTACCTAGATGAACCACACACCGATTTGATTGTGATTCTCTTGCAATTGGGTAAGGTTACTGCGTTGTCCTACTGGGGCATATTCGGCGATTCTTCAAGCTGAAGTCATGTACCATTCGCTCTACATGACCTGGACATCTTAATCGCTGTATCTTTTTCCCAATGCAGCTTAAAGCCCTATTTAGAGTATCAACGCCCTTTAAAAGGCGCAAATGGTGGATAAATACTTTTCCTATCTAGAAATGTTAGTTGCTCATTGTTACGATCTGCTTAGCCGCCTGACTTATTTTTGCTGCTGCATGCGAGAAGTTAGAAAAATATTTCAATATTGCGCCTTTGGTGTTGTGTCTAAGATTCTTTCGAAGACCAAAAGATTCGGTAGTGTTGCTTCCAATTTTTATAGAGCAATAGGCCCTGCTAGCCCGTCTCTATATATCAATATTAAGTGAGTATCGATTTGGCGGCAAGAACCTTGTAAGCGATGTTTAGTGTGCATATGCCCTTGTATACTAGTTGGCTCAGTTAAGAGGTATTGTTTCTTCAGGACCAAATAAACGATATAGCGCATGCGTTCCTCTGAATAAATTTTTCAGGCAAAATAGTGATTGCTCCATATGAGTCATACCTCCTGCTACATCGGATTTGTTGTAAAGGGTGACCCGATAAGAACGAAAAAAAAAAAAAAAAAAACAACAACAACAGTGTGAGATATAAATTGATTCTGGCTTTATTTTGAAGCTACGTTCATGCCATTATGTGTGGAATAGCACATCATTCAAATGGCCGCATCGGCTTCGCTGGCAGTGCTTAAAGCGGTCGGTCCAATTTTGGATGACTCGGTCTCATCCAAAGTTATTGACCTGTTAGCGTAGACTAAGGACTTGACGTAGCCTCGGAAAAAAAAACAAGTGGTGTCAAATCGCATAATCGCGGCGGCCAATTGATGAACGCTCGCCGTTTGATGACCCATTCGCCAAATTTCTCCTTCAGAACTTCGAGCGTTTGTATGGCATATAGGGCCGCCTTGTTGGAGCCACAGCTCGGATATATTAATGTCGTCAAGCTTTGACTACAGAAAGTCGGTTAACATTGCTCCATACGTAAAACCATTGACGATAACGGTGTCTCCTTTCTCATTTCGAAAGAAATAAGATTCGATGATGCCGCCATGCCATAATCCGCACCAAACAGTCAATATTTGTGGATGCATTGAACATCGAACACTTATGGATAGTGTTCACTCCAATAACGGCAATTTTGCTTGCTGGAATAGCCGCTGAACCAAAAATGGGCCTCGTCCCAGAAAAGAATTTTTTAGCAAAAATCTAGATGACCGACCAACATTTCCAGTGCCCAGTTAGCAAACTCACGACTTCAATTCTGACGTCGTCACAATCTTATACGAATATAGGCCCAAATCCAACCGAAAAATTAGCTGGGTTGATTCTCTGGCGACGCCCAATTCAGCCGATCGGCGCCGAATCGACATTTCTGGGTCTTTTTCAATACTGGCCGCTACGGCGGCTATGTTTTCTTCATTTCGCACCAATCTCTGTCTGGTTGGTGACACCCAAAAGGGCGTAAACAGGCTTAAACTTCTCCACGGTACGACGAATTGCCTACTCACTGAAGCTATGATGACGACCGACCTTTTGACGAAATTCACGTTCCGTATTTACAAATGAGCCGGAATTTCGATAGAATTTTTTAATAATTTACGCAGGTTCGGTAAGCGTAAAAAACGATGTATGATGAAATGGCAAAGCTTACTGAATATTTTGGCAGCTGGATGTCATTGGTAACTTTGACAGCTGCTGAAACATAATAATTGGAAAAACTATAATTGCTATCTGGTCACCCATTATTTCAGATTGAATATTGCTATCCCTGTATCATTTTGGTGGACAGAATTTTTAAAGGGTTTTGTTCAAGTTGAATGGTATATCCTGCCTGACAACGATATTTTCGTCGTGTTCGCCGTTCAACAGTCCACAGAAGTGGACATTCTTTTCGTCTTGTGATGCAATTTCTGAACCTCATTTTTGCAGTAACATCTTCTGATGCCTTCGAGCTTGCGATTTTGGAAGTCCCTATTTTTGCGTCAAGTTTGTGTTCAGGTTTTCTCCTCTACTGGCACCTTTTGACAGCTGCTTTCGAGTAGGCACTCGTCCTTACATGCAGACAACTAACCCAAAAAGATTCCTCGAAATATCCGCAAACTTTGTCCATCCGAAAAGCGGTCTGGATTGCGATGTCCAAACTGAATGTACTAAATATACTTACCGAATCAATGGTTGGAGATATAGCGCTGTTAGCAAAAACCTCCTTTCAGGTTGCCCACCCAAGTAGAAAAAGAGACGTCAACAAAATGTGCAAAAGTGAAGACGCTTAACGCGCGATCAGGTTAAATTGATCGAACGGTTGGTAAAGGTTTGAGTTCACCCTGAACTGTGTATTCCTAATAGGCTCACCCATTTATGTAATTTGCTAACAAAATTTATTTATTCTATTCCACAAGATTCAACGGTACAAACAAGACCAACATTTTCAATTTCACTAAATGTTCAGACAAGACATACTACATTCTCCCGATCACATTAAATAGTTAAAGCCTGGAGTCACAAAATGATCATACATACATACGACTCGACTTTTCACTCGACCACCAAAAAGAAACACCTGGTTTAGTGAAGAATTCCGGCAAGCACATGCAGCTAAACAAATGGTCTACAAAGCTACGCTGCTACGAAAGACGAGAGTAGTCCGTGAGCTTTACGAGCAGAGAACACGAGATGAATACCAGCTTCTCCAGAAGAAGAAAAAAGAGCGTGAAAAGCGCGCGATCGAAGATATTGATCTTCGTAATAACGTACGGAAGTCCTACCAACAGGTAAAAAGAACGTGTCAAGGCAAGCAGTCTGTTGAGATGAAGAAAGAAACCTTGTAGTAGAGTCGCAGTCGGTGCTGAGAATATGGAAAAACTGTTTTAGCAGAATGGCGAAGAAGCCCAACATCGCACCTTCAGGCGACCATTCAACTTAGACGATGATAGCCAAAACTTATGTTTACCTGACCAGAAGAAAGGAAGAATACCAATATTTAAGCTAAAATCCAACAAATCTATTGGACCGAACGGATTTCTGGCCGAGGTATTCAAACCTGCTGGAAATGACTTTGCGGAAAGCATGTACCAGCACATTTCTCAGATCTGCTCAGAAGAATATATGCCTGATGAATGGAATCCTAGCACCATATGCCCAATCCACAAAAAAAGGACCCTATCAACTGCGCCTCAACATCGAATACAAGATCTTCTCCGCCATATTGTCTGCAACTCTTCGACAACAACCTGATTGGTCCTTATCATTTCTGTTTCAGACCAGAAAAGTCTACAATTGACTAAATTTTCATATCCGGCAGTTCCAGGAAAAAAACTCAAGAAGTCTAAAGCAATACCCACCATCGATTTTAAGGCCGCATATGACAGCATTTATAGAGACGAGCTATATAGAGCCATGTCTAGTTTTGGCATCCCTGCCAACTTGTCCGTCTGTACAGAATGACGATTCTGAACGTTCGCTGATCCGTCAAAGTCGGTAACGACTTACCCGAAACCTTTATGTTTTAAAAAATGTAGAACTAGGTAACGCCCTGTTCACGTGGGCGGACTTAAGGCTCAATCTTTCAAAAGTCTGTGCAACTACTAGCGTACGCCGATGAAACTGACATAATTGGGAGATCTCAGCGGACTGTCACCGATGCGTTCGCTAGTATTGAAATGGAAGTTGCCAAAATGGGTTTAGCGGTAAATGAGGGTAAAAGCCAAGTATATACTGTCAACAAGGATGGACACCTAACATCGACTAATTAGACAGAATATCGCAATCGATAGCTACTATCGGGAGCAATCGATAGGACTTTGTCTACCTTGGCTCTGCTATGAATTCTACCAGCAACACCTCAGCCGAAATAAGACGAAGAATCACTTTTCCCAATCGTAGTTTCGTTGGGTTAAGTAGGCAATTGAGTAGTAAGACCCTATCCCGAAAAATCAATGAAACTCTATATAAGACCTTGAACATGCCATGCCTACTTTATGACGCAGAAGCATGTTCCCTATAGAAAGCGGATTAAGATATCCTCAGTTGTCTCGAGCGAAAAATCCTTCGAAAAATATTTGGTCCCGGTTGCATTGACGGGCTTTGGAGGAGAATATTCAAAGACGAACCAAACGAGCTGTACAGTGGCAGCTAAGCAAGGAAAAAGTAAAAAAACTATTCATGAAGAGATGGTGGCTGTTTACCAGGGTTCCGCACCTTCATTATCAACTGTGCAAAAGTGGTCAAGTGAGTTCAAGAGAGGCAGAGAGAGCATTGAAGACGACCCCCGCTCCGGCGCCCCGGCTACTGCTTGTTCGGGAGAAAGCATCAAAGAAGTCGAAAAACTTGTTCTTGAGGATGCCCGAATAAAGGTGAAAATGATGGCAGAGATCACCAAGCTTTCAATTGGTACCATTCACACCATTCTTCATGACCATCTTAACCTTTCAAAGGTCAGTGCAAGGTGTGCACTGAGCACGAATGCTCACAGCGCCTCAGAAAAAGTGAGAATCGCATGCTGTAGAGAGCTTTTGGAGATGTGTAGTGAGAACGCGGACGGTGTTATGGATCGAATTGTTACTGGGGACGAAACATGGGTCCACCACTATGACCCTGAAAGCAAACAAGAGTCCATGCAGTGGCATAAAAAAGGAACAGACCCCCCGAAGAAGTTCAAAGACACTCCGTCTGCCGGGAAGCTCATGGCCACAGTTTTTTGGGACTCAAAGGGAATCTTGCTCATTGAGTACAAAAAAAAAAGGTAAAACCATCAACGCCACATCCTACGCTTCCACTTTGCATAATTTGCGGGAGGAAATTAAAAAGAAAAGACGGGGTAAACTCGCAACGGGTGTGTTGCTTCTTCATGACAACGCTCCTGTTCACACGGCGCGAGTTTCCAAGGCTGCTGCGCGAGATTGTGGTTTCGAAGAAATCCAACACCCACCCTATAGTCCAGACCTTGCCCCTAGTGATTATTTCCTGTTTCCGGATTTGAAAAAATGTCTTCGTGGAAAAAAGATTTTCGGATGATGAAGAACTCAAGTCGGCAATAAATGGGTATTTTGCAGAGAAAGAGGAAATTTATTTTTTTGAGGGTTTAAAAAAGCTTATCTCAAGATGTAACAAATGCATTGATGTTAGGGGAGATTATATTGAAAAATAAAAACAATTCAAATTTAATTCGCACTTTCCTTCATATCGATACCGAGAATATATTGAACGCCCCTCGTAATATAGGCCCAAATCCAACCGAAAGATTAGACGGGTTGATTCTCTGGCGACGCCCAATTCAGCTGATCAGCGCCGAATCGACATTTCTGGGTCTTTTTCAATACTGGCCGCTACGGCGGCTATGTTTTCTTCATTTCGCACCAATCTCTGTCTGGTTGGTGACACCCAAAAGGGTGTAAACAGGCTTAAACTTCTCCACGGTACGACGAATTGCCTACTCACTGAAGCTATGATGACGACCGAAATTTTGACGAAATTCACATTCCGTATTTACAAATGAGCCGGAATTTCGATAGAATTTTTTAATAATTTACGCAGGTTCGGTAAGCGTAAAACGATGTATGATGAAATGGCAAAGCTTACTGAATATTTTGGCAGCTGAATGTCATTGGTAACTTTGACAGCTGCTGAAACATAATAATTGGAAAAACTATAATTGCTATCTGGTCACCCATTATTTCAGATTGAATATTGCTATCCCTGTATCATTTTGGTGGACAGCATTTTTAAAGGGTTTTGTTCAAGTTGAATGCTATATCCTGCCTGAAAACGATATTCTCGTCGTCTTCGCCGTTCAACAGTCCACAGAAGTGGACATTCTTTTCGTCTTGTGATGCAATTTCTGAACCTCATTTCTGCAGTAACATCTTCTGATGCCTTCGAGCTTGCGATTTTGGAAGTCCCTATTTTTGCGTCAAGTTTGTGTTCAGATTTTCTCCTCTACTGGCACGTTTTGACAGTTGCTTTCGAGTAGGCACTCGTCCTTACATGCAGACAACTAACCCAAAAAGATTCCTCGAAATATCCGCAAACTTTGTGCATCCGAAAAGCGGTCTGGATTGCGATGTCCAAACTGAATGCACTAAATATACCTACCGAATCAATGGTCGGAGATATTGCACTGTAAGCAAAAACCTCCTTTCAGGTTGCCCACCCAAGTAGAAAAAGAGACGTCAACAAAATGTGCAAAAGTGAAGACGCTTAACGCGCGATCAGGTTAAATTGATCGAACGGTTGGTAAAGGTTTGAGTTCACCCTGAACTGTGTATTCCTAATAGGCCCACCCATTTATGTAATTTGCTAACAAAATTTGTTTATTCTATTCCACAAGATTCAACGGTACAAACAAGACCAACATTTTCAATTTCACTAAATGTTCAGACAAGACATACTACATTCTCCCGATCACATTAAATAGTTAAAGCCTGGAGTCACAAAATGATCACACATAATGATCATATCCACTTAGCGGCTGGCTTGGTACTCGACTCGACTTTTCACCCGACCACCAAAAAGAAATACCTGATTTAGTGAAGAATTCCGGCAAGCACATGCAGCTAAACAAATGGTCTACAAAGCGACGCTGCTACGAAAGACGAGAGTAGTCCGTGAGCTTTACGAGCAGAGAACACGAGATGAACACCAGCTTCTCCTGAAGAAGAAAAAAGCGCGCGATCGAAGATATTGATCTTCGTAATAACGTACGGAAGTCCTACCAACAGGTAAAAAGAACGTGTCAAGGCAAGAAGTCTGTTGAGATGAAGAAAGAAACCTTGTAGTAGAGTCGCAGTCGGTGCTGAGAATATGGAAAAACTGTTTTAGTAGAATGACGAAGAAGCCCAACATCGCACCTTCAGGCGACCATTCAACTTAGACGATGATAGCCAAAACTTCTGTTTACCTGACCAGAAGAAAGGAAGAATACCAATATTTAAGCTAAAATCCAACAAATCTATTGGACCTAACGGATTTCTGGCCGAGGTATTCAAACCTGCTGGAAATGACTTTGCGGAAAGCATGCACCAGCACATTTCTCAGATCTGCTCAGAAGAATATATGCCTAATGAATGGAATCCTAGCACCATATGCCCAATCCACAAAAAAAGGACCCTATCAACTGCGCCTCAACATCGAATATAAGATCTTCTCCGCCATATTGTCTGAAACCCTTCGGCAACAACCTGATTGGTCCTTATCATTGCTGTTTCAGACCAGAAAAGTCTACAATTGACTAAATTTTCATATCCGGCAGTTCCAGGAAAAAACTCAAGAAATCTAAAGCGATACCCACCATCGACTTTAAGGCCTCATGTTACAGAATTTATAGAGACGAGCTATAAAGAGCCATGTCTAGTTTTTGCATCGCTGCCAAGCTTGTCCGTCTGTACAGAATGACGATTCTAAACGCTTGCTGATCCGTCAAAGTATGTAACGACTTAACCGAGACCTTTATGTTTTAAAAAATGTAGAACAAGGTAACGCCCTGTTCACGTGGTCGGACTTGAGGCTCAATCTTTCAAAAGTCTGTGCAACTACTAGCGTACGCCGATGAAACTGACATAATTGGGAGATCTCAGCGGGCTGTCACCGATGCGTTCGCTAGTATTGAAATGGAAGTTTAGCGGCAAATGAGGGTAAAATCCAAGTATATGCTGTCAAAAAGGATAGACACCTAATATCGACTAATATCACAATCGATAGCTACTATCGGGAGCAATCGATAGGACTTTGTCTATCTTGGCTCTGCTATGAATTCTACCAGCAACACCTCAGCCGAAATAAGACGAAGAATCACTTTTCCCAATCGTAGTTTCGTTGGGTTAAGTAGGCAATTGAGTAGTAAGGCCCTATCCCGAAAAATCAATGAAACTCTATATAAGACCTTGAACATGCCATGCCTACTTTATGACGCAGAAGCATGTACCCTATAGAAAGCGGATTAAGATATCCTCAGTTGTCTCGAGCGAAAAATCCTTCGAAAAATATTTGGTCCCGGTTGCATTGACGGGCTTTGGAGGAGAATATTCAAAGACGAAAGAAACGAGCTGTATAGTGGCATTAACCTAGTCAGAAAACTGCGCATCAGTCTCCTAAGATGGTTAGGACATGTAGAGCGAATGGACACCCCGAATTCACTGACCCGAAGAGTCTTTGAATCTTAAACGGAGGGACAACGCAGTGGTGCACACAAATTGAAGGAAACCGCAACTGAAGGTACGAGTAGATAGCTAAATACCGGACTAACTTGAGAGAGACTTGTTAGTTGAGACCCAGATTCACCTCGAACTGTAGCGCCACTTAAGTAATTAGGTACATTTTAGTCAACGGCCGAGACGACCTACTCCGCCCTCAACTTTACATTGCTTCAGAAACAAACACATACGAATTTTTTGTAAAATAGTCAACAAACATCTCGGTATCTTGGTTAGCATATTTTCTCTTCTGTGAACTTTAAATTTGTTTTGGTCATTTTTGGGACTAGTCTTCTAAAATAAAAAAATCTTTCCATATGATACGATTACATGTGCGTATTGATAAATAGAGATTGGATTGCTGTTAGACTTTTGCAGCGACAATATTGCTCGTACTTTATTCGAGACTAGCACAAGCTTTAAAGTCCCAACTCCTTAAGACACTGTTTCAACAAATGGCAAATGACGCTCAATGTTTTTTTGACTTTTGATTATCTTCATCACCAAGGCGTAGCGTCCTGTATCCTTCCTTTTCGAAATCATAGTCAGTCATTGTTGGAGTTCAAAGGTCAAATAAAGTGTTAAGGTACACCGGTGTGAAAACTTACACAGCATGACTTACTAGAATGAACGATTTGTTTAGCTTTGTCACAAATTTAAATCCTTAACTATGATTCTTTGCCAAGATACTATCCTTAGTTCCACATGGAGGGAAATAATTTAAAGGTAAATATCCTCAGCAATTTTCTGCAAATGACACCAATTTTATTTCAAGTTCATCTAAGACCTATCATGGTGTGGTTTAAGCAGAGTTTAATAGTCTTGTCCTGATTAGCATGGAGCCAACAAACAGGCTTAGAGTTATGATGTCACTCTGCTAATTTCGAGTTTGGCATTATCAGGCGCATGTTCCTGCGTGATGTAGAAACTATGAAGCATATCCAGGCACACAATTGTCATGACCGTAGTTTGTTGAGCTTTTCCACTTTGGATCTTTAAAGGATTACTTGTATAAGCCGTGAATGGTATCATTACCATTCACTGTTCATGGCTTAGATACGGCCAATGTTTTTCATAAGATATCGCAAAAATATTTTTTTAATTTAACGAGGAACGGTGACTAAAACATTGCATTGCAAATCACTCTTGAATATTCTACAAAATAGGAGTACTCCAAGAATCTTCACATCTAAAGTTGATCCAAATTGCCAGTTTCATTTAGTCACCCTTAACCTAAGGTTTCACCCCAACAATGCCCAGTGCTCAAGTTCAACTGAGTTTATTCCTCGAACATTCATTAAATCTACTGCAGAGCAATGGTAACCAACCACTTTTGACGTCCTTGACATACAGGGTATACGAGCACATCTACTCAAGTAATGAGCACAGCAGCCACTGGAAATAACCTCAAAATATTAAAGGAAATATTTCGTCAAATTTGTAAAACACCCCTTGGAAAAGAATTTCCAAAATATTTGTCAAGCTAACATACCCACCGTTAGCCACTACTGTCGCAGAGCTAAGTTCCAACGACCCCTTGAATTTCTACAGATTTCTAAAGTCGTTGATCTAAAATTAAAAAAAACCCTCAGGCACATGGAATCCCTACCACTACCACCACCAGCACTACCACTGCCACAACAACAACAACAACATCAAATCAACATCGCAAATCCCATTAAAGAATCCTGCCAAAGTCATCGGCCTTTCGCCGTTCATGCGTTCATGCTTGTGAATGAACCCTAAAAGCGAAGAGAAGACTGCAAAAATTTTTGCGATTTGCCACCCCCTCAATGGAAAACACAGCAAACGAAAAATGAGTAAGAAAAAATAAAAATAATAAAAACAGCAAGAACAAAAAAGAAAAAAAAACATTTAAAGGTGCTGAGTGGAGGTGAATCACCCCAAAAAAGAAAAATCACACACCGACCGAGCTAAACACCGAGCAACAGGGTGGTTCCTTCCTACTATCTAAATACTATCCTGACAACCATCTACCCAACACCAACCTACCAAGTCAAGTCAACAACCATGGCGAAGCCACCCGGGCTGCATGGGGTTGGTGTGCTAGTAGTGGTGCTATTTTGATTTTGGGCCGAGAGAGGCGTCCAAAGCCCAAAAGACTCTCAAGACCCACAGACTCAAGACTGTAACGAAGTACGAAAGTAATTCCTGACAGAAGGGATGTAACTATTGCTGCTGCTGCCGCTGCTGTTACTGATCGGACCGGAGTGAAGGATGGGTTGCCTTCAGAAGGATTTCCTTCTCCTATACAACCGACTGTGGCTGTGCTGGGATAGATGATTATGATGTTTTTTTGGGGATGCTCATGGCAAAAGCACGAGGAAAGGTCGTTAGACACGTTGGCCTAATGTGAGTGTGTCTGTTGCCGATTTTGAAGTGAAAAGTTCCATTCAACTTTCTCGAAAACGTACAAATAAGTAGATATGTACGTACTCGTATGTTTGTACAGTTGTACGAGGGTATGGCCGGGGAAAGTACTCTCTCTTCGCATTTCTGTGTGCAAGTGGAAATTGCGTCGTCAATTTCATTGCCAAATAAAATGTAAACTCGACAAGGGGATGAAGGTCGAGAAGGAATCTGTGTGGAAGGGGAGGACGAAAAATGCATATTTTCCCCAAGTTGGTGTATATTTTGAAATTCTGCAAACGAAGGCAGTTTTTTTTCGCTTTCTCATCCCATAGATGCGAGTTGGATTCGTAGTCGCAGTAGGTACTTATTTAGAGCTGGGAAAGATACTGGTACACGTGGTATGTGGACGAGAATGTCGATTATGAAGAAGCAGAAAAGGAATTCATTTTCTACTCTGATGGTTAAAATTAAAATGCTCAAGAGGAAATCCTCTCAGCTTCCCTGACTGTAGCCACAGACGCTTTTCATCGCATAATTGCGCAATAAAATTGTGGGCGAAAGTAATGAAGGAATTAAGGAAGTAGCTATTGTACTGAGTTATTTGGGAAAGCTTCTATTATCCTCTGTTCCATGACCCGAATGATTCAAAGTGTGGGCTTCACAAAATCCTTCTAGGCAAGACTAATTGTTAAGCAGCAATTAGTACCATGAACTGGTGATTAATGGTTAAATTCCATTTCCACTACAAGGAAGCCACCAATATCAACCTTAACAACCATCAGTTGGCTGTCACGGAACCCTTGCAAATTACCAAGGAGATAACATGTCTAAAAATCAAAGATCCATTGTTGTTATAGTAAACCTGGCTAAATTTTTTCTTCGAAAACATGTTTGCTATAAACTTTCGAACCTCTTACTTAATGAGGTCCTCAGACATATTATGTCCGTGGGGTACACCTTACGGGGCATAGGGCCTCTACTACTCCTACGCGTCATCGTTTACGGTTTCTGGAGATGTATCTCATCTCTCTTCAACTCTTCCCCAGTTGTGCTTATACCTCTTAGACCGTTCATCGACAAGTACTTCTAGGTCGACCCACTTGTCCGCCTCTCTGCGTGAACGGGTTCCATTGCATCGCATGGCTGGCAATGCACTCGTGACCATTAAGAAACGTATGCCCAATCCACTGCCACTTACGTCTTGGTATGATAAAGTTTAGGCGTTCCTGAACTGTTCTCGCATGAAGTTTGCAACGTTTGCAGCTTTCTTGTGACAGCGGATGTGACTTTTCAGGTGCTGCACCCATAAAGAAGCACGGATTCAACATTGGATTGGAACATTCGTAGCTTGGTCTTTAGGCTCATAGAATTGTTTCTCCATATTTTTGACAGCATTCCAAATGCAGCCTTTGCTTTCCCGCCATCAGTAGAGACGATAATTCCAAGATATTGAAAATTTTCTACCATCTCTGTTTGGTTGTCCAAAGATCTCTACTTAGTTAGGCTGATTCTTTTTGTTTTTGCCGTATTGATCTTCAGCCCAACGATTTAAGCGTCTTGGTCCATCCTTTTTATCATTTGATGGAGATCCATGATTCTATGAGCGAGTAAGAATACGTCATCCGCATAGTCCAGATGTTTAAGGCGTGATTGCAGAGTCCAATAAATTCCCCCATTTCCAGTCGACAAATGGTTTTCGATGGAGGTGGGCTCCGTGCTACTGAGTACTCTCAATCCTTGTGTTAGGCGGACTGCGTAATCCTCTAGTCTATCGGTATTAAACTTAGGCATTCGGATGTTCACTTGGGATCTCCGAACTGCAGCTGTACGTAATCTTACGGTAGCAACCATCAGATGGTGGGCTCGGGCCTTTCCCATGTCAACATCCCTTCTGTTACGAACGTCCTGGAGACTGCTTCTAAATCGCCGGCTGATCGGGAAGCGATCAATTTGGTTGGAAGTTGCTTGTCTGTCCGTGGACACACAACTGATTTTGTGCCACGTCTTGTGCTCAATCATGGTCCCTCCTATTATAAGGCGGTAGGCGCTCCAAGAATCGACAAAATGCTAGCCATTGTCGTTGCGGTCGCCAACACCATGCTTTCCCATAACATGCTTGAGTATATCATTGTCTTTGCCAACCTTGGCATTCAAGTCTCTCATTACTCTTATGATCTCTCCGCGTAGAGTACTATCATAAGCAGCACTTAGCCGGTAATAAAAGGCCTCTTTCTCCTCGACAGAAGAGAGCTCCGTTAGGGCTTAACATTGTATGATGGTGACGCGACGTACTCTAGTCCGGAACCTGGCTTTCAGTATCGTGTCGTTTAAAGGCTCCCAGGAAATTAAGCTTTTGAGAGCTGTTTGGAAGCAGCAATCCATGATACCCGTAGCGGCAGCACTATTTTCATCTATGCATAACAGTTTTTGGAAATACCTTTCCGAACTGTCCAATCGCTCTTCATGCTGTTGCTCTTGCTTCATTTGCTTTCTTGGTTGTATACAATGCGACTCAAAGTTACTGGTATCTGACATCAATTGTGGGGACAAATACGTTGCTGCGTACTTCGACGGCTTTAAATTCCATATTTTTAGACAAGCTGGTCTTCATCTTTGGCATGTTACTGGCCTACATACCCAGCCATTAGATGAATACGCATTTCCTAAAATCTGTAGTTTTATCAGTCTGGTTGTATGGAGAGAATGGATGAACTGCGTGTGCGCAAAACTGTTTTGCGAATGCGTCCTCTGTCTAAGATGCAACATGCATACCATCGCTGAAGATCTGCGAAAGAATTGTACTTCAAAATCCAGTGAGCAGATTTAAATGTGTACTCGACAAACAGGATTAGGCGCTGGAAATTTTTAACTACATTGTGGACGCCTTTGACAAAGCAGCACTTGAGGACATGTGTAATTCTGTATGACAACACGGCGTATTTGAATCACTAATTTCGTGGATTAAAGTAATGCCAATGAACAGAACCATAGTAGTGTATGCTGACTAGAGTCAATATGCGGTGGCAAATGTCAATAGGGGTTGCCTACAGTGCAGGGTCCTGTTTTCACTGCTTTGGTGTAATGTCGATTGACACTCTGCATAACGTCCTTCAATTGTTCTTACGTCTACCCTCAGACATTTGCAGAGAATGTAGCTGCACTTTGTCTCAGATTATACCAACGTATTGTAGCAGTGTAGGAAAATGTTTGGGAAGCTGTTTTCGTCTAACTTCAACGAAAGGTTTGTATCAACTGCTTTAGAAATTTTTCTTGCACACCTGTCTCTGTTCTAGACATATTGATGAAGCCCTAACCTTTGATATCATGGTCTGCACTCTAAAGCCCATCTGCCCTTTAAAAAGAAATGTTTTTTGGGGCTCAATACGCACTGGAGTTCCGTTGGTCTTGCGCGCCTGCTGTTATTTTACTCCGATCTCATAAAGATGCTGCCGGACGCAACGACGGAACTCTGGTTATATATGCACATATCTAGAATACGAACTCCTAGAATACTTTGCTTGTACTATCTGGCTTCGGCCAGATTCTTAGCTTAACTGATTTTGTCGCCCATGTGTATAATGACAACCTTGTGCTTCACTACTCGCTGGGCAAACCTGCGTCTATATTCCAATCGAAGTCATATACGTTCCTAATAATAGCTAACTACATTGTGAGGATCAGATGGACTGTAGCACAGCGAAGTTGCTCCTATCGCCATACCAAGCCCCCCACAACTTTCAAGCTGAGTTCGGGAGTGCAAAGTTATTTCTGAATGTAGTTGGAAGGCTGAATTCACAGAGTATTGTACTAGGTCACAATGAGATCGCAGATGAACTTAGAGCGAGGTGAACCGCTTGGAGAATCCCTGGGTCCTCTGTTAAGGTTGACAGTTACGTCTCTTATGAACACAACCGTAGGTGGCATGACTCTAAGTTGCAGCCATATCAAACGAATGCTACCAGATGTTTTTAAGAAGTGAACGGCGTTATCCGTTTTTTCGATAGGAAAACTGTAGGCTTCTTATTGGCATCTGAACAAGGCACACGGCTTTTGCTTAGCAATGATGTGATCAATGCACGTACGCATTGATATGACAACTGAAGAGCTAACACATCGTTCTTCGAAACACTGAGTGATTTCATTAAAATGAACATAAAAGCAATATAATAGACTTGTTTTTTGCCTCCCACCCCCGCCCAATTGTCAAGAATTCGCCCATCAATGACCTTGTCTAATAAAAAGCGGAGGCAGAGCAGAATTGATGATTATTCAGACCCGATTTGTGGCATTTTCCATCACTCTTGGTAGAACTTCCGGCGATAGGTCCTCGCATACTTGACAGATATTCTCTCTGATGGCTTCAATAGTCTGAGGCTTGTTGACATGGACTCGCGACTTCAAAAAATCCCACAAAAAGATGTCTGGAACGGTTAAATGAGGTGATCTTGCCGGGCAGTTCAAATCGCCAAACGATCCGAAAATGCAGCCATCAGAATTCCAGTTGTGGCTATTGCTAAATCCTATTGGAACCACATGTCCTCCAGTCCGAATTCATTCAATTGAGGAAGGAGAAAGTCGTTGAGCATGGCTTTGTAGCACTCGCCGTCCACAGTAGTCTTTTGACCCACAGCGTTTTCGAAAAAATGAGGCCCGATCACCCCTCCACCGTAAACAGCACACCATGCAGTAACTTTGAGAGATGTGTTATGGCCATTCGTGGGTTATCCGCGGATTTTCGGTGCCCCGGAAGCGATAATTTTGCTTATTTACATATCCACAGAGATGGAAATGGGCCTCGTCGCTCATGATGATTTCCGATGAAAAGTTGTCTCCGTCGTCTAGTTGATACTCCTGAGTCCTCTGCGATATCTTCAACCACGGCTGCAATATTCTCAGCAGAACGGCTGCTTCGGTGCCGCCCAGACCTGGCAGCATCTCGTGTTGTCCCATTGTTGTTTACCCAGTTGGTGTCGGATGACTAGGAAATCTGCGTCGAAATTCACGCTGCGCCAACACCACCGACAAATTATTCCGCAAAAAAATCGAAACAATTATTCCGCCTTCTTCAGGAGTATAGCGATTCATGTCTTGTTGACGTGTATTTTTTTATCTGTTTACTTCACAAATGTCAAAGCAAAATTGACATTTGCCGCCATTTGCAAAAATTATAGCAACTTCCGATGACTTTTGCGCCACCTAGTATTGTTGTGTTTTATTTTCACAGAAGAAATGGTCAAATTCTGCTTCTCATTTATTCGAACGTCTAGATTTTTCTGTTTAAATAAAACACAAAGATTAACTTGATGAAAATTTATTTGATTCATTCGGAAAAGTATTCTACGCCATTTAAAATTGGAAATATCATTGGGCATATGTCCATTACCTCGTACAAAGCGCAGTCTAGACGTCTAATTTTCAACCGATTTTTCAAGCAATTTGGGGCGTATATCACGTATTACTGGAACAATGTTTTGATCCAAAGAGTAACTTGACGTAGCCCCACAGCAAATAATCCAATGGGGTCAAATCGCACGACCTTGGTGCCCAAATTTGGGGGGAAAAAAATTGCTGTACCAATGTATATTGACAACCTAATTTTAAAGATGTAAGAACCGATAATACCAGCGGCATACAACCCGCACCATACGGTACATTGGCATCTGGTGAACTTTTTGAAGACTGGTCTCGCCGTTAAACCACAAATCAACCTCATCACCTCCCTCAATACCCGATGCAATAAATGGTCATGCGGCTTTAGCTCTGGCAATATTTGGATCTTATAGGCCTTGACAGTAAGTTCTTTACGCATTATTTTCCAGATAGTGAATGGATAATAAAGGCCAAGTTGTTGTGAATGACGACGAATCCATAAATTGGGGTCTTCTTCAACGCTAGCTACCACAGCAGCGATATTTTCTACCGAACGCACTGTTCGCGTTCCTCATCCAATAGCGTGAATATAAGTTTCGTGAACAGAGCTTCGATTTTGGAAATAAATTTCGACGATTTGAAATCTTTGATTTTGCGTCAATCTTTCCATAATTTCATGCCTACTGATCCTGAGTGACTTCCAGATTTTTTTCCATATAGCTCATGATGAATTCCTTCTGCTCATTGCTGCCTTTCATCAACTGTGTACACAGTATCTGTGTGTGGAGACATTTTTTCGTGTACACAGCAAAACTTGCAGAATTCGGCCCCCAGAGACATCTGTCCTTTTCCCAAGCCTTGACCCGACACGATGAAAGATCATTCATCTCACCAATATATCCCGAATATATTAGATTGTCACTGGAGCCATATTGTTCATCCATCAAATTTGGTTTAGGTGGCACGGCGTAACCATTAGATTCAAGACTCTGTATAACACGGGTTATTTGTCTTTTGTCATGTTCTAATTTGTTTAGTCAAGTTTTCTAGTACCAGGTACATCATTGGTGTTGCTTTCTTGCGTTTTCATCCAAGTCTCGCTGTTTGGTGGCAGTTTTGTCTAGTGAAATGAAGAAATCATGTCAGGACTACCGAGAAGAACCAATTCGTATTTTCGAATAAATTTGTTTTATTTTTTGTATTTAAATATGTAATGCATATTTGGTACCCATTTTATGCGGTTTCTCTTTCTCACATGAAAACCTTATCGCTTCCAAAATGATTAGGCTTTGCAAGAAGTTTTGAAGCTTCTAGCTGACCGGTCTGATGTGGAAAACTTTTCGGACTCTGCAGACGATGCAGATGAGGTTAAGGCTACGCTTCCTCAAATTACCCAAGAAGCAATTGAAGATTCAGAAAGGGACGAAAAAGTTGAAGCCGAAATGGAAGGAGGTTTTAATGGTATAAAAGTTGGAAGTGGAAGTGGAAAATTCGTCCTTCAAATTCGATACTTTGAGAGGTATTTTTATGAAAATCATTTCGACAATGGCTTGACATCCAATTACCTCCTTTCTATAGGTTTATGCATTGGAAGCGTGATTTTCAGCGTACACTGGTTACTCCCGCTATGTCCTGGACCAAATTTTTTCTGCCATGAAAATTTCTTCATTACGTTGACTTACTTACTTATTTATGATGGCGCTACACTCCGGCAGGGACCTGGGCCTGAACCAACATCGTGGTCTTATTATACTGCGCTGTAAATCGGGGGCGGATTCTAACATTTTTCGGACCGGAGCCATTTTAGTCGTTGGACCTTCACTTTTCTGGCAAAGACAATGTCGCTTTACAGCCCGTACAATTTGCCATTGTATCTCCTCCTTCACTTACCGTCTATGCAGACGGGACGGACCGAAAATCGCCCAAAGACCTTTCTTCTCAATGCACCCTCATCCAATTTTGTTAAAGTTCATGTCCCTGCACCGTAGAGAAGGATTTGGAGTATTAAGGTCTTACATAGGGTCAGTTTTGATGTTCGAGAGAGAGAGAGTTTTACTAGTGGATTACCTTCTTAGCCTAAAGAAGTAGCGATTGGCAAGAGTTATTCTTCGTTTGATCTCAGAGCTGGTGTCGTTGTTGACATTATGTCCGCGGGTGACATTATGTCCTCGGTTTTGGGTGTCCTGTAGGGTTGACAGTATATACTTGGTTTTGCCCTCATTGACCGTAATGCGAAAACGCATTGAATCACCTGATGTAGCAACGAATGCATTGTGGAAAGTTCAGCCAATTATTGAAGCAGTGAGGAACTGTTTTTGGGAAGATGCCCAAACGGATTGAGATTCGTCGAGTCAGCCTCAGGATAAGGTGATGGGAGGGTTGTAATAATCAAATGGAAATATAATAAGACCGTCAGAGTGGAATTTAATGCTTCCAAAACACAATGCTGTCTGCTGTCGTTAAAGCGAAATTTAAACACCCAGCCATTAACCATGAATGGCACTTGCATCGTCGAAATCGAAAAACTTTCTATTCTCGGTATGTGTGTCAATGACAACTTACGTTGGAATGACCACATATTTGATGTCGCCAAAAATGCTGCGAAATGTCTAGGTTTCCTGAAGCGATGTAAGAAATATTTTACCCCCTCTGATCTGGCCTCAATATATAAGACATTCATCCGCCCAAAATTGGAGTACATCTCCCACATCTGGTCAGGTGCTCCTAAAACATCTATGCACCTGCTAGATAGGATTCAAAACCGTGCGATAAAACTTATTGATGATACTAATATCAGTCAATCAATGAACACCCTCGAACACCGACGAAATGTCTCGTGTCTCACTTTGTTTTATCGCTATTTCCACCACCAGTGCTCCACCGAAATCGCCAGTAGCATTCCACCCATTCAAACTTTCAACCGTAACACCTGTCTCGCTATGAATGCTCACCAGTATACCCTCAAGCCCATTTTCGGGCGTACTCTAAAATATCATGATTCGTTCCTAAGCCGTACAACTAGCTTATGGAATGCCCTGCCGATCTCTGTATTTCCTGGTCGTTATAACTTGCAAACATTTAAAAATAATGTACATCGGTACCCCTCTTTTCTTCCTCTCTAAATTTCCTTTGCGCGTGCTGTGTACAATCACCTTAAGGGTACACAAACCCCTTGAGCGCGCGCTGATTATAAAAAAAAAAATAATAATGGCGTCTACAGCGTTTGGAAAGGACCCCATGCAATTCACACAGAAGAGAAATCTCGGAATTAATCTACTGTTCCCTTCTGTTTTAAAAGGGCGATAAATAATTTTTACTCAAAATTTGGCTAAAATCCGTGGACTTTTCGAATCATCGCTGCTGTCACTAAGCTATTTCTCTTGGTTCCATCTAATGTGGTGCGAATTGTTCAGGCAGATTGGACCATACATATTGTTAAGAATTTTCCTTTTGAATGCTTCTAACTTGCTCAAAACTTTTTCATCACCGTTTACGATTCTGGACAACAGTGGGAATGAAAGAATACTTTTCATTACCTATTGTGGCTAATGTAATCACAAGTGTTAATCTACGCTGCTGGTACAGATGTAGGAATCGTCGAAAGCAGGGTGTTAGCATTAACTCTTTACTAAGCTTTTAGGTCCTTTCCGTTCTCTCTGTGTCATATTTTTGAAATTTTTGCTCCACTGCTGCACCTTGCCTTCTGAAAGCTAGTGATCTGAGTGAATATTAGCGCCAAGAAGCAGAGAGCCCTGCCAAGAATTGGAACCTGGTGCTAAAATTTGCACGGGGAAATTGCAAACAAAGGAAGGCTTCCGGTTTCACAGCAAGTATTTGGACTGGCTAACACCTGAAAAGGCTTAAATCTTGTTAGAGCCAATGTCTTTGACCTTTGGAGAGGTGTCTGATGTAAATTCTCCTGTCCTTAAGTTAGCATGAATGTTCGTAGGGATGAACGTAGATGCAATGCACTGTACAATTGTGTCTGGGAGGAACGGGGACTAATCAAAATGCATGCAGAGAGAAACTATTATATTTTAACTTGCAAAGGGTATATCCAATATGAAAAGCTTTATACCACATTATACATAGAAATACATGAATGCACATGATATAACGAGGATGAGGGAAGAGCTGCTGTCATGTGGAGTCAAAAAAGCCTTAAAAGGAAGGAAGATCTTAAGGTGAGGGATTAGTTTGGGATCTCATCAAGGTAACACAGAGAAATCGCAATGATGGCTGTGCATTTAGACTAAAAACAACCCTGAAAAGGCTTCAGAGGAAGTTGTTTCCGAGATCAGAAACTTTTAAATTAAGTTTTCTGATAAACCGCTCATCGATTCGAAATAAGGTACACCGCAAGGTTTTCCCCGATAGAGCACTGACGGTGACAGACCTTTCGTCTGAATTTGGGGCACACTAGGTGGAACTACCTTGGTCACCAAATTCAAGACCTGAAGTGAAGATGAGATACTATGGCTCTCAAGCATCATATTGGGAATGCGGCGAAGCAATGCAATAGCTTGCAATAGCTCCATTTAACATACACATATTTCTATGTCAAATCTCCCCGGACAAACTACACTAAGTGGACACTGTGAGTATATTTTATGATGGAGTATGTCTCCTTTGATTCGATCCAATTTGTCTACGTACCTACTTGAAAAATATGTAGCTGTCTGTGATGACAGACAGGTAAATAAGTCTAAGAATTCCATGTTCGGAATAAATTAAACTGCATTCGCCGACTTGGATCAATTTCAAGAGACGAAATCCATTTGAATTGTGTTGCATCTCCAACTATCGTACTTCTGGATTTGAAAGGACTTGTGACTGATTACATGCGCACTATAATGTATTCATACTACACCCTCGCGTAACTGCATGCGTACATTGCCTGTGTTTGTCTTATTATCAGTTAACTGATATCCTGACGAATAAGATCCAAATATAAATCTATCCCTTGTATAAAAAAGAACTGTCTAAACTATTTTTATCCAACAATAAATTTATATCCGTTCGTATTGTGATGTGACAAACCGGGAAAAAAGAAAAAAACGTTTTCTGTACCCACGGCAGCCACTCATAGTAAATTTTTCATAAACGATAAACCTACCTCCATTGTAGAATCGTCACACAACAAATCAAGTACACCAAGTCAACATCCCGAAAAGCGGTTTGTTTCACATTTCCTAAAGCACACCATTCAAGTTCACGTAAATCACTCCTGCCAACTTCCTCAACATAAAAGTAAACATTAACACATCATAACCAGTCCGGACGAACCTATAGCATACAATCTCTGACGTTATGTGCCCCTTGCCAACATCAAAGAGATGGTGGAAGGCCATACCTCCTCCCGTTGCCAGCTCCAGCATGCGCAAAGAAAAAAAAAACCAAGAAGTCCTCAAACAGTGTAAACATAAACATAAGAGAGTTGTGCGTCAGCATGCAGAGTGAATCATAACAAAACCCCGAATCCTAACATGGCTTATGCTGGAAGGTAAGTTTTCTTGTGCTTCTACCACCTCCCTTCCATGGCAGTTTCTTCTGTGCTGATTCTTTCCAGCTGCTGACCCAACCGTGTATATGTTGTTACATTGGTCTGGTTAGGAGGCCGCTGGCCTACATAGACTTCAGGTTTTCGCACAGAGTGCTTGAACTCTCCATCTCGGCAGGCTGGTGTTTCTGGTTTTCAACAACTTATTACGCCGTGACTTGGTGGCACTGGTGTGTATGGAAATGAAACTGGAAGTGGTGCTACGATGAAATGAAAATCCAGCTCCTTCTGGTATCACTAAAAACAGCTGACTGGAAGCAGCCTATGCACCAACTACGTCTTACAAATCGAAAAGATACTTGAAATGTTGCTTGGCCAGCTGTGGGGAGTACCTAGTACTAGTACTTCACAGTCACACACTGACACTGGGGATCTTGTATCTGGTAACTTGGTGGTATAGTCACTTGGCCTGGATGGTGATATTGGTGTCGCGTTGGTGTGGGAGAATTGTAATCGTGAACGGATGGAACTGTTTGGGGTGATTCTAGTCTCCATCTCTGGAGTACCATAGCGAAGCTTTGCCTCTGGCTGATTTGAATTTCTGGTCAAACTGGTTTCCTTATGATGTCGTGCTGTGTGTTGCATCTGTGGTCCATACGAGTACGAGTTTTGTCGTTTTTCTGCACCTCAATCTGCACCACCAAGAGCAACATGCAGAGCACTAACTATCGCTTAACCCATGGAGACGACAGCTAACTAGCAGATAGGTTAATCGCTGGTCTTGCATCGGATAAGGAAAAGTTAAACGTAAACTGGTTTTACCATCGAATTCAAGAACTAAAGCAGGTTTAGTGGTTTCTTCTGGTTTCTGGTCGGGTTTCCTCTTCATCCTCTCCATAGGTTCGACATCGAAAAAGGAGTCTCGAACGAAATAAAAACAAATCTCCATTTGTCTGTGTGTGTGGACGTTGTGGTTTGTTTTGGTTTTAATCGGACATCGGTTGATTGGTTTACTAAACAAGCACGCTCTGATTAGGTGGTTAGAAAAACCTCAATGACTTTGAAATTTGCATTCAATTGGCTGTGTTTGGTCTTAGGATTATAAGTTCATATGAAATCCTTGGTTTTGTTTTATTTTGGTTTCCCTGGATTTAACGTACATATGGTATTCAGAATCACCTTCGTATCACACCTCTAATTATTGTGAATTCGTTGGGTATAAAGTCGTACAGATTTGGGCTGGTTATAGCGATTTTTCACAACCTGATCCTATGCAATCAGCATTTTCAATCCGAAGTGTCTTTGATTGCGCATGATCCTGACGGCAAAACAGATGAAGGTTATGTCTTAACGAAGCAATTGATTAGAAGAGGAGATCGACCAACTTGAAATGTGTAATTGGAGGGGAAAAGCTAGTAATTAGGCCAGTCGAAACCAGTTGGCTTATCCGAACGGATGTGAACAAAAGATACCAAGTTGCCGTCCATTCAGCAGCAGCATTCAGTCAGAGGTTCATTCTGAATAAGGCAGCGGAAGGTATAATGTTGTAAGCAATTTTTCGAGATATATACATATTTTTTGAACCAAAACAGGGGTTTACTATTAAGGACTTAAATAAAAGGACAACTACTGTAAAAGAAGTGATTCAGCCTCCAATAAGTTTGAAGCCATACCACTGGCTGAACAGATTGTGGCAACAATATAAAGTGACCCACAAGGGATCGTGTTAAAAGACGCCAAAGTAACACGAAATCTCTGAAAGACAGGGTATCTTCTCACGTCGTCTCTGCCATAGGAAGTCCCAAATCCAATTACAAAAAGAAGAGGGGAACCGCTAAATGTAGTTTTATCGATAGCCTTCCTATACGCTAAGTCAGGCCGTTCTAACATGTGCAACTCATCACTTCTTCGCAAACGTGGCTGCTTGATGATAGTTGCTTCTATTGAAAAATTCATCAGAATGAAGTCAACAACGATGTCAGAGGGTGATTGAGCACTCAATTGAGTCGTTTAGACATTTTCAAAACTAAATTTCCTCAGAAGGTATCTGGGATGTGGAAAAATGGAATTGTGGCGGACAAGTTTTAACAAAAAACAGCGCAACAACTTCTGTTCTGTTGTTTTATTCTAGCCCTTCAGGCTGAGAATTTTGCCGGCGGAGTAACAGCTCGAGCATTTAAAATACAACAGGCTCCTAATGAGTAAATAGCCTCGGATATGCATGATTTTATCTTGATGGCAGCATTTTCTATTTTTCTTTTGTTTTTTATAATTTACGCGCGCCTAAGGGGTTAGATACCCTTTTACTGTTGCCAGGGCGCGGGCGGAAAGGTAGAAAGGAGGAGAAAGGAAAATTGTTTTGTAGTGGTTTGAAACTCAGGTGTGTTTGGTTTCGGTATTTGCTCTCCAGGGGTGGGAGTCCGAATAGGACGGAGAGTTCTTCCTTCACTCAGAGTGGAAGGTTATAATTCGCAGTAATTATTTGTGCTTGAAACTCTACAACAGCCAAATCTACGTGTCAGTGTTATGCCTTCACACGCAGAATTTTTCTGTCTGAGTTCCAATTACACAACTGAAAAACTTGAAAGACTTGTTCATGCGCAGGATTCGAACCTAGACCACTCCGAGTGAGAAGCGATTGCTAGTACCACTACACCACGGCCACCCCCCAGCATCTAATGGAATAGTAGAACGACCGCCCGCTTCATAAATAAAATACTCAAACTTTTGCAGGTCGCATTCACAACAAATGCAAATCTTTGATAAAATGTGATGGGGCGATGCACCCCATTCCCGCTCGGGCATAGGAAGGGTGAAAAAATGTGTCATCTACTATGGTGGTTCAATTTTTGATGACTTGATTCAACGTGTGTGGCGTTATTCCGGCAATAGCGTGTCGAATGTTTATTTCTAGCTCATCCAAAGTAGTTGGCTTGTTAGCACAGGCTTGATGCAGCCCCAAAGAAAATAATAGACTGGTGTCAAATCGCATGATCGCGGGGACCAATTGATGAAAGCTCGCCGTGAAATGACCCAGTCGCCAAATTCCTCCTCCAGAACTTCGAGCGTTGAGTCGCTTGTATAACATGTAGCGCCGTCTTGTTTGAACCACAGCTCGGATATATCGATGTTGTCGAGCTCTGACTACAGAAAGTCGGTTAACATCGCTCTACACCTGAGACCATTGACAGTAACGGTGTCTTTTTCCTCACTTATGCCACTATGCCATAAACCGCCGAACACTTGTGGATTGCATTCGCTCCAATAACTGCAATTTTGCTTGTTGACCTAGCCGCTGAGCCAAAAATGGGCCTCGTCCCAGAATATGATTGTTTGGCCAAAATCCGGATCTCTGGCCAACATTTCCAGCGCCTAATTAGCGAACTCACGGCGTTGTCTATGGTTGTCCGGCTTCAATTCTTGCGTTAGCACAATCTTATACAGATGTAGGCCCAAATCCAACCGCAAAATAAGACGGTTTGATTCTATGGCGATGCCCAAATCAGCTGATCGGAGCCGAATCGACATTTCGGAGTCTTCTTCGTTACTGGCCTCTACGGCAGCCATATCTTCTTCATTTCGCACCAATCTCTCTCTGGTTGGCTTAAGATACAAAAGCGTGTACTCGCGCGCAAAGTTTCCCACGGTGCGACGAATTGCCTGCACGCTGAAGCCATGCTGATGATCGACCTCATGACGAAATTCACGTTAGATATTTACAAATGAGCCGGAATTTCGATAATAATTTCCGCACTTTCGGTAAGCGTAAGACTATGCACGATGAAATGGTAAAACTTACTCAATATTTTGACAGCTGGATGTCATTGGTAACTTTGACAGCTGCTGAAACATAACAATTGTAAAAACTATCATTGCTATCTGGTTACCTGTTGCAAGAACCCAACGTTCGAAAATGGGAAAATGTCTTCGTTTAACTTCACATAGCCTGACACACCACAACACTAAAAGAAAACAGACAGCTATATTGATCCCATTGTGAAACGCGCATAACACGGCCACATGACACTAAATGGGACCACTATCAATATGCAGCCATGTTACTAAGGCCGCTTGGACACGAAATAAGTTCTTTAGTTATCCAAATCAGCAGGATATTTTTCGAGAGGTTCTGTACTCCCTCCATCAAGCAAATTACAACAGTGTTGGAAGTAAAAGGTGATTTTTTTGCTGTTTGGTTTTTTAGTGTTCTATTTTTGACAGCGTACACGTGGTTCGTGACATGTGTTAAAGTCAAACATGCTCCGTTAGCATGGCCATTTCATCATGGAAACACTTACATCCGAACTACGCTTACAAATTATTGAATTTTATTTTCAAACCATTCGACCATTTTACGGTCGTCATAATCGGCCAAGCCATAGTGACCAAATTTAAGACCAACTTGACGGTATTGGACATCAAGCCACCTAACTATATGCGTAGAGTGCGTGAAGAGGAAAATATTGCTGCTCTATCCGCCAGTGTTAATGAAGACCGTGATTTGTCCATTCGTCGTCGTTCGCAGCAATTGGAATTATGTTACTCGACTACGTGGAAGATTTTACCCAAGGATTTTGGTCTAAAACCTTACAAAATACAGCTCGTGCAAGAACTGATGCCGAACGACCTGCCATTTTCGGTGAGTGTGCCTTAGAAAAGCTGGAGGTAGATCCTCTTTTTACACCAGGTGAACCTGGTAGCCATGTGGTTCCAACCAAACGGCGCTGCATGCCAAACAGGACGCGAATCGATGGACCAACAATTTATCCCTCACTTTGGACCGGTGAGTTCGCCGGCTAGATCTCGCATTATAATTGCAATAAATTCGAATTCAGCTGTTACTGATTTTTTAAATATTTGAGGGTTAATGCGATCGTGAACTGCTAGGAAGACCACACGACCTATAGAAGAATCATCATTCTCTCGGCCGTCATCACGAAAAACACTGCGAATTCTGGTGCGAACAGTTCTGAATCTTTAATACCAGATATTAGATTCGTTCCGGGAGTTAAGATAGATAGAAGTTGTTTTTGTGGGCAGTCCCCTTACATTTTGGTAATAAAGTGATACGCGTTTGGGTGCGTTATTGATGAGTGGATTAGGAACGATGGTAGTGTTTGAAGCTAGAAAGGGTTTTTTTTGCAGATGTAAGATACGTTTAGAAGAGACATGAAAAGCATATGAGGAGAATTCGTTAGCAATATCTGTGGGGGATAGGTTGAAGTTTTCTTGTGAAAATTTACGAAAATTTGCCGAAGCTCTTTAAGGTTGATAGTCCTTTTTATTGGGTTCTAGTCGGGATGTTGATAGCATACTGCATAGCTTCAAGCTCGGGTGCTCACGACAAGCTTTTTTTTATTTTTTATTTTATAACTTAACACTCAAGTGGGTATAAATACATTTATAAGGCCTCAGCATGTGTTATGGATAGAGAGAGAAAGAAAGACGTTTCGGCTCAGTGGTTATTTCGCTTCATGGGTGGCATCCAACATTTAATGGGGAGACTAAATTGTTAGTAGAGGTTGGCTTATTATTGATTTCTAGTCAACTACTCATCTTACTTGATTTTCGTTAACTGAAAAAATTAATGTCTTTCGGGCGCGGTTGGAATTCGAACACCGAACCTTCTGACTTAGAGGCCAGCCTACTACCACTTAAGCCACGGTCACGCTATTCAAAGTGTGCCAAGAAGGCCAATGCTATTCTTTTATTTTGTCCGAGTTTCTTTTTCGTTGAACAGTCATCTCTGAATAGTGAGTGAGCAAAAAATGAAAACCCGTACAGAGGCATGACTTCCATCGAACGGGATTTGGGTGTCATTGGCAATTCATGAATCTAAAATTGGCTAGGTGTCAAAAAGGATTGCTTTGTGGAATAGCCTTCAATTAACTAAAACCATATTTTATGTTGCTGTAAAATTCTGATCAATGTGGTAGATTTCATACTTTGCACAGTCCCCAACTTGACAAGCCTGACCTTTTCCTTCTCCGATGACCATATTAGCCCCTCCGCCATGTGTTGTAAGCTGTGTAAGGTGTGCCGTAGTGGGGACTATTGACGTCACTGCTGATTTGACCACTCCTCTGCCGAACATCTTCTTTCTTAGATACCAAATAAGTCATGCAGTTCGCAGTTATATCTTCTCCATTCACCGTCCAATTATTCATTCAATATACGGCAAAGAATTGCTCTCCTGAAAGTGCTCAATACCAGTGAAATTTTGTGCTTAGCGATGGGCAGATGTTTCTATGTTCGTTGACAATACGTACAAGTTACGTATGTACATATATACAAGCTAAAACGTTTTGATTGTCATAAGCGCCTATTTGACGGCACGCAAAGATCTATTTATGATGTTGATGACGTCTGTTTATCCCAAGAACTGAACAGATATATTGAGTACAGTGCCTTCCGTATTAACGCCTGCACAGCTCACTATCAGTTCCAAAACAATATTGAAGAAGTCACGTAAAAGTGCACCTCCTTGCCAGGTTTGGAAGAATCTTGGGAAGATTTGTTTCAAAACTCATCGTTACATTGCGTGTTTTTCCGCTTTATTCGTCAAAGCTGCACTAATTTTATATCGATTCCGATTACAACCTACGATTAATGGGACTATCTGGGGCTTTGAATTTGCTGTGAATAGGTGGTAAGTTTCGATGAAATTCGCTGGACTTTTTCAAGATTTCCCTCAGTATAAAATGTTGCACTGTAGTCGGTCTGAGCAATCAGAAACCCCACTGGGACCTGCCGATTGGTGTGTTCCAGATAGACCGGAGAACATGCATATATTATGTTTGATAGGTTTTTATAAGTTCCCCCTTTACTTAATAAGTTAATTGTTCAGTCATCAGGTACATTTTCCTGTACCCGTCATCTGTTAAAAATTATGCGCATGCACTCAGGCAACACTTCACTTCCGCATTTTTTAGGTTCTGGTGGAGCGGGTAAACCATCACACGGATTTATTGCCTTTAAGCTTTTTGGTATCTGCGTCAACCTCATTTAGTTGATTTTAGCTGTTTTCGCTGATTGGAAGGCAAAATCACCCCCTCCACATTATCGCACTTCAGCAACTGCAACAGCTACTTCTCCAATACATTTATAATTGATGGCGCATCGGTACCTAATTTCCTTCACTATTTTGAAGAACATTGGTTGTGTCTGCGAGCCAGCTGCTAGATTTCTAGCTTTCCTGTAGAATTGCCATATCTGGTTCGCCTTGTGCGATTGTTCGAGTTCCGTCGGTTATTGGGTTGTGTATGCCCTGTTTGCCTGCACGCGAAATTTTCTATGTTTCTCTTCATCGAGCACCGGAAGCTGTGATTGAGATGCTGACTACCTTGCTCTCTATCCAAGGGTAGATGGTTCAGCTACAACGTCGAATATACGAGCAGGAGACGCGCGTGGAGTGTACCTTGAGTCGTAGTGGATACGAACATGCCGGAGAGAACCCTAATGGTCCTTGCGTTGAATGTAAATGCACTGATAAGGATAGAATGAAGAGTCACACTTTTTAAGTTGCTTAAAGACAAATCCCCTGACGTGCTTTTGGTTAGCGATATAAAGCTAAACAAAAAGTATAAACTGAGGCACAGAAAATATAAAATTGTAAGAAGAAGCCGACCTAAATCGATACTAGGAGGTGGTTTTGCGATCTTCGTTAGAAAAGACATGTATCGCATACGTCCCTCTCCGAAATGGAAAGCGGTTGTACGTTTTCTCTATCTATGCACTGAAGTTACTCAATCCACCTTATTTATCTCAGAACTCAAGACACTTTTCTGATTCCTAAGGCTGGAATCTGAAGAGAATTATTTCATAATCGGCAAAGATTTAAACGCCAAGCATAGACATTGGGGAAACAATACACCAAACTCTAGAGGGAACCTACTTAATTGTTGCGATCACCACAGTGTAATGTATGGACTCGGTTTAAAAGCGACGGATAGTTCGTTATTTCCCAGACATGGGTCCTATTTGGATCTCATGTTGCTCAACACACGGATAGAACCGACAGGCACGAATCAGCATATTATAAACTGTCTACACACGCTCATGTATCACCTTCAAACGAAATTGAGGAAATAGAGAGGTTTGCACAAAGATATTCCTATAATTATAGAAGCGTACGTTGGACATGCTTCTTCAGAACACTGACAAGAGCACTCTACTCAAACTCGCTCTAACTAACGTTCAACAGGAATCTCTCAAACGAGGAGATTGACAGACTCCTAAAGCTAATGGACGAGACTATAAAACCAACAATGGGCAGTACGATATCTCGGTATCAACACACTAACAACGAAGACACAATCCGCAACGCAACAATTGGCCTACTGCACCAACACAAAAGTAGACCGTTGTCGAGCCTTAAAACCTTCTACAGGCAGTTTACTGACGGACATAACCCGGGAGTCATGACACTGAAGTCGTTGATCAAAAACCTCCAAATGTTAATAAAAGGGAATTACAGAGATTCTGTGAGATTGTACTGGAACAGTCAAATTCGGGCTATAAACACCAGTAACCCGAATATGTTTCCGCAAATGAATAAAATATTTCAGAGGAAAGATCAAAACGACCTTCCGTGTCTTAAAATCGCCCGAACGACGAACAACGAACAAATACTTGTAGCAGAAGAAATAGATACAAATGAGGCTATTGATAATGACAACTTCTTTGTGATCGAAGATCCGCAGGAAAAAATAGAGGCTTCAGGAGCGACTTTCCATGAAGTGTAATCGAGTCTTTGTGCACAATTTCTACCTTCGAAATGAAGTACTGAACTGGCAATTCGTGAGTTTAATGTTCACTGAGTTCAATGATGAAAATTTGGTAAATAATGTCATCGCGAACGAGAGGGAACTACCCCCTTTCATTTCGAAGGAAAAATTCCAAACGATCTTCGAATCACTGAAAATAAGAAATCAGTGGGAACCGATGGAATATCAAATATTGTGCTTCAGCATCTCCCAGTGGAAGCGGTGGGCATTTACACTATTGCTTAATAATGCTCTGAGTGGTTTTTATTATGCAGCGCATTAGAAGACAGTTGTGCTGCATACCATTCCCAAGAAGAACAAAGACACATCTAATCCGGCTAATCCGGCGAATCTTCGGTCGATAAGCCTCCTTCCGAATATCAGCAAGGTATTCAAAAAGGTGATCAATAGAGTCCTCATTAAGTGGGTTGAATACAAAAAGAAAGTTCCAGATAATCAATTTGGTTTCAAGGCGGGCCATATCTCACATGCCGTTTCTAAATTGGTATCCGATGTCCAATGGAACAAACCTGGAGAAGGCTTTCGATGCCGTATGGTTAGAGAGACTTTTCTTCAAGTTGAAAAGGCTGGGCATAAGTAAGCCACTGATGTACGAGTACATTCTTTTTAATATGCTCACCAGTAGACGGTTCATCGTGATGAATGACGATGTAACTTCTGCTGAAGTATTTGACATTAAAAACGGTCTACAACAAGGTGCGGTTAATTCTCCGATCCTATTCAACGTCAACATAAGCGATCTTGTGAGTTCACTTCACCATACCATATCGTACGCAGACGACTTGATCGCGTACAGATCAGGTCCAAAGATTGACCTCATTAAACGATATTGCGACGACTGGAAGTTGAAGATCCACTTTCAGAAATCGGAAAGCATTCTTTTAGGAGGCCTATCCTGCCTATGGTTGTATTTGGATGTCCCGTGTGGTTCAACGTGAGAACAAGTTTATTGGAAAAGATTCGAGTGTTTGAGAGGGTTTGCCTTGTCTTCGGTTATACAGAACACACATAAAATTCTATCCTAATGAAATCTTATACAATAGGGCGAACCTAATAAGAACGGACAGATTCGTTATTAATTAAGCACATTGCTAGAGCAATGACCTCGACGAACAACCTGATCTCTAGGGCTAGCTACCCCAATCAAATATGTCACGAGAGTTTGCGGTTTAACGGTTTCGTTTCCCCAAAGGTGTTCTTCTATTTTAATAAAAAAGGGCTGATGCAGGAAAAATTAGCGATGCCGCTAGTATAAATTGCTGTGTCTAGTTGGAAAGACCACCTGCAGATTGCTGGTCCCATAAGGCTCCATGAAACTCAATAATTCACTAAATTGGTGTTCGTTTTGATATCGAGTTTTCCAGCATCTGCGATCGTTTAATAACTCTGAGATCCAGAGACTTGGTCTGTTTTTATGCCTCAAGTCAAGTGGCAGAAGCATTGTTTTTTTTTTAGTCAATCTGGCCAAGTTTCTATAATCTACATACTTTATTCAATCTAGATTCAAATAGTTGGCGCATAAGCTCAATAGCCTGAAGAGCACTCAAAATAGCAAGGAACACTTATCTTCCAACTAAGCCACAGAATAGTAATCCCAGGGTTTTGTAGAGCATTATCCTGTACTCTGTTTTTTTGTTGAACAGAAGTACCAGTAGTTCACTAGAGTCACAAAGGTGTCATTTGTAGAATTACAGCTATCGCCAGTGAATTTCTGTACTCTGCTAATGAAATATTTGAATAACAGGGGGAATAGTCCACCAGGATCTGAGGCTTTCAGACCTTCTTGTCCATGTGGGGAAACTTTTCTCTTATTGCCCGGAACTTGGGTTTCTTGCACCCTACGATTTTTCATCACCTCAAGTACAGTAAATGTATGTTGGATCAATTGTGGATCAGTGAAAGAGCGACACCATGAATCGGAATCTGTTATTCTATTTTGTTGCTGTCACTTTTTTATTGCCTCTTTCATCATTCGCTTCCTTGCACGCATCCTTTACCGTATCTGTTGCTTATTGACGCTTTTGGATGGCAGTGGAATATTGATGTCGGCTCTAGCTATTACTGGTAGGTGTACAGTGTACAATTTTTATTTTATCTGTATCGGCGCATTTTTTAGGACTACAGTTGGGCTAGGAATCTAAGAATTGCAGACAATGAATACATCCAGCATGTGAAAGTACCTTCTTCAAACAGATGTCGGTTTGGTATTTCCCCAGCAGCACTCGAATGAGATGTCCTACTTATAAGCCATAGCCTAAGCAATCGTCTAATCTTCAGCAAAAGTCAGTTAAAAAATTTAAACAATTAGTTGAAATATGCTATTTTCATACGGAAAAACAAAATGTGAGCGTCATGTCAAGTTAGAATGAAAACAGCTCTATTTAGACCCGTATTCGATGGCATTGCTAAGAATGCCCTCCCAGCAATCAATTAATTCACCAGAATTAATCATCGGCATACGAAACGAATTTATTTACTTACGGATTTCTTTACAGATGTGGTGAAAAATAAAGCCGTTATGAAAATTATTTCGACACGATTCTCAACGACGCCAATTCATGTAAACCCTGAATATGAATTCTTTAGAAACCGCCCAAGCCAATTTGCTACTTCAAGGTCTACTTAAACGGAACACGGAATTCTTTTAAAATGAATATTACACAAAATGGACTTTGCCCACCCTATACACTTGCACCTACCTCAATTACATCGTACCAAACCATCCCACCATGGTATAGCCCTCTTAGAAAAAAAATTTTGCTAACTCATTGAAATCAAGGTCACACCAAACGCTAATTCGCCTTATCACCATATTTATGAGATAACCAGCTGTATAGACGTTGTAGCCACATTAGCTAACGACGCATAACTCGACAGGTACTTGTATACCTTTTGAACAAAAATGAATTTCGAAAAACGTCGAAAACACTCACGCAAAACGCCATATTCACAGTGATGAAGCGACCGAGATCAATGGCCTTTCCGATGGCCGCAACCATATCGATCGAGATCGATATCCAGTGCACACATCACTTTACCCACTCGTAGATACACGTACGTAGATGTACAGGTATTATACGAGTAGATACGCAACGCAGTGCAAAAACTTCTCCCAATGTCAATGTCATTAGGAAGTTCCCATCGATATGTGAGCAAAACGGGCGCGCCGCAGGCGGTAATGGGGTAAACAGAAAACCAATTTTAACGGATTGTACGTAGGCACGTCAAAAAAATCTACCCCCTTTCCACCCAATCATTAACAAAATCTGTTTGTTTACCTAGAAGATACAGAAATACAAGCACAGATACAAGGCATGGTTCGTATTGGTATTTGTTTGAGAACTTGTACAATCAATTAGCGTGCGCGATGTGATTGCTGCAGGTGATTGCCTTATGTGGTTTTATTGTGCTGGACTTGACTGTGAAAACTATAATAAGTTTTTAGCCTTTAAAGTTATTATGTATATCTGCTTAAGGGTTTACGAATGCATGATCGAATTATATGGCTTGGTTATCACTGTTATCACTGTTGCCAGGATAGATTTCAACTTTATTTGATTCAGAGTAGAGATGATGGAATGACAGCTACGACTGATAACTACTTCATTAGCTACTTACTTACTTAGGTATCCCTAGAGTCCGGAATAGAACTGGGCCTCAACCAATAAATCCCTTCAGCTACCACGATCTCTCGCTAAAAATGTTTCTTGCTTTCCTGTTCCCTGCATTCGTTGTCTGATAAGAAGTTTCTTTGCGGTAGTGGTTTAAACCCAGTTTCTCTGATGGGTCCTTGACAACATTTCCATTGCTGTTTTATGGCTTGCGACCAGCAAAGATTCTAACGGTCTCTTGCGATTGCTGGTTTATAAAGTCGAATCTTGGTGGTCTCACTTGACTCCGTTGTGCATGTGATATTCGCATTCGTAACCTGGGTGCATAAAGGTAATTATCTGAGTCGACGATGGCTCCTCGAAAAGTTCGGACATCCATAATGTTGGAGCAATGTCTGGCGTCGATTGTAGTATGACCAATCTGGTTGACGGTTGATTGATCAGCAAGTAGCGAAGTACCTTTATGAATGTTGAGATGTGGGAACCACGTGCTGACTACTAAGGGGTTATGTCCCCTTACAAATTCTAGAAACATCAATCCATTATCAGACGCCGTGTTTTGTAGGCTATGTTTTACGATGTCCGCTCAAAGACGGTTTCCGTAAGCCTTGCGGTAAAATCTTCTAGCAGAATTTCGGTTTCATAACTGGGACACTATGCATATGTTCGGACAAGGAAGTTATAGAATTTGTCTTTGATGCTATCATCCGTATCCTCTGTAGGGACATGAACGCAGATCCGGTTTATATTTTCGAATTTGGACTTAATGCGGATTGTCATGAGGCGTACATTTACGAGTACATACCGAAAGCTTAATCCTTTTTGCCTGAGTATGCCTTGAATCATATTCTTCTTTCTAGCAATCTCTGTAGTAATTGTTGTAGTTTTTGATCCACTTTTTGCCTGTTCAATCCGATTGCACTTACATATTGTAAAATGTTTGTGTGGGTACAAATAATAGAACTTATTCTTTTCAATACAAATCCCTCTATTCAGTGCAGTTACAATTCACTATTTAATTCTTTCTCTCAGTACAATCCAATTTCTCAACCACTTATCCTTTTCTTATCTTTTACTTAAACCACTTAATCACTTCTCCTAATTAACACTTCAAATTACACTTTAGAACTCATTTGCATACCTTTGGGATGCTGGTATTTATACTCGAATAACATACTTCGAGAACAATCCTCGCCATCCAGCGTCCCATACAATTTCCAATTTGCTAGAAAATTCGATTCCACTCTCCAGTCTAGACTTTGCTAATCCAATATCGAAATCTTCTAGTCTTCGAGTTTCGACATTTTCTGCTAGATGTCGCTGCTCACATTTGAGTGGTTATCACATTGCTCCCTCCATACAGTTGTTCGTCCCGAACAACTTCGTCATTCAGCATCCCGTTGAAATGACACCTTCTATCCAAATGGACCACTTTCAATTTTCCTCGATTCCCACGCTGGATCCGGTAGACAACGTCATTAATGCGGGTTATCACCTTGTATGGACCTTCCCAGTCCTGTTGCAATTTTGGTGATTTGCCTTTCTTACGCTGAGGATTATACAGCCAAACCAGATCTCTTTCGTTGAAACCGGAAGATTTCGCCTTGATATCGTACCTAGTTTTCATGCGGCTGCTTGCTAGCTTCATCTTTTCTCTGGTGTCTTCATGCAATTTACGAATCCTGCTGCGTAAGTCATTCACGTACTCGTTCACCTCTTTGGGCTCCGTCGGTGGGGATCCGAATTTTACTTCACTTGGCAACCGAATCGTTTGACCAAATAAGATCTCGGATGGTGTGTGCCCTGTCGAGCTATGGACCGCGTTTCGGTAGGCCATTAAGAAGAGGGGTATGTGTCGATCCCAATCCCGCTGGCAGTTGCTGACAACCTTAGATAGATGCTCATTCAAGGTCCGATTGAATCGCTCGACCATTCCATCAGATTGAGGGTGTAGTGGCGTTGTCCTTGTCTTTCTTATTCCCAAATATTGGCATATTTCCTGGAAGACTTTTGATTCAAAGTTTCGCCCTTGATCAGAGTGCAGCTCCATTGGGACCCCAAATCTGCTCACCCAGTTGTTGACTATCTGTTCGGCTACGGTCTTAGCCTCTTGATTTGGGATGGCAAACACTTCCGGCCACTTACTGAAGTAATCCATGACTACGAGAGTATATCGGTTTCCATTAAAGGTTTCGGGAAACGGCCCAGCGATGTCGATGGCTATTCGTTCGAAAGGTGCTCCGACATTGTATTGTTGCATTTGTCCATGTGGCTTTACTTTTGGACCCTTGGTAGCCGCACACCTTATGCACTTTTTGCACCAATTCTCGACATCTTGTTTAGCGCTTAGCCAATAGAAACGTTCCCTTACCTTTTCCAACGTCTTGTTTATTCCCAAATGGCCTCCTGAGATTCCGTCATGTATTTCATGGAGTACTTGGCTGACTCTGGAACGTGGCACTATTAACTGCATACGAGATGTTGTCCCATCTGCACTTTCCCATTTTCTCTTCAGCAATCCATCTTGCACAAAAAGCGAGTCCCACTGTGCCCAGTATGCCTTCAGAATTTGGCTCCGATCTGATATCTGCTGCCAGCTTGGTCTTTCCTCGTGTTCCTTCCAGGCCAATATTGGTTCGATGTCATTGTCTGCCTGTTGGGAGGAACGGATTTCGTCTATACTCCAACCCTCTATTGGCTCAGTCCTGATCGTTTGGATAGTTGCCTGTTGTTTCGCTTCTTTACCACTGACTACTTCTGCTGGGAGGCTTTGGTTGCATTGTTTTACCTGTGAGACTGGGATAATTACCCTGGAGTCGTCGACTCCTGCTACAGACTTCTGCCCCGCGAAGTAAGCATTTCCTAACTGATGGCTTCTGGAAATTTGACCAGTTTCTTGGTAGCCGTTTCTGCCGGTTTTTCTTTCTATTTGCCTGTAGCCCCAGTGCAGGCAGCCTTCTCGTCGTACCGGTTCCTTACAATGCCCTTGCAAATGTCCTACTTTATCGCAGTTCCAGCAGCGCATCCTTCGTCTCTCCCGTGGGATATTTCGTTGCATGGTAGTTGGTCTTGAGCAGGAGCATTCACCAGATACTATTTCCCTTACGAAATGCTTTCCTTTGGAAGCCTGATTGGATTCTTCCATCGCCAGAGCGAAGGCAAGTGCTTCAGCAAGGGTTCTTTTCCCGGCCATCCTTACTGCTGATTGTAGCTTCAAATCTGCAATTCCCCCAATGAATGCGTCCTTTGCCATTTCGTCGATTATTTCTTGGCCTGCGGTGGGATATGACAAATGTGCCAGTCTACTCACGTCTGCTTGGAGCTGTTGCAGTGTTTCTCCTCGTTGCTGCATACGGCTTTGCAATTGAACCTTGTAAACTTCCCGCATGTGGCTATCCCCAAACCGTTTCTCGATAGCCTGCACTAAAACCATATAGTCTCTATTCTTTTCGATATCGATTGTCTGTAACAATTCTGCCGCAGGACCACGTAAGGCCATCGCTAGGGCAAAGCACTTCTCCTTATTGTCCCATTCGTTTGCACAGGCAGCCATTTCAAACTGCTTCTTATAAGTAGACCATGAGGTCTGGCCATCGAATGAGGGAGGCTTCAACTCTTTTCTCCTTGGACCGCTTAAAGAACATTCTCGCAGTTTCTGTTTTCGCACTGTGTCGAGCTCCTTTGCCAGTTGCTCAACTTTGCTGTCCATTTATTCGAATTTTTCCCCAACATTCTTCTCTATTCTTTCAAATTTGTTATCTATTTCTTCGAACTTTTGGTGTAGAACGTTATTTTGTTCTTCCAGTTTTTGTTCTAGACTATTCTTTTGTTCGTCGAATTTTTGTTCAATGCTGTTCTTCTGCTGGTCTAGATTTTTCTTTTGTTCATCCAGCTTTTGTTCGAGGCTATTCTTTTGTTCTTCCAGACTGCTCTTCTGTTCGTCCATTTTTTGTTCCAGACTGTTCGTCCATTTTTAACAAGAGGAGTTGCATCATCGCAGCCATGTCATTGCCGGTACTTGTCTGTTCGTCCTCGTCAACATCAAAGGAATATGCATCAGGATCATGTCCCTCGTTGTTCAAAGCCTCCTGAAGACGGAGCACCAGGTCACTTTTTCCTCCACTGGCGCTGAGGCTTCTCTTGTTCAACTCGGATTTGAGTTGGACGAGGGTCAACTGCAATAGTTTTCGACCCATTCTAGCTTTTTCAAATAGTCAAAAAAAAACACTTCTTTTTTTTTTTTTACACACAATAAGTCCTATCCCACTTCTGACACCAATGTAAAATGTTTGTGTGGGTACAAATAATAGAACTTATTCTTTTCAATACAAATCCCTTTATTCAGTACAGTTACAATTCACTATTTAATTCTTTCTCTCAGTACAATTCAATTCCTCAACCACTTATACTTTTCTTATCTTTTACTTAAACCACTTAATCACTTCTTCTAATTAACACTTCAAATTCAACTTTGGAACTGATTTGCATACCTTTGGGATGCTGGTATTTATACTCGAATGACATACTTCGAGAACAATCCTCGCCACCCAGCGTCCCATACAATTTCCAATTTGCTAGAAAATTCGATTCCACTCTCCAGTCTAGACTTTGTTATTCCAGTATCGAAATCTGCTGGTCTTCGACATTTTCTGCTAGATGTCGCTGCTCACATTTAAGTGGTTATCACAATATGTATCGATATATAGCAGTCTAGGACCTCTGCGAGTCCTACGGCACAACGTGGTGTGTCAAGATCAAGATCCATGTGCAAAGCCAAAATTCCAATCGCCGGTATCCGAGACTATCTCTGAACTGTTTTTTTTGGACAGTGGCGAGGTTACTCCATGCACAACCCCCCATCTAGAGGGGCAACTAAACCAAAATAAAGGATGCCGCTCAACTGTTCGATCCGGTCCGAGTTATAAGATCCGCCATTGAGCGATGCAGTTTTTTTTTCGCCGCTATCTTTACACCAAGGACCTAGACACGACCCCCTATAACTAGGCTGTTCATCTACACATGCCTCTGCCGATGTCCCGATGTTTACCTTAATTTTAGTCAGAGTTAATAATCCGTCAGGCTCCACCACTTAGATAAGAGGGTAGGAGTTGATGGGCTGTATAAACATTTCTTCAAGTATCATCAAAATTTGTATCTGGCTTATCTTTGGTGCGAAAATTTAAGAGCTAAGGAGCTATAGCTGACCCCTGCGGGACACTACTATTTATTTGATTTGGTGATACCTTCATTGACAAAAACTGATAGAAAAAGTGATTCCTGTGTTGAACACTTTGGGCATGCTCCACTGTGCCCAAAATACAACTGGAAACGATAGTGTACCGTTAAATGAACGGATATATACTTGTGTAAATAAAAATTATCACCAGTCATCTCCTACACTAAATCAACTCAGAATTTAGCCATCGCCTTCCCAGTGCTGATCCACTTTTTGTACTTCCTCGGTAGAAAGACTTCTCCTCATTAATGCCTGACAATGTGTTGAGGAAGGTTCTATTGGTTCTATTTGCACTATGATATGAGAACTAAAAGCTTAAGATCTCAATGACAACATAAATCAAGGAAGCCTTATAAATTTGCAAGGGTTGTAAGCAAGTCAGGGCAATCATTGATGCCAGAATTAAAGTAGGGCCCTAATCATATTCTTAATAACTGCAACATGACCTACTTATTGATGTGGATAGTTTAAGTTGAATGCGCAACATAAACATATGGACACAGATGGATTTTTGTTGGTAGCGTACATACAATTTTCCATAGCCTGCACTGAAAAACTTCGAGTTTTTCGACATGCATACAAACTACAGAGTTTTCGTCCCATTTAATCCATCGCAAATTGGACTAGTTGATGTGCACGACAGTAAAATATTTACAACAGATTGTGTACACTGCCTTGCTGTACTCTAAATTAAACTTCGAATAAGTCGATGATGACTACACGGAGATGTTTCGAAGCTTCTCGATGTTTCATCATCATTGTGATGTTGTAAAGTTGCATTATACTTGTAAGTTACCCCCCACAAAGCTGCATTGACTACCATGAAGTTTAATAATATTGCGTTGTCATATTGTGTAATTGTTTGCGACGTTAGTTTTACCGATCTGTTCATGTTGCAATTTCTCGTGTCGCCTTTGCCTTTATAGAGGGGAACAAGAAAGTCTCCCTTATTGCTCAGGCATATGTCCAATGCCTTTCGCCATTTTATGGAACTAAATCACAGTGCCATATTAAATTTCACTTCCATTGTAATCCGGTTCAATTGCACGCATCCGGTTAATTTTTACTGCTTCGCTTACTTCGGTGTCCGTTTTACTTTCGTGCCCAACAGCTGTAGAAAAGCTAGAATTCCTCTTTTGAATGCTTCTATTACATTGCACTTGTTCAAGCTATCACGTTCTTCGCCTTTCTTGCAACGTTCAAGTTTTAAACGCACTCTACTTATTTTGCTATTCACGCCGTGTATAGTCCAGGCTTGAAAAGCCTGCCTTTTGTGTCATACTCATACATACACACCCATTAGGCTAGAGTAAGAATATGTCCTCTAAGTTGAGTACTCTTTTATTGTCTTACAGAAAGACTACCTCCTATCCTTAGATAAAGATGAACAAATTATTATTATAACTATCCTAGAAATGGTATGCGAGATCCCGAAGTAAGCCATTTTAAATCCAACTAATAGCGGTTGCCATATAATGAAGCAGTTTTTACGGCATTCCATGAAGTATGATGGGATTGAGGGCGGAAAAAGAAAAAGAAAATGCGATCTCTGTGGCTATTGCCCAGAAGTAATAGCAACATTTATTTGTAGAGACTAGTACGAGTAAGAACTTTAAGTTTTCAGTTTCCGGATACTCGTATGTAAGGAAGTCAGTTTGCACATTGGCATACTCAGATCTAATCAGAAGAGTGTGTGCCCGATGAATGGAATCTCAGTATCATTTGCCCGATCCACAAAAAATGAGACCCACTCAACTGCGCCAACTATACAGTCATAAGTTTAGTCAACATCGCATACTTATTTGCCATATTGTGTGAAAGACTGAAACCAATGTCAACAACCTGATTGGTCCTTATCAGTGCGGTTTTAGACCAGCAAAATCCACAAAATCCACAATCTCCCAAATCTTCACACTTCGGCAGATCCTGGAAATACCTCAAGGGGTCCAAGTCGATATGTGCTATCTCTTCATCGATTTTAAGGCCGCATTTATAGAGAAAAGCTATATGGCGCTGTGTCTAGTATTAGCATCCTTACTAAACTCGTCCGCTTGTGCAGAATGACGATGGAGAACGCCCGCTGCTCCGTCAATTTCGGTAACGACTACACCAAGACTTTTAAAAAGGTTTTGGTTTGGTTGGTATTTAAACGGAAGCTGCCTAAATACTTTAAGCGGTAAATGAGGGCAAAACCAAGTATATGCTGTCAACAAAAAGGGGCGACGAACGTGAATGTAATTTTGAGGTAGAAAAGGACTTCTCTTCAAGTCCCTTTACATTATATGTTGCTACATCATACCAGCTCAACTTATCGAATCCTCCCAACTTTCTATCGATGGGACCGAAAATCGAATTTACTTGTCTGACTCTATTGACGATATCACTATTTTCGGCGACTTTAATCTTCCTCAACTACAGTGGACTCCATCAGATGATCAATCGTTTTTCATGGCTTCAAATGCCAACTCAGCTAAGGAATGTCTCAACTTAGATAAGTTATCAGGCTCAAGTCAAGTCAGCAGTATATCCAACTACATGGGCAGGCAATTAGATCTTATTTTAAAAACAGATTCAATTTCACAAAAGCGTTCCTATCTCAATAGATCCCCCTTTAACTTTTACAACCTAAATATAAATGGTGCCCTATTCATTTTTTATGCAGAAATATTTAATTCTTTTTCGCTTTACGACCCGTTTTCTAGCCTTAAAACATCTTCTACTAGTCCTCGCAAGCTTCGTTCCTTACGAAATAAGAGAAAATAGTTATGGGCTGTTTGCCTTCATACCGGATCCTTTTCTGACTATTCCAACTATCTTGGTGCTTTTACCAGCGCTACTTTAACAATACGCAAGTCCACCTAATAAACGACTCTAAGTCCTTTTTCCAATTTGTTAACTACAAAAGAAACTCCGATGGTTATCCTCCTTCCCTCTCTTTCAACAACAAGTCATCAACCGATCCACTCATCATTGCCAACCTGTAATATTTGCCACTTTTCTGAAACAATCCTTCATTAACGACTCCTTTGTACCAGATCCATCCTATTCACTTCTATCTCACACTTTGGATCCGTCTTATATCGAATATATCCAAATTACCCGCTTAATGACGAATTCACACTCGACCCAGGTGGCCTGCCTGCCATATTTCTTAAATGCTCCTGCTATCTTTCCCTTGCCCTTTCTAATCTCTTTCGTTTATCCCTTTCACAGGGAGAATTTCCTCAGGCATGGAAAACCTCCTTCATAACCCCGATCCACAGAAGAGGATCAAAGAATGAAATAGCCAACTATCGTCCCATCGCTAAACTCTCCCATACACACAAACTCTTCGAGAGTATTTTGTATGAAGCTCTAAGCTTCCAATGCTAATCACATATTTTCCCTAAACAAGATGGCTTCCTGAAGGGTAGATCAACGACCACAAATCTCATTGAATTTGTATTCTCTGCCCTCTCTGCCATAGAGAATAGTACTGACAACATCGATATAGTTGCAACCGATTTTAGCAAGGCTTTCGATAAAATCTCTCATCGATCGATTAATACTCTTCAAATTGTCTGCCCCTGCCTTTGAACCCGTATTGTTAAAATGGATATCCTCTTACGCGAACAACCGTTTTCACAGTGTTCGTTTTAGGTCAGCCCACTCGTCTCCATTTTTAGCAACCTCTGGAGTTCCACAAGGCAGCCATATCGGTCCTCCTCTTTTTATACTAAACATAAATAATGTCGATAGGATTATCAAACCCTCGTCTGTTTACCCTTTACGCCGACGATACCAAATTTTTCAAAACCATTTCCTCACCCCATGACTCCTTTCTCCATCAACAAGACCTTGATAGTTTTTCGATCTGGTGTGTCAAAAGTTGTTTGAAACTTAATATCGCCAAATGCCAATTCATCACATTTTCACACAAGCGGCACCAATCTCCTCCCCGACTCTACCTTCTCCACAACCAACCTATCTCTTCCGTTCAATCTCTTCGCGACCTCGTCATTTTTTTGTAATAGGGAGCTCAACTCCCGTTTACATATGGATGGGATAATTCTTAAAGCCAACTCTACACTATTTTTTTTAAAACGCTAGTCCTAATAATTCACCATCCCATATATAACCACGTCCCTCTATATCACCTTTGTTCGTCCCCTCCTAGAGCACACCAGTCAAGTGTGGGCCCCATATCATCGTGTTCATATCTCGAGAATCGAAAGCATCCAGCGCCGTTTTCTTTGATATGCCCTGGGACGTTCCTTTTATTCTGCCCCACTATCAAAACCATCTCAACCTCATAAACCTAAACACCCTTGAGGAACGTAGAGATGCAGCCGGCTTCTTCTTCATACATCGACTCTTTTCAGGTCACGGTGGATGCGGGTCCATTCAGAACTTTATTTTCATCAACACTATTCCTCGTAATTTACGTACCCCTCGTCACTTCTTCCTTCCAACCCACCACACTTGCGATGACGCTAACGAACCAATCTCCTTCACCACTCCAACCAACCCTAGTTTTAAGTTTAAATTTAAGTTTACTTTTAATTAAAAATTGTCTATAATGTCAGTTCTTATTTATGGCGCTGAGGCATGTACCCCTTTCGATAGGAAGATGGGTACGTTTCGAGAGAAAAACCGTCCGTACAATATTCGGCCCCATTTGCATTGACGGGCTTTGAAGGAGAAGATTCCACGACGAATTATACGAGCTGTAAATCGACATCGACCTAATCATAAATAACAATACATTTCAATCGCCTGAAATGGCTAGGACATATAGGGCGAATGCACACTAAAGCTCCGCCCCGGAGGGTCTTCGAATCGAACCCGGAGGGACAACACAGTAGAGAGAGGTCTCACAGGTCTCAAGCCACCAAAAGTTTTTAGTATCTCAGTATTCATTGTTTAAATAAGACATTGCAATAAATCCTGGCTCTTTAGAACTTTTTTCGGTTTTCTTCTATCAGATTAGTCTTGTGAGACCGAGAAAACAGTTTACTAACTTTGGCGAGCGACGGCTTTACAGCTCTTCTTATGGTTTGATACTCTTCGTCCGATGAAGGATAAGAGTATTTGTAGACATATCAGCAGCGCCATTCTCATCGTTATCCAAGAAACTCAACGACAAGTTAAAATTCCGAAACAAGCTGTTAACGCCACTTCAATTGGCTTTCAGGTATTTCAATAGATTTCTTTGCTGGATTTAGTTGTTCTCCACGTGAAGGTTTCAGCAAACCGTCCAGACCGTCTCTCTAGAATGTCGAAGCCACTCAGAACTTTGCACATAAAATAGTCCGCAATAACGAATTTAGTATGAGGATATGGAGATACACTTTTCTGTATGGAATTAGACAGCGCATCAAACTCGTAAAGGTCGAATTTCTGTCCAGTCTGAAGTTTTTGCAAATGAAGCAGTTGTGGATGATTTACTTCCTTTGATAGAAATTTTATCACACAAAACAGAATTCCGGATTGAACACATGGTGGTGGTGGAGTTCAGTAAGCTTCCTCAGTATAAACGTAAATGGCGAGACCGTGATGAGAATAAGACAATGGATACCGGGCAGATGCAGAACTGAGCGATAAAATATCAGAGGTGTGGATCAATATATAATATTTACAGAAGCAGTAGTGCTTCTTCTAGAGAAATATGATTACTTCTTAGCCTGCGTATATTTCCCATAAGCACTCTAAATTCTCGAGTCATTATAATAGACAAACACAAGAAGCTCAAACACCTTTTGTACTTAGCAAATATGTTATGCCGTTGCAGTTAGGGCACACCAACTAAAATCGCACTCACAAACCGCTGTCTACCATCGGTTGTGACATACCCTCAGCCATTGGCTTTGCCACCGATTTTGGATTATAAAAGGTTCCCAAACGATTGGATCAGTGTATTTGCAAGTACTCCATTTCTTCAATAATTCATTCATTTATATATTTTTTAAATTTTATTCCTGTGTAAGATCTTAAAACTTACAGCAATTTTAATTTACAGATGACAAAAAAAAAGCAACAAATTAATGGAAGGGTGCTTCAAAATACAATGAAATTGTTAGTTACATGCAGTTATCAAGGACAAGAGGCGAATGCCCATTAGATTAAAGGCAACCCAGTATCAATATTGATAGGTGTCTATTTGGGAATTACTCGTAAAATAACAATGAACAAATAATAAAATCGAAAAAATATTATGACTAATGCAATTTAAAGAAAGAAAAGGGAAATGAACCGATAAGTTTCATGGACAATTTGCAGAATATATTCATTAATCAGTAAACAATCAAATTATTTACGACTAATAATGAATTTATTTCTTGATGGTCAAAAGAAAAAAAGGTGCGATTTATAGTTTCTTAAGAAAATAGATCTACGAGCATGAATCTCGCATCTGAGATTTGCAGGCAAGTAAAAGATGTAAAATAAACGAGGCATAATGGCTTCGAAGAATTGAGAGAAGTGTGATTTCTTTGTGCAGGGTACACTTAGTCAGAGAAAATATTTTCAAAACATATAAATGCATGAGAGAAAGAATTGAAAGAATCAGCTCGCATATCCTAAATCCCGCTTATAGTTCGCCTTTTCCCTCGGTTTCTCGGGACCCTGCCCCTATTTTTGATTCCCTTTCGCCATCTCACGTTAAATTGAATCAAAACAATATAGACACCACGGAATGCCATTAAGCGCTCTCTCTAGACTAAGGGATAAAAATATATACGAAAGTATACGTCTCTTTCTCGCATATCTCTACGATAAATCCGACTCTGTTTGCTTTGAGGGAAAAACGAAAGCAAGTGTTATGGTCTCCATTCAAAAGGAGGGCCTTCCTATGGATGTAACTAGTCTCAGGAAACTTTAAAACAGGTACCACGAAATCTTTGACACACTTCCCCAAAAGGTTGCAGATGACCTCGCTGTTTTCCGCAGGTATGTACACTCCAAAAGAGTTATTCACCTTCAGTCCAGCTGTGCTGAAAATTTGTTTCGTTCCTAACTTGCTTGTATCTCATCTACACTCCCCTACTCCTCCACGCAACAAACTACCTCTCACGTTTTACTCCCAAAACGTAATAGGCTTGCGTTCTAAAACTCGTGCTGTCTTGTCTAAATCACATGGCCCAATCTGATCCCCGACATAACGAGTCAGGAACTATTCCCATTTTCTTATAATTTTTTCAGAGATGCCGATCACTCTCTCTCTCTATGTTTAATGATCCTGCCATTCCCAAAGTTGATTCTCCATTTAGAGGTGTCCTACTTGCTATTCACAATAACCTCAACTCTTCTCTCATCGCTATCTCTTCTTCTGTTAAACTTGACTTTGTTTCAATTAAAATAACACTTCCCAATAGGTCCGTGTACGTTATGTGTTGCTACATTCACCCAGCTCAACCTATTGAATCCTACATCCTTGCTGTTAAGGCAATTGACCAACTAATTGACCTAAGTGATTCCATCGACGATATCCTTATCTTTGGTGACTTTAATCTGCCCCTGCTGAAGTGGAATCCATCGGATGATAACTTATTTTTTACCGCGTCAAACGCCAGTTTAACTAAAGAATGTCTTTTCATTGATAATTTAACTGACTTAAGACTATGCCAAGTAAGTGGCGTCCCTAACTCCATCGGTAGGCAACTAGACCTTATTTTCACTAGCGATCCCTTTAACTCTACAGTGACGTTCTGCCCCTTTACCCCATCAACTGTCTACAACTTTCACCCCATTTTCTTCTCTCATTTTTCCATGATTCTCCACCTCAGCCCACCTCAGACCACTTCATCCCCTACCATCTCTTCTTACAACTTTCATCAAGCAAATTTTCGCAAAATCAATATATATCTCAGCAAATCTTCTTTTGATTTTACCAACCAATCCTTATCTAATGGCGTCTCCATTTTCTACAGTGAAATATTTAATTCCATTTCTCTTTACGTCGCCTTTTCACGGCATAAAACATCATCTATTTCCCCTCCATGGTACAAAAGAAGTCTTCGCTCTTTACGAAACAAAAGAAACAAATTATGAGCAGTTTTTCTTCGCACCAATTCTTATTGTGACTACTCTAACCATCTTGGAACATACCTCCAATTCACCCAGCTCCATAACTGCCTCTATCAGCGCTTTCTCGACACAGAACAGACTAACCTTATAAACGATCCTAAAACATTTTATCAATTCGTCAACTACAAATGAAAATCCGACGGTTATCCCCCCTCTCTCTCGATCGATAATATATCATCGACCGACCCACATATTATTGCCAACTATTTTGCAAAATATTTTAAAAAGTCATTTTCAGACAACCTCTTCGTACCCGTACCCATATATTTCAAGTACCTTCCCAATTTCTCAATTGGCCCTCTCTCTCTCAACCTTTTGATCCCACCCTTATCGAAGAAAAGTTACTAAACCTCAATGATGAATTTTGACCCGGGCCATATGGGCCAGCAATATTTCTCAAAAAATGTGCCACCAGTCTTTCGCACCCACTTTCCTCCCTATTTCGTCTGTTCCTCACACAAGGGGAATTCCCCCAAGTTTGGAAGACCTCTTTCATAACCCCGTTTCACAAAAAGGGATCAAAGAATGAAGTAATCAACTACCGTCCCATTGCTAAGATTTCTCACATACCTACAATAAAATGTTCGAAAGTTTTTTTATATGAAGCTCTAAGCTTTCAGTGCAATCTACTTATATCACCCAGTCAGCATGGATTTCTAAAAGGTAGATCAACTACTACAAACTTAGTTGAATTCGTATCCTTTGAAAGCGCAAATCCTAGAAAAGCCCTAGAAAATGGCAACGAAATTGACGTTATTGCTACAGATTTCGCTAAGGCCTTCGATAAAATATCACATCAACTGAACCTTTTCAAATTGTCTTCCCTCGGCTTTCACCCCATATTGTTAAAATGGATATTTTCTTACCTGGAGAACCGTTACTATGGCGTTCGCTCAGCCTTCTCAGTCCCGTTTTTAGCCACTTCTGGTGTCCCACAAAGTAGTCATCTAGGTCCTCTCTTTTTCATTTTAAATATAAACGATCCATTTACGCTCCGTATCCATTTACGCCGATGACACTAAGTTCTTCAAAACTATTTCTTCACCCCAAGACTCTATTCTCCTTCAAGAAGACCTCGATAAGTTTCTACTTGGTGTCTAAAAAATTGCTTTGAGCTTAATGTTTCTAAATGCCAATCTATGACTTTGTCTCCAATCAACTTTATTTTCTCAGTCGTTCGCAGATCTCCGTAGAGAACAGATGTTCGGCTTTACGTAAAGTCAAAAAAAAAAAAAATTGTGAATTAGATAAAATTTACTTGGCTGACTTGGTAGCCGTGCGGTTAAAGGCGTCGTTCAGTGAATAGTGGGAAACGGGTTCGAGCCCAGACCAATCTTAGAACTTTTTTTATTTTTTTCTCCCCAAAGTGTGGTTACTAAACAAATATAAAAACTAATTAACCAAATCACGTGATGGATGGTGGAGAGCGCTCCGCTCTTCCCATAACGGGAGTTGATAAAGGCAACAATTCTCTTGCCGGTGCCGTGGCGAAAGCCATGAAAAGGAGGAAGAGGTTAAAAACCCCTCCTAATTTAACGCAAAAAAAAAAATTAAGCGCCGTTTTAACAGACGAAAAAGATAAAACAATACAACAACGCAAAACACAGTCAGATGATGCGCTGAGCTACATTTCTGATGAGGTCCAGTATGAGGGGGGCAGTAACAACTTTGCCTCACTAGCGGCATCTGAATCGGAAGATGAAGATGAGGAAATAAACAACATTAACAGCAGCATACAAAAGCTGACAGAAAAAGTACTTGCTATTAAGCAAAACCAAATTACACGTAGGCAGAGGGAGCAATTGTTGTTGAGCTCCCAACAACAAAAGCAACAAGAGCAGAAACAACAACTGCAGCAGAAACAACAGCAGCAGCAGAAACAGCAACAGCCGCAAAAAAACAACAGCTGAAAACGCAGCAGCTGAAAAAACAACAGCAACAGTAACAACAACAGCAGCAACAACAGCAGCAACAACAACATCAACAACAGCAGAAGAAGAAGAAGGAGAAGGTGCCTCCTATTAACACCTATAAATTAGAGGTAAGTGCAACCAAGGACCTGTGTAGGCTGGTCATTGGTAATAATTTCAATATTAAGCGATTGGGGAACGATCGCCATGCCATCCACTGTAACACAGTGGAGGGCTACGCGAAAGTTAAAGAGCTCCTAAAAGAAACGACGACGGAGCACTACTCATTCACACCGAAGTGTGAAAAGCGGCTGCTGAAGGGGTTGGAATCATCTACTGATCCTGAGCAGATCCTGGCACTGCTCAAAGAGAAGGAGTGCCAAGGACTCAAGTTTGTGCGGGTAAAGCCATTTACCACAGCTAGAGCCAGGCGGGAGAAACGGAGTCTGCCGTTCTTCCTGGTGCAGCTCAGTCCCGAAAGCCGTCTGGATAGTCTAAGGAGTATCAATGTCCTAGACTACCAGGTGGTTCAGTGGGAAAAATTAAAAAGGTGCGAAGGCGTAATACAATGCGTTCGCTGCCAGAGGTTCGGGCACGCCGCGTCGAACTGCCAAATGCAGCCTCGGTGCGTGAAGTGCGCTAAGAACCACAGTTCCGAAGAGTGTGCTCTGGGTGTTGACGGAGCATCCGATAGGTCGCAGCTCTCGTGCATATTATGTGCGAACGTGGGACACACCGCAAACTATCGGGGTTGTCCTAAGTTCACCGAAATTAAAAAAGCAAAACTGGCCCGGCAGCAGAAGGTGGAGGTCAAACATTCACCTGTTAGGCTTCAAACACCAGCCGTCACGTCCCAAATTTCCTACGCCCAAATGGCGTCTGGTAGGGGGGCTACGGTACAGCAAGCGACTGTTGCTTCTCCGGCGGCGATGCCGAGAACAACGGAAGCTGCACCTAACATGCTAGCCATCTTGCTCGCAATCCAAGGGCAGATGGCTCAGCTGCAAAAGCAGGTTCAAGAACAGGCCAAGCGGGTGGACCAGATCTACGCGCTGCTGCCGGGCCTAACATGTCGTAATGGGTACGCGCATGGTGGAGCAAACTTTGAAGGTCCTTGCGGTGAATGTTAATTCACTGATTAGGATCGAACGAAGAGCCGCGATGTTTAAATTGCTACAAGACCAAACTCCTGATGTGCTTTTCGCTAGCGAAACCAAGCTAACCGATAAGCACAAACTTGAGTACAATAATTATATTGTTAGAAGACGAAATCGGCCCAAATCCAAACATGGAGGCGGTGTCGCGATCTTCATTAAAGAAGGTATAAAATTTCACAGAGTGTACAAAGGAGTGTTGCGCAGGTTCCGGGTGTTGGAGGCAGTTGTCATTTCCATTGCGAGAAAGCGGCTGTACTTGGCCTCTGTTTATGCACCCGAGGCTTCACAATCAACTTTATTCATTACGGAGCTCGACACGCTTTTTCGACTTCTGAGGCTGGAATCGGGGGAGAATTATTTTATAATCGGCGGGGATTTCAACGCTAGACACAGAGATTGGGGAAATAATTTGCCAAATACTAGAGGGAACCTACTACTCGATTGGTGGGGTCAGCACGATGTCATGTACAGACTCGGTCTTAAAGCGACGGATAACCCGTCGTTTCCCAGAGGCGGGTCTTATTTGGATCTACTGCTGTACGACGAACGTATACGACTGACAGGTACGAACTTACAAACGCTAAACAGTCTACGCACATTCGTGTATGACAGGGACCATTGCGGTTTTAGCACCGACATTACAGTTTCCAACGAAATTGCGGAATTGGAGGAGTTTGTCCAAAGATATTCTTACAACTACAGTAAGACTCGACGGACACGCTTCTCCGCAACCTTGACAAGAGTGCTCTCCTCGAACACGCTCCACCCACCGTCCAATAGGAATTTGTCAAACGAGGAGATCGACAATTACCTAAAACAAATGGACGAGACAATTAAACAAACTATGGACACTACAATACCGCGGTATCGACGTACGACTAACGAAGACCTGTTCCGCAATCCTACTATTGACGCACTGCACCGACAGAAAAGTAGACTTCTGTCAAGACTCAAAAACTTGTACAGACAGTTAACTGACAGACAAGACCCGGAGATTAGGACACTGAAGTCATCGATTAAAAATATTCAAACGCTAATAAAAGAGAATTACAGAATTTCTGTAAGTTTGTATTGGAACAACAAGGTTCGGGCTGTAAACACCAGCAACCCGAATATGTTTCCGCAAATAAATAAACTATTTCGGAGAAAAAATCAAAACGACCTTCAGTGTCTTAAAATAGCCCGGACAACAGACAACGAACGGTTACTGACAATAGCAGGTATTGATCCAAATGAGGCCGCTGATGATGACGACTTTTTTGTGATCGAGGATCCATAGGAGAAGGTTGAGGCCATAGGGGCGACTTTCCAGGAAGTATACAAGGCCATTGATATCATTGGCCCTAATTATGACCTGGACAGTCGCGTCTTGGTGCACGACTTCTGCATTCGAAATGAAATGGGGAACTGGCGATCCGAGGGCTCTGGTTTCACCCGGTTTAGCGACGAAAATATGGCAAATAATGTCATGACCAGAGAGGGTGACCTACCCCCGTTCATTTCGAAGGAGGAACTCCGTGAGATCTTCGACACAATCATGGCTAAGAAATCAGTGGGGACCGATGGTATTCCGAACATCGTGCTCCGACATCTTCCTCTAGAAGCGGTGGACTGCAATGAATAATGCACATTATCCAGTGAATTGGAAAACGGCGGTGGTTCAACCTATCCCCAAAAAGGGAAAGGATATATCCATTCCGGCGAATCTCCGGTCGATAAGTCTCCTTCCGAATATCAGTAAGGTTTTTGAAAAGGTAATCAATAGTGCTCTGTCTAGGTGGGTTGAGGACAAACATATAGTTCCGGATAATCAATTCGGTTTTAAGGCGGGACATGATATCTCACATGCCGCGTCTAAACTGGTTTCTGATATCCAATGGAATAAAGGCAAAAAACAATGCACTGGTGCCTGCCTTGTTGACTTGGAGAAGGCCTTCGACACCGTATGTATCTTGGCAAAAATATAGATGCTGCTCTGGCCAGAGCTAAAGGTGCTTTTGCCCTTACAAAGAGACTGTTTTTTAGCAGCCAACTCGATGCGAGGGTAAAGGTAATCTGCTACATGGCCCTTATCAGGCCCATGCTGGTATTTGGTTGTCCCGTGTGGTTCAATGTACGAGCAAGCTTAATGGAAAAGATTCGGGTGTTTGAGAGGGCTTGTCTTAGGGCTTGTCTTCGCTTGTACAGAACACCAGAGTCGGAGTACAAGAAATTTTATCCTAATGAGGTCCTTTACAACAGGGCGAACCTAATACGAGTGGACAACTTCGTAATTAAGCTGACTCGAAGGCACATTGCAAGAGCAATGACCTCGACGAATAACCTGATATCTGGGGCTTACTACCCCAATTACCTTTACCACGAGAGTGTGCGCTTTGACGGCTTCGTTCCACCGGAAGCATTCCTCTACCTTGATCAGATAGGGTTGATCCAGGATAGATCAGCGGTGCCGTTAATCTTCCATGTCGCTCGGACAGCTGGGGACAGACGACTCAACTACAATAGAGACGTCGCACACGGCAGTGTGGATCGTCTCAGGTTCAGTAGTTCAGTTCAGGAATCGCGATAAGAGGGGGATGTCGTTCGGCAGCACCAGCATTTCTGGTGGTTGAATGATGGGGAAGATGTTTCGTTGCCGTTTCCGTCAATTATGGACCAGCCTCACTAATGAGGCAGAGCTGACCAGTCTATTTGCTCTGTGAAGAGCGATGGCCAGCTTACATAGGTTTAGGTTAGAACTTAAGAAATATATACATATATTGGTGTATACAAAGGTATATACTAATGTATGTGTATAATTGTGTATAATGTCTATATGTGTATATGTGTGTATTGTGTATGTACGATTAGGTAGGCTAAGGTTTATTTTAAGTTAGGTATTAAGTTTTTATAAAAAATAAAAAATTATATCCATAGGCTAAGTTTTTTGTTAAAAATTTTTTCTTAGCCCAAAGTATACAAAACATTTCTATATAAAATGTAAATGAAGTCGAAAGACATAGATATAAGTATTCAGAGTAGCTTAGAGTGCCTGTGTGGGGCCAGTAAGTTAGCATAACATTGTCAAGTAATTGTAAGCTAGCATTTAAGCATTTTTTGTTAGTATGTAAGAATTAGTGATTAAGAAAATAAAATGCATTGAAAACTAACTAAACTCGACTTCATTTTCTGCATAACCAACCTGTACCCCAGGTTCAATCCCTTCGCGACCTTGGAATTTTATACGATAGAGAGTTAAACTTCCGTTCGCGTATTGATGAGATAATCCTTAAAGCCAACTCATCGCTCGGTTTTATCAAATGATGGTCTAAAGGATTTTGCATTTTCCTTATGTGACAAGGTCACTGTACATTACCCTTGTCCGGCCCCTTCTCGAATATGCCAGCCAAGTTTGGTGCCCCCTTCAGCAGGTTCATATATCCCGAATCGAGAACATTCAACGTCGTTTTCTTCGTTTCATTCCCTTTGTGGACTACCCTGAAATGACCCATTTCTCTTACTTCCCTCTCGTGACCGAATCAAACTTCTTAACCTGAATACCCTGGGAAAACGCAGAGACGTAGCTGACATTCTCTTCATTCATCGACTGCTCTCTGATTCTGTGGATTGCGCTTCCCTTTACAATTCTATTTCCGTCAACACCAACCCTCGTAATTTACGCTGTCCTCGTCCCTTCTTTATCCCAAACCACTGCAACTCTTATGGCTCTAACTATGGCACTTCTTGTCTTAAACTTGATCTCTTCCACCATTCCTTCACTTCCTAACCCCTAACTGTTAGTTTTTAGGTTAGATTAAACTTGCGAAATAAATGGGGGCGTCAGCCGTCGCCAAATTAAAAAAAAATTAATTTAGAAAAATCATGTGTACACAAATTAAATAAACTATACCTAGGACAGCAATATGAATGATATCTTATAGTCATATCTTCACAGGTGTTATCTAAACTATAAAATAATATACTTCGTCGTATCGCTTAGAATTAGTTTATGTTCTGTAAACCATTAGCACAGAATAAGTAGGTCAAAGCGATTGCCAAAATAAAATGGTTTTACTCAGAATAAGATAAATCAGTGTCATCGGCAAAAACTGATGCCTACAAAACTTTGGAAAAAATGTAATTAAAAAAAAAACAAGAATAGGATCGGGCTCAAAACAGAGCCTTGAGGTATTCCAATGTTGAACCTTAATTTTTGTTTGTAGTCTTTTAGGTAAGACGCAAGCCAATCATAAACAAACCTCCGTTAACCTGCTCTATAAAGTTGTTTGAGTACCAAAACATGGGCAACGGTGTCGAAAGCAGGGGTCATTTAGACTAGTGTGTAGTTTCTCACACAGTCTCAAACAACTTCTTCTGTCGATGTGCCTTTAATGAACCCGAATTGTAATTCACTAAAGAAATGGCTTTCATTGAAAAAGGGCAACATTCTGGATTTCACTCCTTTTTCAAAAACTGTGACAGAAGTGAAATGGCACGATAGTGCTTTATACACGTAGTTTCTCCTTTTTCGTGCTGCGGAATAACAATTGCTAACTGAAGCGCATCTGGAAAAACACCTTTTTGTAAACTATGATTAAGCATCAAACTCAAGACATCAGAATCATGTGAGGTTGGGTCAATGAGTACCTGCAAATTGAAATAAGGAAAACTTTTTGCCGAACAAAAAAGCGCTTTGTTTTTCAACATAATTTCCATTTAGCTCGATACACTTCATAAAACGTTTCTCCAATTTGTTGATGCCTTCCTCAAAACAGGCGTTCGTTTAATCAATGATCTATTCATTCGACCCAAACCTCTTACCGCCGAGCCATTTCCTCAGGTTTGGGAACAGAAAATATTCGCAGGGGGCTACACATCTTGAGAATATGCTGGATGAGGGAGCAATTCGTAACCTAATTCATGCAATTTTGCCATTGCGACTGCGGACTCTCTGCATAATAGGCGCGGGTGATCGTTTTTCCAAGGTAATCGATGTGAATGACACCGCACGCATCCCAAAGAACTGGTGCATTGACCTTGTTGGCTGTCAGATGAACGCCATTTCATATCCAAAAATTTCAGCAAAACTGAAATCACTGATCCATGTGATAAGACTGTAGCTTCTTAATGTTCGCGCACCTTCACTCGCCGATCGTCCAATATCATACTGTGGATTTTATCGACCATTTCTGGTGTGGTGACCTCAATTGGGCGACCAGAACATTCGGCGTCACTTGTGCTGTATTTGACAGATTTGGGTGCTTTCTTTTGAAAGATGCATCTTGACAAGCAAAATGCTGGATTTGAGGTGGCAACCCCATCTGTTTTCATTTTCAGGGACTTATTGACTCACTCTCGTAGTAAGAATTTTTTTTTTAAATATTGCTGGAAAACCGGTTAAACAGAATTAAAGGTTAAACAGGGGTATGATGGATATGTTATCGCACAGATACCAGACACTAAAACGGGCCCATCGCGATCCCTGTGGAACCAGTTGAATTTGTTTTCAAATGGCAAAAACCTAAACAATCGCCCTGGTGAAACATTCAATTTCCCTTCAAAAGCCAAGAAGGCCTTTGAAGTTCGTGCCGTCTATTTCCTCTAGGTTTTCGAAAAAGTATTTCCCTAAAAATTTTCTTCGACTACGCAATATTGCCTAGCATTCACACAGTATGTGTGTTATTTTCTCAACAGCTTGCAGATCACCGAAGAATTTGTAAATATCCGTATCTGACAATTTGAGTCTCTTTACAGGAGACATTGTCCTTAACTTCCTAGATCTTTTGTCGTCAAAAATCGGCCAGAAAGCCTTGGATAGCCTGTGTCCTTCAAGACTTGACCGCCCTAGGTTGGCAGTCTTTGTGATTTTTTCCTCGATAGTGCATCACACTATGCAAAGGGGTGGTTTGATGTTGGCAGCCCCACTATTGTCGGATAGCCCTCCTTTGCTTGCAAGCTCGTCCGCTTGTTCATTTCCTTTTATACCGCAGTGTCCTGGCACCCAGCATAGTCTTTCGAATACCGATCTCATCTGCATTAGCTCAGTCGCCCTGAGGACAGCCAGGACCTCTGATTGAAAGACACTGTTTGCGTCCGGTAGTCTTATACTATAGACACTCTTAGTTCCGGTTCTTCTGAGAATATATCAGAATCTGTTCCTTCCTCTGTTTTCGAACCGTCTGTGGAAATTGCAATTTCATTTGACCTGATTATTGCATTTTTTTCCCAGTCCTCCCGCTCCGAATAAATTATATCATACGGGATGTCGAAGTCGACCAAGGAAGGAATTTCATCCGTTAGAATAGGATTGCATGGTGGTAGCTATGTAGTTATGACCTTGCCATATCCAAAACTACTGCTCTGGAAGTAACCCAGATTAGTGAGTCACATCCTACGTACTATTGCCAGCAAGTCTTTTGATATGTAAATCAAGCGGTGTTAGGTGCAAAGAGGTGTCTAATGCTGTGGTACGGAGCGCACCAGTAATGGCTATGGAAGCCGTTCTTTGAACCGCCGCTAATTTTCCGTAAATCGTTTTCTTGTTTGTTGCTTTCCACCATACTAGTGTGCTGTATGTAAGTATGGGTCTTACCACCACCGCATACAGCCAGTACACCATAGCAGGTTTGAAGCCCCGAATTTTTCCTACTGTTCTTTTGAGGATAAAAAGAGCATCGTATGCCTTTTTGGTTCTTCCCCCTTCATTAAGAGTCCAATTCAGTTTTTTGTCCAGAATCACAGCCAGATTCTGTCCGAAAGAGAGAGTTCCACTAAGTTGAGTTTTGGGAGTTTGAATTGCGGTATCTTGTATCTACTTTCTGGTAAAAAGAACCAATTCCGTTTTGGAAGGGTTGACATTGAGACCACAGCTTTTTGCCGAACTGCTGATCATCTTCAGGGCAACCTCCATAATGTCGCTTAAAATATTTAAGTATTTTCCCTGCACTATTATGACCACGTCATCTGCGTATGCCGTGGCGCTTATACTAAGCTTCTGAAGATATGATTGATAACCAGTACCCACAGGAGCGGCGATATGACATCTCCCTGAGGGGTTCCCCTGGTTCCGGACATTCCGACCGAGCTTTGCCCAATGGAGGTGTGAAGAGTCATTATAATTTTATGGGTCTCTAGAGAAAATTACGAAATAAAGGACTGTTGTTAGAGGAACTAGTACTTGTACTTGTACAACTTGTATTTGTATTATGAGTATCCCGTAAGGCATTCTGAATTATTAATCCTGGAAGAAAAGAATAAATTTAAGAAATATCAAAGCCATTTCTTACTAAATCCTCATAATTACTAATCTTTATCACTTTATAGCCTTCCTATCTTTCAACTAATGGGGCCGGAGCGGCGTAAGAAATAGACAACGAGCACCGACCCTAGCTCATAGCGATTAGTGGTTCGAATCAATGATGGCCATGAAGTCAGAACCAAGGTATACCGTCAATCTAGCTTCCATTAAATTGATCAACCGAACTTCACGTAATGTCGCTAAAAATGTCTAAAAATAAAAATGAAAATGAATGGAAATCTATACTTGGACCTTTAGAATGGTTTCTGTTAAGAGGAAAAGATAATATCCACCAAGTGGCTGCCGCCAGTGCTGATACACATTTGTGACCGTTTTATCACATTTTCCATGATTTTCCGCAAGATTTTCGGTGATACGTAACTGTGGCATTCCTGTCGAATATTCTCCTTAAGGGCTGCGATTGTCTGAGGCTCGTTGGCATAGACCCAAAAAAAGAAGTCTGGGACGGTTAAATCGGGGGATCTTCCTGGCCATGCCAAATCGCCAAAACGGGAGATTACGCGACCAGGAAACGGTTCTTTCACAATATCCATTGTGGCTCGTGCTATGAGTGCGGTTGCACCGTCTTGTTGAAACCACATGTTCACCAAGCCCCGGTCATCCAATTCCGGCAGTATGAAGTCGTTTATCATGTCGCAGTAGCATTCGGCAGTAACAGTGAGAGTTATGCCGATGGCGTCCTCAAAAAAATTAGGCCCAATCACTCTTCCCGCGTGAACGCCGCACCACACAGTGGCTTTGAGTTTTTTTTTTTTTTTTTTTCCCCCGGCGAGGGCAGATGAAAATCTTCCATCAGACACTATGACGATTAGAAGCGCGTGCTCATAGTAGTGTGAGATTCTTACTCACTAAAAACACCTCCCTTCGTTGTTAATTTTAATACCGCAACTAAGTAGAACTTATCAAGCAGTTTTTATTTCATAAGTTAATCACGATTGGTAGGACACTTTCCAATGGAAGACCCTACATATTCCGCTTTCTTAATGCGGTTTCAATTTATCGCGCAAGGTCCAACGGTTTAGTTCGTTGAAGACGGCGTAGTATGTTTCGTTCGTCCAAGATTTCTAGGACTGTATTGTTGATATGGCCGCTTAACCGGACTTTATGTTTTCGTGCGCAGTTCCTGACTTCATCTTCCACGAAAGGAATTCCGAGGTCTCGATGCAGGTCATTATTTCTTATAAACCATGGGGCACGCACAAATTGTCGTAGCATTTTATTTTCAAAAGTTTGTATTATATTTATATTTGATTTCTTAGTACAACCCCAGAGTTGTATACTATAGGTCCACACCGGCTTTAGCACTTGCTTATAAAGAAGCAGCTTGTTTTCTAAGCTTAGCTTGGAATATTTACCAAGTAGCCAGTACATTTCTTTGTATTTGGCCTCTAGTTCTTTTCGTTTCTTTTTAACATGCGTTTTCCATTTAAGCTTCGCGTCAAGTGTCATTCCCAAATACTTAGCTTCGTTTGCAAAGGGGATACACACCGAGTTTATAGAAATGGGCAAGTGATTTATCTTTCTGTAGGTGAAGTCAACATGTACAGATTTTGTCTCATTAAGGGTAATTCGCAAGATCTTTGTCCACTCGTAGACTTTATTTAAAGCAGTCTGAAGTTTCGCCGTTGAGTCTTCTATTGATTCTCCAACCGCTAAGATAGCGGTGTCGTCAGCAAAAGTAGCGAGAACAGTATCCTCGACGTGTAGTATATCTCTTGTATATAAAAGGTACAAAAGTGGGCCCAGTACGCTTCCCTGCGGTACTCCGGCTAGGATATCTTTAAATTTCGAAACATCATTTCCGTATCGAACGCGATACTATTTTCAAAATAGCTTGTCAATATATTATAAAGCTTTAATGGCAAAATTCGTCGCTGTTTGAACTTCAAACCTTCATGCCATACTTTGTCAAAAGCTTGTGGACGTCAAGAAATACGCTCGAACAAATCTTTTTTTCTTCCAGGGATTTTTCAATTACATCAGTAATTCTATGCACCTGATCAATTGTTGAATGCTTAGTCCGAAATCCAAATTGATGGTTGGGAATAAGATTTTGGTTTTCGATAATTGGGAGAAGACGTTTTAGCAAAATCCTCTCAAAGATTTTCGACAGGATCGGTAGAAGAGTAATGGGTCTGTATGATTTTTTATCGTTTGGATGTTTTCCTGGTTTTAGTACCATAATGATTTCAGCAACTTTCCACTGACTTGGCACGTATTCAAGCCTCAGAGCCGCGTTAATAATGTGTAAGAGCTTTATAAGTGCTTTTTGAGGTAGCATTTTCAGAACTTCTCCGGTAATAAGGTCATACCCCGGAGCCTTCTTTGGTTTTAATTTCCTTATTACAGTTTTAATTTCAGCAAGAGTTGCATTTGTCATTACAAAATTACTACATATATGCTATTTCTAAAGAACTGGTGCCGGGTACCAGTGTTGGGCCGTCGGAGGGCTTGAACATTTCTTCAAGATAGTCGGCAAAAACCTCCGCTTTTTCCTTATCCCCCTTAGCCAATTCGTTATTGCCGACCTTGATTGGTGGCGCGGGGATTTTGGGCCTTTTTAAGCATTTTAAAGCTTTCCAAAGCGAGTAATTTGTTTCTTTTCCTGCCGTCAGGTTTTGAACATATGTATTTACTTCGGAATTTCTGTAACTTTTAAGAGTCTCCTTGAGCAGATTACAGAGCCTGTTTAGGCGTGTTTTATCCTGCGGCGCTCGAGTTGTTTGCCATCTTTTGCGAGCTTTTCTTTTTTCTCTTATCATATCTTTTACCTCAGGCGGGTAGTTTAAGTTACGTTTAGCCGTGCTTTTTCGTTGACAAGGTGTATTGTTCCACGCAGCACATTGGACTATTTCAACGAAAGAATCCACTTCGATTTCGAGTTCAAGTGCTGCTTTAAGTGAAACGTCTAATTCTAGGTTATTATTAATCTCATTTCTGAATCCTTCCCAATTAGTATTTCGTCCAGTTAGTCTTAATGGTCCTTGTTTTTTAATAAACGTGTCGTTCATTGTCAGTATGACTGGAGAATGATCGGAGGAAAGATCGAAGCTTTCATCAACGTTTATATCCGAGTTACGAATTCCTTTAACAACGAAGAAATCGACAAGATCGGGTATTTTCGTTGTATCTGTTGGCCAATAAGTCGGCTTGCCCGTTGAATAGAAGTCACAATTGTGTTCCATACATGCTTTATAGAGTATTTTACCCTTTTGGGAGACACATCTTGATCCCCAAAAAGTGTGTTTGGCATTGAAATCACCGCCAATCATAAAAGCCGATTCAAGAGAATTGAGTATATTTTTAAATATATGTTTTGAAGGCGTAAATCGTGGAGGACAGTAGATGGCTGAAATAGTAAAGGAGTTCCGTACCAATTTTACGGGCACCGCAATTAGTTGTACAGACTCGAGCTCTACTTTTATATCTTCGTTGTGCTCAAGAGACTCTTTAATGTATACAGAGGATCCGCCTCTCGCGTCTCCCGAAGGGTGATACGCGTAGTAATCTTTAAAACCTCTAATTTTTGCAGATGACCCATTTTTCAAGTGGGTTTCGGAAATCAAACAAACGTCAATGTCGTTTTTCCTTAGGAATAACTCAAGTTCATAAAGTTTTTCTAAGATTCCGTTTGCATTCCAGGTGAGTACGTTTAATTTTTCCCTTTTCATTTTTTTAGGCGAAGGACGTTTTTTATTGAACCTATTTTTAAACTTCTTTAGCTTATCTAAAATAAGTTCATTGATTTTGTTTTGCTGCTCAAGCTGCGCGAGAATAACGGAAAATACTTGGGAAGCAGGATCTCCGGAATCTTTTGCCTTTAGCTTGGTAGCTTCAGCGTATGTAAGTTTTTCCGATGCTTTCTTTTCAACGATATTTTGAGCAGATCCCGATGTTTTTTCTTTAGTTTTGGGATTCTATTTTTGTGGCTTAAACAACTTGTCACGTCTATTTTGCAACTCCTTTGCTACTTCACAGCCACGGAAATTTGCTACGTGTTTACCCCTGCAGTTAACACAAGTCGGAGGGGTTTGTTTGCTTACGTTGCATACTTTGGACAGGTGTTTACCTGCGCATTTTACGCACCGAGGCTCTTTTTGGCAGTAAGCTTGCGTATGGTTAAATTCCTGGCATCGCTTACACTGCGGATCAGTTTCGAGTTTTTGCGTCGAGGCTCAATTTTAACAATAATGTTGAGGATTGACTTAATATCGTATATTTTTTGGGTATTTTCAGTGTTCTCAAAGGTTAGCATAAAGAGGGGAAGGCTACGTTTAACTGTCATATCCTTTCCTTCAATTTTTTGTTTCTCTCGCTTTTCGATGTTGACGACATCAATGATTTTAAAACCCTTGTTTTTTAAATCACTTACGATATCTTCTTTTGGGCAAGACGGATGCAGTCCTCTGGCGACGACACGAATAGGTCTTTCGCACTTGTTCTCGTATGTGAACCATTGGATTTTTTCGACGCTTAACTTGCGAGAAAGAATGCGATAGTTGTCAGCGTCCTTGACGTTGACTTTCCATACATTATTATTGCGCGATGTTACTATATAGTCCGATCTCGGCAGGGTCATCAATATGTTTTGGAGTTTCTTGTAATCTGAAACTCCAGTGACATTGATTGGCGGGGGTGTTCGTTGTTGTTCCGCTTTGATTTTTTCAGGACTCATGTTATTGTTGATATTTTTCTTCGATTCATCTCCCTTTGCTTCACGTTGAGAGACGATTTTGGGAGAAGACGCAGCTTTACGCTTTTTTCCGGGACGTTTTTGCAAGATCCAGTCGGTTTCTCGACCTAGCTCTTCTTCATCTGTTTCGTAGTTATTTTTAACAGATTCAATAGACATAACGTCGCTGTTTGACTTTTCCTTGGTTTTCAGTTTTTCCAGTTCTTTTTTAAGATCTTCGCATATCGCTTCCATTTTGGTTAGCCTAGTACGAAGTTCGGTATTTTCGTCTTTCAGGCTATTTATTTTCGCTGAAGTCCATTCTTCGCAAGGCGACGTTTTTGGTGTCGTTGGACTTCTTTTGTTATTTTTTTGTTTTGGAGATCTAGGTGGTGGAGATCTCGAAACCCGTGAACTTTTTCCGAACGGGTTGATAAGATGCAATAATTGGCTCGCCCCAGAATCCATCGAGCCGACCTCCGTAGAGGGTGGATTTTTCAGCATAGCTGGTCTGCCACCTGGGGTAATAATTCCATTTGTTTTACTCATTGCATAATTAGTATACACTTCGCGCTCGGTATACGGAGGGTGCATTTTAGTCGCCTCTTACGACAGGCATGCATACCTCGGGTATATTCTAACCCCTACCCGAAGGGGTAAGTGGCTTTGAGTGGATGTAATGTCTCTTCGTGCATCACACGCGGATTTTCAGTGCCCCAGAAACGAAGATTTTGCTTATTGACGTAACCGTTTAAGTGGAAATGCGCCTCGCCACTCTTGATGATTTTCGACACAAAATCGTCCTCTTCGTTGCTGAGATTGAGGATGGCTTGACAGTAATGCACACGCGACTGGCGGTCAGGAGGCATTAGCTGATGCACTGTTTGCACTTTGTACGGGAACAATTGTAAGTCTTTCACTAAAATTCGCTGTATTTTCTAAAATTATACCATCTTCCGATAGGGTGATTAATTTGCATCAAATGAAATCCAACAAATGGCTTGACTGAAAAATACTACCAAAACGTTACTGTCCAACCAAAAGAATATAAACCATCATCAAAACACACAAAGTGACGGTTTGTAATATATATACGAGTATGTATCAGTGAGAAGTATTTATCTATTTATTGCCTACAAATTAGTTAACAAAACATTCAAAACACAATTTACATACAGTAGATACGAGTACTTAACTAAAACTATCAATATTTCCCTCACTTTGACCGAGTTTTGCTCGGGGAGAAAACATCTCAGATATGGCATCCCTGGACGTACAGTTCATTCCCCAAGTGAGCAGGTGTGCGACTATTTCACAATATCTCAAAGTTCTCATGTAAAAGATACGAAATAAAAAAAAAATCTCTTTTCACCATTTGCTGTGTAAATTTTGGATTTTTCGGTGTTTTTGAGAAACGAATAAAAAAAAATTGGCAGGGTGCCATTTATATGGCGGCTCAGCTCACAGATGTGTGATATAGCGGAAGTTGAACAAATATCACCGCGATAATAATTTTTTTTTTCTGATTTGGTGTGTGTTTTCTGTGTCAAAGTGGTCACATCTGTTTTCGGGGGAGACGTTGTATCTTTTATGTTTTTTTTTTTTTTTTTTTGTGTTTAGTTATGTACAATGCACATGTTATCTTAATGATTGTGGGAAACTTGGGGAGTACGCAGCACCTATGAAGGCATTCAAACTTACTCAGATACAGAGTAACAATACTAATGTACATTTGTGTATGTAGCTTTTGGCTGGAATTGTTTGTTTGAATTTTTCACATTGGCTTTTCGAATGAATTTACTGTTATGTGTTGTTGATATCCATATGCACATATTTGCTGTAGAATTATCAGGTGGGTTGTTTTTTTGTGAAGCACCACTAGAAATTGGGATGTGCATGGTGAGATACAATATTTAATCAGTGCCAGTAACATGGGTTTTCCCGGCAAATCTGGATGGTTTAATCGGATTCTCTAAATAGATTTGATTTAATTGTTATATATGTAGAAGATACGAGTAGTATTATGTAGGCCGTGAATTATTCATCATCAACCGCAGGGTGACTACATTTTTAAGTTGAAAATTGGATAAAGGGTTTCCGGGTTAATGAGTGGAAAAAGTCTCTGCTTTAGCTGGAACTAGAGAGGAATTTTTTACACAGATAGCTTACCTGACGCATTAAATGTCATAAAAGGCTACAACAGGGTACTAGAGAAACTGGCACCCATTAGACTGACATGAAACCATTCAGCGGTGTATGCAATTCGCAACCTGGGATGAAGGCCCAATTCAGTTCGTTTGTAGACAGAAACTGTTTCATGAATTGTAGACGGGGAATATGATTCTCTTGAAAAAACTATCACCCTCTGTCATCCACATAAGGCATGGCTTTGCAGTTCTGTCATACAGTTCCTCATGCTTTGAGGCACTGACATTATATTGTATAATATTTCTAGCTCTCATGCGAAGTCACAGATTCAAAGAGTAACTATTGTAGCATTCCTGCTTAGATAGCTTGAATAAGTGCTAGCTCTTACACTAATTTAAATGCTTTCAAAGTCGATGCTTTGCCTTAAAAGAGAAAAATCTGGGCATATGCCAAGGATGCGCTGGCCTTAGGTGATACAAAAGGAACCCGCCGAGTATGGGTAATAAACTTAATTGTCAAAATAATAAACATGTGCTTTTGGTTATTTGGAAGGTTTTGGATTATAAGTTGCATTCCAAAGGACTGAGAGCTTAATTTAATTCGAACACCTGAGTATCAACAATTTTATGGTCAAAGTTTAGTGTCTGAGATGAAAAACTGAATGGAGAACAGCATTTCATCAGCTGGGTAACTATACTGAGCTTTTCTTATTGTACTTGACTCATAATGGTCCATGAACATCCCACATACAAGCCGTTGTGCATATAGGTAGGCTAAAATGACAATTGCGACCAATCTGTTATTATTATTATTTTTGAATTAGTTTGCACTATCTCTACATCTCGAAGGATATCATTCACCTGTCTTATTTGATTATTTAGCAAGACTAGACTCGGATGGGTGTGCGGGTCTAAGACCAAGCACAACCATTTACGTACTAAATTATAGCGATAGAAATTCCCTAGCGATTCGGCAACTCTCCAATATTACAGCCTTTTGCATGCCCTTTATGATGTACGCTTCTAGGTTTAGTTTTTCCAGATTTTTTACCGTCGACTTAGGTATGAGCCGAGTAGTAGATACTATCAGCGGAAGTTTTGTTGCAGAGCTACATCTCCACAATTTTCCCAGCTCTTGACATAGGGCTGTGTATTTCTGTATCATTTTTTCTTTCCTTTTCTTTCTTTTTTCTTTCCAATTTGTTGTAGACAAGAATGTCAGGTTTGTTGGCAGACACACTTGTGTCGGTAACCACTGATCTATCCCAGTAAATTGTACAGTGTGTAGTACCTATCTATAACTGCTTGCTGGGTGTATTTATAGTATGGGGTAGCTGTTGGCGATGTTGTTATGCCATACTTTCTTATAAGCTCCTGATGAACTATTTTACCCATATTGTCATGCCTAGGCATCATTTGCGAGCGTCGTACAACCAGCAAGTATGTGCTGTATAGTTTCGCGCTTTGTTCCGCACTAGCGGCAGTTATCTGACTGGACTGACGGGTCTCTGACAATAAACTTAAGGTAATTCCTCGTTGCTAACACTTGATCTTAGATGGCTAACATAAACCCTTCCGTTTCTGGAAACAGATTGCCAGCTCGAAGCCAGGAGTTTGATAGCGCTGTATCAACATTTTGTTCCTCCATCTCGTTGGTGCCTTCCGTGCAGTGGCTTGGCTTTCCACTACGTGTTGTATATACAAATCTTGCGGAGTACTCACTACGCTTACTAGATGGTCTCTGTTTCTCATGTCTACTGGGGAGAAATTGTCATCGGCATTGAAATCAGCGCAATGAAGAGGCGATGTTGCTACTTTGCTGGAGAAATGTCTGAAGATGTTGTCTGTTTGCTTATTCACCAGGTTCTTGATGTTGACTATCCCTCTGCCTCCTGTATCCCTGCGGAGAAAGAGTCTCTGAATTGCAGCTTGCGGATGATGGTAGGGATATTTTGTCAGCATTGTACGTACTTTCCTATCCAATTCATCAAGATCGATTGCACTCCATTTAATAACACCAGCTGAATATGTTATTAGTGGCACAGCGTAAGTATTTACTGCTGTTATCATATTTTGGAGTTCAGCGATGTTCTTAGCACTCTTTCCAGGCGCATAAACAGAGACCTTCTCAAGCGACTTTTGACAGAGGTGTGATTGTTTTTTATTTGTATACTTCAGACTCCTCCAGAGGTGCTATCTTTTCGTTGCCAGCTGTTGTATACTGTAGTCCTCTAGTTATCTTGCCTCTTATGATGGCGATCGTTTTGCACTTTTGTACATCGAACTCCATTTATATGTCAATGGAGAATCTCTCGACAGTTTGGAGTAGTTGTTTTAGGCTACTAGCAGTGCTGGCGTACAATTTAATGTCATCCATATATGCACATGAGATGAGTTAGCCTGATATTTTGTACACTGTTTCTTATCTCGTGTCCATGTTTGCTTTGGTTAAGAAGTCTGGACAGCGGGTTTAGTGCAAGGCAGAACCATACGAGTAGTGCACTCAAACTATCTCCTTGGAATATACCCCTTGCAATCTTTGTTTTACTTGATGTTATTGATTCCAGTTTTAGCCTCGTACACCATTTAGCCATTACAGCTCCTTAAAACCATATTATTAATCAAATTAAGGATCTGTATTAGCCAGCTGTGTGGTACCATATCAAAGGCTTTCTTATAATCAACGAACGCCATGAATAGGTTTCGTTGTCTGGTGCATGCTTGACCTGCGACAACAGAATCAATGACCAGTTGTTCTTTACATCCATATGATCCGTTTACACATCCGTTCTGTTCTTCTGCAATTATATTGTTGTCATTATAGTGTTTGGTGATAAGTATTGTTAAACAAAATGTTGTTAGTTTGTATAAGTTATTAAGGCATGTGATAGGACGGCATTTTGATGCGTCTTCAGTGTTGTTATCCTTAGAGATTAAATACGTAAGGCCTTCACATAGATAACTACGGATGATGGTCGGGTCTTGAATGAGGTTGATGACTTCGCGACGCACAACATCATGTAGGGTAGAGAAGGTTTTGATCCAGTAATTATGGATTCCATCATTGCCAGTTGCTTTCCAGTTATACAATTTTCTGATAGCTGCAGAGAAGATTTCCGGCGTGATGTTAGCGTCCGTCATTGGTTGAATGGAGGATGATTGGATTTGTTGCAGCAGTTGGTAGGAGTGATTATAGCAGCTCCTAGTTGACCATATTGCTGACCAATAATTTATTAGGTCATTTTCTTTGGGGAGAGTTCCACATCTTACATTATTCTCCTCAAGTTTTTTGAAGAACTTTTTCTGCGATTTAAGGAACAGTGCGTTGTTGTCTTTTCTTTGCTTTGATTTTTTATAACGACGAAAGCGCTTAGCATAGAGTCTTAACCTTTGTTTTACTGTATCCAACACTTCAGCTAGAGTGCGGTTTGCATAGGGTTTTCCAATAAGGACTTGACAACTCTTTTTTAAATAAAACGCAAACCATTTGAGATATTTCAAAAACTTTATTATCGGCTTGAAGTACAATCAAAACATTTATGAATGGAACTCGACCCCGTTCATATGGCCACCGCGGGGACGTTTGCAGCGGTCGATCCGTTGGACAGCATTTTCAACGACTCGGCCACACATTTCGGCCGAAACGGCCGCTGTTGGCTCTGATCTCTTCCAACGTCGTCGGCGTGTTGGCATAAACTAATGACTCAATGTAGCCCCACAGAAAATAGTCAAGCGGCGTTAAATCGCACGAACGAGGCGGCCAATCGACTGGCCCATTTCTTGAGATAACACGCTCACCATACTTACTCTTCAATAAATCGATTGTAGCGTGTGCTGTGTGGCTTGTGGCATCATCCTGTTGAAACCACATGTCGTCCAAGTCCATATCTTCCAATTCGGGCCAAAAATAATCGGTGATTATGGCGCGATAACGCTGACCATTCACAGTAACGTGACGATCGTTATCGTCGACGAAAAAATATGGCCCAATAACGCCGCCGGCATGCATGTTATTTTTTGTGGATGAAGTAGTGATTCATGATGCACATGTGGACTTTCACCCGACCAATAATGCATATTTTGCTTATTGTCGAACCCAATGAGCCAAAAACGAACATCGTCCCTGAAGATGATTTTGCGATGAAATTCATCATCTTGGCGCATCTTCTCCAGAACCCAATCGGAGAACGTACGTCGCTTCAAGTGGTCCATCGGCTTCAATTCTTGAGTCAGCTTGATCTTGTATGGGTGTAAACCAAGATCCTTACGCAAAATACGCCATAATGTGGTCTGAACGATGCCCAATTCTTAAGAACGCCGTGGAATTGACTGATTTGGATCGTTTGCTACGGACGCCTGAACGGTAGCGATATTTTCGACACTTCGACCAACCCGTTATCTCAATGATACGGCAACATCACACAACGAATATGTAGACTCAAATTTTTGCACTAAACTTGTTATTGTCTGTCTACTAGGGCGAGAATTACGAGCGAAAATTGGAGCTAACGCTCTTAAAGTTGCAGTCACCGACTCCGAATGTCGATAGAAAATTTTTATAATTTGCAGACGTTGTCGTTCGTGTACTTTACCATGATGAAAATGTTGAGTTTACTGAATATATTGACAGTGACAGTTTAATGATTAGTGAAAAAGTGCGTTCACAAATTACTCATAAATTCAAAGTCGTCAAGTCCCTATTGGAAAACCCTTTACAAATTTTACAACATATGTGAGGAATCTTCGATTCCTTTTCTGCATAGATTACCTATTAACAAGAAATCACTTAAACATGCTTCTATTATTTATTCTGCATCTATTGCTGGTAGTGGTGGGTGATGTTTCTACACCTGGTGTAACGAATGAGACTGATGTTAGGATATTAGTTAAGATTCTATCTACTGCACGGAAGGGTTTCAAAATTGTCCACTTCAATGCTCGTAGCCTTAGTACATCTAAACTAGATTATGCTAGACATATTTTTGTAGATTCTGGAGTTGATGTTATATGTGTGAGCGAAACTTGGTTTAAGACATTAGAGAATGATAGTGATTATGAGAGGTTATATGGCATCCCTGGTTACAAGTTAGTCCCGCACAATAGAATCACTGCAACTACTGGTGATGGAATCGCAATATATCACAAGCCTGATCTGAGTTGTAATATTTTGGGAAAGTCAGTGGGAAATGATACTGAATTTGTTTTAACCGAATTCTCAAAAAATAATGTTAAATGTTTGACAAGTGTAGTTTATAGTCCAAATCGTAATTGTTCTTTTGACGCATTTTTCTCTCGTCTTCAACCTCTTACCGTATGCTATGAAAATATAATACTCTGTGGTGACTTTAACGCCGACTTGCTTAAAAATGATAGCAGATCTCGTGGGCTGCTAGAAAATGTTGCTACATAAGGGCTAATGGTCATTAACTCCCTTGCTACCCGCTTCGGATCGGATTCTCCACCGAGTCTTCCTGATTTGTTTTTTGTATCCGACCGCTTTAATGTTTTGCTGCAAGACCAATTGTTTTTGAGGGAATGTCAGATCATGATATGCTCTTTTGTACATATGATATCGATTTTTCCTCGGAATTCCTGAGAGATTCTTTTGAATTTCGAGACTTTGCCTCCATTAACCTCAACAACCTCCATTACTATACTGGCATACTCCCCTGGAGTTCTTGTTATCTCCTGGCGGACATTGATGAGAAAGTTGACTTTGTCCAAACATTGATAAATGAGCTCTTTAATACGCTTCTTCCTCTCAGAAAAGTAACAATTCGCAACAAAAAATGCCCCTGGTTTGCAAGTGAGGTGTTTGACGCAATACGGAATAGAAGAAAGGTTTATGCAAAATGGAAAATTGAACCTACAAGACATAACAGAGAGGTTTTCTGTAGAGCCAGGAATTTTGCTTCCATGATGATAAAAAGAGCAGAAAAAAGATATTTCTTCTCCAAAATTAGTGCCGATCAACCACCAAAAAAACTTTGGAGAAACTTGCGCTCAATTGTCATAACCAAAAACCAAAATTCAACGAATATTCCAAACATCAATGACTTGAATAAAGCATTCCTATCTCGCCCCTTCAATAATACCTCTTTTCACCTGGACAACAACCTTATGTTTAGATCCCTGCATAATTTTGAGTTTAAAGTGGTCACCGAAAGCGAGGTGATTCTTGTATTTCAAAGCATTAAATCCAATGCAGTTGGTGAGGATGGAGTACACTTGCGTTTTGTGAAAATGTTACTGCCCTACATAATTAGTTATCTCACCCATATTCTCAATTTTTGCATAGCTTCTTCAACTTTCCCTAATTTGTGGAAAAAAAAGGTTGTTCCTGTTCCTAAAAAAGAAAACCCAAAATTGCCATCAGATTTCCGTCCTATAAGCATCTTACCTTGTTTGTCTAAGATTCTCGAAAAAAAATTTGCTGACGTCAGTGCAATCAGCTGGTCAACAGCTATGATTAAAGTACTTGATGATATCAGATTAAACTTTGATAAAGACTATCTAACGCTGCTTTGCTTACTCGATTTTTCAAAAGCTTTTGATTGTGTCAATCATGAAATTTTATGCACTAAATTAAGATTTTACTTTGGATTTCATGAGCGTTCAGTTAAATTAGTAAGGGACTATCTTATTAACCGTTCACAAAGGGTATTAGCCAATGAAAAATATTCAACGCCGATCAATATAACCGCTGGTGTACCTCAGGGCTCGATCCTCGGCCCTATTTTATTTTGCATATTTATAAATGACCTACCACAAGTCTGCCAAAATGCTACGGTCCATCTTTATGCTGATGACGCACAAATTTATCTATCCCGCCGCATTGGGCTTGTGGAAGATCTTGTGGATAGATTTAACTTAGATCTAGCCTCAATTGTTACTTGGTCACAGAATAATGGTTTATTATTAAATCCTGGCAAAAATCAACTGGTACTTATATCAAAAAAACATTTTTGTACTGAATGGCTTGAACCTATTTATCTCCATTCAACAAGACTTTCTTTCTTTAAGACTGTGACTAATCTTGCCTACAAAATAAATAGTACACTTTCTGCTTCATTGTCTCACGCATTTACTCAGGATTACGAAAACTCTGAATTTTTTCTTGCTATACACCAAGAAGCACCAAATTAATATTGATCAAGACTCTATTTATTCCGATTTTAAACTACGCCATTCCTATCTTTTGTAAGCTTGATTCGATTTCTCAGCACAAACTACTCGTTGCCTTCAACGATATGGTAAGGTATATATATGGAATAAGAAGATATGAACACATATCCCACCTTCATAAGTTTGTGCTGGGTTGTACATTTCAAAATTATTGGGAATTACGGTGCTGTATCTTCTTGTACAAAATAATCCGAACCAAATCACCAGCGTACTTATATTAAAAACTCCAGTTTGCTCAGTCACAGAGAACTTTAAACTTGGTAACACCAACATCTAACTACCTTAATACATCGCGTTTCTTTCTCGTTTACACCACCAGACTCTGGAACAATCTTCCTGCCACTATTAAGCAAACCATAGATGCAAAGCAATTAAAAAGTGCACTACTTGTACACTTTCGGTAATCAATGCATTTTTCTCTCTGTTTTCATTATATCTTCATTCTTCATTTTTCTCTTTTCTTTTTTCCCTTCTCTTTTCCTAATTCTTCCCCTCAGCTTTCCGCTCCCTTCCCAATACCATATACATTTTCTTTCAAATACTTTTACTTAATTAAATACTAAATATTATTTAATCATTACTTTATATATATTTTTTTTTCTTTCTTAACGCCTTATTATTGTTTTGTTAATATTATTATAACTAAATTAATTTCTCCTTTTTGTGCTCATAATGCGATGTTAATAATGTTAACTAATAATTTCTAAATTGAGCTACATAAATATACGAGTATTATAAATATGTACTACTCGTAAAAAAGACTCAGTTCTTACTTGTACTCCCGAATAAATTGAAATAAATTGAAATTGAAATTGAAATTACGTTTTTGGGATTTAAAAGTTAATTCCCACACATAACAAAAATTATTGACATTATTCACATGCTTCCTAGGCATTGTACTTACTTGTACAGACGGTAATAAACAAACATTAAAATGTAGAACACAACCAAGATAGAAACGACTTTTCGCGGCACACGATAGAAAATAACTCCGTACGCTGTTGAATGCCTACTAATGGACACTATTAAGTTAGATGCGTATTTATTAAAACAAACAGACATTATTATATTAGTTTTTAGGGTGCCGAATCTTCATATCACAAAATATGTGTTGAACAGTGCTATGATTCTATAACCAGAAAGTTGACAAATGGCCGAAGCCCTATCCAACACGATCGATACGACATGCATTCAAATTAGATTGAGGTATCCGAAGCTCTCATTGAACTTCTAAACAGAGCCCTAACAACATTGTCCAAACTACTACATCAACTTTGAATGAAGAAAGCCTTCTCGATGAGTAGAAGAATGAAACAACCGTGGAGTTTCCTAAGAAAAGAAACGTTTTGCCTTGCGAGGGCTGTAGGAATTCTACATGCTGCCTGCCACAGGTGAAGCAAAAAGGAACTAAAACAATCTTAGTAGAATCAAAAGAGATATCCCCCTGTGATAACCTTATAAGCACCCTTAATCGTCCTTGTAAAATCGATTCCCAGTTCAACTGTGGTTCATTAACTTTTAAACGACCTTTGACAGTATCAAGGAAGAATTTATTTGGTTTGCTATTAAAGTTGTTATTAAGGCGACAAATGTATAGTATGCACATGTCACGTGGGACACAGAGGAATTACAACCCCCGGTCATTTCAAAGGAAGAGCTCCAAACGATCTTCGAATCACTTAGAAGTAAGAAATCAGTGGGAACCGATGAAATTCCGAACATTGTGCTTCGACATCTCCCTCTAGAAGCGGTGAACATTTATACCACCGTGTTTAATAATGCAATGAATAACGCACATTATCCAGCGCATTGGAAAACTGCGGTGGTACATCCCATCCCCAAAAGGGATAAAGACACTTCCAATCCGGCGAATCTCCGCTCGATCAGTCTTCTTCCAAACATCAGTAAGGTTTTCGAGAAGGTGATCAATAGTGTCCTGACTAAGTGGGTTGCGGACAAAAATATAGTTCCGGATAATCAATTCGGTTTCAAGGCGGGGCATGATATCATTCATGCTGCGTCTAAACTGGTTTCTGATATCCAATGGAACAAAGGCAAGAGCCAGTGCACTGATGCCTGCCTGATTGACTTGGAGAAGGCCTTCGATACCGTATGGTTAGAGGGACTCTTTTTCAAGCTGGACAGGTTGGGCATTAGTAAACCACTGCTGTATATTCTTTTCGATATGCTCTCCAGTAGACAGTTCATCGTGAAGAATGGCGATGTGACTTCTGCTGGAACATTCGACATTAAAAATGGTCTGCAACAAGGTGCGGTAAATTCGCCGATCCTGTTCAACATTTACACAAGTGATCTGATAGGTTCACTTCACAATGCCATAGCGTACGGGTTGTGTACCCCATGAAATTTAAAGCCGCTTCAATTTTTGCAATTTCAAAGTAACTTAACTTTTTCCCACACTTTTTCGCGATCACAGCAATATAAGGTGCGACAACAATGTTGCAAACAAGGTGTCAAGTATCGCACAAGTCTACACACGCAATGTTGAATATAGCTGATGTAGCAAGTTAAGATTTAATATAAGGGAGTGACAAATGGTCACTCGAGTTAGTTAGTAAGTTGCATTTGAGTGAAATAAAGAAATAATCTTTTTTTTTTAAACTCCCAGTGTTAGTCATTTGTTAAGTTACGCAGTCGACTTAATCGCGTACAGATCAGGTCCAAAGATTGAGGTCATTAATATGCTTTTGCAGCATGAATTCGACAAAATTAAGCGATATTGCGATGACTGGAAGTTGAAAATCAACTTTCAGAAGTCGGAAACCATTCTGTTTAGGACGCCTTTGTCTGGGGCCTCTAGGGATACCAGAAAGAATTGGCGAAAGTTTTCTATCCTCGGACAACACTCGCTTGTCGAAATGTAGTCAGATACCTTGGGATCTGGCTAGATCAATTTCTGTATTTTAACAAACATATAGATGTTGCTCTGGCCAGAGCCAAAGGTGCTTTTGCCCTTACAAAGAGACTGTTTTATAACAGCCAACTCGATGCGAGGGTGAAGGTAATCTGCTACATGGCCCTTATCAGGCCCATGCTTGTATTTGGATGTCCCGTGTGGTTCAACGTGAGAGCAAGTTTATTGGAAAAGATTCGGGTGTTTGAGAGGGCTTGTCTTAGGACTTGTCTTCGCTTATACAGAACACCAGAGTCTGACTACATAAAATTCTATCCTAATGAGGTCTAATACAATAGGGCGAACCTAATAAGAGTGGACAATTTCGTCATTAAGTTGACTCGAAGGCACATTGCAAGAGCAATGACCTCATCGAACAACCTGATCTCCGGGGCTTTCTACCCCAATTATATGTATCACGAGAGAGTTCGCTTTGACGGCTTTATTCCTCCAGAAGCGTTTCTCTATCTAGATAGCAAGGGTCTGATCCAGGACAGATTGGCGGTGCCGCTAATCTTCCACGTTGCTCGAACAGCTGCGGACAGGCGACTCAACTACGACAGAGACGTCGCACATGGCAGTGCGGAGCGTCTCCGGTTCAGTAGGTCGGTAGGGAGTCGCGACATAAGGGATGTTGCTCGGCAGCACCAACAATTTTGGTGGCTAGATGAAGGAGAGTAAGTTTCTTCGCCGAATTCCTCTAGTACAGTATAACTTCACCCGGAAGCAAAGTCGGTTAGCTTAATTTTTTAGTCATGGTCGGCTTACATAGTTTTAGGTAGGTTTAAGTTAGATTTTAAGAAGGAAAAAAATATATAAAAACCAAAAAAAAAAAAAAAAAAATATATATATGCATGTATTTATATATTATGTATATACATATTATGTATATATATATTTATGTATGTCTATGTTTGCCTTAGATGTAAGTAGGTTAAGTAGATTAAGATTTATTTTTAGGTAGTTTGTAGGCTTTTAGTTTTAAGTTTTATAAAAAATTAAAAAATGTCCATATACTAAGTATTTGATTAAAATTTATTTTCTTAGTTTTAGTATTAATTAATGTTAAAATAGAAATAAAAGTAGACTGTAAGATTCGTCGAAAGACATAGTTTAAGTGTTAGGTTTAACTTAGAGTGCCCGCATAGGGCCATTAAGTTAGAATAAGATTATTTTTAAGTAATTTAAGCTAATTTTTAAGCATTTTTTGTTTAGCATATAAGAGTAACTTAAGTTAAAAAATAAAAATGCATAAAAACGGAAAAAAAACTGACAGAGGAATTACATCAAAGGAATTCGGTATCCAAAACGGGCTGAGACATGAACGTATCCCTTCATACGGATTATTTTGTTGGTAATAATTCAAGCTAATTGGATGATTTCGACAGATTCTAGAATTTAAATTTAAGCATGTGAATTGTCCTGACAATGTTTGGATACATATGTTTGCATACAGAAGAATGGACCTCCATCAAATGACACCTAGCAATAAAGATAAGTAAGTGCCATCGGGCTAAAGAAGCAAGATTATAAAGTTTTCAAAGTACGGCTGTTCCCGTCCAACGTTGAATGTGTGCACCCATCTGAAAAATGCCCAGCAAGTTGAAAGCTCACGTCTCATAAAATTAATAGAAAAGCCATGAAAGTGAAAAATCCGATCCTGTGGTCGTGGATGTTTCCGTAGCTTAATATCTTGTATGACGAATAATCTGAAATGTTTGTATTGTTGCATCGAATGGGAACTTTCAGGAAACTTTGAGCAGTTTTGCTATCAAGAATTGGGTGCTGCTGTTACAAGCTACAAAACAAACTGAAAACGGCTTGAATTCGCTCTCGTTCCATCAGATTACTTCACCTAGAATTCGGTACAACCCCCGCCACCAAAGATACTAGCTAAACCTATTATTTGCTGTAAATTAAGTAAGTTGCGTCACACCTAACATATGTATGCAGAAATGCAAACGCTCAGAGTCCTTTCTGGGATGACGAAGGAAGTAACCGACCAACAGGTACCTGAAGGAGATTTCCAGCTATAAAGTACAATGCTATCGGAGGTTTTTAGATCGAATTTCGAATCGGATACAAGGCATCGTGCTTGGTGAAGAGGAGGAATCCGAGAAAAATCAACAGAGCGCGCTTTAAGTTGAATCCCAAAAAACCTTTGCGAAATCAGAACTAGAAAAAAGGTAGAGAAAGTAATAATAATAATAATAATATAAAATCTTTATTTTAATAAAAACTTAAGGCTAAACATAGACTTTATAAGAAACAATTCAGCTAAAATAAAAAGTTTTTACAATGAAATAGATAAGAATATTCAAATGCCAAAGGGACGTGTGATGAATATTCTATTAACTAAGATTACAATCGAATATATATATACAGTACGGTCGGTAAAAGCAACCCTCGATAAACGCAATACCTCTGTTAAAGCAACATCCAAATTTTTACCATTAGTGACTCAGTAATTGCAACTTTTCAAAAAAATGTGACTCAGTAAACGCAGCTTTCCATCGAGGATCTCTTTTTTCGTTTTAGCTTTGTTTGTATTTTTTGGTGTTTGGTTTCACTGTAACTGGGCAGTTATTTTACACTCGTACATAGATTGTTCAGCTAATTTTCTCTCGGTCGGACAAAATTCCTTTGTTTTATTTTAGAAATCATGGCTATCGTAAAAAAAGTTCCAAAGCTATCTATAAAGCAGAAGGCTGAGATTTTAAATAAATTGAGTAACGGTGCATCAGTTAAATCGCTTTGTGAAACATACAAGTGCAACAAGTCAAGCATTAGCAGAATAAAAAAGGGAAAAAATGTGCTTAAAAAATTCATTATTAATTCTGACTAAAACCTGTGAGTATCTAAGGATGGAAAAAGCCTTGTACAATTGGTTCCAGAGGCAACGTAAGCAAAATGTACCCATTTCCACGCAAATCCTTAAGTCAAAAGCATGTTTGCTTCACAAAAAAATCAAAGAAAAACCAGGAGTTTTTAATGCCAATAATGGCTGGTTTTCAAATTTAAAAAAAACGGAATGGAATCCGAATGTTTAAAATTTGCGGAGAAAAGCTGTCAAATAAAACAAAACTGGTCCATTTTTGATAAAATTCAAAAATAAAATTAAAGAGCTTGACTTGTCTCACCAGTTCAAATTTACAAAGCGGACGAGTCTGGTCTATTTTTTAAGCTTATGCCAAACAGAACGTTTGTGCGTTCTAAAGAAGCTACTGCGCCTGGTATGAAAGTAAGCAAGGAGCGAATCACTTTTCTTTTTTCTTCACAAACTAAAATCCTAGAGCATTTAGGCATTTCGAAAACAAGCCTGTTGTTTACCAGGCCAACAAAAATGCGTGGATAATATACGAATTTGTTAAAGATTGGTTTCATTCAACATTCGTGCCAGAGGTAACATTTTTTTCGGGTTGAGTTGGTCGAAAGATAGTTTCTGGCTCTACTACTATTGGACAACGCGACATGTCATCCAAAAGATGGGGAGATGATAAATTATGATGGAACGATTGTTACCATGTGTTTGCCAGCAAACTGCGCCGCTATTCTCCAACCAATAATGGAGCAAAATGTCATCAGCTTGACAAAACTGTACTACAAAAGTCGGAAGCCGAGGTTCAGATTTGGAGAGTAAAATAAAGGATTCCAATTTAAGACATGCCATATGCCTCCTGGCCACTGCATGGGACAAGGCTCTTCGGCTATACAAAAGTGCTGGAAGCCGTTGACGTCTCCTGACAGTGAGTGGGATGAGGAGGATGAGCTACCGTTGAGGGTCATAAAATTCATTAGTGACCGCGAAATGATGACACGATGAAATGCTTCAAGAGTTATTTTCCATTGCAACTTTTGTCACCGAGGAATTAAGCAAGAAAAAGCAAACGAACATTTCCCAATTTTTTAAATCATCTTAACCAAAAACTGTATTAACACTATGTAAATATTTTTTTTTTAATAAATTCAATATATTATGTACTTTTCTTTTCTTTTACGACGAACAATATTCTTTTATTTGTCATACTCTGGTTTTCACGTTCAATTCTAATTCAAAGCTCAACTTTTTTGTGACTCGGTTATTGCAACAACCTCAATTAACGCAACTGCTAGCATTTTAATCGGTTGCTTTTACCAAGGGCGTACTGTGCATTTCTTAGTGGAGGAATAACAGAAAAAATAATCCAAAATTTTTATAATTACAAGGTGAATAAAAAATAAGAATAAAATTAAAAAATAAAAATACGTGTACATGCAATATAACAGGTATATGTGTGTTATACATTTTACAAGTTCCGTGACAGAATTAAGTTCCACGAGTAAGTAATTTATTAATAACCGTGTGGTTACTATGTAGGAAAAGTCAATATCTAACGTTTTTTAAGAAGACCGATTTTACTCTCTCGCGCTTGAGACCATTTGGCAGACAATTAAACAGACGGGGTGCAGTGGAATGGGAAAAATGCGTTTTTCTTGCAAATGGTAGGTACTATGGCAGATGTGTACCCCGATTTATAAAAAAAAAATATATTTAAAACTTTATAAATATAAGAATGCATTAGGGGAAGAATTTTTGATTTTTGGAATAACTCAAAGCTAGTAGTTCTACGTTTAACCCTTAGAATTAGACGAATGGCGTACTTTTGTTTAATAAGTAATAGCTCAATTCTCTTCCACCCCAGCATGATAGCTCATACTGCATTTAAGATTTAAATAAACCGTTAAACACTAACTTTAAAATCGTTTGATTGGAATAGAGACTAAGTTGGTATACGAGTAGTTGTCTCAGAACTTTATTGACGAATTGTTTTAAGTATGCTGTATGGTCATTCCAGCAAAGTTTTTTTACCCAAAGTTATACCTAAGTACATATTTAAAATTGTCAACTCGGTCAATATTGAAATAGTTATCGGAACAGTTTGTTTGATCGTAAAATGTCGGACAAGTCAGCAGTATGTGGATTCTCAAAACGAAATCTAGGACATCATCCCAGTGAGTGATATTGTAGTGTCATATCTTCACAAACACAACCGGTTAAGTTAAATAACATTAACTTGGTTTCGTTAGTTATTAAAAGTTTATGTACGGCAAACCACCTACGTAGTAGTTCTAAGTCATGATTTAAATCGGCATACAAATTAAAATAAATTTTATTTGAGTAGGAAAGACCTGTATCGTCAGCAAACGCTGTTGTTTTGCCTTTAAATGTTTGAAGGAATAGTGAGTTTATATAACCAAGGAACAAAATTGGGCCCAATACCGAGCCTTGTGGTACACCAAGATTAACCCTTCTGTCAATGGATGTTTTAAAACCTTCCCATTAATGGAATAGGTGTGGCTGGACCTTCATACATTTTGTATAAAAAATTGATGGAACTCAATGAAATAATTGAATTTTTTTTGTTATTTTTAATTTAAAGCTTTTTTTACATAGCATTAATATTACGCCAAGTATTTTCTTGATTTACACATTTATGGCATTTATGTAACTGAATACAGTGTTGTAAACAGACAGGCACTTAATGAAAATCTGGTTTTTCTTTGCATTTTATCGTGTATTCTGCAAATTTTACGCGACTTTTTCTGGCCCATTGATATCTGGCTACTGCTGGGCTGTGGAATCCTGTTTTGCAATGGTGCTCCGAAGAAAGATTCGATACCATTTCGAACGGAAAACACTCATATTATCCTTGGATCGTTCTTCCTTGCTTCGATCTGAGGGGTAACTAACTGCTTCAATCAAAGAATGCAAAAATCCCCGACGTGCATTGGTTTTGTTCGTTGCACTCATATCATTTACTGTTTTGTAAATTATGAAGATGATAATGCTGCAACATCCAACATGTTCTAGCAAAAAGACAATGGCCATCGCTTAGTCTGTCGTTTACATGTATCTTCTCCTAACATTTGATCCATGACGTCGACGCCAACTTTATGTTTGTTGTAAAACAGAATTGCTTGTGGCTTTCTTGCTATTACTCGTACCACCAATTCGGTACCATAGTGAACTGTTGACAGTAAAATGACTGCCTTCGATTTTTTTCGGCACGTAAAACACTGCTACGACTTTATCCGTAAATCGAAGGATAGTGAATTGTGTTAAGCGACTACGATCCGGAAGCATTTCTTTAGGTAAATAGTTCCAACAAAGGCCTGTTCAGGTTCTCGAAGTTTCTCCACACCTTCAAAACTTGTAAAAAAGCTGTCAGCAACAACAGCTCTCCTGCTGGATTGGTACTTGGTTGTTAATTCAATCAATCTCGCCCAAATTTACAGCTCTCTGATGTCCATCTTCTTTGACCGTATACAGAATTCCTTTGCAATGGCAGCCGTTGCTGGTATCACCCGTATTTCGCAGGCTTCGATGGTATGTACTGTGTAAATTGTGTGTTTCCTCTGTATGGGAATAGTTGTTCGTCAATGGTTATAACTTCTGTTGGCGTATACGCAGTTTCCTAATGATGATTTAGCATTTTCCACATGTCCCGAATGGCAGCTGCTTTATCTGTACTTTGGCTTTCGACACGAGTCCTTTGATCGTCAAATCTTATAAACGACGTCGTTGCTCTGAATAGGAGATTCATGTTGGTTTTCCACAACTCTTCTGTATGCAGCATGTTGGCGTGGTTTACACCAGCGGCTAGACAAAGACCAAAATCGGCTGATAGTTCCTCTTCAATAACAGATTTCCAAACTATTTGCTTTGTCGTTGTACTCGTATTTCATAATTTCCTGTTGAGCCCTTCTATTACTTTCTCGCAAGATGATAACCAACATATCTTCTGATATCATTGTCTTGAAGAAACCAAAGTGACTACAAGGCATTCCTCGTCTTTTTTTTTACTCACCCACTTAGATATAGAATTTATTGTCCACACTAAAGCACTAAAAATATGTACGCTGACAAAGTCAGGAAATTTGGTAAAGATAGCTACAAAACCAATTAGGACAAAATGGCTTCGAAAATAGAAAAGGTCTTGCCAGACCTACTCATTGACAGAAGGTTTAATATGTTTGTCAAAGCTTATACAGTTTTTGATTTTGACTCTTTGTTTTCGGTTGTTTCGATATGAGACAAACCACTTGGGCACAGATCCCCTGAAACAAGCATTGAACAATTTTACAAGAAATTGTAATTTACAATTTTACAGTTCATGATCCACCATATCGAACGCTTTAGTTATGTCAATAAATAAGGTGGCAGGGATTTTTGAATCATTAAAATAATTATAAATTTCTCCACAGAGTTTTAGTAAGGGTTCTTCAGTAGATCTGTCTTTTCTAAAATCAAATTGAGAGTCACTAAAGGAATTAGTGTGGTCTAGAAACCCCAATATCCTTGATTTCATCCCATTTTCAAATACATATTTAAGAAAACCTGGATAAAACTGATATGGACCGGTAATTGTTCAAAATTGTTGTATCACCCTTCTTGTGCAGTTGTATTACTATTGCCGCTTTTAGGGCTTCAGAAAATACTCCTTCAGGGCTTCAGGAAATTAAAGATAAAACATAGAACAGCAGATACGTTGAAGGAAATATTCTTCATCAGTATATTGGAAACCATATCAAGTCATGCGGAATTTGAGTTTTTGAGAAATATGGTTTCTTGGACTTCCAAAGAAGTAAAGGGTTCAAAGAAACAGCTTTTGTTTTGTCGGACATCCTTGGTAATATTATCTTTCTAAGTACCTATAGTTTGTCATAGTATTTTTAGAGTCTCATGTTATTAGGATGCTTCAGAATTTTTGTACAGAGCTTTTGTTTATTTTTTATTTTTCATCATTTTCCTGATAGAGTTCATCACAGAATTCAAAGGCTAACCTACGATTTAGGACAACAAAATCGGTTTTTTATACATTTTGTTCCCACTCACAATTGAGTTCTATGGCTGTTAAACAGTGATCAGTTAACTTTAGATTGTAAGCTTGAGTTCTACAACATACTTCCTTTGAAGTCTTATGAAATTATGGTCGAGACAAGAGTTAAACGTTTCTCCAATACACGTGGGCTGCCGCAGTAATGGGTCAAAAATAAAAAAAGGTTAAAGGTGTTCGGAAGCTTAACGGTGCCCTAACCAAGCCCCTTAAGCTGACGAAAAGAAATCCTGCAAATGATCCATTACATGTTACAACCCATCAGCTAAACAAGCAAAATAAGAATACTAATTTAGGAAAAGGCTGCAGTCTTTAAGAATCGAATCAAAAATAATATTCGGATTTCGGAGAGTGCCTCCTGTGCGGACTTTTGCAAATAGATCGAAAAGTAAACTGAAAACAATTTTCGAAAGCGTAAATCTGCCAGAAAGGCTCGACGTTGCGCATTCTAAAGCCATTTTCTCTTTAAAATTATGTAAGTGGTCTTTGGTATAATTCGCACTGGATATTTTATAATCTTGAACGTCGCATGTCCTTTGTAAATCAGATGACTTTTCGGGTTACATTTGATCAAAAACATGCTCCTCTACATCTCTTAAAACACATCAATATTTCTGCTTTCATTAAGTATAATAGAAAGGACTGTATATACTGTTATGAACTATAAAAAGCCCATATAGAGGCTTAGAAAATGGACCAGGTATACTCGCAGCATATAAAACAAAAGACAAGAAAGTACGACCACATTTTCTTCAATCTTTCCTTGCACCTGTTCAGTTGTAACTTCTCTAACTTTTTTTCTTTTGTTTGTACTACCACGAGTGGTTACAATACTCTTAACATGCATCGTAACTAGTCACTACGCGCTTCCTTAATTTACTAGACGTAAGCTATGTTTGCTATGAAGGTGATATTGAATCCACTTACCAATTCCTCTGCGAATATCCGGCCTATGATTGCATTAGGCTGCTACTGTGAGCAATTTAGAACTGAAGCGATTGCACAGCTATTTAGGAAAGTCTTAGAAATTCCCTTAAAAGGAACGAATAAGGAGTGAAATGGACGTCTTGGTTACTGAGTGTCCTGCTTCACTGGATTACAATTCTTTTACTACATTTAGAGTCAATTACCTTAAAGTCGTTGCATCGTGTTTGTAAGGAAAATTCGCCACTATCTACAATAATTGGCTGACATCTGACCTCTGCGCCTTAGAAAATGTTTTCTTTACTTCACTGTCCCTACTAAAATTAAAACGCGGGGCTTTCCCTGTTAAACGACGAACTTTCGTATCTTGTAAAATTTGACAAAAAAAAAAAAACAACAAAAATAAATGTACCGAATCCCTGAGCCGTTAATTAGCAATGTGTTGTATTTTTAATTCGAAAAAATATATTTTCTTTGCTATTTTGAGTGATTTTATTTGCTTAAACGATTTGTCATCGCGCGCCGTTGGTTCTTTAGTGAGCGATATACGAGTATCCGTATACAAGTATGTATTACCATCGCTAGGAGAAGGTATTTTGCCATTTTGTGCTTTTATTTGCTTGTATCTTCATGTTCTGTTTTGTATATTCCCGAATGAGTACGATTTTGGATACACCTACTTATAATTATTCACCTTTGATTTACCACGTAAAGCACCGACTTTGTTTATATTACAGCTGGCGGAATATACCTTACTCTACGCGAGGTCCTGACTTTTTTGTTATTCAACTGGTGAAGAAGTAGGCACCATAAATACTCAACACGTCACTCGTTGAAAGAATCACACATTTGAGTTAAATTGCACCACCAAGACGTGCGACATATACTATGGCGATCCTTTCAAATACTACAATCAGGGTGTGCTCATATCTTTACGTATGAAAATATGTAACTTAAGAGTTGTTCCAAAAGCTTGTAAAAAAGATTCACCGCCGGTGGTTTTAACGCAAAGGTCAAAGAGAAGAGGGTTTTTGAATCAACTGTCAAAAAGTACATATAATCTGGATGGCAACACCCCCAGAAACAGACTCAATCTGAGAGCAGATCTGGGCATCAACTGGTTGGTCTAGCAATAAATCATAAAATATAGAAAACCAGATGGAACAAATCCCGATATGAAGCTACAAACCGAAAGGCTCGGTTTTCAAGACATCCGCACGTTTACAGCGGCAGATAAGAGTCGCTAGTCAGAAATACCATACTATAGGTTAGACTATACAACCATAAGGTTTCTCAAGAATCCATTGAGAAGGAGTTGATATTCGAAAGTTGTTTAACCGGCGGCTAAAGAGACTCCGCTTAAGCTGAAAGTCTCGAACAGAAACCTGCAGAGATGTAGAAAGGAATGTGGTTTTAAAATCACAGAAAGGGTTAAGAATCTGGAATGACTATTTCAGCAGATAGTGAAGTAATTTGAACCATTCACAGAAATAAAGATTCAAGATGAATATAAAGGTGAAGTGCCGACAATAATATTCAACAAGGTTGCTGGTCTGGATAGCCGATTAGCTCAATGAGTGGAACTTCTGCTATGACTCGTTGGTAAAAAATTCTAAGAAGGGCCACTCAGAAAGCGCTGTTAGCCAGAATGGACTATTCAAGTCTGGACGTTGAGAGACAAGGCTTCCGTCCATCCGATTAAAATTAAGTTAAGATCTACCTCAGTTGTTTGGGTTTGTAGGGTAAGCACTGAGGGGTGTCAACCTGGCAATACCCAGTGTTGTAAGTGTTTCTACACATCAATTGTACTTATTTTACCTTTAAGTGGTAACCATCTGATTGCTGACCGGCAAACAAAAATAGCAAACGGGACAGCGGATGAATTCCCTAATCAATGGCGAAGTAAAATCCCTGAACAAAGTAAGGAGATAAAAATTTCCGAGACTAAGTCAGAGTTTTGGAAAAGAGATGGTGGAGCATGAGACTTTAATGGATCAACGGCAGCGCTTACATCCCCAAATGTATTACTGGCTTCGGTCTAACCGACCCCTCGTCCAAGGGGTATCTACAATTGAACTGGGCCTCCAGGTTGTGGGTTGTGCTTCCGCAGGTACCCACCTGCCCGACCATGGAAAAGAAAAACTAAGTTGCGAAGCAACAACAAGCCGCGGATACGGATAGATCTACTGCTGACAACTCCTGCAAACGAAACTACCGGAGGTTCTAGGCTGCAAAACAGTTGTTATCACCATCCAAGAAATGCGATGGGATGGGCCGGACAAAAAGAAGATGAAGATCTGAAAACTGCGGCATTTACTACGGCGATTGTTATCGATGGCAAAAGCAGCTCCTATTTGGATGCGGATTCGTAGTTAGAGGCAGGCTTCGGCAAGACGCCTTGAGTTTCCAGAATATTACCGGGTGCCGCGTAATAATACGTATTAAGGCTAAATTTGCAAACTTTAGCCTTATATACGCGCGCAACCAACAGATGAGAAAGATGACGACAACAAAGACAGCTTCTATAAGCTCTTGCATAAAAATTACACCAGTGCCCTAGCTATGACATTAAAATTGTCCTCGGCGACTTTAATGCAAACTAGGAAGAGAGAGCGTCTTTGGTAGTACTGTCGGAAAGAATAGCCTGTACTGACATTATATCCTAATAATGGATTCAGGGTAATCGACTTTGCGTCCGGGCGAAACATCATCGTAGCTAGCACGTGGTTCCCACATCTCGATATTCATAAGGGGACCTGGAGTACCCTTAATCAACCGTCAACTACACTGACCACATTATGATCGACGAAAGGCACTCTTCGAGTAGTATGGAGATCCGAAGCTTCCAAGGGTCTAACACCGACTCAGACCATTACCTAATTGTAGCAAATGTACGGTTGCAGATATCTCGAACACCGCAAAAGCAAGCTAATACTTTGAGAAAGTTCGAGGCCCTCTGCCACCAGCATCAAGTATCTAAGATCAGTGGCAACGTTGCCAAAAAGCCATCAGAGATGCCGCGACTGATGTGCCACGAAACCAGTGGTTTGACAATGAGTTATACGACCAGAAGAGAATAGACCAACACCGGCTTCTCAGCAGGAAAAAGAAGGAGCATGAGCGGCAGGCGTTCAAGGAGATTGAGAGATGCTACTCCAGGAATGAGATTCGGAGGTTTTACTAAATGACTGCCGAGCTCTTGAAAGCGACACTAACTCATGTGTAAAATGTGATCGGACGAAAGTATGCCCGATGAATTGAACCTCAGCATTTTTTCTCCGATCCGAGACTCCCGAACTGCGCCAACTACAGTGGTATCAGTCTTCTTAACATCGCTTACAAGATCCTATCTGCCGTATTGTGCGAACCCCTGAAGCCGTTCGTCAACAACCTGATTGGCCCATATCAGTGTGGCCTTAGCCCAGGAAAGTCCTCCATCGATCAAATATTCACACTACGGCAAATCTTGGAAGAAAGCCATGAGCTTTAAGTCATACCATCATCTATAGAGACGAGCTATTCATCTCGTCTGTTTGTGCGGGATAACGATAGAAAATGTACGCTGCTGAGTCAAGGTTGGTAAAGAGCTCACCGAAAATTTGATGTCAAAAAAGTATTTAAAGAAGGTGGTGCGCTGCCATGCGATTTCTTTAATACCATTCTTGAAATAATTGTGAGATTAACACCAATGCTCCGGTTCGAAAAGTCTTCGTATCCGTCCGGAGGGACGGAAGAGGAAAACAACTTAGTGAGCGAAACTGGAGGCAGCTAGCTAAAGATCGGGCTGGATGGAAACGCTTGTTGCTTGAGGCCCATGTCCACCCCGGACAGTAGCGTCACGTTAAGTAAGTAAGTAAGTAAGTAAGTAAGTAAGTATGCCTGTTGAAGGGAATTTTAGCATACTTTGCCCAAGAGAAACCATATCTTTGAACCAACTATAGAGGATAGCGGCCTAGTCAAGATAATGCTCTTTCATGTGACTTCTTCAACACTATTTGTTGGAAAACTGTAGAAAATTTGTAGAGCACATTTTTTCAAAATCTCTACAACTACTTGCATAGCTGATGGTATTTATATTATTCATGGGACCCAAAGGTCTGTGGTATTGGCAAATGCTGATGACTACATCCCTGGTGATTTTGAGCGAGTGGTTTTAAGTTAGAAGGCAAAATTCACCTTTTTTTCTCCTAGAACAGAACTGTAGTATATATGTTCATTTTAGTGGTATTTCGCAATGTTACGTAGAAAGATGAGTAAACGCTTGAGTGATAAAGCACCTACAATATGGGTATCCACCAGCCTGATGTTTGCGTAGTACGGACATTTGTAGGGGAAGTGCTCAGTGGTGTCGTCATCACTCTCAGAGCAAGCATAGTACGATATTGTGTCACCATTGTCCTCCTCTGAGCATGATCTTGCCGGTCATCGGCGATTTTACTCCCCTTAATTGTACTGTGATCTGGGACATAACTATACATAGATGCAAACAGTTTTTTCTCTCTCTCCAGGAACTTCTTATTCACAATACAGTTTATTTCCATCAAGATTGGGTGTCTCCGCTTGGAAGACAGACGCAAATTTTTCTAACTTGGAGAGAAATCGAATGTCCTTAAACACAGCCACCAGCCGTGAAGAACCAAATTTATTTATTTTTATATTTGGCTCAGATTCTGGCCGAAACCATTCCTGGACATAGCAAAAGTCGGTTTCGTTTCTTTGCAGCAACAGTGGTTACGGTGTCACTGCATGTGACGACATGTCCATAATATTAGAGTCGAAAGATGTTTGGTGCGTGGGTTCGTCGAAACATCAGTCCATGTTCTACCAAAGATTACGTATTTTTAAGCGGAAAGTGGTTTTGGGAGTTCAGTACCAGGCGTGCTAAGGAAAACCTTCATGCAGCGGATACAAACCATTCCTCTGGTGTTGGTTAAAGCAGTTCTGATGTATTTTTGTGAAAGTTTGCTCAACTAAACAACCTATCATACTTCACAACTTTTTAGTGAAGTTACAATATTTGTCAGCATCCCTCGGCATCATTCAAAAAATTTCCCAGAGCGTCTTGTCATCGTTAACGACAAGGATCCAGTAGAAGGTCCAAGTAGACAGGTTAACGTATCAAGTAGAAGAAATTGGTAAGCACATCACTAGCAGTTGCAGAAATCTGGTTTGTTCAATCCGATCTTTACAACTATGCTCAAGAGCGGTGTTGTGTAGTTGACTCTGAGTTTGTCCTTCTCGTTTCTTCGACGAGTGGTATTTTCTCATCTTTAGCAGACTAACTTAAATAGTTGAAGAAAGATTTCGTCTCAATCTACTCCAGAAGGAATCTTAATCAAAAACTAATGCTTCTCCGATGTCATATGCCTCATATTGTAATCCGAAGACGAAGATGGGAGATTGATTCTACTTTCTCTGGGGAAAAAAAACTCTATGGTGGTTCTTTATCAATCAAACTAATTGGTTTGGTTCATGGAACTTTCCATCATAAATCTTTCATCGTCTTCAGGCATGATTCGTGTTGGTCCAGTTTGATTTGGATTGCAATTGGTTGCAGTGAAACCTATGCCCAGGCTTTGGGCCAGCTTCTAAATCATAACCAGCACAGTCGGTAAGGAAATATCAAAAACCTATTTAAGTTCGAAGTTCACATTTGCCTAAGGATGTCTTTTATTCCAAGGCTACTCCTCTAAGTTGTTTCTCTTTGCACAGTCCTCTAATTCACTTCGATGGCAATACATCACAATTCCTTGTCCATAAACTATAGAGTCCCAACCATCCAAGAGCAAAGTAATCCATACAAATAGGAAACACTAATTGCAGCAATAAATTTCTACAGCACTTTCATTAATCAATCTGGTCGGTGCTTCCACCTCTAACATTTGGTTAAAATCCAAAGTCGAACCGTTCGTTCCATTCGATCCACCAACTCACTGACCACTTGTAAGTATTCGTAGTCGTATTTGTAGTAGTTTAATAATACTATCACGGTTCGTTCCAAATGGTCTCCTGCCTAAACATTCGCACGATGATCAATGTCTTCCTCACCATCGGAATCGGGTTCACGTCTTATCCGGATGTGCATGCTAGGTACACGTACAGATACATATGTACCTTTAAATTCACTCTAGAGGTGCTCCAGTCGAATCTATGACACAGCGAACTACGATCCTCTAAATTCGAACTGAACTAGTTTTTCCGTGGCTAAACTAGAAAACCGCTCAACCATCTCGTCCCTCAATTATGTGTTATTTTCCACGCCGCCGTCTACGTAGTCCCAGTGCCCATTGCGATCCCAGTTTAGGTTCCATCAGGCAGGCAAGCTAAGATGCCACATGAATCGTGAGTGTCCATTCCCAGGCCTAAAGTGCTCGCATGGGGTGAATGACTGATTTGGTCTCTCTACCATCATGTTTCCTTCCAAGAACATCACGACGAGAAAAAATTAAAAAAAAAAAAAAAAACAGCGAGACAACGAAAGCATAAAAAAAAACATACACTGCTCACCAAGTTAACTGTAAAAAGAGCCTTAAATACGCCACAACAGATTTTAATTTATTCTGACAGCTTGGACGAATCTCCTCCAACTGCAGCCACACGGTGCTCCACAGCCATGGCCTCCTCAGTCATGACTCCAGCTCCACACTCTTGGCTTTGCTAACATCCACTTGACAGAGCATTTTAACAACAAATTATGATGAAACGAATCTCTTAGTCATCCCCTTTCTTTTCTTTTCTCCGCAGTTCTACGAATCCACCAATTCTTTTGGGACCACATCCTTTTCCTTTAGCAAAACTGTTCGTGTCCAGTCGCTGGTCAGATATTGGAGCCTAATTCCTCCTCTTAGCGCAGCCGAGTAATTTAACACCCAGTCGCCCAGGGTTTCATTCTGTGGAGAACCTGTCAACTTGAGGGCATATACGAGTATGTACCTTGTACCTACGACTTACCTGATGTACCTGGCCCAATACAAGGTAATCCCGTGACACAACAGACGGACAAACAGTCAGCCTGACCAAGGAACAAGACCTACGCAACATACGGATATGTAAACATGTGGCCAACGGCTGGAGCTGTTCTGCACTTTGGTCAGTGCTCCCATTTTTGAGTGTGTCATCGTGCTTCCAACAGACCATCGTTCTCGGCCACCACAATAATTAAAAATGACAATTTCGACATTCTTATTATGTAAACATGGCTTTTCGAGCATTTGGCTTTAGATATGAGTACATACCTCGGACTCGTATATAGGTAGGAATACGTTACATGCGCACACTCAACAAACGGAAATGATGTTTCCTCTTGAGGTAGGGTGGTTCGGCTGATGTTTCATGCTCAATGGTGGGTGACGTTTTGGTGCGACAGTGAACTGTTCCGAATCATGACATGGGTACTGGCTCAGGTAAACGAAATGCGAAATAGCCACCGGGAAGGGCACTTGTCAATTTGTTCTTTTTTTTTCTGACAGTAAATTAGGAAATTTACGAAGCAGGAGCAGTTATAGTCTACTTCGGATGCGGGTCACTTATTTAATATGAAGACCCTCTACAATGGGGGAGTTGTTTAAAGAGTCAACCACAGTGATGTGAGCTGTCAAATAAGGAATCAAATTTATTCGTCTAGTCAGTGTGACAACTGGAGGTCTGTGATGCCTACTATTGAATGAGGACACTAATTACGAGTGCGAGTGCGAGTGCGAGTATTTTGTGAAGGTAGAAACTGTTATCGAGATAAACGGGTGTCATAATTGGTCGGACAATTAATAGAGGGCAACCCACATGACAGGTAGGTAATGACAGATAGCGGTCCGAGATAGGCCAATTGTCAGTTCTCACATTCACGAAGTACGAGTGTTTTTGGTTTTTTTGTTTTTTATTCGACCGTTTTTATTTGACTCAATTTCCGTAATTGCTTACTTACGAGTATGATACTTCGGCGACGCAACAGTCCGGAATAGATCTAAGCCCTAACCAACATGCTTTTCCAGCCAGCCCTGTTGTTTGGATAGTTGGTTTCAGCTTCGTAAGTCAATTTGGTTGAGATCCCTCTCCACTTAAGCGTGCCTCCTCTGATGCATTTTCCCTCGTTGATAGAATCGAAGGATTTCTGAGATTCTGAGACACCGCTGGTGTCTCTCCACTTTATATGTCCCATCCGTCTAAGGCGAAGAATTTTTACCCTGTACATGCGAGTAGTTCTTGGGTAAATTTCATTCTCTACTCTCACTCAAAACACTTTTCTTTCGTAACGACCTCCTCATCCTTTTTTGATAAAGTTTAAGCCTCGAGGCCTGGGATGATCAATGTTTTAAAGAAGGCTATTTTGGTTACTCGGGAAAGAGTTTTGCTAATCAATTGCCTTTTGAGCCTAAAAACATGATGATTGGCTAAAATTACTTTTAAAATGATGTCTAAGGTGGTGTCGTTGTTTATATTAACTGCGGAAGGTAGACTGACAAAGATCTTGACCACATCGAAGCTAAACCTATTTATTGTGACTTTTCAGGATCAGCCGCAATATAAGAGTCTGATTGAGGGTGAACTTCCTAGACCAATCAGTTTTGTTGATGAAAGGTTTTAAGCCAATATTACGGCAGAGAAGATTTTATATGCGATATTAAGACGACTTATGCCTCTAGTTGGCGCAGACTAGACGGTCTCCTTTACAAAGTCATCTCTCGCTAGTTTGAATCTCTCGGTAGATAATCCGTCCGTAACGGCTACCTCGTTGGACTTATGTTTGCAAATGCTACACTTAGTTTGTCGAGGTCAGGTGGACGTAATTTTTGCATTTGTTTAGTTTGAATGGTTCTTTCTGCATGCCAGCGTTGTGTTGATAGTTATCGTCGATTTACAGCAGAAATTGTGCTTCTGCATCATCAGCACTGTTCACTGTTTTCTTACATACGTTAGCCGGCATTCAACGTTGAATCGTGGGTATCACAATAGCGATCGGGCAAATCCTAGTGCATTAGAGGCGATGTCTGATGGCAGCTTTACAGCTGGGTCTTGTGACAAGATTCTCGATACGCAGAACGTCGAGCGAAGCTAAAGGACACTTGCTTAGCAAAGGCCATTCCGTTTTGCTGCGATTCAGACATCGAACTTCCTCACAGACTTCTTCTTAACGGGACTATTCATATCCATATATAATTCACATTCATTTCACAAAAAACATTGGCCTCTATCAATGCTGGCACATCGAAGTATTTGGGGTTCTAGAGTACTTGGAGTGCGTCTCACGTCCATAGCAATGGATTTGTCTGGTTGGTTGTACATTGATCTGGAAACTACAAGGTCACCAGGTTGAGATAAAACTGCTTACTCGTAACGATGACAGGTTGCTTCGAACTGAAATCGGTAAGTCTGAATCAGTCGTCGAAGGTGATAAACATCATGCTTACTACTCAAAGAAAATTGCGATACAGTTTTTGGTTCCTTCGTCTTTCTCCTTCTTTGGAACTTGTGAGTGTGATAAGCTGATGTTGTGTATATGCGTTCGGGCAGAATAGAAAATTAAATTTAGACAATGATAGCCAAAACTTCCGTCTACTTGACAAATATCTTAGATGAAAACCCACAAAACAGCTGAATCCGGCAGCTTACAGGCCGAGGTATTCAAAGGTGCAGCAAATGACTTTGTGGAGAGCAATCTCCAACTCATTTCTCATATCTACTCAAAACCGTATGGCCGTATGGTCGACTTTAAGGCCGCTTATGACAGCATTTATAGAGACGAGCTACGATATATAGAGTCATGTCCAGTTTTGGCATCACTACCATCCTTGTTCGTCTGTACAGAATGACGATTGCGAACGCTCGAAACTCTGTTAAATTTTCGAACGACTTAACCGAGACCTTTGATGTCAAAAAAGGTTTTAGACAAGGTGACTCGCTCAAGGTATTGCGTTGAAGCATGGATTCTACCGATAGCGGATGAAGGTGTCCTCGGCCCGCAGAGTCTTCGAATCTAACCCGGAGGATCAACACTTCTGTCATCCGATCTTAAAAACGATGTACCAATGTGCTGACATGGAAATCTTCAGTTGGAATTTCATTGCTGATAACCAAGTCAGACGAAAATATGAAGCCAAACTCATTATTGTCTCAGACCTTGACCTAGCCTCAGGAAGTATCTAGAGCGTTAGCATCGTATTATATGATAAACCTCAAATTCCTCGAATCACAGTATCCAATAAATTGGACTACTGCCTGTGGTGGCGGCAGCTGTACCGAATCATAGAGGAAATAAGCTGACGCAATAACGAGCTTTTCCTATTATTCATTCGTTTCACATTTTATGACCGCAGCAACTGATTGTTTATAGGAATACGTTTCGTGTTTGGATGATGTAGAGTAAATTTGGCACAATATGGTGTGACAAGCTTTCATTTTCTCGTCATTTATTGGTATGAAATTGTCGAAAAGACTACAGACCGCAGCCTTGAAATGGATGACTTCCTAAAGGTGAATCAACGAGAACGCATGCTGATCCGAAATACATACGTAGAGCTAAATACTGGTGATTACAAGGCAAACCAAAGTAAATTTGAGCTAACATCCGTAGGCGGAAATACATATGAGAGTTGTTACTCAACTACTTGACAGGAAGAAGTGTCTGTGGTTGTGGTTGTCTGAAGAACGCCTACCTCAGGTTGTTTAAAAATTAAGAACCTACGACAGGTTTCTTAGATAGAACTAACGTGGACATTTATAGTTTCAACATCGTTTCCACGTTAGAACTATTCCAAAACCATTCCAAAAGCTTCTGTAAATGAGAGCTCGATGAATGGGAATGCTTGGACTCTACTAAAGATGGCCATACAACCAGTGCCACAACTGACTAACTAAAAACGAAGTTCGGTGATCTTCTTATCGTTAGATATGATCCTATCAATTAGCCTTCCATCGTATGCTAGTGCTCTTTTCTTTGGAAAATCTCTGGTCTGTGCCAATGGGCGAAACACTTTAGACGACAATGATCTCAGATAGAATATTGAAAATGTTTGGCTTTGTGTTCACATCAAAAGCCTTTGGAGATTGCTTAAAGTATTTACAGAGCTGCGAGAGTAATTTGTAAAGATAAAAGGGTCGTAAATGTCGACCTAGACTTCTCTACTTTTTTAGTTTTTTCGTGACTCTACAATGTTGCGAATACTTAGTCAACAATTTCAAAGAAAAAGAACATCTAGATCGTTGGAAATGGTATTCATTCACACAATACCACAGGTTACTAAGGGTTGTGCACTGATGGCTTAGAGGGAAGCTTAGAGGGTCTCCTTGCTCTGGTGACCGTTTTGTAAATATTGAAGTGAGGGACCGTGCGCTACCTTTAATGGTATTTTGCTTCACAGCAAACTCAGTAAACCTAATTTCGTTTGCAGACTTAATGTATTCGAATCAATTTCAGCATTATACTCAGATCCTGAATAATTTTTTGGAGAACGACGATGTCTTCGTGTTTTTAAAGCAGTCGTCCTCATTTTGGCCGATCAATTCAATCGAAGTTCCTAAATGCCAATGATATCTTACCTTTAGCAGTTCAGTGGCTCCGATAGCTGTTTAGTTATACGTGGTTTTCCGCGGTCCGATCGTCATTTTCATTTTTTCGCTCTGCAGGCTCGCTAACAGTGTCTTCCTCTATATTCACACCCAGTAGAAGAACCCACGTTTACGGCTAGATAGGCTCTTTGCAGTCACTCGGAGGCAATGTTAAAAGGATACTGAGGACGGCCGAAAACGAGCTGCTCGTATAACTAAAAAGGGCCCCCTACAGTAACGCAGCAGCGCTGCAGGCAGTGGTTGGCAGCGTCCTCGGTGATACTGCAACAGTACATACCCAGACCATCCTAATCAAGGAATTGGAAGAGGTGACGGCGGCTGCAGAAATCTGCGAGGCCCTTCAATCCAAGGGAGACATTTGCAAGATAGATCGGTAGCAGACGCTGATACCCTGCTGAAAGTACTAAAGGTGCGTATAAGCTAGACGGACGGACGGAGTTCATAGAGCCAGGCAGGTGCTTTAAGTGCTGGCAGTATGACCACACGCTCCCGACCTGCAAGTCCGTCGTGGACCGAGGGAAAACATGCAGGAAATGCGCCACATCATGGCTGCATGTAAAAATGAGTGCAAGTGCGCCCTTTGTGGAGGCAACCACGTGGCCGACAGTGCGCGCTGCCCGGGATTCCGCAAAGCTGTGGAGAAACTCCGCAAATGAGAGTTCTCCAACTAAACCTAAACCACTACATACCGTCGCAAGACCTGCTCCTCCAGACGGTACACGAGCAACACCACAATAAACGCGACGCATCATGTCGGACGCGATAGAAAAGGCAGCGATTTGGAAATGCTAACGGAAATGCCTTCCAGTCTACCGCTCTAAATCTGCACAACCACTTCACGTGCGCGAACGTGGAGGGGGTGTATTTCCTTTCGTGCTACGCTCCTCCTAGCCTGGATCAGGAGAAGTTTAAGCAGCTGATGCGGAACATAGTCGCGGAAGTTAGCTCGAAGTCACCGGTGGTCATCGCGGGAGACTTCAACTACGTGGGGCAGCAGACTCACATATGTCAGAGGAAGATCGCTGCAGGAATGGTTCACGTCACTGAACGTGGTAGTTTTCAACAACGGAGAGCACACATTCGAAGCGGGACGGAACCGTTCGGCGACGATCTTACCTGGATCCACGATACACTTTCACCACGTGCCTCTTGGTCTGTAGGAGGTATTTTCCCGAATAATAACCATCGGGCCATACTCTTTGAAATTGTTCAAACCCCTGACAGCAGGTCAGGCCATGTCCGCAGAAGAGGGTGGAAACACCGTCTACTTGATACTGAAGTCTTAAAAATGGTATGGAGTGAAGAGAACGTACTCCCAGATATTGCCCGCAATATGGCCCAGGCGGTTGTGTCTAAGCTGGTGACGGACTCCGACGCCTCAATGTCACGGGTGACCCGGAGACCAACGAGGAAACCGGCTTATTGGTGTAATGAGGAGATCACTCGCCTAAGAGCCATCACCAGACGTCGCGCACACCGCACCAGGTTGGAAACCCTCCGACAGCAGCGCCATGAGATATACGTGGACAGCAGACATGCTTTAAAGAAGGCCATTAAGCGTAGCAAGCTGCGGTCTTTTAAGGAGCTCTGAGCAAGAGCGGACATGGAACCGTGAGGGATTTCCTACAATATAGCTGTAATCACCGTAAGCGGAGGTAAGAGGTAGAGGAGCAACCCACAGACCCTCCCCCGATGAACCAAATTGTGGCCACACTGTTCCCCAGGACGGTGGACAGAATCTCGCACCAAGCCCCGTTACTACAGGGACCGATCCCGGAAATTAGTATAGCGGAAGTCCTCATGGCGATTTATCGGCTTAAGCCAAATAAGGCCTCGGGCCCATATGGCATCCCGAGCGTGGCACTCACTTTGGCCATAAAGGTAAACCCGGCCCTTTTTGCAAGGCTATTTACCGCATGCCTGAAGCAAGGCACGTTCCCGAAGCAATGGAAGAGGCAGAACTTGGTCTTGATTCCCAAGCTAGGGAAGAATACCCAAGATTCCTCGGGATATCGACCAATCTGCCTCTTGGGCGAACTTGGAAAATCATTCGAAGGCGTCATCGTGAATCGTCTGAATGAAGACTTAGAACGCACCGTCGCGGCGGTCTAAACGAGCGGCAGTTCGGCTTCAGAAAACACAGTTCGTCCCTGGATGTAATCGAGATGGTCGTCAGCATAGCTTGAGATGCTCCGGCTGGAGAAATATGGAGAGATAGTTCCAAGAAATACTATAGTCACGTTGGACGTGAGGAACGCTATCAACTCAGCCATATGGTCCTGTATCGTACATGCACTGGAGGCCCTTGGGGTGCCAAACTACCTCCAGAGAATCATGCGCGATTACTTCAGGGACAGAAGGCTACAATACACAACGGATGTCGGTGTACAGCGTTACAGAGTGACATGCGGAGTCCCCCAAGGCTCGGTGCTAGGCCCTACCCTCTGGAACGCGATGTACAACAACGTGCTCGAGATTGCACTGCCCGAGGTGTGCACGATCGTGGGGTACGCGGATGACCTGGCCGAAGTGGTTGTGGCCAAGACTATTGAAGAAATTGCGACTAGAAGCGCGGAGGTGGTCGGCATGGTGACCAGTTGGCTGCAAAGAAATGGATTGGACCTGGCTGCATAGACTGGCGAAGCAGTCCTCTTGGCCACAAGGAAAAAAAGGGAAGTGCGTTCCAAAGTGACGATTCTATGGTAACATCGAAACCTTTCCTTCGATACCTGGGAGTCCTCCTTCAAGGAGAACCTAAAGTAAGTAAAAGGTAAAGCCGATAGGATCACAATGGCTCTGTCCCAGACAATGGCAAATACATCGGGCATCCGGTCTAGTAAGCGAAAACTGCTAGCAAGGGTCACCAGTTTGGTGATTTTGTACGCGGCTCCCATCTGGGCACCGGCAATGTCTAAGCGTTCTTACGCGGCCGGAATTACTACCACACACCACCTGAGTACGCTCCGTTTCTTGAGCGTATATAGAACCGTCTCTGATGACGCTGCATGTATCCCGGCCGGCATGCCGCCGATCGGGCTGCTGCAGAAGATCCGATGGGACAACTTGGCAAAAGAGGATGCCCGACGTAATAAAATTCGTGCATAGCAAAGTAGATGGAGCCATTTCCAAAAGGGTAGATGGAGGTATGCCCTAATCCTCAACGTCGATGAATGGCTGCAGAAGAGGCTACCTCACGCAAGTCTTCAGTGGGCATGGCTGCTTTAGAGGCTACATCCATCGCTTCGGCATTGAAGATGATTCTCACTACCCAAACTGTGAGAGAACAATAGAGGATGCGGAGCAAGTTCTCTTCTCGTGTCCGATATTCGAGCACATCAGGAGCTCCATTAACGAAGCGATCGGGGAACCAGCTTCAGCGATAAACCTGGTCCCCAATATGTTAAGCAGCCCCCGAAAATGGCAGGCTATTGAAGACTCAATCGTTACATTGATGATGGAGCTGAGAGCTATAGAACGCCACCGGCAGAGTAAGCGTTTCCAGCGAGGAGTAACTTCGCCACAAGCTTGACAGTGATGACTAGACGAACGCTTACCGTCCAGGAGGAGCTTACCGTCCGGACGATGGGACATGTTTTTAGTGCGATTAAAGTCTCACACTGACTTTTAGGCTTTCTATGTTGTTGAGTCCTCATTATAACAAAAAAAAGGCTCTTTAAGAACTATTGTACTTACGTGAATGTTAGGTTAGGTTAGGCTATAGTGGCTGTTGGAAAAACCAACCCACTTAGGCCTATGGGCCCATTGTGATGCCACGTGTACCTGTGATCCCCCTACTTTTGGAACCGATTTAAGCTTCTTACGAAGGACGCTGTTAACGTCTATCGCACAATACTATATATTATTTAGTTCACTTTAATCATTGTAGAAGACAGCGGAGTTTTCTTCTTTGGAAGAGAACTGGGTATGTACAGAGTAGGTGGAGGATTGTCTCCATGCTTTCTTGCATCGTTAGCTATAAAACAGTGTCCAGTGATGACACCTATGATAGCGCTGAGATACTTCTTATTTAGAAAGATAAAACTCTTAGAGCAAGTGAGATCCAGTTTTGGGCAGATTTGTTTGGACATATTGATGCACCTTCTATTAGCATCCAGCTTTAATATTAGATTGCACATAGCGATTGGTATACCAATGATACTATAGAGTAGATCAAAAGTAATGTCATAATATGAATGTGCCATCATTTTTGAAAATGACGTCATGTGTCATTGTGCTTTGACATTTATGTTACAGTCAGATAGAGAATTAGTTAACAAGAAGCAATGTAGCGATACCCACCCGAAGAACACGGAATTATTGTTACTTCTTATTTGGTCAATTTCCCGTCTGTTGTTTTAACGCAGCGTGAATTTTGTCAGCGTTTTCCTCGTCGTCCTGTATTGCTAACAATTAAGCTTTTGGCTAAGCGTCTAATACAAACTGAGTTCACTTGAGATATCGAAAAAAGTGCCGGCCCTATACGGTTCGCTCGACCGAGAATATCACTGCTATGGTGGAGGACGTCCGAGAGAGTCCACAAACATCGACAAGACAAGAATACACACAATGGTATCAGGTGACCTTCGTTGCGTCGCATTTTGGTGAAAGACCAGTTGCTGCCTGCTGACCGTCAAATGACCGTCATATGAGGTTGACTTATTCTCATGATCTGTTAAATCTGGTGCAAGAAGAGGAGGATTTCGTATCCATTTCAACCATGTGAATAAATAAAATTGGAGTTTCTGGAGCACGGAGAATCCACATAAAATGCACAAAGAACCCTCAGAGTGCATTGCATTGCATTCCCTCAAAGTGACTGTTTGGTGCGGCATTTCCAGTGACAAAGTGATTGGCTCTTTTATTTTCTTGAGGACGCCGACTCACAGTGTTCGATTTAGGGTCATTAGTTGTTTCGGGTCCAAGCCTTTTATTTCAGCAGTTTTTACTGGATCCTTAAAAAATTGTCGGGCCATGTTGCCGCCATTGGTATTTCTTCCACCTTGTTTTGGGAAATCTACTAAGATTCCCAATTCAGATCTAAGTCCATTTTGTAATAATTCATTTCTATTTTTAACTGCTAGTTTCCCTTCAACTCCTCTTGCCAGCCAGCTTTCATTTCCAATTTTGTGCATGATGACCTTGTAAACCGTATGAATAGGCAGTGGTGTCAGAAGGTTTTTGTAAGCAAAGTTTAATATTGTTCATGCCCTTAGGAGATGCATTGCATATATAGCAACCTGAGCTAGCCCTGTTCTCTATAACAGAATTACATGGTTTGTCATCTACCATTGTTTTGAACAAAGTATGATTAACTAAAAGGTTACACTTGTGGCTTCTAGACAATTCATTTCGGCTTTTATACGGTTGAACTCTCTTGTTATTGTCTGAATATTTTCCTTTGTGAATTCGAAACGTACTGGACGGCAGTATCTTGGAGAAGATGTTCTTGAATTCATCCAGATATTTTCAGTCCCACAACGGACGTTACTTATTTCTAAGGACACTATTCACAATATCAGTATCACTTGCCTCAGGATTCACCAAAAAGTTTTGCTTAAAACACGAGTGCCCTCCACTACCGTCAGAGCCATACTAAAGTATCACAGTTTTCTAACTGGTTCTCAAAAGTTTCAAGGTGTGCAACAGACAAACGTTGTAGTGTCAAGTCCAACATTGGCTGTAGTTTAACTCCACATTAGGTTTCGGTTGGAGTCAAAAAACTACTTGTTGGATAACACTCTTGTTTTACTTCTAAAACAGTATCGTAGGCTGGATAAATATTAGCATTTCTTTCTTTTGCACTTTTTTGAAGTTGCTAATATTGATGTTTTGTCAGTTTCAAATCGGTTGTAAGAACTAAGACTACTTCAGGTGTTGATCGTATTCGGAGTTTCGGGTTTCTTAAGCTTTTTAAGTGTTCTAGGGAAACACTCGACAACCTTTTTTACAACTTCGGCTTTAGAATGCTTTCCTTCTATTCCAATTTAATTTTTAATTTAATTTTGGTGGGGGCGAATGCCCCCATTTATTCGGCTTAATACAAGCTATAACTTAAAAAATAAACTTAAACTAAAACTTAAAACTAAGGTTGGTTGGAGTGGTGAAGGAGAACAGATTTGAGGTAGGAAGTGGTGCGGTGAAAGTCAAAGACGGTAGGGTTTAAGTTGATTTGACGTAGCATACGGGAGATTGGTTCGTTCGCGCCATAGGAGGTGTGGTGGTTGGTAGATAGAAGGGTCGAGCGGTACGCAGATTCCGAGGGTTAGTGTTGAGGAAAATGGAGTTGTGAAGGGACGCGCATTCAACGTGATCTGAAAGGAGTCGTTGAATGAAGAGAAAGTCTGCTGCATCTCTGCGATCTTCGAGGGTGTTTAAGTTGATAAGGTTGAGACGATTTTGATAGGGGGGCAGATAAAAAGGATCGTCCCAGGGCATACCTCGAAGAGCAAATCGAAGAAAACGACGCTGAATGCTTTCAATTCTCGAGATATGAACACGATGATATGGGGACCATACTTGACTGGCGTACTCTAGGAGGAGTCGAACAAAGGTAATATAGAGGGACCTGGTCACGTATGGGTTGGCGAATTCTTTGGACCACCGTTTTACAAAACCTAGTGCAGAGTTGGCCGTGAGGATTATCTCATCCATATGTAAACGGAAGTTGAGCTCGCTGTCACACAAAATGCCGAGATCGCGAAGAGACTGTACGGAGGAGATAGGTTGGTTATGGAGAAGATAGAGTCGGGGAGGAGACAGGTTCCGCTTATGTGAGAAGGTGATATTGGCATTTGGCGATGTTAAGTTCCAAAGAATTTTTGAGGCACCAGATCGAGAAACTATCAAGATCTTGTTGAAGGAGGAAAGAGTCATGGGGAGAGGAAATGGTTTTGAAAAATTTGGTATCGTCGGCGTAAAGGGAGACAAACGAGTGTTTGATGATCATATCGAGATCATTTATGGTTAATATAAAAAGAAGGGGACCGAGATGGCTGCCTTGTGGAACTCCAGAGGTGGCAAAAAATGGAGCGGACTGGGCTGACCTAAAACGAACACTGTAAAAACGGTTTTCGAGGTAAGAGGATATCCATTTTAACAATATGGGTTCAAAGCCGAGGGCAGACAATTTAAAGATAATTAACCGATGAGAGATTTTATCGAAGGCTTTGCTAAAATCGGTTGCAACTACATCGACTTCATTGGATCGGGGTTATGAAGGAGGATTTCCAAGCCTGAGGAAATTCCCCTTGTGAAAGGGATAGACGGAAGACATTAGAAAGGGCAAGGGAAAGAGAGGAAGAACATTTTTTAAGAAATATGGCAGGGAGGCCATCTGGGCCGGGTGTGAATTCGTCATTGAGTTGGTGTAATTTATATTCGATATAAGACTGGTCCAAAATATGAGAGTTAAGTGAGCCATTGGAGAAGTTCAGTAGGTAACTAAAATAGGATGGATCTGGTACAAAGGAGTCGTTGGTGAAGGATTGTTTAAAAAATGTTGCAAATAGGTTGGCAATGGTGAGTGGATCGGTTGATGACTTGTTGTTGAAAGAGAGGGAAGGAGGGTAACCATCGGACTTTCTTTTGTAGTTAACAAATTGGAAAAAGGACTTAGGGTGGTTTATTAGGTTGACTTGCGCATTGTTAAGGTAGCGCTGTAAGGGAATCGTAAAGTTCGGTGAAATGAAGATAAGCACCAAGATAGTTGGAATAGTCGGTAAAGGATCTGGTACGCAGGAAAACAGCCCATAACTTATTTCTCTGATTTCGTAAGGAACGAAGCTTGCAATTATACCAGGGAGGACTAGTAGATGATGTTTTAAGGCGGGAAAACGGAACGTAAAGGGAAAAAGAATTAAATATTTCTTTAAAAAAGTGGATAAGGCATCATTTATACTTAGGTTGTGAAAGTTAAAGAGGGATCTGCTGAGATATTCACTGATTTTGTGAAAGTTTGCTTTATGAAAGTCGTGTGATGAGAGAGTTGTGGGGGGAGTGGACTGGAATGAAGAGTTATGAAAAAATGAAAGTAGAAGGGGGGGGGATGGTAGTTATCGATTGTTGAGAGAGATAGGGGACAAAGTGAGACTGAGGAGTCAATTGGATCTGTTGTGAAAATAAGGTCTAATTGACTGCCCATAAAATCGGATATACCACTCACTTGGCATAGACTTGAGTCTGTTAAGTTGATCTAAGAAGAGACATTCCTTAGCTGAGATGGCATTTGAAGCGATGAAAAACGATTGATCATCTGATGGAGTCCACTGTAGCTGAGGAAGATTAAAGTCGCCGAAAATAAGGATATCATCAGTAGTGTCTGACAGGTCAATTAAATGATCGATCGCATCAATAACAAATTGGTAAGATTCGATAGGTTGAGCTGGTAGGATGTAGCAACATATAACGTAAAGGGACTTGAGAGGCAGTTATATTTTTATTGCGACAAAGTCGGCTTTAGAGGATGAAGAAATTTTAATGGGGGAAGAGTTAAGGCTGTTGTCCATCGCCAGTAGGACGCCTCGACAGGGGGAATCTTTATTTGTGCGGCTAGGATCGTCGTCGCGGAAAACATTAAAAGTAAAAAAGTGGTTCTTTATGTCGGGAATCAAATTGGTTTCGGTCAAGGCGTAAATATCAAAGGAAAGAGCATGCGATTGACGTAGGACAGCATTGGTTTTAGAGCGAAGACCTCTTACATTCTGGTAGTAAAATGTAAGAGGGATGTTGTGGGGTGGAGGTGTGAGGCAGGATGGTTTAAGCGCTGGCAAGGGAGGCACGATATGGACGAAAAAATTTGTCGTGGTCGGCTCGGCTTCGCTGTAGGTGTGATACTCGTTTAGAGTGAACGTAGTTGCCGAATGCAGCAAGGTCGTCTGCTACTTTCTGAGGGGACATGTTAAATATCTCGTGGTACCTTAGACTCAACAGCAAATGATAATTTTTCGGCCCATCTTTCCATGAGGTATCGAATTTTTTGTTTTTTAGTTTTGTTTTCACATTCCTGGAATACTTTTTCCGGTCTTCCTTGTCTAGAAGTTGTTGACACATGAACTCTTTTCGAAGCCAAAACTCTTCAGCTTTTAAAAATCGTTCAGGTGACATTCTTTTTCATACTTTTTGAAAAGGTGTGATACAAAAGTTTTACTGTATTCGAGACATTTTTTATGAGCAGCTTCATAAAGAACGGTTATTGACTTATTTGACTTTACGTACTGCAAAAGAGCACTTGCACAAACTGTTACTGATGACTTCAAAAGATTTTCACTCTGAATGAACTAAAAACTTCGGGACGTAAATGGAATGATCGCCTTGAAAAGGGTGGATTGATACCTGTAGGCAATTTAATTAAGCATTCTTTTAAAAGTAGTAATAGTCCAATCTTCAAATGAAAAAAGTTTCACGATATCACTTTATGGCAATATTTTTGATATGGACCAAGAAATAAAAAATTATTTAGCTCGTCACTACAAGAAAATGCTCCAACACATTTAGTTCATAGTGACAGAGCCTTACTTATTTTTTAATAAAACTACTCTGAATTTGAAAGTATTTACCAACAGCGTACTCTGACATATTTGCTAGAAATAATTACAATTTCTCACTTCTATTTCACTATAACACTTTGTAAACACCTGTTAACGCAAGGCAAAATCGTGAGCAAGCAAAGCTTTATGCATTGCATTGATAAAGTAACGGGATTAAGGAATTGTTTTCTGTTGTTTCTCGTTATTTGGGTGGTTGAAGTTAACACGCGTAAGCAGCCACATATCTGACTGAAATACGATAAGGCTCAAGTATCCAGTCAGACGCATCGTATGCATTTTTCACCTGCATCCGCGAACCTGCATGAGATTTCCCGTGGGAACCAAGGCCATTGGATTCAATTGTGCCGAGGTTAGATTTTAAGTATTAGACATATTGTTAGGAAGTCTTATCAGGTACCTGGCCAAATATACATCATCTTATAACGTATCCCAAAAATCGTGTTTCATTTGAATATCCAAGTTGCGCGGCTTGTTCGCGCGGATTGTATTTTTTTAGCAAAGTCCTTCGAAAGGACTTTTACTTTGACTTTAAGCCCATAGTAATAATATGACCAGCTAGTGTGTGATGGTACCATCGTAACCGTAAGTAGCTCACCAGTTACAGATAAATGTTGAATGATTTTATTTTACCGCATGTTGCTGAAGCGGGCCTTGTTGGTTGCAACAGCTCGGGTAACGGTGGAGGTTTTGAATCACCAATTTCAATGACGTGTTTTGGAGACTTGAATCGACCGGTCAGATCGCCAGACTTCTTCCTATAGGGATTTTTTAAATCTCGCGTTCACTACAGCAAACAGCATACCTTGCCAGTCTTGATAGGCAACATTGAAGAAGAAATCACCAATTTAGAGCCAATGCCATAAAACGAGCACAAATGTGCATCAACTCTGGAGGTGATCCTTTAGGTTAGGTTAGGTAAGAGTGGCTGCTGGAAATACCAACCCACTTAGGCCTATTGGCCCATTGTGATGCCACGTGGATCTGTGATCTTCTTACTACTGGAACCAGTTTGAGCTTATAATTAAGCGTAGGAGACTGTTAACGTCTATTTTTTCTAGATCGTTTAGGTCGTTGTAGAAGAAAGCTCCTAGATGAAGCTTCCTTCTCTGAGAGAGAGCTGGGCATGTGCAGAGTAGGTGGGGGATTGTCTCCTCCTCTTCCTCGTCCATGCAGCTTCTACAGAAATCGTTAGTAAAAGCGCCAAGCCTTCTTGCGTGCTTGCCTATGAGGCAGTGTCCGGTAATGACACCTATTATGGCGCTGAGATGTTTCCTATCTAAAAGGATCAGACACTTAGATCGACTCAGATCCAGCCTTGGCCAGATCTGTTTGGTCACTAGACATGTTTGTCCAGCAGTCCACCTAAGGTCCGTTCTTTTATTGGCATCTAGCTTTAGTTTTAGTTTGCACGTAGCGATTGGTATACCTATACTACCTTTGTCCGGTAGGATAGGTAGAGTGGTTCCAATTTTGGCGAGTTCATCGGCTCTGCAGTTCCCTGGAATGTCTCTGTGGCCCGGCACCCAACAAAGGTGAATGTTGAACTGCTCTGCCATCTCCATGAGAGATGATCGGCATTCAAGGGCAGTTTTAGAACACAATGAGACCGAGTCCAGGGACTTGATGGCGGCCTGACTATCCGAAAATATGCGGATATCCTTTGCAGATATCACGTTTTTCTTCAGCCAGGACAGAGCTTCTTTAATCGCCAAAATTTCCGCCTGGAACACGCTACAGTGATTTGGAAGGCGGAAAGAGAGGCTTAGATTTAGCTTATCTGAGAAAACACCGCCACCAACTCCGCTGTCGGTTTTAGATCCATCTGTGTAGAGATGGATTGACTTGTCCTCCATGAAAGCATCCTCCTCCCAGAATGATCTAGAGGGGAAGCTTACATGGAAGTTTTTGTCAAACCAAAGTTCAGGTATGGTGTAATCGGTGTTCTCTGTGAGGATTCCTAATGTATTAAGAATGTTGGCGTGGCCAAATGAATTATTTGTCCACTGTTTAGTCGCTTTAAGGCGAATAGCTGCAGTCGCAGCTGCTTGCTTGCTAAACATGTCGAGGGGTGTCAAGTGAAGCAGAATATCTAATGCCGCAGAGGGGGTAGACCGCAAGGCTCCGCTTGTGCATAGACATGCTGTTCTTTGGACTCTGCTTAATTTAATGCGGTTGACTGCATTTTCCAAGGCCGTCCACCAGACAACCACCCCGTAAATAAGTATCGGTCTTATGACCGAGATGTATAGCCAGTGGGTTATGCGAGGTTGAAGTCCCCATTTGTTCCCAATGGCTTTCTTGCAAGAGAATAAAGCTATTGTAGCTTTATTGACTCTTTCTTGAATGTTAGGTTTCCAGTTTAGTTTCCTGTCAAAAATGAGACCCAGATATTTTGCTGTATCGGAGAAAGCTAAACTGATCCCGTTTATTGAAGGAGGGTCTATGATTGGAATTTTATATTTCCTAGAAAAGAGGCCAAAATCAGTTTTATGGGGGTTTATTCCCAATCCACAGCGATCTGCCCAGCGGGTTAATCTGTTGAGATTTACTTGGAGGAGTTCTTTAATGACATTTAGATGTTTTCCTGAGACGGCTATGGCAACGTCATCCGCATAGGCAATCACTCTGCTACCACTCGCTTCCAGGTATATCAGTAGTTCGTTAACTACTAAGTTCCAGAGAAGGGGAGAGAGGACACCGCCTTGCGGCGTACCCCTACTGACATATCTTTTAGCAGAAGTCTCACCCAGTTTGGAGTTGATTATCCTGCTTGTTAGCATTAGATTAATCAGCTCCCCAAGTGAGCCGTCTACCTGCAGAGTTGACAGCGCAGTCGTGATTGCGGATGTATTGACGTTGTTAAAGGCGCCCTCTATGTCGAGGAAAGCAACCATTGTGTACTCCTTATATCGTAGGGATCGTTCGATGTGGCTAGTCAGAGAGTGCAAAGCCGTTTCCACCGACTTCCCTTTACAGTAGGCATGTTGAGCCGCAGACAGAAGTCTTGGATCAACTTTAGCTCGAATATGGATATCAATCAGTCGTTCTAAAGTTTTCAGAAGGAATGATGATAGACTTATAGGTCTGAGGTCCTTTGGGACCACATGAGAACATTTTCCAGCTTTGGGAATGAATACTACATTGACTTCTCTCCATAACTGTGGAATGTGGATAAGTTCTACACAGCTCCTCATAATATTTTCCAACACTGGTAGAATAATATCTGAGGATCTCTGTAGCTCGGCAGGTATAATACCGTCCGGACCAGCAGACTTGTATGGTTTGAAGCTATGCAGCGCCCAGAGCAGTTTGTCTCTCGTAATCAGACTATGAATTTTGGTCACGGTTGCAGTAGGCTTGTTTGGGCTGCTACTGGCCGCGAGATGGGAGCTACCTGGAAAGTGGGTGTCCAGAAGCAGGTTGAGTGATTCACCACTTGAGGTTGTCCAAGAGCCATCGGTTTTTTTCAAACAACTGGGCATCATAGGATTTGTGGAGAGGATTTTTCTTAGCCGCGAAGCCTCAGAGGTTTCTGTGATTTTGTCGCAGAATGACCTCCAGGATTGTCGCTTTGCCTTCCTCAGTTCTTTTTTGTATAATTTGAGGGATTCTTTATATGAGTCCCAGTCGGTCACTTTTCTTGTGCTTTTTGCTGCGTTGAAAAGTTTTCTGCAGGTGTTTCTGAGCAGTCCTAGTGCCGATGACCACCAATGTGGCTTTTTCTTGCCTCTTGGTTGAATAAGAGGGCAGGAAGCGGCCATAGCCTTATTGAGAGTCAGAGTAAATTCCCTGACTTTCATGTCGAGCTCGTTGGTGTCACGCGGGGGACTTGATAGTTTAGAGGATATCGTTTCCGACAGTATTCCTCTATATTTTGTCCAATCAGTTTTCCGGTAGTTCCGGAAAGCTGGTTGGCTGGGGGGAGCATCACTCAGACTGAATTGGATGTATCTATGGTCTGAAAAGGAGTGTTCAGACGATACCATCCAGTTTGTTAGCCTTTGGGTGATGCTGTCGGAGACAAGAGTAATATCTAATACTTCTTGTCGGTTTTTTGTTATGAAAGTGGGCTCATTGCCAATATTGCAAATTAAGAGGTTAGTACTTAAAATATAGTCTAAAAGTGACTCACCTCTATCATTGATGTCGGTACTGCCCCATACCGTATGATGTGCGTTAGCGTCACATCCGATTATGAGGCCAGTTTTTTGCCTTCCCGCTTCCAGTACCACCCTTTCTAGGTTATCACCAGGGAGAGGGCCCACTTGGTCGTGGCCAAGGTAAGCCGATGCCAGCCAGTAAGAGCCTTTGGCAGTCTCTAATCTGGCAACGGTTAGGTCGGGGTCACTGAGGTTGGGAAGTAGAAATACATTAAGGCTACGTTTCACTAATATACAAGTTCTAATCTTACCTTTGTCTCTTGTATAGAGCGGAACGTATGAGGGTGTCCTAAGTCCACGAACCACGCCTTCTGCAATCCATGGTTCCTGGATTAGAATTATGTCTTCTGCGCTTTTGGAAAGACGCAGAATGAGTGCGGCCGAAGCCTTTTTTGAGTGGTGGAGATTAATCTGGAGAAACCGTATCATTGCTACAGTCTTCCAGAGTCGCCTCCACCACGGTGTTGTTGAGGTCCTCCGATTCTGAAGATGTGCCCAAGAGCTCATCTTCTATCTCTGATCGTGTAGAACCTCTAATTGTTTCGCCATCGGTTTCCATTTCCGACAATGTGTCAGAAGAGGAGACCGACGGCTTGGTAGTCACCTCGGACAGATTGGAGTCGTCGCTATCCAATTCTGGAAAGGATATCGACGCTCCAAGATCCAAGGTTGTGATATCGGGTGTTAAAGGAGGAGGAGGTTGCTTATCAGCATCCAGCTCATCCTTTTTGTACACCCTTAAGTGAATGGACTCGAATCCGAACCGAATCATGCCTTTCGTCTGCGCCAGAGGATTAAGGGATTCCTTATTGATCACAATTAACGCGCATCTATAAGAACCCCTTAGTTCCTCCAGTTTCGCGACTTTCCAGTCATGAGTCGGAAGAGTCGGGTTGCTGAGCCGGATGATTTCCAGGATACTTCCTGGAGAGGAGGGTTAGGCTGGAATCCAGGTACGAGTTCGAGGTCTACTAGGAATGTCTTCCTTAGATACGACCTCGAGTTTTGCACCTGGCCAAACCTCTCCTAAACCATCGATGGCCTTGGTGAAGAGATCGAGAGATCTCTGGTTGGAGCAAGCGATGAGCTTGACATGGCCTTGGTGCCAGCCAGCGTCGCTTGTGATAGGAGGTGGTCCTGGGTTCTCCCGCATGATGGCCAAGAAGTTGCTCGAGAGCTTCAACTTGACCAATTGCCACCGTTCCGGTGTAATGGAACCGTCGGTATCGCTCCTGTCGATCACCGCGATCACCAATGCGTCCTTTAGGACTTCATTATAAGACCTCATAGATCTGCTGTTGGATGGCCCAGGGGTTGTGGAACTGTGTGTCTTGGGCCTCTTGGAAACCGGTACGGTTTCCTCCAACGATCTTTGACGCTTAGAGGAGTCTTGTGACGTTTTGGGAGCAGTGGAAGCAGTGGGAAATCCGTCTTTTAGGATGTTTTTAGCCCACTCAACCTTGCTCTTTATTTCCGCACTTCTCTCAACCTCCGGAATGGATCCGAAGGTTTTGATGATGCGTGAAGCATTACGGCGTTTTATGTAGAGCGCCTTAGATGGAGCTTGCCGATGCGGCTGAGCTCCAGATTCCTCTTTGGAGGGAGGAGTTTTGGTAGCAGCAACAAGTCCGTGGCCTGCCACAAGCTTGCTGCTGCTGGGGGCGGGGGAAGTGATAGGACCATGGCTTGCCACAGTCTTAACACTCCCCGAAGGAGTTTTGGTAGCAGCAACAAGTCCGTGGCCTGCCACAAACTTGCTGCTGCTAGGGGCGGAGGAAGTGATAGGACCATGGCTTGCCACAGTCTTAACACTCCCTGAAGGAGTTTTGGTAGCCGCGACAAGTCCGTGGCCTGCCACAAACTTGCTGCTGCTAGGGGTGGAGGAGGTGATAGGACCATGGCCTGCCACAGTCCTAACACTTCCTGAATTCTTATTTTTTTTTGGCTTGTCCCTTTTGCCTTTAGAGGATGGCGCACCATGGCCTGCCACAGTTTTGCCTCCTCTCGGCAATGCAGGAGCCTTGCCGGTAGTCGGTGTAGTCACCGTTCTACCGCCCGGTAATGAAGGAGTACCGGCCTCGGTTTTTGTTTTTTGGTTTTCCATTAATGGTCCCACGAGTAGCGGAGAAAGGAATGTCCATCTGTACAGAGATCCGCCATATACAGATAAGGCTAGCTAATCCGGAGGTCGCCAGGTATCCGGATACTCCGTTTGCGACTGAGCTATTTATGGAGATACTGGGCCCTCAGCCAGGTTGATCTTCGGCACGGGTCGTATAACACCTTGATCCAGCCCAGGGGAATGATGGAGTGCTTTGGGAGTTGGGGAGGGGGGGGGAGCATCCTTTGGTTTCAGGACTCGTCTGGAGAATTTCTTCTCGAGATTCATTGACCCTACTCAGCCTCTACAACTCGACAAGTTCGATGCTCGCGGTAGAAGAGGTGATCCTTTAACCGAAATATCATTTTCTCAATTTAATGTCATCAATTTTACACCTTCAGGTAAATTTCTAACAAAATGGTAGTCAATTTGCCTTATGACATTACTTTTGCCCCACCATGTACTTGTCCTTTCAGGTAGGATAGGTAGTTGGTGAGTTCATCTGCTCTACAATTCCCTGACATATCTCTGTAGCTCGGCACCCAACAAAAGTGAAGGTTGAACTGCTCTGCCATCTCCCTGAGAGATGATCGCCAGTCAAGTGGGTTTTAGAATTTTGTGAGACTGAGTTCAATGATTTGATTGCGGCCTACTATCCGAAAAGATGAGGATATCCCTATCAGCGTAGGGAGTAGTACGTAAGGGCCCTCTTTGCACAGACATGCTCTTCTTTGGACTATGTTTGGTTTGCTGTACTTCACTGCATTGTCTAAGGCCGTTCACCAGACAACCACCACTAGATGAGTATGGGTCTTATAACTGAGAACTTAGCCACTGGTTAATGCGAAGTAGAAGGCCCTATTTATTACCAAAGCTTTTTGGGAAGTGAATAAAGCTACTATAGCATTCCTTACTCTTTCTTGAATATTAGGTTTCAGTTTAGTTTCCTGTCAAAAGTAAGACCCAGGTATTTCGCTGTATCGGGGATTATTCGGAGCCAGTAACCCGCTTCTGAGGTGTAAGAACTGCGTTGAAGTGCTCGTTTTAGAAATCTGTTGGCACTGCTTGATGATTCATTCGCGTGAATTCATCAGCGCCATGTCGTCCTTTTAAGAGTTAGCCAATTCCGACAGAGGATTACAGCTTTGCTATATTCTTCTTGCTCAAGACTCGCAGTTATAAGTCCGGATGTATGGTACCAGAATCTTAAAGAAGCTACGAGGAGATAAATAAGTGCAATTAATGTGGAATCATAGTTGCAGCACACGCCTTCAAATTTAAGCGGCTATGTGTCTTTTCTTGTTGTAACATCCAGCTACTGGATACTTGGGACAGAACAGAAGTCAGAGATGTTGTAACTCTGGGAATCTATACGTCAACCTATTGTAGTAAGAAACACGTAGTAGAGGACGACGATTGACAAACGTGGGCTAGCAACCCGTTGAGCTGTCTGACGGAAATGCCATCTAAGTAGTGTCAGTGGAATTGACCGTATTCAGACATTGAGGCTGTGAATTTGATAGAAGTGACTCTATCTAAAGTACATGCAATTCTTCGAAAGCCAAAAACCGGTTCTTCAACTAATTAGTATACCTCATGTTGACTTTTGGTACGCCCTAATTGATCTACTATCTCACGTGAATCGAGCTTATACGCGTTTCCTTTCTAGTAAGTCTAGTTGCTAAGAGAGCCTGCCTCCAAAGAATTTCCTATGCCGAAAACCGTCTCATGTCTCATGTCTCATGTCTATTTCATGCAATCTCTGGGTCATTTATGCGTTATCCTCGACGCTTAAGAACGGAGTTGTATGTCAAACTCCTTCCTACTACAAATTTTCTGGTTCTTCCAACTAAGTCACGTACAAATCCAATTCTAATTGCTAACTCAATTCGGAAAATAGAAAAATACAAATTCTACGAAAACACATGTACAGCCTGAGGTACGAGTAACAAAAACAAACAGCAATCGCTTTTCACTAGAAAATTGCTCCAAATTCTTTAGAGTCGTATGTCACCTGCCCTAATTAACCCTTCGTACGGGGTAATACGCGGAGTTAATTTGCATAAGCCCCTCTAGTGTGGAAACGATGTTTAAAAAAGTTTTCCCATCAACACAATGTCGCCTGACGGTCTGACTCACCTTCAAGGTATTCTCTCTTCACAGTTGTTTTTGTTTTAGTTTTTTGCAAATTTTCACGCTACCTCCACATAGAGGATGCCTAGTGCAAGTAGATGTTTCTACGTTAGCCTCCACCATACGTCCACGTAGGCGTTTGTTTTGTAGCACGAGCACACTTTCGGTCCATGTCGTCTGCGGTACTCCTACAGAGGTTCACTTAACGCTTTTTCGTAAATCATCCGTGTGATTAGCTGCTGCACCAAGCGAGACAGGTCGGGACGAAACATTTTAGATTCTAGCCGCTTATCAGGTGCTAAAAGTGAGGCAATTAGCCCAGCCCCAGTTGAATTACCTATTCACTGTGGAATGTTTGGAATGCGCAATTAGCAGGATTAGTACAGATGATGATAAAAAAAAAAAAATAAAATAAACCATGATAGGTGCTGTAGCATTTATGATTTTATGAGCCTAATCCCAGAGTGAGTTGTATGTTTCCAGTGAAACATGATTCATTCGGGCTTGTGGTATAGCATGACTTATGCAACAACCCCAAGAGTGGTGCTCTAAATTTGGAATTTATCACTCGACAGCAACCCTTTGGGCGAAATATCGGGAGACAAGCTGCATAAAAAAGCGACATCGGACAACAAAAAAGGAACTGTCCAGTGGAAACCCCTTGAACTGGCCGACATACGAGTACTGGTGCCGAGTTCTTCTACATTGGAATAACAAACAAACAGTACCTGCCGTGGACAACAAGCGCGTCTGGCCGCTTTTCAAGGCGGCATTAATCAGTAACCTAATTGTTTGACTGGTGGGCATTATTAATTGCCCACAAGTTGGTTACAAGTTGCTGGCGGCCACCTGGTTAAGAAGTTCCGCGTATGCTGTGTACGACACAAGTTTATGCGACAAATGGTGACATGAGCCGAGTGGTTTTTGATTGTTTATGCAACGCGCAACATTAAACTGGGCATGGACTAAGCGGTACGCTATTGTTCCGTAAAAGGACACAGCTCTTGTGATCTGGACTCCGGTTTAACTTTGAGTTAGAGTTTTTGTCGTGTGTGGGTGGCAAGTACGTACAAAATTTGGAAATTGACATTTCATAAAGGGGTGGTGCATGTTTGAACAAATTTTCAGCCAAATTTAGAGAATATTCACCGTAAAAGGATATTTGTTGTAAGGATGTCAACATGTACTTTACAAAGGCTCTTGTACAGTCATTCGCCATTGTTTTGGATAGTGATGTGAGGAAAACAGTTCCGGGAATGTTGAAATAGATGTGAATAGGCGGAGTGGTGTTTGGTTTATCATTATCAAGCAAGCATTGGTCGTAAAATTTGTAATTTAATTCAAATGAATGCTAAACTACATACATTGCTTGACATATGGTGCAATCTCATTCTTACTGCCCAGTACATATTCCAAGAAGAATTTTCCACGATCGGTCTCGCTAAGAAAGCGTAAATCTATTAGCAAGTTACCGGTCTGGCATTATTACTGGACACTGTGACATTGGTTTTCATGCGGAATGACTCAGGATCCTGCATAGTTGCACGAATTAAAAATAGTTTGAAACCCTTCATGCTCCTACATTTGGCCACAATGAACATAAACCTCGGTTTAAGTGAGTAGTGGCTAATTACTCACAAGACACCCTCTTGTCCACCAACCAAACATCCTTATCAGTGGCCCGAATTAACCATTGCCAAACCAGAGTAAGGCAAAATAAAACAGCGGTATTGAGGATCAGTATGTCCTGTTATTGTAGTAACTAGAAGGATATCAGGAGCACTTTGAAGAAATTGAAGGCCGTTTTCATAGTGAGTTGAGCTATGCTTGATGCTTGTAGCAAAAGGCTTCTCGGTAGGTTTCGGGAGACTTGATCAGAAAAGGCTACAGCAGTCTCTTGAGTTGTAGCCGTTCTACCTCAAACTTCATTATAGTATTTTGTCTGTACTTTGGCGTGTGATGTTGCACACATGGTAGTGATCCGAGTCGATTTTGGTTTCTTAAGACGTTTGGAAGTACAGAATCTGTGTCTTACAATGTCAACGTAAGTTGACCGGATATTGCCAGGTCTGGCGTTGAGATGTGGAAACCCTGTGTTAGGTGTGATGAAATTTCACCACGTGGCGTAGTTGATTAGTCTGAGTCCGTTTTCTAAAGCTGGTGTCATGCAGGATATATTTTATGATTGTGTCACGAAAAACGTTCTACTTTCATTAAAATGACCAAGGATGGCTCAGGACATTGCTCATATGGATGTCTGTCTGTTCACAGAGGTCGTAAACGTAATCTCCGACAGGGTTCCTTTACCAGGCAGATTGTAATCAAGCGTTTGCTCAAGACTCCACTGATGATGAATCCACTTCAAAAAAAAAAAAAAAAAAAAAAATGCTTTCTTTGGCAATACTATAACTATAGTTTACGTCACTGTTTTTAGTCCTTCCCTTGCCCGGTTCATCCCATCATACTTCTCGGATGGCAATGATATAGTCCATGTGAGGTCGCTGCAATGTCTGTCAAGTCATTGGACTGCTTGCTGTTTTTTTAGAATGTAACTCCACTAAGCCAATGAGCGACCATGGCGTTCAATAGAGTTTCCAGCGATCTTATATGGACGGCAGTAGAATCTTTAAATGTACCAGGGAGAACCAATAGTAAACAAACTTCAATCAGGTGGTCGTTTTGCCGTGAAGATCATCGGAATGAAGAGGCACCTGATACAAATAATTGAATCGTTTAAATGTGAAAACATCATCAAACTCTTGGCCTCGGTAACAAGGTGATCCGAAATAGAGTGGCCTATTAAATAATTCTAAATTTAGCCAACCCCAAAAGCGGCGCAGTAGCCATACGAGCATAGGTACATGGAAGAAATATGTAGCAGTAGATGTAATCTTACGCGTTAAATATGTCAACGGTTAATAAAAGAGGAGAAGAAGAGATCTTGTTTATTGTCTACCCTCACGTACGCTCTAATCAAAACAGGATTTGTAAGAGATAGAACCGAGCTGGTTAACATAACGAAATTAGGTTGCTGATGATGCAACTTGATCAGGCCTACAGGCTGTGGAAACATCTTCGGGTAGAAGTAGCACATAACACATGAGAGATTTTGAAATTGTGTTATTCCGGAAAACAGATTTCCTAAGACATAATTTTATTCCAATCGTTTCAGTTCTATTTCAGAAATTAGTAAGGTATTTAATAATATTTTTAAGGAAGGTGTCCGTAAAGAAATTTTATCTCGTTCGAACCATATTGATCGCAATGAGCTTAATCGGAAGTTGTTTCCCCAAGTATTTCATAGGTGATAAATTCAAATATCAGCTTTCATATCCTTTATAAGCCTGTTGATATAATAGAGCAGTCTACCCTTACAAAAAAATTAAGATATTACTAATCTACATATTTCGATCGAGCGATCTTACTTAAACTCTGCCATCGCTCCGGGGGCATAGGGCATCAACAACGCCTGCTCGGCATTTTGTTTGGATTTCTGCAATGCATTTCAACTTACTCCAGCTCTTTCCCAGTATTCTCGATTCATCTTCGACTGTTCTTCGCCATGTTTGCTTCGGTCACCCCGCACTTCTGTGTGACTGGGTGAGTGAATTCCACTGCATGGCATATTTCGCGATAAGGCCGTTTCCAAACCGTATGGTGTATCCAATTAATTGTCACGTCCTTCTCTGTATAGTGACGTCTATAGGTTCTTGACCCGTTCTAAGATAGAGCTGTTCGTTGGAGATGCGGTTCGGTCAAAAAATCCTTAACATATTACGCAGACACCTATTTACGAACGTTTGCAGCTTTTGAGTGACAATGTTGGTAACCTCCCAAGGACAATATGGCGCAAAATTAATCATCCAATTTTGTTTTTGAATTATTTTTTTACTAAATAAAAAAAAAAGATTTTGAGTGATGGAAATCTTTATATGGACCTTTGCCATTGTTTCTGTTAAGTGGAAAAGATGATAGCCGTCAGTGTTGATACTCATTTGTGCACATTTTATCGTATTTTCCATGACTTTCCGCAAGATTTCTGGTGATAACTGTTCGCATTCCTGTCAAATATTCTCCTTAAGGGCTGCGATTGTCTGAGGCTTGTTGGAATGAACCCGCGGCTTCAAGTAGCCCCAAAGAAATAAGTCTGGGATGGTTAAATCAGGCGATCTTGTTGGCCATGCCAAATCGCCAAAACGGGAGATTACGCGACCAGGAAATGCTTCCATCACATTATCCATTGTGGCTCGTGCTGTGTCTGCGGTTGCACCGTCGTGTTGAAACCACATGTTCACCAAGCCCCGCTCATCCAATTCCGGCAGTAAGAAGTTATTTATCATGGCCCTGTTGCGTTCGCCAGTAACAGTGACCGCATTGCCAATGGCGTCCTCAAAAATATACGCCCCAATCACTCCTCTCGCGTGAACGCCGCACCACACAGTGGCTTTGAGTGGATGTAGTGGCCCTTCGTGCATCACACGCGGATTTTCAGTGCCCCAGAAACGAAGGTTTTGCTTTTTGACGTAACCGTTTAAGTGGAAATGCGCCTCATCGCTCATGTTGATTTTCGATACAAAATCGTCCTCTTCGTTGTTGAGATTGAGGATAGCTTGACAGTAATTCACACACGACTGGCGGTCAGGAGGCACTGTTTACACTTTGTACGGGAACATGTGTAAGTCATTCACCAAAATTCACTGTATGATCCGTCTGGTTGATGTTTCTTCGTTCTCTGCGACATCGGCAGCCACAGCCGTGATATTCTTGGCCGGACTTTTCCAGTCCGGTGGCGGACACGCCCTGCTAGCTCTCCTATGGTTCCACTCTGTTCGAGTGGAGTAGCTAAGCGCTAAAGTAGCTAAACGATTAGTAAATCGATGTCGAATTTCACGCTGCCCTAACATCATAGAACCGATTATTGGTCAAAAACATCGACACAATTATTCCCGCGCTCTTGCGAAGTATATCGCTACATTGCTTATCTGTTTGTATACTGCAGCTGTCTAGTTCACAAATGTCAAATATGATTGACGTACGACGCCATTTGCAAAAATTATACCATCTTCCGATAGGGTGATTAATTTGGCGCCACCTTGTACTACACTTGCAAAGTATTACCCTTTCTCGACCTGTTGTCTGGCAATGTTGAATTGAGGGCCAGAGTTTGAAATGCTCAGGACCTTTGTTTTTGCCGCATTTATATTAAGCCCTACTTTACGTGCAAGAAGGCAAACATCGTCAGCGTAGTGCAGGTGTTTTCGGTAAGTTGTCATTGTCCACCTCAATCCTTGGTTTCTTCAATTAGTGCTGCCCGAAGTACATCGTTGTAGTCATCAACGGAGAAACAGCCCTTACATACTCCACTATTAACTTCAAAGTCATCTCATACTGTACCATTGTGCAGAACATGGAATTTACCACCCTCGTAAATAGCCTTAATAATAGCTATAAGTTTACTTGGCATACTTCTCCTGGCAAGGCTATTCAGATAGCATCTCTGTTCAAATCGTAGAAGTCCTTTTCAAAGCCAATGAATAGTAGATGTAGCGGAGACCTGAACTCGATACATTGCTCCATGATGATTCGCGAGTTGTTGATGTAATTTATGCAAGAGTACCCATTCTGAAATCCCGCCTGTTCGGCATTGAGTGTTGAGTCTAGATGCTCTCTTATCCGCTCCAGAATTGTCTTAGCTATTATCTTGGCTACGGCTGGGAGAATGCCTATTCCTTTAATGCTTGATGATCATTCCTCTTTTCCACTTATCTGAAAACCGCTCATTTTCCCACGCTCTAAAAGCAGTTACTCTGGCTATGTATTTGGTGCCGCTTGAAAAAGCTCAACAGGAATACCATCAATGCCTACCGCTTTATTTTTATTTTTTTGAGGGGTCTGATAGCGACTACTATCTCTGTATTGCTGGCAGGTCCGGTCCGAATTCGGAAATTTGTTGCTGCAGCACGCTCGTTGGAATTTGGAACAGCCTAAATTATTTACCGCTTACTCGAAATGTTCCCTCCATCTCGAGAGTTGATCTTCATTCGAAATCAGCAGACTGCTATCTAAACTTTTCACTGGATGTTGTTTAGAACTCCGACCACCAGTAACTTCTTTTGTGATCCTGCTATAACACCGGCTAGCTGGTTCTTCAGCCTTCGAGGCCAGTGCGTTGATGTATGAGCGATTTCCATGTCTGACACTATGCTGCACTTCCATCCTCTTCATACGATATTGAGCTACTAATCCGGGTTTCTCTACTGCTGAAATGTGAGCCTTAAGTGAAATACGCTCATCATCATATCATCCAGATACCTGCTTATAACCATGTGCTGCTGATCCACCGATCTTAGGGCCTCTGTTATTTTCAGTCTATATTTGTGTCATAGCTCCCATAATATTGAGCTGAACGAAGCGCTTTTAGACTAACGACATTCAAATTTATGGATATTGAGCCCTAAGTTTGACTGAATACTGTGCTGTAGTTTGAATGAAGAGCTGTAACAAATCTCAATTTGATTGTTAAAATGTGGTTAAGTACTAAATCCAGTAAAAGTAAGATCTTATTCAATCACATGGAATGAGATTGTTAATGGGGAAAACCTAAAACATTTTTCGAACTTCGATCACTTCACTGCGTACGTATAAGTCTAAGTGAACTTCAATTTCGTATGGTTAACATTATGTCTCTGTTAGCAGACTATCCATTACTGCTTTATTTACAGAAGCCCCGAACTGGATTCGATCTTCACCGAGTTTGATGTACGGTCTGACTGTATGGAAACAATCGTATTCCTTTATTCTCATACTGAAATCGATATTGCCGGCAAGTTCTATATACGCAATTCCAGCCACCTAGGCTTCGATATTTTGGAGAGACTATACTCGAAAGACGGTATTTCGTAGTGATATCGTCAATAGTTTTTAAACTTTTCATCTGATAAGCCCGTCGTTGATATGGTCTTCCAGCACAGTTGGACATAAAATTCCTAAAAGATTTGAATGGCACTGCGAGTAATTGGAATGATCTTAAAACAGTCTTCTCTACTAAACTAAAAGAGAATTTGTAGTACCACGTGACCTATAAATAGGCTGTCAGGATCAGAGGACTGTTTATTCGGTCTTACAAGACTAACCCGAGACAGGAAAAGCGAACAAAGTTCAAACAAGCGGAATGATTGCAACGACTTACTTTGCTGTGTGAAATTCCTATAGCACCGAACACTGAGTCGAAAAACAGTGAACAAAACAGTACCCCAAAGATAGTGAATGTTATGGTCATTCGTTAAAAACATTAGAAAGTCTGTTTATTCACCAACCCAACGCTCACTTAATGTGTTAAATAATCATATTCCAGCTGCCAACTCCTTGGCATTCACACTTCGTAGTCAGCTCAAGGTTCCAGATGCCATTTCTACAAAGCAATCTACTCTGGTTCAGGTGGTATATCTGCCGCCTTTTGAGGACGTGTTCTTCCACACTAGTAGAACCACTTTATATACTTTTCATCAATGCAACTCTTTGGGAGCTTTTCTGTGAAGACGGAGCTCACCACTTGTCCAGATAGATCCATTGCGTTTACGTTCTTCGTTTGATAAACCGTCAGCTGATGAAATATGATACCTCGAGATAAACAGTATGGCTTTCATGTATTTGGGATTGATGAATCTCCTCTTCAATGGATTAGCAATTACCTTTCGGAACGTTCAATTCAAGCTATTTTGGATGGTATCACGTCTTTTTAATTGTCATAAAGGGCCTCTTGTCTGCTCATCCTAATCCAATATATTCCCTTACTGACGGCAGTACGAGTATCCATTGCTTTTCATATTCTTTTTCGGACTCACTTCTCTGCTCTTCGACTGCAGAACGGGCACAGCAGCGTATGTTAGGCTAGTGTAAATTCTAGTAGTAAGAGCAAAACCAATAGATGTGCCACCGGCCGAGTGAAGTTTAATACGCTAAAACTAGAATGACCTGCTGTCGTTAAAGTGGAATTTAAACTGTCAGCTTGATCCATGAATGGAATTGGGATTGGCGAAACCGAAAAAATTTCCACTGTCGGTATATGTCTTAATGGCAAGGTGCACAACTCGTTCATGAAATGCTCTGCCGACCATGTAAACATTCATGACTAACGTTCGTGGTCGTTCCTGATTTTCCTTTTAGCTCGATACACTTCGTCCAAGGTTTCTATAATTCTTTGATGCCCTCCAAATAATAGGATTTCTCGAGGCCCTCAAAATAGGCGTTTGTTTAGTCGGTGATCTCTTCATTCGACCCAAATCTCTTACCGCCGAGCCATTCCTTCTGGTTTGGAAACAGGAAATAGTCACAGGGGGCTACATCTGGAGAATATGCTGGATGAGGGAGCAATTCGATGTGAAAATCACCGCGCATCCCACAAAACCGTCGCCATGACCTTGTTGACCGACAGTAGCACCTTAGCAAACGCGGCACCTATCTGGCTGATAGCTATTTCATATTCAATTATTTTTGAAAAACAGAAATCACTGATCCATGTGATAAGCCTGTAGTCTCTTCAATTTCACGCACCTTCACTCACCGATCGTCCAATATCACACCGTAGATTTTATCAACCATTTCTGATGTGGTGACCTTAATTGGGCGACCAGAACGGTCGGCATCACTTGTGCTGGTACGACCGCACCGAAATTGAGTAAACCAGTGGTGGATGGTTCCAATCGATGGTGAAGTGAAGAGTTCCTATAATACTTTCCAAGCTTTTGTTTGGATTGCGTGACGTGTTTAATGAGCAGAAGGAATTCACTTTTTTCCATTTTCACATTTGACGTCTGATTCAAATAGCTGTCACAACAAAACTATTTAACAGATTTTTCTAAAAATTTGGGTGCGTTCTTTTGAAAGATGCTTCTTAGCAAGAAAAATGTTAGATTTAAGGTAGCAACGCCATCTGTTTTAATCTTCAGGGACTTATTGACCCATCCTAAGGGTACGAGGGTCCCCCTTTTTAGTCGCTCTTTTTTAAAGCACTTTGCATTACCGTATGCAACATGTCTGGGTCTAAATTTGTTATTTCTGCACGAATATTTGTACGAGTTGCGTAAAGCTTATTCGTGTAAACCCGTCACTTTAAGTAGCCCCATAAAAATTTATCTGAGAAACGCCAAACAAAGTCTATATTTTTGAAATGTAGTATGCCGGTCACCAAGAAATTCTCGAAGAAGCTCTGTTGTAACCCGTGCGGTTTGTGCTGTAGCACCACCTTGCCGGAATCATACTGGTCCGGTACAACATCTAAAAAATATGGACCGACGACCTTATCAGCTATAATTCCGTACCAAACAGTGCATCTAAGTAAGAGGGTGTAAGTGCCGCTAATATGGCGTTCTCGCATTCTCCTTTCGTCGAATTCGTCAGTTGTGCTTACTTATATAGTAATAATGTTGGAATTATTATGTCTGTGGCTAGCTGTACGATTCGATTGGTATATCATAGGCGTTGTTCTGCTTCCCGTGGTTATAATTCCATGACCCATTGAGTCTTGTATGGAAACAAGTTTTAAATTTGCCTTCACTGTGCTCATTATTGAGAATTACATCAACAAGTAGAGGCACATAGATCGTTGTTGACATTTTATCCTACAGCCTTAAAAGCTTCTTCCTTGCGAACAGGCCGATGAACATGTTACCGTGCAGCTGGCGGCATCTTCTTTGCAACAATACGCAGATCGTGTTCCTTTTTTATTCCGCAGCAAAAATAATAATATTAAGTAAAGCCTGCAAAAGTTCAAAATTTACAAGTCAAAGATGGCTCATCTTTGGACTAATTCTGGTTCTCGAAATTATTTTGGAAATGAAAGTAGCTTCTGGCTTAACAAAGAAAAATTACTGCATCAAGTTTGAATTTTTTAACGACCATTCTGGGAATACCCCAACAAAGAATTGGTATCGGTTACACATCACAGCTGCCCCCGAATATGACGAAATAAGTCCTACTGCATTGGTTGGTATCAGAAATTCCAAACTATAGACCTAAAAGTTTAGAAAAAAAAAACACAGGAAAATCCCCAAATATCTAATCATCAACTACAAAATAAAATAGAACCACTAACCATCTGAAAAAATTGTATGACACAAGAGGTTTTATCTCCCAAACTGGGTTTGTTGTGTGGGGATTTTGTGAATAGGGATAAAATGGCCATAGGACTTGAGTACCAGAATTGTTTTAAATCAAAAACAATTCAAATCCCCTTGCTCTTCGATATTCACAGAACCTTTTGATTTGTAAAATCTCTTGTTATGCAGCTGAGGACGAACGACTTAGATAGTTAAATCACTTCAAGATATCTGTGAATGTTAGGAAACCCAGATATAGGGCAGGGTTGTCAAAAACTTCAGCCTTTAAGACCGAATGGTCTCAAGTACCATTCCTGAAACCCTAATTCATCACCGTAATAGTTGTCTTTAATTTCTGCGAATAATTTATGTAGTGACGCCTTACTAAATTGGCAAGGTCATGTTCGACCAGTAATGTAGTACTTGCCTACGCCGTTATACGGCTCACAACGTTATACGGAAGAGATTAAAAAGATGTGACGAGCCAACTATTGGCCTTGGATAAAAATTAATTAACTGTTGACGACTCTGGCAAATGTTTAAAGGAATGTTCGGCCATCCAGAAAGTGCAATGGGATAAGCCGGACATAATGAGGATGAAAAATTGTGATATATACTATGATGAATGCTATAGGAAGCAGAAACAGTGCTTATTCGCTAAAGCCAGATACGCTAGTATAAGCCTAAAATGCGCCCATACCCCTACGCAAGACAAGGACAGAAAGTCTCTGCGAGCTCCTCGACAAGACATATGAGCAGTGTCCTAAGTATAACGTTGAAATCGCCTAGTATTTTCGATAAGAAAGGAGAAAATCTTTGGAAGAACAGTTGGTAAGCATAGCTTAGACGACAACACGTCTGTCAACTAACTTAGGCTTATTGACTTTGCGGCTGAACGAAATACAAGGTGCGGTAAAATAACTTCCTTATTTCATACTGCAATAAAAAAGTAGTAAAAATGTATTTAACATTTTTTTTTATTAAAAAGTGTGTTAAACATTTAAAGTTGTGTTTTACATCGTTTTAGAAATCATAACGGGTAAGTGACACCCCCTATACACTGGTTGAAATGAATTCTGCTGTTTCTTTTCACTCTTTCCAGCATATTGATGGGTTTCTTTTCAGGTCGTCCAGAGTCTGTGGGCGGTTGGCATAGACACGGGATCTCAAATATCCCACAAAAATAAGTCACCAGGGGTCAAATCGGGTGAACACGCCGGTCACTCCAAATCACCCCTCAGTGAGATGAGGCGCCCTGGAAAGTGATCTGGCAACACAGCCATTTATGCCCTTGAAATATGGGCCGTTGCTCCGTCCATTAAACCCATATGTCCCCTAAATCCACTGCAACCTTTACTGCTTCGATATTATCAGGAATTCTAATGGGACACACGGTGCATGCTACTCCAACGAATAAAACACAATTTAGCAAGACTTTAGGATGCTCTCTCTCGAACAAGACCACGCACAGCCGCCTGGGCATCCCATCAGCTTCAGAGCGCTCATTTCAAATAAGAAAGTTATCTTGCCGCATCCTGTATTACTATAGCAAACACACGGTTTCCACACCTCAATTTACACAAGGGAACATGGCGGTCTCCGGATCATATAACCCTAAATCAAATTTAGCACATTGCGGTCGACGTAAGATACGCCTCCAGTATTCTGAAAGTCCGAATGTTCCGTGCAGCTAACACTGGTTCGAAGTATCACTTTGTTGTGGCCAAGGTACAGATGTGGATATCCCAAGCACGAATAGAATGAAGAGCTACTGTGAGAAGATATAATATAGAAAAGTTGCAATACCAAGAGAACGCGTCTCCCGAAATCTCCTAACAACTCCTATGCTGCCAATATTAAATACCGAAGACCAACGCTGCAACCGTGCCATCAAAGATTCCGCAACTGATGTACCGGGTTTCACGCAACCACCATCTATAAATCCCTGGTTTAATGAAGAATGTCGGTAAGGGCAAGCAGATAAACAAGAAGTATGAAAAGCGGCGCCGCAGCAAAGGACTCATTAGCTTTCCAAGCAGAAAAGACGGGAAGAACTACAGCTTCTTCCGAAGAAGAAACATCAACGTGAGAAAGGATATTGACAGGTTGTATTCCAGAAATAACATACGGAAGTCTTACCAACAGGTAAAAGGACCGTGTTATGGCAAGAAGACCCGTACTGAAACCAGTGCGAATGAAGAAGAAAGCAGAGTCACTGTATAACGGCAAAGAAGCCATCATACCGGCGTCAGGCAGAATAGACCAATCAACTTAGGTGATGATGGTCAAAACTTTCGTCCACCTGACCTAAACTGAAATCCAGCAAAGTAGCTGGACCTGATGACTTACGGGCCGAGGTATTCAAACTCATTTCTCAGATCTGCTGAGAAGAGTGCATGCTTGATGAATTGAATCTCAGCACCGTATGCCCGACACACAAAAAAGGAAGCAACCTCAATTGAGCCAAACATAGAGGTGTAAGTGTCCTCAATATCGGATACAAGTTCTTATCTGCCATATTATATGAACTTCTGAAACCCTTCGCGAACATTCTGATTGGTCTCTATGAGTGCAGTTTCAAACCAGAAAAGTCCACATCTGACCGAATCGTCACACTCTGACAGATCTTGGAAACATTTCAAAAACGACTTAAGCGAGACCTTTAACATCATACTTGAAAGAATTGTGCGGAACTCTCAAGCGGATGTTGGAAGCATAATAGTTCTGTGCAACTAACGGGTGACGAGATACCAATGATAGTTTTTCCAATTGCTACGTATGTTTCAGCAGCTGTCAAAGTTACCAATGGCATCCAGCTGCCAAAATCAGTCGTCATCGTGGCTTCAGTGTGCAGGCAATTCGTGGCACCATGGAAAAGTTTGCTCACGTACACACTAGTTTATCTTAAGCCACCAACCAGACAGAGATTGGTGCGATATGAAGAAAACATAGCCGCCGTAGGGGCTTGTGTCGAATCACACTCAGAAATGTCGATTCGGCTCCGATTAGTTGAATTGGGCATCGCCAGAGAGTCAACCTGGTTTATTTTGCTTATTCTTATAAGATTGTGCTGACGCAAGAATTGAAGACGGACTACCATAGACAATTCCATGAGTTCGCTAATTGGGCGCTGGAAATGTTGGCCCGAGATCCGCATTTTGGCCTAAAAAATCATCTTTTCGGACGAGGCCCATTTTTGGCGCAGCGGCTATGTCAACATTGCCATTGAATCGAACACAATCCACAAGTGTTCGGCCAGGCATTACTGCATCCACAAAGTTTGACTTTTTGGTGTGGTTTATCGCATGGTGGCATCAGCGGACTTTATTTTTTTCGAAATGAGGAAGGAGACACCGTTACTGTCAATAGTCTCAGGTATATTGCGATATTAACCGACTTTCTGTGGTCAGAGCTCAACAACATCGATATATCCGAGCTGTGGTTCCAACAAGACGGCGCTACATGCCATACAAGCGACGCAACGTTCGAAGTTGTGATTCAGAAATTTGGCGACTGGACCATCTCACGGCGAGCTTTGACCAATTGGCCGCTGCGATCATGCGATTTGACATCACTCGATTATTTTCCTTGGGACTACGTCAAGTGCTTAGTCTGCGCTAACAAGCCAACCACTTTCGATGAGCTCAAGCCCAACATTCGACACGCTATTGTCGGAATAACGCCGCACATATTGTACCAAGTTATCAAAAATTTGACCGACTCTCGACTAGCATTGAAACAGAAGCTGCTAACGTGGTTTTTGAGGTACGAGTAAATGAGGGCAAAATCAAGTATAGCGATATGGTTTCAACAAGAAAGGACACAGCACATCGATGAATTCGACAGAACCTCACAGTCGTCAGCTTTAATTTCGAGGTAGTATATACCTTGGCTCTAAATTCTGCCAACAACACCTCAGTAGAAATAAAACGAACAATCACTCTAGCCAATCGGTGTTTCTTTTGTGCTAAGAAGTCAATTGAGTAGTTAGTTGCTATCCCGAAAACTAAAGAGACTCTATATAAGATCTTGATCATCCTTGTCCTAGTTTATTACATTTGCGTTCACTGGCTTTGGAGGAGATTCAAATACGAGCTGTACACGTGGGATAGTTAGGACATGTCTTCTTATCTAATCCGGGGCGTTAACGCGGTAGAGGAAGACCTCACCTTCGATGGAGGGCACAAGTTAAAGGCAACTACAACCGACTTGAAGTGCGCAACTGAAAGTAACTAGTCAAACACGGGGGTAATTGGCGAGGCTTGTCCCAGGTTATCCCTGAGCTGTAGCGTCACCTAAGTAAGCAATTTACATAACACCTGATAGCAGACATTAGACCTTAATATTTTAAGCTCCTTGTGAGAACCAGCTTCTGCTCAAGGGCTCATTTTTCCACTATGAAACAAAATCATGACGAGTACACCTAAAGAAATCCAAATCGTTGGTTAATTACTACCTAGCGCGTAACCAATTTAATAGACTTCAAAAAAAAAACCTTCACTAATCCATGGCTTGTCTTATATTGTAGTTAAAACAACTCAAAGGTTATAGGCCTCAAACCGAAGAAGAAAAAAAAACCCATTCCCCAGATATGTGGTTTAAGTTAACCATCCGTAGGCATGAGAGTATGAAAAAAACAAAAAAAAAAAACAAAACGAACTACGAAATTTATTGGCAGTGACTCATCTTGAATTCATAACAAACTTAAACGAATTTGCAGCCTTGTAAGTAGATTGCAGCCAGCTCCATTAGTCCCGCCATAGACTCCCAACTTAAGCATTATGGACAGCCGTGGCCATAAAAAGTAATGATCTGCGGCCCATAACGAAGTCGCCTTATTGATTTTGCATCTGCCAATGGTACGAGTACAGCAGCTGGTGCATAGGGTTCTCTGCGCCTCCCTATGACCTTCGGAATGAAGATGGCATTCCGAAACTGGAACTGGTTTGAGTTGTGTCGATCTCACGCCATTATTTGATGCGTAATGGCTAGTGAATGCCTTCACCAATAATGAGCAGAATTTTCGCTATAACAGCGCAGCCACAGCTATAGCCACAGTCACATCCACAGTCACTGCCATGGTACAATACACCGAGCTCTGGTCTATGATTCATCCAGACGGAATTCAAATTTATGATTTCGTTAAGACAAACAGCAGAGTGGCAGTAATCCGTTGGTTGATGTTGCTCCAGCTTGAAAGCGTGAGAAGTCAACTAATTCCATATAAGGAATGGCATGCGAAGGCCTTTCTAACTGATAAGAGCATTTCTAAGTCTAAACGGCATTTAGTGACTAATCAGAGGTACTTGTGTGATCAAAACTACTCGTATGTCAGATGGAATACAGAAGACACAGTGATAAAATGTGTTGTGAGTGATCCAGAGATCCCGCATCAGTCAGTGATCCAGAACTCCAGACCTGGCTGTTAATCCAGGGTGAGTCTCAGGAATATTAATCTTATTATGACAATCTAAGTCATTAATTAGCTGCAGTCAGAAAACTCGTTCGGTGTGCCTTTTGTACTCGTATCTGGTGTTGTGTGGTTTTATGGAATAAAATTAATTTCAACTCATCATTATCGGTCCACGGACAGTAGGAAACGAATCGGGGTATCCGTTCAACTGTTTAGCAGTAGTGATGCTCGCTGGTGGTTACCATCATGCTGTTCGGTGATGCAGCTTCGCACCTAATTGAAATTGCTTGTTCCAGAGTTTCGTTTGGTGTCGGAGAGCGGATAAATCGCTGCATGAATGCGATTTATTTTTAAATCGAATTTCACCAGCGCAAATTTGTTAATTTGCCAAATTTGGTGAACACATTCTGAGGTCATTCAACTTACATATCGCTGCCGACGACCATAATTCCATGTAAAACGTTATGACCTCCTTTTATAGAGGAGATGAGAAGTCACATACAAAATTGTTGTTGCTCTCTGATGGTTACTGTAAGGCAGGCTTACATGCATCCTTCTGCTGCACAAAAAGAAAAAAAACTTAAAAATTTTTTTGTTACGTCCAAATTCGAGGCGAATGATTAATTTGAAATTTTAGAGGGAGGTCAGGCGAATACGGCGAATCAGAATTAAATTTACACGGTTACGTGATTGGGGTAGACCCCTTGTCAGGAAATCGTTTTGTACAGAATTTAAGGACGTTTTTGTTATTTATGAATGAAAAGGGCGGCATCGGAATAAATTAAGATAATGATCTTTGTAATCGTTTTCGTAGGTAAAGGAACTTTTCGCTCCGAACTCTGAGATTGCGATTCTGAGAATGGCTATGAGTCAATTTTGCTTAATTGATTGTTGCTCGATGATGATGTTACATAACTCAACTTGAAAGGACAATAGTTCTCACAACTGTTTACTTTTCATATCACTTAACTTAACTTGGGGTCGTATCAATATTGAAGTTTTCATACTCACATCCTCTTGAAATCCGTAATTTTCGCCCCCACTAAGTAAATGAAATGATGCGTAAGGAAGAAGGGAAATATTATATTCGGATATTCTCTAACTCTAACCCCAAAACAAAGGTCTCTTTCAATTCTAATATTAGCTGAGCGTATAAAAGATGGGCGACCACATGGGAACTCGGTACACCACGTGCTGTTGACAAACGCCATATGGGCATAGTACCCCGGCGTAAAATCCCGGACTTTACAAATTCATTTCTATCGATCCCTTGAAAATAAATAAATAAATAGATCGCTTAACGTTTCTTCAGATGCATCGTATGAAGTTGCCTTTATAGCGTCTTATCTAATAAATTCCGGAACCCTTGTCTCAGTATAACACTTGAGATAAACTTGAGGAAGATGAAGCATAGAGGACAGATAGCACATCCAGCCAAGGCCTTATACAGGATGGAGGCCCAAGATGGAGTTTGTACAACAGGAGCGATAATCTTTTGATGATATTCTGACCTTCCAAATGTGTAACAAGTGCAATAGTTATTTCGGTATATGTATGATGTATGCATCAAGTAGTGCGAAAAGAGGTAACTTTACCAATCTTAAGAACAGAAACGAATATAAAGATTTAGATCTGGAGTGTCGATGCAAGGTCCAGATCTAGGCCAAAACCAAAGACCAAAAATTTCGTGATTCATAGTGTGTTCAGCAGGTGCTCAGCACCCAACAATATTCGTGATTTTTGACGCGTCATCGTAGGTGTCGAGGCAGATTTCTAGAGTTTTTGACAAGCCAGCAAGCTTATTACTTTCTTGGCGAGAGAAATAGACACTCAAGTACCACTAAATACATCAGCAATTTAGCATCATTTGTGCAATTTCATAAACTTTACCCCCGATGTCCTTATCAAATCGCTTTCAAAGATCCTGGCCATGATACGAGGGCGGGTCAATAAGTCCGTGACTTTTTGAATTTCTCACCTCTTTACTGAAACAGCAACACTGCTCCTGTCAACAGGCATCTGTCAGTTGACTCCTGTCAAAATTTAAACTTGCTGCGTCAGTTAGTTTGTGTTTGACAGCTATTTTTATCAGACTACTCACTAATTTGAGGAGAAAATGGAAAAAAGTGAATTTCGTGTGCAACAACTTCACAGGAAGGTTTGGCGTTGTTTAATCGCAATATGGAGGAGTTTTTGCGCCGTTTTGTAACCGTGGACGAAACATGGATCCATCACAACACACCAGAGAACAAACAACAGTCAAAACAGTGGGTTTCTAAGGGTGAATCGGCGCCAAAGAAGGCCAAGGTGGGTTTGTCAGCCAATAAAGCTATGGCGACTGTTTTTTGGGATGCACGCGGGATAATCCACATTGACTACCTTCAAAAGGGAAGAACAATCAATGGGGAATATTATGCCAACTTATTGGACCGATTCAATGACGATTTGAAAAAAAACCGACCTCATTTGGCCAAGAAATAAGTTCTTTTCCACCAAGACAATGCAAGGGTGCACACGTGTGCAGTTGCCATGGCAAAAATCCATGAATTGGGCTATGAATTGCTCCCTCATCCACCCTATTCTCCAGATTTGGCTCCGAGCGACTACTTCTTGTTCCCAAACCTGAAGAAATGGCTTGGTGGAAAAAGATTTGACTCCAATGATGAAGTCATCTCGCAAACAAAGGCCTATTTTGAGGACCTCGACAAATCATTTTTTTTGGAAGGGATAAAAAAATTGGAGAAGCGTTGGACAAAGTGTATAGAGCTCAAGGGAGACTACGTTGAAAAATAAAATTATTTTTTTATCAAAAAATCTGTGTTTTATTCCAAAAGTCACGGACTTATTGACCCGCCCTCGTATAATTGCAGGTTTGCAATATACGCTTTGCATTATAAATATATTATACCAATCGGAGACTAGTGATTTTCATCGGTTTACTATACATCTGCTTTTTCGCATTTGCAGTTTGATGTTTTAAGTATTTTGACTTATACGCGTGATCTTTGAGTTAACTCCAATCTTGTTCTGGCTATTTCGTACCATTTTCATACTATTCACTATGAATAAATGCCTCCACCACAGGACTGAAGTAACAAGATACCATATGACATACAAAGGTCGATGGAAGATCCATATCTAGCTTTGCTGACAAAATTCCGCACCTATGTGGCTATCTTAGTCGTGTGGCTATGGGCAAAAACAAAAAAGTAGCTGGCAATTGGAATTATCCTTACAGCGATTTTAAAATAATTATTCTAACATACTCCGACCACATGCCACTAGAAGTTACATTTCAGATCACTGGTTTGGAATATTTGATCAAAACATTCCCGGAATTCATTCGGAAAATTAAAAATACAAGTTTATTCATCTAAATCTACATTGTCGCCTTCAAACTAATCTCCATCGACTGCAACACACTTCTGCCAGCGCTTGATACAATCCTCGAAACATGTTTTTTATATTCGGTTTTCGGTTTGTCCAATAGTGCTTCCTGCGATTTTTCCATTACTTCCTCTCGGCTGCTGAAACGCGTTCCCCGTAGTGGTTATTTAACTCGATTGAACAGAAATAAGTCACAGGGAGCCAAATCAGATAAATTCGGTGGCTGTTGGATGGTATTTGTTGCATTTTTCGTCAAAAAATTACGAATAATGATGGCACTGTGCCAAGCGACAGTGCGCTATCATGGTGCAAAATCCACGAGTTTTCTGCCCACAATTCTGGTCTCTTTTGGCGAATTGCTTCACGCAAACGTCTCATAACCCCCAAATAATACTCTTTGTTTAGTTTCTGGCAAAAATTCATGATACACCACACCGTTGTAATCCATAAAAACCGTGAGCATTGCCTTCTTTTTTTAACTGAAAACGACGTGGTTTTTTTGGTATCGGCTCATTTGGTGAACGACATTCACTTGCCTGATGTCTGAATTGCGTGTCGTACTCATAAACCCACGTCTCGGCTCCAGTAATGATCCTTTTGATGAATGTGGGATCGGATTCGACCCCGCAAATCATCTCTTTTGCGACGTCAACACGGTCTCTTTTTTGCATGAAATTGAGGTCTTTTGGCACCAACTTTGCTACTACACGACGGAAACCCAAATCATTAACCAAAATGTCTTGGACGGATCTATAGGCAATTTTCAAGTCCTCCGCTATCTCTCTGATGGTTAATTTGCGGTTTGATGGTATTGACTAACATTTCTTTTACTCCATCAATGTTTTCGTCGGTTTTCGATGTCGATGGTCTGCCATTGCGTTCATCATCTTCGATTGACTCACGACCAGTTTTGAACCGCTCGTGTCACTGGTAAGCGATCGTTTTCTTTAAAGAATCGTTGTCGAAACACTTTTCCAACATTTCCAACGTGCGCACCATTAAATCCGTTTTTTACGCAAAATTAAATTAAAGTTCGTTGTTGCAAACTTGAATCCATTTCTAAAATTGTAAAACATCGCCAACACACACAGAGATAGATGTACTCTTGGCTACGTAACTTTTGCAAATGTCAAGCTATGACGCTAAGATTTAGAGCGAATGTAAACAACTTAACAAAAAAAAAACAGAACTTAAATCGGAATAATGGGAGCGCCACACGGTGGTTGTTCCGGGAACATTTTGATGGTATCCTAATACAGCACGTCTACAGCTTCTGTCAAAGCTGAAATGGAAAGATAGATTTAGGGAGACGAATCAGCGTAAAATTAACGAAGAGTTCGAAGTATGGACAGCACTTGACAGCCAACCTAATATCGAAGACCTAATGGAGATAATTAAAAATGCCGTTCCTAAAAACGCGTCAGAATTGGAAATCAAACATAAATGGTTTGACAAAGAGTGTATGAAAGAGCTAGAGATATGTCTTTTGAGTTTCTAAGACTACTAAGAAGCTGCAACACAAGCGGCTTCAGACATTATTATGCACTAGCAAATAGGAATTTCAAAAATCTTTGCCGAACGAAAAAACTATCATTTATTCAGCATAATATTGATTTACTGGACAGATCGAAGTCCTCGGCAGATTTCTGGAAAGCTGTAAAGATAGTAAACGGGAGAGGTAACTCAATTGATCCAGGTTTTGAAGCCCACCAAGTTGAGGATCACTTCGAAAATCTCCCTAACACAGCGCAAACCTCACAGATGTTCCAATATGCCAGCCCTTTGATTTTTGATGACTACTTAGATGAACACAGATGAATATTCGAGACAGGGAACGTCCCGGAAAATTTGAAAAAAGCAGTTGTATTTCCACAGCATAAGAGATGAGCTTATGTATCACAACAATGTAGCGTACGTATGGGATGGTCAATTTTCGTCGAAAGAATTTTTAACATCATTTGGAGTAAAACAAGGATGCATTCTGAGCACTTTATTTATAAACGAAATAACAGATGCGGTGAAAGGAGGAATTAAGTTGAGTGGTATGGGTATTCCAGCAGTATTATTTGCAGATGACATCGTTTTCCTAGCTGAAACCGTGGAGTACTTACAGTTCATGATAAACCGACATGAAGGCTTCTGCAAACTATGGAACTTGTCAGTTAATAGCCGAAGCAAAACGCACAGTGGGGTCAGTCTGGAGTGCTTGTCTTAACAATGCGCATGTAAACCACAGTTCGAAGATTAAAATTTTTCAAGCAACTGTAAAGTCGATCGTCCTATATGGAACTCAGGTGTGGGGATATCGCTCGTATGATGCAGTAGAAAAATTTCTTCGTATTTTATCAAGAGGGTCTTCAGCTTACCAGGTTCATCTCCAAACTACATGTTGCACCTAGATACCGGCGTAGCGCCCATATTCTTGGATACTCTAAACCTCCACTTTGACTACATAGTAAGAGTTATGGATTTGGAAAGTGAACGATTGCCGAAGATAGTCCTCAAGCACATTCTGACTACTAGTGGCAATTGTGTACAAGAATGGGAAAAACTAGCGTCAGACTGCAACCTCAATTTAACCATCGCGTCCAATGAAGAACCTGCCTTTTTAAGGGAAAAATTCAAGGTTTTGTTAAGACAAAAGGGACACAAAATGTACGACGGTTTCGTGAGTAAAGCACTATTGGCAGCACTATAGCCATCTCCAGTATAACCTGCACGAAAGGACATATTTTATGAACAAGAATCGCTCGCACCTAATAAGTACAATTTTTAAATTAAGAGGTGAACTATTATCCCTCAATTGTGTTATATACCCCACCGACAGGAGCTCCCAATTTTATGCGGCCTTTGCAACCTGAAGGAACGGGAGGATGTGGCCAATTTCCTAGCGAGATGTCCCATTCTTAAAAAAGTCCGTTATGCCCACTTTGTTTCCTATACACTCGAGATGGACTAAACACTGGACATCCCTAATGGTGACCAAGGATGGGACCTTCTACACAGCTACACCGAAACTGCGCTGCGTACGCCTACGTAGGCGTACTTTCAATGCCTACGAATACTACCGCTATCCCAATACCGATTAAACGACTTCTTATATAAGCTGGCAGTTCTAAAAAAAACTTGGGTCTAGCAATACGGTTAAGTTAAAGCTGTGGGCAGACATGAAGTGTCTGACAAAAGTCTAGCTTAGTGTGCCTTATGTAATAACACGGGATACACCTAAACTTTTTCCTAAGCCCACCATTGAAATACCATCACTTCACTGCACAGGAAGCTGCTTTTGATATGCTCTCTTTGCAAGGGCAGATGGTTCAGCTAAGATACAAGAACAGGCTATAAACGTATCCCTATCTACAATACTCGCTGATGATGGACATATCGCGCTTTCAGTTTAATGGGTACGAACATGACCGTGCGTTGAACACAAATTCAATAACTAGGATCGGGTGAAGAGAAACACTGCTAAAATTGCTCAGATACCAAACTCCTCATGATCTTTTTAACATAGTTAGCGAAACTATGCTATCCAAGAAAACAAAACGAGACGCAAAGGATATTATATATTATAGGAAACCGTTCCAACTCCATACAAGAAATTGGTGCTTCATTTTCATAAGAAAACTGTACGTGGTACATTAAGCTACTCAGTCCAACTTATTTACATCCGAGATCAAGACACTTACAGAGACTGGGTCAGACTTTTCCCTAATTACTTCAAATATTTAAATTTTAATATGTTAACACATAAATTTACTTTACAAACTTATTTAAACTTTACATGAATTAATTGCGCAACCGATAATTATAGAAAAAGCCAACCCGCTGTTATCTTGATTCCGGCCGAGACACTGGTGACCACTGGTGACATTAGTATCGTTCAGGATGTAGTTGTACGGGATCGTTTACGTCGGATTTATATAGGAGCGTTCACATTGTAACGCTTCTGTATAGAAGAGTTTAATACAGAACTGGTTCTACATGGCACTCTCCTTTGTGGGAAGGAATCTTAGTGTTGGCTTAATTGTTCTACAAGCTTTGATTGTACGAGTTGCGGTTTTCTCGGGCGCTAGCTTGTATTAAAAATTAAAATGAAATGAACCTGTATGCCGGTTTAAGCCGTTGGGTCGAAACGAAGCTTTCCTTATTCAGCATGGCAATTTTGAATGTTAGTGGTTGGCTCTGGTTCACCAGGTATGGTCTTGAGTAGGCCACTTGAAGAGGAGGTTGGGCGTGCTTGTTCTGAACATAGACTTATGACTTTGTATTTAAATCCCTCGGGACAAACACAGATCTTGAATAGTGGCTGGCGAATATTCGAATGCCTCCCTCAGCTTTTGTACGTAGATTTTTGTTTATAATGAGCGAGCGCTCAAGGGGTTTGAGTACCCTTAAGGTGATTGTACACAGCGAGGGCAAAGGAAATTTAGAGAGGAAGAAAAGAGAGGTACCGATGTACATTGTTTTCAAAAGTTTGCAAGTTATAACGACCAGGAAATACAGAGATCGGCAGGGCATTCCATAAGCGAGTTGTACGGCTTAGGAACGAATATTTTAGAGTACGTCCGAAAATGGGCTTGAGGGTATACTGATGAGCATTCATAGCGAGACGGGTGTTACGGTTGAAAGTTTGAATGAGCGGAATGCTACTGGCGATTTCAGTGGAGCGCTGGTGGTGGAAATAGCGATAAAACAAAGTGAGACACGAGACATTTCGTCGGTGTTCGAGGGTGTCCATTGATTGACTGATATTAGTATCATCAATAAGTTTTATCGCACGGTTTTGAATCCTATCTAGCAGGTGCAGCGATGTTTTAGGAGCACCTGACCAGATGTGGGCGTTGTACTCCAATTTTGGGCGGATGAATGCCTTATTTATTGAGGCCAGATCAGAGGGGGTAAAATATTTCTTACATCGCTTGAGGAAACCTAGACATTTCGCAGCATTTTTGGCGACATCAAATATGTGGTCATTCCAACGTATGTTGTCATTGACACACATACCGAGAATGGAAAGTTTTTCGGTTTCGACGATGCAAGTGCCATTCATAGATAATGGCTGGGTGTTTAAATTTCGCTTTAAAGACAACAGACAGCATTGTATTTTGGAAGCATTAAATTCCACTCTATTGATAGTTCCCCAATTGGTTATGCTGTTGATATCGGAATTTAATGAGCTTAGCATACGCTGCCGTTCTCGTACTACAGCCGAAGAGCAGGGCCGTGAGTCCGGGAACGAATATGAAAAGCAGAGAGTACTGTCATCAGCAAAGGAATATATTGGATTAGAAGTAGCAGACAAGAGATCGTTAATGAAAATTATAAAGAGCGTCGGTGACAGAACAGAGCCCTGGGGCACACCAGCATTTATTTTGTGAATATCAGACTTGAAACCGTCCAAGACAACTTGAATTGAACGTTCCGAAAGGTAATTTCTAATCCATTGAAGAAGAGAGTCGTCGATCCCAAATGCACGCATTTTCGACAAAAGAGCCTGATGCCAAACTCTGTCAAATGCCTTAGAAATATCAAGTGCAACTATCTTGCTTTCGCCAGATTGATGTACGCTTTGGTTCCACTTTTCGGTGAGACATGCCATCAAATCACCAGTGGACCTGTTGCTACGAAAACCGTACTGCCGGTCATTGAGAAGTTTTCGTGTTTCGAGATATTTCATGAGCTGACGATTTATCAGCGTTTTCATGACCTTGGAAAGAAGGGACGTAAGTGCAATGGGTCTGTAGGAGGAGAGAGAAGATGATTCGCCTTTTTTAGGGACGGGCTGGACAAATGCTGTTTTCCATCTGCTCGGGAAGAGTCCTAAAGTGTAGGATTGATGAAAAAGCTTACGCAGTGGTTTTGCCTGCGATTGCCATACGGTTCTTTAAGGAATTTTTTCTCTAACTGTGTGGTCGGTGTACGAGAAATTAGCTGATATGGCACAATGGTCCGACGAGCCTAGAGGGGAGAGCACATCAATGATGTACTTATCAGGGTGAGAAGTTAAAAACAAGTCCAGGGTGTTGGCGGTATGACTATCAACGTCTGGTATTCGCGTGGGCTCATTTACAAGCTGCGTTAGGTTGTTTTCCGCAGCGAAAATCTCAACACACCGTCCCTCGGGTGTTGTCTGTCCAGAATGTCGAAGCCACCCAGAATTGTGTATATTGAAGTCGCCCGTAATAACGATTTCAGTATGAGGATACAGGGATACAATTCTTTGAATGGAGTCAGACAGCGCATCAAACTCGTTAAAGGTTGAATTGCTGTCTAGTTTGGGGCTTCTATAAATAAAGCAGATTATGGGCTCGTTAAGGGTGGTGGCTTCTTCAAAAAATTCTCCGGGAAGTCGTAACAGGGTTCCGTAAGACGGCTGTGAGGGCTACGTATCTTACTCGTTTACCATTGCATGAAGTTCTAGGAGTACGGAGGGGAGTGAGGTGAGCTAACTCTTGGGAAATTGTGCCCCGTTAAACGATGGATGCGGTTATAGCCCAATATTTGAGAAAAGCTTTGCAAAAGGGCAGTTTCAAATTGTCGGCTCTGATCAGTCGTAGGGCGTAGAGGATAACCGAAGAGTGCTACTCAGTTGAAGAGAAACGCATCGGCGACGGTTGTCGTTGGCTATGTGTGCGTTCATTTATGGTCAAAAAAACCAATGGACAATAGATTTGTGAGAGGCTCTGGATGGCTGAGATTATGTGCAGCTTCGAGTGCGATTTTTCTGAGCATCTGGTATGTAAGGACGAGCTCGCCCTCAGGACGTTTCGCATGTGACTAGTGACTCTGTTGGACAAAATCAGTAAAAGGGAATTGGTCATTGGTCACTTACCAATTTTAAGATTTCTAGGTCTTTGTCTGAACTTTGCTGTATGTAGTTACCGGGATTGTTATAGCTGCGATGTGAGAAAGGGCGCTTGCTGCTATATTTTCAGATCCGCATATGTGGCGTATATCTGTGGAGAATTTTTAGCGAATATTATTAAAATATTCAGGATCATAACCTGGAAAATCGAGTCCCTTTGCACATTTTCTGCCTTGGAAATGAAATTGACACCTGGCGATTCGAGAACTCAGGCTTCACTGCGTTCAATGCCGAAAATATGGCAAACAATTTCATTGCTGATAGCATAGAACAACTCCCATTTTTTTAGAAGACACAATTCCAAACGATATTCGAATCACTAAAAATTTATAAAATTAAGAGATTGACGAAAGACCTTTACGCGAAAGACCAGCAAGACATGACCTACAAGACATGTTCTCTGACAACGACAACTTCAAGGTAACGGCTTTGCAAAATCAACGGATGAGGAGACCCAACAACTGCATTAGACCTGATGGTCCAACTAAGACAGAAAGGGAAATGTCAGGGTAACTTCCTGATCGGCGGAAATGACGGGAGTCATCCGCCGTTGACAACCATAACCTCGGCAAACCCCGACAAATCCAGCAAGTAAATATCCTGCAGTGTGATCCAACGGCATCTGCAGCTCGGACGTATCCCGATCCTCCTCAACGGAAGACCCTCCATCAACGAAGCGTGGAAGCGTATTTTCGGGGAAGAAGAGACAGCGCCTGTACAGAATACGAGAAAATATAAGAAAAAACAAAGGCTAAGCGAAAAATATGCAATAAAACGACAACTACTAATCAGAATTCTAGGAACTATGAAAAGTGTGTGACACGACAACGGACATTTCGGCAAAGTAAATATCACGGGAGAAGATGTCTTCGGTGTACTAGTATACAGTGGCACATCTATAACCTGCTTGGGAAAAGGGGCGCTAGAATTTTTGAAGAGGCGTAACATTACCCTAACAAACATGATGGCCGATATACGGACAGCTGATGGGAACCATTAGAAAATACTCGGACGATTTACTTCACCTGCCTTATGGCATAACTTGGTTCCAAATCTATAACAGCCATTATATTTAGGTGTAGATTTCTGGAAAAGAAAAAAACGACTCCGGAATCCAAGCTCTCACTCAGCCACAATCCGAGCAGTTTGAGAGGGCGATACAGAAATTTCCATCATTCGCAATCCTGGGATTAGGCAAGACCAAGCTTCTGTACCATATCATAGAAGTAGACGAGCAACCGCGAATCTTCGGTCGATAAGCCTTCTTCCGGATATCAGCATGGTATTCGGAAAGGTGATCAACAGAGCCTTGACTAAATCGGTCGTTTGATATCTCAGACAACTCTCTGAAAATATACAACTTTAGTCACAAGTTTAAAGTTACATTTCCAGGATGACTGAACTGGGGACAGTGCAAACCTAGTCTTGTATTGTATAAGATTCACTAGCGTGATGGATCAAGAACATATGTAGGAGTTGGGACAAGGGTATATGGAGCAACTACCAATTTGTGTCTATATAAGCATGGATATATGAAATATGCCTTTGCATCAAAGGAGATCTTTCACAAACAGACCACTTACACTTTTTCTGATAGTGCAGCAGCTCTTCTTGCTATCAACGATCAAACTGCTTACAACATTGGCCAGCACCACCAGGTGAACAACAAAATAAGGGCTTCCTCTGTAATTATGAAAGTGAAACCATTTTGCTTTTGGCATCCCCTGCTCCATAAGGAACTCAATTATTGAATGAGAACTTTTATCAGCTCCTTTCTTCGAAAAAACAAAATACCTTCTACAACAACCTAGAAGTCGCAGAGTACTCAAATTTGTGGTGAGACACTATATGGTAAAGTCAAATAACACTTCATGACTATAAGAATATCTCACGACAATATACGTCGCGTATTCGAGTATGTCTGCATATATCTCCTGGGTTAATCTAACCTTGAAGCACTAGACATTACTGCAAGTTCATTCAAGGACTTTGCCAAATTTATTAATGAATCGGCCATTAGGAATAAACTCCAAGATATTAGATAGGTCTAATCAGGCCGCAGTGACAAAGTAACTATTCAAACAATCTAATCTAATCTTATAACCTTGACGACAATATTGGTCGGTGCAATGGCCTTTGCAGACTAAATAAAGGCTCTAATCTCAATTCGAAGTGCACTCCGGTTGTTACTAATTATAAATGAACGATTGATTGTAGTGTTTTGCTGTGAATTCCAGGCCCCGTACTGTCTTTCACTTTCTATCTGGCAGTCTAAAAAGCTAGTGCTTTCGTACTAAAGATCGCCTGATATTGAGCTCTTAAGAAATTCCGATAGGTAGAGTCATGATTTTATAGCGCTGGTGAACACAATCCCACTACTCTCGATCTAAGTGCAATTTTAGCAGAAATTATTACAGTGGGAACCGGCGGGATGAATACTAGCATAGTCTACGTCGATTCTAGAACTGAAGATAACATACGTATTTGATTTCTTATCGGGTGTCTTTCACCAGTACGGTTTGTCGGATTATATCAAGCAACTGTTAGAGACTAAAGTTCGGGGAGCCTTAAACTTAATCCATCATGTGTGCACTACAAATAGAATGTTAGTCAAAACTTTCACGACTGAAGCTTTTCTCTTCATAAGAAGGGAAACACTGGTATGATCTATCTAGTGCTAGAAGGCATCATCAACGAATCTAGATATTCGGCTGTCAAACTTCTTTTGACTACACATGTCGCGTTGAAGACAATTAAGGGTTTGTCAACTTTCAGACAGTGCAAGGCAGCTTTCAACTAGGCATTTCGTTTGTCACTGAGAAGGTTCAAGTATTATAGATCTACATGGCATCGAAAGGATAAACTAACTCAGTTCTATGCGTCAGTCAGAGACCATCAGTCTCTAAAGGACGGTCTGCCGCGTTTTTCCCAGTACGACCGATTCGGCTTTGGATGCAATCCATTTCCATGTATTCATATCAAGGCTGCACTCTCAAAGCCATCTTCTGTTGAATATATGAGTACTTGGCCTTTGGCACTGTAGATTATATGACATTAGGCGCTGATTATCTTTTCATTCTGGTATCATGAAAGCCTGACGTAATGTTACTCGAACCTCGGTTGCTGTGAGAATTTGAAATCAGGTGAATGCACCTGCATGGATGATAACAACTGTAGACGTCACTCGTTGTTAAGTGAATTTAGTTCACTTACTACACAAGGTGACCAGGTAATTGCTGATAGTTTTTCCAATTGATATGTCTCAGCAGCTGTCAAAGTTACCTACGAGTATGACATCCAGATGCCAAAATATTCAATAAGGTTTTTCATTTCATCATGCACACTGTTGTCGGTGCATGCACCGTGGAAAAGTTTGAGAGTGAGTGCACTCTTTTCGATCTTAAGCCAAGATTGACTAAGACAGAGATTTTTGCGAAATGAAGCCGCTGTAACGGCCAGTATCGAAGTGGACGCCGATCAGCTGAATTGGGCATCGTCAGAGAGTTAACCTGGTTTATTTTGCGGTTGGATTTGGGCCTACGTCCGATTGTATAAGATTGTGCTGATGCAAGAACTAAAACCGGACTATCATATCCAACGCCGCCGTGAGTTCGCTAATTGGACGCTGTAGCCGTAGATCCGGATCATCTTCTCGAACGAGGCTCATGTCAACAACCAAAATTGCCATTATTGGAGCCAACACAATCCACAAGCGTTCGGGAAAGCATCAATGTTGGACCAACATTCGACACACTATTGTCAGAATAACACCGCACTTATTGGACCGAGTCATCAAAAATTGGATCGATCGCTTGAAGCATTGCCAGTGAAGTCCAGGCGGCCATATTGAATGATGTGCTATTCCACGCATAATGGCATGAACGTAGCTTCAAAATAAAGCCAGAATCGATTTTATAACTTACACCATTGTTGTTTTATTTAATTTTTATTCCTGTCGTTCGAATCTGGTAACCCTTTAGCACTTTCCAGGACATTTGCACGCCTGCGCACACTCGAATACCAGCGGCAATTAGTCTGCCAGTTAGCAGAAAATTCTATAGGCTGCATATTGTCGTTGTAAGGAGGCACTTTGCTTTTGCTAAGCATTTACATATGTAAGTGTACTAGGTAGGTAGGTAGGTAAGAGTGGCTGTTGGAAATACTAACCCACTAAGGTCTATTGGCCCATTGTGATGCCGCGTGGATCTATGATCCTCTTACTAATGGAATTTATCCCCAATTGCTTTTTTTGCAGGAGAATAAAGCTAATGTAGCTTCATTGACTCCTTCTTGAATGTTAGGTTTCCTTTTAGTTTCCTGTTGAAAGATATTTTGTTGTATCGGAAAATACTAAACTGGTACCGTTTATTTAAGGGGGGTCTATAGTTGGAATTCTGTATTTCCTGGAAAAGGGGACAAGACCAGTTTTATGGGGGTTTATTCCCAATCCACAGCGATCTGCTATACGGGTTAATCTATTGAGATTTACTTGAAGGAGTTCTTTAATGGTATTAAGATGCTTACCTGAGGCGAATATAGCAACGTCATTCGCATAGGCAATCGCCTTGCTACCACCCGCTTCCAGGTATATCAGCAGTTCATTAACTACTAAGTTCTAGAGAAGCGGAGAGAGGACACCGCCTTGTGGCGTACCTCTGCTGACACATCTTTTAGTAGAAGTCTCACCCAGTTTGGAGTTGATTATCCTGCTTTCTAGCATGAGACTGATCAACTCCCCAAGAGAATCGTCTGCCTGCAGAGTTGACAGCGTAGTCGTGATTGCGGATGTGTCGACGTTGTTAAAGGCGACCTCCAGGAAAGCAACCATTTTGTTCTCTTTATATTGTAGGGATCGTTCGATGTGGCTTGTCAAAGAGTGCAGTGCCATTTCCACTGACATTCCTATACAGTAGGCATGTTGAACCGTTGACAGAAGTCTTGGATCAACTTTAGCTCGAATATGGATATCAATCAGTCGTTCTAGAGTTTTCAGAAGGAAAGATGATAGACTTATAGGGCTGAGGTCCTTTGGGACAACATGAGAACATTTTCCGGCTTTGGGAATGAATACTACTCGTACATTGACTTCTCTCCGTAACAGTGGAATGTCGATAAGTTCTACACAGCTTCTCATAATATTTTCTAATGCAGGCAGAATAATATCTGAGGACCTCTGTAGCTCGGTAGGTATTATACCGCCGGACCAGCAGACTTGTATGGTTTGAAGCTATGCAGCGCCCAGGACAGTTTGTCTCTCGTAATCAGACCATGAATGTTGGTCTCGGTTGCAATATGCCTGATTGGGCTGCTACTGGCCGCGAGTTGTGAGCTACCTAGAAAGTGGGTGTCCACTAGCAGGTTGAGTGATTCATCACTTTAGGTTGTACAGGAGCCATCGGTTTCTTTCAGACCGTGATGCCTTATAGGTTTCTGTGATTTTGTCACAGACTGTCGCTTTGCCTTCCTCAGTTCCTTTTTGGTATAATTTGAGGGATTCTTTGTATGTGTCCCAGTCAGTCACTTTTCTTGTGCTTTTTGCTACGTTGAAAAGTTTTCTACAAGAGTTTCTAAGCAGTCCCAGTGCTGATGTCTACCAATGTGGCTTTTTCTTGCCTCCAGATTGAATAAGAGGGCAGGAAGCGGCCATAGCCTGATTGAGAGCCAGAGTGAATTCATGACTTTCATGTCAAGCTCATTGGTGTCACGCGGGGGACTTGATAGTTTTGAGGATAGCGTTTCAGACAGTACTCCTCTGTATTTTGGCCAATCAGTTTTCCGGTAGTTCCGGAAAGTTGGTTGGCTGGGAGGAGCATCACTCAGACTAAATTGGACGTATCTGTGGTCTGAAAAAGAGTGTTCAGACGATACCATCCAGTTCGTTATCCTTTGAGTGATGCTGTCGGGGACTAGAGTGATATCTAGCACTTCCTGTCGGTTTCTAGTTATAAAAGTGAGCTTATTGCCATTGTTGCAAATAAAGAGGTTAGTACCTCTATCATTGATATCAGTACTGCCACATACACAGTACTACCCTTTCTATGTTGTCATCAGGGAGAAGGCCCCATGGTCGTGGCCAACATAAGCCGATGCCAGCCAGTAAAAGTCTTTGGAAGTCTCTAGTTTGGCAACGGTTAAGTCGCGGTCGCTGAAGTTAGGAAATAAAGATACATTAAGGCTACGTTTCACTTATACACAAGTTCTGATCTTACCTTTGTCTCTTGTATAGAGCGGAGCGTATACGGGTGTCCAAGCCCACAAAGCACGCCTTCTACAATGCATGGTTCCTGGAATAATAATGTCTTGCGCGTTTTTTGAAAGTGCGGCCGAAGCCTTTTCTGAGTGATGGTGATTAATCTGGAGAAACCGTATCATTGCTACAGTCCTCCAGAGTAGCCTCCACCACGGTGCTGTTGAGGTCCTCCGATTCTGAAGATGTGACCAAGAGCTCATCTTTTTCCTCTGATCGTATAGGCCTCTTTTTCCTTCGCCACCGGTTTCCATTTCCGACAGGGTTTCAGAAGATGAGACCGGCGACTTAATTGCCACCTCGGATAGATTGGAGTCGCCACTAACCATTTCTGGAAAGGATGTCGAAGCTCCAAGATCTAAGGTTGTGTTTTGTGGTGTCTCCGTTAAAGGAGGTGGAGGTTGCTTATCAGCATCCAGCTCATTCTTTTTGTAGACCTTTAAATGTATAAACTCGAGTCCGAACCGAATGATGACTTTTGTGTGCGCTAGAGGGTTAAGGGACTCTTTATTGATCACGATAAACGCGCATCTATAAGAGCCCCTTAGTTCCTCCAGTTTCGCGACTAATGGCCAAGAAGTTGCTCGAAAGCTTCAGCTTGACCAACTGCCACCGTTCGGGTCTTATAGAGCCGTCGGTATCGTTTCTATCGATTGCTTCCGTTAGGACTTCACTGAAAGACCTTAGAGATGTGCTGTTGTATGGCTTAGGGGTTTTGGTGCAGTGAGTTTTGGGCCTCTTGGGAACCGGACATAAGTGTACTAAGCGTGAGTAATACCACTTTATGCGACACGGTGTTCTTCTACTGTGAATAGCCGGATTACGCTTGCTGAAGGGGAGTATATACACATTTATATATATTTATACGAAAACCTAAAAAGGAGCAGACAAGGAGTACAATGTACTTGTTCATCTGAATGCTTTATTCTGATAAAAAAATTTACTCTTTCCACCATCATCCATGATCTGAAGTCACTTGATTAAAATCAAACAATTGTCGACCTGCTAAAAGAGAGATATCATTGTCAAAAGTTGATGACTCTGTGGTTGTCAGAATATCAGGATCTGATATTTTCTATTTATAAGTTTCCCAGGTTTCGCTAGATCTTTTGGCGGACTTCCATTGAATTTTATACTTCTACCTCTGGTTGACATTTGTCTACTTATCAGTCCTTGCTATAAACAATAACAAAAGAAAATGAATCTCAGTAAATTCGTATAATAATTTTGTCATATTGAACATCCCTGACATTCCTTACAACTTTACTACGGTCAACCTTCAAAATAGCATTTCAATGTCAACAATGTGATTAATTGTCACATATTGAATAGAACGCGTTCAAACCTTAGTAGCTTTGGCGCCAAGTCATTTTGCAATACAAAAGGAATATCACAATTCCCTCAAACGTCAACAAAAGCTAAAACACTTCACCGATTGCTTCTATTGTTTTGCCGTACGCCTTACTTTGTAATCCCATTCACCGATCGATTGATAGTAATTAAAGTGAAGAAATAAAGTAATCGAGACTTACTCCATGTGACGGATCTAACCTTATCGCCACATCGCAGGTCCATAAAACTCAATTAACCTACAATTGAATGATTCAGAGGAACTACTTCATCCAACCAGTACCACCAGCCAGCTCCATCGTCAACTCCATCTCCACTGGCTGTTAATCAACACTCAAAGTTTTTTTTTTAAATCAATTATTACCCCATAAGAGGAGAATTTTCATTAAAAATCTGTCAATCAGAGTTCGCTCGGAATTACAATTTTGCATTTCATAATCTCCCAACATCAATTCCAAAGATCACATCGCAACCTAATCTATCGAATCATTGCTGCTCCAAGGTCATGCTAATATATCGATCGTTTTGTCGACGCGGTTATGCTAATGCTCCACAGATTCTAGAATGGCGGAGGTGTCGGAATTAATAAATTACTAATTGCATAACCTGCACACCAACACTACTCTCGTAAGGCACAATCTCTAGACCGATAAGTCGATCGTTAATCAAGATCACTGAGCAGAATTTAATTTAAAAATAAAAAATTCAAAAAAACCAAATCTAACGAGCGATCTACTCGTAAGTGATCGCACGAAATCAAATTCATTTATGCAGAGGTACGCGATCGAGTAATGAGTTTGTGTGATGTGAGCAGAACCTAAAACGGAGGTCAGCTCAGATATGGAATTGCAGTGCAGAGATGTCATTTGACAGATCGGTTTTATTATGATAAACGATGCGCTACGAGCTCGGTTCAGAGACGGGCTTCAATAAATTGGTGATTGATCTGGTGATGATTATGGTGGACCTATGGGCGTTTTAATAAACTTTTGCCACCTCTCTCACGAATAGAGTATCGCTCAAATCACTACGCACCTTGTTGGCTTTAATGAATGAATTTGGTAAGAGGCACGTTTGGCGGATACGGCACGTGGTAAAGTCTCGAATCAAATTTAATGGCTGAGCGGGTGTATTAATTGGCAGAACGCTTAACACATTATTCTTTCAAACGATCCTTGGCACGACCATTGAGGAAGTGCCACGCTTGGATTAGTGTAAATTATGTTTTCGAATCATTTCAAGTGTGAACTGGGGGAAAGAAAGTGCATAGAAGCCATAATTTTAATTTAAAACAATTTTGAGAGATACTCGTACTAGATGATATTTTATTCAGCTTTATTCGGCAATGATGGCAGATATTTTTTTTTTTTTAATTGAAATTTTGTGGTCCTGAAAAGGACCGTTACGCTTTAAGATTTCAAAACGCTTTTATAGTAAATTTTCGAAATGTTACCCGTGCCTTTGGAAGCACGTTCTAGCGCGTTTGATGATTTCAGACTGCAAATTAATGTTTGGTAAAATGGCTCTCAGCTCCTCTGCCACTGTATCTATTCTCTCTTGGAGCTCTTCTTCCCGACTTGAAATCTCAGTCAAATATACCCTTTCTTTTATGGCTCCCCAGAAAAAAAAAATCCATTGAAGTTAGGTCATGAGATCTATGTAGGTGGCCAAGGAAAATGACCAAATTGGCCAATCTACCATCTATTAAATTTTTGATTTAAAAACCAAGTTACATTATTGCTGGAAAACCATTCTTTGCCTCTGAGCAAGAGGAATATTTTCCAGGAGTTCCGGCAACTGGTCTCTCAAAAATTCTAAATAGAATGTTGAATTTAGGACATGTAGAAGTATGAATGGCCCGATTAAAGTACGAGTACTACCCAATATGCCGGCCCAGACATTCACGCTAGGCCTTGTGTAAAACGGTAAACAGTAAACATCTGCATTTCAACTGAATCTTTCCCTTTGAGAAAATGTTGTTTGTGTTAAGTGAGGATTAGACACTGCCCAATAGTCAGAATTTCGTTGGTTGGAAATGCGCTTTCTCGTAAACTGAGCTTCGTCAGTCATTTTGTTGATGCAGTAGCCATTAGGAAAATTCAATCCGTTTTTGGAAGTCCCCCGGCAAAAGTTCCTGTACGACCGTATAATGAAAGGGGTAAACGCGGTTGGCTTGAAGAACTCTATGGATTGTAAAGGGTCCGCCATCTAACGTTTTTTTTTTCAACTAGTGCTTATTTCGTGAATGGTAACACCTAGCTCATGTCTGATTTGACAGATAATTAGTTGTATCCTTCCGCTGAACGAATATGGTTGTGTATATGCTTGAACTTCCCTTCGCTAAGTGGGCCTGCGATCGACTTAGAGTAGATGCCGATTTTGCCAAAAAAATCATCTTTTCAGATGAAGCTCATTTTGATTTTGGCGGGTATGTAAAAAACCCGCACGCATACATTGAAAAGCCGATACACCCAAAACGAGTCACTGTTTGGTGCGGATTTTGGTCCAGAGGCATAATTGGGCCATTTTTCTTCGAAAATGACCAAGGAGTGGCCGTTACAGTCAACGGCGATCGTTATAAGGCCATGTTGAACGAATTTTTGTTCACAAAAATTGAAGAGGAGGATATTGGCAACATTTGGTTTCAACAGGACGGCGCTACGTGCCACACAGCCGAAGCTACACTCGATGTTTTGCGCTCTGTTTTTGAAGATCGCATTATCAGCCGAAGAGCTGATGTCGTTTGGCCACGTCGGAGCTGCGATTTGACACCGTTGGACTATTATTTGTGGGGTGCCGTAAAAGATAAGTGTTACGCCGACAAGCCAGAGACAATTGACGCTTTAGAGGATAATATTCGTGAAGCCATTGGTGAAATACAGCTGCACACAATCGATAATGTGCTTAAAAATTGGACCGATCGTGTAGGCTACTGCATGGCCAGCCGAGGCAGCCATTTGAATGAAATTATTTTCCATTATTAACCGGAAGGATAAAACTAATTATCTGTCAAATCAGACATGAGCTATGTGTTATCATTCACGAAATAAGCACTAGTTGAAAAAAAAAACGTTAGATGGCGGACCCTTTAGTTGTTGGAGCTTGCAACTGTGCTGCAAGCCTTCTGGTGCTACGTAATAGATGGCTGCATTCTTACAGCATTTAAAATTCTTTCTTCCTCTTCTGCTGCTGTTATGTTAGACAATTTTTCTCTTCTTAACCCATATGCTGAGCCGACGGTTGAAAGGCGGTGAAAAGCACTGATAAAAGTTATCCTAGAAGGGATCCTCCGTCTAGGATATCGCCGTTAGTACTCTAATCTAGCTAACCCTGCATAAAGTAACATCGGCACATTTTAAACGTTGTCACCGAATTAAACAAAAACATTGCACAAAATAACGGAAAATTTACCGTTGGCTTGATTCTCCAACTTTGTTTTACTTGTTAACTGACGGCTTTTGGTATTTTTTTTTAATTGAACACACTATTTATTTTGTGACCCATTTGCCTGAATAAAATAGTATTTTGCAATAACTTCCGTTGTTCGTAGGTGGAAAAGTCATACAGAAAAATCGTAGATAATGAAGAGAAGACAAAAGTTTTGATAAAAAAAGTCGGCCTCAAACTAGAAAATTTCGAGATAAACGCATTTTTCTGATGAAATTGGTCCAACGATTTTTCAAAATGTTAGCTTTAAAATGCCATAATTTTGGCCGACGTTCATCGAACTCAACGAGATTTTATTATTTTATTCACACTGAAATTCTCTTTCAAAAATGTGCACAACGGTTTCTTAAGCTGAATCCGTTAATCCGAAATCAGAGGTTCCTCACTTCAACGGCCTATAACTTGGAGGTGGGTGAAAATAGACGCCGCCCCTGGAATACAATATTTTGTTTGCCATAACTTCAGGAATCTTCAGCTATCGGACGAAAACCTAAACTATGATACCCTGTATGTATAGCTGTTGGTTTTAGAAGACACCTGGGATATTTTGAGTTTTTATGTGCTATTCTGAGCAGGTTTGCTTTACCTTACTTGAGGCCCGTTGTGAACCTGGGCTTGAACAAAAAGCTCTCTTCATTTATCGTGTGTTAGCGCTTATCCCATCCAGTTGTGCATACAAATTTAATTGGAGCTCATTTTCACATGAGGATGGCGATCCAAGGCGAGGTCTACCTGGATTTGAAGACAATTTGGGCTGGTTTGGTAGCGCCCATTCGTTCAATATGTCCTAGCTAGTGGAGCCGATCAATTCTGGCCATTCTGATGAATTCATTGAAGCTGTATAATCAAAAACTTCGTTGTTACATATTGTTCTCAAAATTTCCGTCTATGCAGAAAGAACCGAGAATTATATGAAGAAGTTTTCGATCGATATAGTTGTGTCTTGGTTGCTCGTGAGAGCGAGTTGCATACTAAAAAACGACGACTAGCAAGAGTGATTCTTCGCTTGATTTCTTCGGTCATGTCCTTGTTTAAATTTCCATCGGACCCCAGGTAAACAAAGCCTTTTGTCACCTCAAGTTTATAGTTTGCCACTGTGGCATGATGTTCGAGCTGTTTGTATCGGGCGTCCTTGCTGACACCATATAATTCGTTTTGCCCTCATTAACCATTGAACCTACATTTTCATTTTCTGATTCAAAGATCGTAAACTCCACTGACAGCTCGTTGATTTTAATGTCAATGTCGTCAGTAAAAACAGTAGTTGTACTTACTTACTTACTTAAATATGTAGGTGACGTTACAGTTCTGGTTGAACATGGGCCACAACTAGCAAGCCTCTCCAATTAGCCCGGTCTTTAGCTAACTTTAGCTAGTTGCGCACTCCAAGTCGGTTGAGGTCCCATTATTCTTGTGCGCACAACCTAGTAAGGTGAAGTCTTCCCCTACTGCTTTGTTGCTCAGGGTTAGATTTGAACACTCTGTGGCAGGAGCATTGGTGTCCATTCGTTCTATACATATGTTCAGTCGTTGCCATCTCAAGCGACTCATGCGCAGTTTTCTGTCTAGGTCGACGTCGCTGCACAGCTCGTATAGTTCGTCATTGAGTCTTCACCTCCAAAGCCTGTCAACGCAAGACTTTATACAGAGTCTCCTTAGTTTTTCAGGATAGGACGTTACTACAAAATTGCCGTCTTAGCCCAAAGAAACAGCGATTGGCAGAGCCGTGGTAGACAAAGTCCCTTACTACCTCGAAATTATAACCGTTAACAGTGACGTACTGTCAAATTCGGTCATGTTGTGTGTCACCTCTTGTTGACAGCATACTGGTATACTTAGTTTTTTGTATACTTAGGATTGACTCATGCGACTACCAAGGACTACCACTGGGAGGTAAGGCAAGCATTTAAAACTCTTTTTGATATCAAGGGCCTCGCTGGAGTCATAAGTGAGTTTTATGAATCAGCGAGATAAATGAGGGTCTGTGCTGCTGTTGATCGCGAAACTGCTGAATGCCCTATTACCTGAGTGGGGCCAGCAAAGCATGTAATGCTTATGCATGCAATGTGAAGATGCAAGTTCATGTTCTACCGGTGCCAATAATACTGGCCAATGTCGTCATATGGCTCACCATGCGTTTTGAATGCATAAATGTTCCGAGCAGCTAACACCGACTAGGGCCATAACCTTGTTGTAGCCAAGAACGAGTGCGGATTTTCGTTGCAGTCCAAAGCCACCGAACTATTATGAGGATCAACGTCGAACGGTTACAATCGTAAGAGACCGCCAGAGTCTTTTCTGATCGTGTTCTCCTTAACCACACGAGGAGTCCTTTACCGAAGCCTAGTTGCATAACTGCCAAAGCGCAACCAGTTAAGCTGCCTCCTACGTGATGAGTTTCAACCCGCCCCAACAAATAAACTCCTGGTTCGATAGCGAATGCAAGCGGACGTACAGAGCGGCTCTGTAGAAGAGGACGAGTGGGGCTCGCAAGTTCTGCCAGCAGAAGAAAAGTCAAGAAACAGCACGAGAAGTGCTCGACCGATGTCTTAGAAAGATGCCACTAAAAGCATGAAGTTCAGAATCTTTATCAAATATAAAAAGAGTATGCCAAAGTAATCTTTAAGAATGGAATAGGAAACTTTATAGCAGAACCACAGTCGGCGCAGAGAATCTGAGATTATTTTTGCAGAATACAGACGAAAAATATCCAATCGTCAGGCAGAATGAATCATTCAACCCGGATAAAGGCAGACAACATTTCCGTTCACGCGACCAAGATGATGTCAGGGCAGAAATTTCCAGGCCTACGTCTAACAAAGTTAATGGAACCGACGGCTTAACTGTCGAGCTATTTAAAGCAGCAAATGATGATCGGATACGGAGCGCACATCAACTCATCTCGAAATTTGGCCGACGTATTGAACCTCAGAATTGGACATCCCCAGAACTCTATATGTGTTTTTTTTTTTTTTTTTTTGTAAAAGAACACTTAGGAGGATATGACTATTCTTAAAACGCCGGAGAATGAGCTAAGTTTTTGTGGAAATTGGACATACAGACAAGAAAGGTGTTTGGCCTCGCTTCATGGATGGCAACCAGTATTTAATGGGGAGAATGCAGGCGAATGAGTCTGCTCAACATTGTGTATTATGTAAGTCGTAATATATCGTAACCCGTGCGGTTTTAGCTAAGAGCGTCCACCATAGATCAAATTTTACATCAGATCTTGGAAAAAACTCAGGCAACATTTACATAATGGGAAGAACACAGCGAGCTGCCAACGGGGCATTAGTGACTATTGGAGCAGAAGCGGCAAAGATGGGTTTAGCGGTTAACGAAGGAAAACCAAAGTATATGCTGTCAGCAAAGAGGGCCACACAACATCGACGAGTAGGACATAAAGTCACGATAGACAGCTACAACTTTTAGGTATTAAGGGGCTGTATTGACTTCGGGTTCGCTCTTAACTCCAACAATGACACCAGCATAGATAACATGCGAAGAATAACTCTTGCTAATCGCTGCTTCCTTGGGCTTAGAACGCAATTGAGTAGTAAAGCACTGTCTCGAGTAACTAGAAATATTTGATCATCCCGATCCTGCCTTACGATGCAGAAGCTTGGACACTGATGAAAGCGGATGAAAATGATTGATAACGCTTCTAGAGAAAAGTTATTTGCCCAATCAGAAAAGCTTGAATAACTCGGCTTAGATGGGCTAGACACCATAGACACCAGCGCCCCGGTCTAGAAAGTTTTCTTATCCAACCCAGAGGTATAACGCTGTGGAGAAGGACCTCATATCTCAGCTAATTACGTGTGCCCAATTCGGGGCAGTTGGCAAAAGACCACGCTGGCTGAAGTACCATGCTAGCAGAGGCCACAGTCCGCTCGGAACCAAAAAGGACGGGTTTGGCAAAGTTGTCAAAACTTGTATTGCCTCCATAATGTTCATCTCTACAAATGCTGTTGTACATGTATGGCCTTAATAAATAAGCAGATAGCGGATAGATACGATATACAATACGTATGCATTTAAATTTCCAGTGAATATTGTGAATATTTGGCCTATGGTAAACTTACGAGAACTACTATATGCCCACACTGATTACTGGTATATGATTTCAAACGTTTACGTAGTGCGGTAGATAGAATCTTGTACGCGATGTTAAGAGGACTGATTTCTATAGTCGGCACCGTTTAGACCCTCGATACTGGGATTCCATTCATTGGACTTATTTTCATTTTAGCATATTTTACTCATGATGTTTTAGACCTCTGATCAGGTGATAGACTCTCAGTGATGCTCTTAATGGTATTGCAACCACATTTTCTTGTTGCTTCATTCACTTCGCAGAAAGACCGTCTCATATTTCGACGTATTATGATGTTTTGTGATACTGGATATCGGGCTCGAGCTGCTCTACTGAGGCATCCATTTCGATGTCTATGACAATATTTGGACATCTCTGTCAATTCATGGCCTGTCCAACCTATAATTTTTATTTTAATTAACTGGCTTCAGAGCTTATGAGCCAAGATAGATTATTTTAAAAAGTCCAAGTTCATGATCCTAATTCAAATTCATTGCGATGTCCAGGTGACGGCACAAGCGAGGAATACCAATTCTTCCCGACTTGAGATGCTTACCAAAGATAACTACGACACATGGTGCCTTCAAGTTAAGGCAAGTAAATGACACGTGGGATTACGTGACTGGTGTAATACCTATGCCACTGAATCCATTAAAGAGCGATCGGGTAAAGATGCAGAACCCTTTATCAGCTTGGCAACGTGAAGCCATGAAAGCTAAAGCTGATCTTATTTTATCTATACGTGAATGTGAAACTTCTCAAGGCATTTGGAAGAAACTCGATTCCATATATACATCGTTAAGTCCAGCCAGAAAAGCAACTTTATTAAAGCAGCTCACACTTCAGAAGATGATGTATTTGATCATGTGTATAAGTTCTTCGACGCTGTCGGTAAACTCGGGGCATGGATGTACAAATTCATAACGATTCGTTGAGTAGTATGCTTTTCTACAGCTTACCAGGATCATTTGAAAATTTTCGTTGTGTGGTTAAGACCCAGGACGTTCTAGCTAATGCCGATAAGTTTTAAATTGAAATACTCGAGAAGCATAGGCACGCAAATAGAAATCAAAGGAGTATTAATCTTCAAAACAGGTAAACGAGGAAGCCTGGTAAGAAAATGATTTCGTTTTGGTGTAGCAAATATAACAAGCAGGGGCAGAAGTCCACTGACTGTCGTGCTAAACATAAAGGTCAGCGACGTGACGATTGTGTAGAGGATTTTCTTTTTACATATTGTCAGATACTCTAGAGTATTCCATCGATTTAAAAGTCTGAACCGTGGCTGCACATCACACTTGTATCACATGTGATCAGCCGATAGTGGTAAGTTAGATTTAGCAAGCAATCGATCCACTGTAGTCCGGGAAAAAGGAACTGTTAGCCGAATCAAGGTCAGTATATCTTAAACATAATTTATTAGATCCCTATCTGCACACAAATCTTGTTTGAGTTACTAAAATCGCTGGCAAGTTCTGTGAAGTAGTCTTCAAGCACCACAGTGCGATAGTCCGTGACAAGAACGGTCTCATCAAACTGTTTGCCGACAGAGTTTGCTCAAGAAGCCAAAAATATGCTTCAATCACTTCGCGAAGGGAATCAGGTGCATTACCTTAAGGAGGTTCTATATGGCTTCAAGTAAGCCGGACACCAACGATATCAAAGATTTGACCGTAAATTATAGAAAATGGGTCTTAAAGCAACCAACGCAGAGGCATGCGTCTCTCCGTTTATATAGACCGTATTCTTCTCTGTTCAAATGATTTGAACTGAATAGTTCTATAAGCTGAAGTCTGATGGAAGATTTTGAAGTGAAAGATGGAGACGCAAAATATTGCCTTGGAATCGAAATAATTCAAGATCCAGGATCCATATCAATAAGCCAAAAGAAACGCAGCGACAATTTGCTGCAGAAATTACTGTTCCAATGCAACCTGACTCCAGTCTTGTCAAGGGTGAGCATTTATCTGAGAAAAAACAAAAAACGCCCTTATGGGGAGTCTAATAGGATGATTAGTGCATGCTGCTGTTTGTTTTCGACCAGACATATCTCATATAACAAGTGCTCTTGTTCCATTCAGCAATTGCTTTACTCATATTCACTAGGGTGAAGCAAAACGTGTGTTACTTTATCTTCGAGCAACAATCGACTTTGCGATCGACTTCAAATCAGAATGTTCCACCTCTTTTTTCAGTTCTTAGCAGATTTTCATAAATGCTATGATAGATGCAATGATTAGCATTCGATGAAAACCTCCGGCGTTTTTGTATTATTTTCACGGCTTGCCAGGCTTAGGCTTCACGCCTCAAGCACGTTACTGGATATTGTATCGAATGCGTCAAATTATGTCCAAGTGGTACTGAATATTTTGGTTGATGTTTAAAAATATTGGAAGCTTAGCTTTATCCACTAACCCAACGCTTACTTATTGTATAATCATATTCCCGCTGACAACTTTTTGGCAATCACATTTCGTAATAAGCTTAGCGTTTGTTCAGATGGTAGAACCACTTCGCTGCCCTTATCATCAATCCAATCATTTATCATTCCTTCTGAGAATACGGAGGGCGGCATTTGTAGGTCCTAAAATAAAGGCGAATCTTCTTCAATCTCCTTTTACAGACCTTCTTTCGCAGATCATGGGAATCTTGATAAACCGTCAGCTCATGGAATACCTCCGGACACGAAAACTCCTCATCTTTCCACCGTCGGCATGTGGTTATGGCCCATCTAGATTGGAATGATCACATATTCGACGTCGCCAAAAGTACAGCAACATCCTTTACTTCTCCATTCTGATTTGGTCTCAATATATTAGGTGGGGCAAAAGTAATGTCATTAAGTTGAGAAAATGATACCAGTCAAATGATCAGCTCCTGAGTTGGTAAACATTTGTGCTCGCTTTACGGCATTTCGAATTGTTGCTCGCAAAAGATCTGGCCTCAAATTGATAATTTTTTCCTCAATATTGGCTTTCAGGTCACGCACGGTTTATAATTTGTTGTAGTAAAAGACCTACAGGAAGAAGTCTTGCGCCGGCAGGTCTGGCCGGCCAGTTCTATTCGTCAAAACGGGAGATCACACGGCCTGGAAATTGGTGATTCAAAATCTCCATCCTTGCCCGAGCTTTGTGAGCGATTGCTCCATGCTGCTGGAACCAACAATGTTCAAGACCCAATTCAGCAACTTGTGGCAACAAACACTCGTTTAACATCTGTCTGTAGCGCTCACCAGTTACGGATCAATGGTGCTGTCGGCGTCCTCAGAAAAATAAGAACCAATCACATTTTCACTGAAAATATCGCAGCAAATAGTAACTTTTATGGAATGCAATGGTTCTTCGTGCATTTCATGTGGATTCCCCATGCCCCAGAAATGAAAATTTGGCCACTTAAGTGGAAATGGGTTTCGTCGCTCATTTTGATTTGAGATACGCAATCTTCTTGCACCAGGTTTAACAGAGCGTGGGAGTAAGTTAACCTCACTTAAAGGTCAGAAGTCAGTAATTGGTTAACGATTTGCCTTTTATAAGGGAACATCTTTAGGTTTTTCACCAAAATTCGACGCAAAATTGTCTCGTTGCAACGTTGTCTCGTCGATGTTTGTGGACTCTCTCGAGTATCCTCAATAGAAGTAATATTCTCGATGGAACGTGCAATACTGAGCCGGCCGCTTGCACGAGACGCTCAGGAAAACACCTTAATTGTTCGCGCATATGATGCAGAACGACGAGGAAAACGATGACGAAATCGACGCTGCGTTAAAACAACAGCGCCGGAAATTGGTCAAATAAGCAGTTACAATAATTCCTCGTTGTTCAGGTGTGTATCGCTCCATTTCTTATTATAAACTAATTCCCATTATTTTTGCCCCTACTCACAAATTTGGAGTACATTGCCCATATCGATTCATGCGTTCCGAAGTCCTCTGTGCATTCGCTTGATAGGATTCGAAACTCATAGGTGATTCAACAGTCAGTCGATACCGTCGAACACCGCCTTAATGCTTCTTGTCTTACTTTGTCCTATGGCCGTTTTCATCACCAGTGGCCAAGCGACATTGCCAGTAGTTTTCTGCGCCCTCAAACACCCATCTCCCTTTGAATGATCGTAACTCTTTCTTAAATTGGTTACAGAATGCCTTTCCGGTTCTTTATTTTCTAGCCATTATAACCCACAAACATTCAAAACCAACGCAAATCGATATCTTATTTTTTTTTCTTCCTGTGTTTTTTTTATAATTTACGCGCGCCCCTTAGGCGCCTTTACCCCTTTACTGTTACCACGGCGCGGGCGGAAAGGTATATAGAAGGAGGAGAAAATTGATTCTTTGTAGTGGTTTGAAACTCAGGTGTATTTGGTTTCGATATTCGCTCTCCAGGGGTGGGAGTCCGAATAGGACGGAGAATTTTTTCTTCACTCAGAGTGATTCGAATGTTATAATTCACACTATGTTTTTGTGCTTGAAACTCTACACAAGCCAAAGCTACGTGTTTGTGTTATGCCTTCACACGCAGAATTTTTTTGTCTGCGTTCCAATTATACAAATGAGAAACTTGAAAAACTTGTCAATGGGTAGGATTCGAACCTTGACCCTCCGAGCGAGAAGCGTTTGCTAGTACTAGTACACCACGGCCACCCACCCCCGCCCACGCTGTGTGCAAACATTTTCAGCTGTGTTGATAATAAAAAAAGTAGTAAAAACCGTCGGATTTAGTTGATAGCTCCTATTTTAGTTTGATTAGTAGTAGTAGTAGCTTCTCACAATCAATCCGGTAGTCCAGCCGGCTTGTTGTTTTGATTGTAACTTACCACAGTGAAAACTATTGTACGTACCTCTTATACTGGTGACCATTGGTGTTTTTATAATTAGACTGGACAGCCACTGTACTTGATTTCTAGACTCCAAGTTTATCAAAGACACCCAGTGATTGTTTAGTTTTATTTCGATCATTCGCTAGGTTTATACTTAATGCTAATTCTTAATGGAGAGATCAGATAAGCAATTCCCTTGGATAGCCGGTCCTGTAATTAGTCGAGTAAGCTTAATTAGTAACTATAACCCACTTCCTACCATCAGTGCAAAGTGAAAATGTATCACCAGAAATTTTCTTCTCAGAGATATCTTCAATAACTCATTGCTGTAGCACTTCGATACCTCCCATGATATCCACTTCCTATTCAACAGGAATATTCTCATTCTCGTATCGAGATCTCGAGAAATCCAGCAGAAATTGTTTTTCGTGTTCCTGTTTGAAGAACCTCGTTCGACCAGCTCCTAGTTGCACTGTTCCATTACCCAAACACCTAAACATTAAGCGCATCCGAAGTCTATTAATGAAACTTCTTCAAAGCACTTCCTACTTCCTGCCTAGAAATTGAGTCCATTTCTCCAGCAAGTGGGCTTACTACAAATACGAGTATAAGTCCAAGTCCAAGTCACACAAATTTACTCTCATCCCACATGTGCAATTCTGAAGAACCTTTCACCAGATGCACAACTTTTTGCCCGGATTGCATAAGACAAACTTGAATCCACTGACTCCTAAGTATGTTGTCATCGTTAGCTGGTCTACAACCTAAACACAGGCGGTAAATTCCAGTTTCTACAAATCATCAGAAACTAATAATAGACAGAGTCACCTCTGGACATTTTCTGGATCACAGTGGTTGGTTGATTTGTCAATGTTTGTCCGACTCGATGGGAAAAGAAGTAGTGCGCAAAAAAAATTCGAAAAAAAGAAAATGTATCTGGAACCAGCTTCTAACTAAATAGTGACACCCGAATGTGTTGCGCCAGACTGTATAATTGACCCGTTCAAGGTTTCGACTCAGTCTCCGACTACGACGACGGTCTGGTTGTTTTCAATTTTTTGTGTTTTTTTTTTGGCTTCGGTTTCCTGCCCCGAATTTTTTATTTCTCCCATTCATTCGAATGGAATTGGGTTTGTTTCGTTTTAATTGGTACCTGTTTGGGAGTTCAAGTCTTCCACAGAGCCCAGACAGACTGGGCTTCCATCTGAAATTGGCCTCGAGGGGCTGTCTACCTGGTGCGCAGATATGTGCGAAATTTAGACTCAACAGCAAAAAAAAAAAAAACAAAAAAACGAAAACTCAAAAACAAACTGAGACCCGACTAAACAGCAGCACCGTTCGACAGCAGTTTCTTCTGCACAACGATAGCCACTACGATTCTGGAACAGTATATATGCTAGGGGGGTAGACATTAGTTCGGCATTTCGCCATAAATATCATCAAATTCGCATAACATCGTATCGGGACCGGACCGGACTGAACGTTTGCATTTTTTATTTAATATCTTCCGTCGTAGATTTATGCGCACCAACTTTTGGACTCTGCAGGTATGTCTACTTATGTATCTCAGTTCTTTAGATTCAGTTCTGGTCCGATGCTGATAGCGTCCCCGACAGAATTTGATTAATTCGAATGGACGTCGTTTTACGTGTACCTTTGGCGGTAGATTTAAGAAAGAACCATGCCACACGAACACGATCATGATTCATTGACACATGGAAGGAATATATTAATTCGTAGCAAACACTGATTACAGATACCTATACAAGATGGGAAAAAATTCGAAAGGCCTTCGGAATATGGACGTGGCCTTGATAACGTCAAGAGCATACAAAATTTGTCTTCGAGTTGTATGGACGGCCAGCGATAGTGAATGGAGTAGTAGCACATGGAAGCTACGAGTAAGACGTTTGACGCATGGTGATAAGTGCTCGTTTGATAATTTTGTCTTCGTTTCACTGGCTTAGGCAATAAAGACATTTTGGACAGTCACGTTTGGCACAGTAGCTGGCATGTGGCTGTCAAGCTATTGTACTATGAAAGTCTTTCTTTGTAGATCAACTAAAACTTTTATAGTAATAAACAGCTCTCTACGATGGGTTTAATACGATGTTGAACAATTTATGGAGGCCTGCCTGGAGGCTGTGCATAATTGATCAGGAAAATAAAGTCCTTAGCGCTTAGGATTTACATATCTGTCGAACTTGAAAAATATAATCGAAACCAGTTCCACTATGGATCAATCAAATTCAAATCGAATTCGAATGGGAATACTCAGTCAAACTATCTTAATCATGCTTAAGCCTATTAAGAATGCCAATTTACGTTAAAACCTATGGATAACGCTCTACTAGCTAAATATTGGATTGGATTGCATCTCTCCGACGGTGGGAAGGATTCGGAATCAGAGCACGAAGAAGATGAAATTAAATCCCTCAATAGCCGCTCCAAAAGCAAACATTGGTAACTAAAGCCTAGCAAGTAGGGGGAAGAGCGAAGAAACAGAAATGGCCACCTAACTCTCAACAGAAACATCAACAGAAACCACTTTAAAACCAGTCACAACAACAGCAATAACAAAAGCAAACACTAGAACAACAGACTGTGCTTCAGATGCATCATCATCGGCAAGAAAATCGGCAAAAATTTCAACCACAAAAACACCGGCCGAAAGACTAAATTTAGATAGTCAGTTGCAGCAGTTGCTGAAAATATTGTTCAGTTGCTGTTAAAAAAATTAAAAATTGTTTGAAGGGTACGACCACGTAATTCTTCTCCGATGTTAATAGGAGGATTGAACAGTCCACAGATCCGGACTGCTGAAAGAGAAATAGTACGACGAGCTGACTTTCGTTGAGGTCGTGTGGTTCACCATGGGTAGAGCAAAAAGAAGAAGCGGAAGGGAAACTACCATTTTTCCTAACACAGCTAAGTCATAACAGCAAATTGAATTGTATGTAGTTAAGTCCTCGAATACCAGATTGTAAACTGGGAACGAATATAGAGGAGCTAAAATGATTTACAGTGTGTTTGTCGTCAAAGATTCGGGCATTCTGTGACGATATGGGCGATCGCGATGCGTTGAGGGTGGAAAGGATCAAAAGTCGGTGTAATACGCTCTGCGTACGGATCGAACGTTTGTCACAAACCTGCTTCGTGCGGCTGTCCAACTGTCCGAGTTGTCCTAAATTTCAGTAAATAAATAAAATCTGGCTCGTTGACGAAAGGTGCCTATTATAAGATAAACAACAGCCGCCATTTACTAAATTACCAACGAACAAATCGTGGCAGGCAGCACAAAACCTCAGTACCTAAGGCACGCCGGCTATCTTGCTCTCGGTATAGGGGCAGATGGTTTGGCTACAAAGTCAGATACAAGAGCAGGCTACGCGCTAGATATGAACAGTGCAAACGCTAAACGTCCTTGTGCTGACTGTAAATTCACTGATAAGTATTGAACGAAGAAATGCTCTATTTACCAAACAACGAACTTTTAAGAGAGTGTAGAGTGGAGTATACAGACTTGAAGTTTCTCAATGCAGAACTGAAAAGGAATAGAATTTTTTCGATTACTGAAGCTTAAATCAATTGTCTATTTCATAATCAGCTCAATCTCAATTGGTGATGGTAGCATAGTGGTATGTTGTGCCTATCTAAATTTAATCTTCTCATAGCCGGCTCCTATTTGGATCTCCTGCTGTTTGTTCAAAGCTATTCCTAGGATTATAGTAGGATACCCTCGAATGCTCTTTGAACCCGCTCTACCCTTGTTCGAACAGGAATCTGTCATTTGTCGAGGAGATTGAAGAAACTATTGAATGAACTAAAATTCCTTGGTATCGACACTTACTTACTTGTGGCACTACAGTTCGGGGTGAACCTGAGGTGAATCGGGGTGAACCTAGCAAGCATTCACAGTTAGGTCGGTCTTTAGCTAACTGCCTCCAGTTGCGCACTGCAAGTCGGTTGAGGTCTCCCTCCTCTACTGCGTTGTTCCTTCGGGCTAGATTCGATGACTCTGCAGGACAGAGGATTGGCCTCCATTCGCTCTACATGTCCTAGCCCTCTCAGGCGTCTGATGCTTAGTTTTCTAACTAGGTCAATGTCGCTGTACAGCCCATATAGTTCGTCGTTCAATTTTCTTCTTCAAAGCCCATCAAGGCGAACGGGATCAAATATTTTTCGAACGATCTCTCTCTCGAAAAGACTGAGGATATCTTCATACGCTTTCGATAGAGTCCATGCTTTAGCACCATAAAATAGGACCGTGATCAGAATCAGAATTAAAAGAGACTTTTTAATTCTTCGGGATAGGGCCTAACTACTCATCAATTGCCTTTTTAGCCCAGAGAAACGGTGGTTGACAAGAGTGATTCTTCATTTTATTTCTGCAGGGGTGTAGCTGGCAGAATTTACAGAGAGCCAAGGTATTCAAAGTCCCCTATTACCTCGAAATTATAGCTGTCGACTGTGACGTGTCCAATTCATTGATGTTGTGTGTCGCTTCTTGTTGGCAGCTTAACCTATTTTGACAGCTTCCGTTTCAATACTAGCGAACACACCGATGAAAACCCACTGTATTCTCCCAATTATGTCGATATCATCGACGTACGCTAGTAGTTGAACAGAATTTTGAAAGATTTTACGTCCAGTATTTGCTGTTACTTCCGCACAAATATTTCAAGGATGATGTTGAGGAAGTCACATGACAGCACGTTACCTTGTCTAAAACCTTCTTGGACATCAAAGGTCTCGGTTAAGTCGTCACCGACTAATTGCCATTCTGCAGAAACGGACCAGTGTCTCTATAAATACTGTCATACTCGGCCTCAAAATCGATGAAAAGCTGGTGGGTATCGACTTGGATCTCCAGATTGTTTTTGATGATCTGCCGGAGTGTGAAAATTTAGGCGAATGTGGACTTTCCTGGTCTGAAACCGCACTGATAGAGCCCAATCAGGTTGTTAACGGAGGTTTCAGACATTCACACACTATAACACATAAAATTGATAAAACGAAGTCAACAATGCAATCAACACCTACAGGGTTAAAATAGGAATCAGCTCAGTCTCCAATGATATTGCAGATCAACCATTCTGGCCACCTAGAAGAAAACTTAAGATCCCGCGACGAGAACACAAATACCATCGGATACAAAGAAATTTAATTTTTGAAATTGAGCTCGTCAGGAACAGACTTCCTACAACCTTCGGCATGGCAAAGGTAATTCGTAGAAGAGTCAGTTTTTGGCCCTACACTTGATTTAATTAAATTGTGTATATCTATATGTTATATCCTTGTTTGTCACTTTTAGATGAAACTGTGCTGTTGGGCGAGTGACAGCAATTCATGGTGATAGTCCGACGGCAGGATATTTTTGGAATGACTGAAAATCAACCACAGACGACTGACGGACTTGATGAAAATTCGAGGCTGCGTGAGCTCAATTGTTTGGAAGATCAGCGTCACTTGGGGGAAAAGTATTTGAAAAAGAAGTAAAGGGGAACAAATTAAGCAGATGAATGTACCTACATTGTCATGCTAACTATCAACAAAGTCAAAGTATCCTCCAACTTCTAGCGGTGAACATGAGGAGTGGGCTTTGATTATAGGTAACAACGAAATCAGTATAATTACAATATACTATATACTCGTAGGTAAGTGCATTCAACAACGCCGAGAATTTGATTCGACTTTGGAAACGGTGGTTTATTGTCTATTCATTCTAGAGAGGGTTTCGTAAGTGATACCGAACCAAAAGAAGAGCAACATCGAAACATTCCTAATAAGGTAAAGCAGATAAATTTGAAACAATATTTGGTTAGGCAGGTTCCATGCGGCGGCTTTGTATGAAACTGCAGGCTGCTGGTCTTCGGAACCGCTTTACTAACCCTGTGCTTCTCTATTAGTTAGGCAGAAAGCTTTTGCCGCATTGTGACTTATCTGGGCTTATCCGCAGCGCTTACTTGGCCAATGTGAATCTTCCTTGTGCAGACTGTCTATGTTACAGAGTGCTAGAACTCTAAGATCTTCCACAACGTCTCCAGAGATGTATCGGTCCAAGTGGGTACTTATGTGAATGTAAGTGGACATGCTATGGTTGCTTTAGTGGAATGTGCATTTGCTGGAGTTAAGACAAAAGAAAGCTTCGCGGATACCCATGTAGATTTCGCGCTTGTAATAATGGTTGTAAGGTTGGCCAAAGCCAAGGAGTTTTTAGTGTTTCAGATCGGAGATCGAAGAGTGTAATAGAATTCGAAGATCGTTGAAAGGAGTTGGAAGAACGTTGCGGATGATGCAAAAAATTGTGAAAAAAATCCAGTATTTGATTACGACGGGAGTTCAATGTCATTTACGTGTGGACAGAATGACTTTTTGGGATCTAAACTGTAAGGGTTAGACGAATTAAAGAGAGGAGGGTGTTCTTTTTCAAATTCCTTAGCATCAGAGGTGTTCATGTTGAGGGGGCGTTCAGTCCTTCAACGGATTCGTGTATATTGTGTGTCCGTGATTTCTTTGATTTTACGTATAAACTCTGAGATTATTCTACAGTTCGCCCACTATGGAAACTAACTAACTTCGATCTTCAAGCAACACAACACGTGGACGGAAGCTAAGACTGGGTGGTGGGTTCTGCCAAAGAGATCTTTTCTAATATCTAACGCAATAAAAGGCTTCAAGACAGCTCAGATTTTTCGATGTGCTTGAGGCTACTATCAACTCGCCACCATTTGCGCATGTATCGCTGTAGACAGTGGATACTGAAGGGTTGACTTAGAAGCAACTTATGTTGAGGTTGTCCAATAGTAGGTAGCCAATAGATTTGTTTGAAAACAACTATCATTTGTTGCGCAAAATCTGGACGCGAATTCGTAGGTACCAACTGTAACGAGGAGAGTCCAGGGGTTCAAAAGAGTCTAGCTGCTCTAGCCTGTTAATTACAGATGCTGCAAAACTGCTAATTGTGGGATTATTATGGGAGTTCTTCGATCAATGCCGGTTGAAGTAGTTGCGGATGTACATATAATACATGAGCTTACTTCAGTGGCACTTCTAGTTGATATTGGTCCGGCAGCAAGTGATCTCATTAGATTCCATTTACTATGCAAAGTTTCCTGAAATTTTTCTGGAAATACGATTGTGCGATGCTTTAGGGATGAACTGAATAATATCAAACCTAAGTTAGCCAGTCCCATTGTGTCAGGTTATTCAGAAAGTTCATAATATGACATTTTGTTTCAATTCACAGATTTATTTGTTGAGTACGTATCTTGTCATGAATCACCGCCCAATCACCTTCGACCATTACTACTGTAATCCGCTACGGTAAAATAAAAAAAACAAAGAGGCATTGCAATCAAATTCAGACAAATTCAAAAAAAACTAAAAAACCATGACTCAGACCCGAGTAACTGATTGGCATTCAATCCAAATCACCATCCATTTGAACAGTAGATGTTAGCCATAAATAAAATGCAGTACCTACTTAAGAAGTCCATTAGTCTAATTTCATTGCCCGTCTCCATAATTATTGTGTATCCTGTCACAACTAACAACACTCCAAACTCTTATCATCCCACTCAGAAGCTCATCAACCCTCTTAATTGCTTTAGACAAATTTCAAACCAATTATGACAGATAGACCTTCTGTAACCCAACTCGGGTTACCAGCTGATAACTCCATTTCCAATAAATCACACGACAAAAAAAAAATAACATCGAAAACCAAACAAAATTCCACGGGTCATTATACGAGTACTAGTGTGACTGTGTGGCGTATTCGGGCGGTAAAACCCTCCCTAAAACAATGATGCTCACCACATGCATATGCATGCAGCCTTACGTGCTCCCAATTAGCCCTGGAGAATGTCCCCTTATCAGTTAACAAATTTTTGTGTATCGCAGCAAACTCAATAAACAAGTACCCGACAGTCGTAACCACCGAAAACCCATGTACTCGTATCTATAGCAAACAAACACAACCACACACGTCCGAAGCCAAAGGTTAATGAACATAAATAACGTTTGGGCCGATATTGGCGGCAATTCTGCTTGTACCGATTCACAAAAAAAAATCAAATAATTCAAAAATTACCGAAAAAAAAAACGTAGAACAGCCCAATTTGTCCAGAATGACCCGTAGGATGACCTTTCTAGCCGAAAATAAAAAATACGATCATGCCTACGGTGGTAGCGGCCGGAACGAGGTGAGGGTAGATCGGTGGGGCGCGTGTGTTTTTATAGTCTCAGGGGGTATTTGATTTTTATTGTATTTTTTTTTTCTGCTGCTCTTGTAATTTGTTGTCTAACAGGAATCCGGGCTGTCATAGATAAGAGTTGTGTATTTCTGTGTTAATTACCGGTCGAACAATTAAATTTATTATTTTTCTTATTTTTCAATATTTTTTTTCGTCAGCCGTTCTTGGGTAATCGGTTGGGTGGAATTTTGAGTTATGATAGCCCGGACATCGTAATGTAATGTTGCGTCGTAGAAAATTCGTTTTCGATTTTTACGGCAATGAAGATGGATGCTACTGCCAATCATCAAATTGGGGAGGGTGTGTACTGTGTAGTGACTAGTGAGTTGATTTTGACTCCGTGACGAATGGGAAGTAGCAGGTAAGGTGAGAGACGACATTTGGCCGTAAAACAACCATAAAAACAGTAAGTGCCAGGGTTACACACAGAAGTTATCAGTAATCCAGTCACTAATGCATACACGTGTATCATTGATCGTTGCTTGTCAATTGTTGATTGTGGGATTTGTGTGATTTTTTGAAATTTTCTAACAGTTGAACAATGGGCTTAGGTCCCTCACATGAATTTGATAAAAGCAAAAATAATTTGAGTCATTGTTGTTTTTTGTTCGGGGTTCATGACATTTTTCTTTAGAAAAGCTAGCCACACACAGATAAAGGGATCTACTTTACAATATAAACTGTTCGCCTTCGTTGTGAAAAATTAGCCAAAAAATACGGTCATCGATTTCACGTCGATAGGGACCTAATCAAGAAAGAATGAGCATCATATGTACGTAGCATATGTACAAATTCTGTGCTTGCTGCACACATTGTGGCCAGTTCAACATACCCAGATTGTGCTTTGAGTGCGTCGAAAATTCAATGGGACGAATCTACTTTCCCACTCTTGTAGTAGCAAGAGTACTTAAAGATCTCAACATACATAAATCCGCTAGTCCAGATGGTATATCTCCCCTTCTTCTGAAGAGGTGTTCTTCCTCGCTGGCAAAACCACTGCGCAAGCTTTTTCATCAATCCTACTTTTTAGGACTCTTCCCGAGCATATGGAACACAGCATTTGTCTAGCCCGTCCCTAAAAAAGGCAAATCATCTTCCCTCTCCTCCTACAGACCCATTGCACTTACGTCCCTTCTTTCCAAGGTCATGGAAACACTGATAAATCGTCAGCTCATGAAACATCTCGAAACGCGCAAACTTCTCAATGACCGGCAGTACGGTTTTCGTAGCAACAGGTCCACTGGTGATTTGATGGCATGTCTCACCGAAAAGTGGAACCAAGGCGTACAACAATCTGGCGAAAGCGAGATAGGTGCACTTGGTATTTCTAAGGCATTTGACAGAGTTTGGCATCAGGCTCTTTTGCCGAAAATGCGTGCAATCGGGATCGACGACCTTCTTCTCCAATGGATTAGAAATTACCGTTCGGAACGTTCAATTCAAGTTGTCTTGGATGGTTTCAAGTCTGATATTCACAAAATAAATGCTGGTGTGCAACAGGGCTCCGTTCTGTCTCCGACACTCTTATCATCCAATATATACCTTTGCTGTCGACAGTACTTTCTGCTTGTCATGTTCGTTCCCGAACTCACATCCATGCTCTTCAACAGTTAAATGGGTACGACAGAGTATGTTAAATTCCAATATTAACAAAACCAATTGGGGAACTATCAACAGAGTTGAATTTAGTGTGTCGATAATAACTTGCATTAAAATAACCACATATTCAATGTAGTCACAAATGCGATGTAAAAAACATTTTATCCCCTCTCCTCTGGCCTCAATATATAAGGCAATCATTTGCCCAAAATTGGAATAAAATGCTCACATCTGGTCACATAAAAAAAAAACCCTAATTTTCCGTCGCCCGGGCTGTGTGCAATCATTTTAAGGATACTCAAATCCCTTGAAAAAAAATTTGCCTACGGACACTAAATGGAGTACGAATTTTAAATCCTTCAGGAAAACACATCTTGTTACAAATCACAACCTGCACAAATCGACAACAGACAACGGTTCTGGGTTTACTCATTTTGCGGCAGTGGTATGGAAATACCGACTGAATGATCGTATACATTGTGACTGATGCAAGACACACAACATGGATGTTCGAAATAGCCGATATCGACTCTGGCCATTTTCTAGATGTTGCCCAACTTAGGCTCGATTATCACTGTCGCGTCATGAAAAAAGCTGGACTGGAACTTACTATGGTCAATGCCGTCAGACAGAAACTCGAAGTGCAAAGTACGAGTGAGCGCAGAACAAACAAAGTAAATAAAAGGAAATAAGTCCCCCCGTCGATATCAAGAAGCCGAGTTCTTTCACAAGGTTATCAACCTATAAAGAGGCAAAGACCTACACTTTTGAGCACATAATAATACAAGGTGCCACAGAATAACTTCCTTATTCTAAATAAGCGCTCTGAAGCTAACGGGAGTCCCAGGCAGCTGTGCATGGTCTCGTTGGAGAGAAGGGATCCTAACTTGAATTTTAGTCGTTCGAGTAACGAGCAGCGTGCGTTTACCTTAGAGGCCTATTCTTCCAATGGCCGTTCAATGGTTTAAACACAGCGCACCTTCCGAAATCGCCACAATATTGCGCCATTGAGTCCTGTCCTGGACGGGAAATCAATTCTTTTGTGAGTCAAAACGTTCAAGGAAACTGGTTCTGTGCAGAAAAGAAGAACTGGAGACGCACGTTCCATCAGAACACCTAAGAACATCGAAGTAATAAGGGTTGCAGTGGATTTAGGGGACATACGATTTGAATAGGACAAAGCAACGCCAAAAATACTTCAAGTGCATCGATGGGTGTGGTGCGAGAGCACTTCCCACGGCGCCTCATCTCACCCGATTTGATGCCTTCTGACTTCTCTTTGTGGGGTACTTGCACTCCCGTGTCTACACCTACTGAACACAGACTATGGACATTCAGGAAGAAATGGCTAACATACCCATCAATATGTTGGAGAGATTGATAAGTAATAGCTGAATTCAGTTCAACCAGTATAGACAATGGGGGGTCTCACTTGCGCGTTATGATTTTTAAAACGATGTAAACCACAACTTTAAATGTTTAACTAAATTTTTAATAAAAAAAAAGAAATTGATAATATATCCTTACTACTTTTCGACTTATTGCATTATGAAATAAAAAAGTTATCTTGCCACACCTTGTATATAATCGTTGGAAAGTCTTTCAATCGGAAAATTCTATGTCCGACATGATGCATGATGCTATCGACAAAAACGAGGCCTTCAGGCCAAATATGTAAGAATACATGGAATTGGTAAGTCCAAGACAAATTTCAGGACCAAAGGAGATCTTCAATTCATCACAAACCGAAAATTAAGTCCACTAGTGGGCAGCAGATAAGGCAATCGTGTACGATGACATAACATCTAGAGAGGTTCAACTGAATGAGGAAAGTGAATTCGGTTTTAAAGATGGAAAAACCATGTGGCAATGGGAAAGCATAAATATATTTATGCAATGGAATAAATAAATAAATACATACCCCTGTTCAACGTCGCTTATGAATTCTTCTCCTCCAAATTCTGCTAACTTCTTAGTCCGTTTGGTATTATTTGTCAGTACAAGTGTGCTATCCGGCGCAATGTACCAAATTTTCACATTGTTTTAAGTGTCCGACAAGAGGCCAATGGATTTCAGGGTGATACCCACCATTCATTCATCAACTTCAAAGCCGTAAACGACAGCATTCATTCCAGCGAGTTCTGTTAAAAAATAGTCGACTTCGGGACCAGGTGAACTGCATTCTTGCAGGGGAAAGAGCTATCATTTGGCTTGCCATAAGAATGACGGTCTATCATCAATATAGAATTCATTATTATTGCTTGTTTCCTGCGTGGTTTAGTTGAAGTCTTTATAATTGAAGAAAAGATTTGACAAGTTGCTCATATATTGTACATCAGGACAGATGTAAATCATAAAATACAGCGTGCAATTGTACTCGATTATTATCTATAAATCAACTTGACTGTCTCAAGGTAGCATTAGTTCCTACAATACCAAGAAGAAGAGTGGAGTAAGAAAGCAGATTGGAATCAGAGAATGAGATGATCCTCAGGAGGTTTCTTAGCTCAATAACATATTGTGTGAGAAGCGACTTTCCATTCATTCATTCAGTTAGATAGGATAGGGGTTAGACTATACCCGCGGTAAGAATGCCTGTCGTAAGATGGGACTAAAATCCATTTGGGCCGGATTCCCAGATCAGTGAGAAGGCGTGTAAACGTCGCCACCCAAATAAGTATTCCGTCCTAAAGGCAAGATGTTATGTGAACCGTGCTAATTTCTTAATGGTGCTCGGGATGTAAAATTAACAGAGCACCGTGAACGGAGCCCTCCAGATACCTGGCGTCCTCTGATTGTAACGTAGCCTTACCGCATTACAGGGGTCTCTGATGCGGAGGACCTCCTTTCCCGATACTCGTGGGATCTAAATACGGACCTAAATAAAAACAAACAAATAATACAAACAACTCAAATAACGTGGTAAACTCAACGAATTTACAGCAGTCGTTTGATCCCTTCTCTAAAAGTTCAAGGGTATTGCGATCTCCACCACCAAGATCGAATGTCTCCGGGGAAAAAAGTATACCGACGTCACTGAACGTGGTAGTTTTCAACAACGGAGAGCACACATTCGAAGCGGGATGGAACCGTTCGGCGACGATCTTACCTGGATCCACGATACACTTTCACCACGTGCCTCTTGGTCTGTAGGAGGTATTTTCTCGAATAATAACCATCGGGCCATACTCTTTGAAATTGTTCAAACCCCTGACATTAGGTCAGGCCATGTCCGCAGAAGAGGGTGGAAACACCGTCTACTTGATACTGAAGTATGAAGTGAAGAGACCGTACTCCCAGATATTGCCAGCAATATGGCCCAGGCGGTTGTGTCTAAGCTGGTGACGGACTGCGACGCTTCAATGTCACGGGTGACCCGGAGACCAACGAGGAAACCGGCTTATTGGTGGAATGAGGAGATCACTCGCCTAAGAGCCATGTGTATCAAGGAAAGACGTCGCGCATACCGCACCAGGTAGGAAACCCTCCGACAGCAGCGCCATGAGATATACGTGGACAGCAGACATGCTTTAAAGAAGGCCATTAAGCGTAGCAAGCTGCGGTCTTTTAAGGAGCTCTGCGCAAGAGCGGACATGGAACCGTGAGGGATTTCCTACAATATAGCTGTAAACACCGTAAGAGGAGGTAGGAGGTAGAGGAGCAACTCACAGACCCTCCCCTGATGAACCAAATTGTGGCCACACTGTTCCCCAGGACGGTGGACAGAATCTCGCACCAAGCCCCGTTACTACAGGGACCGATCCCGGAAATTAGTATAGCGGAAGTCCTCATGGCGACTCATCGGCTTAAGCCAAATAAGGCCACGGACCCAGACGGCATCCCGAGCGTTGCACTCACTTTGGCCATAAAGGTAAACCCGGCCCTTTTTGCAAGGCTATTTACCGCATGCCTATTTACCTATTTACCGTTCCCGAAGCAATGGAAGAGGCAGAACTTGGCCCTGATTCCCAAGCTAGGGAAGAATACCTAAGATCCCTCGGGATATCGACCAATCTGCCTCTTGGGCGAACTTGGAAAATCATTCGAAGGCGTCATCGTGAATCGTCTGAATGAAGACTTGGAACGCACCGTCGCGGCGGTCTGAACGAGCGGCATCCGGCTTCAGAAAACACAGTTCGACCCTGGATGTCATCGAGATGGTCATCAGCATAGCTCGAGACGCTCCGGCTGGAGAAATATGGAGAGATAGTTCCAAGAAATACTATAGTCACGTTGGACGTGAGGAACGCTATCAACTCAGTCATATGGTCCCGTATCGTACACGCACTGGAGGCCCTTGGGGTGCCAAACTACCTCCAGAGAATCGTGCGCGATTTCTTCAGGGACAGAAGGCTACAATACACAACGGATGTCGGTGTACAGCGTTACAGAGTGACATGCGGAGTCCCCCAAGGCTCGGTGCTAGGCCCCACCCTTTGGAACGCGATGTACAACAACGTGCTCGAGATTGCACTGCCCGAGGTGTGCACGATCGTGGGGTACACGGATGAACTGGCCGAAGTGGTTGTGGCCAAGACTATTGAAGAAATTGCGACTAGAAGCACGGAGGTGGTCGGCATGGTGACCAGTTGGCTGCAAAGAAATGGATTGGACCTGGCTGCACAGATTGGCGAAGCAGTCCTCTTGGCCACAAGGAAAAAAAGAGAAGTGCGTTCCAGAGTGGCGATTTTATGGTAACATCGAAGCCTTTCCTTCGATACCTGGGAGTCCTCCTAGACGCAAGGATATGCTTCAAGGAGAACCTAAAGTAAATAAAAGGTAAAGCCGACAGGATCACATCCGGTCTAGTAAGCGAAGACTGCTACCAAGGGTCACCAGTTTGGTGATTTTGTACGCGGCTCCCATCTGGGCAGCGGCAATGTCTAAGCGCTCTTACGCGGCCGGAATAACTTCCACACACCGCCTGAGTGTATTGAGCACATATAGAACCTGATGACGCTGCATGTGTCCCGGCCGGCATGCCGCCGATCGGCCTGCTGCAGAAGATCCGACGGGACAACTTCGCAAAAGAGGATGCCTGACGTAATAAAATTCGTGCATAGCAAAGTAGATGGAGCCATTTCCAAAAGGGTAGATGGAGGTATTCCCTAATCCTCAACGTCGATGAATGGCTGCAGAAGAGGCTACCTCACGCAAGTCTTCACTGGACATGGCTGCATTAGAGGCTACCTCCATCGCTTCGGTATTGAAGATGATTCTCACTACCCAAACTGTGAGAGAACAATAGATTCTCTTCTCATGTCCGATATTCGAGCACATCAGGAGCTCCATTAACGAAGCGATCGGGAAACCAGCTTCAGCGATAAACCTGGTCCCCAGTATGTTAAGCAGCCCCCGAAAATGGCAGGCTATTGAAGACTCAATCGTTACATTGATGATGGAGCTGAGAGCTATAGAACTCCACCGGCAGAGTAAGCGTTTCCAGCGAGGAGTAACTTCGCCATAAGCTTGACAGTGATGACTAGACGAACGCTTACCGTCCAGGAGGAGCTTACCGTCCGGACGATGGGACATGTTTTTAGTGCGATTAAAGTCTCACACTTACCTTTAGGCTTTCTATGTTTTTGAGTACTCGTTATAACAAAAAAAAGGCTCTTTAAAGAACTATTGTACTTACGTGAATGTTAGGTTAGGTTAGGATATAGTGGCGGTTGGAAAACCAACCCACTTAGGCCTATGGACCCATTGTGATGCCACGTGTACCTGTGATCCCCCTACTTTTGGAACCGATTTAAGCTTCTTACGAAGGACGCTGTTAACGTCTATCGCACAATACTATATATTATTTAGTTCACTTAAGTCATTGTAGAAGACAGCGGAGTTTTCTTCTTTGGAAGAGAGCTGGGTATGTACGAGTACAGAGTAGGTGGAGGATTGTCTCCATGCTTTCTTGCATCGTTAGCTATAAAACAGTGTCCAGTGATGACCCCTATGACAGCGCTGAGATACTTCTTATTTAGAAAGATAAAACTCTTAGAGCGAGTGAGATCCAGTTTTGGGCAGATTTGTTTGGACATATTGATGCAGCTGAAGTTTGTTCTTCTATTAGCATCCAGCTTTAATATTAGATTGCACATAGCGATTGGTATACCGATGATACTATAGAGTAGATCAAAAGTAATGTCATAATACGAATGTGCCATCATTTTTGAAAATGACGACAGCGTGAATTTTGTCAGCGTTTTCCTCGTCGTCCTATATTGCTAACAATTAGGCTTTTGGCTAAGCGTCTAATACAAACTGAGTTCACTTGAGATATCGAAAGAAGTGCCGCCCTATACGGTTCGCTCGACCGAGAATATCACTGCTATGGCGGAGGACGTCCGAGAGCGTCCACAAACATCGACAAGACAAGAATACACACAATTTGGTATCAGCTGACGTTCGTTGATTCGCATTTTGGTGAAAGACCGGTTGCTGCCTGCTGACCGTCAAATGACCGTCATATGAGGTTGACTTATTCTCATGATCTGTTAAATCTGGTGCAAGAAGAGCAGGATTTCGTATCCATTTCAACTATGTGAATAAATAAAATTTGAGTTTCTGGAGCACGGAGAATCCACATAAAATGCACAAAGAACCCTCAAAGTGCATTGCATTGCATTCCCTCAAAGTGACTGTTTTGTGCGGCATTTCCAGTGAAAAAGTGATTGGCCCTTTTATTTTCTTAAGGACGCCGTCTCACAGTGTTCGATTTAGGGTCATTAGTTGTTTCGGGTACAAGCCTTTTATTTCAGCAGTTTTTACTGGATCCTTAAAAAATTTTCGGGCCATGTTGCCGCCATTGGTATTTCTTCCACCTTGTTTTGGAAAATCTACTAAGATTCCCAATTCAGATCTAAGTCCATTTTGTAATAATTCATTTCTATTTTAAACTGCTAGTTTCCCTTCAACTCCTCTTCCCTGCCAGCTTTCATTTCCAATTTTGTGCATGATGACCTTGTAAACCGTATAAATAGGCAGTGGTGTCAGAAGGCGAAAAAACAGACGCAGCGAGTAACAAAAGAGGAGGGAAACAGCACACTCCGTACGAAGCTTAAGCAAATGGAGCTACTTTTTCAAAACTTAAACAAAAGTAGATTTACTCCGAGAAGAAAACAAGACTCTGAAAAAAAATGCATATAAACGAAGCCCAAGAAAGCAGCCCGTCCCTCTCAACTAGTCGCGATTACCATACGGACGAAGAAGAGCTTAATTGGAAACAAATTGGATCCCCAAGAAAAGACCGTCTAAGAAACGTAAAGCTGGTTCTTCACCCAAAGTCGTTCCAGATAAGAGCCAGGAGTCACAAAAACGGCAACTCCCAACAAAATTACGTCTGTCGCCTCCAATCAACTTTGTTGATGTTTCAAACTATAGCAAGTTGCATTTCTTTCTCAAAGAAACGCTAAAATCTAAGTACTCGTATAAAGTTACATCACTGAGCAACAATGTGTGGTAGGTTAATGTCGACTACTCCGATGACTACCGAGTATTAAACACCGCGAAGATCCAATGGTACACTTTCGAGAACAAGTCAGAAACACCATTACGTGTAGTAGCGAGCCGACAGGATCACATCCGGTCTAGTAAGCGAAGACTGCTACCAAGGGTCACCAGTTTGGTGATTTTGTACGCGGCTCCCATCTGGGCAGCGGCAATGTCTAAGCGCTCTTACGCGGCCGGAATAACTTCCACACACCGCCTGAGTGTATTGAGCACATATAGAACCTGATGACGCTGCATGTGTCCCGGCCGGCATGCCGCCGATCGGCCTGCTGCAGAAGATCCGACGGGACAACTTCGCAAAAGAGGATGCCTGACGTAATAAAATTCGTGCATAGCAAAGTAGATGGAGCCATTTCCAAAAGGGTAGATGGAGGTATTCCCTAATCCTCAACGTCGATGAATGGCTGCAGAAGAGGCTACCTCACGCAAGTCTTCACTGGACATGGCTGCATTAGAGGCTACCTCCATCGCTTCGGTATTGAAGATGATTCTCACTACCCAAACTGTGAGAGAACAATAGATTCTCTTCTCATGTCCGATATTCGAGCACATCAGGAGCTCCATTAACGAAGCGATCGGGAAACCAGCTTCAGCGATAAACCTGGTCCCCAGTATGTTAAGCAGCCCCCGAAAATGGCAGGCTATTGAAGACTCAATCGTTACATTGATGATGGAGCTGAGAGCTATAGAACTCCACCGGCAGAGTAAGCGTTTCCAGCGAGGAGTAACTTCGCCATAAGCTTGACAGTGATGACTAGACGAACGCTTACCGTCCAGGAGGAGCTTACCGTCCGGACGATGGGACATGTTTTTAGTGCGATTAAAGTCTCACACTTACCTTTAGGCTTTCTATGTTTTTGAGTACTCGTTATAACAAAAAAAAGGCTCTTTAAAGAACTATTGTACTTACGTGAATGTTAGGTTAGGTTAGGATATAGTGGCGGTTGGAAAACCAACCCACTTAGGCCTATGGACCCATTGTGATGCCACGTGTACCTGTGATCCCCCTACTTTTGGAACCGATTTAAGCTTCTTACGAAGGACGCTGTTAACGTCTATCGCACAATACTATATATTATTTAGTTCACTTAAGTCATTGTAGAAGACAGCGGAGTTTTCTTCTTTGGAAGAGAGCTGGGTATGTACGAGTACAGAGTAGGTGGAGGATTGTCTCCATGCTTTCTTGCATCGTTAGCTATAAAACAGTGTCCAGTGATGACCCCTATGACAGCGCTGAGATACTTCTTATTTAGAAAGATAAAACTCTTAGAGCGAGTGAGATCCAGTTTTGGGCAGATTTGTTTGGACATATTGATGCAGCTGAAGTTTGTTCTTCTATTAGCATCCAGCTTTAATATTAGATTGCACATAGCGATTGGTATACCGATGATACTATAGAGTAGATCAAAAGTAATGTCATAATACGAATGTGCCATCATTTTTGAAAATGACGACAGCGTGAATTTTGTCAGCGTTTTCCTCGTCGTCCTATATTGCTAACAATTAGGCTTTTGGCTAAGCGTCTAATACAAACTGAGTTCACTTGAGATATCGAAAGAAGTGCCGCCCTATACGGTTCGCTCGACCGAGAATATCACTGCTATGGCGGAGGACGTCCGAGAGCGTCCACAAACATCGACAAGACAAGAATACACACAATTTGGTATCAGCTGACGTTCGTTGATTCGCATTTTGGTGAAAGACCGGTTGCTGCCTGCTGACCGTCAAATGACCGTCATATGAGGTTGACTTATTCTCATGATCTGTTAAATCTGGTGCAAGAAGAGCAGGATTTCGTATCCATTTCAACTATGTGAATAAATAAAATTTGAGTTTCTGGAGCACGGAGAATCCACATAAAATGCACAAAGAACCCTCAAAGTGCATTGCATTGCATTCCCTCAAAGTGACTGTTTTGTGCGGCATTTCCAGTGAAAAAGTGATTGGCCCTTTTATTTTCTTAAGGACGCCGTCTCACAGTGTTCGATTTAGGGTCATTAGTTGTTTCGGGTACAAGCCTTTTATTTCAGCAGTTTTTACTGGATCCTTAAAAAATTTTCGGGCCATGTTGCCGCCATTGGTATTTCTTCCACCTTGTTTTGGAAAATCTACTAAGATTCCCAATTCAGATCTAAGTCCATTTTGTAATAATTCATTTCTATTTTAAACTGCTAGTTTCCCTTCAACTCCTCTTCCCTGCCAGCTTTCATTTCCAATTTTGTGCATGATGACCTTGTAAACCGTATAAATAGGCAGTGGTGTCAGAAGGCGAAAAAACAGACGCAGCGAGTAACAAAAGAGGAGGGAAACAGCACACTCCGTACGAAGCTTAAGCAAATGGAGCTACTTTTTCAAAACTTAAACAAAAGTAGATTTACTCCGAGAAGAAAACAAGACTCTGAAAAAAAATGCATATAAACGAAGCCCAAGAAAGCAGCCCGTCCCTCTCAACTAGTCGCGATTACCATACGGACGAAGAAGAGCTTAATTGGAAACAAATTGGATCCCCAAGAAAAGACCGTCTAAGAAACGTAAAGCTGGTTCTTCACCCAAAGTCGTTCCAGATAAGAGCCAGGAGTCACAAAAACGGCAACTCCCAACAAAATTACGTCTGTCGCCTCCAATCAACTTTGTTGATGTTTCAAACTATAGCAAGTTGCATTTCTTTCTCAAAGAAACGCTAAAATCTAAGTACTCGTATAAAGTTACATCACTGAGCAACAATGTGTGGTAGGTTAATGTCGACTACTCCGATGACTACCGAGTATTAAACACCGCGAAGATCCAATGGTACACTTTCGAGAACAAGTCAGAAACACCATTACGTGTAGTAGCGAGAGGACTTCACTCTTCGTGCATTAAAGTCGACATTATAAGCGACCTCCATGCAAAGAAAATAAAAAAACATAGCAAGACGAGGAAATCTTGGTTCAACGGGGACTTCCACTGTTTATATTTAGTTTCGATAAGTCCGAAAATAAAGAAGATATCTATAGTATTAAAACTATTCTAAATATCGTAGTCAAAATCGAACACAAGACCGATCCCGCAATGTAAGCGCTGCCAAGGCTTCAATCATACGTAGACTTGTTGCCAAAAAGAGCAGCGTTGCGTAAAATGTACAGGTGAACATCTCTCAGAAGAGTGGTACTTAAATAAAGAACTCCCGCCGTCTTGCATAAATTGCCAAGGAAAGCACCCAGCAAACTTTAGCGGATATGAAGTGGCGAAAGAACACAAAAATATTCGCGATACGCTTAAAAGAACCTTACGTCCAAACCCAAAGGCAACTACAAATAAAACAAATATTGCTAAGGAAAATCCGTCGTGGATATACAAAAAATATCGCAAGGGAAAAGTCGCCACCGAAGAAACTAAAAAAAGCGGTGTTACGCCAGCGGTATCCAGTGACACACGTTTTCTCCCTAATTCTCACGACATTTGAGGAGCAAAGCAGAACAAATAAATTCTTAGTTGAAAAATTGAGCACTCTCGAGTAAGAAATACGTAAAACTCGATCTGAATATGAAACAGCTGCTTAAAATATTAACGTGGAACGCAAACGGCCTTACTAAAAAACTATACGAACTGGAAGTGTTCTTATGAAAAGCCAATATTGACATTTGCTTGATTTCTGATACTCACTTGAGTTCAGTTTCAGTTTAAATGCATTTTTTTATTTATATACTTAAATTACTCTTACATGCTAGACAAAAAAATGCTTAAAAATTAGCTTAAATTACTTACAAATAATCTTATTCTAACTTACTGGCCCTATGCGGGCACTCTAAGTTAAACCTAACACTTAAACTATGTCTTTCGACGAATCTTACAGTCTAATTTTATTTTTATTTTTACATTTATTAATACTAAAACTAAGAAAATAAATTTTAATTAAAAAAACTTTGTGTCTGGACTTTTTTGTCTATAAAAATTAAAACTAAACCTATAAACTACTTAAAAACTAAATCTTAACCTACAAAGCCTACCTACATCTAATCCATACGTATATATATATATATATATACTACATATATACATAATATATACATATATGTATATATATATATCTCCGCACTGCCATGTGCGACGTCTCTGTTGTAGTTGAGTCGCCTGTCCGCAGCTGTTCGAGCGACATGGAAGATTAGCGGCACCGCCAATTTGTCCTGGATCAGACCTTTGTTATCTGAATAGAGGAACGCTTCTGGAGGAATAAAGCCGTCAAAGCGAACTCTCTCGTGATACATATAATTAGGGTAGTAAGCCCCAGAGATCAGGTTGTTCGATCAGGTCATTGCTCTTGAACGTGCCTTCGAGTCAACTTAATGACGAAATTGTCCACTCTTATTAGGTTCGCCCTATTGTACAAGACCTCATTGGGATAGAATTTGATGTACTGAGACTCTGGTGTTCTGTATAAGCGAAGACAAGTCCTAAGACAAGCCCTCTCAAACACCCGAATCTTTTCCAATAAACTTGCTTTCACGTTGAACCACACGGGTCATCCAAATACAAGCATGGGCCTGACAAGGGCCATGTAGCAGATCACCTTCACCCTCGCATCGAGTTGGCTGTTATAAAACAGTCTCTTTGTAAGGGCAAAAGCACCTTTAGCTCTGGCCAGAGCAACATCTATATGTTTGTTAAAATACAGAAATTGATCTAGCCAGATCCCAAGGTACGAGTATCTGACTACATTACGACAAGCAAGTGGCTTCCCTTGCTGTCCCACGATCGAGAACTTTCGCCAATTCTTTCTGGTGTCCCTAGAGGCCCCAGACAAAGGCGTCCTAAACAGAATGGTTTCCGACTTCTGAAAGTTGATTTTCAACTGCCATCGCAATATCGTTTAATTTTGTCGAAGTCACGCTGCAAAAGTATATTAATGACCTCAATCTTTGGACCTGATCTGTACGCGATTATGTCGTCTGCGTACGCTATGGCATGGTGAAGTGAACCTATCAGATCACTTGTGTAAATGTTGAATAGGATCGGCGAATTTACCGCACCTTGTTGCAGACCGTTTTTAATGTCAAAAATTCCAGCAGAAGTCACATCGCCATTCTTCACGATGAACTGTCTACTGGAGAGCATACCAAAAAGAATATACAGCAGTGGTTTACTAATGCCCAACCTGTCCAGCTTGAAAAAGAGTCCCTCTAACCATACGGTATCGAAGGCCCTTTCCAAGCCAATCAGGCAGGCACCAGTGCACTGTTTCTTGCCTTTGTTCCATTGGATATCAGAAACCAGTTTAGACGCAGCATGAATGATATCATGCCCAGCCTTAACACCGAATTGATTATCCGGAACTATATGTTTGTCCTCAACCCACTTAGTCAGGACTCTATTGATCACCTTCTCGAAAACCTTACTGATATTTGGAAGAAGACTGATTGAGCGGAGATTCGCCGGATTGGAAGTATCTTTATCTCTTTTGGGGATCGGATGTACCACCGCAGTTTTCCAATGCTCTGGATAATGTGCATTATTCATTGCATTATTAAACAGGATGGTATAAATGTTCACCGCTTCTAGAGGGAGATGTCGAAGCACAATGTTCGGTATTTCATCGGTTCCCACTGATTTCTTACTTCTAAGTGATTCGAAGATCGTTTGGAGCTCTTCCTTCGAAATGAACGGGGGTAGTACCCTGTCGTTGGTGATGACATTATTTGCCATATTCTCGTCACTGAACTGGGTGAAATCCGAGCTCTCGAATCGCCAATTCACAATTTCATTTCGAAGGTAGAAATTGTGCACAAGGACTCGATTCTCCAGATCGTGGTTCGGGCCAATGATAGCATTCGCCTTGTACACTTCCTGGAAAGTCGCTCCTATAGCCTCTACCTGCTCCTGCGGATCCTCGATCACAAAGAAGTTGACATCATCAACAGCCTCATTTGGATCTATGCCTGCTGCTATAAGTATGTTCTCGTTGTCCGTCGTTCGGGCGATTTTAAGACACGAAAGGTCGTTTTGATCTTTTCTCCGAAATATTTTATTTATTTGCGGGAACATATTCCGGTTGCTGGTGTTTACAGCTCGAATTTTGTTGTTCCAATACAAACTTACAGATGCTCTGTAATTTTCTTTTATTAATACTTGGAGGTTTCTGATCGACGAGTTTAGCGTCATAATCTCCGGGTTATGTCTGTCAGTAAACTGTCTGTACAAGGTTTTTAGTCTTGACAACAGTCTACTTTTATGTCGGTGCAGTGCGTCAATAGTTGCGTTGCGGAATAAGTCTTCTTCGTCAGTGTGTTGGTACCGAGGTATTGTTCTGTCCTTTGTTCGTTTAATTGTCTCGTCCATTAGTCTTAGATACCTGTCAATCTCCTCGTTTGACAGATTTCTGTTGGACGGTGCGTAGAGCGAATTCGAGGAGAGTGCTCTAGTCAGTGATCTGGTGAAGTGTGTCCAACGCACCCTACTGTAATTCAGTTATTTCGGTGCTTAGACCACAATGGTCACTGTCATACACGAAAGTGCGTAGACAGTTTGTAGTTTGTTGGTTAGTGCATGTCAGTTGTATTCGTGAGTCGAACAGCAGAAGATCCAAATAGGACCCGTGTCTGGGAAACGACGGACTATCCGTCGCCTTAAGCCCGAGTCGATACATTATACTGTGCTGACCCAACCAATTGAATAGTAGGTTCCCTCTAGTATTTGGAGTATTATTTCCCCAATCATTATGTTTGGCGTTGAAATCTCCGCCGATAATAAAATAGTTGTCTTCCCATTCCAGCCTCAGGAATCGAAAAAGAGTCTCGAGCTCTGAGATGAATAAGGTGGATTGAGTAGCCTTAGGTGCATAGACAGACACCATGTACAACCGCTTTCCACTACGGAGAGGGATATACACGATGCATGCTTCCAGCACCTGGAACCTACGTACTACACGACTGTATAGTCTTTTAAAATGTATACCTTTTCGTACGAAAATTGCAACGCCACCTCCCTGAATGGAGTTGGGTCTGTTTCTCCGTACTATTTTGTATCTTCTGTGCCTCATTTTGTGTCTCTTGGTAAGCTTAGTTTCGCTAACCAGAAGCACATCAGGGGCTTGGTCTTTAAGCAACTTAAATAGTGCGGCTCGTCTTTCAAGCCTAATCAGTGAATTCACATTCACAGCAAGGACCTTCAGGGTTTGCTCCGCCACGTACGTACCCATTACTGCAAAAGGTGCGTTATACTTGATCCACCCGCGCGGTCTGTTCAGTTAAATGACGTTGTAGCTGAGCCATCTGCCCCTGGATAGAGAGCAAGATAGCTAGCATGTCTGGTACTGGTTCAGGTGCTCTGGGCACTGGGGCTGGAGAAGCAACCTTCGCTTGCTGTACCGTATTTCCCCTGCCTGCCGCCATTTGGGCGTAGGTAATATGGGGAGTAACGGCTGGAGTTTGCAAATGCACGGGTGGACGTTTAATTTCCAACTTCTGCTGCCGGGCCAGATTTATTCTTTTGATGTACTGGAATTTGGGATAACCCCGATAATTTGCGGTGTGTGCCGTGTTCCTACATAAAGCACAAGAGAGTTGGCCTTTTTCAGGCGCTCCGTCCTTACCCAGAGCGCATTCCTCGGACTTGTGGTTCTTTCCACACTTCACGCATCGAGGCTGCATTTCGCAGTTCGACGCGGCGTGCCCGAACCTTTGGCAGTGAGCACATTGTAAAATGTTTTCGCTCCTCTTTAATTTTTCCCAATGGACAACCTGGTAGTCTAGGATTTTAATACTCCTTAGACCATCCAGATTGCTGGTAGGACTTAGCTGGACAAGGAAAATCGGCAGTTGCCGCTTCTCCCTTTTGGCTCTGGCTGTGGTGAATGGCTTGACCCCCACGAATAGGAGCCCTTCGCACTTCTTCTCTTTCAGCAGTGCAAGGAGCTCCTCCGGATCATTCGACGGTTCTAATCCCCTCTGCGGCATTGTTTGCAGCTTATCCCCTTTCGGGGTGTAGGAAAAGAACTCCGTCGTCGAATCCTTCAGTAATTTTTTAATTGTATAATAGCGCTCCACTGTGTTACAGTGGATCGCGTGCCTATCTACGCTAAGCCTTTTAATATAAAAATTATTGCCTATGGCCGACTTACACAGTTCTATTGTTTCCTTTAGCTCCATCTTAAAAGTATTTATAGGCGGAACTCTTTGTTGTTTTTGCTGCTGCTGTTTTTGCTGCTTCCCGTTTTGTGGCTGCTCTTGTTGTGGCTGCACATTCTGTGGCTGCACTTGTTGTTGTTGCTGGTGCTTAATAAGTTGTTGTTGTTGTTGCTGTAGCACTTGTGTTATTGTGTTTTTCCTGTGTTGTGTCTGTTTTTGAGCTAGCTGCGTCTGCTGTTGTTTTTGAGAATGGTCTTGCTCTTCCCTCTTCCTTCTAAGCATTTGCAGTTCCTTTAAAGCAAGAACTCCTTGTTCCAGCATTTTGATGCTGCTGCTTAGAGACTCAAGTTCTTCTTCTTCGTCTTCTGATTCGGTTGGAGCCAAGGAAGCGAAGGTGTTCTCTCTCAGATAGTGGCTTTCACCACCATCTGAGACATTTGGGTTGTCGACAATAAATTGTGTAGTACGATTTTTTGCTGCTGTCGATGACGTTGAATGCGCCCCTTCCCTCACTCCGCCCAGCAGCTTTTCAGCGGAAGTTGGTTGGTTGGGACGTTGTATCGAGTTGGGGATTTGCCTTTGCTTCCTCCTTCTCTTAGTCTTTGGTTCTGAGATTGCTGGAGTTTGGCTTGAACCACTTGATGCTTCACCCGATTTCTCAACAGATCCCGCTATTTGCATAGCGGGCCGCTCTCCACAATCCATCACGTGATGAACAATTTAAATTAATTGTTTTTGTATTTATTTTATACAAAAAAAAAAAAGTCTACTGCACACGGAATCGAACCCACGACTTATGACACGTCGGCCGAACACACTGCCAACACGCTAATTGGAGCCTATAGGAAATTCCTCAAATGTCTCTTTCTTACTGATTTTACTGTTTTTTTGATTTTACTATTCACTCGCAAGCCGAAACACGTCTATACTCTACGGAGATCAATGAACAACTGATACTCACTTGAGGAAAGGACCTCGTGTGGAACTATAGGGATACTGTGCTTATCATGCATACCATCCATCAGAAAATGCTAGAGGCGGGTTTTCGCTGTTCATTAAAGAGTGTATTGAGCATTCTATAACTACGAGTATGATGATTGAAACCGATTCAGTTCGCGTAAAACACTACAACATCGCATCCATTTATTTTCCTCCGCGATGCAAGCTAGAAAAGAATGACTTTAAATGTATCTTTAATTCTCTCAGACCGAATTTTATAATTGGTGGTGATTTTAGTTCGAAACATACCTTCTGGGTCTCAAGCTGTAATACAACGAAAGCCAGATAATTCTATGAAGCCGGTATGCAATCTGGAGTTGACTTTTTCTCGAAAGGAAATTCAACATATTGGCCTTCGGATATAACAAAGACACCCGATCTTGTAGACTTCTTTGCCACAAAGCGAGTAGCCAAAATTTCTACAAACATCGAGGACAGTTATGATCTCTCCTCAGATCACTCACCAGTCATTTTGACACTAAGGATACACATAGTTAAGAAAGAAGTGGCGCCTAGATTAACTAACAACAAAACTAACTTGGACGGTTTTAGAAACACAAAACGAAATAGAAGACGAAGTCGACAGATTCATCAAAGTCTTGCCGAACGCTGCCTGGACTCCTGCACTCCCACTAGGAGAAAAGAGGAAGCAAGTAGTGAAATAAAATAACCGACGAAAATAAAAGAACTAATGAGAGAAAATAGGAGAGCGCGTAAAAAATGGCAACAACCCCGTGCTCCACAGCATAAAACTTACTTGAACCACTTATGCAACAAATTGAAAGAAGCAATACAAAATTACCAAAATTGGAATATCTCTACATATCTCGAAGGTTTGACTGCCGAAAGAAGTTCCAATTACTCCCTCTGGAAAGCCATGAAAGGAATCAAAAAGCCTCAAATGCAATTCCCTCCAATAAGAAAAAATAATGGCGAATGGGCAAAAGGAGATAGTTATATAATTATAAATTTAAAAATAACAAGGCCACTGAGTATGATTTAATAACTGATCAAATTCTCAAGGAGTTGCCAAGGAAAGCCCTGATCAAACTGCTCCAACTTATGAATGCCGCACTAAGATTATTAAACGTTCCAAGCCAATGGAACGTTGCCGAAGTTATTATAGTCCCTAAACCAGGCAAATATCTAAACGAAAAAAAGTCCCATAGACCCATATCGCTTCAGCCGATAATATCTAAAATATATGGAAAACTCCTATTGAAGCGCTTGCAACCGATCATTGAAGAGAGACGTCTAATTCCTGAGCATCAATTCGGTTTTAGAACTAAGCACTCCACAATTGACCAGGTTTATAGAATTACAAATTAAATTGAGAAAACCTTAGAGAGGAAAAAGATATGTTCTAGCGTTTTTCTTGACGTGTCTCAAGGCTTGAATTTTAAGCTAACTCAGGGTCTTCAGAGAGAGCTTCATCAGATTCTGGAATCGTACCTGGAAAACAGAAGTTTTCATGTTAAACACTCGGAATTTAAAGAGATCGCTGCTGGAGTCCAGCAAGTGTACTTGGCCCGGAATTGTTTTTACTCTAAATTCGAGACATACCGGAAGAATCAGGTACCATAGTAGCCACATTCGCGGATGATACGGCTATACTAACTACAGATACTTCAGTCGAGTTAACTACTGTAAAGATACAAACGGCTTTGGATAAAAATCTACTAGTGGACAAAGATTTGGCAAGGTATTTTGGAATGATTCTTACTCAGACAGAACAGGATAGTCAGAAAGCAGTTGATGGACAGACTCAATCTATTCTCAGTCCCTGAATAAGCATCCAAAATGAATCTCCATGGAGCAGTGTCTTAAGGTGATATTATAGATGGCACTCGCGTCCAATCAAGTATAGTTCACCTATTTTTTGTTGGCCAAAAGTTCCTAGCTATTGCACATGGGTCAAGTTGAACCCAAAGTGGGTTTCTCATCTTCAATTCGATCCATTTGTGACCACCTGTTTAGTTTTCTCGTTGCTTGGAATATTATTCATGTGCTCTGGTACCTAACATTGGGCCACAATATTGATCTCATATCTCAGATGAGAGGTTCCTAAAATATTTATTTGATGTGTTTACTGAGGACTCCTAAGCACTAACAGCCGCCTTGGCTGCCCATGTGCCCACCAGTTGATCCCAGCGATAATTTCATTAATAATTGCTTGGGAGTGTGAGTAATTGCAATTTTGAAGAAGAAGTTAACTGTTTGGTTTCTAAGTTAATTACAATACCCGTATCGATGTCCATTTAATAACCATCGGTGTAGAAATCCAATTCCTTCATGTTGGAGAGTGTATTCATGCCATGCGAGCCACGTCTCCTTTTTAAAATGTTTTTCAACATTCAGTTTAGTTCCGAATCAAAACCGACTCCTCAAAATTGTATTAAATCTTAGATAGCTCAAACTTAGTAGCACCAGTTTCTAAGAGATCGAAGTTGGGGAGACAATGACCCCTAGCCTTCTGCAATTAGTCCACTTTCTTATTAGTAAATATTAGTGGTTGGTTGAACTTTTTGTTTACAAATGAAGGTCGTCACAACTCAATTGTGTTTGTATGATACTTATGTAGTGGAGCTAACAATTGATGTCGAAAAAATCATGAGCGTGAATTCGTTCAAATGTAGGGATGTTTCTATCGGCGTGGCTTCCCTGTGTAATGCTGTACTTAACAAGCATGCTTCTCATTAATGTGTGTTGGTAGACTTATTGGCCTGTAATCCTTTAACACCGTTCGGCTTCTTTCCTTGGTTTAGGTATGAAAATTTTACCCACTCGTTAATTTTACTAAGATTTGGAAACATTACCTACTTAAGGCGTCCAGTGTAGTTCAGCATGGGCTTTGGATTTGAAGACTTCTGCAACCTCATTGATCTTAAAATTAGACAACGAAATTATTTTTCACGAAATTTTGTATTCATTTTCTATTATATCTACCAGACTCATTCTACAGAGTAGTCGGGCTATCTGTAGCTATTTGTAGGTTAATAAGGTTTACCTCAAAGTGTGTCTGAGATATCATCGAAATTGTTTATTCGTTTGAAAAGCCTATCGATGCCATTATCTTTGGAGTATAACTTCGTGCAGATGTCCGCTGCGGCTTCTCTGGGTGGCGCTCATCCGAAATATCCAATTTTCCATAACTCTGGCGCATAAATCAGGCTGAGTTTGACCGATGGCATGGGTTATGTTAACTTTGAGGGACGCTTTATGGCTTATTCGCATATACCTGTGACTTCAGAAAACCCCACAAGAAAAAGTCTAACGGGGTCAAATCGTACGATTTTCGTGGCCAGTTCAGATCACCTCCACCTGAGATGACCATACCCTTGAATCGCTGGTGCAGAATTTCTAATGTGGCGTGAGTTGTGTGGCACATAGCGCCGTCCTATTGAAACCACATGTCGTTGGTGTTCACATCATCCAATTCAGGCCAATCGACCTATAGCGCTTCCGTTGACATTGATGGGCTGGCCAACGTCGTTCTCAAAGAAATATGGACCTATGACGCCGCCGCCAGCCCAAAATCCACACTAAACAGTGACTTTTCCGGGATGCATTGGACGCTCTTGGATCTCATGTAGATTGGTATCGTTCCAAATTCGACAATTTTGTTTATTGATGTACCCATTCATCCAAAAATGGGCCTCCTCGCTGAAGATGATTTTTCGATGAAAATTAGGGTCAGTTTCCAACTGCTCCAAAGCAAAATCAGCGAACACACGTCTTTGTCTATGGTCGTTTATCTTCTGCTCCTGGGTCGGTTGAATTTTATACGGGTGCAGACAAAAGTCACGAGGTAAACTTCGCCAAGTTATGGTCTACGAAAGGCCGAGTTCTTGTGAGCGACACGAAATCGACTGCCTCGGGTTCTCCTGCACACTTTCACGGACATCGCCGATTTGAACACCCATTTTGATAAATCAATTTTATCATCGTCCACGGTAAACAGACTGAATAAATGACAGCCAATTCGATAGATGTAGCTTTAACAATATTGCCGCTATCAATTGTCGAAGTTCGAAAGTCCCTATTGGAAGACACTGTAGTTGGATAAATCTATGTATCCTTCTTTGGCTGCAGAAAAACTTTCTGAGTTACGCCTTCTACCAGGGTAGACTACGGTATCTTGGAAAATGCTCTAAGGACTCTTAAATTACAAACCGATATGAGAAAAGCCACTATTTCGATTCATCCTAACTCATAACCCAACATATTTCTGAAAAAAAAAACACTTCCCACGCAGTTTATAAGTTCTTAAAGTAACGACAAGGTAATGAATATTGGCCTCATTCATAGAGCACTCCTATAATCCATTATCTCTAGAACGCTCCTGTGAGCTCTGTTTGTTTCAACAATTACGTCCAGAATATCCAAAACAAAATGAAAATCATTACAACTACCCTGCACCGATTGACTCCTAATCATTTAATTCCACAAAACAAATCTCTTCTGTGGCGCACATGGTGATCTAATTTCCCTCGTGCTCCCACGAATTTATGGCCTTCTGTCAGCAGTTTCAAGAGTTTCCAAAACTGGGTTAAAGGTTTCCACACTAATGTCCAATTACGAAAATCCAAGGAAAAAAAAAAGAACAAACTCACTCAACTCATTCGTACTCGCGCATTCCCAAAGCGCAATTATAATCCCTCATTCGGATGCTAGCTAGCGGTATACACACAATGGGGGTACTTAAAAGTGTCTCGACATTTCAGCATCACAGCATCTCAGCATCTCAGTGCGATATAACTCAAGTATCTCAGCATGCTTGCGTTTGGATCTGTTCAAATTCGTTTTGGAGATAAAATTGATTTAGATTCATTTCTCCCCCTCCCCCCACCAGCCACCTCTTCTGTCTTACTACCATTTGAATAAATCTTTGAAAAGAAAAAAAAAATGCACTCCTCTTGAGGGTGATGCAACACACATATGTGTATGTATGCTGCCCCGGGAGTCATAGAAAGCAGATCACACTATCTGTACGAATACCTCGCCTCCTGCATTCAGCATCTTCAGATTGAATTGAGAACGCGCGATATTTCATTTCAGATAGTCCCTGGTGGGCTGCGGCAGCACGTCTTTCAAGCGAATAGTGTCTCCGGAATAAATTATCGTAAATGCGATTAGAAGCAATTTCCAGATACTCGTACTTTTTGCGGCTCACATTTGGTGGTGACTGTTGGATGTTGGTTGTCGGTTGTTGGTTGTTGGTTGTTGGCTGTGCATGTGCTTTCAATCAGAAGCGTGCACTATGAAGCAACCAAGCTACACGCTACGTACTCTGTCAAGTGGTTCCTAATGTCTTCCTGAAACGCAGAGTGTCGTTGTTGTTTGTACTCATACATAGTGTTGCCAACCTAAGAGAGGTTAAGTGTAGTTAATTTGTAGGGAAAAGAGGTGCAGATTCTTTCGAGCAGTGCATACGCATGTGTATGTATATACATTTCATCCTGGGAAGGCGTGAGCGGTCAAAGTGTAGGTTCAAACTGATGGTCGAAGGATGGAATACAATGCTGTTCCCATTTAGGTCAACTCTTTAGCTGGAATGCTGTTCTCAGAGCTAAGATACTTCAAACATTGGTCTTACTTTCTCTGGTATTTGCATTGCAATGCTTAAGGGAATCAGCCTAGAGAAATGTGTCTAATTTAAGGGACACAGAAGCAATCACTGATAGATACAATGCGCAGTTTCTTCATTTACATCATGGACCATCTCACAATGTCCTTATGCATAAGGAGACTCTTGCCTTAGTCTAAAAAACTTCTTTTCATATCTTTCTGAAGTTCACTCTAGTATCGGATTCCATGCCGAACTTGTTGCCACATGCAGTCAAGCTACATTTATGCCAAACCATGATTTGAAATTTCGTTGGGGCTCACAGATTTCGAAAGGACCGCTTACCTTTTTCATTGAAGTACTTGTGGAATGTATCAGAAGGCTATGAACTTGATAGCATTAGACATTATTCTTTTGCCAGATAAAACACCAGCAGTGCGAAAATATGCTTAAAAGCCTCCTCGCAGTGCGCTGAAGTTGGCCACTTCATCATAGATGTCTCAATGAGCATATTTCCGCTTCCCAGATAATTGCAGCATTGTCCTGCTATGTGAATACTACGAGTAAGTAGGGTAGCTCTCGTTAAAAAGAAGAGCAATGTGAGTCACTATTATTGGCATATCCACTGACAGTTCTGGGGTAAAAAATCCTTGAATAGTCTTCCTGGTCTCCTCAAAAGATCTTTTTAAAAGCCGATTGTCTTTCATCGAGCTATTGGAACAGTCTAGCACTCACGTTTAATTTTTGCCAGGAGATATATTCTGAGCAACCTCATGGCTAATAAACTCTCCAAGAATTATGATATACACGTTTAGAATTTCACGAGCCTTGAATATACTGTTCGGCATTTTAAAAAGTTGTTGGCCATCATTTTCTCTGACTTGCCGCAGATGGAAACATTTATTTATATTTTCATACGGACAGCGGTCCTAACTTAAGTAAGATAATCAAATTGATTTCCAAATAAATCCTTGAGACAAACACTTTTGACCAACCAGATCTTCTAGTTTTAGTACTCGTAATGTCGTAAAATGTTTTGTAGGGCTTGACTGATTGGATATCAATGTGAATTATTAGGCCAGTTCGTCGTTAAGATAGAACAAATCTATTGGAATGGGTGCCTAGTTAGTTCTAAGTAAAATGTTAAATACTGGCGACTTGTAGATGCAGATGGCTTCTAGAGATCAAAGTAGACTCACATCGGCCGTAAACACACAATTACTCGAATTTTCTCATGATTTTTCCCGTGAGAAATAAAGGTATTATCTTGCAGACAGACGAGAGAGCTGTGTGTGCAAAATATACTTCTGCTAAACCTTAAACCCGATTTTAGTAGAAAACACCCTAAATCAAGGCACCGATCTCATTTTTACAAAGCACTGTTGAGAAATACTTTTGAAACTTAGCCCGACAAGTACGATTTGGAAATACAATATATTGTAGTATTCAAAAATCCTTGAACAACTGTAGGGGAGTCTCAAAGTATATGGCGCGAAAATGGAAAAAGCTGATATTCTTCGTCCTGTGCAATTAGGCTATCCGAAGTATAGCAAGTTAAAGACAGGTTTTCAGGGCTGCTCTAACATTCGTTAGAAGAATACTCACGGAGAGCTGTAGGGTTTTTAAGCTTTTCATCTAATCTTCACGTGATCTCTATATTCAATTTGATTAGGCACAATAAAACTACTTTGCAGCCTCATGGCTCAGTAAATTTTCCCAAACTGAGGCTCTATGGTATTTTCCCATTGTTGAGATGGTATGTGTCTGATGGTATCAATCCCGGTTCACTTTGTGAATTAATTAAGAATGGTGTGTATTTCGACTTATTTTTTTAAGCCTTTTCGACTCCATCTTCCTAAAGGTAATAATCCAAGCAAGGACGGTGGTTATCAGAGATTTAAAAAAAAAAAACGTCACAATATACAACAATCTTTAATTAACTTTAATTAACTGCCTCCACATTCGCATGCCAAGTTGGCTGAGGCCCTTCTACTTAGGTCCGCCATCTGAGTCGCGATCTTTTTCTACTGCGCTGCCCATGGGGGCGGATTCAAAGACTTTCCGAACCGGAGTATTGGTATCAATCCGCTCTACATGACTCAGCCATCTCAGCTATTGTACCTTCACCCTTTTGGCTAAGTCGATTTCGCTGTACAGCCCGTACAGTTCGTCGCTGTATCTCCTCCTGAACTCACGGTCTATGCAGATGGAACTGAAAATCACCCGACGAATTTTCCTCTCAAGGCAGCCAAGAGCACCATCATCAATTTCTGATAAAGTCCATGCCATGCGCCATTCGACAAGACTGGGATTATTAGGATCATATAGGTTCACTTTTGATGTTCGAGAGAGTGCTTTGCTAGTCAATTGCCTTATTAGCCCAAAGAAGCAGCAATTGGCAAGAGTTATTGTTCATCTGATCTCAGCGCTGGTGTCGTTGTCTGAATTAATAGAGGAGCCTAGGTAGACAAAGTCCCTAACTACCTCAATGTTAGATCTTTTGAGGGTGACGTTCTGTCTGAGACGTCGGTGTTGATGTCTTTTGTGGTTGAATGCATATACTTGGTCTTACCCTCATTAATCATTAAACCCATATCCCCCCTTTCGCCTTAATAATCGCAAAAGCTAGTAATTGGACGGACTTTTGAAAGATTGTGCCTTTTGTGTTGGCGCTTACGTTTTGCACTATTCTTTCAAGAATGATGTTAAAGAAATCGCATGTCAGCATATCGACTTGTCTAAATCTCTTTTGTCATCAAAGTTCTCGGTGAGTTCTTTACCGACTTTGATGGAGCAGCGTACATTCTCCATCGTCATCCTGCACAAACGGATGAGTTTGGTGGGGATGCCAAAAGTAGACATTGCTCTGTAAATTTCGCCTCTATAGATGCTGTCATACGCTGCCTTAAAATTGATGAATAGCTGGTTTGCATCGATTTGGAGTTTATGGGTTTCTTCCATGACCTGTCGTAGTGTGAAAGTTTGGCTGATGGTGGAATTATGGACCAATCGGGTTTTTGACGAACTGCTTCAGGCGTTCGCCCAATATGGCAGATAGGGTCTTGTAGGCGTTGTTAAGAAGACTGATACCTCTGTAGTGGGCGAAGTTCTGGAGTCTGAGGTGCCATTTATCGGGCTTACTTTCGTCTGACAACATTTTACAGAGTTAGTGCGTGCTCCTTACCGTTTTTAAGAGCACGGCAGTCAGGTCGCCGCTCCAGAAATTTTGTTGGACTTAAGCTTAGATATGGCTATCTTCACTACATCCAGGTCGGGTGAACGAAATTTTTGGTCTACATCGTCCAGGTTGAAGGTTCATTCGTTCATTCGTCAGGACTCGAGCTTATAAGCTGGGCAAGCCGAGTCCGAATAGACCTGATAGTTGGAGGTAAAATAAGTACAATTGAGGTGTAGAAACAGTTACACACTGGGTATCGCTTGAATGACACCTCTCAGTGAGTACCCTACTTCTAAAGTACCCAACCATCAAACTGATATTTTACGAATATTTTACACTAGAGAGTGTCATCTTGCAGTAAAAAGCAGACTGGACATAGTGGTGGAGTTACTTAGATGCTACACAAGGAGATTTTGGGTTCTATGAAGAAAAAATAGCAAAAATAGTATCCGATGCTAGCTCAATGGGAAGCCTGAGAATTGTAAAATTAAAAAGTTCTGCTTCGAGCTGGCAAGAAAACATAAATTCTTCGCTTTGTGCATAGAAATGAAACGATGAACTCACGGTGTTAAGTAGAAACATGGCCACAAAGAACTGTAGCGCCATCTGTTTATAATTTTTTTTCTACACAAACCATTGAGAAAGCCAATAAGTACCAAGTCACTATCATCACAACAAATTTATCTGGGCTAAGAGCTGCGGTTAACAGATTTACAGCAATTAATGAAAAGGCCAAGTATGTTGATCTTCCCAGGAAGGGAGGACAAGACAAAACAAAAACCCGTTTTGTCGAAAAATAAAGAGGCATACGTACATGGTCTATTAAAACACGTGCTACGAGTACTGTGATCCACTTTTAACGATTCTTTTTCGAACAACATGCCACGTTGATCCAAAAGTTCTCGGAATTGAGTTCTGATTTTTTTGTTAAGTTGGTAAATCTGTTGTTGACATTTGCAAAAGTTACGTAGCCAAGCGTACATCTATCCATGTGTGTGTTGGCGATTTTTTACAATTTTAGAAATGGATTTAAATTTGCAACAACGAACTTGTATTAAATTTTGCGTAAAAAACGGATTTAATGGTGTGCGAACGTTGGAAATGTTGGAAAAGTGTTTCGACAACGATTCTCTAAAGAAAACGGTCGCTTACCAGTGGCACGAGCGGTTCAAAACTGGTCGTGAGTCAATGGAAGATGATGAACGCAGTGTCAGACCATCGACATCGAAAACCGACGAAAACATTGATGGAGTAAAGGATCCGTCCAAGACATTTTGGTTAATGATTTGGGCTTCCGTCGTGTAGCAGCAAAGTTGGTGCCAAAAGACTTCAATTTCATGCAAAACAGAGATGATTTGCGAGGCTGAATCCGATCCCACATTCATCAATAGGATCATTACTGGAGAAGAGACGTGGGTTTATGAGTATAACACGCAATCCAGGCATCAGGCAAGTGAATGGCGTTCACCAAATGAGCCGATACCAAAAAAACCACGTCGTTTTCAGTCAAAAAAGAAGGCAATGCTCACGGTTTTCATGGATTACAACGGTGTAGTGCATCATGAATTTTTGCCAGAAGGCCAGACAGTAAACAAGAGTATTATTTGGGCGTTATGAGACGTTTGTGTGAAGCAATTCGCCGAAAGAGACCAGAATTGTGGGCAGAAAATTCGTGGATTTTGCACCATGATAACGCACCGTCGCACAGTGCCATCATTATTCGTAATTTTCTGACGAAAAATGCAACAAATGCCATCCAACAGCCACCGAATTCACCTGATTTGGCTCCCTGTGACTTCTTTCTGTTCAATCGAATTAAAAAACCACTACGGGGAACGTGTTTCATCAGCCGAGAGGAAGTAATGGAAACATCGTAGGACGCGCTGATGGACATACAGAAAACCGAATATAAAAACTGTTTCGAGGATTGGATCAAGCGCTGGCATAAGTGTGTTGCAGTCGATGGGGATTACTTTGAAGGAGACAATATAGATTTAGATGAACTTCCGGGAACAAGATGGTATGTACTCGTACATATATTAGAAGACGGCAATATCTTTCAACTTTTTCGATTACTACACCATTTTACGCCACCATAGAACTGCCTATTCTATACAAACAGAAAATTTAGCTGTGACGCAATGTGTGTCTGCCTATATCTGCTTTAAAGAATAAAACCATATCCAATCGGTTTGTTCTCTGTCAGGCACTATAGTTATATACATGTTGCCATTCTTTTACTGGGCATTTGTCCATCCTACCTCCTGGTATTATTTACTTTAGCGCAATCTACGGCTGCTGCTAATTGCTCTGCTGTAATTTGATAAAGAGCTATACCCTTATATTCTAAATGCAGATTTGTGATCAATAAAGTGCAAGAAAAAGGTGTATGGTCTGGTAATCAGCCAGATGGCTCTACATGAAGACCGGTGTCAATAGTCCAATTAAAGGATGATTTCCATGCTTAAACCCTGAAGGAGATTTCTCAGATCCTAATAGAGCTGCGTTGGCAATATAGTATGTTTGGGGGTATATCTATGATATGACTTATGCGTTAGGGTTGACCACCTTATTCTGCAGAGCTCTTACAAAACATTTTTTGCATCCAATAAGGGAATAAGAAAATGTCATCTATTTCTATTCATTTTGGGGTAAAGTTCTCGGTATATATCTACATGTCAGAGAGGTTTCGATTATCCCGATGCATTCTAAATATACCGAGACAGTAGAGGGTTTGAACAACGGCACACCTTGTATACACCGATTGATCTCCCGTTCCAAGGCTTGGGTGGGGGTTTGTTTGGTGAAACAAACCTTGGACTTAGAAAATGTCTTTCCTTCGCATGATACTTTTTTCGCTAATTAACGTAGCAATCAACATGAAAAAAGTCTATTCACCGAAGACGATTTTGTTCGAAAACTCACTTGTTGCTCAATGAGCCAATGAGCTGAAATTTTTGGCCAAGCCGGTTCTTGTTGGCATGAGGACGACAACCTTCTGTGGGAATACTCTTATTCACTGTGTTTCTTAAAACGTTCAGTGCTTGACTACGATGAAAAATGGATGCTAACGATCTCTAGGTCCCATTCTGCACTTGACCTCACCGTCACTGCTGTTTTAAGCTCTAAGAATCGGTTTTGACCGCATGTTTCTAAGGCTTTCTTCGGCATGGTTTAAAAAATATCCATCAAGTTGCTATTGCTGGTTTTCGGATTTGGTCAGTTAGAGGTCGACACCAGAAATATTAGCAACTCAGCATCTCGGAATCACAGGGTCTCATGCTACGGCCATTATTGGAAGAAATAGTGCAATAAATCTTGATAGTCAGGAGATATATGCGGATATCCAATTAGTATTTGAAATTAGTTAACACTGCAGGTTCACTCCACTGCGCAGCGGATTTGAATTTCACACTGCGGTGAAGAATTGTACTATGGCAACTTTGGTTCAGTCACACACAAAACGTATCTCTACAGTGTATCTCTAGCTGTGACAAAATATCTAAAGCGTATTTCGAGAGATATAAATCAAAAGATGAAATACTCATAGAATCAACTATGCACATACGAATGGAGAAAAAGATATTTTAATGCATGCGCCCCAATTTTCAATTTCATCGTCATAGCAAACACACACCCGATAAATTCGCTGGCGTATATGGACTTTAGCGCGGGCACGCGCCTCAAATCGCCCACGCCAAAACATCCAAAGTGGCACTATTCCGACGAGATAGTGTATAGATCACTATCTGGGGTGTGGAAGTGGAACTATCCAACTATCCAACTATCCAACTATTCAACTATTTGACTTATACGCAGTGGAGATGTAATTAAATGCACTGCCAAGCACCATCCGCTCTACTCAAATGCGAACGGGGAATAATAGTAAAATTTTTGATTAAATTAGGGGCAGTGGTTTTTATTGCACGGAAAATCAGCGTTCGCGATATTAGATGGCCAATCAAGACGGTCATTGAGAGTTTTATGTGCGCTAAATAGGGCTAGTGGTTAGATAATTACACCAGCGACTTGAGTTGTTTTCCTATCCAAGATTTTATGAGTTTCTACTGGATTAAAGCGATATTAAATTTTGAAATACTGATTTGATATTTGAGATTTGATTGTGGTTTTGGTAGGCGTACTAAAAGTGGCGCCAATACGTTAGGTAAGGTGTTCCAGGATACTACTGGTGAACATTATGTTGGAGTGAATTGTCATAATGAGGAAGTGTTTTCTATTAACAGGTAAACGGCAGATTCAAACTTCATTTTGTTCTTCAAACTTAGGCTGAAAATTCCTAAACTAACACCCACTCTCTCAGCATGTGTTCATACGAGTATGAGGCAGTGCCAAGTATATATGGTCTTCAGACATTCAGTTTATGTCCTTTAAAGGTTTTCCGTTTTATTTCAATTCAGCTCTTTCAAAGTTAGTCTAAAAGTTGGTCACATAAATGGCTTCATCTTTTAATAAATACTTGCTAACGTTAGTCGTAAAACTGTTAATCTTGGATGATATGCCGTTTGGACCTTAGGCGGCAACTGTCTTCCGACAATGGTCTTTTAGACATGCTATCTGATGCAATGACACCGGATTTCTCTTTCGTGCAAAGGTACGACCTTTTCTTGTGCTCAGGAATAGTTTCGACCAGGATCTAAGAAAGAAATGGAGTGAAGTCAGATCTTGACCGATAGTTCCAATACTTCTTGAAGGACGACAATAAAAGGCTTCGTCTATTTTCCATGTGGAAATAATGTATATTTACAATCCTGATGGCAATGACTATATTCTAAAGAACCTGTTTCTACGACAACCGATCTGAGCTTAAGGCGTCGAGCTTGGAGTCGAGTTTTGTTAGTTCCCAGGTCGCAATTATATGATGGAAGAAAATATCGCCGATGCACTTGCTGGCAAGGATCTGCGGTTAGGGTTTACGTCATAAGGGTGCACTTTTGATAGCCACCTAATTAGGCTAGACATACATAAGTGATACAACTTTTTGCAACACCTGATGTAAGACTGATGACGCGGATAACCTCATCTGTGAGTCTGCGACCTACTCTCGCATGATGTGATAAGTATTTAGTTGAAGTGATAAGTGCTGGTATGGAAGACACTTAATTGCTGACGTGCTCACATACAAACACCTGAGTACTCTTTTCCGACAGAAAAGAAGCTTGGACAACATTTGTTTTCCGTAAAAATGTGCACAAGTGCCCCTCAAAACAGAGTCCTATTCCCAGTTTTCGGTCCCTGGATCTAATCATGACGATACACATAATAATTTTTTTTTTTAAAGAACGTAACACTCAAGTGGGTATGACTGCACTTAAAGTGCCTGAGAACTTGTTAAGGTTTTAGGAAAATGGGACAGAGAGAGAAAGAAAGATTTTTGGGCTCAGTGGTTATTTCGCTCCATAGGTGGTTGCCAACATTTAATGGGTAGACTAAATTATTCGTGTAATTGGACTTGTTTTTGTATTCTAGGCAACCACTCATATTATGCGATTTTAATTTCTCGTATTGGAACCATGCGTTTGGGAAGCCAATACACTACCACTTCAGCCACGGCAACCCACAAACTTGCACCGCAGTGCTGACAAATCCCCGGACCACTTTAACTTCCAATTGAGGATAGTGACATTCTCAGACAGACAAAGTATTTGAGCTTATTAGTGGAATGCCATTTTTAGATGTCTAATATCTGTAGTTGTTCATGTAGTTCGGTTAGTTTATGGTTATGGTAATTCATCCATAACCGTTATTCCTTCCTTCAACAAAAAAAGACACATAAGCTTCAACAAAATACCTTCGCGTTACTCTAGATAACACACAAAATTCGAGGCCACTTCTGAGAAGAACTATTGAAAAAATAACCAAAGCCTTCTGGCGTGCTTGAGGAGATTAAAACCAAAAATAATAGATTTAGCTAACTTCAACATAGTTACCCATATTAAACTCCATGGGTCGTTTGTATGGTAGACTTTTTAAGCATACACCTGCTCAGCCCCTCAAAAGGTGTAAAGACCATCATATTCAGATTACTGGAGCAATGCGCACCTTATAGCCGTGCTGAAAGAACTCCTTAACCTCCCACGATTGCATAAAATTGTTATTTAGACTCCGGCAGTATCGGAACCACAGTTTTATAACAACACCATCAAACTATCTTCTCCACGAATATGCATCTCGGATTTCATGCTTTAAAAAATAGATTTCAATCACCGTGATCTCTTTAATCTTAGCGGTTCCAATGCCGCTGTTTTGGATTGGAACAGTCGGCTGATTCTCTTGTAGTAGGAAACTATAAAATCAGAAAAACCTGCTATCGTAGACATAGAGATAATCCTGACGATAAAGCTGCTGACGAGCTTCCACATGTATCTTTTGATGCATACCTGCCGGCAAGATAAAGATTTAAATACTCTGAAACGCTTATCCTGGACTAAGACATGATACGAAAACAAAAAATGAACATAAATTAGCTTCATACTCGTATCTCATCTATCTTCGCTACTGCTCAAATACCATTCCAAGAAATCGGCTGTGTGTGTGACTGCCCCCAGCTCAGAAAATTGTTAACTTCATCCCCGAACTGGGTTTTAGCTAGCAGACAGCAAAAGGACCTTTTTATTTTTTATCAATGCTAGACAAACAATTTCTCATCAGAAGAAAGAAGATAGCTGAGTGCAGACCGGAATGTCTCAAATAAGGCTTCACTGTCCGATTATCAAGAAATCAGAATCAGCAACTTAAATGATGTCAAACAGACAAATCTCAGACACTCGCCCAAGTTAATAAACTGGATGATCTTTTGAGTAAATACCGCGAGGGAACACGCTTCTCAATGATCCTCGTACAAGCAGTGACCAATTTTTAATGGCAAGGTGGTACGTACCATGGTGAAATGAGCAACTGGACAATGATTCTCAGTCAGTGGAAGCACGAAACTGATTGTCTCCATTGAGCTCTCTCCAAATGAGATTTATCCGCTCTTAAAAAACAGATTAACCGTCAGCTGCATAAAACCGTGGAAGCTCTGTTCGAGGTATATTTCGTTGATTCTACTTTCCAGCATCATGTAAACTAAATCATCTACTACAGTAGTTATTAGAAAATCTGTAGTATAATCAACAGCACACCTGGTAAACTTCGTTGAATCTTCTCCTCCAAAACCCGTCAACGCAAACGGGTCTGAATATTTTTCGAAGGATTTTTTCCTGAAAACGACTAATCCGACTGATTCATCGGTTTTCGATAGGGTCCATGCTTCATAGCCATAAAGTAGGACTGGGATGATCAAAGTCTTATATAAAGTCCCAAAGTATTTTGGGATAAGACGTTCTATCCTGCTTTCTTAGTTCAAAGAAACAGCGATTGGCAAAAGTGATTCTGTGTTTTATTTCTGCTGAAGAGTTGTTGACAGAACTCATAGCAGAGCCAAGGCAGAGAAAGCACCTTACTACTTCAAAATTATAGCTCTAGACTGTGACATGCTGTCCAATTTGCCGACGTTGCGTGTCTACTTGTTGACAGCATAACATATATGTACTTAATTTTTACTCATTGACGCTAAATCCATTTTGGTCCGTTTCACATAATAAATTTATTCGTACAAGATTTTGTCTCCCACATTATGTGAACTCCTTAAACCATTTTTCAACGGTCTTGAAGCTTTCTATACTCCGGCAGATTCTAAAAAAAAAATCAAAAAATCAGCTCAGCGCTCATTTTAAAGTCACACGTCGCAGCATTTATAGAGACGAGCTATACAGAGCCATGTCTAGGCGTGGCATCTCATCGGATTATGTAGATCGCTGCATCATTCCGCTTTCACTTACGCGATGGAAAGTACGAGTATTGAAACAGAAGCAAAAAAAATGAGTTTGGCTGTGAGTGATGACAAAACCAAGTGTGTGCAGCCAACAAGAAGAGACGCAGACATAGAAGAATCTTTGTCAACAAGCACTGAGTAAACTAATTGAGACACTTATCATTCCAGCCCTACTCCAGGATGCACAAGATATTCTTGTTCATTCTGAATGCAGGATTTTTCAAATTGAAGGAATGTAACACCGACGTTGACCTGTTTAGAAAAGTCCGGGTCAGTTGCCTGAGATGGGTAGGACATGTTGAGGAATGGAATATTAACACTCCGGGCCGAGAAGTTTCAGATTCCTACCAGACGCGACGGAATAATAGGCTGTCTGACTCCATACAATGAATCGTATTCTTTTATTCTCATGCTGAAATCGTCATTACGGGCGATTTCAATATACACAATTCTGGGTGGCTTCGACATTCTGGAAACACAACACCCGAAGAACGGTGTGATGAGATCTTCGCTGCGGAAAATAACTTAACCCAACTTGTAAATGAGCCCACACGAATACCAGACGTTAATAGTCATAACGCCAACACCCTGAACTTATTTTTAACTTCTCACACTAATACGAGTAAGTATAAGGTCGATGTGCTATCCCCTCTAGGCTCGTCGGACCGCTTTGTCACATCAGCTAATTTTTCGTACGCTGACCACTCTTATTTTCTTTTTTCTGATATTCAGGGTCTTTTTGGTTTTTTTTTCATTCTTTCCGAGCTTGGGCTCGACTCCATAGCAAAATCAGATAAAATCAACACACTTATTTATGATTATTTTTAAGGTCCTAAAAAATACGTCACGTACCGAACAAAATGTTTATCAATGTGTTTCTCCTGTTTTTAATACAATCAGTTTAACCAAAACAATAGATTTAATAGTTTACCATAAATGGTGTTTACACAGTTACTTGTAAGAACCAACTAACTTTAATCTACAGGGTGTCCCAAAAATCAACGTCAAGCCGGAAACGGGTGATAGGTCAAGTGGTGTCGGTTATCACAAAATTATAAAAAAAAATCTGAGTCATGTACTTTTAAAATTATTGGCACTCAAAAAGAAATAATCGAGAAATCTGACACCCTGTGACGATCTTTCAAGTGCTATGACCACAAATCTTTACTTTTCTTCGATTTTTTTTTGTCACGTAACCCTGAGCTATTCTTCTGTAAATTACGGTCCATAATTGAAACATAACTACTCGTATATCCGTTTTAACTAAAATATTGATTTTTTGTCCATCCATGTATCTGAAAATCACAATAAATAAACTAGGTAACGACGTTGCCGCATCCCATCTACTTCTTGGTGATATCGTTAATGACATTAGAACGACGCTTAACGAAATTGACGATCTTCCTGTACAACTCCAGCCGCAATCTAAGGCAATGTATAATACGTCTCCACTAACTGAAATGCTCGAGAGCCCTGTCATCGAAACTTCTGAGACACTATTACAAATACCTCAATCTCCATCTCCAACTCAGGCAATCGCAGTCGATCCGCCGAAAAACGAGGCCACAATTTCTCGTTTTGGTACTTCGTGGACATCCTCAGAATTGAAACAATGTCTTCAAAAACTCGGCAACCACAATAAGTCTGAGGGCGTATCATTCACTCTCGACTGTTTATCTGGAACCACAGACTCAGTCTGGCTTGTGAACTTTTTTAAACGCAGATTTAAAATCACCATTGACAACTGCCAGAAAATCACATCGCCCAATAAAACAAAGTCCTGTCGTTTCAAATTCAACATTCCCCGTAAATACGAATGACTTTTTCGAAGATCAAGCACAAGAGGACCCTTAAGTCCAGAGTTAACTCCGCTCATACTCCTAAGTCACCCAACCAACCCAAACTACCTGAAAACCGTAACCCTACATCCTTAATCCTCTGTCATGCACGTTGGCTGTTGACCATAATTCCTCTAATACTCTTGAAATTCCAAACTCCACAATTCTTCACCCCTTGCTTCCTCCCGCAGTCAAACTAACCAAGAAGTTAGCCAATATGGGAAATGGTCGCTATGTCCGGTCCCACCTGAGGAACCGTCAGCTATATCAACACGTGCGACTCTACCTTGCTTACTTGCATGATAAACCCGATTCTATCTGCATCGATGGTACCACTCGTACTATCTCATGGTTTCAATCCAACAGGAAGCACTCCCCAATGATCCCAAAGATCTTCGGCGAATTTCACAACAATATCAATATCTCTTCTACAAACGTCGATAACGATCTCTCCTTATACGCCTCTAATGTCTCTTCCAAACGTCTCTTGCATCTCCAAAAAATGCGCTATAGCTTTAAAAACTACTATCGTCCCTAACAGGCTGCGTTCAAAAACATCTTCTATTTATCTCAACTCTCAAAAGAAACTAATATAATATCTAATATCAAGGACTCGGAACTATTCACACCTGAATTCCGTTTATTTCGCAATGATGGACGTGAAAATAATGATGATTCTATAGGACGAGGTGTCCTTCTGGCAATCAAAAATCGGTTGAACCCTGAGTTCGTCAAAAATTCATCAACCGCCGATTTCGAATTCATCTGTTACTCCCTCCAAGCACAAACTTTATATCCTCTGTTGCTATGTTCGCCCCTCCCAACCAATACACAGTTATCAGCTTGCGACTAATGTGGTTGATTCCCTCTTCGAAATCACAGATCCCTGCGATGAAATTATTGTTCTCGGCGATTTTAATCTCCTTCACCTCCAATGGACTCACTCGGATAAAAAGTCCTATCTTGTTGCCACAAATGCTGCTTCTGACAAAGAAATCCTCTTCACAGATTGCCTCACAAACTCTACTTTTTTTTTTAAATAAACCCAATTTCTAACGTCATGGGCCGGAAACTAGATCTGATCTTTACATCCGACACCATAAACTGTCTTGCTCCACCCACCTCTCCTCGTCATTTATTCATATGATAACAATAATGCCTTGAGACTTTCGGAAACTTCCTTCCACTTCGATCTCCGTAAAACTAATTATACTAAGCTCAACAATCTTCTCAAAAATGTTGACTGTAGTTTTTTTCAAAATAGTAACTTAACTTTTCTCCAGGTCCTGATGGGTGGCCCGCAGTTGTCTTAAAAAAATGTGCTGATAATCTAATTAATCCCCTCACTAGTATTTTCAAACAATCTTTGTGTGAAGGGCTCTTTCCTCATCTGTGGAAAAGCGCTTTTATTACCCCTATTCACAAAAAAGGATCAAAGCACGATATCACCAATTATCGCCCCATGGCTAAACTATCCTGCATCCCCAAGGTTTTTGAAAGTATTGTTTATGATGCACTACATTTTCAATCTAAATCTATATTTGCAACTAACCAGCATGGTTTTCTCAAAGGCAGATCAACGATCACCAACCTCATTGAGTTTGTTTCTAGTTCACTGTGCGCCCTAGAGCAAGGGAAAGAAATTGATGTAATCGCCACGGAATTCAGTAAGGCCTTTTATAAAATCTCGCACAAGTTAATTCTATTCAAACTCAAAGCTCTTGGTTTCGAATCTAGACTGAATTCTTGGGTTAATTCCCACATTAAAAAACGCTCGTACGAGTATATTGTTTGTTTCCGTTTCCATTTTTCTGAACCAATTCTCGTCACTTCGGGTGTTCCATAAGGCAGTCATCTCGGTCCAATAATTTTTATTTTAACTATTAACGGTGTTCTTAACGTCATAAAGTACTCCCACATATCTATCTATGCCGATGATATCAAAATCTATAGACAGCTCTCAAGCCTCTCTGACTCTTAACCTTTACAAGATGATCTTAATAGATTCTCGTTATGGTGCCATAAAAATTTTCTCGAGCTCAACATAGAAAAATGCCAAGCCATTTCTTACTCCTGGAGGCGTTTGACACTTCCAATCCCTACCTACTATTTATCAAATAAAAGAGTAGCTGCAGTTACTTTAATGCGGGACTTGGGTGTCATTTGTGATACACAGCTCCATTTTCTCATCCATATTGACTCCGTAATTAGCAAAGCTAACTCCCTTCTCAGATTTGTTAAACGATGGTCAAAAGAATTCTCTGACCCCTATGTCACCAAATCCCTGTACATAACCTTTGTTCGTCGACTTCACGAGTACGCCAGCGAGATATGGTCTCCTTACTACGAAGTACATTGTATATTTTCTGCGCATTGAAGCTGTCTAACGTAGATTCCTGCGATTCGCATTACGTGGGCTACCTTAGGCTGACCACAATATTCTACCCCCCTATGTTAATCGACTCAAACTACTCGATCTGCTGTCTTTGGAAAAAACTTTGGGAGTCCGCCGATATTCTCTTCATCCACAAACTTTTAATCGGCATCATCGACTGTCCCACAATACTCTGCCAAATCCCATTTAACACCAACCCGTGTCATTTAAGATCTGTCCACCTTTTTCTTCCGAATAATCACAGGACAACTTATGGTCTCAACGAGCCACTGTGTCATATGCTACATGAAGCAAAGCGGATACGTCAAGTGTTCGATTTCCACTGCAGCAGTCCAGCCCTTCGAAATTCCCTGAATAACCATTTTTCCGTCATTAGACCTTAATTTAAGTAGAAATAGTAGTTATAAGTCATAGTTTTAAGTTTAGTTTGTTAAGTTATATGTTTGTATTAAAAATTGCAATAAACTGTTCGGGGTTGACCCGGATCCCAAATCAATAAATATATGGGCGGAGTTGATAGCTGTCACCAGCTGGCCAAGAGAAGGGGCATCTCGATTACGTAGCTTTTATCAGGTCTGTGGTAACAACGTATCTGGGAAGGTACGCACCAGCTCGCTCTATAGGCCATCCACTGAACAGATGATGTTCGTCTGGATGGGGCTGGTTATACCACCTTGATCAAAAACAACACTTATGCCAGCTCTTAATCCAATCTTCGAAACATTTTTTATATTCGGTTTTCGGTATGTCCATCGTAATATTCTAAAAAAATTATTTAATTGAAATTACCCAAAATGGTGAAATTTTTATTATTAATGGTAAGAAAAACTTATTTTTTATGCCACTTACTATACACTTATAATAAAACAATGCAGCAGATAAAACGAAAGAACAAACTTGCAACAAAGTGCAGAAGTCATCCACATAATATAAAATTTAAAAATACTATGATTCTCAGATTCGTTTGAACGTGCCAGAGGAAATGTAAGAGATGAATGGAAGGTAGTTGATAGCATTTTGGGGAAAAGTAGACAACCAATAGGCATTAATAGCTTAGAGATAGATGGTAAAAGTTTCACGGACTTAGTCATCATTTCCAATAAGCTCAATGAGTACCTTATCGAAATTTCAGAAGAACTGAAACCATCTGTAGAGATTTCAACCAAACAGTTTTCTCTTCCAATCATTTTCTTCAAGTGAAATCTGTAAGGCAATATTTTCGTTAAAAAACACAAAGTCTTGTACTAGTGACGGTATGCTGAAGAAAATGTGCTTCTATGTGATGGACGTATTATGTTACTTGTTTAATTTTAGTGCTCAAAATAGTTGTTTCCCTCAGCTGAAGTTATACCACTTTTTAAAAAAAAAATTTAAAAAAATAGTGACTCTCGTATCTTAAAAAATGATGTACCACAGGGTTCAGTTCTTGGTCTTGTGCTCTTTTTAACATACATTACCTCTCAGTTCGCACTAAATCTAAATGGATCATCTACTGCATTTGCAGACGACATAGCCTTTACATACCAAATTGATACAAGATACAATATTGCAAAGATCTCGGAAGATCTAGAAATATTGAGACTTTGGTTTGCGGAACATAAACTGATTATTAGCGCGAAGACAAAATATCAAATAATGTTTTAAAAGGTTTTAATTTATGCTTGTATGACTGATGATGACTGTAATAAATTCTGTTTACCTGTTCATAATTGTGGAAAAAGTAATTATATTAGTAGTTCACCTTGTTCTAATAATTGTTTAAACATTGAATCAGTTCATCACTATAAATACCCTGGAGTATACAATAAATTAATTAATTTAATTTAATTTAGTGAGCGCTAAGCCCCCATTTATTGCCCTGAGTGCAAGTTTAAACTAACTTAAAAACTAGAACTTAACAATTAACAAGAGTTAAGGGTTAGGAAGTAAGGGAATGGTGGAGGAGAACAAATTTAAGACGAGAAGTGCTCAGGTTAAAATCAAAAAGGGGGAAGTTTGAGTTGACCTTACGGAGCATGCGGGAGATTTGATCGTTAGAGAAATATAGAAGAGACGATGACAGCGTAAATTACGAGGGTTAGTGTTGAAGGAAATAGAACCGGAGAGCAGTCGATGAATAAAGAGAATGTTAGCTACGTCTCTACGTTTTTCGCGGGTATTCAGGTTAAGAAGTTTGAGGCGGTCGCGATAGGGAGGTAAGATAAATGGGTCACTCCAGGGCAGGCCACGAAGCGCAAGTCGAAGAAAACGACGTTGAATATCCTCGATTCGGGATATATGAATTCGCTGAAAGGGGGACAATACTTGGCTGGCATATTCAAGGCGGGGCCGGACAAGTGTAGTGTAAAGTGATCTTGTCACATAAGGTTTGTAAAAGTCTTTAGACCAACGTTTGATAAAACCGAGCGATGAGTTGGCTTTAAGGATTATCTCATCAATATGCGAACGGAAGTTTAACTCTCTATCATATAAAATTCCAAGGTCGTGAAGGGATTGAACCTGGGGTACAGGTTGGTCATGCAGAAAATAAAGTCGAGAGGGATTGGGATCGATTGGACGTACGGGACAAAGCCATAGATTGGCATTTGGAGACATTAAGCTCAAAGCAATTTTTTAGACACCAAGTAGACAACGTATCGAGGTCTTCTTGAAGGAGAATAGAGTCTTGGGGTGAAGAAATAACGTCAATTTCGTTGCCATTTTCTAGGGCTGAAAGCGCAAAGGATACGAATTCAACTAAGTTTGTAGTAGTTGATTTACCTGTTAGAAATCCATGCTGACTGGGTGATATAAGTGGCTTCCACTGAAAGCTTAGAACTTCATATAAAAAACTTTCTAACATTTTAGGTATGTGAAAAAGATTAGCAATGGGACGGTAGTTGGTTACTTCATTATTTGATCCCTTTTTGTGAACCGGGGTTATGAAAGAGGTCTTCCAAATTTGGGGGAATTCCCCTTGTGTGAGGGACAGATGAAAGAGGGAGGAAAGTGGGTGTGAAAGATTGGAGGCACACTTTTTGAGAAATATTGCTGGGAGCCCATCTGGACCGGATACAAATTCATCATTGAGATTTTGTAACTTTTCTTCGATAAGGGTTTGATCAAAAGGTTGAGTGAGAGAGAGGGGCAAATGGAGAAATTGGGAAGGTACTTGAAATAGATGGAGTCGGGTACGAAGAGGTTGTCAGCAAATGACTGTTTAAAAAAGTTTTCAAAATAGTTGGCAATAATATGTGGGTCGGTCGATGATATATTATCGAACGAGAGAGAAGGGGGATAACTGTCTGATTTTCTTTTGTAGTTGACGAATTGATAAAATGTCTTAGGATCGTTGATAAGGCTGGTTTGCGCTGTTAGAGGCAGTTATAGAGCTGGGTGAATTGCAGGTAAGTTCTAAAATAGTTAGAGTAGTCATAATAAGAATTGGTGCGGAGAAAAACTGCCCGTAATTTGTTTGTTCTGTTTCGTAAAGAGCGAAGTCTCTGTTGTACAATGGAGGGAAAATAGATGATATTTTATGCCGTGAAAAGGGGACGTAGAGAGAAATGGAATTAAATATTCACTGCAGAAAATGGATACAGCATCAGATAAGGATAGGTTAGTAAAATCAAAACCTTAACTTGAAATGGAAACATCATATTCATACTCTGAAATCGCATATGTTCCTTATAACTTGCAGAATGTATCTCATCAAACAATATTATTTAAAAAAAGTATTAAAGTCAATCTATTACAGCCTGGCTCACTCTAAGTTGCAGTATGGTATCTCAAGTTGGGGAGGTTCTTATAATAACTCCTTTAGTCCATTGTTAAACATTTAATTAGGATTATCTGTAACAAAAATCGACTTACTCAGAGTTGGCCCTTATTTAAAGACCTGCATATTCTACTTTACGTTTTCAAAGTTCTAAAAGATTTCTTTAAGCAAAGCGGTTATATTCCTAGTAGAACTACACATTTTTATGAAGGGTCCGCCATCTAACATTCTTTTTTTTCAACTAGTGCTTATTTCGTGAATAGTAACTCTTAGCTCATGTCTGATTTGACAGATAATTAGTTTTATCCTTCCGCTGAACGAATATGGTTGTGTATACGCTTGAACAATGCTTCGCTAAGTGGGCCTGCGATCGACTTAGAAAAGATGCCGATTTTGCCAAAAAAATTATCTTTTCAGATGAAGCTCATTTTGATCTTGGCGGGTATGTAAACAAGCAAAATTGTCGCATTTGGGCACAGAAAACCCGCACGCATACATTTAAAAGCCGATACACCCAAAACGAGTCACTGTTTGGTGCGGATTTTGGTCCGAATCATAATTGGGCCATTTTTCTTCGAAAATGAGCGAGGAGTGGCCGTTACAGTCAATGGCGATCGTTATCGGGCCATGTTGAACGAATTTTTGTTCACAAGAATTTAAGAGGAGGATATTGGCAACATTTGGTTGCAACAGGACGGCGCTACGTGCCACACAGCCGAAGCTACACTTGATGTTTTGAAGATCGCATTATCAGCCGCAAAGCTGATGTCGTTTGGCCACCTCGGAGCTGCGATTTGACACCGTTGGACTATTATTTGTAGGGTGCCGTAAAAGATAAGTGTTACGCCGACAAGCCAGAGACAATTGACGCTTTAAAGGACAATATTCGTGAAGCCATTGGTGAAATACAGCTGCACACAATCGATAATGTGCTTAAAAATTGGACCGATCGTGTAGGCTACTGCATGGCCAGCCGAGGCAGCCATTTGAATGAAATTATTTTTCATTATTAACCGGAAGGATAAAGGTATCCGGAAGGACAGTGTTGGTATCCGGACACTTCGTCGTTTATTGTCAAAAAATAAGAGAATTTTCCGGTTTTAGTGTGAAAAATACATAAAAAAATAACCCTCTATGTTTCTTTCATACACACACATACGAGTAGTTTCCAATAGATGCGATAACTAGTTTGCGAAATACGCATTAGATAGCACGCGGTAGTAGTGAAGTGTGCAGCTAAGTGCGTTTTTTCTCTAACAAAAATAGTGACGCTATTTTCAAAATGTAACTATTTTAAGCATTAATTATTGCATTTCCACATCGAATTAGGTTTAATTTTAATTAAATATATATAATTCCGGTGTTCAATAAAAAAAAAACGAAAAAATTGTTAAATTCTATGCAAATTATTTGGTGTCCGGATACTGGAGCCCATCCGGACAGAGTGTCCGGATACTGAAACTTTAATGCAAATTTTAAATTCATGATTTAATACATTTCAACGATACCTATGTGTATTTTGCTTAATTTAAATAAAGAATACTGCATGTTTCTTTAATAATTTCAGTATGCGGACAGTGTTTTTTAACTAAGAAACCGGCTGTCCGGGTACTGAAAAACTAGGTTTAGTATACGGACAATTGTTTCTTTTACGCATTGAAATACGTAAAACATTAAAAATGTCCTATTTTTAGATTTAATTACTCAGGAATGGAGAAAAACAGTTTAACACGGGCCTTAGAAGATATTCGGACAAATAATTTGATTTTAAGAAAATCAGCTGTGTCGATCAACTCTTCATGACCGACTAAAAAGTAAAAGACTAATTTTTGAAAAGTCAACAAAAAAGGGACCACATCCTTGAAGAAGAAAGTAAAGTTGCTGAGTGGTGCACCGATATGTGCAAATGTGGATTTCCCTTAAAGACTAATAACCTCCTAAATACGTCGTTTATGAAGAGAAATCCTTCTTTGGCTATGAGAGAAACTGAAATCATTAGCAAAGGCATGGCCGTCGTCAAAAAAGAAAATATTTTAAAATGGTTTAAAGAGCTGGAAGACTATTTAAAGAACATAAACCAGGAGGAAGTAATGCACGACCTATCAAGGATCCTCAACGGCGATGAAAGCATCCTGCCTTTGTCGAAAAACTGACAAAGTGATAGCACCAAAGGGTTATAAAAATATTTACCAAACATGTGCTGGTAATGAAAAAGAAACGTTAACCATACTAATTGTTTTCTCGGCTGATGGAAAACTCTTTCAACATATAGCCTGTTCCCATACTTATGTCCTCCAAAGGACATTGTTGAAAGTATGCCCCAATATTAGATCCTAAGGAAAAGCGAGAACGGTTGGATGCGCAGTGAAACATTTTATGAGTACGTGGCTAATTGTGTACATAAACGCTTACAGCCCAAGTAAAACGACCAGTTATATTATTTGTTGATGGTCACAAATCCCATTTGACTTTGGAGTTAAGCGAATTTTGTAACAAGGAACAAATCATTTTATATGCATTGCCACCCAATACAACCCATATTATGCAACCAGCGGACGTTTTAAGCCCCTTAAATCAGAATGGAAAAAGACTGTTCGTGAGTGGCAAACAAGGAATCTAGGACAATCATTCACAAAAAAAAATGTTTGCCCTCTTTTCAACGAATGCATAATGAAAAATAAAGATACCGTTGAAAATTTAGTAATTACTGAAGCTCCAAAGTCGACAAAATCACCTTCAGTGGATGAGTTTAAAATTACTGCCGAAGTTATTGAAAGACTGTCCGAAAAATTAAGTGCTATTGGTGTTGAAGTAAAGTCTGTTTTGGAGGTTATTGCTGCAGAAGCTTCGCAAGATGATAAAGTTCCATCAACAAATGAATGTGATATAACTATTAATCCACTACTAGCAGAAGGAAGCTTAAATAACTGAAGCCTTTGGGTTTACTATCTTCGAAATGATGGCACTTTGGAAAAGGAAACTGAAACAGCCACCAGTTCTACCATAAATTCGGGCAACGACGTTGCACAACACTCACCTGAGCGAGTCTCTATTAGAAATCCTGAAAGCACTAAAAAAAATAAACGTTGTTTTTCACCATCCACATCTAACATACCATCACCATCCAGCTCCACAATTTCTTCGCATCTTTTCTATCCAAAATTAAATGTATTTGGCCAAAAAAATAGAACTAAGAATAGGAAAGAGAACAGAACACCAAGCACCAGCAAAGAAAATTAAAAACAGCATAAAGTCGAAGCGGTTCAAAAAGAAGGACAACAAAACTTCAAAGCCAAAAAAAACGAATTTCAGGAATGTGGCGACGAACTGCAAAGCGACGTTTAAGACGATCATTTGAAAAATATTTAATGTGATATGTGCATTAGATGGTTTCATCTTAAGTGTACCTCCATGGCAAACATAGAGTACAATATCGCAAGCACACAAGATTTTATTTGCAACTATTGCTGTGATATTTAAATACCATAAATAGTTTATGGAGCAAAATTTATGCTTCACTTAATATTAATTTTACTAAATATTTTGCATTAATATTTTTTTTGTTTTACTGAATTTAAAGTTTCAATTTTGTTTGTATGTTTACTTATTTTGCATTGTGTTTTGTTCCCTTTAAAACGTGGACCTAGAAGCATTCTTAAGTGTTAGTTAAGTAATAGACTGAATTTAAAATATTAACTTTAGATACTTTTGCAAGTATTCTTTATATTAAATATCTTTTATGAATTCCTTTTTATTTTTTTGTTAAAGAGTATATATATACACCCATTTATATTTATTGTTATGTATTAACCTTGTTAAGTTTGTTAACAAAAATGTGATTAAAATTAAATTTCTTTGGTAAAACTAAATATGATCATTTCCATTATGTCGAACGTGACCGTCGAACACATTTAAAATGGAAAAAAAGTCTGAATAAAACGGATTTTTATTTTGACAATAGCTTTAACTTATAACTCTTAATTAGTCCTATAATTAGTGCTAATGTTGAATTTAGACATTTTTTTCGTTTTCAAGATAATTGCAAAAAAGAAGGCATTCGCACGGGACAAAAAACAGAAGTTGGCTTCGCGGCCAATAATTCAAATGCCGATATCAGCGACACCTAAAGCAACTTTTCAAAGTGACTAAATTTAGAATATTGTGCATTGACGTTTCTGGAAAATGGTTTTGATTTTATGCAAAAATAATTTATACTTTTTTTTAAATTTAATTTTAAACACTGTCGCACGGGACATGTCACACGGGACAATTTTTTCCATCATGATATTTGTGTTGTTTCCGTTGTCCTCTTTATGAAATTATATATAAACCAGCTTATTAAAAACAGAAGTATTCAATGTATTTGTATTTCCACAGTTATTTGCAAACACGTAGTTTCTTATGCATTTCTTGTTGACTCTTTGTGTCCAGAGAACGATTTTAGAGAACAAAAGTCATTGCATTGTATCTCTCTTCAAGAACATTAACCAAATCATAGCGTATAATAGAAATATAAATGAGAAAAGCTGGGCTTGCGCGACTATGCTTTCAAATATCTCGAAATGAGTTATGAATAAATGTAAAATTTGTTTACATTAGTTAAATTTGATTGTATCCCTATAAAAATATGATAAAAAAAAGTCTTTGCAAAAACTTTTAATTTGTTCGTCTCGGTGGACCTTTTTGTGGAAATGCCCATATCTGTTATGAATTCTTTTTTAGTTAGAGATTATATAAATACATATACATATATCTATTACTATGTGAATAATTAGTTAATAAAAATGTGAACAAATCTTATTTTTTTCGTATAAAATTAAATAAAATGTTTCATTAATCTAAATGTTAAAAGTTGATATGAACTTTTGGTGTCCGGCTTCTGAAACTAAAACGTCCGGACACTAAATATTACTCTCCTAGGTACTAGCGCAAACAGAACTTTTTTAAGAAATTAATATGTTTTCAGAGTTTTACTATCAGTTAAAAAATTATCTACGTTATTTATATCGGGTTTTCCAATAAGGACTTGACAACTTTTTTTTAAAATAAAACGCAAACCATTTGAGGTCTTTCAAAAACTTTATTATCGGCTTGAAGTACAATCAAAACATTTATGAATGGAACTCGATTTCGTTCATATGACCACCGCGGGCACGTTTGCAGCGGTCGATTCGTTGGACCCAATTTTCAACGACTCGGCCACACATTTCGGCCGATGTTGGCTCTGAGCTCTTCCAACGTCGTTGGCGTGTTGGCATAATCCAATGACTTAACGTAGCCCCACAGAAAATATTCAAGCGGCGTTAAATCGCTCTAACGAGGCGGCCAATCGACTGGCCCATTTCTTGAGATAACACGCTCACCATACTTACTCTTCAATAAATCGATTGTAACGTGTGCTGTGTGGCTTGTGGCACCATCATGTTGAAACCACATGTCGTCCAAGTCCATATCTTCCAATTCGGCCAAAAATGATAGGTGATCATGGTGCGATAACGATGACCATTCACAGCAACATGACGATCGTTATCGCCGACGAAAAAATATGGCCCAATAATGGCAAACCGCACCAAGCAGTTATTTTTTGTGGATGAAGTAGTGACTCATGAAGCACATGTAGATTTTCACCCGACCAATAACGCATATTTTGCTTATTGACGAACCCATTGAGCCAAAAATGAGCTTCGTCACTGAAGATGATTTTGCGATGAAATTCATCATTTTGGCGCATCTTCTCCAGAACCCAATCGGAGAACGTACGTCGCTTCAAATGGTCCATCGGCTTCGATTCTTGAGTCAGCTTGATCTTGTATGGATGTAAGCCAAGATCCTTACTCAAAATACTACATAATGTGGTCTGAGCGATGCCCAATTCTTGAGAACGCCGTGGAATTGACTGATTTGGATCGTTTGCTACGGACGCCTGAACGGCAGCGATATTTTCGACACTTCGACCAACCCGTTGTCTCACTGACACGGCAACATCACACAACGAATATGTAGACTCAAATTTTTGCACTAAACTTGTTATTGCCTGTCTACTAGGGCGAGAATTACGACCGAAAATTGAAGGTAACGCTCTTAAAGTTGCAGTCACAGTATTACACAATTTTCCACGCTCAAGGTTATTCGATTGCCGGGCTGCCGGCAAAACCGAAAAAAACCAAAAAAAACGCAAACCAATTAAATAAAAACAAAAAAAAACCGATCCACACTGTCGGTGGTTGGGATCCGTGTGACGATCTGTCACTTCGAATTCCTTGGGAACAGAAAATACCCTGAGGGGAAATTTGTAATGGCAGCAATATCGATTGCTGAACCAAGTGAAGAGAAACTACCAATGCCTCAATAGAAAAAAAAGGTGTTAGGCGCCATGCACTTTTTGCTCCGAGTGGAAGTGCAAAACCATCTACGACTAAGACGTCGGAAGGATAAACCAATATCCCGGGAGAAAAAAAATAAACTATAAATTTTTTTCTTGTCACTTTATAATGCAAGCTTTATTTGCGGAATGGAAGTAAAACAAAGTATGGCGGTAGCCGTTAAGCAGCAACGACAAAACAGTAAATCTAATGGCGGTACTGAAGGTACCACTCAATAGACTGAACCGCTAGTTGGGAACCCGATTTCGATTGCAAAAAAAAAAAAAAAAAGGATTCGCCCGGGGTAAATAATACTACTTATCTGTTTAATTGATACGTTTATGCTCCTGTCCTGCCCGTCCTGATTTCGTCCGTATTTCCTCCTCGTTTTGGTATATCTTCAAGTCCTTGTTCTTTTTCCTTTCCTTTATCTTTATCCTTTTTTTGTTTTAATTAATTTTCTTAACCTTTTTTTTTGTTGTTTTAACTCTTGTTTTTTTTTTTTGTCTTAAACTTTTGATGGTCAACCAAGAAGTGATTAACCCTATCCCGATGGTATTAGCTCGAACCGTAGGCCTCACACATACGCTCTTTCATACATTCGTTCATACGGAAGCAACGGTCCAATTTTGGCCTTTGTGTGCAACGCTCCGCAAATTTGCTGAAGTGTGCCACCGTGCATTGGATTTCCGTTGCCTTCACTCTCTCATACACACACATTCGTGCTTCTTTCTTATTTCCCCAAATCTGGGGGAATTTCCTCCAAGATTGGGATTTCCCTTTGGTCCGAGCTAATATTTCCCCTTTACGATCATTTCTTGGGGTTGCATTCAGTCTGAATGCAACACCAGTCCTTCCCAAAAGATAAAAAAAAGGAAAAAGGTAATTTGCCAACAATATATGGCCTACTCGTATTTCTACATCCTAATCATCACCTTGAGGGCGAAACACGGAACTAATCACGAGACGGGTGCTGTCCAATGAAACTAGATATGAATAAAGACATCCCGGCGAATCCTCTTGTCAAAAATTAGTTTAATGTGGGCCGCGCAACTAGGGGTCCACTCTTTACAACACATTTTGTTACAATCTTTTTTATTTTGTTCTTTTTGTGTTTAAGGTGGTGACCGTCCGTCACCAAGTATATTATCTGTGGCAGTCCACCTGGTCCTATGGCTTTGTGTATTTTTTTGTACGTAGAGGGTTCCAGACCGTCCATCTGGCTCTAGACGTACCGCGTTGGGCTTAAGGTGACCGTCCGTCACCCCACCGAGACTCCCGTCTCTTCGTCTCGTGGATCTATTGGTTGTCCCCTCCGACAAGTATAAAAGCAGAAGGACAGAGCTCAAGAGCCCACCAATTCTTCCCGCTAATATACTTCTCCAAGGAGACAACGGACATAAAATGAACGGGTGGGGCAAAAAGCGGATCGGGCAGGAGAGACCGTGATGGAGCGGAGATGCCTTGTAAGGCTAAGGGATCTACCCGACAGGAGAGACAACACAACACAAGGGCAAGAGCCGACGACTTTGTGAATGGCTCTTGTTTACTACAACGTTGGACGCTGGTCTCGCGCCTTCCTCCAAATGGTTGCTTCAATGGACCGTCCGTCCTACCTGCTGTGGTTGATCCTTCAAGATACTAGGAGGGTGCACCAATGGCTGATGGACCCATGGCTGCCCACCACCCTTCTAGGATTTTGAAGAACCAACGGAAAGGAATGTGGATGAATGAGACCGAAGGGAAAGGGAGAGAGTAGAACTTGTTGTGGTAAATTTTACCGCAACAACAGACTCCGAATTTCGGTAGAAAATTTTTATAATTTGCAGACGTTGCTCGTTTGTGTACTTTACTATGATGAAAATGGTGTGTGACATGATGAAAATTGACAGTGACAGTTTGATGATTAGTGAAAGAGTGCGTTCACAAATTAAATTCAAAATTGTCAAGTCCCTATTGGAAAACCCTTTATATCCAAACTTTTTCACTGAAGCTTTAATAGTTAAAAAATAAGAAGAAGTCAAAGTTAAGATTTGTGTTAACTGTCCGGTTACTAGTGCCTTTACCCTATACGAATTGTTTTTTTTTTTTATGAAGTCCAAGAACATTAATTTTGTAAAAACCGATCCTCCCCCACATCAAACTTATATTTACACTGGACGTCCAGTATAACGAATGCCGATATAAAGGATGTCCAGTATAACAAATCACCATTTGAATTCCATTGATATCTCTAAATAACGAATAATGAAAAACTTTACTACTCTATGTAACGAATGCTGTTCAATTTCAAGGAAAAGAAACAATTCTAAGCAAGTTGCAGCAGTTTTTTCTGCGTTTGAAGTTGTCTGCACAACAAAACGGTACATTTTTTCGCAATTGTTATTCGAATTTGCTTTTCGATAATTTTTTTTTTGGTTATGATAATCAATATTTTATTAGAAAGTGAGTGTTTTATTTGAATGTTGCGTTGACTACATGTGCAAAATTAAGGTAGCTCGGAAGTGTCTGTCTATAGCTGAAAAAATTAAAAATCATTGATGAATGCAGTGCTGCAGTTCCCCTCAAAACGGTTTCTGAGAAATATAAAACTCCGAAGTCCAGCATCTGTACAATAAGAACCCAAAAAATGTTACTTTTGAGGAGTCTCAATGTAACCAAAAGTGGAAATTCTGAAAGGCGGTCACTACGAAAAGATGAGTATCAAGGGATGGACAATTTTTTTTGGAATGGCTCCTAAAGCAGCGCGAAAATCATATTCCTATAAGTGTCTCAAAAAGTGCATGTCTCCACAAGTAATGCTACTGTGTCAAATATTGTATGCGTGAAGTTTAATTCTCTTGCACGTAAAGACTTAATAATGAATGAGTTGAGGGCGAATAAAACCAAATTGTTTACCAACATTTTTAAAGAGCACCAACACAACAGAGCCAAAATATTCATTAATGGCACCCTTACTGCACACACACGATCTCTTCTACAGAAGGCTAAACAGCTGAAACAACAGAATAAATGTCAATACGTATGGATAAGAAATTCAACAGTACTACTCAGAAGAAAGGAAGGCGAAAAAGTGATTAAAATTAAGTGTTATGAGGATTTTTCTAAATATGATTTTAATATCTTTTAATGATTGTTTCAAATGATAAATAGTAATTTAAATAATATTATTTTTGAAGTTCCTCGTAATAGTACTAGTATTTTGTCTTCCTTCAAATTCAAATTCTGAAGATATCAACTGTCTTTGTATTGACTGTCCTAAAGTAGAGTCATTCTCTGGTTTTTCAATAGTTCATCAAAATATTCGCAGTTTAAGAAAGAACTTAGATGTTTTCTTGGCTCATTTCGCATCGCTAGACCATTTACCTGACTCCGTATTTCTTTCAGAAATATGGATTTTTGATTTTGTTTGATTTGAGGTGTCTAATTTTAAGTTTAAAATTCATAACTATACATTTAAAGCATTCTGTAATAATTCGTATTTCGATTTGATTGTATTAAATTGTGAAATATCTGGTTCTCGATTCTGTTTAACTGCTGTTTACAGACTTCATCTGTTTACTGTTAGGGCTTTTGTGGAAGAGTTTTTTGCATTTTTGGAAAATCACAAATTCAAAAACCATGTACTTTTGGGAGATTTCAACATTGATCTTTTGGCTGATTGGTCTGATATTGATATTTTTCTTACTGAGTGAATAAACCAACCAGAGGTCTTTCATGTTTAGACCATATATTTTTAAGATTACATAGGAATAATACTATGAAATATAAAGCACATGTATTTGATCTTAAGATAACCGATCATAACTTAAGCAGCCTTCAGTTTGACAATTTCGTCTCCAGAACTAAACAATCATATTTGAAAAAAATTAAAAAGATCAATTTCCAAACACTGAAATCCGCTTTATTTTTTCAATTGTGGGAAGAGGTTTATAGTAATGGTGATCCATCTGTAGCCTTTGACTTATTTCTCAACAAGCTTCAAGTGTTAATATCGAACAATAGTCAGCTTTTAAATAAAAGGGACAAGCAGTTAACATGTCTTAAACCATGTCTTACTATTTATTTATTTATTTATTACTAAGTAAATATTGCTTACACGGTAAGATAATGGAATCTTTTAAATGTGGAAGCCTTAAATTTTTCAAATATCAGATACAAGTATGTGCAAGTATATATAACAATAAGAATTCAGGAAGTGATAACAAAATAAAATAAAATAAGGTAAGTAAGATAAAGTAAAAGAGAGAAAAGGATAGAAAAGAACAATTGGCTGTACAATCAAATTGAACATTTTAAGCGTTTAAAACTCTAAATCTAATTAGTTTCATTGTCCAGGTATTTTAAGAGAGAGGTTTTAAATTGTTTTATGCTTCTAATTTTCCTAATATTTATGGGCAAAGAATTCCACAGCCGTACGGAGTTTACGAAGAATTGGCGTTCAGACGTCAAGCAGGCATAGCTCGTTTGAAAAAGCATACATGATCTACCTGACTGAAGGAAGCGTAGCCTATTGAATAGGTATGCTGGTTGCTTAGTTTGAATTATGCAACGCAAGAGACTTAGCGTTCTGTATTTGAGCACATTATCAAATGTGCATCCGCTGATTTGCTTTGAGTAAAAGGAAATATGGTCATATCGTTTTAGGTGAAATACAAATCGGGCAATATTATTATATACGACATTGAGCTTTCGTCTGGAGTCGTAGTCGGGGCAGCAAAAGATTTCAGAACAATATAGCAGAATCGGTATTAGGAGGGTTTTCGCTAACAAGAGCTTTGTCCGTGTAGGAACAAAGCGATGTGCAGTCCAGAGAGCACGTAATCCACCATATAACTTACCTATAGTGGCGTTTATGTGGGTAGACCAAGTAAGGGTCCGGTTAAATATCAGGCCCAGGTTGTTGGCGCAGTCGACGTACTCTATTGGACTTTGGACTAGTTGGATTGGTGGAAAGTGAGTAAGGTCCAGTTTTCTTTTATGGATCACAAGTGCTTTTCTTTTCTGGGCATTAAGACGCAGTTCGTTCTTAGCTGACCAACCAAGTATACGCTGGAGATCTTCATTCACCTGCGCAGTGGCTTCGTGAACCAAATTCATGGGAGAACTTAAGTGGATCTGGGCATCATCGGCGAACATATGAATTGCACAATGCACGACAACCTTTGGCAGTTCATTTACGTAGAGCGAAAAAAGCAATGGTCCAAGAATGGAGCCTTGCGGTACTCCCCTCTTTATAGGCAAATAGCATGAACATCGGTTTCCCGCTACAACCTGTTGTCGTCTTCCTTCTAAGTAAGAAAATATAAGTTTTGTAGAGGGCAATGAAAATTTAAACTCTTTTCTGAGCTTTAAGCAAAGTATAGTGTGATTAATGGTGTCGAATGCTTTCGAAAAGTCAAGTAACGTTAGTATTGTAGCATGGTTGTCATCAATAGCTTTCCTAATTTCGTCAATTACCAATAATAACGCAGTCTTGCAACTTCGTTTTTGACGGAAGCCAGATTGATTCTCACAAAGCAGTTCTTTACACTGTAGATAGATTTGAATCTGAGTTGAAATTGAGTTGAAGATATGTGTTATAAAAGGCAGTAAATATGGAAGCAGAAGCTTAACAAATTTTGGATGAATTTCATCGATCCCCATAGCATTTGATTTGATTGATAGTACCGCTTCTGCAACGTCTTCCTCGCGTAATCTGTAGAATTCAAAGTATGTTTGCTGCACAAAATAAATAAAAAGAAAAAACTGCTTGCATGTATAAAAAAAACCTCCAAATAACATAAGGCTTCAAAGAGCATATGAAAATCTTTGTCATGATCTTAAAGCTGATATTCCAAATAGTCGGGATAAGCTTTCCGAAAATTTAGGTAACCCAAAAGAAGAATGGCAAAATGTCAATGACATTTTAAATAAAATGAATATACAAAATATGAATGTAGTTATTGCAGCCAATAATGCGACTGCATCTGAGCCTTCAAACGTCGCAAATTTATTTAATGATTACTTTTCAAAAATTGGTCACAATTTGATGGCATTTTCGCTTAATAACAATTCATTTCGCTGTGTTTTTACCCCAACAGTTTCTTTTGTAAAGAATTTACTTCACATGAAATACATGCAATTATAATGTCCTTAAAATCGTCTAATTCATCATCTGAAGATATGTTTATCAGCAACATTATAAAACAGATTTCTTTTTTATTTCTGATGTGCTATGCCATATTTTCAATCTTAGTTTAAGTAAAGGAATTTTTCCTGAATCACTGAAGCTAGCAGTAGTTATTCCTCTGCATAAAAAAAGCGCCACTACATGTCTAAATAATTACCGTCCCATTTCAATTCTTTCAGTTTTTTCAAAAGTATTTGAAAGAGGCATGAAATCTAGAATGCTTTGCTTTCTAAAGAGATCCAGATTTTTCTGTGATTACCAATACGGCTTTAGGAGTGGAAGATCTACTGTGGATGCTGTCTTAAAATTATGTGGCGAAATTTATGATGGTTTGAATAATTCAGAGGTGTCTGCATCTCTGTTCATTGATATAACAAAGACTTTTGAGACGGTAGATCACACTTTGTTGCTTGATAAGTTGCATAAGGCAGGTTTTAGAGGTAAAATGCATGACTGGTTCGCGTCGTATTTAAAGAACAGAAAGCAAAAGATTAGAATTCTGAATAATTTTAGTTCTGAAAGATGTACTGATATAGGTGTTCCTCAGGGCTCCGTTTTGGGCCCTATACTATTCTTGATTTTTGTGAACTCGTTCAACATTTTAAAGGCAAAACAACATCCTTTGCTGATGATAATTCCTTATCATATTCTTCGAAAAACCAATTTCAATTTTTCACTGATATAAACAATGATTTAGAAATTCTGCGAAAATGGTTTAATTTGCATAGACTTGTTATAAGTGACAAAAAAAATTTACGGTTTTTAATATTCAGGGGACAATCTATGAGGATATGGTAATGAAATATCATTCACCCAATTGTTGTACGAGTAGATGTCCTCTCAATAATAATTGAATGCATGATAATAACAACAGTACATCTTATAATGACAACGTCAAATGTTCTTTCAACCTATCCCCAAAAAGGGAAAGGATATATCCAATCCGGCGAATCTCCGGTCGATAAGTCTCCTTCCGAATATCAGTAAGGTTTTTGAGAAAGTAATCAATAGAGCTCTGTCTAGGTGTGTTGAGGACAAACATATAGTTCCGGATAATCAATTTGGTTTTAAGGCGGGACATGATATCTCACATGCGGCGTCTAAACTGGTGCCCGATATCCAATGGAATAAATGCAAAAAACAATGTACTGGTGCCTGCCTTGTTGACTTGTAGAAGGCCTTCGACACCTTATGGTTAGAGGGTCTTTTCTATAAGCTGACTAGGCTGGGGATCAGTAAACCACTCTTGTACATTCTTTATAATATGCTAACCAACAGACAGTTCATCGTGAAGAATGGTGATGTGACTTCTGTTGGAATATTTCAAATTAAAAATGGTCTTCAGCAAGGCGCGGTCAATTCGCCGATTCTATTTAACATTTATACAAGCGACTTGATAGGTTCACTTCCCCATACTATTGCGTACGCAGACGATTTGGTAGTGTACAGAACAGGTCCAAAAATCGAGGTCATTAATACTCTCTTGCAGCATGACTTCGATAAGATAAGACGATTTTGCGATGACTGGAAGTTGAAAATCAACTTTCAGAAGTCGGAAACCATTCTCTTTAGGACGCCGTTCTCTGGAGCCTCTAGGGATACCAGAAAAAATTGGCGAAAGTTCTCTATCATTGGACAACACGGACAACCTCTTGCATGTCGAAATGTAGTCAGATACCTTGGAATCTGGCTGGATCAGTTTCTGTATTTTGGCAAAAATGTAGATGCTGCTCTGGCCGGAGCTAAAGGTGCTTTTGCCCTTACAAAGAGACTGTTTTATAGCAGCCAACTCGATGCGAGGGTAAAGGTAATCTGCTACATGGCCCTTATCAGGCCCATGCTGGTATTTGGTTGTCCTGTGTGGTTCAATGTACTAGCAAGCTTAATGGAAAAGATTCGGGTGTTTGAGAGGGCTTGTCTTAGGGCTTGTCTTCGCTTGTACAGAACACCAGAGTCGGAGTACAAGAAATTTTATCCTAACGAGGTCCTTTACAATAGGGCGGACCTAATACGAGTGGACAACTTCGTAATTAAGCTGACTCGAAGGCACATTGCAAGAGCAATGACCTTGACGAATAACCTGATATCTGGGGCTTACTACCCCAATTACCTTTACCACGAGAGTGTGCGCTCTGACGGCTTCGTTCCACCGGAAGCATTCCTCTACCTAGATCAGATAGGGTTGATCCAGTATAGATCAGCGGTGCCGTTAATCTTCCATGTCGCTCGGACAGCTGGGGACAGGCGACTCAACTATAACAAAGACGTCGCACACGTCAGTGTGGATCGCCTCAGGTCCAGTAGTAATCGCGATAAGAGGGATGTCGTTCGGCAGCACCAGCATTTCTGGTGGTTGAATGATGGAGAAGATGTTTCGTCGTCGTTTCCGTCAATTACGGACCAGCCTCACTAATGAGGCAGAGCTGACCAATCTATTTGCTCAGTAAATAGCGATGGCCAGCTTACATAGGTTTAGGTTAGCATTTAAGAAACATATACATGTAACAGTGTATACAAAAGTGTATACTGATATATGTATATGATTGTGTATAATTTCTATGTGTGTTTATGTGTGTATTGTGCATTTAGGTTAGGTAGGCTAAGGTTTATTTTAAGTTAGATACTAAGTTTTTATAAAAAATAAAAAATTATGTCCATATGCTAAGTTTTTCTTAACAAATATTTTTTCTTAGCCTTAAGTATTCAATATAAATAGTTCTAAGCAAAATGTAAATAAAGTCGAAAGACATAGTTATAAGAATTTAAAGTAGCTTAGAGCGCCTGTGTGGGGCCAGTAAGTTAGTATAAGATTGTTAAGTAATTTTAAGCTAGCATTTAAGCATTTTTTGTTAGTATATAATAGTTAGTGATTAAGTAAATAAAATGCATTTAAAACTAAAACTAAACGTCAACTGTTCAGAGAATTGTTTTGACACTGAGAAAGTTAAAAGTTTCAAATATTTAGGTATTATTTTGGATTATAGGATGTGTTGGAATGATCATACATCTGACCTGAAGAATTATCTTAGCAATGTTGTGAGGCAAATCTACCATCTCAGTCTTTACTGTAGTCAACCGATTTTAAATCTAGTTTACAATGGTTTATTTAAATCCAGACTACAGTATGGTCTTTCTTGTTGGGGTGGTACTTATCAGAATAAAACTGCACCTTTGCTTATCAAAGAAAAACACGCCATTCGAGTTATCTGCAGAGCCAGGCGTATCACTCCTAGCTTTCTTTTGTTCAAAAACCTAGACATTCTTCCACTAAAACATTTATATTTTTATAAGGTTCTAAAAATATTTTTTGAGAAATCAGGATACTTAACTGCAAGATTGTATGGATCTGACAATTTATGCATCTACAATAGGAATTTATTAACCGTACCTTTTATAAAAAAAATCTCTTTTTTCTCACTCCTTCAATGTTACTGCACCGCGCTTATTCAACATACTGCCAGAAAATCTAAGATGCGAGAGAGTCAAATCTACTTTCCTAAAAAATGTTAAGCTCTTGCTCTTTTCTTTAAACCATAACGAAATTAATATCTTTTTAAATATTTTTGTTTGAGCTCTTGTACTCGTACATATATGCTTTTATCTTAGCTTCGTAGAGTTTGAGTTATCAATTCAACTTTTATGTATTTATTTATATTTTTTTGACTTAAACTTATAGTATGTGCTCTTAGAATTGTTTTAAATTTTATAATTGATCCCCATCAATAGATAATTACTTTTGTATTTAGTTCATTGAATGGCGCATCCAACTCTTGTCCATCGGACAATCGGATGTTCCTAACTATTTTATATGAAATCTTATAGTTATTACTGTGTGTTTGTTTTCTCTTCTTTCTAATAAATATATTTTTCTGAATTGTTAGCTATAAGTTTTCAAATGAAATAAAGTTTAAAAAAAAAAAAAAAAGTATTCGACCGAAAATTTCTTGGCAAGACAAAAAGAGATTTGGAATTCGTTTGCTGAATACAACGGGAGAAAAGTTATCCTTTAAAAAGTCATTGGCAGCAATAATTTAGCGACATTAACTTTCTTTGGACTCGGTTTTGAATGCTGACGAAACAGCGCTGTACTTGAAAATGTTGCCTGATTCCACCTAAGTACACTCTAAAGAAGATACAGCTCCAGGACGAACAATTTCTAAGGAACGGATAACGTTTTTAGCATGTTCCAACGCATTGGGATCCAAAAAAATTAACCAATTCATTATTGGCAAATCCAAGAACCCACGCTCATTTAAAAACAAGTCATTGCCAGTCAACTATGGACATACTAAATCTGCTTGGATGACGGCCACCCTTTTTAAGAATTGGTTTTTTATACAATTTGTTCCAGAGTTACCCAGAAGTTACCCAACAGCAGAAAACTTAATAAAGAAGACTAACAGACGACGAAAAAATTTGCGTTGTTTACATGCCACCAAACGTTACAGCCCTGATTCAACCAATGGATCAAATGCGATCCGCTTGGTAAAATTATTTTGCAGGAATAGTTTGCTCACTAAGATTGTTAGCTCGAGGGTTGCAGATGCTATACAATCACTAAAGGCTCAACTTATTCGGAGCTGTATCACTTATCCCACTTTCATGGAAAAAGGTTTGACCAGTGCCTCTCAATAAGTGTTGGCGAAAAATGCTTAATGAAATGAAACAACATCAGAATTGGAAGAAGAAGATAACATTCCATTGGCTGCTCTTCTGAGAGATGAAGGAATTGTTTCCACATCTCAAACAGTCAGACTAATAAATGAAATTTTTCCAGAGGTTGTTTTTGATAGTCTTTTTTTAACGAAAATTTAGCTCATTGAAGTTTTTTTTGTTTTAAAGTCATCTTTTACTGTTGATGACCTGGATGTTTGGAATAGAACCGAAGAAGGTGAAGGCCCAATAGTTCAAGAAAACGAGGATGCGACAATCATCAGCTTCAACGAGGAGAAAGATGAACACAGAGATGCTGATGAACATGCATCAAATGGGCGGAAGAAATCCAACAAGATTGCTCCAAAATATGAATTCTACGACTGTTGCAGGAGGAAGCTATCCACAGGTGTTATGAACAAACAAAAACCTTCAGACAAACTTAAATATGAGTAAATGACTTTTTTTCTTCTCAAAAATGAGTCAATCAATGATCAATGGTAAATAGGTAGTATGTTTTTTTTAAGGTCGAAAAATCTGGTTTCGATATAACGAACTGGCTGAACATTATATCTTTCGTTGTACTGGACGTCCAGTGTATTTGTTAATTAAATCGCAGTGTCACTCCATACAAACTTTTAAGTTACAGTCTGATCACTATTATTTTCCGCTATACTCTGAAAGAAATAGTACAGTAGTTTCAAGTTAGAAAGAAAATAAAATAAATAAAAGTACTGTTTTTTTTTTCAAAAAAAAAAGTTGAACACATGGGTACCTACTTACGAGTTAAAACAAATCTAAAATGTTTGCTGACTTGTGATATATGTATGAATATATGTATGCATGTGTACATATGAACTTAGTAAACCTATTTATTACTTTTTATAAGTAATGACGATGTCTGTCTGCTTTGAATTTGAACCTTCCCTAGAATAGAGTCGCTAATCTTTTTTCCCACCACATTAATCGTATTCGCCGTGCTCAAACACGCATGTTCCTCACCACGCACTCGATTTACTAAATCTTACGAAACACAACTAATTACAACAAATTATTACTTTCGTTTCGTTTATCAAAATCGAGAGAAACAGGGGAGAGAAAAAACGTTTACACAGAACGTAATCATTAGGTTGCGAGCAAAATGACCAAACGGGAAATTCCTATCATTAAAAGTTGTTCGAAGGGGGAACTCTGATACCACGAGCGAGTTGGGTCACACCGTGAGGGTAGACGGCCTTCCCATCGAGAAGAGATAAAATTATAAGCAACTTTCCGAAAGCGAATATTAATTGCATTAGCACGCAAAGACCCGGCGTCGAAATAACAGTGCAATGATCCCCCTCGGACTGAAGACAGGACGTCTTCTTTTCGCAGCACGTTGTCTGTCTCCACTCTTGTCAGGTCAGAAGGCCCTCAGTCATCGTTTCACGTTCGTGTCCACCAACAAGAACAACAACAAAATCGACACATTTGCCCCATCTCATAAAATTAATTATGCACAAGATGTAGCGCGATTTTTTTTTTGTACATACTCGTATCCGCATCTGTCCGAACAAAACGGTTTTTCCTGTTTCGCGAAAATCATTTTCACTAATTCATCTGGCACACGTTGTAATTTCATGTTTCCCACATTCCCTGACATTTGAGTGTTTACAACGCGTCGAAAGGATTGGGAGGCACACCTATCGGAAGTAGGTATTGTATTTGGATGAATATACTCGTACATACATATCTGTATGCAACTCAATGTCCCTTGGGTAGCACAGTTTAAAGGATCAATAAACTTTGAAGATACGATTCGCAAGTTGACAGATCTGTTTTCAATTTCGATCCCAAGATGCGACATTGTCTGAAGTCTGAAGTATCCACAGACTGAATAGAGACAAAGTCTCAAGTTCTATTTGAGCAGGCTGAACCTGAAACTTAACAAGTTCCTACGTACTATGACACTCCTTTGGAGGAATGAGAGTGCGGGCAAAACAAACACCAGCATCAATACCATCACCAGTATCAGAACACCAGAAGGTCATTGCTATGGTGGACTTGTGTCCTTGAAGCCATTCCCAGCTGCTGTAATATGTAAGTCACGAAAGATGCGCTTTTCAAAGATTCGTTGTCATCATCGGTCGTCGCCGCTCTGGCCGCCTTTCGTCGTTGTCTTCTTCCTCTTCTTCATCATCCTCGTAGTCATCGTCGTCGTCGGCGTAGGAAATTGTTTGTTTATAGTTCTTTGGCTGGGCAGAGATCGTTGATTATAATGGAGAGGCAGAGTCGTTGGAGTAGATCCATTAGGTTAGCACATGCGGTGGTCGGTTAGTTGGAAGTTTATGTGAGAATTAGTCACGTTCGATAAATTGAAAAACAAATCAAACTAGATAATGGGTATGCCGGTGCCCTACCCTACCCATTTGTGTTTTTATTTTAAGTTCCAAAATAAGGTATACACGATAGTACGAGTATGTTGAGGCAGTCATAATTAAGCTCATTTAATTCGAAATTTGTTTATCTTGGTCACCAATCTAAGAATCGCATTGACTACCAGAAACGATCAAGCTACTTTGTGTATATCGAAAGCAACTTTTTCGCTAGCACATACGAGTATCTTCGAGCAATTTTCAAAATGAGCAATAATTCCGCGCGTTTTTCTTTCAATAAACAGTCTTTCCTACAGAGAGCCAAGACAAAAATTGTTGTTTTTAAGAGACGTCAGTTAGATCTGCCGACATCCTGGAAAGTCATGCCATTTGCAGCGATGTTCACCAAAAGGCTAACCGAAGAGACAGGCTCTTAACACAGGTGTGAGCCCTGCGAAACTCTCTTCTAAACATTGCCAGTCAGTTAACCGCCAATCTAATTTTCTGCCTTCCCCATGCTATCTGAGACCCAAACAAGGATCATTGTATTCTGTCCATAAGAGCAAAGTTAAAAGAACGTCGGCGCGTAAGATAATTAAAACCCCAGTCCGTATGGACTGAGTTTGAAAGTCCAACCCATGAGACTCATCAAAGCGTTTGGAGCACAAGCAGGCGTGCTAGGGAAAGTTCTCATGCAGCTTAGGCATACGATTTTCGTGAAAGCCTGTTTTACCAGGCAACCTACGCATAGGATATAATTTATCTTATCTTAGTCAGGTAAATCTAGAGTATCCTTCTCTCCATATCTTGCCGATAATTATTTTACAAAGTCCGAAAGCCGACAGCGCCTAGAAGGTTTTCAACTCCACATGACGCTCTAAAGGCGTCAAACCAATCAGCTTCAGCGTTCAAGTGAAGAGAGCAACTTGTTAGAGAACAGCCCCTTTCTACTAGGGCTGCGCGAATGATGATCCATGACAAGACAGTACAGCTCACCACCTGCATACGCTTGGGAATAGACGTTAGAGCTGTTGAGAGCGTTAAGTAGTGGGTCGACCATCATGCACAATAGCAGAGAAGACAGTACGCCACCCTACAGTGACCCTACTTACCACCGCCATCATCAGTGAGCCCTACTTACCATAGCCACACTCAGCATCTACTAATCAGAGTTTTATTGACCAGGATTGCTCTTATCCACAAGCTTAAGAGTTCTTCTTCGACGTGTTGACTAGCCGAGTTCCATATGCCGTCAGAAATTGGTTCGTCGAATAAACCAGATTTCGAAGTGGAGTTTCGCAGAATTTCGCGCATTTGTAGGCATGTTGCATTTTGGACAGAGGATTCATTTGCAAAGCATATGGTATACTCGTAGGCCTCGACAATTCTCTCCACACTCTACCACATGAGAGAAGTCAGACTAATAGGTCTGAAACCTAGACGAGCGCGTAATCATCCACGCATTTCGATTTTCGACATAAAGTCAGCTTTTACTGTTCGCCAGTATGTCAGGCTAGAAGTAAAGATCTTCTTCACAGTTGCTAGTAGTTAAGCTATATCTCTTTTTACCATAACTATGATAGATATATGCTTTTTTTTATAATTTACGCGCGCCTAAGGGGTTAGATACCCTTTTACTGCGGGCGGAAAGGTAGAAGGAGGAGAAAGGAAAATTGTTTTGTAGTGGTTTGAAACTCAGGTGTGTTTGGTTTCGATATTCGCTCTCCAGGGGTGGGAGTCCGAATAGGACGGAGAGTTTTTTCTTCACTCAGAGTGATTGGAGGTATAACTCAGAGTATTTTTTTCTGTGCTTGAAACTCTAGAACTGCCAAATCTACGTGTCAGCGTTATGCCTTCACACGCAGAACTTTTCTGTCTGAGTTCCAATTACACAAATGAAAAACTGACTTGCCATGGGCAGGATTCAAACCTGGACCCTCCGAGTGAGAAGCGATTGCTAGTACCACTACACCACGGCCACCCGATATATCATCGGTATCGGGCGATCCCTATTCTCAAATTGTCAATGTCTGCAGCAAGGATTATTTTCTTTATCGTCAATATAAAGAAAAGTATCACCTTTTCTGATATTTTGCTTTCAGAAGGATCTGAAAGGTTTTTCTTAATTTACAAGGTCTAAGTCCTAACTAATAAGGGGTGCAATCAGTTTGTAAACGATGAGTTTCAATAACACGCTTAATAGAACCTTAAATGTGAAGGCTTATTCCTCAACCTCGCTTATCCCTCAGCGCAGATTGCGGAAGCATGTTTTTATCGGAAAACATATCGCTAACAAGTTTCGCCTCCAGTCTTAAGCGGTTCTACGGGCAGAACATCAGCGCCCGCGGATGTGTTGTATTTCAGTGTGGTAATAGCTTTCAAGATTTCCTTGTAGTCAGAGGAAGGAACTTCAACACTATCATCAGTTACCGGCTTGCTTAAAACGTTTTTTCCATCAGCGGAATTATTATTCCCTTTACGACTAAACAGTTTTTACAAGTGTTCTCTCCATATAGTCAGCATATTCAGAGGGCTGGGGTTTCAAATGGCTATTGAAATGTTTTATGCGTTCACAAACTTTTTTCCTCCATCTTGTTTTCATGGTATCGTGCCCTGGTAGCTTTCAACTGCAGCTTATCAACATTCAGATTTTTTCTGCAACGGTTTCTGTACGCTAGCGGCTTTAAGTTAATGAGCTGAATCGATTTTCGCATCTAGGATCGTACATACATCCACACTGGAAGTTTGATCTTCGAACATTAGAGCATAGTCAACCTCATGGCGAACAGTCATATGCCGATACGTATATCGAAATGTTGGAAACGGATAGTCCTAGCTACTGCAATTAGCCTAATTCACTTTTCGGACGATTGATCCCAGAGGCTGAATTTGAAATGGCAGGCTAAAAATGGTATTATCCCCGAGGAGGAATGCTCGTTTAATGTTCTCTTAAAATAGAATACTTAAAAGCTGTTCATTTGCCACAGTGCTCTGGAAGAAAATCAATCAATAAACGTCTCCAGCCTGTTCTCCTTTCTTGAGGATCGAACAATCAATGCTTCGGCTCCATTCATCGGACATACTCTTGTCCGACCACATTTTATGGATGAGTTGGTGTATGCTCCTTACCCAGTCATTGTTTGCCGCTTTAAAGAGCTCGCCAGTCAGGCTATCCGCTCCAGCAGCTTAAGTCTAGATATGGCTATCTTCACTTCATGCAGGTAGGGTGGGCGCAATTCTTGATTTACATCGTATAGGTTGAAAGTTTCATTCAGATTGACAGTGGTGTTTGGTTCGTCATCGCCGTTATACAGTCTACAGAAATGCTATTTGCAAATTATCGGCATCGACTACGACCCCACTACGATGTTCCCTTGTTCGTCTTTACACGTTTCGGTTCGGGGCTTGTATCCGAGGCGCGTTTTTTTACCTTTTGATAGAACTTCCAAATATCATTCCTGGATTAGCATATCTCAATTTTCTCGACCATGCGCTTCTGATGCTCCTCCTTTTTCCTCATGAGAAGTCGGTGTTGGTCTCTCCTTTTCCGCTTGTAAAGGTCGTGAGCAGCTCTAGTCCTTCCATACAGCTCCGTTTTGTATTCATTTAGCTTAGCTGCATGTGCTTGCCGGCACTCGTCGTTAAACCACGAGTTTGTTGTGGTGGCGGAGTGAAACCCAGCAAATCAGAGGCGACATATCTAATGGCAATTTTTGAGAATTTTGCCACTGGTCTTTGCTAAATGATGCTGAAAACATAGGACCTCTTAACGTCTAACGTCGAACTTTCTTAAAGTTCTAGCCTTGCTTTTGCGATGTTCGAAATATTCGCAACCGTACCTTGTCTATAACAAGGTAATGACCCCTCGAAAGGTGCCTTGTGTCGATCGCAATGTGGTCGTCCCGCTGACAGTTGATTGATCAAGAGATCTCCCCTTATGAATATTAAGATAAGGGAACCTATAATGATTACCGTAGGAGGTGTCGTACAGGCTATATTTTCCGACAGTACTACCAAAGAGTCGAGCACAATTTTAACGTCATAGCTAGAGCACTGAACTTAGAAGCTATCTTTGGTGTCGTCATCGTTTTCCTCAGTGAGGGCGCGAGTACATATTGGCAATTTCGCTTTAATACGAATCACTAGGAGTCGCTCTTTAACATGTCGGAAACTCAAGGCATCTTGCCTAAATTTGCCTCTATCAATAAATATCTAAATAGGTGCTGTGTTTTGCCGTCGATAGCAATCGCCGTAGTAGATGTTGCAGTTGCTTATCCTCTTTTTGTCCGGCCCATTCCATCGCATTTCTTGGATGACGGAAACATCTGCTTTACAGCAGTCTGGAGCCTCCGCTAGCATTCCACGTACAGATCCGAAGATCGTTCTCCTTGTTTCGTTTTCAGGGGTTGTCAACAGTACATCCGTATCCGAGGCTTATTGTTGCTTCGTAATTTAACTCTCTTTTCTGTGGCCGGGCAATTACCCCGGCGTCACAACCCCCAACCTGGAGGGCCAGTTCCATTGCACTATAGATGCCACTAGGACATCCCAGTCGGGGGTGTGAGTGCTGCAGTCGGCCCTTTAAGGGCTCATCCGCCAGCATCTCTTTCACAAAAACCCTGACTCAGTCTCGGAAATCCTTACCGGCCTAAGCTTCAAATATGTCGGTGTAGCTCGGATAATGTTTTATTTGTTTTATTCCGGGATTTTATTGTATTTTACCGTTGATTCCATCTGGGGAATTCATTCGCTATCCCCTAGGTTGGGTCAGGTTAGGTAAGAGTGTCTATTTGAGAGACCAACGCACTTAGGTCTATTGACCCATTGTGAACCTCCTATTCTTAGAGCCAATTTGAGCTTGTGATAAAGCATAGTAGACTGTACATAGGAGACTTGTTTTGATCGCTGAAGATCTTAAGTGGAGTTTCTTTCTTTTGGAGAGAGCTGGGCATGTATTGTATTGTCTCCTCCTCCTCCTCGTCCATGCAATTTGTGCAGAAGTCATTTGTAAAGACGCCAAGCTTTTTTGCATGCATGCCTATAAGGTAGTGTCCTGTGATGACACCTATGATAGGGCTGAAATGTTTTCTATTTTAAAAGATCAAACTCTGTTTGTTCTTATGTTAGCATCCAGCTTTAGCATTAATTTGCACGTAGTGATTGATATACCGATGCTACCCTTTTATGGTAGAATTGGTAGAGTGGTTCCATTGTTGGTGAGTTCATCAACCCTACAATTCTCTTGGAATGTCCCTGCACCCAACATAGGTGAACTTGTCTGCCATCTCACTAAGAGATGATCGGTAGTCAAGGACGGATCTAGAATTTAGTGAGACTGAGTCCAGGGATTTGATAGCGACCTGACTATTCGAAAAGATGCGGGTATCCCTTGCAGATATCGCGTTTTTCTTCAGCCTTGAAACTAAATTATCAGTGTAAATTGACTTGTTGTTGTATATTAGCAACTATTCATCTCAAGAGATTTTAATTGCCGGAAAAAACAGCTCGTATTGAACCCCGAACCGTACGACTGGTCATCCATGAAAGCATCTTCTTCCCAGAAGGAGCTAGAGGTGACACTTATATGAAAGGCTGTCTCGTTTATAGTGCTGATATTTTTCCTGGTGGTCAGCACTCGGACTTTTGCGAAATACAGTCTTACGACTGTGGTTCGTCTTGGGACCTAGGACTTTTTGCTAATCCGGACAGAGGTCATTGACTTTGAAAAATTGTTCGATCCTTTGATCAGAAATTCTATCCGGTCTAGCTTCCCCAGAAAAGCATTCCTCGGAAAAATCTTTCTTATGACAGATGCTTTAAAGGATGTCATGCTTTGCGCTGTGGTTAGGTGGCAAAATGCTTGCTGGTCCAATATTGAACTCATCTCTCAACCATAAACTGTAACAAGTATCATGCTTAAAATAGTTTAAGTATTCGGCAAACTCCTGAGAGAAAGGCCGAAACAACTGCGACAAAAATATCTTCGGCACTGACCAGGATTTAAGATATCCAAAACGAAAATGAGCTTAAAATGCGAAACACTTTTCGCAACTCAATGTCGAACACAATGAAAACAGGTGTTGTTACCGTTGAAAGTGATAGAACTTAAATAACTAAAACTTTGGAGCAAATGCGATTTTCTCGAAAAAGTGGTCGAAAGTTACACCTCTAATAATATCTCCAAATAATATTAAGTGTCATGGAAAGCTATTTCAACTAAATTCAATAAGTCGTCATAAAGTTAATTTCATTCCTAAAAAAATCACCGTTTATATAAAACAATTCCATTTTATACGAACCTATGAAGCGGCAAACGATTTATCTTTTCCGGCGGAAGATAGCCAGCTTAGCAAAGTATTGTCTGCTGCTTGTGAATTTTGCTTATTCATTTGCCTTAATCTTCTTTAACCAGTTCTCTAAAGTAGTTAAAATATATTCATAAGCACTCAACAGTCAGGAGCCTTCCTATCTTATCTTACACTCTCAAAACAGCATAAAACACTTGCACATCGTGCAACAACTTACATCTTAATTTATAAAACCCGACATAAGCCCACCATTAAATTAAGGCACAATCCGTGGCTTCGGGGTCGTAAAATTTTATTTTAATTTCCATCTCATCATCCAGTAAAGATCGCAGAGCGGCGGTTTCTCACATCTGGAATCACATGTCCGAGTGCGCAATATTTCGTACGACAGACAGACGCATGTGTCGGAAACCGATGACTGGCTTTTAATGTAATGCCCCATATTGGCTGTCAGATTTTTATTTTTCAAGTTCACTTAATTGGCATTTTTATTGAATTTTACGATAATTATATGTAGATATGTCTGCATATGCAGCAATTAATACAGACCGCGCTGTTTCGTATTCTGTATTGTAAAAATGATTTCACAATTTTATTTTATTTCCAATTCACATTCGATTCGACACACTACAAATATTCGTCCTACAAAACCGGTGAATCCTTTTTTGTTTTTTTGTTTTGTTTCGAAAACGTAAAAAAATTCAGCCTGGTGAAGTGGAATAAAAAATCTTACTAAACGACAATACCGCGTTTGAAGTGAGCCCCGAAATTCGTCAGTAAATGGCAATAAAAGCAGATCTAATTGCCTGAGACATTACTATCAAAGAAATGAGGCCATGAGGATGCGACTTCAATTTCACGAATTTGTTTTCGAATTTACCTGTTTATCTTAAAATAAATTACAGCGATGATGTTTGTGAATACAACCATAAGTCTGCTTCATTTATTCAATTTGAAAATATAACTTGAATATGTGAGCGTCATGGAAATACTCCCCCACGCGTACGTACAGACGATATGAGCAAAGTAGCATCAACTTGTAATAAAAGCCGTTGGATATTTTTCAATCAAGTTAAAGCTGTCTCAGGTAGTATTTTACTTTTCGACTTTTTGGGTTTCATAAACTCACAAGAACTTGCTTTTAAATAATATAATTGCGCCTCCATCTTAGTTTGACTAGAAACTTACAAAGGAATATGTCTCAATAGCATACGAAAATTTGAGAATCACAAAGAAGGAAAATTCGCAACATAATAATGTGATAACCACTCAAATGTGAGCAGCGACATCTAGCAGAAAATGTCGAAACTCGAAGACTAGAAGATTTCGATACTGGATTAGCAAAGTCTCGACTGGAGAGTGGAATCGAATTTTCTAGCAAATTGGAAATTGTATGGGACGCTGGGTGGCGAGGATTGTTCTCGAAGTATGTCATTCGAGTATAAATACCAGCATCCCAAAGGTATGCAAATCAGTTCCAAAGTTGAATTTGAAGTGTTAATTAGAAGAAGTGATTAAGTGGTTTAAGTAAAAGATAAGAAAAGTATAAGTGGTTGAGGAATTGAATTGTACTGAGAGAAAGAATTAAATAGTGAATTGTAACTGTACTGAATAAAGGGATTTGTACTGAAAAGAATAAGTTCTATTATTTGTACCCACACAAACATTTTACATTGGTGTCAGAAGTGGGATAGGACTTATTGTGTGTAAAAAAAAAAGTGTTTTTTGACTATTTGAAAAAGCTAGAATGGGTCGAAAACTATTGCAGTTGACCCTCGTCCAACTCAAATCCGAGTTGAACAAGAGAAGCCTCAGCGCCAGTGGAGGAAAAAGTGACCTGGTGCTCCGTCTTCAGGAGGCTTTGAACAACGAGGGACATGATCCTGATGCATATTCCTTTGATGTTGACGAGGACGAACAGACAAGTACCGGCAATGACATGGCTGCGATGATGCAACTCCTCTTATTAAAAATGGACGAACAAAAGAAAAATATGGAAGAACAGTCTGGAACAAAAAATGGACGAACAGAAGAGCAGCATTGAACAAAAATTCGACGACCAAAAGAATAGTCTAGAACAAAAACTGGAAGAACAAAATAACGTTCTACACCAAAAGTTCGAAGAAATAGATAACAAATTTGAAAGAATAGAGAAGAATGTTGGCGAAAAATTCGAAGAAATGGACAGCAAAGTTCAGCAACTGGCAAAAGAGCTCGACACAGTGCGAAAACAGAAACTGCGAGAATGTTCTTTAAGCGGTCCAAGGAGAAAAGATTTGAAGCCTCCCTCATTCGATGGTCAGACCTCATGGTCTACTTATAAGAAGCAGTTTGAAATGGCTGCCTGTGCAAACGACTGGGACAATGAGGAAAAGTGCTTTGCCCTAACAGTGGCCTTGCACGGTCCTGCAGCAGAATTGTTGCAAACAGTAGACATCGAAAAGCATAAAGATTATGTGACTTTAGTGCAGGCTATCGAGAAACGGTTTGGAGACAGCCACATGCAGGAGGTCTACAAGGTCCAATTGCAAAGCCGAACGCAGCAACGAGGAGAAACACTTCAGCAGCTCCAAGCAGACGTGAGTAGACTGGCACATCTGTCATACCCCACCGCAGGCCAGGAAATTATCGACGAAATGGCAAAAGATGCATTTATCAGGGGAATTGCAGATTTGAAGCTACAGTCAGCAGTAAGGATGGCCGGGAAAAGAACCCTTGCTGAAGCACTTGCTTTCGCTCTGGCGATGGAAGCAGCCAATCAGGCTTCCAGGGGAACACATTTCGTCAGGGAAGTAGCATCTGTCGAATGCTCCTGCACAAGAATTAGTGCCGAGGAACGAGATACTCGACGGGATAGACGAATAATGCGCTGCTGGAATTGCAATAAAATAGGACACCTTCAAAGGCAGTGTAAAGAACTGGTGCGACGAAAAGACTGCCCTCACTGTGGTGACAAGCAAATAGAGGAAGAAACCCACAGAAACAGCTATCAAGAAGCCTGTCAACCTTCCCGAAGCCATCAGTCGGGAAATGCTTAAGCACCAACTTCGCGGGGCAGAAGTTGGTAGCAGGAGTCGACGGCCCCAGGACCATCATCCAAGTCTCGCTGGCAAAACGACGCAGCGAAAGCCTTCTAGTAGAAGTAGTCAGTGGAAAAGAAAAATGGATGGCAACAATAGACACCGGTGCCACGGCCTCAATCATCAGGAGGAATCTTGTGCAGATTCCAGCAGCTGCAGCTTGCGAACAGCTACAGGAGCAACGATTAAGGTATATGGTGAAGTCCGCATAAAAATCCAACTGGCCGGAATAACATTCACTCACGCGTTTCTGGTAGCTGACATATGTGACGAGTGCATCATTGGTACAGACTTCATGAGAGAACATGGACTTGTAGTCGACTTGGGGGCACAAACCCTGAAATACGGAAACATGGAGATACCAATGATATACGGAAACGCCAATACCACAGTCTCAAATGTCGTCATCTGCAGCAATCAGAGTCTAGAGCCTTCGTCAGAAGCAATTTTGTGGGCAAAAGTGGAAGGTGGTCCTGGTAGCCACCGATTCTATTTGATGGAGCCAGAAAAGAAAAGAGACTTCATGGTGGGAAAGACCTTAGTGGAGCCAAAGAACAACATGGTCCCTGTAAGGATTCTAAATCCAAAGACATTCAGTGTAAAGGTGAAAAAGGGGGAGATAGTGGGAAAATGCGTACCTGTTGAGGCTATATCGACCACAACGGAAAAAAGGATGCAAAACCGGTCACAACAGTTCAGAGCATAAAAATCAAGAACAAAATTCTCAGCCTCTGTAATCTGGACGAAGATCAGCGAATCCTGGCAGAAAAACTAATCGGTGAGTACGCTGATATATTTGCTACACAAGACGGAGAATATGGACGTACGCATATTGTTCAACACCACATTGACACCGGAGACGCTCGACCAATCCGTCAACCTGCAAGGCGTCTTCCATTGGCAAAGCAAACAGAAGTTGCCGAAATGATGTCGAAGATGAAAGCTGAGGGAGTGATTGAAGAATCGCAAAGTCCGTGGGCATCTCCAGTGGTCCTCGTGAAGAAGAAAGATGGCAGCACGAGATTTTGTGTAGACTACCGACGTCAAAATGATGTCACTTCCGAGAATCGATGACACTTTGGATATGCTTTCTGGAGCGAAATGGTTTTCAACACTTGACTTGAAGAGCGGTTACTGGCAGGTAGAGATAAATCGTGCGGATCGTGAGAAAACTGCCTTCACTACAGGAAGCGGTCTTTGGCAGTTTGCAGTGATGCCGTTTGGACTGTGCAACGTTCCGGCCACCTTCGAGCGACTAATGGAACGAACATTGCAAGGACTCACCTGGAAAACCTGCCTAGTATATTTGGACGACGTTATCGTCATAGGTAAGACGTACGAGGAGCACCGCGAAAATCTAAAAGAAGTGTTTGAGAGGCTACGAAGTGCTCATTTAAAGCTCAACCCGGAAAAGTGCGCCTTGTTTCGTCCGGAAGTAAAATATCTGGGTCACATTATATCAGCGGAAGGAGTAAGAACGGATCCTGACAAAATCGAAGCCGTGAAAAGTTGGCCTTCTCCAAAAGATAAACACCAACTGAGAAGCTTCTTGGGACTCGCCACGTATTACAGAAGGTTCGTAAAGGATTTTGCTGGCATTGCAAAGAGCCTGCATCAACTTACAGAAAAAGGCCGACAGTTCAGGTGGTCTGGAGAATGCGAAAAAGCATTTCAAGAACTGAAGCGACAGTTGTGCAAAGCCCCCATCTTGGGTTACCCCACGCCCGGAAAAATGTTCATCGTGGACGCAGACGCTAGCAATGTTGGGGTCGGAGCTGTGATTTCCCAGGTTCATGATGGTCAAGAGAAAGTGGTCGCATATTACAGTAAAGTACTCTCCAGACCTGAAAGGAACTACTGTGTAACCCGGCGCGAGCTTCTGGCTTTAATTCTGGCTACGAAGCATTTCCATAAGTACCTCTACGGACAAAAGTTCATTCTCCGGACAGACCACGCAGCTCTGAAATGGCTACTCCAATTTAAGAACCCTGAAGGCCAAGTTGCAAGATGGATCGAGCAGTTGCAGGGCTACGACTTTGAAGTGCAACACCGCAAGGGAACACTCCACTCAAATGCTGATGCTCTCTCTCGTCGACCGTGCGGGATAAAATGCGAACACTGCAACCGTAAAGAAGCGAAAGAACAGGCAACTATCCAAATGATCAGGACTGAGCCAATAGAGGGTTGGAGTATAGACGAAATTCGTTCCTCCCAACAGGCAGACAATGACATCGAACCAATATTGGCCTGGAAGGAACACGAGGAAAGACCAAGCTGGCAGCAGATATCAGATCGGAGCCAAACTCTGAAGGCATACTGGGCACAGTGGGACTCGCTTTTTGTGCAAGATGGATTGCTGAAGAGAAAATGGGAAAGTGCAAATGGGACAACATCTCGTATGCAGCTAATTGTGCCACGGTCCAGAGTCAACCAAGTGCTCCATGAAATACATGACGGAATCTCAGGAGGCCATTTGGGAATAAACAAGACGTTGGAAAAGGTAAGGGAACGTTTCTATTGGCTAAGCGCTAAACAAGATGTCGAGAATTGGTGCAAAAAGTGCATAAGGTGTGCGGCTACCAAGGGTCCAAAAGTAAAGCCACATGGACAAATGCAACAATACAATGTCGGAGCACCTTTCGAACGAATAGCCATCGACATCACTGGGCCGTTTCCCGAAACCTTTAATGGAAACCGATATACTCTCGTAGTCATGGATTACTTCAGTAAGTGGCCGGAAGTGTTTGCCATCCCAAATCAAGAGGCTAAGACCGTAGCCGAACAGATAGTCAACAACTGGGTGAGCAGATTTGTGGTCCCAATGGAGCTGCACTCTGATCAAGGGCGAAACTTTGAATCAAAAGTCTTCCAGGAAATATGCCAATATTTGGGAATAAGAAAGACAAGGACCACGCCACTACACCCTCAATCTGATGGAATGGTCGAGCGATTCAATCGGACCTTGAGTGAGCATCTATCTAAGGTTGTCAGCAACTGCCAGCGGGATTGGGATCGACACATACCCCTCTTCTTAATGGCCTACCGAAACGCGGTCCATAGCTCAACAGGGCACACACCATCCGAGATCTTATTTGGTCAAACAATTCGGTTGCCAAGTGAAGCAAAATTCGGATCCCCACCGACGGAGCCAGAGGTGAACGAGTACGTGAATGGCTTACGCAGCAGGATTCGTAAATTGCATGAAGACACCAGAGAAAAGATGAAGCTAGCAAGCAGCCGCATGAAAACTAGGTACGATATCAAGGCGAAATCTTCCGGTTTCAACGAAGGAGATCTGGTTTGGCTGTATAATCCTCAGCGTAAGAAAGGCAAATCACCAAAATTGCAACAGGACTGGGAAGGTCCATACAAGGTGATAACCCGCATTAATGACGTTGTCTACCGGATCCAGCGTGGGGATCGAGGAAAATTGAAAGTGGTCCATTTGGATAGAATGTGTCATTTCAACGGGATGCTGAATGACGAAGTTGTTCGGGACGAACAACTGTAGGGAGGGAGCAATGTGATAACCACTCAAATGTGAGCAGCGACATCTAGCAGAAAATGTCGAAACTCGAAGACTAGAAGATTTCGATACTGGATTAGCAAAGTCTCGACTGGAGAGTGGAATCGAATTTTCTAGCAAATTGGAAATTGTATGGGACGCTGGGTGGCGAGGATTGTTCTCGAAGTATGTCATTCGAGTATAAATACCAGCATCCCAAAGGTATGCAAATCAGTTCCAAAGTTGAATTTGAAGTGTTAATTAGAAGAAGTGATTAAGTGGTTTAAGTAAAAGATAAGAAAAGTATAAGTGGTTGAGGAATTGAATTGTACTGAGAGAAAGAATTAAATAGTGAATTGTAACTGTACTGAATAAAGGGATTTGTATTGAAAAGAATAAGTTTTATTATTTGTACCCACACAAACATTTTACAATAATAACTCAACATCAGCGTTCGTAATAGTTCTTAGAAGTAAAAAGGAAGTGCGAGAAAACATGGCATTTTTGAATGCAAACCATAAAAGAGAGTAATATCCGTCTCGCTACACCACCAATCCCACTTTCGGATATATTCTGAAATATTGTGATTCCTTTCTCAGCCGTACAACTCCCTAATGGAATGCCCTGCGGAGCTCTTTATTTCCCAGGCATTATAACTTGCAAACATTGAAAACCAACGTACATCGTTATCTCTCTGTCAGTGCGCAAACATTTTAAGGGTACAGACAACCTACACCATAACCTCGATTGTGTCACTTTGAAGTGTCTACCACTTAATTCGCAATGCTTAAGTTTGTAGGTATAAGAACTAGTTCCCGTTTATATCAGGAAACACAACTTTAATCCCCCTTTGACATGCCTGTTGTAAGAAGCGGCTAAAATCCACTCTCTATATATCGAGCATGTAGAGTGTACAAACCATGCAATGGGCAAACAGAAGGAATTATGACCTCAACTGACAGGCCAGCTTTGCTGGAAAATTTATTTATTTCATTTAATAAACCCAGAAAGCTCAAGGGTATCGAGATCTCGAATAACTACGAGCGAAATAAGAAGTCCGACGACACCGAAAATATCGGCGCACGAACAACGGACTTCAGCGAAAACTATAGGGTTTTCCAATAAGGACTTGATAACTTTTTTTTTAAATAAAACACAAACTACGAGTATTTGAGATATTTCATAAACTTTATTATCGGCTTGAAGTACAATCAAAACATTTATGAATGGAACTCGATTTCGTTCATATGTCCACCGCGGGCTCGTTTGCAGCGGTCGATTCGTTGGACACAATTTTCAACGACTCGGCCACACATTTCGACCGAAACGGCCGCTATTTCACGTTCAATGTTGGCTCTGAGCTCCTCCAACGTCGTCGGCGTGTTGGCAAAAACCAATGACTTAACGTAGCCCACACAGAAAATAGTCAAGGGGCATTAAATCGCTCGAACGAGGCTGCTAATCGACTGGTCCATTTCTTGAGATAACACGCTCACCATACTTACTCCTCAATAAATCGATTGTAGCGTGTGCTGTGTGGCTTGTGGCACCATCCTGTTGAAACCACATGTCGTCCAAGTCCATATCTTCCAATTCGGGCCAAAAATAATCGGTGATCATGGCGCGATAACGCTGACCATTCACAGTAGCGTGACGATCGTTATCGTCGACGAAAAAATATGGCCCAATAACGCCGCCAGCATGCAAACCGCACCAGTTATTTTTTGTGGATGAAGTGGTAATTCATGAAGCACATGTGGATTTTCACCCGACCAATAACGCATATTTTGCTTATTGACGAACCCATTGAGCCAAAAATGATCTTTTTCACTGGAGATGATTTTGCGATGAAATTCATCATCTTGGCGCATCTTCTCCAGAACCCAATCGGAGAAAGTACGTCACTTCAAATGGTCCATCGGCTTCAATTCCTGAGTCAGGTTGATCTTGTATGGGTGTAAGCCAAGATCCTTACGCAAAATACCCCATAATGTGGTCTGAGCGATGCCCAATTCTTGAGAACACCGTGGAATTGACTGATTTGGATCGTTTGCTACGGACGCCTGAACGGCAGCGATATTTTCGACACTTCGACCAACCCGTTGTCTCACTGACACCGCAACATCACACAACGAATATGTAGACTGAAATTTTTGCACTAAACTTGTTATTGCCTGTCTACTAGGGCGAGAATTACCGCCGAAAATTGGAGTTAACGCTCTTAAAGTTGTAGTCACCGACTCCGAATTGCGGTAGAAAATTTTTATAATTTGCAGACGTAGCTCGTTTACTGAATAAATTGACAGTGACAGTTTGATGATTAGTGCGTTAGTGCGTTCACAAATTAAATTCAAAGTTGTCAAGTCCTTATTGGAAAATTTAAAAGCCTCAGTGAGGAAAATAAGAAAGAACTGGAAGAACTATAAGCCAAACACTAAACTAATAAGGGTGTAACCCAAACTAGGAAAGTGTTTGCAGGCAGTTGTAACTCGTCAGACACAGCAGTCTATGGAGCGGACGAACAAAATATTAGTCATGAAATGGACCAGGCAAGAAACGGAATGCCGATTCCTCACCCAAAATCATCACTCAACCAGAAGCGAAGGGAAATAGGGCGGGCAAAAATTACGTAACAAACACTCATACCGAAGAAAACCGAAGTCTCAAGTTCCGACCATCGCCGCCAATCAACGCGATCGATACTGCGGATTACAACAAACTTCAAAACAAATTGCGATCTCATTATACCGTCACATCGCGTAACAACAAAGTGTGGAAAGTCAAGTCAGTATCAAAGACGCTGACAGCTATCGCTTACTGTCTCGAGACGTTACAAGAACAAATCGGAGAAGCCAATACATGTCGTAGCTAAACGGCTTCATCCGTTGTGCAAAAAGAAAGACACCTTCAGTGATCTGAAAAATAAGCATTTCAAAACTGTTGATTCCGTAAACATAGAAAAGCGAGAGAAACAAAAATCGGATGGGAAGGAAATTACAGTAAAACGCAGTCGTTGAGAATCTTCAACGCATTTATGCAATTTATGCAGACGCTGTTAAGGGTTCAATCACACGCAAACGTATTACCAGGAAGAGCCACGTTGTGTGAAATGCGCAGGAGATCACCTCTCCAAAGACGAAGAAAACGAAGACGAATCAAGAAAGCCTCTGCAACGTGTAGTGATTGCAAAGGAGAACACCCAGCTAATTATCGAGGTTGCGAAGTAAGAGTTACAAAAACTGTGAAATAAATTCCTAAAGCCGCAAGATGAGCGCTCAAAAGTGGCAAGTAGGGAAAGCAAAAATACCTAAAGAAAAGCCATCGGTAATATATGTTATTTACTTGAAAAACTTGAGTAGCAAAGCAAAATACTAATTTTCGAGAAGTTAGCTATGATCGAAAGTCACTGTCACAATAACTAAATCGAGAACCTGAATATGGAACATGTGCTCAAAATACTTTCCTGGAATTCTAACGGACTCTTAAAAAAACTTGACGAATTAGAAATATTCATACGAGAGAAGAATATTGACGTTTCCTTGATCTCTGAAACCCATATGAAAAGTGGATTGTGTGCAAAAATAATTTTATTTTTATTTATTTGGCTTAATACAAGCTTAAAAACTAGGACTCAAAGAACAAAAAGAAAATTAAGGTTTAGCGATATCTAGGACTTATCTAGGGATGGTGATGGAGATAGGATTTGAGGGAGAGAGTGCTGCGATTAAAATCGAAAACGGAAAGGTTGGAGTTTTGCTTACGCAGAATACGGAAGGTATCGGTTTGTTAGAGCCAAATGTGGTGCGGTGGATTGGTAGATAAAAGAGACGGAGGCAACGTAGATTTCGAGGGTTAGTGTAAAGGAAAACGGAGTTGTAAAGATGAGCAATCGTGGGAGCCTGAGAGGAGTCGGTGAATGAAAAGAATATCTGCTGCGTCCGTTTGAGACGGTCTCGATAGGGGGGTAAGATTAGGAACGCTGGATGCTCTCAATATGGGATACATGAACTCGTTGAAAAGGACACCACGCTTGGATAGCATACTCGAGAAGTGGGCGCACGTTAGTGATGTATAGTGATCAGGTCACGTACGGGTTGCAGAATTCTTTTAACGAAGCCAAGTGATGAGTTTTCTTTAGTAATTATCTCATAAATATGCGAGAGGAAATTAAGCTCCCTGTCGCATAATATGCTAAGGTCGTGGATAGACTGAACGAGAATATATTGTAGGTTGGCCGTGGAGAAGGTAAATTCGGTGAGAAGGTAATCGATTGACATTTGGTGACATTGAGTTCTAAGCAGTTGTTGATGCACCAGGTGCAAAAACTATTTAGATCTATTTGAAGGAGGCTGGAGTCATCTTGTGAGGAAATGTGTTTAGAAAATTTGGCATCGTCAGCATAGAGAGAAAGTGCTATGTGTTGAATGATCCTTTCTAGATCGTTATTGGTTAGGATGAAGAGGTGCGGACCTAGGTGACTGCCTTGAGGAATACCTGAAGTGGCCAAGAAAGGGGACGATAGGGCATACTTGAAACAAACACTATAAAAACGATTATCCAGGTAAGAAAGATATCCATTTTAGCAAAATGGGTTCAAAGCCCAAGACGGACAATTTGTACAGGATTAGTTTATGAGATATCTTGTCAAAAGCCTTACTGAAATCAGTTGTTATAACGTCAACTTCTTTACCACTTTCTAATGCTGAGAGAACAGAGGACACGAATTCGAAGAGGTTAGTGGTAGTTGATCAATCTTTCAGAAAGCCGTGTTGATTAGGTTAAATAAGAGATGGAAGCTTAAGGCTTCGTACAAAATGCTTTCGAGGAGTTTGGGTATATACTTTTTGTGTTTCGGTGTTATGAAAGAAAACTTCCATATCTGTGGAAATTCACCTTGAGGGAGCTATAATTGGAAGAGATTTTAAAGGGGGTGCGAAAGTGTTGATTAGCACTTTTTAAGAAATATGGATGGAAGGCCATCTGGGTCGGGTGATTCATCTTTAAGTTGTTGTAATTTATTTTCTATCACTGTATGATCAAAACTTTGAGAAATAGAGTCGACAATGGGGAAGTTGATATTTGAAATAAGAGGGATCCGGTACGAAGGAACTATCAGCAAAAGATTGCTTAAAAAAGTAGCAAAAAAGTTGGCTGTGGTATGCGGATCGGTTGATGATATGTTTTTGCATGAGAGGGATGGAGGAAAACCGTCAGAATTTTTTTTGTAGTTAACGAATTGGTAGAAAGACTTAGGATCGTTTATAAGCCTTGATTGCGTACTATCCAGGTATCGCTGGCAGCGGACGTTATAAGGCTGGGCGAATTGAAGGTATAACCCGAGATAGTCGGAATAGTCAGCAAAAGGAATTGAATCGAAGGAAAACTGTCCATAATATGTTTCTCTTGTTATGTAAAGAGCGAAGTTTACCTTCTTTATTTTTTGCGCGAAAAGGGGACATAGAGAGAAATAGAATTGAATAATTCTCTGTGCAGAAGATAGAGAGAGCATCATTGAGGAACATATTGGCGAAATTAAAAGAACACTTACTAAGTTATGCGTAAATTTTGTGGAAATTCGCTTTATGAAAGTCGTCAGAAGATGCAGCTGCAGATGGGGTATGCTCCTTTTACAAAAGTCTATCGAATGTACTGAAGACCTTAAAATAGAGCTCGAATCTGTGCAAGTAATCAGGGTAAGTGTAAGAAATGGACATAATTTTCTCACAATTTCCCCTTTACTACCCACCGAGCTACGCGTTCGAAAAGAGTGTCTTCAAAAATATATTGAAATCACTTGCATCTAGTTTTGTTATTGGCGGTAATTTTAATGCAAAATACACCTTCTGGGGATCAAGATGCGACACAGAGAAAGCTTGAAGCTGGTACGGAGCACAATTGTGACTTCAGCTCGACGGGCAAACCGACATACTAGCCGACTGATACCACAAATATACCCGATCTTATCGAAATTAAATGCCATAAAATGCCGAAATAAAAGCCCCTAAGCATAAAACACGTTTGAATAACCTGTGTAACCAGCTGAGAGAGACCATTAAAAACTTCAGAAACCGTGCAGTAGACACGTATCTTGACAGCTTGACAGCAAAATGGGAATCTAGTTATTCGTCTTGGAATGCATTAAAAGGTACTAAAAGACCTAAGGCCTCCGCACCACCAATTAGAAAAAATAACAAATTGGCGAAGGGAGATATAGAGAAGGCGGAAACCTTCGCTTCCCTTATGCCCTCGACGGTCAAGCACTCACTCGAAATATCAGTGCATCGGAAAGAGCGTCAGACAATTACACGATGGCAAATGCAACGCTAGCGGAACTTAGCACTGAAATAAAGAAATTAAAATCAAAGCAAGATCCCAGTTACGGCTTAAAAACCGGATAAGTCCTTAAAATGCTGCCTAGAAGGCCTCCGAATGATAAGAAGACCGATTTGAATTCTCTCAATTTATCGAAAATCTTTGAGAGGATAATTCTGAGACGTACACTGCCAATTTTGGTTCAGGGGGAAGCATTCAACTATTGATCAGGTGCATAGATTCACCGACGTAATTAAGAAAGCTTTCGAAGGAAAAAAATATTTGCATAAACATATTCTTTGATGTCTTGCAAGCCTTTGATAAGGTACGGCATGAAGACTTGAAGTTCAAATTACGGCAGGCCTTGCCACTGAGCTTTTGTAATATACAGAAGAAGTGGAATAGAATTTTGCGCATCAGACTCGGAAACGAAGTATCGCAATTCAAAGAGATTTTAGCCGGCGTACCGCAGGGAAGTGTTTTCGACCCGCTTCTGTATCTCCTATATTCAAGAAGAAGGACTGTTCTACCTACAATTACCGATGACACTGCTGTACTAGCAGTAGGTAAAGCCATCGAAGAAACAACAGTGAAAGTGCAAAACACTCTCGATAAAATATATGAATGGACAAAGGCCTGGCAAATAGCCCTCAATGAGACCAAATCTGTTCATGTAAATAATAAAAAAAAAACAGTCGGTTGCCTATCTTTGTAAACTCGGTCTGTACTCGATTTGTAAGCTAAATATAGTACCTTGGAATGACACGCGATGCAAAGTTCAAATGGAAGTCGCGAAGAATTCGAAAACAGATACAGAGAAATGTATTTGTTAATTGGTAAACGTTCCAAGCGCAGTACCGAAAACAAGCTGCTCTTATATAAGCAATTAGTGCTAACGCATTTTGTCTTACAAAGTTCAAGGTAGAATTTAATCTGTCACAGATGTTATCATATAGGTTAGTCTAGGTTGGCGGGTAGATGAGGTACCTGGAACCGATTTCATTCTATACCTCTTAACACTTGAGTCTATGTAGATCCGTTGTGATGTGCGGGTAGGGGAATTGAAAGCTGATATGGATTTGATTGCGGTTCCTAGCTATGGTCTTGTATTGGTTTTCGTTTTGACTCTGAGCGGGTTTAAGCCATCTTATTGCATCCAAGAATCTGAAAAGATATTGTGAGAGGTCGTGGAGTAATAACTTCCTAAAGTTCGTTGCCTCAAATTACTGTGATAGTGGGACAAAAGTGGAGGGCATCCTCCCGTGAACCTATGTCCCCACTGTTTTTGCAGAGGTCGTTGTCGGAAAGGCGCAGACATATTGCGTGCGTCCATCGAAGATTATGTCTTGTTGGCAATCCAAAAAGCGTAGATAGTCCAGCTCTGCTTTTCAAGAGAATCATATTTATTCTGGATTTGTTCCGCAGGTTGGAAGGCTTTTTCGACTTTCATTGGCTTTTATTTGTACAATTCGCTCCAGTTGTAATCAGTACAGAGTGGCAGTTTGATATTTTGATCTGCCAGTTCCATCTCTAAGGAGGAGCTAGCTCATCTGCATGCTCATTGCCTGCCACTTCGCAACAGAGCTTAATATCCTCGTGGAATATAGCCCCTATTGCCGCAAGTTTGGCTGTTTCTGCTACAACCAATGTCTCAATCTGGAAGACACTCCTTTTTTTAATAATGTTTATACACAGAGGGGGAAGGAAATTTTTAAAAGTTTGCAAGCTATAACGACCAGGAAATACAAAGATATGCAGGGCATTCCATAAGCGAGTTGTACGACTTAAGAACGAATCATGATATTTTAGATTATGTCCGAAAATGGGCTTGAGGGTATTCTGATGAGCATTCATAGCGACCATAGAAGTGAGACAGGAGACATTACGTCGGTGGTTGAGGGTGCCAGTTGATTGACCGATGTTAGTATCAGCTGTGAGCTTTATCGCACGGTTTTGAATCCTATCTAGCAGGTGCAGCGATGTTTTAGAAGAACCTGACCAAATATGGGCATTGTACATCAATTTTGGGCAAACGAATGCCTTATATATTGAGGCCAGATCAGAGGGGGTAAATTATTTCTTACGTCGCTTGAGGAAACCTAGACATTTCGCAGCAATTTTTGACGACACCTAATATGTGGTCATTCCAAAGTAAGATGCCACTGACACTGTAGACCAGTAGATGTTATGAGCATCGTAAGTTCAATTGATCTGAGAAGATCCCGGCGCCGGTTCCTGTGTCCATCTTTGATCCATCCCTTAAGATGGATATCGAATCTAGTACCATTTGGTTCCTGTTCCATACCTTTTTGTTTGGAAAAATGCGGGCGAATGGTGTTTCTAAGTCGTGATGAAGTATTATGTAGCCCGTATGAGCATAAGTCCAGTTCACTTGTAAAGATTACGGTGTGGCCTTTCAGGTTTGATGGTCAAGTATATTTTCAGTCCCGTTGTTGGCGCCGTTCTCATGGCATGATTTGTGACTATACACTCTGAACCTCTGTTATTAACATAACAACATGCCACCATACTAAGCTGCTGTATGTTAAGATGGGTCTGACGATAGCCGTTTACATCCATAAAGTAGACTTGGGGTAGATATATTTTGTTACTTGTTACATAGTGTAACAATGGTTTAACAATATTTGTACAATTTGCTCAGCTTGCACAGAGAAACGGTCTATATAGAACCTTACTGCTGAAAAAATTATTGTTTAATGAGTGAGGATATGTAGTACAGTAATTAAATGCACAGTCGGAGGAAAACTATGGAAAAAAACCTCCATTTAGGTTAAAAAAAGAAAAATAAATAGATAAATAAATAATTAAAAAATTAGTAAATATATAAACAGTTAATAAATAAATAAATAACAGTAAATAAATAATATAAATAAATAACAAACAAATAAATCAGTGAACAATAAATAATGTTACAAAACAGATAAATAATAATAAATAATAAATAGAAATTAAATAGTAAATAGATAAATAAATAAATAAATAAATAATAATAATAGGCAAATAATAAAGCTTTAAGGTGAAAACATAAATAAAAGGTTATAACAGCTGTAAGTCTCTAATAAGTTGATTATCAACGTCAATTAATCTGGACATGAACTTTTCATTGAGAATTTCAATCCTTCTACCAATCTGGATAGCACCTGCTCTTTCGTGCAGAATAAGAGTTGAGAAGTCTCGCGGTAGGTTGAGCATCATTTTTAACGCTTAATATGAGTTTTCGCGCAATTACCCCATACAGGAGACCCGTAAGTCATCAGTGCTTGACAAACGACTTTACAAATTATTATTTTGTTCTTTTTATTAAGGAGTGATTTACGATTGATAAGAGGGTAAAGAATTTTTATTAAAACATCTATCTTGGCTAAAGTTTCTCGTATATGATACCCGAAGGTATCATGGTCTAAATACACCCCTAGGTACTTTACAGTAGTGACCCACGGTATATTGGAGTTGTCTAAGTTGAGGTTTCCAGTAGGCAAGAAGCAACTAAGCCTTCTTCTAGTGAAGAACATAGCTGTGCACTTATCGACATTTATTTTTATTTTCCAGCATTTATAGTAATCGAAAAATGTTTGGATTCCAATTTGAAGATAATTTTCTATCATTGGGCCATATTCGTGGGAAGAGTATAAAGCCAGATCGCCTGCATAGAGTGCAATATCACAGTTGGGAACTCTGGGTAAATCAGCAAGAAAAACATTGAAGAGAACTGGGGCCAAAACTGAGCCTTGTGGAACTCCGGCTGGAACAGGATTTGTTGAGGAGAAGGTTCCAAAAAGATATACTTTAAAGACTCGATTGGACAAAAAGCTTTGTAGTATTTTTATAAGATACGAGGGCGGGTCAATAAGTCCGTGACTTTTTGAATTTCTGACCTCTTTACTGAAACAGCAATACTGCTCCTGTCAACAGGCATCTGTCAGTTGACTCCTGTCAAAATTTAAACTTGCTGCGTCAGTTAGTTTGTGTTTGACAGCTATTTTTATCAGACTACTCACTAATTTGAGGAGAAAATTTGAGGAGAAAAAAGACAATGCAAGGGTGCACACATGTGCAGTTGCCATGGCAAAAATCCATGAATTGGGCTATGAATTGCTCCCTCATCCACCCTATTCTCCAGATTTGGCTCCGAGCGACTACTTCTTGTTCCCAAACCTGAAGAAATGGCTTGGTGGAAAAAGATTTGACTCCAATGATGAAGTCATCTCGCAAACAAAGGCCTATTTTGAGGACCTCGACAAATCTTTTTTTTTGGAAGGGATAAAAAAATTGGATAAGCGTTGGACAAAGTGTATAGAGCTCAAGGGAGACTACGTTGAAAAATAAAATTATTTTTTTATCAAAAAATCTGTGTTTTATTCCAAAAGTCACGGACTTATTGACCCGCCCTCTTACTTAGGAAAATTTAGTTTTATCAGTTTGTATATAAAGCCATTGTGCCAGACTGAATCAAAGACTTTTTCAATGTCTAGGAGGACAAGGAAAGGCGACTTTTTAAGATTAAGCTGTTGCTTAACAGTCTTACAAATTCTTAGTATTTGATGCGTAGTACTGTGATTCTTTCTGAATCCAAATTGCTCAGGAAGTAGAATGTTAATAGTACTCAAAAAGGCATCAATTTTAATTTTGATTACTTTTTCAAAAATTTTGCTAAAGCCATTTAGAAGACTGATTGGTCTGTAATTGACTGGATTGGATGGATTTTCCCATGTTTTAAGAGTGGAACTACCTTGGCTTTCTTCCGTAAATCAGGGAAGTATAGCATTTTCAGGCAGGCATTGATGATGAATGTTAAATATATCAAGGCACTAGTTGGCAACTGCTTTATCACTTTATTATTTATGCTGTCAAGACCAGGGGACTTACGATCTTTTAGGTCCGAAATTAAGAATTTTATGTCCTCAATAGTTGTGAATTCATTAGAGGGTAGGGAAATAGTGGAGTTGTTCAAAACAGTTATCTCGTTTTCAACCTCCGGTTCAAGAGGAGATAACAAAGTATTTGTCGTCGTATGGTTTTTAAGGAATGTATTTGATAGGATTTCCACTTTGTCTTCATTAGTTGATATTAGTGACCCGTTAACTTCGAAGTTAGGACAGTAAAAGTTTTTCTTGCGCAGTATTTTAGTAACATTCCAGAAAGGTCTAGAGTTGGAATCGAGTGAACTTAATTTATTGTTCCATAAAGAATTTCTGTACTCATTTATTCGAATTTTAATTAAACGACTGAATACATTCATTTCATAGAAATCGTTAGGAGATCTGTACCTCTGCCAGAGCCTTCTGTAACGATTTTTAATCTTTATTAAATTGAGTATTTCTCGAGGTAGCATAAATGCTCTTTGGCGAGACTTTTTTAATGGAACAGAAGCACGAATGCTTTCGGATATTTGGCTTTGAAATGTTTCTATATGATCATCAATATCTGGACTACTATTCACAGCAGAAAGGTTTTTCGAACAACTTCGTATATTACGAGTGAGATGGTATCTAAACACGTCCCAGTTCGCGTTTCTATAATCTAAATATTGCACATTGTTTATATTAGGACTAAGTAAAATATCACAGCTGACAGGAAAATGATCAGAACTAAGCGCATTGTGCACAACAGGAGTTGTAAGCGAATTAGAAGTGGTTGTAAGAAATAAATCTAGTGTCGATGGAGAGTACCTACTGCAAGCAGGGAGGTAGGTAGGACTAGATGGGTGCATTATTGTAAAGTTATGTCTTAAGCATAAGTCATATGGGGTTTTCTCTCAAATGTACGGCTGCAAGGGTAGAAAGGGATAGTTTCTTTCTTTACTCGTTCTTCGTCATTGGGTTTCCAATTCAGCTTATTATCGATATTCGGAGGGCTTTCCCATCAATGGAGGAAAGGTCAAATTGTGGCATCATCCTTTTATGTGTGAAGATAACAAGCTCTATTTTTTTGCGGGTTGATTCCCAATCCACAGAGCTTGGCCCAGTCTCCAAGGATTCTAAGGGCACAGTTTAGGATTTCACTGATCGTGGGGAGGAACTTGTCGGTGATCATAAGAACCACATCATCCGCGTATGCAGTGGCTTTTACTCCTTCCCTTTTTAGATTCAGAAGTATTTCATTAACCACTCGGTTCAACAGAAGACGTAATATCACTAGTCCCAGAGGGGTGCCCCTTGAGGTGGTGACCCTTAATAGCGTGTTATCTAGTTTTGCATTGATGTTTTTGTTGCGGAGCATGCAGGTCATTAGGTTCATCAGAGCAGAATGAATTCTAGCATTTCTTAAGTTTGTACTTATAGCGGAAATGCTGACATTGTCAAGGAAGACCGCTAATGTGTGCTATCATGAACAGCCTGCTTTGTTTTTTAAAGCATGATTGGTATGAAATTTTTCTATAACACAGCTTATTTTCTTTTCTTCTCATATAGCAGTGTTCGTGAAATACAATTCAGATAGAGGCTTTGATGACTAACCAGAAGTTACTATCTCCTCCAACAGTCCAGTAAAGGTAAACGATATTGTCAACAATTACATTGTAACAGTCTCAAAATTATGATAACATGGCAACTCTGAACTAGATTTTTGAAAATTTATATCATTGGCTCATTAAAGAAACGTCTGTTCCAAATTGCAGATCTGTAGGTCTTAAAATAATAGACTGGATCTGGGTTTCCAGCCACTAAGTCTAACTTTTCCATCAAATTGCCTTAACAACCTTGGCAGTCACTGCTTCGAAATTATTAAAAAAAAAACCCCCTCTGCTCTATGAATTACACAATTGACAACAATTCTACTGTCACAATGCCAACCCAATCATAGATCACCTTCAATGTCACGATGTACGAGTACTCGTAACATTCTATCCGTAATTACCAGTCCCTTCGATTCGCTATGAAAGAAAAGTGCCAAACAATGCCACAGCATGAAGACCGAATGCTGTAATGATCTCCTCGAGCAAACGTTCACAATAATTATCATCACCACATCACAAGATCGATGAATACCACTGCACCACCCCAGGGCGGCTTTAACATCGACTTCGACTTCGGCTTCAGCAACGTCCACAGTGCAACGACATACACAATCCGACAAACTGATAAACCGACAATCTGACAACATACCTCGTACTCGTAGTCATGCACCTTTTAAGCGATTTACCCGGGCGCACACAATGGCCAGACCATTGGTGGTTTCATAATATTCGTACGCACCTGGAGCAGGTGGTCACTGTTCAGTCAGATTGGAAGTCTCATTGCACAGGCATGTCCAGTGATATAAGGATCCGCTTATGCTTATGCAAAATACTCAGCAGGATACATGGAATAGGAATATTCAATGAGAGGGGGGCATTGGAGTCAATTTTTCGATATTGAAGGTGTGGTCATGGTACCAGTATCCCAGCTACTGTACGAGGTACGAGTAAACTTTATTGACTTCCGGCATCAATATTACCAGCATTCTAGCATCTGATCTTAGCGCTGATCAGATCCCTCCCTCGCCGATGATTCAGCCAGCTCTAGCGAAAAGTTTTACAATTTTTTTTTTCTTTAAAAGCCACGGCTGGACTGAGTCGGAGTGGGGCGCTTAATTAACTGCCACTTGGGCATCGTTGCCGCTTTGTTTTGTCATCTGACACATCTTACACATCTTACACATCCGACTGAGTGCAGCGATGCGGTGACTTATGGGGATTAACTTAATAGCCCATGTTAGACAGATGTGTCTATTTTTACTTAATTCGCTTCGAAGTTGCAGGGTGGGTGTCCTTGCGAATGCGTTCGGGGAGAGTTAGCTCTGGGGACTATGCCTCTATATGGGGATGAGTTGCAGTGCCAATGACACTTGCTGCGTAGAACGCATTTAATTAATCTCCTGGGAATCATAATTCAAAATGTGCACTCGGTTCTTTCTGTTATTTCTTTTTCTTTTTCTTTTTTGGTTTTTACATCTACTTTTTGGATTTTTTTTTTTAATTTGGAAAGAAGGCCAAGCCGAATGGGTGGAAGGACAGTGGAAGAATTTTATAGCTGCCGCGACTGTAAAAGGAAAGAAGATTCTGGCGATGCCCTGGTGTAATATGCTCTCGAAACGATTGTCGTATTGTTTGACATTTATGATTGAAATGAATAACGACTTTAAGAGTGACCTGACGGTGGTGGCTGATCAGACTATGCAATGGAGCTTAGCCTGGGCCTGGGATGAGATCTCTGCGGTTTCGGTTTGTGGGAGTTTTTTTTTTTTTTTTTTGAGACTTACAAGAGGACAATGAATGACTTTATTGTGGAGAATTGCATGTTGAAATCGTTTAAGTAAAGTCAGCAAGAAGGCATCTTTGTTTTGGAATTTGTGTGTGAATTTGACGTCCTTTAACGAGGTTGGAGGACAATGGGTTATTGCCATAGAACCGCTGTCATCGTTTCAGAGTTGTTAAGGGGGGCATTTTCTACGAAATCATTCCGGAAGTGATGATGATTTGATTTTAATGAGACTTCAAGTTAAAGTTGGCCGAAATGGATGAGGTGCAAACTATTTAATGAGACATTTTAATATGATCGCTGAACACGACTTTTGGAAATAATTTTTTTACGATGGTGTGTGCACCGAGATTCGGAAATTGATCCCTATTGAAATTGATTAGATGGATCGTACCTAGGAGGAAATAGATAGGGCAGTCGTAACCTTCTTTTATCCAAAGTCTTCCTAGTAACCAGAGATGTGCGACATAGGATAAAGGTAGTGAATCCTTTCCTCTCATTCATTAACTGTGCCGCTTTAGATAAACTCAATAAGTTGAGCTCTAGCAAGCGAATACTAAACCTGGCTACTGATATACCACGAAGTAGAATGAAGCCGAAATATCCATTTTCCTGCCACAATTACTGAAAATGTGTCGATATGTGTCAATACGTAAACTTTGTAGGGTTTGCATCTTTATCCAGGTCTTAAGGAGAAGGAAATATATGTACGTTGTACAAAAAGAACTGTGGTTAAGTTAAGACCGTTTCCATATTGCATCAACACTGCGATAAATTAGTAAAGAGTAGCCAACACCATAAAGGTTGGTCAATACAACACCATTCTCTGATCACTTCTGGATATTCAGTCAATAAAGTTTCCAGTTTTAATACAACGGCTTCCCGGTAATCAATTCACTCAGAACAGGATGTTGAAAATGTCTTATAAAATGCTTAATTGGAAAATAGATAAAGCATACCATAAGAGAACAGATACACCAACGCCCTTCCTGATCCCAAGCAGGCTGCTTTCACCTGTCGAGGAAGTCTTCCTTGTCACCTCGAAATTACCCGCAAAAATTCTTTCACTTAAGAACTATTATTCGACTGCATCCATAATTTGACACGGATTACAGATGTAGTCCCTGTTACTACAGTATCTCACTCATTCACACAATATACCTTTCGACACCGAATTTTTCTCTCTAAAGCAGATACTGTTCTACTTTCCGTGCTACCACTTAACCTTTACACAATCTGACCCGGAGAAGCTTAAAGAAATAACATCAAAGTGCCTCAGCTTTTTGAAATATTTTTTTTGATATTAAATGCATCAGTGATGCCATTATTTGGCTGCTGTCGGATGACTGCATTGTCACCTATTAATGTCTATTAATGGCAGCATATATTCAGCCCTAAGATTAATAAACACATAGAAGTTCTTGGGTTCATTCAAAGATCTGCGTAAGATGAATATCAGCTCGATTGTGTAATATGTACTTACCCGACCTAAAGCCATACTGATCGGGATGTATCAGATTCTTGATATAGAATTTCAGGCGATCAGTATATAGATACAATTTTGTATGCGATGCTGAGAAGATTGATTCGACTAAAGGTCGAAGCATTCAATTCATTTTGTCATACGACCACATGTTATAGTACGCTTTTCGCCACATCACTCCCCTAAGTAATTTTGCAGAAAATGCGTCTTATCCTACAGCTTCATTGGCATTCGGCTTATGCTATACTATATATCACTATCCAGACCTCTTTTTTATCGGGTGGACGAAGTTGTTGTCGAACACCATCCACTTTCAACATGTATTCTACCTGGCAGCGGAATGCTGGTCCTATTTGCCATAATTTTTCCAAATTTTCAGAACTTACTGATTCATTACTTACTTATGGTCCGAGGCGGACCTGGGCCTCAACCTATAAGCGTTTCCAGATAGCTCAATCTTTAACTAACTGTCTAGAGTTTCGCACGCTAAGTTGGCGGAAAACCCCTGCGACATGTGTGCACTAACTGAGTCGCGGTACTCCTCCACTGCGCTATCCCTCGGAGGCAGATTCAAATATTTTTCGGACCGGAGAATTGATATCTATCCGGTATATATGACCCAGCAACCTCAGTAGTTGGACCTTCTCTCTTCTGGTATAGTTGATGTCGCTGTACAATACGTAGAATTCGTCATTGTAACTCCTCTTCCACTCACCGCCTATGAAGACGGGACTGAAAATCACCTGAAGAATTTTAATCTCTTTTGATAAGGTCCATTCCTCTGCTTCATAGAGCAGCACTAGGATTTTATTGGGTCACTTTTGTCGTTCATTGCCTGAATTAATAGCGGAGATAGGTAGACAAAGTCCGTAATTACCCTTGAGCTATATCTGTCAGGGGTGAGTAATATCTGTCGAGGGTGACGGTCTTACTCTCATTGACCGTTAAAACCATCTTCGGCGTTTCCGCCTTAATACTCTCTAAAACGCAACTGACATCACGCTGCTTTTTTCTGATCAATACCATCGGCGTATATGAGTACGTATTATTTTAACGGTTTCAGGCGTTCACATGACATTAAGAAGATTGATGCCTCTATAGTTTTCGCAGTTCATATTGTCTGCTTTCTTGAGATGAGTTGATGTACCACATGCTCCTCGGCGAGTCATCGCCCGCCACCGCTTTGAAGACCTCGGCAGTTAGACCATCCGCTCCAGCAGCTTTGTGAGACATAAGTTTAGATATGGCTATCTTCATTTCATCCAGGTCGGGTGGACGCAATTCTTGACTTACATCGTCCAGGTTGAAAGTTTCATTATGATTGACAGTGGTATTTGGTTCGTCATCGCCGTTATACAGTCAACAAAAATGCTATTTCCAAATCCTCGGCATCGACTGCGACCCCATTACTTTCTCACAGTATTAGCTTGATTTACGATGTTCGCTATATCCGTCGATGACATCCATGATTCTGGAGGAACGCTTTGCCTCGATCGCAATGTGGTCAATCCAGTTGACGATTGATTGATCAGGAGTTCTTCAAGTCCCCTTATGAATGTCGAGATGTGAGAACCACGTACTATTATGATATGTTTCCCTCCACAGTAAATTCGATTAGTCTGAATCCGTTATCGGAGCTGGTGTTGTGCAAGCTAGTCTTTCCGATAGTACTACCTCTTCCTAGCTTTACGTTAAAGTAACCGAGGACAATTTTAATGTCATAGTTAGAATACTGCCCGTAAGTCTTGTTCAAGAGTTGAAGAAACATATTTCTTCTCTGTGGGGGGTTACGAGTGTACCCCTCGTTAACCATTTAAACAAAGCCTTCTGACGAAATCCACATCGTTCACTCCATTCTGCGCCAACGCAGCCGTTGCCAAAACAAGGAAGATTTTTTGCTCAAACGAACTCAGAGTGGACAGTGATGATGGGGGTGTTGTATAGTGTTTTGGTCAGTGCTCGAGATAGGGATTTGCTGCTCAATTGTCTTTTTGACCCATAAAAACAGCGGTTGGCAAGAGGTTATTCTTCGTATAATTTCACTTATTTCATTACGGAAGCTTACAGGTCCTGGTGTATTAAAAATTACGGTTGTCGATACTCACATTTGGCATAGGGTGTCGGTGTCGATGTCTCCTTTTTGATGACAGCAAATAAGTATGTATTTTGTTTTGCTTACATTTGTCGCTAGACCCATTTTTTCTGCCTTTGCCTCGATGCTCACAAAGCCCCACAGACATCCCGCTGGTCAGATTTTTGAAATGCTGTGCTTCTGGTGTTGGCTTGAGAGTTCTGCAGAATCGTTTTAAGTACGATAAGTAGTAGCATGATAGCGCCCGGCCTTACCTGAAAACAGCAAAATATTCGATGATATTTCTTCAGAGAGGAAGTTTTTCATCGACATCCTGATTTTTTTTTTTTTTTTTTGCTGTCGGAACAGAGTGGGCCCCCGCCCAATTATCAAGGCTTCGCCCTTTAATGACGTTGTCTAATAATGAACGGGGGCAGAGCAAAGTACTGGTCTTATCGTAAACATCTTCAGATGACGCTACCGAAGGTTGCTACGATTTGATCAGTCACAAGCTGCCGGTCATAGGTCTTGTTGGCGGCTGGACTACCGGTAGTCCCTACCAGGACTTAAATCACGGTACCATGGGAATCAGGAGCCCCCCGGATCTCGGTCCGGGCCTGACTTGTTAGAGGTAGGCCCCCTTGTGGGAGCGTCATGGTGGCTGTGGTTTAAACCCAAAATCGCGGGTAAGAGTCTTCCTATGGTTTTCCTTGGTTTTCCTTTTGGTTTTCCTTGGTTTTCCTTTTGGTTTTCCTTGGTTTTCCTTTGGTTGACTCAATGTGGAGTTGCAATAAGTGCTGGGTGCTGTGACCCTAAGAACAGTAAGAGGTTTTAGGTCGGCCTCGACTCATACCAAGGGTGGAACTTGTGCCGGCAACACAGTTCCGAATTGGTATCAATGGATTGACGGTGAGCGATGGCAAGGCGTATCCTTGCTCCCATGGATGTATGGGCATCCCGTAAGTTTAAGCCCACACGGCAGGTACTTACGTTAAAAAACATGAGACATCTGTCGGAACAGAGTACTCAGCTAAAGAACCAGTCCATTGTACTGTAGTCCTTGTAAGTTAATTTTAATGGAATTTCTCAGATGAGTAAGCACTTCAGTGTTAATGTGACAACGGTACCATCACCCACCACATAAACCAGTCTTGGGCATAGGGAAAGTCGATTTCGTATTCTTTCCGCAACAGGAGATGTGATATCATTGCATCAGAGAGCATTTCTGTTTGGACAGAGTTACACGACAGTTGGCGAGCAGGGTCTTCAAATCTCCACTGCGTGTTGTACCAAAGATCACAGATCACTCACCAGAGATCATAGCTTTCAGAGTGCAGCCCATTATATGAATATCAAGGGGAGGGAGATTCATCAATTCGCCTAGACGGGGCCAGGCGTGCTAGTAAAAGCCCCCATTCAGCCGAGACAGACCGTTCTTTGGGGTTTGGAAAAAGCAGAAATGACGTATCTTCGTGAGAGCTTATTCCACAAGACAACCGGCGAATAGGTTATAGCTGACCTTATCATAGCCATGTAGATCCAGAGGTATAAGGTTCCTCAACTTGTCGACCCCATGACTTGTCGACAGCTTCTTTGACATCCCTCCTAGACCGAATTTCATTCCTACATAGTGTCTGATTTTTAACGTAAACCACCTGTCGTGTAGACTTATGTTTACGGAATGCCCATACATCCATGGCGGCATGGATACGCCTTGCCATCGCTCTCCGTTAGTCCATTGATACCAATTCGGAACTGTGTTGCCGGCACAAGTTCCAAGAGTCGAGGCCGACCTAGATGCGGGGGGCTACTGACTCCATGGTACCGTGATATAAGTTCTGGTAGGGACCACCGGTGGTCCAGCCGCCAACAAGACCTATGATCAGCAACTTGTGACTGATCAAATCGTAGCAACCTTCGGTAGCGTCACCTGAAGATGTTTACGATAAGACCAGTACTGTGCTCTGCCCCCGTTTATTATTAGACAACGTCATTGATGGGCGAAGCCTTGATAATTGGGCGGGTGCCCTTTCATTCCTACAGTAGCATCTCGAAACCTTTTAAATCTCACGTTTTCGAACCTACGTCTCGACGTTCCGCTTTCGACCTCGCGTAAAATATTGCACGCTACGCCTCCAGTTCGAATTTGTCGCCGAACCATGAGTTCTTTATTTGTGGGTCGCTTTGTGAATCCTACCACATCTGAGACAGTATGTCTGAAGACCTCCCTTCAGCATTCCCACTAGTTCACCGCACTTGTTGCTGAGCAAGCGTCATTATGGGAGAGGTTGAAGGAGACGATCTCTTGGGATTATAGTTGCCCGACGTCAAAGTACCTTATAATATTTTCCTGGCTCTGTAATGTCTTGATATCCGGATTCTTAGTTTGACTACTACTTGGTAGTGTTCGTAGTCAATGTTGGCGCATCAGAATATGCGGACGTCTAAAATCCAAAAGCACATAATCTGTTAAGAGTCTTCACATTCCAGGCACATACCCGAACGTTGTTGTCCTTGCCACGCTTGCACGGCCGATACCTGTTGATTCTTTCCAATCCCAGTATGTTGTTGTTTTTAGCACAATCATATGTCCTTCGGATCGGCTTATGAGACCTAAGGCGATGTATTTACGTATGTAGATCGATACCGATATTTATTCCTCACTATTACTTTATCCAATATCACAGCACAGTGAGTTAAGGTGCCTAAAATTACCAAAGGCCTCCGGTTCCTACAAAAATTTGAAATGGCTCTTTATCACCACTATATCAGGAATAGAGAAAGCTTTCGCAGCAACCAATATAGCGAAATTCTACAATTAAGTTTGCAGTGCACAAATATCTCTATACTCACGCTCCCAAGATTTCTTCCTAAAATGCTGGAAGCCTAATCTCTTACCTTTTTCCTATCACTGACCTCCATCAAATAAGTCCAGCTTCGTCGAAAATGTTATATTTCATTGCACCGTCATGCCTGATGCTGGTATAATTACCTGGCAAATTCTTTGTTAAATAAAAAAAAAGAAAACAAATCGACAATCTTTAAGCGTAGTGGCAATGTCCGTGTACTTAACTCAGATAGTCCATTGCATTCGCGATTGCAACTATGCCCACGACTATTAGCGCAATAATCTTCCATTATCTCCTCCAGCAAACCCAATAACCAAGATTAATGAATCTAAGTCAGCAAATCGTTTACCTACTGTTCATTTTGCTTACCAGGTCTCCAATCCACCGTCTACGGATAGTTACACTATACCCACCCACAGTGGTAGCCGCAGAAAAGATATCATAAATTCCACGCAAAACACACAATGACTGTTCTAATGGACCACTGGTAGGTAATACGACTCCTCCACCTCCGATCAGGCATCACTGTAAGTAGCTTTCGTCGTTTCCGAAGGTGCATACCCATACTACTACCTCTATCCAGTTTCAACCATTTCAACCATTTTCGTATCATTTTATTGATTTCATTTATCATCACCTTCTCCTGTTTTATCTTGCAGTCCTGCATCAGAGTTACCGCCGCACCAGACTTAAACAGATGGCGGACGGTGAAAATGTGTCGCGCCTTATCTACGCATTGACCAAGTGCAATGACACCTTCAATGACAAGACTCCTATAGAGTGCGATGCCAGCGATGATGATGGTGCTCGTTTAATAGGTGTTCATGGCTACATGGTTGGCCATTAACGTTGGAGCATGGATTTGCTGCTAGAGCTGGTTGCCTGGAGATGATACTGAAACACTACTGCTTTGGTTAATACTGGTGCTAGTGACTGGTGCCTTCTCCTGTTCCAGCTCCTGTGGCATTGCTAATAGGCTAAATGCTGATCAATTTATAAGCTTCAAATTAACTTCTGCTCCATCGTTGGCAGAACATTGGATCGGCAATCAAGTTATCTGCGTCTGATATCACAAAATATGAGTCACGTTTCAGGGAATGTAGAAGTGAATGCTTCTCAATGGCGCAACCAACCCAAGACCGACCACAAAAACGAGCAGAGAAAAATATTCAAGCAGAAGCGTGATGGAAGTTTTAAAGTGGAAAATTGGTAGAATGGTAGAAAGGAGAACAACAATAAATGAGAAGAAAAAAACACAACAACAAATTCGCAGAATGAAAAAGATGAGCGGAACCAATATCATCGGCGAAGAATTTGAATCGGCATTCGTTGGAGCACAGCAATGTTCCCAGCAATGTCTGGAGTAGATAGAAGGAATCGATTTGGTAGCACCAGTAGTGACGGTAATGGTTTGGTTGTGATTCCAAACACACATATTGCATACATGTCACGGGTTGTTTTGACCAGAACGACGATGACTGTGAATAGTTGGAGCTTCCTGCTGAATTGAGGTAATGGGTGTATAACTTGCTACGGATTGGCCTTGAGTTAGTAAATATAAAAAAAAAAAAGGGTAAAGGGTTGCACATCGATATAGTATGTACGACTATCTCCAGCTAGGATTTAGAATCCCCAACCTAATCAATGACTTTTTTCTTAAATAAAACTTGTCAAAAACCCAAAGCCATTCAAATGGCCATCCGATAGCGGATTACAACATCATTCAAGACGACCATCTTTGGCAAAGAACTAAGCGATGCAAGATTCCTCCCAATAAAATTGGTCCCACAGTTACTTGAAAGGTTTGCTGCATCACAAAATTCCAATACACTTCACTAGCATAGCCTGATGCAACCTCGAAGTCAGGAAGGTATAGGCACCGGAATGAAGAAATGGTTGATATCTCGTTAGTTACGTTGAGGTTCAGTGTCACCAATGTCGAATAAACTCGACGAAGGGGGGCTATCTGACATAATATGAAATTGTTAGAGTCTGGATGAGCGGGTAACTTCTGACTGCTTTAAACACAGAAAAGGGCACTAACACAACGTTTCAAGTTCGCTCAAATGCTTTCTTCAACTCCTTATACACGTCGACATATTCTAAGGCCAAGTCTGAAAGGTGCTTCTGAACGAGCTGTTCGAGGTTTCGACATATATATGTTAATGGAAGAACTCAAATTGCGCCAATCACGAAATCCTCGTACGAATAATACCACTGTTGACGGCTCATGCCATTCGAAAAAGGCAAAGAATTTTCGTACTGAACATGGAATACTAGGTTCCTTAACAGACAATGTTTAGCCGAACAATACTCGGAGTCCCTAGACTGCTACTCATATATGTATGTGTATGGCAGATCTAACCAACATCCAAGAAGCGCTATGGAATACATGGAAAACTTCAAATTTCCTCTTTCTCTGCAAAATACCCATTTATTGCCGACTCGAGTTCTTCATCATCCGAAAATCTTTTTCCACGAAGACATTTTTTCAAATCCGGAAACAGGAAATAATCACTAGGGGCAAGGTCTGGACTATAGGGTGGGTGTTGGATTTCTTCGAAACCACAATCTCGCGCAGCAGCCTTGGAAACTCGCGCCGTGTGAACAGGAGCGTTGTCATGAAGAAGCAACACACCCGCTGCGAGTTTACCCCGTCTTTTCTTTTTAATTTCCTCCCGCAAATTATGCAAAGTGGAAGCATAGGATGTGGCATTGATGGTTTCACCTTTTTTTTGTACTCAATGAGCAAGATTCCCTTTGAGTCCCAAAAAACTGTGGCCATGAGCTTCCCGGCAGACGGAGTGACTTTGAACTTCTTCGGGGGGTCTGTTCCTTTTTTATGCCACTGCATGGACTCTTGTTTGCTTTCAGGGTCATAGTGGTGGACCCATGTTTCGTCCCCAGTAACAATTCGATCCATAACACCGTCCGCGTTCTCACTACACATCTCCAAAAGCTCTCTACAGCATGCGATTCTCACTTTTTTCTGAGGCGCTGTGAGCATTCGTGGCACCCACCTTGCACTGACCTTTGAAAGGTTGAATGGTACCAATTGAAAGCTTGGTGATCTCTGCCATCATTTTCACCTTTATTCGGGCATCCTCAAGAACAAGTTTTTCGACTTCTTTGATGCTTTCTCCCGTACAAGCAGTAGCCGGGGCGCCGGAGCGGGGGTCGTCTTCAATGCTCTCTCTGCCTCTCTTAAACTCACTTGACCACTTTTGCACAGTTGATAATGAAGGTGCGGAACCCTGGTAAACAGCCACCATCTCTTCATGAATAGTTTTTTGACTTTTTTCTTGCTTAGTGAGAAATTTAATTACAGCGCGATGCTCAATTTTCACCATCATCGTCTCAGTTGCCATTATGATTCTGTTTAACTAGAGATAAAACGCGAATTAATAATCACATTTATATGAAATTTTACATGAATGCACTAAAATAATAGTATTACTTGATAATTAAGTCAATTTATATATACTCGTACAATCACAGCTTCACCCCGATACCGAGAATATGTTGAACGCCCCTCGTAAATGAGCGCCTTGTGAGAATCAGCATTCAGGCCTAATTCATAGCATATTGCCCGCGCCTGTTCAAATGGAGGAGACACCTGGGACTGTGGGACCTCCTTAGCAAGACATATGTTTGTATGCTCAATGATATGAGCATGCTGTTAAAATCGCTTTAGCCAGCCGAACTAGAAGGACATCTTCCGCTGTACGTTTGGTAAATATAGCCCGTACGACACCACCTCATTTAAGCTTATTGAATTCGCTTCATGGCGAAGTGTCATCGTAGCAAGCAAGCGATTCCTGTTGCCCGACACTCATAAGGGAATCTTACGGTGATCACATTCCAACCAATGCTTCTAGATTTCTAGATGTACGAACATTCCAAATGGGAACATTGATTCAAAACACTACCTTGTTGTGACCAAAAGAAAGATAGACGAAGGAGGACTGCGATTACAGGAAACCTCCAGGTTCTTTGGCGATTGATCATTTTCAAACAACGTTGCACCGAGTAATCTGCTGCGCTGTCAGCATTCTTGGAGAATGGAGGAAGAGATTGAACCAAGCACTGAAAATTTAAATGGACTTAGCTTATAGAGTCAGAATTCATCTGCTTAAATAGTTGAGACATGAAATTCATTGTTCGGAGAAAACGCAGCACCTCCAATGCACGCCAAAATGGAGGGGGACCTCAACCAACTTGGCCTGCGAAATAGGATCGGCTACCAAACAACGGGGTTGCGTGGAGAGTTGTGCCAGTTCTTTGCTTGGCATCCCAGGTGAGCAATTTCGCTGAATCAAACTTCCCAGAAAAATAATTGGTGTCGTAAGGACGACTTATATGCAGAGTTAAATAATTTTTTCCAGATAGGTTGAGACGGAGATGCCGATTAAAATTTTTGACAGACCAGGGTATATAGCTCTTCGATAAATTGTAGTCTCTGACCGAATAATATCAAAATCCATTTGGCGTAGTTTAACTGAACTGAATTGGATCACTGCGATTAGGCGTTGTTGAAGAAAGTTACGAGCAATATGGATGAACTCAAGGCAATGCACTGTCAACCAGAGTAGTTTTTGAAGGTCGGAATATAAAGTGGTTGAGGTGTTAAGATCCCAGGATAGCTGCTGATTGAAACATGTTACAAACATGCATTTGGGTTGATTCTATGAATCTTTGACACAAGATTGATTATTGGTGTCTTCCATTTTGAAAGTTTTTTTCTAATACGCGACAACACTCCCCTAGAGAATTGCTCAGAGTTGAAGCGTTTCATGTATCCACTAAAGTCGGACATCAAGCAGTACATACAGTTCAAGCTTAGTATCATCGGTGTTTGTGTTTTCTGTGTTTGTCTGTGATTATGACCAGGGCATTCAGGGTAGACGTAGCCAATATACGCGGACTAAAAAGCAACCACTTTCCTGCGTACGTTCACGTCTGTAAGTACAGACCAGCTATTTTGGCACTTAGTGAAACACATGTAGATCCCCACCCACACCTCTCAGATCATTCTGATCTTCCAAAACACAATGCTGTCTGCTGTCTTTAAAGCGAAATTTAAACACCCAGCCATTATCTATGAATGGCACTTTCATCGTCGAAACCGAAAAACTTTCCATTCTCGGTATGTGTGTCAATGACAACTTACGTTGGAATGACCACATATTTGATGTCGCCAAAAATGCTGCGAAATGTCTAGGTTTCCTGAAGCGATGTAAGAAATATTTTACCCCCCCTTTTCTGGCCTCAATATATAAGGCATTCATCCGCCCAAAATTGGAGTATAACGCCCACATCTGGTCAAGTGCTCCTAAAACATCTCTGCACCTGCTAGATAGGATTCAAAACAGTGCGATAAAAATTATTGATGATACTAATATCAGTCAATCAATGGACACCCTCGAACACCGACGAAATGTCTCGTGTCTCACTTTGTTTTATCGCTATTTCCACCACCAGTGCTCCACTGAAATCGCCAGTAGCATTCCGCCCATTCAAACTTTCAAACGTAACACCCGTCTCGCTATGAATCAGTATACCCTCAAGCCCATTTTCGGGCGTACTCTAAAATATCATGATTCGTTCCTAAGCCGTACAACTCGCTTATGGAATGCCCTGCCGATCTCTGTATTTCCTGGTCGTTATAACTTGCAAACATTTAAAAACAATGTACATCGGTACCTCTCTTTTCTTCCTCCCTAGATTTCCTTTGCCCGCGCTGTGAACAATCATCTTAAGGGTACACAAACCCCTTGAGCGCGCGCTCATTATAAAAATAAAAATAAAAAAAGTTGAAAGGCAATACCAACTTCAATTGATTCGCCATAAGTTTCGACATGAACCATGCCATCTACATATACTCCGAAGATTAATTAAAGCTCGGAGTTCCAAAAATCGAAAGTCATTTGAGGCTATTTGATCCTCTCTAATAAACGAGTATATTCTTCCACGCGATCAATAGGCGTGCAACGGAGAATAATATGCCACGACTTCTGCGAAAACAAAGAGAGGAACTCAAATGAAAGAAACCAGCGCCAATTTGGACACGGATTCGTTGGTAGAGGCAGACTTGTGGAAGAAGTTTTGAGTTTCCGGTATGTTAACAAGCGCCTGGTGGCAATCCATTTTAAGGCTAAATTTACGAACATTAGCCTTATATGCGCGCACGTACCCACAAATGAAAAAGATATCATAGCTCTAGCTATGACATTAAAATTCTACTCGGCGACTTTAATGCAAAGCAAGGAAGAGAGAGCATCTTTGGTAGTATTGTCGGAAAGTATAGCTTGCACGACACCACTTCCGATGACGAATTTAAGCTAATCGACTTTGCGGCGGGGTGAATCATTATCGTGGCTAGCACGTGGTTCCCGGATTCAGATAATCATAAGGGGACTTGGATAACTTCTGATCCATCAACTGTCAACCAGACTGACCGACTGACGATCGACGAAATGCACTCCTCCAAACGTTCCGAGGGGCCAACATCGACTCGGACCATTACCTCGTTGTAGCCAAGTTATGGTTGCTGATATCCCGAACATCGTAAAGGTAAGCTAATACTGTGATGTCGGACGGCTTCAATCGCAACAGACCGCCAAATCCTTTTCCGATTGAGTCTCCATGAAACTCATAAGAGATCCTGTGCCGCCAGCATCAAGTATTGAATACTAGTGGCGTTATTCCCATTACTGGGTTTCACTCGGCCACCACAACCAAACCCCTGGTTTGACGACGAGAGCTGCTCACGAGCTCTACGAGCAGGAAAGGAGAACCCAACACCGGCTTCTCAGAAAGAAAAGAAGGAGCATGAGAAGCGTGGGGTCGAGGAAATTGAGAGATGCTACTTCGAACCGAACCCTTTAGAGACGAACAAGGGATCATCGTAGTGGGGTCGCAGTGGATGCCGATAATTTGGAAAGAGCATTTCTGTAGACTGTATAACGGTGATGACGAACCAAATACCACTGTCAATCAGAATGAACCTTTCAACCTGGACGATGTATATCAGGAATTGCGCCCACTGGACGCGGATGAAATGAAGATAGTCATATCTAAGCGTAAGTCCAACAAAGCTGCTGTCACAGCGACAGGCGATGACTCGGTAAGGAGCATACGTCAATTCCTCTATAAAATATGGTCGGCCGAAAGTATGCCCCATTAACGGAACCTGTTTGCCCGATTCCCATGAAAGGAAACCCCCGAATTGCGCCAACTACAGAGGTATCAGTCTCCTTAACATCGCCTACATTATCCTATCTGCCGTGAGCGCTTGAAGCCGTTCATCAACACCCTGAGTGGTCCATATCAGTGTGTCTTCAGACCAGAAAAGTCCACCATCGACCAATATACCCACTACGGCGGATCTTCGAAAAAACCCATCGATACACGCCACCTATTCATCGATTTTAAGACCGCGTATAACAGCATCTATAGAGACGAGCTATACGAGTACAGAGCAATGTCTTGTTTTGGCTTCCCTGCCAAACTCGTCCACTTGTGCAGGATGACAATGGGGAATGCACGCTACTCCATTAAGATCGGTAAAGAACTCACTGAAAACTTTGATGTCAAACAAGGATTTAGACATTTAGCGCAAATCTGACGCGCCAACACACAATCCTTCAGAAATATGTCCAATTAGTCGCATACGCCGATGACATTGACAGAATCGGAAGAAAGCAGCGTGATGTCAGTGGCGCTTTAGCGATTATTGAGTCGGAAGGGGCGGAGATTTGTTTAAAAGCCATTGAGGGCAAGACCAAGTATATGCTGTCAACAAGAAAGCACATCCAACACCGACATCTCTGCCAGTACGTCACTCTCGATAGATATAACTTTGAGCTAGTTAAGGACTTTGTTTATCTAGGCTCCGCTATAAGTTCAGACAACGACACCAGCGCGACGAAGACGGTGAGTGGAGGAGGAGATAAACGATAAATTGTAGGGATTTTACAGCGACATCAACTTAATCAGAAGAGTGAATGTCCAACGACTGAGGTGCCTGTGTCATGTAGAGGGGATGGACACCAATGCTCCGGTTCGAAAAGTTTTCCAACCCTCCCCCGAGGGACAGCGAAGTTTTAGGCAATGAAAAAAAGACCGTACTAGGTGCACTAGAGATCTGCTGTCAGTCAATCCCCTCAAAACTGGGATTGGGCTCTTCACGATAGGAGGAAGCTGACTCACCAAAGTGATGAAAAGCAACACCATCCGTGTGATCAACAAAGGGAGATACTTTGGAACGAACTTGTTGCATCGAAAATTCCTATGGCGGTGTTGGCTTTCTGGCAGTGTAAAGGAGCTTGAACAGGGATCCTCACCAAGGAGGGTCCTTAGAATCGACACGGGTATGATAAGACCAATTAATATGTCCTGGCCGTAGCTTGTTCGGTGATATAATTTGTCATACTAATGCATCTATGTCATTTTTATCCGCCTCCAAATGAAGGCCTATCTCAGCTCTATGACGACTTTCCCTAGTTCTACTCTAAAAGCACCGATATATCTCCCTTCATTTGATATTCATATCATGTGCGGCACTCTCAAAGTCAAATGCATCATCTTGAATTACAGGTTGAACCTAGACCTTTAGTATGATCTCTCGCCAGCTGCCTCCAGTTGTTTGATGGATTAGATGGCATGTTGATGACATCCCGGAACTCAAACAAATGGCTCGTGGTGTCAGCGTCTGACAATCTATAAAGGGGTACAAATGATAGATGTGAGCTCACCATTCTCAATCCGAGCCCCAAGCGTTGAAACCACTTGCGAATGTGGCAGGGCTCCTGCCCATCTCTTACTGCTGGTTATATGTCCTACTTTAACGCTCTTCCAGTCCTTCAATTTGTGACAGTAAAGGATCAAGTTTCGACGTGTTCTGCTTGGGTGGTTCCTTGAGGACAGAGGGTAATATACCTTAAATTTGCGATAGGCTTTGCTCACCTACAGAATAAACCAGGACACGGTACACTTGGACCATAAGCAGAGCATAAACTCTCGCAAGAAGTGCTATTTCAGGAGGCTGATAAAGGATTGGAAACCTGACCGATGGTTTGTGTCAGTATCACTAAGATTACACTGGAAAGTAACTTTAACCTATTGCCTCTAAATGCTGTGAAATTTTACTACACCAACCATGTTCGATCGAGAATTCTGCCCTTCGACAATTCATCAGTTTGATCTTAAATTCCTTTGAGTGGCCATCACATGCCTAGAAATGATTATCTATTGTGGTCGTATCTTAGTACAAAGTAATAGTAGTTCTTGAATTCATTAAGGTATGTTATCAATCAGACTGACACAAAGACTTCAGCAGAAGAAAAGGACTTCTGTTTCACATGTGCTCTTGGTCTACTACAAATGTTCCTTCCGTATTCATCCTTCAATCTTGTGGCAACTTTTATCGGCTCCATTTCTGTTATCTCCGTCAAAACAAATCGAATTTTGCCCCGAGCGGAAGAAAATCTGCAAAAGAGCCCCAGCATCAATTTCTCTGCTGCCAGATCGACTTTGACACATTTTATTTAATTTCCCTTTTCCCATTGACTGTCTGACTACACAAGGATAGACCCAACACACATCAATTCCATCCTTTTGACAGTAATAGCATATGTCATACCACTACCATCATGAATGGCGAAACATTGGGTTAAAAAGAATCCTTGAATCTGCCCTTACTCGTCGTCTCCATATGTCGTCCTGTCTACCGTTTCATCGAATTTTTATCGTATAAGGCTGCGCCAATTGCAGCTTCCAACTCATCATCATGTCGTCGTCAATGATCATTTACTAGAATCCATGTTGAATGAAACTGAATATTTGAAAGGAAGGTACGAGTATACCTGCAAACCCTATCATTCGAAACGACCATTTCGACACCGCCTGATTGTCTATCAAACGATGATGTGCACTTTGCCCACATCTCTGTAGTCGCAATGGCACACGGTGTCAAAGTTAGAGTTGTAGTCGGATTCAGAATCGAAGTCAGATGCAGAGGCGCACCAGACGTACATATATACATACATACATGGATTTCATCTTGGTTATGTCGATATCCTTTATGTCAAAGTTTTTCTCGTCCCTTGGCAGAGTTGAGCTGCTTCGACTTGGATTTTATTAACTCGTTACTACCAATCACCGCCAAGGAAATCGATGTCTATGACCGGAATGATTTCCCGCTGCTTTCGATGCCGCTTTCACGACGAAGCGTTTGTCAAACGAGTCACACGTTTGATGCTACTTTTACACTCAAGCACTTATTTCCGTACAATGGTAGTCGGAGTGTTGCCATCCCACTGCGATTCCAATGCTGATTAGATTTTGAATTGAAAACGTTAAGTGAACAAAGTGTGAGAAAAGAATAACGACAACGTAGTCTCCATGTTGAGGAAACTGGTAAAGGATCGGTGGATGGAAATTTGGAATTTTGCAGAACGCCTTACTGTTTTCAAAGCGGAAAGCTGAATGTTACAGATGACAGCCAGACTGGGTTAGGTTTGCGGCCTTATCGTACTTAGGTCTATGTGGACCCATTGTCATGCCCAAGTTGCAGATTGGAAGATGTGGACGAAATTTTTTGTTCTGAGATCTAGCATTGACTGACATTTGGTCGTAATATCGGTTCTTGAAGTCGTCTTTATGCATCTACAAATCTTAAAGGGTTTGTAAAACAAGCAGGTCACGAAGAGGGGTATTTTTTAAGGTTTTCTGCCTCAAATTCTTACCGCTTCACTTTATAAGTTTCGATGTTTCACGAAGTTTCTTCGTGTTCGTTTTCATATCCTTTGCAGATGTTGTCGTCGTGAAGACACACCCTCATTCAATGCATACCCAGATGGGCCTGTAAATAATCATATTAGGTTTGGATTTGTTGAGGCCAAGGAAAAGTTCTTCCACATCACGTTAGCTTCGATTTTTATCACATGCTTCACAACCAACCTCAGGCTGCAGAATAGAGGTTTGATGCTTTACTCGTAATTCGCCAGCTCTATGTTATGACTGATCCCTTGCCTCTTGACTGTCTTTCATTTTATGTAACCAGGAACCGAGCACAGCTTGATATTACGATGACTGCAAAGAATCTTACTAAAAGTCATTCGCCACAGTGCTTCACAAGCTTTGCTTTTATTTCAAATGCAGCCTAGCTATCAAAAAATAGTCCCCTAGTTTGGACACAGTAGAATTAGTTGTTGAGAGAAGACCCTCTTAATTTGTAGTCCATTTTTACTGGTAGGAGGTAGAAGAATGGTGTATTTCAAATTTATTATGTAAAAGTACTGAACGTACGAGTAGTACATTTAGCCAGTTCATTTGTAATGATTGAGTCGTAGCACTTCGAGATTGGCTTACTCCCGTTGAGCTGACTCAGTTTTATCCCATTTCCGATGGGTACGATCATGCAGATTCCATAACAACAGTACTTTGGTCTATGCTTGGTTAGCTTTTTTCTAACCCAATGGTCTCAATATATTGTCATTGAATTGCTTTGTCACTTTCAATTGAAGTTTTGGGCGTGCAACTTGCTTCGAATTTGCAGTAACGATACATTTTTTGCGACATTTTTTAGTCTAGCCGAAATGGACATTCGTTGGGTGTAAGTGTTTTTATATTTGCCTTATTTACATCAGTCTTGGTTTTCTAGTCCTCAAATAATACTAATTTATTAAAAAATGAATGTAAATATTACATTCATGGGTTAGTAAGGGTTTGACCAGTACCACTTCAGTATTTCCGGAACAAAATTTTACTGATGTTACAAATATGTTTCCAGTTGGATTGTTTGAGCTGTTTTTTCGATGAAGATGTTATCGGACATCTCGTCAACCAGTCCAATAATTACGCTACCTTCAAAAACAGTTCATCATCTAATATCAGTTCTAAAGAATGTTTCGTGTGCGAGTGTTTATGGGAATTCTTCTTTTATCTGGATATTGCAAGGTGCCAGGAAAGCGAAGCTATTGGGAAGAATCTTCTGACTTGCACAATAGCCTCGTTTCCGATGCAGTGAGACGTAATCGCTTCTTAGAAATAGCAAGATATCTACATTGCGCTGGTAATACAATCATAATGACGAATGATGAAATGTGGAAAGTACGTTCTTCGTTTGACCTTATTTTAGCAAGGTTTAAAATGCAGTACAGACCGGAAACAATCATGGACTATGACGAAAGTATGGTTCGGCACTATGGGCGCCATGGTTGTAAGAAATTCATTCGTGGGAAACCAATAAGATTTGGGTAAAAAATGTACTGCATCAATGCTCAATCAGGGTACTTGGTCTCCTTTGAACCGTACCAAGGAAAGGCACCTAGCTCTAACGAAAAATATGCTTTAGACTATGGAAAAGCAGAGCTACAATGCTCGAAAACCTTCCGGCTACCATACGGCACTTACCATATGATATGTTCTTCGACAACTTGTTCACAGGTCTGCATTCGAAAAAGTTTTCATGGTTGTTGTGTGCTACTTATGAAAATATATGGGGTTTTCCAATAAGGACTTGATAACTTGTTTTTTTAAATAAAACGCAAACCATTTGAGATATTTCAAAAACTTTATTATCGACTTGAAGTACAATCAAAACATTTATGAATGGAACTCGACTTCATTCATATGGCCACCGCGGGCACATTTGCAGCTGTCGATTCGTTGGACCCAATTTTCAACGACTCGGCCATACATTTCGGCCGAAACGGCCGCTATTTCGCGTTCAATGTTGGCTCTGAGGTCTCCAACGTCGTTGGCGTGTTGGCATAAACCAATGACTTAACGTAGCCCCACAGAAAATAGTCAAGCGGCGTTAAATCACACGAACGAGTCGGCCAATCGACTGGCCCATTTCTTGAGATAACACGCTCACCATACTTACTCTTCAATAAATCGATTGCAGCGTTTGCTGTGTGGCTTGTGGCACCATCCTGTTGAAACCACATGTCGTCCAAGTCCATATCTTCCAATTCGGGCCAAAAATAATCGGTGATCATGGCGCGATAACGCTGACCATTCACAGTAACGTGACTTATCGTCGACGAAAAAATATGGCCCAATAGCGCCGCGGGCATGCAAACCACACCAAACAGTTATGTTTTGTGGATGAAGTGGTGATTCAACGCATATTTTGCTTATTGACGAACCCACGAACCTACCTATTGATCCAAGAATGAGTTTCATCACTGAAGATGATTTTGCGATGAAATTCAACATCTTGGCGCATCTTCTCCAGAACCCAATCGGAGAACGTACATCGCTTCAAATGGTCCATCGGCTTCAATTCTTGAGTCAGCTTGATCTTGTATGGGTGTAAACCAAGATCCTTACGCAAAATACGCCATAATGTTGTCTGAACTCTTAAGAACGCCGTGGAATTGACTGATTTGGATCGTTTGCTACGGACGCCTGAACGGCAGCGATATTTTCGACACTTCGACCAGCCCGTTCTCTCACTGACACGGCAACATCACACAACGAATATGTACACTCCACTTTTTGCACTAAACTTGTTATTGCCTGTCTACTAGGGCGATAATTACGACCGAAAATAGGAGTTAACGCTGTTAAAGTTGCAGTCACCGACTCCGAATTTCGGTAGAAAATTTGTATAATTTGCAGACGTTGCTTGTTCGTGTACTTTACCATGATGAAAATTTTGAGTTTACTGAATAAATTGACAGTGACAGTTTGATGATTAGTGAAAGAGTGCGTTCACAAATTAAATTCAAAATTGTCAAGTCCCTATTGGAAAACCGTTTCTTTCTTATTCCTTCGTTATGAATGAATTTACTTATTGACTTGAAAAAGCGCGGATACAGTGGAACACGGACCATGCGATAAAACCGTGTACCGAAGGGCTGTACCTTACGGTCCTCTAAAGTCTTGAAAAACGAGGAACATATGGGTGCACAAGTGACACAAGGAACGGCGTGATAGTAGATTGTTGGGTTGACAACAACGTAGTTACTATATTGTCCAATAAAGGTTGACAAAAACGTAGTTACTATATTGTCAAATAAATTTGGAGTTTTCCCCGAAGCAAAGGCTACCAGGAAAAGAAAAGACCAGAGTATCAGCACGTACAGGATTGGAATATGATCGAAGAAATGGTGGTGGCCACTTTTTTCGTGGATTCTTGATTGGGTTTTGCAATGTACATAAGTCGGGAAAAAATATACCGAAAATCAATTTTATTCGGACAATAGTGCAAAATTACATAGCCAAATATAAAGATGAGCCGACTACTTCAGGTAAAGGTTTTTCCAGTCATCGTCTCGCTGACGATCTTCTACGATTTGATGGGCTGCATCACTACATTGTCCAAAATTAAGTTAACAGGCGCCTACGTTATGCAGGTAAGCTCAGTGAGAGTAAAGTCCGAACTTCGTGTGCAAAGTGCAAACATGGCCTTTATGTCTATTGTTTCAAGGTATATCATACCCAAAATAATGCAATAAATTAACAGATAACAAATAATAGTTAACAAAGCCTTTTTTCACTCATCTTGACAATAAAAGCATTTTTTTGATACTATTGCAAATAGCAGTGTAACCGCCCAACGTATTCATATGTGTACGCCTAATATCTATTCAACCACGCCACCTAGCGGCGAAAAAAAAATACAGAATCACTTATGGCCCTAATAAGATAGCACCTTGTAAATAACATCAAAATCTGATAAAAAAAATTTCTAGGCGGAAATGGGTTAAGGATTCCGGTTGCTAATTCTTACATGTAAAGATCTACGGACACCACTGCTGTTGTTCCAACAGTTGGTGTTGTAGCCAATACACCTTCTTCCATTCACTTTTCTCAATTAGTTTAGGTCGCTTGTGTTAATTGTGGATTGCCACGCTTCCTGGCTACCAAAAGGCATATGCATACATTCAATAATTTTCTGGTTGAGTAAATACATTCTTCCGAGTATGAAGCTGCATGTGCAGAACACGATTGATGACCTCCTTATGGATTACTCCAATTGAGGTTCCAGTTTAGTTTACTATCTAGTATGATATGCGCTGACTATGTTAGGAGGATAGTTCGTCGGCAATTTTATTGCTTTCCATGACGCCGTAGCCAATTTCCTCTCCAAGCTTGTACAAGAATCTTAAAATTTTAAATCTATTGTTTTTTTTTTTTTTTTTTTTTTTTTATAATGAGCGCGCGCTCAAGGGGTTTGAGTACCCTTAAAGTGATTGTACACAGCGCGGGCAAAGGAAATTTAGGGAGGAAGAAAAGAGAGGTACCGATGTACATTGTTTTTAAATGTTTGCAAGTTATAACGACCAGGAAATACAGAGATCGGCAGGGCATTCCATAAGCGAGTTGTACGGCTTAGGAACGAATCACGATATTTTAGAGTACGTCCGAAAATGGGCTTGAGGGTATACTGATGAGCATTCATAGCGAGACGGGTGTTACGGTTGAAAGTTTGAATGGGCGGAATGCTACTGGCGATTTCAGTGGAACACTGGTGGTGGAAGTAGCGATAAAACAAAGTGAGACACGAGACATTTCGTCGGTGTTCGAGGGTGTCCATTGATTGACTGATATTAGTATCGTCAATAAGTTTTATCGCACGGTTTTGAATCCTATCTAGCAGGTGCAGAGATGTTTTAGGAGCACCTGACCAGATGTGGGAGTTGTACTCCAATTTTGGGCGGATGAATGCCTTATATATTGAGGCCAGATCAGAGGGGGTAAAATATTTCTTACATCGCTTGAGGAGACCTAGACATTTCGCAGCATTTTTGGCGACATCAAATATGTGGTCATTCCAACGTAAGTTGTCATTGACACACATACCGAGAATGGAAAGTTTTTCGGTTTCGACGATGCAAGTGCCATTCATAGATAATGGCTGGGTGTTTAAATTTCGCTTTAAAGACAGCAGACAGCATTGTGTTTTGGAAGCATTAAATTCCACTCTATTGATAGTTCCCCAATTGGTTATGCTGTTGATATCGGAATTTAATGAGCTTATCATACGCTGCCGTTCTCGTACTACAGCCGAAGAGCAGGGCCGTGAGTCCGGGAACGAATATGAAAAGCAGAGAGTACTGTCATCAGCAAAGGAATATATTGGATTAGAAGTAGTAGACAAGAGATGGTTAATGAAAATTAAAAAGAGTGTCGGTGACAGAACAGAGCCCTGGGGCACACCAGCATTTATTTTGTGAATATCAGACTTGAAACCGTCCAAGACAACTTGAATTGAACGTTCCGAAAGGTAATTTCTAATCCATTGAAGAAGAGAGTCGTCGATCCCAAATGCACGCATTTTCGACAAAAGAGCCTGATGCCAAACTCTGTCAAATGCCTTAGAAATATCAAGTGCAACTATCTTGCTTTCGCCAGATTGATGTACGCTTTGGTTCCACTTTTCGGTGAGACATGCCATCAAATCACCAGTGGACCTGTTGCTACGAAAACCGTACTGCCGGTCATTGAGAAGCTTTCGTGTTTCGAGATATTTCATGAGCTGACGATTTATCAGTGTTTCCATGACCTTGGAAAGAAGGGACGTAAGTGCAATGGGTCTGTAGGAGGAGAGAGAAGATGATTCGCCTTTTTTAGGGACGGGCTGGACAAATGCTGTTTTCCATCTGCTCGGGAAGAGTCCTAAAGTGTAGGATTGATGAAAAAGCTTACGCAGTGGTTTTGCCAGCGAGGAAGAACACCTCTTCAGAAGAAGGGGAGATATACCATCTGGACCAGCGGATTTATGTATGTTGAGATCTTTAAGTACTCTTGCTACTACACGAGTGCGAAAGTAGATTCGTCCCATTGAAGATTCGACGCACTCAAGTGTAGGCGGAGACAAAGCACAATCTGGGAGTGTTGAGCTGGCCGCAAAGTGTGCAGCAAGCAGATTGGCCTTATCCAAAGAGCTGACAGCTGGAATGTCATTGTAAATGAGCGTTGGGATGGAGGATGAGGCGGAATTTCTAATGTTTTTGACGAACGACCAGAAATTTGTACTGCCTTTGGGACATTGCAGTATTGTGCTGGAATTCAATGACCGAAGAGCAAGAAATATGTCATTTTGGCACCTGATGTAGATATCGAAGTATATTTTGACTTTCATCGAGACAAGGTCCCAAAATCTGTGGGGGTGGTGATGGATAAAATTGAAACCAATGGTATAATCTCATGGTAATGGTAGCAGGTCAAGTTAAAATTATAAAGCCCACTGAGAATTATAAGGGATAATTGTAAATTATTTCCAATCATTTGTGAGGGCGAATAATGATAAGACCGTTTGCAGCTCATCGCTTGTGACGACCAGAGGTTCAGGGAAGTTTATCCTGGTACGAAGCTTGGGGTTGTTCATAATAAAGCCACTACAAGCAGGCCAGTTCTCTACTGAACCCTTCGCATCTGACTAAATACTCAAATATATTGTAGTAAGGCGTTCATCCTCGCTCATAGCAAAAGGCTATTTAAAGATTCGCTCTTATTGTCAATCGATAAAGGGCCTTTTTTCAAAGCCCCAAGGTAGGATAAAATTCGGGTTGGAGTCCTTAAGAAGGATGAACTGGACGCTAGTAAATTGCCGTCTTTCCTTTCGGACTCTGAACTTACAGAACTATACTCTGGAATATCAGTTGCTTTCCAATTATTTGAAAAGGACAACTATCTCTACAAGGTTCCCTTGAATAAACACGAACTTTTTGGTTCTTCTCTAAATAACATTTTGGTGGAGGTTTCTCTGACTGATTGTATGATTAAGAGAACCCCAGATCTTACGTTTTAGCCAGAAGTATCCTTAACGCTTACAATATTTACTCATTAATTTCAGCGACCGGAATATTACCGCACTAAAATGGGAAACTATCAAAAACACATACTGGCTAGCCTCGACTTATCTTGCCCATGATTAGCTTACAAAGGTTGATCGTAGAAGCAGAATGGCACAAACTGCTCTCGTCATACTCTATAGAGGTGAGTCACTTTTTGATTTTTTTTTTTGACTTAATCGGCAATCCTTATTATGCTATTGTTTGTAACGGAAGAAATGAACCCACATTCATGACGAAATATCAGAAGAAAATCAAAACAAAACTTTGCTTTCCGAAATTACTAAAAAACCGAGTGAGTCATTTGTCTTTAGTGCTCGAGTATTCTGGTTGGAAAGATTTTTTTGGGGCTGACAATTTTTTGGATTTCATGTTCATGCATTCTTTCTTTTGAAATAATACCACAAGTTGATCGACTCTCGTGACAACCCCACTGTAAAAGTTGATCTTTCTACTTTTTCGTCCATCTATACCTTCTGCAGCACCCACTGATGTATATGAGGGTTTTGAAGCTCTATGATGAAGAGAAGAACAACTAACATGACAAGAGTTGCAGGAAGTCTGTGAAAAACAAAAAAAAGGCGTTGGCCCCAATATTATTGAAGGCTAACTTGGAAGTTACTCAACAGGAGGAGATCGATAACTTCATAAATAAGTTCGATAGTACCGAGTACAAGTCTATTTTGGGTACTTGCCTGGGAGTACCACTGTATAACTACTTGACCGATTTGGTTGGCAAGATGGACATCATTCTGTTCCAGTTCAAGTTTCCAATGTTATTATTAGTTATGGCAGTTTCAGATTCAGCAGATTCATAATTTTGCCAGCTTGTGATAGCTCCCTCACTGGAACAATGAAAGAGGATCGGCTTTTTAGTGCACTAACACTTGAAGAAAGTTATCAAGGATAAGTTCGGTTTGGCCCAACAACAAGGAAGCTTTGATTTTGTTTCAGATTACCATGACCAACGGTATATACACTGGAAAAGTCGAAATCGGCTTCGATTATACGGTTTATACGATTTGGAGTTAAAGAACCCCGAGAGCGACAAGTCATTGCGGTTGACAAATAAACCAACTCCTACCAAGAATTCATCAAGGAATTCTCCATCACCAGCATTGAACATATCTTTGATCAGGGTCATTGGAATGCCTGCCAATACACCAATTCAAATTGTCGGCGACGATTCGACTGTGATCAATTATAAGTGTATTGCCACCCCTGTCGAGAAGACGGTCTGCAATTGTCAGCTATTGAAGGTCATTCAAATCGGTTCTGTCATCGAAGCCGTGATGATGCATTTGCTCGACAAGAGCAATGGCTGGGGCCGATAGTTTGGAAGGTCTCCTTTCTTGTGGATTGGGCAAACATGTTTCCTTCACCAGGCAAACTTTCCATCACCGTAGTGTGAGATATTAACAGAACGGCAGATCTTGGCTCCGAGAATTTAAGATCGAAACTTACCATCTACATATATTTGTCGACTTAAAAGCACCATATAACAGCGTCCAGATGCTATACACCTATACAGCGCCTAGTTCTATTTTGATATCTCTGCCAAATTCATTAAGTTGTGCCGGACGACTATCGAAGATTCTCTCTGCTCTATCACGGAGCAGTAATGAATTAACCGAGGCCTTCAATATTAAAAGAGGTTTTAGATAGTGAGATCCGCTCTCATGCTACTGAAAGAATTGTGCAGAGTTCATTGTCCGCGGATTACATTGATGCGATTAGGTGAACACAGCGAGCTGTCAATAAAGCTTTTGTGAGTATTGTGGCAAAAGCGGCCAAAATGGGTCTGACGATAATCGAGGTCAAAACAAAGTACATGTTGCCACAGACAGCTTGGCGAAAAGGTCACAATTGGCTTCGTATACGTTGGCTCCGTAGTTACAAGCAGCAACGACAGAAATAAGCTGCAGCAGAATTACTCTTGCCAATCGCGTCAGGTGTCTACGAATCGAACGTCTGAGATGAATGGGACATGCTGAGCGAATGGACACCGCATCTTTGATTCAAACCATATTAGATGGCATAGCAGGGTACAACTGTATCATCCAAGGTGGCACATACAATTGAAAAGGGACCTCAACCATCTTGGAAAGCGGCAATGGAGCTAGCTCGAGGGAGATCGTGCTAGTTAGAGAGACTTGTTGGTGGAGATCCAGGTCCATCCCATCATGTAGCGCCTGTAGGTAAGTTAGTACTTTCTGCCGCCCAAATCTCAACACTAGTGTGTACTCTTTACCAAGTTATCTTCTGTTTCCATAAATACCTCGGCCTGTAAGACATTACTATCTATACTTCATTTCGTGGGGTTGAAGCAAAAGTTGAAATGTTTATTATGCCAGACAGAGAAGTTTGGGTCATCCCTACTAGTTAAACGAAGTGTCTACCAACAGCTCTATTAAATTTCTTTGCTCATCTCGACAGTTTTCTGTTCGGGTCTATTGGGCACTGACAATATCATGTGCCTAGCCTAATAGTACACACCAATCCATTTCTAGAGCCCACTTGTAGAGCCCCATTGTGTGGATTCATTGATATCATAGCTAACCACCAATTAAAACCGAAATGTCCTCATCTTCATTTATGTCGAAGTACGAGTAGCTCATATAAATTTGGTACTGACCCGTCTGATGATGTTGTATGAGCTTCATTTTATAAGCCCTGCTGTTTACTCAGCATCCCCAGATGTCAGTGCTTAGATCAAAATAAGCCTGCAATAATACCGCAGGTTGTGTTATACTCCTCTAGACTTTTGCCAGGAATTCTTTCCGTCACATTCTACCACAGCTATTGTGCAAATGTGAATTTTAACTCGGAAACCCTCTCTCTTACTAATGGCAACACTTATCGCAGTCACAACTTTATCGCTAAGTGACAAGAAGAAGGATGCCGCTGATGGGTTCATTGATCATTTAGTCTGACAAGGCTGATTAGTACATTGCGGTGACAGCCGACACAATTAATTTTCATGATATAACATGAACGTGTCCATTTTGATCTTAGTAAGGATCCCATGGCGTATTCGTACATACTTAAAGAATTAAATTAAGAACAACGAGGAACTTCTTTAAATGCAAATGCAAGACTAAACTATCTCTGTTTATCTGGATACCGGCACCAAGACCTAAACGAGGTCCTACACCGGCTCCAAAGGGAAGGAAACAATCACCTAATTTATGGTATTACATAGCGTCCGGAGTGCAAGGAAACTTTGCGGTTAACTACACCATGTCCTGATGGTGCTTGTGGTCCTTAGAATCAATTATTTAAATTAAAAGTCGAATGAACAACACTCTTGGGAGCAGCAACACCAGCCCGAGTAGTAGTCGACAGACATTTCATCCGACCGACGACGATTCGTTTGGTCGGTCTCACTTTGGCCTTTTCAATAACTCTGGGATGTTAAGGATGTTTTGTAATTTCCTTCTTGTGGAAAAGTTTTTCTCAGTCCTTGGGGTGGTTGTACTCTTTTCTTATATATATATATTTTTTTTTTATTTTAATTTTCGGGGATGATTTTCAATGGAAATTCCTTGCAGCAAATCAAATTAATATCTCTCAGACATTTCGCACCATCGATTTTAACTATGGGAAAAAGCGTTTGCACAAAATATGATAATCGGGTGCTTCGTCCTTGATGCTTCAGCAGGGAGGTAGACTGGTGATTTCGTGTGGCAAGTAAGTCATTGGCATTGGCATTTTGGTAAAGTTTCTCTTTTGGTTTCAATCCGCTTTGACTAAAGGATGGTGTGTCTGGTTGAGTAAATTTGACGAGCAGACGATTTTGGTTCTGGAGGGATAATATTGGAGTGTGTGTGGTGGTGGATTTTGATGTCTGGGAAATGGAAAAAATAATAATAATAAAAAGAAAAATAAATTGTTACGATGAGTGTCCGGTCTTTGCGATGAATATTGACACGTTTATCGGTTTCCGGTTTGCAGTTTTGCTGTTTTGCTGTTGAATTTTATGGCATGCTTCGGGTCGTAAAAATTCGATTTAATCGAAAAATTAAAAAAAAAAAAAATAACCAGTTCTCAATTTGTGAAAGACAAATAGAGAAATGTCCTTAAAGACGCAATCAAAATTCAGAGAATGATTTCATTTGTATTTGTTGATCTTTTCTGTGGAGACGTTGAGGCTACGATGTGTTTGCTTCGTTGTGCTTTTAGAGTTGCCATTTGGGACTATAGAGAGTGCCGGGTAGAGCAAGGAAACAAGCATTTTCAATTTACTTGAAGAGATCTTGGGGTACGATATTAAAGAAAAAACAGCCTTCACAGAAATGAGCTTTGAGCAACAAGAACTATAACAACAAGGATATGTGAGCTGTATAACTGCCACTCCTACCTTATGTAGACACTTATTTGCTTACCTTCTGAGGCGCCACTAACATGCCTCTGTTGATTGCCAGCTGCTTCCAATTTGCATCCAAAATTTACTGAGGTCCCTCCACACTTGAGCGCCACGTGAAGTGGGGTCTTCCTCTGCTGCCTTTTCCCCCATTGATGGACTCAAAGGGTTACTGTCGTCTTCTAAGCTCCGCAATTTTCAATACTTAACCTTCAAATGACCGCTTAAGTGGTGGGTTTTTTATATTAATTACCGAGGAGCTTATCTTTGACAATGCCTCGCGTTGTTGGAAGCAAGATTTTGGCAGCAAAAGCGGCCTTAAAATTGTCGTTTTAGAATTAGAGTGTCTTTTCCAAGATCTGCCATTATGTAAAATCGGGCAGATAGTGGACTTTCCAGGCCTTAGCACAAGTTTATAAGGGTCAATCCCTTGGATGAAAAACGGCCTTAGCAACATCAGATGCGGTATCTGTGCCACATTCTTGGGAGCTTTGCCGCTGGACTTCGTGACAAAGGGCTGGCGGTGTAGGGCATCGTGCGAGCTTAGAGGACTATTGATTGACATAGGCCCTGGAAATTTCTTGGAAGCCCTCCGAGGTCAAACTTCCTTACCGTCTTTTCTCCTCTGAGCTGCATTAGGGATAACCCATGAGCACCTTGGCCAAAACAAGGTTGTGATCCGAGTCAATGCCGATTGATCAAGTCTACCACCTTATGAATGTCGGAATTTGAAAACGACGGAATTTGAATGATGTTTCCCCCAGAAGCAAAGTCAATCAACATGTTCAGCTGTCAGAGCGGACTACTATCTTTACGGACTTCGAAAGGTGACCTACTCTCTTAGCTCTGCGTCAAAATCGCTTAGGAGGTTGTTCACAGCATGTTAAGGACATACGGAAAACATCTTATCGAGAAACTCATGAATGTGTTCATTTGTCTTAGGGCTTGGGTGCATATTAGGTGAATTACGCCTTGATGCGGATTGTCACGTGGCTCTTGCTCACATGCCTGCCACTCAGATTTCTTGCCTATGTCTGAGGCTAATGATAAACCTACTTCCAAATAGCCGCTGCTTGTCTTCTCTGTAGCAATCATCGTACAATCTTTCTTTCTTCTTACTAGGGCCATTCCATCGCAGTTCTTAGAAAGGCTTCATAACAGTCTAGGATATCCACGATCTGTTCGCCACCTAGCAATTCATGCGTAGTCTTTTTTTATTATTTTATAATTACCGCGCGCTCAAGTGCACACAGGGCGAACGAAGGAATCATAGGGAGAAAGAAAAGCGAGGTACCAATGCACGTCGGTCTTAAATGTTTGGAAGTTATAGTGACTGGGAAATAGAAAGCTCGGCAGGGCAGAGTACGTCCGAAAGTGGGCTCGAGGGTATACTAATGAGCATTCGTAGAGAGACGGGTGTGACGATTAAAAGTTTAAAGGGGCGGAAGGCTACTGACAATTACGGTGGAACACTGGTGATGACAATTGCGATAGAACAAGGTAAGATAGGTGACATTACGTAGGTGTTCCTAGGTCTTAACTGATTATATGATATTAGCATCACCTATAAGTTTTCAGCGAGGTTTTAGGAGCAGGAGCACTGTACTCCAATTTTAGGCGGATGAATGCTTTATATATTGAGGCCCGATCAGAGGAGGTGAAGTAATTCTTACATCGCTTGAGGAAACATAAACATTTTGCACTACAACGAATACATAGTCGTTCTAACATAGATTGTCATTGACACCCATACCGAAAATGGAAAGTTTTCAGTTTCGACAATGCAAGTGCTATTCATAGATAATAGCTGGGTGTTTAAATTTCGCTTTAACGACAGTAGGACGTAAGTGCAATGGGTTTGTAGGAGAAGAGATAACGAGATTCGGAAACGTTAGGGACGGACTGCACATATGCTGTTTTATATCTGCTCGGAATGAGCCCTAAAGAGTAGAATGGTTGAAAATGCGAACACAGAGGTTTTACCAGCACGAAAGAACCCCTGTTAAGAAGAAGGTGTGATATACCATCTGGACCAGCAGATTAGTGTATGCTAAAATCTTTAAATATTCTTGCTGCTACACGAGTGTGAAAGTGGATTAGTCCCATTGCAGATTCGATGCACTCTAGTGTAGGACTGTGGAAGTGCTGAACTGGCCGCAAAGTGTGAAGTAGATTGGCCTGGTCCAAGGAGCTGATAGCTGGAATGTCATTACGATGAGTCAGAATTTCTAATATTTTTGACTAACGACCAAAAATTGTTACCACCTTTGGGAAATTGTAGTATTTATTGGCTCAGTTTTTGCTCGTATTAAAATTTCACAGTCTTAAGAAAGATGTTGCAGTCATTCCTGGCCCGTTAGAACTATTTTCTATTTCTCTAGCCCTGACAGCCTCTTTACAGCTCCAGCCCAGCCACGCATTTTCTTTTGGTTTGTTGCTTTTCATCCGATTAGCGATAAAAGATCTCATTCCAAAGAGAACTGTGTCTGTCATCATATCAACAACGGTGTCGACTTCGTTATTGGGGACCAGTTAATATTCTTAAAAACTCTGTTAAGTCCGCTTCAATTGGCTTTCTTGTATTGCCATATGGTTCTTTTCTCGAATTGTGTGGTCAGTACACGAGAAATAAGGTAATATGACACTGTGGTCCAGCGAGCCTAGAGGGGATAGTATTTCGTACTTGTAGTTATCAGTATTATGTTGGTATATTACAATCAAAAGCATTAACGATTTCAGTATGAGGATACAGAGATACAGTTCGTTTTATGGATTCAGACAGCGCATCAAACTCGTTAAATGTCGAATTGCTGTCCAGTTTAAGGCTTCTGTAAATAAAGCAGTAAAGGATAGTTTGTCTTACGGAGATGGAATTCTAACTACACATGAAACTGAATTCCAGATTGGAACACGGATTACGAGGTGGTGGAATTTGGTAAGCTACATCGATACGCACGTATGTGGCTATACGGCGGTGAGAAAAGAATAATTGCACTAGTTCCTAGCCATTTAGCTTCAAATCAGAGTAATCTGAAAGGTGTGAGCGGGGATCTATCTGTGCTTCACTAAGCCCAATTTACAGACGTGAACGTGCGCATTCGTAATAATTACGAATATTTGTACAGAGAATGATTTGCCTTTGTCGAGTAGCACCACAGCTTGCCAAGAGTATCCCAGACTTTCCGGTTTATTGCAACCATATAAAAGGGGTCAGTAGCACCGAGCGAGGATATGAGAGCTGCCGTTAACTCACTTGGAGTTCTTTCGTTACTATGTTTATTTCAAATTGCTGGTTAGAGTGCAATTTTTGATGGCTTGTCTCGGAAGATCGAAAAAGTCAAATGATTTCCAGAAAAGACACACTCTGAAGAACCGCTGAAGAGGAGAAGTGACACCGCGCAAAGAGATTAAAAGCCCTTCCGAAGGTAAGAATATTACATCGAGCGGCGACAGAGAAATGAAACGAATCGCTGGAAGTGACATCTTGTGAAATATTGTGAATCAAGCTCTCGGGACGGAAAGTGCGTTCTTATCTTTCGTCTTGAATAGTACCAAGAGGAAAACAGTTTTTGCGTTTTTAGGATTTTGCGTAAAAATTAAATTACGAGAAATTCCCGAACCTTCAAACGGGACGAGACCAGCTAGCCAATAAGGGGTCCACTATTTCCTCTCTGGCGCTTTGAATTGTGATGTCATGCAGTGACAACAATCTGCACGAGTATAAGCGCAAACACTGTCTTGGTCAGCTGTGGCAGCTAGCTAAAGCAGGGAATGTTTGCATTCACGTGGAGCGCTGTAATACCTGAAATGGAAATTTGAGGGTGAAGTGCTCCAATCGTGCTCGCAGAAAATCGTAAACGGTTTTCAAAATATCGAACTGATGCCTGACCAGAGCCGTGGACTCCACAGTGAAAAGTGAAAAATATATTCTTGCAGGAATAAAAAGGATCCGAAACGAAGGACATCATACTGATGCGATGCTTATGCTCATAATACTTTCTGGAGCAGTAGCAAACGCAACGTAAGAGACAATCATCTCATGGACTTCATACCATCTTCCGACCTATGTGTCAACAATGTTGGCTCTCATACAACATTTGTCACGAAAGTAGTAATCGGCCTTATGCTATCCAACAGGTACATTAAGGAGACTACCAGCTGAAAAGTGCTCTTTCCATTTCAGGCCATAGGTACCTCGAACTCAGAATGGGATGCAAGGTATCGACCTCATTGAAGAGAAGAATTCAAAGCCGGAATAACTGTTGGAGATTTTCTGTTCCATGGTTAATACGGGTCACCAAAGACTAATTTTTAGAAAAACTGGAATCCTTAGAAATCGATGAGGCTAATTCGAAATTAGCTCGAAAAACTCGGGGACACCAGCAGTCAACATTAAAGTCCTCAAAAGTGGAAAATCAACCACTCGAAAAATCTGATAGCACCTACACTGAGTCGGAAGCAGAGCCTTTCCGTTTCATGATTGAGGCTCACTTTCCAGGTAACCTAATCAGAACCAGCTACATGCAACTCCTAATAACGAAGATGCTACACAACACGCAGTAGGTGGATGAGGCCATTAAACATGCAGTTGCTTCATTTGATGGCTTCAAGTCGCCTGGCGCCGATGGCATATACCCAGTTATGTTATAAGAAGGTATCGATCAGCTGCTGGTAACTCTCAAGGAAATCTTCTTCACAACAGCTTCAGACCTTTAAGTTTGTATACGCATGCATGGATAGCGCTTTAAAATTTGGCAGGCAAAACTGAAGAGGCACTCGGTAAGAAGGAATATGCGCTAGGCACTTTCATCGACATTGAGAGTGCATTCGACAAGATAAATTTTGACGACATGTCTAACTCGGCCCTACGAGATAAAAGCAATGCTGGTAAATAGGACACCGATTGCGAATGCCGGATATGCCCAATGAATGATGAAGGATGTAAATAGGGGCTGCCCCCAAATCCACGCTCTGTCTTCACTGATATGGTGCATGTTAGTCGACTCACTGTTCAACAATTTCAATTAAGCGGACGAGAGGAAGAAAACTGACTGGTCAGACTCATATAATCCTCAAAGGCATCACCATCCAGTTCCCCAAAGAAGCTAAGTATTTGGGTGTCATCCTAGATAACTAACTTCTAAGGAATAAGCATGTTATGTCGAAAGCTTATAAGGCTCTGTCTGTCGCCTGTCGGTAAAATATGGGGCCTGTCCTCTGGATATACACGGCTATGATAAGGAAAGAACTGTTATCAGACCCCAAAGAACGGTCTGTCTCGGCTGCATAGGGAATTTCCATAGCTGCCCTGGCTCCGCCCGAGACGTATTGATGAAAGTTATCTTCCGTTTAAAAAGTAGTGGTCTTTGGTACAATACTCAGTGGAGTTTTGACGACCTTGCGCCCCAACTGCAGCATGACTCTGGCCTAATAGAAATACCGTCTGATGCAATGACTCCGGATCTGCTGCTGCGACTTTGCCTGTGCCCAAGACTGGCATCGGCCAGAGTCTGAGCCAGGAAAGTCACGTAGTCGCGTTTCCACGGATGCCGCCACGCTAGTGTCTGTGGTGAAATACCTTTTCCTTCGTGTAAGTTTTCTTATTATTCGTACATCGTTCCTCAACAAATGAATTAAATGGACGACATTCGTCAACCCACCAAATTTGTGGTATTTGTGGTACTTTGACATACCACACATATATGTGTGTCTTCGCGCAAGGAACAAGAAATAAAAAAAAACAGAAAAAAGACACTTATTTCAACAGCAACACTGTGCCGTGTATACTTTAAAAAACTAAGTTTATTGCGCAATTAATATTGTATAAAGAAAACGTGGTTGAAACGCCAATCTCCAAAAGAAAAAGAGCCGCCAAACCGTTCGATCTGTCTGCCTTCCCTTTACATATCAAAGTCGCCGAGATATGAGATTTTTCCATTTCATACTATCGGCAACAGATGTCCTCGCTGTCGTATTGTAGTCTTAGATGGCCGCAACAGTGTGTATGTAAATAACTCTGAAACAAGTTCAAGCGGCCATAAAAAACTTAATTGCCAAGTGTTGTCCCTAGAACACATCAGACCCCAAGGTTGGTTGTATGCAGTAAAACAATACTAAACAACTTCGAATCCAATTATTGATTCCGCTAAGCATTACTTTCTAATAATTAATCAACAAAAGGCATGACATCACTAAACATCACCCCATCCCACAGCAGTTCACAAAATCGTGTGTAACACTGGATGTCACTCTTCACGTCACTGGTTGACCTTCTCGTTAATCCAAAGCCCATATCTGATGCAATACGAAATACAAAATACAAAATACAATACACAAATCCTCACAATTCTCATCGCATTGCGAAGGCCACAAAAGGTTTTTGAAGTATGTGTTTTCTCAAATAACTTAACCACTCCATTAGTCACATTTGATGTGTGGCCTGGCTGGAACTGGTGCTGGGGCTGGGGCTGAGGCTGAGACCGAAGCTGGAATAAGAGTCAGAGCTTCCAGATCTAAAGAAATTTCTCAACCATGTGCATTCATGCATGTGCGGTATGCTTACGTACTCGTACCTTATCTCTGCTGTTGAGTAATCCCCATGGACGAATTGCTAATATGCGATACTCGATGTGGAGCTGTATGTATAGCCGTAGCTGTCGTTGGAGGAACGCTTGAGCTGAAATTCAATGTGCGACACCACCATGTCTGGATGACTAAGAGGCGACGAAATTTCAGATGTAAGGCACTGAAGATATGAAAAGTGTTCCGCATTCGATATGCTTTCCATTGACGCTTACATATTTTCAATATGAGAATGCACTTCGGCCGTTCTATACATATGTATGTACTCGTATGTACACATATGAGTACTCGTAGCTTGTAGTGTATTTGACGGATTAAGAATTATTGCTGAGCAGTTTCGCTTACCCTCCAGCAAAGAGAAGGAAATTCCTTTGAATCCTTTTGAAGCCGGGTATATGGAAATTTCTTTGAAATGCCATATAATGGAGACGACATCTGAAAAGGAATATGACGCGCTAAAAGACCAGAAGTAGTAGTCCATAACTACAGAGCTTTTGAGTACTGAGTACATAGAATTGAAATGTAAACAGTAAAGAGCCCTCGACTGGAGCCGCTTTGAGTTCAAAGGAAATGAATAGTTATTCAACCACAATTTACGAGTTAGTTACCACCAAAAAGGAATCTTCTCTTTTCTCTTGATTAATTAAAACGTATCCTTTTCAATTACTGAAGGAAATTTCTCGGCTTGCATTGCGCTCATTAGATCAGTTCAAGTGTTGTGTACTTTTGACTTGAGAAATTTAGATTGTGTCCCACTTAAACCAACAAATTAACAGTGAATGCAAGTAGGGTACTAGGCTACATTCGACAGTAGACGCTTTTACTTGTAATTTTGTCCTTGCCGAACTAAGACGTAGCTATGTCAATGGTTTGTAGTTTTCATCGACATTAAAAAGGAGACTTTCTTTATCAGGGTTTGAGGCAATAATGCCTGTGGTAACAGTCGATAAAGGTCGTTTTTATAAAGGTAAAGTGGGGACTGAGCACGCAACGATGACATGAGGCTCAACAGCTTATCAGAGAACTGAAAGGGAGTAGATCCCATACACTTTTGATAAACAAAAATTCTTTACCGTCTGATGTTATCGCTCCATTTGCCTAACAATTAAAATCCAACATAAACTTATTTGTCAAACTAGAATCTTTAACCAGTAAGCCCCCTATTTGGGCTAGTCCTTAACTTATTGCTTCCAAATTAGTAAGACCAAGGTCTCTATCTGCTTTGGCTTACGACAGGTCTTCCTTTACTGCGTTGACAAGCTTGGCTGCCATGTTAGACAAGAAATACTAAGGAGACTCTGTAGATATAAGCTCATCACCACAGGTTTGGTTTATGGTGCAAAGGCATGGACTTTAAGGAAGGTGGATGAAAATATGGAGAACAAACATAATAAAAATAATGACAATAATACGAGTATAATTCAATATTGTGCCTTTAAAAATGTTAATCTTCGTTAGGAAGAAGTAATGCCAATTTAATGATATCACGTCTCATAATGTCGATTTTTTTCGTATCTCAACGTCATCTGCAGGTCATCTGCGCCAGGATATAGCTTGACGACCCATTAACCGTTTGCTAGGTGAGAGATTGTTGTCTACTACTATGACAAGATCGTTGAGCTGCATGTTTTGTTTCCTAAGAGTCCATCTTGTTCTTTGTTGAAGTTGGTGAAGGTATTCGCGTTGCCACCTTCGCTTTCTCGTTGGCAGTACACTCAGCGTATTTAACTTAGCATCACACAAATTCAATTCAGGTGACGTCATTACTGGACCACCTGTATGTAGATAATTGGGAGTTAAGGGTTCTAAACTATCTTTGTCGTTTATAATTGGGGTCAAAGGCCGAGAATTTAGACACATCTCGGTTTGGAAAAGTAAAGTGCTTAATTCCTCAAAAGTTAGGGATGTTTGAAGGTGAAATTTTGCCGATTTAACGCCGGCCTCCCAAATGATCCCGAAATGAGATCTGGAGGTATGGAGGCGTGTGGAGGTATGAATTACCAACGAATTTCTTCATCTGCTAGATATTTATGAACTGGTTCTGATGATTTTATCACCTTATAGAATCCCTGTAGTTCACAAGATGCCCTGTCCCCCCCCTCCAACCCCCCAACCCAAAAAAAAAAAAATTAGAGCCATTGACACTTACAATTCTTTTAACAGCTCCTCTCTTGACGACAAATCGTTTTAAAGCGGCAATCACAATATTCGAAGTGAGATCAGAGGGATGAGAATAAAGCCACATAACATTTGTGATGTTTCGCCCCACGACTCTTCAAAGTTTGTATGTTCAACGGCCCTGCATAATCCATCCCTGTGTTCGTGAAAGGTTTCGACATTTCAAGGCGTACATTCGGCTGGTTTCCCATGTGTTGATCTAAAGGCCGGGCCTTGTGCCGCTGACACTTACACACCTTCGAATAAACTTAATAACAACTCCTTTAAGATGGAGGATCCAAAAAGATTGCCTTATAAGAGCCAGGATAAGATGTGGCCCACCGTGTAGATACTTATGATGATAATGAGCCACAATTAAAGTCGTTAAATGAGAATCTATCGGTAGAATTGTTGGATGTGTTTGTTGAAACACAAACAAAAGGATCCAACGATTTTAGCTTGCTGTCACTTCGTATTTCTTTCGCAGATCTTAAGCGACTTAATTCCAGTAAAAATGCTGTATTCTGGGTTTCCTTTATCCAAGAATTTAACTCTGTTTCCAGCTCATTTGTTGAAAGCCATCCAAATTTCCTCTTTTCCGTATCCCTTGTTTTTGTATTAAATATAAATCGATGACACCATTCAGTTATTAGTTTGAGCCTTGTTAATGATGAGTAGCGAATAAGAATTGGAACGCTTGGAGGTTCTCAACTAGTTGCTAGCAAAATTGAAGTATTCCTTTTCTCAAGATCGGTTTCAAGACTTTTTAAAATGAATTTATTCTCATTCGCATCCATGTCCCGTAAAATTCTAGGTCCCTTCCACTATAAATTGAATGATTGGACTTAGATTGGACTGAAGTCCTCTTGATGCACAATTTGCAGGGTCAAGCTTTGAAGGAACGTACCGCCAATAACTTTTAAGAACCGTTTCCAAAATCTTACAACAGTTTTCCATTTACTAAAATGTTGGGAGAGCCACACCTAAGCCACTTGCGAATCTTTCCATGCATCAATAAATCAGCATCTCCCAAACCCATATTTCTTTTCGCAGATCCAGTCAACTTTCCCAGGAGGTGGGCCCACAAAGCTCGAATTTGGGTATACTAATGCGATTGACAGGTACAACTTTGGTTTTCGATGCAATCAGTGATACAATATAATTGGATTTGGTGTATACGGATATATAAACGCATGCCGCGTATGCTCGCTCCGACGCATCCTAAAAACCATGTAACTGCTTCCGATACTCAACCTCTTCAGTTCCTATTCATCGTGGTATAGAATAGCAAACCAATTTTACATAAGTGGAGGTGGAAATGGATCATCCCAAGATCCACTGAAATGAAACCTTAAAGAAGAAAAAGTCCACAGAAGGATTCCAATATAGCCCAACAGTCTTTATTGCCATATCTTCAGAAGGACTTAAAGCTGATGTTTCTAAGTTATGTATAGGAAAGTGCCTTATAAATTCTGCAGTTCTGGACACCCATTTTCAAAGATCACATGTGTACGACGAAGAATTCCATAGAAGCCAAGCCAATGCGTACAAAATTGTTCAAGCCCTCTTCAGGTTTTTGAAACAGAGATGACGACTGCGTTGCATAATCAGCTCACCGCTTCGTCCATAAGGCATTAGATAGCTAAGCATATTTTAATGTACAACGATTAGTGTGACTCAAACCTGGCAAAGTCGGCAACGATACCTGATCTTCTTCAATATAAACCAAGAAGTTGCTCGAGAAAACAGAAGCGGCAGAACGCCAGAAGGCAATAGCTGCTGGTATTGTTTCAATCACAAAGAGAAAGAAGTTCACATTTCATAGAGCTGTTGCTCTGCACTATGCAATACGTGGTTGAATCGACAAGTCTGTATTTTTCTGAAATTCCCGCATTGTACTCGTAACTTGAAAAACAACAATTTTCCCGTATATGGGCATCTGTCAATAGACGATTTCAAATGTTGAGCAAACTGCATCAATAAGTTTGTAAGTGGCAGCCAATGACAGCAAACAATCTCAAAAGCGAATTTCGTAAGACAATTTCAAAGGAGTGAAGGGCATTGTTCAAGCGCGGGTTTTTGAGTTTTTGGGCCACATATGTATTACCGTGAACGAAACATGAACCCTAGGATGGCGACAGATTTTTGGGATGACATAATCTACTCCGATTATCTTGAAAATGTAAAAAAGGCGAGTATTGTGCCAAATTATTGACTTTATTGGACTGAACAACAACTGCATTTTGACCAAAAAAAGGACACTTCCTTCAAAAAAAAAATGTCCGGTTGCAAACCTGCGAATTTTCATGCAATGGGGTGTGAATTGTTTCCTCATTTCCCATATTCATCGGATTCAGCCCCCAGTGACTATTTCTTGCTTCCAAACCTTGAAAGCTTGGCTCAGCGAAAAGCGATTTGGCTGCAAAGATAAATTCATCGGCCCAACAATCGCCTGGTTTCAGGACCCGGACAAATCTTATTATTAGTAGAAATTGGATTAACTTTAGATAAAGTGTATAGAGTTGAAAGGAGATTACGTTGAGAATTAAAACGTTATTGCCGAAAAGGCCTTCATTCAAAAAGTCACAGATTTATTGATTTACCAACGTATAAAGCACATGCATCCAGTAATCTAAACGTTCACACATTCTAAGGAGCCAACATTGCCTTTAATAATCTAGTTGTAGTACTCAAGCTGCGAATGCGGATATCAAGATACGAGTATAGTATATACCAGAGCCTTATTCGACCGAATTTCCCTCAACTTTTCTCGAAATCCTGCACCACTGTCTTCAAATGCGGAGGACCAGTGACGATTTTGGTTTTAAGAAGGCGACTGCTATAATAAATCCATAGTTCAAAGATGAGTGACGGCAGGTACTTGCTGTCAAACAGGGTGCATGCGAAAACTCCCGTCGACACATGCCAATACAGATGAAATGCTACTGCAGGAAAGAGGTTCGAAAATTTTATCAGAAAAATGTAAAAACAGCAATTCAGGAGAGGAAAATCATATTAGTCGGTAAACATGACAAATATGCCACTGTCAGGCAAGGAGCCACGTTCAGTCCAATAAAGACCGCGAGTACCTGGTTCGCTAAGTCGAAGTGAACATTGCAATACTCAAACCCAAATGGTTAGCAGCATGCACAACCTCATATATAAAATCTGCTCGGGGGAATGGATGGCCAATGAATGAATTTTTCGCACAATCTGCCCAGCCCTGAAGAGATCATAAAAAGTCGGTGGGGAATATTGAAGACAAATCCACAAAAATGGGAACAGAAATGGAGATGCACGGTGTCATTAAAAAAACGGCAGAATATAATAGACGGAATAATTTTGAGGTGTTAAAAGAATTTATCTACATATGCTCTGTACTTAAGACCAGATCGGAGACCAAGTGCAGAATAGGCCTTCCCAGCTGCGGTAGTTTTGAGCTTAAGAGACAAGCTCTTCTCCCGAAAAATAAGACAACTCTTTATAAGATCCTCACCATCTCTGACCCTTTATACGACGCATAGGTATGGACACTCTCCAAAGTACTTTTCCAACATACCATCTAAAGAAAACCGAAAAATGAAATGAAGTTAAATCTGCCACAAGTGCAAAATCCGAAAGTTGTATTTGAAAGCTTGACAGTTGCCAACTGCTTAAGTATGAAAAAAAATCTGCGCATGCTTTTAACGTTAATCTTACTAATCTACAAGGAATCGTAGTTTGGTTTGAAATGCAACTGAAAAGAGTTTAGGGCTGGGAAGGGTATTTTGAAACTATAAAGACTATCTCCAAAGCAGCGAGGCGTTGTAAAAGCGGAATAAAGAAAGGAACACCAATTTCAGCATTCAGCAAGAGTAAATGAAGACAAGACGAAACATATGCTTTAGATAAACCAGAAATCAACAATTTTACATCGTTACGTGTATATACAGCTTAGGAGTTGCAAAAGAATTCTCTTAACTTGAAACAAATGTGAACGTTTACGAAAGACAATTTGGTGGAAAATCGAAACACCATTAAATCGTTCATTCGGCCAAACAACTAAGTTGAAAACTCCTAATTCGAAAGAGCAATCTTGAACCCGCCAGTACTATTGTTCTACTCTCTGGCATTAAATGTTGGATCGGATGCAAAAAAGTGAAGCTGATACATATTGCGTTCCTGCAAATGGAAGGAAAAAAATTTACTCGGGAGGACATTTGGTTATATGTATGCGCGAAAGAAGCAAATGGAGAAGAGGACACAATGTGAACATAATGAGCAGTACCATGTCTTTGTTCGCAAACCTAAAATACGATTACTGCATTGCCTCACTTATATTGAGCATATGGTTAACAATGCTTTACCTAAAATGTCTTCAAATCCCATTTATGTGTATAGAGGACCAATCATCCGGTTCAAGGGTCAAACCATCGTGGATGCTACAATTATCATTTAGTTCAAACAGATACTGGAATAGTAGCCAGTCGAATAGTGCTCAATTCTGGATGCTATTCCGACAAGGTGATCTCAAAGGGGATACAAATAAATTTGTCGAAATATCAAAACTTTGAAGCCCTATGCCCACTTTCCGTAACCAGTCGTATTCCACATGTGGCCGTGGCTCAACCGGTAGTGTATTTGCTTCCAAATCGGGTGATTCGGATTCTTTTTTTCGGAAAACCCAAAAAAGTTCAAGCGACCCAGGAATGAGTGCAACGTCTTTCTCAAGCGTGTAAAATTTAAATACGAGCAAAAGACACTACAATTTCCCAGAGGTGGAAACAATTTTTGGTCGTTCGTTAAAAATATAAGAAATTCTGCTTCATCGTAATGACAGCTCTTTGAACAAGGCCAATCTGCTTAGTCCACACTTTGCGACCAGTTCAACACTTCCACAGTGTACTTTGTTCTCACCTACACTTGAGTGCGTCGAATCTGTAATGGGCCAAATCGACTTTCGTACTCGTGTAATAGCAAGAGTACTTAGAGATCTTAACATACACAGATCTGCTGGTCTAGATAGTATATCTCACCTTCTTCTGAAGAGGGGCTCTTCTGTGCTGGTAAAACCACTGTGTAAGCTTTTCCAACAATCCTACTCTTTAGGACACTTTCCGAGCAGATATAAAAATTATATTATATAAAAATTCCGAATCTCGTTCTTTTTTCTCCTACAGACCCATTGAACTTACGTCTCTTCTTTTCAAGCCCATGGAAACACTGATAAACCGTCAGCACATGAAATATCTCGAAACACGGAAACTTCTCAATGACCTTCAGTACGATTTTCGTAGCAACTAGTCCACTGGTGACTTGTTGGGATATCTCACCAAAAAGTGACGTACAATAATCTGGCGAAAGCAAAATAGTTGCCTTTGATATCTCTAAGGCATTTGACAGAGTTTGGCATCAGGCTCTTTTGCCGAAAATGCGTACATTTGGGATCGACGACTTTCTTCTTCAATAGATTATAAATTACCTTTCGGAAAGTTCAATTCAAGTTGTCCTGTCTGATATTCAGAAAATAAATGCTGGTGTGCCCCAGGGCTCTGTTCTGTCTCCGCGACTCTTTTTAATTTTTCTGCTACTTCTAGCCTAAACTATATTTCCTTACTGACGTCAGTACTCTCTGCTTTCCATATTCGTTCCCGTACTCTCGTGCCTGTTCTTCGGCTATAGTACGGGGACGGCAGTGTATGTTAAGCTCACTAAATTCTGCTATTAACAGCATAATTAATCGGGGAAGCACAATGATCTGTGTTGTCGTCAAAGGGAAATCTAAACACCCAGCCATTATCCATGGATGGCACTTGCATGGAAGAAACCGAAAACCTTTCCATTCTCGGTATGTGTGACAATGACAATGTACGTTGGAGCGCCTGCGTATTCGATGTCGTCAAAAATACTGCGAAATATCTAGGTTTCCTCAGACAATGAAAGAAATACTTCACCAGATCTGGCCAAAATCGGAGTAAAACTGTTAAATCGGGTCAGTAGCTCCAAAAAACCTCTCTGCACCCGTTAGATAATATTCAAAACCGTACTAATCATACAATCTATTAAGACCTAGGAACACCGACGTAACGACGTAATGTCTCCTGCCTTACCTTGTTCTATCGCACTTGACTAGTTAGAGTTAATCTGCTTAGATCACTGGTACATGTAGAGCGGGTAGACACCAACGCTCCAGTTCGGTGTCTCCTCAAATCCATCACCGAGGAGAAACTCCACCTGAAGTGGCATGTACAAATGGAACAGAACCTCAAACAACAGACGACTTTGCTGGCTGAAGGGGCATAATGATCTGCCACTGGTCCATCGCTGACTGTAGTACCCTAGCAAGTTCATTTCCGTAAATTGGCATTTTACTACTACCTTTGGTAATTACAGAAACGGAGGCATCGTGAACGCCAAGATACTAGGCGTTCTCCGTTGGAATGACGTTGAATGCGGCCGAAGCCAAAAGAGTTTAAGTAATTTACTAGTGACTTGAAGTACTAGCGCTTTTCACTAAGTGCATCTAATCTTCAGGTGGATAATACTTAGGCAATAACACGCCAGAGTCTCCTTCAGGACCAGTTCACATATCTCGTTTCTAAAGGCGTACTAACAACAGCAGCAAAGTAAACATCCTCGTGAGTACGTTGAAATATACTACTCGTATGTTGCAAACTTACAAAATCATCAGTTCATTCTCAAATAAAGAGTAAATTGTTAGTTTTTACGAGAACCACTGAGTTCGCATAAACATGCCTCAGGGTCATAGAATATTTGACCCCAAATCTCCTACACCAATCGGTATATTATGCTACCTACAATTGCTTTCACTTAATACCACTTACCAATTGTCGATTGTCAATTTTGACATCTCACTATGCCTCTGTAAATTTTCAAAAAAATTGTTTATTACCACCGAGATTTAGGGCAGCTCAATTCGCACCAAATTAGATCAAATTGATTCGGTAAACCAAAACCAAATAAAGAAATTCAGAAATTCGGCACGGCCTAAAAACAAACAATTAACACAGCCCCCGTCACTGTCTGAGGGAAAATGTAACAGAATACCGTAGTGCTTCCAAATTACAATAAAAATGACACAATTATTATAATTTAATTAGCGGTTTATCAAAAACACCTTTCGTGGCGTAATCAACTATTACTTTTACGGTTCTCCAACAAAAAACAAAAGAAAAACCTTCACTCGTTTAGCTCGTTTCCTTAGTATGCACGAGTACGAGTATCGCGGGTCTCAAAACAAAACAAAACGAAAATTAAACAAAACAAAAACAACGAAAAACGAAATCAAAACAAGAATGATTCACCGGGCCACGACAAGCGGTGCGACTACGGATACATGATCATCTACTACGCCCCATCAAAGACCTGTCCTCATCGACGAAAACTGTATATTTTTATGGATTTAATTGCCCCCAGATTGAATACGACAAAAAACGAAAACAAAATCGAAAACTGAAACAGAAACAGAAACAGAAAAGGAGCGCTAAAAAGAAACAATAAAATTTACGATGCAACATATTGCAACAACATGCAGCACAAGTTAACATTTACAAGTCAGACCGTAAAACGGCATTTCGAACGATGACTACAATCTACTACGACAACTCTACCAAAGATGACACTGCAACATTGGATTTGTTGTTCCGCCTTTTCGATTTGTTCTTGTTTTAGTCTTTCGCTCTTTTAATGACTCATAAAGGCATTTAAATTTATTGATATTAATTAATTGGAAAACCACGTTCGCCACACCATCTATACGGTCCGCTCTAGAAGTAACAGTCACCTGCACACACGTACCATATGTTGATAGGGGGAGAAGCTAATGCAATTTTCCCTTGGGAACTCGTGCAGAAATCTATTCGTACGTGTACTCGTGGATTTTCCCCAATAATTTTCACCAGGGATGTCTCGACGTTAATTAGAAACCCGGTGAAACGGGGGCGACGGTGGATAGCCAAAAGAAAAATTCAAACAAGTCCTTTAGTGTTTACACGTACACAATTGCATGTTGGACAGCAAACAGCAAACAGCTAACAACAAACAAACCATCAACAACAACAAATGTCCCCAGTGATGTCATTTATCTAGACTAGAACACCCCTCGGGACGGTCTAGTTTGTCTAGATGGTCTAAAGGTAGTAGTCTCCAACCCTGGACTGAGCATACACTCACACACAAGAGTCACCGGTTTGCTGTCGTTGTAAATGTCCGAACAGGAATTATGGTGTGTGTCCATTTTGTAAATTTCATTACCAGCGTGCGCGTTAAAAGGACACCGAAGATTCATGGCGAAATTTGCTCACCGATTTGCAATAAATTGCTTTAAAGCCAACTTGCAACTTTGACAGTGAAAAATTCTACTACTACACTTTATCTGTCTTGTTTTGTTTTTTGTGTTTATTATTGTCTTATTCGTATTTTGTTTCATCGGGACAAATGTCAAATAGATAAAAAGTCGCTAAACAGCCACAAACGTTAGTTAATTAGCGAATTAAAAGGGTACACGGCTAAGATGCAGAGGAATGGATGGGTCTTGCAACTGAATCAAAACAACAAAGTGAAGCGCAACAAAAAGTAACTAAAGAAGATGAGAAAGCAAAGGAAGGTAGACAAGCAAAAAACAACGAGTAAAGACATTCAACTCTAATTCACTTAAAAAACACATAACAAGATTCTAGAAGGATACAAAAAAAAGCTTGAGAAAAAAGGGAGGAAGAGAAAGAAATGTAACTCAAACGCGATTACAGTCCAGCGATTATCAAAGGAAGTGAAATTGAGGAAGGGCTTGAGATGTTGTAGTTTACAGTTATACTGTGAAGATGAGACGTTTTGTTGGAATAAAGGATTCCGTGATAGATATCCCTGCACGTATGCCGTCTTGCATATACGCGAAAAGGTAGGTCTTCGAAGTTCAGTCATCTTGGAAGCCTGCTCTCCAAAACCGGCCACAACAGTGACGGCTTTTTCAACTCAAGATCAGTGACATCCGCGGCTTGTAGGGAGTTTCGGAGCAATACATTTTTTTACGGTCACGACTCGCTGAGCCACAGATCAACCAACACTAAACCTGTTTTGTGGCGCAAAAAGCTCGCCATTTGTCCCCTCCACTTCCATTTGTACGTGTACTCGTAGTAGAGCTTGCTAATACTCGTACAGCTACAATATGTACGACTGTAGGGACTTGTATTTCTTTATTTGGTGAACATCTATCGGAAGATGATGTTAGCCGTTGCCATCCTTACACAAAGGAAAACGGTGACTTTGCTAAAAATTGTTTTTACGAGCTCCCGATCAGATATACGAGTTTGTATGAGTAATATCCTAAGAGCGAGGATAAGATCATCATCGATTTTGCAGCGGGGCGTAAAGCGATCAGAGCTGACACAAGTTTTCAAGGTGCGAATGCGAATAATCCGGGCTATACAGTACCGAAGAAGTTTTATGAAGACGGCAACAATCGCGAGAGACAGCAAGACACTTTTCTAATCGACTCTCCAACTCCGACTCCGACTCTCAACTCACGAGCTCTATGAGCAAAGAATATGCGAGAACATCTGCTTCTCAGAAAGGCAAAGAAAAACAAAAATTAAGGTAGCGATGAAGACCATGGAGAGGTGTTTCAGCAGAAATGATATTCAGAAGTTCTACCAATATGACATCGATAAGACATGTGGTGTCAAAATGGAGTTTTCGATAAGGGGTGCCGCATCGTCATGAGACTTCTTCAATATCATTCTGGAAAAAATTGTGCGAAACTCTCAGGCACATACTCTAGAGACAATCTTCTTAAAGTCTGTACAAATGCTACAACGTTTATCAAATTAGCAATATGGGAAGAAATCAGCAAAACTATTATTAAAACGTTCGTGGTCATTGAAACATAAGCGGCGAAAAACTCTATCCACCTTGGTCCCGCCGTTAATTCAAACAAGGACACAACCATAGATCAAACGAAGGACCAATCGTTTTTTTTCTTAGACTTTTATGGGTTATATGAAGACATTTACCTTATCAAAAGGATTCGTTGTCTAGGTCATGTTAAGCGAATAACTACGCCGCTCCGACCTGGCGTGTCTTCGAATTCATACTGGAGACACAATGCTTAGGTAACTCGCTCAAGTAGAACTGCACAGATTGGTATGCTCAACTGGAAGCGATTACACAACGATCACACATAATGGCTAGCAGTTTGGACTAACTATTTCTCTTGAAAGGAGGGCCATACCAGCCTTTAAAGTTCATGACCACAGAGTTGCCTATTAAGCAAAGCTTTACCTCTTTTCTCAACGGTCTACAGGGATCTATCCTTGGAACCATGGGTGATGCAGGCATTGTTGGTCTTAATTGAGGAAGCAGGCTGCACCTGCAAAATATCTACAGGAAAGAAAAATGATGGTTTTGCCAATTCTCTATCAGAAATTAATGCCCGCTACCAGTTGTAGCTCTACAGAAGATCCAAGTGATGCCGCCAAGGCATCTGAAATAAAAAGAGCAATACATTCCCTTACTTTTTGTCGAACGGGAGTCAGAACAGCATGAACTAAACCGAATTGCAGGCGAAAGTTCCACCGCAACGTAAATACTCCAGAACTGGTAAAAAAAATCTATCATTGCTACATTGCTACGTCTACCCTCGAGATGCATCGTTATAGGATTCTTCTCTGTAGTCCCTCCTGCCAGAGCAACCTTAGCATTCCCTTTCAAAAGGCACGAAAATAGTGAAAATGCGTTTCTTCCTTTTTGCCATCAAGTGCATTCATGGTGCTCAACGTCTGAAGATTTTTTGCTTCCTTTGGTTCTTATTTTTGCCGCTTCCACTTTCCATAGCCAGTTGGTTCCACATGGGGCATGAATCATCAGCAACAGCATCCACTTGGAAGCACTTAACGATATCCCCGGGGAGACGGCTGTGCAGCGTTTGACAACGTAGATTTGGACTTGTGCAAGGAGCTAACACAAATAATAGTTGCAACCACTTTTTGGGATTAGTGATTCAAACAATTCGGCAATTAAAGTCCTAACCCTGGCCAGGTTTCGATTTGATTGTACGTACTGCTGGTACAAAGTGTTCAGGCATTATTTGTTTTCGTTCGCTGTGTCCCGCTCCTCGATTAATCGTGTCAATTAGATAAATTCGAGCAACTTCATGGAATTCCGGATCGTGTGACATTGAGTCGCCATCATCGGTCGTAGCTGTAGTCGATGTTGCCTCCGGCGACGCCTGCTTGTTTTGTTGTTGTTTTGGTTTTTTTTTTTTTTTCTGGAGCAAACTCTCGCGTTAAGTAATTGACGGTCGGTCTTCGTGATCCCGTCAATGTGAATCGTTTTGGTGGAGCGAGCTCATACACTACATTGCCGTGGAGGACGACCGACGACGGTTGTTAATCAATTTTTATGGAGCTGCTGTGTAGCTATTCGGGTCGTTCGACACGCACCGCCTGCAACTTTTGTACCACATGTGCAAGTGCATCCTCGGCAAACCACACTACTAGCGACAGTCGCCCGCCGTCGCTGTCGCCAATGTATCTGACAACTCAAGACAGATGAATGTTGTTCATTGTCGCCGATGGTTCGTGTTTGGATTGGAATTGAAATTCGGATGCATACTCGTAGTGCATCCCAAAAATGGAAACCCACAAGGATTGTGTCTGTGTCGTGGCAGTGTTGGGTGGAAGCGGGTGCTGTTAGGAAACATGCACTTTCTCGCCGAGGCTATTTACTAAACGGATGACTAATGCCTTTGGTGCGTCGTCGTCGTTTGGTTGTATCTTTAAGCGAAGTGGCGTTCCTATTTTTTTTTTTTTTTTTTTTTTTTTGTCAGAAATGCATTTGTAACTTCTTCCGAAAATAGCAAATCGGAGACATGTCCCTGCACCAGATACACAGCATCCCACTCAGCAGTCGTTGCTTCTGAGACGTGCTTCACTTAATTAATTTGTTTTATCGTGTAAACGGAGTAATGGACTCCAATTTGCATCACACGCTCTGCTGGAAATCTATTTGAAGAGAGTTTTTAACTTAACAAGTTTTCGAACTAATATGGATGGTGATGTTGGTAGTGAATCAGTGGATTGCTTGAAATGGTTAGATGCGTACTTATATCAGGCGAAGATTTTTATGCTTGAGGAATTGAGTAAGATACGAGCACTAATATGTTTGTAATATAAAATTCCGATGACAGACGTCGAACTAGTAAGCCCCCAACCCCATTTCAAGAATGTCCATCACCTTTTTTGTGGAGGATAACAAATGTTTGCAGTCGAATTTGCAAGTATTAGTCATTCAGTCTGTTAGCCTGTTCAAAAGGGCAACTACTTCAGATAACTGCACACTTCCGTAGAGACACATCTGCTTTCTACTATCTTCCAGTAACAGACGGCCTGACTTCCAATTATTCAATCCCGTTGTATATTTTTCGAAAAGCAGGAACAGTCTTCATTATTGCACTGAATTCGGGGCTAAGATTTTGGGATCCTTTCAACGGTGGAGCAATATTGCCTAATCACTGATGTCGCTAAGCCAATGTGGTCGCTATTACGTCTTCCTTCCAGTTGTTAGCGAGTGGTGTTTCAATTTCTGTAATGCCAATCACCAAATCATTCTGAAAACCGGAGCAAAGACGAGATTAGTTGGGTCAACCATTTGGGGCAATTTCAGCTATAGCTACAGGTTAGAACAATGGTGCTCAACATACTTTCAACAGACTTACATATGTATCAAGGAGGTAATGTCTCGATTGACGGCTGTATTAAAAGTGATGTGAGAGCAAAATTAGAAAGGCAATTGGCAGTTATCCTAGTTGTAGTTCTAAGATCAACGCTGCGATCAGGCTTCGACTGTTTCCCTCGGACTTTGGGTTACTACTTCTACATACCTATATGAGTAAAATACTTAAAAACGAACCACTGCAGTCACACGAAACTTCAGACCTTTTCTATTGGATGTCTACGCGTCACTCAGAGAATTTTCTGCCCAAATGGCATCACTAATAAGATTCGTCCTCAAACGCGAATCAAATAAATCAAGAAAAATTATTCAACTTACAGATCTGTTTATTCGTGGGAACTTCGCAGCAACACTATTAATCTTAAAGCTCTTTCATAACTTTGGCAGACTGTCGGACACCAAGTCTCACTCCTCGAATAGAGTAGGATTACCAGATGAGGTTCGAAAGCGTTAGCAGTAATGGGGATACCAACTCAAGTGATCTTTAGACCAGCCACGATCTCGTAGTTCTTCACTATTTGGGAAACTGAACCGGAGAGATTTGCTTTTTCTATATGCATAGCAAGGGGTTTCGTCTTTATTGCCTAAATGTGGGCTATTTTCTCGGCCTACTATTCGCGTTTAAGCCACTTTTTGCATTCATTGATCTCTTCCCTTTGGTGGGTGTGTTTCCTTGACTACTTCAAATAGTGTGAGCTCCGGACTTTAAGCTAGGTCCCAGTTCTGTCCTGTAAGGTAACCGATTATTGTTCAAGAGAGAATGCCTCCTACATAGATCTAAAGGACTTCAACCCAATCAATGCTTTGCGCCCTTATCCAAAATCAGTGTGGAGGCTAAAATACATCTTCATCCATTCTAATCTATACATTAAAATGTAGGAAGGTCCAATTACAAGTTCTTTTTTAAAAATAAAATGAAATATAACAAAATCAATTATATACAGTATTTATTGGAAAGAGCGATTAATTATGGAATACAATTTTATTCATGTACCTGCTACCCCTTCGGGTAGGGGTTAGAATATACCCGAGGTATGCATGCCTGTCGTAAGAGGCTACTAAAATGCACCCTCCGTATACCGAGCGCGAAGTGTATACTAATTATGCAATGAGTAAAACAAATGGAATTATTACCCCAGGTGGCAGACCAGCTATGCTGGAAAATCCACCCTCTACGGAGGTCGGCTCGATGGATTCTGGGGCGAGCCAATTATTGCATCTTATCAACCCGTTCGGAAAAAGTTCACGGGTTTCGAGATCTCCACCACCTAGATCTCCAAAACAAGAAAATAACAAAAGAAGTCCAACGACACCAAAAACGTCGTCTTGCGAAGAATGGACTTCAGCGAAAATAAATAGCCTGAAAGACGAAAATACCGAACTTCGCACTAGGCTAACCAAAATGGAAGCGATATGCGAAGATCTTAAAAAAGAACTGGAAAAACTGAAAACCAAGGAAAAGTCAAACAGCGACGTTTTGTCTATTGAATCTGTTAAAAATATCTACGAAACAGATGAAGAAGAGCTAGGTTGAGAAACCGACTGGATCTTGCAAAAACGTCCCGGAAAAAAGCGTAAAGCTGCGTCTTCTCTCAAAATCATCTCTCAACGTGAAGCAAAGGGAGATGAATCGAAGAAAAATGGCAACAATAACATGAGTCCTGAAAAAATCAAAGCGGAAAAACAACGAACACCCCCGCCAATCAATGTCACTGGAGTTTCAGATTACAAGAAACTCCAAAACATATTGATGACCCTGCCGAGATCGGACTATATAGTAACATCGCGCAATAATAATGTATGGAAAGTCAACGTCAAGGACGCTGACAACTATCGCATTCTTTCTCGCAAGTTAAGCGTCGAAAAAATCCAATGGTTCACATACGAGAACAAGTGCGAAAGACCTATTCGTGTCGTCGCCAGAGGACTGCATCCGTCTTGCCCAAAAGAAGATATCGTAAGTGATTTAAAAAACAAGGGTTTTAAAATCATTAATGTCGTCAACATCGAAAAGCGAGAGAAACAAAAAATTGAAGGAAAGCATATGACAGTTAAACGTAGCCTTCCCCTCTTTATGCTAACCTTTGAGAACACTGAAAATACCCAAAAAATATACGATATTAAGTCAATCCTCAACATTATTGTTAAAATTGAGCCTCGACGCAAAAACTCGAAACTGATCCCGCAGTGTAAGCGATGCCAGCAATTTAACCATACGCAAGCTTACTGCCAAAAAGAGCCTCGGTGCGTAAAATGAGCAGGTAAACACCTGTCCAAAGAATGCAACGTAAGCAAACAAACCCCTCCGACTTGTGTTAACTGCTGGGGTAAACACGTAGCAAATTTCCGTGGCTGTGAAGTAGCAAAGGAGTTGCAAAATAGACGTGACAAGTTGTTTAAGCCACAAAAAGAGAATCCCAAAACTAAAGAAAAAACATCGGGATCTGCTCAAAATATCGTTAAAAACGCCAAGGCGAAAGTGATTGATTCCAGTGTTGAAAAGAAAGCATCGGAAAAACTTACATACGCTGAAGCTACCAAGTTAAAGGCAAAAGATTCCGGAGATCCGGCTTCCCAAGTATTTTCCGTTATTCTCGCGCAGCTTGAGCAGCAAAACAAAATCAATGAACTTATTTTAGATAAGCTAAAGAAGTTTTAAAATAGGTTCAATAAAAAACGTCCTTCGCCTAAAAAATGAAAAGGGAAAAATTAAACGTACTCACCTGGAATGCAAACGGAATCTTAGAAAAACTTTATGAACTTGAGTTATTCCTAAGGAAAAACGACATTGACGTTTGTTTGATTTCCGAAACCCACTTGAAAAATGGATCATCTGCAAAAATTAGAGGTTTTAAGGATTACTACGCGTATCACCCATCGGGAAACGCGAGAGGCGGATCCTCTGTATACATTAAAGAGTCTCTTGAGCACAACGAAGATATAAAAGTAGAGCTCGAGTCTGTACAACTAATTGCGGTGCGCGTAAAATTGGTACGGAACTCCTTTAATATTTCAGCCATCTACTGTCCTCCACGATTTACGCCTTCAAAACATTTATTTAAAAATATATTCAATTCTCTTGGATCGGCTTTTATGATTGGCGGTGATTTCAATGCCAAACACACTTTTTGGGGATCAAGATGTGTCTCCCAAAAGGGTAAAATACTCTATAAAGCATGTATGGAACACAATTGTGACTTCTATTCAACGGGCAAGCCGACTTATTGGCCAACAGATACAACGAAAATACCCGATCTTGTCGATTTCTTCGTTGTTAAAGGAATTCGTAACTCGGATATAAACGTTGATGAAAGCTTCGATCTTTCCTCCGATCATTCTCCAGTCATACCGACAATGAACGACACGACATTAAAAAACAAGGACCATTAAGACTAACTGGACGAAATACTAATTGGGAAGGGTTCAGAAATGAGATTAATAATAACCTAGAACTAGACGTTTCACTTAAAGCAGCACTTGAACTCGAAATCGAAGTGGATTCTTTCGTTGAAATAGTCCAATGTGCTGCGTGGAACAATACACCTTGTCAACGAAAAAACACGGCTAAACGTAACTTAAACTACCCGCCTGAGGTAAAAGATATGATAAGAGAAAAAAGAAAAGCTCGCAAAAGATGGCAAATAACTCGAGCGCCGCAGGATAAAACACGCCTAAACAGGCTCTGTAATCTGCTCAAGGAGACTCTTAAAAGTTACAGAAATTCCGAAGTAAATACATATGTTCAAAACCTGACGGCAGGAAAAGAAACAAATTACTCGCTTTGGAAAGCTTTAAAATGCTTAAAAAGGCCCAAAATCCCCGCGCCACCAATCAAGGTCGGCAATAACGAATGGGCTAAGGGGGATAAGGAAAAAGCGGAGGTTTTTGCCGACTATCTTGAAGAAATTTTCAAACCCTCCGACGGCCCAATACTGGTACCCGGCACCAGTTCTTTAGAAATAGCATATAGTAATTTTGTAATGACAAATGCAACTCTTGCTGAAATTAAAACTGTAATAAGGAAATTAAAACCAAAGAAGGCTCCGGGGTATAACCTTATTACCGGAGAAGTTCTGAAAATACTACCTCAGAAAGCACTTATAAAGCTCTTACACATTATTAACGCAGCTCTGAGGCTTGAATACGTGCCAAGTCAGTGGAAAGTTGCTGAAATCATTATGGTACTAAAACCAGGAAAACCTCCAAACGATAAAAAATCATACAGATCCATTTCTCTTCTACCGATCCTGTCGAAAATCTTTGAGAGGATTTTGCTAAAACGTCTTCTCCCAATTATCGAAAACCAAAATCTTATTCCCAACCATCAATTTGGATTTCGGACTAAGCATTCAACAATTGATCAGGTGCATAGAATTACTGATGTAATTGAAAAATCCCTGGAAGAAAAAAAGATGTGTTCGAGCGTATTTCTTGACGTCTCACAAGCTTTTGACAAAGTATGGCATGAAGGTTTGAAGTTCAAACTGCGACGAATTTTGCCATTAAAGCTTTATAATATATTGACAAGCTATTTTGAAAATAGAATTTTTCGCGTACGATACGGAAATGATGTTTCGAAATTTAAAGATATCCTAGCCCGAGTACCGCAGGGAAGCGTACTGGGCCCACTTTTGTACCTTTTATATACAAGAGATATACCACACGTCGAGGATACTGTTCTCGCTACTTTTGCTGACGACACCGCTATCTTAGCGGTTGGAGAATCAATAGAAGACTCAACGGCGAAACTTCAGACTGCTTTAAATAAAGTCTACGAGTGGACAAAGATCTGGCGAATTACCCTTAATGAGACAAAATCTGTACATGTTGACTTCACCTACAGAAAGATAAATCACTTGCCCATTTCTATAAACTCGGTGTGTATCCCCTTTGCAAACGAAGCTAAGTATTTGGGAATGACACTTGACGCGAAGCTTAAATGGAAAACGCATGTTACGAGTAAAAAGAAACGAAAAGAACTAGAGGCCAAATACAAAGAAATGTACTGGCTACTTGGTAAATATTCCAAGCTAAGCTTAGAAAACAAGCTGCTTCTTTATAAGCAAGTGCTAAAGCCGGTGTGGACCTATGGTATACAACTCTGGGGTTGTACTAAGAAATCAAATATAATTATAATACAAAGTTTTGAAAATAAAGTGCTACGGCAATTTGTGCGTGCCCCATGGTTTATAAGAAATAATGACCTGCATCGAGACCTCGGAGTTCCTTTCGTGGAAGATGAAGTCAGGAACTGCGCACGAAAACATAAAGTCCGGTTAAGCGGCCATATCAACAATACAGTCCTAGAAATCTTGGACGAACGAAACATACTACGTCGTCTTCAACGAACTAAACCGTTGGACCTTGCGCGATAAATTTAAACCGCATTAAGAAAGCGGAATATGTAGGGTCTTCCATTGGAAAGTGTCCTACCAATCGTGACTAACTTATGAAATAAAAACTGCGTGATAAGTTCTACTTAGTTGCGGTATTAAAATTAACAACGAAGGGAGGTGTTTTTAGTGAGTAAGAATCTCACACTACTATGAGCACGCGCTTCTGATCCTCATAGTGTCTGATGGAAGATTTTCACCTGCCCTCGCCGGGGAAAAAAAAAAAAAAAAATGTACCTGTAGCGCATCCTGTTAACCCAATTTTCCAAAGACTTTGTTGCCTGTTTTTTTTTCTATCTCACGAATGGCCTGGAGTCCTCACCGTTGACCACAATGGCGTTTCTAACAGCATTTTCGATATAAAATGGGCCAATGCTGCCACCGCTCCAAAATTGCAATATCAAAAATCAAAAATCCCGTCCCCAGATGCGGCAATTTTGTTTGTTAACATAGCCGCCGAGATGAGAATGCGCCTTATCAGAAAAACTGATCTTTCGGCCAAATTCGACGTCCAATACCTTCTTCCTGCGGAGGTGTGATACTAACTGACAGTCAAAATTCTGAGATTTCGAGTGTGAAAGATCTGTCAGTGTCAAAATATGATTCAAAAAGAACTTCTATTTTGATTACCTGTTATAGGCCTATCGCTATTCTGCCGGTAGTTGGAAAATATTTGAAATAAATTGTGGTAAGGCGCTTAGACAGCTTCATAAGCAAACATAAAATACCGCAAGAAAATTAGTATTTTATCAGGAGTGCTCTCCAACTTGGTGGCTACGAGCTTAAATGCAAATCATCACGTACACTCATTTTGTTCGTGGGCTTTTGAAAGGGTTTTGATACGCTTAATCCTAATAGGCTTATTGAACCTTTGAGTAAAATCGGCATAAGAAGACCTCTTGGAAAGTGGATGGAGAGTTAATTGTCCGGAAGAACAGCGAAAGTAAAAATGTTGGACACAAGTGAAGGATTAGGTACTCAATACCATGTTCCACAAGGCTCGAGATTAGGACCGTTGCTGTTCATACTTTTTACAAATGAACTTCTTCACTTTTTTAAACGAAGTACGGCTTTGCATATGCGGACGATGTAGCAACTGTTGTAAAACACAAAGGCCTTCTAACAGCAATAAATGTCATTCAACAAGAGTTTGATAATAATCTTTCGAGGTGGTGTCATGATAAAGATTTGGTTATTCACGCAAAGAAAACCAAACTGATGCACTTTCGCACTCCAACGCAACTAAAAATCGCTGTAAGTAAAGGGTTTTCCAATAGGGACTTGACAACTTTGAATTTAATTTGTGAACGCACTCTTTCACTAATCATCAAACTGTCACTGTCAATTTATTCAGTAAACTCACACGAACGAGCAACGTCTGCAAATTATAAAAATTTTCTATCGAAATTCGGAGTCGGTGACTGCAACTTTAAGAGCGTTAACTCCAATTTTCGGTCGTAATTCAAGCCCTAGTAGACAGGCAATAACAAGTTTAGTGCAAAAATTTGAGTCTACATATTCGTTGTGTGATGTTGCCGTGCCAGTGAGACAACGGGTTTTGGCGTTCGTAGCAAAAGTTCCAAATCTGTCAATTCCACGGCGTTCTCAAGTATTGTGCATCGCTCAGACCACATTATGGCGTATTTTGCGTAAGGATCTTGGTTTACACCCATACAAGATCAAGCTGACTCAGGAATTGAAGCGGATGGACCATTTGAAGCGACGTACGTTCTCCGATTGGGTTTTGGAGAAGATGCGCCAAGATGATGAATTTCATCGCAAAATCATCTTCAGTGACGAAGCTCATTTTTGGGTCAATGGGTTCGTCAATAAGCAAAATATGCGTTATCGGTCGGGTGAAAATCCACATGTGCTTCATGAATCACCACTTCATCGACAAAAAATATCTGTTTGGTGCGGTTTGCATGCCGGCGGCGTTATTGGGCCATATTTTTTTTCGTCTACGATATCGATCGTCACGTTACTGTGAATGGTCCGCGTTATCGCGCCATGATCACCGATTATTTTTGGCCCGAATTGGAAGATATGGACTTGGACGACATGTGGTTTCAACAGGATGGCGCCACAAACCACACAGCACACGCTACAATCGATTTATTGAAGAGTAAGTATGGTGAGCGTGTTATCTCAAGAAATGGGCCAGTCGATTGGCCGACTCGTTTGTACGATTTAACGCCGCTTGACTATTTTCTGTGGGGCTACGTTAAGTCATTGGTTTATGCCAACACTACGTTGGAAGAGCTCAGAGCCAGCATCGGCCGAAATGTGTGGCCGAGTCGTTGAAAATTGGGTCCAACGAATCGACCGCTGCAAACGTGCCCGCGGTGGCCATATGAACGAAGTCGAGTTTCACTCATAAATGTTTTGATTGTACTTCAAGCCGATAATAAAGTTTTTGCAATATCTCAAACGGTTTGCGTTTTATTTAAAAAAACAAGTTGTCAGGTCCTTATTGGAAAACCGTATACTTACCTTCGAAATGAAGACTGTGATCTTGTGGAATTGAAATGCCGGAGCACATGTCAAGTTTTTCGGAAAATTGGATAGAGGGAGAGAGAGAGAGAGAGAGAAAGATGTTTGGGCTCAGTAGTTATTTTGCTCCATGGGTGGCATCCAGCATTTAATGGGGAGATTAAGATATTAGTGTAAATTAACTTGATGACGCATGAAAAAGTTTCGAGCACGGCTGGTATTGAATCCAGAACCGTCCGATTGCCAAGAAGCCAAGTCCAGAAGCCAAGAACCAAAGAGAGCAATGTATGCCATGGCTTGTCTTAAACGATACTCAACGCTTGAAGTTCAGAAGCAGATGTACTACTCACTGGTGGAATTGCACTTCAGATATGGCATACCACCTTGGGGACATACTTCAAAAACTCACATATACAAGGTAGGGCAAAATTACTGTTATAATGTGAATGTTATTATTGCAAGTGATGTCAAGTTTTATTGTGTCTTGACGAGAAAGTTCACAAACATCGACGAAATAACGATGCACACAATTTGGCATTAGCAGACGTTCGTTGCGCCGAATTTTGGTGAAAGTCCAGTTGCTGCCTGCTGACTGTCAAGTGAGCTTGACTTACTCCCATGCTCTGCTAAATCTGGTGCAAGAAGAGGAGGATTTCACCTAAGATTTACACCTAAGTGGTTATGTGAATAAACAAAATTTGCATTTCTAGGGCACGGAAAATCCACGAAACGCTATTGCCTGCCCTCAAAGTGACTATTGGGTGCAGCATTTGGAGTGAAAAACTGATTGGCCGTGTGATCTCGTGATCTTTGGCGATAAGAACCGTCAGATCTGACGACGCCAGACTTCTTCCTTTGGGTCTTTTTGAAATCTAGCGTTTACCACAACAAACCACAAGCCTTCCAGGTCTTGAAAGCTTTCCTTGAAAGTAAAAATCACTAATTTGGAGCCAGATATTTTGCAAGCAACAACTCAAAATGCAACAATAATAAAAAAAACAAAAAGATGCTCACGTTATGCTCACAATGGACAATGCTGTCGCTGCTACAATCGATTTGTTGAAAACGAAGTTCGTTGATCGTCCTATCGCCAAAAGTGACCCTTTCAATTGATCACCGCTGGTGCGATTTAACTATGATATTTTAGACTCCTTTCCTCGGCGAGTACATTAAGTTCTCGCCCAGAAGCCAGAAAATTTAGACGTTTTTAAGGCGACCTGATTGAATTTTCCCCCATTAACTAAATAGCCCCTTATCTGTTTACGACCATCAAACTCTCCCCCAATTACTTAGCATCCACACACAATTTGCATCGATTTTTCGAAGTGTATCCTTAGAAATTAGAACCCTTCAGTTTTAGGTAACCCCAGTTGGGAAAAATTATACGTATTTCCATCCATTTCCAAACCAAAGGCTATTACAGCCAAAAGTAAATAGAAAACACAAATTTTCTTGTTTCTGTATGTGCAATATCATATTCTGTTCACCTGTACACCACTAGGGGTTGTTAACCTCCCTAGTGAATGCCATAGCAGTTGACAACCCTCACACGGACAATACCTGCACTTGGGGTAGATACGAATATCCTTGCCTTCTACGGTCAACTACAATTACTCAGAGAACATTTGTTTTAGCATTTCTCCTGGACACATGTGTATAACAAGTTAGATTAGCTCGTGGTAATTAAACGCAGCACATAAAACGTTCATTTCCAATTGCAAGTCCGATTGTTTGGTTTCCTCGAGGTTTCATTTTACAAAGCTTAGTTAAACGAGCTACAAAAATCCCCTCTGGCCTCCTGGTCAATGGCCACTGCAACAAACCTGACTCCGATCTAAATTTCCCAACTCTCTCGGTTTATAAATGCAATTCCATTGAATTGTGTTGTTTATCCGATTTTAATTGAATTGTGGCTGCCTAAGAAATTCATTAGCCTCTCCCATGAGCAACATGCGAAACACTTGTACCCTCGTATCTACGAGTACTACCCGACTGCAAATATCATATATAATAGAAGTGTGGTTGGAACAGCAACCAGATAACCTCGTGATGGAAATAAATTTTAACTCCAAAGCAGAAATACCGGCATCAGGCCCGATTTCGGCACCAACAATACGCCAGCAGAAGCCAGAAACAAGAAAAAACGATTTATCTTGGCGTTGATGAGCCCACTCACATCGCCAAATTTATTGTTTGTTGATTATTTAATAATTTTCACCTCTCTCGAGACAAAAACAAAAAAAAACATGGAGAAATGACGACCGTTCACGCCTGGAAATGGATGCATTCATGTTCCCGCTCGCTTTCGCAAAACGCTCTCGAGCAAATAAATCAACATGGCACGGCACAGTTCAGCCAACTACCCCACATTTGTTGTTCGTTTGCTTGTTTTCCCCGTGCTTCATAGTCATTCATTTGGCGAGGAGTGATAAATGCTCATCACTACCCCATATCCATGCGTTCACATTCGCCAGAGGGGATAATCATTTTTGCATATTGTCTTGGGAATTTCTTAAAACTTAGGGTGTGCCAATTTTTCAAAATTTCAAAAATTGCAGGCATTGCGGTGTTATTCGATTTTCTGTGGACGTTCGCGTTTAACTAGAAGTTGCACATATCTTCGACCAATGAGATAAATATTCCTGTCATCAGAGAAACATTACTAATGCCATCTCATCAGAGAAGCCAACAATGGTAGGTCTAGGATAAATGGTCCACTAGACTTCATTCATTGCGAGTATTTCAAAAGAACCCTGGTTCGTTCCTTTCTTTAAATTTCTTTAAACGACATTCTTCGCTTGTTGTTTCTGATTTCGTATTTACTTGAATATTCGTTTGACGATTGCAATCCTCCAGTGGTTAGTGGCCTAGCATTTCCTCAGGCGCCTCTTCTATTCTTATCCTCTGGTCAGTTTGGATTCCAAAATTCTAGACAGTAGCCGCATTCTCACATACGCAGCCCTAGTCTGAACAAGCTTTCTTCATCACTTTATCGCCCAGAATTCTCGATTCTCCGAAAGAGGTCGAATACTGCAGAAGCACCCGCTCAGTTTAAGATCTGCTGCCATTTCGGGGTGTTTTCTTATACTATCGACAAATCCGAGGCGATATGTGTTTGGTCCTCCCTTCCACGGACAGAAAGAGATCCATTGCGCAACCAATCCTGTTAGCTTCCTCTTTGAAAAAAGGGACCCGAAATTTAAGTACCCATAGTTCGGATGAAGATATCGTGGTTATCACCTTACTTTAAGAAGTTCGACATAAAGAAGTTCAATCCCACAGCCTTTGACAACCGATTATCTTTTGAACTTTCGAGAAGTTTCTTGGGACTTATCATTACTGAGCGTAACATGACCAACACAACAGCTAAACAAGAGTCATATAGACTCTTAGAGTGAAGTGCTTCAGCAAACTATTGAAAGATTAAACATGTCTCTGCCAAAAATCCAGCCGCTGAAAGCTGAGGCTTTCGAGGTTTTCAGACAACCAAAACTGACGCGCGCCATCTTCTCAATTCCGGAACAAGTCATGAAATGAAAGATATGCTGAGGCATCTTCATAACCAGATCCCAGGACACGCGTTTGAAAAATCTACTCCCAAAAGGACGGAAAGTATCGGGAAAACAAGGACGGCTCTTCTCTTGTCGTGGACTTAGACAAATCTACTGTGGTAACCATTAAGTGTAGGTACAACTCCAAATGGGTGCAGATAAAAGACGACCACCCCAGTACTCATCTATTTTGTGTGCTCAGATCAGCCTTTAACTTTCCAAGTTTGCTACTGCATCCCTATGTAGAAGGCATTCCATGTTGAATACAAAAGCTCACATAATATCCATACAGGAACCATGGGTGTGAAATGAACGCATCTGTGGTTTCAAGTGTTTAATGAGTTTCACACCACTCATCTTGGGCAATTTTGCAACCAAAATTTAGTGTCTGCGGACATAAGCTTCGAAACGAACGGAGAATGGCACAAATTCGTAGTTGCGTCTGACTGTTTTTCGTATGATTCGCTATTACCACCGCTGGCGGTAGCCGAACTCATTGCATACTGTGATTCCAGGAAGATGGGACTTATCATCTGCTGCGATGCCAATGCTCAGAATACTTTATGAGACAGTAGCAAATGCAACGTAAGGGGCAATCATCTTCAGGATTTCATATTACCGTCTGACCTGGTTGCCACCAATGTTTGCTCTCAGCCAACTTTTGGTGCGAGCACAGGACAGCAAGTAATCGACTTAACGTTAACCGAGAAGTATGCTAATGAGATTGCCTGTTGGAAAGTACTATCGGAGGTCTCCATGTCAGGCCATAGGTATATCGAATTCAGAATCTGCGGAAAACCCACTGGTCACTATTTAGGGAGGAGCTTGGCATGTCCAACAGTGCTTCTTCTAAGCTCAGGACAAACCAAAAGCTAAAGGAAGCTATTCAGAATCTGAACGGTACCATCACCATATGTTTGTCCTTTCCAGCCAGACAGCAATCCAGCAGATCGTTCGATCCTTGGTAGAATGCAGCAACTTCACAAAGAAAGGAATTTGGAGAAAGACCGGAGTCTTTACAGATCGAAGCGAAAAGAATATACGAAGCTAACCGGGATTTCGAAAAGTGACTATTGTACAGATTTTTGCGAAAACATCAAAACTGTTGGTGAAACCAGTACGCTATAAAAGGTCTTCCAACTACTCAGAAAATTCTGATGGCACCTATACTGAGTCAAAAACAACGGATCTCTGTAATATGCATGAGACTCACTTCTCTGGTAACCTAATCAGAACCAGCTCACAACCAATTCCTATTAATTAAGCCGCTAGTGAGTTGAATTGCACAATACGCCGTAGCTCGGTTGTGGTGATGAGGTCATTAGACATTCTGTTGCTTCCTTTGAGGGCTTCAAGTCGTCTAGCACCGATACACAGTTATGTTATCACTGCTAGCCTGACATTGGCTATTGGCATACATACCGAAACCCTGGCGAACAGCGAGAGGAGCTTTTATACCGAAAATCAGAAAAGACAACTACAAGAGTTTCAGACCTATAAATTTGGCTTTTTTTATGCTGAAGAGTATGAGTAGAATGGTCGAGCTCCATGTTCACAAAATTGCTTTGCGAATGCATCCTCTGTCAGAGATGCAATATGATTACCAACGCGGAAGATTTTGCGAGATTGGCTTTCAAAATCTGGTAGGCAGAACTGAAAACGCACTCGACAAGAAGGAATACGAGCTTGGCACTTTCATCGACATTGAGGGTGCTTTCGATAACGAAGCTTTTGACGTCATCACTAGACGAATCTCTAGTTTTGTGGATAAAAGCAATGCTGGTGGATAGGACACTGATTTCGGACGCTGCGGCGAATTGATGAATCTCGCTCCCCTAGATATTCATATCATAGCGTGCACAGTCAAAGCCATCTTTCGTTTAAAAAGAAATGATCTTTGGTATAAAACGCATAGAAGCTTTGATGATCTTCCACCCAGGCTGTTTTTTAAACTCTGGTCGTATGGACATGCCGTCTGGCGCCATGACACCACAGCTCTTGCTGCAGAAAGAAATACGAAATCAATTTCCCTATGTCCAAGACTGGTTTCGACCAGAATCTGAGCCACAAAAGGAATGTAGTCGCGTTTTCATGGATGGCTCCAAAACCGATATAGGATACAGCGCTTGTGTCTTTCTGGAGGACGATATACTATATATCTCCAACCGGAGATATACACAATCCTGATGGCAGCGAACTATTCGTATATTGTGAAGAACCTGTAGAGGGGACAAAGCATTTGCATTTGTAGGAACAGCCAAGCTGTGTTTAAAGCCTTGATGAACCATGTTACGACTTCCAAACTAGTTCGAGAATGCAAGACTTCACGAAGACTAAATTCGCTGAGTCTTGTCTGGGTCCTAGGTCACACTGGGATAACGGGAAATGAAATCGCCAATGAACTTGCTAGATAAGGATCAGAGCAGAGTTTTCCAGGACCCGAACCTACAATAGGACATTAACATTTGAGTTTCGTGTAAGCATAAATGCAGACGGTATGTCTCGCTCGGATGCTCACTTATAGTGACAGGGCACTACACTTTTGCTAAGCACTTAGGTGTCCTGGGCATATGTGACGCAACATCCTGCGTCTTGCTTGCTTTAAAAGTGATGATGAATGTCCGGCTTACGCTCGTATCAGGTTGTCGGTACTCGGCGTTGACGTGGTGGGTAGGTATTTTATCACTGAAGCGCTTATTCATCTTTCTTCGAAAAACTGAAAGATTCCATTAAAAGGATTTCATAAATGGACTTGTTGTTTGTCTAAGTGCTCTATTCTGACAGAAAAAAAAACCCTCCGGCAGGTCTATCTCAGATCGTAATGAGAAAGTGAGCGTACGAATGCGAGTGTAATGTCTTTAAGGCTATCGCTCATGCTTCCGTTACTGATTTTTTCATTAGTTTTTTATGTTTTTTGTTTCCGGAGTACAAAACGGACGGCGCAAAAACTTACCTATCCTTCGCCGGCCTTGTGTTTCTTCGTCCCACCACCTTATCTTCTTCTCTGAGGTCGTAGTGCACTGAAATTTGAAAACATGGTTTGGAAGTTCACCACTTAGTGCAGTCCATTTGTGTCAGTTTTAAGGTCGATTTTATTTGCCACTTATGATAAATGGATTGGCATTGACTAAGCAGTCAATGATTGCTACCATATGTCTTTTTCCCATTGCCATTAATTCGTAACATAATCATGATAACTCATTATTCTGGCTACCTGTAGGCATAGGAGATTAAACGAACTCGTAATTTAGAATCTATCTGTCGCCTGATAAAAGATTATTTCTCTGCGTACTGAGAAAATACGTAGAAGTTTCCTTCAAGATTGCTGGGGGTGCTTTCATTAAATTATTTTTTCTGAAATATGTGGAGCCAGAAGAACTTTTCAAGGAAGACTACTCTCCTCTGAACTCTTAAGTCCCCCATGTAACTGGCTTCCACTTATTATTATTCAACGCTTATTCAGCGTAGACGTAAGAAAAAGCCGCAATGGTACACATCAGTACTGTGACCGCTTAAAAACCTTGCAGGAAACTTTTCAATCAAGCAATACGCACAAGAAAGATGATACACTGGGACTCATATAAGGAATCCCTCAAAATATATAAAAAAAGGAACTAAGTAGAGCAAAGCGACAATCCTGGAAGTTATTCTGTGGCAAAATAACAGAAATCTCCTGGTCATCGTGGCTTCCCTCTACAAATCCGACGGCTCTTCGATGACTTCCAACTGGAACTGAACACCGACTTTCTAGGTAGCACCCTATTCACGGCCAGTAACAACCGCTTCCGCGAGTAAAATTCATGGTTCAATTATAAGAAACAATCCGCTTCAAACCATACAATTCTGCTGGGCTGGGCGGTATATTACCTGCCGAGCTACTAATGTCCTCAAATATCATTCTGTCAATGCTAGTGAATATCATGAGGAGTTGCGTAGAAATGATCCATATTCCCTTATCATAGAGAGAATTTAATGTATTCCCAAAGCCGGAAAATTTTCTTTTGTTGTCCCAAAGCATCCTAAGACCTATCGTCTATCGCCTTTCCTTCTAAAAACTCTAGAACGACTGATTGATATCGATATACGATCTAGTATTGATCTGCGACTTTGTCTACGGCTCAACATGCCTACTATAAAGGAAAGTCAGTGAAAACGTCTCTAAATTCCCTGACTAGCTACACCAAAGGCTCCCTAAATTATAGAGAGTAGATAATGGACGCGTTCCTGGACATAGATGGTGTCATTGACAACGTCAACACATCCGCAATCACGACTGCGCTGTCAACTCTGAAGGTAGATGAGTCACTTGGGGAGTTGATCAGTCTTATGCTAAATAGCAGGATAATCAACTCCAAACTGGATTGGGCTTCCGCTAAAAGATTTGTAAGCAGTGGTGTCCTTTCACTCTTTCTCTGGAACTTAGTTGTCAGTAGCAGAGTGGTTGCGTATGTATGCTATCCCAGATAAGCATCTTAATACCATTAAAGAACTTCTAACCGTTTAAGGATTGGGTGTAAGCTTCCATAAAACTGATCTTGTCCTCTTTTCCAGAAAATATACCAGCTTAGACTCTCCAATACAGCGAAAAGCTGGTTCATATTTTTGATAGGAAGCTAAACTAGAAACCTAATATTCAAGAAACACTAAAGAAAGCTACAGTAGCTTTATACTCCCGCAAAAAAGTCGTTGGGAACGTTGGCTATACGTCTCAATTGTAAGACCGATTTTCACCTACGGGGTGGTAGACTGGTGGAAGTCCTAAGACAATGCAGCCGTCTATACATAAACGGACTTTTACGCAGTACTCCCTCCACGGCACTGGATATTCTATCTCACTTGGCACCCCTCGATATTAAAGCGACTACACAGTGCACCAATAAACTATTTGGCCACGCCAAGATTCCTAATACATTAGGAATAATTCCAGAGGACTACATAATGCTCCAATATTGGTTTGACAAAGACTTTCATATAAGCATCCCCTCTAGATCTAGACTTGGGCTACAAGTCAATCCACTTCTACCCAAATAGATCCAAAATTGATGGCCGGGTTGGTGGCTCTGTTTTCTCAAATAGTCTTAACCTCTTCTTAATCTTCTCTTCCGTCTTCCAAAGGAAGGAGTCCTGTCCTTGCTAAAGAAAAACGTGATATCTGCATGGAATATCCGCATCTTTTCTGATAGTCACACCGCTATCCCATCCCTGGACTTAGTCTCACAAGATCATCTCTCAAGGGGATAGCAGAGGAGTTCAAAATTCGCGTATGTTGGGTACCGGGCCGCAGAGATATTCCAGGGAATTGACAGGCCCACGAACTCGACAAAATTGGATTAACTCTACCTATCCTACCGCAAAAAGGAGTCACCATCAATCAAAACTAAAGCTGGATGCTATTAAAATAACAAACATTAGGTGGACTGTTGGGTCACCATGTCTAGCGACCAAAGAAATCTGGCCAAAATTGGATCTGAATCACTCTAAGATTCAAACGACTTCTGCAGAAGCTGTATAAATGAAGAGGCGGACGAGACAATCCTTCACCTCTTCTACATGTGTCCAGCTCCCTCCCAAAGAAGAAAACTCCACTCCATTCCACTTAGCAGCTTTCTTCCACAATGACTTAAGCGATCTAAATAATGTAAACGTTAACAGTCTCCCACGCTTCGTCAGAAGCTCAAATTGGTTCCAGATTCGGGCGAAGATGTTTTCGATTCACATTTTATCTCAACAAAGTTGTATATGTACTTGCAAGTCATTTAGACAGAATGCCAAAAAAAAAACAAGCAGACTTCAGTAGATAAGCCTCAAGAAAGGGCGAGACCTCCGGGATACCTTGGTATAAGTTAAAATTATTGGCGACCTTCAAGTCTTCAGTCTTCACCAAATGTCGTCGTCAAAAATGGATTACCCTACAGTCTGGAATACAACTGAAATTTTAAAACACTGTGCAAGATTTAAAGAATTAATGAGATCCCCAATAGAAACCAAACTCCAGCAACAACCCCAATGAACAAAGGGTGTCGTTGTTTATGTGCAGAGCTCCGCTTCTCAAAAGCGGACCTCACCCTGTTTACGATGAAAATAAATTACACCATATTAGGAAATGGAATTCACTGTCAGCTGTCATTTACCTTTGCACTATCATTGAAAGTCATAAAGATCGTGTTGAGTCGTGTCTTGACTCGGTCTGGCATGCGCAAGAATTACATACATATGTACATACTCGTATCTATCTACCAGGCCTTGACTTGATTGCTGATACTGTTTGAGTCGTGTGTGGCATTACGATCAAATCTTGTCAGTGCGTCAAATACATCAGATCTGTGCGTCTAAATTTACTGTATTACAGTTGGTCCAAATTTGGCCATTTATTTGGGGAACTAATTTATGCTTACCTTCGACAATAGTTAAGTGTCAGAATATGCTAATTTTATTAACTCCTATCGATAAATGATGTTCACACATTTTCCTTCTCAAAATGACAAGTTCTGTCATCATTTCAACTGACTCAGTGTTAATTTTGCTTCTTTTTTTGTTGTAAATCAGGTTACGTGACTCATATGCATTAGTAAAAGTTTAGAAAAAATGTCTCATTAACATGCGGCACCAGTTCATCCCTTGCGAAGGCCAATCGCCGAAAATTAGTAGGTGCGTCGAGCTTGAATATGCAATGACGAATACAGTGTGAGAGCGATCATTAGTTTGCGGTTTGTTCTTGTCAAGTAGACTGTTTTTGATATGCTTCGTACTATATAAGGAATGCAATCGGGAATGGAACAGGTTATCTGTTTAATGTTTTTGTTTATCAAGATATTTCGTAACGTTCTGAGATTGTTTTAGTTTTTAGTTGTTCGATTTATGCAGAAGAGAGCTTGGTTCCAAAAAAGGTATTTTGAGGTGATCTATCATGAAACCCTTTGAATGGAACTTGCTCAATATGTCGCAGATGTTTTGTGTATAAATGGGAAAAGCTCTGCAACTTCGCGGATTCTCAACAAGGTTAAAGCCTCAGAGATATAAAACAGAATCTGAAGAGATCTTTTGAAGCTAGAGCAGGTTAGGACGGGTTGGCAACTGAACGCTACCTTATCTTAGAAAAAAGACAACAACTTTGCGCTGCAAACATATTTTTCTATTAATCAGAGCATACCTTCACTTAACTCAAAGACAGTGCAGGTGGCTGAAAAGGAGATGATTGCAGTGCAGCAACACTTTGAACCCATAACTGACTAAGTGTCCTTTGATAGGTATTCGTAGAACTCATCATATTAAGGTACAAACCTGTCTCTGTAGATTGTAAACAGATTCGTTAGAATACTCTTCTGTGTTTTGTCTTCCAACACTAGGCACTGACGTTAATTCAATTGTTCGACGAGAAGTTTAATCCATTTGTCCTGATCATATTGAGAGCATTATTTTTTTTAAGTCTGAATAGAGCACCCATAAAAAAAGGTTGTCTATTGTACCTTGTAAAGAGTGTTTTTTTCAGAGTTATACAAATTCAATATAAAATAAAACACTTGAAGCTAATGTAAATGTCTATGATATTAGCTTTATTTAATAGATAATTGTATGCCATTAGTGCTTAAATATGATATCGGGCATATGCGTGCCACGGCTAGTGCGAATGAAGCACAATGGTGAAGTCTGATTTTCAACAACTTTATCGAGCAACTGGGGTCGTATATCAGCAATAACACCTCGAATGTTGACTCTGGTTTATCGGCATAAACTAGTGACTTCACATACACCCAAAGAAAATAATTTAAAGGTGTGAGATCACAGGATCGTGGAGGCCAGTTCACAAATTATGCGCTCAGCAAATGTTTCCCGCAATAAATTGATGGTGTTGAAACCAAAGCTCTGTCACGTCAATGCCATTCAACTGACGGTAACATTCTGGGCATCCTTAAATAAATATGTGCCGATGATTCCACCAGCCCATAAAGCACACCAAACAGTGAGTTTTAATGGTTGTAAGGCGTTTCGACAAAAGGTTTCTTGTAAATTCGGCAATTTTGCTTGTGCTTCATTTTGCGTTGAAAATGAGGGTCAAGCTGAATCATGTTTTCGGCTCATTCACATAATGGTCACGCGGTTTCAACTCTTGCACAAGCTGGATCTTATAAGCTTTTAAGCCAAGAACTTTCATTAAAATCGTCCACAAAGTGGATGGGCATAGCTCTAATTGCTGGCGAATCGACTCATTCGGATCCTCCTTAGCACTGCGCTCCACAACGGCAATAACTTCTTCTGTGCGCACTGTTTGTAATCTTTGGGGATGCCTATTACCCACTAGAGTATACGTGGTGCGAAAACGATTCATCGCGCTCCGAATAACTGGCTCAGATGGACGATTATGTGGACGGTAAAATGGACGTAGCGCACGATAAGTTTGGCAAATCGACCCATGGTTCTCAAAATAAGTTTGCACAATTTGCACACGTTGTTCTGGCGTTGATCTATTTATCGTAAAATGTCAAAACGTACTAACTACAAATCAACTCTCAACTGTCAAAGTGACAATCTGTAGAAACAGTGTTGCCAGTTTAAAAACCAAACCTCTAAAAAAAAAACACCCTTTACTTATTCGCGTGAACGTGTGCCATCACCGCCAAGATCCCTGTCACCTTACTTCGGGATTTAGGTGTTATATGCGATAAAAAAAACCTAATTTCCAGGCGATTATTGATAATATTATTAACAAAGCTAACTCTTCACTGGGATTTATTAAATGATGTTTCAAGGAATTATCTAATCCTTACGTCACTACAATATATCCCTTTATCTGACATTTGTTAGGCCCATGCTGGAATAAGCTAACCAAGTTTGGTCCCTTTACTACGAAAGCTTATTTAGAATTGAAGATAATAAACTGTCCGTGGTTGACTCGGGACTCAATCAATCAATCAAATGATGTAAGCTTAAATTGGAATCTCATAGAAAACATGTTTCATGTTGTCACTGCTAAATGCCAGCAAGCGGCATTCAGCTTTTCCTTATGGACTATCAATAGTAATGTCACTGGCCTTATAAAGATACCGGAAGAATTCGTTTAGTCATTACACAAAGTGGAGTAGAAACTGGAGAGCGATGCCACCTAGGGTGGTGTTCACAGGAAGCCCAGGAGTCAGTGTAAGTCATAATCGTACATACAGGCTGTCCTAACGCGTGTTCATCAGCGAACCCATTGCTACTTGTTCAACTATGTTCAAAGAATCCTTATACATACGAAGATACCTGTTCTACCTGTTCCTCACAATATAACATACATAGTTAATTGCCGTCATGATTGCGTATAACTCCGCTTGGAAAGACAGACACAAGTTTCTCGCACCAAGATCGGCTCTGCAGCATTCTTTTCCCGTCTCTGATTCTCAACGACGTACGTCCTGTGTAGAAGGGAAATCGCTATAGGAGGGACAAATGATATTTAGCACTCAATGTCAACGAAGTTCCAGTTCGAGTTTTACAAAACACAGCTTCTATTTATAGAAGACCACTCTACGTACAGATACAATCGTAGGCGTTATAATGGTTGAGCACGTTAAGCACGGTATAAAAAAATACACGATACCAGTGGAGCCAGGACTCCACAAGCAGTCGACATTCGCAACTACTGTTCACTAGCATTGTTTTAAACCACAAGATTAATGATTCATATACCCCGTCCGTGAAGTCAAAGCTGGGATTTTTGAACGCGCTCTCAATAAAAAGGCCTAACGCGTATACATTCCTGTCGGGTTCGTATTTAACTCTTCTTGATAAATGTTGTAGCGAAGCCTCTGCTGGCTGGCAAGTTACATCTTAGACATAGAATGATTTCGCATCGTAGCTTTGCACAAATGAAGCTCAACCATTCTTTCAATGCACTTTAGCAGGAGGATGGAGGATGGGTTATTCTCAATGTTCACCAAGGGATGCGGATATACATAAATGCCAAGCCAGAAGTGAAGGTTCTTTTAGAGCTGCTTTCACCGAAAGCAGTCTTTTCACAGTCCGTGTTGGCAATATCCCTGTGGCCAGACATTGAGCATGCTGAGAGAACTTTCTAGCTAGCAATCTCTTTAGTGACGTACGATAAGTCCCGTCTTCCAGAAATCACAATACTTGATGACTTCGATTTTGGCGTTATAGCGGTAGTACCAAGTCATAGGGAAAATGTGCTGACTCAGCGATAAACTTGTACCATTCTTCGATCGTTTCTAATAACTGAAAATTTATTCAACATAATAAGGCTTGATCTTTCAGATTGCACATCATATAATGTTGAGGAACCTAATGTACACATGTATATTCATCACCAAAGAACAGAACGAGGGACACTATGCATGGGACAGCATAGGAAAACCTATTTACCTTATCGTTGGGCCAAGCAAAGAGGACTCAGTCACAGTAGTCTGATTGGCAGTCAAGTTCTCTTGAACAAGACCGGTACAGATAGCATGATTTAGAAAATATTCCCCCGCAATTAGTTTATGGACGACAAGCTTTACAAGATTTTCAAAGTCAAGGCATAAACAATTAAATTACTCTTTTATGTTCTTTTTCTCACTTTATATAACCAAAGCAGCACTAGAAACTGTAATAACTACCAGCAGGTGAAGTGAAGTGAAAACCAGCTTGTTTCTCTATTCGCCCAGTGTCCCCACTAGTACCAAAGCTCCCAACTAGACTGAGAAGGGGCTAGGACTAAAACTTGCCAAGACGGGAGAACCATATATAATATATTATGAATCCCCCATAATTGTTAAGGTGGCTCCGGGATGGACCAGGGCCCCAACTAACAAGCGTCTCTAACCAGGTCGATCTTTAGCTTGCTCCCTTCAGTTTCACACGATAAGTTGGCTGAGGTCGCTTCGATATGTATGATCCACCTGAGTCGCGGTCTTCCTCTACTGCGCTGTCCCTCGGAAGCGGATTTGAAGACTTTTCTGACGGGTGAATTGGTGTCAATCCGCTCTACACGGCCCAGCCAACTCAGTCGTTGGACCTTCACTCTTCTGGCTAAGTCGATATCCGATGTACAGCCCGTACAGTTCGTCGTTGTATCTGCTCCTCCACTCACCGTCTATGCAGACGGGACCGAAAATCACCCGGAGAATTTTCCTCTCAAAGCAACCAAGAGCACCCTCATCCATTTTTGATTAAGTCCATGCCTCTGCGCCTTAGGACAAGGCTGAGAATATTAGGGTCACTTTTGTTGTTCGAGAGAGGGCTTAACTAATGTCTTCTTAGCCTAAAAGAGCAACGATTGACAAGTGTTATTCTTCGATAGCGGAGCCTAGCTGGACAGAGTCCTTAACCACCTCAAAGTTACGAGTATATCTGTCGAGAGTGACGTTCAGTCCGAGACCTCGGTGTTGGTTGTTCTTTGTTATTACTAGAACATCCTTGCTCTTGCCCTCATTGACCGTTAAACCCATCACGGTGCTCTCTTCCGATTATATCAATATCATTAGAGAGTATTTGGACGGACTTCTGATAGATTTTGTATTGGCACGTCAGTTTTGCACTATTCATTCGAGAATGACATTAAAGTAGACAGCACTTCACCTTGTTTAACTCCTTTTTTGAGTTTTCAGCGAGCTCTTTACCGACCTTGATGGAGCAGCGTGCATTAACCATTGTCATCCTACACAAACGGACCAGGCATCGCTCTATACTCATACAGCTCGTCTCTATAGATGCTGTCATACGCGGACGTCCTTCTATGCAGCACCGCTTTATATGCCTCTTGCTTAGCTGCATATGCCTATTGATACTCGTTATCAAACCAGGGGTTTATTGTGATGGACGCGTGAAACCCAGCATACGACCTCTCAAGGGATTAAGGGAGACTCGATTGGAAAAGCATTTGGCGATCCCTTGAGATTGTAACCATCCCACGTCAACCTTCCTCACAGCATAAGTTTGTCTTTGCGATGTGCGGGATTCCCTCAACCGTACCTTGGATACAACAAGGTCCGAGTCGATGTTGGCTCCTCGATATGTTCGGAGCAACATAATACTGGAGGAGTGACTTGCGTCGATCGCAATGTGGTTAATCTAGTTGACGGTTGATTGATCAGGAGATCTCAAAGTCCCCTCATAAATACAGCTACTGTGTCGGCTGGAAACAAACTTCAAATTAAACGAGTCGATATCGCTGATGTTTGTTTGAACGTAGAGCAGCACGGGAGGTACGATATAAGGAAAATTGAGAAATTTGGTAGTACAAAAGACATTGCGACAAGGTAAGAAAATCATGCCGAATCTCTACCGGGAACCTGAAGGGACGAACAGGGAACCTAGTTGTAGATTCGTATTCTGTACTGAGTATATGGAAGAATGGCGATGACGATCAAAATCTGCTATCAGATTGAATAAACATTTCAATAATCGGTAACTCCGACAAAGTGGCCAGTACTGACGCCTACCTGTCGAGCTGTTTCAGTTCGCAGAAGCAGATTTTACGAAATCATAACTGAAATATGGTCAAAAGAAAACGAAAAGAATCACAACATTGTATGCCTGATTCCGAAAAAGAAGACCTTCTTATCTGCCAACTATAGATGCATCAGTCTCCTCAACATCGCCTATAAGATCTCTGCTGAACTATGTAATCGCCTGAAATATTTTGTCAAACAACCGATTGGCAATAATCAGTGGAAGACCTGGAAGACCATCATCGACAAGACTTAAACATTACGGCAGATATTGGAAGAGACCTTTGTATTCCAAATCGACGCCGTTCACCCACTGGGAAAAATTATATGAAGCTATTTCCGGTTGTGGCATCTCTGCTTAACTTTCCCGACTCTGCCGAAAAGGAAGGAAGCTTACTGCCTTGCGAGGGTTAATAATGATTTCACCGATACCTTTAATAGTAAAAAAGACTTCCACTTTCATGCGATTTGTTGAACATCGCATCGTTTTGGACTCGAAAGCCAACATCAGAGGTACAACCTTTTAAAAGCCTGTACAACTACTTGCCTATTAGGATGTGTGACTTTTTAAGTGTTGCAGCAGAAGTCCCAAAGGTGGTTCTGAGAAAAACGGGGCATAGGCTCAGAAAGAATATATGATAAGGTCAATTATATCTGGTGGAACATGCTCTCACAAAAATACGTCACCGCTCTTACCTGACTCCAAACAATAGTCTGTCTCGGCTGCTGTCTAGCACGCCTAGTCCTGCTCTAGGCGTTCAGTTGATGGATCTCTCTCCCGTTGATATTCATATCATGGGCTGCACTTTCAAAGCCATCTTCTGTTTAAGTGAAAATAGTCTTTGGTATAACGCACACTAATGGCAACGAACTACATATACCGTGAAGAATCGGTGGAGGGAGCGAAGCATTTGCATCGAGGGTGCGCTTAAAGCCTTGATGATGCCTCTAACGGCTTCCAGGCTAGTTCGAGAATGCAACACATGACTGAACGCAGTCGGTAGGTTGAATTTAATGAAATCGCCTAGTAGATTGCTAGGCAAGGGTTATAGAAGGGTTTATCAGGATCCAAACCTCAGGTCTACCTCCGTCCTCAGTTAGAGGTTCTATTGGCAGTAGGGTCTCATATGAGCAAAACAGCTGATGACATAACTCTTTGGCCGGGAGGCCAAATGAATGCAACCCGACGTCTCTCAGAGATCTGCGGCTTTCTTGCTGTACCTCAGTAGAAAAGACTGCACGCTGCTTACAGATGTGGGGCACTACGCTTTTGCTAAGCACTTAAGTGCGCTGGGCATATTTAACACAATATCCTGCGATGCTTGCTGATGACGACATCGTGGAGAATTACCTCTGTGAATGTCCGGCCTACGCTCACATCAACATTTTATCACTAAAGCGCGCAAAAGACTGATAAATTTCAGTAAAAGGAACAGACAAGGTGTGCAATGGACAAGTTGTCCATATGAGTACTTTGCTTCGACAAAAAGAAATAAGAAAACGGAAATAAGTAAGACGACGTTAAATCAAGAGAATGGGCTAACGTGATGGGATTGGAAGTAAATGTGACAAGGAGTATAATGATCAGCATATTCCTTCCTACGGAAGCTTTGTTATGTAATGGGACAGCTCAGGCCAGCAGAAGAATTGTAGGTCCTGGGAACGACGCACTATTAGAAGTAAGCATTGGCATAAGGTAAGGATTAATATTTTCGAAAAGCTATTTAGCACTATGAAATGGCTAATGCTATGGATGAATGTTGCAGGACTATCTGAAAGTCTGTGCACATTGAATTACTGGCAACCGTAAAGCGAATGGGTAGTTCTTTTGCAGTTTGTAGGAATTCGACTAGAAACTGGGCGGACAATTGAAAGCCTCGAATACCTAATGGAAGTGGCTGTTGGAAGTACCAACCCACTTAGGCCTATTGGCCCATTGTGATGCCACGTGGTTTATGATCTTCTTACTAATGGAACTAGTTTGAGCTTATGACAAAGCGTAGGAGACTGTTAACGTCTATATTTTCTAGATCGTGTAGGTAGTTGTAGATGAAGCATCTAGGACATCTAAGACACTTAGAGCGATTTAGATCCAGCTTTGGCCAGATCTGTTTGGTCGCTAGACATGTTTGTCCAGCAGTCCACCTAAGGTTTGTTCTTTTATTGGTATCTAGCTTTAGTGTTAGTTTGCACGTAGCGATTGGTATACCTATACTACCTTTGTCCGGTAGGATCGGTAGAGTGGTTCAAATTTTGGCGAGTTCATCGGCTTTGCAGTTCCCTGGAATGTCTCTGTGGCCCGGCACCCAACAAAGGGGAATGTTGAACTGCTCTGCCATCTCCATGAGAGATGGACGGCATTCAATGGCCGATTTTAGAATTTAATGAGACCGCGTTCAGCGACTTGATGGAGGCTTGACTATCCGAAAAGATGCGGATATCCTTTGCAGATATCACGTTTTTCGTCAGCCAGAACAGAACTTCTTTAATCGCCAAAATTTCCGCCCGGAACACTCTACAATGATTTGGAAGACGGAAAGAGGGGCTTAGATTTAGCTTATCTGAGAAAACACCGCCACCAACTCCGCTATCGGTTTTAGATCCATCTGTGTAGAGATGGATTGACTTGTCCTCCATGAAAGCATTTTCCTCCCAGAATGATCTAGAGGGGAAGCTTACATGCAAATTTTTGTCAAACCAAAGTTCAGTTATGGTGTAATCGATGTTTTCTGTGGAGATTCCTAAGGTGTTAAGAATGTTGGCGTGGCCAAATGAATTATTCTTCCACTGTTTAGTCGCTTTAAGGCGAATAGCTGTAGTCGCAGCTACTTGCCTTATAAAAATGTCGAGGGGAAACAGAATATCTAATGCCGCAGAGGGGTAGACCGCAAGGCTCCGCTTATGCATAGACATGATGTTATTTGGTCTCTGCTTAGTTTAATGCAGTTGACTGCATTTGCTAAACCCGTCAACCAGACAACCCGTAAGTAAGTATCGGTCTTATGATCGAGATGTAGCGCCAGTGGGTTGTGCGAGGTTGAAGGCCCCATTTATTCCTAATGGCTTTTTTGCAAGAGAATAAAGCTATTGTAGCTTTATTGACTCTTTCTTGAATGTTAGTTTCCTGTCAAAAATTAGACCCAGATATTTTGCTGTATCGGAAAATACGTTTATTGAAGGAGAGTCTATAGTTTGAATTTCGTATTTCCTGGAAAAAAGGACAATATCAGTTTTGTGGGGGTTTATTCCCAATCCACAGATATCTTCCCAGCGGGTTAATCTATTGAGGAGCGGGTTAATCTTGAAGGAGTTTTTTAATGATATTGAGATGCTTACCTGAGACGGCTATAGCAACGTTATCTGCATAGGCAATCACCCTGCTACCTGCTTCCTGGTATATCAGTAGTTCATTAACTACTAAGTTCTAGAGAAGGGGAGAGAGGACACCGTCTTGCGGCCTACCTCTGCTGACACATCTTTTAGCAGAAGTCTCACCCAGTTTGGAGTTGATTATCCTACTTTTTAGCATGAGACTGATCAACTCCCCAAGTGACTCGTCTACCTGCAGAGTTGACAACGCAGTCGAGATTGCGGATGTGTTGACGTTGTTAAAGGCGCCCTCTATGTCCAGGAAAGCAACCATTGTGTACTCTTTATATTGTAGGGATCGTTCGATGTGGCTAGTGAGAGAGTGCAGAGTCGTTTCCACCGACTTTCCTTTGCAGTAGGCATGTTGAGCCGTTGACAGAAGTCTTGAATCAATTTTATCTCGTATATGGATATGAATCAGTCATTCTAGAGTTTTCAGAAGGAAAGATGATAGATGAGGCCCTTTGGGACAATATGAGAACATTTTCCGGCTTTGGGAATGAAAACTACAATGACTTCTCTCCATGACAGTGGAATGCGGATCAGTACTACACAGCTCCTCATGATATTCTCTAGCGTAGGCAGAATAATATCTGAGGACATCTGTAGTATTATACTGTCTAGACCAGCAGACTTGTATGGTTTGAAGCTATTTAGCGCCCAGAGGAGTTTGTCTTTCGTACTCAGACTATGAATTTTGGTCGCGGTTGCAGTAGGCCTGTTCAGACTGCTACGGGCCGTGAGTTGGGAGCTACCTGGAAAGTGGGTGTGTAGTAGCAAATTGAATGATTCATCACTTGAAGTTGTCCAGGAGAACAGCTAGGCATCATAGGATTTGTAGAGAGGATTTTTCTTAGCCGCGATGCCTCAGAGGTTTCTGTGATTTTGTCACAGAATGACCTCCAGGATTGTCGCTTTGCCTTCCTCAGTTCTTTTTTGTATAATTTGAGGGATTCATTGTATGAGTTGAAAAGTTTTCTACAAGAGTTTCTAAGCAGTCCCAGTGATGATATCCACCAATGTGGCTTTTTCTTGCCTCTAGGTTAAATAAGAGGGTAGGAAGCGGCCATAGCCTGATTGAGAGCCAGAGTGAATTCCTTGACTTTCATGTCAAGCTCATTGGTCTCACGCCGAGATAGTAACAAAATCATATTTTCTAGGCCTGATTGCAACCACAATGCTGCTTCAGAAAGCAACCATGTTTTCGAACTTTAAGAGTAACCCAACTTGTGATGGCATTTATTCACATGATTTTATATTTATTGTTATTATCGCTAAGTTATTTAGGAATTTACTGGGAGCAGAAAAAAAGGTTGGCCATTAAATTTGAGCTTCAACTCGTCTCATAAGCCTTTGAATTATAGAGCAATAGAAGTCCTTCCACTCTCGAATATCAACGCTGTGATATATGTTTAGCTCGACAAGCTTCATAAACTGAGAAACCCACTTCATCATCCCAATTTCCAACACTGTCACCACAGCTTTCTGAACATTTGCTTCTGCAGAAAACTTGAATAAATTTATTTTCCAAGGAAACCGAGATAAAACGATAAAGATTGTTCGAAACGGGGGTGGACATCAGACATGGCACATGAACACATACAGCAGGCCACATTTTCAATTTATCACCACCTTCACACAGACGTCATGCACGCATCCCTAAGAGGTCATTTCACTCTGACCAGGCTCAACCTCCTCCCGGCGCAATCCCTCAATGAATTCGTTTTCACCAGACTTTTTTCCATTCTTCAATAATTTTTATAAAATTTTCTATTTGTTTGCTGCTTTTATAAATTTTTTATTCCCGACAAGAGTTGGTTGTGAAATAAAAAATGAATTTCACTGAATAATTAATGATGACTGCCTTAATTGTCACTTTGGTATTTTTGGAATCCCGCAAATAAACAAATTTGTGTGCGGAAAAATATAAAATATTTAATTTTCTTATTATTTATGCATGCAAGCAGCACGTTGCGTTCGCCGGACAACGGGCGTTATTTTCCGCGCGGTGCTTTTTGATAACCGCCTTTTGGGTGGTAGGGCCGCGGTTGGTGGCGGTGCTGAATGAATGCTCGCAGTCAGAGGTTTATTGGCCGATCAAAGACGGCCGCAGGTACAATTTTTTACAATTAATTAAACAGGGATTTGCGATTTGAGTGCAGTAATTTATGAGGAGCATGTGAGACTTTCGGATTTCGCGGGTGTCCCATGTTTGTACGGTCATATGTATGGTCATACGTGGGTGCTTCTGTGGATCATCTTAATGAATGTTTTATTTTTTGATCAGCCCATTTGCTTTTTATATTATAATGAGAGGTCACCAATAAAAAGTGCAGATTGGTAGAAAAAAAAAAGCAACAAAAGAACGAGTGCAGGCGAATTACGCAATTAGGAATTCTATGCGATGCAACAAAACATAGTATAGCGGTGATTCACATTAAAACATAAGTTTGATGATTCATAGAAAATATTTATGTGGATGATGAAGATGATGATGATGATTTTATTTTAGTCAAAAATAAACTAAAATTCGCCGTCTGCCAGATAGATAGAATAAAAGCGCAGTTCTAAAATGATTCATTTTTTATTTTTTTCCGCTGGCTTAAGGCCTTGATTTAGTACAGTACTGGCTTTTTGAAAAGAAGAAAAAGAAGAAAAGAAGAACGGTCTCCGAATCTCCTTTAAAACTAGGCATCTTCTCATAACATGCTTAGTATCTTCCCTTTCCATCAGGTTACATAAGCTCCATAACAGAGGAAGGCCCTCTCTATGTTTTCTAATAACACACAAAATATTTTCCCGTTAAAATACCTCTTATACCATTATGAATAGAACTCGTCTTCACTATCTTAAACAAATATGTTATACGCGCTCGCAGTCCTTTTTTTTGGCCACGTCTGGTGTTCCAGAAAGCAGTCACTTAGGTCCTCTTCTTTTAATCATTAAAATAAGTGGTTTTTATAAATATGTTTTGCACTTCTCGCTCTCCGCTGATGATACCAATTGGTTGTACTCGTATTGGTTGTACCACATGAAATGTCCGATTTTCGCTCAGTCGGAAATAAGAAGCTCTCGAGTGAACATCTGTGCCAGAACGTTAAATTTTCTTTTTTTATAAAATAAAATGGTACATGTGTTTGACGTTTGGGAATTTTAGGGTTGTTACAAGTACCGTTATTTTTTTCTAGGAATTATTTACCATGCTGTTCAAATTCGAACCCTGTTCTCTTACGAATTGAAAATGGGACATAGTGCGCCATTTGCAATTGATAACATTAATGACGCATTTGAGAATGTAGCGGTAAACGAACACACTATACGAAATTGGTTTGTAAAATTCCGTTCGGGAGATTTTAGCCTCCAAAATGAACCACGCGGGAAACCGGAAACGTTAGTTGACGACGATGTTTTAAGAGCAACGGTGGATGTGGACCCAAAGAAATCGGTGCGGGAGATTGCACAAAGCATGGGAGTATCCAAAATGACAAGTCTTAAGAATCGTAAAGAAACTCGATAAGTGGATAACCCGTGATCTGAACGAACCAAAAACTACGGCGCCTGGAAATCCGCGCATCGCTAATCGTAAAAGATCTGGGCAGTGGTTGGATGCAGATGAAATACCAAAACACACTTCTAAGCCCGATCTTCACCCAAAAAAGGTTATGGTGACAATTTCGTGGACATCGAAAGGACCAATCAACTTTTCATTGCTTCAACCAGGAGAAACGATAAACGCTATCAAATATTGTGAGCAAACTGACATATTGTATGCCAAATTGGCTGAAAAGCAACCTGTGTTGGTTAATAGGCACGATCCTATACTTTTGCATGACAATGCTAGACCCCATACGTCACAAGTAACATAACGATGCAAAACCTGTTGCAATTGGAATTTGAAATTGTTCCGCATCCATTGTACTCTCCTAATACTTCCCCGACGAAATACCATCTTTTCCGCAATCTGGATTCATTTTGTCGGCAGAAGGTCTTCCGGAACCGAGCAGAGGTCATAAAAGCCTTTGAAGATTTCATTGCTTCAAAAAGTCAGCAATTCTACGAAAAAAGAATATTTGACCTTGTATCACGTTGGAAGAATGTCGGATCATATTTTGACTGAATAAAAATTTACGGGAAAATAATATTGGCTTTTAAATTTTTACTACAATATACAATCGGAAATTTCATGCGGCATAACCCAATACATACAAGTACGTATCTCTTCACTACAAGTCATCAAGGTTCGGTTTGGTCTCCCTATGGAACAAGAATACATGGAGGCCTATTGGTCTATTGTGATGCATTGTTGAAGTTGTTAGAGTATTAAATTATTATTTTGATCGGTGCTACCTAGCTTGTGTTGGATGAAAATCAGCCAGGGTTTGTAACAAATCTAGTGAGGTCTGTCAGTTTTGCTTTGCTGAGGTCCTCAAGTTGCCTGTATCCCAGGTGTTTGGCACCTGCGAGGCAGTGGCCAGTTAGGACACCTGTAGCGATGCGGATGTTTTCTTTGGTGAGTACAAGGAGAGTATGTGTTCTTCCTGGCTATAAATTGTGCCTTTCAGTGGTTCAATTGGTATATATATGTCGTTGTGTGTGTTACTCCTCTGTAGAGAAGGAGGCTCTCTTGCTAGCTCATCCACTTCCTCATTCCCTTTCACTTTTGTGCGGCCGGCAGATATCCACTCGGTGAGATTCGCAGACTCTACTTAGAGTTGGCTGACATTTTTGTACCTCTATTGATTTGATGGTTTCACCTACCAAAGGTAGATATCTCTGAGAGATCAAGTTCAGTAGTACAGCTTTATGAATGGCAAATATTTGTGCCTGAAAAATATTACATTCCTCCGGAATCTTGAAGGAGTTCTGGACTTTTAGCATTTCACAGTAGACTCCAGCTCCAGTAACTTTCCCTAATTTGGAACTGTCCATATAGAGATGGAGTTTTCCATTGTTGTCGGCAGTTTTAGATAACCATTCATGTCTGCTGGGAAATGGTGTAGAAACTGCTATCAAAGTTAACGCTTGTCACGATGTACACACTGCATTTCGTCAGGTTTGATGGTTCGTACTCCCGTATTATAGATGCGTGTCCGAAATAGCGGTCCATGGGCCTGATTACATAAGTCTGATTGAGCTTTTGAAAACAGTGCATTTAAGGAACTCGTCTAAAGAATTGAAGTTGAGCATTATCTGTAAAGCAGCTGGAGGAGTAGATCTTAACGCTCCTGTTACTACGATGCATGCTAATCTTTGAATTTGTGTGAGTATTTTGAGAGAGCCAGCGCACCATATATATAGAATAGGTCTAACTATGGCCATGTACAAACATCGAGTCTGTTGTACATAGTCTTAGTCCCCAACCTTTACAAAAGATTCTTCGGCATGTGAAGAATGGCCCTAGTGCTTTTTTGGTTCTTTCTTCGACGTTGCGTTTCAAAGTGAGCTTACTGTCTAGAATGATTCCCAGATATTTAGCTTCGGATGAAAGTTGTATTCTATTCTGGGAAGATTAAACTCTGTTCTAACGGATTTACTCCTAAACCGTTTTGTGTTGTCCATTTCAGAGTGTGTTCAATTCGACTCCATTAGTTCGCTGATCGTTGGAAGATGTTTCCCTACCATCAGAATGACTGTGTATGTCGTCGTCGGAGACGAAGTATTTATGGAAGAACTCCATGAGATCTTCGACACAATCAGGGCTAAGAAATCAGTGGGGACCGATGGTATTCCGAACATCGTGCTTCGACATCTTCCTCTAGAAGTGGTGGACATTTACACCACCCTGTTTAATAATGCAATGAATAATGCACATTATCCAGCGCATTGGAAAACGGCGGTGGTTCAACCTATGCCCAAAAAGGGAAAGGATATATCTAATCCGGCGAATCTCCGGTCGATAAGTCTCCTTCCGAATATGAGTAAGGTTTTTGAAAAAGTAATCAATAGAGCTCTGTCTAGGTGGGTTGAGGACAAACATATAGTTCCGGATAATCAATTCGGTTTTAAGGCGGGACATGATATCTCACATGCCGCGTCTAAACTGGTGTCCGATATCCAATGGAATAAAGGCAAAAAACAATGCACTGGTGGCTGCCTTGTTGACTTGGAGAAGGCCTTCGACACCGTATGGTTAGAGGGTCTTTTCTATAAGCTGACTAGGCTGGGGATCAGTAAACCACTCTTGTATATTCTTTATAATATGTTAACCAACAAACAGTTCATCGTGAAGAATGGTGATGTGACTTCTGTTGGAATATTTCAAATTAAAGATGGTCTTCAGCAAGGCGCGGTCAATTCGCCGATCCTATTCAACATTTTTACAAGCGACTTGATAGGTTCACTTCCCCATACTATTGCGTACGCAGACGATTTGCTAGCGTACAGAACAGGTCCAAAAATCGAGGTCATTAATACTCTCTTGCAGCGTGACTTCAATAAAATAAGACGATTTTGCGATGACTGGAAGTTTAAAATCAACTTTCAGAAGTCGGAAACCATTCTCTTTAGGACGCCGTTGTCTGGAGCCTCTAGGGATACCAGAAAAAATTGGCGAAAGTTCTCTATCATTGGACAACACGGACAACCTCTTGCCTGTCGAAATGTAGTCAGATACCTTGGAATCTGGCTGGATCAGTTTCTGTATTTTGGAAAAAATGTAGATGCTGCTCTGGGCAGAGCTAAGGCGCTTTTGCCCTTACAAAGTGACTGTTTTATAGCAGCCAACTCGATGCGAAGGTAAAGGTAATCTGCTACATGGCCCTTATCAGGCCCATGCTGGTATTTGGTTGTCCCGTGCTGTTCAATGTACGAGCAAGCTTAATGGAAAAGATTCGGGTGTTTGAGAGGGCTTATCTTCGCTTGTACAGAACCCCAGAGTCGGAGTACAAGAAATTTTATCCTAAACAGGGCGAACCTAATACGAGTCGACAACTTCGTAATTAAGCTGAATCGAAGGCACATTGCAAGAGCAATGACCTCGACGAATAACCTAATATCTATGGCTTACTACCCCAATTACCTTTACCACGAGAGTGTGCGCTCTGACGGCTTCATTCCACCGGAAGCATTCCTCTACCTAGATTAGATAGGGTTGATCCAGGATAGATCAGTGGTGCCGTTAATCTTCCATGTCGCTCGGACAGCTGGGGACAGGCGACTCAACTATAACAGAGACGTCGCACACGTCAGTGTGGATAGCCTCAGGTTCAGTAGGGCGGTGGGGAATCGCGATAAGAGGGATGTCGTTCGGCAGCACCAGCATTTCTGGTGGTTGAATGATGGAGAAGATGCTTCGTCGTCGTTTCCGTCAATTACGGACCAGCCTTACTAATGAGGCAGAGCTGACCAATCTATTTGCTCTGTGAATAGCGGTGGCCAGCTTACATAGGTTTAGGTTAGCATTTAAGAAATATATACATATACTAGTATATATAAAGGTATATGCTAATATATGTATATTGTTGTGCATAATGTCTTTGTCTCTGTATGTGTGTATTGTGTACATAGGTTAAGTAGACTAAGGTTTAAAATAAAAAAATAAAAAATTACATCCATAGGCTAAGTTTTTTGTTATCAATTTTTTCTTAGCCCTAAGTACACAAAATAAACATTTATAAATAAAATGTAAATGAAGTCGAAAGACATAGATATAAGAATTTAGATTAGCTTAGAGTGCCTGTGTGGGGCCAGTAAGTTAGTATAAGATTGTTAAGTAATTGTAAGCTAGCATTTAAGCATTTTTTGTTAGTATGTAAGAGTTAGTGATTAAGTAAATAAAATGCATTGAAAACTGAAACTGAAACTGACGAAATTTCTATTCAAAACTTGAAAGGATGTCGCTTGCAATAAGAATCTGCAGAAGGGAAGATCCCATTCCTCTTGAAACCGTTGTCCTGACTATGTTTCTCCTAAATTCTGAATGGATAATTCTGCTCTTTAGCATGTTCTCAATCCATTGTGCTATCATTGTTTCTACATGGAGCTCCTTAAAGGTCCGGTGTTTACATTATTAAATGCTCCTTCGATATCTAGGAGCAAGTTATCGAACTTCTACAAGGTGGCTTCGATAGGTTTCCCAAAATGGTGTCCCAAAAATTGCGTACAACTCAACTTCTCTAAGTCAAAATCTATCAGCGTATCGTGCATATGCAACGAGTTTAACCGCCAGACCTGTAGATACCCCTACTTCATTTGGTATTTAGTACGACAGTGAGCTAAATTTCCGTTCGCGTATTGATAAGATAAAATCAATCAAAGGTGGTCCACCTTTCAGCGAGTTCATGTCTCAAGAATGTCATTTTCAACGAATTGCTCTCTAGGGACTCCCCTCAAGCAGGACATATATACGATGAGAGTTATTAGGAATTTTTTTAATCTACGAGGGGCGTTCAACATATTCTCGGTATCTGGGTGAAGCTGTGGTTGTCTATATGAATTGACTTATTTATCAAGTAATACTATTATTTTAGTGTATTCATGTAAAATTTCATATAAATGTGATTATTAATTCGCGTTTTATCTCTAGTTAAACAGAATCATAATGGCAACTGAGACGATGATGGTGAAAATTGAGCATCGCGCTGTAATTAAATTTCTCACTAGGCAAGGAAAAAGTCAAAAAACTATTCATGAAGAGATGGTGGCTGTTTACCAGGATTCCGCACCTTCATTATCAACTGTGCAAAAGTGGTCAAGTGAGTTCAAGCATTCATGCAGAGAGAGCATTGAAGACGACCCCCGCTCCGGCGCCCCGGCTACTGCTTGTTCGGGAGAAAGCATCAAAGAAGTCGAAAAACTTGTTCTTGAGGATGCCCGAATAAAGGTGAAAATGATGGCAGAGATCACCAAGCTTTCAATTGGTACCATTCACACCATTCTTCATGACCATCTTAACTTTTCAAAGGTCAGTGCAAGGTGGGTGCCACGAATGCTCACAGCGCATCAGAAAAAAGTGAGAATCGCATGCTGTAGAGAGCTTTTGGAGATGTGTAGTGAGAACGCGGACGGTGTTATGGATCAAATTGTTACTGGGGACGAAACATGGGTCCACCACTATGACCCTGAAAGCAAACAAGAGTCCATGCAGTGGCATAAAAAAGGAACAGACCCCCCGAAGAAGTTCAAAGTCACTCCGTCTGCCGGGAAGCTCATGGCCACAGTTTTTTGGGACTCAAAGGGAATCTTGCTCATTGAGTACAAAAAAAAAAGGTGAAACCATCAACGCCACATCCTACGCTTCCACTTTGCATAATTTGCGGGAGGAAATTAAAAAGAAAAGACGGGGTAAACTCGCATCGGGTGTGTTGCTTCTTCATGACAACGCTCCTGTTCACACGGCGCGAGTTTCCAAGGCTGCTGCGCGAGATTGTGGTTTCGAAGAAATCCAACACCCACCCTATAGTCCAGACCTTGCCCCTAGTGATTATTTCCTGTTTCCGGATTTGAAAAAATGTCTTCGTGGAAAAAGATTTTCGGATGATGAAGGACTCAAGTCGGCAATAAATGGGTATTTTGCAGAGAAAGAGGAAATTAATTTTTTTGAGGGTTTAAAAAAGCTTATCTCAAGATGTAACAAATGCATTGATGTTAGGGGAGATTATATTGAAAAATAAAAACAATTTAAATTGAATTCGCATTTTCCTTCATATCGATACTGAGAATATATTGAACGCCAGTCGTACATACATAAAAAGTGGCATTTAACTCAAAATCCAAGAGATGCCTAAAGGTTCATTGAAAAAATCCAATCCTTGGCCCCATTATGATAACAACTCGTCAATGACATTGAATTTGCGACTAGAATCGAATCAATTAAACCGAGACAATCACTGCAATAACTAGGTGCAGCAACCCTACAAAGAGCCTCATGACTCCAACCCATCATTACAATCTGCATTAGCCAATTAAATCAGACCTTCTTAAAGCTTTTCTAGAACTCTCATCACACTTAACGACCTTAAACTATCTAATTACCTGACTGCGCTTGTTTCTCTTGATTCCGAACAAAAACAATTCTGAGAGATGATTCTCCAAGAGAATGTTTCCCCATGACCCTGACTTCCAATCGACTTCAAGCTGTATTTACGAATTTGCCACGCCGCGAATGATCATGATCCATGCCCGCTGGATCCACCGATCACTAACAATTCAATTTTATGCTCCACCAAATTGGCCTACTCCCAGTTACATGGTTGAATGGAATTAAACTCGAATCGATTACGAAGTAAAGTGAAAAATTAGCAACTGCTCTGCTCCAGCTGATACGTGTCATTTGCATCATGAGCGCGCATATCAATAGTTCCATCCATCGGGTTGATAATCAAATTACCCCCGAAACCCTCCTTCGTCTTAATTTAAAATATAGATACACACATACTAGCAGACATTACACCGATTACCATAATGAGTGGGCAATGTAATTTGTGCTATTTAACGCCCCCAAGTGGGTGGTGTAATGACATCTAATAATCGGTTTACCTACATACAACACCTGCCTTGCACCCTATGAGCTTCTGGCCTCGCAGCACCCCTGGCCACTTCGGTGGGTTGGCAATGATTTGTGAAAGTGGTTTGTTTAGTGTCCGTCGTGTTCGTCCAGTCCGCCCATACCATCTACTGATGTATGCATTTAGAATTCTATTGATTCACTTTTCCCAAGGAGCACATCCGCTTAACGAGATGTTTCTGGAGAAGTTCCAGTCCAGTCAATGGGGCAGCATGCTACAATTTAAGTGGAATAATACCTGACCAGCAATAGGTTGGAAACTGGCCTCTGGACTCGAAACTGACCACTGGGCACTGAATACAGAATGAACAGAGGACACCAGCAAAGAAAACCGAAAGAAAAGAAATCGACAAATTACCACAGAGGAAGAACAGGAAATATGCATTTAATCATGTTTTGTGGACACCACATAACAGCAGCGCAGAAGATTTAAAAGTACCAGGCAGCAGGCTACAAAAAGAGGCCTGAAGGACGTTTGGCGGTTCATTGGGTACTGGATACCACCGCACGGTTATGTGGTTTGCCGAAGGATTATTTTTTCATTCGATTTTGACATAACTTCCAAACATCTGGTGGAATGGAATGGAATTTTTGTCGTTTTCTTTTGGTTTTCTTCTTTCTTGTTTTATTTGTAGCGAAAGGATTAAATAATTGCGAAAGGTATGTGTAATGGACTGCAACTGGAGGATGAGGCTACCACTACCATAAGACCACAATGAGTGTGCACTGCAATTCAGTTGATAAATTGTCGGAATGCAATTTGTAGAGTTTTCGTCAGAATGTGCAATCGAAATTGAAGGCACGAGGATAATTAAAAGCAGAAGTTGAGGATGATGAGGATCATGGAGAAGTACGAGCTCGTGGAAATGTGCTTCGTGGAAAAAATCGGAATAACCTTAAAGAAATACTAACTCAACTATACGAGTATTTACAGATGATTTTCCGAAGACTATGCGGATTTATCTTCATTATCCACGGTCTTTTCTAAAGATTAGACCGCAATGCATTTTCTGAATCTCAAGTATCCAATCAGTTCGCTCTGAGGGCGTTTTGAGCTACTATCACATAGATATGTATTTGGAGCTGAGGCCCAAGCCGCGGTTTCTGCAAAATTGGTAGATGATTAAACGATAACACTCACATTTAAGTACATTGCTTCTGGTTATCAGCAGACCTCATACCCTCTAAATTGCTTGATGGCCTGGAATGTTTCCGATGCGCATGGAGCATAGGAATAACAGTTTCCGACTGAATCATATTCCAGCATCTAATTGTACTCTGATAAGTGAAACTATGTGTACTAGACTCTGGAAACACAAAGCAATTTTTCTTGATCCGGATAGTCTATCCAACTGATCACGTGCTGATCGATATCAGACACAAATACAACATCTTGAATATGCAAGCATTAAGAGAAGCCGATGTCGATTACTTATAACAACAAGCATGGACCCGCCTTGGAAAAGATATTTGGAACAAATAGGCTACCAGAGTTTTCAGAGTTCGGAAAAATTGTACTAATGCAACGGAAACAACTGCTGACCGTCCGATATCTCAGGATAATTTTTAAAGCGCCCATTCTAGCTAGGAATGTCACCTCATTCAGTAGCACATAGAATCAACTCGACTTTGAGAAACACGAGCTGGTGGTTAGAAGTACTAGGAGGAATGCCCCAGATAAAGTTCCTCTCATCACTCATTTTTCTCTCATCACTCATCACTTGTGGTGCACGAGGTCTTGGAAATATTGAAGGACAATATCATAAACTGGTGGACCTATACTAACAATGTAGTCAAGGCCTTTCCTTCAATCACCCAACACTCTTAGTGAAAAGGTAAGCTCTTTGTAGAGGACTAGATTACTATGCAAAACTTAGGTTGGTCTCCAAAGATTAACGGAACTGAGCTTCGACTATAATGGTAAATAAGGGAATATAGAAGTAGCGATTTTGAGATTAATCCCCACTTTCGACTCATTTTTGTGGTGTAAAAGCCTTACAGAAGCACTACCAGCTCCCGTAGCTCACCAAGATCCAGACGATAGCCTCTATTCATCGAAATTCTGGAATTAACCTGACTGCTCAGCCTTATCTTCTGGAGTAATTTGGCTGCCGACGCGATCGTTAACCTATGGTAAAGTCACTTAGGAAGAACACTAGGAGGCTGCAGCTACTTTGTCAAAAATCGGTAACCTTTTGCCTGTTTTTTTGGCCCTTTGCTTCTAAGAGAAATTAATGGAGGAGCAATTAAATCGCCAATCAGAAGCAATTTACTTTCTACACCGATGGATATATGATGGGTAACGGCATGGGGCCCAAGCCCACTGCTCTAGGATATTAAATAAACGATTCTTCTAGATAAAGGATGAAGATTCTTCCAAACCAAAATAGCTTTTTTTTTTTATTTTTTTTTTAAAAGAACTTAACATTCAAGTGGGTATTAATACACCATTCGTCTTACGAGAATTAAGTTGCCTGAAAAAAGAATGTCTTTCGGAAGAGGCTGGGATTCGAACACCGAACCTTCCGATTTGGAAGCCAACACACTACCACTTGAGCCACGGCCACCCAAACCAAAATAGTTGCCATTACCTACTCAAGTTGCAGCAAATTTCATTGACGTAATTACGTCATGGATTATAAAACTTACAGGAGTCTCCTGAATGAGATATCGACGGCCAGTTAAATTGGTGGAACGAGCAATCGAGGAGACGACCAGCAGTCGAGCAAGTGCACGCTGGCCCCAAATTAACATATGCAGAATGTCGACACACAGCGAGAAGTGGTCGCATTATATAGTCAGACTTAGATGCTGTGATGTGGAGTAATTTCTGGTATCATCACAGGGCTCAGCAACGTAAGCATCCACGCAAAACGCGTGTTTAACTGAAGTATTTCTGCAGAGTCAAAGAAATAACTCTCATTCTGCTCTCTTTCTCACAAAAAATTTAGACTTTTATGTACCAACTTCTGCACAGAGCTCAATGACTTACATAATATGGAGTAAGTCTGGGAACCTTTTGTATCTTATATCACTGTCCGACAGATTCCGATCTAGCGACGCATCTTAATAGAGTCCTGGGAGCAATATTTCTATCGAATGGATAGAAATGCAACTTCTTTTGATATAAGTGAGAAATAGCTTTTTATCACGAAACACCCGTGCGTCGCACTAACTTACCACAAACGTAACACTGCCATGGGGAAGATCTTGAACAATTTTTTATCGGAGAGTTGATTGGTGTACAGATCTAGTTAGAAATCTGATAAATTTGACCCCTATAACGTACCACATAACAGCAATTTGCAAACAATATCGGGGAGAAATATCCTTCGAGCAGGTACATCAAACTGGGTTGAGAGTTATAGAAGAACAGTTGAATGGACCAAATGGTCTGGTCAGCGGAAACTCATTCGGGCTATCTTTCTAACTCCTGGGAATCCCAACTCTTTAAACTTTTCTATCTAAGCAACGTACGCCTTCCACCTTCTCTATATCGAAGATGCGGCCTTCCGTTTATCATACCAAGCGGTCTGACATTCGTGATAGCATGGTCCTTGACTCAAATGTTAATGCCGATTGGTGCACAACAATTTGTTTGCCGGAAGTCATCAGTCGAATTAATAAGCCATTGCCCATATTCTTCTGATGACTTCTTTTTGCTGGTTTTCAACGTCAGAAGAAGCTGTAGAGGCGTTCAAAAAGCATGTTTCTGAGGTGTTGGGCTTATAGTGGAATAAATGGTTCGAAAACTGGTTTTATCGAATAGAAAAGTGTATAAATACAAAACACCATTTAAAATAATAAATTTATGGTTTTTCTTACTTTTTCTTGAAACTTATCTAACAGCTTCGTACATACATACGAGTACATTGTATGCACATTTATGTCTCGAACCATGAGCCCTCTTAGCTGAAGCGTTGCTATTGCAATTGAGGCCTTGTTCTCAACCAATGAACCTTTTCAGTTAGCGTGGTCTTTGGTCAAAGCACTCAACGATTATTGAGGTCACCTTTCAGTTCAGTGCGCACCAACTAAGGCAAGGCCTTCATGTACTGCGCTATCGCTCCGTGTAAGAATCAAAATCCCTTCAGGTCGGAGTGTTAACATTCCTACGTGCCATCTCAAACGACTGATGGGCATTTTTATAACCATGTCGATGTCAATGTACAGGTCGTAGAGTTCGCTGTTATATTTTCTCTCCCTAAGCCCGTCACTTGACAAAACGGCCGAGGATTTCTTCATTTGCCTTCGCTAAATTAAACCTAAGCGAGGAGGAGCCTTAATAATAAAAATGTAACATATGTAAGGAGCTGAGTTTGAAGATTCATATCCGAACTCGTCAATATGATGCTTCAATAAAAAATCTTAAAACGACGTGTGTCCTACATTTTGCCTTTCATTTTTAAATATGTGTGGGCTCTACCGAACGATTTTCTGAAATCGACGAAGACGGTTTAGGGATCTTTCGCAGTCTCACAATGTTTCTCTATCATTATCCGTAAACTTTGACTCGCGGTCGTATTTCGTAGTGCATTGAAGACCAAGAAGTTTGATTGCATTACGCTATCAACCGTGTAGAGCTTGTGCGTATATTTTTATTGTATGCAAAATAGGCTTCACCTATAGATAGTTGTTTCAATTTCTTGTGTCGTATTTGCCTTTATAAAGTGGAACAAAAATAATCCACCTCTACTTTAGTTAGGAATGCGATCGCCTTTCAACATTTAATTGCACAAAATCACGAGACATTTAAATTCAATATTTCGGTTTCTGTAATTGTAATGGTAATAGTAATCTGTAGTTACCTCTTCGTGTGTTACAGCCAAGGGAATATTAAAAGTACTTTTTCCATCAATTGTACCTAAGTTTCGTTTGTCAGCAAGTATCCCTGCTCGTCTATAATATATTTTGATGAGTGAATCTCTTCCCAATATTTGTCTCATACTACCGCAATCTTAAAAAATATAAGCTCCCCTGCCTGTGTTTCAACATCGCTTACCTTCCATTGATCGTCGTCTGATTTGGGCTGTGATAGGGGCTCTTCTTATTCTTGATTAAATGTTTCTGCTGCTTTTTCATATGCTCTAGCTGCTTGCAACATTCGTTGCATAACTCAAAATGTATTTTATGTATCAGTCTCGCTATTTCACTTTATCTGATTCACGATTTAAAGGATTGTCTTTTGTAGCTTGCCGCCATTTCCGCGGACTACTAAAAAACAGAGTTCTTGCACTACTCCAATATTTTTGATCACTTGTTCCATACCACATTGACCCAAATTTTCCCGGAATAACCACCGTGTGGCGCTCCCATTGTAAGTTCTCTTTATTTTGCTGGTAAATCTGTTGTTGACATTTCCTCTAAATCTTAGCGCCATAGCTTGACATTTGCAAAAGTTACGTAGCCAAGAGTACATCTATCTCTGTATGTGTTGGCGATTTTTTACAATTTTAGAAATGGATTTAAATTTGCAACACCGAACTTGTATTAAATTTTGCTTGAAAATCGGATTTAATGGTGCCCGAACGTTGGAAAAGTGTTTCGGCAACGATTCTCTAAAGAAAATGGTCGTTTACCAGTGCACGAGCGGTTCAAAAGTGGTCGTGAGTCAATCGAAGATGATGAATGCAGTGGCAGACCACCGACATCGAAAACCGACGAAAACAATGATGGAGTAAAAGAAATATTGGTCAATCACCGCAAATTACCCATCAGAGAGATAGAGGAGGACTTGAACATTGCCTATGGATCCGTCCAAGACATTTTGGTTAATGATTTGGGTTTCCGTCGTGTAGCAGCAAAGTTGGTGCCAAAAGACCTCAATTTCATGCAAAAAAGAGACCGTGTTGACGTCGCAAAAGAGATGATTTGCGAGGCTGAATTCGATCATTACTGGAGACGAGACGTGGGTTTACAAGTATGACACGCAATCCAGACATCAGGCAAGTGAATGGCGTTCACCAAATGAGCCGAGACCAAAAAAACCACGTCGTTTTCAGTCTAAAAACAAGGCAATGCTCACGGTTTTCATGGATTACAACGGTGTAGTGCATCATGAATTTTTGCCAGAAGGCCAGACAGTAAACAAGAGTATTATTTGGGCGTTATGAGACGTTTGTGTGAAGCAATTCGTCGAAAGAGACCAGAATTGTGGGCAGAAAACTCGTGGATTTTTCACCATGATAACGCACCGTCGCACATTTCCATCATTATTCGGAATTTTTTGACGAAAAATGAAACAAATATCATCCAACAGCCACCGAATTCACCTGATTTGGTTCCCTGTGACTTCTTTCTGTTCAATAGAGTTAAAAAACCACTACGCTTTTCAGCAGCCGAGAGGAAGTAATGGAAAAATCGTAGGAAGCGCTGATGGGCATACCGAAAACCGAATATAAAAAATGTTTCGAGGATTGGATCAAGCGCTGGCATAAATGTGTTGCAGTCGATGGGGATTACTTTGGGCACAATATAGATTTAGACGAATAAACTTGTATTTTTAATTTTCTGAATAAGTTCCGAAACCTTTTTGATCAAGGTGGTACACCCACATTCCTTGTAGTAATATGTTTTCTAGTTCGAAACTTTTGTCCGTCATTATACGAGTATCTACGTTCCAGCATGCCTTCATAAACCCTCGATCTTTGACACAAATATTTCTATTCGTCTTGGGATCACTGGTTGGCTATGGCGAAGATGTGATATAGCAAAAGGAAAGGTGATGAGCAGGTAGATCAGCTATCAGTGGATCTTTGACAAAGCCTAGAAGAAACATTTGTCTCTGGAAGGTCAACTTCTGAGAACAACGGTCGTCTTGCCAGGAAGTAAACGACAAAAACGACAAAAGATTGTTTTTGATACCACGACGGGTGCACCTGAATATAGGCGAGTGTTAATGTTTTTCTTTTGGATGGCGTAATGAAACCATACAGCAGAGTTTAGGAAAACGATTAGTTTTCTGATCATTTTAACAAGCAGGTCATTGAAATTATGTTTACCTGGTCCTCGCTCAGTTTCAGTTTCAGTTTTTATGCATTTCTATTTTTTTTAACTTAAATTACTCTTATATGCTAAACAAAAAACGCTTAAAAATTAGCTTAAATTACTTACAAATAATCTTATTCTAACTTACTGGCCCCATGCGGGCACTCTAAGTTAAACCTAACACTTTAACTATGTCTTTCGACGTAGCTTTCAGTTTAATTATATTTGTATTTTAACATTACTTAATACTAGAACTAAGAAAATAAATTATAAGTAAAAAACTTAGTGAATGGACATTTTTTAATTTTTTATAAAACTTAAAACTAAATACCTAAAAATAAATCTTAGTCTACTTAACCCTACTTGCATCTAATACGTACGCACACACATACATATATATATATATATATACATAATACATATATACTTAATATATAAATATATGTATATATATATATTTTGTTTTTTTTTTCATTTTTTATTTTTATTAATTTTTTTTTTTTTGTCCTAAAACTAACTTAATCCTACCTAAAACTATGTAAGCCGGCCATGGCTAAAAAAGAATTAGGTTGACCCACTTTGCCTCAGATGAAGCTATATATTACTGGAGGCATTCGACGACGAAGCATCCTCCCCTTCAACTAGCCACCAAAATTGCTGGTGCTGCTGAGCAACATCCCTCCTGTCGCGACTCCCTACCGCCCTACTGAACCGGAGACGCTCCGCACTGCCATGTGCGACGTCTCTGTCGTAGTTGAGTCGCCTTTCAGCAGCTGTTCGAGCGACGTGGAAGATTAGCGGGACCGCCAATCTGTCCTGGATCAGACCTTTACTATCTAGATAGAGGAACGCTTCTGGAGGAATAAAACCGTCAAAGCGAACTCTCTCGTGATACATATAATTGGGGTAGAAAGACCAGGAGATCAGGTTGTTCGATGAGGTCATTGCTCTTGCAATGTGCCTTCGAGTCAATGACGAAATTGTCCACTCTTATTAGGTTTGCCCTATTGTACAAGACCTCATTGGGATAGAATTTGATGTACTGAGACTCTGGTGTTCTGTATAAGCGAAGACAAGTCCTAAGACAAGCCCTCTCAAACACCCGAATCTTTTCCAATAAACTTGCTTTCACGTTGAACCACACGGGTCATCCAAATACAAGCATGGGCCTGATAAGGGCCATGTAGCAGATCACCTTCACCCTCGCATCGAGTTGGCTGTTATAAAACAGTCTCTTTGTAAGGGCAAAAGCACCTTTAGTTCTGGCCAGATCCCAAGGTATCTGACTACATTACGACAAGCAAGTGGCTTCCCTTGCTGTCCCACGATCGAGAACTTTCGCCAATTCTTTCTGGTGTCCCTAGAGGCCCCAGACAAAGGCGTCCTAAACAGAATGGTTTCCGACTTCTGAAAGTTGATTTTCAACTTCCAGTCATCGCAATATAGCTTAATTTTGTCGAAGTCACGTTGCAAAAGCATATTAATGACCTCAAACTTTAGACCTGATCTGTACGCGATTAAGTCGTCTGCGTACGCCATGGCATGGTGAAGTGAACCTATCAGATCACTTGTGTAAATGTTGAATAGGATCGGCGAATTTACCGCACCTTGTTGCAGACCGTTTTTAATGTTAAAAGTTCCAGCAGAAGTCACATCGCATTCTTCACGATGAACTGTCTACTGGAGAGCATATCAAAAAGAATATACAGCAGTGGCTTACTAATGCCCAAACTGTCTAGCTTGAAAAAGAGTCCTTCTTACCATACGGTATCGAAGGCCTTCTCCAAGTCAATCAGGCAGGCACCAGTGCACTGTTTCTTGCCTTTGTTCCATTGGATATCAGAAACCAGTTTCGACGCAGCATGAATGATATCATGCCCCGCCTTAACACCGAATTGATTATCCGGAACTATATGTTTGTCCTCAACCCACTTAGTCAGGACTCTATTGATCTCCTTCTCGAAAACCTTACTGATATTTGGAAGAAGACTGATTGAGCGGAGATTCGCCGGATTGGAAGTATCTTTATCTCTTTTGGGGATCGGATGTACCACCGCAGTTTTCCAATGCGCTGGATAATGTGCATTATTCATTGCATTATTAAACAGGGTGGTATAAATGTTCACCGCTTCTAGAGGGAGATGTCGAAGCACAATGTTCGGTATTTCATCGGTTCCCACTGATTTCTTACTTCTAAGTGATTCGAAGATCGTTTGCAGCTCTTCCTTCGAAATGAACGGGGGTAGTACCCTATCGTTGGTGATGACATTATTTGCCATATTCTCGTCACTGAACTGGGTCAAACCCGAGCTCTCGAATCGCCAATTCACTATTTCATTTCGAAGGCAGAAATTGTGCACAAGGACTCGACTTTCCAGGTCGTGGTTCGGGCCAATGATGTCATTCGCCTTATATACTTCCTGGAAAGTCGCTCCTATAGCCTCAACCTTCTCCTGCGGATCCTCGATCACAAAGAAGTTGTCATCAACAGCCTCATAGGCTGTTCATAGGCATAGATCCATGCCTGCTGCTGTAAGTATGTTCTCGTTGTCCGTCGTTCGGGCGATTTTAAGACACGAAAGGTCGTTTTGATCTTTTCTCCGAAATATTTCATTTATTTGCGGGAACATATTCCGGTTGCTGGTGTTTACAGCTCGAATTTTGTTGTTCCAATACAAACTTACAGATCCTCTGTAATTTTCTTTTATTAATACTTGGAGGATTCTGATCGACGACTTTAGCGTCATAATCTCCGGGTTATGTCTGTCAGTAAACTGTCTGTACAAGGGTTTTAGTCTTGACAGCAGTCTACTTTTATGTCGGTGCAGTGCGTCAATAGTTGCGTTGCGGAATAAGTCTTCGTCGTCAGTGTGTTGGTATCGGGGTATCGTTTTGTCCATTGTTCGTTTGATTGTCTCGTCCATAAGTCTTAGATACCTGTCAATCTCCTCGTTTGACAGATTTCTGTTGGACGGTGGGTAGAGCGAATTCGAGGAGAGTGCTCTAGTCAGTGTTCTGGTGAAGTGTGTCCAACGCACCCTACTATAATTGTAGGAATGCCTTTGAACAAACTCATCCAATTCCGCAATTTCGTTGGGAACAGTTATTTCGGTGCTGAGACCGCAATGGTGACTGTCATACACGAAAGTGCGTATACAGTTTGTAGTTTGTTGGTTAGTGCATGTCAGTTATATTCGTGAGTCGAACAGCAGAAGATCCAAATAAGACCCGTGTCTGGGAAACGACGGACTATCCGTCGCCTTAAGCCCGAGTCGATACATCACACTGTGCTGACCCCACCAATTGAATAGTAGGTTCCCTCTAGTATTTGGTGTATTATTTCCCCAATCACTATGTTTGGCGTTGAAATCTCCGCCGATAATAAAATAGTTGTCTTCCAATTCCAGCCTCAGGAATCGAAAAAGCGTCTCGAGCTCTGAGATGAATAAAGTGGATTGAGTAGCCTTAGGTGCATAGACAGACACCATGTACAACCTCTTTCCACTACGGAGGGGGATATACACGATGCATGCTTCCAGCACCTGGAACCTACGTACTACACGACTGTATACTCTTTTAAACCGTACACCTTTTCGTACGAAAATTGCAACGCCACCTATCTGAATGGAGTTGGGTCGGTTTATCCGTACTATCTTGTATCTTCTGTGCCTCATTTTGTGTCTTTTGGTAAGCTTAGTTTCGCTTACCAAAAGCACATCGGGGGCTTGGTCTTTAAGCAACTTAAATAGTGCGGCACGTCGTTCGAGCCTAATCAGTGAATTCACATTCACAGCAAGGACTTTCAGGATTTGCTCCGCCACGTACGTACCCATTACGGCAAAAGGTGCGTTAGGGTAGGCAGCAGCGCGTATACTTGATCCACCCGCGCGGTCTGTTCAGTTAAATGACGTTGTAGCTGAGCCATCTGCCCCTGGATAGAGAGCAAGATAGCTAGCATGTCAGGTACTGGTTCCGGTGCTCTTGGCGGTGGCGCCTGAGAAGCAACCTTCGCTTGCTGTACCGTATTTCCCCTACCTGCCGCCATTTGGGCATAGGTAACATGAGGAGTAACGGCTGGAGTTTGAAAATGCACGGGTGGACCTGGTCCTCGCTAGATCCAGACACTTGCGAAGAAAATGGTTGAGATTATTTCTCATTTGCATCTTAGCACCTACGACAGCAGGTGTTACGGAGTATATCTAGCTTGGCTGCATGATCTCCTAAAGGCTAGTGGCCTGTGGTTAGGGATGCAACTCAAACAATATCTTGTCTTGCCTGAGAGATATTTTTTCTGAATATGGCGAAGCTGGTTAGTGTATGCCAGCCTTGAGGAAGTGTTGGTATATGATAGCCTTTACTACTTCTTGCGGAATTTTGACTGCTGGCCAGCATATCGGCAGTTTCGTTACCTTCATTGTCACCATGTTCTGCAGGTGTAGGGTAACTTTTAAGGCAACAGACGGGGATGTCCTTTGGACTTTTCTAAACCTATCGATGTTATATTTCTTCCTTAGGGTTGGCCACCAAGCGTTGAGATCGTATGCACCTTATGTGTCTTGTGGTCAATTTTGGTTGATGACCCCATTTTATACAGAAAGTTTTATTCCAGGCATAGAAAGTTGTTCAGCCTTTCAATATTAAACTTCCAGCTAAGCTTTGGTCAAGGATTATGACAAGGTACTTGATCCCGTTACAAAGATACAATATAATGCTTAATTAAAAAGCATCGCTTCAGTTTTAGCTGAGAATCAATTCTATACACTTTCCTAATACTAAGATTGTCATATCATCCGCATACGCGGCCACCTTAATAGCCTCTCTACATAGTGTTCAACACTATAAGCGATAAAAGAAGAGATAAAGATATTTTTTCATATTTTTCTTCGGTGACCATGTTGCTTGACGAAATATAATAGATTCATTAGATTCATACAATCTTCTCTAATTAGGTACTTAACAGATTTTGAACATAGGGCTACCGTCTTTTTTCCGTAACCCACTTTCCATGTGTAACCATTTGATCCTCAACTTTTAAAAAGCGGCACAATTCAGTAATTTTTGTTTTTATTTCACACCCGGACGTTGTTGTGCATACAATTCGACGGTCATTAAGCCCATGATTCCATTTCCAATAGAATAAATTCATTTTTAGAATTAAGACCCTCGTAACTGCGACTCCCGCCATTACAACGAAACAAACGTCCATAACTAGTGCCTTCGTATTGATGTTCCTGCCTGTGGCTCCCGGTTGAAATACAATTTCGTCTCTGATTCAAAGAAATCTTCTGGGTTCGCCTCGTGTCTATGGAATTAGATCGAAGCGAGCGTAAACTTTGCTCAGCATTCATGCAATGCTCACCGCTCTCACCACTCACCGCTAACAGCGGCCATATCATCATCGACCATAAAAATAAAAATTTTCGTGTTTTATTAACATTTACGAGGCTGTAAAAACCGTAAAAGTAGTAACGGAGGAGAGCGGTTTATTGCTCGAATACTTAACACTAGTTGAATTTTGTTTGGCTATTAATTTCACCCCGCACTGCCGACGTTATTTCGATCGTAATTCGTTTCCGACTTCTCCGCTACCTTCCAAACCCACAGACGGGTCAATCGGCATCGCTATTGCCATTGCCATCACAATCACACAACCACAACCACAATCGCCATAGCCACAATGCAACAATACGAAAGCAAAGCCATCGACCGGGACCAGGCCACTGGAAGACAAGACTTGGACTTTTGTGATGTGAAATAAGGGCAGGCGTCTGATGGCTGGTGGCCGCGGCAGCCAAGTCGAACAATGGCAATGAAATCCAGATCCACCGAAAAGAATCACACAAATCTGACGGTAATTAAACGTCAGAGAATGGACGAAAAGTCATAAGGGTGAGTTTATGAACGTACAATTGTGGTGTTGTAATGTTCGGCGATGATTAATTCAAACGGGACACGAAGTTCGTCAAGCGAATTAGAATTTAGTGTTTTAATCCTTATAATGGGATATTGTCTGTTTGACAGTAAGACTCGGAGTTGGAAGATGTTTTATGGTTTACGACAATGGTATGGTACCCTCAAGTATAGTAGAATGGGAAGGTAACTAACTGTTCGAAGTACAAGCGTTCGAAGTACAAGCGTTCGAAGTACAATAGAACGCTGTATTTGATAGTAAAAGTTTCGTTTTATGACTGATTTTGAAGGTTGTTTACGAGGGTTTGAGAGGAAGTCATGCGTGTCTATAAATTAAGACCATTTTGTTAGATTTTTATGAAAACATTTGCCAGCATTTGATGGATGTTACTCTGACTTTAGACAATGAAAAAATACAGTCGCTTCTGCTGACCTTTCAGAGGTATCGATAATCATTCTTAAGACGAGAACCAGGGACTTAACCCTCTATAGCGTATGGCAGACCGTTTAACCCTCCTAAATTCTCAATGTGTTTATTATTTTCCGTTTTTAGGCATTGTACTCATAGAATGTAGTCTACACTCCATTACTGCAATCAAGTTCAGAAACAATGAACTAGATGTCGCTCTATGCTTCATACGACGAAATGTCATAAGTGGAGTTGAAATTTCTAAATATTGTAGTTGACCTAAAAATAATAATAAAAAATCGTAGCTAGTTTTCGGAAGAAGAAGTTCAAGGCTTACTATGTAACTATAATTCTGAATATTTTTATTGTTATTTTTGTGTGAGGTGCTGTTTTATGTTGGTACCCTGTGGGCAGCATTATGCGAAGACGGTAACTATCTTGTATGAATACTGTGAATATGTACACTGGTTATAAATTTGTTTTAGGATGGCTCACCGACGCAATTCTTATGAGAACGAGATCTCTTCTGCACTCCATAGTGATTCTGCAAGTGAAAATGGTCTTGACTTTGATGACGATAATTTGACAGACCGCGATTTTGACCCTAACTCTAATTCTGAGATAAAAGAAAAACCGACGCAGTCTAGTTCAGACATTACAGATACCTCAGGTCCCGCCGCAAAACGGCCTAAAAAGCTAACATTTTGGTGGAAGAAGAAGAACTTCTACCTGAATGTACAGCAGCTTTTACTTGACCTATTTTCACCGTAACTTATAAACAAAATTTCTGAAGCGACAAACCTCTATTTGATACAGCACTTTTAGTGTAACTGAGACAGAAATCCGACAATTCAAAGGTCTGGTTTATATTACGTCACTGATTCAACTTCCCAGAGTAACCAACCATTGGAGTTCCGTCCATAGTACACCTCTAATTTAACAGACCATGCCTTCTATCAAATTTGAAAAGATACGATAGTACCTGCATTTCAATGACAACTCCAAATGTCTTCCCAGGACTCATACTGACGCTGATAGGATCATTGAAATCCGTCCAGTTTTTGATACCGTGAACAAAGCATATGGCAAAGTTCCATTAGAAACACGACTTTTTGTAGATGAGCAAATGTGCTCCACGAAAGCGCGAAATATGCTAAAAAGAGGGGTTTACAAGAAGCCCCATAAGTAGGGCTATGAATTATATGTTTTGAGTGGTGTTTCCGGTTTCGCTTATACGACAGAGGTTAAAACTGACAAAGAGAATGTGGTCAGAGCTGATGAGCCAGATTTAGGACCCTCCTCCAACCTTGTAGTGAGATTATCGAGAATGACTCAGAGACACCAAAATTACAGAATCTAAGTCGATAATTACTTCACTACTTTGCGACTTTCGGAATATTTATTCCAAGAAGGTAGCCTTGGGCTTGGGACTGTCAGAAAAAATAGAATTCCTGACTGCAAGCTGTCGTCAGAAAAAGTGATTATGAAGAAAGATCGAGAATATGGAAGGGCAATAAATTGGTTGCACTAGCTTCTACATTTACCGGCCGAAATCCTATATGTGATATATAATCGGCATATGGGCGGTGTAGACCTTGTCGACAGCATAATGAGGAGCATACGCTGGCAGATGTGCCTGTTCTATCATTACTTGGACCTTACGATGGCTCACTCTACAATTCGTTAGTTCTCCTCTTACTTTAAATATGAACCTGTTGGGTTTCTAGCCAGAAAATATGTCTTATCTCTCAAATAAAGGTTCATTTTCTATCAGATTGTAGATATTGTAATGGCTGGGTTTCATTTAGCAACTTTCCGTCCATACTGTGACCAGTTTTAACCAGCAAGGTGTTGCATTTTTGTTTTAGCGAAGAGCACTTTTCAATTGGTGTAACTAGCAGCCTAAAATCCCAATCTGATGCTAAGTTGTTCCATTCTTGTGTATTCAGAAATCACTATCTCGAGTACTATTTCTTGCCATGACTCTTACCACATAATCAAAGTGGGGCTTGAGGATATCTAGGAACAAGCAGCTACTCCTGTCTCCAGGTGGAGCATGTATTTTCGAGAGCTGCTCAGATATTTGAAAAATCGCTTTATGAAGTAACGCAGGACCTTTTCCAAGTTACTACGTAAAAGAGGATGGATATTACAGTGACTCGGAATGTTTTCTGTTTCGAGATATATATTAAGATACACATTTTTTATTAATACATCTATGCCAGACAGCACATATCACCCGCTTAGGTTCACCTAGTTTGATTTGTAAACGCTTTTCCATATTTAAGCTAGATCTCAGTAAAACTCCCAAGTAGAGGGTCATCCAACATTTAACTATCATTGCGATGACTTTTGATAAGTAAAAATTCAATCTCCCCAACTGGGCACCAATTGGAACATTGGAACATGGATATGTACCACCCATTACGCAAAGACATATCAATGTTCTGATGTTTCTCCCGAAACGACCAGGCGCTTATTCATCCGCTTTTGATCAGGTCCAAGGGTCTGTGCCAAAACAGCAGGAAGGAAATGATAAGGCTTCTTTATGAAGCCAGTTTTTTCTTACAGAAGAGGGCTCTGATACCTAATTGCCTCCTGAGCCCAAAGAAACAGCAGCTGGCAAGAGTAGTTGTGTGTCTAATTTCCGCGCTGATCATGTTGCTCCTTGTAACTTCGGAACTCATTACTTACGTCGATGAGTTATAACTGCCAATGGTGACTTTCTGGAGAAGCCAGCAGTGGCCTGTAACCTTTTCTGATAACAGCATGTACTTTAGTTTGCTTTCGTTTACAATCAGACTCATTTTGGCCACTTCCGCCTCAATGCCCACGAAATCTTCATTGATGTGTGTTCTTCCAGTGTGTGTGTTCTTCTTTGACGCTGCAGTTTTAGAAAACAGCGTTTTGTTGCGCGGTGAAAGAAATCCACATTATAAGGTACTGTGCACTACCTTAAGCACTAGCCCCTGAATGGTATGCAATGAAAAAAAGACGGTAACGCAAAAACGGTGCTCAGAAAAAATGTTGACCCTCAGCGCAAAGACATATCCATATCCAAACAAGGAGGTTACTAAATAGGGATCGATACAAGCTCGCATAACGTGTTGAAATAGTGAGAATTCACTACAAAAACAGTGAAAATATCGCTGGAACTTTCCGAAAAGTTCGTACTGCTTTTGGTCATCATGAAATGCCTTCTTACACAGATATAGTGAATTTAATCATTAAATTTGAGCGTCTAGGACAGATTAGTGATGTGAAGGCTCCAACTCGTGTTCGTCCGGCAGGATCATCTGAAAATAACGCCGCCGTAGCTTAGAGTGCGATTGAAAATACAGATGTGTATATTTCGAGACGATGAATTGGGCCGCAACCACTTTGCAGTTTCCACCGCGTTTTGGATAAAGATCTCGGCCTACCTGCTTATAAGGTCCTGATGACACAAGAATTGAAGCCAGCAGACCACGCACAACAGGATCATGATTTTTTTACACAAAATCATTCTGAGGGATGAGGCTCATTTCCATTTATCTGGGTACATAAACAAACAAAACTATCGCATCTGGGGCTCCGAAAACTCAGCAGAAATAGTGGACCAACCTCTCCATCCACAAAGAGTGACAGCTTTGGTGCGGTTTGGTTCGGGCTGGCTGTGTCATTGCGTTATATTTTTTTCGAAAATAATGCTGGTGCGTCCGTTTCAGTGAAATGTATGCTATGGAAGTGGACAACTTTTATTTTAAGGAGGACGTCTCCACATGTCAAAGAGCTGGTGAAACAATGGCTCTATTGCGTAACAAACTTCCTGTACGTCTGATTTCCCGAAATGGAGACTTCAATTGGCCGCAGAAATCGTGCGATTTAGCACTATTAGACTTTTGAAGTAAAACTTCTTATAGCTCGTTGGGCAGTAATTCCGAACTCCGATGAAGCGAAAAAGCGACATAAAATGATTCCGAACTCCGATGAAACGAATCCTTAGACCATTTTTCGCTCACTAGATGGCATTCAAAACAGATGAAGTGTTCCTTGCTTCACGATATATTATCGTTATTTCCACCAGTATTGCCCCTACGTAGCCAATTAAGTTGTTCCATTTCAAACTCTCCTTAACACTCATCTCGTTGTGAATGCTAAAATTCCGGTAGAACGAAAAAGCGACAGGAAACGGTAGGAGGTAGCGCGAGTGGTGAGGCCGCTCGGGTAGAATGACACATGGAAGAGGAACGAAAAGCCGACGGACTTGGAGTAGAGAACAAGAAGAGAGGGGGTAACGTTCGTTGTGGGTCACTAACTCGGTCCGAATGAGCCATGAGCGGTAAAGAGGGCGTTTGTGGGTGTTTACACAATGCACGAGTTACGTGCATAGAAACACCATCAGCATCGTCATCATCATTGTTACCATTGTTAAAGTACCTAACTAGACATTACTTGATAGCAACACTAAAAGCATTATAAACACGTAACGGAAAACTTCTGCTATCGCGGCTTCCATATTTTTCACGATTAACAAAGAATATATTGAGAAATGTCATTAGGCATAGTGCTGCCAAATTAACACTGCAGCGTGTTTTTTTTTGTGCATAATTTTTTTAAACGTATGTAGAATACCAAAAAACATGCAAATTAATAGCTTGACATGTTTAAAAAATAATTTTTCCCATAACTCCGAGATATTTGAGATCTGCAAAGTTCCTTCCCATGTTATAGCCTTTTGGCGTTATTGTACTTCTTAAATGTGTACATTCTTTTTCAATTAAAGAGGCAACTGAATTTAATTAATTTTTACAATTGACATCACTCATTCTGAAATAGTTTTGGTAATCTTGTGCTTCTGTGTTCTGGATGTCTCGAATAAGATTGCAGTGTGTATGTATTGTACATAAAAACATCTATTTTAGCAATCCAATGTTTCATCCACTTTGTTCTCTTAACTTTTTTTTTGTAGTCACAGCTAAAATTATACACAAAAACGCTTTTTCCTTGTCATTCATTTTCCAAAATAACACAAGCGTCCACATCCAAAGAAGATAAACCCCAAACTGAATAAGAAAAATTTAAAAAAATCTTCGAAAAATGACACTCGAATGATATGAAATGTTGAGAAATGAAAGTCTAGGAATTTAATTTCAAAAATGATAGCGTGTAGCGTAATTTAATCGATCCTATGTCAGACGACTTTAGATATGAATCCAGAAAGATTAAGTTAGTATCCTTTCCCAGCTGTAAAACGAGCACTTACGAAGGGCATTGTAAGTGCATGCAAGAACGCTTGAAACGCTTACTCACGGTATGACCCTCCGTTTGGTTCTTGCTATATGGCGTCCGCAGGCTAAGCGCTTACGGACACAGATTCCTGCTCATCGGACCAAATACGGCAGCTTTGTTTACTAACATACCCATTCAACCGGAAATGAGCTTTTTTAGATAAAAAAGCGGATCTTCCTCCAGCTTTTCTAAGGCCCACTCACCAAAAATACGTGCTGCGGCAGGTCGTTCGGCTTCATTTCTTGCAGGAGCTATATTTTGTAAGCAAGTAAGTAAATTTTGCAAAAATTATACAGATCAGAAAAAGTCACTTTTTTACCAAATTGTTTAAACAATTTCATTACTTTGCATTGAAAATCATGTTTCAAAAGATTAGTGTATAGCTAAAAGTTTTAAGAAGATCTGCTCAGCACTTTAGAACGATCGGACAATTATTTGAGTTACGTTCCAATCCGTTATGAAAAAAGCAGTTTCGAGAAAAAGCTATTTCAAGTTTTCGGAGCAAAAAAAAAGACAATTTTTCGTCTTACAAATTAATCTGCCAGGGGCATTGATTCTTCCTAAAACTACTCTTCCTCATTTACTAAGTGTACGGACTTCTTTTGAGGCCAAAGATGCTTCTAAAATCGAACGTGCACCTGCGGCCGAAAATACGCTGCCATTTCGAAACGAATAAAGATTTTGCAAGAAATAAAGATTTTTGCTTTGAAAAAATCGGGACCTTCCCCCCTTAACACTGGCGGATACAGCAGGAATATTTTCCTCAGTATGCATTCTAAGCGTACGGGTATTAAATTTGGTGGGGGCTAACGTCGCCTTTTATTTCGCCTAATACAAGCTTAAACTAACTTAAAAACTAGGACTTAAAATCTAACAACATTTAAGGGTTAGGAAGTAAGGGAATGATGGAGGAGATAAAGTTTAAGACGAGAAGCGCTTAAGTTGAAATCAAAAAGCGAGAGGTTTGAATTGACCTTACGGAGCATGCCGAGGATTGGTTCGTGAGAACCATAAGAGGGTGGGTTGGAATATAGAAGAGAAGAGGACAGTGTAAATTACTAGGGTTAGTGTTAAAGGAAATAGAATTGTAAAGTGAAGCGCAATCCACGGAACCAGAGAGCAATCGATGAATGAAGAGAATGTCAGCTACGTCTCTACGTTTTTCGAGGGTATTCAGGTTAAGAAGTTTGAGACGGTCACGATAGTGAGGTATGAAAAAGTGGTCATCCCAAGGTAGTCCTCGAAGGGAAAATCGAAGGAAACGACGTTGAATATTCTCGATTCGGGAAATATGGATTCGATGAAAGGGGGATCGGACTTGGCTGGCGTATTAGAGAAGCGGCCGGATGAGGGTAATGTAAAGTGATCTTGTCACATAGGGGTTTCAAAATTCTTTAGACCATCGTTTGATACAACCAAGTGATGAGTTTACTTTAAGGGTTATCTCATCAATATACGAACGGAAGTTTAACTCTCTATAGTATAAAATTCCAAGGTCGCGAAGGATTTGAACCTAGGGGTACAGGTTGGTCATGCAGAAAATATAATCGAGAGTGGGATTGTTTGGACTTGCGAAACAAAGTCCTAGATTGGCATTTGGAGACATTAAGTTCAAAGCAATCTTATAGACACCAAGTGGAAAACCTATCGAGGTCTTTTTGATGGAGAGTAGAATCTTAGGGTGAGAAGGCTGACCTAAAACGAACGCTCAAGATAAGAAGATTTCCATTTTAACAATATGGGGACAAAATCGAGGGAAGACAATTTGAAAAGGATCAGTTGATGTGATATTTTATCGAAGGCCTTAGCGAAATCTGTAGTAATATCATTGTTTTATACTTAGATGAAGTATAAAATATAAATTTGGATTTAAAATTAAACGCAAAAGATAAAGACGTTACAATTTTATTCTTTCGATTCAAATGACTGGCGATTAGTGTCGAGTAAACTTGTCTCATGAGATGAAGAAACCTCGGTGTCTAACAGCTGTTATGATTTTCTTTTATATACATGTGTCAATGAACTCTTAAATATTCATATAATATGTAATGACACTTATGTGTTTGTACATTATGTTTATACCAATTAAAATTTATAATGCCCCATATATAAATTATGAAGTTAGAGCTGTGACTATTAACCTTATGGAGCTATAGGTGTATGCTTTCTCTCTTTTTAAGTCGGCCATTAATATAAGGTTTTTTGACCTAGCATGACTAGCGACACTAGATGTGTCATATTGGTTTTGGACGATGCTAGAGAGAGAAAGCATGCATCTTAACAATCTGGCCTTGCACATTTGACAGTTCAGGTGTTTTTGTTAGTTATTTTCTATTATTTTGGTTGTGCTTTTATCTACGCGCTTACAATTTGTGTTTTCATGTTCGTCAAAACTAGTCGTCGAAGATATCAAAGTTGCATTTGCAACCAGCGTTCTAGTTATATCTCGACGACCAGTCCAACGCGCAGGAAACCCTTTCATCTTTTCATCGCCTCAAGTGTCAAATGTGCGCGGCCTTACAATAGGTACATTTTAGAATGCAAGATATGAGTGTAATTGAGTTTTTATGGTTTGTGTTGTTTTGTTGGGAACCAACATGCTGCCGGCCCTCGTACTGCAGACTTGTGATGTTCATGGTGGCGGGGCTTGGCCGTATCTTGAGTTTGGTGTATCTTCTTGCGATATCGTTCCCCCCAATATCTTGAATATCTTGCGCTCCGATGTGTATTTATCTGCCGGTGAAGATTTTATTTGCTCGTTCATGCAACGAAAGAAAACAAAGCATTAGATTTTGTTAACATGAAAGATGCATAGAGAAAAGGAAAACAAAATATTTAGCTGTAAGGGCTGACTATTGACTGGTTGGAGGTTACGCATTCGGTGAGGTTGTTGAGATGTTGTTGGTGTTAGTATGTCTTTTAGTTTCTTAGTGATATTTTTTCGAGGTTTATTTAACTTCATTTGTTGTATGATGTGTTAATGTCTAGTTCATTTTATAGATATACATCAAGGTTATTCGTATTACGGATTTGAGACTGGTAAGGGGGATAATTTTACGATCGGGCGTTTAAGTATCGACGTGCCCGTCTTAATGGTCACCACGCGCGCAAGACCATCCGAACCGGTATGTAGTTCTTGAACTCGAGCGAGAACCCAAGACGATGGAGGAAGGTTATCCTCCTTGACTAAAACAAGGTCTCCGACCTTTATGTTTGGATGTTGTTGAAGCCATTTTGGTCGCTGCTGGAGTTGATGCAGATACGTTCCGTTCCATTGTTTCCAAAAGTTTTGTGTTAGCCGTTGAAGGTATTTCCATTTGTCGAGATTTTTGACATTTCTTTCTTCCAAATTTCTGTCAGGAAGTGTATTTAGTGGAGCTCCAATGAGAAAGTGTCCAGGGGTGAGGACCGTCAAGTCATTGGGATCTGTGGTCATGGGACACAATGGCCTTGAATTAAGGCATGCTTCGATTTGCGTGAGGAGTGTGGCATATTCTTCGAACGTTAATCTAGAGGAGCCAATGGTTCTTTTCAAGTGGTGTTTAATTGACTTTACTCCTGCCTCCCAAAGTCCGCCAAAGTGTGGTGACGATGGAGGGTTGAAATGCCACGTTGTGTTTTGGGAAGCCAGGCTTTTTGTAACTTCTTTCGACCATTCCGTGGTTATGAACCTGCTATCTTTTCTTAGCTCATTGTTCGCCCCCTTAAAATTGGTACCACAGTCACTATAGATGTTATTGCAGGCACCCCTTCTGGCCACAAATCTTCTAAACGCTGCAATGAAGGCGGCGGCGCTCAGATCGCTTACTAATTCAATATGAATTGCTTTTGTTGAGAGGCATACAAACACGGCAATGTACCCTTTTGAAAACCTATTGCATCTTCCCTTCCACATTTTTATCTCTACTGGCCCAGCATAATCTACCCCCGTATTTGTAAAGGGTCTTGTGGCAATTACGCGTTCTGTTGGAAGACTGCCCATAAGCTGCAGTTGCGTTTTCGTGTTGTTTCGATGACAAGGAATGCATTTGTGGATCGTAGACTTCACCACTTTTTTCAAATTTGTTATCCAGAAACAGTTTCTGATTTCCGCCATCATCATTTGTTGACCGCCGTGAAGAGTGCTTTGATGCACATCGCTAACAATTAGTTTTGTGAAGTGATGTGACCCACTGAGGATCATAGGATGTCGCTGATTGAATGTAAGCGATGCGTTTGCTAAACGACCACCTACCCTTAATAAGCCCTCCGAGTCGAGAAAGGGATTTAAGTTGAGAATCGTGCTTCTCTTGAGAATAGGTTTTTTCTCTTCCAGTGCCTGGATGTCTGCTCTAAATAGTTCATTTTGGACGACCTTGATGAGTTGTTGCTTAGATGAGAGCAGTTCTTCAGCTGTTAGAGGTTTCTTATCTAAAGATCTTCTTTCCCCCGATCTAAGATTGAAGAAGTATCTGCGCCATATTGCCACAATTCGGATCAAACGTTTAAGTGTCGAGAATTTTTGAAAAAATGTGTTGTTAATGTCAACACACCGTGAACCTGCATTCGCAAAATTTGTATGCATGTTTTTTATTACCTTGGTAACCAAATCGGAGTTATTATCTTTTTTATTTACTCTTTTAGTTTCTTTATCCGTCTCGATTATGATACTCGTACCTGGTACCCCGTTTACACAAAAGTTTCTTAGAAATGAGGGTCCGTGCCACCACATCTTGTTATTTATCAATTCTTCTGGCGATAGACCCCGTGATCCCATGTCTGCTGGGTTTTCCTTGGTGCCTACATGTCGCCAGCAGTTTGGGTTCGTGATTGATTGAATTTCTGCAACTCTATTTGCGACAAACGTCGTGCGTATCGCTGGGTCTCCCTTTATCCATGATAGGGTGATCATGGAATCGGACCATGCAAATATTTCTGGATTATTAAATTGCATGGTCTTTACAATTCTGTTTAATAGCCTGGCTAAGTGCAGAGCCGCGCAAAGTTCTAGGCGTGGTAAAGATATGTTTTTGACTGGGGCAACTCTAGTTTTCGATGCCAAGAGGTTTATGCATTCCTGTCCATGGCACAAAACGCGTGCATAAATTACAGCTGCACACGCTTTCTCGGAGGCGTCACTAAAACCATGCAATTGCACCTCCGCTCCGTCTGTATATCCAATCCAACGTGGGATTTCTAAGTGATGCAATTGTTTTAGCCCAGATCGTAATTCCACCCAAGGTTTTTCGATCTTGTAAGGAATCGGTGTGTCCCAAGAACATTCTATGCGCCAAAGTTCTTGTAATATTAGTTTCGCTTTGACGATACTCGGAGCCAGCCATCCTACAGGATCGAACAGTCGAGCGATATCTGCGAGCACGGATCGTTTCGTATATTTATCAACGTCAGGTAATATTATTTTAAACTTAAATATATCTCTTGCTGGATGCCATTGAATGCCCAATGTTTTAATGGCATCTTGTGAATCAAAATTTAGAGGAAGATTTACTTCTCTTTGATTTTCAGGGACTTGCTCTAAAATCTTGGGAGAATTGCTAGCCCATTTACGTAACGGAAATCCAGCTGACTGTAACGTAGCTAGAAGGTCTAGTTGCAGTTTAACTGCCTCTTCTTCATTATCCGATCCATAGATAAGATCGTCCATGTAAAAGCCTTCGGTAAGTACCTTTGTGACTTGTGGGTTTGAATCTTCAACATCAGTTGCAAGTTGGTGTAATGTACGCACTGCTAAATAGGGCGCTGATGCGATACCAAATGTGACTCTGTTGAGCGCATATGTTTTCATAGGATCTTCTTTCCTGGTTCTCCACAAAATCAACTGATATTTCGTATCTTCTTCCGCTATCCATATTTGACGGTACATCATGGCAATGTCCGCCGTAAATGCCACCTTAAATTTCCTCCATTTGGCTATGAGGTCTATGATGTCCGGCTGTAACCGTGGTCCCACCATTAAATAATCGTTTAATGACTTTCCATTGGACGTCTTACATGAAGCGTCAAAAACTACTCGCAGCTTTGTAGTGGAGCTAGACTCTTTCAATACCGCATGGTGCGGTAGAAAATAGTTATCGCTATTTATTCGCTCCATTCCAGGTGGCACTGCCTTCATATGTCCTAGTGTAACATATTCTTTCAAGCAGTTTTTATAAGCTTCTTGCAATTTTGGCTCGGTAGCTAGCCGTTTTTCAATTTGGTATAGTCTTGCCATGGCAGCTCCTTTTGAATTTCCTAGTATTGGGCGAATATTTTTTTTGAAAGGAAGCCGAACCTCGTACCTACCATCACTTCGTCTTCTAACAGTCTGTTTGAAATCTTGTTGACACCTCTCCTCCTCTGCTGTTAACTTTCTCACACCGAAGTCTTCTTCTATCTCCCAAAACTGTCGTAGTTGCGCATCTAAGGAGTTATATTGACTCTGTACCGTGAGATTTTTACTCTGCAACTGCGTGTTAGTGCTTCCCGTCAGGATCCAACCCAACTCAGTTTGTTGTGCAATAGGAGATCCCATTTTACTTCTTACTAATCCTTTTAAAATTATGGATGCATATACATCCGCACCTAACAAAATGTCTATCTTCCCTGGGATATCATACGTCGGATCTGCCAACACAAGTTTCGAGATGTGATCCCACCCCTTCTTTTGCACCTGGTGAGATGGCAGCAGTGAAGTCAGACGAGGGAAAACAAAACATTTAACATCAAGAGAAAATGAGTTATTGGTTCGCGAGAAAATTGTGAGGTGCACTTGATAGTTTGAAGTACCAGTGGACGTTAATCCTAAACCAGTGACTTTCGTTGATATCTTTTCCCTTCTAAGGTTGATGAGTTGAACGGCATTTTCGGTTATAAATGTGGCCTCAGAGCCCGGATCGATTAATGCTCTGAGCACGTGGCTTGTTCCATCAGGTGCAAAAACCTTCACCAGCGCGGTAGCTAACAATGCCGTAGTTCGCATTTGGCTAAAATGCGCATTGAAGTTCACCCTTGATGTTGAGGGGCTATCACATTCACCGTCTATGCCTGTTGTTCTATTGTTGTATGAGTTTTGGATGAAATGATTTTGCGTCTGGTATTGAGAGTTATTACGCCCTTGAGTAACTGCATTTTGTTGGAAGTGTTGGTTGTTTTGCTGGGGTGTAGTGGTTTTTTGCGTTTCTAAGTGCAATAGCGTATGGTGTTTATGGCCACATTTGTAGCAACGATTGCTACTGCTGCAGCTTGATGCGTGGTGATCATACCCTAAGCAATTAACACAAATTGCGTTTTTTCTGACAGCATCCATACGATTCTTTACATCCATATTTTGAAACTTCTTGCAATGGCGAATGCCGTGCGAAGCATTGCATAATCGACATCGAAACTGTTTACCGGTCTGTGAACTTAAGTGAAAGTTACTAGATTTCTTCCCGGACATATTAGGTGCTGTCTGCTTTGAACAATTTCTTAGTTCTTGGATGTTTTCAAGGGAGCTAAATCGACCTTCAATGAAGGACGTAAAGGTTTTCCAGTCTGGAAGGACCTTGGATGTGCCTAATTTATTTTCCCAATCTATTTGAGTTTGAGATGGAAGTTTATTGAAAATAACATATATCAAGATACAATCCCATGCATCGACTGTAATTCCAAGATTAGTTAGAGCATGGACACATTCTACACTTGTATCATGCAGAGACTTCAAGCCTGCAGCGGATTCATTAACAAGCTTGTCTTGTTCCATAAAGATCCTTAGCTGCGTATTAACTAGCTTACGCTTGTTTTCAAACCTTTCGGTTAATATTTCCCATGCCGATGTATAATTTTTTCCGTCGATAGGAAGGTGTTGGACTAAGCGTGCGGCTTCGCCACAGACGTATGTTTTTAAATAACGTATTCTTTGAATATCAGAGAGATCAACGTTACGATCTATCATATTCTCGAATAAATTCCGAAATTCAATCCACTCTTCGAACTTGCCAGAGAATGGCTTTATTTGAATTGGAGGAAGATGAATTTCACAAACTGAAGATTTTGTTGTGTTTAACCGAGAAGTTTCTAACGTGGCATCGGTAGTTTCCGCAAATTTATCTATTTCATCACGCAATTGACCAACAAAAATGAAATAAATCTTTTTAATTTTCAAAAAAATTTCACCCGCGAAATAAGCTTCTTTGAGAGAATCTGCGTTACTATTGACGATAGTAGTGTGATCTTTTTTAACCCGTTTAAATAGTTCTTCTAAGTCCTGTAATCGCGCACTCACGTACCCCCTTAACTTTCGCGACACGGTATCTTTTTGGAATTCGTCGAAATCGTTTTCTAGCTCTTTAAGAGCCAATTCTTGAGCTTCGATATACCTTGACAATTTCGACATGGTAAAGGCAAATTCACACACTTTAGTTTGTTAACAGAAGATAGTTTACAAAGATATTCTTTATTTTATTTGAGGTGGAGAATTTTTTAAAATTTAGGATTTTTAATAAAATTTTTATTTTTATTTTTTCTTTTAATTATAAAAAAGATGGAAAAAGATAAATTCCTACCTTTAGTTTCGGCTTTGATTGTAAGAAGCTTCTTTGTTCCTCTTCAGGAGAGATTCTATTAGCACCGCTACTATCGTTGGCTATCCGTTTTTTGTTTCTTGTCCGCTTCCAAAACCGCTTGATGACCGTTGCCAGTTGACTTTGTTGAAGCACCAGCTCCTTTCTTCCAATGTCTTTCAATTGGATGTATGGAGTCCGTTGTATTTTGTTGAAGTTACCGCTCCTCTAGTCACCGTCCTTTTTGGATGAAGCAACAGCTTGTTCCTTGGAGCCTGTTAACTTTGTTGAAGCAACAGCTTTTCTCCTTGTAACCGTTGATTTAGATGAAGCAACAGTTTTATTCGATTCGACACAACCGTTCAAAGTCAGGCTTCAACTTTCTTTTAATTGCCTTTTTGTCGATTTTATTTTTATTTATTTATTTATTTATTTTTTTTTTTTTTTTTACTTATTCACTGGTTTACTTTAATATCGAAGGACCATGTTTTATACTTAGATGAAGTATAAAATATAATTTTGGATTTAAAATTAAACGCAAAAGATAAAGACGTTACAATTTTATTCTTTCGATTCAAATGACTGGCGATTAGTGTCGAGTAAACTTGTCTCATGAGATGAAGAAACCTCGGTGTCTAACAGCTGTTATGATTTTCTTTTATATACATGTGTCAATGAACTCTTAAATATTCATATAATATGTAATGACACTTATGTGTTTGTACATTATGTTTATACCAATTAAAATTTATAATGCCCCATATATAAATTATGAAGTTAGAGCTGTGACTATTAACCTTATGGAGCTATAGGTGTATGTGGGGGGATGAAGTATAAAATATAATTTTGGATTTAAAATTTTGATTTTGTTGCCATTTTCTAGTGCTTAAAGCGCAAAGGATACAAATTCAACTAAATTTGTACTTGTTGATCTATCTTTCAGAAATTCATGCTGGCTAGGTGATATACATAAGTGACTTGCACTGAAAGCTTAGAGCTTTCGAACAATTTAAGTATGTGAGAAAGCTTAGCAATGTACGGTAGCTTGTGAACCGGGGTTATGAAATAAGTCTTCCAAACTTGGGGGAATTCCCCTTGAGTGAGTGAGTGAGTGACAGATGAAATAGGGAAGAAAATGGATACGAGAGATGAGAGGCATATTTTTTGAGAAATACTGCTGAGAGCCCGTCTGGCCCGGATAAAAATTCAACACTGAAATTTTGTAACTTTTCTTCGATATGGATGAGAAGGTGGCTTGATGTCCAATAGCGCGAAATTGGTGCGAAATTTGGTTCAGTTGCTTGCTCAGTAGGTCAATTACGACGACTGTAAAATGGTCGAAGTGCGCGAAAAACATTCTTCAAGGAACACGAATTTTGATAATAAAATTCAGTACTTTGCAAGCGTAGTTCGGGTGTAAGTCTTTTCATGATGAAATATTTAGAGCAAAAAAAAAACGGTCTTGAAATAGAATAAATTCTTAAATTGAATCAATGAACATTTATTACTTATACATGTACAACATATAATATAAAATAATAATATTTACGAGTAAAAGACGATTTGTCCGGTTTGGTGGTTTTTGCAAAGTCACTTCTGGAGTTCCTGAAGGAAGTCACCTGGGACCTTCATTATTTTTAATTTTTGTTAAAATACTGTCATTGTTTAATGTATGCTGATGATGTAAAATTGCTCGCTCAAATAACTACTGTTTGCGACCGTCAGTTGCTCCAAAACGACTTAAACTAATTTACAAATTGGTATCATACTTAGGACTTTCAGTTAAATATAAGTAAGTGTGCTTCCATGTGCTATAATATTTAGAACCCTTGTCGAAATTCTCTCTACATATTCTGTGAATCACGTGCCAATAGGGCATGTCTATGACTTCAAGGATCTTGCAGTTACTTTCGGCTCTAAGTTTACCTTTGGTATCCATGTTAACCAAATTATTTTCAAAGCAAATTCTCTTCTCGTCTCTTACTTAAAAAGAAGTTCCCTGGATTTTAGGGATCCTTATGCGCTTAAATCCATTTTTTGTAGTTTAGTGCGCCCTGTATTGGAGTATGCATGTGTTGTATGGAGTCCAACGACTCTTGCAAATAAAAGTAGGATAGAGAGTATTCAAAAACGATTTCGCAAATTTGCCTTGCGCTTTTTGACTACTGAAAATTTTAATGGGGCTACTGTTTTTCGTTCTTATAAAACCAAAATTTCAGTTACTGGGTTTCCAAACTCGTGAATAGAGAAATCGAGAAATGTATGGAGTAACGTTTGTTCGGGGGATCTTGGATTCAACAAAAATAAAAATTTAATTATCAGTATTCCTATATACACTCCCCTTAGGTCCCTTAGACTAAGACCTCTTTGTTCACATGGCCTATTTCATATTGCTGCAATTTATTTACAATAATATACGGGGTGTACGCTAATTCGTCAACCATAATTTGTAAACTGATTCCAGGGTAGGTATATTCTACGAGTATGAAAAAAATCCTTCTACATTAACGATCTATCTCTATTTATTATTATTTCCAATAATTACTGATTCTCCAATATTTTTTTAAAATTGCCTATTTATTAAAGAGTTTTAAAGTGTGCTCTTTTATTTAACTACCTGTCAAAACCCTCATTTCCTTACCTTGTTCCTTAAAAGTTCTCAGAAAGAGCTGGGTTTGTGATTTGAAGGCCGATTTCGAAAATTTACCAAACAAAAATCGTTTTAAAAAATTAGAAAAAAAATAATTCATCATTTTAATTTGTTACGGCAAGGGTTACAGCAGTTGCTTAGAAACGCTATTTGAAATGTCTGCATTTACAAACCAAGAATACGCAGACATTATTTACGCTATTTACGTAGAGCGCGAAAAAAAATATCATAAACATTAACCTAACCGACGATTTTCTAGTGAAGGAGTGCCTATTTGGAAATACGTACTCTTATCGAAGGCTTCGAGAAACGTGATCAGTGTCAAATACACGTCCTAACGTGGGAGCTTCACAAGTAAGAAGGATTTCGGCTGATGAAGGAATACTGGAAACTGTTACAACTGATTCATCAATCAGCATCAGACGCTTAGCTTTGCAATTCAATGTTTCCTGAAATAAAATTTCTAAAAATGAAGAAAATCTTTATCCATACCGCCGTACACCTGTACAAGAACTGCTTCCCAATGATTTGAAAAAGAGACTCGAGTTTTTTTAACTGGTTGCTGGAGCGGAGATTGGATGACAACGAGTTTATTATATTCTTTGGACGGACGACTCTCAATTTACAAGAGGTAGGATCACAAATTTTCATAATCTTCATACGTGGGCTGCGGACAATCCACATACAAGGGTACAAAAATCACTTCAACACAAATTCAGCGTCAATATGTGGGCAGGTGTATTGGGGACAAGTTAATCGGCCCCTTCAAACTACCACCTAGGCTGAATTCTACAAACTGTCTGGAGTTTTAACGGAATGATTTACCAGAACTGTTGGAGGATATTCCACGGATTCAACTAGCTTCATCATATTTTCAAATGGACGGGTCTTGAGCTTAAGAATTGGCTAGATGAAGAGTACGGTAACCATTGGATAGGAAGAAAAGGGGCAGATATCTAAAGACTCAAACAAGATATGAACTTTATTTAAACTCGATTAAAGTCCTGTACGAAATTTTTACCGTTAGTACTAACAGAACAATTTCCGTTAACATGGGTCAAGGTACACCAAAGTAAGCCTTTTCTTAAATCCTCGATCAATTCTGTCAACATTGGAGACAGACTCTTACTGTAGAACGATTTAAATAATAAATAATAAACATGTCACGAAAACCACTTCAAAAATGATTTTGTATCGACAAAACATAACTCAAAAAGGAAAATGTTGCAGCTGCTGTCCAGACAGTAATATATCCGCTCACTCATTTTGTCAAGAACAGAGAAAACCCCGCAATAAAAGGCATACCTGAAAAATTGTTTGTGCTAATGAGTAGCTTGTAAAAAAATCGCATTGTAAGCATTCAGTATTGAAAGATTGCAAGTGCTTACAAGTAGCTTCCTTCCGATTATGAAGAGTAAGCGCATATTTGAATATGCTATATTGAGTCCCACTGTTCCCATATTCGCTCATCGGAATGCAATCAATATAATACGAGTACATATTTATAACTTTCTCTCACCTCCTATGTACTTGTATACTAGTAGATGCATTCAAATTTGTCTGTACATACGAGTATTAAAGGGTTGACGATCTTTTCCCAAAATGAAATGTGATCACGATTCGTGGTCTGTCCTTACCCCCAAGTCATCTTCAGCTCCATTACCAACAAATCCGGTTAGTGACCTCATTCAATTTTTTGGTATTTTTTTTTTTTTGTAATCTCCGTCTGCACCTATCAAAACCAACAATCACGACGATCATCACGATCACCTGAGAACTCCACCAGAGCACAGCTGATTTTTGGAATCCTTTTCTACCTTTCTACAGGAAACTCAAGACGAATTGTTCACTTGAGAGTTTTTTTTCTTTTTGTTTTCCTTTTTTCCCCTTTTTACTCGTATTTCTTGTCATTTCTTTAAGTCGCCCCTTTCTTCATTCACATAAAGGACTTCAAGTAGAGCTCAAATGATCAAAAAACAAAAAAGCAACAAGAAGAAAACCTTTATAAGAGCGTCGTAGCTACTGCCTAGTGTACACGTATTCGAGTACCTGTTACAATGCGGGTATTCAGGTGATCCGTCTGGGTCTTGCTCTTTAGCTTCCCCAGACGCAACCATCAATTATTATGTTCCCAAAAGAAGAAAAAGGAACGGAAAATAAAGCAGAATCCTTAATTCATTTGAGCAGGAATTTGTACCTTTTTTTTACAGGCACCAGCAGAACAGGGAGCATAAAATGCGGGATCGACAAGAAAATAAACATTCTCTTTCAACTGAAACCGGAGTTGAGGAGCAACAGCTGTTTCCTTGTGACCGGTTTTTTTTTTATCGTCGAAACACTTTTTAAAGGAACTTGCCTTGCCTTAGGATTACGTATGTATGTATATTGGTAGGGTCGGCGTAGTCAGTTCATTGACTGGAATTTAATTGATTTCGGAATAATGTATCTTGCATCATCAGACTTTCTTAAATTGCTACCAAATTCTTGTAGAATCCCGTACTTTATAAAACTCGTCACTATGAAATTCAGCATCTGAAGGCGAGTGTTCTAAATGATAAGTCAGTTGAAAGGGACCGCAAAACCATTCATTTATTAAACGTACATACTCGTAAGTACATATGTCCAAAGTTTTAACGACAAGTAAATTTCACGTCCATTGTTAGATGAATTAAAGGATATACCAAACTTATTCTCCTTCCCACGCAAACACAAAAAAAAAAAAACAGAAAACATCCATTAAAGTTAAGGCTATCTACACAGCACGAATCGTAGGGGAAATTCCCTGTGACACACAAAAGTTACCCTCGCCAACCTTGACCCAGTTCCATTGCCAATTGAGCTGAGTAGAGCAGAACCTATTCACTTATCCGTACACCCACTCATTCAAAGACCAATCCACAGTATTTCCTTACAAAATTCCTTTCAATTGACAAGGGAAATTGGGATTCCATTTCCTGGTACATGTTCTTAAAGGAGCTGCTTGCTAAAGTATTATGTTCCGGTCTAATATCCAGCTGAGTACATACATACCTACAGCTAAGAGCTAGTCATGTGACCTTGAGCTAGGAGCCAGAGAATAAAATTATCCCTCATTGATTTCACCAGATCCGAAGAGACATGTGGTGTGGGTTTGTGTGTAAAATAATGTAGAAAATAGGGGTGGGGTATCTAATGGCCAATCTGCTCCACAGGATGTGAAATGGATTGCGTGTTTAAGTTCCAGGATTCATTTGCACCATAACGACAACGACAACTACGACGTTGAAGATAGTGGGTTACAGCATCTATCCCTAACCTCCTAAGAGTATCGTCGTCGTCTGTGTGCTCATATCAAGGTCAGTTGGTCTGTAGCGCATTTACAAAAATGCTCATTTCCTGTGTTAGGGGAAGATTTGCTCCTTAATAGCGTTGCAATAGTGCACCCTAAGCAAGAAATGTTTAAAATGAGCGACCTTGAGAGTGGCTCAAGGTGATTTTCTAACGATTTTATACACGCGTCTTTTTGAGGGGGAGAATTAGTGATGATGCAAAAGACCAAGGTTAATATTAAGGTTTCGTTCTTTATCGTCCGAAGGGAAAGTTATTCAGGGACTTGGTTATTTTATTAATTTAATTTAGAGGGAAATTTTCAAGTTCACAAGACGTCTGTCCTTCGGAAAGCAAAGAGGGTGATTACAATGAAATGAAAGCGGAAGACTGTTCTTAAAGACTTTTTGGATGTAAAATGCTTGAAGGTTAAAGGGGGAGCACACCACATTTATCTTCATTCTTAGCCACGTCAAGTCCAGGACAGTCTGAGCACTCTTTTGACAGTAAGAAAGGGACTTATGTATATCCATGAAAGGTACGATGGAACAATTCCAAACTGAGCTGCGATCATAATGTCCCAAGCTTACATAGCCAGAATGATTGGGAAAGGGATCACCAGAATCTGGGAACACTTTTATTTTAGGAGTGGGTAGAGGAAGGAAAGTTAGATTCTGATGTACGTTGGTTTTAACTGTTTGCAAGTTATAACGACCAGGAAATAACTAGCTCGGCAGGGCATTCTACGAGTATAAGCGAGTTGTACGGCTTAGAAACGAATTACGACCGAAAGTGAGATTGAGGGTGAACCGATGAGGGTTTTGCGGTTGAAGGTTTCATGGAGCGCAATGCTGCTGGAAATTTCGATGGAGCACTGATGGTGAAAATAGCTATAGAACAAGGTGAGACAGGAGACATTACGTCGGTGTTCGATGGTGTCAATTCACTCAGTGATGTGAGTATCACCTTTGAGTTTTATCGCACGGTTTTGATTTATATCTAGCAGGTGCAGGTATGTTATAGGAGCACCTGCCCACCTGACTATTGTACTCCAATTTTGGGCGGACTAGAGGGGGTGAAATATTTCTTACATCGCGTGAGGAAACCTAGACATTCCGCATCATTTTTGGCGACATCCAATATGTGGTCATTCCAACGTACGTTATCATTGACACGAATACCGAGAATGGAAAGTTTTTTGGTTTCGACGATACAAGTGCCATTCATGGATAATGACTGAGTGTCGCTTTAACGACAGCAGACAGCATTGTGTTTTTGAAGCATTAAATCCCACTTTGTTAGTGGTCCCCCATTTAGTAATGCTGTTTATATCGGAATTTAATGAGCTTAGCATACACTGCCGTTTTGTTATACAGTCGAAGAGCAGCGACGTGAGTTCGGGAATAAATGTGAACTATAATCTGGGCAGTCTCCTACTTAAATTGTGCTGAACTTGGTATCGTTAGCGACATTTAACTGACTAGAAAAACAGGTTGCTTAAATTATTACAATATTGAAAAACGCAACGAAAGTACTATTAATAGCTGGTACCGAAAGCTGTAAAACTTTAGTTGGTTTTGAAAATGAGGACTATGGCTTTTGTAGTAATATTTAAAAGAGGAAATGATTCGAAGCTAAATGTTGTACCCCAATTTGGCGAACTAGGAAAGTCTTTAGATCGTGACATCTGGAGTGTTGGTCTTCTGTTTTTCTTACGAACTTGTTGTCTTATTCTTGTAACAAAGGTTTGCTGTTGGCAACGGGGTCAGACGGTAGTATGAAATCCAGAAAATGATTGATTCTCACGTTACATTTGCTACTGCCTCACAAAGTATTCTTAGCATTAGCATTGCAGCATACGGTAATTTCCATCTTCCTGGAATCACAGTATTCAATGAATTCGGCTTCGAATTTGAATCATAGGGAAACTAAGCTGGTGCAACGACAAATTTGTGCATTTCTCCGTACGCCTGCTATATATGAATGCAAGAACAGACTTGGAATGTTGTAGGTTGATCTGAGTAAATACAATAGATAAGTACTGGGGTGGTCGCCTCTTGGAAACAAGAAGATGAGTCCTCCTTTTCCTCTGTCCACCGGACCATTTTGGTGGCCTAAAAATATCAAAATTTTGGTCCCAACATTTCTGTACAGACTTATTTAACGCAGCAATTTCAAAAGCCAAAAAGTTGATAGCAGCATCCTTATAGGTTCACCGGTGTCATTGCTTTGGTGTTTTCTGGTTGCAGTACCCGTTTACCCCAATCTAACTGCAGCAACTGACTTCCGTCGACCAGAACTATGATGGGTTTTGGCTTCTTCATCCGATTTCCCTCCACTGGAACTGCACCATCTATTGGTAGCAGCACCGGTTTCATTCGGACATCATGCGCAGAAAGATCCATCGGTAGAGGAAGTGACAGAAATTGTCTGCCTCTTGTTGTTAATCGGTTAGTCGGTTTCAGTGAAGGTCACTGCCGCCGATCTGTTTCTCTTCTCCATCACCACTAGAGTAGCGAGACTTTTACCGACTTTAGACTCCCGCCTTCGACAACACTTGCCGTTTCCTTTTGCATTTATCGTGCGCTTGTCTCACATCATCTTTTTCGCTTCAAATACCCCTCAGGCGGTAATCTTTCTTTGAATTTCCCGCGACAAGCCGTCAAAAACAGCACTCTGACCAACCACTTGTCTACTTTGATGGAGTTTCACCATAAGAGGCAGAGCCTCCCCGGTACTCTCTCCATTGTTGCAACCTAATCTTCGGAACGTATCACATAAAGAGCAGAACGTCTCTCGATTTGCGTGGACACCTGCCTTTACGGCCTTATTCCACGGGATGCACATACATCCATGGGAGCAAGGATACGCCTTGCCATCGCTCACCAAACATTTTCACTGTTTCAGATACCAATTCGGAACTGTGTTGCCGGCACAAGTTCCACCCTTGGTATGAGTCCAGCCCGACCTAAAACCTCTTACTGCTCTTAGGGTCGCAGCACCCAGTACTTATTGCAACTCTACATTGGGTCAAACCAAGGGAAAAACCAAGGGAAAACCCAAGGTAAGACCCTTCCCGCGATTTTGGGTTTAAACCACAGCCACCATGACGCTCCCACAAAGGGGCCTACCTCTAACAAGTCAGGCTCGGACCGAGATCCGGGGGGCTCCTGACTCCCATGGTACCGTGATTTAAGTCCTGGTAGGGACTACCGCACATAAAGAGCAGCAGGACACATCAGATTTAAGAAATCTAGCAACTCTTGGGCCAGCACCTAAATTGGCTGAGGGTTTTTTAAGTATGTTGGTTGGCGCCTCTGCCGCAGTCGAGAAGGCCACGGTGCATTGTCACTATTGCCAGTACCACCTGGAGTAGTATGTGCAAGAATCACCTCCATACTTTACACCATTTTTCGTCTATTTTTGACGTCTTTCGCGCTGAGTTCGACGTTGACGACAAGGCAACCTAAAGGAAAAGAAGGGTACTTTTTAAGTAAACAACTTTTATGGACGTTTCTGCACTAGTTAATAAGATTGTCAAGAATGCTAAATCTAGACATAGTTCATTATAGAACTCGTCTCCATAAACATATGCTGTCACTTGTAGCTTTGAAATCAATACAGAGGCAGACTATATCTATCTGAACTTGCTGGGTTTTTTCTAAGATCTGCCACAGCGTAAGTATTTGGTCCCGGCCTTAAAGCACACTGATAACGCCAATCAGATTATTGACAAATGATAAAATCTTAAGAAGATTGATACCTTTATAGATATCGCGATTAAAGCGGTGTTCTTGTGGATCCGGCAAACGATGATGAGTTTCCATTCATCATTCGTGCGTTTCTTCTGCCTTACTGCCTTCTACCAAGTGATCTGTTACCCTAAATATATCGGTAAGTAGCCGTTCCGAACCGGCAGCCTCGTTATGCCTAAATTGCATGGGACTGTCATTACTTCATTTCGGTCAGGTAGACGGAAGTCTTGGCTTTGGCAAGTTGAATGAATCTGACTCACAGCGGAGTTTGCCTTATATCCGCCATCTAAAAGACACTACTATTCAATTTCCTTACTCTTTCCGTACCTCTCCATTTCTTCAATAGCTTGCTGGCACAAGCTGCTTTCGTTCTTGCATGCAGTGCTGCTTCATAGACGAGTTACTTTGTTGAATATGCTTGCCTGCATGCATTCTTCATCGAACCTGAAGCTTTGTGGATAAGGTGCAGCAGTTCTACAGGTTTCTTTTCATTGATTCCACTTATCTGCAGCGCTTAATGCATGTTTAAATGGTATTGACGAGAGGTTGAGGGATGCCTGGTTGGCAAAGGTTCTGGTGGCTTGTTGCAATCGTAGCAATCCAACATTAAATCATCTTTTACAATCTTTGCGTTGTTGAAGCGTCTGAGATACCTGCAGAGGTACTGTTATACCGTCAGTATAATAGTATTATTATAAAACATGTAATGTACTTCTGGCATAAAGAATGTATTATATAGGCTTAATAAAAATTATTCTGCTATCAACCTCCAACCAGCGTGTTTCATTGCTCTGCACCGTATATTACAGGTACTTTTCCATAGACGATTAAGTAGTGGTCAGAGTGTATATGGGCCGCTCGTAAAGTCTGGACGTCTATGACACAGGAGGAGTTATAAATTTGGGTGAAAGTATTGAATTGCTAGCTATAGTGAAGTGCCAGCCTCTCTTTCCGTCTTCCATATCACTGTAGCATGTTCCAGGAGGAAATTTTGGTCATTAGAAAAGCTCTGTCCTGGCTGAAGGAAAACGTGATATCTGCAATGGATATCCGCATCTTTTCGGATAGTCAGGCCGCCATCAAGTCCCTGGAGTCGATCTCACTATATTCTAAAATCGTCCTTGAATGCCGATCTTCTCTCATGGACATGGCAGAGCATTTCAACATTCACCTCTGTTGGGTGCCGGGCCACAGAGACATTCCAGGGAACTGCAGAGCCGATGAACTCGCCAAAATTGGAACCACTCTACTTATTCTACCGGAAAAGGGTAACACAGGTATACCAATCGCTACGTGCAAACTAGCATTAAAGCTGGATGCCAATAAAAGAACAGAATTTAGGTGGACTGCTGGGCAAACATGTCTAGCAACCAAAGAGATCTGGCCAAAGCTAGATCTGAATCGCTCTAAGTGTCTTATCCTTTTAAATCGGAAACATCTCAGCACCATAATAGGTGTCATCACTGGACACTGACATGGGCAAGCACGCAAGAAGGCTTGGCGCTTTTACAAATGATTTCTGTAGAAGCTGCATGGAAGAGGAAGAGGAGGAGACAATCCTCCACCTACTCTGTACATGTCCAGCTCTCTCCCAGAGAAGAAAGCTTCATCTAGGAGCTTTCTTCTACAACGACCTAAACTTTCTAGAAAATATAGACGTTAACAGTCTCCTGCGCTTTATTATAAGCTCAAACTCGGTCCATTAGTAAGATGATCATAAGAGGGCATGGCATCACAATGGGCCAATAGGCCTAATTGGGTTGGTACTTCCAACAGCCACTCTTACCTATCCTAACCTAACCTAGCTATAGTGCCATTCCGTCCAAGAACAAATTCAATAAGCCTAAGTTGTGGAGTCCGATTGTGAGATCGAAAAGAAAAGAAAGAGATGTCCTCATTTTGGTTTTTGAGGTTGAATCGCCCATAAGTATTTAAACATCATACTTAGGGAATTGCTAGTAGGTATTTTTTAAAATTTCACCTCGAAATATCCTTTTCACTATTTTTTACTGGCCTACAAAACTACAAGTGTACATCTGAAGGTCATTTTCATCAGCAAATCTGTACTTAAAGTCTGCCACGAAGAGCTAAAGTAAGTACAACTCATCCGAAGTCATGAATCCACTTCAAACATATCCTAATCGTACATCACGCAGCTGCCAACGCTATTGACATTGAACTCAAAACATCTGTTTACACAAAATACTTTCTTGAAAAATTGCCTTCAATTTGAATTCAGCATTTTATTGGTAAGTAAATGCATATTTTGGCCTTTCCTGAAATCGGCCTTAGTGCTCTTAAGTGGTTTTTCCACTGCATCTTTCATATGTATTTTTCACGAAGGAGTGGCCAGAAAGCCGCACATTAAACATCAGAATTATTAATAATACGTTCTTGCAGGAGACCTTTTAGCTTCCTAAATAGGTCGCAATAGTCCTACTTATTTCGACAAAAGATCAATAACTTAACCTATACTATCGCAAATGCACCTCATAAGCAAATAACCGCAATTTGTCAGTGAAAAACAGCAAATTCTTTACATAAAAATTATCGTTACTATCACTGTGCCCTGTGGCATACCAATAATTTAAATGATGCGGATCGATCGTTTGGGAAATATATGACCGCAAATTCAGTACCTGAATAGGCATCGGACAAAATAGAACAAGTACTAGTCAAAGTATAATCGGAAAGGTGACTTCAAGCCAACATCAGACAGGTAATTTCCTACCACACCTTCATGAATATAGATAACCGGATTCATTTCATCTTTAAATTTATACCACGTCCACTATCCAAAAATAAGTCGCAGTGCTTCAGTTGGAGTTTGAAGTAAGAGAACGGCTCCCCTAGAGGATCAGTGTGTTTATTTTCTTTCTAGCAATCCCTTCGATTGCTCACCGCATCGCAATAAAAAACGAACAAAATTATACAACACAGTAATCCGAGTGCAGATATACGTACATATTTACACATATTTATGTACATACATATGTATAGGAGTACTAGTAGTTGCAGCCAGATTTTCAGATATTCAGATGGTTCGATAGTCAGATTGTAAATACATTTATTGTACTACCCGTGCTCATACACTGAGTAACCATCCATCAATTAGCGAAACGGGTCGATAAACCCATTAAAGCGCACCGATTACTGAATACTGAGTTACGAATACCGAACACCGAACACTATTCGTACATCCGTAGCAAACAGGGTGACCCATCCGAATGTGAATTCACTATTTTACAACCCATTATCTAATTCCTGATCGTAAAATGTGTAATTAAACCGTTTTACAGCCAGCCGCAGTTCGTGTATTCAATATCTCATGAATCTTCGTATCCGAATTCGAAACCACCATGGCATCCACTGAATTCGACTTCGTATTTTCGAGAAGTGCTGTTCTTGGATTCACTGTCACTATCGTCGTCGTCGACGGCATTGTTGTTGGCATTGCCACTGTCGTTTTAGAAGAAAAAAAAAAAAAAAAAATTTTCACTTCAACTTAATAACTCGTCGAACTTGGAGAAAACCGTAGCGAAACACTAAAATCTGGGAAATTCTGAAACGTAACTGTCTTGACTGGATGATGATGATGGGTCGTTAAAATCAGTTTTATGGCTGCGCGTCAGTCACCCCATCGGCAGAGAGTTTGTCTGTCGAAGAGAACTTAAATTGCCGACTTGTCATACAATTAAGTGATTTTTCAGTCAACTTTTAGACGAACGAATAAATAGATGTTTATACGATAGATAGGTGTGTGTGTGCGGAGCGTAAAAGTCTACAGTTAAACAATGTCAAAGTGGGTATATGGCCTGTCAAACTCAAGAGCGCTTATAGGCCATAACTTGTCTACATGGAATTACGAACACTTCATTAAAGCGATACAAGACGATGGAAATGATGAGACGAAAATGGGCATAAAAATGATAGGGATAGAGATTACGACAGGGGAATGGGGATAAGTTTAAGGAAAAGTAAGAAGATAAGAACGGGGATGAGTGGAAAAGACATTTCAAATGTATAGGAATAAAGACAAAGTTTCTTTTGTGTTATAAACTTTGTCTATTTAATGGCGGTTCGCCATAAGGAATGCCATTCCAATATCACGATAAGGTCCCATTGAAGGGCAAATATGGAGAGAATTAACTTCGAATTCTTGTTGAATAAACTAACTGTTGGTAATCCAATTCGACTCGTAGGTGTATATGGCACACTCAACGTTGGTGGCTTCTGGAGGTGTATTAGTCCTACCATGGCTGATTGATTTTGCTTAAATACGGTACATCATTCCCGAGTTATACATAAGATTGCTCCAACTCTCTATACCTAAGAAGGACCAGCCTGATAGTCGTGTGGGATACATGTTACAAGAGAAGACTTCTAGGACTTCATTAAGAAAAAAGTGTGAAGAGTAACTGGACTTAATCCAGCAACGATTGCCCACTATCCAGTGATGAAACAACTTTGGTTTGGTGCACCCAAAAATAAGCACTAATCATCTCAAAATTTTCCTATCGATTTTCCTGTGTATCCACTCTTGCTTCTGGATGAAGATGGAACGTCTTGTTTTGAAAATAACTCTGTCGTCGACAATAGGTTTAGTTATCATGCGCATTTCTAGACTAACTAATAGTGTCTGCATGATTCGGGCCTCTTTCCAAGTCGACTATAACTTCCCTAGCTACATGTGAGAATAAAATTTTACTCGCTAAATTAAAAACACTTTGAAGCTCTCCTCATTGGGAACACGAGGACGAGCATCTAAGTGGCTGTTAATGGCCTGCATAAAGGTATATATTTATCAGCGGAAAGTTAAATGCCTCAAAAAAAGTAACGACGGCGAAAACCACAATCAGAACCTCTGCTGCGGTGTTAAAAAACATTCTCGTACCTGCGGTTCTCGACGTGTCTGACATTGATTAAATGACAAGTGTCGGCTTGTAATGTTATGCTAATAAAAGTGCAACTACGAACGCGGCGTAACAACCACTCTATCCGTCTGAAAAAGTGGAGAAGTTTGTGAAGCAGATGGTAGGTTAGGATCAGAACTTCATCAGGACTCCTTTCGGCGGTCTTGCTTACTCGTAGTTTTTCATTGATAATCTGGAGCTTTGATTTGGTAGAAAAATGTTGGTCATGCTACTCGTATTCATTAAATCACAATGACAAGGTTGTGACTAACTCAATGGTGAATAATTTGTTGACCGTCTATCAGAGGTCTTGGTCTCGCTTCGCGCCTATGACAGGGAGAATATCTAGATCTGGAGCCCTCAAATAGTGAAATCATTATAAAGATCTTGGGATTACAAGACCAGTGGCCCTGGTCAACAATTAGGAGTTTTTACCGAACCTCTGTACCAGAAATGAAGGCGGAATATCTGACTAACAGAGAAAAGCTGGGTATAATTTGGTCTACTGGAAGGAAGCAAGGAAGCAAGAAATTCAACTATTAACTTTGAGGTTATTTAGAGTTCTGAAGATCTTGTAGCTGATTTAATGCATTGACTGTCTTAGGATGCACCATCGAAGCCTGGCAAAACTCTACCGGTATACCTAAATTTGCCACTAACCACTCTTATTTTGGATGTCATGCGGTCTAGATTGCCTTAAATCATTACCACTATTGAAATATCTCTATCAACTAAGCATGTGTAAAGTTAGCACCTCAAATATCATCATCGGCCTCACCAAGATTGGCGAGTATATAGTCCTTACCCAAACGCGTTGTATTTTCTGATAGCAATCCCCATAGTATATATAACAGTTTTTCATCCTCCTTATGTTCGGCCCATCCTACCGCACTTCCACTTCCAGTCTAGTCAGTCTCTCAAACCAGACAGACGTGTTTTTCTTGTTTTCCCTTTTATTAATTTTCGTCAAATTGCATTTTCCGGTTCTTAAACCCAGTGCTTGAATTCTCTAATTTTTTTGTTTGTGCAATTTTTCAGTGCAAAGCCCCTAACTATATAAAATTGCAACCAAGCAAGGGCATCTGTGGGAAAGCCTTTCATGCCGTTTGTGTCGGGTTAAACAAAAGACATACGGTGTTTATCAAGGAATTCTATGATAACCTCCTTTTCTTCTGTGATGAGTGCAAGTGTATCTCACTCTCGCATGTTCTTTTGGCAATAAAATGCCTAAGCGATTCCAGTGACTCCTACCAAGACGCACTCGCGAAAAAGATCACGGACAAAATTTCGGTCATCGAAAGCAGTGTTAAAAGAATCTCCTAAAGAATCCGATCCTATGCTCGAAGTTATCTTCGACAAAATAAACGATGTCAGTGATGAACTTACTGCGACTCGATCCCTCGTATGCGATATTGAACATCACATCGCAATAATAAACAGCAAAATCGTTGACCCACCAAACTTCCCGCAGCCTTACCAGAATGTTCCCTATAATACATCGCTAATGGCTGAATCAATGGAACCCGAAGTGGATTCACACTCACCCAGACATACAATTCATCTGCGGACGGTTCAACCTACTGATTCTTCCGAAGTTTCTTCCAACCTGATAATAAAGACCACATCTACGTCAACACCTCCAATCGCTGCCCCACTGAGGCTTATCAATCACTTCAACTCAACTTGGACACCTTTCGAATGGCAGTGTAGACTTGATAAGCTTGCTTCGAAAAATCAATTGGTCACTACGCTTCTTATCAAAGGCGCCCCACCAAACGCTGATGCTGATTGGATCTCGAATTTCTTCGTAAAGAAATATGGCATCACCATTAGCCACTGCAATTTACTTCCAACATCTCACCACAGAAGTAAGCGCAGCTTCAAGCTCAATATGCCGGCCAAATACGAATGGCTATTCCATAATCCAGCCAGCAATAATTTCAACCTTGGAAAGATGCGTGTCTGCAAATGGTTGGAAAATACGAACAAGAAGCAGGATAAAGTCAAGCAGCCCATCTTACCTAAACCATCTATCAATGTAGCAAGCAAACCCAATTTGCCAAGACCCACCTCCTCTTCTCAAAATAAACCCAGCTCCAATTGGAGCTTTAAAACTAAAATTTTTCCTAATTTTAAGCCTTCCACCCATACTCCAATTCCCTCTATTCCACCCCAAACCAAGCCCCGACGTCAACGTGTCTCTGTTGACTTAACACCTATCTTAAATCCCGCTTCCAACTCGCCTTCTCCCTCGGTTTCACGGGCCCCAGTTTCTATTTTTGATACGCCACCAAACCCAGCTAGCAACTCAATTCCCAACTTTGACCTTAAAACTGGAGCTAAGTACCCTAATTTCATTAACTCCCATACCCTAAACCCCACATCTCATCCCTCATCCAACTCCATATCCAATCATTTATCTCTATCTCCCTCCTCCAATGCTCCTATTCTTGATCCCCTTTTTCCCCCCACTGTTAAACTAACACAGCAAACCAATGGCACTACAGAAAGTCGATATGCTCTCTCTAGGCTCAGAGAAAGAAAGATATATGAAAACATTCGTCTCTTTCTTGCCTATTTACATGACAAATCGGACTCGGTCTGCTACGAAGGGAAAACCAAAACCAGCGTCATGGTTTCCATCCAGCAGGAAGGCCTCCCTACCGACCCTATCAGTCTCAGGAACCTTTATGTCAGGTACCACGAGATTTTTAATATGTCCCCTCAGAAAGTAGCAGACGATCTCACTGCATTCGGCAACTATGTTCACTCTAAACGAGTATCACACCTACAGCGAAGCCGAGCCGACCACGACAAATTTTTTCGTCCATAACGTGCCTCCCTTGCCAGCGCTTAAACCATCCTGTCTCACACCTCCACCCCACAACATACCTCTTACATTTTACTACCAGAATGTAAGAGGTCTTCGCTCTAAAACCAATGCTGTCCTACGTCAATCGCATGCTCTTCCCTTTGATATCTACGCCTTGACCGAAACCAATTTGATTCCCGACATAAAGAACCAGGAATTGTTCCCTCCTACTTTTAATGTTTTCCGCGACGACGATCCTACCCGCACAAATAAAGATTCCCCCTATCGAGGCGTCCTACTGGCGATCGACAACAGCCTTAACTCTTCTCCCATTACAATTTCTTCATCCTCTAAAGCCAACTTTGTCGCAATAAAAATATCACTCCCTCTCAAGTCCCTTTACGTTATATGTGGCTACATCCTACCAGCTCAACCTATCGAATCTTACCAATTTGTTATTGATGCGATCGGTCATTTAATTGACCTGTCAGACCCTATTGATGATATCCTTATTTTCGGCGACTTTAATCTTCCTCAGCTACAGTGGACTCCATCAGATGATCAATCGTTTTTCATCGCTTCAAATGCCAACTCAGCTAAGGAATGTCTCTTCTTAGATCGCTTAACAGACTCAAGTCTATGCCAAGTCAGTGGTATATCCAATTGTATGGGCAGGCAATTAGACCTTATTTTCACAACAGATCCAATTAACTCCTCAGTCTCACTTTGTCCCCTACCTCCCTCGACAATCGATAACTACCATCCCCCTTCTTCTATTTTAATTTTTTCATAACTCTTCATTCCAGTCCACTCCCCCCACAACTCTCTCATCCCACGACTTTCATAAAGCAAACTTTCACAAAATCAGTGAATATCTCAGCAGATCCCTCTTTAACTTTCACAACCTAAGTATAAATGATGCCTTATCCACTTTTTTAAAGAAATATTTAATTCTTTTTCCCTTTACGTTCCGTTTTCCCGCCTTAAAACATCATCTACTAGTCCTCCCTGGTATAATCGCAAGCTTCGTTCCTTACGAAATCAGAGAAATAAGTTATGGGCTGTTTTCCTGCGTACCAGATCCTTTACCGACTATTCCAACTATCTTGGTGCTTATCTTCATTTCACCGAACTTTACGATTCCCTTTACCAGCGCTACCTTAACAATGCGCAAGTCAACCTTATAAACCACCCTAAGTCCTTTTTCCAATTTGTTAACTACAAAGGAAAGTCCGATGGTTACCCTCCTTCCCTCTCTTTCAACAACAGGTCATCAACCGATCCACTCATCATTGCCAACCTATTTGCCACATTTTTTAAACAATCCTTCACCAACGACTCCTTTGTACCAGATCCATCCTATTTTAGTTACCTACTGAACTTCTCCAATGGCCCACTTCTCTCTCATATTTTTGACCCGTCTTATATCGAATATAAATTACACCAACTCAATGACGAATTCACACCCGGCCCAGATGGCCTCCCTGCCATATTTCTTAAAAAATGTTCTTCCTCTCTTTCCCTTGCCCTTTCTAATATCTTCCGTCTATCCCTTTCACAAGGAGAATTTCCTCAGGCTTGGAAATCCTCCTTCATAGCCCCGATCCACAAGAAAGGATTAAAGAATGAAATAACCAACTATCGTCCTATCGCTAAACTCTCCCATATACCCAAACTCTTCGAAAGTATTTTGTATGAAACTCTAAGCTTCTAATGCAAATCACTTATTTCTCCTAGACAACATGGCTTCCTAAAGGGTAGGTCAACCACCACAAATCTCGTTGAATTCGTATCATTTGCCCTCTCTGCCCTAGAAAATGGCAATGAAGTCGATGTAGTTGCAACCGATTTTAGCAAAGCCTCCGATAAAATCTCTCATCGGTTAATCATCTTTAAATTGTCTGCCCTCGGCTTTGAACCCATACTGTTGAAATGGATATCCTCTTACCTCAAAAACCGTTTTTACAGTGTTCGTTTTAAGTCAGCCCACTCCGCTCCATTTTTGGCCACCTCTGGAGTTCCACAAGGCAGCCATCTCTGTCCCCTTCTTTTTATATTAACCATAAATGATCCCGATATGGTCATCAAACACTCGTCTGTCTCCCTTTACGCCGACGATACCAAATTTTTCAAAACCATTTCCTCTCCCCATGACTCTTTCCTCCTTCAACAAAATCTTGATAGTTTCTCGATCTGGTGCCTCAAAAATTCTTTGGAACTTAACATCGCCAAATGCCAATCCATCACCTTCTCACATAAGCGGAACCAATCTCCTCCCCGACTCTATCTTCTCCATAACCAACCTATCTCCTCCGTACAATCTCTTCGTGACCTCGGCATTTTGTGTGATAGCGAGCTCAACTTCCGTTTACATATGGATGAGATAATCCTCAAAGCCAACTCTGCACTAGGTTTTGTAAAACGGTGGTCCAAAGAATTCACCAACCCATACGTGACCAGGTCCCTCTATATTACCTTTGTTCGGCCCCTCCTAGAGTAAGCCAGTCAAGTATGGTCCCCATATCATCGTGTTCATATCTCGAGAATTGAAGTCATTCAGCGCCGTTTTCTTCGATTTGCTCTTCGAGGTATGCCCTGGGACGATCCTTTTAATCTGCCCCCTATCAAAACCGTCTCAACCTTATCAACTTAAACACCCTTGAAGATCGCAGAGATGCAGCAGACCTTCTCTCCATTCATCGACTCCTTTCAGGTCACGTTGAATACGCGTCCCTTCACAAATCCATTTTCCTCAACACTAACCCTCGTAATCTACGTACCCCTCGACTCTTCTATCTACCAACCCACCACACCTCCTACGGCGCGAACGAACCAATCTCCCGTATGCTACGTCAAATCAACTCAAACCCTACCGTCTTTGACTTCCACCGCACCACTCCCTACCTCAAATCCGTTCTCCTTCACCACTCCAACCAACCTTAGTTTTAAGTTTTAGTTTAAGTTTAATTTGTAAGCTATAGCTTGTATTAAGCCGAATAAATGGGGGCGTTCGCCCCCACCAAAATTAAAAATTAAAATTAAAATTCCTGAACAGCGGTGATATCTGCGTGAAAGCAGTCAAGGGCCTCTGGTAATTGTTCGGCTGCATGCGCCCTTTCAAGGGTGCGAACATTCTACGTGCAAATCCGAAAGCCGTTGTCCTTTAAAAGTATGTAACAGTGACTCCCTTTTTATCATATGTCGTCACATATTTTAATCTCTTCCGCATAGGACTATGGCCGGGCATGCCCTTGCCATTTTAGCCATTTTAGTTACCGGGACCACCACTGTGAGGTAATGCCAGCAAGTTCGTTGATTGTTGCCCTGCTGCACCAATCCAAGTTATAGGACAATCAGCTGTTTCCCCGTCAATCGCCACGAAGGCCAAAGAAGTGTTTAGTTTATGTATCCCCAGTACGAGTTAATCCTCGAGACAAGACCACTTCGAGTCCCGAGCGACCAACCCACAGGTACTTTTAGAAAACGTATTCACCATCAGATAACACGGACACAATCTGAACAAAAAACAAAGTAGGGCTTATAATCTTTTACACCATACAAGGGACCAGGACTCTATATACCATATACGAGTACTCGTATTATGGAAGTAACTCAGGGAATATTTGCTCTGAAAATGTTGGTCTGGGAGTAGACTGGAGAATATATAACTTGACAAATTCTTACAGCTAGTTGCGCATTTCGTTCTGCCGACCCATCTAATTCGCCTAGAACCCTACCTTTTACGTACCAGGTTTAGCGCGTGCAAAATGTAGTTGTCCAGATATTTGTGGTTGGATTTAAGGGTCCACCGAATTCCGCTGCTTCCCGTCGTCAAGGCAATTACGTCGGTAATTACCAATTAGAAAACAATATTTGTTGCAGTATACAGCCTCGTCTCACCTTACTTTTGATCTCTAATTAGCGTCATAAGCGGCCCTACCAATAGGATATGGAGTATCATTTTTGGAGTACTTCTATTGCATATGAACTCTCCGTTGGCGCTGCCGAATGCGTTTTCGAAGTCAATAAACAATAGGTGAAGCGCGGATCGATATTTAGCGCGCTGTTTGGTGCATGCAAAGATAGATCCAAAGGGGAAACCACCTTGTTCTGGTATTTTACTATTACATTCCCCATTGCGGGAAGTAGTCAAATATCTTATCTTTCCATAAAATTTCCCTTTTTGAGGAGTTAGATAAATACTCCTTTATCCACTCATAGCTAAAGCTCTTGTCTCTGAAATACTCTATTAGAAGCGTAGCGAAATGCTCTTTCCAACGTATTTCACACCCGCTCGCTGCTTCGTGTACTTCAGTAGTTAGCGCATTGATGTTGTTGCGCTTGCTAGTTCTTCCATCATCTTCAGATACCTATAAGACCTCCCTCTGATAAATTAGATGGATACGAGCCTTGTGTTTGTTGGTCGTTATCCAGCTATCCTCATTAAGCATTGTCCTATATATTTTCCGTGTTAACAAGCTACAATGCTCTCTGTCAAATATTAAAACATTTTCCACGGCACTCCAATCATTTCACATGTTAGTCAACGGTGGGGTACTGATTTTGTAAATACTTCGCGCAGGATAGTCTTGATATTCTGAGGGATGCTTTAACTGGAAGATGGTAAATTTGGATGAAGATTTCCTACTTTTTAGTTGGCATTCAGCTGACTCTACGCTAAAACTTATATTACCTTGGAAAACGACTATGGTACCAAGGACTGTCTTTATGAGCTCCTCGACAAGACATATGCTTAGTGTTCTAAGAATGATGTTTAAATCATCCGGAGATTTCAAGGGAAAGTCCGAAATTGTTCGTACCACAGTACAGTACACAATACAGACTGCCTGACACCACCTCCTACAACGCATTCAGGCTTATCGACTTCACTTCGAGGCGAAATGTGATTGTAGCAAGTCACAGTCTCCTTATCTATATTCACCACCAGATTGATCACATTGGAAACGACAACAGGCGCTCCTAAATTACCTCATTCTCGAGGTCAAAACTTTCCACTAATCCTAAATGTTCTGTGCCTCTAATATCTTGCTCCGAAACAAGTGGCAAAGCTCCCAGCAAGTCATCGGAGATTCTGCTTTTCATTCAACAAACCACCATTAGTAACGACTGATGCTAGTTGGCACATGCAGAGAAGCCGAAAACATATTAAGGGGCGCTTCAAAGGTGGACCAAAGAAGGAAGAGAAAATAGCACGAGAAGCGTAAGAGATGCAAACAGTGACATTCGAAAATTTTACCAGTGGGTGAAAAAAACATGCCGAACCAACGAAGTACGAACAGAAGCCGGCACGGACGAACAAGGAAATCTAGTGAAAGTTTCACTACTAGTGGTGAGGATATTTTCTGCATATTGTTGAATGGTGACGAGGATCAAGATTCCTTATTCAAACAGAACGAACGATTAAATGTGGACGACGATGAGCAATAATTCCAACTGCCCTCTACGCAGTAAATATAACCAACGCCGCTACTGAGTGCTTAGCTGACAATGGCTTTCACATTCCCCAAGTCATTTCTTAAATATGATCAGAAGGAGACATGCTTGTACGAATTGAATCTCAGCAGGATCAGTTTGATCTTGAAAAAAGAGTCTGCAACTTGCACCAACATCGCCTAAAACGCTTCGTCAGCCTGATTGATTTTTATTAAACTGGTTTCAGGGCTGAACCAGATTTTTACATTTACTGCAGATCTTCGAGTAGACTTTCGAATTCCAAATTGACGGCTACCACTTATTTGTTAATCTTAAGGTCGCCTATACCAGCGTATATTCGGAAAAATTATGTGAAACCATGACTGGGCTTGGCATCCCTGCTAAATTTGTACGACCCTGCAGGATGACTATGGCTTTCTCAAGTACTCCGTAATGGTCGGCAATGATTTTATCAAGTCCTTTGATATCAATAAATCAACTGCAATGTGATATCTTCAACATCGTACTAGAGAGCGTTGTACGCAAGAGAACACCAAATACAAAGGTACATCTACAAGGTAGTCAAGGACGAAGCTCCGCAGTTAATACAAATGGCACCACCTTAGAGATCATTCGAAATGAGACCCCGGCCAATTGCTGTTCTTTTTCTGGGCTCAGAAGTCAAAACAGAATCCTGCCTCAGATAACCAAGACACTGATGGCTCCAGTCCTTCTAATTCTTAAAAAAAGATGAGGAGCCTTTTGGTTCGTTTTAGGAGGACAATTCTCCGAGTGATCTACTCCCCTGTGTGCATCAACGGTGGTTAAGGAGGAGATTTAGCCAAGGGCTTTATGGGCTATAAAGCGACATTAGTTCGGTAAAAATAGTCAAAATTCATTGGATTGGGTGGACACCAGCAATCCAACGAGAAAAAAAAAATTAAAATCCTTCACCATGGGAAAATATAGCAGAGGAGGACTCTATTTAGGAGGCAAGTGCAGGTGGAAAGGGACCTCAACTAAAACTGTAAGCAGCCAGCAAACAACAGGCATGGCCAGAGAAGCATGCTGATTGAGTCTCAGGTACAACCCGGGCTGTAGCGCTATCTAAGTAATAAAATAAGTAAGGGGCCGGTCCCTATCTGAGACCACATGTCAGTCTCCTTACTATGCCAAACCTTACAAGCACTTGGTAGTGAACACGATTATTGCGCCTCTGTTTCAGCTTAGCTGTTGAGCGGTCATAAAATCGCCAAACAATTGCCATCCAGACTTCAAACTCTACAATTTTGGCAACAAATAAATGGATAAATTCGTAGAAAGCTACTAAGGCGTAAGAATGTTACAAATACTATAGCAGACCGGGAGAAAGTATTGTATGGCGCATTGCTACTAGCACGATTGCATATAAAACATGAATTTATGAGCATTTTCGATCAGCTTAAATGCCAGCCGAATGCTTAGTAATGACGTTAAATTCATATCTGACCTAATCCTCGAAAATTAATTCAGTAACTCATCAAAATCTGTTGCGAGAGTCACGTATCTATCCTCAGACTTTCCAGTCGTACGTCTGCTTCTATTTATCTGTATCCATAAGCTGCCAAACTGCACCAACATAACATCAGTATGATTAAACAAATTATGAAAATCATGACTATACATATTTCGGCCTCAGTTTTACGACTTAGGCCGTATCTAATCCGACAATGTAACAACATCGTCATTATCAATAAAAAATAATATTGCCCCAACAACCAGAATAAGTCCATCATAAATCACCAGAGTGCACTTTATAACCTGCGATCACTGATCTACTGATCTTTATTCCCTACACCTGTGCCCTGTTTGCATTCGAATGACCATTCTGACGATTTTATTGACACGCATTCCAACCATTTAATACCCTCGTTCGAGGTGTTTTAGTGGCCGGTTGCAGCGATAAAATTCCCTCTAACAAATTACGAATTCAAGTAACATCGCGTAGGGGTATCTAAATCTTCTTATTCCAATCCCTTAAATCGTCTCTACAAAGAACCAAAGAAAAAAACAAAAAACCACCAAACCATGTGTCTTCAAAGCTTTGATTCAAATTGACGATGCTGATTACTGGTGCGTCAGTGGTGATTCAATCATATGTCTCATATGTAACTGTATTTCAAATTAATACGTAATTTCGCCTCAATGATGCAACACCTGGAATGCAGGAAGCTGCCGAGAGATTAATCACCTGCATCCTTTCATAAATCGCCATTCCACACAAGCGACGTGATACGAGCCCTGCTTCACTTAACCTTTGGAGCCCTTAAATTCTCGGATAAACGCGCGCAAATTGATCGTTTTCTCCATCTCTGGCCGTGTATTTCATCTGTATTTCGCTCTGAACATAGCTCGACCGCGCGACATTTTATTTTAATGGGACTCATTAAATTTTTCCCAATCTAACGTAGAAATTAAAAAATTTGTCCTTTTTGTCAATACGACTTAATCCGGCAGATAAACTCGGGAAAATACGATGATACACTCAGTATACTCCATATACTCGGGAATCAGGTTGAGCCAGGTACGGCTGCACTTTGGAGATGGTACTGTAAGGCAGGGGTATGGCTACTCCTGCACTTTTCGAAAACCAGGAAGCCGACGGCCGGTGATGTCTTATCGTGTCACCATCAGCTCGGTCTTAGTATCCATTCGGCGCAGTACGTGACTTAATTTCGTTTATCATTCCAGATCGCATCGTGCAAGTGTCGTAAAAATGTAAAAAACAAAATAAAAAAGAATTTTTCCATCTTCAAGATACAATTAGTAGAGAGATTTAAACAGTGAAGGCGATCAACGACGACACACGTGTGATGTGAGTGATTTACGTTGATCTGATTGGAAAGACCGTAATTATTTTTTAGTGACCTCTACTGTGTTGTGTTTGTTTACGAGTTTGCCTCAGGATAATAGATTTCTTCCCGGAACGTAGATTCATCTTATTTTTATGACTTGTTGCGGGGTGTTAAAACGGGTTAAAACGGGAAAAGATTTCATATATATGAATGCAGCGTCAACGTTAACGTCACTGGTAATTTTTCAAAAGTTGTTTACGGTTTTTCTCAAGGTGACTTTACTCAGTTAACTAGGTCAGTTATTTAGATCGTCTGGGCTAGCTTCTAGATCTGACACAATAATTAATCAGCGTGGTAGAATGATATAATACTTTGTATGATGCTTATGTAAACAAAGCATTATACACGAGTGGGTAGTGTGGGAAAGACCGGCACTCAAACAATCACCTCTTTGTTTTAGCTTTCACAAAAGAACTTAAAGGATGTAAAAGCAATTCTTGACAGAGGGCTTCATTATGCCTTATTTCGTCGAGAAGGTGACCGGTGTGACATTTGATGCAAATAGATTGCTCTATGGAACCATGATTAATGAATCACGCGTTTTTACACTGTGTGACTTTTTCTTTGGGCCAATTTGAAAGACAGAGTTATTGCCAATGCTCTCTAGTCAATTGAAACACTCAAAACTAACATGATGAAGTTATCATAGAGTCGGATATATAGATTTTCAAGCGTCGACACTTGGCTTCTGCTCTTACCTCCAATTGCCTGAGCCTGGGAGCCTAGTGCCTTTAACCGAAGAGAGGGTCAAGAAACCTGAATAGGCTACAAGCAGATCTGAAAGTCACCGCGAGGCCACTGGCATCTGACTGTTTATCCAAGGGCTTTATTAAGGACTTGGCCCTCCAGCGTGGGTGAGGAAAAAAAATAGTTCAGAAACAACCAACAGCCTATGGACGAATATAATTTTGATGATCCCAGCAAATGCTTAAAGGAAATGAATTTTGGCTTTGCACATAGAATGTTAGGGTTCTTAACAGACCACGTGCGGCTGAAGAACTGAAGAACGGACGAAAATCCACAAAACCCGCTACGGCGATTTCTACAAAGAAGAAGACGATGCTTACTTACATATGGATTTGCTACTCGAGGCAGACTTTTGGCAACAATTCTTAAGCTCTCTGCATGTAATCCGCCCCATGGAAAAATGCGGTAATATAACTCTGATTAGCACACATGCCTCTTCAGAGGAACAGGATGACACCATCAATTCTATGACCTCCTAGATCGAGCATCTATTTTATTGCCAAAACAAACAAACAAAGTTTGGAGGGCTGGGGCTGGTGACCATTAATAGACATACCTAGTACGCATGCTAAATTTTTTTAACGACCTTTACACCACTCACTCGCCGCCAGGACATTCAAGACACGTGCTTAGTGAGTAACAGTCGCTCTCTGTTAATCCTTTGATACCAAAGCGGAACTGTGTTGAGATCACAGTTCCACCCTTGGTATGATCGAGGACTGCCCATTAACCTCTTACTGTTCTTAGTACTTATTGAAGACTACTGCCTTTCCCGGTTCCGGAAGTCATGCCACTCAGAAGGACCTATGACCGGTAGCTTGCATTTAGTCAACTTGTAGCAACTTTCGGTGGCATCATCCGAAAATCGATTGCTCTACGCTCCCTTTTTATTAGACAATTTCATTGGCGGAAGAAGTCTTGATAATTGGGCGGAGTCCTCTCAAGTGGTAGCAATCCGCAAACATAAAAATCTGTTCGGATACGAAGCAATGAGCACCACGCAGATAAAGATGTGGTACAACCACTTCCGATATAGCCGCTCATCAGTGGAAAGCGTAAATATGTTCTGATAGGCCCTTCAAAACCAAAAATGAGTTTGGCATTGATCAAGTAAGTACCCTGATGATGCAGAATTGTCGAATAACTGTCAGGGAACTTGCTGGTGAGGATTAATGTTCGAAGTTGCTTGTAATTGACCAAAAGCAACTGAGACTACGAACTGTGATTTCAAGTTCCAGTCTTCAGGATGGAAGCATGCAACAAACCCGAGGCCCAAAAACTAGGGCAGGTCCACAGAAATGACAAAGTCATTTTGATCGGCATTTATAATTCCAGTACCATGGTACATCATGAGCAGGCCTCACATGCCACTACTATCACCGAAAAATGCTACGGAGAGGTTCTGCGTCACCTCGTTCTTCACACATGATTCAGAGTTTCCTAGGTAAGCACAAGTCTGACTTCGCTCGCTGTGACTTCTGAGTTTTCCCCAAGCTGAAAATACTCTTCAAAGGGAACATATTTTAGGCCAGGAAAGTCGTCATGCCCGCTGTACCAGAAGAGGCTTCCCTCTACTTTTTGAACAGATCTTATATCCTCAGTGCCTCAGCTATGATACCAAAATTGTATTAGAATCGGCTTGCATAACACCATGTCCAACAATATATTCTAGTTTTCTAAGATTCCGTCCTGCAGACAGACTGCTGGCTGAATTATTTAAAGCTGCTGGAATTTAGCTTTAGGTGGGCAAGCACTGGTGTATCTGCAAATTATCATCTGCTTAAGGCATGAATGAAGCAGTAAATCTCAGTATCTTTTGTCCGATCCATATGAAAGGAGGCCCTATAACTTCGTCAACTGTGGAGCAATAAGTCTCCTTAACATTTCCTATAAAATCTTTTCTGTCGTAAGAATTCATGAACAATTTGGTTGGTCCATATTATTGCGGTTTCAGGTCATCAAAGTCCACCATCGATTAAAAATATTCACACTTCGGTAGATATTGGAAAAGACCGGGGAATTGTAGATCGATATTGAATGGTACACTCTTAAATTCTCTCTAGGATATGCATGCATGATAGATCCATCGAGACGGTTGTAAAATATTTCTGTTTTCATTGCTCATATTCAATCCTAAACGATTAAAAGAGACTTCCAAGCTTAAGAGAATTGGAATCTGCAATAGCCAATATTTTGACCTGAAAGATACTTATATGAATGAGTATGCTTACAATCTATACACGAGCTGCAAGGATCATGAGGAAGAAAAAAAATGTTTCGCACTTCCTTTGCAACTGTACTGTTTAAGCACGTATCAGAATACAACTCTGCTCAACCAACAAGTCTCCCCATTCAGCGCGATATTCCACTCATCACTTAAAGTTGCGCACATCAAAGTAACTGACGTATCTTTCCGCTTAAGTGCGTTACCTAAAACGAGCTCACAGATTTACCACATTGTCCCTCTGGAATGGATCTGAAGAAATTCCGAACCAAAGCGGCACTGGTCATTCGCTCGACCGCGCGTTACCTAAAACGAGCTCACAGATTTACCACATTGTCCCTCTGGAATGGATCTGAAGAAATTCCGAACCAAAGCGGCACTGGTCATTCGCTCGAGTCACTATAGTCTTGCCCTTCTGGTAGGATAAATGTCGACGTATACAGTTTGTTGTTACATCTTCTTCTCCAAATTCTATTTAAGTAGACGAGGAAACATTAATTTGTCCATTGAAACGTTTGTCCACTTGAGACAAAGTCCATGCTGTCATGCAATACAATAGAACTGGGACGAAAAGAGTCTTATACACTGTTTCATTCGTTGTTCCAGTGGGGGACTTATATTCCAGCTGCCTTCTTAGTTCAAAGAAAGGTGGGCTTACTAGGCCTAAAACCATGTTGGTTGACCAAAAGTTTCATACATCGACAGAGAAGATCTTATAGGCGATGTTGAGGATACTGACCTTTTTGTATGGCGCTGTTTAGAGGATTTCACTTTTTGAGAATCGAGTAAACGATGCTATGATTCCAATTGCCAACTATACTCACATATTTTCCAGATAAATTTTGCTGCTTAAAAATAATTCGGCACCAATTACATCTCCAGCCGTATTGGTCTTTGGTTCACCCTTACTATCGCAAACTTGAACTCTTCTTGGTCAGTTGGATGAAGCTGTTGTGAATATCATTATCCGGCCGTCTTTGCCTGTAAACAGTCTGCAAAAATAATCCTTTCAAATTGTCATATCGATTATGACTTTACGTTCCTTACATTCCCGTCCTTATGCTTCCGTTCTTTATCTGCGTCATTGTTAAGTTCTTTTCAACTCTTAGTACAATTTTCAAACATCATTTTCGCAGACAAGTCCACTTCTACATGTATAACTTGCTCTCGTCTTTGCGGCGCCAACTTGCATGCCTCCCAATTCATCCGCATAGAGGAAAATATTTGATTAACCTTAGGAGAACCCCAAATCAGATTACTCTTGGATGGTGTACTCCTAACAGACACTCTCGACATATTCAAACAACTTTTTGGCACTTTAATTGTTCGTCTGCAACCACAAGTGAACCTGCTAAATCAGTTCCAAGTATCTGAAGAAGTTTCTTACAGTCTGCCAGCCCCACAACAATCATTGTCTTAATGTGTGGCGCATTTACGAGATCATTAACGTCTTCGTTAGGGATTTATTCTTTCACAATCGTAAGAGTATTTATCTTCTCAGACAGGTCTTTATTTATGGCTTGACCCAATTAAATGTGGCTTTTGTTAACGGTCCTTTGATTGTCTCAAATCTCTTGACAACACACCCTTGTCAAAGTTTATTCCGAATGCGTGACTAACTTATTTCCTTGTATTTGGGCCACAAGAGGATCTTGGATCGTGACTAAGCTTAATTCTGTATTCCTGATCGTGACATGTCTTGCATGATTACCTCCTGCACTGAGAAATTTGTTTGAAATCGATGGCGACGCATTTCTGGCCACTGATTATTGGACGCAATCTCATTTGAATGCTCTAGGTACTAAAAAGTAATACTTTGAATCACCATACGAATGCGCAGTGAAAAATTACCAACCCAACTACTATTCAGTTGTAATCCTACAACAAAGCTTACATGGAATTAACTGTTTTGAATAAAAGATTTAAGCCCTTGAGTAGATGTTCGTCCACCTTTGAGTCGTCAGTTTAATTCACAATAAAACTTTATTTGATTGCCTGTTGGAATCATACGAGTATATCCAATTCTGGACCTACACCTACTCATCACAATGGCCTGTCATCCAATCGGCCACTCAGCCAGTTCCAACAACAAGGCGAATGCAATAAAACCTCTGAGCAACTTTACAATTTTATTTCAATAAAAAAACAAACCCAGAAAATAAAATACTCTATACAGGCTCGCTTAAGGTGGCCTCTAATCGCAAACAACGAAGCCTTTAGGAGACCTGAGCTCTCCTACCTACCCCACCCCGGCAATCAATTTTCTGAATAATAAAAAAAAAAATAACTTAACGACAGTAACTTTCACACTCGATATGCCGCGTACTTTGCCTCTGTAACCGTTGCCACCACGCCTGTCAATGCTAGCACCTCTCGCGCCCCTAAGCTCCCATTGTCACCATTTGTCTGTATGACCAAATAAAGAAATAAAATTTATTACCAACTATCACGGATCATTAATTATATCTCAGGCACATTGCATCCAAAGTGGTTTCCGCAAAGCGCAATAATTGCACGCGTCCCGCAATTGCGGCTTCATACTACGTACTCTATGTTCTGCAATCGGTTTCCACTTGAATTATTTAAAAAACAAAAACTCTGCTCCACACTAGATGAAATGAAAATTTTATGAGCAACCGAAGAAAAGTGCAAAATGCGCGTAAAGCACTCGGAAAGGTAATGGCGTTTAATTTTTAATTTTATGCGCTCTTGGAGACTGTTGTGCTACAAAAGAAAAAAAAAAAACCTGTGCTGCACAATATTGCAGTGACAAATGAGCCACACCCGCGGAGTGCAGCAAAAACTGTGCCCCAGAGTGCCTAATTGAGGCTCAATTGCCAACTTGGCACACCAACTAGGTACACCTCCAGAGCAGGAGTCTAATTTGGCGTTTAATTGTTTGTCGGGATTTTATGTGAAACTATCATTGCACAAATAGTAGTTGGTAGTTGCCTAGCTGCCTGGTGGTTGGTAGTTGGTAGCTGGTGAATAGTTGTTTGTGGTTAGAGGGGCCACTTGCATCGAACCCGATGTCTAACGTGCTTTTGTCACGTTTTTTTTTATTGAAATGATCCAATGGAGTTGAGTTGAGTCATTGATGAAACTTTGGAACGCACATGTACCCTTATCTGCTTGGTGTCTGATGGGAATCTCAATCGTAGATCAATTTATCTATTGTTGTGTGTTTGTTGACAATTGTGGAAACCTTGAGATGATGATATACTCGTACGTGCACGTGTGCAATAAAACGCATCAAGACAATAAATCTTGACTTCATAAGCACACTCGTACCTCCGTCATAGCCAGTCACATGGCTGCAGGTCGAAGTAGAAGGAAAACCCCGGATTATTCTATCACCGGCCGTTTTGCCGGCCGAACAATCAAATTGACTGTATACTTGGACCTGCTCAACTAAAGCAAGAAATCAGTATCGAAGATGTCGTTTGAACAGTCAAATATATTCAGAGTTCATGCTATTTCAAAAAGAAAGATAGAAATATTGTAATAACGATACCAGCGAACCGAAGGTATTACTTATACTTCCTTGGTGGTGTTTTAAAGAAGGTGGTCCTTCAAATTGTGGGTTACGCAATCGAGCTGAATGTTTGACTACATACTACACCATATGAAGGCAAAAGGAGCGCCGAAAAAGGGTGATTTCATTCTTGGCGAACAAAGCAAACGAATGAAAGGACAACGACGTTGTTGCAATTGCAATAAACTGCCAAAGCCATTGCCTATCGAATATCCCCCAAACTACTCGTATCTATGCAAATTGCTTCAAGTTCTGAATATTAGTTTCGTTGATAGTAAGAAGCCCGACCAGCTCCATGAATCCCCTATGTAATGAAAAGAGCAGCGAGCACATACCATATACTCGTAGCAAAACAATTGTCCTAAGAAGCAGCGTTGCCAACAGGACGATTTGTGCGCTCTAAAAGCATGTGAGGAGGGAAAACTGCAATGTCTTGTACGAAAAGGAAGTACGCAATCGAAGAAATTGAGAGGTCCTATTTCAGGAACATGCTTCGGAAATTTAAGCAACAAGTAAACCATGTGCCTTGGGGCGATTGATCGAGAAACTACTGGGTATCCTATAACTTGAATTGGGCCAGCAGCGCATTCATGAATCAAGTTCGTAGCGAAGTGCTTGCCTTACCTCCAAGTGGTGGTCCTTGGTAAGGGTTAACTCATGCAGGCTAAAATGGCAAGAGTATGCCCAGCCAGTAGGATTATACTGGCTTATACCGTTATAGGGCTCACAACCCTATCCGGAAGAGATTAAAATATGTGACCAACCAACTAATAGCCTCGAATAAAAATGGATGACCTTAGCAAACGTTTACAAAACTTCGACCTCCGGATTTGCACGTTGTATGTTCGGACTCTTAACAAGCCATGTGTAGCTAAACAGTTAGCAGACGACCTTGACTGCTATCAATCCCGGACATAAGGAGGATGAAAAACTGTTATGCAATATAGACTATGGGGATTGCTGTAGGGAAAGGAAACAGCGCTTATTCGGATGCGGACAGTCTTAGGCAAGAAATCTTGAGTATCCGACACGTGAGCGAACTTCTTATAGCAACCCGCATCAAGACTAAATTCGCCAATATGCGCTCATACCACTTGGAAGACAAGGACGGCCACCAAATAATGTTTCTACGACCTCCTCGACCAGACAAATGAGCAATGTCCTAAGTATTCTCTTATGAAACTAGGACATCTTTGCGGCGGGATGAACTCAGTTTTTTTCAGTTTATATGCATTTTTATTACATTGAATTAATTAACACTTACAAGCTATACAAAAAAACGCTTAAAAATTTGCTTAATTAACCTAAAATTATCTTATTCTAACTTACTGGCCCCATGCGGGCATTCTAAGTTAAACCTAACACTTAAACTATGTCTTTCGACGTATCTTACAGTCTAGTTTTATTTTTATTTTAACATTAATTAATACTAAAACTAAGAAGATAAATTTTAAGTAAAAACTTAGTGAATGGACATTTTTTAGGACTAAAAGCCTACAATCTACCTAAAAATAAATCTTAATCTACTTAACCTACTAGATGTAATAGACATAGCGGCGGGATGAACTATTACTATAGCAAGCACACGATTTTTTCATCTCAATATACATAAGGGGATATAGCCGTCTCCGGATCATGAAACGCTAAATGAAATTGCTTACATTACTATCGACATAAGATATGCCTCCAGTATTCTGGACGACCAAACGTTCCGTGCAGCCAACATTGATTCGGATCGCCACCTTAATGCAGCCATGGTAAAGATGCGGATTTCCCAAGCACCAAAACAAAGAAGAAGTACTATGAAAAGATATAGCAAAGAAAAGCTGCAATCCCAAGAAACCGACAGAATCTTCGCCGAACGCGTCTTCCGAAATCTCTCGTCGACAATTCCTGTGCTGCCAGCATCAGGTACTGCAGACCACCAGAGACGCCACAACTGATTTGCAGGGTTTCACCCGACCACCACCAAGAAATCAATGATTTAATTAAGAATATCGGCAAGCGCATGCTGCTAAACAAGCGTATAAAGCGGTGCTGCAACGAAGAACGAGAGAGAGAGAGACGGGAAGAACATCGGCTTCTCCCGAAGAAGAAAAATGCCCGTTCGAATATATTGAGAAGTTGTACTCCAGTAATAACGTACTGAGGTTTTACCAATAGGCAAAAAGAACGTGTTAAGACAAGAAGACCCGTACAGAAGACGCCCACCATCCCGCCGTCAGGCAGAATAGACCATTCAACTTAGATGATGACAGCCAAAACTTCCGTTTGCCTAACCAGAGCGAAGTAAAGATAGCCATAGCAATATCCACCAAATCAGCGGGACCTCACGGCTTACAGGCTGAACTATTCAAAGGTGCTGGAAATGACTTTGTGGAGATCATGCACCAACTCATTTCTCAGATCTGATCGGAGGAGTGTGTGAGTGATGAATGGAATCTAAGCATAGTATGCCCGATCCACAAAAAAGAAGACCCCTCAACTGCGCCAAATCTTATTTACAGTATGGTGCGACCATGTGAAACCCTCCGCCGATCAGGTTGATGCCTATCAGTGCGGTTTCAGACCAGGAAAATCTACAATCGACCAAATCTTCACATCCAGGCGGATCCTGGAAGAAATCCGAATCGATACCCAGCATTTCTTCGATTTTAAGGCCGCATATGACAGAAATTATGGAAACGAGAGCTATGTCTAGTTTTAGTATCCCTGCTTAACTTAACTCCCTGCTCGCTGTTCCATCAAGGTCGACAACGACTTAACCCAGACCTTTGAAATCAAAAAAGCTTTTAGACAAGGTGACGCGCTGTCAAGTGAATTCTTTAACATCGTACTTGAAAGAATTGTGCGGAACTCACAACTGAACACTGGAGGCACAGTCTTTTGTCTACCTTGGTTCTGCTGTGAATTCTGTCAGCTAACGACTAATCGCTTTTGCCAATCGCTGTTTCTTTGGGCTAAGAACGCAATTAATTAGTAAGGCCCTATCCCGAAAAACTAAAGTGACTCAATGTAAACCCTAGATAATCCCAGTCCTACTTTATGGCGCAGAGGCATGGACCCTTTCGAAAGTGGATGAAAATATTCTCAGTCATTTCGAGAGAAAAATCCTTGGAGGAGAAGCTTCAACGACGAACTATACGAGACGTACAGCGACAACGACCTAGTCAGAAAACTTCGCATCAGTCCCCTGAGATGGCGTCCATAGGAAGAGGACCTCAACAGACTTGGAGTGCGCAACTGAGGCAGTTAGCTAAAGATCGGAAAAACTCGTAATAAATAATAGGTAAGCCCAAGGTTCACCACGAACTGTAGCGCCACTTAAGTAAGTAAGTAAACATAATGTGTCAAGCTAACATGACTCGAACTAAAACCTGTAGAGATGAGCAGAATTATTCAGTAGTAAAGCCACAGTCAGTGCGGAGGATATGGAATAACCACATCAGCATACTATTAAACAGCGGAGATGTCCCAATTTCCACAGTCAAGCAGAACAAACCCTTCAACCTGGATGGCGCAAGCTAAGGAAATCGACCAAAAACACGTCAAAATGGCATGATCTGATCTCAAGTATAACGAAGCCACCGGGATTGATGCCCTACCTGCTATTTATGTAAGTCGCGTGGAGATGCATTCATAGAGAGCATGTAGCACCTCATTTCCAAGATTTTGTTTGAGGAAAGCCTTCCTCCTGATGAGGAGCATCGTTTGACAGATTCACAAGAAATAGGATCATGTAAGACAACTATGTAGGCCTAAGTCTACTTAATATTGCGTACAATATCTTTTTGGCCATATTGGGAGAATGCCTGAGTTTTAAAACCGGTAAAACCAGAATTTACGAAGTACTCGTACGAGTAGTCATACAACTGCAGACTAGCGAGAAAACACAAGAAGCTCAGATCGATACACATCACCCCTTTGTCGATTTTGATACCATCTATACTGATGAGCTAAACAAACCATGTCTAGTTTAGTTACAAAAAAAACCGCTATTTACTCTGATTACAATTACATTTCTCAATCGCTGTTTCGTTTGCCTAAAAGACAATTGAATAATAAAACCTTGTCAGAAAGCACTGAAGAAATGTGGACTATAGAGCACAAACTTCGCTTCCTACCTGCAAAAACAAGTCAGTAAAGGTAGACCTACGCCAGCAGAAGAGGTGCCAGGTAACTTACTCGCTTTACTTTGCACTTTTTCCATTCCCATACATTGTTGGGGCTTTGATCGGTTACTTTCACTGGTGTCTTGTCGAAACATCTTAAGTTGGTTATGACCCTTGAAACTATTCAGACTTTTTATGATTCCGTCATCTATGACCTTCTCTCCCTGAGGCTTTGGAGAATTCTTTACGGTCTGCTGTTTAGTGTTCAGATGCCCTAGAATTTGCTTGATAGCAATATATTGCAGAAAGAAGCTCTGATGATATGTTATTTCGAGAATGAAACGTTTTCCTTTATTATTAAGCCCAGATCGCCTTCTTCTTTGTTTTTAAAAGCGTTATCACTAGGCTCCTTTACAGTATCTTCTTCAAAACATAGAGATTACGAATGAACAAAGTGTTTAACTGTTGGCCGCTTGATGTTCTGACATTCTAAATATTGTACACACTCGGATCGTTTTTATATTATACAGTGCTCCATTGACGTGACCAGCGCGTCTTTCATCCAGGAATAAATGTGCCGCTAAAAAAGAATTTTCTTTTTTCAGACAGATCTACTTGTTTGGTCAAAATAGCGACAGAGCCAATTACCAAATAGCACTACTGTTCATAAGACCGCCAAGAAATTATATTAAATTAAGAATTATTTAACTATTCTTCATTGTTCATATTTATTTATTGAAGTACACTACGTACAAGTAGATACATTTGAAATACTTAGTAATTCAATTTAATTTAAAAAAAAAACACAAACTAACTTGTTCCGATTGGAGTACAGTTGTAGATGACGTTCTATTACTGCCATGTGATTCCACAAAAAAAAAATCAACGCCAATGGTAGTTCATACTCTCCAAAGAGAGACAATTTTCAACAGTTGTTTTAAGTATCTTAAGGTGTTCAACTAATTTTAATGGAAACTCGACTTTTCGACTTATGCTGAACGCTCCTTTTTGGAGCAACCTCCACAGTTTCTTCTAGATCATAAGCATAAGTCTTTTACTCCATTTGATCGCATAAATCTGTTGAATAGACGACGAATGTTTTTCATTAAACATTTACCATTGAAACGGCGACTAACTTTTGGTAGTACCTCCATGTGCCCAATTAAGAGTAAAGTGGTCAAAATTATCTTCACCCAGATGAATCCCAATTTCGAATAGACTTTTTAAGAACTCTTAAGACTGTAAACAACTTATCCACAAATTCGCGTGATAGAAGTTAGTAGGTCTTGATAATTAGAGACCATATCCACATGTTGATGTTATCTCATCACAATTCACCCTTGCAGAGTACTCACTATCCACGAAAAACCAGTTGCAAGACAACTAAAATTTAAACTCACTATTCAACAGTCAAAACAAAATTAAAATAAATTTTAAAACATACTTTTAGGCGCATTGATACATTTCTTCAATCAAATTTATGAAGATTAGAACAAGGCATTTCCCTCTGGAGAATCGTTGCTGAACAGGACGCTAGAACAATCCAAATGGACATCAGACTATCTAGCGTAACGGAGTTAAACAATTTATTAATCAAACTTATCAGTATAAGTCCAAGCTTTTGCAGTAAAGAACGAGAGTCGACCTTATGTCATTAAAACCGACAGGAAGTCATCCCTACCACTTTTGTCTATTATACAACAATCTAAGACGTGTAATTAAAAACTGAAAAGATGATTTTATTTTAATATAAATGGCCATCCTTCCAGCCAAACAAAAGGTTGACTTTTTCGCTGTTTGGTTTTTCAGTGTTCCACAGTTTTCAGCATTCTGGAACTACGGGAAAACTGATTGGCCAAAATGCAGAGGAATACTGTCAGAAATATTATCCTCTAAACTATCAAGTTCCCCGCGTCACACCAATGAGCTTGACATGAAAGTCAATTTATTCTGGCTCTCTATCGGGCTATGGCCGCTTCCTGACCTCTTATCCAACCTAGAGGTCATTCTGCGACAAAATCACAAAAAACCTCTGAGGCATCGCGGCTAAGAAATATCCTCTCTATAAATCCTATGATGCCTAGCTGTTTGAAAAAAACCCATGCCTCTTGGACAACCTCAAGTGATGAATCACTCAACTTGCTTCTGGACACCCACTTTCCAGGTAGCTCCCAACTCGCGGCCAGTAGCAGCCCAAACAGGCCTACTGTAACCGTGACCAAAATTTATGTTCTGATTACGAGAGACAAACTGCTCTGGGCGCTGCATAGCTTCAAACCATATAAGTCTGCTGGTCCAGACGGACCTATCTATCATCATTCCTTCTGAAAACTTTAGAACGACTGATTGATATCCATATTCGAGCTAAAGTTGATCCAAGACTTCTGTCTACGGCTCAACATGCCTACTGTAAAGGAAAGTCGGTGGAAACGGCTTTGCACTCTCTGACTAGCCACATTGAACGATCCCTACAATATAAGGAGTACACAATGGTTGCTTTCCTAGACATAGAAGGCGCCTTTAACAACGTGAACACATCCGCAATCACGACTGCGCTGTCAACTCTGCAGGTAGACGGCTCACTTGGGGAGCTGATCAGTCTAATGCTAAAAAGCAGGATAATCCAAACTGGGTGAGACTTCTTCTAAAAGATATGTCAGTAGAGGTACGCCGCAAGGCGGTGTCCTCTCTCCCCTTCTCTGGAACTTAGTAGTTAACGAACTACTGATATACCTGGAAGCGGGTGGTAGCAGAGTGATTGCCTATGCGGATGACGTTGCCATAGCCGTCTCAGGAAAGCATCTAAATACCATTAAAGAACTCCTCCAAGTAAATCTCAACAGATTAACCCGCTGGGCAGATCGCTGTGGATTGGGAATAAACCCCCATAAAACTGATCTTGTCCTCTTTTCTAGGAAATATAAAATTCCAATCATAGACCCTCCATCAATAAACGGTACCAGTTTAGTTTTCTCCGATACAGCAAAATATCTGCGTCTCATTTTTGATAGGAAACTAAACTGGAAACCTAACATTCAAGAAAGAGTCAATAAAGCTACAATAGCTTTATTCTCTTGCAAAAAAGCCATTGGGAACAAATGGGGCCTTCAACCTCGCATAACCCATATCGGTCATAAGACCGATACCTACTTACGGTGTGGTCGTCTGGTGGACGGCCTTAAAAATGCAGTCAACTGCATTAAACTAAGCAGAGTCCAAAGAACAGCATGCATTAGCGGAGCCTTACGGTCTACTCCCTCTGCGGCATTAGACATTCTGTTTCATTTGACACCCCTCGATATTTTCAGCAGGTATCTGCGACTGGAGCTATTCGCCTTAAAGCGACTAAGCAGTGGACAAATAATTCATTTGGCCACGCTGGCATTCTTAATACATTAGGAATCCTCATAGAGAACATCGATTACACCATACCTGAACTTTGGTTTGACAAAAACTTCCATGTAAGCTTCCCCTCTAGATCATTCTGGGAGGAGGATGCTTTCATGGAGGACAAGTGAATCCATCTCTACACAGATGGATCTAAAACCGATAGCGGAGTTGGTGGCGGTGTTTTCTCAGATAAGCTAAATCTAAGCCTCTCTTTCCGCCTTCCAAATCACTGCAGCGTGTTCCAGGCAGAAATTTTGGCGATTAAAGAAGCTCTGTCCTGGCTGAAGGAAAACGTGATATCTGCAAAGGATATCCGCATATTTTCGGATAGTCAGGCCGCCATCAAGTCCCTGGACTCGGTCTCATTATATTCTAAAACCGCCCTTGGATGCCGATCATCTCTCATGGAGATGGCAGAGCAGTTCAACATTCACCTTTGTTGGGTGCCGGGCCATAGAGACATTCCAGGGAACTGCAGAGCCGATGAACTCGCCAAAATTGGAACCACTCTACCTATCCTACCGGACAAAGGTAGTATAGGTATACCAATCGCTACGTGCAAACTAACACTAAAGCTAGATGCCAATAAAAGAACGGACCTTAGGTGGACTGCTGGACAAACATGTCTAGTGACAGATCTGGCCAAGGCTAGATCTGAGTCGCTCTAAGTGTCTGATTCTTTTAGATAGGAAACATCTCAGCGCCATAATAGGTGTCATTACTGGACACTGCCTCATAAGCAAGCACGCAAGAAGTCTTGGCGCTTTTACTAATGATTTCTGTAGAAGCTGCATGGACGAGGAAGAGGAGGAGACAATCCCCCACCTACTCTGTACATGCCCAGCTCTCTCCCAGAGAAGGAAGCTTCATCTAGGAGCTTTCTTCTACAACGACCTAAACGATCTAGAAAAAATAGACGTTAACAGTCTCCTATGATTTATTATAAGCTCAAACTGGTTCCAGTAGTAAGAAGATCATAGATCCACGTGGCATCACAATGGGCCAATAGGCCTAAGTGGGTTGGTATTTCCAACAGCCACTCTTACCTAACCTAACCTAACCTAGTATATCCTGCAGCTTGAGAAGATAATCCTACGATAGGAATTCGCGCATGTGTCCGTTGAAGACCAAGACCAGCAGAACGCGGCAATTTACAAGTTGTCCCCGATTGTCTTGAAGTTTAGCTAAAATGGTTGGCAAAAGAGTTTGCTTTCGAAAACTAAACTCATGCGAGTGGCTATTAACCAATGGAACACTTGAATGAAAAGTGGATGGGGTTGCATAGGCCGGACAACAGACAATGAACGGTTACTGACAATAGCAGGTATTGATCCAAATGAGGTCGCTGATGATGACGACTTTTTTGTGATCGAGGATCCTCAGGAGAAGGTTGAGGCCATAGGGGCGACTTTCCAGGAAGTATACAAGGTCACTGATACCATTGGCCCTAATTACGACCTAGACAATCGCGTCTTGGTGCACGACTTCCACATTCGAAATGAAATAGGGAACTGGCGATCCGAGGGCTCTGGTTTCACCCGGTTCAGCGACGAAAATATGGCAAATAATGTCATTGCCAGAGAGGGTGACCTACCCCCGTTCATTTCGAAGGAAGAACTCCGTGAGATCTTCGACACAATCAGGGCTAAGAAATCAGTGGGGACCGATGGTATTCCGAACATCGTGCTTCGACATCTTCCTCTAGAAGCGGTGGACATTTACACCACCCTGTTTAATAATGCAATGAATAATGCACATTATCCAGCGCATTGGAAAACGGCGGTGGTTCAACCTATCCCGAAAAAGGGAAAGGATATATCCAATCCGGCGAATCTCCGGTCGATAAGTCTCCTTCCGAATATCAGTAAGGTTTTTGAAAAGGTAATCAATAGAGCTCTGTCTAGGTGGGTTGAGGACAAACATATAGTTCCGGATAATCAATTCGGTTTTAAGGCGGGACATGATATCTCACATGCCGCGTCTAAACTTGTGTCCGATATTCAATGGAACAAAGGCAAGAAACAGTGCACTGGTGCCTGCCTTGTTGACTTGGAGAAGGCCTTCGACACCGTATGGTTAGAGGGTCTTTTCTATAAGCTGACTCGGTTGGGGATCAGTAAACCACTCTTGTACATTCTTTATAATATGCTAACTAACAGACAGTTCATCGTGAAGAATGGTGATGTGACTTCTGTTGGAATATTTCAAATTAAAAATGGTCTTCAGCAAGGCGCGGTCAATTCGCCGATCCTATTCAACATTTTTACAAGCGACTTGATAGGTTCACTTCCCCATACTATTGCGTACGCAGACGATTTGATAGCGTACAGAACAGGTCCAAAAATCGAGGTCATTAACACCCTCTTGCAGCGTGACTTCGATAAGATAAGACGATTTTGCGATGACTGGAAGTTGAAAATCAACTTTCAGAAGTCGGAAACCATTCTCTTTAGGACGCCGTTGTCTAGAGCCTCTAGGGATACCAGAAAAAATTGGCGAAAGTTCTCAATCATTGGACAACGCGGACAGCCTCTTGCCTGTCGAAATGTAGTCAGATACCTTGGAATCTGGCTAGATCAGTTTCTGTATTTTGGCAAAAATGTAGATGCTGCTCTGGCTAGAGCCAAAGGTGCGTTTGCCCTTACAAAGAGACTGTTTTATAGCAGCCAACTCGATGCGAGGGTAAAGGTAATCTGCTACATGGCCCTTATCAGGCCCATGCTGGTATTTGGTTGTCCCGTGTGGTTCAATGTACGAGCAAGCTTAATGGAAAAGATTCGGGTGTTTGAGAGGGCTTGCCTTAGGGCTTGTCTTCGCTTGTACAGAACACCAGAATCGGAGTACAAGAAATTTTATCCTAATGAGGTCCTTTACAACAGGGCGAACCTAATACGAGTGGACAACTTCGTAATTAAGCTGACTCGAAGGCACATTGCAAGAGCAATGACCTCGACGAATAACCTGATATCTGGGGCTTACTACCCCAATTACCTTTACCACGAGAGTGTGCGCTCTGACGGCTTCGTTCCACCGGAAGCATTCCTCTACCTTGATCAGATAGGGTTGATCCAGGATAGATCAGCGGTCCCGTTAATCTTCCATGTCGCTCGGACAGCTGGGGACAGGCGACTCAACTACAACAGAGACGTCGCACACGGCAGTGTGGATCGCCTCAGGTTCAGTAGGGCGGTGGGGAATCGCGATAAGAGGGATGTCGTTCGGCAGCACCAGCATTTCTGGTGGTTGAATGATGGAGAAGATGTTTCGTCGTCGTTTCCGTCAATTACAGACCAGCCTCACTAATGAGGCAGAGCTGACCAATTTATTTGCTCAGTAAATAGCGATGGCCAGCTTACATAGGTTTAGGTTAGCATTTAAGAAATATATACATATATCAGTGTATATACACCTTTGTATACACTGTTATATGTATATGATTGTGTATAATGTCTATGTGTGTTTATGTGTGTATTGTACATTTAGGTTAGGTAGGCTAAGGTTTATTTTAAGTTAGATATTAAGTTTTTATAAAAAATTAAAAAATGTCCATATGCTAAGTTTTTGTAAATAAATTTTTTTTCTTAGCCTTAAGTATAGAAAATAAGTATATTTTAAATAAAATGTAAATGAAGTCGAAAGACATAGTTATAAGAATTTAGAGTAGCTTAGAGCGCCTGTGTGGGGCCAGTAAGTTAGTATAAGATTGTTAAGTAATTGTAAGCTAGCATTTAAGCATTTTTTGTTAGTATGTAAGAGTTAGTGATTAAGAAAATAAAAATGCATTTAAAACTACTAACTAAAACTGGATGGGGTTGCAGGCGAGTGCGGCTGATTCGAAAAAGATGAAACGGAAGGATTGTTGGAGGGTGTGTCAACTAACGAAGCACTTGGATCAACGTGATGTACAAGAGAATGATGGCGACTTTTGCATACGCGGCAATGGAACGGCGACCGACATTTGTTTGAAGAATGACCGGGTCTTAGGCAATTGAAACATATCGAGAAAGTTTTCGTTAATGTTCTACGCGTTAGAATATCCTTTTCAAGGAATTGTGGGCACTGAGGTAAATTGTGGTCACGTTTACACATTGGGCACTGCGAAATATTGTCTGTAGTGCTTTTGACCAAGTGAGCTCGAATTTGGTTTGATGGTTTTGACCGCGTTGTGGTTGTCCGGATAAGCGACTGACAAGATTCAAGGGCATCACACCTGTGTTCGAGGAATTCCACTAAATCGGCTATCGCGTGCTTTGTCTCAGCATCGACATTGCTAAGAAGGAGATATATTAGCCACGGATCGCGATTATTTTTACCGAGAGCACTTAGACCGCGAATTACTTCGTCTGCACCGTCTGTAATTTTTCTAAGCCCTTGAACGTTTGAAACGCGTATTGACGGAAGTCCTAAGAAGGTTTGTACGAACGATTGTACTATCAGATTTACCCGATCGTACCGCCTTTCGAGACGTTCCCAAGCTTCATTATAATTTACATCCGAAATAGGTATATGTTTCACGAGGTTGGCTGCATCATCACGCAATAATGATTTCAGATAATGAAACTTTTGGGGAAATGTTAAGTGAGGTTTATTATCCACCGAACCCATGAACAAGTCGCTAAATTACAATGGCGGGTAAGTTGATTATAGAACACGTGTTCGCTAAAGAATCTAATTTTTTGCAAGAACTCTGCGCCTGATCTGCTAAATTATGAAGCACCGATTCCTCATCGATTGAATTGTCTGCCTTTTTCTTATCGCGAATTGCTTTTTTCAAGCCTGAATGAGCCACAAAGTACTTACTTTCGTAGTCAGCAAAGTCTTTCGTGAATTCTTAGAGCTCACTCATTTCCGCGTGTTTGAGACATTCATAATGAAGTGAAGAGAATTCACCCCACGCTTCAACAACTCTGTTCAAACGAATTTCCAACATTTCGACAGTAGTAGAAGTTTCTATAGATGCGAGAAACTCTACAGCACGTGTCAAGCACGTCTTTGCATTTCCACGTTTCAACTTTAAAGCATTCATTTTAGAAACCCGGTTCAGATATACGTGAGATTAATGGCACTAATGACCCGCGGCAATTCGATCAGATGATTAAAAAAGGAAAAAAAATATTGTCTCCATACGATAACATCGAAAAATCACACCACGAGGTTTTCACAATTTGCAAATAGTAGTATCTATCAAATATGTACGAGTACTATATATCACCATGAAGATTGTCTGATTCAAAAAACAATCCGGCTCGAAGGACCAATTCTATGTTATATGAGATATTAAAAATTCGTTTAGGTTAAAGAGTATGTACAATGTATTTAATAATAATTTGATGGTTTATACTTATTGATATTGGTGGTCCAAGATGTGATGTTGCCCGTGTCAAAGTTACGATCCAAGTGGACGAGTGCATGTTAAATCGATTCGTCGAACCTGCATGCGTACTTTCGCCCACTCATGCCGATTTCCTGCACAATTGAGTGTGTTGATTCGAAGAGACAAAAAATATTAACTACACCACATCGCAGACCACTTTTAACATTACACAATTAAGAAAAAAAATGAAATGTGTGCATTTATGTAAGTATGTACGTAAACAATAAGAAAAAGTGAGATTGAATGTGTGTATAAGTTTAAACAAAAGGTTTTTTTTTATGTCTGGTACTTTTAAGTTGTTTGATGTGTGGCTTTGTTGAGTGAGTCTCAAACAAATACAAACCCTCACATAATATCCATGCAGGAGCCATGGGTGTGGAATAAACTCATCTGTGGTTTCAGGTGTTTAAGGAGTTGCACACCACTATATCGATCGATCGGAAGGACCGAGTACTTGTCTTTATGTGCCGAACTGTGCAACGTGCAATTCTGTAACCAAGATTTAGTTGCTGCGCTGCAGATGTAAGCTACAAAACGCATATCTTTGGCCACTTCGGAAAGAAGTCTTTACAGATGGAAGCAAAATAATGTAAGAAGCTAATTCGGATTTCGAAGGGTGCCTCTTACAAAGGCTTGTGAAAAAGGGTCAAAACACCCAGTGAAACAAGGAGACTAGTCAAAGTCCTCAAAAGAGTCAAATAAGCCGGACTAGAAGCGCTCAGAAATGACATTTAATGGCATCTACATTGAGTTGAAAGCAGACACTCTCTGATTCACGCGTGTGACTTATTTCCCAAGTAACCTTATCATAATCAGCATATAACCAGCTCCAGTCGCTGAAGCAGCAAATGAGCTGAGTAGCACAAAGTGCGTAACTGACATCTCTCGTCGATTATGATGACGGATGAAGCTCTCCAACACACTTCCTTTGAAATCATGTACCCAGTTATGCTACAAAAATGTATAGACAAGCTGATGGCAACTTTGAAGAGAATCATCACTACTATCCTGGCTATGGCGTCCCAAACCGCCAGCGCACGAATGTAAGGCTTCTCTGAATATAGTCGGAAGGCTAAATTTAGTCAGGTCTTAATAGGATTACCGCAATAAGATCTTCGATAAACTTACTAGGCAAGGTCAGAGAAGAGTTTCTTAGAATTATAGTAGAACTGGAGTTAGCAGTACCTGCGTTCTCATTTAGGGCTTCCATTAACAGTTGAGTATCATGTAAGCATAACTGCAGATGGCATGACACTCTAGGATACCGGCAGTTCAAAGTAATGCTTCCCGACATCTCTAACATATCAGCGTTTTATTTGCGGTCCCTCAGTAACAACGAATGCAGACAATATGTTTTAACTTAGTATCTACATAAGTGTGCTAATCATAAGTGATACAACATCCTTCGATGCTTGCTGTCTATCTCTGTTTGTGTCCGGCCTACCCTCTCATCTGGTCTGTACTGGTACTCTAGGCCCATTATCTCCTATAACAATGTGGTTTCGAATATAGGAAACAAAGAAGGTTTGTCCTTTAAAGATGTAGTGAGTGCCATACCGTTTAAAATGGTATCAGGCAAAATAAAGAGCTACCCAAGTGTACTCCTCAAGAAGGACTAGTCAATAACGTTGTTAAAGACATATGATTCGATATGTTGGCTCAGGTAAATAAAACTCTAGCAAATACTCTCAAACTCAATTCACCATCAATATTTCATACTTTCATTGGAAAAGTTTCCATAAACTTCGACTTAAAGTTTCCGACATACTCGTAGGTATTCCAGATGCAATGAGTAAAGTAAATCTTGCTTCTAAACTACTACAAGACTACATAAGTAAACTGATTCCCAAAATTGCTCTGAAAAGGACAAATATGTATGCATGTTCCTTCATCACTTGACACACCCCATCAATGACTCTATTTCACATTTCAGTGGGTGTTGAATCACAAACCCCCTCCTTCTCATCCCATCAAAACCTTTCCAAATATTTACCAACAAAATTAGATACTTTCGCACTGAATACCACCCGAAGACAGGAAGACAGACCGACGCTCGAGTTTATTAATCAGCTTCGTCATACATTCTTCACAATTTTTTCTAATTAACCCGAAACGAAAGAACGCACAAGCACATGCAAGGACTCCCCCAAAAACTCGAAAAAAAAAGAAAAAGAAAACAACGATCCAAAGGAAAACTTTACCAATTTGAGTGAGGCAAGATAGTGCAAGCATATTCGTATCCACACATATTCGTACAAATATCCTTCCATCCTTCTGTCAAGTCTACAATTTTCTTCGTTTAAGGCACCCCACCGACGCTTTTACTTTTGGATCCTTAACCGTCCTGAGGAATGTTTTATCATTTTTTGTTTATATTGGGGACGAAACTCAGACTGCGGAGGGCAGTCAAATACCAGAATGCATTAGTCTTGTATGGAAGGTGAAACTACTCTCGTTTAATTACTGAAAAGGCATTCACAACTTACGACGAATATCCATATTGAACCCTCGACAAGTCCTTTTGCTGAATTTGTATACACTCACACGGATACCACCCTAATAATACGTAGCAGACAAAAAGGAAATTCCTTCATTCCGTTGGATTGCTTAAGGGAGTAAATTATGACTTTCAGCCAGAGAACTGAAAATAAAGATACAGATTCACATTTTACCGGTTAATGGAGGGCTTTCGGAGCTGCAAAATGAATTTATTCTATCTACCTTAGGTTAGAATAGCAGAACGGCGGATACACAGGGAAACCATGATGGTTGGTAAAAAGGGTGAGACATGCCCTATGATACATACTTTATTTTTAATATCTCCGTATCTATAATACTATCTAAAGAAAATTTTAAGTTATACGATTTTGTGGAAATGCTAACGCCACTTTGGGCTGACATTATGCCAAGGAATCCAGCATTAGTCAGATAAAAAAGCCAACAGAAAATTGATCCTCTCCTTATAACCCTACTACAGCCCCATGTGAATCATTCGTTTAGTCAATCTGCATCCTATGTAGGTGTGCCGCCTTTTAGTGGAGTGTATCTATAGTAGAAAACAAAATGTAACAATGGCAGGACAACAACTTTGAAAGGATCCGAAAGAACTGGGGACTGGTAAACAACGCCAAGACTACAACGATAGGATTTACATTGACTAAACAAAACCTTCGCTTTACTTCCATATCTAACTCTTCCTAACCCGTCTAACAATTCTTTTAATCTATAAGAGATGAATTATTCAACGAATCGTCTAACTCTTTTGAAGAGCACTTTAAGCTCTCACGTACCAATGGCCCTGACTGCTGAAACCCAACCCTGCCCATAATCCTGCCATACGTTACACACACTTTTAATAAATACAATCTTGATGACGGGGATAGTCCCATATCATTGTAAATTAACTTAAATATTGCCTGTCGCTAAAAGTCCTAATAATAATGATTTCAGACCAATACCAGTACTTCCATTCATTCTAAGGCATTCCTTGTTTTGTGGATAAAAGCAATGTTGTTGAATAGGACAAATGCACAAGCATACGCGGATGGTTCTGTTGTACTGTCTGATGAATCGTGTCTTGTGACGGTTTGCTCTAATGCAGACGAGAAGGAGAAAGCTGACTGGTCTGACTTATCTGGTGCTTAAAGGCATCGCCATCCAATTCTACAAAGAAGTTATGTATTTAGGTGTCATCCTGGATAACAAACTTCTATAGACTAAACATGTTCCGTTGAAAATCTCCAACGTACTGTCTGTCTTCTGGCAGTGTAAAGGAACTGTCGACAAAATATCGGGGCTGTCACCGAGATAGGTCCTTTGGATCGATCTATTTGACTATAATAAGACCAATTATGTATATCATATCAGCCGGCTGTCTGGTTAAATAAGCTCTTACGCGCCATCTGTCTTTTGACTCTTTTCTTATGAACATGTCATCTGACGCAATGACACCAGAACTCCTCCTGCAGAAAAATCGACTTTTGCTGTGCACAAGATGGCCAGAATTTGCACCAGCGAAGCAATGCAGTCGGGTCTTTACGGATGGCTCCAAAACCGATATAGAATGCGGCGCTAGTGTCTTTCTCCTCCACTCCTCTTTAGGAGAATTTGCGTTTGTCTTCCAAGCGGAGATATATGCAATTCTGTCAAATCCTGGTAACGAACTATATTGTGAAGAACCGAAGAAGTTGCGAAGCAATTGCATCTGTTGCGAAAGCTAAGCCTTGATGGACCCTCATCACTGAACGCAGTCTGAATGCTTAATTCACTGAGTCTTGTCAAGATCCCGACGTCGCCGATGAACTTGCCAGAGGAGAGTTTTTCAGGACCCCAACCTACGTTGGGTCTGCCTACGTTCTCGGTTAAGGCATTGACATTGACAGTTGGGTTTCATATGAGCACAACTACAGATGGCATGACTCCCCGAGTTGCAGATGCTTCCCAGCATCTCTAAGAAGTAAGTGGCCCTAGTGTTTTTCCTCAACAGGAAAGACTACAGGTTTCTTACTGACGTCGTTACGGGCACTACACTTTTGCTACGCAATTTGCTGGACATAAGTGATGCAACATTCTGCGACGTTTGCTGTGAAAGTGATGACGATACAGCGGGGCACCAGCTCTGTGAATGTCTGCCTGACGCTAGGTACTCGACATTAACGTGGCGATGCACTTTATCACTGAAGCGCTTACTCATCTTTCTTCGAATGACTGAAAGATTCCATTAAAATGAACTTACAAGGACCACAATGGACTAGTTCTTTATCTGAGTGGTCTATTCCAATAGAAAAAAAAAAGGAAACGCGTTCGAAACAATCATGCAGGAACGAAACTTATTATCCTGCAAACAAACTGATTTCCACGCTTAATACAATTGTATATCAGCTATTTTAAATGTGACAGATGACGTTCACCAGGTTTTGAACATAGATCGCGATGCCTTTTTAGTACTTCGAAATTTTTCTAAAGGTTTTGTCGTTCTATAGATACTCTGCTAGTGAGGTGAAATTAATTTTTTCCTATCATCGACAAGGAAACAAGCGGTAGCAGACAAAATTGCTGGTTTTCTTCCGATCAGAAGAGGGGTTCCACAAGGTTGAATATTTGGACCTCTCCTCTTTTCTTATATATCAACAAAATTTTCACTATGACAAGAACATCAAATATTCAAATGTATGCTGACGATGTTCTATTGCTGAATAGTAGTCCACTGGGACTTATCGAACACTGTGCTAATAATATCAACAAGGACTTGGAAACGGACTACTCTTAAACCCATTAAAGTCCAAATGCTTAATGATGAGCAGGAGAAACTTAGTCTATCCTATTTTCATGTGATGCGTATGATGCTTGCCAAAATACTTATATTACCGATACTTACATACGGATGTGTGGTGTATTGCGATTGCGTTGCGCTTATTCGGAAAAAGCTTAATGCTGCCTTCAACGACACTGCGCGCTATGTATACGAATTAGGGCAGATAATTTCACTCTTGCGTTTTAGAACACTAATATTGCTTTTCAAAATATTCCGGAAGTGACAACCTAGCAACCCTTTCGAACGACTATGCTTTGGATCCTCAAACAGATCTATTAAACAAATGCATCCGCGTTGCTCTTGTCTTCTAAGCGACAGTTCTTCATCAACCCCATCCGCTTGCGGAACTCACTACCACTACATGTGAGGAGGCTTAGAGGCCTTCCTTCTGGGTCTGAGAAGGAATATTTCTCAGGATTGCTCCATAAGTTCATCGGCAGACTTATTTTCCGATATTCCATTGCAATCTCGTACTTATTAAAGACTCAGTTTGAAAGTGCTTTGCATAAGGCCTTTTGCACATCCTGTCTCTCGCTATAGACTAAGAAGTAACCCTCCGAGCGAAGACAGTCTTGAGCAAATGGACTTAATGTCTTTGCGTCACAAGCTGTGTCCAAAACAAAAGTCAGAAACCCTTACTTCAACCTCAAAACACTTTTAGAATTCCAATGTAAGTTGTACTTTAGAGCACTTTTTTTACATGACTTGAAGGATATGACCTCGTTGATACGAGTACCAAAGGCAAGAAACATTCATCAGTGTATGTAATTATGTATTGTAGAACCACTTATACTAAGGAAAGCTTTTGCATGCTAGAATCCGGTGTCAAGTGGATGGAGCAGTGGATGAATAGAGCGTATATCCTTCAAACATTCTCTGATATAAGCCTTATGTTCTGCCGAAAATCTTATACACTACTAGAGAACAAGCAGAGCAGAGTTATGTTGACACTTTTTGCTTCGACGTCTAGTCCATAAAAGTTTGCAAGTTACAAATAAATATCTTTTCCAGAAAAATAGATGATCTTGCATCTTTAAGCAAAATATTAAATCAGAGGATTCAGTTTCATTCTTCCTCTATTATACATAGAACTACCTCAACATTTGACTGAAGACCTATTTAGCGCATATAAACCTTCGGTTCCAACTTTGACAACTCATTCATCTCCAAAGAACCAACAACTCTTTGTGATAAATTGAAAGGTATGTCTAAAGCATTGCTTTGGTTGCTAAAACTATTAAAAGAATAGTTTAGCAAAAAGATGACCTTGTCCACGTCTTCATATTGGCAGCTGCAACAGAATTCGTTACTTTGGGTGCCTTGTTTAAGATGCAGTGCCTCTTCCGTCGTCGGTCTAGACTTACAGTATTGCAGTAGCCTAACATAACCATCTGGCATTGGCTTCGAGTACTGCGTAAACTAAGATTAAATATAGCACCTAAGGCACCAAGGAAAAAATCTGTTGGGCTGAGCTCCGTTTCCGCCAGAGAAGTCTCTTCTTGGGATTTGTTCGCACGTGACTGGTATTGCATTCATTTACAGACAATTAAGGGTCTGACTAATGGCTGGGATTTCGGACCGGTTTGAACATGGCTTAATATCAAGATCTTTAGAGACGCCCCTACGCTTTGTAATCCTTGACCCATCAATGAGAATTGACACCGATTTTTCGTTCAAGAGGAAGAAGATACATACATACGAGTACATTGACCTTCCAGTATTCCGGCATAAACTGTTTTTTAAACCTTCGATGGTTAGATGCTGCTTAGTCAGATTTTTGCGAAAATATTTGCAACAGGTGCGCGTGGGTATAATTTCTCCGCCGTGCAAAAAAAAAACAATGTTCAGTCCAACCGCCCTGAACACGGGCTGACAAAATGTTGACGAACCCAGCAAACGCTTTAGAGACCACGAATTTCATCTTTACACATGGAATGTTAGGACTCTTAACAGACTATGTGCGGCCGAACAACTACTGCTTTAGAGCAGATTACAGCAATCCAAGGTATGCCATGGGATGGGCACTCAGGCAAAAAGTATTAAGCTTTTGCCATGTAAGTGGGCATCCTATAACAATTCGCATGAAAGCCAAATTCGGAAATATAAGCCTGATTTGCTTTTATACCCCTACAAAGGATAATGGTAGGGATTCATCAAAGACGAATTCTATGACCACTCAGTGCTCAGTACTCAGTGCCTGAGATATGCCATATATGACAAGAAAATTGTGCTAAGAAATCCTAGCACATGGCTGTACTTTATGAAGATATGGTTTAGATTAAGCCTGGAGGTGGGATTGTGTAGCCTTATCACTGCGGCCAGGTTAGGCCTATTGTGATTTCCTCAAGTCAGAACTCATCCATGATGCTTGAAACTTTAATGAACTCGGCTATATCTTTAAGTGAGCTTGCAATGATATCTTCTGCTTCAAGGAATGGCTTACCTAGAATACGAAAACGTGTCTTGCTTAAGCGGTTACAGTAGCTGTTTTTTCATCTTCGTTGACAGTTGTTGTCTTTCTTGTGCTATTCCCATAGACATAAGGTGTTTTTTGACTCTGCAGTGACCTGTTAAGAATCCGGTTACTGTGTGCATCTGACCACTAAACAGCTGTGGGAGTTGGTAAAAATTTGTTGGCTTGCAAGTTACTGTCAGTTTTTGACCAATTCATCTGCTCTTTCATTATCATCATAACCACTGTGACCTGGCACCCAGATTATATGAACTCTATTGGTGCTGGCTATTCCGAGGAGTTAACATCAACTCAGATCGATTAGCTGACTCGTTAGCTGTACGAGCAGAAAACATGTTAAGAAAAGATTATCGGAAAGAAAAAGAAAGTGTTAAGCTAGAAGCGACCAAAATGGGTCAGACTGTAAACGCGAGAGCAAAACAAAAAACGTTTTGACAACAGAAAACGACGCACATCATCACAGGCTTGAGGTGGTTAAGAACTTCGTCTACCTTGGCTCCGCAGTTACAGTTACAAGCAGCAAAGACATCTGCGCAGAAATCAGATGCATTGTCCTGTTCCGAACAGAATAAGGAACCGCTTGGACTTAAAAATTCGTCTGTTTTCATTGAAGTGACTTCTGTTAGCTCATGATGTGTATACAAGTATATTCCTTCTTTCGCCATTAAAGCACTGCCGCACAGCTATCACTTTCTTCAAAATTATAGCTAAATCTACCAAGGATTTGTCTCTTTCTGTTTCTAGTCAGGATACCAAAAATCAACTTTAATTTTAAGAATTAATTACCAAAAACTTAACCAATAGTTAAGACCTTAATATTTTGTGTTACGTTGGCACTGCTTCACTAAAACAATTCATCCTATGGCAAGTCGGAAGACATTGTCTTACGTACCCTACAGTTGCTATAGGGGCGAAAGCCAAAACTCCTTACGTACGAAATAGCACATACAGGTTTCGTAGACTCTTTGGATAAGGTATCGAATTTTGGGATTGCCATTGCCATTGCCATTGCCATTGCTGTATCCATATCCGTTGCCGTAGCCGTCCACCCTCCGACACAATGGTCGGTCCGTTGCCGCCTTGCCTAATTGCTCTCTTCCGGCACAAGTATCATATTTTCATATAAATCCAAATCCATGGTCATGTGAGTGCGATTGGAAAATAAAAAACAAAATACAAATCCAGGACACTATTCTTAGGGAACGAGTCTAGTAGGATTACACTGCGTGCGTTCGTTACTCGATTGTCAGTAAGGAGGACAGGAGGCGATAGCAATGTTTCCGCCTCCCTGTTACACTCAACGACTGATGTAGAAGGCAGCCCCCTTTTTTCTGTTTCATTAGTTTCTAGTCATTCAGGAGATGATAATGCCAACCAAATGGTCTGACAAGAACGTCATTGAACTTCGCCATCAATTGAATTGGATTTTAAGACTGTAGGAGGGCAAAACTGGCAGAGAACTAAGCTTTAACAGCATACCCGCCCAGAAATTCTTTAGTAAAAACGTATGTGCCATGACACTAAAGATTGCCTAGATACATAAATTATCTGAGGGTTTATCTTGTGGGAATAAATTGAGTTTTCTCCTCGAATGATGTGGCTTGTTGGGAAGGATACAAAAGGGAGATTGAGAAGCGATTTGTTTGGATAAAAAGAATATTGACGATTGCCTTCGATTTTCTTTGAGTGCAATTGCTTTGATTGTTTATGGAGGGGATGAGTGTAGTTGAATCTAACTACGTACACTGGATTTTCTCATACAAATACTGGAAAACGAAATTCGTGAAATCAAAGTTGCACATCTTTTCGGTGGAATTAAAACCTCTTCCATTGTATGAAACTCAAAACAATCATCAAATCGAAACAAAATATCCTCAAGCATTTGCAAATCCTGCCTTGCACGTAAAGCATCCTTGAATAAATATCTCATCTTCGTATCCGTACACACATGTATGCAAGTGGAGAATATCTGAAGAACTCTCGAGAGCAATCCTCTGAACAGATGAAATATCCAGAACCAGATACCAAGCACATTGCCTGAATCCAATAGAATGAAGTACTTCTGAATGCACCCCAACTACTTGATGCTGCTGGAGCAGCACTTGTTAGCGCGCGAGGGTTTTTATGTTTCGTTTGCTTCTTTTCGTGCAAATCATGGAAAAGAATACTCTACTCGTATCTAGGAGATGCGATAAGTGCATGGCAGCTCTTCACAAACGCAACAACTATGTAAGCCTGGGGCTAGAAAAGCTCTTAAAACCAAAACCCATATGCCAAATATTTATGAGAATGAAGGAAGCCCCAGGGATTGTTGCAGCATGTGAAGCGCAACAACAATGACAGATAACGTCAAGTTGCAAGCTTATGTCAGGATACAATCTCCGAGGAAGGAAAGCATGTGATGTGCGATGAACGTTGGTAAATATGATTTTAAATTCAGGAGAGCCCTTCATACTCGTATGTAGGACGAATTTAAAAACAATTCAAAGTTACTCACCGAGATTGAGCTTTCAATTTCTGGCTTTTGTATGTGTTTGGATATCCTTTAAGTGAACACACGATCTTCTTTTCCATATCTGCTCGAATGAGCAAGTAATCATAAGGTCCTCGACGACTGAAGACGTTTCCGAGACACTATAAGGAATGCTTGTAAATCTTTTAGTTTTGGCATGGAACGAGTGTTATAAGACTTTGATTCAATTGTTTGGATCTATAGCTAAAGAAGTTAATACAAAACGTAATGGCTTTGTTTAATACTTACTTCAATCCACTTACGGTAGAAATGTCATTATAAGTTCATGCGCTCCATGGTTCTTGTTTCTAGTCCTACATAAGAGTTTGTGAAGCAAAGTCTCCTTCTTGCGGTCATGAAAGTGGCAAAACCAGTCAACAAGTCTTTTATCACCTTATCTTCATCTTTCGCTATCGATGCACCAGAATGCATATCTCATCTCCCAATCTCGGATCTACAGCGTCTTGTCGCGGACTGTCTTCTTAAATCCCTTGTTTGATTTTGAGGACATATGAAACCAACCACTAAAGACTGAAAATTGTTCAGTGACTTGGCATCCTATGGATCCATCTCCACTTGTTATGCTCCACAGGCATATTCATATTAGGGACAGGCCTCCAAGATAAGAAAAATCTCATGTAGAAGCCGTTAACTGAGTAATATCGAACAGAACACAGTATTTAGATCTTGGTTAAGGGTGGTGCTACAGTCCGGGCTGGACCAGGCCTCAACCAACAAGCGTCTCCAGCCAGCTCAATCTTTATTCAGCTGACTGCGGTTTCGCACGCTAAGTTGGTTGAGGTCCCCTTTCTCTTACGTACGCCACCTGAGACTCGGTCTTCCTCTATTACGCTGTCCTTCGGGGCCGGATCCGGATATTTTTCGGGCCGGAAGTTCATTCGGTCTATATTACCCAGCCATCTCAGTCGTTGGACCATCATTATTCTGGCTAAGTAGATGTCGCTGTACAGCACGTACAGTTCATCGTTGTATCTTCTTCTCCACTCACAGTTTATGCAGACGGGGCCAAAAATATCGGCACCAAATCGACATTTCTGGGTCTTCTTCGATACTGGCCGCTGCGGCGGCTATGTTTTCTTCATTTTGCACCGATCTCTATCTGGTTGGTGGTTTAAGATCCAAGAGAGTATATTCACGCTCAAACTTTTCCACGGTGAGACGAATTGCCTGCACACTGAAGCCATGATGACGACCGATTTCACGACGAAATGGCAAACCTTATAGAATATTCGGACAGCTGACATAACCATTGGAAAAACTATCATCTAGTATCTAGTCAGCCTATAGATAGATTTGTCCAACCCTTGAAAATACGCTTCAGTTTCGGCTATCGTTCGGCTCTTCATTGGAGCCATATCTCTTTTCGGTGAGCATTTTTTGTTTGAGATTTGCGAACAGGTAACAGGATCCATGTTTTCATCCGTCCGGATAAAAAAAGTCTTTTTATTTCCCTTACACAGCTCCAAACAGTGCTCTGAATCCATCAGCTGTGGCCAACTGTGACCAAAGGCAGTACCCACTTCAAACCGAGCTTTCGCATTCGACGGAGCAGATTGCTTATAACAATAACGCGTATAACTATAATTTGTACGCAATTCTAAATTGACTTTACCAGTTGGTAGCCTTTAGCATTCCGAGGATTAGTTCCCCGTACCGCTAAGATCTCTGGTCAGAAAGTATTAATTATCTTACGATTGAATCTGTATGTATGTATACAAGGATATAGTATGTATTTCGGGCTTTGTTATGAATTACGTGTAAAGAAGTGCTTCAGGTGCTCAAAGCAACACCACACACTCGTCTTTCACTACAGAAAGAAATGCATCCATTACCCGCTTACCACTCCTAGTACCTACGCTCATCCTTGCTAAATATGAAATTATGAGGCTAACCTTTTCGACCCTTATACAACCTCTGAGAGTTTAGTCCTATGGGTGTTTCAACCTAATTTTCAAGATGTTACTTGATTGCTGTGACAAATAGACGTTATACCCGAACATGAGTTGTGATAAGATGATGAGCATTAACACAGTTGACTAGATCAACCCAGCTTTCACTGTAGTTGAAGACCCTTGGATTCAATAGAACTCCTTCAGTTCTCAAATAGGCGATCTTTTCAAAAGACCTTTGACTTACTTTCGTGTAAGCATTATTTCCAAATTTCTCTTTCCAAAAACTATAAAAGCCCGATAATAGATAAAATTGCTCGTTTTGGCACCGAGTCGCCATTGTAATTTACTGAAATATAGTTAACAAATTGTTTTCGGAATAAGAAAAAAGAAGTTTTCAAATTTTTTGTAGGAACGCTTCTAATTATGCAGAAACGTACTCGTAAAAAAGTTCTATTCTTACCGAAGACGGATTACAGAAACAAAAGTCGTTTTCACGTATTTCCCAGCAATTAGACCGAAACTTCCTTCCACCATGTAAATGACATCCATTAAGGATTAGGTAGGATTACATCTCACATCCTTGCTCCACATAACAGCTCTTTTCTCCACCAAACAGCTTCATTGCATATCATTTAAATATGTATGTATAAGCACGTTTGTCGGTTGGTTGGTTGGTCTGATGCCTCCTTCTAATTAGCAAGACCGTCTAGGTCTTATATGACAAACAAACTCAGACTGTTTTCGTTCTGTCAATCCTATCAAGGATAACTCTGCGCTCTAATAACAATAAGCCATATCAAACAATGGAGGTAAAACACGAAAAACTTGCACTCATACTCATAGTCGTAGTCGTAGTCGTATTCGTATTCGCATCTTACCCCTCGTCCCTTGAATTTTAATATCATGTTCATCCTTTTTTATTATTTACCATGGAAATAATAAAAAAAATTCCACCGTCGTCGTTGTCGTATTTAAGAGAAATTATCCTGCCACAAGAGGTTAACACCAATATACAAAGGCATACACTAACATCCATGAATCTGTAAGCATAAACGAAAGTGCATTAGAGAAAGAGAGAGTGGCAAACAAATGCATGCCGAATAGCATTTTTGAAGGATACTCCAAGTGCGACATGTACTCGTGGATGCTATTAAATTTCGTCCTTCGACTTGACTTTGACACTCTACTGCACCAGCATTGGTTAGTTTAACTCAGGGTTCCCAATTCAACTACGTTAGTTGGTGGTGTTGTCATTGTGCTTCAATGAGGGTGCGAAATATGAAGGATAACGAGCGAGTTGAGATGGAATCGTCGCTGTCGTCGTCCCCATCGTCTCCCTCATCATTGTCGTCTTTGTCGTTGGAAGAGTTTATAAAATGAAAGCAACTAACTGGAAGCATTGTTCTATTTTTGTTGTTTTTTTTTTTTTTTTTTTTTGTAACTGCATAAATGGTAATCCTTATCCTTGTGCATTGCTCAAGGACATAATAGATAGGGGGTGTTTTTGGAACACACACTCTCTGCCGAAAATGAAAATAAATTTCACAAGATTTATAAGAAACAAAAGTGGACGATTTAATGTTGCACAGCAGACGTCGTCATTTTTGGGATCTCTCATCGATAGGTTTTCAAAGGTCGAGTACAGTGTGGATGAAAGGAAGAATATTTTACCCTATTTTTTTTAAATGAATACAAAAATACTCTTTTGTATATTAAAAGGATGTAATTGGCATTCCTGGTTTCTGAATCATAGATGAGCAGGCTTGGAAATAGCTTTAAAAAATGCGTGAATTGGCTCTTACTGACTGTCATGTAGGAACTTCACGATACCGTTGAGTGTATGTACAGCTTAGAATACTGGGGTGACAAGCTGAGCAAATCAGGCATCGGAATTAAACGAACGCTTCTTTTTTCTTGTTCGTTTATTTTAATTTATCATCTCTGCCATTAGTGCCATAAGGAATAGAATAAAAAAAAAGGAAAAATGTACGCTCTCTTCGCATGTCGCTTATTCTTCGCTCCAATTTTCTAAGGCGAAATAGATCAAAATGATTAAAATGTGAATTCCATATGTCGCGGCGAAAGAGGAATGTTACGTACAATGCTCAAAGTTTTCTGCTCGAAAAAAGAAGGCATGAAAATATGCCACATCAATTCACAAAGTTTGCCGCCGAAAATTAATCAATTTAGCGACATATTTTTTCAATCTAAAATAGATGTAATTTGTGTATCCGAAACGTGGTTTCCCTCAACGGCCAGCGATGACGATATGCGTATTAAGTTAAGTGGCTACCATGTTTTCCGTTCGGATAGATGTGAGGTGTTGCCATTTATGTCAAACAGGGTTTATTTTGCAAAAAAAAGTGGTTTCCATCTCCTGGTTCCTCAGCTGATTATGTTTTTGTTAAAATAGTTTGTGGTGGTAAAAGTCTTCTTGTCGGCACTGTGTACAAACCCAATAAGTACATACGAGATTTAACATCATTTTATGCTGCCTTGGAAGGTATTTCTACTAGATCCCCGAATATTATTATCTGTGGAGATTTATATATGTAGCAACCTTTGAATTGAGAATCACTTAACCGATAATATGAATTGGTCTTTACCCTGTGAACTTTATCGTTCCAACTCATTTTTCGTCTGTTTCAAGCACTTTGCAAGATGTTATTTTTGTAAACGATAGAAACAGTATATTATTTTTTTGATCAACTGTCTGCCCCAGCCTTTTCAAAGCATAACTTAATATATCTTATCTACGATTTCAAAACTACTTATCTCACGCCCTTCGAGTATAGAGATTTTAGAAACATTGATAAATATGCACTTGAACAACATATTTATTCAATTCCGTGGGATAATATGTATAGAATGCAACTACCAGACGAGAAAGTTCTTTTTTTTTTTTTATAATGAGCGCGCGCTCAAGGGGTTTGAGTACCCTTAAGGTGATTGTACACAGCGCGGGCAAAGGAAATTTAGGGAGGAAGAAAAGAGAGGTACCGATGTACATTGTTTTTAAATGTTTGCAAGTTATAACGACCAGGAAATACAGAGATCGGCAGGGCATTCCATAAGCGAGTTGTACGGCTTAGGAACGAATCACGATATTTTAGAGTACGTCCGAAAATGGGCTTGAGGGTATACTGATGAGCATTCATAGCGAGACGGGTGTTACGGTTGAAAGTTTGAATGGGCGGAATGCTACTGGGGATTTCAGTGGAGCACTGGTGGTGGAAGTAGCGATAAAACAAAGTGAGACACGAGACATTTCGTCGGTGTTCGAGGGTGTCCATTGATTGACTGATATTAGTATCGTCAATAAGTTTTATCGCACGGTTTTGAATCCTATCTAGCAAGTGCAGAGATGTTTTAGGAGCACCTGATCAGATGTGGGAGTTGTACTCCAATTTTGGGCGGATGAATGCCTTATATATTGAGGCCAGATCAGAGGGGGTAAAATATTTCTTACATCGCTTGACAAAACCTAGACATTTCGCAGCATTTTTGGTGACATCAAATATGTGGTCATTCCAACGTATGTTGTCATTGACACACATACCGAGAATGGAAAGTTTTTCGGTTTCGACGATGCAAGTGCCATTCATAGATAGTGGCTGGGTGTTTAAATTTCGCTTTAAAGACAACAGACAGCATTGTATTTTGGAAGCATTAAATTCCACTCTATTGATAGTTCCCCAATTGGTTATGCTGTTGATATCGGAATTTAATGAGCTTAGCATACGCTGCCGTTCTCGTACTACAGCCGAAGAGCAGGGCCATGAGTCCGGGAACGAATATGAAAAGCAGAGAGTACTGTCATCAGCAAAGGAATATATTGGATTAGAAGTAGCAGACAAGAGATCGTTAATGAAAATTATAAAGAGTGTCGGTGACAGAACAGAGCCCTGGGGCACACCAGCATTTATTTTGTGAATATCAGACTTGAAACCGTCCAAGACAACTTGAATTGAACGTTCCGAAAGGTAATTTCTAATCCATTGAAGAAGAGAGTCGTCGATCCCAAATGCACGCATTTTCGACAAAAGAGCCTGTCAAATCATCAATGTATCAAATCAAATGCAACTATCTTGCTTTCGCCAGATTGATGTACGCTTTGGTTCCACTTTTCGGTGAGACATGCCATCAAATCACCAGTGGACCTGTTGCTACGAAAACCGTACTGCCGGTCATTGAGAAGTTTTCGTGTTTCGAGATATTTCATGAGCTGACGATTTATCAGTGTTTCCATGACTTTGGAAAGAAGGGACGTAAGTGCAATGGGTCTGTAGGAGGAGAGCGAAGATGATTCGCCTTTTTTTAGAAACGGGCTGGACAAATGCTGTTTTCCATCTGCTCGGGAAGAGTCCTAAAGTTTAGGATTGATGAAAAAGCTTACGCAGTGGTTTTGCCAGCGAGGAAGAACACCTCTTCAGAAGAAGGGGAGATATACCATCTGGACCAGCGGATTTATGTATGTTCAGATCTTTAAGTACTCTTGCTACTACACGAGTGCGAAAGTAGATTCGTCCCATTGAAGATTCGACGCACTCAAGTGTAGGCGGAGACAAAGCACAATCTGGGAGTGTTGAGCTGGCCGCAAAGTGTGCAGCAAGCAGATTGGCCTTATCCAAAGAGCTGACAGCTGGAATATCATTGTAAATGAGCGTTGGGATGGAGGATGAGGCGGAATTTCTAATGTTTTTGACGAACGACCAAAAATTATTACTGCCTTTGGGACATTGCAGTATTTTTTGCCTCAGTTTTTGGTCGTATAGGAATTTCACACGCTTAAGAAAGACGTTGCAGTCATTTCTGGCTCGTTTGAACTTTTTTCGGTTTTCCTCTCTCGGGTTGGTCTTGTAGGACCGAAAAAACATTTCTCTAACCCTGACGGCCTCTTTACAGCTCGAGTCGTACCATGCCTTTTCTTTTGGTTTGATACTCTTCATCCGATGAGGAATAAAGGATCTCATTCCAAGGAGAATGGTGTCTGTAATCATATCAACAGCGGCATCCACGTCGTTATCGAGGAAGCATAACGACCAGTTAAAATTCCTAAAGAAGCTGTTAAGACCGCTCCAGTTGGCTTTCTCGTATTGCCATACGGTTGTTTTAGGAATTTTTTCTCTAACTGTGTGGTCGGTGTACGAGAAATTAGCTGATATGACACAATGGTCCGACGAGCCTAGAGGGGAGAGCACATCAATGGTGTACTTATCAGGGTGAGAAGTTAAAAACAAGTCCAGGGTGTTGGCGGTATGACTATTAACGTCTGGTATTCGCGTGGGCTCATTTACAAGCTGCGTTAGGTTGTTTTCCGCAGCGAAGATCTCAACACACCGTCCTTCGGGTGTTGTCTGTCCAGAATGTCGAAGCCACCCAGAATTGTGTATATTGAAGTCGCCCGTAATAACGATTTCAGTATGAGGATACAGGGATACAATTCTTTGAATGGAGTCAGATAGCGCATCAAACTCGTTAAAGGTTGAATTGCTGTTCAGTTTGGGGCTTCTATAAATAAAGCAATAGTGTATAATTTGCTTACGGAGATGGAATCTTAACCACATGAAGTTGAATTCCGGATTGTAACATGGATCACATTGTGGTGGAGTTTGGTAAGCTACATCACTACGCACGTAAATGGCGAGACCGCGGTGAGAGAAGAATAATGGCACTAGTTCGTAGCCAGGTAGCTTCAGATCAGAATGATCTGAGATGTGTGGGCGGGGATCTACCTGTGTTTCACTAAGTGCCAAAACAGCTGGTCTGTACGTACAGACGTGGACGTACGCAGAAAATTTCAATTTCTTAATGACAATTTGAACATGCTTATTGAGTCACATGTACCAATGAAAAGAAAACAGTTTATAGCGTTCAAAAGCCCTGGTTTACTGGAAATACTCGTATAAGAGTACTAATAGAACAACGCGACCGAGCATTTCGTCGTTGGAGGCGTTTTCGAATTGAAGAATTGCACGAAGAGTATAAACATTTTCGAAATACTGTTGTTCGCGAAATAAGGGCAGCTAAATCTCTGTACTCATTAAGTCGACTTCAAACTAATTTAAACGGCCGTGAATTATGGAAACATCTTCCAAACTTATGCAACGGAAAATCAATGTCTAAGGATTGTGGTTATGTCGATGGTAATGCCCTGTATAGTAGTTTTCTTACATCTCCAGTTTCAGTCTTTCCAAGCAGCTCCACAACCTTACGTCTAGAATAAAGCGAACCTATGAGTGAAAACAATGTCCATCCCGTTCAGTTTTCAGCAGCGGAGTACTTGTTTGAATTTTCGGGAGTTAATAATCTTGATGTATTTAAAGCTGTAATTTATGTAAAATCGAATGCGGTCGGGGTGGATGGTATTCATCCAGTGTTTATCAAGGTCATTCTGCCAATAATCTTGCCCTATATCACAAACATTTTTAATACGATTTTCACTACCCGGTTATATCCTTACCAGTGGAAATTGGCAAAAATTATCCCAATACCAAACTCTCCATACTCCCTTTACTATCGAAAGTTCATGAAAGAATTTTGCAAACAAAAATTAACAAACATTTGAACAATAATAAGCTTTTAACAAAAATACAGTCTGGTTTTCGTACGAAACACAGCTGAACTACAGCTTTTCTTAAAGTTATAGATGACATTCGTATTGGTTTTGACACCGACGACATTAGCTGTCTCGTACTACTCGATTTTTCTAAAGCTTTCGATATAGCCGACCACACTATTCTATGTAATAAATTGCGTTATTCCTTTGGTTTCTCAGCGTTGTCAATAAAATTAATGTCTAATTATCTCTGTGGTAGAAAGCAGGCTGTGTTTGTTCAAAATGCCTTGTCTAATTTCCTTCCCGTTCGTAATGGTGTCCCGCAAGGGTCAATTTTAGGCCCACTTTTGTTCTCGATCTACATCAACGAGATTCCCAGCATAGTTCACAATTCGATGATGCATATTTACGCCGATGATGTCCAGGTTTACCAAAACTGTCCTCTTGGTCCTTTATGTCAGGTACCACGAGATTTTTAACATGTCCCCTCAGAAAGTAGCAGACGACCTTTCTGCATTCGGCAACTATGTTCACTCTAAACGAGTATCATACCTACAGCGAAGCCGAGCCGACCACGACAAATTTTTTCGTCCATAACGTGCCTCCCTTGCCAGCGCTTAAACCATCCTGCCTCACACCTCCACCCCACAACATCCTTCTTACATTTTACTACCAGAATGTAAGAGGTCTTCGCTCTAAAACCAATGCTGTCCTACGTCAATCACATGCTCTTCCCTTTGATATTTACGCCTTGACCGAAACCAATTTAATTCCCGATATAAAGAACCAAGAATTGTTCCCTCCTACTTTTAATGTTTTCCGCGACGACGATCCCCTACCCGCACAAATAAAGATTCCACCTGTCGAGGCGTTCTACTGGCGATGGACAACAGCCTTAACTCTTCCCCCATTACAATTTCTTCATCCTCTAAAGCCGACTTTGTCGCAATAAAAATATCACTGCCTCTCAAGTCCCATTACGTTATATGTTGCTACATCCTACCAGCTCAACTTATCGAATCTTACCAATTTGTTATTGATGCTATCGATCATTTAATTGACCTGTCAGACCCTATTGATTATATCCTTATTTTCGGCGACTTTAATCTTCCTCAGCTACAGTGGACTCCATCAGATGATCAATCTTTTTCCATCGCTTCAAATGCCAACTCAGCTAAGGAATGTCTCTTCTTAGATCGTTTAACAAACTCAAGTCTATGCCAAGTCAGTGGTATATCCGATTTTATGGGCAGTCAATTAGACCTTATTTTCACAACAGATCCAATTAACTCCTCAGTCTCACTTTGTCCCCTATCTCTCTCAACAATCGATAACTACCATCCCCCCCTTCTAGTTTCATCTTTTCATAGCTCTTCATTCCAGTCCACTCCCCCCACAACTCTCTCATCCCACGACTTTCATAAAGCAAACTTTCACAAAATCAGTGAATATCTCAGCAGATCCCTCTTTAACTTTCACAACCTAAGTATAAATGATGCTTTATCCACTTTTTTAAAGAAATATTTAATTCTTTTTCCCTTTACGTTCCGTTTTCCCGCCTTAAAACATCATCTACTAGTCCTCCCTGGTATAATCGCAAGCTTCGATACTTACGAAATCAGAGAAATAAGTTATGGGCTGCTTTCCTGCGTACCAGATCCTTTACCGACTATTCAAACTATCTTGGTGCTTATCTTCATTTCACCTAACTTTACGATTTCCTGTATCAGCGCTACCTTAACAATGCGCAAGTCAACCTTATAAACCACCCTAAGTCCTTTTTCCAATTTGTTCACTACAAAAGAAACTCCGATGGTTATCCTCGTTCCCTCTCTTTCAACAACAAGTCATGAACCTACTGAATTGTTCCAATAGCCCACTTCTCTCTCACACCTTGAACCCGTCAAATATAAGTTACATCAGCTTAATGACAAATTCACACCTGCCATATTACTTAAAATATGTTCCTCCTGTCTTTTCCCTGCCTTTTCTAATCTCTTTTGTATATCTCTTTCACAAGGAGAATTCCCTCAGGCTTGGAAAACTTCCTCCATAACCCCGATCCACAAAAATGGATCAAAGAATGAAATAACCAACTATCGTCCCATCGCTAAACTCTCCCAGGTACCCAAACTTTTCGAAAGTATTTTGTATAAAGATCTAAGCTTCCAATGCAAATCACTTATTTTCCCTAGAAAACATGGCTTCCTGAAGGGTAAGTCAACAACCACAAAATCTCATTGAATTCGTATCCTTTGCCCTCTCTGCCCTAGAGAATGGCAATGAAGTCGATGTAGTTGCAACCGATTTTAGCAAAGCCTTCGATAAATTGTCTGCCCTCGGCTTTGAACCCATATTGTTAAAATGGATATCCTCTTACCTCGAAAACCGTTTTTACAGTGTTCGTTTTAGGTCAGCCCAGTCCGCTCCATTTTTGGCCACCTCTGGAGTTCCACAAGGCAGCCATCTCGGTCCCCTTCTTTTTATATTAACCATAAATGATCTCGATATGATCATCAAACACTCGTCTGTCTCACTTTACGCCGACGATACCAAATTTTTCAAAACCATTTCCTCTCCCCATGACTCTTTCCTCCTTCAACAAGATCTTGATAGTTTCTCGATCTGGTGCCTCAAAAATTCTTTGGAACTTAACATCGCCAAATGAATGCCAATCCATCACCTTCTCACATAAGTGGAACCAATCTCCTCCCCGACTCTATCTTCTCCATAACCAACCTATCTCCTCCGTACAGTCTCTTCGCGACCTCGGCATTTTGTGTGACAGCGAGCTCAACTTCCGTTTACATATGGATGAGATAATCCAACTCTGCACTAGGTTTTGTAAAACGGTGGTCCAAAGAATTCACCAACCTATACGTGACCAGGTCCCTCTATATTACCTTTGTTCGCCCCCTCCTAGAGTACGCCAGTCAAGTATGGTCCCCATATCATCGTGTTCATATCTCGAGAATTGAAAGCATTCAGCGTCGTTTTCTTCGATTTGCTCTTTGAGGTATGCCCTGGGACGATCCTTTTAATCTGCCCCCCTATCAAAATCGTCTCAACCTTATCAACTTAAACACCCTCAAAGATCGCAGAGATGCAGCAGACTTTCTCTTCATTCATCGACTCCTTTCAGGTCACGTTGAATGCGCGTCCCTTCACAACTCCATTTTCCTCAACACTAACCCTCGTAATCTACGTACCCCTCAACTCTTCTATCTACCAACCCACCACACCTCCTATGGCGCAAACGAACCAATCTCCCGTATGCTACGTCAAATCAACTCAAACCCTACCGTCTTTGACTTCCACCGCACCACTTCCTACCTCAAATCTGTTCTCATTCACCACTCCAACCAACCTTAGTTTTAAGGTTTAGTTTAAGTTTATTTTTTAAGTTATAGCTGGTATTAAGCCGAATAAATGGGGGCATTCGCCCCCACCAAAATTAAAATTAAATTAAAAATTAAATTAGAACTGTGTTGAAAGTCGATAGTCCTCACAGAACAATTTAACACTAAATCCCTGTAAATGTAAATGTCTCGTTATATCCCGAAATAAATTAGATCTTTCGTACTTCCCAGATATTACCTTAAATAATTCACATATACAATACGTCGAGTCAGCTAAGAATTTGGGTATAGTGTTCAACCGGACCCTTACTTGGAACGACCACAGCAGTAACAATGTTGGAAAGATCTACGGAAAACAGTCGCATTTATATCACCAATGTAGTTAAAATATAGCCATCAAAAGAATAAAGTAACAGCAAAGCGTTATGTCGACTCCTAAGAAAGGTTCCCTGCAAAATCTACTATTGGAGTAACACCTCCGAAATAAAAGCATTCAAAACCGTCTTAGTATGCTCTTACTCGTATCAGGAGTGAAAGAAGGGAAAATTATATAGTTATAATGATACAATCCTTGATCCACTTTTCAAATTGAAAATGAAACCTAGCAACTGAGCACAGAGTTATTTCCAAGTTTGTCCCACTCCAGAGAAATACAGATGATATCGCTAGTAATTCGCGTACCACATGTTATGTATATAGGGTTAACTACCCACCCACGTAAGAAGCCCTATGTTTGATCGCCCAAACCAAGAAAAAGGCAACGACGTTCGGATCTGTACATGGAATGTTCAGGCCCTGGACAGGTCACATGCAGACGAACAACAGCTGAAGTCCCTAGATTGCATAGAAACAGATATCATCGCCACTGCAGAAGTACGATTGGATGGACCGAGAATGAAAAGCTGTAAAATATACTACGCTCACTGCTACAGAGAACAGATGCAGCGAATTTGTTGAAAGCGGCATACCATATTTACTCAAAACTATTTCAGCTTTCGGTTCGTAGGAGAATACTTTGCAATGATCCGTATCAAGCCTCAATTCGCCTGATCTGTGCTCCCACCCCCACAGAAAAAATAGATCATGCTACCAAAGAAAGTTTCCTCGAGCTGCTCCATAAAACATGACTGCATTGGCCTAAGTATGACGATAAAATAGTTTTAGTCGATTTTAACGCCAGATATCGTCAATAATATAATCGGAGTAGGGACATCATGTCTGGAATCGTACTTATGACTTTGCTGTGCGGTGGTCGGGAGGGGATATCCTCATCTTTCACAAAGTACAAAAAAACTCAATGAGCAATGTTTTTTTTTTTAATGCTTGGACACAGCGGCAGCGAAGAAAAATCAGAGAGGATGGAAAGAGAGGTACTGGTGAACGTTGGTTTTAAATGTTTGAAGGTTATAATGACTAGGAAATAAAGAGCTAGGTAGAGCATTTCATAAGCCAGTTGTACGGCTTAGGAACGAATCACGATATTTCAGAGTACGTCCGAGAAAGTGGGTCGAGTCAGTATACCCTGATGAGCATTCATAGCGAGACGGGTGTTACGGTTAAAAGCCTGAAGGGGCGGAATGATACTGGCGATTTCTATGGAACACTGGTGGTATTAAGTACTGGAATAAGCACTTCTGCAAACTCTTCAATGAGGGAAGATATCAAGCAGGACACACCATTCAACTTGAATGATGAAAGCAGCCAAGATTTTTGTCCACCCGACTGAACTGAAGTAAGCAAAGCAATATTTGAACTTACCTTATTATCTAAGGTGAGGTCTTGCTCTACTGCGTTGTCCCTCCGGATTAGATTCAAAAACTCTGTAGGTCGAAGCATTGGTGACCATTCGCTCTGCAAGTCCTAGGCATTTCAGGAGAAATGAAATATACGTAGTACTTCCTCAAGAAACACATTGCAAGGTCAAACCAAAGCATTCTGCCCGAGGGAAAGCAATGAGTACAAACTTATAAGGGCCCTTCACTACCAACACTACGGCATTGCCTCATATGTAAGATCTTCTACAAAAAAAGCAAATCTTATAGTAGAAACCAAAGACCATTGTAACCTGTTCCTGTTAGCAATCTCAGTATCTAGCTTAACAATTGTAAACATCTATAAATCCCCGAGAATGCCCTTAGATCGACATCCGGCATTTTATGCAGCGGATTTCAACAGTCTCAACACTGTTGAAGTATCAAGCAGATGACGAAAACGGAAAAAAACTAACTGGCTGGGCCAAGGATAGAGAAACATTCTACTCAAGGAGGTGGCATAAGAACTTTAACCGCGATATATGCTTTCCTACATCCAATCACGAAGACAGACGACAACAAATAGTCAGGCGAGTTCTTTATGACTTCCCCCATAGGCAACATAGTCCAGTACTTCTAGATGTTGGCATAAAGATCCCAATTGTAATCTCTACAATCTCGCAAGATGGGATATTGTTGCTTCAGAACTTGGCTCGAATATCCGCTGGATTCACCCGAACGCCCAATAACTATGTAAGATTCATTGGCACTGTAGTGCGTACAGCGAAGAAATGTATCCCCCTCGGCTTTGCGAAAAACTACACTCCTGGATGGAGGAAGAAAATGATCGACTACATTAAGAGTTCACACGAAATTCAGCCCAAGAAGTTGCAGTTCAATCCCTCGATAGATTGAACCGATATATGAAAACTACAGAATACTTTTACTTAGCAGGAAAGCATGGGAGCTTACTTCGTAAACCTGGGGACACTAACAAAATCTTATCTCAAAAGCCCACACAAGATACATCAAAAAAGGTTCAAAGAAACTCAAGGTGGCCTTAGCCACTCATATTGAATGTGGCTTCGAAAATAAGCTTAAAACAGGTGCTGTATTTATGCACCTTATCACATAGAGCCACAACATAGCCTTTATCGAACATACGCTCACCAAGAATCTTGAACTTTTGGAGGAATACTTCAGAAAATGGGGACTAACACCCAGGCTAACATAAACTGACTCGTTGTATTTCCATCCAAATAATCAAATAGCTTACCGACTGCTGGGAATAACATTGCACAGAGCCTTGATATTTAAATCTGAAAATAAAATCAAAACTAGAAACAACCTGTTGCAAAAATTCGCTCCCAGCTGCTGGGCCTTCGGGGAGGAGGACAACCACTCTTGGCCTGGTATACTCATCTGTCGAATTTGGAGCTCCTATAGTTGAATAGTGCTCATACCAAGTTGGTTGATAGCCAACCTCACATTACAGTGCGCTTAAAAACGGGAACAATATATTAAGAAGTCAACACATGGAAACCATCAATAATATTAGCTAAAAGATCGCACGACTTAAACTTCAACGGCGAAGTTGAACGGGCAAAAGCTTGGAGAGAATTTTCAGCATCAGACAACATCATCGCCAATCTCATCATCTATATACCTGGAGCTGTATGGACTCAATTCAACAGAATACGAACAAAACAAAGCCGCTGGCTTCTTAAACAAATGGGGCACAATACCATCAAGTGTCTATAACTGTCCCGAACATCGCCCAACCATAAACCATATTATATCGGTTTGCCTCCTACATACGTTCAATGGTAATGCAGACGATGTACAATACATAATTTGTAAAGGTATGCCCCCTTGTGGGAACGTCATAGTATCTGTGGTTTAAACCCAAATCGCGGTAAGGGTCCTCCTGTTGGATTAGACCCAATGTAGAGTTGCAATAATTACTGGGTGTTGTGACCCTAAGATCAGCAAGAGGTTTTAGATCGGCCTCGACTCATACCCAGTGTGCAATATGTCCCTTCAACACAATCTCAAATTGAAACTCAGAAAAGCGGCAGGCGATGGCAAGGCTTATCCTTTCTCCCATATATGTATGGGCATCCTGTGAAATCAAGTCTTCACAGACAGGTGTTCACGTTAAACCCAAGACACGTTGTTGTAGCTGTCTATTGTTCTGTCCAATTCATCGATGTTATGTGTCCCTTCTTGTTGACAGCATATACTTGGTTTTCCCCTCATTAATCCCTAAACCCGTTTCGGTAGCTTCCGTTTAAATGTTGGCGAATGCACCGGTGACAGCCCGCTGATTTCTATCAATTATGTCGATATCATCGGCGTATGCCAGTAGTTGCACAAACCTTTTAAATATTGTACCTGGTGAGTTCAGCACAATTTTTTCAAGAATGACGTTAAAGAAGTCACATGACGGTACGTCACTTTGTCTAAAACTTTTTTTTTAGTAATATAAGGTCTTGCTTAAATCTTTACCGACATTGACGGAGCAGCAAGCGTTCTACATCATCATCACCAATCCAGACGAACGAGTTTAGGAGGGATGCTAAAACAAGACATGGGCCTATCTAGGTCATTTCTATAAATGCTGTCCTATGTGGTCTTAAGATCAATGAAAAGATGGTGGGTATCGATTTATACCTGTCGAGTTTTATCCAGGATCTGCGGGAGTGTGGACTTTCTTAATCTGATATGGGCCAATCATGTTATTGACGAAGGGTTTCAGAGGTTCACACAATATGGCAGATGTTGTACGGAATGTTGAGGAGACCAATACCTCTATAGTTGCCGCAGTTGGGTGGATTTCCTTTTCTGTAGCTCGGGCAAAAGATGCCGAGAGTCCATTCATCAAACATTCACCCTTTTGACTGAGTCTGAGAAACGAAATGGTGTGTGCCCTCCACAAAGTCACTTCCAGGAGCTTTGCATACCTCAGCCGATAAGCCGTCAGACGCAACAGCTCTGTTTCATGTAAGCTAAGATATTGATATCCTTACTTCGTTTTGGTTGCGTTGACGGAAGTTTTGGCTATCATCCTGCCCGACGGAAGATGTCATTATACAGCAGAAGAATTTTTAAAATTTTCCCATCAACGACGTGGCTCTACTACACGGTTTCCATCTTCATTTCTACAGGTTTCTGTATGGGTCTTTTACATTATTCCAGGAGTACTCGTACATACTCTCAAAATCTTACATCGCACGTTTCTTCTGCTCGTATAGCTCATGAGCAGATCTGGTCCTTCGTTGCAGCGCCGCTTTGTAGGCTTCTTGTTTAGCCGCATGTGATTGCCGGTATTCTAATGGCATGTTGGCAGCGTTGCGAAAGAGTCCTTGATTCCAACTGTAGACACAACGCAGTAAAAAAAAATTATCTTCTTAGGCTTCACGCGCAGGGACAGGACCTTGGATATCTTGGAATACGCAATTGAGGTAGCTTAGCGAAAACCGCGCAAATGATGAGGTTTTTTCGATTAACGTCAGGTCCACCCGGTCTTTATCGTCGTCTAAGTACTCATAAGTGAGCAATAAGAGCTATAATACATTTTTAAAGGAAAGCACTACGCCATAAAAATCCCAAGATTTCCAAATCAAATGACTTCAAGTAACTAAAGGATATTCTTCATAGAATTATATTGGAAATATGTCTGCCTTATCCTATTCAACTACCAAGATATGCAACGATAGAAAAGAGAAAAAGGATCGGTTACTTCTCATAGTTCTTCTTCGATTGTCTGTTACCAGAACAGACGATTTGGTATGGATTCCTTACTTTGTATTTAAGTAGTTTCTGCAGAGAAAATGATTTTCGATAGTAGACTGAAAGACTTCCTCCTTTCAACACAGGATCTTTGGTTTCGGTGCTATATCCTCAAGTTTTGTAACCCCTACACTTTGTGCTAGCACTTATTATCATGAAATAGGCTCTTGGTGCAACAACATCTTGGAACGTATCACGGCAATGGCTCCGAAATAATTTATGAAAGCGAGTGGTACAACTACCACCTATCGGCATCTGTTTCTTTTGTGCTAAGACGTGAAACGTCGTATATCTTCTTGTATATGGCTTGTAGTTTCCCCACACTTAATGATCAAAATTTAATTTTTGTCTGATGCAAGACATGTATCATTGCATGTTAGTTGCGATTGATGTAGGTTCTTAACTACCTATTAAGTTACTGCTTTACCGGCTGGAACCATTTTTGAGATTTTGATTCCGCCCAGGAATTTGTAGAGGGACCACTGCTAAAGCAATCAAATGATGGATAGATCTCAAAAAGTTTGCAGCAGCTCAAGCTCTTCAAATTTCCGATGCTCAGTACCAAGTACACCACTTGATTTTGGTGATCGAGTGGGATTCATCTCCGGATCTATAGTCAAACACTCTAGTACTACTTGTCGCCTTATTACTGTACAAGCTGTTGCAATATCGATTAGTATTGTCACTTACTGTGTTGCGAAAGATGTAAGTGTCCAACTCTTGAGATCCACTCCGTCCTAATATTCAAACATATTTAGCTCTTCCTTATTCTTACAGACCTGAGCTCCAAATACTCCTAAGAGATATTGGCTTGCTTGACCGAGCCAATCAGGTTGGCAAGAAGTATTTCATCTGATTCCATGCATATGGGCTGAAGTTCACTTATGTATGTAAATGTTCTTTCTCTGTCCGAAATTTTTAACTCGACATAAGAAGTACGAAGGTACCCCAGAGAACTGATGACGGAATTTTTACAACAACCAGCACAAAATTGCGAGGCTAAAAGTGTTTGGTAGTAAGTATCTACATGTAAGATGGACAAAGACATACAATCTTATATAACATAAGAAAACTAACTTAAACTAGTCGCAATTAGAAGGAATGACGCACTTTTCCCACAAATTCACTTAACTTCTCTTGTCAAACACACTACTTCCTGTCAGATTAGCTGCAGGAATCCCCGCAACCAATTCCGATTCACAGCAACAACGTGACCTTCAAATGGTTGGCCTTGTTCGAAAGAGGGTTTGCCATGTCCTTTGTACGAATATCAGTATATGTACGTCCTTCAAACAACTGAATACTTAGATTTGATTATTCCTGAAGGACATAGGGAGCAACTTCATCTTATTGACAAATGAAGACTCCCTGAAGCGTGATACCCTCATATCCGTACCTAATCATTTCCCAAGACAAAAGTTGGCAATGATTCATTGCGACAATAAACTCCATCAAATACCGCATTTAGGTGATGGGTAGACATAGAGGTATAGGGTGCACTAAATGACTAATTAACACTGCTAGGTATGTAGATATACCTACTGAATACCGTTTGAATTAACTCTTCATTAACCTTCTTTCAGTCATTGAGAAATTCAACGGGTATCGTGCCAAATGGCCATTGAACTGTTTCAGTTTGGAAAGATTCTTTTGTTCGTTGTTCATCTCTACGTAAAGTAGGTGCCCCCCTTGATTTGGACGGGATTATGAGTAAATGATTCAAAATGAGGTCTGTCCACGAAATTGACGCACTACGAGTATGAGGCCATTATGCACGCCACATACGAGTATGACATCCCATAGTGTATGAGTCGAGAATCCTCTGTGTCAGCTCTCGCAAAGGAATGAAAAATGCATCATCCGTGTCCGTGTCCGTATCCGATTCGTGTTTATTTTGAAAATGAGAATTTTCCCTAATTACCGTACCGCCTGACGCACTGAACCGTGCAAAATTAACCGAAAATTTGAATAATTCACTCGCAAAGTCACATCGGCTCGGCGGTTCGGCGGCAGTGGAATTTATGCATTAATATGAAGAATTTCCGGGAATCACATTTATTTGATTGTTGGGTTTGATTTCATTTTTTGTTTTAATCGCATCGGAAGACAAACCTTCGGCTCTTTGGAAGTCAACTACGCCCACATGCAACTCTGTCTCTGCTAAATTATACGTCAACTTTAATTCCCAGAAATCACTGAGATGAATACAGTAACAACAAAACAAATGAAAAATCAAGCAATTCAAAATTAATGCCATCATCAGAGACCCATTTCGTTTTGTTGTTAAATGAGTTATTATTCTTTCGGATACGGATGTGCGTTCTCGAATGTGCTGATACTCTGATTAGACGGGTAAAACTTTAGAATGGACGTGGCAGGCCAAGAAACAAAAGGCTTAATGACACTAATGGGGTGTAAAAGGCAGAAAGGTTGACTGATACTTTTACAATTTTAGTGGCCTTAATTGGAGGATATGGTTCCATGGGTTCGGCGTTATCCACTCATTAGCGAAGCAAAAGACTTCATTTGAAGATTCCGACATCTGATGCACCTGCCAGAAAATTGTGCAAGACAGCTCCAATTATTTTGGTTGACCTCCTCTTCTGAGTACCTTGTACCTTGTCAAAATAAGTAATATGTAACTGGAAATCTTAAGAAACGAGTAAAAAGGTCGCTTTCGTGAAATAAAGTAATGACCGCTGCTTAATTTGCTTTTAACAGTTAGTAACTGCTTTTCATTTTTAAAAAAAACCTCTGCAATTAGAAAGGTGTACGTGATTCTCCAGTTTTGCACCTACGGTGAGGTATTCCTCTACTCCTTTGCCTTTTGAAATATCGGGGACCCTTTGGAATGAACTATTTTTATTCATTCGCTCATGTTCTAGCCATTTCAGGCGACTGACGCTCATTTTTCTGGCCAGATCTATGTCGATGTATTGTATGTAGTAAGAGTAGCGTTCACTTTTACATCTCTTCATCTACATTCGGTCAACACAACTCGAAAAATGTTGCATTCAAAACGACCAAGGATATCTTGAAATGCCTTCCCTGACGTTCATGCTTCAGTGTCATATATCACTGCGATTATTTGGGTTTTACATTGTGTCTCTTGACCATATAGATAAAGGAAACAACTATTTGGAAACTCATTACCTAAACCCATGAGTAACAGCTCACTGACTGTGCCAACAATTTTAATGTCATCACTGTAAGCAGTAGCTCCATTGCCTATTGGTAAAATGTATATCTGGTGTTGGTTTGCAGATATTATTGCACATCAGCATACCACATTTTCTAAACAGAGATCCCGGCAACATTTTGTACAATCCGATGTTAAGACTAGACATGGCTCTTAAGATACTGTCATATGCAGCCTTAAAATCGATTAGAAAGTGATCAAGGATCTGCCAAAGTGTAAACATTTTATCAATTATAGATATATCAAGTCGAAAACTAATCTCAAACCGTTTACAATTAGTTTCATACCTTCACTCAACACAACAGTCAATTGCTAAGGAGACAGATTACCACCACAAAGTTATAATTGACAATTGAGTTTAAGCCAATGGTCACCCACTAAGTCAGATCCATCCACCACAGCAAGCGGGTTGTGCCCCGGGGTAAATGCCCGGACATGAAAAAAAATTAATCCAGTTACGAAGCAATAACAAACCGGATACGAACGGATCTACTGTTGACAACCCCTGCAAACAAAACAGGGGCAACGAACTTCGGATGTGCACGTGGAATGTTAGGTTATCCATGTACAGCGGAAAAATTAGCGGAAGCCCTGGACTGCTACAATCTCTCTCAATCTCACTCTCCCACTCTTATCGAAAAAAAGTTAAAAATCTCAATGATGAATTTTTATCCGGGCCAGACGGGCACCCAGCAATCTTTCGCACCCACTTTGCTCTGTCGCTCATACAAGGGGGATTCCCCCAAGTTTGGAAGACCTATTTCATAACCCCGGGCCACAAAAAGGGATCAAAGAATGAAGTAACCAACTACCGTCTCATTGCTAAGCTTTCTCGCATACTTAAAATGTTCGAAAGTTTTTTATACGTAGTCCTAAGCTTTCAGTGCAAGTCACTTATATCACCCAAGGTAGATCAACTACTACAAATTTAGAAGAATATCTATCCTTTGCGCTTTCAGCCCTAGAAAATAACAACGAAACCGATATTACTGCTGCAGATTTCGCTAAGGCCTTCGACAAAATATCACATCAACTGATCCTTCTCAAATTGTCTTCCCTTGGTTTTGTCCCCATATTGTTAAAATGGATATCTTTTTATCTGGAGAACCGTTATTATAGAATATGCTTTAAATCAGCCTTCTCAACCCCCTTTTTAGCCACTTCTGATGTTCCACAAGGCAGCCATTTAGGTCCCTTCTTTTCCACTTTATCTACAAACGATCTTGAGAGGATTATTAAACACTGCTCCATATCCATTTACGCCGACGACAGTAAGTTCTCCAAAACTATTTCTTAACCCCGAGACTCTATTCTCCTTCAAAAAGACCTCGATTGGTTTTCCACTTGGTGTCTAAAAAATTGCTCAGATCTTAATGCCTCCAAATGTCAATCTATGACTTTGTCTCGTAAATCTAATCAATCTCCTCCTCGACTTTATTTTCTGCAAGGCCAACCTGTACCCCAGGTTCAATTCCTTCGCGACCTTGGAATTTTATACGATAGAGAGTTAAACTTCCATTCGCATATTGATGAGATAATCCTTAAAGCCAACACATTACTTGGTTTTATCAAATGATGATCTAAAGAATTTTACAACCCCTATGTGACAAGATCACTTTACATTACCCTCGTCCGGCCCCTTCTTGAATATACCAGCCAAGTCTGGTCCGCCTTCTATCGAGTCCATATATCCCGAATCGAGAATATTCAACTCCGTTTCCTTCGGTTTGCCCTTCAAGGACTACCCTGGGATGACCCCTTTATCATACTTCCCTATAGTGGCCGTCTCAAACTTCTTAACCTGCATACCCTCGAAAAACACAGAGACGTAGCTGACATTCTCTTCATTCATCGACTGCTCTCTGGTTCTGTGGATTGCGCTTTACAATTCTATTTAAGGTAAGGTCAATTCAAACCTTCCCCTTCGATCTACTCCACCATTTCCTTACTTCCTAACCCTTAATTGTTGTTAGTTTTTGAGTCCTATTTTTTAAGTTAGTTTAAGCTTGTATTGTATTGTATTGTATGAGGCGTTAGCCCGCACCAAAATTCGAAATGAAAAACAGATCTTACCACCACTCAAGAAATCCGTTGGGATGGACCGGACAAAAATAGGACGAAAAACTGCAATATCTACTACGGTGATTACTATTGAAAGAAAAAGCAGCGCCTATTTGGATGCGGATTTGTTGTTAGTCTGCCTGTAGGCAAGAAGTCCTGAGTCTCCGGCATGCTAACGATCCGAATTAAGGCTGAATTTGTCAGCATTAGCCTTATATGCGCGCGCGCCCCAACAGAGGAGAAAGACAAAGAAAACTTCTACGATCTCTTTGGCAAGACTTACGAGCAGTGCTCTAGCTCTGACATTCAAATTATCCTCGGCGACTTTAATGCAAAGCTCGGAAGAGAGGGCATTTTTGGTAGTACTGTCGGAAAGTATAGCCTGCACGACTTCACCTCCGATAACGGATTCAGGCTAGCCTATTCCCCTATTCCGATATTCATAAGGGCACTTAAAAAACTCGTGATCAATCAACTGCCAACCAGACTGACCGACTGCATTGTACCCCCCCAAATGTTACGAGGGGCCAACATCGACTCGGACCATTACCAGCCAAGGTACGGAACATTGAATTGCTTCCAGAAGCAATTCAATGGCAAAGTAGTGCCGGCTGACCGCATATCAGGCTTATTGTAACGAATTTAGTTTTGATGTCGATTGTGATCAAATGTTCTCTCAAATGTTTGAAAACTCTGATGACAAATAGTTTCTGCTTCTGCTCTCTACAGCAAGCACCATACCAAATTTCACGGCTTTCCATGCTGCTTTGCCGGGCACAAGTTAGCAGTAGTATTATCTTTGTAGCGCTTTCGTGGTATGCTCTCTTCAAGACTTTAATTAGCTCCGCAGATAGGCCATCAAGGATATTTGACTTATTGTTTGCCCAAACTTTAATAAAAGGTATTAGGATTGTTGCCGCTTCTTACTGATTGCAGGTCCTTCTATTGGGCACGAGTTCTTTACCACATTCACAGTTCCCTATTTATGTCAATAACACAACACTAGTATGTTGTCAAGATTATATAAATTTATCAGAGGTTCGTTTATAAATATAGACCACAGAAGGTAATACATTCGGTCATGCAGCATTAAGAACTAATCCTTCATGGTAATCCTAAGGGTGTGTAGAGTGTGAGCCTCTAGTCTTCCACTTACAGCGTATCTTATATATTTGTATTGCTCTGCAAGTGGATTCTTCTGTACTTACTTGATTTTGGATGAATTACTACTTCACACAACTTCTTTCCGGACACCGGCAATTTAACGCATGGCGGTGATGTAAGAATCACCCGGATGCAAATGCTTCTCTACAGCGGATAATACCGCCGAGCACACATTCTTTGTTTACGTAAGGTGGTATCACCAATGATAGTTCTAATGGGATCGGCTGGATCTTGTACTCATGCCTGAAAACATCGTTTCCGAAATATTTAGTTGCGGGAACGAATTGAGGATCGTCGTTACTTACACCAAGTTAGTAATAAAGGAAATGTGGTACGGAAAATAAAACAATAAAAAAAACATTGCGTCATAGTTGCCAGGTGGTCTACACTTGAAAGCTGAACCAGTATCATATTTTTAGAAAAGCCGCAACCGACATAAGCATCTCCCTTCAGATTTTTACCAACGGCGGCCTTCCAAAAATTATTTTATTTGTTACCCATTTATGCTTTCGGCATGCAGCTTACCACAAGCTCTAACTTTAAACTGAGAGACACTCTCAACAATAGAGAGCTCTCAAGAATAGAGAGCTGATCAAACGCATTCTTTCTTTCAGAAGCTGCACGGATGAAGAGTACGACCAATCCATCGATCATGCTTGTATAACTGGGAATCAACATTTCCGAGATCCACACGATATCTGCTCTATAAGGATCACGTACATTAACAACAATGCCTGTAATTCCAAGTTACACGTGGACTTACAACTCATTGACGTACACCTCAATGAAGACCGCTCCAACCTAACTTACGAATGCATATGTTACTACTGGTGGTGCAAAATAAATTATCCAATTTTGTTTTTGAATTACTTTTTTACTAATTCCAAAATCCCCAAAGAAAGAAGTCTGGGATGGTTAAATCGGGCGATCTTGCTGGTCATGCCAAATCGCCAAAACGGGAGATTACGCGACCAGGAAACGCTTCCTTCACAATATCCATTGTGGCTCGTGCTGTGTGTGCGGTTGCACCGTCTTGTTGAAACCACATGTTCACCAAGCCCTGCTCCCGCATGAACGCCGCAACACACAGTGGGTTTGAGTGGATGTGGGGCTCTTCGTGCATCACACGCGGATTTTCAGTGCCCCAGAAACGAAGATTTTGTTATTGACGTAACCGCTTAAGTGGAAATGAGCCTCGTCGCTCATGTTGATTTTCGACACCAAATCGTTATCTTCGTTGTTGAGATTGAGGATGGTTTTACAGTAATTCACACGCGACTGACGGTCAGGAGGCATTAACTGATGCACTGTTTGCACTTTGTACGGGAACATGTGTAAGCCTTTCACTAAAATTCGCTGTCTGCTGATGCCCAATTGCGTGGCCCGTCGGCTGGTTGATGTTTCTTCTCGGCCGAACGACCAGTCCGGTGGCGGCCACGTCCTGCATGGTCTCCTGTGGTTCCACTCTGTTGCTCAGTTGGCGCGACACGATTAGGAAATCGACGAAATCGAAATTCACGCTGGACTAACACCACCGACATATTATTGGTCAAAAATATCGACACAATTTATTCCACGCTCTTGCGGAGTATAGCGCCCCATTGCTTGTCTGTTTGTATACTGCAGCTGTGTAGTTCATAAATGTCAAATATGATTGACGTACGATGCCATTTTCAAAAATTATACCATCTTCCGATAGAGTGATTACTTTTGCGCCACCGCCAATGCCGAAAATTTTAAATAATTCGGACAATGTCAATCGTCTAGCTATAGGAGATACCACTAACATAAAGTTTGCTTCCAAAATAGTTGCGCAGCACTATGAGAAAGTAGCAAAACGGAGTGATCCTGTGGTGGTAAATATTTATTTTAAGAAATGTGAGGGTGGCACAAGGTTAGCATTTTTTGTAGCCCATATCAAATTACGTACTGAATCACGATACCTTTTCCGGAATACTTCATATACACCTAGGTATAGGATGAAGAACCTAAGGCATTCATTTTAATTAATTTAATTTTAATTTAGTTTCGATGGGGGGGAACTTCGCCATTTATTCGGACTAATACAAGCTATAACTTAAAATTAAACTTAAACTTAATCTTAAAACTAAAGTTGGTTGGAGCGATGAAGGAGAACGGATTTGAGGCAGGAAGTGGTGCGGTGGAAGTCAAAGACTGTAGGGTTTGAATTGATTTTTCGTAGATTGGTTGGCAGATAGAAGTGATGAGGGGTACGTAGATTACGAGGGTTAGTATTGAGGAAAATAGAGTTGTGAAGGGATGCGCATGCAGCGTGATCCGAAAGGAGTCGATGAATGAAGAGAAAGTCGGCAACAGCTCTGCGTTCCTCAAGGGTGTTTAAGTTAATAGATTGAGGCGGTTTTAATCTGGGGGCAGAATAAAAGGATCGTCCCAGGGCATACGTCAAAGAGCAAATCGAAGAAGACGGCGCTCGATGCTTTCGATACTCGAGATATTATATGGAGACGACTACAGTACTCTTGGAGGGGGCGAACAAAGTTAATATGAAGCGACTTGGTTATGTATGGGTTGGTGAATTCTTTGGACCACCGTCTTACAAAAGTGAATGGAAGAGATAGGTTGGTTGTGGAGAAGATAGAGTCGGAGAGGAGATTGGTGCCGCTTATGTGAAAAGGTGATGGATTCGCATTTCGAGATATTAAGTTCCAAACAATTTTTGAGGCACCAGATCAAAAAACTTTCAAGGTCTTGTTGAAGGAGGATGGGGAGAGGAAATGGTTTAGTAAAATTTGGTACCGTCGGCATATAGGCAGACAGACGAGTGTTTGATGATTCAATCAAGATCATTTATGGTTAATATAAAAAGAAGAGGACCTAGATGACTGCCGTATGGAACTCCAGAGGTTGACAAAAATGGAGCCGAGTGGGCTGTCCACGTAAGAGGATATCCATTTTAAGAGTATAAGTTCAAGGCCATATGCAGACAATTTGAAGAGTATTAATCGATGAGAAATTTTATCGAAGGCTTTGCTAAAATCGGTTGCAACTACATCGTTGTTGTCGTTACCATTCTCTATGGCAGAGAGGGCAAAGTATACTAATTCAATGAGATTTTGTGGTTGTTGACTTACCCTTCAGGAAGCCATGTTTTCTAGGGAAAATAAGTGATTTGCATTGTAAGCTTAGATCTTTATACAAAATACTTTCGAACAGTTTGGGTACCTGGGAGAGTTTAGCGATGGGACGATAGTTGGTTATTTCATTCTTTGATCCATTTTTGTGGATCGGGGTTATGGAGGAAGTTTTCCAATCCTGAGGGAATTCTCCTTGTGAAAGAGATATACGAAAGAGATTAGAAAAGGCAGGGAAAAGACAGGAGGAACATATTTTAAGTAATATGGCAGGGAGGCCATTTGGATCGGGTGTGAATTTGTCATTAAGCTGATGTAACTTATATTTGACGGGTTCAAGTGGGCTATTGGAAAAATTCAGTAGGTTGATGACTTGTTGTTGAAAGAGAGGGAACGAGGATAACCATCGGACTTTCTTTTGTAGTGAACAAATTGGAAAAAGGACTTAGGGTGGTTTATAAGGTTGACTTGCGCATTGTTAAGGTAGCGCTGATACAGGAAATCGTAAACTTAGGTGAAATGAAGATAAGCACCAAGATAGTTGGAATAGTCGGTAAAGGATCTGGTACGCAGGAAAACAGCCCATAACTTATTTCTCCGATTTCGTAAGTATCGAAGCTTGCGATTATACCAGGGAGGACTAGTAGATGATGTTTTAAGGTGGGAAAACGAAACGTAAAGGGAAAAAGAATTAAATATTTCTTTATAAAAAATGGATAAGGCATCATTTATACATAAGTTGTGAAAGTTAAAGAGGGATCTGCTGAGATATTCACTGATTTTGTGAAAGTTTGCTTTATGAAAGTCGTGGGATGGGAGAGTTGTGGGGGGAGTGGACTGGAATGAAGAATTATGAAAAAATGAAAGTAGAAGGGGGGGATGGTAGTTATCGATTGTTGACAGAGATAGGGGACAAAGTGAGACTGAGGAGTTAATTCGATCTGTTGTGAAAATAAGGTCTAATTGCCTGTCCATATAATTGGATATACCACTGACTTGGCATAGACTTGAGTCTGTTAAGCGATCTAAGAACAGACATTCCTTAGCTGAGATGGCATTTGAAGCGATGAAAAACGATTGATCATCTGATGGATTCCACTGTAGCTGAGGAAGATTAAAGTCGCCGAAAATAAGGATGTCATCAATAGGGTCTGACAGGTCAATTAAATGATCGATCGCATCAATAACAAATTGCTAAGATTCGATAGGTTGAGCTGGTAGGATGTAGCAACATATAACGTAAAGGGACTTGAAAGGCAGTTTATTGCCACAAAGTCGGCTTTAGAGGATGAAGAAATTTTAATGGGGGAAGAGTTAAGGCTGTTGTCCATCGCCAGTAGGACGCCTCGACAGGGGGAATCTTTATTTGTGCGGCTAGGATCGTCGTCGCGGAAAACATTAAAAGTAGGAGAGAACAATTCCTGGTTCTTTATGTCGGGAATCAAATTGGTTTCGGTCAAGGCGTAAATATCAAAGGGAAGAACATGCGATTGACGTAGGACAGCATTGGTTTTAGAGCGAAGACCTCTTACATTCTGGTAGTAAAATGTAAGAGGGATGTTGTGGGGTGGAGGTGTGATGCAGGATGGTTTAAGCGCTGCCAAGGTAATCAAGTTATGGACGAACAAATTTGTCGTGGTCGGCTCGGATCCGCTGTAGGTGTGAGACTCGATTAGAGTGAATGTAGTGGCTGAATGCAGCAAGGTCATCTGCATTTTCTGAGGGGACATGTTAAAAATCTCGTGGTACCTGACATAAAGGTTCCTGAGACTGATAGGGTCGGTAGGGAGGCTTTCTTGCTGGATGGAAACCGTGACGCTGGTTTTGGTTTTCCCTTCGTAGCAGACCGAGTCCGATTTGTCATGTAGATAGGCAAGAAAGCGACGAATGTTTTCATATATCTTTCTTTCTCTGAGCCTAGAGAGAGCATATCGACTTTCTGTAGTCCCATTGGTTTGCTGTGTTAGTTTAACAGTGGGGGAGAAAGGGGATCAAGGATATGGAGTTGGACGAGGGATGAGATGTGGGGTTTAGGGTATGGGAGTTAAAGAAATTAGGGTACTTAGCTCCAGTTTTAAGGTCGAAGTTGGGAATTAAGTTGCTAGCTGGGTTTGGTGGCGTATCAAAAATAGGGACTGGGGCCCGTGAAACCAAGGGAGAAGGCGGACTGGAAGCGGGATTTAAGATATGCGAGCTGAGAAAGTTTGGGTATTTGGCTCCTGTTGTAGTGTCGGTATTATTAGGGAAAGGCGTGTGTGTTAGGGGTTGATTGCTGGGAGTTTGAGTTGTAAGTGTTAAGTCAAAAGAGACACGTTGACGTCGGGGCTTGGTTTGGGGTGGAATAGAGGGAGTTGGTATATGGGTGGGAGGCTTAAAATTAGGGAAAATTTTAGTTTTAAAGCTCCAATTGGAGCTAGGTCAGTTTTGAGAAGAGGAGGTGGGTCTTGGCAAATTGGATTTACTTGCTAACTTGATAGATGGTTTAGGTAAGACGGACTGCTTGACTTTATCCTGCTTCTTGGTCGCATTTTCCAACCCTTGCAGACACGCATCTTTCCAAGGTTGAAATTGTTGCTGGCTGGATTATGGAATAGCCATTCGTATTTGGCCGGAATATTGAGCTTGAAGCTGCGCTTACTTCTGTGGTGAGATGTTGGAAGTAAATTGCAGTGGCTAATGGTGATGCCATATTTCTTTACGAAGAAATTCGAGATCCAATCAGCATCAGCGTTTGGTGGGGCGCCTTTGATAAGAAGCGTAGTGACCAATTGATTTTTCGAAGCAAGCTTATCAAGTCTACGCTGCCATTCGGAAGGTGTCCAAGTTGAGTTGAAGTGATTGATAATCCTCCGTGGGGCAGCGATTGGAGGTGTTGACATAGATGTGGTCTTTATTATCAAGCTTTCTCACAGATGCCCTTGCTAGCTACCCAGTCAGCACTGCAGTCATCGATTACACAATTGGCAATTCCGCAAGACATATTTAAATTAGTTGTGTAGGCCAGTGAGGCTTTAAGTCGAATTATTGTTTTTTTTTTTTTTTGTATTGCTTGGTTGCAACTTTATATAGTTAGGGGCTTTGCACTGAAAAAATTGCACAAACAAAAAATTAGAGAATTCAAGCACTGGGGTTAAGAACCGGAAAATGAAATTTGACGAAAATTAATTAAAGGGAGAACAAGAAAAACACGTCTATCTGGTTTGAGTAACGGACTAGAACTGAGTTGGCTTTTGAAGCGATGAAAAACGATTGATCATCTGATGGAGTCCACTGTTGAGGAAGATTAAAATCGCCGAAAATAAGGATATCGTCAATAGAGTCAGACAGGTTAAATAAACGGTCGATCGCATCGATAGCAAGTTCGTAAAGGGACTTGAAGTGGAGTGATATTTTTATTGCGACAAAGTCGACTTTAGAGGATGAAGAAATTGTAATAGGAGAAGAGTTAAGGGTATTGGAAGGAAGAAGCATGCGATTAACTTAGAACAGCATTGGTTTTAGAGCGAAGACCTCTTACATTCTGCTTGTAAAAAGTAAGAGGCATTTTGTGGGGTGAAGGTGTGTGGCGGGATGGTTTAAGTGCTGCCAAGGTAATCAAGTTATGAACGAAAAAATTTGTCGTGGTCGCCTCGGATCCGCTGTAGGTGTGAGACTGGATTAGAGTGATTGTAGTGGCTGAATGCAGCAAGGTCATCTGGCACTTTCTGAGGCGACATGCTAAAAATCTCGTGGTACCTGATAAGTTTCCTGAGACCGATAGGGTCGGTACGGAGGCCTTCCTGATGGATGGAAACCATGGCGCTGGTTTTGATCTACTCTTCCTAGCAGACCGAATCCGATTTGTCATGTGGATAGGCAAGAAAGAGACTAATGTTTTCAGATATCTTCCTTTCTCTAAGCCTAGAGAGTGCATAGCGACTTTCTTTAGTGCCATTGCCATAACAATTACATAATAGGGTAATCAAAGCTCAAAGTAACGTAGAGCAAAATAAGGTCACATTTTACATAACCAGGCAATATATGCGGAGAAAGATGACTTGAAGTACTTTATACTAATAGATCTAGATTGTCTTCATATTGGAGGTTCCGTTGCCCACATTTCTTTTCCCTTTGTTTGTCAATTTCAGCTCTAAGGATGTACATACCTGTGCCTAAAGAAAGTTCAGCTCCTAATAAGTTCTCTCTCGGGCTTTATCTAGGAAATTCATTAGCGATTTAGTTTTTCTTGATCCAGTAAATATGTAGTTTAGCCTTCCGACTGTGTTAAAAGAGGATTTGCCTTCACGAAAAAAATATTTTTACAATATTTATGATGTGAAGCACACTCAGTTACTTCGCTTCTTCTATCAGATATTCACGAAATATATAGTGCATTGCCATTTGAATTGAGTTTGAAAGACAGACCCTGGTGGGAAGTGATGTCTAAGGTTTAAATATAGCTCAAGGACAGCAACACCAGCTTTTCCATTTGATGAGACAATAAATTAACAAATTCACTGCCATAAAGATTACTTTATACTAACTACACGCACTTTTCAACTAGCGGCGTCGGGAATTACTATTCCAGTAGGAAGGCTTTTTGGATAAAGAACTATACTGGGATACTAATACAAAAATTAATTTTTATAAGCGTATAATAGCCAAAAGTAGCCGTTGCCATTGGCATCGCCGTCGTCACCATCATCAACGTTATACGAGTAATCCTCGTTAGCCAAACCGTGTATTTTACACTTGAGAACACTAGGTCTTTCGCAGATGCAAATTACGTCTGCACGCACTAGGGTTTGTGCTTATAATTTTGCTAATAGAAAAAAAAAAATTTATTTGTTGGCTTGACAAATAATAAGAATGTAACACTTGACCCCCAAGAAAATATGAGAATCACGAAGAGGGAACCATTTCTTTACTACCAATTTCCAAACTATCAGACCTTTAAGTGCTCATATTTCAAGCGTCATTGAAGACCTTGTCAATAAAAGTGTTCCTTTCACGTGGCTTATGAACTGTAAAACCTCAAAGATACATAATTCCATTCCATCATTTTATTACCCAGCCTTCGAGATGAAGATTTCGAGAGATGTTCTCCAAAGGAGATTGAATAACGACAATGCGTCCGCAAGATTAACTGATTGTTTTTTTTTTTTTTTTTTTTTTTTTTTATTGTGATGACCTTTTTTCCCCATTTTATTCATGTCTCTCTTAGCGTTATTCGTTCCTCTTTTAACAAATTTATTCACTGGTTTTGTATTTATTATCGGTCGTCGTGATTTACAACTCGCGTCACAAAAGATTTTAATTGTCCCTGTCTTCTTACATAAGGAAGCTGTAGTGGTCCTGATCTGCTTTTCATTTTTGATTTTTTTAAAAAGAATTTCATGTTGTTGCTGTTTTGGTTCGGAACGATGAGACAAACATCAGTAAATGGAAAAAGAAATCATGAATCCATGAGTTATTGACATGGGAGCCTTCGATGTGCCTTATTTATGAGCAGGTAATTTACGTTGGCACAAATCCGCGTTTTAATGTCGACATTAAAGGGGATCAAGGACTTGGCTTTTTGAGACTCCAGAGAGAACCGTCGATGAGGAAAAATCGACCAATTTTACAAAATTTAACATTGCTACTAACTTTATTCGGACAATGTGTGGACATGGATTGGAATGATGTTATTCGTGCATTGACTAGGTGAAATTGTAACCACACATCTATGGGATGTCACAGAATTTACAGCAGATCGCAATAAATCTGTTGCAACTACGAATAAGTTACAGGTCCCTGTCCCTGTCCATGTCCCGGTTTCGACATCTGCATAAAGTAATGCATTTTGGTATCCACAAATTGGAATCAGGGCTGTACCTACGAGTACCATATACACAATATGTACGAGTATACGGATGTGTCTTTTGGTCCTGAAGGGCAAATAATGAACGAGCCATGCTGGTTGCGTCTTTCATGGATCCCTTAACAAGTGGCAGTGGCTGATTCCGTATTAGTCTTGAACAAGTTCTGGGACAAATTTTCGATTCTAAATTGTGGAAAGAGGAAGGAGCACTGCTGTCAACTGATTGGGTGATGTTTTGCATTTCGAGAGATGCTCGTATTTCTTGGACCATTGGCATTGGATTTTGGATTGATTGTGACCGAAAAAAAAACTTGAACGTGGACAACGATTGATTATTTGTTTTTTTTTTTTTTTGAATGGAAGGAGTGATGGTGACGCTATTGCGACAGATGAGAGGGTTTAAATATTTGCATACAATGGGTTTTTTCTTTTTTTCTGTTCTGTATATGCACATCTATGTTCTCCGACTTTTATTTTTCTTTCACAGTTCTAGTGAAGAATACTAATTTGATTTGATTTCTTTTTCTGATTGTTGTAAGATGCAATTAAGTCAAAAGTTTATCTGACAGTTTGGTGCTAGTTGACCTATTTGAATTGATTATCGTTGCTCATTTACACCTGGAGGAAAGCAAGTTGTCTAAAAAAAAAAATTTGCCCAATCTATTTACAACTTTGGAGATCGAATAATTCACATCAAGTTGAGTGTTTTATTAACCCTAACATATCTAAGTGATGAGCAAGAAATATCTGGGAAAGTTTGTCTTATAAGTAGTTTGGACAGCTCGTAAATTATGCTATGTAAATGGCAGTTAAGCGATGAACTGATTTAGACCATTATTTATGTGAACAGATCCTATCTTCTTTTCTCATCTACCAGTGTTTCTTTACGTCGTTTTGGTTGGTTAGGTATATAGTGTCATACTTAGACTACGCATCAGTTTGAGACGCGCACCGGAATCAAGTTACTGCCCACGCAGGATCGCTGACTAGCTAAGTTAGTCAATGAAGGCGTCAAAATGAAACAATGAAATTAGCGTCATATCTGGTCTTCTTTTCCATACTCGGAGATTAGGCCGATAAGAACCTACAAGGTCAAGAGATATTAGCTTTAAGCAGATAGACGATCCGTATACGTAAGGAGTATACTGGTGAGATTAACGACTTTCTACATCCCATATAATGCCTACAGAGTCTGTTCAGAATGTGATGCAGGAATCTTTATCAACGCAAAAACTGGTAAAAAAAATTTAATTGACAGATTAGTTGGAAAGCAAAGCATCCCTGGACAGAGAAAAGACAACAAATTCCAATTAACATAGCTGACTTTTAAGCATCTCGCAATGCAATAATAAGTTTTCGAAACAACACTTGGAAATCAAGTCAACCACTTGCTTATATCATACTTATAGATGCGAGATACATACGAGTATATAGCGTTAACTTACTTAACACTTTTCGGTGCGCCAAATATAGATTTCGAGCATTTCCTCATCGCAGTCGAATTCAGATCCACATTGTCCAACGAAAAAAAATTGCGACCACAACCACTTTGAAACGCTTGAAATAATTAGAGACCTCCAAATGAAGCTGAGTATGAGGCTCAATGACAAAAAAGATAACCAAAGATTATGAACCGTAAATTGCCAAACACTTCAGGGAATTTTCAGATCTTACTATTCTACATCCCGGTCTATTCAACATCACATTTACCGGTGGAAAAACATAGATATATCCATCCATTTTAATGCCATAGATATTGTAGAAATCTGGGATAAGTAACTACTGTAGTTACCACCTGGCATGCAAAATAAAATGTTGGGGACGTCCAACATACAAGTGTTTTCAGATATGTCGACATCATCATTTCCGGCAAAGCAGCACTGGGCAAACCTTCAGCTGATAGGGAACTAGGTACCAAAAGGACTTATCCTTGGCAGAAGACTTTTCATTCCAAAATGTAAGGGAATAATGGTTGGCATGCTACATCAGAAAAAGTTTTTTCTGCTATTTTTAATCTGATTTCATGTTCTTAGCAGATCCCCAGAGATTCACTGCTGAAGTTCTTCGCAAGGAAAACTTGTCAAAAACGAAGCGAGTAGCTATTGATAAATTAATGCAGGTGAAGATTTAACGTTTTCACACTCCTTGGGCCAGTGCAATTATTCTCGTAAGAAGGAATTAAACGAAATAAAGAAAAAGGAACCCTTACTCATTAGAAACCTAACTGGGTGCAACTTCATTCTCAACTATGTGCTTCCATGCTGGGCACTGCCAGGAGGAGATGAAGAATAAAAAGAAATGGAAGATAGTATTAATGATCGGCAGCGCATTGCGGCAATATAATAGTATGACTGTAGAACTATATAACAATAGATGTTAAAAGAAGTAGAATAGCAGACTGGCTTAATATACCTAGACTGTAACGCGTCTACCACAAAACCTACAAAACCTAGAAATCGGCCAGCTGGAAACTTATCCGAGATGACTTTCTGTTCCCCAAGGTATAATATAATAAGTGCACATTACACTGTCTGCAACAACGGGTTGGGTACCGATACAGCTCCTGGAGTGCGAGAATGGTCTGTCCCGAAAGCAAGCGCACAACTCAAAATCTTCCAGATCTGACCAGATAGCAGTGATAGTTTTTCCAATTGTTATGTTTCATTAGCTGTCCAGGGTACTAATGACATCCAGCTATCAAAATATTCAGTAAGTTTTGCCATTTTAAGCCTCCAACCAGACAGAGATTGGTGCGTAATGAAGAAAACATAGCCGCCGCAGCGGTCAGTATCGCAGAAGACAAAGAAATGTCAATTCGGCGCCGATCAACTGAATAGGGCATCGCCAGAGTGTCAACCCGGCTAATTTTTCGGTTGGATTTGGGCCTACATCCGTATTCGTTTGTGCTGATGTAACAATCGAAGCCGGACGACCATAGACAACTGGAAATGTTAGCCAGAGATCCGGATTTTGTCAAAAAAAATCATCTTTTCGGGCTAGGCTCGTTTTTGGCTGCGGCTATGTCAAAAAAACAAAATTCCCATTATTGGAACGAACATAATCCACAACTGTTCGGCCAAGCATCGATGCATTCACAAAGATTGACTGTTTGGTGCGGTTTATGGCATGGTGGCATCACCGGATCTTATTTCTGTCGAAATGAGGAAGGAGACACTGTTACCATCAATGGTCTCTGGTATATAGCGATTTTAACCGACTTTCTGTGGTCAGAGCTCGACAACATGGATATATCCGAGCTTCGATTCCAACAAATGGCACTACATGCCATACAAGCGACGCAACGCCCGAAATTGTGAAGGAGAAATTTGGCGACTGGATCATCTCACGGCGAGCATTCGTCAATTGTCCGCCACGATCGTGTGATTTGACATCACTCGATTATTTTCTCTGGGGTTACGTCAAGTCTTTCGTCTACGCTAACAAGGCAACCACTTTCTACGAGCTCGACATTCGGCAACGCGATTGCAATTGGACAGAGACATCAAAAATTTTACTGACCGCTTGAAGCACTGCCAGCAAAGCCGAGGCGGCCATTTGAATGACGTGCTAATGGGATGAACATGGCTTCACAATAAATCTGGAATCAATTTTATATCTCACACCGTTGTTGTTTTATTTAAAAAAATTTTCCTACTGGTCACCCTATACTTCAACTACAAAAAGTTATTGAAACGATTCACATTAAATGCCAAGCAACTATCTATGAAGAGCGCGGTGTTATTTTGACTGGATATTCCTACGTGGAATAGCTTTAAGGTTTAAAGGTCCCTTGAACCTATACGGCTACGGTAAAGCTAATTATATCCTATGCGTCGATTGTCTAGTGGAATAAGCTTTGCTTTCACGAAAAATATGTCATTGCTGTCTTACGGGACTCCAAAGACTCCCTAGCATGCCTGGTTCTGCTCTAAACGCACTGATGAATTTCCCTCACTTGATATTCATTTCATGGGCTGGACTCTACTCTCAAAGTCATCTTCCATTTAAAGAAAAGTCACCTTTCGTACAACACTAACTGCAATTTTGACGAACTTTCGCGTTCGTTGTCTTTTGATGCTGGTCTTATAAACATCCCGTCTGATGCAATGACACCAGATTTCCTGTAGCGGAAATAACATAAAATCGACTTTTCCTGTGTCCAGAAATGGTTTCGTCCAGAATCTGATCCAAGAAAAGAATATTTTCGGGTTTTCGCAGATAGCTTTAAGACCGATTTAGGATGCGGCGCTGGTCTCTTTCTGGAGGATGACAATGTTAGATTTCCTCGCTAGGAAAACTTGCCTCTGTATTCCAAGCGGAGATGTATCCAATCATGATGGCAATAAACTATATTTGAAAGAATCGGTGGAGGGAGCGCAACATCTGTAGTCAAGCTTGAACAGTTACGAACAAGCGACTCAACTACGACAGAGACGTCGCACACGGCAGTTCGGAGCATCTCTGGTTCAGTAGGGCGGTAGGGAGTCGCGACATGAGGGATGCTGGTTGGCAGCACCAATAATTTTGGTGGCTTGTTGTAGGAAGGAAGCTTCTTCGTCGAATTCCTCCAATACATTGTAGTTTCAGTAGGGAGCGTGGACGGCTTACAAAGCTTTAGGTAGGTTTAGAGTAGTTTTAAGAAAATAAATACATAAAAATCAAAAAAATAAAAAATAAAGATAAACAAAAAATATTTAAGAACAAGAGATATGGATTATGTATACATAGTTAGTAGGTTAAGTACGCTAATATTTATTTTAGTTTGTAGATAGATTGTAACTTCTAGTTTTAAGTTTTAAATAAATACTAGGTGGTCATAATGTATGACCTTATCATAAAGTGTTACAAATTTTACGAATGGCGTCATATGTCAATTCGCTTTGACATTTGGGAAGCAAACAGAATTAGAATTTGTGTGAATAAGTAATGCAACACTATACTCCTGAAAAACACCGAATAATGGTCACGATGTTATTATGATTTTGATGCAATGTGCGTTTCATGCCCGATTACCTCACCATACGGCCCCCACTAGATGTTCACTGCGGCGTGTAGCCACACGACTCTTAGAGACTGTAGAGACTGGAACAACACGGGACTGAGGAAGCCCTAGAAAGCTTCGTACCTCTTGTTTGACCGAGAATATCGCTGCCGTGGCAGAAGATGTCGTTGAGGCTCCATCAATATCGACTAAAAAACATGCCATGCAATTATCCATTCCACTCACATCTCTGTAGGACATTTTCGTGAAAGCCTTGAAAATGTTTCCTTACAAAGTGCAGACAGTCCATCAGCTGATGGGTGTCAACAGTGAATGGCATCTAACCTACACTAAGGCACTTATGAGTCTCAACAACGAACTGGACGATTTTGCGCCAAACGTGAACAAAGAAAGTTTGCGATTCTGGGGCACGGAAAATCCGCGAGTAATACGAATATATGAAGAATCATTACATCCACTCAAAGTCACTGCATGGTATGCTGTTTGTTCTGGAGGAGTCACTGGACCAAATTGTCACTGAATGATGAGCGCTTCAGAACCATGATCAATGAACTTTTTGATATTGATATTGATATTGATATTGATATAATTTATTTCTTCTTATAAATTCATTATAATTCACAATTCTTAAAATAAATAAATAAAAACCTTATATGCAGAGCAATAGAAATAAGGAGATTGGTGACATTCTGTATTTTAGATTACAGAAGTAAAGAAAATAGTGTTGAATGTCACTTCAAAGGACTTTAACAATATAAAATTAAATTTTTTAGGTGGGGTGACCCTGTAGGAAGCAAATATAAGACTGAAGTATTTTAAACAATATAAAAATGTGTAAGAAAAAGTTTATGAAGCATAAGAGAGTACAACAAAAACATTTTTGTTTTAAGAAAAAAAATACATCCGTTAGATAGCTAAATAGGCAAAGGATGAATACAACAGTGAGCTAAGGTTTAACCAGAATGTCAGAAGTCGAGCATCAGTGAATGAATGATTCTAGACTAGCATGGTTAAATTGGAGGAGCCAACGTTTTAAATGTTTTATAAACAAACCAGATGTTGAAATTGCCCTGATTGTGTGAGGAAGTTTGTTAAATAAGCGAAACGACAAAATAGAGTAAAAATTACGATAAGCAGTGGTACGAAAAGTAGGTACAGATAACATATTAGACATGTTTCCACGTAGATTATAAGATGATATTAAACGAAAGTTACGACTACCAGACTTCATAAAGAAAGCTTTTAAAACCTTAAAACAATATAAATGACGAACTGGAAGAATTTTCAGGTCACAGAACAAAGGATAACTAGGATGTCTGCCAGGTTTACGGCATATAATTTTTACTATATATTTTAGCAAGGTTAACAAAGGTTTAATTTTATTAAAATATGCACCTCCCCAACAAGCGATTCCATATTGCAACTTAGAATGAAATATTCCATAATAGATTGTTTTCAGGAGTGTATTCGAGCAGATATTACGCAAATAAAAGAAGTGTCTGAGAGTCCATCGAAAATACTTTCTCAATGTTTCAGCATGATTCAGAAAGCTCATTCTAGAATCAATAGTGAGTCCCAAGTATTTAAATTCATTAACTTTCTCAATTAAAAAACATTTGTCACTGCAGTTCAATTTGCTACAAAAAGATTTAGAAGAAATACCAGCCGCACAATGACAAACGGACAGTTTGTATCTTTGGCACTCGGGTGCATGAAAATACACGTTTGCATCTAAGTTATGTAAGGATGATAAACTGAAAAACATTATTTTCGTTTTAGAGCTTATCGCCAAGATATGTTCAGCAAACCAGTTTCTCAGTAAGTTGAGATCCCAATTAATGTCCGAAACCAGATCCAAGGGACTGTTACAACCATAGGAAAAGCCAACATCATCAGCAAAAGCAGTTGGTGTGCCTTTAAAATTAAGTGAAAAAAGTGAATTTATGTAAATCAAGAACAAAATTGGTCCTAGAACAGAGCCTTGGGGTACACCCAAGTTGATGAACTTAACTTCACTCCTAATATCATCTAATTTCACTCTTTGCGACCTATTTCCAAGATACGACCTGAACCAATCAAGCATGAAACCACGAAGACCTGCTTTTTCCAGTTTTCTCAATAAAAGATTATGATTGACCATATCGAATAGGGTGAATTTGGACTAGAGGACATGTGGTTCCGGAGCAATGGCGCATACTGCATGAGCCACAACCAACGTTCTAGAGCAGGCGTTTCCCAGTCGTCTGATATCACGTTTTGGCGATTTGCGCTGGCCCACAAGATCACCCGATGTGATGTCCCTAAACTTCCTTTTTTTTATATATATAATAGCGCGCGAGTTATGTACATAACGCATTATATCCAGCGCCTAGCAACAGAAGAGCAGCAACAAAAGCGAGCGCAACTTCCAACTTCCTAGCAATACAGGAACAACACAACCTGCTGTTAACAACAAGGCTCGGGATCCACCTGATTAAATACAAAAGAAGGAGAAAATCATCATCGTTATCTCTGGATCATCACAGCCAAATACAAGAGAGAAACTAAGAGAGAAAACAACATTTTTATCACTTTATGTATTATTGTTTTCATTGTCAAATTGTTTTCATATATTCTTGTTGCTATGCTTGTTGAGCTGTTAACTGTCAATCGTCCTTTAATATATTTTTGTTGTTGCTTTCTTTTTCTTTTATGTACAGATAGGTACCGATGTGCGTTGGTTTTAAATGTCCGAATATTATAATGACTAGGAAATAGAGAGCTCGACAGGGGGTTCCACAAGCCATTTCAGAGTACGACCGAAAGTGGGCTTAAGGGTATACTGTGGGTGTTACGGTTACAGGTTTGAAAGGGCGGAATGTTACTGGCGATTTCAATGGAACACTAATGGTGGTAATACCGATAAAACAAAGTGAGACACAAGATATTTCGTCGGCGTTCGAGGGTGATGTTAGCATCACCTACGAGTTTTATCGCTCGGCTTTGAATCTAATCTACCAGGTGAAGAGACGTTTTAGGCGCACCTGACCAGATGTGGGCACTGTGCTTCAATTTTGGGCGGATGAATGCCTTAGATCGTTTGACGAAACCTAGACATTCCGCAGCATTTTTGGCAACATCGAATACGTGGTCATTCCAACGTAAGTTGTCATTGAAACACATACTGAAAATGGAAAGTTTTTCAGTTTCAGTGATGCAAGTTCCATTCATGGATAATGGCTGTGGCTTTAAATTTCGCTTTAACGGCAGCAGACAGCATTGTGTTTTACAATCATTAAATTCCACTCTGTTGATAGTTCCTGAATTGGTTATGCTGTTAATATCGGAATTTAATGAGCTTAACATACCCTGGCGTTCCCGTTCTACAGCCGAAGAGCAGGGACGTGAGTCCGGGAACAAATATGAAAAGCAGAGAGTACTGTCGTCAGCAAAGGAATATATTAGATTAGAAGTAACAGACAAGAGATCGTTGATGAAAATTAAAAAGAGTGTTGGAGACATAACGGAGCCCTGTAGCAAACCAGCATTTATTTTGTGAATATCAGACTTGAAACCATCCAAGACAACTTAAATTGAACGTTCCGAAAGGTAGTTTCTACTCCATAAAAGAAGAGAGTCGTCAATCCCAAATGGACGAATTTTCGACAAAAGGGCCTGATACCTTAGAAATATCAAGCCTCTAACCCTGACAGCCTCTTTACAGTTTGAGTCGTACCATGCCTTTTCTTTTGGTTTGATACCCTTCATCCGATGAGGGATGAAGGATCTCATTCCAAGAAAATGGTGTCTGTGATCATATCAGCAGCGGCATCCACGTCGCTATCGAGGAAACATAACGACCAATTAAAATTCCTAAAGAAGCTGTTAAGACCGCTCCAGTTGGTTTTCTCGTATTGCCATACGGTTATTTTTGGAAATTTTTCTCTAATTGTGTGGTCGGTATACTAGAAATTAGCTGATATGACACAATGGTCCGACGAGCCTAGAGGGGAGAGCACATCAACGGTGTACTTAATAGTACACCACAAGTCCATAGTGTTGGCGGTATGACTATCAACTTTGGTAATCTCGTGGGCTCATTTAGTAGCGGCGTTGAGTTGTTTTCCGCAGCGAAGATCTCAACACACCATCCTTCGGATGTTGTTTGTCCAGAATGTCGAATTCATCCAGAATTGTGTATATTGAAATCGCTCGTAATAACGATTTCAGTATGTTCATCATGCGCATCAAGTTCATTAAAAGTCCAATTACTGCCCAGTTTGGGCTTCTGTACATAAAGCAATAATAGAATAATAGATGGAATTTTATCTACATGAAATTGAATTCCGGATTGGAACGGGGACATTGTGGTGGAGTTTGGTAAGCTACATCACTACTACACATTTTCAAAACATGATGGAAAAAAAACTTAAATGTCCAAATAAACATTTAAAAAAAAGTATTATTGTTTTTTTATTCCATTCCAAAGATAGAGCCTAGGAAAATAGGGTCATACATTATGGCCCACCTTGTAATAATAATATTCATATTACCCAATGACCATTGAAACAACTTTTGAGGTATTTGTTTGTCCTCAACACTTTTAGTTTTGACAATGTACGAGTATATAAATTTTGAAATATTTTTTTATAAAATCATAAAAAAATATATTATTTTCTTTTTAGAGCACTTTTAACACTTTTAACAATTTTTTTTTATTTTTAATTGTCAATCGCCTATAAAAAATAACAAATATATAAAATTGGTTCCACATTGGTAATTTGCATGCTCATCTTCCTACCTCAATCGTTAATCGCCGATTTCAACTGCAACTAATTTAGTTTATAAATAATTACTTACTGATCAAGCTCCATACATGTGTCGTTGATATGATGATAAGTTAAATTCAATCAGAACCTTATCGACCAAACATCATGCCACAGTGACGCTAAATGTGCCTCAACCTTTACTACTACGTATGCTAGAGAATATGAATAACAAAGAAGCTCCGATATATTGGAATACTGTAAAGTGGAAAAAAAGCTCCGGCCACGACTAACACCCATTCAGTATTCGTTCAAATACTGTGCAGTTCAGTTCGGTAGTGCGTTCAATATCGCCGTCGTACGTATTTGTATCGAAACCATGCAGAAACGAATTCTAAAAAAAAACGATAAATCCACCAAATTGCAAGACGATCTATTGAAAATACAAACTGACGTTTCAGATCTGAGGGCACACGCTGAAACAATTAATCATGAGAAACTGAAAGCGTGGCTATCGGCCCTCCAAAAAGAATTCGAAAATCTTAACCAAAACATCGCCGATGCACGTCACGAACATTCGAAAACAAATGCAAAATGTGACGACTCTATCATCATGCTCACCAATTACTATAACATACTAGATGAACAAATAAAAACGATAAAAATGCCAACCGAAGAGATACGTAAAAACAGAGATCGGCAAAATTTACTATTAGCCGATATAGTGGTTGAAATACGAAGTCATAAATTTGTAGCTGCTGAATTGCTGATTATTCAACTAAATGACAATCAGAGGATTGGCGAGATCGTACGTGATATATATGGAAATTGTCCGGGAAATTTAGCTATTCTCTTGGATTTTGCCAAAGCTCTAACGAAAAACGGTCTCAGCTGGCTTGTTCTGAGTGCGTTACGTTCTCAAATGGTATTGAATGGCCATCATGATCTGTCGAAAATGATTTCCTTTGTACAAACTTTAGAAAGTGACATTTCGAAGTATGAAGATTCCGAGACAATTCAGTTAGCTTCCCTTATGAATGCTGAAATTTTAACTGAGATTAAGACATTAGCGACAGATACCCTGAAGGAAGCCATCTACATGCAGAAATATGGAAAAAATATAGAGGTCGAGAAATTAGTAAACGTCTTGTTTAATTTTGATTCGAATATGTCCAACGAGGTAATGAAATGTGTGGGGAGTGAAACCTATCCGACTGTCTTAGCTGTCAATATCGCTGACAGCATGTACAATAATAGAACAATTCCCCACAAGATCGCTGGATTAGTGGGCTTATTTGAGAAATTGAAAAGCTCTGACGCTTTGAATGATCGTGCCGTTTTAAAAATTGGGTATTTCTTCAAAGACCTAATGGCACGGTCAGACTATGACAGCATCACAGAGAAACTTAAACAATCTATCGAGATGGCTATTGAAGACCTTCCAGTTTGTGCGAGAAATCTGATCTTTTGTAAAACGGTTTGCCTCTGGAGCAGATCTAGAAATGAGCGCTTATATGCTGAAAACTGGTATCACACCAATAAACGTTCCGTTTTCACTTGGAACAAAAACAAAAACCGAAGATTAAGTGAAGCTTGCTGGTACCCTGAAAAGCAAGATGATCAAATTTGCTTTGCAAATACAAAATTTCAGATGGAATACTTGTATGCATCAGTTGATTTAACGGGCGCAAGGCGTTGTGCCTATACGGGGAGACCGACAGGTTTATTAGGAAATACAATTGCGTGGAATATTGAGCTAGATGGGGACTACTGTTATCTAAAAAACTGTCTTACCAATGAGTACTTATATGCATCTAAAATGAAATGCAGTCAGGACAAGAGACGGGTGTCATGTGTTTTCACTATTATTCCAAAAACAGAAGCAAGAGGACGAGCAGAATTCCAGTGGCAAATACAATCTGGGGATTGAATTTGTTCTTTTTTTTCTTCTAACCGAAAATCGAAGAATAGAAAGAATATTGCGCAATGCAATGTTCTTAACAAACAACTTTTTTAAATAAAACAAAAATATTTGTTGAAATAAATTGTACTGCATTTGTTTCCTTTCTCTCTTCTCGTTAATATGTTTTTTCTTAAAAGGTAAAGAGACTTATAAAGTTAACAGAGGAGGCTTGTTACTGTATAACTTCTCGGAAAAATTCGAACTGGCCTATCAGCTGGGATAAGTACGCATTGATAGCAGGCCAACATATTTCTTACTTTCTGCAATAGAACAACATCAAACCAAAAATACGGCCTCTATATGTATCGAGTAAACACCAACAGATACTCTTCAGCATTCCCCAGACCTGTTTTCCTTTGAGACACGTAGTTGTGGCCTTAGCGTATATCCAGACAAAACAGAAATACTAAGATACCCTTCTAGATAGCACTTTTCTGATTTTTTTGAGGAATTTCAGGTATGTAGGAATCATCCTGAACTGTAAATTGAGGTATAAGGAACTTATTGCAGAGCGAAGCAAAATAGTTTTAGTTGCCCTCGGTTCATGTAAGAGGGCTGTAGGCTCAAGATAGATCTACACCACGGTCGTGATACCAATTCTCACCTATGGCACAGACATTTGGCTGTAGGAAAAGACACTGTCAGTATAAGCATTAATTGCGGATTAGGAAGTTATTCAGCGGCGGCTACATTTACTACATGGACCTTTTCGACTTAAAGATTACAATTAATTCCATCGTTAGGCTAAGGGTGAATTTAATCTGGTTAGTCTACCACACTGCATCGCGGCCTCTCCCAATTGACGACTTCTCTGAGGGTATCTGCAATTCAATTCTACCCATGTACTGTATCGCCTTACAAGCTCTAGTCACAGTTTGTCAGCAGGTCGCTGTTTCACTTAGCCTGATGTTCAATTCCCAAGGCTGATGTTGTAATATTCATAAACAGTCAAGCAGCGATAAGATTTCAAACTTCATATACCATAAATTCGAGATATGTTACAGACCGTCCCGAATCTGTCAACACGATAGCTATGCAGCACAATATCACAATATCTGTTAGGTTCCGGGGCTCTCCGATGTCCGTAAAATTGCATCGCAGATGAATTGGCCAGAATTTCTAACTACCTTAAAGTTACTATACGAGTAGATGTCCATTGTGATATTTACATTCACATATTGACTAAACAAGTGGTCTGAGTCGATGTTGGCTCATCGATACTTTAAAACACCCCGGACACTAGAGCTGTGTATCGCGTCGTTAGCAATGTAATCAAGCTGGTGCACGGTTTTGTGCAAATCGGACTAACATGTGCTCAGGCATTTTAAGTGTAGTTATATCCACTTGAGTTAAAAAAGCAAAAAACAAGTGACTGTCAGGTCCCTTTATGGATGTTCAAGTGTAAGAAATGTGTGCGAGCTATAATGCCAATTTCCTATACCTTTTCACTGCTTGATCGAATATCAGATAACAAGATGCGGAGAACTCGTTCTTACTTACTTAGGCGCTACAGTTCATACTGAACTTAGACCTCATCTAACAACCCTTTCCACTTATTCCGGTCTTTAGCTAACTGCTTCCAGTTACACACTCCAAGTCAGCTGAGATCCCCTTCTATTTGTACACGCCATCTAAAGTGAGGTCTTTCTCTACTGCATTGTTCCTCCGGGTTAGATTCAAAGATTCGAGCCGGAGCATTGGTGTCCATTCGCTTGGATGTCCCGCTCGTCTCAAGCGACTGATCCGTAGTATTCTGACTAGGTCGATGTCGCTGTACAGCTCGTATAGCTCTTATAGTTCGTCGTTGGATCTTCTCCTTCAAAGCCCGTCAACGCAAACGGAACCGAATATCTTTCCAAGGATTTTCCTCTCGAAACAACTGAGGATATCTTCAACCCCTTTCGATGGAGTCCATGTTTTTGCGTCATAAAGCAGGGATTACCTGGCTTTTATCTAGCAATTCTTCGTTAGTTGGCAGAATTCACAGCAGAACCAAGGTAGACAAAAGACTGTGCCTCCAGTGTTCATTTGTGAGTTCCGCACAATTCGTGCAAGTATGATGTGAAAGAATTTACATGACAGCGTGTCAGCTTGTCTCAATCGTCATTCGGCGCAAATGGACGAATTTGACAGAGATACCAAAACTAGACATTTATAAATGCTGTCATATGCAGCCTAGTGGACTTGAGAGTGTGAAGATTTGCTCGATTGCTGGTCTGAAACCGCACTGATCAGATTATTAGCGGAGAGTTTCAGATGTTCACACAATATGGCAGATAAGATCTTGAATCCGATCTTGAAGGGGCTTAGAGGTTGTTCAAGATTCTGTTGGCAACACTAAAATAATTACTTAGCTGTCATTCCATTCTTCCAATGATTGACTATCTCTCTAGCACTTTTATTTCAATTACTATATCTGTATTACTCGTATCAACCGGTTGAATTGACCCGTTAATTTAAAATCAAATAAAGGAACAATCTTCTATTGTTCTCAGTCTTCTTCTTGCTTCTTGTTCTTCGCGTATCATTTTTGTAACTTTACTTTGTTCCTTCTTTTGTTCTGAATGTACAAGCGTGGCATTTTGCATTATTAAAATATTGAAATTAGATTCGACGAGTTTTATGTAACCAACCCCTAATTCTTGTACAGAGGATAGAGGTAGTTGGCACAGTTGAAAGGTCTCCTTGTTTGTGGATTGGGCATACAGTGCTGAGATTCCATTCATCAGGCATACACTTTTCTAACCAGATCTGAGAAATGAGTTGGTGCATGCTCTCCACAAAGTCATTTCCAGCAGCTTTGAATACCTCGGGCGGTAAAACGTCAGGTCCAGCTGATTTGTTGGATTTGAGCTTAGGTACTGCTATCTTTACTTCATTCTGGTCAGCTGGATGAAAGTCTTGGTTATCATCGTCTAAGTCTATTATCTATTATCTATTATCATCTATACTGCTTGACGGCAATATGTTGGGCTTCTTCGCAGTTGTTATACATTCTGCAGAAAAATGTTCACATATCCTTAGCTCCGATTGTGACTCCACTACTTCTTTTTTCCTATGGGTAAAACTTCCGTATGTTATTCCTGGAGTACAACCTCTTAATATCTTCAATCGTGCTCTTTTTCGTTATTCTGGTGAATCCGATGTTCTCCCCGTCTCTTCTGCTCGTAGCTCTCACGAGCAGCTCTTGTCCTTCATTGAAACTTTGTAGGCCTCTTATTGCTTGTGCTTGCCGGTATTCTTCATCAAACCATGGTAGACTTCTTCGTGGAGGTCAGATGAAACCCAGCACGCCAGTTGCGGCGTCTCTAATAGCACTTTGGCAGCTTAGCCACTGGTCTTCGGTACTTGATGCTAGCGTCATTGGAGTTGTTGAGAGATTTCGGGATACGCGTTCGGCGAAGATTCTGGCTGCGATTTCAGCTTTTCTACATTATATCTTCTTCTTTATTGTTGTGGCACTTGGAAATTCTGCATTCGCACCTTGGCTGCACCTTGGTTGTGATCCGAGTCAATGTTGGCTGCCCGGAACGTTTGGTCGCGTCCAGAATACTGGAGACATGCTTTACGTCTATCCTAAAATGATTATTTTAATGTAGCGTTTTATGATCCGGAGACCACCATGTCCTCTGCCTTCCTGTCATGACATTGCTCGGATATTGCTCTTATGTCTTGTCGAGGGGCTCATAGAAACATTTGTTGATGCCATCGTCCTTGTCTACCGTTGGAGCATGGGCGCATATTTGGTCTGTATTAGCGAATTTAGCTGATGCGTATAAGAAGTTTGCTCACGTGTCGGAAGCTCAAGATTGCAAATCCGCATCCGAATAAACGCTATTTCCTTTCCCTATAGCACCATAGTATATGCCACAATTTTTGATCCTCCTTACGTCTGGTCCGAAGGTCATTGTCCTTTAAACGTTTGCTAGGCTAGTCAACAGTGAGTCCATTTTTAACCGAAGAAATTAGTTGGTCAGTTATTTTAATCTCTTCTGTACAGGGTTGTGAGCCTTTTGAGGACGTAGGCCACCATAATGCTACTGACCGGATATGCCTTTACCATTTTAGCTTGCATGAGTAAACATTTAGTCATGTAAGTAGTTACTGGGGATTACCACTGGGAGGAAAGGGAAGCATTTTGTTACGATCTTAATTGTTGGGCTATATTTGCTTCATTTACCAAAATCACTGAAAAACTATATGACACAGAGGCAAGAAAAAGCCACATTGGTGGACATCGGCATTGGGACTGCTCAGAAACACCTGCAGAAAACTTTTCAACGCAGCAAAAAGCACAAGAAAAGTGACCGACTGGGACTCATATAAAGAATTCCTCAAATTATACAAAAAAGAACTGAGGAAGGCAAAGCGACAATCCTGGAGGTCATTCTGCGACAAAATTACAGAAACCTCTGAGGCATCGCGGCTAAGAAAAATCCTCTCCATAAATCCTATCATGCCCAGCTGTTTGAAAAAAACCGATGGCTCTTGGACAACCTCAAGTGATGAATCACTCAACCTGCTTCTGGACACCCACTTTCCAGGTAGCTCGCGGCCAGTAGCAGCCCAAACAAGCCTACTGCAACCAAACAACCTGCAACCAAAATTCATGGTCTGATTACGAGAGACAAACTGCTCTGGGCGCTGCATAGCTTCAAACCATACAAGTCTGCTGGTCCGGACGGTATTATACCTGCCGAGCTACAAAGATCCTCAGATATTATTCTACCAGTGTTGGAAAATATTATGAGGAGCTGTGTAGAACTTATCCACATTCCACTGTTATGGAGAGAAGTCAATGTAGTATTCATTCCCAAAGCTGGAAAATGTTCTCATGTAGTTCCAAAGGACCTCAGACCTATAAGTCTATCATCATTCCTTCTGAAAACTTTAGAACGACTGATTGATATCCATATTCGAGCTAAAGTTGATCCAAGACTTCTGTCTACGGCTCAACATGCCTACTGTAAAGGAAAGTCGGTGGAAACGGCTTTGCACTCTCTGACTAGCCACATCGAACGATCCCTACAATATAAGGAGTACACAATGGTTGCTTTCCTAGACATAGATGGCGCCTTTAACAACGTCAACACATCCGCAATCACGACTGCGCTGTCAACTCTGCAGGTAGACGGCTCACTTGGGTAGCTGATTAATCTAATGCTAACAAGCAGGATAATCAACTCCAAACTGGGTGAGACTTCTGCTAAAAGATATGTCAGTAGGGGTACGCCGCAAGGCGGTGTCCTCTCTCCCCTTCTCTGGAACTTAGTAGTTAACGAACTACTGATATACCTGGAAGCGGGTGGTAGCAGAGTGATTGCCTATGCGGATGACGTTGCCATAGCCGTCTCAGGAAAACATTTAAATACCATTAAAGAACTCCTCCAAGTAAATCTTAACAGATTAACCTGCTGGGCAGATCGCTGTGGATTGGGAATAAACCCCCATAAAACTGATCTTGTCCTCTTTTCTAGGAAATATAAAATTCCAATCATAGACCCTCCTTCAATAAACGGTACCAGTTTAGCTTTCTCCGATACAGCAAAATATCTGGGTCTGATTTTTGACAGGAAACTAAACTGGAAACCTAACATTCAAGAAAGAGTCAATAAAGCTACAATAGCTTTATTCTCCTGCAAGAAAGCCATTGGGAACAAATGGGGCCTTCAACCTCGCATAACCCACTGGCTATACATCTCGGTCATAAGACCGATACTCACTTACGGGGTGGTTGTCTGGTGGACGGCCTTGGAAAATGCAGTCAACTGCATTAAATTAAGCAGAGTCCAAAGAACAGCATGTCTATGCACAAGCGGAGCCTTGCGGTCTACCCCCTCTGCGGCATTAGATATTCTGCTTCACTTGACACCCCTCGACATTTTTAGCAAGCAAGTAGCTGCGACTGCAGCTATTCGCCTTAAAGCGACTAAACAGTGGACAAATAATTCATTTGGCCACGCCAACATTCTTAATACATTAGGAATCTTCACAGAGAACACCGATTACACCATACCTGAACTTTGGTTTGACAAAAACTTCCATGTAAGCTTTCCTCTAGATCATTCTGGGAGGAGGATGCTTTCATGGAGGACAAGTCAATCCATCTCTACACAGATGGATCTAAAACCGACAGCGGAGTTGGTGGCGGTGTTTTCTCAGATAAGCTAAATCTAAGCCTTTCTTTCCGCCTTCCAAATCACTGTAGCGTGTTCCACGCGGAAATTTTGGCGATTAAAGAAGCTTTGTCCTGGCTGAAGAAAAACGTGATATCTGCAAAGGATATCCGCATATTTTCGGATAGTCAGGCCACCATCAAGTCCCTGGACTCGGTCTCATTGTGTTCTAAAACTGCCCTTGAATGCCGATCATCTCTCATGGAGATGGCAGAGCAGTTCAACATTCACCTCTGTTGGGTGCCGGGCCACAGAGACATTCCAGGGAACTGCAGAGCCGATGAACTCGCCAAAATTGGAACCACTCTACCTATCCTACCGGACAAAGGTAGTATAGGCATACCAATCGCTACGTGCAAACTAACACTAAAGCTAGATGCCAATAAAAGAACGGACCTTAGGTGGACTGCTGGACAAACATGTCTAGCGACCAAACAGATCTGGCCAAGGCTGGATCTGAGTCGATCTAAGTGTCTGATCCTTTTAGATAGGAAACATCTCAGCGCCATAATAGGTGTCATTACCAGACACTGCCTCATAGGCAAGCACGCAAGAAGGCTTGGCGCTTTTACTAACGATTTCTGTAGAAGCTGCATGGACGAGGAAGAGGAGGAGACAATCCCCCACCTACTCTGCACATGCCCAGCTCTCTCTCAGAGATGGAAGCTTCATCTAGGAGCTTTCTTCTACAACGACCTAAACGATCTAGAAAAAATAGACGTTAACAGTCTCCTACTCTTTATTATAAGCTCAAACTGGTTCCAGTAGTAAGAAGATCATAGATCCACGTGGCATCACAATGGGCCAATAGGCCTAAGTGGGTTGGTATTTCCAACAGACACTCTTACCTAACCTAACCTAATTGTTGGGCTACTGGACCAATCTTAGTTATAGCACACAGCAGTTTCTCGATCAATCGCCATGCCATGCCATGCCAAGCCCTTAACTGCTCATTCAGATACCTAAAATTTATGACTTCCTTCGATATCAAATTCACATCCAAACAGGCGCTGATCCTGCTTTCTTAGCAATAAGTTCGGCTCATCCTATCGTACTTCTTGAACGGTAGTGGTATCCATTCACATTCCACGTGAAAATCTTTGTCTTTTTTTTATTTGCTTGGGTCCATACCCGAAATTGTTTGGTATGAAAAGTTTAATTTTAAAGATTAAAGAGTACACCTACCGGTTGAAAATATTTAACATTGCAAAAATGACACCAATTGCGAATTTTGTAATTTTGAGTAATTGATAAAGCTTTTTTTTACTTTTAAATTCATTTTTATTGTTTCTTTCGCTATTACCTTAAATTCTAGACAAAAATGCTTAAATCTAATTTAACAATGATATTAGATAGTTACATACTTATTCAAGCTTACTGGCTCTTACCGAGCGCTCTAAACTTAACAAGTTCATTTCAAGTTTGTCTTTCGACCTTAGAACTACTCGTATCTTACGATTAATCTTATCTACTTAGATAAAAACTCAGATAAAGCTCTAAGCATGACGCATGCACATAATAGATTTTCGTAAAGCGTCTCAAAGTAAATGTAAATGTAAATAACATACGAAACTGGAAGTGAAATGTATTTGTATTTTAGACTAACTCACAGAAAAATATTTGCTCACTCAGTTGAGTATCTAAAGTAATGCACAGAAAGACTTCGCTCACACATCTCAGATGCTCTAAATGAAAAGCCCCAGCAAGTAGTGCATTACGGCATAGGTATATAAACATACATACGAGTACGTCATATTCATGATATATTTTTAGATTTTTAGATTAAACGGGGACTCCCCACTTTGGAGCACTTCTCAGAGATATGCTCAGCACTATCAAAAGCTTTTTATTTGAATCTATAAAGGCAGTAACACATGTACGGATTTATAGTTACAACGTGCGTATGATCTTAGACGGTAACTGCAGAGGTCTTTCTTCGTCAAGTAGTTCAAAAATCGATACGAATTCTTTAGGTGAACCTTAGTGAAGACACAAAGCTATGGAGTGAAAAATTACAGCAGAAATTGTTTTAAGAAGAACTGCAAGGACACACAATCTGTTACAAAAAATTCGCTACTAGAGTATAGCACAGAACTTTTTTTGTATTTTCATGTACGAGTATATAGTATACAATATTGTGTTGAATCTGATTTATCCCTTAAGCCATTTACAAAATCAAATTGTAAATTGTAACTAAATCAAATTTAGTTTTGTATGTTCGCTTGTGCAGTCAAAGTTAAAAAGTTCATCTGGTGTGCCCATCTTAGATGGACGAGATTACTTTTTGTGATATTATTGTCCTTTTTATTGCCTCCACAACCACTCATAAAAAATCCCTACTTAGCTACTCAGGTGACGCTTAATCCGGTGTCTATCCAGTTCACCGCGATATTTGGCTAGCTGCCTTCAGTTTAGCACTCCAAACTGGTTGAGGTTAGATGCAAAACATGGGCGCTTATTATAAAAAAAAGACAAAAAAGGTTATAGAGGTAAGGAAATCACTAACTGCCTTATTTTACTCGTAGATAATACTTAGGTTGCCGCATTTTTCCAATGATGGAGATGATGAGTATGTTAAAATCGTGCTCGAGGACTTCAATGTCAAAATCGGAGAGGAAACAATTTTCGACTGGGTAGTCGGAAAACTTAGAATCCACGATATATGTAGCAACAAATGGATCTTGTACAGCTCATAATAAGGTAAAAAGTGTCACTAGGTTTCCAAGACTACGAATCCCCACAGCAACCTAATGCTCTCCTAACCATTGCTAATAGATGCGAGGAACTCTACCAGAAAACATTCAAAGCCGCAAACGCCGACTCTGACAACTTCGTTACTGCAGCCAAATTCTGAACTCGACTATCCATCTGCAAACCGCCCCGGAAAAAGAAATTCAACGTTGGAAGCCTTAGCACAATTGGAGTAGCCAGAGCCTATAGAGAGCGCCTGAGCAACATTCACCACAAACGCCAGTAATAGCCAAGATCACCGTAGGCTATCAGTCACCACAAAAAAATCTTTTGGTACGACGAAAAAATGTCGCCGATAATGAACATCCACATGTGCATCAACGCAGAACGATAGTAACGAGGGAAGAGTGTCGGACCAGAAGAAGCAAGGAAAAAAAGAAAAAAGTGCATGAAAAACGTTTAGCTCAAGGACAACGAAAAGTCCATCGATAGGAACAGATGTCTCATGTTTTTAACGTAAGTACCTGCCATGTGGGCTTAAACTTACGGGATGCCCATACATCCATGGGAGCAAGGATACGCCTTGCCAGCGCTCACAATGATAATCATTATTTGATACCAATTCGGAACTGTGTTGCCGGCACAAGTTCCACCCTTGGTATGAGTCGAGGCCGACCTAAAACCTCTTACTGTTCTTAGGGTCACAGCACCCAGCACTTATTGCAACTCCACATTGAGTCAACCAAAGGAAAACCAAGGAAAACCTAAAGGAAAACCAAGGAAAACCATAGGAAGACTCTTACCCGCGATTTTGGGTTTAAACCACAGCCACCATGACGCTCCCACAAGGGGGCCTACCTCTAACAAGTCAGGCCCGGACCGAGATCCGGGGGGCTCCTGACTCCCATGGTACCGTGATTTAAGTCCTGGTAGGGACTACCGGTGGTCCAGCCGCCAGCAAGACCTATGACCGGCAGCTTGTGACTGATCAAATCGATTCAACCTTCGGTAGCGTCATCTGAAGATGTTTACGATAAGACCAGTACTTTGCTCTGCCCCCGTTCATTATTAGACAACGTCATTAAAGGGCGAAGCCTTGATAATTGGGCGGGGGCCCCCATCGATAGGAACAGATGTGTTCAGGAAAGGTAAACAACTTCCAGTTGGCTACGAGCACAGAAAGTAGGGTCTTCAAAACATTCAAAACAGTGAAGGGAGCCTAGTCACCGAGAAACAGGGAATAGAAAGTATGTTTAAGCAAGCTAATATTGGCGAGCTAAAAAAGTAATCACTTTTCTGCATACGTCCACGTCGGTAAATATAGACCAGCTGTTTAGGCACTTAGTGAAGCACACACGAATCTCCTTTTCTCACCGCGGTCTCGCATTTACGTGTGTAATGCCTCCCCCACAATGTAATCCCTGTTTCAATGCGGAATTCAACTTCATGTGGTTAAAGTTCCATCTCCGTAAGCAAATTATTGCTTTACATATAGAACCCCAAACTGGACAGCAATTCGACATTTAACGAGTTTAACGCGCTGTCTGACTCTGTCTGTACCCTCACACTGAAATCGTTTTTACGGGCGATTTTACTATACACAATTCTGGGTGGCTTCATCATTCTGGACAGATAACACCCGAATAACGATGTGTTGCGATCTTCGTTGTGGAAAATATCTTGACCCAGCTTGTACCATAAATAAGCCCACGCGAATTCCAGACGTTGATAGTCGTATTGCCAACACTCAGAACTTGTTTTTCACTACTCACACTGATAAGCATAAGGTCGACGTTAGTTAGTTAGAGAAGGGATTCCTAAAAGAACCGTATGGCAATACGAGAAAGCCAATAGGAGTCAACTTAACAGCTTCTTTACGAATTTTAACTGGTCGATATGTTTCCTCGATAACGGCGTGGATGCCGCTGCTGATATAATCATACACTATCCTGGAATAAGATCGTTTATCTCTCACAAGAAAAGGCCTGGTCCGACTCGAGCGGTGAATTTCAAATAAAATCAAAAACTCAAACGAGCCTGGAGCGACTGCAACGTCTTTTTTAAGCGCGTAAAATTTCAATACGTCCAAAAATTGAGGCAAAACTTTTTGGTCGCTAGGAACTCTGCTTCATCCTCCATACTGGCATTCCAGCTGTCAGCTTTTTGATCAAGGCCAATACGCTTGCTGCAGATTGTGCTTTGTCCCCACCTACACCTGAGTGGGTCGGATATTCAATGGGACAAACCCACTTTCACACTCCTATAGTAGCAAGAGTACTTAAAGATCTTGCCATTCACAAATCCGCTGATCCAGATGGTATTTCTCCTCTTCTTCTGAAGAGATGTTCTTCCACGCTTTCAAAACAACTGAGTAAGCCTTTTCATCAATACTACTCTTTAGGACTCTTTCCGAGCAGATGGAAAATAGCATTTGTCCAGTATGTCCTCCGACAGGCCCATTTCACTTACGTCCATTCTTTCCAAGGTCATGGAAATGCTGATAAATTGGATCAACGAATCTCTTCTTCACTGGATAATAAATTTCGGAACATTCAATTCAAGTTGTCTTGTACTGTTTCAAGCCTAATATTTACAAAACAAATGCTGATGTGCCCCAGGGCTCCGTTCTGTCTCCGACACTCTTTTTAATTTTCATCTACGATCTCTTGTCTGTTACTTCTAATCCAATATATTCCTTTGCTGATGACAGTACTCTCTGCTTTTCATATTCGTTCCCGAACTCACGTCCCTGCTCTTCGGCTGTAGAACGAAAACGGCAGCGTATGCTAAGCTCGTTAAATTCCGATATCAACAGCATAACCAATTGGGGAACTATCAACAGAGTGGAATTTAATGCTTCCAAAACACAATGCTGTCTGCTGTCGTTAAAGGGAAATTTAAACATCCAGCCATTATCTATGAATGGCACTTGCATCGTCTAAACTGAAAAACTTTCCATTCTCGGTATGGGTCAACGACAACTTACGTTGGAATGACCACATATTCGATGTCGCCAAAAATACTGCGAAATGTCGAGGTTTCCTCAAGCGATGTAAGAAATATTTCACCCCCTCTGACTTGACTTCAGTATATGTATAAGGCGTTTATCCGCCCAAAACTGGAGTACAACGCCCACATCTGCTCAGGTGCCCCTAAGAACTCTTTGCACTTGCTAAATAGGATCCGAAATCGTGCGATAAAACTCAGTATTATTGGTATTACCACCATCAGTGCTCCATTGAAATCGCCAGTAGCATTCAGACCCTTCAAACCTTTAACCATAACACCCGTCTCGCTATGAATGCTCATCAGTATACCCTTAAGCCCACTTTTGGACGTGTTCTAAAATATCGTGATTCCTAAGAAGTAAAAACTTAGGGAATGCCCTGCCGAGCTAGTCATTATAACCTTCAAACATTTAAAACCATCGTTCATCGGTACCTCTTTTCCTTTCCTCCCTAATTTTCCCTCGCCCACACTGTGTGCAAGGATTTTAAGGGTATTCATCAGGTAGAAAGAGGGAAAGGTCAAGAAGAAAACTCGGGTCCAGTCAATGAAGAAATCATCCACAACCTAGCTCAGAAATGGTTGGCTCCGTTTTAAAAGAGGTGGAAAAGTGCGATGATCTTTTATACTATCAGAGCTTATTAAATATGGAGTTCGCGTTTTGACAGGGTGTATACGCCAAATCATCCAACTGGTATTGGTGGATGAAACCATGCCCGATTACTGGACTATCAACTTCATATGGCCCATTTTCAAGAAGGTAAGAACTATCGAGGCATATCCCTGCTTAATTTCGCATATAATATCCTATCCAATGTAGTGTGTGAACGTCTCTATAAACACGCTTATCGGCACGTACCAGTGTAGCCCACTGGGCAGCCGATAACTGATCTATCAAATTTCCACTTTGAGGCAAATTCTGGAAAAGACCACAAATTCTAATTAGAGACTCACCATCTCTTCATCGATTTCAAAGTTGCATATGGATACCGACAAAACTGAACTAGCTACGTCACTGGACTCCGGAAAATACCCGGAGCAATATGCTATTTGAAAACAGTTCCTCTGATCTATTTCAAACGTGTACCGGATGTCAGCAAGGAAACTCAATGTCATGTGACTTGCTCAATATACTGCTGCAACAGGTAGGGCCAAGGCAGGTGTTACGGATAATACTCGTACAATCAGCCCGTGTTACAGTTCAGGTGAATGTTAATTAGATGTACGAGTATCAGCCAAATCCGCTTCCAAGAACACCGGCTTACCTATAAAGGTGCTGTTATCTCTTGGCCTTGATTGCAAAGTCTGACAATTGCAACAATTTGAATGACGACGCAGAGTGCAACAACTACAGAGATCAACTCTGAGAGCTACCACCAATTAATATATGCATTTAAGCTTTATGTAGGAAACGCTTGAAGATTTTCATTTCACCCTGAAAATGACAATCGTGAGAACCACATTTTTTTAAGTTTTAAAATTGTCTGGAGAGCACGTAGCAATTCAATAAAACGATGTACTCACACGCATATACGTACTGCCGCGTCACCGTACCCAGAGTCCAGAAATTAATTATCACAAATCGAATAACAAGGTTTGTAGTGTGTTAGAAGTATTTATTGCCAAGTGAATGTAACTAAGAAAATATACTTACAGCACTTATCTATGATGACAAGTCATCTGAAAAACCAGGAACTTGTAACATTATGCCGAAATCAAAGAAAAGTTAATCGCGCTAAAAGGAGAATCTAGGCAAATCTATCGAAACTGTCTTGTAACTCAGAACGAGACAGAAGTTAGAGAAAACTGTTCAAAACCACAGTGAAATCAGCAGGCATTTTTTTAAATAAATATGCCCACCTCGATAAGTCTCCATGCAGATCGCACATTTCGTGGCGGAAGGCAGTACTTCAGCGCATTCCTAAGGAAGAAGACTAGAAATTGTACACTCTATGCAGCCACCAGACTCGTTAAAGGGCAAATCAGCGCGACTGAAAACATTCAAAAAATAATATAGCACATACACAAAGTCGGAAGTAGAGACCTTCAATCCCATGCCCGAGACTCACTTGTCTGGAAATTGAAACTGAGCCGAGTAATACAACCCAACCTAGCTTAACCTTGGTCTAATCTCAGGCATATGCAGACGATGTAGCTGTACTGTTTGTAGGATCGTCCTAAAGAGCAGTCTTGGGCTCTATTCATGGAAGCTAACTGGTTTATCCAGGAAGGATGTGTGTTTCAGGTAGCAATGAAATTTGTATTTTGGTTTGAAATATAATTGATGTCATTAGTTATGAAATGTCACACCATTCAAATGTCCTCCGCTTGCAAGAGTGGATGCACTGGACCCGGTTTTCCGTGACTTTCTAGAGAGATTCGGACAATATCACAATAATTTAACATTGGATATTCACCTCCAAGCCTTCCAAAGTTTCTGGCTTTTAGGCATAGAGTCTAAAGGTGATAAATGGCGCAACAGGACCATTTCTGAAGATAAGACCATTACCGAACTTCGTCCTCATTAAATTGGTTGTTGCACGCGCTCTATAACAAGTGGTACCGTCCTGTTGAAACCACACATCCTTCAAGCCTTCCAGTTTCAATTTATTTATTTTTTTTTTTTTTCTGGACTGTACATTAAGAATTACATTCACATTATGTGTACTTATTCATATAAAATTAACATTAAGGTATCTAGGTTACATAGTTTCAATAAAAAAAAGAGAAAATATATTTTTAAGTTAATATGAGTCGACAAAAAATTATTATTAATCAAAAATGTGGTTGTTACGATTAGGGGAAAGTCATGTACCTTGGAACGATTGTACCTCGGAACGATTGCTGTTTTTTTAATTTTTATCTTATTCTAAGAAAAAGGTTCCACAACGTCTGAAGGGCATTCATGTTGCAGCTTGTTTCGTTCTGTCATCATACTCGGTTAGCGAAGGACGTGCAAAAAAACAAGAAAATCCGGTTTTCGCACGCTAAAAGTTTTTTTTCAACCATTTTTGGGAAACGTGTAGTACATCTGAGAGCAGCTGGAATCGAATTATTGCGCTTTTAGTGAATAAGGCACTTCTACCGTGAGCATCGAACTTGTCGAGTTGTAGAGGCTGAGTAGGGTCAATGACTCTCGAGAAGAAATTCTCCAGACGAGTCCTGAAACCAAAGGATGCTCCCCCCCCTCCCCAACTCCCAAAGCACTCCATCATTCCCCTGGGCTGGATCAAGGTGTTATACGACCCGTGCCGAAGATCAACCTGGCTGAGGGCCCAGTATCTCCAAAAATAGCTCAGTCGCAAACGGAGTATCCGGATACCTGGCGACCTCCGGATTAGCTAGCCTTATCTGTATATGGCGGATCTCTGTACAGATGGACATCCCTTTCTCCGCTACTCGTGGGACTATTATGGACAATAACCTGATAACAAAAACCGAGGCCGGTACTCCTCAATTACCGGGCGGTGGAACGGTGACTACACCGACTACCGGCAAGGCTCCTGCATTGCCGAGAGGAGGCAAAACTGTGGCAGGCCATGGTGCGCCATCCTCTAAAGGCAAAAGGAACAAGCCAAATAAAAAGAATTCAGGAAGTGTTAAGACTGTGGCAGGCCATGGTCCTATCACCTCCTCCACCCCTAGCAGCAGCAAGTTTGTGGCAGGCCACGGACTTGTCGCGGCTACCAAAACTCCTTCAGGGAGTGTTAAGACTGTGGCAAGCCATGGTCCTATCACTTCCTCCGCCCCTAGCAGCAGCAAGTTTGTGGCAGGCCACGGACTTGTCGCTGCTACCAAAACTCCTTCGGGGAGTGTTAAGACTGTGGCAAGCCATGGTCCTATCACTTCCTCCGCCCCTAGCAGCAGCAAGTTTGTGGCAGGCCACGGACTTGTCGCTGCTACCAAAACTCCTTCGGGGAGTGTTAAGACTGTGGCAAGCCATGGTCCTATCACTTCCCCCGCCCCCAGCAGCAGCAAGTTTGTGGCAGGCCACGGACTTGTTGCTGCTACCAAAACTCCTCCCTCCAAAGAGGAATCTGGAGCTCAGCCGCATCGGCAAGCTCCATCTAAGGCGCTATACATAAGACGCCGAAATGCTTCACGCATTATCAAAACCTTCGGATCCATTCCGGAGGTGGAGAGAAGTGCGGAAATAAAGAGCAAGGTTGAGTGGGCTAAAAACATCCTAAAAGACGGATTTCCCACTGCTTCCATTGCTCACAAAATGTCAAAAGACTCCTCTAAGCGTCAGAGATCGTTGGAGGAAACCGTACCGGTTTCCAAGAGGCCCAAAATACACAGTTCCACAACCCCTGGGCCATCCAACAGCAGATCTCTGAAGTCTTATAATGAAGTCCTAAAGGACGCGTTGGTGATCGCGGTGATCGATAGAAGCGATACCGACGGTTCCATTACACCGGAACGGTGGCAATTGGTCAAGTTGAAGCTCTCCAGCAACTTCTTGGCCATCATGCGGGAGAACCCAGGACCACCTCCTATCACAAGCGACGCTGGCTGGCACCAAGGCCATGTCAAGCTCATCGCTTGATCCGACCAGAGATCTCTCGATCTCTTCACCAAGGCCATCGATGGTTTAGGAGAGGTTTGGCCAGGTGCAAAACTCGAGGTCGTATCTAAGGAAGACATTCCTAGTAGACCTCGAACTCGTACCTGGATTCCAGCCGAACCCTCCTCTCCAGAAAATATCCTGGAAATCATCCGGCTCAGCAACCCGACTCTTCCGACTCATGACTGGAAAGTCGCGAAACTGGAGGAACTAAGGGGTTCTTATAGATGCGCGTTAATTGTGATCAATAAGGAATCCCTTAATCCTCTGGCGCAGACGAAAGGCATGATTCGGTTTGGATTCGAGTCCATTCATTTAAGGGTGTACAAAAAGGATGTGTTGGATGCTGATAAGCAACCTCCTCCTCCTTTAACACCTGACATCACAACCGTGGATCTTGGAGCATCGATATCCTTTCCAGAATTGTATAGCGACGACTCCAATCTGTCCGAGGTGACTACAAAGCCGTCGGTCTCCGATTCTGACACATTGTCGGAAATGGAAACCGATGGCGAAGCAAATAGAGGTTCTACACGATCAGAGATTGAAGATGAGCTCTTGGGCACATCTTCAGAATCGGAGGACCTCAACAACACCGTGGTGGAGGCGACTCTGGAAGACTGTAGCAATGATACGGTTTCTCCAGATTAATCTCCACCACTCAAAAAAGGCTTCGGCCACACTCATTCTGCGCCTTTCCAAAAGCGCAGAAGACATTATTCTAATCCAGGAACCATGGATTGCAGAAGGCAAACCGGAAAACTGATTGGACAAAATATAGAGGAATCCTGTCGGAAACGATATCCTCCAAACTATCAAGTCCCCCGCGTGACACCAATGAGCTCGACATGAAAGTCAGGGAATTTACTCTGACTCTCAATAAGGCTATGGCCGCTTCCTGCCCTCTTATTCAACCAAGAGGCAAGAAAAAGCCACACTGGTGGACATCGGCACTAGGACTGCTCAGAAACACATGCAGAAAACTTTTCAACGCAGCAAAAAGCACAAGAAAAGTGACCGACTGGGACTCATATAAAGAATCCCTCAAGTTATACAAAAAAGAACTGAGGAAGGCAAAGCGACAATCCTGGAGGTCATTCTGTGACAAAATTACAGAAACCTCTGAGGCTTCGCGGCTAAGAAAAATCCTCTCCACAAATCCTATGATGCCCAGCTGTTTGAAAAAAACCGATGGCTCTTGGACAACCTCAAGTGATGAATCACTCAACCTGCTTCTGGACACCCACTTTCCAGGTAGCTCCCAACTCGCGGCCAGTAGCAGCCCAAACAAGCCTACTGCAACCGTGACCAAAATTCATAGTCTGATTACGAGAGACAAACTGCTCTGGGCGCTACATAGCTTCAAACCATACAAGTCTGCTGGTCCGGACGGTATTATACCTGCCGAGCTACAGAGATCCTCAGATATTATTCTACCAGTGTTGGAAAATATTATGAGGAGCTGTGTAGAACTTATCCACATTCCACTGTTATGGAGAGAAGTCAATGTAGTATTCATTCCCAAAGCTGGAAAATGTTCTCATGTGGTCCCAAAGGACCTCAGACCCATAAGTCTATCGTCATTCCTTCTGAAAACTTTAGAACGACTGATTGATATCCATATTCGAGCTAAAGTTGATCCAAGACTTCTGTCTACGGCTCAACATGCCTACTGTAAAGGAAAGTCGGTGGAAACGGCTTTGCACTCTCTGACTAGCCACATCGAACGATCCCTACAATATAAGGAGTACACAATGGTTGCTTTCCTGGACATAGAGGGCGCCTTTAACAACGTCAACACATCCGCAATCACGACTGCGTTGTCAACTCTGCAGGTAGACGACTCACTTGGGGAGCTGATTAATCTAATGCTAACAAGCAGGATAATCAACTCCAAACTGGGTGAGACTTCTGCTAAAAGATATGTCAGCAGGGGTACGCCGCAAGGCGGTGTCCTCTCCCCCCTTCTTTGGAACTTAGTGGTTAACGAACTACTGATATACCTGGAAGCGGGTGGTAGCAGAGTGATTGCCTATGCGGATGACGTTGCCATAGCCGTCTCAGGAAAACATTTAAATACCATTAAAGAACTCCTCCAAGTAAATCTTAACAGATTAACCTGCTGGGCAGATCGCTGTGGATTGGGAATAAACCCCCATAAAACTGATCTTGTCCTCTTTTCTAGGAAATATAAAATTCCAATCATAGACCCTCCTTCAATAAACGGTACCAGTTTAGCTTTCTCCGATACAGCAAAATATCTGGGTCTGATTTTTGACAGGAAACTAAACTGGAAACCTAACATTCAAGAAAGAGTCAATAAAGCTACAATAGCTTTATTCTCCTGCAAGAAAGCCATTGGGAACAAATGGGGCCTTCAACCTCGCATAACCCACTGGCTATACATCTCGGTCATAAGACCGATACTCACTTACGGGGTGGTTGTCTGGTGGACGGCCTTGGAAAATGCAGTCAACTGCATTAAATTAAGCAGAGTCCAAAGAACAGCATGTCTATGCACAAGCGGAGCCTTGCGGTCTACCCCCTCTGCGGCATTAGATATTCTGCTTCACTTGACACCCCTCGACATTTTTAGCAAGCAAGTAGCTGCGACTGCAGCTATTCGCCTTAAAGCGACTAAACAGTGGACAAATAATTCATTTGGCCACGCCAACATTCTTAATACATTAGGAATCTTCACAGAGAACACCGATTACACCATACCTGAACTTTGGTTTGACAAAAACTTCCATGTAAGCTTTCCTCTAGATCATTCTGGGAGGAGGATGCTTTCATGGAGGACAAGTCAATCCATCTCTACACAGATGGATCTAAAACCGACAGCGGAGTTGGTGGCGGTGTTTTCTCAGATAAGCTAAATCTAAGCCTCTCTTTCCGCCTTCCAAATCACTGTAGCGTGTTCCACGCGGAAATTTTGGCGATTAAAGAAGCTTTGTCCTGGCTGAAGAAAAACGTGATATCTGCAAAGGATATCCGCATATTTTCGGATAGTCAGGCCACCATCAAGTCCCTGGACTCGGTCTCATTGTGTTCTAAAACTGCCCTTGAATGCCGATTATCTCTCATGGAGATGGCAGAGCAGTTCAACATTCACCTCTGTTGGGTGCCGGGCCACAGAGACATTCCAGGGAACTGCAGAGCCGATGAACTCGCCAAAATTGGAACCACTCTACCTATCCTACCGGACAAAGGTAGTATAGGCATACCAATCGCTACGTGCAAACTAACACTAAAGCTAGATGCCAATAAAAGAACGGACCTTAGGTGGACTGCTGGACAAACATGTCTAGCGACCAAACAGATCTGGCCAAGGCTGGATCTGAGTCGATCTAAGTGTCTGATCCTTTTAGATAGGAAACATCTCAGCGCCATAATAGGTGTCATTACCAGACACTGCCTCATAGGCAAGCACGCAAGAAGGCTTGGCGCTTTTACTAACGATTTCTGTAGAAGCTGCATGGACGAGGAAGAGGAGGAGACAATCCCCCACCTACTCTGCACATGCCCAGCTCTCTCTCAGAGATGGAAGCTTCACCTAGGAGCTTTCTTCTACAACGACCTAAACGATCTAGAAAAAATAGACGTTAACAGTCTCCTACGCTTTATTAAAAGCTCAAACTGGTTCCAGTAGTAAGAAGATCATAGATCCACGTGGCATCACAATGGGCCAATAGGCCTAAGTGGGTTGGTATTTCCAACAGCCACTCTTACCTAACCTAACCTAACCTAGTGAATAAGGCATAGTATTGTGTTGGTGAATAAGAAACGGTAAGCCCGATTTAGTGCGAATTTAAAAGATTAAAGTGATTAAAGAAGAAATATCGATGTTTTGTACCTTGGAACGGCACTTGAATTGTACCTTGGACCGTTCCAAGGTACAATCACATTACTAAAAACAAAATGAGATTTTATTTCGCCATGACTCATCTACGTTTTTTTTTCATTGCCGCAGTCTGAATATGCCTCGCAGCAAGGAAGGTGTTAAAAGAACTCCTTTGGATGAAAATGCCTTACAGGAAGCTATCAACGATGTTCTCTACAATAAGGAAACAATCGGCAGAGCTGCAAAAGACCACGGTATTTCCAAAACAACTTTGTTTCGTCATCTTCAAATGCATCGGAAATCTGGCGATGCAACGTTCAAATACCATTCAGAAATTGCACACAAAAAAGTGCTTAATGATGAAGAAGAACTTGCCTTGGTTGAATACCTTACCACAGCAGCAAAGCTGCAGTATGGATCATCGAAAATTGATACAACCAAATTGGCCTTTAGTTTTGCAAAAGCAAATGGAAAAATTCTTCCGGAGTCGTGGATAAAGAACGAAGCAGCTGGCAAAGAGTGGATGATTGGCTTTCTTAAACGGCACCAAACTTTATCACTCAGAAAGCCAGAGTCGACCAGTCTTTCCAGATCAACCAGTTTTAACCGCTGCAATGTGGGACAATTTTTTACCAATTTGGAAGATTGCTATTCCCGTTTTAAATTTTACCCAAGTAGAATTTACAATCTTGACGAAACTGGAAATTCAACGGTTCACGTCTCACCGAAAGTTTTAGCTGCCAAAGGTGAAAAACAAATAGGAAGCATGACCTCGGGAGAAAGAGGAATAAATGTCACTATGGTCGCGGCTATTAATGCAATAGGAAATCATGTTCCGCCGATGTTGATATTCCCCAGAGTTCATTTCAAGGAACATATGCTTAAGGGTGCTCCAGCAGGGTGTATTGGTGGTGCTAATCCTTCCGGCTGGTCAAACGAGCAACTGTTTATTGAGTTCTTCGTACATTTTATAGCACATTCAAAGCCAACACCAGATGAAAAAGTTTTGCTTATAATGGACAACCATGATAGCCACATATCTCTGCAGGCCATTGATCTCGCCAGAAAACATGGAGTTGTTCTTTTGACTCTGCCGCCGCATACTTCCCACAAAATGCAGCCTCTGGATAGAACGGTATTTGGACCGTATAAAACTTACTACAACAAAGCCGCAAGTGAATGGATGCTGAACAACCCAGGAAAACCAATGTCAATTTACAATGTAGCACAAATTGTCGGCCAGGCTTATCCAAAAGCATTCAATCAGCAAAACATCGTTAAAGGATTTGAAGTAACAGGAATATATCCCTTCAATCACGATATTTTCAACGAAGATGAATTCCTTAGTAGCTTCGTAACGGATCGACCAAGTCCGGAAAAACCAGCTGCTATGCCCACCGAAAATGCAAATGACCTTATAATTGCAGATGAACAAAGACCAGGAACATCCACAGCGACCTCTGCAGTATTGCTTCCTTCGATAAATTTCGTATCACCAGAGCAAATAAGGCCATTAACAAAAGCTGCACCAAGAAAGGATCTTATTGCACGTGGAAGAAAGAGGGGAAGAACTAGGATTCTTACGGACACTCCTGAGAAGGAAGAAATTGCTACAGGAAGCTCGAAAGTCAAGACCACTAAAAAGCCAAATTCAGCGAAGAAAAAAGTTTTGAACGAGTCCTCAGACGATGATGAAACTTTTGAGCTGCCGGTGATGATGAAAATAGGAGCGACGAGGACTTCAGCGGTGATGATGAAATGACCATCGAAGAAATTTTCCAGTTAGCAAGAGGCAAGAAGGTTTAAGAACGAAATTTTCTTGTGTAAGTCAACCCGAATTTCTACAATTTATTTTTACTAATTTTTTATTTTTTGTTGTTTTGTTTTTAACTTAATTTTAAATAATAAAGCTGGAGTTATGTTTGTTTTCTAAAGATCTGAGACTTTTATCTCAATCGTACCAAGGTACACACCCCCTTGTTCCAAGGTAAGTGTACCTTGGAACGATGGCAAACTTAATTAATTTTAATGTTTTACTATGCACTTCAACAATAAGTTCAAACCTTTTTTAGGGAGATAATATGTTTTTGTTGCTGCGTGAATTCTTTTTTTTAGCACAGGTTAAGAAGTAAAAGAGAAAAATGCTAGATTATTGAAATCGTTCCGAGGTACACGACCTTCCCCTACTCTTTACAAAAGAAACAAGCAAATTTTTAAAAATAAAAAGCGAACTAGATTGACGTATGTATATTGGTATGGAATTCCAAAGTCTTATAGCATGAACAAAAAACATATTTAAACAGTTAAAATAAGTAACATTGATATTTTGGGTACGATTTGAATGAGCCAAACTTAGTTTCTCGAAGAGATATATTGGTTGTATAGTTTTGAGCAATTTATACAGAAATGTGCAGTTTAGTATATTTATATGTTGTCTAAGGGTACATCCGGTAAGCTTAAGGGAAAATCGAATCGAAAAGCGAATCGCCGAATTATATGCTAATTCTAGTTTCCTAAAGGACATTGCATCAATATTACTAAAAAATACTGAGCTGTAGTTTATAATGGGCATAAACAGAGCTCTTACGAGTTTAAGCTTTAAGTTAAGATCGGGACGAAGGCGGATGAGGTATAAAGTTGGCGTAGACCACCATATATTCTTTTGATAACATAATTGGTATGGCTTTCACACAAAAGTTTGCAGTTGATATATATTCCTAAGTTCTTCACCTCATTTTCATATGGAATCAATTGTCCCATTAAATGTATTTGTGGCAAGCAACTGGAATGAATCCAGTCATTACAGATAACGATTGCTTTAGATTTAGCAGGGTTTAAGTTTATTGAGAACAGACCAGTTATAAATTCGTTCCAAATCCTCATTAAGTCTAGCTATACAACCATCCATTAAGTCAATCTGGTCTAGACAGATATACCTGAGCATCGTCTGCATATAAATGCACCGATGCATCAAGACAGACCTTAGGCTTCTCTTTTATAAACAATGAGAACAAGAGTGGTCCTAAAATATATCCTTGTGGGACATGTGAATGCACCGCTAGAAAATTTAAACTTCCCTGGCTAGTATGTACTTGTTGAAATCTGCCATTTAAATAATTAAGTATAAGAGAATTGACTTTTCAGCTTCTCAATCAAGCGTTGATGGTTTACACAGTCAAAGGCTTTAGAAAAGTCCAATAAGCACAAAATAGATACATTATTCTAATCATACGCTCTTCTTCAATCATCTAGAATTTTTATTACGGCCGTGGTACAAATGTGATTTTCTCTAAACCCTGATTGAAACGGCGATAACATTTTATTTGAACTTATGTGCTCATTGATTTGGTTTTTTAATAAAATCTTCTGGCTGGTTCCTCGTAGTATTTTTAGGCACTGGCACAACTTTAGCATAATTAGTTTTATAAACTTAATAGATATACAATCTACTCCTACCGCATTTGATTAGATGTTGGATAAGTCTTTAGCCACATCACTCTCTAACACACAGTGAAACTCAAGATAATTATCATGATTGGTTACAGTAAGGTCAGTGTTGCTGTTATTAACTGTAACTGAACTATCCAATATTCTAAGAAAAAATCTATTTAAGTGGTTCGGATCTAGATCGCATCCAACTGACGTCTTTTCAACAATTCTTAAAGATCGGAGGTTTTTCCAGAAGGTGGAGCTAGGCTGAGTAGTATTAAGCTTTGAATTGTAAAATGCTGCTTTGGCTTCTCTTACCTCGGTCGTAGCTCTATTTCTTTGAAATTTGAAGATATTCCAATTATTCTACTACGATTTTGCCACCAACGAGAATACGATCTATCCCTATTTAAAATAAAGTTTTTTAATGTTTTCAGAGAACCAGGGGAAGCCGTTGTTGATGACTTTAATTGGTACATGTTTCTCGAGAAATGACTGGATAAGTGATTGAAAAGTATTTATTTTATCATGGACTGAACAAGTTTCCCAACAAAGATGCCAAGGACAATTAAGAACATTGCGAGTCAAATTCAGCTTAATTTTACTAAAATCGCGGAAGGTAAATTGCACGGGACATGGCACTACACTAATCTGTATATCTAAGTTAACAAAGATTAGGTCATGGTATGATGGAATACCTGGAAAACTTACTTGTTTGTATTCTGTGACTAGCTCTAAGTTTGACGTTAACAATATATCAAGAAGACTTTCTTTGCAATGGGGATGAAAATGAGTAGCTCTGGAAACATTGACAATACCTAGATCAACCATAGAACATTCATTTTTTAAGTTTTGTGATAGATTGTTGTCTAGTAAGAGATCAATATTAAGGTCACCGCACACAACTAAGGATGAATATTTAGGACTGTGCCTACTGAGACTTTAAAAAAACTGACTAACGCTTAAATTTTTGTTTGGATTATACACACAACCAATTAGCACACTTGTAACACTATTCATTATTTCAATAAACATAAACTCAACCTCGGAATCTTCTGACGACTCAATTACTTCAGATTTAAATTCAGATTTACAGTATATGGCAATCCCATCACCACGTTTCGAGTTTCTGTCGTTACGTAAGATATAATACCCTGGTATATCAATAGCATAATTACTGATATTCTCATTTAACCAACTTTCGGTAATGCAAATAAAATCAATTGATCCCTCTGAGAAACAATCGCGTAACTCGTCAATGTGTGCGGGTATACTTTGCGTATTAAAGTTAGATATTTTTAGCCCATTTATACCAAAGAAAATTGGTTTACATGAAGCGATTGCGTTCCTCATTGACTGTAGCCGAGTCGCTGGTATTATCCCAGAAGAACTACGGCCATGACACCATAATAACCGCACCAAACAGTCAATTTCTCCATACGCAATGGATGCTATTTGAACACCTCCGGCTATTTGCTTGACTATATGCGGAAATTTTGCTTAATTAAACAAGAATATGCCTCAACACTTGGGATGATTTTTTGGTGAAGAGAAGAGCCCAATCGGCAAAAGTTCGACTTCCGTGATGATCATTGGCTTCGGTTCTTGGGTCAATACGATCTTATATGGACGTAGATCCAATACGCAACAGGGATGTTCGAGAGATGCCCAGCTCTTGAGAATGGCGCGGAATCGATTGATTGCGGTCTTACTGAATCGCCTTCAGCAGCACCTTTAACACTGGCACGGGACCATAATGGAGTGGCTAAGTCGAGTTTAATTGAATGCCTAAACACTTAATTGTTCGCTTATCGAGACTATTATTACCGCCGAAAATTGGAGTTAAACACACGTGATGAAGTCGCACCTAACCGCCAATTTTGATGAACATTCAGATGATTTGTATACGTGGGTGAAGCGTATACCTTTTTATGATGTCTGTTAAAAGATAGTAATCGTGAGCTCAGAGAATTTCTATTCGAAAAATTAGACGCATCTAATAAAAAGCTATTTATTTGGGTATAATCCTGGCTAACTTCAATAGACTAAGCATGTAGCAACGAAGACTGCTAATTCGCTGTCGATTTTTCATCAGTGTAATGAAACTAAGCAGGTCATGAAAGTTTGATAGGTACATGTACATAGTACATAGTATAGCTACGGCTTGTTCTATTCTAAATGTTTCTTTTCAACATTGACGTTCTTTAGCGTCATTTTACCGTCCAGGCCCATAAGCTCTTAAATGTTTTTCCGAATAAAGTCCTTAGAATCCGTGACCCTCAATCTAAACAGATTCTAGAGCGCAAAATCAGAGTAGCCGCTTTTGAACGAATTCATCCATAGCTCTGCATTGCAGGCACATTACAACCTACTGGTACATGCCATTAAATGAACTAATGCCTGTGTCGTTGCAACAGACTAGAGCACATTCTTTCGCATTTATAAGGCATACATTCTTCGTTTGATGCAATGCAGATGAATTAGTGTATGGTCCTTACCAGATCATGTCCAGATGTTTTGAATAATACAACAACACTCGTAGTTCCCTAGCCGCCACCGTCAATGTTAAATGGTAAGAGATGATTATTGATAACAGCAACATTCACCAGCCTGCTGAAATAATCCTTTCAAATCCAGATCAGCAATAAAACGTATAGAAGACAGATCAATATATAGTACTCAAACATATGTCCTCCCCGTAAATAGAGGTAGAGAGAGTTTTCTTCGGAAACCTAACAAATAGTGGGCGTAGGAAACCGTAAATTAATTGCCATTTGTGGCAAATAGTTGCAAATAGCGAATTCCCTGTTATATTTTCCTTATTATATGCACCAGTATCACGCTTCCATTCCTCCTACCAACCACTAGCTGTGATTAAATGGTATACACATGTCAGCTACTGTACATAACTTTAAAACAACCCAAGCCCACCCCTATCCGGAATATATGCGGATATGACACGCGATCTAGAATACAAAATACAACAAGTACCTCTGAGCTCACAGCCAGAATGGAAAAAAAAAATTATGAAAGAAACCCATGACAGGAAAGAAATTGAATTATTCATCCAAATCATCAGTGTAATTTTTCTAATAGCTTTCCAAGTAAAAAAAAAAAAAAAAAAAACTGATTCCCAACTATGACTAAGGAGCTGGAGTCAAGAACTCGAAATCCAAAATCAACATTCACATATTTTGACATAACCAAAGTATTTGGCACAAAAGTGCAACAAACTCAGCGACCCATGCTCGTGCTCGTATTCGCACTCCTGCCCCATCGTTTCGCAGAGACCGTATTTAATCAAATTCTTTCGGATTTCTGAAAGCCATAAACCAAACTCAAAATAAATCCAAAAACCTAACCCAACAAATGAAAGGAAAAAGGAGAAAAAAAAAACAGAAAACGGGACTAATAAGTTCCATCCGTGTGCAATATACAAAAAGGAAGTAAAAGCTGTCACCGCAACGCTCAACAGGAGGTGATCATCTGCAAGCGACGATCGATGCCGACCGGAGGTTCGCAATCCTCCATCTCAGTTGGGGATAAGAGAAGAACGCACATCAAACTGTCACACCCACATTGGGGGAACGTTTGTTGTCGTTGTTACGTTACATTAGTGACTAATTTCATTGGACCTCATCCCATCGCACCACAAGTTGTATATCCTTCTCGGCCAGATGATAACCTTTTTAACTAGTGATCTGGAGATCTGGAGATCTGAAGCTCTGAGGATCTAGAGAGACCGTTGTCAATAATTTCTGCTCCATGTGTAAAGATTTAATTTAAATTTACTCGTACATCGCTATGGTATTCGTTTCATGCAGGGGGAGGAATAAGGGAGTGAAAAGGCACTGCAATTGGACAGAAATTTTTCCAGAGGATGCAGACATGTATGGGCCAAGGCATGCATTTGCAAGTGGAACCTTGCAAACGAGGCGCATCGCGACAAACAGACAAACAGCAACACACGATGAATGTGGCCCAGGCCAAGGAAATAAATTCGCGCCAAAGATTTATTTCCACTTAAACCAAAATTTCCCCATAACTCTGCGATGATGTGGCGCGGCCAAAATCACTGGTGCAGTGGTACAGTGGTACACTGGTGGTGTGTCTACTTTTGTGGTAAGGAAGAGAATTCTTTTCCCCAATTCTTCTTGTGGCAGGGAACAACGAAAATGCATTGAATGCCCGGAATTTCAGATTTTTTTTTTCATTTTTCCGCTTTTCGAATCCGCAATATTGTACGAGTAAGCACTTCGTAACTGGTCGAAATGGGTGATGAGGGGTGGCCGACGGACATCTGGATAAATATAAATAAGTCATCGACTTTAACTGAATTTCGTGCGCTCATTTGGTGGGCGATGTATTGCTTTTGGTTAGTTGATACAAATTTGTCATAACGTCGGGAGATGTCATCTGTGACTATGAATTATTGTACTCGTATGTTTGCAAGGACAGACATGCTAGTTTCCAGGAGCAATGCTCTGTTCAGGAACAGAGGCATTTCATAATTTCAAAAGAGGGATGACTGCACATGAATGTGTGTCACACTTTTTTTAACTTTGGGCTTTGGGCACCTTAGTACTTTGGTAAAAGGAATCATATGTAAAAAAGGGCTCGGCACCGATAGTGGATAAGGAACCAAGAACACTGTAAATATACGAGTACATATGTTGTACTACCATCATTCCACAACTAAAGGAAACTTAGCTGATGAGAATTTGTTTTCAAATTTGGTGATTCAAGGGTATTTCAGTGGTCAACGGGTTCTAGTATGTAATATGAAAATAAATCTATTTTGCCGTAGAAATAATCTGCAAACAGATTTATCTTTTATCACCTATGTCACCATGTTCTGCGACCCTATTTAAAGAGAACTGTTCACCTACATTCACATATTTTAAGGTTCCAGTTTTGAGAATGGGACTGGAGAATGGAGGAGGATTCGTCTTAATAGTTCCTTTCTGGGAATGGCTTCCTACTTTGATTCCAAAAAATGGGCTAGAGCCAGCCGCTCTATTTTGAATCATCTCGTCAGTGATGCCAAGATTTTGACGATATTTTTTAATTTGAGCGAACCAATTATTTTCCTTTCAATTGTTAACAACCGGAGCTAAATATAAAATCATCATCAGTAAGTAGAAGGAAAAAGGTTTCAATTTTAGGCAAAAAAATGTCAGTCAACACATAACGCAATCCATTCACTGAAACGGTTCCACCAGCATAATTTTCGAATTTTCACTATGTATTGATCCATGTTCAATAAACCCTTAGTTATTACTTGTCAAAAGTCATCGCAACGACAGTTGAATGTTTACAGTTCAACAATGGCACGAAATTTAAAATGACACCTCTTGTTGGATGACCCTCGAGTAATTTGTGGATTCTCAGCTTGAAACTTTCATTTGCGCCTAAGTATATGCAATTAATGTTGCTGTACTCTCTGTCAGATTTTGCCTAGCTATAGCAGATCCTGAAAGCTATTCTCTTCATGAGAACTGACTCAACTATTGCTAAAAGGGGTCACAATTGTTTCCATTCTAATTGATAGCAAATGGTGTTTAGCTAACCATTGAACCATTAACTGAAGAAGACATTCGCTTTTACTCTCTGGGGAGTTCTCTCTACACCTGTACAATAAAGAACTGGCGAGGAGGATGGTGAACGAAGACAACCCTACGGAAGTAATGCAGTTCACAGAAAATGAAGTAACGGGACTGACATTTACTCTGGAATTTTTTTCTCCCACAAGTGCACGATGGAATCGAAGAAGAAAAAGAAAATATACTCTCATATTTGCTTCATTACATGAGGCCAAAGTCTTGTGATATTCTGTGTGATAAGCTACGAGTAGCACCCGAACTCCCAGATGACAAAGTATACAGCGCTGTCGTCAAATTACTTAGCGATGTCTACCAACCAGCCTCGTTAGAGGTAGAGGAGGTTTTCCGTTTTCACAGGATGTCTTGCGCGCCCTTCAGAAATGCATCTACAATCAACTGTAATTTTGGAGGTTTCCTAAAAACAGCGATAAGAAATCGGTTCGTCTACGGAATTTTTCCAAAAATAACGTTAAAAAGCACGAATATTAAATTAACTTCATTTTGCCGAGCACAGTTAGATGTTTGCGGATGTTCACCATTGTTCCGGTCATCAAAGCAAATGGCAACATTCGCATATGTGGGGATCTTAAATCGACCGGCAACCCTTACTTGCACACCGATGAACATCTCAGTCGTTCACCAACTCGCATAGAGAATGGTCCGCTTTTGTATAGTGTACATCAAATTGAAAAGCCAATTAAGAGGCAATATAAGAAAATCATTTACAAGTGGCAGTGTAGCTCAGTGGAGCATTTGTTGGATCGAGACTTGGAGGCTCTGGGTTCGAATCCGCAGTAAGGAAATCGCGGATTCCTTTTCTAAAATCATTTCTCAGTGTTAAAACTAAAAATAAAAATTGGTAGTAGTGTCGAACGATAATGGATACCGGTCAGCCGGGAGGTCCCGCAGGCGGGAGGTCCCGCAGGCGGAACAGCTATCGAATCGGATGACAACCAGAGCATGTGAATGCAACAACATCTAAGGCAGCAGCATCATTGCAAAAGTCAGATGATGACTCGAAAGGAGAAAAGAGGCGGAGAAAAAATAAAACGTCTTCGAAATTGTCCACAAAAAAAAAATAAAAGAAGATGAGGACATTAAAGCGGCTGGAAGGGAGTACTCTTATGAGTCTGAAGGGGGTGAGTGCCGCTACATTGGAGAGGGGAACTCATTTAAAGAGTTGTCAAATGATGATACCTCTGCAGAAGAGGAAGAGAGAGGATGATGAGGCAAAGCTTGACAAGCTTATAAAAGAGCTCATTGAGAAAAGGGAGAAGTTGCGGCAGCAAAAGCAACAAAAACAACAACAACTACTACAGCAAACTATAAAAGAGTTGCCGATGCAGCAAAAGCAGAAGCAACAACAAGAACAACGATTGCAACAGAAGAAGCAAAAACAACAAAGACAACAACAACAGCAACATATACCGCAGAAATTGCAAATGCGAGTACAACAACAAACATCGCAGCAGCAATAACAGCAGCAACAACATCAACAACAACAACAAAATAAAGGCAAAGAAAGAGTGCCTCCTATAAATGTAAGTAATTTAGAAATCAACGATAGTATTAGGTTATGTAAATTAGTAACTAAGAATTTTTATGTCAAACGATTAAGTGCGAATAAGCACATTATTATGTGTAGTAATATGGAGGATTACCGTAAAGTACGTATCGCCCTAGGAAAAGCAGATTCTGAATACTATACATATACCCCTAAGGGTGAAAAACTCCAAACGGTGCTGTTAAAAGGCATCGATCCAGCAATAAAGACAGGGGAGCTCGAAGAAGAGCTTAAAAGGTTAGAGAGCGACGACCTTAAGTTCGTGGGGGTCAAGGGGGGTCAGGGGCTGTCCTAGGTTCCAGGAGCTGAAAAAGAAAGTCCAGGCTCGAAAACAGTTGATCGAAGAAGAGAAGCGTCAGAAGAGTCGTGCTTTCTCTAATTTTACCTTTATCTGGATCGGGTAAGGCCACAATGACAGCAAAAAATACGCCAAAGGTAGCCGAAAAAGCACCGGATTTAAAAGCGATCCTTCTGTCCTTGCACGGAAAAATCGAATATTTTCAGAAACAATTAAATGAACAAGCGGCTCGAATTGACGTCATCTATTCGACCCTGTTTGACAAGTCTGGCACGCCGATGTCTGCTACGTTGAATGAGGTTAATCTGAAGATCCTTGCGTTAAACGTTAACTCACTAATCAGGATCGAGAGAAGGGCCAACCTACAAAATCTGTTATTAAGTGAATGCCCAGATGTGCTTTTGGTAAGCGAAACTAAGCTTAACCACAATCACAAAATTGGCTACAGTGGCTACAATATTTATAGAAGGGACCGTCCACACTCCTCACAAGGGGGTGGGGTTGGTATTTTATTACGCAAAGGCATGCGCCATAGGGTCATATATAGCGGGGATTTGATGAGGTTCCGGGTGTTGGAAGCCTGCATCGTATGCATTCCTCTTCATAGTCGAAGGCGGGTGTATGTGGTGCCGCTTTACGTACCCGAAGCACCTAAAACCATTCAATTTATAATTGAGCTGGAAATACTATTTCGTTGCCTTCAGCTTCAATCGGAAGAAAATTATTATTTTTTGACCGGAGATCTTAATGCTAGACATGCGGTATGGGGAAATAATCCGCCAAACACCAGGGGCAACCAGTTATACTACTGGTGGGGTCAACATATGATTGAGTACAGACTTGAACTGTACGCAACGAATATCCCATCCTTCCCATCAGCCGGTTCCTTCCTGGACTTGGCATTAATAGACAGTAGATTAGAACTGACTAACGCTGATCGAAACACAAGGAACTGTTTGCGAGCGTTCGAGTACGATAGTGATCACTACGGACTTGCCGCCACAATACGGGACCCAAACGAGCAAACGCAACTGGAGCAGTATGATCAAGTGTACCCATACGACTACCGTAAGGTACGATGGTCGTGCTTCTCCAGAATCTTAAAGCGTAATTTACGTTTGAGTGGAATTGATCCCCCGACTAACAGAAACTTGACAAACGAAGAAATCGACTGTAGTTTACTGACAATGCAAGACGTTATCAAACGAACGATGGAGCAGACTATCCCTCGGATAGAATACTCAGACGAAAGCCAGATCGAAAAGTACAGAACTCCGTTGAACAATCAACGCATTGTACGCACACAAAAGTAGACTGTTCTCGAGGCTCAAGCAGCTGTACAGACAGTTCACTGACAGAAACGACTCGGAAATAAGAACACTAAAGTCAATGATCAAAAACCTGAAACAATTAATTAAAGAAAATCACAGTAAGTCTGTAAGTCTGTACTGGGGCAATAAGATTCGGGCTATAAAATCCAGTAGTCCGAATATGTTCCCGCAGATAAATAAATTATTCAGGCGGAAAGATCACATCGACATTCAGTGTGTCCGAATTCCACAAACGACAGAAAACAGACAGACACTACTAACCGTTGGCATAAGTCCAGAGAGAGCCGACTCAGGCGACGGTCTTTTCGTGGTCGAAGACCCACAGGAGAAAGTGGATTTGCTGGGAGCTTTTTTCGACGCCGTGTATACGGTGAACAATCCGGTTTACCGTAATCACGACATTGACAACAGGGCCTATGTAAATCACTATTATCTGCGCAGTGAACTTCAAAATTGGCGATCCAAGAATCACGGTTTCACCGTATTCAGTGAAGAAAACGCGGCAAACGTTATAATCCCGATGAACGAGCCACCTCACATTTGTTCGTGCGAAAAGATGAACTCCTGTGCATCTTTGAGTCTCTGAAAAACAAAAAGTCGTCGGGAGTAGATGGTATTCCAAACGTCGTATTAAGATACCTGCCCTTGGAAGCAGTGGATATATTTACTACGCTGTTTAATAATGCGCTGAATAATGCATATATCCAAAGCATTGGAAAACAGCAGTTGTGCATCCAATCCCGAAAAGGGATAAAGTTAGAACTAACCCTGCAAATCTCCGGTTAATTAGTTTGCTTCCGAATATTAGCAAGGTATTTGAGAAAGTAATATAATATAATTCCGGAAAATCAGTTTGGTTTTAGGGCGAGGCATGACACTATTCATGCTGCGTACGGGTGCCTGCCTCGTTGACTTTGAGAAGGCCTTCGACACCGTATGGTTAGAGGGGCTTTTCTATAAGTTGACCAGGATGGGTATGCCGAAACCTCTGCTATATATGATTTACGACATGCTTATGGGAAAGAAGTTCGTTGTTAAATGTAACAACGTTATTTCGAGCAAGACCTTTAACATTAAAAACAGCTTACAACAGGGGGCTGTGATTTCTCCGATACTGTTTAACGTTTACACAAGTGATCTAGTAGGTTCCCTCAATCATGCCATAGCGTACGCAGACGATTTAGTGGCGTACAGATCAGGTCCAAAAATCGAAGTCATCAATACTCTTCTACAGCGTGATTTCGATCATATTAAGGCGTATTGCGACGATTGGAAATTGAAAATCTATTTTCAAAAGTCGGAAACAATCTTGTTCAGAACTACATTGAGATTGGCTTCTAGGGATACCAGACATAACTGGCGAAATTTGGCCATCATTGGACAGCACGGACTACCATTAGCGGTGAGAAGCGTAGTGAGATACCTTCGGTATTTGGCTCGATAAGTATTTCTATTTTGACAAACATATAGATGCTTGTCTTGCTGGAGCCAAGAAGGCTTTAGCCCTGACAAGAAGGCTGTTTCACAGCAGTCAACTTGTCTCCAGGGTGAAAGTCATATGCTATGTGGCCCTAATCAGGCCAGTCATCGCGTATGGTTGTCCCGTGTGGTTCAATGTAGCGCCGTATCAGATGGAAAGGATTCGGGTGTTTGAAAGGCAGTGTCTTAGGACTTGTCTTGGCTTGTACAGAACACCAGAATCAGAGTACAATTTCCTGATTAAGTTGATTCGAAGACACGTTGCAAGGGCTATGACCAACGATAATGGCCTGATCTTTGGGGCTTATTACCCCAATGAAATGTACCATGAGAGCTCACTTCTATCGGGCTTTATCCCGCCAGAGGATTTTCTCCATATTGATGCTAAAGGGTTAATACAAAGTAGGGATGGTATCCCGGTAATATACCACCGCCACCGCGGTGCGAGGGACAAGCGGCTCATCTACGACGGGTATGTTGCCAATGCTCAGAAGCTCCTCCGTTTTAGTCCCGCGATTGTGGACAGGGATCGGATCGATGCCGAGAAACAGTACACCGAATTCTGGTGGTTTCAAGAAGGAGAAAGCGATGGCTCGCTCTCCTAGGTCGGTACGTTACTAAGGTAACATATTCCTCTTAGTTGTAAGTTAGAATAGGCATAGTTAGGGGGATCTCGTGGAAAGGCTGTGTTCGTTAGCATGAGGCCGCACCTCTGAGAAATGACCAGTGGTTTATCGCATTGGTTAAGTCTTGGTGGTGCGTGTGCACGATGTTGACGAGTGACGGGCGCCCGAAATCGCAATTGGGATGGTGACCACCCGGTGCGAGAGGCTACGAGTACTCACCACCCCGATTATAGTTAAGTTAGATTAAGTAGCTTAGGTAGGTTAAGTAGAATAGGGTCATAGTCTTAAGTTTTATATAAAATTATAAAAAGATACGGTATCTAAGTTTTTCTAAAATTATTTTTCTTGGAAATGTTACATATTATATAATTTATAGATAGATATATATATATAATTTATAGATAGTTTTTTAAGGCCGAAAGGCAAAATTGAATGAAATTGTTAAGTTGAGAGCGTTCGGTAAGAGCCAGTAAACTAGATTAAGTAACTGTTGTTTTCAAATTAGATTTAATCATTTTTGTCTAGAATGTAAGTTAATAATAAAAGATACAATAAAAATGAATTTAAAAGTAAAAAAAATCGATGAACATCCCCTTCTCACGATCGATGAACTTTTCTCGAAAATGGCTGGTGGCGATAAATTTACAAAAATTGATTTGGAAGTGAAACTCGAGTTGCATCATATTTTGCTTCAAATACGCATAAGGGACTTTTTCAATGTAATCGCCTTATGTTTGGCTTGGCTAGTGCTTGGTTGGCAGGACATTACTTGCGTTACAGTTTTCTTAGGTGACATAAAAATTACAGGGAAATCAGATAAAAAACATAGCGAAAAATTTAGAGCAGGAATTGAAGTGTTTAAAAGAGCGCAATTTAAAAATTAATCTGAATAAAATTTCTTTCATGGAAGATAAAATAGAATATTGCGGCAATTTAATAAGGTAAGAAAGAGATTCATAGAGTGAGGTTATTCAAGATACCCCAAGGCCGACCGATAAGACATACAAACGGGGCTTTCTAGGCTTGGTAAACTATTGCAGTCGTCTCAATAGACTCTTGCATAAACATTCAAAATTTTCCTGGACAAAAGAGGGTGAAGAAACTTTGAAAAGAATTAATTATGAAATCCAGTCGGATACGGGTTTGGCACACTATAACCCTAAGTTACCCTTAATCTTGGCAACCGATGCTTCGTCATATGGCGTAGTTGCAATCTTAAGTCACATTTTCCAGATGGCACTGAACGATCAATTCAATTTCCATCCAAAGCTTTAAGCAATACTCAAAAGAGATATGCACAAATAGATAAAGAAGCATTTCCTATCGTATCCGGTGTAAGGAAATTTTATCAGTATCTCCGTTACAGTAAATTTACCGATTATTACTCCTTGTTGCAGATCTGTTCACCTACGATAAAAACTGCTGGTGCTCTCTGCAAAGCGTATGCAACATTACGCACTGTTTTTACATAGCTTCAATTATGAAATTACTCGTAAATTGCCGCTTGCGGCTTAGCAACTGCGATAATTTTAGTTTAGATGAACCAAATGGCAATTAATCTCGACACAAAAGCAAAAGAAACAATTCAAGACGATTTTCTACTGAAACTTCTCTCTGCTTTACAAAACCCGTTAGTAAAAAGCATCGTTGTTGTCTCAAGAAATGGGCCAGTCGATTGGCCGCCTTGTTCGTGCGATTTAACGCCGCTTGACTATTTTCTGTGGGGGTGCTTTAAATCATTGGTTTATGCCAACACGCCGACGACGTTGGACGAGCTCAGAGCCAACATTGAAAGCGAGATAGCGGCCGTTTCGGCCGAAATGTGTGGCAGAGTCGTTGAAAATTAGGTCCAACGAATTGACCGCTGCAAACGTGCCGCGGTGGCCATATGAACGAAGTGGGTTTCCATTCATAAATGTTTTGATTGTACTTCAAGCCGATAATAAAGTTTTTGAAATATCTCAAATGGTTTGCGTTTTATTTAAAAAAAATTTGCCAAGTCCTTATTGGAAAACCCTATATATTAATAATTTTATAAGTAATAAAATGGAAACCTTACTGAATATTCTAGATGTCATTGGTAACTTTGACAGCTGCTGAAACATAACAATTGGAAAAACTATCATTCCTATCTGGTCACCCGTTATTATTACTAACGCTACGAAAATGATTTTTTTTCTAAAAACTTTTACATTTAAACAAAGCTTACAAACTATCTTAGTAATTGTCTCAACCTACTTAAACTATCTTAATTTTAGAGAAATTCATTTTTTTCTAGAACTTGCTTTTATTATTATTTTCTCTATTTTTAGAATCTTAGAACTACCTTAATCCTACTTAAACTATATAAGAGGACAATGGCTTAAAACAGTAAGTATACCAACTTTGTTTCCAAATGCGGCTACCACTAAATAGAAGGAAATGACGAAGGAGTTCGCTCCCCTTGAGCAAGTCATCAAAATTGCTGGTGTTGCGGAGCAACATCCATTAAATGACTACTTCCTACCGCCCTACTGAACAGAAAACGCTTCGCACTGCCGTGTGCGACGTCTCTGTCGTAGTTGAATCGTAGCTGTTCGAGCGAAGTGCAAGGTTAGCGACATCGTTAATTTGTCTTGAATCCACTATTTGCCTCTGGCAAGACAAACCCGTTAAAGCGCACTCTCTCCTGGTATAGATAATTGGGGTAATGAGCCTCTTCATCGAGTTCATTGCTCTAACAATGTGTCTTCGAATCAATTTAATGATGAAACTGTCCATTCCTATTAGATTCGCCCTATTGTATCCGGCTTCATTATCATACAATTTTGTGTAATCCCACTCTGGTTTTCTGTACAAGCGAAGGCAAGTCCTCTCAGGCACTCGAACCCTTTCCATTAAACTAGCTCTCACGGTGCACATATGTCGGATAAGGATCATGTAGCAGATTACCTTTACCCCCGCATTGACCTGGCTGCTATAAAACAGTCTCCTTTTGTAAGAGAAAAAGCACCTTTGGCTCTGGCCAGAGCAACATCCATATGTTTGTTAAAATACAGATATTGATCTAGCCAGATCCCAAGGTATCTGATTACATTTCGACAAGCAAGTGGCTGTCCGTGTCGTCCTACGAAGGTAAATTTTCGTCAGTTCTTTCTGGTATCCACATGCCTTTGACACCATTCCTTTCTGGTATCAAAGGCATGTGGGAATGGTTTCCGACTTCTAAAAGTTGATCTCCAACTACCAGTCATCGTAATATCGTCTAATTTTAGAGCGTATTAATGACCTCGATTTATGGACCTGATCAATCCAGTTGTCTATGTACGCTATGGCACGATGAAGTGAATTCACAAAATCACTTATGTAGATGTTAAATAGGATCGGCAAATTAACCACAAGTTGTTGCAAATCATTTCTATTGTCAAATGTTCCAGCAGAAGTCGCCTCGCCATTCTTCACGATGAACTCTCTACTGGTGAGCATATCCAAAAGAATGCATAGCAGTGGTTTACTTATGCCCAACCTGTTCAGCTTGAAGAATAGTCCTTCTAACCATCAGGCGGGCACCCATACATTGTTTTTGCTTTTCTTCCTCTGGATACCAGTTTAAACGCCACATGTGGAATATCATGTCCCGTCCTATAACCGATTTGTTCAGGACTCTGTCGATCACTTTTTCGAATACCTTGTTGATATTCGAATGGAGACGTATAGAATCTGTCCTGAAAGTGTCTTTATCCCTGTTGAGAATTAGATGCAAAACCGCTGTTTCCAATGCTCTGGATAATGATCATTATTCAAAGCATTATTGAACTTGGTGGTATAATCAGAGAACTATTTACTTTAATATGACAAAACTGGGACAAGAGCATTCAGAAAGGTGGAATCAGCACTATATTCCGTCGCCTTAGTTCATCTCAGACCATTGGAAGAGATTGAATGAGGTTCTCCAAAGTGTATGAATGTTATTTTTCTCTAAGTACCCCTGGCGGAACCGGACAAACTTTTCTCGCAACAATTAGCGACGACGGTCAAAGACAAGAATGTAGTTTCGAAAATTCTGGTTGAGAGTGTCACATGGCAGTGACGTTACAAAAATAAAGAATGGATGAAAAATGGGATGAAGGCCAGCAGGTAAGCTGTGAAATCTGTAGGCAGATTCTTGTCGAACATTTAGAGAAATTCTCAAATAATTTACAATCTCCAAATATTTTGGAGCCAATTACCGCAAGGGCTACTCGTACTGACTTTCAGATTACCAATCCTGGTTAGAAAAATGCCTAGATTTCCTCTATTCTCAAGAACTCTCCATTGTCGCTATGAAAATTTGCAAAAAGACCCAACGATTTCCTGTTTTAGTTTAAGTGAATGCAATTTTCTGCCAGCGTTGATTTCGCTATGACCATCTACATACGTCTTTCAGAGGCAGTCGACCTTATGACTATACCTGTTATACATAGATGGTCAACCACCATATGCTTGATCAATGAACAGCAAAATTAAAACCATTTGAAGAAGGCAAGTTGAACCCAGTCCACTCAATAGATAGGCAGAATAGGCAATTTTTGAAATCCTTAACCAAAGAATTAAAGTCATCAGAACCTTACCTGACCAGTGTCTTCCATATGAGGCTCTTCTAGGACCGTTTAGCTCTATAGAGGACGTTACAACACATATTTTCACTTTGGGAGTTATTTTCATTTCATCGTCGTCGTATACTGAAATATCAGCTTTTGTTATGTTTTGAGAAACATGTACATTGTACATTATAAAATTGAAACTGAAAACATAACGTGCATCCAAACACAACCAAAAGCAAAAACAGAGATTCCCTTAGGACCTTAGACATTCGGTAAAGTCAACCTTAACACGGCAACAGTTGCATGGGCCATAGTAATAACATCATTTAATAACTGACAGGACTTGTTAGTCGTAAAAAAACATACATCAAAACGCTGGCGTGGTTACGTACGAATATGTATGCCATTCTCCAGTAAGGACTTGTGGCACTATGGTATTGTACCAAGACTCCACCCGTCTACAGTTATAAAATTCCATTCAATTTTTAAAGCGATCGTAAACTTGGTAACATTAATATTTCTCCGTTCGTTCACCATACGGAATGCCTCCCAGATGGTTCTTCTCGTGCAAAAATATTCCACTGTGCTGCCATATTGAACGCCACGTCTTCGTTATGGAATGATGGGAAATCCTTTTGTTGCAATGTGCAACTTGACAAACTTTTCCGATAGGACACACAGCAACTGTAAGACTAAATACTAGTTATGCCATGCTATATACGAATATGTACGAGTACTCGTATGTATTCGTATATGTGCATGAATGACGGCTTTTTATTTGACCTCTTCACCTGCCGACTCTTTGTCCGACAGCTCTGCAAGGATACGAAGCAGAGCTTTGTATTCGTACGTCTCTATGTTATCTACTGTACACCCTACAACAGTGGCTGTCTGCACACACGGGTAAATACTCATACATACACACTCATGCAAAATGTAATGAAATTAAATATTTAATATCAACAATTAGACCATGGCACGGAAATACGCTATTAGTAAGCGAATTATTCGAATATCACAGGCTGCCGGGCATCAGGGGGTGTCTTGCCACCCTGTAAACTCAGCATGAGGTGGAGCGGAAACTGCTTAGCTAACGCTAATTTCACTCTGGTTGTCAATGAATGCAACAAAATTGATGGTGTGATTTAATTATAGCGAGCTCGCATGTGGTAGAATTATGCAAACTGATTTATTCAGGTCTGACCGGGTCACTGCAAGCGGGTGATAGAACGAAATATTGAGAGCATGGAAAACCCAGTAATTTGCCTCGATATTCTGTGGTAAATCATCGATAAAAAAAAGAAGAAAATTGTTAGTAACCTTGATGGGAAAAATTGGAACAACTTTTAGACGCATAATGGCATGTAAAAACGCACAAACTGAATCAACCCAATAATTACGTATAATGACTCCTTTTGAATGTTAAAGCGTACGCAACTCATTTAAATTCCAATCAGAGTTCTCATTACACCAAAGAGAGTTTACTACTTTTTTGAAAGGTTTAGGTCAGTCCCCCCTATATAAAATCGTCCCTCATTATTTCTCAAAAAAAAATAATAAAAAAAACTGATTACTGAACGGCAGAATATTTCTACCAATACAAATGAGGCAATAATGGTGCTCTCTTCAGCCCCACTTTACTGCTTACAGGTACGTAATTGCCTACCCAGCCATTGACTCTAAACTTTGGTATAACAAGCTGAATTAAAAACACTACTGATACAAGGACAACCAAGATAGGCAAATGTTCGGCAGGTAAATTTCGGAAAATCGATAGAAGATTAGTAAAATCAGTGGGTAACAAAAAAAATCAAAGGACTTCTGCCAGGAAGTCTACAAAGATCTACAAAGTGACATGAAAGATGAAGAAAAATGAAGGCAACAATCAACAGGCAGGGGAATATGACATTTCTGTGCTACGCTTCTCGGACTGTGCAATCCTTCAGCCATATTTAACGGATAATGGACTAAGTGTTCAAAGAAGTGGTGAAGTAAACGACACTATTTTACCGATTTTAGGAATTGTGAACGGCGATCATAAAATGTTGGCTGAGCATAAATGTCAATTAAAGAAAGACAATTGTCCGATGCAAGTCTCAACGTATCCGACTATGACTTGAATATCGACACTACCAAAGCCCAAGAGTATAGCAAGAGGTACAAGGTGGGCCATAATGAAACTATTGGAATGTACCATAGATTTTACAAATGACGTCGAATGTCAATGAACATTTAAAAAAACGCACTAATTTTTTTGTTATTCTATTCGAAAGATAAAGCCTAGGAAAATAGTGTTATGCTTTATGGCCCACCTTAAACAACCTTTCCCAAGGCGAACCGGCAAATAAACTCTTTTGTTAAACTCACAACTATTTGTTCAGTAAGTGGTTTATTTTTTTGAACTGATTCTTCTTTTCACTGACTTCTTAGTTTTAAGCAGACTGGAGAATATAGTACTCTGGATCAAACAACTCCGGAAAATAGTATATGCCGTAACTTTAACCTTCCTCTTTTCCGGGGATTACTTGCATCACAGTATAAAGAGCAGTCAAAGGTTTTTCAGCTTTTTCCTCCTTCCGAGTAGATGGAAAATATGAATAGTATTTGTACAGCTCGTCCACTTCCCTCACCTCCTACAGATCCATTGCGTTTCCGCCTCCTCTTTCTAAGGTGATCGAAAGGCTGATAAACCATCTTACTTACTTACCAGGACCAGAGCCTCAGCTCACATGCCTCTCCAGCTACCGCGATCTTTTGCCAGCTGCCTCCAGTTGCGCACACGAAGTTGGCTGAGTACTCCTTCCACTTGTGTGCGCCATCTAAGATGAGGTCGTCCTCTACTGCGTTATACATCTAGGTTCTAGTCGAAAACTTTCTGGGCTGCGACGCTGGTGTCCAAGCGCTCAAGTCATTCAAGCCGAGTTTATCTGACTAGGTAGGCTGCCAATCGTTGATGCAAATGGGACCGAAAGTTACCCGTATAACTTTTCTCACGAAGCCCCCGAGACCATTTTAACCCGCTTACATGGCTCTAATAATTCATCCCTATAGATGCTGTTATGTGCCGCCCTGACATCCATAAAGAGGTGATGTGTATCGAATTGGAACTCCTGGGGTTTTTCCAAGATCTGCTGTAATGTGAAAATTTGATCTATGGTGGACTTTTCTGGTCTAAGACCACACTGATGAGGATCAGTCAGACTGTTTACAAAGGGTCTTAGGTGCTCATGCATGTAATATGCGAAACAGGATGTTATATGCAATATTAAGGAGACTTATTCAACTGTGGTAGGCGCAGTTCAGATCCCTTTCTTTAGGATGGGAAAACAATGGTGAAATTTCATTTGTCGGGCATGCTTCTCGTGCCCTTTCTTTTTTCTTATGAAGAGCTTATGTTCTTCTCTTTTCTTCTGCTCTTAGAACCCCTCTCGTTTTTTTACAGCAGGGTCGCTTTACACATCCGTTGTTTTTTTTCAGGTTTCCCTGTCTGCATTCGTCATCGAACTGGGAATTTCTTTTTTGGAACGGGTTGAAACCCTATACATCAAGGACGACCTATTTGTTTGTTCTTTGGCAGTGATGCGATGGTCTTTTATGTTCGATGCTGACGGCATCGGATCGACCATCTCGAGTGGTTAAGGGAGACTCGATCTCGGAACGCGAAAGCTTCTCAGTACCTAGCCTATATATTCTATATTCTACACCAATCTGCTGAAAGCAAGTTAAATAGTTTCACTTGATATTTCAAAGCTTTTGACAAAATTTGACATTAGGTTTTTCTCTTTCAGAAATGCTTTCAGTTCGTATTAACGAATCTTTCCTTCGATGGATTAGAATTGAACTACAGGACATTAAATTTATGTTGTTTTGGACAGTTTCAAGTCTGATATTGACAGCATAAATGCTGGTGTGCTTCATCGCTCAGCCCTCCATTCTGTCTCCGACAATCTTTTTAATTTTCACTAATGATGTTTTGTCTGATACTCCTAATCCAATATATTCCTTTACTGGCGAGAGGAGAATCAGTTTTTCATATTCGTTATCGACCTCCCGTCCCTGCTCTTCGGTTTAGAATACAAAAGGAAATCTATGTTAAGCACATTTAATTACGATACGATATAAAGAGCATTACTAAAGAGGGAGACAGACTCCTGGTATTGATACCATGGTTCTATACATTCTATACTTGTCTGTCACTACAATTCCATATTAAAAGCTGGTATACCACGAAACATACCTGCATTGAGATTCGCAATCTTACTGATATCAGCGCCACTTTCTCTCTATTGGCGATTCTTCGTAAATTCTTTGACAATAATCACAGTGAAAAAGTTTAGCATTATTTTTGTGCAATGGATGGGAATAGAATTATTTTATCCAAATGCGAAACAACACAAAGGTCAAAGTATACTACTTAAAGCGAAAATCAGAGTGTATTGTACTACGGAATCCAGTGTGTCAGGGGTTATGCTAATCACTATACCATGGAATCAATACTAGCAGTCTGTCTACCACATAACTCCACCAACAGATTAGAATTTATTGCCTCCAAAACACAATGCTGTCTGCCGTCATTAAAGTGAAATTAAAGACACAGCCATTATCCATGAATGGCACTTGCATCTCCGATCAACTTACGTTGGAATGGCCACATGTTCGATGTCGCCAAAATTACTTCGAAATGCTTATGTTACCTCAAGCGATATATGAAATAATTTTTTCCTTCTAATCTGGCCTTAATATATATATACTCGTATACAGATTTATATATATCCATATATATATAGTATAAGAGTTCAATACAGACGTGTTAAAGGGTCCGCCATCTAACGTTTTTTTTTTCAACTAGTGCTTATTTCGTGAATGGTAACACTTAGCTCATGTCTAATTTGACAGATAATTAGTTTCATCCTGCCGCTGAACGAATATGGTTGTGCATACGCTTGAACAACGCTGTTACTTTGAAAATCATGGTAATGTTGCAGAATGTGTGCGAAAATTGCGTACGGATTTTGGAAGAAGAGAAGCACCGTCAGCTCCGTATGTTCGTTATCTTGTGAAAAAAGTGAAAGAAACTGGCATCCTCATCGATAAGCCAAAGCGTGAAAAGCCAAAAACAGTGCGTACACCCGAGAATATTGCTGCTGTGGCAGAAAGTGTGCGTGAAGCGCCATCAACATCAATTCACCGTCGTTCTCAACAATTGAACATTTCGGAGACATCATTGAGACGAATTTTGCATAAAGACCTTGGTATGACGCCATACAAAGTTCAATTGGTTCAGGAGTTGAAGCCAACTGACCATCCAATGCGTTTTCGCTTCGCTAAGTGGGCCTGCGATCGACTTAGAGAAGATGCCGATTTTGCCAAAAAAAATCATCTTTTCAGATGAAGCTCATTTTGATCTTGGCGGGTATGTAAACAAGCAAAATTGTCGCATTTGGGGCACAGAAAACCCGCACGCATACATTGAAAAGCCGATACACCCAAAACGAGTCACTGTTTGGTGCGGATTTTGGTCCAGAGGCATAATTGGGCCATTTTTCTTCGAAAATGAGCAAGGAGTGGCCGTTACAGTCAATGGCGATCGTTATCGGGCCATGTTGAACGAATTTTTGTTCACAAAAATTGAAGAGGAGAATATTGGCAACATTTGGTTTCAACAGGACGGCGCTACGTGCCACACAGCCGAAGCTACACTCGATGTTTTGCGCCCTGTTTTTGAAAATCGCATTATCAGCCGCAGAGCTGATGTCGTTTGGCCACCTCGGAGCTGCGATTTCACACCGTTGGACTATTATTTGTGGGGTGCCGTAAAAGATAAGTGTTACGCCGACAAGCCAGAGACAATTGACGCTTTAAAGGACAATATTCGTGCAGCCATTGGTGAATTACAGCTGCACACAATCGATAATGTGCTTAAAAATTGGACCGATCGTGTAGGCTACTGCATTGCCAGCCGAGGCAGCCATTTGAATGAAATTATTTTCCATTATTAACCGGAAGGATAAAACTAATTATTTGTCAAATCAGACATGAGCTCAGTGTTACCATTCACGAAATAAGCACTAGTTGAAAATGGCGGACCCTTTATATACTCGTATACAGATTTATATATATCCATATATATATATAATTAGAGTTCAATACAGACGTGTTATAATATTACGTAATCAGTTGACAACCTCGAACGCTGACGTAATGAGATCTTGTTCTATTGATATTTAAACCACAAGAACTCTATCGAGCCAGTAGTATTCCGCCCCTTCAAACCTTTATTGGTAACCGTCTCGTTATGAAATTGAATGTGCTTGCTGGCATTCTTTGCCGAACCAGGGTTTTCGATGTGTTGACCAGGAAGAATCATATAGCGCCATATAGCAGGACTGGGATGATTAAGGTTTTAAAAGGGATCTCTTTAGTGTTTCTTGGCACCCTTGACACCCATGAATCTGTTTCGGTTATCCATGAGAGGCATACGCGTGTGTTTTCCTGTTTGCAAAAATATTGTTTACACCCTTCCAATTATCATATAAGACTTAGTGCACTAACTTGCTGATTGTTTTCGCCTGAATAACCATGTTATTCCGAGAATGCTGCCGTAATAGGATTTACATATTTAGCAGTGTTTGGAAGACCAAAGCGGATGTACGAGTATTATATTACAAATAGCAAAGGATAGTTGTATCTCAGCTCATTTCGATATGTGTGTACACATACGTTTGTTTAATAAATACATATATTGTAGTTTCATAAGCGTATCGTCCTAATCCCTATCATGAAATAGTTTGCCCGGTGAGGTATTCGTTGTTTGAGAGATAAATCTACAATAATTTCACGTGAAGTTTTGTGTCTTCGATGACCAAATTTATTATGCAAAAGTCGACAACGCGATATGCATTATCATTTTTCTAAAACTGAAAGCTGTCTACATATCCATTTCGGAACCTTGAGTGTGGAATAACCTCATCTGTGGTTTCCGATGTTTAATGGGTTTCACATCAATACATGACGATCTTTATGAGCCGAACTCACTCTCACTACTTCCTGATGTTTCGTTATTACCCCCACCACCGAAGGCGGTAGTCGAACTCATTGAATACTGGCGTTCCAGAAAGATGCGACTTATCTTACGCTGCCATTCTAATGATCAGAAAACTTTTTGGGGCAGTAGCAAATGCAAAGTGAGAGGCAATAGTCCCCTGGATTTCATACCATCGCCTGACTTGCTTGTCAGGAATGTTAGCTCTTAGCCAACTTTTGTTACGAGAGTATGACAGCAAGTACACTAATGAGGTTAGTAGCTGGAAATTACACACTATCGGAGTTCTACGTGTCAGACCATACATCGAATTCAGAATCGTTTTAGAGTAGGAATCCGCAGAAAACGAACTGGGCACGATTTAAGAAGAATCTCGGCAAGTCCAACAGTGCTCAGGACAAAACAGAGGCTAGGGGAAGCTACTCAGAACCTGAGCGGTGCCCTCACGAAGCGTTTTCCAGATCGTCTGTTCCTTGGTGCAACGCAGACCTGCAGCGACTACATAAAGATACCAGAAACTCTTCTAACCAAGTCACTTAAGACTAATTTGGAGAGAGACTGGAGTCTTCACAGATCGAAGTAAAAAGAATATAAGAAACTTATTCGGATTTCGCAGAGTGCCTCTTAAAAAAACTTGCGAAAAATTCGAAATTGTAAGTGAAACCAGTAGTCAAAGTCTTCAAAATAGAAAAATCAACCAGGCTGGAATCACTCAGAAAATCTGATGGCGCCTACACTGAGCCGAAAACATCCGTCTCCTGCTTGATGCTCACTTACTAGGTAACCAAATCAAAACCAGCTCAGAATCTGCGAGTATTAACGGCGCTGTTAGAGAGCTGATTAACACATCACGCCATAGCTCGTATATCTCATCGGTTCTGGTGACGGATGAGGCAATTGAACATATTGTTGTTTCCTTTGATGGCTTCAAGTCGCCTTGCACAGATGGCATCTGCCCAGTTATATTATTGTTATCCAGCTGCTATTGCCCGTAAATATGAAGAGAATCTTCACTGCTAGCCCGGCACTGGCATACATACCGAAACCGTGGCGAACAGTGAGAGTAGCCTTTATACCGAAAATCGAAAAAAAGGACTACAAGAGCTTCAGACCTTGTCTGAAGTCTGACTTCCCTCATGTTCAAGAACATGAAGAGTATGGTCGAGATCCATGTGCGTAAAACTGCCTTGCAAATGCACCTTTTGTCTGCGATGCAAGACGCTTCCCAAAGTGGAAGATCTTGCCAGAATTGAAGGCGCAATCGACAAGAAGGAATACGCGCTGAGAATTTTCGTCGACATTGACGGTGTTTTCAACAACGCGGCATGTGTAACTCATCCAGACAACACGTCCAGATAGATGACCGTGGCTCCAGTGGTAGTGGCTTCCAAATCGGACGGTTCGGGATTCAATACCAGCCACACCCCAAAGACATCCTTTTTTCAGGCAACTAAATTCACTTAAGTTGAGTGGTTGCCTAGAATATAACAAGAAGTCCAATTACACTAATAATTTAGTCTCCCCATTAAATGTTGGAAGCCACCCATGGCCAAAATGACCACTGAGCCCAAAAATCTTTGTTTCTCTCTCAATCCCACTCTTCTAAAAACTTAACACATGCTCAGGCATATTAAGAGCAGTAGTACCCACTTGAGTGGGTATACGGGTATACGGTGTGTACGAATCACTAGTTTTATGGATAAAAGCAATCCTGGTGAATAGGAAGGACACTGATTGCGGTTTCTGACTGCGTCCAATATATTGCTCACAAGCCGGCGATCTGTCTCAACTGCTAATATGAATGTTGGTCGACTCATTGGTCAACGGGCTCAATGCACAAGCATACACGGAGGATGTAGCTCTACTGCCTATGGGATGGAGTCTAGAGACTGTCTGCCCTAAAGCGCAGATAGCCCTAAACGTAAACGACTAGAAATGGGCTTTCAGGCAATCCTCTCAGAACTGAGGTTGTTCTCTTTACGAGAAGGAGGAAACTGTCTGGTCTGACTATCTAAAGCTTTAAGGCACCACCATCCAATTATCCAAAGAAGTTAAGTGTTTGGGTTTCATCCTGGATAACAAACTTCTATGAACTAAGCATATTACATCGAAAGTCTCAAAGAAAGCGCTCTATGCGCTTCTGGCAATGCAAAGGAGCTGTCGGTAAGGCATGGGGCCTGTCACCGGGAAGGGTCCTTTAGAACTATTTCATGCATCGGTTGTCTGGTGGAATAAACTCTCAAGAAAATACGTTATTACTGTTTTTACCAGACTTCAAAGAACGCACTGTCTCGGCTACATGGGGCCTTCTCTAGCACGCCTATTCCTGCTCTAGGCGTTCTGCGGATGAATTTGTCTCCTGCCGATATTCATATCATGGCTGCACTCTCAAACGATGTCCTTGCGCCCAAACTGTATTTTGACTCTGATCTTATGGTCATGCTATCTAATGCAGTCGGTTCTTTACGGATAGCTTCAAAACCGATTTAAGATGTGGCGCTGGTGTCTTTCTGGAGGACGACAACGTTAGATTTCACTCCTCGTTAGGAAAACTTACGTCTGTCTTGAAAGCGGAGATATACTCAATCCTGATGGCAACGAACTAGTAGAGGGGACGCGTAGCAATTAGATCTATTCCAACAGAAAAACCGCGCTTAGAGCCTTGTTGGACCCACTTACGACATCCAAGCTAATTTGAGAATGTAATACTTCACTGAACGCAGTCGGAAGGCTAAATTCACTGAAACTTGTCTGGGTCCCAAGTCACAATGGGATTACCTTGCTAGGCAGGGCTTACGTTAGGTCTGCCTACGTTCTCGGTTAGGGCTTCTATTAGCTATGGGGTAGCATATGAGCACATCTGCAGACCGGACAACTGCAGGTTGCCGGCAGACCAAACGGATGCTTCGCGGCGTCTCTAATAGGTCAAAGACCTTCCTTCTGCCCGTCAGTAGCAAGGGCTGCAGACTGCTTATTGGCGTACCGCAGAAAAAAATAAGTTAAATTAGCCACCAAGGTTTGTTGCTTTTAAGTTTGGATATTGCTCTTCTCACTTCGTTTTGTTCAGGTGTGCTGCAGTATTCATTATTTGCACAATGCTCGCTTAGTTGTGTTTGAAGGCATTGTAAGTCTCGCCCGGTCATAAAAGGGATCCTTGGTAGCAACGCGTTACTTATGAAAAAGATTGGCACAACTCAGTAAGGTGCTGGAAACTCTTCTATTTTTGTTTTCTATTCAAAAAAGGGGAAGCTAGTGCTAGTTTGACTATTCGCCGTCAAACGGATGTAGAATTCTTACAAACATTATCAAGTTGTATTGAAGTATTCAATAACAATTTTTCCAAATTAATGTTTTTCGACTTGTGACAGCCTTCTTGCAACGTAGTGCGTCTTCTAATATTTTCGCTCATCCTCGCAATAAGGCTAAATTTAGCGGATTTTGCTGCGATGCCGAATGCCATTAGTTACTCGCTTATATGTCTAACTTTATATGCGCTGCGCGTGTCTACGATCGCCGTAGTAAATGTCATAGTTTCTTTTGTTGTCTTCATGCCGCCGTGTTGTTTGTGAATCAACACAGGCATTTATAGCTCACCGAACGGCATTCTATTTTCTCTATAAAGCTTCCTGTTATGACTTCTGAGACACATATTACAGCCGATCAACACGATGGAGTCACCTAATTTATTTTGGTTCCTGATCAATGGTATTTTGCATTAGGTCACCGAGTAATAAGTACCGAATACTTACATTATTAGCACTAAATTTGTTAAGCGCCACGAGTACTATGGTACGAATAGGTCTTCTTTGAGCAAGAACGTCTTATCAAACTAGCAAGCACTTTTTTAAATAAAATTACATAATGACCCCGAAATTATCTCTCATTAAGACCGTCAAGAACATCGCTGCGTTTAAAGGAAAACAATAGGGTGTCCAAGATTTCTGTGGATTTTTGTGATGTCCCAACTGTTGCCTCGCATATGTATACATTTGCCAGCGACCTGTGACACTTTTTCGAAATCGTAGCCGAGGGGTCGGCGAGTTTTATTTTTACTATTAAATGACTCATGTCTTAGTCATGACTGGGGTCTTAGTCATTGACTTTCTAATGTGACCACCACACGTTACTTGCACGCTGATATCTTTATAGATGTCATATGAGACCAATCACAAGAAACCGATAGTTCAGCTGGAGTATCGCCTGATTTGAAGAAAACAATTCGAAAATGCTTATCAGCTATCACAAGAAATCTTATCCGTGTCCACTTATGATTAAACTGGAGGTTCATAGAGTTTTGAAAGTTAATCACAACCCAATATGGACATATGTATAGACAAGCTGGTTCCCATATGTATAAGGTCTCCTTCAACTTTTGTGTAGACTGAAACTACTCAAACTCAATAGGTTCGATGCGACCAAATTGATTAGTAAGAATTAGTCTTCCTTATTATTACAGAGTAGTCCCTTTCGTTGGCAGCAAATATACATGAACTATTTTTGCCACTTGTTTTGTTGACGTTAGCTAGAAGGAGCACAATGAGTTACCATTGATGTGGCACGAGGTAATCGTATACGTGACCTCTCTGCAACAGTACATGGTCTGAGTCTTCAGAATTATTCAAATATTTTACTCTGATCTGAAATAGAAGAGGTGATGCGAAACGGCCTGAACGGTGATGAACGGCCAGCGTCTTCCAATATCTGCAGCTAGAGTAAAGTAAAATTAGAAGGATTGTTCGAATATATGTATCTTTTTAAAGGGTATCGTCGATTTAGTACCTTGTGAGCGGCGGCGCATGTAACATGTACGTAGTCGTGTTGGCGAAATTTCCAGATGAGCACACCAAGTTGGTCGAGATCTTTTTCCACCTCTTGAGTTTCCCACAAAAGGCGTCTCCGAAATAGATTGGAAAATATTCTGGGCCTCTTTTAACAAGGTCAATGTCGTTGTATAGCCTACATAGTCTGTTATTAAATGGAGTAGCGAACGTTCTCCATTGGCATCCTGTAATAGCAGACGAATATATAGCATGCCTCTACAAATGTTATCATATACGTCCTTAAAATCAATGAACATGTCGTGACTATCGACGGTAGATAAAGATATTGATTCTACTGTAATTGACGCAGTCTAATGGGTTTCGAATGTGAAGAATCAAGCTGAGATTCCACTTATTTAAGCCGACCATAGTTCACAGATGCGTTGGCATATGGTCCCTAACAAATCAATCTATGTATATATAATCAATCGGTCTTGTAAACCTAGTATGCATATCAAATGCAACGTCTCTGACGACCAGCTGAAAATGTAACCACTAGTCTTCTTCGGTTAATCCTGCTATAATAAAGGGTCCGCCATCTAACGTTTTTTTTTCAACTGGTACTTATTTCGTGAATGGTAACACTTAGCTCATGTCTGATTTGACAGATAATTAGTTTTATCCTTCCAGTTAATAATGGAAAATAATTTCATTCAAATGGCTGCCTCGGCTGGCCATGCGGTAGCCTACACGGTCGGTCCAATTTTTAAGCACATTATCAATTGTGTGCAGCTGTATTTCACCAATGGCTTCACGAATATTGTCCTTTAAAGCGTCAATTGTCTCTGGCTTGTCGGCGTAACACTTATCTTTTACGGCACCCCACAAATAATAGTCCAAAGGTGTCAAATCGCAGCTCCGAGGTGGCCAAACGACATCAGCTCTGCGGCTGATAATGCGATCTTCAAAAACAGGGCGCAAAAAATCGAGTGTAGCTTCGGCTGTGTGGCACGTAGCGCCGTCCTGTTGAAACCAAATATTGCCAATATCCTCCTCTTCAATTTTTGTGAACAAAAATTCGTTCAACATGGCCCGATAACGATCGCCATTAACTGTAACGGCCACTCCTTTCTCATTTTCGAAGAAAAATGGCCCAATTATGCCTCTGGACCAAAATCCGCACCAAACAGGATCCTTTACTTCCGAGAGGTTTTGGGAGACACGATTAGGAAAAGTTGCACCAGTCTCTTGCAAATGTATTTCATCAAAGTGCTTCTTCTGTGATTCAGCGTACGAGATACTTACATTCCAACCTTGCTTGGCCAGGATACTTAGTATACTAAAGTTGTGCCTTACATCAATCGCAGTGAGATATGTCTAATATATGTCTAACCGATATCAAGGAATTAGGAGGTCATTTTGAGGATAATGACATTTCGCCACGCTGTGAAATTTGTTTTCAGAGCTGTCGTATCCTTTATTAACTTCGCTTAGGATATTACTTTTATGTGTGGTCGAAGAGCTCGTAGAAGTAATCTTCGACGCAAAGTCGTATTTTTCCTCTGTGAGGGCGCAAGCGCATATCAGATCTTGATTGGCGATTTAAGCCTTTTTGCGGATGGTTGCAACAACATGATAGATGTCTTTTCGGACTCGCCATATTGCATTTTAGGTCGGCAGTAATGTCCGCTTTCCAGCGGTTTACGGTCTTCAGTTGAATGTGGTTTCTTAATGGCCCGGATATTCGACATGGAATGCCGAAAGCCGTTCTCCATTTTTCGTTTACTATGGTCGTCAAAGGTAAGTACATTCATATCATTTACTGCGGTCGGGCAATTAACACGCCGCCTCGGAGAGGTAGATCTTTCAGAAGATAATGTCAGTAGCTAACTACGGTGCTTTAAGCTGTGCCACCAATTCGCTGCAATTTCCTTTGTAACATCCTGGCAAGACACTTAAAAAACTTTCCAGATAACCTGAGCTCAAGTAGGGCGAACCATATGAAATAAGACTATCGCTGTACTTGCCTATGAGACCATGTTGGGATTTTCTCCTCTTTGGTGCATTGCCTGGATAATGCCCTGAAGTTTAGCTAAACAGGCTAGTGAAAAAGGCTAAGAGAACGTGAAATCTTCGGCATTTAAATTTTCCAAGGACGGTTCTGGGTTGTTTTCGTTTCTCCGTGCTCATAAAAGGATGTTTTAATCAACAGTTGTCACAGGCGCCTTTTCCGCTTTACGTGTGTCCCGTGCCTATCTCAAGACGTTTCCAAGTCTCTTGAATTGAGGACAATAACAAATAAAACAAAGACCCTTTCAGGTAACAAAAGTTTCCTTTTTTATTCACGTAAAACGAAAAAAAATAGACTTTTCTATCCAAACTACGTAACGTAACGTTTTCTAAAGTATATATGTACACGTGTTTAATAGTTTAACATTATATACAAGCCAGAGAATAAGGAAACAATAAATCGAAACGAAACGAAACAAGAAAATTAATCAAATCCAAATACTGAATGACGATATCTCGTGATTTCTTTTAGTGCTCCCGGTTCACTGTTTGCAGGAGGGGAGGAGAAAGAGAGAGCGCGAGAAACAAAGAATGGAAAGTTCAACGAAAAAAAAAATATATAATTATAATCAAGGCTACAATATTAGCAGAGATCGCCGGTCGCTTTCCCTCCGAACACGCCTTACTTGACCACCAGGGCGACCAAGGATGCTGTTAAGATGTGCCCAAAGTTTGGGTTTCCGGAGACCTCCACCACAGTAAAAATGTAAATAGACCAAAAAAGGACGAATACGAAGGAATGACAGGGAATTTTGGGCGAAATTTGTGCGTTGTGCTTGACGCATAAGAATTCATGATAAGAATGCACCGTTTGTTTAGTCGGTGACATTGATTGTGATTGTCTTGCCCTTGGGATCGTCAAAGCGATCCATGGTGTTGATGTCCATCATCCAGCAAATGCCGACTCCTAGGATGCCCAGCAAAATGACGACGACAAAGAGACCGGCCAGGATGGCGGGTGTCACGAAACCAACCTGATACCATGCATCACCAAAAGCAAAGGTGTTAGAGGCTGCAGAATTGAAAGGCGCCTGGATTTGGAAGGAATTCCACAAAATCACATTATTACTGGCCACTGCGGAGAAAGTCTGATTGCCGCTGTAGTAGGAGAAGCTCGTTGGGGCACTGATAGCCGGCAGGACATAGTAAGCATCGCTGTTCAGCATCAGATTGGACAACTCAAAGTAACCACCGACTAGTTTAATGTTGAAGGTGATCTTGTTGCTACCTCCGTCTAGATTGACTTTGAAACCAGTTTCGTTCTTCTCGCTTAGGCTCATCGACGTGATAGTGATTGGAGTTACGGTTGGAGCTGCATTGGCTGTTGTTGGGGGTGTTTGCAATGCCAGTGTGGTGTAGTAGAGTAGGAATTCATTAGTCGAACGGAAGACATTACCATTCTCAGAGACGGCGGTCTCACGGCGACGACGGCTACTCTTGTTAACAGATGTGGACTGGGTGCGCGTGTATACGGCTGTGATTGGACCCTCTTTAGCCAATTTGTTGTATACTTTGGCAATAGCAGCATCTAAAGGGGGAAACAATACTTTAAATCTACCCTTGAAAGAGACACAATTAACAGTCAAATACCATGGAATTCCAAGAGTTCGTCGCGATCAACAGCCTCTGTTGGAGCGTCGAAGCTACAGAAGACAACCTTGTTGGTTTCGTACTGGATTTCATTCTCCAAATCGCCAAGATCATTGATGATAGCAAATTCCCTATTGGCGCTGATTTGACGCAATGCCTCTGTAGGGTTTTGCACACTTCCGTAGTAAGTCTTCGGGGTGACCCCCTTCAAATTACTGTAGCAGGAGTCTTCCGATTTAGCTTTACATGCAAAATCCGAGTTGCTCAACTGTCAAAAATCAATAAACCTTAGCCTGGAAGGGAGGAATATCAATAAAAAAAAACCTACCTCGGGCTCAAGGAAAGCCACAATCATGGTATCCTTCGAAATGGGCTCCAACAGATCAGCGAATTCATCTTGTGACAGCGTTTGCAGGGATGGCCTTGAAGCGCTATTACACAAAAAAATTTAATTTTCTACGCAATTAACTTACGTATGTGCATTTGTCGACTCACCTTTTCGATCCCCAGACAAAAGCTGGTGCGCTATCGCCCAGAGCTACACCCACAAAGCAGGCGACGAGAACGATCGTCTTGAGGAACATTTTTCGCAGTTGCTCGTCGAAAAAGTCGTCCCAACAATTAATCCTCTTACGACCGGAGTTCAAATGAAATTGAAATCAAATCGAAACGCAAATCAATAAGAAAACTGATAAGAACAGAAAAAAAAAAACGAAAACGTATCACAAAATTAAAGAGAAAAAATGTTCTTTTCTTTTTTCCGCTAGTCCATTGACGATGGTCTGCCTGCTGAACTTGACAATTGAAAATTTTCTTCGTTCATATGACAGTCATGTGACATGTATTCGTAACAAAATGGGGCGCTGAGCAAGCGATTTATTGCAAAACGATACTCGGTCTAACGGGGGTACTTCAAACAGTGCTGACAAGTTCAATAAATTTTTAAAATTTCAATCATGTGATAAATTTTACAACACACGTGTCATATGGATTTATATGGGCTAATACTGTTCATATTAAATCTTATATTTTCTATATTTCTTTTAAAATATCTTAATCAAGTAATACATATATACCAGTACCATATTGTAATAAAGAAAAAATTAAATTAAGCTGAAAGTCTTGTCTTTTATTTTAAAGAAGAAAAGTTTTGCCAAATCAAATTCCAAGAATAACATTAAGGGTTCAAGTAGTAGACATTGCAGCATACTAAGCAAACACCGAAATGGTCAGTAAATAGAGTTTTGAAATTGATAAAGGTAGAAGATACAATCGCCTAATAGAAATCAAACGTCTTAACTTTTATGAATACGTTGTTTAACAAGCTGACGCAGCACAAATTTACATATTGTAGCAGCCTTAACCATGACGTGAAATTTGCATATAAAATATTGTACAGGGCTCTTGGACGAACCACTAGTAATTTAACGCGAACAGCAACTCTACGGAAACAGTTAACTGACACAACTTAAATGAATAAAAATGACAGTTCCGTGCAGAAAGTTTTGCTACAATGGGTTTAAGATTCTAAGAACCGAACCAAAATATTTAGCACACAAACTACTATTCTGCCACATTTTTCAAAATGTTAGCTTGTTTATCCGTGCTTGGATATTACACTTCTTCTACTGTTTATAGCCTCCTTATAGCTTATACAATCCCTCAAGACGAACAGTTTTTGCGAAATTCTACAATTGGTTCCTTGAACAAATATTATACCGATTTTCCATTGCCGTAATACGTTTTCTAGTTTGGAAGTTTTACCCATCATTATGCCGACATTTCATTTTGCAATTCATAGTTTTTTTTTTTTTAAGTATCATATTACTCACCTCCAGTTTAGACACATTTTCTAATCCGCAGGACTAGTGCGGACCTTTCGTATAATTTATCTTTCAACAGTGTGGCTCATAGTATGCGTGAATGTATGAATCGGTAATCACCAGACACCAGACCTGAGAATAAGATTACCCATTCAGACACTGGGTAGCCCCATCTTAGATCTTAAAGTGCCTAAATATGACATTTTCTATTCAGATAGAGATCGATCAAGCCCGTCTTGAGTTCGAATACCGACGTTGCAAGGTAAGAGAAAGAAAACCGAAGTTAGAGGTTGGTCGTCGTATATAGATGCTTTGTGACGAGGCTCACTTTTGGGCTTCATCAAACAAAAATGCACCGTTTAATGGGGACTTCACTCTACATCTTCTGCCTTTATTTTGTCAAAAATCAGGTTGAGGCCCACGTTACAGACAATGGCTAACGATTATTTTTTCGAAAATATGAATGACATTAATCCGAACGAAATGCGGTTTCAGCATGATAGCTATACGAGCATTACTGCCCATTGGCTTACTGAGGACTAGATTCAAACTTCGAGAAATATTAGAAAAAGGATGACAGCGACGGAATTGAAAATGATACAAGTTGAAGTCGGCGGATGTTTAAATTTAATTGATCAAAAGTCTCAATCTAAGCAGAATACACGTATGATGGCGAAATGGTAGTCGTAGCCTTCAATGTCGAAAACAAGCGTCTTTTCATGCGTCAACAAGTACATCATCCACGACACAGTACCAAATAACTCCCTTCGAAGATTGACCAACTTCTCCACACAGCGGTGAGTGTCATCAGGATTTCATTCAAACTCAAAGCAACCTAAACTAGGAAACATAGCATCCAAATCGGTGATGCACTAGTAAATGTGTAGACTCTTAAGGGATCAACCTTCAGATACTGAGTACCTACTTAGTAACGAAATATGAGAACGGGAACGATTAACTAGAAAAAGTTGTGACACGTAACTAAAGAGTGAGATTTAGGTTTGAACGTGTAGCCCGCCCGGTGCGAAGCGCTGGTATCCATGCGCTTAAGATGACCTAGCCATCTAAGCTGGGCTATCTGCTGTCTCCTCTATTCTCCATAGATGCAAACGGGACCGAGAATTACCCGAAGAACGTTTCTCTCGTGACAATTTGTAATAGGCGTCGACATTGTGTGTCTGTTTGGTTGAAAGCATCGTTGACCTGTAAACTCATCTTTGCCTCTTCTGCTTCAATAGTCGAAAACACTGCATAGATATCATGCTCTGTTCTTTCCATTTTGCTAATGTCGGCACCATCTTGATACCTCTGGAGTTGAGTGGTGAGTTTTGCACAATTCTTCCAAGAACGATGTTCCATAAATCGCTTTGGTGATGTCCTTTTCTGACATTGAAGTCTCGGTTTCGTTATTAGTGTCATTGATAGAGGAGCGTGCAGTTCTCCAGCGACATCCTGTGTATTCGAATGGGATTGCCAAAACAAGATACGGCTCTATATACATAGTTCATCTCGTCTTAATGTGGGTTTGGTGAATAGGCGTTATCGATTCGGAACTCCTTACTGTGAATCTAGGGTGGACTGAAACCACATTGATAGGGGCCGGTTAGACGTTTACGAAGTATCTTATGACTTCACATAATACGAGAGACAGACTGTTATATGTTATGTTGAGGAGACTTATTCCCCGGTAGTTTAGGGGATATCCTTTCTTTAGGATCGGACAAAGAATCCGGAGTTTAAACTCGCCAGGCATACTTTTGTAGACCCAGGTTTTGGAAATGAATTTATATATGCTCCGTATCCTATCATCACCTGCTGCTTTAAACGCAGTTAAGCCACCGGATACCTTTGTTGGGGCGGATTGAAACCCAGGACATCAAAGGCGGCGGCCCTGATTGCTCTTTAGCACTTGTCTTCTACGTTCGATGCTGACGGCATCGGACTCCTCGAGAGGTTGAGAGAAACTCGTAAGAGCCTTGGCGGTCTCTTAAGATTGTAGCCGTTCGACGTTGAACTTCCTCACAATTCTTCGCTGCGCTTGGTCAGCCATGGATATCCGCAATCCACATGGTTGACGATTTGTTGATAAGGAGTCAGCCAGGGCCCTTTATAGATATAAAAAAAAGTGTGGAAACCGTGTGATTACGTGAAATGAATAAGGCTGCGTCCGTTTCCGGAGGTGATGGCGTGGAGGCTGCACTTCCACACTGTATTACTGAAGATGCCTTCCTTGCCTAGCTTGGTAGTAAAATCGCGAAGGACTATTTGCACGTCATACCTAGGGCACTGCTTGTAGGTTTGATTTGTCGAGGAGCTCAGACAAACAATCTTTGTTAAAGTCGTCCTTCTCACCTCTTGGGGCGTGAGCACTTATGAGGCTATGTTTAAGCTCAAAACTTGTTCCTTTAATCTTCCTCTTACGGCAAATCACCAACCGAAAGAACCCTGCGACTGCTGTCATTGCAGTGCGGTTGTCTGTAACATTCTCCATAGTAGATATCAGAGTTTTTCATCTTCTTTTTGTCCGGTCTATTCCGTCGCACTTCTTGGAATGTGGATATGTCAGATCCTAAGATCGTTGTCCTTTAATTGTTTTCCAGGGTCATAAACAGAGAATCCGTGAAAGCAATGAATGTCATCATAAAACACGACCTTCTTACGAGTATAACAATGTAATATTTCATTTCAATAAATCATCCCGTTGGCAACGCGAAAATCGATTTCCGAGTAGACGAACCGTCTCATCTTCAACGAGAATCGTTCACTTGTCACGCCATAAACAATGTCAACAAACTAAGAATTTGCCATCGTCATGAGAAATTTGGTAATATAAATCAATTTTGTCAATGAAAATGTTATCCAATTGGCAATTTATTACTAAATGTGACTAAAATGCAATGAAGTCTATTGAAATCAAAGAGTTATGATCCAAAAATTGTACCGTCATTGCTATTGTGACAAGAATTACATGCTACGATCTCGAGTTTTCTTCTGTGTTATCCTTACGGTCGTGGTTATAATTTGGAGGATTGTATGTTTCTTTTATGTTTTTCAAAAACCACATTCAGTATTCTCTCTGTTGTATTTAATTCTAGACCGTCGAGTTTGGCAAGGGATACGTTGAAGAAGACTCCTCGGAAAACTGCCCTCGCTTCGATGTGGTTTACACTTGGGTTAATGGCAGCGATCCGGAATTTATCAAATCAGTGCAAGCATATGATCCTCATTATGACCCGGCGAGGTTTGATGATAAAAATGAACTGAAATATTCTCTGAGGTCGTTGGAAAAGTACGCTCCCTGGGTGGGAAATGTCTACATCATTACAAACGGACAGATTCCACATTGGATGGACCTCAGCTACACCAAAGTTTCTGTGATTCCTCATACTGAACTCGCCAAATACCAAGAATACCTCCCTACATTCTCCAGCTCTGCTATAGAGACCTTTATCCATAGAATACCGAATCTTTCCAAGAGATTCATCTATATGAACGATGACATCTTTTTGGGGGCACCACTCTACCCCGAAGACATGTACACCCATTCGGAGGGGGTGAGAATCTATACGGCCTGGACTTTACCTGACTGCGCAGCCGATTGTCCTTGGGTGTATATTGGGGATGGCGCCTGCGATCAACACTGCAACATCATCGATTGCCAGTTTGACGGTGGTGACTGCGTTTACGAGGACACCCATCAGTTGGAGACAAAACGTCCATCGACGTTACCTTCGTTCATAGAGGTGCCCAAAGTGGAGAAACCTCGTCCGTGGAGAAAGCGCCGTAGGAACTCCTTCAAAGATGTGATCAAAAAGACGAATCTTTCCACATTTGAGGAGATGAAGAGCATTGTGGAGAGTTTCAACAACCAGCAACGTTCCAAAGCAAAACCAAAGACAGAAGTTACAGAACCAACAAAGACCTACCAATCCAGCATGGACATCTTCTCGCAGAGCCTTACACACACAAACAGACGTCTGAATCAGGCGTACGGTTTCAAGTCAAGAAATGTCCTTGCGCATGTTGGCTTCCTGCTGGACAGAGACATAATCGATGCGATGCAGGAGAAATTCGAGGTAGAAATTAGAGAAACAGCTTCGCGTCGCTTTCGGAATCAGAAGGATCTACAGTTTGCCTTCTTCTACTACAGCTTTCTCATGGGAGAGACTAAGAACATGACGGTGGGAGAAATTTTCGACGAATTCGACACTGACAACTCGTTGACGTGGTCGTGGTTGAGGCCCACGTTACAGACAATGGCTAACGATTATTTTTTCGAAAATATGAATGACATTAATCCGAACGAAATGCGGTTTCAGCATGATAGCTATACGAGCATTACTGCCCATTGGCTTACTGAGGACTAGATTCAAACTTCGAGAAATATTAGAAAAAGGATGACAGCGACGGAATTGAAAATGATACAAGTTGAAGTCGGCGGATGTTTAAATTTAATTGATCAAAAGTCTCAATCTAAGCAGAATACACGTATGATGGCGAAATGGTAGTCGTAGCCTTCAATGTCGAAAACAAGCGTCTTTTCATGCGTCAACAAGTACATCATCCACGACACAGTACCAAATAACTCCCTTCGAAGATTGACCAACTTCTCCACACAGCGGTGAGTGTCATCAGGATTTCATTCAAACTCAAAGCAACCTAAACTAGGAAACATAGCATCCAAATCGGTGATGCACTAGTAAATGTGTAGACTCTTAAGGGATCAACCTTCAGATACTGAGTACCTACTTAGTAACGAAATATGAGAACGGGAACGATTAACTAGAAAAAGTTGTGACACGTAACTAAAGAGTGAGATTTAGGTTTGAACGTGTAGCCCGCCCGGTGCGAAGCGCTGGTATCCATGCGCTTAAGATGACCTAGCCATCTAAGCTGGGCTATCTGCTGTCTCCTCTATTCTCCATAGATGCAAACGGGACCGAGAATTACCCGAAGAACGTTTCTCTCGTGACAATTTGTAATAGGCGTCGACATTGTGTGTCTGTTTGGTTGAAAGCATCGTTGACCTGTAAACTCATCTTTGCCTCTTCTGCTTCAATAGTCGAAAACACTGCATAGATATCATGCTCTGTTCTTTCCATTTTGCTAATGTCGGCACCATCTTGATACCTCTGGAGTTGAGTGGTGAGTTTTGCACAATTCTTCCAAGAACGATGTTCCATAAATCGCTTTGGTGATGTCCTTTTCTGACATTGAAGTCTCGGTTTCGTTATTAGTGTCATTGATAGAGGAGCGTGCAGTTCTCCAGCGACATCCTGTGTATTCGAATGGGATTGCCAAAACAAGATACGGCTCTATATACATAGTTCATCTCGTCTTAATGTGGGTTTGGTGAATAGGCGTTATCGATTCGGAACTCCTTACTGTGAATCTAGGGTGGACTGAAACCACATTGATAGGGGCCGGTTAGACGTTTACGAAGTATCTTATGACTTCACATAATACGAGAGACAGACTGTTATATGTTATGTTGAGGAGACTTATTCCCCGGTAGTTTAGGGGATATCCTTTCTTTAGGATCGGACAAAGAATCCGGAGTTTAAACTCGCCAGGCATACTTTTGTAGACCCAGGTTTTGGAAATGAATTTATATATGCTCCGTATCCTATCATCACCTGCTGCTTTAAACGCAGTTAAGCCACCGGATACCTTTGTTGGGGCGGATTGAAACCCAGGACATCAAAGGCGGCGGCCCTGATTGCTCTTTAGCACTTGTCTTCTACGTTCGATGCTGACGGCATCGGACTCCTCGAGAGGTTGAGAGAAACTCGTAAGAGCCTTGGCGGTCTCTTAAGATTGTAGCCGTTCGACGTTGAACTTCCTCACAATTCTTCGCTGCGCTTGGTCAGTCATGGATATCCGCAATCCACATGGTTGACGATTTGTTGATAAGGAGTCAGCCAGGGCCCTTTATAGATATAAAAAAAAGTGTGGAAACCGTGTGATTACGTGAAATGAATAAGGCTGCGTCCGTTTCCGGAGGTGATGGCGTGGAGGCTGCACTTCCACACTGTATTACTGAAGATGCCTTCCTTGCCTAGCTTGGTAGTAAAATCGCGAAGGACTATTTGCACGTCATACCTAGGGCACTGCTTGTAGGTTTGATTTGTCGAGGAGCTCAGACAAACAATCTTTGTTAAAGTCGTCCTTCTCACCTCTTGGGGCGTGAGCACTTATGAGGCTATGTTTAAGCTCAAAACTTGTTCCTTTAATCTTCCTCTTACGGCAAATCACCAACCGAAAGAACCCTGCGACTGCTGTCATTGCAGTGCGGTTGTCTGTAACATTCTCCATAGTAGATATCAGAGTTTTTCATCTTCTTTTTGTCCGGTCTATTCCGTCGCACTTCTTGGAATGTGGATATGTCAGATCCTAAGATCGTTGTCCTTTAATTGTTTTCCAGGGTCATAAACAGAGAATCCGTGAAAGCAATGAATGTCATCATAAAACACGACCTTCTTACGAGTATAACAATGTAATATTTCATTTCAATAAATCATCCCGTTGGCAACGCGAAAATCGATTTCCGAGTAGACGAACCGTCTCATCTTCAACGAGAATCGTTCACTTGTCACGCCATAAACAATGTCAACAAACTAAGAATTTGCCATCGTCATGAGAAATTTGGTAATATAAATCAATTTTGTCAATGAAAATGTTATCCAATTGGCAATTTATTACTAAATGTGACTAAAATGCAATGAAGTCTATTGAAATCAAAGAGTTATGATCCAAAAATTGTACCGTCATTGCTATTGTGACAAGAATTACATGCTACGATCTCGAGTTTTCTTCTGTGTTATCCTTACGGTCGTGGTTATAATTTGGAGGATTGTATGTTTCTTTTATGTTTTTCAAAAACCACATTCAGTATTCTCTCTGTTGTATTTAATTCTAGACCGTCGAGTTTGGCAAGGGATACGTTGAAGAAGACTCCTCGGAAAACTGCCCTCGCTTCGATGTGGTTTACACTTGGGTTAATGGCAGCGATCCGGAATTTATCAAATCAGTGCAAGCATATGATCCTCATTATGACCCGGCGAGGTTTGATGATAAAAATGAACTGAAATATTCTCTGAGGTCGTTGGAAAAGTACGCTCCCTGGGTGGGAAATGTCTACATCATTACAAACGGACAGATTCCACATTGGATGGACCTCAGCTACACCAAAGTTTCTGTGATTCCTCATACTGAACTCGCCAAATACCAAGAATACCTCCCTACATTCTCCAGCTCTGCTATAGAGACCTTTATCCATAGAATACCGAATCTTTCCAAGAGATTCATCTATATGAACGATGACATCTTTTTGGGGGCACCACTCTACCCCGAAGACATGTACACCCATTCGGAGGGGGTGAGAATCTATACGGCCTGGACTTTACCTGACTGCGCAGCCGATTGTCCTTGGGTGTATATTGGGGATGGCGCCTGCGATCAACACTGCAACATCATCGATTGCCAGTTTGACGGTGGTGACTGCGTTTACGAGGACACCCATCAGTTGGAGACAAAACGTCCATCGACGTTACCTTCGTTCATAGAGGTGCCCAAAGTGGAGAAACCTCGTCCGTGGAGAAAGCGCCGTAGGAACTCCTTCAAAGATGTGATCAAAAAGACGAATCTTTCCACATTTGAGGAGATGAAGAGCATTGTGGAGAGTTTCAACAACCAGCAACGTTCCAAAGCAAAACCAAAGACAGAAGTTACAGAACCAACAAAGACCTACCAATCCAGCATGGACATCTTCTCGCAGAGCCTTACACACACAAACAGACGTCTGAATCAGGCGTACGGTTTCAAGTCAAGAAATGTCCTTGCGCATGTTGGCTTCCTGCTGGACAGAGACATAATCGATGCGATGCAGGAGAAATTCGAGGTAGAAATTAGAGAAACAGCTTCGCGTCGCTTTCGGAATCAGAAGGATCTACAGTTTGCCTTCTTCTACTACAGCTTTCTCATGGGAGAGACTAAGAACATGACGGTGGGAGAAATTTTCGACGAATTCGACACTGACAACTCGTTGACGTGGTCGGACCGAGAAGTGCGAACATTCCTAGCACGGATTTATCCCTTGCCTTTGGATTGGTCTGCGGTGCGCTATTTCGAGGAGGTTGTAACCAATTGTTCCTTGAAATTCTTAAGCAATGAACCGAAGGAGTCAGTGCAGTTTAGCACGCTCGTCTATGAACGGTACGAGGACTCGAATTTGGTAAGATGTGAATTCCGGCGATTGGCATTCTCCTTCTATTTCTTCTTTTAGCCAACAATAACCCGTGAGCTAGTCACTCAGTGCCCTATCCTCGTCGAAGTTATGCTGGACAATTTTGCCCAGCGGCCCCGATTCAAGTTCAACATGAACTCGAAGCGCGGCATGCACAGCAACTTTATGATGCTGACATCGAATCTCACAGAGGTCGTCGATTCTATCGACCGCCTAAGAAGGAATCCAAAGTAAGAGTCTCTTTTAGTTTGCTTTTACTTTGAGAGTAACCCTCGCTTTCTCTCTTTTTTTTAGGAAATTCAATTGCATCAATGACAACTTGGAACCCCAGTACACCGAAGAGAACGAACTTATTCGTCACCTTCTCGAGGATTTGTACTTGTCGTTCTTTCCGAAGCGCAGTCGCTTTGAACTCCCCGAACGATACCGGAATCGCTTCACCAACTACAGTGACTATGAGGCTTGGCGCTGGCGTAAAGCAGTAGCACTATGCGTTGGGTATAGTGCCAGTGTGGTGCTATCTATATTCCTGATGAGATTTTGTTGCATGCACAAAGCAAAGTTCGTGCGACGTTATGTCCAGAAAAAGTGATTTTTAGTCGTTTGTACTCGTACGCAGCTAATTCGTTTTATAAGTGCAATGAACCATTGTTAGAGGCTTTTCTAGAGAACGTAGACTTAGCTTTAACGGAGCATTCAGAATATACATTAGAAAATATTTAACTGTAGGAATTGTGCATCTTTTTCTGACACTGTGGAATAATGTGTAGGGAGAATGGGATATTTCTGTAAAAGTAGGAGGAACAGAAGAACATCTGTCTATCTCTTCGCTTAATTGTTTACAGTATAAGCAGCCACCACTTTAGCGCTTAACACCTGCAACCTATTGCCAGCGTAAACGTGGGGCGGATCGAGCAAAGCTTGGGTGATGCCGTCGTCACCCTCTTAGCAAAAGTCGCGATAACTGTCACCACGACTTTTGGTGAAAGAATTTTTCGTGAGGAAACCAGAGAAATGGTAATTGAAACCTACATCAGTCGGGAAAATAAATAGTCTTAACCTAAATGCATCACCATAATCTCACCTCAACTCAATATTCACAAAAGAATATGCCGGTCACCTGAGCATAACCTGGCTAACCAAATTGGTCATGTTACAATCGACGCTAGGTACTCCATGTCCGAACATTCCAGAGTCTAATGTAGACACGGACATCTCAGGCTTGACAACGCATAAACACTGAGAAGAGATTTAACAGCGGCAATCCCAGCAAACCGTCAGAATCTTTGCCAATCGCGTATCTATTAACCTCACCCCAACGACCTTGCAACCTACATTAACTGCTAACGTCAGAAATGCCACAACAGATGTCTTGGATTTTACCCCTGGTCTGATGAAGGGTGCAAGTTTGCCTGCAATTGTAGCAAGATAATTCGCCTATGCATCAAAAAAAAAGGAGCATGTGAAGCAAGCGATTGAGGCAATGGAGAGGTTCTACTCTAGGAACAACGTTTGAGAGTTTTACGCAAACGTAAAAAGAATATGTCATACCAACCCGAACAGGGACCTGTAGGGATGAGGAGGGAAATTTAGAAGTTGATGCTGAGGATATGCAAAAATTACTTCTGCAAACTGTAAAACGGGGAGGACGTCAGGCATAACGAACTATTTAACTTGGGCGATGAAAGCCGAGATTTTCGTCAATACGATCAAAAGGAAATAGAGAAACCAGTATCCAATTCCTACATGGCTATACACCAGTGGAGGTCAAAGATTCTCGGTGTTACTATTTCCCAGATTAGACACGAAGCCAAGTTATGGTCAACCCTAAACTCACATACCCCCTTCGTTTCCTTTCAACTCTGCTGGATTAAGCTGTCATTCGACTCATGCTAGCAAGCAGCCTGGCTGAGGCCCACTAAAAATGGTTCAGTAGTGAATGGAGTATCCGGATATCTGGTGACCTTCGGATCAACTAGCCTTATCTGTATAAAGTTAATCACTGTACAAATGGATCGTCCCTTCTCCGCCACTCGTGGGATCAATTATAAAATCTGAAACTCTTTCAAAAAATAAACAAAAATGAAGTTCTGAGGCCGGGGCTCATAAAACGCCGGATAAAGCTTAGGCCTCTCAGCTGTCCACAGCTCCCAAATCACCAGCATCAGAATCTTTAGCCACCATCTCTGGTTACTCTGACGCCAATAGTTGATTGTAGCAAGGAGATACTTCCTCCTCTATGACTATCTTGGTCTCCTTCCTTCCTTACCTTCTTTACCACAGGAGGCGAAATGCACTCAGGATATTGGACCGTTCTGGCAAGATTCCAGAAGACTCTCTAGCACTCTGCCTGGTTCATACAGCATGGACTCAACGTCCAAGAGCCCAAGATAGCTGGATGAGACGCCCAAAGTCCGCACGCATAAGAGGCCGAGGACAACAGCTGCCAAGACTCTTAAAAGCAATCTGATCATGGGTGTTATTGACAACAGTGATGTCGACGGGAGCATCATTCCAGAAAAGTTGAATAATGTAGAAGTTAATATGGCAGATAACTTCCTCCAAATTCTGTGGGATAATCCAGTCCACTTGAATCTTGTCAAACTCGTCACCTCTGCCGATCAGAGATCAATAAATCTCTTTAAGCTAGCAATAGCTAAAGCAGCCAATATTTGTCCAGGAGCGCAATTAGAGGTCGTTTCTACGGAGCAGATTCGAAATTGCCCACGAAAGCGCTCCTGGATCCCAGCGGAATCTTCCGATCCAGATGCAACTCTCGGAATTATTAGATTAGGAAACCCTTCGCTCCCAAACTAAGAGTGGATGATCGGTAAGCTGGAGGAATCTAAAGGGGATTATAGACAGGCGATAATCGCTATAAGTCAAGAATCCCTGGCTAACTTGGCGAAAACTGCTAGTGTTATCAGTTAGGAGTTCGGAGCCTTTACTCTCAAGGTCTATAAGAAAGATGCAGAAGCAGGTACGGAAGGACGGTTCATCTCCGAACCTGAACTGCCCCTGCCTCGAGTCTCCAGTACAAATAACAATCACTACCGTGAGCGGTGACTCTGTATAACCTATCTCGACCAATAACATATCCCCTTTGGATGAGGACGACCTTTCAGCGTCTGACCAGGAGGACTGAAATACAGCCGTGAAAGCGGCTAATGCCGCTGCTCGATAAGATCACTCGCTGGAGGATGTCCGGTGATCACTCTCTTTCTGATCATCGCTACATTCTTTTCACCATTAATGGTTCCTGACCAATTAACCTACAGAAACTATAGGAATGCAGCTTCTCAAAATCCCGATAGAATCATAAACTCGTCTAAGCTCATCTGGGCTTTGCACGGATCCAAACCTTTTAAGGCAACAAACCTACAACCCCGCCATCTTTAGTGGGTGTATGAGGCTCTCCTACTTTTCTAGGACAAGGGCTGAATCCAACGTCGTTTTCATACCTAAAGCCGGTAGAAGCTCGCACGAATGCCCAAAAGACTTCAGGCCTATCAGCTTGTCATATTTCCTCTTAAAATTCTTCGAAAAACTGATTGACATTCACCTTCGCACAGTATGAACGTTTTTGGGAAAAATGGGGTATGCAAGCCCGTGTCACGCACTGGCTGTCATGGTGTACTGATTTGGACAAGGCAGCTCACCTTCGCAATCTAGGCCAGGTGCGGTGTCTGGCCTGCATGTGGCACTTTTAGAACTACCCTAAACGCTGCACTAGACACCATTCTCTATATCACCCCCCTATACATTTTCTTCATACAACTATTTTCCAACGCAGCCATAAGGTTGAAATCCTCTTCACAGTCCTATGCCCACATGGGGCACTTCACAATCTTAGATAGCCTAGGACAAATCAAAGAATATACCGACTATACCACTACTAAATACTGCTTCGATAAGTGCGTCAAAGTTGCTATTTTGAATCGCCAAGATTCAAAAGAATCCATCCACATCTACTCGGAGGATGAGATGGGAGCTGGTATCTTATCTAAGAAATTAAATCTTGATCTCTACTTCTGCCTCCCAATCCAATGCAGTGTCTGTCAGGTGGAGATTATAGCTATGAAGACAGTTATGATGTCCTAGTAATCAGTTACTTTTAGATCAAGAACCGCATTCAACTGCCTCGCATCTCTTAATGATATAGCAGAGAAGTTAAATATTCACTTCTGCTGGGATTTAGGTCACTGTGACGTTCCAGAAAACTGTAAAGCAGATGAGCTTGCTAAGCATGGTACAAGACTGCAAATTTCACAAAACATGATATCTGCGCATACCTCTGTCTACTTGTAAAAATATAATACTACAGTATCGATTGATAAGGCGCAAACTGTGTCCTGTCTCCAGACAGATTTGGCCTAAGTTAAACCAAAAATGCTTCCGTAGCCTAATCATGCTAAAGTGCTCGCACATCAGTACCCTCATAGATGTCATTGCTGTCATCCACTCAAACGACTTCCTGTAGAAACTGTGGAGATGAGGAGGAAAAGAAAATGACTCTTCTCCTCCTCTGCACTTGCTCAGCCCTATCACGCATTAGGAAATCTTTTCTGGGCTCTTTTCGAGGACAACCTCATCGATCTCGCAGAACCCAACATTGCCGATCTTCTTTACTTCATCACTAGCTTAAATTGGTCGGAAAAAAATAAAACATTTTCTCTCGAGCTTATAGGTTTGTTTTTTCCCTGTGGCGGAAATGGGTCAAGAGCCAGTGGTATCACCTAAGTGCGGCCGTGTCCAACAGGCAGCCACACCAACCAACCAACTAACATGCCAACATGCCAAATTCTGTGCAACTACTAGCAAAAGTTGACGAAATTGATATCACTGATAGAACGCAGCGATCTGTAGCGAGCTGGTGCGTTTGCAAGTATTGAAGCAGAAGCAGACAGAATGCGCTTTGAATTTGAACAAGGTACATACGCCGAAAAACTTTGATGAAAAATACATGTTTCGGAAAGTGGGCTCACCATAAAAGGCAATTCTCCCAAGCGTGGACCAAATATAACGGAAATAGTGACTTTTGAGAACAAACCGGATTAAGCTGCAAACTATATCATTAGGCCCTAGTTTATGGAAAAAAGTAACAGTCGAGAACAGTCCCTCGATCCCACAATCTCAAAGAACGCCGTCCTGTATACTTATTAAGAGGTAGCCGAGGTCCTCGCTAAGTTCATTGCTTCCCACTCGAAAATGAAATGAAGCAGCATTGGACGCGACTAGTACGTACATTTAAATGGTGCTCCGCATTGGAACTATGTACCATCCTGCGCGTTGTTAGCATAAGGAGCTTGTGGACTGTGAGCTAAACGATCCTTTGGGGTTGCATTCCTTATACACAGACTTCGGAGCAAAACTCTGTGTCGGGAGCAATGTGCACAAGCGATAGTCCAAGAAAAGCAGTGGCTGGTTAGTCACAGAACATACCATGTATCCTTGAGTGAGAGCGATGTTTCAATGTGTGATACGAAAGAGCGTAGTGCGTTACTTAATAAATCTATCTTTTGCAAAGCTGGCATGAAACGAAACAACTTTCGCTTTTTCGATAAGCGCACTGAAAAAGAAAAGGTGTAAAGGTGATCCCACTCATTGTAAATAATCGTTTATGGTACTCAGGCGAAGAATTCTATTGGCTGCCGGGGCTTCTTCGGTTGGCCTCTGAAAAAAACCTGAAATCGACCAAGATGTGTTTTATAGTAGTAACTCGCCGATAGTTTCTTATTAATAGTTTTCTATGAGGCGTGGATTTATTTTATACTTAAATATTTTTGAATTATCATACATTTGAAATAAGATAACAATTTTGGGGTATAATACATGTAAAAGTTTAACAGAGTACTTTGCTGGTTTGGAACACACCCATTTCATTCAGTACTCGAAAATCCAACTCGATTCTCGCTGCTGTCATTCACCTACAAATTCTGATTGATATCTTTGCCAAAGCCGGTGGATTTTTGTTTATTTCTTTTTCCATAAATTTAATCGAATTGCAGTTTGTGTTACATATTTAAAAGCCGAAACCAATAAAGCATTATATTTAGTATGTTTAAGCACTACAAGCTATATCTAATAACAATTAATTTAAGCAATATCGATCTCTGAATAACTTGAATGTGACGTGTCACTTAACGCTACCCGATTTTTATTTCCTCCCACAGAAATGATTACCGATGTCCAACTAGCAATCTTCTCCAACGTCTTGGGAGTGTTCCTCTTCCTCCTGGTTGTGGCCTATCACTACATCAATGCCAACTCCTCAATCTTCAAATCAAACTTAAAAAATAAATGAAATGAGATGTCGAACGTGATTTTGAGTTGTATTTGCTTTAAATAAATCATTCCTAGATGTTAAGTAAATAAACGCTTTTTGGTGTAAATTTCTTGCAGTTTGTACTTTTTTCTGCACAGTATTGGATGGCGTTGCCTTGAAAAATAATTTTTGGGTGAGGATTTGGATTCTGGAAGTTAGATTAGTTGTACAATCCTTTGTCAAGGCACCATCAAGTCACGTGGTATGTCTTAAATAAAAAAGAGAAACCTGAACAAACTTGTCCAAGTAATAGTGACCCTTTACTCCGATTTGGTCATAGCAGTAGCTAAAATGGAGCATCGCGTTTGAACGTTATGCGAACTACATTCGAAAACGCCAGTCTAGCTACCGTTGTGTTGAGCTCTAATTTTCTCGGCGCTCTCCCTATTTGCCGAGGTCTCGTGCTCTAGCAAGGAGTCCACAATTGAAGACTTTCCGATCCTTATATACTCGTACTGCTAACTGCAGTGGAACTCAACATGGGTCTTCCATGTTACTTACCTACTTATGTGGCGCTACAAGGACCTGGGCCCCAACCAATTAATAGAAGTTGGAGATTTTTCGAACCGAAGGGTTGATTACGATTAGCTCACCGTGTTATAACCATCAGGCGATTGGTGCGCATTATTCTGACAATATCGTTTTCACTGTCTCCTCCAATACCTATCAACGCAAACGGAACCAAAAATCGTTCGAAAAACCTTGAATTCATCCCTCTTCGCTAACGAGAGCGGTTTTGCCCCATAAAGCAGAACTGGAATGATGAGAGCATTAAATAGTTTCCTTACTGCTTTTTGATAATGTCTTATGACTCAATTAATTTTTAAGTCAAAGCAACGGTGATTAGCAAATGTAACTCTTAACTTAAGTACTAAACCCATATTGTGTAAATTGTAGTCGTATATTTCAATAGCCCCTAGTGTGCTAGTAATAAAATACTACCACCACTACTTGATTTCTGATGGAGCGCCATCAACGGAGTTGATAGAGTCGTTTCCGTAAGTATTACGTTCTGTCTAATTCTTCCATGTTGTGTGTCCCTTCTTGTACGTAGCATATACTTAATTTTGCCCTCATTCAAAGACTCTCTCTTGCCGCACCTGCCTTATTACTTCCAAAGGCACCAGTGACAGACCGCCAATGATATAATATCAATGTCATCAGCATAGGTAAGTAGTTGCACAGGCTTTAGGAAAATTGTCCCTCTGTTGTTGGCTTTCCCCCAATCTTCCACTGTCATTCTTCACAACCTGAGTTTGGACGGGATGTCAAGACTAAACATAGCTCAGCTCCATAGATGCTGTCACATGCCGTCATGAAATCGATAAAAAAAAGGTGGTGAAATTCACGTGCTTAAAAACGTAGTCTTATGGGCCAATCAGATTGTTGGTAAGTGGCTTCAGGCGTTCACATAAAACAGCAGATATGCGATATTAAACTTTCTATAATTGGCGTTGTTAAGATGGTCGGGTAAAAGGTGCTAAGATTCCATGCTTCAGGCATTCTTTCCGCCAAACAAATTTTGGACAGGAGTCTAAGCTTATATAGGAGCATGCTTAAATAGCTCAATAATAAGTCTGTCCGGTCCATCAGCCTTGCTCTTAAGCTTGGATATTACTAACCCCACTTCAGTCAGGTCGAGTTGAGGGATCTCTCCAGGTTGATGGTTCGTCTTGCCTGACAGCGGAATTTGGGTAGTCCTTAACCTTTAAAAGTCTGCAGACTTTTTCATATCCTCAACAACGATTGTGGTTCAATTATAAAACTTTCCTGCTCATCAGAGCTATGGATGCTCTGTCTTCGGGTCTTGTTGAGTGAAAACGTTCTTTATTCTTTTTGGTTAGGCCGCTATATTTACGAGCTACCTTAAGGAAAAGCTGAATGATCTGCAATCGATGGCTTTTCAAGACAAATGTGGTATGTTTAGCTAAAGTACTGCCGTAGAAGAAGACAATTACATTTATTGTGGGTGGCCGCGGCTCAACGATCCAGAAAACGATCTAATCGACTTAGGCAATCGCAACGCCATTCCAGCGTATCCCAAAGCACCTGCGCAAAAAACTTCGATAGTGATGAGAACGACACAGACGTCACATACAATTGTTTTTATACTTTTTGCCACCAAACAACAAGTCGTCAATGGGTACAAAACTGTTGTGGCTGTTTCCTCTACATAGAATCCATTAAAATAATAATTTAATATTTCTAATAATTTAATATTTGCCTAATGAATATAAATTAATCGCTAGGGCAGATACACATCCATGCCCAGGACTATGAAGTTCTATGAAAATCAAGCACACCAGGACCTCAGGTCTCTGCTAATCTTCATTACATTCGTCAAAAACTTCCAATCTCTCAACGACCGTAACCACAGACTAAGAGATGAGGTTACTTACTTACTTAGGTGGCGCTACAGTTCGGTGTGGACCTAGGCCTCAACTAACAAACCGACTCACCTAAGTGCGACTAGGTCGATGTCGATGTCGCTGTATAGCTCGTATAATTCGTTATTGAATCTTCCCCTCAAAGTCCATCAACGCAAGTAGGACGGCATATTTCACGAATAATTTTTCTCTCAAAACGACTGAAGATATCTTAATCTGTCTTCGATATACTCGTAGTCCATGCTTTAGCGCATAAAGTGGGACTGGGATGATCAAGTTCTTATATCGCGTCACCTTGCTTATTCGGGATGTAGGGCTCTATCCCTATTCAATAGTCTTCTTAGCTCAAAAAACAGCGATTGGCAAGAGTGATTCTTCGTTTTATTTCTGCTGAAGTGTTGTTGGCAGAATTAATAGAAAAACCAAGGTACACAAAGTCCTTTACTATCTAGAAACTATAGCTGCCGAATTCGTTCTGTTCTGTCTAATTCGTCAGTGAGACAACGGGTTGGTCGAAGTGTCGAAAATATCGCTGCCATTCAGGCGTCCGTAGCAAACGATCCAAATCAGTCAATTCCACGGCGTTCTCAAGAATTGGGCATCGCTCAGATCACATTATGGCGTATTTTGCGTAAGGATCTTGGTTTACACCCATACAAGATCAAGCTGACTCAAGAATTGAAGCCGATGGACCATTTTAAGTGACGTACGTTCTCTGATTGGGTTCTGGAGAAGATGCGCCAAGATGATGAATTTCATCGCAAAATAATCTTCAGAGACGAAGCTTATTTTTGGCTCAATGGGTTCGTCATTGAGCAAAATATGCGTTATTGGTCGGGTGAAAATCCACATGTGCTTCATGAATCACCACTTCATCCACAAAAAATAACTGTTTGGTGCGATTTGCATGCCGGCGGCGTTATTGGCCCATATTTTTTCGTCGACGATAACGATCGCCACGTTACTGTGAATGGTCAGCGATATCGCGCCATGATCACCGATTATTTTTGACCCAGTTTCAGTTTATATGCATTTTTATTTATACACCTTAAATTACTCTTACAAGTACATGCTAGACAAAAAAATGCCTAAAAATTAGCTTAAGTAACTTACAAATAATCTTATTCTAACTTACTGGCCCCGAGTCAACTTAATGACGAAATTGTCCACTCTTATTAGGTTCGCCCTATTGTATAAGACCTCATTAGGATATAATTTTAAGTAGTCAGACTCTGGTGTTCTGTATAAGCGAAGACAAGTCCTCTCAAACACCCGAATCTTTTCCAATAAACTTGCTCTCACGTTGAACCACACGGGACATCCAAATACAAGCTTGGGCCTGATAAGGGCCATGTAGCAGATCACCTTCACCCTCGCATCGAGTTGGCTGTCTCTTTGTAAGGACAAAAGCACCTTTGGTTCTGGCCAGAGCAACCTCTATATGTTTGTTAAAGTACAGAAATTGATCTAGCTAGATCCCAAGGTATCTGACTACATTTCGGCAAGCAAGTGACTGCCCGTGCTGCCTCACGATTGAGAACTTTCGCCAATTCTTTCTGGTATCCCTAGAGGCTCCAGACAAAGGCGTCCTAAACAGAATGGTTTCCGACTTCTGAAAGTTGATTTTCAACTTCCCCTCATCGCAATATCGCCTAATTTTGTCAAAGTCACGATCCAAAAGTATATTAATGACCTCAATCTTTGGACCTGATCTGCACGGGATTATGTCGTCTGCGTACGCTATGGCATGGTGAAGTGAACCTATCAGACCACTCGTGTAAATGTTGAACAGGATCGACGAATTTACCGTACATTGTTGCAAACCGTTTATAATGTTAAATGTTCCAGCAGAAGTCACATCGCCGTTCTTCACGATGAACTGTCTACTGGAGAGCATATCAAAAAGAATATACAGCAATGGTTTACTAATACCCAACCTGTCCAGCTTGAAAAAGAGTCCCTCTAACCATACGGTATCGAAGGCTTTCTCCAAGTCAATCAGGCAGGCACCAGTGTACTGGTTCTTGCCTTTGTTCCATTGGATAGATTATTTTTGGCCCGAATGGAAGATATGGACTTGGACGACATGTGGTTTCAACAGGATGATGCCACAAGCCACACAGCACACGCTACAATCGATTTATTGAAGAGTAAGTATGGTAAGCGTGTTATCTCAAGAAATGGGCCAGTCGATTGCTCGCCTCGTTCGTGCGATTTAACGCCGCTTGACTATTTTCTGTGGGGCTACGTTAAGTCATTGGTTTATGCCAAAACGCCGACGACGTTGGAAGAGCTCAGAGACAACATTGAATGCGAAATAGCGGCCGTTTCCGCGGAGTCGTTGAAAATTGGGTCCAACGAATCGACCGCTGCAAACGTGCCCGCGGTGGCCATATGAATGGAGTCGAGTTCCATTCATAAATGTTTTGATTGTACTTCAAGCCGATAATAAAGTTTTTGAAATATCTCAAATGGTTTGCGTTTTATTTAAAGAAAAAAAATGTTCAAGTCCTTATTGGAAAACCCTATAGATCAGATCGATTCCCTCTATAGTTGACGCAATTGAGGGTCTCCTTTTTCGATTATCGGGCAAACGATGCTGAAAGTCCATTCATTACGCATACATCCTTCTGGCCGGATCTGAGAAACGAAATGGTATATGCTCTCCTCAAAGTCACTTTCATTACCTTGGCCGGTAAGCCGTTAGGTCCAGCAGCTTTGTTGGGTTTAAGCTTAGATATTGCTATCCTTTATTCGTTTCGGTCAGACGGACTCAAGTTTTGGCTTTCATTGTCTAAGTTGAATGGTCTATTCTATCTGCCGACGGCATATTGCGCTTTTTCGCCGTTATACAGTGTACAGAAAAAATTTTCCCATATTCTCACAGACTGTGACGTACCTTGAATGCAACAAGGTAGTGATCTGAGTTAATGTTGGCTGCCCGGAAGGTTCGGACGTCCGGAATACTGAAGGCATGCCTTATGGCAATCGTAAAATCCGTTATTATCCGAAGCCAGTAGTTGGTTCGTCAGATATTCTAATCTCTTCCATATAGGGTTGTGAGCCTTATGACGGTATAGGCCAGTATTATACTACTGGTCGAGCATGCTCTTGCCATTTTAGCCTGTGTGAGTAAAGGTAGTAAAGGTTTACTCATGCAGTTACCGAGAACTACCACTGTTAGGTAAGACAACCATTACGATACAAACTTGATTGTTGTCCAAGTCGTTGGACAGTCAGCGGTTTCCCGGTTAATCGCCCCGCAGATCTCCGAATTCGAGTTCTAGAATTGCAAAATCTTTAGAAAAAATTAAGTTTTGCCTGTTGGTATTGGAGTTTTAGACGAAAGGACGTTTAGATTTAAAATCGCTGACGTGTGCCAACTTCGAAAACAACGACGGCGTTGATCTTTTTAACAACTTTCTTTCAGAATTGAACCTAGTTAGTTCTTCTTTGTCATATTTACATTCCCGAGCAACTGTCCTTCTTCTATGCAGTATCGCTTTATCCACGCATTACAATGGCTGTCCTGTATTTACCAAAAATATTTTTCTACAGCGAGACCTTTGTCGACGTTCCGATAACGAGAATCAACAGTCATCGACGAATTATTTTTAAAGCTCGTATAAAATGTTGGCGTACCAAATGATCGATGCTTTTTTGAGAGCAAAACAAGGAGTCGAAATCCTTTCACATTTACCCACCCTAGGAATAGGCCATCACAAGATCTCGACTTCTGCAGCATGTCTTACGAAACACCTGAAATAAAACTCGACCGACGGACCACAAGCGCCAATTCCCATTTCATGGTTTTGTTTTTTCTTTTTTTTTATTCTAATGAAATCTTCTGATTGGAAACAATCAATCGACAATGAATTATCGCATTACATTCGCAAGAAACTTTTTTTTCGATTTTGTTATCGGAAAATGCCTGGAACACCGACAACGCCAGACAGTCCCATGGTTTAATGATGTTTGTAGTTCCTGTGGTGCTTCAGTTTGCCATAATTGATGGCATAGAAGAAAAGCATGCAGCCAGCAGTTAACTGGAAGAATGGAGCTATGCCAGCCCTCTTGGGTTGGACATACTTGTGTTGCCAACGCCACCAAGCGCGACTGATGGCACCAGCGAGAGCTGAAGGTGTCTTGTTGCGGCGACTAATCCAAGCGCCAATCTCGCCAACCTTCACTTGACCAAATGGAACATCAGCTAGAGGATAAAATAAATAAAGAAGTTAGAGACATCCGTAAGGATGGCAATTGAAAAGCCAAATTACAGAAAAATTGCCTAACATCCTAACATTACGTAATTTTCGGAGTCGGTAGGTTTTATTTTTCCGCTTTGGCTTTGTGAAATTTGAACTTACGTTTGCCGTAGAAGCGAGCTGGATCGTAGGGTCCGTGGATTTTTGGGTTGTACTCAGCTGGATAATCACCGAAAGCCATTTTTGCACGCTACAAATCAGACGAACCGAAGTGAATTTTCTTGGCTAAGAAGAAAAATAGCAATTTGGATTGAAGCTGATGTCGGGAATATGGTGTTCTCTTTCGTGCATCGCATGTCTGGGTTATGTCAAACTAAGTGATGCCAGGCAACTTTTGTTGGATTTATAATTGCTCTCCGAAGATATATAGCGTGATTTATGTTTGCAGGTTATTTTGTTATCTTATTCTTAATATTTTCGCCCAGAAAGTGGGTGTTATGGACGTTATGAAACATATAACACCGCAACAACGTTGTTGAAATTATAAATTATTTTACGTAAAAAAATGGAGATTTGGTGATGTTTTTATTGTAAATCATGTGCAAAAATTCAACGTGTGGTATACAGTTTTGGAAATTTTCCTACACATCAGTTTTTTTTTTGCTAGGATTCGGGAACTTTTTCGCTATGAATTTAAACTAATTAATTAAAATTAAAATTAAATTAAATTAAAAGGAGTTAGATATAAATTTCAGAGATCTTATATGGAGATCTCATAATACATACATCTGAGAAGTATATAATGACACGCGATATGTACGATGACATTATAACGAAAGTTAAATGCAATTAATTCTAAATTAAATTTCGAGTACATCAAGGCAGTGTACAAAGTCCGTTGCTTTTAAATGTCATGCAAGGTTTGTTATTGAATAACGTATTGACGAGTCCGCATCGTCTTTTCTCCTTTTCGCCAATAAAAGTGCTATGATAAGCAATGACATGGCATCCCTTAAGACAACACTTAACAACTGGATAAATAGACAAGTCCCCAGATAAATTAACTGATATTGCGGAAACTCTCTGCTAAGCGCATCAGGCATGTACAAAGAAAGCCACCGAAAATTTGCATATAGAAAGCGATCGGAGGAATCTGGATCAGTCAAGCTCAAAATCAACTCTCAGTGTGAATTGTTTACAGGTCCAAAAAATTGGCCAACCTCACATAGGTTGTAGATGTAATGCAAATCGGATGCGCATTGCGAATTTTCCCATTGTTTTCATAAAAATTGTTGAATTTGGAAATTCTTAAAGATTATCAAATGCTAGGCTATTGGCAAAATATTTTTATACAGGCTTGCTTTTTGATTCAAGGTAGTATTACAGTCAGACTACGCTCATAATGTTTATTAAGATTCTACTTGAACTAAGACTTTCCTTGATGGAGCGTTAGTGTATTCATTTTTGTATGTTTTTTCTAAACTTTCGACCGAAACTCACTAACAAAACATTTTTCTTCGAAGCAATTAGATGATTAAGTTAACGCTTCGGCGGTTCATTGCTTTTCCTACTAGTTCGTGAAGAGGACTTGTTTTTCAGTTGCTTTTCACTCCGGCGCCATGGCTAGTCTAAATTGTCATTCTACCTCCGATTTTTCCAAATATGCTAAAGTTTAACATAAAGTTTAAATCCATACCTACTCATATTTCATCAATTTATTGCGGAAATAGCCTCTCCTCAATTCGTTATTTAATTTCCCGAAATTCACAACACTGTGTTGTAAAGCATTTCGGACTGTTATATAATATTACACTGTTGAATTCGTAGATTAGCTTCATAGTGAGCTTAGCATTCATTTTGACACCATTTGGCTTTTTCAGACAAAAAATTTACCACTCTTGTAAATGGTCATCGTCTTTATTTGTGGAATTCGAAAGAGCGTCTCATCTTGCTGTTACATCCTGTTCTAATTCTGTTAGAATCCCGTCTGATCTTGAACATTTTGTTCGTATCTGGGTATCGTCCCAAATATGTTTCCTATTCCAGAACTCAACTTTGTCTTAGGCTTCTGCTAAGTCAAAAACCGCAAGCGAATCGCCGGCGCAACTTCTGAAGATTGTCACCCTGACACTTGGCGATACCAAGGAGGACATCTCTTCCTCTGAGGGAATATACCATTTAGGTTCCGAACCTGAAGAAGAACTGCTAGACTTCCGGAAGCAAAAGTCTAATCACACTTGCTAGAAGCAAAAGGAATTGCAAAGCTTCCCCAACGGTTTTTGAGTAAGATGATGAAAAAGGATCGCGGCACTCTCAATGACCGATATCGTGGCTTACGAACGTAGCGCCCAAGGATCCATAACTTGATTCGCCTGAACCAAAAAACACAGGGAAAACGATCACGGATCAAAAACTGACTAAAGCCGTAAAAGCTGACAAATCCAAATCTAAGACCCTCAAAATATCCAAGAACAGGGCAAGTGAGCTGCTGAATCTCTCCTCAACCTCAGGACTATCAGCGAAACGGTAAATGTCAGGAGATTACACTAAAGGGGGCAGTTCAAAGCGGAATAAGCCCTAGACCACTTTCGAGATCAGTCCCGTGGAGGTGAAGGTGGCCATGGTCGACCTTCAGAATTACGATAGCAAAATTCAACAGGACTTTTATTGACAACGTTGAAACCAGCTGTATGGAGCAATTCGTTTTCGATGGACCGGGCTGGCAAAACGGGGTAAAGGTGGTTGGTTGCGGGAATGATCTATTGCTGAGGTTCTATAAAAAGACCATCTACACAGCTGGAGAGCTCTCGAAGGGAACCTCGTTGATGGTTATTCCCAAAACCGACCTTCCTCTTCTCTATCACTTAAAAGTATGGGTGCTTCCTCCTGCAACTCACGAAGTATTAAACATCGTGAAACTAATCGCGATGCAAAATTAAAAAAGAGTGCTTGTAAATTGTAAAAGAGTGCTTTTTACTCAACTCTAGAAATTGCTCTTTCTAGAAGGGAAAGATCTGCTATTTATCAGAGACAAGCAGATTGTACAGATCCTACAGGAAAAGTCGGGGATGATAGAATAGATTATGATAGGTTGTCTAAAGGTAATACAACCCGATGACGGCAAAACCGTCAAAGAAGCTGCAACTTAAATTGCACCACTGTAAAGCAACAACTTTGGGCCTAATGTTCTTCTTGTCCAATGCAAACATTGATGTCGCTTTAATCTAAGAACCCATTATTCTTGATACCTTGTTTCCAGTTCCAAGATTAGAGTCCAAAGAATAAGGCAAAATCAGAAACTATACTCTATACAAAAAATCACCTAATAAGCTCTTTTTTTTAGATACAGCAGTGGAGATACGGTGGCAGTAAGCTTAAAGAACAAAGTGAAGAATATTATCCTAATCTCGACTTACATGCCACACGTAGACAACGATTTTCACACCTACGGCTGTTCGTGAACTGGTGATATGTGTCGAATCAAGAGAGGCTGGTCTGCTAATCGGCTGCGATGCTAATACACACAACGGCCAGAGTCTGTCACCGTTAGATAAATGTTTTTTCGGTCCTATGAGACCAACCCGACAGAGGAAAACCGAAAAAAGTTCAAACGAGTCAGGAGTGACTACAATGTCTTTCTTAAGCGCGTGAAATTTGAATATGACCAAAAATTGAGGCAAAATTTACTATTATGTCCCAAAGGTACGAGTAGTAAGAATTTTTGGTCGTTCGTCAAAAATATTAAAAATTCTGCCTCATCCTCCATCGCAACGCTCATTTACAATGACATTCCAGCTGTTAGCTCTTTGGACAAAGCCAATCTGCTTGCTGCACATTTCCAGATTGTGCTTTGTCTCCGCCTACACTTGAATCTTCAATGGGACTAATCCACTTTCGCACTCGTGTAGTAGAAAGAGTACTTAAAGGTCTTAACATTCACATTCACTAACTTCCCTTCTTATGAATAGGTGTTCTTCCACGCTGGCAAAACCACTGCGTAAGCTTTTTCATTAATCCTACACTTTAAGACTCTTTCTGAACAAATGAAAAACAGAATTTGTCCAGCCTGTCCCTAAAAAAGGCGAATCTTCTTCTCTCTCCTCCTACAGACCCATTGCACATACGTCCCTTCTTTCCAAGATCATTGAAACGCAGATAAATCATCAGCTCATAAAATATCTCGTAGCAACAGGTCCACTTGTGATTGTGATGTCTCACCGAGCGTGCTTTTCAATGGATTGGAAATTACCTTTCGGAATGTTCAATTCAAGTTCTCTTGGATGGTTTCAAGTCTGATGTTCGCAAAATAAATGATGGTGTGCCCCAGGGCTCCGTTCTGTCTCCGATACTCTTTTAATTTTCATCAATGATCTCTTGTCAGCTGCTTCTAACCTAATATATTCCTTTGCTGACGACAGTATTCTTTGCTTTTCATATTCGTTTCCGAATTCACGTCCCTGCTCTTCGGCTGCAGAACGGGAACGGCAGCGTATGTTAAGCTCATTATATTCTGATATTAGCAGCATAACCAATTGGGGAACTATCAACAGAGTGGAATTTAATGCTTCCAATTACAATATTGTCTGCTGTCAGTAATGCAATACTTAAACACCCAGCTATTATCCAAGAATTGCACTTGCATCATTGAAACCGAAAAACTTTCCATTCTGGGTATGTCACAAGACAACTTACGTTGGAATGACCACATATTCGATGTCGCCAAAAACTCCGCGAAATGCCTAGGTTTCCTCAAGCGATGTAAAAAATATTTCACCCCCTCTGATCTGTGCTCAATATATAAGGCGTATATCCGCCCAAAATTGGAGTACAATGCTCACTTCTGGTCAGTTGCTCCTAAGACCTCTTTGCACTTGCTAGATAGGATCCAAAATCGCGCGATAAAACTCAAAGGTGATGACAATATTACACTGTCATTCGACACCCTCGAATACAGACGTAATGTCTCCTGTCTTTCTTTGTTGTATCGCTATTTTCACCACCAGTGCTCCACCGAAATTGCCAGTAGCATTCCACCCCTTCAATCTTTTAACAATAGCACCCGTCTCGTTATGAATGCTCATCAGTATACCCTCAAGCCCACTTTTGGACGTACTCTGAAAAAAAAAGCCGGGAACAAATATTCGTAAAGCTCGTGGAACTTGATCCCTCAGAGATCTCTATCTTTGTGGACAGTCATTCAGCTATAAAAGTTTGACAAATCAGCAGAGGTATAAAAGTGTCTCCAAACTTTAAGTAGAATCTGCTAATCCGACCGAGTGGATACCTGGAAACACTAAAGCGAAGGCGGATGCGACATAATATAAATACACCAACTGAAAACCTGAAACGCAAAATGGAACTTATAGCCATAGCACTATCCAATAAAGCATGGACCAGGAGTGGCGTAGAAATAGACAGCGAGAGAACACGTACACTCCTCACAACAGAAAAGACATACGTATCGCTACAGGTGTCCTAACTGGCCACTGCCTCATAGGCCAGAAAGCCAGCACAATAGGAGCATATTCTCAAGATTATGGCAGAAGCTGGAACGAAGAGGACTTAGAGAGTATCACGCGATTGCTCAAACTTCTAAATACGCCATGCCAAACACCAGAACTACAGGCTTGAGGACGTCAGCAAAGCAAAACTGATAGATCTCATTAGCTTTGTTTTCAGCCAATACAAGCTAGGTAAGATCCACTATAGTAATAATAATAATCAATAGAAAGTTGTTAAGCAATACGAAAGTTAATGAGATCAAAGCACAAGTTTACTGGAGCTAAGAACAACTAATGAGAAGAAGAGCTACCAACAACAAGCCAATCAGTCGCACTATCCACTGCAACGAAACCCTTGAGATGGAAAGTGAAACACCGAGAATTAATAAATAATTAACAAATAAAGAAATTGAAAGTGAAAACAGTACGCTTCAACGACTGGCTTATAACTTCCGATCAGCTCAAGAGGTGTTCGAAAACATAGATCCTCAACGGAGACCAGGCTTGCCAAGAGTAAGAAACACTCAGGAAGTATGTCAGCTACAGTCTCTTTTATATGCACAAATTTTGCCACCATATCTTGAACCAGGCATAGATTTAAACAAAATCAACAATCTCATCTACATTTCTGCTCTTTCAGTAATAAGAACAGTAGGATTGACAATACTACCTCAAGAAAATCTAAGAGTAATACTGCGACCGCTAAAAGAATTGCCGTGGGAAAGGTGACTTATAAACAAAATAGAACGTCTTAACAAAGAAATGGGGCAGTTTACGAGCTACGCCAATGGAGTGCAGTCTACTAGGTTAACTTAAAACTTTAGCAAAACTATAAAACCACTCTCCTGTCAAGAATTAACAACGAATAAGCTTGTAGAAGTGAAGGACAAGAAAAGGCAGCAGCTAGCTGCTTTTTCAAAAAGATTAGCTAGATACAGAAAATGCCGTAGAAGAAAACAAGAGAATTTTTCATATAAAACAGATCAGGAAAAGTTTTTCCGTACACTGAAGTATGGAAACAAGACGCCACAACAACAATCTATTCCAATTGATCAAGCTACAAGATATTGGGCGCGTATATGGTCTGAGCCAAGAAACTACAATGATGCAGAAAGTTGGGTTACTGACGAACAAACCGCAGTTAGTAACATTGAAGAAATGAGTCAAGATGAAATTACCATGGAGGAGATAAGTGAAGCAATAGGCCAAACGCAGAACTGGACGTCTCCTGGGCCAGATAAAGTTCACAACTATTAGATTAAAAAGATCTCTGCTCTACATGCATACATAGCGAGGTGTTTTTCAAATATCTTTCTTCGACCGGAGATTATACCGAACTTCCTCACAATAGGGAATACATTTTTATTACCAAAAGGAGGGGATGAAAATGACCCTGCTCAGTACCGCCCCATTACATGTTTAAGTAAAACATATAAGCTTTTAACTAAAATAATAGCTTATAGAGTCTATATACATTTTAGCGGAAACAACGAAATATTTCTTTGTTACAACATTATAACACCCGAGCAGAAGGGATGCAGCCGGAATACAAAAGGTTGCAAAGACCAATTAATTATAGATTCGGTCATAGTACAACAAGCACTTAAAAGAAAAAGAAACCTGAGTATGTGCTTCATAGATTATAGAGTATCATGAGTACCTCATAAAAATATTGCAGCTGTATGGAGTGAACGAGAACATCATTGCCACTCTGAAATACCTCATGTCATTATGGACCGTCAAGTTGCACCAAGGGGGACAAAGTAGTAAACCTATCAAAATAAACAATGGTATACTGCAAGGAGACGCTTTCAGTCATTTATGGTTTTCCTTGCCACTAAATCCATCAAGTAGGCTTATCAACAGAACAAACATCGGATACGAATTAAAAGGAACCAGCCAAAATAAGATCATTAGTCACTTGCTGTTCGTTGATGATCTGAAAATCTACGCTCCAAATAAAGACAAAATACATCGGCTCATCAGCCTAGTCAAATCATTTAGTGACGACATCAGCATGGAATTTGGCATTGAAAGATGCAAACTTGCTCACCTATATCGTGGGAAGATTATGCAAACATCTGATGGATACCCTATAAAAGAAAACCAGATCATTGAAGAGCTAGCTGATGGAGAAAGTTACAAGTACTTAGGTTGAATAAACCTTTCACAAAAATCAAAGAAAATCTGAAACAAGAATTCAACAACAGGGTGAGAAGGATTCTGAAGACTGAGCTTAACGTTGGCAACAAAATCAAAGCAATCAACACGTGGGCAGTCCCCGCCTTAACATACTCTTTACAGGTTATAACATGGTCGGACACTGACCTAGACCACATCGCCATGTCAGTCATTTCATTTCATTTTCATTTATTTATTTCGTGTGTACAAGTAAGACGTTGTCTTTTATAGTACATAAATAATATGATAAGTAATATTAACAATTCTCTCTATGTAAAAAAAAAAGAAAAAAGAAAAAAGAAGTAGAATAAGAAATAGTTAGACAGCAAAAGAAAGAAGAGCATAGTTAAAAGGGGGTGAGAAAGGAGGTTAGACCTATGAAAAAGGGAAAGTATAGTTGTTGCAGTCAGGAAAAGTGTTCTAATGCGGCAGTTTTGAACTTGATAGCTTCCATTATTTACTTTGTCGATGTTGGAAGAGAGTTCCAAAGTCTGGTGATGTTAATGAAGAAGAGGCGAGAGGAGTTTAAGTAGTTAAAACTAGGCATTATAAGATTCATTGTTCTGGTCGATTGCGCAAACTGAAGCTTATCAAATACTCGTAGATATTTAGGTGATCTTTTATATATAAGTTTATGCATAAATTGGCAGCACCTTATCTTTAGAAATTGCTGAAACGTACACCCTAGAACCAATTTATGATGGTGAGATACATTGTCATAACGATTCAGCCCATACACATACTTAATCATAGCATTGAACGCAACAAGCAATTTGTGTTCTGATTGGGAGTCAAGCTTGCAGTAAACAGTTATGGAGTAATCAATAATGGGTACAAACAGGGTTTTTACAAGTCTAAGTTTTGTGCATGTTGGGGTAAAACTGGAGGATAACCGGAGCTTACGCAGACCAGCATAGATTCGACCAATGGCATAATTCACGTGGTCATTGGAAGAGAGTAATCGATTCAACTTGAAACGTTTACGAACTTGAGTTGCCTGTTATTTAAGAACACTGGTGCTAGTTCATCCGTATCGCACTGTTTTTTAGTAATCAGTATCATCTGAGATTTGTCAGGATTCAAATTAAGCCCATTACATAGTGACTAGTTGTATATTTTTGACAGATCTTCACTTATTCTTACTATTAGATCCTCAATGAGACCAATCGGCCATGATAAATGAATTTGGGCATCATCAGCGTAAAGATGGATTGATACATTAGAGCATACTTTAGGAAGGTCATTGATAAACAAACAAAATAAGATTGGTCCTAGTATCGAACCTTGTGGCACTCCAGAAAGTAAAGCAGCAAATCTCGAGAATCTGCCATCATATACAATTTTTGGTACCTATTACCTAAGTAATTACTCATAAGGCACACCGATCTTTCGCTAAAACCAAAATACAGTCTGAGCTTCTGACATAATATTTTATGATCCACTCTGTCAAAAGCCTTTGAGAAGTCCAGCAAACAGAGTACCGTTAGATAATCCCTATCAAAGTTAATTCTAATATCATCCAGAATTTTAATCATGGCTGTGGGGCAGCTATGATGAGCTTGGAAATCAGACTGAACTGGGGATAACAGGCAATGTTGATTGATGTGACTCGAGATTTGGTTTGCAAGAATTTTCTCAAGACTTTCGATAGACACGGTAAAATGCTAATTGGGCGAAAGTCATTTGCCGATAAGGGTCGAGGCTTTTTCGGCACAGGGATGACTTTTGCCAACTTCCAGTTGTCTGGAAAAGAATAGGTTGTGATACAATAATTTATAATGTGTGTAAGAGAACTCAAAATATGAGGTAAAACCATCTTCACGAATAGGTATCCCATCTTCACCTACAGCATTTGATTTAATTGAGCGAATGATATTAACGATATCAATTTCGGAGACGACTTGAAAGTTAAAATCAAACTCAAACAACTGTTGATTTTCTGGAATAAAATTCGTGTTGTTTGTGACACCGGAAAGAAATGCGCTGTTGAGATTATCAAGATCAAGTGTCGTTGTGTCGACGGTAGCATTTTTTCCGACCCCAATTGAACGTAGATTGCTCCATAGTATTTTTGAGGATTGGTCAGTACTTAGCTTAGATAGAAAATATCTTTTCTTGGCTCTTCGTGTTATAGAGGTTGCATGATTGCGTGCCTGACAAAATATTTGACAGTTGACGATAGTTGGTCTTTGTTTCCACCTAGAGTACAGCTTTTTACGGGCTTTCATGGCATTTCGAACCTCCCACGTGAACCAAGGGCAATTCCCGTTTTGAACGGCAACTGTCTTTAATGGAACATGCCTATTAAAAAGGTCCGGTAGTAGACTTTGCAGATGATTAGCTTTATCGATGACATTTGAGGCATAATAGGAATTACGCCATGGGAGCTGGCTTGCATCCAATTGCAAGTTATAGTTTTCCACAGAAGAAAGATCTCTTAATTTTAACGACAATGGTATCCGAGACCGAGAACAATGTACGTACAAAAAATTAAATCATGGTCAGAAATCCCTGCTAGACACAACTGATCCTGAAGTAGAACATTGTGACGATTCGACACCATAAGGGCATCAATAAGACTGGGGGGAACATCTGGGGCACGACGTGTAGCATAGGAATTAACTACCGACAACAGCTGAATAAGACTAATTGACTTTTGTAGTCACATTTTAAAAGATCATAATTGAGATCACCAGATTACAATGTGCTCATAAAAAGCAGTAAACTCCTGAAGTGCAAAAAACAATGTCTCCAAAGAACAACAGCGTTTTGGGTTATAAGCAACGCCAAGAAAACATTTTGTATTGCCATCATTACCATCCAGTCAGAACACAATTCTCTAGAGCGCAATCACATCATCCGTTCAAGCATTGTTGAACGCATGATATTACCCCGGTACCAAGGTGGGAGAGGTTTAATCGATATAATTGCATTACACCATCGGCAAAAGATAAACTTCAGGAACTATTTTACTCGGCGCCCGAAGAACTGATAAGGGTCGTTATACAAGCAGACAACAAATATACGCCATTAAACTTGAGCGCAAATAACCTCTCTGTACCCGACAACGTTAAAAATACAACAGAACATATAAAGTCTTGGAAATCTAAAGCCTTACATGGAGTACACCCAAAGGATCTATCTGAGAGTCATATCGATGCTGAGAGCTCAAATCTGTGGCTAAAAAAGAAACTTAAGGATTTGCTTTGCTATCCAATATAAGGTAATTCCAACAAAAAATTATAGAAAGCATAATAATCTAGGGGAAAGCATTCATAGTGATGAGTGTAGGCGATGCGGTTCTGTCAGGGAAACTATTGAACACATCATAGCTGGCTGTACTACCTTGACAAGTTATGATTATACAAACAGACACAATAGCGTTGGGAAAATTTTGTATCAAGAGCTTGCGATGCGTTTTAATCTTATTACAAAGAGAACGGCGTACTATAAATATGAGCCCCCACCCGTGCTAGAAAATTCAGCTGCTGTAATTTTCTGGGATACAGAAATAATAACAAATCGGACTATCCTAGCAAACAGGCCTAAGGAATAAAATAATATCGAAATATACAACATTGCGATCCCTCTGAACCATAACATGCAAGCCACAATCAGTAAACAAATCAAAAAGTACACGGATTTAGCAAAAGAACTGCAAAAAATGTACAGAGCCAACAGTGTCAGAATTAACCCAATCGTTGTGTCAGCAACGGGTTTAGTGCCAAAAGCACTTGCAGAAAGTCTTAAGAAGTGGAAAATGGAAAACATCTTAGAACCCATGAGAAGAGCAGTTATACTGGCTACTAGCAAGAATGTAAGACGGTTTATGCAATAGTACATGTGTGATAATTAATTCAAAAAACGTAAAATAAAATCATCAGGGCCTAATCTCTTAGCATATCCCGGCCCGGGATAGGTATTTTCCTTCCTCATAGAGGTTGAGAAATTTAGAAACTCAATAATAATAATAATACATCTCAAAGCCCATTCAGAGACATCAATATCAGATTTGAACAGCAACACGACATATAAAGGGTTTTCCAATAGGGACTTGACAACTTTGAATTTAATTTGTGAACGCACTCTTTCACTAACTATCAAACTGTCACTGTCAATTTATTCAGTAAACTCAACATTTTCATCATGGTAAAGTACACGAACGAGCAATGTCTGCAAATTATTCGAAATTCGGAGTCGGTGACTGCAACTTTAAGAGCGTTATTTCCAATTTTCGGTGGTAATTCTCGCCCTAGTAGACAGGCAATAACAAGTTTAGTGCAAAAATTTGAGTCTACATATTCGTTGTGTGATGTTGCCGTGTCAGTAAGACAACGGGTTGGTCGAAGTGTCGAAAATATCGCTGCCGTTCAGACGTCCGTAGCAAACGATCCAAATCAGTCAATTCCATGGCGTTCTCAAGAATTGGGCATCGCTCAGACCACATTATGGCGTATTTTGCGTAAGGATCTTGGTTTACACCCATCTTGATCAAGCTGACTCAAGAATTGAAGCCGATGGACCTTTTGAAGCGACGTACATTCTCCGATTGGGTTCTGGAGAAGATGCGCCAAGATGATGAATTTCATCGCAAAATCATCTTCAGTGACGAAGCTCATTTTTGGCTCAATTGGTTCGTAAATAAGCAAAATATGAGTTATTGGCCGGGTGAAAATCCACATGTGCTTCATGAATCACCACTTCATCCACAAAAAATAACTATTTGGTGCGGTTTGCATGCCGGCGGCGTTATTGGGCCATATTTTTTCGTCGTCGATAACGATCGTCACGTTACTGTGAATGGTTAGTGTTATCGCGCCATGATCACCGATTATTTTTGGCCCGAATTGGAAGATATGGACTAAGACGACATGTGGTTTCAACAGGATGATGCTACACAGCACACGGTACAATCGATTTATTGAAGAGTAAGTCTGGTGAGCGTGTTATCTAAAGAAATGGGGCAGTCGATTGGCCACCTCACTCACTAAGGAGTGATTTAGAAAGACTCAGCAGCTTCACGCTCGCAAGTAAACGTGTAAAAAACAAAATTCGAAGAATTTTCTAAACTCATAAAAGACACTCAAGACATGAGCTTAATAACTCGAATGCGATATTAACGAGAGATACAGTTAAATAAAAGCTGGTGGTGCAAGTGGCTAGACAACGAAAATACAAACCCTCAAATCAACGACGTATAAATAATGAAATTCTCAAAACAAACGAGAAGTCTTTCTACAGAAGTCTTAAAATAAATACGGGTAGAGAAGCCGATAGCTTGACCAACAAAGAGGACACAGAGAGATATTGTAAGTAAGTCATAACATGGATGCAAACTGGATCAATGAAGAAAAACAGAGACACAGACACCTTGAAGAAATGACAATCAACAACCTCACTTGTGAACAAGTCAAACAAATCATATTGAAAACCTATAATTGGAAATCACTGGTTTAAGAAGTTTCCAGCTATGAATCAAAAGCTTACAGACTTTCTTAACGAATGCATTCAGGAGCCTATATATTTCCCCGATAAATTTACGAATGGGACTACTTATCTACTGGCAAAGGAAAAAGGTTTCAGGGGTAACCCATCAAACGGAAGCCCAATCACATGCTTAGCGACCATCTACAAAATTATGACAGCCAGTCTTAGCGTCCTTATTAATAATCACCTAACGCAAACAACATCTTATGTGAAGAACAGAAGGAGTGCAGTAAATACGCTAAAGGCTGTAAGGGACAATCAACCATAGATCAGGTTGTTTTGGAATAAGCTACTAGACAGACGAGAAATTTGTATGCCTGCTTTATAGATTATCAAAAAGCTTTTGACAGTGTTCCACATAGTTGGCTTATTGAAAGTTTGAAAATCTATAAAATACTTTCAACAATAATCGAATTCTAGAAGCACAATGTGACAAATATTCAAATACCCACAAAATCAACTCCAATTAAGACAGCTGACATCAAAATTATTATAAATGCGGAATCTTTCAGGGCGTTTGTCTCTCGCCTCTCTGGTTTTGTATTGCACTAAATCCACTCAGCAATTTATTAAAAAACAGCAAATATAGATTTAAAATAAAAGGAAGCTCTATTCAAGAGGTACTGAGCCATATACATGGATGACTTTAAAATGTGTAGCTCAACAAAACAAAGCATGGAGCAGCTAATAAAAATAGTAGCCATGTTTAGTGATGACATCAATATGAAGTTTAGCTTGAACAAATGTAGAACGAGACGCATCAATAAAGGGAAAATAACAAAATCTGAAAGTCTAGATACCCTGGAAATAAAAGAAATGGATGAAAATGATCTTTATAAATACCTTGGCATGGTATAAAATAACCGTATAGATACCAAAATCGTAAAAACGAACCTAAAGAGAGAATTTAACGCAGGAATCCACAAAATTGCAAAAGCAATCCTCATTGGTAAAAATTTAACCAAAGGTCCCAATACTGTCCTACACTTTTGGAATTATCAAATGGACAGTGACTGAAATTAAATCGCTACAGCGAAAAATCAGGACGATGCTTACCGACTATAAATTTCATCACCCCAAATCATGTGTTGAAAGGATGATAACACCACGCAAAGAAGGCGGAGGAGGTTTGGTTGATTTGCAGACCTTACATGATAATCAAATACAATTACTTCGTGATTACTTCCCTATCAAATCCGAGAGATCGAGACTCATTAAATTGTTAGGGAACAAAACAGGGCAATCAAACCAATACACGAACGGTACTACTACATAGCCGAAAATGTTGACAAACTCATGTCACACAAATGGCTTTTGAATGGCAACCTGTATGCTGAAACCGAGGCATTTATGTTTGCAATACAAGATCAAGTGCTGATCCCAACAAAAAATTACAGAAAATTTTTCATAAAGGACCCTAATGTCACCGATGATAAATGTCCAAGATGTGGGAATCACATTGAGACAATAGACCATATTACATCAGGATGTACAAGTTTAGCTCAAAATGGGTACACGAGAAGACACAACAACGTCGCAAAAATTCTCAACAAGAAAATACTCCAAAAACACAAAATTCAACATGACAAATCACCGTACTATAAGTATGACCCACATTCGGTAGTAGAAAACGAAAACGTAAAAATTTACTACGATCGGACTATCTATACACAAGGCTCCATAACCGCCCGGATATAACCGTTCTTGACAAGAAGCAGCACAAGGCAATCTTAATCGATATTGCAATCCCTGCAACAAGAAACGCTAAAATAGCTGTGGAAACCAAACGGAACTGGAACCATCAGGAAGTAAAAGTAATACCTTTCGTCATAAGCGCAATGGGAATGACTGATAAAATCCTCCCGGAAAATATCAAAACACCTGGATTGAGTCAAACCTTCATAGATGCTATGCAGAAGTTTATTATAATTGATATCTGTCGTATAACCCATAAATTTCTAAATAATAACTAACATAATAATTTTTAACATATATATTTTGTAATTGGTTAAGGCCCCCAAGATGTATTGTAATTACCCATTAAGGAGAAAGTAATAATAATAATAATAAATAATTCACAAAGAGATCAGCAGCATGAACACATTAATGATGTCATTGATCAAAATTCTAGCAGTGAGAACTTAAACGAAATCACCACCTATTTTCTCGCAAAAATATCGGAAGTGTTCTGGGAAATTTTCTCTATTTATGATAAAACAAATACAGCTCTTAGACCACCTATAGCAAAAATCAACACATCCGGAAAGGTCTATAAAATAATTCAATACCTCAACGAACAAATTATACCCACTATTTTACCAAATATAAAAAACTTGGAGGATCTACATAGTGTCATCTACAACGCTGCTCAAACCACAGCAGCTTTACTGGGAAAAGGACCAAGACCCCTCTCGAAAGCCTGTAAAATAAAGGCAACAATCCAAAGCCATGGTTAAGGAGACTGAAACAAAATCTCATAAAATTGAGAAGCCAAATTGCATCCATCACTGAGTTCCTGAAAGGAAACAAATCTAGAAGACTTAGAAATGAGCTCAATAAAATATGCAGACAATTTCCGAATCATTCTAAATATGAAGGGAATGATTACATATCCAGTAGAGTTCTAGACACTCTCAAGCAAAAATTATCTGTTATTAAAACCAAAAGGCAGAAGTATGTATATCCTCTCAGAAAAAAGAAAAACAAATAATGCCCTGTTCAACCAAAATGAGAAACATTTTTACAGAAGACTAAAAGCATGTCAAATTGAAAAAGTAAATCAAGATTTTCCAACGGCAGAGAGTGCCGAAGAGTATTGGACTTCCATCTGGTCAAAGGCAGTGCACCATAACTCCGATGCCCCATGGATTAAAGAGGAAACACAAAATATATCAGCATTATCACCAATGATAGATCAATATATAACATCAGACAATCTCAGAAGTGTTCTGGTTAAAACCCAAAATTGGAAAAGTTCTGCAGCTGATAGAATACAAAATTTCTGGTATAAGAGATTAAAATCAACACACGAAAAACTAGTTCAATTTTTCAATAGTTGCATCAGTAATCCTAGCTCCTTCCCAACATTCTTAACCAATGACGTGACATATCTGCTACCAAAAGGATTGCATTTTGATGGAGGAGACCCATCTAAAGGCAGACCAATCACATGTCTCTCAACGATGTATAAAATACTAACGGCATGTATAAATAATACTATATACTCGTAAACACCTGACAGAGCAGAACGTCATTACAGAAGAACAGAAAGGATGCATAAGAGGAGCGAGAGGATGTAAGGAACAGCTCACAATAGACCAAATCGTACTAGAACAAGCTACAAAAGGATCACGAAATTTACATGCTGGATATAATGATTACAAAAAAGCTTTCGACAGCATTCCACATTCATGGTTAATAGAAACTCTCAGCATCTATAAAATCCATCCCACTCTGATCAACTTCTTGAGCTCGATAATGAAAAACTGGAGAACAACAATAGAGGTGAAAGGCAGTACAATACCTTGCAAAACAGGCGTTATTCCCATTAAACGCGGCATTTTCCAAGGAGGCTGCTTAAGTGCCTTATGGTTTTGCATAGCACTTAACCCATTAAGTAACTTGCTGAATAGATCAGGATATGGGTTTAAAATCAAAAAGGATGGAGATAAATAATAATAATCATCTCTTATATATGGATGATTTGAAGCTTTATGCATCAACCAAAATACACCTGAATCATCTACTCATCATGACCAAATTCTTCAGCGATGATATCAAAATGATCTTTGGAATCGACAAATGCAAAACAATATCGATAATAAGAGGAAAACTAGCACCTTTCAACGAACCGGAGTTATTCGATGTTGGAGAAATGACACAAGACGACATATACAAATACCTGGCAGTTATGCAAAGCAGAAGAATTGAACAAAGAAAAGTGAAGGAAAAGCTTCTAAATGAAGTGTTTGGGAGAATCCACAAACTACTTGGTTAGTACACCGAAGAGAACACAATAGACCAGATATTACCATCATCAATAAAGCAACAAAAGAAGGATTCCTAGTTGACGTCGCAATTCCGCTCAGCAGAAACATAGAGAAGACTTACATGGAAAAAATAAATAAATACGCCGAGCTTGAGACAGAGATCAAAGCACAGTGGAACCTGAGATCAATGAAGATCGTGCCAATTATTTTATCCAGCATTGGAATTATCCATCAAAATTTAACAAGAGGCATTCATATTTTAAATTTAAAAGAAAGAATTATAGAAAATATACAAAAAGCTGTGATTTTCGATACCTGTCATGTAACCAGAAAATTTATCCAGTGAAACCACATAATAGCTTTAATATAGTACAATGTTACTCAGACTTAAAGTCTCTAAAATTGTATCCATTTAATGAGAAATTAAGGGGAATAATAATAATAATAATAATTATATATGGATGACCTAAAAATGTAAGCTTCATCGAAACAACATCTTAATCAACTTATAGAAATAACTGCAATGTTTAGCAAAGACATAAATATGAAATTTATACTGGAAAAATGTAAAACGATATGCATAACCAGAAGCAAAGTGACAAGGACTCAAGATACAGAAATAATAAATATTAAAGAAATGGAGGAAAATGAAATTTATAAATACCTAGGCATAGCTCAAAATAATGTGATAAATAAAAATATGGTAAAAAATACACTAGTAAGAGAGTTCAAATCGCGTATACATAGAATAGCGAAATCAAATCTGAGCGGAAAGTTTACAATAAAAGCTCTAAATACATTTGCAATACCAATATTAAGTTACTATTTCGGGATTATCAACTGGTTAGCCACTGAACTCCAGGCAATGCAAATAAATATAAGGACTATGCTAACATCTTATAAGCTTCATCATCCCAAATCGTGTACCGAGAGAATGGTAAATCAAGGAGGCACGGCGGAAGAGGCCTACTAGATTTACAAACTTTGCATGACAACCAGATAGAATCCTTACGCAATTACTTTCATCCCAAATCAGAAAGATCTGCTCTGATTAAAGTAATAAGCGAAGCAGACAAAAACTTAACACCTCTGAATTTAAATGGGAGCTTTGAGAGACAAGCAACAGACAGGAATACCAAAGAGAACAACTGGGCAATAAAACACATATATGGCCAGTATTACAGGGCGCTTAACAGCGATAATGTTGATAAAATAATGTCACACAGATGGTTGTTAAAAGGTAAAATGTACGCTGAGACTGAAGCGTTTATTGTTGCAATACAAGACCGAGTAATCCCAATGGAAAACTATCAAAAGTATGTAATGAAAGATTATAACGTAAGAGACGATATGTGTCGCAGATGCAGAAGCCAACCCGAGACAATAGATCATGTGATATCAGGTTGCACGAGCCTAGCCGACTGTTGCTTCTCCGGCTCCGATGACGAGAACAACGGAAGCTGCACCCAATATGCTAGCCATCTTGCTCGCAATCTAAGGGCAGATGGCTCAGCTGCAAAAGCAGGTTCAAGAACAGGCCAAACGGGTGGACCAGATCTACGCGTTGCTGCCGGGCCTAACGCAACACATGTCGTAATGGGTACGCACATGGTGGAGCAAACTTTGAAGGTCCTTGCGGTGAATGTGAATTCATTGATTAGGATCGAACGAAGAGCCGCGATGTTTAAATTGCTACAAGACCAAACTCCTGATGTGCTTTTCGCTAGCGAAACAAAGCTAACCGATAAGCACAAACTGGAGTACAATAATTATATTGTTAGAAGAAGAAATCGGCCCAGATCCAAACGTGGAGGCGGTGTCGCGATCTTCATTAAAGAGGGTATACAATTTCACAGAGTGTACAAGGGCGTGTTGCGCAGGTTCCGGGTGTTGGAGGCAGTCGTCGTTTACATCCCGCTCCGCAGTGGAAAGCGGCTGTACTTGGCCTCTGTTTATGCACCTGAGGCTTCACAATCCATCCTATTCATTACAGAGCTCGACACGCTTTTTCGACTTCTGAGGCTGGAATCGGGGGAGAATTATTTTATAATCGGCGGGGATTTCAACGCTAGACATAGAGATTGGGGAAACAATTTGCCAAATACTAGAGGGAACCTACTACTCGATTGGTGGGGTCAGCACGATGTCATGTACAGACTCGGTCTTAAAGCGATAGATAACCCGTCGTTTCCCAGAGGCGGGTCTTATTTGGATCTACTGCTGTACGACGAACGTATACGACTGACAGGTACGAATTTACAAACATTAAACTGTCTGCGCACATTCGTGTATGACAGCGACCATTGTGGTTTTAGCATCGAAATTACAGTTCCCAACGAAATTGCGGAATTGGAGGAGTTTGTCCAAAGATATTCTTACAACTACAGTAAGACTTGATGGACACGCTTCTCCGCAACCTTGACAAGCGCGCTCTCCTCGAACATGCTCCACCTACCGTCCAATAGGAATTTGTCAAACGAGGAGATCGACAATTACCTAAAACAAATGGACGAGACAATTAAACAAACTATGGACACTACAATACCGCGGTATCGACGTACGACTAACGAAGACCTGTTCCGCAATCCTACTATTGACGCACTGCACCGACAGAAAAGTAGACTTCTGACCAGACTTAAAAACTTGTACAGACAGTTAACTGACCGACAAGACCCGGAGATTAGGACACTGAAGTCGTCGATTAAAAATATTCAAACGCTAATAAAAGAAAATTACAGAATTTCTGTAAGTTTGTATTGGAACAACAAGGCTCGGGCTGTAAACACCAGCAACCCGAATATGTTTCCGCAAATAAATAAAATATTTCGGAGAAAAAATCAAAACGACCTTCAGTGTCTTAAAATAGCGCGGACAACAGACAACGAACGGTTACTGACAACAGCAGGCATTGATCCAAATGAGGCCGCTGATGATGACGCCTTCTTTGTGATCGAGTATCCACAGGAGAAGGTTGGGGCCATAGGGGCGACTTTCCAGTAAGTATACAAGGCCACTGACACCATTGGCCCTAATTTTGACCTGGACAATCGCGTCTTGGGGCACGACTTCTGCATTCGAAATGAAATAGGGAACTGGCGATCCGAGGGCTCTGGTTTCACCCGGTTCAGCGACGGAAATATGGCAAATTATGTCATTTCCAGAGAGGGTGACCTATCCCCGTTCATTTCGAAGGAAGAACTGCATGAGATCTTCGACATAATCAGGGCTAAGAAATCAGTGGGAACCGATGGTATTCCGAACATCGACATCTTCCTCTAGAAGCGGTGGACATTTACACCACCCTGTTTAATAATGCACATTATCCAGCGCATTGGAAAGCGGCGGTGGTTCAACTTATCCCCAAAAAGGGAAAGGATATATCCAATCCGGCGAATCTCCGGTCGATAAGTCTCCTTCCGAATATCAGTAAGGTTTTTGAAAAAGTAATCAATAGAGCTCTTACTAGGTGGGTTGAGGACAAACATATAGTTCCGGATAATCAACTCGGTTTTAAGGCGGGACATGATATCTCATATGACGCGTCTAAACTGGTATCCGATATCCAATGGAATAAAGGCAAAAAACAATGTACTGGTGCCTGCCTTGTTGACTTGGAGAAGGCTTTCGACACCGTATGGTTAGAGGTTCTTTTCTATAAGCTGACTAGGCTGGGGATCAGTAAACCACTCTTGTGCATTCTTTATAACATGCTAACCAACAGACAATTCATCGTGAAGAATGGTGATGTGATTTCTGTTGGAATATTTCAAATTAAAAATGGTCTTCAGCAAGGCGCGGTCAATTCGCCGATCCTATTCAACATTTTTACAAGCGACTTGATAGGTTCACTTCCTCATACTATTGCGAATGCAGACGATTTGATAGCGTACAGAACAGATCCAAAAATCGAGTTCATTAATACTCTCTTGCAGCGTGACTTCGATAAGATAAGACGATTTTGCGATGACTGGAAGTTGAACATCAACTTTCAGAAGTCGGAAACCATTCTCTTTAGGACGCCGTTGTCTGGAGCCTCTAGGGATACCAGAAAAAATTGGCGTAAGTTCTCGATCATTGGACAACACGGTCAGCCTCTTGCCTGTCGAAATGTAGTCAGATACCTTGGAATCTGGCTAGATCAGTTTCTGTATTTTGGCAAAAATGTATATGCTGCTCTGGCCAGAGCTAAAGGTGCTTTTGCCCTTACAAAGAGACTGTTTTATAGCAACCAACTCGATGCGGGGGTAAAGGTAATCTGCTACATGGCCCTTATCAGGCCCATGCTGGTATTTGGTTGTCCCGTGTGGTTCAATGTACGAGCAAGCTTAATGGAAAAGATTCGGGTGTTTGAGAGGGCTTGCCTTAGGGCCTGTCTTCGCTTGTATAGAACACCAGAGTCGGAGTACAAAAAATTTTATCCTAATGAGGTCCTTTACAACAGGGCGAACCTAATACGAGTGGACAACTTCGTAATTAAGCTGACTCGAAGGCACATTGCAAGAGCAATGACGTCGACGAATAACCTGATATCTGGGGCTTACTACCCCAATTACCTTTACCACGAGAGTGTGCGCTCTGACGGCTTCGTTCCACCGGAAGCATTCCTCTACCTAGATCAGAAAGGGTTGATCCAGGATAGATCAGCGGTGCCGTTAATCTTCCATGTCGCTCGGACAGTTGGGGACAGGCGACTCAACTACGACAGAGACGTCGCACACGGCAGTGTGGATCGCCTCAGGTTCAGTAGGGCGGTGGGGAATCGCGATAAGAGGGATATCGTTCGGCAGCACCAGCATTTCTGGTGGTTGAATGATGGAGAAGATGTTTCGTCGTCGTTTCCGTCAATTACGGACCAGCTTCACTAATGAGGCAGAGCTGACCAATCTGTTTTCTCTGTAAACAGCGATGGCCGGCTTACATAGGTTTAGGTTAGCATTTAAGAAACATATACATATATCAGTGTATACAAAGGTGTATACTGATATATGTATATGATTGTGTATAACGTCTATGTGTGTTTATGTGTGTATTGTACATTTAGTTTAGGTAGGCTAAGGTTTATTTTAAGTTAGATACTAAGTTTTTATTAAAAATAAAAAATTATGTCCATATGCTAAGTTTTGTTAACAAATTTTTTTCTTAGCTTTAAGTACACAAAATAAATAGTTCTAAGAAAATGTAAATGAAGTCGAAAGACATAGTTATAAGAATTTAGAGTAGCTTAGAGTGCTTGTGTGGGGCCAGTAAGTTAGTGTAAGATTATTAAGTAATTGTAAGCTAGCATTTAAGCATTTTTTGTTAGAATGTAAGAGTTAGTGATTAAGTAAATAAAATGCATATAAAACTAAAACTAAACTAACTGCACGAGCCTAGCTCACAAGGAGGCATAATAACGTCCACAACCGTCCGGACATCACCATAATCGATAAGCAAGAGCGGAGAGGTATTTTCATCGATGTTGCGATTCCAGCAAAAAGAAACATGAGTCGAACCTATACCGAAAAACGAAACAGATACGCTGAACTTGCAGTGGAAATCAAACGTAACTGGAATCTGAAGGATGTTAAAATAATCCCTGTAATCATCAGCGCTGAAGGATTAGCGCACAATAATCTGAGAGACGATACAAAATATCATAGATGCAATGTAAAAAGCTGTGATAGTTGATACCTGTCACATAACAAGAAAATTCATGAACCTAAATTAGGTCATAATAATTAATAAATAGCAAATTTAAGTATTTTGTATTTGGGCTGAGGCCTCCAAAATATTATGTAAATGCCCTAAAAGGAGAGAATAATAATAATAATAATAATAATAATAATGGATCGAGGATGAAATTGAGAGCTTGGAGCAAATCATGCCTATGCCTCATCAACCAATAAACAAAGAAGAAGTTACTGATGCCCTGTCCCAGACCAGTAACTGGAAAGCTCCTGTTACTGTTACTGCCAAAGGGAAAGCCATGCAATGATCCTTCAAAATACCGCCCTATCACATGCCTGTGCACGACGTACAAGTTATTTACAAAAATTGTCGCAAACAGGATATATCAACACTGCTCCTCAAACAACATAATTTCAGACAATCAGAAGGGCTGCAGTAGAGAAACCATTGGTTGCAATCATTCCATTGACCATTGACGCAGTGGTTACCGGTCTGGCATTGAAGAAGAAACGTAATCTAAGTATGGCATTCGTTGACTATAAGAAAGCATTTGATTCAATGCCGCATGGATACCTAATTAAAGTACTCCAAATATATAAAATCGACCCGGCTTTAGTCACTTGCCTACAATCACTGATGGAGAAATGGAACACTAGGTTATGGCAAGAAGGAACAACAAGCAGGGCTATATCTATAAGAAGAGGAATCTTTCAGGGAGATGCTCTTAGTCCTCTTTGGTTCTGTTTGGCACTTAATCCCCTCAGCAGATTGCTGATCAAAATCAAAGCTGGGTTTATCATTAAGACGGATACTTTCGATTATACGCTAAACCACGTACTATACGTCGATGATTTAAAACTCTACACCAACAAGAGAGACAAATTACACCGTATGTTGGAAGTGGTGAATAGTTTCAGTAGAGATATCCATATGGAATTTGGTATAGAAAAATGCAAGATGATCCATCTAGTCAGAGGACGAATAGATGCTACCGTGGAAGGATGCCCTATTGACCATAACCAGGTCATCGAAGACATGCAGCAAGGTGAATCCTATAAATATCTAGGTTTCCTACAACTGAACGGTATTAATCATGGTTTACTTAAACGAAGCCTTACAACACAATTTAAAGCACGGCTAAGATATATCTTGAAATCGAATCTTAATGGAGGAAACAAATGTAAGGCTATCAATAGCTGGGCCATACCTCTATTAACCTATTCATTTGGAATAATTAAGTGGTCACCAACTGACATAGGGAATCTCGAAATGCTGATTCGTACGTCGCTAACAAGATTCAACAGCCAACATCCACGGAGTGCAATAGAAAGGACAGCGCTCCCCCGCACTGCTGGTGGCAGGGGAATAGTCAGCATCAACCAAATGCACCACCAGCAGAATCTTAATCTTCGAAGGTACTTCCAGCGCAGTTTGTCGCCACTACTTAAAGCGGTTGTGCTAGTTGATGATGGTTTCACTCCTTTGCATCTAAAGTCAGATACTTTTCCTTCCGCTGACAACGTCAAAACCTCGGATGAACTTATCACAGCGTGGAAGTCAAAGCCCATACACGGAGGACATCCGCATGATCTTGCAATGAACCATATTGATCAACGAGCCTCAAACTTATGGCTAGTGCAAGGCAAGCTATTCTCTGAGACTGAAGGTTTTGTAATGGCTATACAGGACAAAGTCATCGCCACGAAAAATCATCGCAAGTTCATTTTAAAGGAAAGAGTTGAAGACAGATGCCGGCGATGTGGAGACTGTGGCGAAACAATTGACCACGTTATATCGGGATGCAGTGCACTTGCTTCGTGTGATTATACGTTCAGACATAACAACGTCGCTAAAATAATTCACCAGCAACTAGCGCTGAACTATGGTCTCATCCAGCAGCATACACCATATTATAAGTACCACCCACAACCTGTACTTGAAAACGCCACCACAAAGCTATACTGGGATAGAGCTATAGCCACCGACCAGCACATTCCTGCGAATAGGCCGGACATAATTATATTTAATAAAGCCAACAAAGAAATTGAAATGATTGATGTCGCCGTAACGCTAAATCGAAACCTTCAGAGTACGTATTCGACAAAAATTTCCAAATATACTGCACTGGCAATTGAAATGGGAATTATGTACCGAGCCCCGAAGGTAGGAATTACACCCATTGTCATCTCAGCTACTGGATTGGTGCCGAAACACCTCATCACCAATCTAAGGAAACACAATTTAGAAAAGCTGATGGCTATAATACAAAGAGCGGCGCTGTTGGATCCGTGCAATATCATCAGAAAGTTCCTAGCAATAGATCCGCAAGGGCATAGAACCTGGACTACGCCCCACCAGAGCATAATCCCTTTGGTATAAGATACCCGGGATATGTAATCTCCGGCATTAGGAAGCCGAGATGTGGAAAACTCAATAATAATAATAATAATAATAATAATAGTAATAATAATAATAATAATAATAATAATAATAATAATAATAATAATAATAATAATAATAATAATAATAATAATAATAATAATAATAATAATAATAATAATAATAATAATAATAATAATAATAATAATAATAATAATAATAATAATAATAATAATAATAATAATAATAATAATAATAATAATAATAATAATAATTATACATATAATACTCCAACAACTGTTAATCACAATGGATCAATGGGGCTCCATGTGTGCTTGCTCCTTAAGGACTATCGCATCATTTATTACCCAACCCTAACCTAGGCTATTGTGGAGTTTTTTTGAGATACAACCCAAATACATGGGGTCCATGTTGTGGCATGTGCGATAACTATGCACTTATGAACGTTTTTTCTTTTGTGCAGTCTTACTTAACTTTCCTTTTGTTGATTCTCAGATTCTTTTCGCTCAGCTTAGATGACTATACAATTACTCCTGCCTCTTTTCTACTATCAGGTTTGCCTGAATCTTGACACGTGCAACCATCCTAACGAAAGGCTTTTACGATTCATTTAAGAAGAGAAATAAATCGTGGGAGGGCGATTAAATCGAATCTTCTTCTAAAAATCCCAAGAGAAAGGCACGCAATTACACTCAATCACAGGATATCTCACTTTTTTTTAGTTTTTAGATTTCTCCTGCTGGCTGCACCTTCGATTGTGCTTGATTGTCTAATCCAAGAAAGCCATATCTATTGGAGCGTTTCCTTGAGAATCCATTGCTCGAAAACTCGATTTATTTACATAATGTTCTTATTGCTACCACTAGAAGCATTTGATTTCCGTTCTCGTGTTAGAAGTGCATTATTCTGACACACATCTCTCAGCTTCATTTACAACCTTCTCCTGACGTTTCACATGACTTTCCATTTCACATTTTTCCATTCCCATTTCCACGTTCGACTCATTTCCCTGGTATCCGGGTATACATATACCACATCCATCTAAATTATGAATGAAAAGCTCTTTCAAAAGCATGCCATGCAATGATGTCCTTGTGCCCATTTAACTCCATTTACTCCAAATCAGACATCAGCCGGCATTGGGCTCGACTGGAGTCTTCATCCTGTAAGCTTTTCTGTATCGGTTGAAAACTTTTCCCTGTTTGCTTTCGGTGTTTTCAACTTGAGTCGAAAGCCCATCAACTAAATGGGTTTATTGTCGTGCGAACAGTCCAACAGGTAGGTCCGGCATTATAGTCAAAGCTAAAGCGTATTCATTCGAAATCTGCGCGTAGTCTCGTGCATGCCTTCAAAATACTCTTGTTATTTAAAGTAGTTTTCGGATTGAATTTATTGAAAATCGCATACCGATGAAAGCCGCAGCCTGACGTGACAATAATTTCGGAATCGGAATCGCTAGGTAAGAGTACGAATATTTGTACGTACGTGTCACAGAAGTGCATATGTTCCCTTGGCATTGCTGTGGAATTAGTGATCGTAAAGTGTATCTGGTGATTTATAATGAAACAGTTCATTGTGAGATGCACGTGGCATTATCCTTCAAATCTTAATTGCATCTATAATAACAACTTGTGTCACGTAAAGGATATGACAAATCTTCCTCTGTTTCTGGATAAATTGAATTTTGAATGGTAAGTGGAATGCATCAGAAAGCGCCCTGCTACTCGGGGTCTTAATTAAATGAAGCCTAAAGAAATGGCTCGATGTCTTCGTAAAGTTTTTTTTTTAAATTCAAAAATGGAAATACTCGTAATATGTATTATACTCGTAAATTCGCACAAAACGAAAGTTTTTTAATCTAAGACACTGGTGAAATTTTTTTCTTTCACTGAAAACAAAGTTTGACTGCCCTAAGGATTTCCGTATCTTTAGGTTAGAGAGATTGGGTGACTGCTGGTCACTTTTATTGGTTTCATGATATTGAGAATGTAAAATTTTAACATGCAAATATTTGTGGAGGAAAAGAGCCTTATGTGCTTGTAATGGGTATACGTGTAATAGGACTTTTTGATATTGCTCGTAGAAGTTTGTAACTTGATGTATTGTAGTATACGGCGAGGAATTTAAAACCGAGTCGGTACTATGATATCTGTGGCTCATTATTATAATTGTACAGTTCCTGGAAAATAATGTAATTCCAGGATCTTTATTTAATCATATTTTTAAGTGGGAGGGCGAGGAAGCTCAGACAGAATTGGTCTTTTCTTTCATTTCAAAGAATTTTTGGAGCAGTAAACTGGTCCGGCAGGTTTTGTGGGATGAAAACAAAGCACAAGGAAGTTGCGAGGCTTCCTGCTGTGTGCTCAACTTTTATCCGCCTTTATAATCTGGATTATAATTTTGCCGATATCGCTATAATGATTTACTTAAGAGTTTGTGAATAGAAACAACATAAGGAGGTGGTCTCGGACCTGATGTTGCTTTTGCTCATAATACGTTAGGCTTAATGGACATGGCACTAGTACTGCTCCTTTTTTATTTGTCTTTTTATCAAATACTAATTTAGGTACATTTACTGAGAAATAAAATTTAAGGGTATTATCCTGGAGGAGATATTGACAGCATCTCTCTAAGGCACTGTCACTTAATTGAGTTGATCAGCAATAAATAATAAATCGTCACTTCATACAAATTCCTCACTTTAAAATGGATGTGAGCCCTAGGTAGGATGAGGTCTTCTTTTATTGCATTGCCTCCCTAGGTTAGAATCGAAGATTCTTTGCGATCGGACGTTGGAATCTATTCGCTCTACATATTCTGACCATCCAAAGCGACTGAGGTTTACTTTTCTGACCGAGTTGATATCCTGATATAGCTCGTAGAGTTCGCAATTACATATCTGTCAACGCAAATGGGACTAAAACTCACTTGAAGAATCTAGCATTCAAAGCGCCTAAGTATATCCTCATTTACCTTCGCTAATGTTCACGCTTCTGAGCCAGAGAATCAAAGTCTTCATATGACAACGCATGACTTTGTGTATGGTCATGCTCACTATGCGTACTTTCTTCCAAACAAATCTTGGAAATGAGTTGGGATATGCACTCTAACAAGTTTTCACCCGATACATTAAATAGTTTGGCAGGCAGGTCTTCTGGTCAGGCAGGCTCTTTATCCTTAATTTAAGGCATTGCTACCTGTACTTAATTTTGATTGCTTAGACAAAAATTTAGCTTTGCTCGCCGCCGCTTAGTGATTCGTTCCGGCCGACACCGGAATTTGAGTTATCCAAGCTGCTACGCTGTCTCCTTAAACAGTTTTTCTCTGCGCGGGCTGTGACTCGACTAGGTACTTAATTTCTTTGCTCCTCTCTACAGGTCTCTGGTCGGATCTTGTTATCACTTTCATTTTACATCTTGGTAAGACTTCGGAATGAGATTCCTCAATCATACTCTTGCTTCGGTGTTCATCTCTTTTGCTTGAAGACGGCAAGGGGTTGTTAGTACACTAAAAATGTTTTACAAACAGCGCGCACATAGGTACTCTGCTTCAAAACAGATGTTTCGTAGGAAAAATTCGGTCAAATTCGACTCACCAGTTGCGAAGTTTCATATGGCTTCTTGGCATCGATCCTCAACATTTGATCATTGAACAGTTGATTTTATAGCCTTTATCAGTCCCATATAGCTTGCTCCCATTTGAGAATTTGTGATGCTTGATACGAAGGTTTCGTTTTTTACATTTCCAGCTACCAAACTGGAATTAAAAGACACTTTCTACTGAAGTCGTCCATTCGCTCGATATTGAGCCAACGTACCTGACAGAGCTTATGGTCGTACCTTTTCTTCTATTTGCCCCTATGGTACAGGGGAACTGGTATGCGAAGAAGTTTTACGCCAAAAAAATCAAAACCAGCAGGGTCACGGCCTTAAAAATTATTATCCTGGTCTTTCTTATTAGCAACTGTAGAGTCAATTTTCCTTGGATGTTCCCTAATTGTGTGCTTAACATTTATTTAGAAGTAATTTCATTATAACGCCTTAACTTCTTCGACAGCTATAACTGTCGAAGTGATGTTTTACTCCAAACGATGAACTTCAAAGAAAGCGCGTAGTTCGTGTTGTCTTCATTTTTTTTAAGTATATGTGGCTTTTATTTAAATTACGTTAACGCTTCTACTAAGAGTTAATGGCAACCATAGTAACCGTTCGGTCTTAATACGGGGGAGAGAAACAGATCTAAGATTTTGTGGATTAACGTTCAGAAGTAGCAATGTTATCAGTTAAAAGCAGATCAACAAAGAGTATTCCACCAACTACACGACCTATTGTAAGACGTTGTAAGACTATCAGCCCCAGGTGCCTGAAAGAAGGAGACTCCGTAATGCCGTAATGCGAAACGGATAAATCGTCGCTGTACAGCTTCCAAGCGAAAGTGACCAGACTTGACTCGCATACTAAAGAAGAAGATGTATAAAGATTAGTAGGTGGATTAAGTAACACATGGGCCATGAACCAGTGGATCAGTGCTTGTCGAAACCAAGAACTCAGATGGCTTTTCATACAGCATCATACTATCTATGTGTGTGGGCACGGACGTTCAGGTCGTTGTCGCAGATTATACATAAATCGGTAATTGTTGTCACTCAAATCAGTTTAATTATAGATAAAGTAAGTCCGAGGCAAAATTGTAAGACATTTTCGAGTGTATGTTATAGCTTACTTACCTGCAGCAAGTAAGCATGAGGAATTTTTTCCTACGCCAAGTGGAAAACCAATCAGAGACGAAATGTGCCCAAAGATATTGATGCCATCTGCATATACTGATATAAATTAATTAAACAGTTATTATTGTCAATTCTTGGGATGAATAATATAGGACCAAAATGGCTTTCTTGGGGTATGCCTTATGAGACGTTTACGGGCTTATGTACTGTGGATGATGACGTTTTAGTGCCTGTGATTAAATTAATTAATCCACATAATAACATTAGATTACAAGTCAAGGGCCTATAATTTGGTGAGAATAACATTTTGTCAAACTTTGTAAAAACTCTGCTGAAATCACCAGCTTCAACTGCTATCTTCTGAGGCGCATGAATTCTATTACGCTCGTGGTTGTTGATCTAATTTTTAAGAATCCGTGTTGGTTTTTCGAAAGGATGAATCTGCAGTAAATCACGTATAGTGCTCTTTAAGAGCTTTGGAATGGAGGACTGTTTCGCGATGGGCTCTTAGAGAGCAAGAGTTACTCGTATCATAGAGAGTCTTAAAATTGGATTTAACTACGTAAGTTAAGCTAAGTGTGATCTGCCTAAAGAAAATTAAAGCTAAAGGTGTGCTTATTGGAAAGAGTTTTCAGCCTGTTGATATACAAAAACGTTAAGGATACGGGCGTGATACGGATTGATTGGGAAACTGCTGACTGTCGTATGACTAGGATTGGAAGGAACACAACAATCAAGTTTGTAGCATTATGAGCAGACATAAATCTAAACGTTAGAGATTTAAAAGATGTCACGCACAAATTAATAGCCTCCAATAATAACGGATTCACTGTTGATGACCCTAGACAACCTTTAAAGGAGAACGACTGCTATGACTCAGATCTTACCGCCATCCAGAAAGTGCGATAGGATGGGCCGAGCATATGGAGGATGAAAAACTGTGATATGGTGATTGCGTAGGAAGAAGAAAAAGCGCTTAATTGGATGAGGATTTGTCACACACGGCAGACGTACGCAAGACGTCTTGAATTTCCGGCACCTGAGAGAGTATTCTATCAATACGTATAAATAGTGTGTCAAGGCAACAATATCCGAACAAGACAGAAACTTGTAGAGATGAAGAAGAAAACCTTGTATAGCACCAGTCGGTGCTCTGAGAATATGTAAATACAACATCCGGCCCTCAGGGAGAATAGACCATTGAACTTAGACGATAACGAAGCAAGGACAGCAATGTCCAAGCGTAAATTCAATAAAGCTCCTGGACCTATCGGCCTACCGATGTGTATTCCTGATGAATTAACGTATAAGTCTCCTCAACATTGCGTCCAACAGTTTATGTGCCATGAAGCCATTCGTCTACAACATGACTGGTCTCTATCAGTCAGGTTTCAGTCTAGGAAAGTCTGCAATCTTCACACTCCGGCAGACACTGGAAAAAAAAATCCAAATCGATACCCGCCATCTTTTCATCGATTTTAAGGCCGCATATAACAGCATTTATAGAGATGAGTTGATGCCTAGTTTTGACATTTCTGCCAAACCCGTCCGTTTGAGCAGAAAGACGATGGTGAAAGCTCGTCAAAGCTGGTAACGACTTAATCGAGACCTTTTATGTCGAAAAAGATTAAGAAATAAGTAAGAGTCTGCTACTTCGCTTTCTTCTAAAAACCTAAGATGTTTTTCCTATCGCGGAACTCTTTGATTTCCTTGAGCTAAGGCTGTGCACTTTTTAGTGCGTCGACCTTGTTTTATGCGCTTTCCTCATTGTACCACTGCTTGGTTTTTTTTCCCGGAGCTGGTGGGCAGTTGCCTCGGCTTCTTTCGTAGTTGGACTTGGGTTCACTGTTCACTGGCATTCATGAACGGTACTAGCACACTGCTTAATTTATACTTATACGCTCATTGCAGGGTCTAGCTATTACTGCTGTGCAGAAGCGTTCAACGTTTTGCTTTTTTCGCCATATTGCACAATCTTTTCGTTGGAAGACAGGTTCTCAATCGGGCACCGATCAGAAAACTACAAGAGTTGAGTTTTTGATCTCCGATATTAGGTGTACACGAGTGTGCGGTAACTTTGTGCTTCTTATAACTTTGTGTATTAAGTACTTAATCGATTTTGTACCTGACATTGCGTCCGAAAAATTTGACTTTATATTGTAGTATCCATAAAATTCATTGTGTTGCAAGTCTAGGATTCTCTAATACTCGATTTGATAAGTTTTGGGCAGTAATCACTGGTACTTTCCTCACGATCATTCCGAATTCGATGCATCATTCTGAAATTTGCCCTCAATATCTAGTTGCATGTCGTCCGAGGGCGTATGTGGAACATTTGGTTGCAATATCAGTTGATTTATTACCAATGAAATAAGCACATACATACGAGTAATTTTTTTTTAAAGAACTTAACACTCAAGTGGGTATTATTACACTTAAAATGCCTGAGCACGTGTTTAGTTTTTAGGAAAATGGGACAGAGAGAGGAAGAAAGATTTCGCTCCATGGATGGCATCCAACATTTAATGGGGAGACTAAATTATTTGTGTAATTGGACTTGTTATTGTATTATAGGCAACCATTCGTCTTACGTGAATTAATTTGCCTGAAAAAAAGCATGTTTTTTGGGCGAGACTGGGATTCGTACACCGAACCTTCCGATTTTTAAGCCAATACACTACCACTTGAGCCACGGTCACCCGCATAGCGTTCAACAACACTTGCAAATGTTAAAATTGATTTAGTATTTTAGTATTAGTATTATTTATTTCTTATTTCTTATTATTAATATTTCATATAATTATTTACAAATTCAAATAACTTTTAATAATTAGAAATTAGATTAGCATTCAGTATTTTAAATTAAAATAGAATTGAATGCCATCCATTACATCAATAAAATAGAAGTTAACAATTAGTTATGGGTGGGGTAACCCTTTTTTATAAAATTAATATTATTTCAAAATTCAAAAGGTTTAAAATCGAAAAAACAAAAACTGATGGAACAAAAATATATTTAAACCAAAGCGTCGAAAGTAAGAGATTCAATTTGATTAAGATCGAATGTAATGAGCCAACATTCTACTCTCTTTAGAAAGTTAGCTTTAAATGATATCGTTCTAGTGGAAGCAGGAAGTTTATTAAACAAACGAGTAGATATAATAGTATACAAATTACGAAATTCAGAGGTTCGAAAATAAGGAATGGAATGAATGCAAGACAAGTTTCCACGGAGATTGTGACTAGAAATTAAACGAAAATTACGGTTACCGGACTTCATATAGAACATTTTCAATACCTTCAAACAGAACAAATGAAGAGTAGGAAGGATTTTCAGGTAACAGAATAACGGAACACTAGAATGTCTAGCCGGTTTTGCAATATCAACAATGATTGAATATTAATTAGATACATACCCCCCCAACAGGCAAGTCCGTACTGAAGTCTAGATTTATCAAAGTGGGTGTTCCGCGCGCTGTCCGTGAGAGTGTGCAGGATAATCCGAGGTCTACTGACCCGAACTGACTCTAATTTTCATAGAAAAATCATCTCAGATGAAATCCAGGAGTGTCCAATGCATCCCGAAAAAGTCACTGTTTGGTGTGGATTTTGGGCTGGTGGCATCATCGGTCCATATTTCTTTGGGAACGATGTTGGCCAGGCCATCACCGTCAACGGCAATCACTATACGTCGATGATTACCAACTTCTTTTGGCCTGAGTTGAATGATATGGACACCAACGACATGTTTTTTTCAGCAGGACGGCGCTACGTGCCACACAGCTCATGCCACATTGGAAATTATGCACGAGTGATTAGGGCATTTCTGAATTTCATGGGGTTTTCTGAAGTCGCAGGTCTATGAGAATTAGCTACAAATTTCAGCGGCCCTCAAAGCCAACATAATCAAGCCATCGGTCAAATTTATGCACCAGAGTCATGGAAAATTGGACATTTCGGATTCGCCCCACCCGGAGAAGCCGCGGCGGACGAACGATGTTATATTCCATACACATTGGCATCGATAGGCATTTCAAACGAATAAAAAATGTCGATGATATCACACACACACTTTGTTTTATTTAAATTTAATGAAAGACTCTTTACTATTATACAACGAAATAAGTGCCATCGCGTGTATTCATTCTTGAGCTAAGACGAAAGTCTGTTTAAGAGGCTCTATAAGCTTTTAGAAAGAATTCTATCGCGATACGAGTATGCACGTTGCAAACGGAAGTATTCGTATCTCTTATCTTAGGAGATTAGAAATTAAGGAAGATGAAAACCTAAGAACATTTTATGTCCTCTTACGACTAGCCAGATTGTAGAAAGATGGAGAAAGCTGAGGTTAGTCCTATCGTCTTTCCATTTTTTAGAATTTCGCAGTTGGTGATGAAGGGGGTCTTCACAACCACGCAGTATGAAAATGGAAAAAGTTAATTTAAGCCTAGTCATCCCGGCGTAAGCTTACCTAGCCAATGGAGATAATAATAATAATAATTTATGTAGAAGGAAAGGGCGGCGCAGTGAAAGAAGAACTCTTGAGACGAAGAGTGTTCACAACTGAATTGTATTTAGAGCAGTGGTAAAACCTTTAATAAATCTCGTAACTGCTTTCGCCATTTCTTTGGGATAAGTCGTATGAACTAAGGCTCTGATCGTGAGAATTCAACATTGCAATTAGGTCATCACTTCTAGTCAAGTTCAACTAACCATGAGCTATTTAAGGTCAAGATAAGAGTCTTTTGCACAGAATACGTAATACATAATACATTTTCTAATTTTTATGATGGATCAGAAGCAGCTGGAAATTAAAGTTTATTGCGTTGGGAACTTGTTATTTAGCTGGATATATTGAGTTCTGATTTCTGTTGTGAGGTTGCTAATTTGTAAGAATTTTTAGCAGGACGAGTATAGTCGAAATATTACTGGAGTAACTTGACTGCAAAAAATTGGAAAGGGCTACCGTAGTCGGATATCAGGGACTGCAGACATCACATTTATCTTTTTCTATTGAAATACAGTCCATTAACACCTTAACACCTGCGCGACTTATGTCGAGTACACTTAAGTACTTTAAAAAAATAAGAACTCTTCTCAAGAAGATGCTGATTTTTTTTTGACACATCCGGAGCCACTCGTTTGGTCCGCCTGCAACCTAGAAAGTCATAAACAGCCCAACTGGCAATAAAATCCTTAAACGAGGGCACAAATAATACTAATGCGAGTTCTATGGAGTCCTCTTCTTAGACTTTCCTGGCAAGACAACGATCCCATTATGACTAGCCATGGAGATGATGAAGGGGGTCAGTAAAGCCTTTTACCCAGCTAGTCCATTGCTTTTAGATCTGTTTATGTCTGTCGTATGTTTGCCTAGCGAGTATTGAAGTCTAAGGCTGTCGTAAATTTGATTTCGACTACTACTTCTGCTCGAAAATTCTTTAAATTCAAATCAGAGAGAGCACCCAGTAGATAAAAACAACATCTAAAGTGGCATGCGTAGTTGAAAAACATCTGGCTAGAATCGAATTAGCTAGAGAGTTGTTATCTTGAATTTTAGATCCGTCAAAAGTAGAAAGTAAAATACAATATGATGAGTAGATAAGAAGGAAATTTGATGTCTGGTTACCTTGGTCTTCACCTTTCGGTCCGCATTGCCTTTTATATGATTCTTCATCGATATAATGACACAGATTCGCCTTTCTTTACTGCAGAGATCGCTAAGCATTTCGAGAGTTTTGTGTCTTGAATCAAATACAATTGAAAGCTGAGGGGCCTTGTCTTCCTCCGACATAACCCTCTGTACTACAGAATTCAAATGTTCTCAAATAGTTTATGATTGGTTCCATTCCTCACATGTGAACTTATCTCGATTGTTGCCTTTTAGTGATAGCTGCCGTAAGCTGGTGGTCCCCATCATCCTTACATCGCCATTCAACTTTTCCTTCGGTGTCTCGCATATACTCATATGAAAAGAAAATGATTGATAGGGCACATGTTTACAAACGGTAGGTCTGTATTTTTAGGTTTTCCATTATAGTAACATATGCTCGGTTTTTGCTACTCTGTCAATGGAAGCAATTTGATTCTAAAATTGTCCTCTTCGTCCTCTGTCGAAAGATTTGTACAATGGTTGGCAAAATTTGACTTTTGCTACCAAGTAGTAGGCGTAGGTGGGTTGGTACTTCCAACAGCCACTCTTACCCAAATAGTAAACTCCCGAAAGCCTTTTATGAGAGAATGTGGTCGTGATGGTATCTATCGAGGGGCTTACCGGATATATATGTTACAGTTGGGTACTTGTTTACCGTCAATATAGTGCGTAAATGTAGTTTCCAAGGCCACCTTAAGTAGGTTAAGGAACCACTTCATTACCAGCACAAATGTAAAATCGTTGGTTCTAAAAATATATCTCGTATCTACCTGATAAACATCTTCTTTAGTATAAATGGATTAGCTTTTGCAAATCAAATAATAATAGTAAGAAAGTATAACTACCTCTTTTTGATTCAATTCAATTCAATCCGAGTTTGGCGTTTGAAGGAGAGAAGTACAATTTCTATTAATAAGTGTTTCGATGGCGCTCCTTCTTTACCAATGTAGAGTGGCCTCCTCTTCAGAAGATGTTTCGTATCGATAGGAACGAAAATAAATGATTACCATGATGTTTCTCTATTTTTTTTAAGTACTTTATTTATACACTTAATAATAATGCTTTAAAGTGATAACATTTTTGTGAATAAAGTTCATACATTACGAGTACTTATTCTCTAATTCTTTACGGCTTCATTTTTAACATAAGAAAGTTTTAATCTTCCCAAGAACGTTGAAGGTTTTACTGACTCTGAGTGCCCGTTTTCGCTCGTTGTTGTCGCCAAACTGAAACTGTATTTTAGCTATAAATAACGATACTGCAGTTGTAAATATAAAAACAATAATATTCAATGAATAATTATGATAGGGAAGTTGATTCTATAATTTTAAAGATAATATATTATTTAAGTTAAGTGAAAATATTATGACATATTAATAACATTAAAAGAATAAATAAATATATATATATACAGTTGAGGCTAAACTAAGGAAACTGAAACGAATGTAAAGTTTTGACGACTGTAAAAAAAGTTAAACGTAACCTTTTAAAATTTGTTATATTAAGTATAAACTACTCAAAACAAAATAGGGCCCATTAAGTTTTTAGGCCACCAAACGGTCAGTTCTGTGAGTGCATGGGTCGGTAAAACGTTCACTTTGTCTTCTCCACACTCGTTTATGGTCACTTGAAACACTTAAAACTTGACCTTTCATTCGTCTGTAAAGAGTACAGGCGTCCAGTTGTCCATGGTCTAATTCGAATGCCCACGGGCGTAACTTAAGCGCGCTGCTCGGTGTGCCCTTATCAGTTTCGGTCGAATGGCTCGCACTCTGGATCGTTATGCATCTTTGTGGAGTCGATTACGTATGGCTTGTTCACTTACTTCAGTGCCAGTAGATTGCCGCAGTTGATTTTGTAATGCCCTGACGTTTACGGTACGCTCCCGACAAGCAAATATTCGTACGTACCGGTCTTCTTGCACAGTTATGACTCTGATCCTTCCTGATTCAGGTCTCCTTACTACACTCCCGGTTTCTTGGAAGCGTTCCAAGACATTTCGGATAGTTCGCCGCTATACACCGATACGAATTGCGACAGACCTTTGAGACTCTCCCTCATGAAACAAATTTACCGTTCTTACTGCGTTTTCGATACCCATATGATGCCGACAACCGGGCCATCACAATTAATAACGTTGTCGAAGAAAACAATTACAGAACGTAACACTTAGAACTACACTGAGAAAACAAGTACAGCAAATTTTGCATTATGTAGTTGTTTTTTAGAGCAATGCGCTTTTTCTTCCTACTTAGTTGGAGGCAACGGTAAAATTGTTGCTCGAAGTATTGATAAATACTCATAGACATTCAAGCTATACAGTTAAATACAATACTTCGCTTCGATAATGTTTACCAATAGAGTAATTTTTAGACAAAAATCAAAATAAAGCTTTGGTGGGCCTAATTTTGTTTTGAGTAGTTTATTACATTTATTGGTCATGTTCAAAATCAAAAACAAATAATACTTAAATTCATTAAATATACTACATATATTAAAAAAAATTAAAAAATATAGCTAATTTTTAATGGACAAAAGTAAAAAAAGAAATTCTAACAACTGTCTGGCATTAAATATAAATGTTCAAATAATTTGGTGAATTTTTGCATTGTTTGCTGCCGTTTCTTTAACAATTTGTTGAGAATGGTTTTTCGTCAATAATTGTATTGTACTTGCTCTTTGTCTATTGGGTTGTACCGCATGAAATGCTCGATTTTATAGTAAGAATTTAAAAGCCAATATTATTTTTCCGTAAATTTTTATTCAATCAAAATAGGATCCGTTGGCATCTATGATATTCTTCCAACGTGAGACAAGGTCAAATATTCCTTTTTCGTAGAAGTGCTAACTTTTTGAGGCAGCGCTTTTATGACCTCTGCTCGGTTCCGGAAGACCTTCTGCCGGCAAAATGAATCCAGATTGCGAAAAAGATAGTAATCCGTTGGAGAAATATCAGTAACGTACGGCGGATGCGGAAGAATTTCAATTCTAAACTGCAACAGTTTTTGCACCGTTATTTGTGAGGTATGGGGTCTAGCATTGTAACGCAAAGGATCGGACCGTGCTTATTGACCAACGCAAGTTGCTTTTCAGCCAATTTGGCATGAAATATTCTGATTTCCTGACAATATTTGATAGCGTTTATCATTTTTCCTGGTTTAAGAAATGAAGAGTGATAAAAACAACCACTGCCAAGATCTTTTACGCCGTAGTTTTTGGGATTCTTTCAGTTCATGGGGTACCCACTTATCGAGTTTCTTTACCTTTTCTATGAGAGAAAGGTGTCGACTTATTGTCATTGGGGATACTCCCATGCTGTTGCTCTTAAAACATCGTCGTCAATTAACGTTCCTGGCTTCCCACGTGGTTCATTTTCGAGGAAGAAATCTCCCGAACCGAACTTTCCAAATCAACGCCGTATAGTGTGTTCGTGTGTCCCATTTTCAATTCGTATAGGAAGAGGGTTCGAATTTGAACTGCCGAGAGTATGGTAAATAATTCCTAGAAAAAAACAACGGTACTTGTAACGAACAATAAAATTCTCACACGTCAAGCATACGTACCACTTTATTTTATAAAAAAAAATTTAATGTTCTGGCACAGATGTTCACTCCAAGACTTCTTAATTCCGACTGAGCGAAAATCGACATGTGGTACAACCCAATATTTGAAGTAGAACACGTGTTTTATTAAGTGAGTGAATACAATGGCGCGTAATAAGTATAACGAACGTTTCAAATTAAAAGTTATTGAGTAATATAAAAGCGGAGTTTCTCAAAAAGACATTTATAAAATGTATTCAATAAATAAATCAGTTATTTCAAAATTAATAAAAAGTACAACGAAACTGGAACGGTTAAAGTTATACGCAGTGGTGGCAGACCCAGAAAAACCACGCAAAGACAGATCCGGAAAATGCAATAAAAGCAGAACCTGACATTTCCGCAAGATTATTTATGAAAGAATTAAAGTTAAATATCCGTGAAAGGACGGTGCGTAGACGAGCTGTTGATGCCGGATTATTTTCACGACGACCTGAGGGATCATATACCTTTTTCCAAAATTATGGTAGCTGGCCCCTGCAAAAATGGAACACCGTACTTTTCTATGATGAATCAAAAATAAATTTGATCCATTTTGATGTTGGAACAAGACTCAATTCACGCTATTGTAACAATACCATGTTACAATATGGAGGTGGTTCAGTTACGGTATGGGGATGTTTTTCATCTCAAGGAATGGGACCTCTGAGAAGATTAGGGGGGCGAATGGATCGGTTCCAATACCAAAATATCCTGGCAGACACAATGTTGCGATATGTCGAGGATCATATAACTCTTCGTTGGAGAAAACTGGAAGAAGAGCATTTCCGTAACCACGGAGACCTTTTAATGCGTTTGAAGAGGAACGGCGTAAAACACCACAATCTCTAATAGACAATTTGATTGAATCCATGCCAAGACATTGTCAAGCAGTCTTAAGAAATAAAGACGGTGCCACAAAATGTTAATTTAGTATAAATAGTAATACATCAATTTGTTTTCTTTGCTATTTTTTAGAGTTCCTTTAGTTTTGTCCTTTAGAAGTTAGCATTATTATTATTTTCTTTTTTTGATTACAGTATATTTGATGATGAATTTTAGTATTATTTGTTTTTGACTTTGAACATGATCAATAAATGTAATATATTTTTAATATGACAAATTTTAAAAGTCGTCAGAACTTTACATTCGTTTCAGTTTCCTTAGTTTCGTCCGATACGAGTGTATATATTAGTAAGGATAAATTGAAAGTGGATTTTAGAGATTTTACAGATTTTTTACTCTAAATCAAGTAAAAATGTTTTCAATTCTTTTTTTCGTTTTTTTTTAAACTTTCGATTTGTTTAAGATGGTGAGGTATTCCATTCAAAGTCTTTGGAATGACATATCGCTGCATTGATAGAAAAGTGTTACAACTAATTCTGACAACCGAACATTGTGGGAAAACGTCGCAAGTGTAAGAGCTTTCCCAGGCCGCAAGGGAGCAATAGTATCGTTTGTTCATTCTTATCATTTGCTACTGACGTATAGGGAAAAGGGTCATATTCCTTGTCGACATGTTGTATTTCATAAAAGTTTGTGAACAAAAGAACTGGATGATTTTGGCCTGCTGAGGATATGATTTTACATTTACATTTTGATTGTTGCAAACTATTGGACGTCGTTTTTTATTATGTGAAAGTGAGAATTCGCGGAATTTCTCATACTTTCTGAGCCACTCTAAACTGTGCCGATTATTTTGTTATGGATAAAACTGAATCTTTGAAAAATGGCTATTTTCCACTTCTTCAAATACGAATTTCAAAGTATGCCTCCTCAATTGACATTATTTATTTGGAATTGTGCATTTTAGTTCAGTCTGTTTGATGTCTTTTTTTTATTTACTCACGCAGTTTTGCCGAAGCGAATTTCGATTTCGTCTAGGTCAACGGTTCCTAAACTGTGGTACGCATACCACCAGTGGTACATTAAGCTGAGGCGAGTGGTACAACCAGTCAAACGATAAAATTTTCGATTGCCGTTTTTTAACGGAAATCTATGACCTAATTCAATACGCACCTATTTTCAAAATTTCAACACTGTAAAGTGAACCTTTACTAAGTTATAGAGAAAAAGATACCATATAGTACGTTTACACCGACCCGAAATTCAGCATTTCGGACAAATTCAACATTTCAGACGAAATGTTGAATTTCAGTGAAATGCTGCATTTCGACTCTGGATTTAGAAGGTTGTCAAATCGAACAAACCTTTTTAATTATTCTACACGCCATTCAACAAAAACAAATTTGAAAGAAGTCAGCTGTTCCAGTAATTCTAATCATTAACGACTATGTGCCTCAACCAAATGGACCACAAAAAGTATAAGAAAAAGAGGAAGTGGGAAGACGAGGAGTTTATTGTTGAACTCTGGGTAGAAAGTATTGTTGGGCTCCGGGGGAACAAAAAAAAGGGTATATACATAAAGAGATGTTCCTCTTGTTTAAAAATAAAGGGGTGGAATTTTCACCGGAGGAAATTAAACAAAAATTACGAATCTGTAGCTGACAGTAGCTGTCATATAAATGTTTTGTCAATGTAAACGGTGAAATGAAATTCCGAAATTTAATTCCGAAATTAAATTTCGGGTCGGTGTAAACGTGCTAATACATTCGATTGAAATTCAAAGATTGGCTTAGTTGAACTGAACTAAAAGAACTAGTTCAGTTATCGAGAGAACTATACTTCAGTATTTAGTTCACATATCACGGGTAAAGGGGGAAATGCACGATACAATTGTTGTGCCAACGCGCGGTTGGACAGATTTGGCGTTACATACAACAATTGCATTATGTGCTGCCATACAACCGACAGTTGTACCGCTGAGTGTACAACCGCTGTCGAATACAGCAGATTGTATGGAAATTGTTTGGTGTGTATTCACAATTACAATTTATGTATCGTATCGTGTATTTCCACCTTAACACTTCATAGTTCACACATCTCATACTTTCATTCATTCACTTTGTAGTTCCTTCTGGCTGATGCGATGATACAACTGAACTACTTGTTTTTGCTCAGCCGAATTTTTCGTCTTTAAGAAAGAACTTATCATCTGGGTAACTTTTTTCTAGTTTTTGCTGTTGGAAGAATGTTTTTTTCTTTTGCTTTGCCAAAATTTCGTTTTTTTAGGGCGGCTTTTTTGCCACTGTCCATCAATGGTACGATAAAAGAAAAGTTTGGGAATCGCTGGTCTAGGGCATGATATCATGAAACACCAAATTTTCTATTTTCATGCTCAATTTGTGATGTTGATGTGGCAGATTTAAATAATTATACTATTTCTTTAAAATGAAAAAACTAGTTTTGCTCTCTGAAGAGATTCGAAGTAATTTGTATTTATTTTTTCCTATTCACTCTGGCGCTTCCATTTTGATAAGACAGCGTTTTGTTAATAAAACACTTTTCATAAAGATTATTTTACTTTGTCAGGTTATTTTGTCAGATTATTTTAAGTGTCAGGTAGAAATGACACTTTCGGGAACATGAAACGTCTTTTAGGTGGAAAAATGACACAAGTCAAAAGCAAATCAAAATTTGAATTTGGGGTAGCAATCCTTGGAATTTTGGAAAATCATTAACAGCATGCTGCCATACATCTGACAATTAAAAGAGAGGAACAAGTTAATATGTTAAAAATTGATTTTTGTTTCCTTAGAAACTTATACGAGTACATACGTTGCAAATCTTCAAACCGCTCCGCTGAAAAGTTGATGATTTTGAGTTGTGACACTTTTATATCAATGCAGCGATATCTTAGTTATCGTTATCGAACTTCTAAATAGTATCCCCTGGGATCGTTTTTCTAGTGTTTTGGTTATGGCTTATAGGGTGCAGATATCTTTGGTCATTCTAAAAAGTGCGTAGGGTAAAGGCACTGTATCCGGACACTTGGTCGTTTATTGTCAAAAAATAAGAGAATTTTCCGGTTTTAGTGTGAAAAATACATAAAAAAAACAACCCTCTATGTTTCTTTCATACACACACATAGTTTCCAATAGATACGATGACTGGTTTGCGAAATACGCATTAGTTAGTACGCGGTAGTCGTGAAGTGTGCAACTACGAGTAAGTGCGTTTTTTCTCTAACAAAAATAGTGACGCTATTTTCAAAATGTAACTATTTTAAGCATTAATTATTGCATTTCCACATCAAATTAGGTTTAATTTTAATTAAATATAAATAATTCCTGTGTTCAATAAAAAAAACGAAAAAATTGTTAAATTCTATGCAAATTATTTGGTGTCCGGATACTGGAGCCCAAATTTTATAATGATTTTAGTTTCCGGACAGATTGTCCTGGTACTGAAACTTTAATGCAAATTTTAAATTCATGTTTTAATACATTTAAACGATACTTATGTGTATTTTGCTTAATTTATATAAAGAATATTGCATGTTTCTTTAATAAACACTGTCCGCATACAGTGTTTTTTAACTAAAAAATCGGCTGTCCGGGTACTGAAAAATTAGGTTTAGTATCCGTACAATTGTATCTTTTGCGCATTAAAATTTGTAAAACATTAAAAATGTCATGGTTTTAGATTTATAGTAATGGAGGAAAGCAGTTTAGCACGAGCTTTAGAAGATATTCGGACAAATAATTTGAGTTTAAGAAAAGCAGCTGCCAAATATGGTCTGTGTCGATAAACTCTTCATGACCGACTAAAAAGTAAAAGGCTAATTGGTGAAAAGGTAACAAAAAAGGGGCCAGATCATTACTTAACACCTAAAGAAGAAAGTAAAATTGCTGAGTTGTGCACCGGTAGTGCCTGTTTACATTGGCGATGGGATGAAAGTCCTCACCATGAAGGTCGTGTTCAAATTTTCATGGGGTTGAAAGACTTTTTGACAAGTGGAACACTTGAATCGGAGCATTTTTAATTTTTAAACTTGCGCAGCTGGCCTGGAACATACGTTTTTTCCTATTCTTCACACTTCCTTTCTCATCAAAGATCAAAACTAAAATGAAAAAAATATGTCAGAAATGGAACGATATGAAAAAACGATGTTTTGTACCCGTGAATCCACTTTAGAAATCGATTCTCGGTGGAAGTAACCCTTCTTCTTCCCACTTCAATAAAAAGCGTTCCCTCTCTTTCGAACAATCTTCCTGCCCGCGCCAATGTGAACAGGCACATTTGTGCAAATGTGGATTTCCCTTAAAGACTTAATACGGTGCAGAAAATATTTAGGGACTCGAAAAGGGAAACACCTTTTAAAAATTATCGACCGGGAAAAACATGGCTCAGATCATTTATGAAGAGAAATCCTTCTTTGGCTATGGAGAAGCTGAAAGTATAACAAAGGCAGGGCCGTCGTCACAAAGGAAAATATTTTAAAATGGTTTAAAGAGCTAGAAGACTATTTAAAGAGCATAAACCAGGAGGAACTAATGCACGACATATCAAGGACCCTCAACGGCGATGAAAGCAGTTTCTGCCTTTGTCCAAAAACTGGCAAAGTGATAGCACCAAAGGGTTATAAAAATATTTACCAAGCATAGTTAAAAAATAAGAAGAACTGTCCGGCTACTAGTGCCTTTACCCTACACATATTAGACTTTAAAAGATAAGTTCATAGGCAGTGCTGTAGATTTAATATCCTATCCACATGTGTTTTAGTCGCACTTCCGCATAGCAATATCCCATATCTAAAGAGCGATTCTGCTGGAGAGTAGTACAACTGTTTCTTGTTTTTAACGTAAACGCAGGTCGTGTAGACATACGAGTTAGTTTACGGGATGCCCATATATCCATGGGAGCAAGGATACGCCTTGCCATCGCTCTCCGTCATTCCATTGATACCAATTCGAAACTGTGTTGCCGCAACAAGTTATGTTATTTATGAGTCGAGACCGACATAAAACATATTACTGCTCTTAGGGTCACAGCATCCAGTACTTATTGCAACTCTACATTGGGTCAAAACCACCAGGAAGACCCTTCCGGTGATTTGGTTTTAAGCCACAGCCACCATGACGCTCCCAAGACAGGCCCGGACCGACTTTCGGGGGACTCCTGACTCCCATGGTACCGTGATTTAAGTCCTGGTAGGGACTACCGGTGGTCCAGCCGCCAACAAAACCTATGACCCGCAACTTGTAACTGATCAAATCGTAGCAACTTTCGGTAGCGTCATCTGAAGATGTTTACGATGAGACCAGTACTTTGCTCTGCCCCCGCTTTTTATTAGACAACGTCATTGAAATTCTCTAACTCCTAGATACTTTATTCTGTTCACTATTTCTATTGCTTTGTTGTTGGCCGAACATGGACAAATGGCATTTCGGTGATATATACTGAAAGCTTCCTTTGGCCTAGAAGGTGTTCGTATGTTTTTGCAGCATTAATAAATAATCCTTGTAAAATGCTAATCGAGCTCTTCACGAAAAGACCAATATCTCTCTAAAAGATTTTAATTTAAATGTTTGGTTTTGTCGCCTTTTACTTTGGAAAAGTTTTTCTTTTTCTTTATACTTACCATGCGCTTAAAGGATTATGAAAACCCTTAAAGTGTTTGCAAAGAAAATAAGGGAAAAAAGAATAAAAAATATAAACGTGTGAGTTTTGAATGTTTGTTAGTTATAATTTTTGTTTTTTTTTTTTTTTTTTATATTTTTAAAGAACTTAATACTCAAGTGGGTATAAATACACTTATAATGCCTCAGCATGTATTAGGTTAATTTTTTTTTTTGGAAAAATTGTATAGAGAGACAAATGTTTGGGATCAGTGGTTATCACGCTCCATGGGTGGCATCCAATATTTAATGGGCAGACTAAATTCTTAATGAAAGTTGGCTTGTTGTTGATTTCTAGTCAACTACTCATCTTACTTGATGTTTGTTAACTGAAATGTTTTTCGGGCGCGGTCAGGATTCGAACACCGAACCTTCCGATTAAGATTAAGTACTCTTAAAATGCTTGCACACAGCGCAGCCGAAGGACAATCAGGGAGGACAATCAGAAAGAGAGATACCGATAAACGTTGGTTTTAAATGTTTGAATGTTGTAATAACTAGGAAATAAATGGCTTGACCGGGCATTCCATAAGCGAGTTGTACGACTAAGGAAGCAATTACGACATTTCAGAGTACGTCCAAAAGAGGGATTGGGGGTAGACTGATGAGCATCCTTAGCGAGATAGAGGTTACGATTGAAGGTTTGAAGAGGCGGAAGACTGGCATCGGTGGTGAAAACAATAATAAAACAAGATAAGGAAGGAGAAATTTCGCCGGTGTTCGAGGGTGCCAATTCGCAGCAGTTTGCAGTTAGTTTGTCTTGAAATTTCGATACTAAAAATGAATTATTCGCAACTGTTGAAAACAAAAATAGATTGTATCGTTTGCAAGCATTTTTTTCATTATTCGTGCGGCATCTTGATGCCGAATATATGAAATCAAGTTTGCAAAGAGTGCACAGTGTGAAGACACCGCTCAACAATGGTCAAGCTAGGACTAATGAAAAGCAAATGAGAAGGAGCACCTCATAATCCGAACTGGTGGAGTCGCCTGCAATCGTGAACAGTGGGTACGAATATACGAGCACCCTTGAAATGATCTACGTGAAGCTGTCGAGTTGAGAAGATGCAAATAATCGTTTTTTTACTCATTACAGAATGAGTTGCGAACTGAAAATGCGGAGATGAAATCGAACATCTAGAATTTGGAAAGCAAATTAAACTGACAGCAACAGCTTCTCACTATTTCATCAACATTTTTGGTGTGCCTAACATAAATGACGAAATCGCAACTGGTAAGGCAGTGAGAAATGCTATGTCGAAAAAATTCAATCCAAAACATCAAAAGCGAATCATATTATTTGCATATTTTGCTCATTTGACAACAAAACAACGAATAATGTGTGCAAAGAGAATTAGCTGAAAGAAATCTTAACACCAGAGTGACTTGTATCGATGGTTTTAATCCCAGCAGTAGCAGCACATCCTCTCAACCCAATATTCCAAGACCTTTTTGACTGTTTCTGGCTCTATCTCATGAATGTCGCGGACGATTTTCCCTTTCAGGGCTTGATTTGTTTCTGGATTGTCCGCACCCCACAAAGAAAAGTCTAACGGTGTCAAATCCGAGGCGGCCAGTTAGCATAACCAGGGCTGCTGGTTACACGATTACTGTACTTAGCGCGTTAAAGATCGATTGTCTGATGGGTTGCGTAACATACCATCGTGCTGAAACCAAAGACCGTCCAAGTAGATGTCTTCAATTTCAGCCCATAAAAATTCGGTAACTATGGTTCTGTAGCGCTCACTGTTGATCGAAATTACGTTTCCAGCTACATTTTCGAAATTAAATGGACCAATGATGCCACCACTCCAAAACGGCATCAAACTGTAACTCTCTGCGTATTCTCAATTATGTTTGTTAACATAACCGCAGAGATGTCGTCGTTGGAAAAAATGATTTTTCGGTCAAATTGGACGTCCAATTCGTGGTGCTGCAAGGGCCAAACTGAGAAGCGATAACGAAGCGGATGATCGTTTGCCTTCAATTGGACTTTGTAAGGGTATAATCCGAGATCTTTGTGCAAAATTCGCGTGGAATGTTGAGTTGTTGAGATCGATGGCGAGTCGATGTTCCTGGATTAAGTCTAATACTCCTGGCAACAGCAGCTACATTCTCGTTGTTACGTACCGTGAGTGTTCTCCGAAGGTGAGCCAGTCTCACAAACTTGCGTACAGCAGGGCACGGTGGGTGCTTCATTGCTTTAAAAAGAACAAATACACTGTTTGGGCAACACAGCACTATATTTCGCAACGTTGTTCAAGCGTAAAGCGATTCATTTCGTTTAGCGGAGGCATGATATTGACTGACAGTCAAGATTTCGAGTCAAAATAACAAATGATTCAAAAATAAACCTGTATTTGGAACACCCGTTATGAAGGATCTTTCAAGAGTCGCGCCAGATTTCATTAGTGAATAATTTCTGAATGCTACAGATGCTATAGGTTACATAGATATTGCACGTCGAAGGAAAAAATCTAGCCATTTTTCCATTCAATGGGACGTACCCGTACGTCCCAGTTCTCTTAATTGTTTTGTATTATCAAGTTGCGAGTTTTGTTTGTCGAATAGAAGTTTTCCGTTTTTCGCAACGTAATTTTTTTTAAATCAAATTTAACTGATAATAAACATTATATTTGAGAACCGTAGGAAGGTCAAAGCAGAATGCGCTCTCTTTAATGTTGTGTTTATTGGATAGTTGTTTTACGTTTTTTTTTTTTCAAGATAAAATTTGAATTTTTTGATTTTTGAATGCTATGTTTTTTCTATCTTCCACGAAAAATGCTCCCGTAATAGAACGAGGAAAGCAATGCGATGCTCATAGCAAGGACTTTTTTCATCAAACCATTTCAGATATCTATTATTTGTTATCCTTATGCATTCCAAGGCCATTGTCTCTCTTATATTTCTTTCTTGTGGACGTTCTCCGAAAATTATATTAAATACTTTGAAGTGAACTTTACAACCGTTAAAAAATTCATTAGTTGGTGCCTTCAGACCTTCCAAAGTCACTTCTTTGAGAATAATTTCTAGCAAAGATGAAAAATTTCGAAGGACATGTTATTTTTTCATCAGTTTTTAAAAATAGTTTGGAATAATTTAAACATTTGTTCCCTAAGAGCATTTTAAAAGCAAGATATCCAGTAAAATATCGCATTGCTGTTGTTTCTAATGTGATTCTAGTTTCGATTTCCATATCACAAATGACTTTTTCGTACAGAGTGTCATTGCATATGATTTTCTTATGATCCTTAAGCAATGAAGGAGTTTTTGGAATATTTGTTTGAGTTTTCTACATCATCATCATCACAGTTACTGAAAGGAGAAAAAATTAATATGATTTGACGAGAGAATTTTCGACATAAAAATATTAAATTCGTAAACAGACGGATTTTTGTTGTAACCACCTTTGATGCGAATATAAGAAAATAAATTTTCTCGTTGTTAGTAAATAATCTACGTTCTCATATAGGCCATTGCTTATATCATGACAAAGTAATAAGACCCTGTTTATGGTTTGTTGCATTCCTTTTAAACAAAAGTTGCTTGGAAGGTTAACTGATTTTTGTATATCTTTTAAGTAAGATAAAAATTCTTTCAACTCATTATAAGCTGGATTCTCTAGCTGAACTCCCCGTCTTAAAACACTCTTGTCATAATGTGAACCATTATCCATGCAGTCAAATACATTGTTCACTTTTAGTACGAACTCTTTCGTTGCTACAGCTTTATTAGAGCTTTCTTTTAAGCAATTAAGTTCAAAAGCATCGATGCCGCAGTTGTCCGGCTAAATATTTGCGTTGCAAGGTGAACATTCATTTTTTCGAAGGCATTTAAGGTGCTATATGACAACTTCTAAATTTTAAACATGTCTTAGCTATGTTCTCAACTTCAGAATTGTATATTTCTTTGATAACCTCAAAAGATTCTTTACCATCTTCAGTTTGTATTTAGATCTGATTTCAATAGAACATTACGAAGTGATTTTAACAAATAAGAGAAATCATAAAAACAAAATATTTTTTCAATTATAAATGGGTTTTCTTCGGAAAAACCTAACATTTTATAAGCTTTTCTATTATTGGCCCCATACAATAGCACATACAATCTACTTCTTTCTACAACAAGGTCTTCGAAACCATCTATTAAATCATTTTTTATATTATATGTGAGGTTTTACGAATCCTAATTTCATCAAATATCAGGACAACACAACGTTCTCGCTGGTTTAATAAAGCGAACTTTGACTTGAGATACGAATGAGCATTGTTTTCATATCCTGGTTGTAATCCTTTTACAGGAGCCCATCTACAGAAAGAGGAAATGTGAGGAAGTTTAAAGCCAAGTCTATCTCTCAAAAATTTATAGGCAATTTGTGATCTATAATAAATATTTTGGGAAAGTTCTTTTTCGTGGCTGTTGTATTTTGTAGTCTTTGATTCTTTCAGAAGCATTTTACAAAATGATTTTGAATGTGACGTCGTAGATATTTTATTTTTATTAAAAAAATTTATTGCATTATGCGCTCTGTTTTTTTTTATAATGTTTTATTTTTAAATTTCTTAATTTAAGTTTGTAAATTAACAATATTTTTTTTAAAGTTTAATTTTTTTTTCTCCTCTTTTGCACATCTTTCCAATAACTGATCGCACATTGCACACGAAATGCTGCAACTGCTCGACGTTCTTCTTCGTTTAAAGGAGACTTCAGATCTTCCAAATTCAAGTTTGAATCCAAATCAGAATTTAAATTTAAGGAAGGAACAGCATCCACCTTAAGATATTTTTTTCCTACAAACTCGGGACAAAAATGATCTCCACAAACAAAGTATTTGACTTTATTTTTAAAACCACATGCCTTCATCCACAAATTATATAAAATTTCATTTTTTTCCCTAGAAGGACATTTACAAATTTTCAAGTCAGGGTAATTCCTTTTAGTTTTCCTACAAACAGAACAAGAAACTCCAGATAATCTCTCGTCACCCATTGCTATCGAAAAATAAACTGCAAAATATTAAATCACTGAAAAAGTACCGCTGCCAAAATTTACTAAGAAAAATTGTTCAGTCACATAAATAAACATCCAAATCGGTCGAGAGTCGACGGCGAATGAGGTAAAGCAACTACACAGCAGGCAAGCGCGCCGCGCAAGCCCCGTGAACTGTGGTTGTTTTATGTATGAAGATAAGGGTTGAAAACAGAAACCACATACACATCTGCACGGTGTGGCGCATGCCTGCTCGTCGGCTGTACAGCACATACGATCCCAAGAATTGACTTCGGTTTTACAATACATTTTGTTCATACAAACTGTTCAGAACTTGAAGTTCGAAGTTAAAACAGGCAATTAAAAACTGGTTAGATTTTATCCTTCGACGTGCAATATCTATGTAAATTATAGCATCTGTGATGCTACCTTTTTTTATGTCACCTTTGACATTTGTGAAGTAGACACATGTACAATTATAACCATGGATAGCTACATGCTGGAACAAAGCATTAAAGTTCAAAACTATTATAAAAATGGTCGTTCTTTTTATTTTTTTTTTTTTACGAAAAATCATCTTTACTGATGAAGCTCACTTCAAATTGGATGGATCCGTGGTTCAAGAGGTAGTGGATTCGCACTTTTCCAATCGGATGGTTTGAAGTTTAATACCAGCCGTGCCCGAAATACTTTTTTTTTCGGGCAACTAAAATCATGTGGTTGTCTACAAAAAATAACAAGAAGTCAATTAACATTATTAATTCAGTCTCCCCATTAAATGTTGGATGCCACCCAAGTAGCGAAAAAACCACTTATCCCAAACATCTTTCTATCTCTATCTCTATCTCTCTCTCTATCCAACTTTTCAGAAAACTTAATATGTGCTCTAGCATTTTAAGAGCAGTAATACCCTCTTGAGTGTTAAGTTCTTTTAAAAAGAAAACAAAATTGTCGCAAAAGCTTCGCAAACATTGACTAAGTTTCCAGGTCGATTAATTTCACGTAATTGTGACATAAGCTTACCATCTAGACCATGCGATTTTACACCATCAAATTACTTTCTTTTGGGTTTTTTGAAAAGTAAAGTCTATGTGGATAAGCCAACAACAATTGCACAACTAAAAAACAACATTCGGACCGAAATTGATGAGCTTAATGCCGTAATGTGTGAACGAATCCTTGAAAATGTTGATGTTCGTATGAGAGCCTATAAATATATAAATGATGTTATTTTTCACACATAATTTGTAAGAGCCATATTTTTATAAAAATAAAAAGCACCAGAAGAAATCTAAGTACTTACACGTTTTATTTGAAAAAAACACCATCTAGGCGCGACTTTTGAAGGACTCTATATAAATGATTCTTTCACAAAGTATAATCAGGCTCCGTTTATGAAGGCAAAAGGCAGAAATTCGCAAAATACGCATTGCTTGAAGGTACGAGTATAACATTCTTCTTAGGAAGTTTGAGGATGGTAAAGTCATTACAATTAGTTCGTTTAATAACACTGCGCTTATCTAGGGCTTTTACGGATAGTTCCTATTGTAATGACAAATTTCTTTATTGTTCACCAGAATATTAGATTTAAAAAAAATTACTTTATTATTCCCGAGCTCAGTTTTTATGTGAATACTGTCGCAGGCGGTGTTGGTTGTTTGGTAAAATATGAGTATGTGGTTTTCAAGGTTTTGTGTCTCGATTTTGTATGTGCTGATGTTTTAAAAGTTACCATCAAAATTAACCACGAAGTATTTGTATTTGTTTGTGTATATAAAACACATATGTTTACCATTTTGACGTTTATAGAAGAAATTTGTGGTCCCTTAGATAAGGAAAAGTCAAGAAATTTAATTAATTTAGGAGACATCCATTTTAACATTTTATATACTCGTAGATGTGTATCTGCTTCGAGTTATTTGGCATTATTAGCATCGCATGGTCTATCTTCTTTTATTAATGAGCTAACTGGAACAATTCCAGGAAAATGTTCAGATTACATTGAGGGTGGCTTTAGTAAGGTTTTTTTCTGATAACCGACCATTGCATGACATGACAGGACTTTTGGTTACCATTTCTAATAGGAAGAGCAAAAAAAATTCGACTCTACTCAGTAAATTATCGAAAATTGATTACAGTACACACAGGCATAATCTAGTACATGCGTTTTTGAAAACGTCTATACATGGTAAAATGCCACAGCTTCCTTTATATTCTTTACTGACTGCCATAAGAAACAAATTCCTCGTTGTTCCTCATCTTTACATTCGAAAAGGGTTGTAAAGAAGCTTAAGCCTTGGATCTTTGGTTACTCATTGAATAAAGTCAATGGCAAAAACAAACCAAGAATCAAATGTAATAAGCACCCCAGAAATACGTGGTTAAAAAACCATTATAAGAAATTATAAGCTGAACTAAGACATGAGATTCCAATCTGTCAGGATAACCGTTTGGTTTGGCCTTGTCAAACGCAATTTAAAAGATTGATTCGCCAATAGCTAATAGCATGCTCAACAAATATTATAATTTAAAAAAACCAACTGTCGTACATGTTGATGGCTGTGATAGTTCCAATTGAATTGAAATTGCTAATGTATTGTATTTAATAGATATTTTACTATATAAATAATACTGCAATGCACTACCAAACGGAATTGTTCACTCTGTTCGTTTTCTCATTCTAGTGAAAATATTTAACCATTTCATAGGAACACTTTTGCTTATATAACTCCTCTTGAGGTGCTGAAAGATATTGGAATTTGGAAAGAATTCCTGGTGGTGTGATGGTATTTCGAGTTTCACTCTTCTCAGAAGCTTTGAAATGTGCAGAGGTTGGGCCTTTGCTTACAAAAAGTACTGCGACTGAAGTCTTTAATTATAGGCCCATCTCAATTCTTCCAGTTTTGAGTAAGATCTTTAAAACTATGAAATTATGAAAAACAGAATAGTGACTTTTATGAATAAAACGGCGTTTTTTAATCCAATTCAATTTGGGGAAATCCGTACGGTCTGTTCATAGATATTTCCAAAGCTTTCGATATGATAAACCACAATGTCCACAATTGGAAAGGGCTGGATTTCGCTGTTTCGTACTAAATTGGTTTAAGTCTTACGTTGCGAAAAGATCCCAAAGAGTGATGAGTTCAGTAGGAAAATTCAGTTCTTCAATTTGAGAGTACCCCGAAGTTCTGCAATGGAACCAATACTATTCGTATTGGAACATCTCTTCATGTATATGCCCTGTTTTGTACCCCCATAGCCCAATAATATTTTCTTCCCAGAGTTCAACAATAAACTCCTCGTCAACGTCTTCCTTGAGTTGGTCTTTGGTTGAGGCACATAGTCGTTAATGATTGTAAATATTGGAACAGCTGACTTCTTTCAAATTTGTTTTTGTAAGCGCTGAATGACGTGCGGAATAATTAAAAAGGTTTGTTCGATTTGACAACCTTCTAAATCTTCGTCTCTGGATTTGCAGCATTTCACTGAAATTCAACATTTCGAAATGCTGGAAATTCTATGAAACATTTCGTCTGAAATGTTGAATTTGTCCGAACTGCTGAATTCCGGGTCAGTGTAAACGTACTATTACGAATTTAAAATGGGTCATAATGCGTCATTGACAATGAAAAACATTAATGACGCATTTGGTTTGAAAAGTTCCGTTCGGGAGATTTCAGCCTCGAAAATGAACTACGTGAGAAGCCTGAAACGTTAGTTGACGACGATGTTTTAAGAGTAACGGTGGTTGCGGATTCAACGAAATCGGTGCGGGAGATTGCACCAAACATTAGAGTATCCCCAATGACAATAAGTCGACACTTTTCATAGGAAACGCAAAGAAACTCCATAAGTGGGTACACAATGAACTGAACGAATCCCAAAAGTACAGCCCCTAGATATCGCTTATATTAAGAAACTAAATTGAAATATTTTTGCACCGGATAGTCCCCTGTGATAAAAAGTGGCAACTGTGTGATAATCGTAAGAGATATGGGTAGTGGTTGGATGCAGATGAAAAACCAAAATACACCATAACCTTTTTTGGGTGAAGATCCCATGACAATTTGGTGGACATCGATAGGACCAATCCACTTTTCAGTTCTTAATTTTCAATTCAAACGCTAAACGCTATCAAATATTGTGAGGAAATCGACATATTGCATGCCAAGTTGGCTGAAAAGCAAACTTCGTTGGTCAATAGGCGCGGCCCGATACTTTTGTATGACAAGTAACGGTGCAAAAACTGTTGCAGTTGGGATTTGAAAATCTTCCGCATCCACCGTATTCCCCAACGGATTACCATCTTTTCCGCAATCTTACTTCAAAAAAATCATGCCACTCTTAGTTTTGCAAAAATATGTTTTAAGAAAAATATGCAAGAAACCCGCTAGACATCCTTGTTTTCCTTTGTTCCAATTCGTCATTTATATTGTTTTAAAGTATTGAAGATTTTTTTTGTGAGGTCTGGTAATCGAAACTTTCGTTTAATTACGAACTAAAAGGTGGCGAGATTTTTTTATTTTTTTTTTTATAATTTACGCGCTCCTAAGGGGTTAGATACCCTTTTACTGTTGCCAGGGCGCGGGCGGAAAGGTAAGGGGGGGGGGGGTGTCCGAATATGACGGAGAGTTTATTCTTCACTCAGAGTGATTCGAGGTATAATTCACAGTATTTTTTTCTGTGCTCGAAACTCTACAACAGCCAAATCTACCTGTCAGTGTTATGCATTCACACGCAGAATTTTTCTGTCTGAGCTCCTTTTACACAAATGAAAAACTGACTTGCCATGGGCAGGATTCGAACCTGGGCCCTCCGAGTGAGAAGCGATTGCTGGTACCACTACACCACGGCCACCCCTAACGATAAGAACGATAGGAAAAAAATTTGCACAAAACAACAACGGTGTGAAATATAAAATTAGTTTTGGCTTTATTTTGAAGCTACGAGTACGTTCATGCCATTATGAATGGTATAGCACATCGTTTAAATGGACGCGTTGGCTCCGTTGGTCGATCCAATTTTTGATGACTCGGCCCTGTATTTGCGGCGTTATTCTGGCAAAGTGGTTGGTTTGTTATCGTAGGCTAAGAACTTAACGTAGCCTCAGAGAAAATAATCGAGTCGTGTCAAATAGCATGATCGCGGCGGCCAATTGATGAACGCTCGCCGTGAGATGACACAGTCGTTAAATTTCTCCTTCACAATTTCGAGCGTTGCGTCGCTTGTATGGCATGTAGCGCCGTTTTGTTGGACATATCGATGTTATCGAGCAAGTCGGTTAACATCGCCCCATATCTGAGACCATTGACGGTAACGGTGTCTCCTTTCTCATTTCGAAATAAATAAGGTCCGATGATTCCGACATGCCATAAACCGCACCAAACAGTCAATCCTTGTGGATGCATTGATGATTGGCCGAACACTTGTAGATTGTGCTCGCTCCAATGATGGTAATTTTGCTTGTTAAAATAGCCGCTGAGCCAAAATCCGGCCAACATTTCCAGCGCCCAATTAACGAATTCACGGAGTTGTCTATGGTCGTCTGACTTCAATTCTTGCGTTAGCACATATTTTTTCGTTCATTTTACACCAACCTCTGTGTGGTTGGTAGCTTAAGATCCAAAAGATTGTAGCCACGCTCAAACTTTTTCACGGGCGACGAATTGCCTGCACACTGAAGCCATGATGGCGACCGACCTCACGACGAAATTCACATTACGCATTTACGACTAAGCCGGAATTTCGATAATATTTTTAAAAATAATTTCCTCACGGTTGACAAGCGTAAAATGAATATTTTGACAGCTGGATGTTATTGGTAACTTTGACAGCTGCTGAAACATTTTCAGTTTTAACTATGATAGTTTAGAATCAATTATTTCTGATATTCTGATTTAATCTTTTATGTTTAACTAGTTGTAGTTCTTTATTTGTTTTTTGGATCGTTTAATTTGAAATTGGTGTAAGTCCACTTTTTTAAAAATTTAATAAATTCCACATAATTTACTTATATTGTAATTTAGTGTTCATATTTTATTTATAAACAATTCATGGTTAGTATTTTAAAATATCCATATGCTTTGATCAATTTAAATTCGTCAATAAATGAAATTGCGTTACAATTGATTATGAAAGTGGTGTATGTCCATTTTCCTTAGAATTACTAATTAAGAACTTATAAGAGAGGAGTAAAACAAAGAATTTTACCTGGAAATATGTAATGTAATGAAAATAGATGAAATAAAAACGCCTCTAGACAGCAAAAACATTGAGTGAGAAAACACATTACAGACAGACATCGGTCGCTTGGAATACAGCCCAACAGTCACACGAACGGTTGAAGCAAATTTTGATGACCGACGGGGCCCATTTCACACTCTCTGGAGCCGTTGACAAGCAAAATTGTCGCATTTGGGGAACAGAGAAACTACACGAGATGCATGAAACACCATTACATGACTGTTTGAGCCGGCGTTTGCACCAAAACCATTATTGAGCTATTTTTCTTCAGAGAAGGCGAAACAGTCGATGGGAATGGATATCGGGGGATGCTGGCTCATTATACCTGCCCACAAATGTGTGAGAAAGATTAGGACCATTACTGAAAAGCAAAGTGTACGTCAGCAAGCCTCAGACCATTGACGAGCTCAAGCAAACATTAGTCCCGAAATCATCATTATACAGCTCGAGATGCTCGAAAAAGTGATGGAAAATGCAGCAAAAAGGGCATATTTTCCTTTGGCTAATCAAGGCGGCCACTTGATTGATGTTGTATTCAAAAACTAGTTCAAATGAATTGTGAAGGACTAAGTTAAATAAAAATATCTCATACATGGAAATCGGTTATTCTTTTTTAAAGGTATTCACATACCGACATAAAAGATGGCACACCCTGTACTTAGAAAAATGTGAGGAAATGCCGAATTAACAAGAAAAGCTGTACAAGAAGATAAAATTCCAGCATCCAGATAGATATTTTGGCTTTGATTTTGAAATATAGAAAGCCTTACCATATCCAAAATCACTCCTTTCGACATTAAGGGTGTTTATTTTAGAGGTTTGTTTTTTAAACTGGCAACACTGTTTCTGCAGAATTGTCAATTTGACAGTTGAAAGTTGATTTGTGGTTATTTGTGGTTAGTGGCTGAGTAGATTAAAGTCAGAACAACGCGTGCATTTTATGGTCGACACAATCGTCCATCTGAGCAAGTTATTCGGAACAAGATGAATCGTTTTCGCATCCTGTACACTCTATTGGATAATGCGCATCCCCAAAGATGACGAACAAAATAAGTTATTGCCTTTGTGAAGCGCAGTATTGAGGAGAATCCGAATGAGTCGATATGCCATCGTGCATAGCAATTGGAGCTATGTCCATCAATTTTGTGGAAATTTTTACGGAAAGATATTGGCTTAAAAGCTTATAAGATCGAGCTTGTGCAAGATTTGAAACCGCGTGACCATTATACGCGTCGTAGCTTTGGTGAATGGGCCCAAAATATGATTCAGTTTGGAATTTTGTTCTCCGATGAGGTCCGTTTTTCGTTAAATTGATGTGTAAAGAAGCAAAATTTCCGAATTTGGAGTGGAGGAAACCCAAAAGCCTTTGTTGGCACGCCCTTACAACCACTGAAACTCACTGTTTGATGTGATTTATGGGCTTCTTTAAGGACAATGCCAGAATGTTACCGTCAATGGAGAGCGCTATGGAAACATGATTTCTGACTTCTTCATTCCTCAGTTGAATGGCGTTGACGTGACAGAGCTTTGGTTAAAACAAGATGGCGCAACATGCCACACCATATGCCGATAAACCAGAAACGTTGGACATTTGGAAGTCAACATTCGCCGTGTTATTGCTGATATAAGGCCCCAGTTGCTCGATAAAGTTGTCGAAAATTTGACTTCACGATTGCGATTCATTCGAGCTGGCCGTGGCGCGCTTATGTCCAATGTCATATTTAAACACTAATGGCATAAAGTTATATATTAAATAAAGATTAAATCGACATTAACATTAGCTGCTACTATCTTATGAATTTGTATACCTTAAAAAAAACACCCTTTATATTACAAATTTATTTATTTTTTTAAATTTGAGTACCCTTAACATGTTTGTATTGTACACAGCGCAGCGAAGGAGCTCGACAGGGTATTCCACAAGCGAGTTTTTCGGCTTTGGAATGAATCACGATATTTCAGAATACTTCCAAAACTGGGCTGGAGGATAAAGTGATGAGCATTCATAGCGAGAAGAGTGTTACGGTTGAAGGTTTGAAGGGGCGGAATGCTACTGGCGATTTCTATGGAGCACTGGTGGTGGAAATATGTCAGTATAGTTTGGTAGACCACATCACTATGATACGTAAAACTGTCGAACCTTATGGCAATACAGACTTCGTAATCACACAGTTTCAGATTTGAGTAATTCTAGAGCAGTGGGGAGAGGAATCTACAAAATCGATGTTTCACCAAGCTATAGAAGAGTTGGCCTATATTTACAGACGTAGATGTACGCAGAGGAGTGATTACTTCTTGGACCGCTATTATTTGTATATCCGCTTTGAACCTCTGAACCATTATAATCAACAACAAGCACATGTTAGACAAAGGTTTTCTTCGAAGTTCAGTTTACCTCTACCAAACGACTTCACTATTTTCGTATATATAATGGTTTCCTTTCTCATTGTTAGCAAAAGGGATGAGCAAAGCTTGTGTATTTACCGTAAACTAAAAATTGAAAAGATACGAGTACAAGGGCAGGACTTAGTTTCAAACAACACGCATTCATATTCAAAATCGATTTACTATTTAATTTACGATTTACGATTTAAACTATTATGGAAAGGATCACTTAGTTTGAAATTCATTAAAAATAACCCATTAAAAGTCAAAGTATTTGTTAATCAATTTACACGCACTTTATTCTTAAATTCTTCGGAAAAGGACACAAATTATGTAGACATTCCTGACACAATACACTACATGCTCGTACATGTTCATGGGGATGCTGAAATTCCAATTATTAACGCATCTCTCTTCATCGACATCGTAAAGAATGGGGTTGTTCGGAAACAAGGAAATACGTACGTACATACTCGTATTGGAAAAATATTGATTCTACGACTACCTCGCATTTAGATTAATGGTATTCAAACGCACCAATGTCAAGCTGAGGATATGGAAAAATGTGAAAAATATGGAGTGTGAAGATGTGTATCATATTTAGTTGTGGTTTCATTGGTCTTAAGCTATGGGCGTATGTTGTAAACCAGATATGAACGTTGCGTTTGTTTCCAACCCATCATTTCCAAAAACCCAAATTATTCTTCCACTGTTTTGAGTCTTGAATATCTATAGCGATCCACTCTCTTGTCAGCTTAGACAAGCGGATTTCGTTGGATAGTCTGTTTGGAAAGGGAACATTTTTACGTTGTAAATATATTGAAACCGATCCATTGCCTGTTTTGCGAAGGCGTAGAAATATTTCTCACGACTACACATAAGGCCGGATGAACTAAAGTGCTGAATCCTATTAGTTGCTGTACAGGGTGTTAAGGATAAAGTATCGCAAATTTGAAATGAAAGGGCAACGTTTTGATTTTGATTAGCCTGGGTATTTACTACACGCTTACAAAAAAAACCTTAAAATTCTAGGCTTATACTAGTCTGCTATTTTCACTGCTGTTTTTTCTCTGCATTTGTAAACATACCAGTTTCCTGTAATATATTAACAAGTATTTTGGATTGCTTACGAGGTCGCTGGGTCGACCGTTCATATTCTGCCTCGAACGCTTTCAGTTGGCCTTTTCGTACATTCCTTCCCTTCAATAAACTCAAGACTTAGCACATGATTCAGAATCAAACTTTTCTAAGGTCTTACATGGAAGCGGTTAGTTGCAGAATTGTCCCATTTTAAACGCTGGAACTAATTTTGGCACCATACAAATCAATGGTCATAGAATGGTTTTTAGTCCGGATAAATTTTTTCCCTACCCTTGGTTCCAGGATGAAGCATGTTTACAAAAAAAAAGAATTATCCTCAGTCGTCGACTAGCTTTTGCCCACGCTTGACTTTATTAACCGGCCAATTTTGCGCATCCTTAGATAAATAGAAAAAATTCCGAAACGCGGGAGATCACCGAAATCCGAGGTCATTTCTAATCCCTCGGTTAAAAAACCTCGTAATATGGGGAAAAATTCGGGGAAAAGGGACTCGAGGCATAATTACTGGAGTCCCTTGCAGTGTTTAGATAGTGATGAAATGGACGACGTAATAATCTCACCGACTGCTAATAAAAACGTGTATGTTCCTCCAATCAAATTATTGCAAAAAACGAGAGAATTTGTGCATAATCTGATGAAATCTTTAAATATCTGCACATATTCAGTTAAAAAAATTTCTATCGGCATAAAAATTCTTTGCGAAACTATGGATTCATACAACTCGGTTCTTCGTTCTCTTAAAGAAAAAAACTGTCAATTTTTTACAAACGATGGAAAGAATGAAAAAGCCTTCAAAGTTGTTTTGTTTGGACTCGACAATATGGAAGTGGATTTGCTTAAAAGTGAATTGATTGAACGCGGACTAAAGTGCATCGAAATCAAAAAAATTATAAAGAAATACGAGAGGTACATAGACACGTTCTATCTTATTTCCCTAGAAAATGGTTCGGTGAAATTAAACGACCTAAAAAAGAATTTTCGATCAATTTTGCACACACAAGTCAGTTGGAACTTTCAAAGAAAAATGAAATGGAAACTGACATAATGCCACAACTGTCAGATGTTCGGACACGGCGAGCGCCACTACCATATAAAAACGTATTGTGGAATTTGTGCGGGTTCACATAGGGCTGCCGATTGCAACAATAATGCAATTATTAAATGGGCTAACTGCAACGGTGATCATAAAGCAAGTGATTCATCTTGCCTAAGTAGAGCTAAATACTTAGAGCTTAAGAGCAACATGGTAAATCGGAGAAATGAATCTCGCTCGGGCTTAAAAAAAGCTTTTTCCCACGTGAAAGCTCCCACTGCTGCACCAGTTCATAATGTACATATTGATTTGCAATCAATGACGGATTTCCCATCTATTTCACTCAGGAGACAAACGATCAAGAAAAACAACCATCATGCAGACTTCAATAACTGCGTCCAGCCAACAACCACTTGGGGGAATGAACAACAGCAATCAACATGCAACAACGATCTTTTTTCTATGGAGGAATTAAATTTATTAGCTATGGAAATGATAACCAAGTTAGCTTCTTGTAAGACAAAAGTCGATCAATTTAATGCCATCACGCAATTAGCTACTAAATTCTTGTACTCCAATGTTAAGTAATGTAATAGATAATAATTTAAACATTGTAACATGGAATGCCAGAGGTATTTCTAATAAACATGTTGAGTTTATAATTTTTTTAAATAATAATAGAATAGATATTGCACTAATAACTGAAACTTGGTTAACATCTGGAATTAATATTTCAACTTCTGCTTTTAAATGTTATCGTATAGATAGAAATAATAGAAGAGGTGGAGGTGTAGCAATTCTGTTAAGGAGATCGATTCAACATGAGCCTTTGCAATGCATTCAAACTCAATTTGTCGAAAATGTACGAGTAGGTGTAGAGGTAAAGCTGCAAAACGGCCAGGCAATTAAAATTTTTTGTGTATACTTTCCAGGCAAGGTATCCACAAATGCAAACCAAGTAATACTCAGGTCAGATTGAAGAAAACTTTTCACTATGAGTGGTGAGTTTCTAATTGGCGGTGATTTGAATTGTAGGCATAGAGATTGGGGTTGCACAAGAGCAAATTCTTGGGGCAACGTTTTATCTAGTCTGTCTGCAATGTTGCTAATTTGTGTTTTATTTCCGTCTAGTCCTACGTATTTTCCAGCTGGTTGTCGTGGTTGTCCATCTGTTCTTGACCTGTTTATAACTAATATATCTAGTCAAATTTCTCAACCTATATAGATTCATGATCTGTCATCAGATCACAATCCAGTTATTTGTCGAATTCCTAGATCTGGAGAGAAAAAGTGCAATACTTTTCAGATATGAAAAACGCAGATTGGTCAATTTTTCGGTCCGAACTGAAAACAAAACTTCAAAATTTGCCAACTACGCTAGAAGGTATATCTACAATACAAGATGTTGATAACTTTATCAGTACGTTTTCTGAGCATATATTAAACTCTGCGTACCGCAGTATACCAAAAAAAGAAAGAAAACATAATTGTATTAAACTTCCAAATCACGTCATTGAACTTATTAAATTAAGAAATAAACATAGAAGAATCTGGCAGAGGTATAGGCAGACAATCTCTCACACCATGGTTAAATATTTCAATAAGTTAATCGCAAAGTTAATACAAAATAAAGGAAATGAAGTGTGGAATATTAAGTTGAATTCCCTTGACAAAGCTTCCAAAACTTTTTGGAATATTGTCAGGATTGTCAAAAGCAAAAATAAATAAATTCCAATTCTTAAAGATAATTTGACTACATACTACACGGATAATGACAAAGCTAGCTTATTCAGCCAAACTTTTGCCAAAAATCACACTGTTTCGGATAGCTTAGGGGATGTGGATACAATTAAAGTAGTAAGCGATTCCTTGGAGGCATTTAATCTTATCGATGTTGAAACTCCAGTAAATGCGTTCATTAATGAGAACACAACAAAGAACTACATAAAAAACTTAGTGACTAGGAAAACACCTGGCCTGGATAATATCAAAAATTGTTATCTGAAACATCTACCTAAAATTGGAATTGAATATTTGACATTTATAATAAATGTATGCCTCAAAATTCAATACTTTCCTACTGTCTGGAAAATAGCTAAAGTAGTTCCAATTCCGAAAGCAGGAAAACCAACCGACAGCCCGGAAAGCTACAGGCCAATTAGCCTGCTTAGCAGCCTCAGCAAGATTTTCGAAAAAGATATCAAGGACAAGCTGCTTTAGAAGATTTCACAGTACCAGCCATCAAGTACTTCGAATCACCAATTTTATCAGGAAAAATCGACGTGTAGGAAAGTCGTCGGGCATGCTACTCCTCGACATAGAGAAAGCATTTGACTCCGTCTGGCACAATGGACTTGTATTCAAAATGCTTAACTTTAACTTTCTTCCATTTTTGTGCAAAGTTATTCAAAATTTATTGTCAAACCGTAATTTTAAAGTGCTTGTGAATAATAGCTCGTCTAGTTTGCTAGGTGTGCCCGCTGGTGTCCCCCAAGGCTCTGTCCCAGGACCACTCCTATATAATTTATATACATCCGACTTCCCAGATCTACCAGGATGTGAATTTGCAACATATGCTGATGATACAGCGATACTTTCGTCGCATATGTCCGTTCAGTCTAAACATTGAGACGAATCTTAAATATGCGGCCGAAGTATTTAGTGATTATTGCAAAAAATGGAAACTCAAATTGAATGCGGGAAAAATACAAGTTATCTTTTTCTCTAGAAAAAGAAAACATTGTTTCCTCCCATAGTCCGGGAAAACACAGTTAGATATCTGGGTATACATCTTGATAAAAGATTGACATTTCAGGAGCATATAAGCAAAACTTTGCACAAAATTAGCATTGCTATAAAAATGTTATACCCATTTATAAACAGAAAGTCTCTCTTATCCGACCAAAATAAAATAATTATACATAAAGTCATTTTTCAAGCACTCTTGCTTTATGGTTGTCCTGTGTGATTACATATTCAGCAAAATAAACTGCTAAAAATGATGCTAAACTTACCTAGGTACTATTCTACCTCTAAATTGCCTAATCGGCCTGCCAGTGTTGAATTGGTCTCTGACAGAATAAAAAGGCTAACTAACTCTTTTCTTATGAGATGTAGAATACCTGGAAATCCCCTCGTTAATGAGTTAAATGCCACTTAGCTTAAGTTGAAATACAAAACAGAATCGCGCTTAGTAAATCGTTATTTATTTATTTGTTAAATTATTTTCTTATCTATTTGCAATCTTGTTGTTAATATATAAATATATAGCTCTGTATCTATTTATTTATTTTCCTGTTTTTTGTTAACTTGTTTATCTATTTATTACATTTTGTTATTTATTTATTTATTTATTAATTTATTTATTTAATTACTTATGCACATATACTTATTTATTTATTACCTATTTATTTATTACCTATTTATTATTACTATTTGTTTATTTAAATATTTATTTATTTTTGTTTTTTCTTCATAAGAGGGTTTTTAATCGTTATTTTCCCTTTAAAAATATTCAAAAATACAAAAAAGTTCATAAACAATATTGTAAAGTTTTTTCTCTGTGTGTAAATTGTGTGGTGGCAAACCTTGTACAAATTTTACAAACGAAATAAATATCTATCTAATAATTATCCTCATAACTTTATACGATATTAATAATTATAGTCATATCACACTCAAACTGAAACAAATCAATTTATTCAGGGAGACAATACATATTTCGAATCCACATCAAATATTAATCCACAGGACTCAATCAAATTAGAATTCCTGTGCGGGCTATGTCACGAATTCGTTCCTAATTAAATTTAATTATTAAAATAGTTAAACCAGCCCCTGCATTGCTATTAGTTGGTTGAAATTTGAATTTGGTATAAATATAAATTCATGAAATCATTAATTATGTAGAAGTTTTGGAATCATATACAAAATAGTTAAAATAAAATTAACACAAGTCAATTTATTATTGGCATGTTAAATATGAACGAGTAATTTCCTTTAATCTCTATTTGTGATTTTTCCCATCTATTTCATTGTGTTTAGGAAGACGAGGAGAGTATTTTTTTAAACGACCAAAACAAGCGTTCTGACTCAAGAGCGTTTTTATTTTTCACATAACTTTAAATTAGTCTTATGTTTATCTGAGGCGAGACGTGCAATTCAGTAAAAAGTGTATGAATTTAATATTACATGTCTATGTCGTAGACATTTTGTCGTCCGTTTATGGTTCTTCTTTAGTTTCGTACCATGTTTTCTTAGGATTTTTCTTTGGGCTAGGCAAATCGTCATCTATTTCAATCAAGAAGTCCTTACTGGTGTTGGTTAACGTGGAAGTATGCATTAGTTCCTTAAGTTTCACTGCGTATTCCCATTTAAGAATCATCACAAATACTGCAATTAGTGTGGTTCCCACTGTGTCACAAGGTTTTACAATGTGATGACACCATGAAGAACAGACCTTCATCTTTACGTATTTCTCTTAGCGCATCCAAAGAGTCCACTGTAAATAAAATACACTCCTTGGAGCTTCGCCTATCACAGCGTGACAAGGAATAATTTAAAAAAGTGATTTGAGATGTGTTGAGATGGTTTTAAGTGAAAGTACAATACAATCTACATATAAACTACAATAAATATGGAAAAAAATAGTTCGTCGCACTTGTAAAAATTAGTTAAGGGTGTGGCCCATATATTGTAAAGGCCCAAGGAAGGGCTGTAACTGGAAAAGTAAAGCAGGCTTATCAACGTTGTTTTAATTGTTCCACAAAACAAGACAAAGAATGGATTCCAAAATTGTTTTGCATTTCGTGTTATGTTACTCTTGTCGAAAGGTTAAATGGCGAAAAGAAGTCGATGCCGATTGTTATTCCAATGCTTTGGCGTGAACAAGTGAATCATTATGATGACTGCTATTTTTGTTTAACTAAAGTCAAAGTGTTTTCAAAAAAAAATTACAATAAAAGCAAAATAGAATACCCTAAAGTAGCTTTTGTGTTTATGCCAATACCTCAGTGTGAAGAATTGTGCAAAGTCAAGTGATGAGGATGACCGTTATGCTCTAGAGAAGGAAATGTAAGAAGTTCATTCAAAGAACCACACATGATTCAGCAGCAAGAGTTGAATAATTTCTTCCATGACTTATATTTATCCATCAGACAGTCAGAAATTCTCGGTTCTAGACTACAAGAATGGGAAAGTTTGTGCTGTCTTAAAAGTGATGGCCTTGTTACTAGATTACAGGATGGCTTTAGAAAGTATTGCTGCTTTTTGAGTAATTTTATTTGGCTTAATACAATCTTAAAAAGTAGGACTTAAAAACTAATAAAGATGAAGGTTTAGCGATATCTTGGACTTATCACTAGGGCTGAAAGCTGGGGATGGTGATCGAATTTGTTTGAGAGAGTGCTGCGATTAAAATCGAAAACGGAAATGGCGTTTACCTTACACAGTATATGGGAGATTGGTTCGTTAGAGCCATATGTGGTGCGGTGGATTGATAGTTAAAAGAGCGTGTTAGTGTAAACGAAAATGGACTTCTAAAGAAACGTGCAATCGACGGAGCCTGAGAGGAGTCGGTGGATGAAAAGAATGTCAGCTGCGTGCCAGTCGTTCGCAGATCTCCAGAGAGAATAGACGTGTTACGGCTTTTCCTAAAGTAAAAAAATAGTGATTCAGTTTCCCCCTAAATACAATAAGTTGCAATTATTGGTGTCGCGATCTACGTTAAAGAAGGTATAAAATTTCACATAGTGTACAAGGGGGTGTTGCGCAGGTTCCGGGTGTTGGAAGCAGTCGTCATTTACATACCGCTCCGCAGTGGAAAGCGGCTGTACTTGGCCTCTGTTTATGCACCTGAGGCTTCACAATCCACCCTATTCATTACAGAGCTCGACACGCTTTTTCGACTTCTGAGGCTGGAATCGGGGGAGAATTATTTTATAATCGGCGGGGATTTCAACGCTAAACACAGAGATTGGGGAAATAATTTGCCAAATACTAGAGGGAACCTACTACTACGGTTTTAGCACCGAAATTACAGTTCCCAACGAAATTGCGTAATTGGAGGAGTTTGTCAAAAGATATTCTTACAACTACAGTAAGACTCGATGGACACGCTTCTCCGCAACCTTGAAAAGAGCGCTCTTCTCGAACACGCTCCACCCACCGTCCAATAGGAATTTGTCAACCGAGGAGGTCGACAATTACCTAAAACAAATGGACGAGAGAATTAAACAAACTATGGACACTACAATTGCGCCGTATCGACGTATGACTAACGAAGACCTGTACCGCAACCCTACTATTGACGCACTGCATCGACAGAAAAGTAGACTTCTGACAAGACTTAAAAACTTGTATAGACAGACAAGACCCGGAAATTAAAATATTCAAACGCTAATAAAAGAAAATTACAGAATTTCTGTAAGTTTGTATTGGAACAACAAGGTTCGGGCTGTAAACACCAGCAACCCGAATATGTTTCCGCAAATAAATAAACTACTTCGGAGAAAAAATCAAAAAGACTTTCAGTGTCTTAAAATAGCCCGGACAACAGACAACGAACGGTTACTGACAATAGCAGATATTGATCCAAATGAGACCGCTGATGATGACGACTTCTTTGTGATCGAGTATCCACAGGAGAAGGTTGGGGCCATAGGGGCGACTTTCTAGGAAGTATACAAGGCCACTGACACCATTGGCCCTAATTTTGACCTGGACAATCGCGTCTTGGGGCACGACTTCTGCATTCGAAATGAAATAGGGAACTGGCGATCCGAGGGCTCTGGTTTCACCCGGTTCAGCGACGGAAATATGGCAAATAATGTCATTTCCAGAGAGGGTGACCTACCCCCGTTCATTTTGAAGGAAGAACTCCATGAGATCTTCGACATTATCAGGGCTAAGAAATCAGTAGGGACCGATGGTATTTCGAACATCGTGCTTCGACATCTTCCTCTAGAAGCGGTGGACATTTACACCACCCTGTTTAATAATGCACATTATCCAGCGCATTGAAAAACGGCGGTGGTTCAACTTATGCCCAAAAAGGCAAAGGATATATCCAATCCGGCAAATCTCCGGTCGATAAGTCTCCTTCCGAATATCAGTAAGGTTTTTGAAAGGGTAATCAATATCTGACTAGGTGGGTTGAGGACAAATATATAGTTCCGGATAATCAATTCGGTTTTAAGGCGGGTCATGATATCTCACCTGCCGCGTCTAAACTGGTGTCCGATATCCAATGGAATAAAGGCAAAAAACAATGTACTGGTGCCTGCCTTGTTGACTTGGAGAAGGCCTTCGACACCGTATGGTGAGAGGGTCTTTTCTATAAGCTGACTGGTTTGGGGATCAGTAAACCACTCTTGTACATTCTTTATAACATGCTAACCAACAGACAGTTCATTGTGAAGAATGGTAATGTGACTTCTGTTGGAATATTTCAAATTAAAAATGGTCTTCAGCAAGGTGCGGTCAATTCGCCGATCCTATTCAACATTTATACAAGCGACTTGATAGGTTCACTTCCTCATACTATTGCGAATGCAGACGATTTGATAGCGTACATAACAGATCCAAAAATCGAGTTCATTAATACTCTCTTGCAGCGTGACTTCGATAAGATAAGACGATTTTGCGATGACTGGAAGTTGAAAATCAACTCTAGCGTACTCTAGATGGACGCGAACGCAAGTGATGTATGTTCTTTTGACTATCTTTTAACGAATCCAAGTGATGAGTTTGCTTTAGTAATTATCTCGTCAATATGCGAGGGGAAATTAAGCTCCCTGTCGCATAATATGCCAAGGTAGCGGATAGACTGAACGATTATACCATGGGAGACTCGTAGAAGAGGTTTTATTACGCGAAAAGTGGACACCAGGTGGAAAAACTATTTAGATCTGGAGTCATGTTGTGAGGAAATGGGTTTAAAGAATTTGGTATCGTCAGCTTAGAGAGAGAATGACCCTTTCAATATCATTAATGGTTAGAATGAAGAGGAGTGGACCTAGGAACTCCCGAATTGGCCAAGAAAAGGGCCAATAGGACAGACCTAAAACGAACACTATAAAAACGATTATCCAGGTAAGAAGATATCTATTTTAGCAAAATGTGTTAAAAGCCCAGGACGGACAATTTGTACAGGATTAGTTTATGAGATATCTTGTCAAAAGCCTTACTGAAATTAGTTGTTATAACGTCAACTTCTTTACCACTTTCTAAGGCTGAGAGAACAGAGGACATGAATTCCACGAGGCTAGTGGTAGTTGACTGCCTTTCAGAAAGCCGTGTTGATTAAGGGCAATGGGGAAGTTAAGCAGGTATTTGAAATAAGAGGGATCCGGTATGAAGGAATTATTGGTAAAAGATTGTTTAAAAAAAGTAGCAAAAAAGTAGTATCGGTTGATGATATGTTTTCGTATGAAAGGGATGGAGGAAAACCGTCAAATTTGTTGTAGTTAACGTATTGGTATAAGGACTTAGAATTGTTTATAAGCCTTGATTGCGCACTATCCAGGTATCGCTGATAGAGTACGTTATAAAGCTGGGCAAATTGAAGGTATGACCCGAGATAGTTGGAATAGTCAGCAAAATAATTGAATCGAAGGAAAACTGCACATAATTTGTTTCTTTTGTTACGTAAAGACCGAACTTTACAAGGGATATACGAGTATGTCAATTTTGACCTTAAACTAAATACAAAGGAACTAGCAGCTTGAACATCATTGAAAGCTGTAATAAACGGAATTACGACAATTCTGAAATGTTAGTCGCAAAGTTGTTAAAAACTTATAAGGATTTAATTGTTGCAGAATGTCACTGAACCTTGGAGCGGTGAGTGACGAACAAGGAGAACGCTTTCACCAGGACATAAAGAAGATCGAAAAATGTTATCGAGGTCGGTGGGATGCAGAAGAATCAACAAGTCACAAACCTAAAAGCTAAATCGAAGGAAAACATCATCCAGGATGATGTCTTCTCTGCGGCCACGATAAACCACACCAGTTTCCGTTATAGAATTCGCAATGAGCAAAGACGTATGTATTTTGTAAACAAATATGTTCCCAAATGATATTGCCAATACGGATTTGTTTTAGGGCACAAGTATTGCCTTTTCTTCGTCGGTATATGTTTTCAATAAAACAATTGTAACTACTGTCCATGTGACACTTCCGAAGTGTGATAAATCCTTTCAGTTCATTTTCTGCAGGCTGGAAGTAATGTTGATTATTGAGAATGCTGATGACACTTCTGGAACAACATTTATATTGTGCGTTACTAAATGAGGCATAGGAGTTACTTTTATCAGATCGTATGGGGCTAATTCAGTTATATGGAGAAATCCACTAATAACAGCATTAGTTGAGGTAAGTTCAGTTTTACTCGATTTGATGGTTGTTCCGCTATTACAAAATTTGTTGCCAACTTTACTGTCACATTTTTTATTATACTGGGACTCTTAAGTGACCCGGTGTTACAAATTTTAAAAACCGCCTAGTCTCTGCGGTAGTGTAGTGTTCCTTCATTTTAGTGAGAATATCGATGGATATTTGATATGCTGCAAGAATCTGTAATTCTACTTTGCTGGCATCAACTTTTTCAAGCCAAGCAGAAAGTTTATTAACCTCTTCAGCAACATTGTTTATTTTGTGAGTTATAACATGGGATCTATTAAAGGGTGACCTTGTTATGTTTCGGCAGCTGTCAAAGTTACCAATGACATCCAGCTGACACCATGGCATCTTCAGAGTCCAGGAAATTCGTCGCACTATGGAAAAGTGTGAGCGCGAGTACACTCTTTTGGATCTTAAGACACCAACCAGATAGAGATTGCTGCGATATGAAGAAAACATAGCCGCCGTGCCGGACAGTATCGAAGAAGACCCAGAAATGTCGATTCGGCACCGATCAGCTTATTTTGTGGTTGAATTTGGACTTACATCACCTGGGTGCTGGAAATGTTGGCCAAAACATCATTTTCTCGGACGATACTCATTTTTGACTCAGCGGCTGTGTTAACAAGTAAAGTTGCCATTATTGGAGCGAACACAATCCGTAAGTCTTCAGCTAAGCATCAATGCATCCACAAAGGTTGACTGTTTGGTGCGGTTTGTGGCATGGCGGCATCATCGAACCTTATTTCTTTCGAAATGAGGAAGGAGATACCGTTACCGTCAATGGTCTCAGGTACAGAGCTATGTTAACAGACTTTCTGTGATCAAAGCTCGACAACATCGATATATCCGATCGGTGGTTCCAACAAGACGGCGCTACATGCCACACAAGCGACGCAACGCTCGAAGTTGTGAAGGAGAAATTTGGCGACTGTGTCATTTCACGACTAGCGCTCATCAATTGGCCGCCGCTATCATGCTATTTGACACCTGGGGTTACGTCAAGCCCTTAGTCTACGCTAACAAGCCAACCACTTTGGATGAGCTCGAGGCCAAATTCGACACGCTTTTGCCGGAATAACGCCGCACATACTAGACCGCGTCATAAAAAATTGGACCGATCGCTTGAAGCACCGCCAATGAAGCAGAGGCGGCCATTTGAATGATGTGCTACACATAATGGCATGAACATAGCTTCAAAATAAAGCCAGAATCAATTTCATATCACATACCGTTGTTTTAATTAATTTTTTATTTTTTCCTATCGTTCTTATCTGGTCACCCTTAACTTGCCTGGAACGCATGACATTGGATTGCAGGTTGTTGTTGACATCATTAGTGTTTGCTGCTAATGATTTGGCTTTTTTTAAGTATTATTTATCTACGCTGTCTATTTTTGCATAAATTCCATCATTAACGCCGAATGTTATTTGTAATAGTTTTCCAAATGCTACTCGTTTATATCTTGCCATAGCATGTTCAATGTACATTGTGTTAAGTATTTCCAGTTCACCATTAACAGAGGCGTTCTCTTGAGTCCTCTCACTCACTCACTCTCATGAAAATAATGTTTGCTTTGACATGAAAAAAGGTTTGTTTGATCTATGTCGCATGATTTATGTCGGATTTATTATAAATCTCGGATTTAGATGAGATTTATGGACGTCAAATCGTATGGTAAGCTCTCGGGATTTAGTGACGATTTACGTGGTTTAGCTAAATCCTTGCTAAATCCCGGATTTAGTTTTGGTGGAGGCATAGGGTTATCAATCTCTATTGCAGCAATTGTCCCAAAATGGTTTTAATGTTCGTTTCATGCCTAGACGCTGTTTCTCGCTCCGGCGTCAAGTTGGAAGTTGCTGTCTATTGGAATTTGCTTTGGATTTCACCTACTTATAGTACTCGTTAGTACTCTTCCATCGTTATTTTTGAGGAGGCAATCGATTTTTTTTATAATTGCCGCGCGCACAAGGAATTTTCCAAACCCTTACAATGTTTGCCCCAGCACGAACGAGGGAAAGTCAGGGAGGAAAGAAAAAGAGATACCGATGTACGAGTATGTTGGTTTTGAATGTTTGAAGATTATAATGACCAGGAAATAAAGAGCTCGGCAGAGCATCTCATAAGCGAGTTGTACGGTTTAGGGAAAAATTACGATATTTCAATATATCTCCGAAAGTGGGCTTGAAGGTAAACTGATGAGCGTTCGTAAAGAGACGGGTATTACGGTTAAAAGTTCGAAGGCCCGGATATTTCGGTAGAGCACTGGTGGTGAAAATAGCGATAGAAGAAGGTGAGACAGGAGACGTTATGTCGGTGTTCGAGCCTGCCAACTGGCTGTGCAATATTGCCGTCACATATGAGTTAATCGAACGATTAATTCAAAATCGTTGGTGCAGAGATGTTTTAGGAGCAAATGTCCAGTTGTACGCATTGTACACCAATTTTGGGAGGATGAATGCCTTATACAGATATTGAGACCAGATTAAAAGGGAGTGAGACATTTCATACATCGCTTGTGGAAACCTAGACATTTCACAGCATTTTTGGTGACATCGAATACGTGGTTATTCGAACGTAAGTTGTCATTGACATACTCGTACATACCGAGAATGTAATAACCTAACTGTACTGCGAATTACCATTTTTCTTTAACACATATCTGAAATGAAGTGATTGGAGTGAGCTGTGAGGCACAACCGCATGCTATCGGAGATAGTTATGTATGCAAGCTTCTGAAGGCGCTGCACCCTTAAAATGGTAGTTTTCTCGTTTGTCTAGCTCCACCATAATACTGACTAACAGGTGATAATTAGTCTGGCCATAATTATATACACCGAAGGGTACCTTTTGGGGGCATCCCCCATTCCCTATTAAACGTACTCCTACATATTTAACTTCACAAGAGAACCCTATAATTGCATTCAGAGTGATCTGCTCAAGACTCAGCCTTGTTTTACAACTGAACGGGGACTAGTCCAGCCTTTCTGAGATTGAGTGAGAGATTTTCCTTGCATCATCAAGTCATCGACAAAGCCAAACGATTTGTTGCCTAAATTTTCTAGTTTAACACGTTGCGTGCCACGCCATCACTGGTGATCACGACAAAAGTCATTCCCCATAGGCCACGGCATCACCGGTGATCACATAAGAAATCTTCCCCCTGGTGCCAATGTCTCACAGGTGATACACCCATAAAAAAATTTAGAAAAATTCAAAAATTTATTTAAAAAGTACGTCGTAAACATATTTTTTTGTGTAAAAAGCCAAACAATTAACTTGTAGTATTTCAAATAGAGTTTTTTTTTTTTTTTAATAATGAGCGCGCGCTCAAGGGGTTTGAGTACCCTTAAGATGATTGTTCACACCTCGGGCAAAGGAAATTTAGGGAGGACGAAAAGAGAGGTACCGATGTACATTGCTTTTAAATGTTTGCAAGTTATAACGACCAGGAAATACAGAGATCGGCAGGGCATTCCATAAGCGAGTTGTACGGCTTAGGAACGAATCACGATATTTTAGAGTACGTCCGAAAATGGGCTTGAGGGTATACTGATGAGCATTCATAGCGAGACGGGTGTTACGGTTGAAAGTTTGAATGGGCGGAATGCTACTGGCGGTTTCAGTGGAGCACTGATGGTGGAAATAGCGATAAAACAAAGTGAGACACGAGACATTTCGTCGGTGTTCGAGGGTTTCCATTGATTGACTGATATTACTCGTAGTATCGTCAATAAGTTTTATCGCACGGTTTTGAATCCTATCTAGCAGGTGCAGAGATGTTTTAGGAGCACCTGACCAGATGTGGGAGTTTTACTCCAATTTTGGGCGGATGAATGCCTTATATATTGAGGCCAGATCAGAGGGGGTATAATATTTCTTACATCGCTTGAGGAAACCTAGACATTTCGCAGCATTTTTGGCGACATAAAATATGTGGTCATTCCAACGTAAGTTGTCATTGACACACATACCGAGAATGGAAAGTTTTTCGGTTTCGACGATGCAAGTGCCATTCATAGATAATGGCTGGGTGTTTAAATTTCGCTTTAAAGACAGCAGACAGCATTGTGTTTTGGAAGCATTAAATTCCACTCTATTGATAGTTCCCCAATTGGTTATGCTGTTGATATCCGAATTTAATGAGTCCGGGAACGAATATGAAAAGCAGAGAGTACTGTCATCAGCAAAGGAATATATTGGATTAGAAGTAGTAGACAAGAGATCGTTAATGAAAATTAAAAAGAGTGTCGGTGACAGAACAGAGCCCTGGGGCACACCAGCATTTACTTTGTGAATATCAGACTTGAAACCGTCCAAGACAACTTGAATTGAACGTTCCGAAAGGTAATTTCTAATCCATTGAAGAAGAGAGTCGTCGATCCCAAATGCACGCATTTTCGACAAAAGAGCCTGATGCCAAACTCTGTCAAATGCGTTAGAAATATCAAGTGCAACTATCTTACTTTCGCCAGATTGATGTACGCTTTGGTTCCACTTTTCGGTGAGACATGCCATCAAATCACCAGTGGACCTGTTGCTACGAAAACCGTACTGCCGGTCATTGAGAAGTTTTCGTGTTTCGAGATATTTCATGAGCTGACGATTTATCAGTGTTTCCATGACCTTGGAAAGAAGGGACGTAAGTGCAATGGGTCTGTAGGAGGAGAGAGAATATGATTCGCCTTTTTTAGGGACGGGCTGGACAAATGCTGTTTTCCATCTGCTCGGAAAGAGTCTTAAAGAGTAGGATTGATGAAAAAGCTTACGCAGTAGTTTTGCCAGCACGGGAGAACACCTGTTCAGAAGAAGGGGAGATATACCATCTGGACCAGCGGATTTATGTATGTTGAGATCTTTAAGTACTCTTGCTACTACACGAGTGCGAAAGTAGATTCGTCCCATTGAAGATTCGACGCACTCAAGTGTAGGCGGAGACAACGCACAATCTGGGAGTGTTGTTTGCTGGCCGCAAAGTGTGCAGCAAGCAGGTTGGCTTTATCCAAAGAGCTGACAGCTGGAATGTCATTGTAAATGAGCGTTGGGATGGAGGATGATGCGGAATTTCTAATATTTTTGACGAACGACCAAAAACTTTTACTGCCTTTGGGACATTGCAGTATTTTTTGCCTCGGTTTTTGGTCGTATAGGAATTTCACACGCTTAAGAAAGGCGTTGCAGTCATTTCTGGCTCGTTTGAACTTTTTTCGGTTTTCCTCTGTCGGGTTGGTCTTGTAGGACCGAAAAAACATTTCTCTAACCCTGACGGTCTCTTTACAGCTCGAGTCGTACCATGCCTTTTCTTTTGGTTTGATACTCTTCATCCGATGAGGAATAAAGGATCTCATTCCAAAGAGAATGGTGTCTGCAATCATATCAGCAGCGGCATCCACGTCGTTATCGAGGAAGCATAACGACCAGTTAAAATTCCTAAAGAAGCTGTTAAGACCGCTCCAGTTGGCTTTCTCGTATTGCCATAAGGTTCTTTTAGGAATTTTTTCTCTAACTGTATGGTCGGTGTACGAGAGATTAGCTGATATGACACAATGGTCCGACGAGCCTAGAGGGGAGAGCACATCAATGGTGTACTTATCAGGGTGAGAAGTTAAAAACAAGTCCAGGGTGTTGGCGGTATGACTATCAACGTCTGGCATTCGCGTGGGCTCATTTACAAGCTGCGTTAGGTTGTTTTCCGCAGCGAAAATCTCAACACACCGTCCTTCGGGTGTTGTCTGTCCAGAATGTCGAAGCCACCCAGAATTGTGTATATTGAAGTCGCCCGTAATAACGATTTCAGTATGAGGATACAGGGATACAATTCTTTGAATGGAGTTAGACAGCGCATCAAACTCGTTAAAAGTTGAATTGCTGTCCAGTTTGGGGCTTCTATAAATAAAGCAGTAGTGGATAATTTGCTTACGGAGATGGAATTTTAACCACATGAAGTTGAATTCCGGATTGGAACATGGATCACATTGTGGTGGAGTTTGGTAAGCTACATCACTACGCACATAAATGGCGAGACTGCGGTGAGAGAAGAATAATGGCACTAGTTCGTAGCCAGGTAGCTTCAGATCAGAATGATCTGAGAGGTGTGGGAGGGGATCTACCTGTATTTCACTAAGTGCCAAAACAGCTGGTCTGTACTTACAGACGTGGACGTACGCAGAAAAGTGATTACTTTTTAGCCCGCGTATATTGGCTACGTCTACCCGGAATTCCCTAGTCATAATCACAGACAAACACAGAAAACACAAACACCGACGATACTAAGCAAGGCTGCGAAGTAAAAATTCTAACATTGATTTACCGGATCAAATTGTTGTACTTTTTATGCCCTTACAACAATATGAAACAGTGCACCAACAAAATTTTCACTCACAACCAGCTATCCATCAGTTGTTACATACACTCAGCCACTGCCCGTACAGTATGGTAAATACAGGAACGGCAGTGACTGAGTGCAAGCAACAGTACTTCGACTAGGAGCGGGTGAGGTGGGATACCCGCACTGTGTGATATTTTCCTTTTCAGTCACTGCACTGCACTTTTTTTTGTTTTTGTATTTTTTTTTTGCACACGCGCGTTTTTTTTTGTTTTTTTTTTTTCACAGCACACAACAATATTGCGAGTGCACTGGTGGAGTTGTGCACTCGACGGTGGTCGACTGGGTACTTTAAAAAATTCATTGAAATCCATTGAAAACAAACGGTGTTATGTACCTCAATGCATTTCCTGAAAATGGTTGAGACAAAAAAATGGCTTCTCAGGGCATTCTGAGCAGTAAGAGTCCACAAATTTTGCCTTCTTTCTCGCGATTGCAGACGAAGATGTATCTTTAAGGTCGGCATAGCACTTTCTGCAGCGTTGTCTCTTAAGCCTTCCATCTTTTGTTAGTTCCGTTGATGTGGTTAAAATATGTTTTCTTCCTTTTGGTGTTGGTGTAATGACTGAATTTTGTTGACCACTTAAGCAAAGAATTATATCTTGACGAAAGTCAGATATTTGTATATGGGGATTGTTTTCCTTATGTAATATGTATGCATTTGTAACAGCTGTATTCAAAAGAACATCAAACGCAATTTTATGGAACCAACGGATAGTTTTACGCAGAGGACTAAAATAGCTTGCCAATTGATCCGCTATGTCTATACCTAGATTAAAAAACATTATTTCTTAAATTCATGAAACTTATGGAACATATACTCGTACAAATGTACGAGTACCTTGCTTGAATTTGTTGTATTCCAATATTATATCAGGTTTTAAAATATCCGCATTAAGTTCGTTCTCTTTTCCTGAAGGCACAAACGCACCAATATTTGTTGCGGACAAAAAACGGACTTCTCTTTTATTTCTCCAGTATCCAATTACTATTCCCGATCTTTCATATGAAATACATTCTTCTTTTTCTAGCTTTCTAGTCAACTTTGGCAAATCTTTTCGGTTCCTCCGTAGTGTTCCCTGTAAATGCGTTTTTCTATTTTTGGCAAATGTTTGCCAATTCGATGGAAGTGTAGAAATTGTCCACTGTTAGAGTTCGGCTTTCTCCAAAATAACCTTCCATCAGCTGAATGCAAATATTTGTTGAAAGCGATAAACCAGTTGTTGTGTCCGATTTGCCGGTGTACAATTTCAAATTATAAATATAACCATCAGTAGCTGCTAATTTGAAAACCTTCACACCATACTTATGCGTTTTCCTTGGAAGATATTGTCGGAACCCAACCGACCCTGGAAAGGAATCATGCTTTCATCTATAACCAAGTATTTACCAGCTTGCCTATTTTTCTTAAAGGTTCGGATTGCTTCCTGTACAACTTTGTCAACTTTAAAAGTTTTAGATGATTTTTCAGATGGTTGGTCGTTATTTCCAAAGTGTATAAACTTTAACAAAATCTGAAAGCGGTTGCGAGACATAACGTACGGAACGAATGAGTTTTTAAATAATTTTGTTGGTTTCCAATAATTTGCGATGGAGGCGTATTTAACTAGACCCCCATATACATGACAATGGCAAGAAACTGCATGATCTCCTTACGGTCAGTGTCTTTCCACTCATTCATTCTACTGTTTGCATTTTTATTTGTTTCTTCAACGATTATATCTAAAATCGTATCCGTTAAAAATTGTCTGTAATAATGAAACGGAGGACCGCGTTCCTGTTGACTAATTTGGTGCTGCGTTAACGTTTCTGAGAATTTCTGTAATGTGTTTCCAGTTGCGGGAGAAATCCAGACAAACGAATTTTCTGCATGCTGTTCCTCAGTTGTGGTAACAAATTCTGCACCATGGGACTGACGGTTTTCATGTCTATTGCTGTATAACTGTAATCCGGCAGGTAAAGATCGTCATCATCAGCACTAAAATCTATTGCACTTTCACTGGAGTTATCTATAGTTTCCAACTCCTCAACGGAATCCATGTCTGCTTGGCACCAGGTGGAAGATTTCTTATGTGATCACCGGTGATGCCGTGGCCTATGGGGAATGACTTTTGGCGTGATCACCATGTTAATTAGTAAGTCGTCAATGACAAGTGACAAAGAACACCTTTTTGTGGACAGCCCTCGGCTGCTGAGGGAATATTTGATGTCTCGCCAGAAGTGGTGGTTATTCTACGGTTTGCGGGTTGGCTGATGATATCTGAGATGAAATCGTATCCGGTATTGTCAAAAACACCTTCAATATTTAGAAGAACACATAAAGCGATCTACGAGTATTTTCGTCGGCAGGCAAATTTTATCTGTGATGCTGTTATAGACTTAGAAGGACGCCTTCCGCAGATTGTTCTTCCCTGTAGGCATATTGAGTTGGGTGCAGAGATCTACTTTAATCTAAGTATCCTCTGATATGAACATTTATTAGTTTGTCTAATTTTTTAAGAGAAAACGATAGCAGGCTTATAGAAAGGTAATATTTCGGTTGCTTACTGAGTTCGTTACCTAGTTCGAGCGTACAAATTACTTTTACCTCCCTTCAGGTTTGCGTTATGCATCCCAGATTGAAGCTGGACCTGAATAGCACAACCAAAGTTGGCAAACTATTCGAGTTAGAGCCGGAAAGATTTCGTCTGTTCCCGGAGCCTTGTACGTCTACGGCTCATTTTACTCAATATTTTTCCAGACAGACTGCTGGTTCTGCTATGGTTATGGTAGGTTATAGGATCAGAATTTACATTTGGTGTATTTACAATGAATTAGAGCCGAGGTCGGGAAATAAATTTCAAGTAGAGTACCTAGGGTTTCTTCTCAACTAGAAGTGAGTAAATTGAGTAAAAGACTCATGCTGTTTGAAGGGTCTTTTGAGAGAACCTTTTGGAGACGTGCGATAGCCGGGAGTTCTTCTAGGTTTTTCTCTATTCTGTGTTGAATGTGAATTTTCTTAATGTGTAACTTTGTTGAAAAGTTTTCTCACACTTCAGCGTAGTTCTTTTACAAATAGTTGTTTATTCTACCATGGTAAGCATCCTTTAGCTTCTTCAGTTTTGATTTTACAACTACTTCTGAAGGATGATATGATTTGTTCATTGAGCTGAATGGATGTCTTCATCTATGTCCCCAGTAGACTGTAGAGATGTAGACAGATTTTCGGCACTGATAAAGAAGGTTTCTCTAAATGTTTTTTTGACTGCAATTCTACGCTTAGCATAAGTGACACGAACTCTTGCGATCTTTGCTATGAGGCTGATCACAGCATCCCAGAGAATTTCCTTTTTGAGGGTCTGAGTAAGATTAGATTATTTGAGGGGTGGAACTTGGTATCCCTTTAACCGCCCTTTTGATTCTATCTATTGTGATATTTTCGAGTTAGAATCTAGTTGTGATGCTGTATTTATTAGGAATTCGTTGTAGTGTTCGACTGAACTGGCGGTGATGTAATCAGGCAAACGAAGACGTATGGTGCATAGGTTGTTACTCGTTAGTGGTAAAGCTAATTTCACTTCTGTTTCTTCGGCTTTGTTCCGCATTTGGCACATGATGTCGCAAACAATTTCTACAGTCACATGATGTTTTTGGATTTTATAGAGCCTTGTTAAACAAATTCGATTACTGTGTGTGTCTTACTTCTAGGAAGTTGAAGAAGTTCTTTTGTTCTTTTCGGGAAGGGGATTAGTAAAAAGCTGTCAACCTGCTCTTTAGTTTCCATCAATGAAATTAGTTTCCAGTATCGAAATGGGTTTGCTTTTGATCAGTTATTGATGCAGCTTTTTCTGGAGCTGATGGGCATCCTACAGAATAGTCTTGTAATCATTAATATTAACTCGGATCTTCCCGCGGCTAGTTAATCTGCTCCTTTATTGCCGTCATAGTCACTGTGCCCTAGCAACGCACATAAAATCTAAGCAGCTTTATGTAGTCATGGCTATTTTGAGGCTATTTTAATTTTATTGACGCTGTGCATATCTCCATTGATATCAGAGAGAATGTACGAGTAAATGTTCTTGTTTGTGATAGAACTGTTGAGGTTCTTTCTGATGGAGTAGGGTGTATCTAAGCTTGAAATAATTTGATTCTACTGTTCACTGGCAAATTTTGTAAGTCTGTCTATTATACATACTTCTGGCGCATATTCTTTGTCTTTTTTAATACCTAATGAGTCTTTCACTAAGGTAGGTTGGTTCTGTTTCCACTTCAGTAGGTCTTAAAATATGCATATGTATGCGAGCAGAAGGAAAAAATGTATTACAAGTCCACCTAAACCAATAGATGTCATGGAAACTGGGTTGAGTTAACTCTTAAAAAAAATGCAGAGCAAAAACTCAATCCAAAATCAACTTGATAACATGGAAACATGCCAAATGTCTATGTACACGTAAGACTAAATTGCTTTATAACATAAACAAGTTACTTAAATCTTTTTTTTTTCGATGATTAAAGCATAACAATGAGGAGAATGGCAATACCAAATTTCAATAACAACATCGGCTTTGCCAAGCTCAACAACAATTGATTTAAAATATTTTCTTATAACCGAAAAAACCGCAGAATTTGATGAGAATAGGCGTTTTCATCGACTCTAGGTATAATTAAAAAATGAATACCTTCTTGTTGGAATAATGAAATTCCCAATAGGCCGACTCTTATAAGCGATCCATCCTGCAATTGCGTATACAATTTTTCGTAGACCTTTTGGTTTGATTTACTTTTGTTTTGTTTTCTTTTCATTTTCCTATAATGAGTTCTCACTCCACTTGAACTGGAAAAAACAGGATCATTATATTTTCTATCAATAGAACTCAGTTCCATGTGCTCATGATGTTTCGAAAGAAGCTGTCTGAGACTCTCGTAGAGGAAAGAGTACCTGTTGTGTGCTGCTTTTTTGATGGCATTCCACTGTGAGGAGGCCCTTTGCTAAACTATTTCTGGAGTGAGAAGGAAAATATTTACTGCCTGATTCAATTTCTAGGAATTTTGACGCGTGTACAAGGATTTAATAAAACCGGGCTGACAAATCCTACTATTAAATCGTATTTGTTCCTAAACGGTGCTTTGTTTCACGTCCAGGGGTACTTGAATTTTCAAAGCTATTTCTTGGAATTAATCCACCTCAGTTAATGAGAAAATTCATTTTAATCTTTGTGTGAGTTTTAACACCTGCCCTTTCAAGGACTATCCGTTAAAGGTGAAAATAATCAACATTATGGTTTTTCCTGATATTCTTTACGGACATACATACTCGTTTACTCATCCCTAGGACGTATGTACGTACTTATGCCCGACAGGATATTTCACAAAGCAATAGACGACGATGAATAAAGGTGAGTTAATCTAGGAAGGGTCTGGGAATATTGAGATAACAAGATAGAATGGTGCAGGATATACGAAACAAATGATTTTCCTGTAACCTCAGCCCCAACCCCATGCTGTGCTGTAATAACTACTGTGCAGTGAACTTCCGCGAGTTTAACTTTCATGGAAATTGCTTGCAATACTCACAGGTGGACGAATGGAGAAACATTATTTATGTATGTACGTATGTATTTTTGCTATACCCGTAGATATATGCATATGTTGTATTGTTGTCTCGGTTCTGTTTTCCCTATTGCACCCAGTTACTCTAATGTAGATTTTCAAAGAATTTCGCAAACACATAAGCCCACAAAATTTACTGAAATATAATATCTTCAGATGGTGATGTCTATTCCTAGGTAATAAGCAATCTGTTAATTGACTAGTTCGTTTTAAATCGCTAGTGGTAAGTGTTGGGAACTAGTTGAATGTGATACTATATTCATGAGCATATGTAAGTGTTATGTAAAAATTATACAGCAATTAATCTATATGGAAGTTTATATGCAAACAATCTGTTGAGGTAAATTTTCCCGTAACAAGTTTGGCTTTCTTTTCCGTGCAAGTCCCTTCGGTCCTCCTTTTCATTTAGTGAGAACACCGACCTCTGGCGGAGGTGGAGAGCAGTCATGGTCCCATCAGGCAGTGGCCCACCAACCCCAGACCTCGGAAAACAACCCACATAGGTTTCACGGTGATTTTCCATGCAGAGGAGAACGAGGAGGTTCAGTCGGTGAAGCTCTAAGGACAGTAGGGAGACTCAAGACGAACCAGGAACCGCCGGGTGCATCAGAAGGTAGACCAGGAACACCATTGTCGGAACCCATGGATAGACCTGAAACTCTCAACGGGCTGCATCAGACAGGACGTCTGAAAGTCGCCGACGGGTGGGGATGGACGGTCCTTTCAATCCAGACACCCCAACACGACGATTACGGGTTGGGGAAGACGATCCCGGGAACATACACCCCAACGAAAGCCAAGCAACAGGAGGATAGGGGAACACCCCATCTTGCTGCTGAGGTGGGCATGAACACCAGTATCACATCTCTACAATGGATATGGATGCACCGAGTAAATTGATCGATGGGTGAAGAGACGACGATCTCTTTTATAGCAACACCCAACAAGGGAGCAGCAGTGGTGTGCAAGCGAACGGCCAACACAATCCAGTACATCCCACCGACGAACCTGCTTTAAATGTTAGGTTCGATAGGTGAAGGGATGACGACCCCTTTTTAAGCCTGCACCCCACCGATGGAGCACCAAAGGAGCAGCAGAGGCGCGTAGGCGGACGGCCAAGTAACAAGATAGCCTGCAACGAGGGAACATACAAGACACAAACATACAAACAACAACAACCAACACACAAAAACCAACATAGGAGTAGCGGGACAGAAGGATCAAGGACTCTGTGCTAGAAAGGGGCACAGCACCGCCAAGGAACAACAGATAAGTACAGTGTAGTGTAAATATATGATAGTAGAAACTCGTTTATGGAAATTTTAAAATTGAGACTCCAGTGGGCCGCGGGTGCTTTGAAATTCTCAAAATTAGACGAGACACGCGATCTACTATTTAGCGGGTCACCCTACCGACGAGTGTTCCGCTAACCCCAAAAAAAAAAAAATAAAAATTAATAAATCGTCGAGCCGGTTTAATTTTTCTTATTTTGTAAATTTTCGGCTTCGGGGAAGTTTTTTCTTTTTTTTGACTAGGTTTTTTTTCCTTCTCAAATCGTGAAGGTTTCTTGATTCCTGAGAAAAATCACGTAGCGCTCAACCATCTTTTGTTTTACCCAGGTCTAGCTGCCATTAAAGCGATACATGGAAGAACCCACTGCGGGCATAGTTATATCCCAGAAGTAGTTATCGATTGGCTCGGGGCATCGCTCTATCGGTGACCGGCATCAAACATATCAAATCCTTTCCTCCATAACTACATTTGCAAGGCCTAATAAAGAGCATAATTCCGAGTTTTTCTATTTTTTTAAATTCTTGGTAAAGATCATATTAACAGTTGAAATATACCTTATATTGATAAGTCTTTTACTAGACACTTGTCGTATGTAATGAACCTTTATGCCCATATGCGTCGCTCTGTTGTGATACATAGGGTTTTCCACCAAATGTTGAGCACTTACGTTGTCTCCAAAAAGATTAGTTTGACCTTCGATAAGACTATTGAAGCCCAGTTCCGCCAAGAAACCAATTAAATACAAATATTCGGAATCGGTACTTCTTAGTGTCACCGTTTGTTGCTTTTTACTTTCCCAGAAATGGCCCCACTACCAACAAAAAATACACCTGGCACCCGCCCAGTCTGCGTCAGCGTAACCTTTTAAATGTTATCTGTTCGAGTGCATGATGTGTGGTCTAGAGCAAACTCCCAAATACAACAAGGAACCGATGAGAGACTGATACAGTTTTTCATCCGCCAATGAGCGCTTAGATTTGGAACAATCAAAACAGGAAGTATGTTTACTTCCTGGCTCTAAAGGCGTCGCACATGATATGCTTTGAACCGGAATTCGACAAGAAATTTTTGTATAAACTGTGAAATTTGGTTTGAACTTTGAATTTTTATGATTTCCATCCCAAGACCAAGAAAATAGTCGACAGGACCTTTGCCGGCCACCTCAAATTGTCGTTTTTATTGTATTAAGGTGTGCAAAATTTGAACATGCCAGCAATATATCGTCCACGTACCTACGTATATGGCAATTATATTTATATCGTCAACATTGTTAAGTTTATATACACAAGCGTCACCATTGCATTTCGAGAATCACATCCGTCGTAGGGCAACGTCTAGTTCTTAGTTACATACACGACCTGATTGTTTTAGGCCATATAGCGCCTTCTTTAAGCTGCACACTTTTTGTTGATTCATGGAATCGGTAAAACACTGTGGATGCTCCATAAATACTTCCTCCTTTAGCTCACCATTCAAATATGCGGAAGATACGTTCATTTGGTGCACACACGAATTATATTCTGCTGATAAAGCAAGAATTAGACAAACAGATGAGTACCTTATAATGGGAGAAAAGTCTCCCCATAGTCCAGACCATACCGCTAACTGCATCCCTTCGCCACTAGTCTTGCTTTGTATCGATCTATCTCACCATTTTCGTTGTACTTTTTATTGAATACCCATCTCGATTTGATCGCTTGACGATTTCTTGGTAATTCAACTATCTCTCAGGTTCGGTTTTTCTGTAAGGAATTCATTTTCTCCTGCACTGCCTTTCTCAATTCATCCCTATCTTCTCTACTCAGCGCTTCTTTTACACTTAACAGTTCTTGCAACCTTTTAGCACTGAGAAAAATTGGAGAATTTGAGTGTGACGGCTTACGGGAGCGTAACGTCATTGTTAATCCACCTCCTCTTTTGGGAAATTGTTCCCCACTACACAAAGCAACATCCGCAGCAACAGCGTCATCAGCACTATTAACAGCAACATCTCTATTAACAGTATTATCATTTTGTCCAGTCGATACAATTGGGTTCAACAAAAATTTCCTTTTCAACAACAGCAACATTACCTTCTTCCACGTTTTCCTCTTCTTTTACAATTTCCTCTTCTTAGATAGATAGATAGATATTTTTATTTCGTATATATAAATTTACAAGGGTAGCTTGTAACTGCACATTTTACAATACAATAAATATGTTTTTTTAAATTTTAATATGAAGTTAGGATATGAAATCGACTTTGAAGGAAAATACGAAAAAACCTTCAATTCAAAACAGAAAACAATAAAAAAAAAAACAAATAAATAAATAAATGTGAAAATAAATAAATAAATTAACAATTAACATTTAAATAAGTTATAAACAACAAATAGGATTCTTATAAGATAAGAACATATAAAAACAGAATAACAATGGATAGATATTTACTTTAGTGATGCAAATGATTAACGAGAGGATTGTCAGCAAAACTACATCTTGTTAGGAATGTTTTTGAATCCAATGAGAAATCAATTCAGCTTTCGCTCTTTCATGCAAGTCTAAAGTTGAATGCCTCCATTTTAAGTTGAGCATTATTTCTAATATCTTGTTTTGTGAAACTTGCAACTTCTTAACATGGTATGCAGCAGAGTCTCCCCATACTTGACAACCGTACAAGAGAATTGCCTGAAAAATCATTTTGTGGAGAATAATTTTATTTTCAATTGTAAGTAACGAATTGCAATAATTGCAATTCCTATTTTCTTTAATGTTTTGTTTATGTGGTCTTTAAACGTGAGTTTAGTGTCCAAATGAACACCCAAATACCTTACGGTAGACAGCCAATTTATATGTTATTGCTTCTATTTAGCTGAAGTTGGTTGCTGGGAAGAAAACAAGCTTTTCTTTTTTCGGGTGAAAAAGGTCGCTTGAGTTTTTCCTTCATTAAGCTTAATGTTCCATCTAGTATAATATTTTGCCAGTACATCCATTCCATCTTTTAAATTCCTCTCAATATTGAGTGCGAATTGATTTGATATATATACTCGTATGTTATAAAGGACAGGTCCGAGAACTAAGCCTTGTGGTATCCCTTCATTAAAATTTACTAGGCTGGAAACGCTACCATTTATATGGACATTAAAACAAGCAACAACAACAACAACAACAACAACAACAACAACAACAACAACAACAACAACAACAACAACAACAACAACAACAACAACAAACACAACAACAACAGCAACAAAAACAACAACAACAACAACAGCAGCAGAAGAAGAAGAAGAAGATACCTCCTATCAATACCTATAAATTAGAGGTAGATGCAACCAAGGACCTGTGTAAGTTGGTCATTGGTAACAATTTTAACATTAAGAGATTGGGGAACGATCGTCATGCCATCCACTGTAATACAGTGGAGGGCTACGCGAAAGTGAAAGAGCTCCTAAAAGAGACGACGACGGAGCACTTCTCATTCACACCGAAGTGTGAAAAGCGGCAATCGATGCTGCTGAATTGGTTGGAACCGTCTTCTGATCCTGAGGAGATTCTGGCACTGCTCAAAGAGAAGGAGTACGAAGGACTCAAGTTTGTGGGGGTAAAGCCGTTTACCACAGCTAGAGCCAGGCGGGAGAAACGGAGTCTGCCGTTCTTCCTAGTGCAGCCTAGTCCCGAAAGCCGTCTGGATAGTCTAAGGAGTATCAATGTCCCAGATTCACTGGGAAAAACTAAAAAGAAGCGAAGGCGTTATACAATGCGTTCGCTGCCAGAGGTTCGGGCACGCCGCGTCGAACTGCCAAATGCAGCCTCGATGCGTGAAGTGCGCTAAGAATCACAGTTCCGAAGAGTGTGCTCTGCTTGACGGAGCATCCGATAGGTCGCAGCTCTCGTGCGTGTTATGTGGAAACGTGGGACACACCGCAAACTATCAGGGTTGTCCTAAGTTCACTGACATTAAGAAAGCAAAACTGGCTCGGCAGCAGAAGGTGGAGGTCAAACGTTCACCTGTCAGGTTTCAAACACCAGCCGTCACGTCCCAAATTTCCTACGCCCAAATGGCGTCAGGTAGGGGGGCTACGGTACAGCAAGCGACTGTTGCTTCTCCGGTGCCAACGCCAAGAACAACGGAAGCTGCATCTAACACGATGGCCATCTTCTTCGCGATCCAAGGCAGATGGCTCAGCTGCAAAAGCAGGTTCAAGAACAGGCCAAGCGGGTGGATCAGATCTACGCGCTGCTGCCGGGCCTAACGCAACACAGGCCGTAATGGGTACGCACATGGTGGAGCAAAATTTGAAAGTCCTTGCGGTAAATGTTAATTCACTGATTAGGATTGAACGAAGAGCCGCGATGTTTAAATTGCTACAAGACCAAACTCCTGATGTGCTTTTCGCTAGCGAAACCAAGCTAACCGATAATTACAAACAGGAGTACAATAATTATATTGTTAGAAGAAGAAACCGGCCCAGATCCAAACGTGGAGGCGGTGTCGCGATCTTCATTAAAGAAGGTATAAAATTTCACAGAGTGTACAAGGGCGTGTTGCGCAGGTTCCGGGTGTTGGAAGCAGTTGTCATTTACATCCCGCTCCGCAGTGGAAAGCGGCTGTACTTGGCCTCTGTTTATGCACCTGATACTTCACAATCCACCCTATTCATTACAGAGCTCGACACGCTTTTTCGACTTCTGAGCCTGGAATCGGGGGAGAATTATTTTATAATCGGCGGGGATTTCAACGCTAAACACATAGATTGGGGAAATAATTTGCCAAATACTAGAGGGAACCTACTACTACGGTTATAGCACCGAAATTACAGTTCCCAACGAAATTGCGGAATTGGAGGAGTTTGTCCAAAGATATTCTTACAACTACAGTAAGACTCGATGGACACGCTTCTCCGCAACCTTGAAAAGAGCGCTCTTCTCGAACACGCTCCACCCACCGTCCAATAGGAATTTGTCAAACGAGGAGATCGACAATTACCTAAAACAAATGGACGAGACAATTAAACAAACTATGGACACTACAATACCGCGGTATCGACGTACGACTAACGAAGACCTGTTCCGCAATCCTACTATTGACGCACTGCACCGATAGAAAAGTAGACTTCTGACAAGACTTAAAAACTTGTATAGACAGACAAGACCCGGAGATTAGGACACTGAAGTCGTCGATTAAAAATATTCAAACGCTAATAAAAGAAAATTACAGAATTTCTGTAAGTTTGTATTGGAACAACAAGGTTCGGGCTGTAAACACCAGCTACCCGAATATGTTTCCGCAAATAAATAAACTACTTCGGAGAAAAAATCAAAAAGACTTTCAGTGTCTTAAAATAGCCCGGACAACAGACAACGAACGGTTACTGACAATAGCAGATATTGATCCAAATGAGACCGCTGATGATGACGCCTTCTTTGTGATCGAGTATCCACAGGAGAAGGTTGGGGCCATAGGGGTGACTTTCCAGTAAGTATACAAGGCCACTGACACCATTGGCCCTAATTTTGACCTGGACAATCGCGTCTTGGGGCACGACTTCTGCATTCGAAATGAAATAGGGAACTGGCGATCCGAGGGCTCTGGTTTCACCCGGTTCAGCGACGGAAATATGGCAAATTATGTCATTTCCAGAGAGGGTGACCTATCCCCGTTCATTTCGAAGGAAGAACTGCATGAGATCTTCGACATAATCAGGGCTAAGAAATCAGTGGGCACCGATGGTATTCCGAACATCGACATCTTCCTCTAGAAGCGGTGGACATTTACACCACCCTGTTTAATAATGCACATTATCCAGCGCATTGGAAAGCGGCGGTGGTTCAACTTATCCCCAAAAAGGGAAAGGATATATCCAATCCGGCGAATCTCCGGTCGATAACTCTCCTTCCGAATATCAGTAAGGTGTTGGAAAAAGTAATCAATAGAGCTCTGTCTAGGTGGGTTGAGGACAAACATATAGTTCCGGATAATCGATTCGGTTTTAAGGCGGGACATGATATCTCATATGACGCGTCTAGACTGGTATCCGATATCCAATGGAATAAAGGCAAAAAACAACGTACTGGTGCCTGCCTTGTTGACTTGGAGAAGGCCTTCGACACCGTATGGTTAGAGGGTTTTTTCTATAAGCTGACTAGGCTGGGGATCAGTAAACCACTCTTGGGCATTCTTTATAATATGCTAACCAACAGACAGTTCATCGTGAAAAATGATGATGTGACTTCTGTTGGAATATTTCAAATTAAAAATGGTCTTCAGCAAGGCGCGGTGAATTCGCCGATTCTATTTAACATTTATACAAGCGACTTGAAAGGCTCACTTCCCCATACTATTGCGTACGCAGACGATTTGGTAGCGTACAGATCAGGTCTAAAAATCGAGGTTATTAATACTCTCTTGCAGCGTGACTTCGATAAGATAAGACGATTTTGCGACGACTGGAAGTTGAACATCAACTTTCAGAAGTCGGAAACCATTCTCTTTAGGACGCCGTTGTCTGGAGCCTCTGGGGAAACCAGAAAAAATTGGCGTAAGTTCTCGATCATTGGACAGCACGGACAGTCTTTTGCCTGTCGAAATGTAGTCAGATATCTTGGGATCTGGCTAGATCAGTTTCTGTATTTTGGCAAAAATGTAGATGCTGCTCTGGCCAGAGCTAAAGGTGCTTTTGCCCTTACAAAGAGACTGTTTTATAGCAGCCAACTCGATGCGAGGGTAAAGGTAATCTGCTACATGGCCCTTATTAGGCCCATGCTGGTATTTGGTTGTCCCGTGTGGTTCAATGTACGAGCAAGCTTAATGGAAAAGATTCGGGTGTTTGAGAGGGCTTGCCTTAGGGCTTGTCTTCGCTTGTACAGAACACCAGAGTCGGAGTACAAGAAATTTTATCCTAATGAGGTCCTTTACAATAGGGCGAACCTAATACGAGTGGACAACTTCGTAATTAAGCTGACTCGAGGGCACATTGCAAGAGCAATGACCTCGACGAATAACGTGATATCTGGGGCTTACTACCCCAATTACCTTTACCACGAGAGTGTGCGCTATGACGGCTTCGTTCCACCGGAAGCATTCCTCTACCTAGATCAGATAGGGTTGATCCAGGATATATCAGCGGTGCCGTTAATCTTCCATGTCGCTCGGACAGCTGGGGATAGGCGACTCAACTACAGAAGAGACGTCGCACACGGCAGTGTGGATTGCCTCAGGTTCAGTAGGGCGGTGGGAATCACGATAAGAGGGATATCGTTCGGCAGCACCAGCATTTCTGGTGGTTGAATGATGGAGAAGATGTTCCGTCGTCATTTCTGTTAATTACGGACCAGCCTCACTAATGAGGCAGAGCTGACCAGTCTGTTTTCTCGGTAAATAGCGTTGGCCAGCTTACATAGGTTTAGGTTAGCACTTAAGAAATATATACATATATTAGTGTATACAAAGGTATATACTAATATATATATATAATTGTGTATAAAGTCTATATGTGTGTATGCGTGTATTGTACATTTAGGTTAGGTAGGCTAAGGTTTATTTTACGAGTAAGTTAGATATTAAGTTTTTATAAAAAATAAAAAATTATGTCCATATGCTAAGTTTTTGTTAGCAATTTTTTTCTTAGCTTTAAGTATAGTAAATAAATATTAGTAAAGAAAACGTACATAAAGTCGAAAGACATAGTTATAAGAATTTAGAATAGCTAAGAGTGCCTGTGTGGAGCCAGTAAGTTATTATAAGATTGTTAAGTAATTTAAGTAAGAGTTAATGATTAAGGAAATAAAATGCTTTAAAACTGAAAAAAAATGGACATTAAAATAAGGATTAGACAAGAAAGACAACACAATTTTACATAGAGATGGAGGGAATCTAAAATTGATCATTTTTTAAATAAGGCCCTCATGCCAACGTGAATCAAAAGCTTTTTCGATATCTAGTAGTATCATCCCAGTAGATTTGCCTTGAGAACGATTACTTTTAACAGAATTACAGATTCTTAATAACTGATGGGAAGTATTATGAAAATGTCTAAAACCAAATTGTTCGTTGGCATAAATATCATGTTCCCGGATGAATTTTAAAAGATTTATAACCTTCCTTTATAACCTTCTCATATATTTTACTTAAGTTGCTTAATAATCTTATAGGCCTATAGCTTTCTGGACGTTCTGGTGGTTTACCAGCTTTTAGTATTGCCACAACTTAGCTTTTTTTCCAGCTATCAGGAAAGTATTTTAATTTAATTCAGGCGTTTATTATAAAGGTAATAAATTTGATGTCTATTTTAGGCAGTTGTTTGAGGTATATATTACGTACATAATCAGTGCTTCCTACTTTTTTCATACGCAGGCTGTTAACAATAAATTCTATGTTCTTTTCGTTTACAAACACATTTGATAGGCAATTAGTATTCCTCTTCTTCCACTGAAATGTTTTTTTCTTTGGTGTCCGAGGCACGAATTACCATCAGGATCAGATTCGGGAAAAATAACACGTACATCTCGACTCGTGTGAATTTTTCTGCTTTTTGGCTCAAACAATCTATAAGCCTTCGATGCGGTTGAGTATCCTACTATAAAGCATTCAATGGCTTTGGGCGCGAATTGCCTTTCGGCCGAAGACTTGCAAATGATAGACACTTGGTTTGTAATGAAACCAGGTTTCATGTGGTGTGGTATTTCCCAAAAACCTTGTTGGAGTAGGCTACGTAAGTAAACGGCAGCATTTATTGCCTCAGCTCAGAGTCCATTAACACGCATCTTGACATTTCCACCAGTGTCCGATTTGACGGCTAAGCCACACCGTTTTGTTGAGGTGTATATGGAACGGAAAATTCTCTTTTTATGACACTGCGTAGTCACTCCATTATCGGTGTGAAGTATTTTTATTTTATTATTTGTCTCACGTTCCACAATGCTTTTAAACGTTTTGAAGCACTTGAATACATCAGATTTATTTTTAATAAAGTACACGAATATGCGACGGTTGTAATCGTCTATAAAAGATACAAAGTATTTTGCACCTCCAAGAGAAACATTACACATAGACCCGCAAACATCACTGTGGATAATTTCCAAGATGTATTTACTGCTCTTATCAAGTTTCCTCGCAAATGGTTTTGAGCATATTTTCTCCCTTAAACAAATTTCGCACTCCGGAGTTGTGCTACCGATATTGATTCCACGAACCATCTTACTCGTATTTAAATGTTTTAAACTCTTTATATTAAGATGACCATATTTCCGGTGCCATTCCAATATGTCTCTACCCACTGCTTTCACGGTGCACAAAGTATTTTTTTTTTACTATAAATAGAAAACTCTTTTCTTAACGAAATAAAATTGTATTGGAGCACCGGGCCATACAACACGTCTATCAACGAGATTTCACTTTCTTGTGTTTCAATTCTAACTGACCCACCCTATACCTTCAGAGAAAATAAACTGATTTCCGCTACTTCGATTTTTTCTGTGTGTGGCTATATAATCGTATTAGCAAACCATGTCTTATCACAACATACATAAATTGTCTTTCATTAAGCGCTTCCTATTTTTAAATTTAAATAAAACTAAATGTGTTTGAGATATCATCGAAATTTTTTATTCGTTTGAAAGGCCTATCTTTGCCATTGCGTAGGGAATATAACATTGTTCGTCTGCCGCGGCTTCTCCGGGTGGGGTGCATCCGAAATGTGCAATTTTCCATGACTCTGGAGCATAAATCAGGCTGAATTTGACCAATGGCATGGGTTAGTTGTGGCTTATTCGCATAGACCTGCGACTTCAGAAAACCCCACAAGAACAAGTCTAACTATGTCAAATTGCACGATCTCGGTGACCAGTTCACATCACCTCCACGTGAGATGACCATGCCGTCGAACCGCTTATGCAGAATTTTCAATGTGGTGTGAGCCATGTGGCACGTAGCGCCTTCCTGTTAAAAGTATATGTCGTTGGTGTCCATATCATCCAATTCAGGCCGAAAGAAGTTGGCAGTCATCGACGTATAGCGATCGCCGCTGACCTTGATGGCCTGGCCAACGTCGTTTTCAAAGAAATGTGGACCGATGACGCCGCCAGCCCAAAATACACACCAAACAGGGCCAGTTCCCAACTGCTCCAGAGCCCATTCAGCGACAACCCGTCTTTGTCTATGGTCGTTTACCTTCAGCTCCTGGGTCAGTTGAATTTTGTATGGGTGTAAGCCCAAGTGAAGACGCAAAATTCGCCAAGTTGTGGTCTGCGAAAGGCCTTAGTTCTTGTGAGCGACGCGAAATCGACTGCCTCGGATTCTCCGGCACACTCTCACGGACAGCGGCGATGTTTTCGACAGTTCTTGCGTTTCGTCGACGTACGGGTGTTGGTTTATCGTTTACTGAACCAGTGGACTCAAATTTATCCACCACACCGCGAATAGTCCTCTCGGTAGGACGAATATGGCGACCATAAAATGGGCGAAGCACGCGGAACGCTGCCCGAAGAGAATAAACATTTTGATAAAACAATTTTATCATTTGCATGTTTTGTTGAACGCTATGTCCGTCTATGGTGATTGAATAGACTGAATAAATGATAGTCAATTTGACAGATGTAGCTTCAACAATATGGCAGCTATCAACTGTCAAATTTCGGAAGTCCCTGGAAGACCCTGTATGTGACAAGATCCACCACAATCCCAAACCCCATCGTCTTTGCTAATTTGAGTTTTGTATACAGTGTGTGCGTCCGCTACATTATTTAGGATGACAAACACAGATGAAATTATATTTTTTGTGTTAACTGGCAAGTAGCAACAAGGTGACCTTTCATTTACATTTGTAACGTTTTCTGTTGTTCTTAGTAGACCAAGAGCCTGGAGTAAATTTTGCACGTGAATCCTACCTTAATATGTTGCTCTAATGCCAAAGATGTCAAATATGCCGTCTGGTAGCACATAATGGCAGCTAAGGGGTATAACGGTGTATCAAAGACCGCTATTATTCAAAACAGGAATAATTGGTGCAACCACTTGAAAATATTAGTAAAAACAGAGTATGACCCCCTCAGTACAGATTCATGTATCCAAGAAGTATTAGGTGTAGCCAAGTCCTTGCAGAACGCGTTGAAAGGAACAAAATTACACTAAAATATAATAGAAACATTTTTTTGTGAAATGTATCAAACATAATCTTTTGAAGCGAATGAAGCTAGATATGAGATTTTTATAAATGCTGTAAGGCTATATCAAAAAAGATTTTTAAAAATATCAAAAGTAATTCATATTACTTTAAACAGATGTGTAGTTCTGAATATTTTTTTTTCAGGTTTTGAAGGACCTCCGAATGATCAGCACTATTAGAGCAGATATACATAATTACATATGTCGTATATGGAAGAATGCGGTGGCAAATCAGTCAATAACAATCTCCCCATAATTAAATGGATGGATTTTGAAAGATCACATGTTCCAAATGAAGTGGTTCGGTGGAAATGTGACCGCTGACGGATTAAATCATATTCTTAAAAAAGATATAAATTAATCTGAAATTCCTTGTTTCGATTGATCAGATACACATGTATTTTTTTTTTTTAAATTTTTATTCCTTTCAACGTGTCTGCCAAGGATTTGGCGACAAGTAAAATGTCTTGGACTTATGAATTTCTGTTCCTGTTACCTCTTTTTGTAATTTCGAGAGATTTCGTGTGGTTACTTTTATTATTTGGGGTCGAGTTGTATGTCTTATGTCGATAACTAGGGTATTGCGTAACTAATTTCGAACGCGTCTGGCAAGGACCTAGCGACAAGTATAGGGTTTTCCAATAAGGACTTGACAACTTTTTTTTTTTGAAGTACAATCAAAACATTTATGAATGGAACTCGACATCGTTCATATGGCCACCGTGGGCACGTTTGCAGCGGTCGATTCGTTGGACCCAATTTTCAACGATTCTGCCACACATTTCGGCCGAAACGGCCGCTATTTCGTGTTCAATGTTGGCTCTGAGCTCTTCCAACGTCGTCAGCGTGTTGGATAAACCAATGACTTAACGTAGCCCCACAGAAAATAGTCAAGCGGCGATAAATCGCACGAACTAGGCGGCCAATCGACTGGCCCATTTCTTACCATACTTACTCTTACTGATAACACGCTCACCATACTTACTCTTCAATAAATCGATTGTAGCGTGTGCTGTGTGGCTTCTGGTATCATCCTGTTGAAACCACATGTCGTCCAAGTCCATATCTTTCAATTCGGGTCAAAAATAATCGGTGATCATGGCGCGATAATGCTGACCATTCACAGTAACGTAACGATCGTTATCGTCGACGAAAAAATATGGCCCAATAACGCAAACAGTTATTTTTTGTGGATGAAGTGGTGATTCATGAAGCACATGTGGATTTTCACCCGACCAATAACGCATATTTTGCTTATCGACGGACCCATTGAGCCAAAAATGAGCTTCGTCACTGAAGATGATTTTGCGATGAAATTCATCAACTTGGCGCATCTTCTCCAGAACCCAATCGGAGAACGTACGTCGCTTCAAATGGTCCATCGGCTTCAATTCTTGAGTTAGCTTGATCTTGTATGGGTGTAAACCAAGATCCTTACGCAAAATACGCCATAATGTGGTCTGAGTGATGCCCAATTCTTGAGAACTCCATGGAATTGATTGATTTGGATCGTTTGCTACGGACGCCTAAACGGCAGCGATATTTTCGACACTTCGACCAACCCGTTATCTCACTGACACGGCAACATCACACAACTAATATGTAGGCTCAAATTTTTGCACTACACTTGTTATTGCCTGTCTACTAGGGCGAGAATTACGACCGAAATTTGGAGTTAACGCTCTTAAAGTTGCAGTCACCGACTCCGAATTTCGATAGAAAATTTTTATAATTAGCAGACGTTGCCCGTTCGTGTACTTTAGCGTGATGAAAATGTTGAGTTTACTGAATAAATTGACAGTGACACTTTGATGATTAGTGAAAGAGTGTGTCCACAAATTAAATTCAAAGTTGTCAAGTCCTTATTGGAAAACCCTTTACAACGTCTCGGAGTTATGTATTTGTAATCAAGCAATTGTAACATTTGTACATTTGCGAGCTGGATTACTTGGATGGTGAACTTCTTCTAGTCTTACCCAGGTATCATGGGAAACGGTACAGTACTTTACATGGTGTAGCTGAGAATAATTGTCGCTAATGCCTTGTCGTCTTTTAGTTTCCAAGTGGCCAATTCATTATCCCCAGTAGGTCGTCCAGTTGTTTGGGAAACATAACCCCACAGCTCACAGTGGATGAGCACAGACTTCATGTGCATTTTCCACGTATCGTAGTTGCTGTCGTCGATTTGGTAGAGTCCTACGCTCATTTTAGCCAACTCGCGCACAAAAAAAAACACTTTAATTACCCGTACCTATTGGTTAACAACGCGAACTGGGCCCATAACCTTTGTTTGGAACTTATATAAAAGAACTTCACTCAATGTTAAATGATGAGTTTATTAGGACAACTGACTTACTGGTTTGGCATATTTATATTTAGTATGAATGTGATACTATACACATGAGCATGTGTAAGTGTTATGTAACAATTATACAGCAATATAATATTTGCTGTGATGTAAGTAACGTAACTTAAGGAAAGGCCCCAGGATGATTCCCAATGGAACCCCAACACTAATTGCGTGAATTTTAGAGCAGTCGTCGTAGAATCTCATATAACAACTGAGTTACTGAATTTATACAAAACTCTTGTATGCCAAACCAAGTCATAGACTTTCGCAAAGCCCCCAGGTATACCGCTAAGCAGAGTATACTAAAAAAATTTATATTTAGTTTGCGACACTTGATGATTTGGAATAGAATAGCTAAACTGGCTAACAAAGCTTTGGGCAGGAAGTTCAAGATGAAGTAGAGCAAGAACTTTTGCTAACGTAGAGTCCAAAATAGAGTCTAAAATTCTGATTACATTCTTTTCCTGGCTCAGTTTCTCACCAAAGTCGACTTCATAATTTCGGTAGTTCCGGTGTCATTGCATCGAACAGTACATGTACGAGGTCCTTGTAAAATGACAGTGAGTGAAGTCAGGTTATCTAAACTCTAGTGGGAGCTGCACCATCTATTTTTTTTTATGGAAAATTGCGTTTAGAGGGATAGATAGTATCAAGGGAATGGTATGCCATCAGTTCCCACTTCTCAGTAATTCGAAGATCGTTTGGAGCTCTTTCTTCGCAATAAATACTTACTTAAGGTGGCGTTACAATTCAGGGTGGACCTGGGCTGATCTGAGTCGCAATTTTCTTCTACTGCACTGTCCCTCACCTCAGGGGTGTATTCGAAGATTTTGCCGGCAGTTGTTGACGAATTGATAGCATAGCCTAGGTAGACAAAGTCCTTAATTACCTCAAAGTTATAGTCAAAGTCATACTCGTATATCTGCCGAAGTTGACATTCTGTCTGAGACGTCGGCGTTGAGTGTTCTTTTTGGTTGACGGCATATACTTAGTCTTTCCATTGTTCACCCTTAAACCCATCTTCGCCGCTTCTGCATCAATAGTTCCTTTTTTGACATCAAATGTCTCGGTGAGTTCTTTAACGACCTCGATGGAGCAACGTGTATTCTCCATCGTTATTCTGCACAAACGGACGAGTTTTGGCAGGGATGCCCAAACTAGATATTGTTCTGTGCGAGTATAGCTCGTCTCTATAGATGTTGTCATTAGAGTCCGACCGAAGGTGAATTTTTTGGCCGAAGCCGAACTTCGGTTTCTTCATCACCTTCGGCCGGTAAATATTTGTTAGCTACTTCTTTCAAGTAGGTATAAGGACTTGAGGCCCAATAATTAAAAATATCAGTATTCCTTGTAGCTACATGCTACATGCTACAGAAACGAAACAAACATGAAATGAATTGCTCGAAATCTCCTCCAAATCACGGTGCGTATGATAGTTTAATTTTTGCGGAAAAATGGTTCGGCTTCGGTAAAATCTTCGGCCTTTTCTTGCCGAAGCCGAATGTTTTGCCGAAGGTGGAAATTTAAGCCGAATTTGGCCGCAGCAGAAGCCGAATGTTCGGTCGGACTCTAGTTGTCATACGCTGCCTTAAAATCGATGAATAAATGGTGTGTATCGATTTGGAGCTCATGGATATTTGGTACTGCAGATAGAATCTTGCAGGCGATATTAAGAAGACTAATGCCTCTGTAGTTGGCACAGAAGGTGTCCTTTCTTGAGGATTGGACAAACAATGCTGAGGTTCCATTCATCGGCATATACGTTTGTATATTTTACAGATTAGTTAGTGTATGCTCCTTAGCAGGAGCTCGGCAGTCGAACGGTCTGCAGATTTTTTGGGCTTAAGCCTGAATACGGCTTTCTTCATTCATCCAGGTCGGCTGGATCTAATTGTTGGTTTACATCCAGGTTGAAAGGTTCATTCTGAATCACAGTTCTATTTAATTCGCCATCGCCGTCTATAGAAATGTTCATTCCAAATTCTCATCATGGACTGCAACTCTACTAATATGTTCCCTTGTTCGTCTCTACAAGCTTGGATTCGGGGTTTGCGTTCGTGGTATGTTTTTTTTTTACCTTTTGCTAAAAGTTCGGAATCTCATACCTGGAGTAATATATCTCAATTTCCTCGACCACGTGTTTCTCATGCTCCTTCTTTTTCCTTCTGAGAAACCGTTGTTCATCTTACCTCTTTTGCTCGTAGAGCTTGTGGGCATCTCTAGTCCTTGTATACAGTTGTTAGCTCATTGATAAAAGAAGATAGACCATGATATGCTAATAATGCCAAATAACTCGAAGCAGATCCACTTCCATATAAAATGTTAAAATGGATGTTAAACATATGTGTTCTATATACACAAACAAATACAAATACTTCGTGGTTAATTTTGATGAAAACATACATCAGCACATACAAAATCGAGACGCAAAACCTCGAAAACCCCATATTCATATTTTACCAAACAACCAACACGGCCTGCGGCAGTATTCATATAAAAATTGAGCCCGGGAATAATAAAGTAATTTTTTTTTAAAAGTTATAAACCAAAATTACAGAGAAAAAGACAATATCTGCAATGCATACAATATGTGGAACAAGGTGTATAAAGTTTTCTCTTAAACTTCTAATATTCTGGTGAACAATAAAGAAATTTGTCATTACAATAGGAACTGTCCGAAAAAGCCCTAGATAAGTGCAGTGTTATTAAACGAACTAATTGTAATGACTTTACCATCCTCAACCTTTCTAAGAAGAATGTTATACCTTCAAGCCATGCGTATTTTGCGCCTTTCTGTCTTCTGCCTCTTTTGCCTTCATAAACGGAGCCTGATTGTATTTTGTGAGAGAATCATTTATATAGGGTCCTTCAAAAGTCGCGTCTAGATGGTTTTTTTTTAAATAAAACATGTAAGTACTTAGATTTCTTCTGGTATTTTTATGGTTATAAAAATATGGCTCTTACAAATTATGTGTGAAAAATAACATCATTTATATATTTATAGGCTCTCATACGAACATCAACATTTTCAGGGATTCGAGCATACATTACCGCACTAAGCTCATCAATTTCGGTCCGAATGTTGTTTTTTAGTTGTGTAATTGTTGTTGGCTTATCCACATAGACTTTACTTTTCAAAAAACCCAAAAGAAAGTAATTTGATGGTGTAAAATCGCATGGTCTATATGGTAAGCTTATAACACAATTACGTGAAATTAATCGACGTGCAGACTTAGTCAATGTTTGCGAAGTTTTTCCGACAATTTTGTTTTCTTTTTAAAATAACTTAACAGTAAAGAATGTTGTTAAGACAGCTAAAACCACTATCACTAAGGACCCCTTACCACTGGTGGGGGGAAGTCTACAATAAAAGAAAATGTACTGTTTTTGCTGCCTGGTTCAAATGAACGTGTCTTAAATACTAAAATAATGTTAAGTTTACAATTTACAAAATATACAACGCAAAAAAGTTTCACACACTCGGTCAGCAATATGATACTCCTGAGATATCATGCTACGATAGATAAAAAAAAACTATCTGATGTTATCATCACGACATGCTGGGGCAACCTATGCAGAAGTTAGGCAGAAATCATCATCGTTTAAGCTTATTTTCACAGGCACTTCTACTTTCCTGTGTAGCTGTGTTCTTACTGCTGGTTGTTGTGGGCGCCTTTGAGCACGTTCCTGCCGGATGAGGATAAACACTTCAACTATTATCAGAACTATCACTGTGGAGCTTAAGATGGTGTAGTGTTGAATTTTATGTGTTCTAATTGTCTCTAGAAAGTGAATTTTAATTGCATGCTCTAAATTTATCATCTTCTGAGTAAGATCTGCTTGCAAAACAGGAGATTCCCCTTGTATGTGTCAGAAATCAGTTAACTGCTGCGACAGATTAGTTGTTGGCATAATAGATGCGTCCCACCTGCTAGTGATGGCTTGCTTCCCGATGATTATGATTGTTTCTTAACGTATCATACATCCTGATTGCAGTCGCAGGATTCCACTGCTGGCTAATGTCCTTGTCCGCGTGTTGAAGTTGCAAATAATGTCGATAGTAGTCTCTCTAGGCATGGAGAATATCCATGTGTTTGGATGATTCATTTCTGTCCAGTAAGCATTTGCTGGAATATTGCGTGTTATGCATGATAATGATAAGTTCATGTTATGGTGCAATATACTCATCTCACAGGAACATACTGATGAACTGGCGGTAAATATTGGACATTGCAGTTTGCACCAATATATGTTGGTTGAGCTTTTATTACACGACGCAAACTCTGCCTTAGTCATGGGGTATTAGTGGTCTTTTTCCGGACTGACTAATAGATAGTCCAATGATGGTACAATGAAAGTTTTCATTGTAGCTTGTTGGCACTGGTAGCACATTAAAAACCCTAAACTCATTATTGTACAAAAGAGGTAGCGTTATTTCGATGATGATGTTGTTTCCCATAACTCTTCCCTTCGGATGCAGGTCCTTGTACATTTGTAGGATAGATTCGTGATGCCGTTCTCCTGGTATCATCATCATCCGAGGAATGTTGTCCTGTATGCGCAACAGTTCGTTGTTTAGTTGTTGAACACTTAGTATGAGCGGATGTATTTTTCCATTATGAGTAGACAGCAAAACATCCATTAAGATACTTTGTGTATTTTGATTATTTATCATTATCAAAATTGTAGTAAGTGCAGTGGAGGTGAACCATCGGAATGTATTGTAAGTAATTTCAGTTGTTTTTGGGTTGACTCATGCTCTTCCTTAAATACATTTAGCGTGGAATCAATGATTGTAGTTTGATTTTTCATGAGCTCCATTATGTGGTTTTCGTGATTGCGTACGTTTTGAATTGTTTCTTCATATTTCTCGGCAAATCGTTGATCTAACACGTCGAACAGCTCATTGGCCACTGTACCAATAATATCAAATAGAGAGTGTTTACTTCTTTGAACTGGACCACTGTTTGCAGGTAATAATATGTCATTATTAAGCTCTATTTGCTGAAGCTGGCGTTTGAATTGAGTGAGAGAGGTTTCGCATAACATGCCACTGTTTTCTGCCAATTCGTTGTTATTGCATATTCCACTCATCTGCCTTATACATTCCTTATATATGTAGAATTCTGACCAGTAGTCAGTCAGGTTAAAAAATACAACTGTTTTCCAAGAACCTACAATCATGTTTGCACTACCAACCTTTTCAGAGAATATCTCTGGCTGGCTGCTGAAATGAGTTATCTCCACGTCGTTGAAGGTTTGTTATGAGGCTAATGGTATGAGTGTTACCATTAAAGACACAAGCAATAATGAGTTGACAATTTTTGATCCTAAACCCTCATTTCTCCTTGGCTTGCTTCAGTTGGATTCGCCTGGTTCATTATCTGGAGCGATATGCGAATTGTCTTCGATTGGCAGAGGGCAAAGTTTGGTTATCGGCCTCTTCATATATTTGTCAATGCTAAAAACAGTTACAGCACGAACTTCTTTGTCTTTTCCCGGATGTACTTCTGAAATCTTTCCAACATCCACTTAGTTGGTGGCATCATCTTCATCCTTAAGCAGTACAATATCTCCTTTATGGATATTGAATTCCCTTCGTTTCCATTTAGAACGCTGTTGAAGATGGGATAGGTACTCTGTTGACCAGATCCTCCAAAAATGTTGGATCATCTTTTGGATCAATAGCCATCGGAAACGGAGACTTCTGCTTTGATCGATTATTGGTACTGGCAAAGCGTTGATTGAAGATCCAATGAGGAAATGACCTGGTGTGATTTGTCACCGAGATGAGTGGGCGGGAGTTTACACATGCTTCTATTTGCGTAAGCAGTGTTTGCAGTTCTTCAAATGTAAGATTCGTGTCACCGACTATCCTCTTTAGATGGTATTTTATAGATTTTACGCCTGCCTCCCAAAGCCCACCGAAGTGTGGTGAAGCTGGTGGAATGAAGTGCCATTCTATGCCGTCTAACGCAAGTCTAGCTGCAATTTCCTTTTCCGACTGCTTGAAGGTGAGCTTCATTAGTGATATTATTTCCTCGCTGGCTCCTAAAAATGTAGTTCCACAATCGCTATAGATGTGTGAACCTATTCCTCGCCTTGAGATAAGTCGCCTAAGAGCAACTAGAAATGCTTCTGAAGTAAGGTCGCTGCCTAACTCGATATGAATAGCCTTAGTTGCTAGACATACGAATACTGTTTCCTCGCCCTTTAGATACAACAATATGGATGGGACCAGCATAGTCGATTGCCGTATTAGAAATGGCCTTGAAGGTGTTACTCTGGGTGTTGGTAAGATGCCCATTATTTGGCCCTTAGTAGCTGCACTGAATCGGTGACTTCGTACACACTTGTAAGTTACTTGACGTACAATCCAGTGTGATTGGCGCAAAGTTGCCATGGTTACTTGAATCCCACCGTGTAGCGTCCTCTTGTGTATCAATTCAACCAGTAATTTCGTGAAATGGTCATTCCTTGGTAGTATGTACGGATGCTTCTCCGATTCTAGTAGCTTTGAATTCTCTATTCGGCCTCCAACTATTAATATATTATCCTTGTCAAGGCGTGAGAATAACGATAGGAGTTTGCTCTTTGTAGAAAAACCGGTTCCACCCTTCAAGCATGACAGTTCCTCAGGAAATGCTTCTTGTTGCACTGTGCGGATTACTGCCTTCCTCGCATTTTCTAGTTCGATTTTGGTTAAAAATTCTGTTCGTTTCTCTGCCTTGCGGTTTAACATAAAACGTCTGCAATAGGAAATGACTACTATATGAAGAAAATCGTTCGAATATGTTTTGCTTCACGACGTTAGTGCTACCTTCGACTCAGGTATTATGATGTCTGCAATATCTTCTGATGAACGAGAAATGACAGGGTCCTTAAGCCATTCTGGACCATTCCAGAACCACAATCGATGGTTTTTCAATTTATCTGGTGTGATGCCTCTAGATGTACAATCAGCAGGATTGTCAATGGAGTTTAAATGCCTTCAAGAACTCGGATCAGTAACCTCCTGTATTTTGGACACTCTATTTGCCACAAATGTTTTCCATTTAGATGGACATTCCTTAATCCATGCTAGGGCAATAGTGGAGTCTGTCCATGCAAATATGCTATCCACTTGCGACCCAAATATTCGGTTTAATTCCTTGAGTACCTTTGATGGGCTCCGCACAGCTCCAGTTTCGGAAGCGTGATTTTCTTTTTGATGGGTGCCACCTTAGTTTTGGCTGTTAACAGAGTGCATCTGTATGTCCCATTTCGCAGTATTATTCTTGAATATACAACTGCTGCATAGGATGTTTCTGATGCGTCACAGAACCCATGCAATTCCATTTTCTGCAATTTATTGGTGGGTCATTTGTAAGTGGATCATCCCAGTTGAGGTTAGATTTCCATAATTGCTGCATTAACAGTTTTGCACAGATAGTAACAGGTGCTAGCCAACCCAAGAGGTCATAAAGTTTCGCAATTTCTGACAGCATGTTGCGCTTGGTTGGTAAGATCTGCTCATCATCACTGATTGTTACCTTGAATTGGAAGGTTTCAGCTGATGGACTCCAGTGGATGCCCAATGTCTTGATCGTTTCTTCTTTATCTATCTTAATATCATGTTGATACTGTGCTTCTAATGATATATTGATAAGTAACTTGGTGTAGTTACTGGGCCATTGTCTAAGGTTAAATCGAGCTTCCTTTAGCATGGCAATTAGTTGAGATTGTGCCCGTCTACAATTGGTTAAAGTTCCTCTCCCAGACATTACATCATCGACATAGAAACCATTTCGAACAATCTCTGATGCGATGGAATTGATGTGTTACTGTTTTTCCAGTTTCCTCAGCTGGTAATAGCCGCGTGAGTTTTTGTAACACTACCGCCTGCACTTGAATGTTAAAATTGAATTGAAATCGTGGGAGTAACATGAACTCCACTCTCATATGTTCGACGCCGGCATCTGTTGCTCCTAGTCCGCTTACTTCTACAAACACTCTTTCCTTCTTTAATTGTAGCGACTGTGATACTTCTTCAATGACTAGTGTTGCTTGTGAACCAGGATCGATGAGCGCTCTTAATAATCTGCTGTGTCCATTACTATTCACTTTTATAATTGCTGTGGCAAGCAGGACATTTTGATTCTGGTGGCCAAAACTTGTCTGGATTTGTGGATCAGCTCGTGGATGTTCTGCTTGCCGTCTTTCAACTTTGTCCAAATATTGTAGTGAATAATGTTTTTTATTACAGTGCTTGCATGTATAGTATTTTTGCTCATGCAAGAAGTTTGCTTATCATATCGCAAGCAGTTTATGCAGAGTTTTGCTTGATCATGACGTTCCTTTGGTGTCCAGTTCATAAGCTTGTGTTCCCCCTGACAAAAGGCACAATTTAATTTTGTGGAAATATACACGCTACGTGTTGCTTGTCTGATATCGTCTCCGCACTTGTAATGCTTCTGCTTGGATGAAGTTGGGACGTCCAGTGCCTGATATCTTCACGCCAGAAAGTCGTATACCGTTTGGAGCAATGGCATCTTGGTTCGCTTTTCTAGTCTTTGTTCAAAGAGGCTTCTACTTTCTTTATCAAATGCCTTTGTAACGAGATGAACGATGATTGGATCCCATGATGAGGTGTTGAAACCCATGTTCTTAATTGCAGACAATCCTTCTTTTGTTGCGTCCAGGATTGCCTTAATTGAGTTAGCTATTGACAGGTTCACTTGATGACCAGCCTTAAGCATTTTTCTCTTTTTTTCATTGTCTCCCAAGCACAGATGTAATTGTCACTCGAGATTGTCAGATGCTGAATTAATTGCATCGGTTCTCCTTCTAGATGGGTTTTTAAATATTCCATCTTTTCTGTTGTGCTTAAAGACAGCTTGTCGTGAATGATGGTGGAGAAAATATCATGGAATGACCGCCATTCTAGATAGTTCCCCTTAAATGTGGGTATTTTCAAAGGTGGTAATTTTGCACTTGACTGATTCATGTCTTTTGCGCTATTTGATTCTCCTAATGTAGAGGCCATTCTGTGGAGACATTGGTTTATATCTCTTTTTATGTTGTTTATGACGTTTTCATGTCTCCCTCTGATGCATTGCCATGCAACTCGCTCATGTTTCGTGATTGTTCCAACAGTATCTTTTGCTGGTATTCTTAAATTTCTTTGGAATAGTTTATGAATGTCTCTTCAAACTCCTCCATATTTCCGATTATCGTCTCAATCTTAATTTGGAGTTTCCTTAATCGTTGAGTTTGAATAGTATTTACTGCTGAGGTTGAAGGTTGTACAATTTTTGGACTTTCCTCTGGAGGAACTATTTGTTCGAGGAGATTTCACTTTTCCAAATGTATTTTTTTGTATGTACATTGACGATATTTTGATTACATCAGTTGATTTTGGATCGCATGTAGAGGTCTTAGGTAGGATATATGAGAAAGGGCTTGAAATAAAATTAGCCAAATGCAAATTCGGTTATGATGAGATTGAATATCTTGGATACTTAGTTAACTCATCCGGTATTCGACCAACTGATGCACATATTCGTGCTATAAACAACTACCCAGTTCCAACAAGTCCGCAGGAACTACATTCCTGTATTGGATTGTTTTCTTATTTTCGAAAGTTTGTGCCATCTTTTTCGAGGATCGCGAAGCCTTTGTTGAACCTTTTACGTAAAGACACTTCATTTGTGTTTTCCGAAGAATGTATGAACGCATTTCTTGAACTGCGAGATCGACTAGTAGCAGCACCGGTGCTGGCAGTTTATAGCCCAAATCGTGAAACGGAACTGCACTGCTATGCTAGTAGTCTTGGCTTCGGCTCAGTGTTGCTGCAGCGTCAGGATGATGGGAAATTTCATTCAGTTTCATATTTTTCAAAATCCACAGCCGCTGCTGAGACGAGGTATCACAGCTTTGAGTTGGAAATGCTTGCTATTATTTATTCATTTCGGCGATTTCGAGTGTACTTGGAGGGGATTTCGTTTAAAATTATAACTGACTGCAGTTCACTAACGATGACTTTAAACAAAAGACAAGTCAACCCGCGAGTTGGAAAATTATAGCTATTCAATCCAGCATCGGAGTGGTAGTTCTATGGGTCATGTTGATGCCTTAAGCAGATGTTTTGAAAAACCACGTTGTAACAATAATGCTGTTGGCCATGCCGACATAACAGACAAGTGTCAGCTACTTGCTGCCGTTGATAACGCTGATTTGGAATTCCAAATTCAGGTGACACAGAGTCGTGACGAAAGAATAAGGGAGATGCGAAGTAAACTGGAAACAGAAGTCGTGAATGGGTTCGAATTACATGATGGGTTGGTTTTCAAAGACGATTCAGGTCATTTACTTCTATGCGTTCCGAGTGAAATGGAAGAAAACGTGATCCGAATAGTTCACGAGAAGATTGGTCACTCGACAAGAGCTGTCGGAAAATTCGGAAGAATTACTGGTTTGCAAACATGAGGCTTAAAATTAGTAATTTCATACAGAACTGCATTAAATGCATAATATAATTGCTTCTAAGCGCAAACACATATTAGTGGTCATTGACGCATTTATAAAATTTGTTAAGCTCTATCCAGTCAATTCGACCAGTACGAAGGAGGTGTGCTGTGCATTGGAAAAATATTTTTATTACTATAGCTGTCCGAGGCGTGTAATATCTGACCGAGGTACTTGTTTCACATCACGCGAATTCAGCAATTTTTCTCGAGCAAATAATATACGAGTATGGCGCATCATGCTTTATTATCGGTTTAATTTTTTCGTGGTTTTGTTGAAATTCCAGCCAAATAGCCTCGATTTTCTGGAGCCGCTCTTCTTCATAACATTGTGTCTTCCGTGTATCACTATCTTTTTTAAAGTTGATAGTTGCTTTTTCTAGCTCGTCTGCCAGAGCCTTTTGTCTCGCACGAATGATGAAGATGTCTATCTCCTCAGCCATGCCTTGGTTTTTTTTTTTCAATTAATTAACTATTTTCCCTACCAGTGCCTTAGCCCTGGCAACGCTAAAGAATGTTGTTTGTTTGTTTGACAAATACCAATGTTTGTAGCCTTTGTAACGCATTAATGTAGGTCGAAAGTTCTTTTTAAAGATCGAAGGACCAATGTTAAGACAGCTAAAACTAATATTACTAAGGACTCTTTACCACGAGTGGGGGGAAGTCTATAATAAAAGAAAAGTTACGGTTTTTGCTGCCTGGTTCAAATGAACTGACTCGTTTATTATTTAGTAATGTCTTAAATACTAAAATAATGTTAAGTTTACAATTTACAAAATATACAACGCAAAAAAGTTTCACACACTCGGTCAGCAATATGATTTTTTTTTTTTATAATTTACGCGTGCCTAAGGGGTTAGATACCCTTTTACTGTTGCCTTGTCGCGGGAGGAAACTCAGGTGTGTTTGGTTTCGATATTCGCTCTCCAGGGGTGGGAGTCCGAATAGGACGGAGAGTTTTTTCTTTACTCAGAGTGATTTGAAGTTTATAATTTGAACTATATCATATACATATATCGCATGAGATACTCGTATCATGTTGACTGAATGGTTACGATAGATAAAAAAAACTGTCTGATCATCATGACAGGGTATTACTGTTTTTTTTTTTTTTCAGTTTATATGCATTTTTATTTATACACCTTAAATTACTCTTACATGCTAGACAAAAAAATGCCTAAAAATTAGCTTAAATAACTTACAAATAATCTTAAGGAGTTCGACGACGAAGTATCCTCCCCTTCAACAAGCCACCAAAAGTTTTGGTGCTGCCGAGCAACATCCCTCATGTCGCGACTCCCTACCGACCTACTGAATCGGAGACGCTCCGCACTGCCATGTGCGACGTCTCTGTCGTAGTTGAGTCGCCTGTCCGCAGCTGTTGGAGCGACATGGAAGATTAGCGGCACCGCTAATCTGTCCTGGATCAGACCTTTGCTATCTAAATAGAGGAACGCTTCTGGAGGAATAAAGCCGTCAAAGCGAACTCTCTCGTGATACATATAATTGGGGTAGTAAGCCCCGGAGATCAGGTTGTTCGATGAGGCCATTGCTCTTGCAACGTGCCTTCGAGTCAACTTAATGACGAAATTGTCCACTCTTATTAGGTTCGCCCTATTGTATAAGACCTCATTAGGATAGAATTTTATGTACTGAGACTCTGGTGTTCTGTATAAGCGAAGAAAAGCCCTAAGACAAGCCCTCTCAAACACCCGAATCTTTTCCAATAAACTTGCTCTCACGTTGAACCACACGGGACATCCAAATACAAGCATGGGCCTGATAAGGGCCATGTAGCAGATCACCTTCACCCCCGCATCGAGTTGGCTGTTATAAAACAGTCTCTTTGTAAGGTCAAAAGCACCTTTGGCTCTGACCAGAGCAACATCTATATGTTTGTTAAAATACAGAAATTGATCTAGCCAGATCCCAAGGTATCTGACTACATTTCGACAAACAAGTGGCTGCCCGTGCTGCCCCACTATCGAGAACTTTCGCCAATTCTTTCTGGTATCCCTAGAGGCCCCAGACAAAGGCGTCCTAAACAGAATGGTTTCCGACTTCTGAAAGTTGATTTTCAACTTCCAGTCATCGCAATATCGCTTAATTTTGTCGAAGTCACGCTGCAAAAGCATATTAATGACCTCAATCTTTGGAGCTGATCTGTACGCGATTATGTCGTCTGCGTACGCTATGGCATGGTGAAGTGAACCTATGAGATCACTCGTGTAAATGTTGAACAGGATCGGCGAATTTACCGCACCCTGTTGCAGACCGTTTTTAATGTTAAATGTTCCAGCAGAAGTCACATCGCCATTCTTCACGATGAACTGTCTACTGGAGAGCATATCGAAAAGAATATACAGCAGTGGTTTACTAATGCCCAACCTGTCCAGCTTGAAAAAGAGTCCCTCTAACCATACGGTATCAAAGGCCTTCTCCAAGTCAATCAGGCAGGCACCAGTGCACTGTTTCTTGCCTTTGTTCCATTGAATATCAGAAACCAGTTTCGACGCAGCATGAATGATATCATGCCCCGTTTTGAAACCGAATTGATTATCCGGAACTATATGTTTGTCCTCAACCCACTTAGTCAGGACTCTATTGATCACCTTCTCGAAAACCTTACTGATGCTTGGAAGAAGACTGATCGATCGGAGATTCGCCGGATTGGAAGTGTCTTTATCCCTTTTGGGGATGGGATGTACCACCGCAGTTTTCCAATGCGCTGGATAATGTGCATTATTCATTGCATTATTAAACAGGGTGGTATAAATGATCACCGCTTCTAGAGGGAGATGTCAACGCACAATGTTCGGTATTTCATCGGTTCCCACTGATTTCTTACTTCTAAGTGAATCGAAGATCGTTTGAAGCTCTTCCTTCGAAATGAACGGGGGTAGTACCCTATCGTTGGTGATAACATTATTTGCCATATTCTCGTCACTGAACTGGGTGAAACCCGAGCTCTCGAATCGCCAATTCACAATTTCATTTCGAAGATAGCAATTGTGCACAAGGACTCGATTCTCCAGATCGTGGTTTCGGCTTGTACACTTCCTGGAAAGTCGCTCCTATAGCCTCCACTTGCTCTTGCGGATCCTCGACCACAAAGAAGTTGTCATCATTAACAGCCTCATTTGGATCTATGCCTGCTGCTACAAGTATTTGTTCGTTGTTCGTCGTTCGGGCGATTTTAAGACATGGAAGGTTGCTCTGATTATTTCTCCGAAATATTTTATTTATTTGCGGGAACATATTCGGGTTGCTGGTGTTTACAGCCCGAATTTTATTATTCCAATACAAACTTACAGAATTTCTGTAATTTTCCTTTATTAATGTTTGGAGGTTTTTAATCGACGACTTCAGTGTTATAATCTCCGGGTTATGTCTGTCAGTAAACCGTCTGTACAAGGTTTTTAGTCTTGACAGCAGTCCACTTTTATGTCGGTGCAGTGCGTCAGTAGTTGCGTTGCGGAATAGGTCTCCTTCGTCAGTGTGTCGGTACCGAGGTATCGTTTTGTCCATTGTTCGTTTGATTGTCTCGTCCATTAGTCTTAGATACCTGTCAATCTCCTCGTTTGACAGATTCCTGTTGGACGGTGGGTAGAGCGAATTCGAGGAGAGTGCTCTAGTCAGTGTTCTGGTGAAGTGTGTCCAACGCACCCTACTATAATTGTAGGAATGCCTTTGAACAAACTCATCCAATTCCGCAATTTCGTTTGGAACAGTTATTTCGGTGCTGAGACCGCAATGGTCACTGTCATACACGAAAGTGCGTAGACAGTTTGTAGTTTGTTGGTTAGTGCATGTCAGTTGTATTCGTGAGTCGAACAGCAGAAGATCCAGATAGGACCCGTGTCTGGGAAACGACGGACTATCCGTCGCCTTAAGCCCGAGTCGATACATCACACTGTGCTGACCCCACCAATTGAATAGTAGGTTCCCTCTAGTATTTGGTGTATTATTTCCCCAATCACTATGTTTGGCGTTGAAATCTCCGCCGATAATAAAATAGTTGTCTTCCAATTCCAGCCTCAGAAATCGAAAAAGTGTCTCGAGCTCTGAAATAAATAAGGTGGATTGAGTAGCCTTAGGTGCATAGACAGACACCATGTACAACCGCTTTCCACTACGGAGGGGGATATACACGATGCATGCTTCCAGCACCTGGAACCTACGTACTACACGGCTGTATACTCCTTTAATATGTATACCTTTTCGTACGAAAATTGCAACGCCACCTCCCTGAATGGAGTTGGGTCGGTTTCTCCGTACTATCTTGTATCTTCTGTGCCTCATTTTGTGTCTTTTGGTAAGCTTAGTTTCGCTAACCAAAAGCACATCGGGGGCTTGGTCTTTAAGCAACTTAAATAGTGCGGCTCGTCGTTCGAGCCTAACCAGTGAATTCACATTCACAGCAAGGACCTTCAGGGTTTGCTCCGCCACGTACGTACCCATTACGGCAAAAGGTGCGTTAGGCCAGGCAGCAGAGCGTATACTTGATCCACCCGCGCGGTCTGTTCAGTTAAATGACGTTGTAGCTGAGCCATCTGCCCCTGGATAGAGAGCAAGATAGCTAGCATGTCAGGTACTGGTTCAGGTGCTCTGGGCCCTGGGCCTGAGAAGCAACCTTCGCTTGCTGTACCGTATTTCCCCTACCTGCCGCCATTTGGGCGTAGGTAACATGGGGAGTAACGGCTGGAGTTTGCAAATGCACGGGTGGACGTTTCACTTCCACTTTCTGCTGCCGGGCCAGATTTATTCTTTTGATATACTGGAATTTGGGACAACCCCGATAATTTGCGGTGTGCCCCGTGTTCCTACATAAAGCACAAGAGAGTTGGCTTTTTTCAGACGCTCCGTCCTTACCCAGAGCGCATTCCTCGGACTTGTGGTTCTTTCCGCACTTCACGCATCGAGGCTGCATTTCGCAGTTCGACGCGGCATGCCCGAACCTTTGGCAGCGAACACATTGTAAAATGTTTTCGCTCCTCTTTAATTTCTCCCAATGTACAACCTGGTAGTCCAGGACTTTAATACTCCTTAGACCATCCAGATTGCTGGTGGGAGACTTAGCTGGACAAGGAAAATCGGCAGTTGCCGCTTCTCCCTTTTGGCTCTGGCTGTGGTGTATGGCTCGACCCCCACGAATAGGAGCCCTTCGCACTTCTTCTCTTTCAGCAGTGCAAGGAGCTCCTCCGGATCATTCGACGGTTCTAATCCCCTCAGCGGCATTGTTTGCAGCTTATCCCCTTTCGGGGTGTAGGAAAAGAACTCCGTCGTCGAATCCTTCAGTAATTTTTTAATTGTATAATAGCGCTCCACTGTGTTACAGTGGATCGCATGCCTATCTACGCTAAGTCTTTTAATATAAAAATTATTGCCTATGGCCAACTTACATAATTCTATCGTTTCCTTGAGTTCCATCTCATAAGTGTTTATTGGTGGAACCCTTGTTCTAGATGTCTTTTGATGTTGTTGTTGTTTTTCTTGTTGTTGTTGATATTGTTGTTGTTGTGGTTGTTGTTGTTGTTGTGGTTGCTGTTGTTTACGTTGTTGTTGTTGCTGGCTCTTCTGCTGCTGTTGTTGTTGTTTTTGTTGATTGATTTTTTGAGCCTGTGTGTGTTTAGGCTGCTGTTTTGGTTTTTGTTGTTGCTGCTGAGTAGCTACGTGCTGCCTTTTTTTTTGCTGCTAGTTGTTGCTGTTGTTGTGGCTGTTGAGACACGAGAAGTTCTCCTAGCTGCTCTTTCTCCCTCCTAGCTATTTTTTTTAGCCTTAATAGCTAACACTCTTTGCTGGAGATGCTTAATATTATTTTTTATGCTCTCTACCTCTTCCTCTTCGTCATCTGACTCAGAGGCCGCCAGAGATGCGAACATATTTTCGTCTTCCCTACGTTGGCTTTCTCCACCATCAGCCACATATGGGAAGTTATCTTTCGGTGCCATTTGTTGTGCTGCTGCCCTTTTTGATGTTGTTGGTAGTACCCCTTCCCCCGCTCCGCTAGGCAGCTTTTCGGTAGATGCTGACAGGGAAGGGCACTTTATTAGGTTCGGAGTAAGCCTTTGCTTCCTCCTCCTCTTCCTCTTTGGTTCGACCACTACTGCTGGTTGGCTTGAACCACTTGATGCATCGCCTGTCTTTTCAGCTGGTCCCGCTATTGACTTAACGGACCGCTCTCCAGAATACATCGCGTGATGTTGTTTCCCCCTTTTAATTATTTATTTTTAAATTAAATGATTATTTTTAAAAAAAAAGAAACTTTTTTTTTTCCACTCGGATTCGAACCCACGACCAATGGTCTGTCGGGCGAACACACTGCCACTGTGCTAATTGGTACTTGTAAAAAGATCTTCAAATGTCTCTTCTTATTGATTTATTTTATACACTATACTCTATTCACAATTCACTCGGAAGCCGAAACACGTTAAAACTCAACGGAGATCAATGAACGACTGAGGGTATTACTGCTCTTAAAATGCCGGTGCACATATTAAGTTTTTTGAAAAGTTGGGTAGAGAGAGAGAGAGAGAGAGAGAAAGATGTTTGGGGTCTGCCTCTGACAATAAATCCACACCAAATAGGCACTGGTTTCGCCTTCGTTGACAATCGTCGTAGTAGATGTCGCAGTTTTTAATCTTCTTTTTGTCCGGCCCATCCCATTGCATTTTTGGATGGCGATAATATCTGCTTTGCAGAAGTTCATGGCCTCCGCCATTTGTTCGGCTGCACGTGGCCTATTAAGGGATTCAACATTCCACGAGTAGATCGGAAGTTCGTTGTCCTTGTTTCGTTTGCAGCGGTTGTCAATAGTAGATCCGTCCGCATCCGAGGCTTATTGTTGCTTCATAAATGGATTTTTTTCCATTGTCGGTTGGGTGCTGTAGAAATAGGGTAGGTACTGAGAGGTGTCAACGTGACGATATCCAGTGTTGTAACTCTTTCTATACATCAATTGTGCTTGTTTTACCTCAAAGATGTAACCATCCGGTACTTATAAGCGCGAGCGCTAACCAGCAGACAAAAATAGCAGAACTACTATATAAACGGGGCAGCGGATGAATTCCCTGGATGGACGGTGAAATAAAGCAGTCGTGTTTCTGGAAAAGATATCATTTACCTCATACACGTCCTGGAAAGCCTCTACCTTCTCCTGAGTTGATCATCGATAACTTCTGTCTGTCTGTTCCAAAACTTTCTTGCACATAGCTCCGCACTGACAAAGTCATTCGGCTAGTGGCGTCCTTCGTAGTAGTTCCCCTCCCATTGCACTCATCGTGTTCGTTTGATTCGTCGAACCAGTGACCTTAGATGGCATTTTTAGTCTTGGTAACATTTAAAAGTAGCAGGACTATACGGGGCTGGCAAAATTGTGTTTTGTTTAAATTTATTGCACACGGTTCACTGAATGCGCTGGCGTATTTTCGTGGTGAAAAAGGCTGTCACTGCTTTCCCAAAAACGCGGCCGTTTTTTTCTCACTGCGTCACGCGGTCTTTTCAAAACTTCATGGTTCTCTATTGATCTTCTTTATTGATTTTCTGACCTCTTGAAGCATATTCATGGTACACAATGCCTTCAAAATCGAAGAAAACAATTTACTATGAACTGTGCTCGACCTGTGTTTTTTCCATTTTTGAGTATATTTTCAACATGAGTGGCCATTTACAAAACGTCCTGAGCGACTTCAAACCGATGTTTTTTCTGCGCTATGAGCAATTTTGGAATGAATTTCGCTCACACGTGAGTCATTATTGAATTCTGGGTTAGAATTCTTGCAAAACATTCTCGCTTTTTCGTCAATTGCAAGTTGCACATTTACTCATGCTTTTGTGTCGGATTTTTGCTAGAACGCGGATCACTTTCAACCGACGTGCGTCCATCTTTAAACCATTTTTACCACTCATTTATTTATGTAGTCACTGTGGACGCCCCGAATGAGTCGATTCGCCATCGTGCACAGCATTTGCAGCTCTGCCCGTCCACTCTATGGAGGATTTTGTGAAAAGACCTTGTTTTGCGAGCTCATTAAATTCAGATCGTGTACAAATTGTATACGTTTCTTCATCGTGTGCGTCGTTGGTACGGTAAGTGTGCCTTGTGTCCACAAAAGTCACTTTTTGTCATGCCTTGCTTGTCGGTGGAACCATTAGCTCGTATTTCTTCAAAAACGATGATGGCCAGAGCATTATAGATCCATGAAAACTGACTTTTTCGTTCCCCAATTGATGTGGTTTCCACTAGATGGTCCAAATTGCCACATAGCGCGTACCACAATCAATTTATTGATGGAAATATTTGGTGAATTCATAATTTAGCGTAATGCATCCCTCCGAGATGGTGTGATTTAAAACCTTTGAATTGTGGGGATACGTGATGGATGAGCAACGATATATTGCCCCAGCTCCTTGAAAAGGTGGTCGGAAATTGTACATCCATGTTGCGCTTTATAATTATCTTGCTAATTAAGTCAACACCATGGCCATTCCGTTCTTTACGTATTTTATTTCATTTTGAAGTTCTATAGCTCTTAAATAAAACGAACTTTTAATCTTAAAATAATTGACTTACAAATTGTAAGGAAGTGTTGAGTGAGTACCAAGCGGATGCAATGAATAAATCTTGCTACTGATACAACCATCGCTCAACTCATTATGTGAAGACACGAAGTTTTTCCCGGAGATTAACCATGAACGAGTGGTATGGGAGAGCAAACGTATTTAAAGCTGTTGCTATATTACATGTGGCACGTACATCAGTGTACCTCTAACCAATCTTTGAGTTCAACATAAAAAGGCTTCGTTAGGAGTGTTAGACAGGAAGAATTTCATAACGAAAAATATTACATTTATTTACGACTCGTAGGCTATGAATAAGCTTTTAATACTGCTTCTGCTTTTCAGATACAAGTATCTCATACTCGCTATCAGACAAAGTTGTTTAGCGTAATAGGATTAAGAAAGATATTTGTTTGATGAAATACTCATATTCCACTTTCCTCCTAATACTGGTGAATATTTAGGAAGAATCCTTAATTTTTGGATGTTACTTGGAGACTAGGTGCTTTGCGAGTACATTCGGTTTGGCCTTCAATATGGCTTTTGAGTAAAATAGGATGTATGGCACATTGTAATTGTGATGAAAGGAGATCTTTCATCATCATACCCTATTTTACCTGACGTTATAGCCCGAGTAGAGCTCGGCTACAGCTAACAAACCTCTCCCCGCATTTTGATCGGAAGTTGGCAGTCTTCAGATATGTACACCAATTACCAAATACAAAATTACCAAATTTAAAACAGTCTAGAGTGACCTAATCCATATTTGACAAGGTTCTGGGGTATAGAATAGGAATGGGGTTGTAGAGATTTGATGTAAAGTTGTTTCAGTTCTTCAGGATAGCCTCGTCTTATCTCACCGTTGGTGTTGTTGCCGTAATTTATAGTGGATCTTACTAACTACCTCAAAGTTATATCTGTCAGAAGGTGCAGTCTGTCCTTTACGTCTGCATTGAAGTCCTTTTCTCCAGACAGCTTACACTTCGAAATAGCAGTGCGTCCTGCTTTTTTGATATCAAAGCGTACTGATCATTTAATATAATACAAGCCAAGATGGAAAATTAATGGCCTGAGTTGGTTGTCTTTGTTACCGTTGTTTCTGTTGATAAATTATAACTGTGTAAAGATTAATGGGGGCCATGCAGCTACGGATAGTGAACTTTTGTGGCAATTTGTCCCTCTGCTTGTCATATAAATCATATTGAGACTGGCTTGTCTCATTAGGCCGAAGTTTGTATGCGTGGTTGAATTCCCACGTCTGGTGACAATCGGTGGGGCAAAAGAAAACCCGGATACACATTCATACATTCAAACATAGCATTGCCAAATGGATGAAAGGAGAATATTACGAAAGAACATCATCATGAAGGTGAACGTGAGTGAATGTGTGTAAACTACCTCACCCGGTACTTCTTCCGCACAGCGGAGAACTGAACCCACTGCGGATAGAAAGGCTGGGAATATGCTTTTCAGAAATTGAAAATTGAATGATGCCAATAAATTATTAATTTTTAAAGCTATTTTCCAAGCAATTATATTCTACGGCTCTCCTGTTAGTGCATGTGTGCAATAAGTCACCTGCGCAAACTCCAAATAGCATAAAACAAACTGCTCAAAATGATGCCTCGTTTTTTTTCAACAATTACATATAATGGCTAATGTAGAAACGGTTACAAATAGAATCGAAAAACTTTATCGCCAATATAATATCTCTTGCTTATCGTCCGATAATGACTTGATTTCCAGTTTAGCCTCACGAGAGTATGACTTAATTATTTTGAATTTATTTATATATTCACTTGTTAATTAATTATTTATTTAATTGTTTGTTTTCTTATTTATTTATTGAATTGTTTATTTATTAATATATTTCTAATTTATTTATTTATTTATTTAATTATCTATTTATTTATTTATCCATTTATTTAGTTGTTCCTTAGTTGTTATTTATTTTTCTTGTTACTTATTTATTTCTACGTTTTTCTATTAATTAATTTATTTATTCATTTGTAATTTACTTATATTGTCACTCGATGTTATAATTGCTTGAAATCAAATGTTGTAACCACTTCTCTCTTCCTCGCTGAGACATAATGCTATCCTATCTTTAATGAAGGTTTTTAGTGGCTTTTTCTTCAAATTTTCAATAAAATCTGTGATATTACATTTAAAAAAAAATTTTATATATATTTTAGTGTAAGGTACTTTAAACAAAATCTCTACAAAATGATAATTGTATCTAAAAGACTGTAATTGTATTTTCATTTCAATAGATAGGTCTTGTTCTTCGATACCGGTTATTTTTTCTAAAATTGTGCAATGTAGTCGTTCTACATCCGAATTACTTGTGTGGCTGTTTGGTTTAGTCTAAAGTACTTCGACTTCATTTTCGTTAAGAAAATTTATAACTTGCTCCGATTTGAACACATTGTCCGTATTAATTTTCTTTTGTTTCCCAAACTTAGAGAAATGTTCTTCTTACTTCTCCAGGTTCTATCTATGTATAATACTCGTAATGCAACCTACCGCAAATTCGCAAATTTAGTTAGTTTATCTATAATAGTTACAAAAGACTTTTTCTGTATGTGAAATACGTCCAAGTGTATAATTTCATTCTTATGTTTCGGGGTTTCTGTCATGTGTAATTTTGGTTTAATTGGTTTTCTGTCATATTTTATTTCCTGACATTTTTTGCAATTATTGATTGCTACTGTATGTGTTCATGAAGCTTAGGAAAAAATATTTTATTCTTCAGTGTATAATACGTTTCACTTATCCCACTATGTATTCCTTCTTTAGTGTGATAGAGAGATATTTGTTTGTGTGCTTCCTCCTCCTCGGTTTGGATTTCAGCAGCTCTCTGTGAACACTTTAGAAACTTTATGCTTTCATCATGGGAAAATAATAATAGGTATAATTATTTGCTGAACTATGTTGTAGTGAGTATCTTACACTTCCGAAAATATACCTATTGTTCCTTTCTTTATGAATCTAATTAAAACTTCCCTAATCTTCTTCTCCTCTTCAAGTGGATTTAAATATATAATTATACGATTATGTATGATTTCAATTTCTTTACTGACTTTGTACGTTAAAATTAACTATGTTTTATATTTATTTACTAATTCGTTTTTTATACCTACGAGTATATGATCTAATTGTTGTTCTTCCACTGAATGCATGGTTTCTGTTAGTGTCATATTTGATTCTACGAGTACATCGTTATCTTCCCTAATCTTGGGTGTGTCTTCCATTCTACTGAGGAAATCAGCTACCTTATTTTCTTTCCCTTTTAGATACTCTATTTGGAAATTTTATTCTTGGAGTTTTAGAATCCATCTTTCTTTTTTCGGTTGCCCAGCAGCGGTGGAGGCGGATGCAGCTAATACAGACGTTGTGGATGATGGTACCTGAGATGGTGCAGCCGCAATTGGTGCCTGAAAATAGAAAGAATGAAATGTAGAAATAGGTCTATGATGTGCCGTAAGTACTTGAAATAACACCGAACTTTCTCATAGCTTGTTTGATACGAGGATGGCGCAAAACATAACCATTCATTGCTCTAACCTCCATATGTGGAGTAACCAATTATATGGCCAATTGAGTTAAAAATTTACGACGTTTGTCACTTTGCTTTGCTGGCTGCAAATGGTTGTGAACAATAAATGAAGCCAAACCGGCAATGTCCAAGATGCTGTAAAACATAGCCAATGGCCATCGATTGGTCCCACTTTTGCAAGAATATCCGAGGATCATTTGATCCATGGTGTCAACACCTGCTTTATTGGCATTGTAGTCCAAGATTTGATTTGGTTTTAGAGAGCTATTCTCTTCATCGATAGCACACGTATACTGCTCTGCCGACAACACAATGACGGCTTTATTTTTTCTTTGGCACCTACGAACACAAGGCATATTTTTCATTGTAAAGACCACACAATGTCTGATACAACGTACGATTTCTTGATTTTTTGAAATCAGCCGGAACGAAACGTTTGTTAGAGCGAACGGTGCCAACAATGGCGAGTCCGACTTGAAGCAAATGTTCGGCCAAAGACAACGAAGTGAAGAAATTATCACAATAGATTGTACGGCTTGAATTATGATAACGATAACACAACTCGCTCGCCTTGATTCACCTCTCGCTCTGCATTGGGTAATTTGCCCGTATAAATTTTGCCTTTCAAAGGATAATTTGTACGTGAGTCGCAAGCCCACCATACCTTGATGCCGTATTTGGCTGGTTTCGAGGGTATATACTGGGTGAAGCGGGTATGGCCGCGGTAGGGAAACAACTGCGGGTCAACGAATAGTGTTTTTCGGGGTGTTTAATATCAGTGACATTGTCCTCACAACCTTATTAGAAGCTAATATAGATGCAGTCGCCTCGGATATAGATACAGAAAACCAATTCAGATCCAGTTTCCAATTTCTGTTTGCTATTTACAATTCCCAATTGCATTTCAAATTGAAAAGGAGAGGAGAACTATGTACGAGTATATTACTTGGAATAAGATTTTCATAACAAAACGGATTTTTAGCTTTCTTTTGAATCCTTTGTAGTCGAGAAATTCTGAGATTAATTGCACAAACAGAAGTTTATTAGTTTTTCTTTTTTCGTAGTCATTGGAAAGTTGCTTCCCTGAGTTATTTGAACGATTTGTAGGCTAAGGCTATCTAACAGGGGTAAATTTTCATTCAACTCAATTTAGATCGTCTTAAGATGTTCAAATTAAAAGTGTACATTTCAAGGATTCACTCACATTAACTGTCTGGATAACTAAATGTTTGATATTACCTCTTACCTTGTCCGTCAGAATGACTGTCCTTTCAGTAACCCTTTATTCCGATTGAAATACCACTTAATTCCGCACAAGTTCGAAGGGAATGGTTTATCACTAAGCCTATCAAGGATAATATGTCATCGCTCTCAAACTCTTGGTCTTCTCTAGGAGTACTCGTATGTTAGGATTAATTCCACAAGAAATACCAGGATCTCATCTTAATTTATGCTGATCAGGGTAACTTTGTAATTTGAAAGTAAATTCATCTCATTTCGGAGTAAATGACTTTCGAAGGTAATTGGTTGTTGCGAGGTCATAGGGATTCGACATTCGAGGTCAGAGCAAGTACAAGTACAATATACGAGTACGCTAATCAGTCCTCAAACTTTTGTGTCTACGCCAACTTACAGGTAAAGAGCATTTTTTTCTTTGAAATAAACTTTTAAAATCGGTTTACCAGACAGGATTAGTAATTTTTAGGGGACATAGTACTCGGAGCAGTTATTTAGAATAGGTTAGTATGCAAATCGGATTTAAATATATACGAGCTTAACGAGCTGTTGGGTGGATAAAATTCCATCACCACCTCCCATGATGTGGCTGTTGGATACAGTGAACTAATGACGAGTGTGCACCAACTATGGTCAAGTCCCTAAACTTGAATACTCAGACCTATGCACACTTGCTCTGAATATATTTCGACGTGGGAGTGACACAACTGGTGATATTAGTGTCTTCCCATTCGAGTGCCAACATGCGTCTCTAGATGTAACTACGTGTATAAACGAAATCCTATGACCAGGAATGGGTACCCATTGTATCTTTTTGACAGTAATATGTGCTACACAACAAATCATGACAAGAGAGAAACGTCTCTGATGAGATCGATTTCGTTGTTGACACCTATGTAAACGTGACAAGAAAATTGAAATTCGGGTATGCATTTAAAATGTGAGAATTCTGGACAGAACAGGAGCTCCCAAACGTAATGATACTAGGGGCCGTTTTTACAATGTTCGTTTTAGGTCAGAGAATTGAAAGCATTCAGCGCCATTTTCTTCGATTTGCTCTTCGAGGTATACCCTGGGACGATCCTTTTAATCTGTCCCCCTAACAAAACCGTCTCGACTTTATCAACTTAAACACCCTTGAAGATCGCAGAGATGCAGCAGACTTTCTCTTCATTCATCGACTCCTTTCATGTCACGTTGAATGCGCGTCCCTTCACAACTCCATTTTCCTCAACACTAACCCTCGTAATCTACGTACCCCTCGACTCTTCTATCTACCAACCCACCACACCTCCTATGGCGCGAACGCACCAATCTCCCGTATGCTACGTCAAATCAACTCAAACCCTACCGTCTTTGACTTTCACCGCACCACTTCCTACCACAAATCTGTTCTCCTTCACCACTCCAACCAACCTTAGTTTTAAGTTTTAGGTTAAGTTTATTTTTTAAGTTATAGCTTGTATTAAGCCGAATAAATGGGGGCATTCGCCCCCACCAAAATTAAATTAACTTGATTGCTTATAACAGATTTAAGAACCTTGCTCATAAACGAAATAACTGCAATAGGCCTGTACTCAGGATTTGTTGGCGAAGAAATCTTTGCAAGTGGAATTATTTTTGCAACTTTGTATATCTATCCGGATATACACACGTGGTGCGGACGGTAACATATGTGTAATATGTTTAAGGATATAAGGGAGCAGAATTTTTAAGAAATCAGGATGGATGCCGTCTAGTTCTACAGCCCTCGATTTTATTTTAAAAATTGCTTCTCCAACGTCATGTGCACTTTTAAGGTTAAAAGAACTACTCATACCCTAACTAACGCTTGAAAAACTAGAGCCTAATGTACTGCTAAAGGATTGTGTGGATTGCACAAATTTTTCATTAAGGTCAACTAAATTAACACCATGTAAAGAAGGAGAATTATTTGTGTTCAAACCTATCTGACGAATGTTTTCCCAAAATACAGCAGAAGAGGATATGTTGCAGAACTTCAGGGGTAAAGCCTACCAAACATCGCAAGGCATCCGCCAACCAGATAGGTTCATATCATTGAGGTTTTTAATTTTATAAATCTACCATCGACCCTATATTTACTATGCAAGCTTCTCCATAAAAAAAAAACCGAAATTCTTTCTTCTCAGGTATGAAATATGAATATGAGCTGAGCATTCTAAATTTAGTTTACTAAGTACGGAACTTATGCAGGTACTTATACAAAATCCCTTGAATGAATTTCAAGGTCCCCCTTTAAAAATAGAATCGTCCTTTTCTTCTTCCAGCGAGATGAAATGCATGGCACATTTTTGAAATCAAAACCAGACCCGAAAACGAGACTAAACTCTTACCTGCGACGGCGAACATACATTTTCTTGCAGCTTTGGAGGCACAAAGAATTCCAAAAAATTAATATACCTAAAATTGAAGCCTTGAGTTCCTCGTCAGTCCTTGTATCTCCAGATGGTGTTAAGGTTTGTTTTTTTGTCATAATTCTGAGAAAGAATTTACATGAGGAATTGAATTTTCTCGTTTTGGCTTGTCGATGGGACATGAGAAAGAAGGAAATAATTTAACATGTCAATATTGTTGGGTTATTCAAAGGAAGCATGATTAGAATGTGTGTAAACATTTGATGGAGTGCCGTTGAAAGTTTTGCTTTAGTCCAAGGAAAGAGTTATGCGAAAATGAATATTTCATTTAATTTTTGTGTAAAATATAGAAAATAAGCAGTCACTATCGTCGGGCGCTTTGCAGCTTTAATCAATTTACCAATCACAATTTAAACCTTGGGAATAGGTTTTTTTTGGCTTGAACCTTTAAGCCGATTGAGGAAACCAATTTTACTTCTCTTTTTTTTAACTGATATCCTGGGCAATGTGTAGGTCCCTGTTTCTTCCCCGGCATTCTCCAGAAGATATTTCGTTTTTTCATTATTTAGAAAAGCGACACTCTACTTGCCCTTGATACCATGAGGTTTGAGATCTTACCTTTAAATTTCATCTTTTAGAAAGCAGTGCTTGGCTATGGCAAACATACCAGAAGCGTACAATTATTTTGCCTTTTTTCCATTATTATAAAGGATTGTTATGAAAGGGTACTTTTTTTGAAGGATCTGATTGCGGGGGCACAGCAACCTAAAGGGTCTTTTGCACCACAAAAGTATAGCGTATAACGAAGCCAAGTGAGGCTCAACTCTTTTGATTAAATTGAAAATATCTCTGGTGGAGAGGAAATGTGAGGAAATGTCGTCTCCTTAAGGCTGTTCCGCAGTTTCGTCATCTTCCATGCAAAGACGAATTCAGTTCCCTGAAAAAGACCTATTTTGTGTATGTAATATCGCAGGTGGCAGTGTCCGATTAAATATACAACCATTCTCACTTTTGATTTGTAGGGATTCTTTTGATTTTTTGTGAACAGGTTTGATGGCACTTTTAGCCTGGCGAAGCCCTGGGGTGCTTTCTCAATGAATTCGGGGTATTACAGAATGGCTCAGGGCCGTTGAAAAAATCAAAACCGTTCCTAGCTAGTTCGCCGGCAGCCACCAAAGTTTTACTTTGTTCTTATGGGAGAAATCTGGTAGTGTATTGAAGCAGTGCATGACTGAATGAGATTAGAGCCGAATGCTTTATTGGCTGCTTGACTGTCCGTGAGTACGAGTATATGGATGGAGACACCTTTCATTCGAGGATGAGATTGGCGTACACCTGTATTTCCGCTTGAAAAAAGCTTGGACTTTTTCCCATTGGTAGCGATATTCTGGTTTTTGGTCCAAATATGCCAGCACCCACCCCAGTGTCCATTCTTGATCCATCAGTATACCACTTAATACCTTTAAAGTTTGAGGTGGGGTTTTTGTAATTCCATGCTTCTCGGCTTGGGATCACTTTATTGAACCCTCTGCCGAAATACAGGAGTCTTTGGTAGACGATAGTTTACCGCGCAGATCATGACTAGCTCGGGGCTTTCGGAGAGAAGATTCATTTGATCCATGTGATCTCAGTGATTAATCTCTGCTGTTTGTAGTAGCCTGACCGTGCTGTGAATTCGCACCTTTTTTATAAAGAGATGGAGCGGCGTTAAGCCAATCAAGATTTCTATAGCTGCTGTGGGGCATATGTATGCACGCAAGTGTTTGTTTGCAGCTTTTGTTTTGTTCCGCCCTACTACTGATGAGTAGGTGATGATGGGTCGTATCATCATTGTAGATATCGAATGGGTGAATTTTGGGGTTAGTCCCGAGTTACTACCATACATACGACGGCTAGCTCATATGGTTTTAGCCGCATTGGTAATTTCATTTTTAATATGTGAATTCTAATTTAGTTTTATATCGGGAACTATTCCATTATCTTCGTTGCAGTACACAATTTCCGTACCGTTAAATGAGATCTGGTCAAGACTCAGATTTCTTTTACTAGTGAAGCTTTACTGGGGTTGATTGAGAGATTTTCTCCAACACACCAGTCATTTACTATCTTTAGAGCAGTCTGTATTCATCTTTAGGGTGTTTACCCTATGTGCTTACTACTAGTCGTCGGGATATCCTACTACAAGGTGGAGCAAAATTAATCACCCTATCGGAAGATGGTATTTTAGTGAAAGACTTACACATACTCGTATTTCCGTATAAAGTGCAAACAGTTCATCAGTTAATACCTCCCGTCAGTCGCGTATGAATAACTCAACAACGAAGAGGACGATTTTGCGTCGAAAATCATCATGAGCGACGAGGAGCATTCCCACTTAAGCTGTTACGTAATAAGGAAAATTTTCCTTTCTGGGGCACTGAAAATCCGCGTGTGATGCACGAAGAGCCATTACATCCACTCAAAGCTACTATGTGGTGCGGCGTTCACGCGAGAGGAGTGATTGGGCCGTATTCTTTTGAAGACGCCATCGGCAATACTGTCACTGTTACTGGCAAACGCTGCAGTTTGTATGTTGTTTAAAGGGGTTGAGTCTGGGAAATGAACCTTAAGTAGCATTTTTAGAGTTTCTTCTCGACTTGCTGTGAAAGGCCTTTGAAAGAACTTTTTGGAGGCGCTAGATTTCTGGTAGTTTTTCCAGGTTCTCGCAATTTTTTTCTCCAGGAAGCTCTCTTGGACTTTCTCAATTATTTATTGAAGTTGGTTGAAGCGGATTTGTGTAGATTTGTACGCTTCTGTTCGAGTTTAGGGTTCCGCATTGTTCAACATATTGCGTTTCAACATGTAACTGCATTTAAGTGATGATATAATGACTTCATTTAGTTGATCCGCAGACTCATTTATGTCCCCCATGGACTGTAGGGATGAGGGTTGTGATAGCGAGATTTTCTTCAAAATTACTATAGGTCGTGGTCGTGAACTCCTTCATGTGTCTAGTTTGACCGATATTGCATCCTGACACATGCCAACCCTGAATAAGAATGTGAAGAAATGGAGATGGGATGGTGAGGTTAAGTAGCTCCTCTCTTACAGAATTGATAAAAGTGGGTTTGTCACCATTTTGAAAGGGTACAGACATCGCAGCTGTTTTCGCCCTGCAAAGTCCTATCTGTCTGAAAGTTCCTCCTTCATATAAAGATATATTGTTCCAAGTTACGAGTATATACCCAAAAAGTGATACTTATTCGATTTCGGATCAGAAAAGTCACAGCTCAGCTTCCCAGGTACGAGTAAATCTCCATTTTATTGTAAGCAATTAGGCAAAAGTCTTCAATGTCACCCATGATGTATAAGTTTACATAGAGCAGGATGAATTGCTTAGAATCCTGTCAATCAGTCAATCACTTGGAACTGCTCTTGGTCATGAATGTTCGGGTGACAAAGAGACTGAAGTATAAGAGCCAACCACATCAGAGTGGATGAGCTAAGCGCCAAACACGTTCAAATTAGACGTAAAATGTTTAATAGTATTGAGGGGACCCCAACAGATACTGTTCCAGGTGGTACTTGCAATATATATAATCTAGTCGACCATGTCCAGTGCATGCATTCTGAAGGCCCCATGAAAGACTGGAGCAAACGCATGGTGCGAAGAGACCGCAAATGGTATTGAAGGCTAAAGAAAGCTAAAAGTCTTACTCCTCCAATGGCGACAGAGAGGAAGTCGGAGAAAGTGACATCCACTGAAACCGACCAACCTATCGGAACTGAAACCGAACTCTCCTCTTCCGTCCCAAACAGGCCCTGAGGATGAAAGAAGTTTCTGGGACTTCCTCCGTCTCGATGGATGCTTCCGCGCATGATGCCCGGAGGAGCTGGTGTTACAACCAACAAAAGTTTCAGTTGAGATAGACAGAACTTGGGTGTCATCATAAAAGCAACCTCCAAGAAAACCCTGAAATACCACAGGTAACGAGATCAGCGCATCTATAAGGATGCCTCTATCATCTCTCAGACGCTTCGAACACAGCCTGAGTGACGCAGAGAGCAAACACTGTGTTTATCAGCTGTGGGAGCTAGCTAAAGCAGAGAATGTTTACATTCAAGAACGGGGTAAATTCGTCGCAAGGTCAGCTTATTTTCCCTATGATTCAGTTCTACGGCTACCACCAAAAGCAACGACCAAACTCATTGAATACCGTGATTCTAGGAAGATAATGGCACTGACTTCACGGAGTTTTGTCTGATTCTAATTTGGAGTGGGATCGCGGAAAATGATGTGGCGATGAATTGGGATAAGCAAGGCTCAGAAGAGGACTTCTCAGAATCTGAACGCACATTATGACTGTCTGTGTCTTCTGTTAGAACTTCCATTCACAGTTGCTTTTCTTATAAGGACAACACTTGATTGCATGACTTTCAGACGTCTCTTAAAGGTCAACGCATGTCTTAACGGAGAACAGAGTGACCCCACCTTCTGCTACTTTTGCTGTGAACAGCAATGACGACACGGCGATGCACTTCTTTTGTGAATGTGCGGCTTAAGAGTTATAATCTCCACTCACCCCACACCCAAAATCATCTAATCATTATTAGTCACGTTTGTCATTGCATTGCGTCATTCTACAAATAATAAGGGCAAGGCTTAATGTGGTAAGCTGTAGGCAAATTAGTCTAGGAAGCTGTACCCATAATTGAACTGCGTGCAACATATGTAATCAAATTATTGTACTAAAAAAAATACAATTTATATAAATGAAAGTGCCAACTAAGTGGTTACGACATATAACTGAACTTATGTATGTATGATACACAAATTGATTACTCAACACGACGCATTGAGGAAATGGAATACGAGGATTTGTGTAAGGAAGAATAACAATGATATTGTAGTCATAAGATACATTCAATAAAATAATGTTAAAAGCATAAAAATTAGAGAAAGAGTTCTGATTTTTAAACCTAACAACTTTTAACATTTACGTAAGTCTCGTAAGTCTGCAGTTCGAATTACGCTGCAGCTACTTGTCACTGATGCGCTTGGTGCTTGCACTGTAGGCACCTTATCACTGAAGCGTTTACTAAGTTTTCTTTACAATACAGTATCACTGCGGGGCATCAGGCAACATTTTCTTACTGCGGCGGCGATAGAGCGTAGACGAAGTATAATCTCGTTTATTAAAAGTTGAGTTACAAAACAATATTTCTAGAATAAATCAAGCCTCTCATGGGGATATCTGAATTTTTAAGTTCTAGAGGACGTAGGTTCATGTTTGGTCCATAACCTAAATTGTAATGGCAAGGTCAGAGAAGGCCTTTTGTAGTACCAATTAGTTTCAATGTTCTCACATTATTTGCTACTTCTCGACATGTCAAAAGACCGTTTTTTGAGCAGCACTCAAAGATTTTTAAAGAATTTTGAACAGATGAACTTCTTCTATACTTGGCTCGCAAGCGCATGCCGTCATCCACCGGGAGTCAATTATCTTAGCTTAATGTTCTCTTTGCTAACGAATGTCTCTCCACGTTAAGCCATACACTACATCATTTCATTTCATTTCATTTCTTTATTCATTGAAAGCTTACACTTTAAGATAACAATAATCTTATAAACTAGTGCAAGGCTTAAATATAATTTATTTAGAAAAGCGGAAAAAGCTACATAACATGTTAGCGTTAAATTAATAATTCAATAATTAGAGTTTTTCTCTTTCTGTTTCTTAAATACGATAAGATAAAAAAAAAAAAAAAAAAACAAGGAACTCGTAATATGAAATTATGAAATATACAATATACATCTCTCTTTTCTCAAGTAAAAACTACCATATATAAGCGTAAGTATTAATACAATAAAATGTTAGTCAGAGATTGTCTGGAAATAAGACTGTAACCCATTCCGAAACTGTGCAATGGTACCTGACCTTCTTAAATGCTGAGGAAGGGACTTCCAAAGACGGGTAATGTTAATGAAGAACTGGCGCTCCGAAGTAAGGTAATGATACCGCGGATGGACAAGCTGTTGGGATCTATTAGATGAACCAAAACGTAGTCTATTAAATAAATAGCTGGGTTGATGTGTCTGAATTACATTAAATAACAATAGGAGTGATCTGAAACGTAAAAGGTGGTCGAATGAGATGTTATAGATTTGTCGGGAGAAGTTGGAGATATGATCGAGGCGCCTCAAACCATAGATGTAACGCGCGGTGTTGTTAAAGGCAACATTAAGCTTTCTTCTGCTTAAAGCATCGCATTTGCAGAAAATTTCACAGTCATATGTGAGTGTTGGAATGACTAGTGTCTTTGCGAGTAGCAGACGTGTGTTCAGGGGCGTATGGTATTGAGAGGCCCATAATAGGCGCAGTATACCATAAACTTTGCCTACCGCCGCATTAATATGCGTATCCCAAGATAGTGTCCTGTTAAATAGCATTCCTAGATTTTTGGCCGTTTCAACATATTCTACGGTCGAGCCGTTTAGATCAATTTTAGGAAAATATGATAGATCAACGGGCTTCCTACTAATCACTAAACATTTAGATTTGTTAGGATTAAGAAATAATCCGTTCTTCTCCGCCCATACTGAGATCCGGTCCAGATCTGCGTTAACTCTACTTGAGCAGTCTTCAATCAACCCAAGAGGGCAGCTGTTAAACAATTTGACATCATCGGCATACATGTGTATAGAGGATGAGCTGACAATGGAAGGGAGCTCGTTGACATACAAAGAAAAGAGAAGAGGTCCTAGAATGGAACCCTGTGGAACCCCTCTAGTTGTTGGAAGAAATTCAGATAGCATATGACCAATCGAAACAGCTTGTTTTCTGAGCCGAAGGTAGGAAGACACTAGTCGAGTGGCCGATGTGGAAAATTGGAAACGGTATGCTGGTTTGTTACACAAGTTGTCGTGATCCACGGTGTCGAATGCTTTTGAGAAATCTAGAAGAACTAAAAAAGTTACTTGGTCATCATCTATCGCCTTCCTTATATCCTCTACAACATTGATAACTGCGGTTGTACAACTGTGGTATTGGCGGAAACCGGATTGCATTGTAGATAAAAGATTGCATGAACGGATATGGGCATTTATTAGCTTTTGCATGATACGTTCAAACATTTTCGAGAAAAATGGTAGAATGGAAATAGGTCTATAATCATGGCTATTAGCGCTCTTTTGAATCGGTAGGACTTTCGCCAGCTTCCATGGGGTAGGAAAAACACTAGTTGTTAAGATGGTATTGAAAATGTGTGTAAGAAAGGGTGATATAACTGGTAGAATGGCCTTAGCAAAAACTGGGTGTATTCCATCTATACCGACCGCAGACAATTTTATAGATAAAACGCTTGCAACCACGTCTGCGCTATCAACCCCGGAGAACTCAAACATCCGTTCATTTGGGTTCTGCGGACCATTTTGGGATTCGGAAGTTATTTGAGAGACTTGATTCAGAACCGGAAAAGGAAGCGTTACAAAGGTGTGATTGAGTGCGTTTACATCTCTTCCTTATTTTAATTAATTTATTTATTGGGCATTTCCAATCGTAATAACATTTATGGGCACAAAATTCAATACATATTGGTAATCAACTTAAAATCAATACATAACTTCAAGATTTAATAAATGCTTTACAACGAGCCGAAATAAGAGCTTATTCTTCCTTCTTCTATACTAAATTAATCCCTCCACTGACTTCTATTGAGCACACTTTTCTTCTTAATAAATTTCTCTTCTTCTGAATCTTGCACTGCGGTCCATTGTAATTTGATTTTATTTTAAGTGTACCACGATTCTTTTATAAGCTTGTCCTTTTTGGTCGTTGCGAACAATTGTATTTGCATTTTGAAGATTGGCGTTGGATCAAAATTCAGGTTTAACTTGTTTCCTTTAGCTAGATTTTTAACATATACCTTGTCTACCAGCTTTAGATCCGTCGCTGTCGCTTTTCGTTTTTTTGCCGCTTATTCTTTCTGTGCCTTATCGCTATCTCTTACCTCTAAGTTCTGCTTATTGCCCACCACTTCTAGGGATGGAATTTTATCCCTGTTCTGTCTGCTGAGAAAAAGTTCTGAAAGAAACTTTCTTGTTACTATATGATGATTACTATTACACTCGTACATCAAACCCTATAGTGCAGGGTGATTCATATATGATTTTTTTTTAAAGCACTCGCCTGAATGAAAAACTGTTGTCTGTATTAAATTCTTTAAATTATTCTCTTGCGCGTACCGTTATTTGCAAATTCTGCACACACATTCCTTTTCATTCTGTTACAAGTGTTAGACAAGGACCGAGTCTTCTTTCCCTCGCTGAAATAGGATTCTTGCCAACCCCACAGACGAAGCGTCAGTGTGTACCTCATGTTCACACTCCGGATCGAACAACACCAGCACCGGTGGGTTGCTAAGAATCTCCTTAAGCCTCCGTACAGCCTCCGCCTGTTGAATTAACCACACGAACTCCCTGTCCGTCTTCATCAGCTCCGTGAGGGGTGCTGCCAACTGCGAGTAGTTCCTGACGAACTTTTTAAAGAAGCCAGTAAGGCCCAGAAATTGTCTCACTTCGTGTATATTTCGGGGTGTCGGGAACTCCTTGATTGCAGTCGTCTTCCGCTGGCTCGGTTTCAGACCATCTTTGTCGACCTCATAACCAAGAAACTCGATATTAGTTTTAAAGAAAATGCATTTACTTACTTTGAGTGTAAGTCCAAACTCCTGTAGTGCAGCTAAGAACCTTCGCAGCTTCCCCAACCCTTCTTCCACCGTCTTACTGGCTATAATGGTATCGTCCAGATAAATTGCTGCATCGCCCTTCCGCAATCGAGACTTTACAAAGTTCATGCACGCTTGGAAGTGAGCCGGGGCGTTGACCAGCCCGAAGGGCATCCTATTGAACTCAAAGGATCCCTCGTCCGTCGTGAAAGCCGTGTACCTTTTGCTCTGCTCTTCCATTCGAATCTGGTGGTAGCCCGACGCCAAGTCCAAGATGGTAAAGAATGAATTTCCACTCAGCGACGTCAGCACCTCGTCGATTACTGGCATGGGAAACTTTCGCTTTACCGTGACTTTGTTGAGTGCGCGGAAGTCAATGCAAAACCTGTCTGAGCCGTCTTTCTTCTTTGTCAGGACAATCGGCGAACAGTAATCCGACGCAGATGGACGAATAACTCCAAGTTCCAGGAGTTCGTTGACCTTTTCGTTGACCACCGCCCGTTTTGCAAACGGAAGCCTATACGGTTGTACACACACAGGCTGCGATGACGTGAGCTGAATTTTGCACTCACCCAATTCCTCCGATCCGACCGCGAAGCAGTCTCGGTAGATGTCGACCAGGTCCTGGAGCCTCTGCCGATTAGCTGCACCTACATCTCCCACCTCTAGATCCGCAACTAACAGCTTCTTTCTCTCCGCTTTTGGATACGCCTCCTCGACCAATAGCGTATCTTGTGTCGCTTCTTGCATGTTGTCCCTGATAGATAATTCCCTAAAAGATTTCTCTACCCTTACCTGCGGCTGATCTAGGAGTCTTCGCCCAATTTTCATCGGGTATGGTTGGCTGCTGTCCGGAACTATCGGAACCTCGCTCCAAGAAGTTAAGCGGTCCACAGTGATCTCCGCATATATGCGACCCATAGTAATGCAGCCCCCCCCCCACCAAAGCCATTCAGTTTTGTTTCGTACGAAGTGAATTTCAAATTTCCGGCCTTTGCTTCCGATTTTCGCAGTGTTACACAGTCGCTCCCAAGGTCGATGAACGCTGTGACCGTGTGTCCATTCACCTTTGCAAACTTCAGATATTCACTGCTGTCCTCTTTCACCATCAGCTGGGCTTGGCCACCTATTCGCCTCGGAGCAGCATTGATCCGCTGCATGCTTTGCGCCTGCTCCCGTGGTAATGGACAATTTCGCCGAAAGTGCCCGGTTTGCTGGCACCGAAAACACTTTATCCGGGTTGCTGGTTCCTCCCCAACTTCTGTCTTGGCCTCTATTCCTCGCTTTGCCTTGGGTTTCAGACCACCGACCCACCGGACTCGGTCAACCAGGTCACGGATTGTCCTAAGAGGTGTTGCTCGACACGCTTCCAAGCACTCTCCTTCCGTCATGCCTAGTACGATGTATTTCAGAACGGCTGACTCTTCCAGCTGGCCCCGTGACGCAATTCTCTTCATCTCAAATATATATTCTTCGATGTCTTCCTGAGGTTTTTGCCGTCGCTCACGTAGCATATTGTGAATATCTACAGCATCATCATTCGTTGGAAAGGTAACGGAAAGATCGACGAGGAATTCCTCAAGTGATTCGTGCAATGACCCCTCGCTCCATAACCTTGCTGCTCCCGCCAGCCTAGTCGTAGCAGCCATTAGCAAGAGTTTGTCATCCAGGTGGTAAATTCGGCGGAGGTCCCTCACTCTTCTGGTCCACGCCGATGACGAAATCTCGACCGGCGTCTACCTCAAAGGCACCATCGCCAATCGAGATGAGAGAAATTGAGAATGGTTCAAGGAGTCACTTCATGGTGCGAGACATTACGGAGATGATTCAGGAATTCAACCCAAGGAGTAAGTCAGGCATTTCGTCATCGATCGAGCCAGAAGAGATGGACCAAAGAAGGGAGAGGGCGCTGCGGAACATCGAGAGGAGTCAGGCTAGCCAGAAACGGCGGCATGACTTAAGACACCGCAAGCCATCTAAGTACAAGGTGGACGATCTGGTCTTAATCGAACAGGAACCAGTCGCGACTGGTGAATCCCGGAAGCTGGAACCGATTTACCGAGGACCGTACATTATAACAGAGGAGCTGCCAAACGATCGCTACGTTGTCGAAGATATCCCAGGCATGCAGAGAAATCAACGACGGTTCAGTACGGTGATGAGCTCGGACAAGCTCAAGCCTTGGTGTAAGTTACCGGACGAGGGTCTCATTGGAGCGGACGATGATGCGGCAAATGGTGAGGCTAACTCGGAAACCACTTCTCTCGATATAACTGCTGGTGAAGGGGGTGTGGGGAGCGACCGCTTGGACCCAATCGTGGGGACACGATTAATTTAGGATGGTGAACTGTTAGATCAGATGGTGAGCAATTGCAATGAGGACATTCGCAGGTTGACCTTCGAAGGGACCACATCGGTAGTAGACGAAATAAAGTAAAAAAACAAAAGAGAGAAACGTTGCGTATTATTTGGTTTTTTTTTCTTTTCGCTTCACACATGTAGGGCTGCCAGATAAAATTTGTTCAATTTCGGGACAACTGGATAAAAAAATCGGGACAAATCGGGACAATTCATGATGAATAAAAATAAATAAAACAATTAAAAAAAACATGTGATTTTATTAACAAAAATAAATATGTACATACATATAACTAAAAATAATAATAAGGCTGAATGTTTCAGGAACTTTTGTAATAGTCAAAAAAATAAATATATAAATCTACGAATATACATTAAACATAACTACGAATATACAATTTAAGTATTCCAGACTGGAACATGTAAATGTTTTGGCAATCTGCGAGTCTGGAAACAAATTTTTAAAAAGTTGAGAAGAACATGACACCGAGTTATATGACTGCGAATGCTTAACCGTATGGAAAGCAAATGTCGCCTCGGAGATAGCTTGAGATGTCTTCTCCTTACTTATTGTGAAGCGCGATTGTATGGTGGAGTTGGAAGCTTTTTCTTCGACGCGAGATATATGTTTAGCTCTCTTCATGTGAGTTTTTATGTCTCCAACTTCAGAATGAGATATAGAAAACTCCGCTGGACATAATTTGCACATAGCTTTGTGTACGTTTCTGGCACTTCTCAGCCACGGATAAATTTTTTCCCACGTTTTATTATAGGAAACTAATCTTTTTGCGTAGCTTTGTGGACGATTTATGTTTCTTGAATCAGAAGAAGCCATTTCTGTACAAAATAAATATAACAATGAAATATATCAATGAATATTTTGTCAACCACTTACTCTTAAAACAATTTTATTAACTCCAACCGGTACACAGAAACAGAAACACAATGTCTAAAATTTGAAAGTAATTTCATACATTGTGACATTTACTATGCAATGTCATTGTGACATGTGGATGAATGCATTCAAGGCTACATTCGAAATATTTACGATCGTTTAGGCGGAAACAAAATGTTTTTTCTTGTTTTCGAAAATTTAAGTTCGAAGTAAAATGAAAAAAAAGTCGGGACAAAGTCGGGACATTTTGTGTATCGGGACACATGTCGGGACAGGGTTGAAATGTCGGGACTGTCCCGCCGAAATCGGGACGTCTGGCAGCCCTAGGCGCATGTGGTGTGAGTAGATAAAAAAAAAGCTTTCTGCCAGCAAATAAAAGTCATATTTTTTTTTAAAAAAGTAAGTTGGCAAAAATATTTTCATATTCCCCGTGTTTTTGGCTGTTGATTTGTTTTTATATTTCATGGATCGAGAATAATACATTTGTGTCATATTGATTTTTTGTAATGATTCATATATGAATCACCATGCATTAGAAGGTTTTTTGTTCGCATTATTTTCGTTGTATAGGGTTTTCCCATAAGGACTTGACAAATTTTTTTTTTAAATAAAACGCAAACCATTTGAGATATTTCAAAAACTTTATTATCGGCTTGAAGTACAATCAAAACATTTATGAATAGAACTCGATTTCGTTCATATGGCCACCGCGGGCATGTTTGCAGCGGTCAATTCGTTGGACCCAATTTTCAACGACTCGGGCACACATTTCGGTCGAAACGGCCGCTATTTCGCGTTCACTGTTGGCTTTGAGCTCTTCCAACGTCGTCGGCGTGTTGGCATAAACCAATGAATTAACGTAGCCCCACATAAAATAGTCAAGCGGCGTTAAATCGCACGAACGAGGTGACCAATCGACTGGCCCATTTCTTGAGATAACACGCTCACCATACTTACTCTTCAATAAATCGATTGTAGCGTGTTCTGTGTGGCTTGTGGCATCTTCCTGTTGAAAAATAATCGGTGATCATGGCGCGATAACGCTGACCATTCACAGTAACGTGACGATCGTTAACGCCGCCGGCATGCAAACTGCACCAAACAGTTATTTTTTGTGGATGAAGTGGTGATTCATGAAGCACATGTGGATTTTCACCTGACCAATAACGCATATTTTGCTTATTGACGAACCCATTGAGCCAAAAATGAGCTTCGTCACTGAAGATGATTTTGCGATGAAATTCATCATCTTGGCGCATCTTCTCTAGACCCCTATCGGAGAACGTACGTCGCTTCAAATGGTCAATCAGCTTCAATTCTTGAGTCAGCTTGATCTTGTATGGGCGTAAACAATCCTTACGCAAAATATGCCATAATGTGATCTGAGCGATGCCCAATTCTTGAGAGCGCCGTGGAATTGACGGATTTGGATCGTTTGCTACGGACGCCTGAACGGCAGCGATATTTTCGACACTTCGACCAACCCGTTGTCTCACTCACATGGCAACATCACATAACGAATGTGTAGACTCAAATTTTAGCACTAAACTATTATTGCCTGTCTACTAGGGCGAGAATTACGATCGAAAATTGGAGTTAACGCTCCTAAAGTTGTAGTCACCGACACCGAATTTCGGTAGAAAATTTTTATAATTTGCAGACGTTGCTCGTTCGTGTACATTACCATGATGAAAATGTTGAGTTTACTGAATAAGTTGACAGTGACAGTTTGATGATTAGTGAAAGAGTGCGTTCACAAATTAAATTCAAAGTTGCCAAGTCCCTATTGGAAAATCCTTTATAAACACTTCTTACTATGAGTTCTACTGTGGAGCTTACTCATTGTTTGCTGAGAGTGTGTCGCTTAGCTCATCATGTTGTCGGATTGCTACATATCGTTAGTCATCGTATCGATCTAAATAAAATGCTATGCCGGCTGTCTGAAAGGGTATCTTGTAAATTAGGTTACTAGTTTTGATTACCAAACCGTTATCGCTGGAATGCATTGTGTACGTTAGTCATCGTGTCTTAATTACATTAGTCCCTTGGCCCCACATTATATTTTATTTGTTGTGCTACTTAACTTAATGATTGTGATTACTGGGGCCCCACATTGGTTTTTAGAAGAGCATTTTATTTGTCGACTCTAGTAGTGAGTACTGCCACCTTTGTTCATAATCACTTCACAAATTCACAAATTAGCTGCAATGAGTGATCCTCTGTCTTCAAACTGATGGCTAGATTCGTACACTTTTCGGGCGAACCATCCCCATACGTTTTCCATAAGATTTAGGTCCGGTGAGTACAGTGGCCAGTGAAGTAGTCCCACATTTTACTCCCTTATCCTAATTTTAACTATTACCAGCATGAACTATTAAATTCGTGCACATTATTTGAAAATAATGAAACACAAACTTTTGAAAAATGTTGTACCTTTTCAGTTGGAGCGGAGTGTAAGTACTCTAAAGCTTTATTTATGTCAGTTAAAAAAATTAAAAACAGAGAATAAATTCAATGACATATGGTTCCGTACTTCTGATATAGTGAGAGCTATTGTCATAAGATTATTTAATGATCTGCTTGTTGCTCTCCAAGAGCAACAATATGAACGACAGTGTTGATCTTATGTGCCACAGCCCCACTATTAGAAACATAAGAAGTAATTTCGGTACCATTTTTAAATGTGAATCAGATGGTAAATCATTTTTCGTTGTACATCAGAATATACGTAGTTTACGCAAAAACTTCGATTTACTGATTGTGAATCTGGAGGCTCTTGTTAACCTGCCAGACATAATAAATATTTGTACCTGAAATTTGGATTTATTCTTGTGGGAGTGATGATTACCATATTCCTAATTACAATTTCTATCCGAATACTAATGACACGGACTCTGCCGGTGGAGTGTGATGTAAAAGTTTTTAACTTAAGAAGCGCGGATGTCATCAAAGTTTGTTACCATATTCGCAGAGAATTTTTTCCATTTACGAGTATCTGTGTACATGGACTTCATTTTTCTCCTCCTAATTTGATTTTAGATGAATTTTCAAACTGTCTGGCTAATGAACGATCTTGTTATCTTAGGTGACTTCAATATTTTTTTTTAAAGGAACTTAACACTCAAGTGGATATTATTACACTTAAAATGCCTTAGCACGTGTTAAGTTCTTAAGAAAATGGGGCAGAGAGAGAAAGAAAGATTTTTGGGCTCAGTGGGTGGTATCCAACATTTAATGGGGAGACTAAATTATTAGTGTAATTGGATTTGTCGTTGTATTACAGGCAACCATTCGTCCTATGTGAATTAAGTTTCCCAAAAAAAAGGATGTCTTTCGGGCGAGGCTGGGATTCGAACACCGAACCTTCCGATTTGGATGCCAAGACACTACCACTTGAGCCACGGCCATCCACAATATATCTAGCCAATCTGAATATTTTAGGCTCTAATTCCGTTTCTGATTCTTACCAAGCGCTCATCACCTTACCAGATCAATTTCAGTCACCTGCCTTGACCATGGTTTTGCTCGTTTTGAGAATATAGCTGTGGATCTACTTTCTGGTATTTATGACAGGAATCTACGAGTATTTTGAAAACATAAAATTTAGTAAACCAAACGTATCATCTCAAGCCTCTTTTGATAAAATTAACTTTCATGAATTCAACAGGAGGCTACGTTATGAATATTGGGACAGTGCTTATGTTGAAAAAATATTTATATTTCGTAGGATCTTGAAAAATTACATAAATTCAAAAATTTGCATTATAACACACATAAAATCCGATTATTGGATAACGACGTCTCAATTTGAGCGTTGAAAAATAACTGCTGCTTAACTTGACGATTTTTTCTCAGTAGCATCATTGGAAACTGGTAGCAAACAAAGTTTTGATATGGGACGCTTAAGTGTTGTTGACTGCGTCTTCACAGTGGCGACTCGTACAAGTCCGTCACCACCTGGATGTGTTGAAATAACTCGCGCCAGTGGCCATTTGCTTGGAGGATAACGTTCGTCAACCACAAGTACTAAGGCTCCTTCTTTGATATTTTCTGATGATTTATGCCACTTACCAATATCTTGCAAGCGTTGAAGGTACTCGTGAGACCATCTCTGCCAGAATCTTTCTAGCATTTGGCGAAGTTGCTGATAACGCTAAAGTCTTGATGTGGGTAATTTGATTAAAGATGGTTCAGGAACTGTTGTTAAAGCATCTCCAACAATGAAGTGGCCTGGGGTGAGAGCTTCCAGATCACTTGGGTCATCCGAGAGAGGGCAAATGGGACGAGAGTTCAGAACAGATTCCACTTGTATTAGGAACGTGGAAAATTCCTCGTATGTGAGAACAGCATCTCCTATCACTCTCTTGATGTGGAACTTGGTTGACTTAACAGCTGCCTCCCATTTACCTCCAAAGTGAGGAGCTGGGGGAGGGTTGAATGACCACTTCGTGCCATCATTGACTAGTAGATCTACTAAAGATTTCATGTTATTAGAGGCAGAATTGAACAACTTACGCAGCTCTGCATCAGCGCCAACAAAATTGGTCCCACAATCACTTTTCAAAGTTGAACAAATTCCCCGTCGACCAGTGAAGCGCTTGAAGGCCGCAAGAAATCCGTCTGTAGAGTAATCCGTGACAAGTTCGAGGTGAACTGCAGATGTAGAGAAGCATATAAACACCACTAGATATCCCTTATACCTTTTAGCTCCTCGCCCTTTCCAGGTTTTTAGTGTGAAGGGGCCTGCATAGTCCACACCTGAATGTCAAAATGGACGTGAAGGAATCGTTCAATTGATGGGAAGCTGGCCCATAAGTTGTCTTGGTGTTGAAGCTCGATAGCGTGCGCAAACAACACAGCGATTTATGAAACTACGAACTGTATTGCGACCTCCTATAATCCAGTAACTCCGTCTAAGCGTGGCCAGCATTAATTGAACTCCACCATGAAGTGTAGACTTATGTGTATAGTCCAGAATCAGCTGTTAGGTTTGACTCACGTGGAAGGATTATTGGATGCTTCGTGTCCGGATCGATTTGGGCGTTCCGAAGCCGCCCGCCAATTCGAAGAATTCCATAACAGTCAATAAATAGGGTAAGGCGATAAATTGGGCTGCTGCGATGAATGGACTGTAAGCTAGACAAATTTCTAATTTCTGAAGAAAAACTCTCGATCTGTACGTATTTGATCCAAAACACCTTAGCTTCATCTAGTTCCTCGGGCTTCAACCATCGACTGAATTTTGTGATTTTTGGTGGGGCTTTTCCATCTGATTTCACTTTTTTTTTTTAGGGTTTTCGAGAACGGTATTAGCCGCCTACACCAGGCATACGTAATAGTCGTACGAGTATCAGCGATGAGTACTTGTTTATGAGATCCCAGGAAGTATTGGATTTTTGAGTCGTAGTGAAAGCTACTATTGGCTGACGTTCCTCCAGATCAGTACTTGTATCCAAGTTAAGACACAGAGATGGCCAAAGACTTGAGTCGAGTTGCAGCCAACTGGGCCCGAACCACCAAAGTGATTTCTCAGATAGCTGACGTGGTGACAAACCCCTCTACGCATGATCAGCTGGGTTGCCAATACCAGTGATGCCAATGCGCCTCAGGAAGAATTTCTTGTATTTGAGAGACACGGTTGCGTACAAAATCGTTCCACCTAGTTGGTTGGCCTTGAATCCAAAACAAGGCGGTACTGGAATCAGTCCAGAGATGAATAGCTGATACCTCAAGATTCAAGACTTTTCGAATATAATGGACGTGGCGTGTAAGAAGCAAAGCTGCTGAAAGTTCCAAACGTGGCTTTGTAACACGAACATTTCTAGGTGGATTAACTGATTTGTTGGTTTTTTGAATAGGAGCCACTTTGGTCTTCGATGCTAAGATAGTGATTTGAATATTGTCTATACCTCTGGCAACATGAATATAGATGACTGCACCTAGAGCCGAATGAGATGCGTCCGCGAAGCCATGAATCTCAACAGATAAATATGATGAAGTTAATCCAAGCCATCTTGGTACGCTAATTAAATGAAGATCTTGAAGCTCATGAATGTAGGTTTTCCAGCGCACCTCAAGGTTTAGATTAATAGCTTCATTCCAGCTTAGATTAGCTTCCCAAAGCTCCTGCATGAATATTTTTCCTCGAACAACCACTGGCGATAGCCATCCCAACGGATCGAAAAGCTTCGCAATACGAGACAAAACATTTCTCTTCGTGTAGACATCGGGTTCACTGAATTGCTCAGAAGTGAATATGAATCGATCTTCAGCAGGTTGCCAGTTGAGTCCCAAAGTACGATGTATGGGACCACCTTTGATAGAATGCGTTTGGGATGAGGTACGGGACGCACGTTCTTGAATAGGCACATCTTCTAAGAGACTTTCGTGGCTGGCTGCCCATTTTTGAAGTGGAAAACCACCCGCCTTGAAAAGATTTATTATTTGACTAATTTTGTGCTTACCCTTTAAGATGGATGAAGCTCCACTGTAGACATCATCGACGTAAGTGTTCGATAACTTCCTTGGCCTCTGGATAAAGACGACCTTCGTCTGCTGCAAGTTTTCGAAGAACACTATTTGCGAGATACGGAGTTGAGCTGGTTCCGTACGTTACCGTTGTTAAAACGAATTCCACCAGATTTGAGTTTTCAAGCCACAAAATTCTCTGAAAGTCCCAATCATCGGGATGAACCAGAATTTGCCTAAACATTTTCGTGACGTCAGATGAGAAAGTAAATTGATTCATCCGCCATCGTGTTATAACGTCTGGAGGATCCACATGAAGCTTTGGGCCTTCGTGAAGGAATTCGTTAAGTGATAACCCTTGTTTGGTTCTAAAGGATCCGTTAAAAACAACTCGGAGTTTAGTTGTGGAGCTCATATCACGCACAACTCCATGATGTGGTAAATAAAATACCTGATCAGCTACTTTAGGAGGTGCAGATGTTCGGCGCATGTGCCCTAAATCCTCGTAGCCTCTGATAAACTTAGAGTAATCTTCATAAAACGTTGAATTTAGCATGAAACGTTTTTGCATCCTATGAATCATGTTTACCGCTGCAGTGCGAGAGTCTCCTAAACTTACTGGACGTGACTTAAAGGGAAGCCTCACGATATATCTTCCTTCCGAGTCTCGAGAGTGAGTGGTGTTAAAAATCTCCTCGCATTGTTCCTCTTCTGAAGTTAGTTGATTACTAGGTGAACTGAAGACTTCTTCTTGAATCTTCTTGAATGGTCAATATGGCAATGAAAAACCTCCGCTTCCACCGATGCTGTATGTGCTGCTGATTGTACTGAGCCAGAAAGTATCCAGCCCAAACTAGTTAGTTGAGCAATTGGCGCTTCCGATAGACCCTTCCGAAGCCCATTTTGGATGATTTGACTATAGACTTCAACTCCTAGTATAAGATCAATTCGACCAGGCTGATGATATTCAGGATCCGCGAGTTGCAGACCCTTAAGATGAGGCCAGTTGTTGATGGCAACCATTGTTGAAGGAAGATAGCTAGTTAGTTTTGGCAAGATAAATGCGTCAAAAACAGTTTTGTATTCATTCACACATGATTGAATATCCAGGGTAACTTTTGCTCTGCGTGAAGATAATGTGTCTGCTCCTATACCAGCTATAGATAACGATGTGTGAACACGTGGCAATCCAAGAATTTGACTAAGCTTTTCCGATATCAAATTTATTTCAGACCCTTGGTCAAGAAAAGCTCTAACCACGTGACGTGTTCCATTGCACGATTTGATTTTAACTAAAGCTGTTGCTAGGAGTATTCCGCTTCTTGGAGATTTATAGATGTAAGTGGTATTTACCGATGCAGTAGATACAGATGGTCTAATCGATACTGATTCCATTGTAGAGCTGTTCTGTGCCAAGCTTGTAGATTGTTGATTGGAAGCATTCCCACCTGGGTGAATAGAAGTGTGATGACGACCAAAACAGATGTTACACCTCTTCTTTGGATAGCATCTGCTGATTGAGTGCGGTCCAAGGCAATTAAAGCACAGTTTTTGTTGTGTGACAAACTGATGACGCTCTTCAAAACTTTTCGAGAGATAACTTGTTCACGTTGAGATAAAATGATTCCCGTTGCAAAGAGAACACCATTGGGAAGAGTTCCGTACAGCAACATGATGAGATCTGGCTTTAGATAACTGATTTTTGACCATTGATGATGGTTTTCTGATATCTTGCTGTTTCGGATTCACCCGTTCGAAGGCCTGAAGTGAACGAATGCGTGTTTGAAGGAATTCTTTAAATTCTTTCCAAGTAGAAGTTTCTGTTTTGGAACCTAGATGTTTTTCCCATTCTTTTATAGACGCAGAATCCAGTTTACGAGAAACTAAAAATACTAAAATCTCATCCCACTGATCGACACCAAGGCCTTCTAAAGAACCTACTGCTTGATTAATTGTGTTGAGCAAAGAATCAAGATGTTCTGCTGATTCTTGGGTGACGGATTTTGCAGAAAAGAGTAAATCCAATGTTGAGTCAGCTAGAAGTTATCATAATGCGCCAGAAGATCATCCCATGCTACCTTAAAGTTAGCTGCTGTTAAAGGCATTGTGTGCAAACGAGAAGCTGCTTTACCACCAGCGAGACATGCTTTCAGATATTGTAATTTCTCGACGCACGTCAGGGAAGTATGAGCTCCGATTTGCGATGTAAAAGCGTCTTTGAATGGAGCCCAATGCGAAAACTCTCCACTAAAGATGGGAAGATCCATTACCGGCAAGCGAACATGTGTAGTTGACGAAGATGATTCTCGAACAATAGAGTAATCGGACAATGCTTTGCCATCCATGGAAGATTTTGGTGTGATTTGTTCTAGCAAAATTGCCATCTGCTCCATAGCATCAGATAATTTTCTTCACATTCCATGAAGGCTTTTCCCTTGAAATATGGATCCTAGTCGTACTCTGCTTTCTGTTCACTCTTGACTGATGATCGTAGTATTCCCAATGAGTTATGGTTATTCTTGTAGTCATTCCAATTATTAGAAAGAGCTTTAATGCGGGATTCTATTCGATGACTGGTGATATTTGAGCTGGATTTAAGTTTAGCAAACGAGTTCGAGATGAACTCAGAAAGCTCGCCTTGCTGCTCTAGTAAATGTTGAATTTGATTAGCCTTAGACATGATAAATTTATATTCCAATGTATCCGGCTTGAAAAGGACCAGAAATGTAAAGATGAAATGTTTCTGAAAATGTGTAAAGGTTTTTACCAAGGAAATAACTTAGGAGACAACCTCACCCGTTTTGTTTAAGAAGAAGGATTTATTAGGCAAAATCATTTGACGTTTGTTAGAAAATGACTATGTGCTTATATAATGACAGCACAGATGGAGTTGGTATAAGATAAAAATAGTTCTACATAAAATTGTGAAATACAGACTTCAGTGAAACAAGTATATAATGATTGAATGATAAAAATATGGTGTGTAATGATTTCTAAACACTTTGCCTCCATTGGGCAGACTTCTTTTCCAGGTAGTTCAAAAATTTCTTATAACTGTTGCGCTAAGGCTGGTACTCAAAGCAACAGTTACAGAAACAGTTTTGTGTTTGCGTCTATTACGGGTTTTGAATTGCTAAACACTATTTATTCTTTTCCTACTTCCAATTCACATGGAATTGATAAAATTTCGAATCTGGTACTAAAGAGCATTGGACCCAATTTAGTAGATATTTTGTCTTCGCTTTTTAATTTTAGCATTATGTCTGGAACTTTTCCCTCTGAACTTAAATGCGCTGTATTGATTCCCTTATTTAAGAAGGGTAACAGGATACACAAATCAAATTATTGACCAATTTCTTTACTGTCTTCAATCTCAAAAGTCTTTGAAAAAATAATTAAAACGAGAATTTTAGCCTACCTTTCTCATAAAATTTTCTTAGTCCCATGCAGTTTGGCTTCAAGACTGGCCTCGCCACTGAGGATGCTCTATTAGACATTTGCTCTATCTTATATAAGGGGTTAGATAAAAAACATTTTTGTGCTGGCCTTTTTGTGGATATAACTAAGGCGTTCGACATGGCTGACCATGTAATTCTCTTACATAAATTATACAAGGCCGGTTTTAGCGGATTCATATACAAATGGTTTGAGTCTGATCTTAAAGATAGAATACAATATGTCAAAATCCGAAGCAATTTAAGCAGCTCAAAAAACAATAGCCTGGGAGTACACCAAGGTTCTGTACTTGGCCCAATTTTATTTCTTATATATATAAGTTACTTATTTTCTACCCCATTCTTGGGTAAAACTACAGCTTTTGCCGACGATTTGTGAGTAGTCTTACTGAACAGGAATACCCTGACTCAGATATAACATTTCATTCTCCTGGCTGCGCGAGTCACGATGCAGAATCCAAGGTGGTCACATTCTCAATAGAAATACTGACTGCAGCATTGATTGCTTCAAGATTTTGATAGTTTCAGGTATCTTGGTGTTACCATAGATCAAAATTTGAGCTGGTCCAAGCACATCTCTGCTATGAAAAAATATCTTTTTTCTTTCATTGTCTTTTCCGCCTTAGAAAGTATTACTCCTTAGCATTTTAAAAAAAGGGTTTATTATGGTCTATTCCAATCAAGAGTGCAATATGGGCTCTGTAGTTGGGGTGGCGCTTATCTTAGTAAACGTCTTAACTGTCTCTCAAAAATCTGCAATACGAAATATTTGTGGGTCTCACCGTTCTGCGAACACAATGGACCTTTTCAGGACCTTGATAATTCTTTCTTTGCGTCATTTATTTAATTTTAAAGTTCTGAAGATCATTTTCTCACAAGTGTTGATGGGAATTGGGAATTACTCCACTTAAAAGTATTTTTTATAACTTAAAATCTAAGTAAAAAGTAGTTTTTATCTTTTCATTTAAATCTGTAATTCAATTGGCCTGCTGTAACAACAAAATGAAGTGCTGTTTGTGCTATTTAAAAATCGACAGACATGAACTTAAGATTCAGTGTATTATTTGTCATGAATATTATCATGGAAAGTGCGCCAAAATTGAGAAAAGAGAAATAGAGTTTTATGACAAAAGTAGTCAAGGGTACAAGTGTGATAGTTGTGTCACTCAGCGAAGAAAGTCAATATTAGGAGATGCTTTCATTAACTCATCTGCGAACATCATCTCGTCTTTGAATACTACTTCTTTTACCTCTACTACTCGTAGTTGTAGAATCTCTAAAAACAAAAAAACTGAGAGTCCATCTACAGGAATAAAAAGTCCATCAGCCGTAATCCCAAATATTGCTTCCCATGATGACAACAATACGGGTCAACAAATTATTGTATAACATTGCAAATGCTGTACAGCGAAATTATTCAGCTTAAGCAAGTTAACACCGAGGCGCTTACTAAAATCAAAGCTCTTGAAGACAGCAATGCTTCTCTTAATAAGAGAGTTGATTATTTGGAGTCGAACCTGAATCTACTGGAGCAGAGGGAGAAACATTGTGCAGTTGACATTATTGGCATTCCCGACGTTAGCAACTCTAACGTAAAAGAAAAAGTCAACAAATTGCTGGGTACTGTTCTTGGTGAAGAGGTGAACTCTAACGACATTGAATCATGCTTTGTTAAGAGTGTAAAAGGAAAGAACACAAAATTTGCTTCTAACATCGTGTGTGTGAAGTTCTCAACTGTCTCACGGAAGAAAACTGTAATGAGGAAAATGCGGGAAAACAAAAACAAAATTTCTTCCAATATTTTTGGTGTTTGTCATACTAACAACACTGGCAGCAGCAACAACAACAGCAGCACCAACAACAGCAGCAACATCTACATCAGCGATTGCCTCACTGGCTACACAAGGTCTTTATTAAAAAAGGCAAATGATCTTAAACACAAAAACATATGTAAGTTTGTTTGGGTTAGAGACTCTTCTGTTCTTGTTAGAAAAAGAGAAGGTGATAGAGTTATTAATTCATTTGAGGATATTTATAACTTGAACTTAAACTAAATAACTATAACTTTTTGTTTGTATAATGAATAATATGAATTCAAATATAGATCCTCATAATGATTCAAGTAATAACAACAGTTTTTTCTCTTCAACTACTGATAATTTTGAATGTTTTTGTATAGACCATCATAACAATGAGCAAATTTCCGGATTTTCTGTTATTCATCAAAATATTCGCAGTATGCGTACAAATTTCAATACTTTTCTCACTCACCTCGCACCTTTGGATCATTTACCAGATCTTATTTTCCTCTCTGAAATATGGATCTTTGAAGAAGAGAAGCCTGAATATAATATAATTCCAAATTTTTCTTTCGACGCGGCTTGTAATGAAACGTATGCTGCTGGTGGTGTCGCGGTATATTATAGAAGTAACATAATGGGATGTAAAATTAATAAGTATAAACTGGATAGTGCTGATATAGCCAGTGTTAGTTGCGAAGTCTCTGGTGTTCACTACTGTTTTATCTGTATTTACAGATTGCATAAGTGTACAGTGGGAACCTTTTTGGATGAGTTTTCGAGATTTTTGGATAATCAGAAATGTAGAAATTTAATTTTGTTAGGTGATTTTAATATTAATATCCTGTGTGATACACCTGATGTCGATAATTTTTTAACAACGCTTTCGTCGTTTGGCTTTGAGTCTGTTTTGAATCAGGCTACTCGATTTAGCTCTTGTTTAGATCACATTTTTGTAAGGCTTCACAGAAAAATTTGTGTTGATTATAAAACAATTGCATTTGACTTAAAAATAACCGACCACAGCCTAACTGGTATTCAACTCAATTGCAGGGTTTCTCGAACAAAAAAACTGGATGCAATTGAAATAAAAAAAAAATGATTTTGCCACTTTAAGATCAAGGTTACTTTTTGAATTTTGGGCTGATGTTTACTCTGCCGTCGACCCGTCTGTTGCATTTAATTTGTTCCTTAATAAGCTGCAATTTCATATATTGAATTGTAGTGTGAACAAATGTAAACGAAGTAACAAATTAAAGTGTCTCAAGCAATGGATGACACCCTCATTATTAAATAAAATAAAAAAGAAAAGACGACTTTGCTTAATTATCAATAAACATCCGAATAATCACAGACTTAAGAATTATTACGAAAAGTTATGTAGAGAGGTCAAGATTGAAATACCGCTATGTAGAAATACATACTTTAGCAATAGATTGGCAAGAAACATTGGTAACTCGAAAGAGCAATGGCGAGTTGTTAATGAAATACTTAACAAAAATAGATTTTACACAGATATAAGTATTTCAAATAATAATTTAACTGTGTCTGAGCCTATAGAAGTTGCTAATTTATTTAATAAATTTTTTGCTGGTGTAGGTTCTTGTTTCAAATGTCAGTTAACCTGACAACAGTCTAATACAAAGCAGTATTCAACCAGAGAGCTTTTTCTTTGATAGGTTTACACCGCTTGAAATTTATAAAATTATAATGTCACTTAAAACATCCAATTCGTCGTCTTTTGATAATATTTCAAGATTTGTATTAAAAAATATTGCGTGTCATATTTCTGATGTTTTATGTTTTATTTTTAATTTTTGTGTCCAAGAAGGGGTTTTTCCTGAGTCTCTGAAAACAGCTGTAGTATTACCATTGCATAAAAAAGGTGACACAATGTCATTAAATAATTATCGTCCAATTTCCATTTTATCCGTTTTTTCTAAGATTATTGAAAACGGAATTAAATCTAGAATATTATCATTCTTAGATAAAACTCATTTCTTTAACGATTCTCAGTTTGGTTTTAGAAGCGGGGAAATGTGGGGAAATCTATAACAGTTTGAATGGTTCTCAAATTCCTTCGACTTTATTTATTGACATAACCAAGGCTTTCGATATGGTGAACCATACTCTGTTACTAAATAAATTATTTAATGCAGGTTTCAGGGGCTTCATTCATGACTGGTTTGCCTCTTATTTAACAAATTGTAAAAAAGTGGTAAAGGTAAAAAATGTTTTTAGCTCACATAATTATTTAAATATAGGTGTTCCTCAGGGATCAGTCCTGGGCCCGATACTGTTTTTAATATATGTTAACTCGCTATTTATTCAACCTTTTAAGGGCAGAATCACGGCATTTGCTGATGATACTGCATTTTCCTATTCCAATAAGAGCTTTCTTGATATGTTTGCCGATGTTAATTATGACCTAGATATACTACGACGATGGTTTAAGTCTCATAAACTTATCATCAGCAATAAAACGAAGTTTATGGTATTTAATATCAAGGGTGTTGTATGCAGAGAGTTGCCTTTATATTATCACTCACCAAGCTGTTCTCGATTTTGTTTAGAAGATGCACATGGACATAATATATCATTTGATAGTCAGGTAAGCTGTAGTGATGGTTGCTTTTTAATTGAGCATGTTGACAGCTTTAAATACCTAGGTATTATATTAGACCATAAGTTTAGTTGGAAGGTTCATACGTCATATTTGAAGCGGTATTTAAATGCAGTTGTAAGGCAATTATACCAACTTAGCATATACTGTAAACTACCCATTTTAAAATTGGTTTATAATGGTATTTTAAAATCAAAACTGCAGTATGAAATTTCTTGCTGGGGAGGCACTTATTTTAATACAATAGAGCCACTGCTGATTAAACAGAAGTATGCCATAAGACTTTTGTGTAGAGTTAATCGCAGAAATCCCACTTTTGAGTTATTCAAATGTCTCGAACTTCTTCCTTTAAGGCACCTGTACTGCTACAAAGTTTTAAAGATATTTTTTGAAAATTCCGGGTACTATGATGTTAGAGTTCATGATAACCATAACTTGCGAGTCAATAGCAGAAACTTCGCAAATGTTCCAACAATCCACAAAACACATTTTTCACGCTTTTATTATGTTACTGCTCCTCGTTTGTTTAATAATTTACCAGAAAAACTTAGGTGTGAGAGAGTGAAAACAGTATTCTTAAATAGTATAAAAAAATGGCTTTTCTCGTTTAACCATTCTGAAATAGATGCTTTTTTAACACCAATGATGTAATTTTATTTTATGTTTCTTTTCTGTTTTTTTTTAAATTGTATGTAATTTTTCTTTTTTTAAAATGTATGTAATTGAATCTTTCATTTCCATTTTTTGTTTTCCCCATCAATAGATTTACGAATTTCATTTTATATATTTTAACTAATAGGTACATTCGCCTCTTGTCTTTTATTAGACAAGTGTAGTGTACAAAGCTATTTCATTCAAAAACTTTAAAGCTCAATATTAACATGAATTACATTATACTTTATATTTAAGTTCCTTGATATGAAAAAAAAAAATAAAAATAAAAATCTTTTTCATGAGAGGCGGTTATCTGGAGAGTCCAATTTCTGATTTTTGTAGCTTTTCAAACTTTGTTATAAATGTACCTTGTTTTCGTACAACAAGTTACAGAAACTTTTACTTCATTGTTTCACGCAAATTATTTAACACTCTGCCCTGGGAAATTCAATTCATAAGAAATTTGTCCGCGTTTACAAAAGTAGTTAATTCATAGCTTCTTGGTTTTAACCCTCCGATGAGTAAATAATTTTGTTCGCTTTATATGGTGAATAGGTCCCTGGGGGCATAAAACCGTTTTCGACTATAATACCTGCAAAAATTGGAATTTTTCGGCCTTTTAAAAAGCTAAATTTATTGTTAGGGCATAATATATTAATAAAAATCAATTTTACCATTAACTTTTAAACTTTGTTATTTATTTTTCAAAATATATTAAATTTTACATGTGTTAAGTATTATTACCACTACATTCATTACATCTATATATTTGCTGCGAATGTTCCAGGCATACGGGTTTTCTGCAGTTATGACATAGAGCCCTAGTCTTTCGTTGGCGTTTGTTTAGTCTACGCCAGAGGTAGCAGGATGGTCTATTTGATTTTGGTGCGAAGGCAGGTACATCTCCGTATACTAGCATTTAAGTCTTGAGCTTCCATCGCATTTCGTATTTTTGGGTATTTATACACGTGATGGTTATATGCACGAATTTTCATGTTGGTCGTGGCTAATTGTTTAATTAGTACGTGCAGGAACGAACGCCGTTTGTCAGTTTGTTTGGTTGGAGCCAACTCATCATAAATTATAAATGCAATGGGCCTCTTACACGTATATGTCCATGGTATCTACACCCGACTTATTGTCATTGTAATCCAAAATGGCCAACGGTTTCAGCTTTGCATTGCTATTGTCTATAGCACACGTATAGTGCATAGTTGACAATAAAATTAGCGCCTTATTTTTCTTCGGCACTAGAGTGCAACATCACCTTCGTGGAATCCAAATATCGTGCTAAGTACCAGACGGGTCCTATTTTTACAAAATTCCTTTGGAATAAATCTTTTATTCGCACGTACTGTGCCTACATATGCCGTTCTCTGCATTAAAAGTGTCTTCGCCAAATCCATCGTAGTAAAAAAATTATCTGCATAAATTTTGCGGCCCGTATGCATATATTTCTTATTAGTTCCAGCACAACTTTTTGCCCTTGATTCACCTCACGTTGCTGATCCTGCTGCTTACCAGAGTAAATCATTCCTTTCAATGGAAAGTGTGATTTGGAGTCACACAGCCACCATACTTTTATGCCATATTTAGCCGGTTTTGAAGGTATATATTGTGTAAACCTCGTACGATCTCTGTATGGAAACAGTTGCTCATCAATTGTCAAAGAATCGTGTGGTATGTACACCGCTTCTAGGTTCGCTTGCATCATTGTCCAAACATCATCAATTGCCGCTGTCTTGCTGCTTTTTTGGCGTTCTGCGCGAGTGTTGACGTTGTCAAAGCGTTGTCAAACGGATATGGGAAGCACCCCATAACTCCTTGACTGGCTCATTATTTGATTGGCACAGTCCAGTATGCAAAATTATTGCCAAAAATGCATCCATCTCCATCATATTGAAAGGTTGCCACTGTTTTTGCTTTTGAGGGTGAGCATCATTCAATTCCTTGGTCACTTGTTGTCCTTTTGGGTTTGTGTCTCGTAAAATAAGCAATGCAATCGGCTCCGTGATAATGGACTTGAATATTTGTAGCGGATCATTTGCTGTTACTCGTATCAATGGGACCGGTTTTCTTTGGTTATAATTCACTACATTATGAGCACGAATTCGTGAGCTTGGTGGCTGAGTTTGCATCCAAACGGTGCCATCTTTTGCTGTGTAGGAGTCATTACTATCAAGTAAAGCATCATCAGCCTCATTTTCCGATTCATCGTCTTCTTCTTCATCTTCATAATCTACGCTTATCTCGTTTTCGCAGTCTGAGTCTTCAATAGAAATTTGTTGGTATGTCGGATCTGCTTCTTTATCGTCATCATCATTTGCAAATGGATTGAAAACATCAGTCGTTCATAAACCTCGACAGAGGATAGATGTGTGTTGGCTTCTTTTCCCGTGAAAAAATAAAACAAAAAGTGACAAAAAACAATTAGAAACATTTAAGCCAAGTGCTTCGGTGGCGCAATAGAAGTGGTGCCGGCCGAGAAAACGAGGGTCCGTAGGTTCGATCCCCGGACAAGGAGGGACTTTTTTATTTATAAATCCAAAAAATATAACAATAATAATAAATTTAGTGAAACCAGGGAATGAGTGGTGTTGAACGGTCCGCTATCCAAATAGCGGGTCCGGGAGATGGCACGATGTCATCTGATGACCAAACTGTAATTTCGATCCGTTCGGAAACTACGTCTAAGAGGAGGAGGAAGCTGAAGCCAACTCCTAACCTCGTGAAGCGCCCTTCCCTATCAGTATCTACTGAGAAGCTGCCTTGTGGAGCAAGGGAAGAGGCGCCAACAACGTCAAAAAAAGCAGCGACACAACAACAACAGCGAAAGAGGCAAGAAGAATACCCATATGTCTCTGACGGTGGGGAAGGCCACTACATGGGTGGAAACAATAGTTTTTCATTCCTAGCTGCCTCTGAGTCAGATGACGAAGAGGACGAGGTCAAAGCCATAAATAGTAGCATCATGCAGCTACAGCAACAAGTGCTTGCTATAAGAGCGAAGCAAGTGGCAAGGAGGGAGAAGGAGCTACTGCAACAACTTCAGATCCCTCAGAAACAACAAATCACCAACGTGGTGGTACCACAAGAAAAACATAACCAGCCACTAAAACAACAAAAAATACAAAAACCAGTAAAAGAAGTAACAAAGATGGATCCTAAACCACAACCTAAAAATAAACAGCAAAAACAACAACAGCAACAAAAATCGCAGCAGCAGCAACAGCAGCAACAACAGCAACAGCAGAAGCAACAGCAACAGCAACAACAACAAAAGAAATCAACAAAGCAACGAGTTCCACCTATAAACACATATAAGATGGAACTAAAGGAAACCATTGAGCTATGTAAGTCGGCCATAGGCAATAATTTTTTTGTTAAAAGACTTAGTTTAGATAGGCACGCGATCCACTGTAACACAGTGGAGCGCTATAATAAAATAAAAAACTTGTTGAAGGAATCGACGACGGAGTTCTTCTCCTACACCCCGAAAGGGGACAAGCTGCAAACAAGGCTGCTGAGGGGGTTAGAGCCGTCGACTGATCCGGAGGAGCTTCTTGCACTGCTCAAAGAGAAGGAGTGCGAAGAGCTCAAATTCGTAGGGGTTAAGCCATTCGTCACGGCTAGAGCCAAAAGGGAGAAGCGGAAACTACCGTTCTTCCTGGTTCAGCTAAGTCCCACCAGCAAACTGGATGGTCTAAGGAGCATCAAAGTCCTAGACTACCAGGTTGTACACTGGGAAAAATTAAAGAGGAGCGAAAACATTTTACAATGTGTTCGCTGCCGCGTCGAACTGCGAAATGCAGCCCCGATGCGTGAAGTGTGGAAAGAACCACAAATCCGAGGAATGCGCTCTGGGTAAGGACGGAGCGTCGGAAAAAAGCCAGCTCTCTTGTGCGTTATGTATGAACACGGGACACACCGCAAATTATCGGGGTTGTCCCAAATTCCAATACATAAAAAGAGTAAATCTGGCTCGGCAGCAGAAAGTGGAAATTAAACGTCCACTCGTGCAGACACAAACACCAGCCGTTACTCCCCATGTTACCTACGCCCAAATGGCGGCAGGTAGGGGAAATACGGTACAACAACCAAAGGTAGCTTCTCAGGCCCCAGCGCCTAGAGCACCGGAACCTGTACCTGACATGCTGGCTATCTTGCTCTCTATTCAAGGGCAGATGGCTCAGCTGCAGCGTCAAATACAGGAACAGGCTAAGCGGGTAGATCAAATATACGCGCTGCTGCCGGGCCTAACGCACCTCCAGTCGTAATGGGTACGTACATGGCGGAGCAAACCCTGAAGGTCCTTGCTGTGAATGTGAATTCACTGATAAGGCTCGAACGACGAGCCGCACTATTTAAGTTGCTTAACGACCAAGCCCCTGATGTGCTTTTGGTTAGCGAAACTAACCAAATTGAGGCACAGAAGATACAAAATAATGCGGAGAAACCGACCCAACTCCATTCAGGGAGGTGGTATATGTTTTAAAAGAGTATACAGTCGTGTAGTACGTAGGTTCCAGGTGCTGCAAGCATGCATCGTGTATATCCCTCTCCATAGTGGAAAGCGGTTATACATGGTGTCTGTTTATGCACCCAAAGCTACTCAATCCACTTTATTCATCTCAGAGCTCGAGACACTTTTTCGATTCCTAAGACTGGAATTGGAAGACAACTACTTTATTATCGGCGGAGATTTCAACGCCAAACATAGTGATTGGGGAAATAATACTCCAAATACTAGAGGGAACCTACTATTCAATTGGTGGGGTCAGCACAGTATAATGTATCGACTCGGCCTTAAGGCGACGGATAGTCCGTCGTTTCCTAGACACGGGTCCTATTTGGATCTCCTGCTGTTCGACACACGAATACACCTGACATGCACAAACCAACAAACCATAAACGATCCAAATGAGGCTGTTGATGATGACAACTTCTTTGTGATCGAGGATCCGCAGGAGAAGGTATAGGCTATAGGAGCGACTTTCCAGGAAGTATATAAGGCGAATGACATCATTGGCCCGAACCACGACCTGGAAAATCGAGTCCTTGTGCACAATTTCTACCTTCGAAATGAAATAATGAATTGGCGATTCGAGAGCTCGAGTTTCACCCAGTTCAGTGACGAGAATATGGCAAATAATGTCATCACCAACGATAGGGTACTACCCCCGTTCATTTCGAAGGAAGAGCTCCAAACGATCTTCGAATCACTTAGAAGTAAGAAATCAGTGGGAACCGATGAAATACCGAACATTGTGCTTCGACATCTCCCTCTAGAAGCGGTGAACATTTATACCACCCTGTTTAATAATGCAATAAATAATGCACATTATCCAGCGCATTGGAAAACTGCGGTGGTACATCCGTCCCCAAAAGGGATAAAGACACTTCCAATCCGGCGAATCTCCGCTCGGTTTCAAGGCGGGGCATGATGTTATTCATGATGCGTCCAAACTGGTTTCTGATATCCAATGGAACAAAGGCAAGAAACAGTGCACTGGTGCCTGCCTGATTGACTTGGAGAAGGCCTTCGATACCGTATGGTTAGAGGGACTCTTTTTCAAGCTGGACAGGTTGGGCATTAGTAAACCATTGCTGTATATTCTTTTTGATATGCTCTCTAGTAGACAGTTCATCGTGAAAAATGGCGATGTGACTTCTGTTGGAACATTTAACATTAAAAACGGTCTGCAACAAGGTGCGGTAAATTCACCGATCCTATTCAACATTTACACAAGTGATCTGATAGGTTCACTTCACCATGCCATAGCGTACGCAGACGACTTAATCGCGTACAGATCAGGTCCAAAGATTGAGGTTATTAATATACTCTTGCAACGTGACTTCGATAAAATTAAGCGTTATTGCAATGACTGGAAGTTGAAAATCAATTTTCAGAAGTCGGAAACCATTTTGTTTAGGACGCCTTTGTCTGGGGCCTCTAGGGATACCAGAAAGAATTGGCGAAAGTTCTCGATCGTGGGGCAGCACGGGCAGCCACTTGCTTGTCGAAATGTAGTCAGATAGCTTGGGATCTAGCTAGATCAATTTCTGTACTTTAACAAACATATAGAGGTTGCTCTGGCCAGAGCCAAAGGTGCTTTTGCCCTTACAAAGAGACTGTTTTATAACAGCCAACTCGATGCGAGGGTAAAGGTTATCTGCTACATGGCCCTTATCAGGCCTATGCTTGTGTTTGGATGTCCCGTGTGGTTCAACGTAAGAGCAAGTTTATTGGAAAAGATTCGGGTGTTTGAGAGAGCTTGTCTTAGGACTTGTCTTCGCTTATACAGAACACCAGAGTCTGAGTACATAAAATTCTATCCTAATGAGGTCTTGTACAATAGGGCGAACCTAATAAGAGTGGACAATTTCGTCATTAAGTTGACTCGAAGGCACATTGCAAGAGCAATGACCTCATCGAACAACCTGATCTCCGGGGCCTTCTACCCCAATTACATGTATCATGAGAGAGTTCGCTTTGATGGCTTTGTTCCCCCAGAAGCGTTCCTCTACCTAGATATGAAAGGTCTGATCCAGGACAGATTGGCGGTGCCGCTAATCTTCCACGTTGCTCGAACAGCTGCGGACAGGCGACTCAACTACGACAGAGACGTCGCACATGGCAGTGCGGAGCGCCTCCGGTTCAGTAGGTCGGTAGGAGCAAAGTCGGTCTTCTGCATATTTTTTTTTTTAGCCGTGGCCGGCTTACATAGTTTTAGGTAGAATTAGGGTAGTTTTAAGAAAAAAAAAATAAAAAAATAAAAAAAAAACAAAAAAACAAAAAGAAAAAAAAAATTAGAACAGAGGTGGGTAACACGCTCTAAAATATGGTATAGGGTTAGATAGTTTAAGTAGGATTAAGTAGGTTAAGATATAGTTGTAAATAGTTTATACGTTTAGTTTTAAGTTTTATATTATAACAAAAAGTCCATATACTAAGTTTTGCTACTTAAAGTTTATTTTCTTAGTTTTAGTTTTAATAAATGTAAAACAAAAATAAAAATAGTCTGTAAGAAACGTCGAAAGACATAGATTAAGTATTATGTTTAAGTTAGAGTGCCCGCATTGGCCCCATGTAAGATAGAATAAGATTATTTGTAAGTTATTTAAGCTAATATTTAAGCATTTTTTGTCTAGCTGTAAGTGTCAATGAATTCCAAAAATAAAAATGCATATAAAATGAAATGAAAAATGGATTGAAAACATTTTGCTCATCGCTTCAAAAATCAAAAAGGTCCCCAGGGACCTATTCACTCGTCGGAGGGTTAATCATCAGTTGTACAGTACAGTTGTTTAAGTTTTAGTTTGTAAGATAAAAGTATAGTACATTTATTAGAGTAAAGGTAAATGGAACTGAATCACGAAAAATAGTGTGCAGAAAAGTGTAAGTGCTTTCGACAGAATCGGGTGATCGGCGCACAAATGTGCTGAGAGATAAATTAGAAACAATTAAATTAGAAAGTAGGTTCACGTAGACAAGAATATAAAAAGCAAAGTACAAAGGTACTGGAGTACTTGGAGCACTTGATTTGGTAAATAATGCCCCCATTACTGGAGTGCGTGGTTTACTCTTAGTAACTTATTTAAATAATTTTTGAATGAAAAAAAAAACAACTCTGTATGTACTTGGCATGACAAGTACGCACAGGAACTCACGAAGATCTGAACGGTTAGTGCACAATAAATAAAAATATGTCAAAGGCACTTCCATACAGGGAATAATTTTTTTTTTTGTGAACTTTGACAGTTGATAGCGGCCATATTGTTGAAGCTACATCTGTCAATTTGCCCGTCATTTATTCAGTCTGTTTTGCCATCATGGACGGATATAGCACTCAACAACACGTGCAAATGATAAAATTGTTAGTTTTAGTTTTATATGCATTTTATTTTCTTAACACTAACTCTTACATTCTAACAAAAAATGCTTAAATGCTAGCTTACAATTACTTAATAATCTTACACTAGCTTACTGGCCCCACACAGGCACTCTAAGCTACTCTAAATTCTTATAACTATGTCTTTCGACTTCATTTACATTTTCTTAGAACTATTTATTTTGTATACTTAAAGCTAAGAAAAAAATTTGTTAACAAAACTTAGCATATGGACATAATTTTTTATTTTTAATAAAAACTTAGTATCTAACTTAAAATAAACCTTAGCCTACCTAAACTGAATGTACAATACACACTTAAACACACATAGACGTTATACACAATCATAAACATATATCAGTATACACCTTTGTATACACTGATATATGTTTATGTTTCTTAAATGTTAACCTAAACCTATGTAAGCCGGCCATCGCTGTTTACAGAGAAAACAGATTGGTCAGCTCTGCCTCATTAGTGAGGCTGGTCCGTAATTAACGGAAACGACGACGAAACATCTTCTCCATCATTCAACCACCAGAAATGCTGGTGCTGCCGAACGACATCCCTCTTATCGCGATTCCCCACCGCCCTACTGAACCTGAGGCGATCCACACTGCCGTGTGCGACGTCTCTGTCGTAGTTGAGTCGCCTGTCCCCAGCTGTCCGAGCGATATGGTAGATTAACGGCACCGCTGATCTATCCTGGATCAACCCTTTCTGATCTAGGTAGAGGAATGCTTCCGGTGGAACGAAGCCGTCAGAGCGCACACTCTCGTGGTAAAGGTAATTGGGGTAGTAAGCCCCAGATATCAGGTTATTCGTCGACGTCATTGCTCTTGCAATGTGCCTTCGAGTCAGCTTAATTACGAAGTTGTCCACTCGTATTAGGTTCGCCCTGTTGTAAAGGACCTCATTAGGATAAAATTTTTTGTACTCCGACTCTGGTGTTCTATACAAGCGGAGACAGGCCCTAAGGCAAGCCCTCTCAAACACCCGAATCTTTTCCATTAAGCTTGCTCGTACATTGAACCACACGGGACAACCAAATACCAGCATGGGCCTGATAAGGGCCATGTAGCAGATTACCTTTACCCTCGCATCGAGTTGGCTGCTATAAAACAGTCTCTTTGTAAGGGCAAAAGCACCTTTAGCTCTGGCCAGAGCAGCATCTACATTTTTGCCAAAATACAGAAACTGATCTAGCCAGATTCCAAGGTATCTGACTACATTTCGACAGGCAAGAGGCTGTCCGTGTTGTCCAATAATCGAGAACTTTCTCCAATTTTTTCTGGTATCCCTAGAGGCTCTAGACAACGGCGTCCTAAAGAGAATGGTTTCCGACTTCTGAAAGTTGATTTTCAACTTCCAGTCATCGCAAAATCGTCTTATCTTATCGAAGTCACGCTGCAAGAGAGTATTAATGACCTCGATTTTTGGACCTGTTCTGTACGCTACCACATCGTCTGCGTACGCAATAGTATGGGGAAGTGAACCTATCAAGTCGCTTGTATAAATGTTAAATAGGATCGGCGAATTGACCGCGCCTTGCTGAAGACCATTTTTAATTTGAAATATTCCAACAGAAGTCACATCACCATTTTTCACGATGAACTGTCTGTTGCTTAGCATATTATAAAGAATGTACAAGAGTGGTTTACTGATCCCCAGCCTAGTCAGCTTATAGAAAAGACCCTCTAACTATACGGTGTGGAAGGCCTTCTCCAAGTCAACAAGGCAGGCACCAGTGCACTGTTTCTTGCCTTTGTTCCATTGGATATCAGAAACCAGTTTAGACGCGGCATGTGAGATATCATGTCCCGCCTTAAAACCGAATTGATTATCTGGAACTATATGTTTGTCCTCAACCCACCTAGACAGAGCTCTATTGATTACTTTTTCAAAAACCTTACTGATATTCGGAAGGAGACTTATCGACCGGAGATTCGCCGGATTGGATATATCCTTTCCCTTTTTGGGGATAGGTTGAACCACCGCCGTTTTCCAATGCGCTGGATAATGTGCATTATTCATCGCATTATTAAACAGGGTGGTGTAAATGTCCACCAATTCTAGAGGAAGATGTCGAAGCACGATGATCGGAATACCATCGGTTCCCACTGATTTCTTAGCCCTGATTGTTTCGAAGATCTCATGGAGGTCTTCCTTCGAAATGAACGGGGGTAGGTCACCCTCTCTGGAAATGACATTATTTGCCATATTTACGTCGCTGAACCGGGCGAAACCAGAGCCCTCGGATCGCCAGTTCCCTATTTCATTTCGAATGCAGAAGTCGTGCACCAAGACGCGATTGTCCAGGTCATAATTAGGGCCAATGATATCACAGGCCTTGTATACTTCCTGGAAAGTCACCCCCATGGCCTCGACCTTTTCCTGTGGATCCTCGATCACAAAGAAGTCGTCATCATCAGCGGCCTCATTTGGATCAATGCCTGCTATTGTCAGTAACCGTTCGTTGTCTGTTGTCCGGGCTATTTTAAGACACTGAAGGTCGTTTTGATTTCTTCTCCGAAATAGTTTATTTATTTGCGGAAACATACTCTTACATACATACAGAAATTCTGTAATTTTCTTTTATTAGCGTTTGAATATTTTTAATCAGTGTCCTAATCTCTGGGTCTTGTCGGTCAGTTAACTGTCTATACAAGTTTTTAAGTCTTGTCAGAAGTCTACTTTTCTGTCGGTGCAGTGCGTCAATAGTCGGATTGCGGAACAGGTCTTCGTTAGTCGTACGTCGATACCGCGGTATTGTAGTGTCCATAGTTTGTTTAATTGTCTCGTCCATTTGTGAAGAGTGGAACGCTCTCCACCATCCATCGCGTGCTTTCCTGAACGGTTTTGTTTTGATAACTTTAACTTTATTTATTTACACAATTTGTGGCAAATACAAAAAAAAAAAAAAAGTTTCAGGTTTTGGCTTGGGATCGAACTCGCGTCCCACGATACTTGTAAAGACTGCACTCTAGTAACGATTCCCAATCCTCCCATTCCTATGAAAAGGCGGGATTTTCCATCAGTAGATTATGTTTTCCGGTCTCTCTAACTGCGGATAATGGTAAAAATGTAACATTATACTCTTTAACACCATCCCCCATTGGCCTCAGCAAAACGGTGAGGTTGAAAGACAGAATAGGGACATACTAAAGCGCCTGAAAATCGCACAGTTGGAAAAGAAAGACATCAAAGAGAGCCTTTAACCCTCTGATGCATGATTTTTTATTTAAAAAAAGAAAAACATATTTCTATAAAGGAAATCACTTGGAAAACCGAGTTTGTTATAGAAAAATGTATAACTTCGCGATTTAGTGTTACAAAAACCAAAAAAACGTAGTAATTCATATATGCATCACCATGGATTAAGGGCTACTCTGACTCCCATAAACATCTTAGATCAGGGGTTTATTTTATTTTCATAGTAAAGTAAAGTTTACAGTAAAAAGTAAATAGAAAAGCTATTATAAACATTAAAAAAAATAAAATAATTAATAATTAAAAAAAAGGAACTATTACGTAGGTGAAATTCAATAAGACAATTCCTCTCTTTGTTAAGGCATAGAGCATTTTTGCATTTAGAACATATTATGAATGTCTGGCCGACACAGTTGGGGTTTTTACACCTCAGACTGTTTTCACCCCAATGAGGAAAATGCTGTATGCCATCACACCTGACTTCAATGGGAGGTATGGCCTGTGTAGGTCCCTTTTTCTTCTTGGAGTGCTAGATTTGAACTCCAGTCGATGGTCTTCATCTGTTTGGTGTCACTGCTACACCCAGAGAGCATAATGTAATTGCTAATGCTCTTCGAAACTCAATTAGTTTCATAGTTTGGAGTCCCTTCTCTTTGAACACTCTTTTGTGTAATACCCACGCATTTACAATAGAAACGTTAAGCAAATGATAGAAAACTCGCATATACCATTTTTTAGTCTTCATTGTAATTTTATACCTTCCTACGAGTATCATGCTATCTAACAAATCAACACCACCCATATGCTGATTATATTGCTTGACGATAGCTGGACTTTTGATAGTAATATGCTTTTTTAGTTTTCTATCAAATCTTTGCAATACGGTTTCAGGATGAACACCGACAAAAGTTGACAGAAATGTTACGCTTTTGTTGTCTTTCCAAACTATGGTAGTAATTTCCTTTTCGTCGTAAGATGCAGCGAACTCTTCAGAAGTGCCTCTAAGCTGAGATTTAAAGTCATGGTCTGTTGGCAATTTACAATTTACAATTTGGAATTCTATTCCTTCTAATTGTACCCAAAGATAAGATTCCTGTTATATAAAATAAATTGTAAGCAAATTTGTATGCGTATCCAGATACTCCACATAATACAAAAAGGTTAAAGCCCCATTTGTGAGGCTTAGCCGGAAAATATTGCTTAAGGTGATGTTTGGACTTGGAAGCACAAATTTGTTCATCGACTGACAAACACTCTTCCATGGGGACCGATAAAAAAATTTTCTGAAGGGAGTTGATAACAGGACGAATTTTGTGAAGTTTGTCAAAGTCCGGGTGGTTTTTATCAGTTATTGCTAATATATTGTTGTTGAAATGTAAAGCAGCTCGAATCCTCTCAAAATGGTTGACGGTAGTTGTGTTTTTACCGATATTATTCCCATGTTCCGTGTCCCAATAATGCAGAATATTGAAATATTTAATAAAAGATGACAATACGAGAATTCCCAAATACTTTTGTAGTTCTACAGCGTTCAAGGTAAAGTTCTGTGCCGGATTTTTTGACGTTGAATAGAAATTCGTTTCATCGACAATTTTTTTGAGCAAATTATCATCAGAAAAGTACTAGAAAAATTCGTATGGCGCTTCGAGGTCAGAGATATTTCTTGGAAGTTCGCCTGAGCCCTTAAAAGCTATCTTTTCCTCGTCTAAAATCAAATGTTTCCTTTTCCATATGAGATTGTTTATGTTTACGGTGGTATGGATAGTATTAGGGATATAAGCGATATCAGTAGCAGTAACTTCATTTTCTATGGCTTCCAAGTTCAGCTCAAGTGATTCCTGTGGTCCAAGCAACTGCTCCAAATCACTTTCCGTTAGCAGTTTAGAAATCATGTCTTCTTTCGGAATCAATTCATCGAGCTCTGAATCCTCAGCATCATCTTCACTTTCAATTGGGATATCGCATTTTATCTTCAGATATTATTTTTCCATCTACCTTGTATTCGATTTTGCTTTTTTTCCACAAAATAACCTAAATATAATAACATATAACTTTTTTTCTTTTTCATCACTTAAATCAAAAAATACAGCAACCTAGCTATTGCTTTCCTTATAAAGGGTTTTCCAATAGGGACTTGATAACTTTGTTTGTCATTTGATTTATGAACGCACTCTTTCACTAATCATCACCTTATTCAGTAAACTCAACATTTTCATCATGTTAAAGTACACGAACGAGCAACGTCTGCAAATTATAAAAATTTTCTACCAAAATTCGAAGTGGGTGACTGCAACTTTAAGAGCGTTAACTAGAATTTTCGGTCATAATTCTCGCCCTAGTAGACAGGCAATAACAAGTTTAGTGCAAAAATTTGAGTCTACATATTCGTTGTGTGATGTTGCCGTGTCAGTGGGATAACGGGTTGGTCGAAGTGTCGAAAATATCGCTGCCGTTCAGGCGTCCGTAGCAAAAGATCCAAATCAGTCAATTCCACGGCGTATTTTGCTTAATAATCTTGGTTTACACCCATACAAGATCAAGCTGACTCAAGAATTGAAGCCGATGGACCGTTTGAAGCAACGTACGTTCTCCGATTGGGTTCTGGAGAAGATGCGCCAAGATGATGAATTTCTTCTCAAAATCATCTTCAGTGACGATAAGATCGTCACGTTACTGTGAATGGTCAGCGTTATCGCGCCATGATCACCGATTATTTTTGTCTCGAATTGGAAGATATGGACTTGAACGACACGTGGTTTCAACAGGATGATGCCGCAAGCCACACAGCACACGCTACAATCGATTTATTCAAGAGTAAGTATGGGGAGAGTGTTATCTCAAGAAATGGGCCAGTCGATTGGTCGCCTCGTTCGTGCGATTTAACGCCGCTTGACTATTTTCTGTGGGGCTACGTTAAGTCATTGGTTTATGCCAAAACGCCGACGACGTTGGAAAAGCTCAGAGCCAACATTGAATGCGAAATAGCGGCCGTTTCGGCCGAAATGTGTGGCCGAGTCGTTGAAAATTGGGGCCAACGAATCGACCGCTGCAAATGTGCCCGCGGTGGCCATATGAACGAAGTCGAGTTCCATTCATAAATGTTTTGCTTGTACTTCAAGCCGATAATAAACTTTTTGAAATATCTCAAATGGTGTGCGTTTTATTTAAAACAAAATTTGTCAAGTCCTTATTGGAAAACCCTATACCAGGGCGATGATCGGTGACCCAATTTCAAATCGTTTAAATGGATGGGCACATGGAAGAGAAGAAATAAACATCGGTATTCCAGGGCAATTAGCGAAAGTGTTATTGATCGGCGGAGCCATTGGACTGGGATTGTTGCTGAGCTGGGCAGCCAAGCTATGGGCGTGATATAGCCAACTAAGGAGGGTTGCGGTATGAGACTGGATGTAACAACACAAGAGTATGAAAGCAAGTATATCTGGGTATTCAGAGTGAGTAGTCAGGTAGAAGTCATTAAGCAACGGCAGTGATCTATTGTTACTCCTAATTTTTTTTCCCAACATCATAAACAAACCGTTACCAGCATGAACTATTTGCACATTATTTGAAAATAATGAAACGCAAAATTTTGAAAAATGTTGTACCTATTCAGTTGAAGCGGAGTGTAGTTAAGCTGTCATTAATACAAATATTTGTGTTAGTACCATCTATAAATGACGATGAGTGCAGCCTCCTCTCTGCATTTATTTGCTCTCCATCTCTTTCTGTTTGACGTTGTGCGAAGAGAAATGCACATAAATAATATCACCACGATTATTGGGGGTTATGTTCGTTTGTTTTGCTTTATTTATATGCTTTACATAACATTTCTGTATATCCTCGGTCGATATGGATATAGTCGAAGATTTCATTTACTCTCACAAATTAAACATACACTACAGAACTGTAGCCTAATCTTCATCACTGCAGTTTCTGAAAAGCTGTTTTCGAATTAAATTGTGTCATATATTCATATATGGAAGAATCGGCTGAGTTCTGTCAGGATCAATAATTCAAAAATAAATTGTCAGTCCGGAAGCGGACAAACACAAATCATATTCATTCCAGTAAGAGAAACTATTGTGTGTACGAGGGTTGTCTGAAAAGTTTCCGACCGCAACGTAAAGATAGTAGCACTCGTCAATAAAAGCTAGTAAATGTTGGTTTTAACAGTTACTTACCAAAGTTTCAGTCATTTTGGACGCGCAGTTTTTAGTTGACAGTTGTTTAAGTGAGTCGATGCGAGTGTTCTTTGTGAAAATGGAAAAAATTGAGTATCGAGCTGTTATTAAATTCTTGTTTTTGAAAGGCAATACGTCTACGCAAATCAAAAATGAGTTGAACTCTGTGTATGGGGACTCTGCACCAGCATTTACCACAGTGAAATTTTGGACAGCAGAATTTAAACATGATCGTAAGAGCTTGGGAGATGATGATGAACGTTCGGGACGTCCAAAAACTGCAACCACTGACGATAACATTGCCAAAGTTCACCAAATAGTGATAGACGACCGCCGAATTAAAGTGAGAGAGATAGTAGAGGTTATGAAAATGTCTAAACAACGTGTTTGTTACATATTAAATCGAGATTTAGGCATGAGAAAGCTGTCCGCGCCTTGGGTGCCGCGTTTTCTTACGTTAGACCAAAAACATGTTCGAATGAACATTTCCAACACTCTGTTGGCGCAGTTTAGGCGCAATAAATCTGAGTTTTGGCGCCGATTAATTACTGCGGATGAAACTTGGATACACCATTATACGCCCGAAGCAAAAATTCAGTCAAAACAGTGGCAAAGAGCGAGCCGGCTCCAAAAAAAGCAAAAACTCTTTGTTCGGCTGGGAAAGTGATGGCGACTGTTTTTTGGGATAGTAAAGGAGTTGTCTTAATCGATTAACTTCGAAAAGGAAACACCATTACAAGAGCATACTACGCATCATTACTTGCCAAGCTGAAGGCAGAAATTACGGAAAAACGGCCACATTTGCAGAAAAAGAAAATCCTGTTTCACTAAGACAACGCACCGTCTCACACCTCAGCGGTTGCCATGGCTTGACCATCCGCCTTATTCACCAGATCTAGCCCCAAGCGACTTCTTTTTGTTCCCTCATCTAAAAATTGCGCTCGGAGGACAGAGATTTTCGTCAAATGAGGAGGCAATCACCTTCGTTAACAATTATTTTGCAGAGAAAAACGCCAAGTACTATTTGGACGGGTTAGAGAGATGGGAGCATCGCTGGGAGAAGTGTGTAGAGTTACAAGGAGGTTCGGTCGGAAAGTTTTCAGACAACCCTCGTACTTACCTGAATCGGATTTATATATTAGAGCCTTATATCTGTCGGTGTTTATTGTAGTTACGTTAAATCTATTCGGATATTTGGCGTCATTTGCACTGCATTCCACGGATTCAAGTACCAGAGGATTGCACTTCCATCAGACCCCGTCGAGACAAAGAGGAATGCCTCTTTCGCTTCAAACACAATAATAAAGCAACGACTACGAAGACTGCATATTAAGTCTAATTAAGTCCCACTCTTGCGGCATCCCCCATCAGCTTAATTTCAGAACATGTCACTAGTACATCCACATGAATGTATAACTATGTATATACTCCTTATTTTTTACCAAATCCTTATTCCGCTGAAAGGAATAGCTTGTTTAAATGGAAAGGAAACTCAAAAGACTTTAATCTCAAGTAAAAAGCCAAAGTTTGCGTTAAGGTTAAAACGTAAGAGGAATACGAGTATTGCAAGATGAATGTGGTTCAAATAGGTCCTCGATGACGCTTGTTATCGTAAAAGGTAAGTTTGGAATTATATTTGAGAGTCTTACGTATAATTCAGTTGCTAAGAATACGTAAAAGGATTTTTCAGTCGAAAACATAAATGTGGCGTAATTTAAAGATAATATGTTATTCAAGGTACTTGTGGGAATTCTACCCGTATGTATTCAAATTTATTTCTAGGATGACATATTACCGTCTAATTTAGGAGAATTAATTTCCAAAGTAGTACAGGAATTTAGTTCTTGTCATCATGGTTTATACGACTTCCATTACTCAAAAGAGCTAAGTGGGTAAATAGCTATATTATCTACTTACAGGTGCTGGCGTTTGACTACAAACAGCAATGAAAATATATGTTGTTGTTGTCTTCAGAATATTCGAAGAAATTGCCCATCGTGCTGTGATGTTAAAGGGTAGTCATAAAGTCACTTTTGAAACCAGTTCCTTGAGAAATATTCATTCCAAGTAATGGAAAAAGGAATCCAAGAATGAATGAACGACATTGCGAGAAATTCTATCCGAAAAACTGCAGGACATCAGAATCCAAAGCGTCGCCAATATCGGTGGGGAACAGGAGCACCATCCCCTCATAGGTTTAATATACATACTCGTACATTCATATTATGTATACCATTATATATATATTTTTTTTCATTTTTCGCTCTGTGTTGCTAAAAACAACGACGTATAATAGCAAGTTTGTGGATATCTTTTGATGTGGCAACAATTTCAGTTGTATGCATATGGGACAGTAAAGAGTGAGACAATGACACTAATAAAAGCAGCAATGATTTCAGTGGTATTTCCAAATTAGCTACAATAGCTACATGGTACAATCTTAACATCTAATGAGACTACCCGTATAACCATATTACTAATTACTACGTCTGGAGCCTACCAGTGGGGCACAATAGAAGTCGTATATATGTATGTATGTACATTCATACATTCACGAACTCCAGTTTCACATGGATCAAATGAGATTAATGTGAAAGCATAGCACCAAGGACTTGAATGTATATGAATGCAATACCCGGGCAAACAGAATTATTCGTGTCAGAACTTGGCTGTTTCGGCTTCTCGGGACGAGCAATATAATTACGTCTCATATGCTGAAGCGTCAGCATAATGACAGACAAAAATTTCGAACTAGAAAACACATTATACCGCAACATAGAATTGATATATGTACGTATATATGTATGTAGTATGCGTTCAAGAAACCAAGTGGCGATATGCCAAATGGAAATGAAAGCATATCATACGAAACAAGTTATCAGTGGTCTTGTTGCCATTTTGACAGCCTAATCGGTCATGAAACTGATACCTGCACACAGAAACTGGAATGTTGTTCGCGCGGTGAACAGTGAACAATCGGAGAAATAAATATTTTTGGGCGACTTTGATGAGTTTTAAATAGAATTTCGAAGCAGGAGATGTGTTTCCTCGGATAGGGATTAGAGAATTGATGTACGAATACGAAGAGTACCATAGAGGAATTGGTTTCGGAACTAAACTCAGTCAAATCGTACGGTCTAGCTTTACTTAATACTCTATTTATAAGACAGGACCGGCACTTGATTACACACTTCATCGATGGGAACCTAACCCAGATCGACTACAATCTCGGCCGGAAAAACGCGAAACGGCGATTAAAAGAATCTTTCATATTTGTGATCTGATAAACCCAACTAAAGCCAACACCAGTGGAGAGAATAGACTGGCATAACTTTGGACCGGGAATGAGTTCAAGATCCTTTAAACCGGAACCGAAAAATTAAGCGCGTATGGTATGCGAAAGAACTTCGAAAAATGTAACACTAGTAATGAAACTCTGCTCGGCGTTTTAAAAGGCTGGCTTTACATAAATTAAAACTCGTAGTGGTAGAACTATGGGACCAAAAATGGTGGTGAAGAGCAAGCCTTTCGAATACGGAAATAGCAACGCCGATAACGTCCACGTCCGTCTTAAGGGACGTTCTTCAAAAAATCGAATTTTTTTTTTTACTCATTTTCAAAGTTTAATACGTCGAGACTATAATGTGAAAATTTTAGACTGATACACTAAGTCATTTTAAAGTTTCAGTAAATAATAGCGGAGTGTGTAGTTAATAATTTTCTCACATTTTGTTTTCATTTAACAGCTTATGTATTAAATTAATTAATATTTAGACCTATAATTAACAGATGAATTATTTTGCATTAAGACTTGTTTATATGTTTTTTTTTTCTTTTTTGTTTGCAGTTTTCAATTTGCAGTTTAATGTTTTCAAGGAGAATTATTTTCGTTTTCATATTAAGATTTTTTGTTTTTTTTTTTTTATTTATTTTTTATACTTGAAATTACACTTCCACGGGTTAGTTATTTATTTTCTTTTATTTATTACTGTGTGTAAAGAGATGAGAAAATGGGGGAAGGAAGTAAAAATAAAAAGAACTAGAGAATTTGAAGCGTATACCGTGCGTTTCCTTTAACACGTAGTCTCTAACATTGAATCGAGATTATTTTGTGTCACCTTCGATTGCGGATGATGTAAGGTCTGCTGCTGTTGTTGAGATTGTGCTTGCGCTGCAGCTGCTGCTTTCTTAGCCTCACTGCAACGAAATTGTCGAAGATAATCGCTAAAATCGGCACCAGTATTAGTGGTGATTACAGCCTGAGTTTTGCGCATTTGTTCAGATAAACGACGAATGTTTAACTGTAACTCATCATTCCGCTGTGATATTGACGAAAAACTATGGCGTGCTTGTAGTAGGTTAGGATTGACGACATCTAAAAAACTGCGTTACGCCTGCTGTGGCTGTTGCAAAGGCTGTGGTGGTTCAACAGTTGTAACTGTTGGCTTAATGCGAACTTGTGATGTAACAGGGGAATTGCTGCATATGTAGTGTGGCGGTAGCGGTGGTGGTGGTGTAGCAGTAAATGGCGGAGGTGGGGGTGAGAACTGACTCTCGGGTGCTTTCAAAAATGGCGAAGAAGGAGCCGATATTGGTGGTAGAACATCGTCTTCAATAAATAAAGGCGATTTACAACGTTGTAATTTGGGTCGATGACCTTTTGGTATTTCACCGCCGCCCAATTCAAATTTCGAAGCAGAAAATGACTTTGCTTGTCGAAATATTTCTTGTTTGGGTGATTTTTTAACATTACCAGTTGCAGTTGTTCTTGAACCACCATTAGCAGAATCTGGTGGTGGCTTTCGCCAAATCCATGGATCATTATCAAGCGGCTCTAAATTACCGCGACTAAGTGAACGAGTTTCTTTTGACATTTTTTGAAGATGTGTTCTTTTGTGCAGCGAGTTAACTTCTAAATCGGACATTTTCAACCACGGATCCGATGGCACATAAACCAAACATCCTGTGCTTTTGTTATTGGTTTGATTATATGAGAATTTTGTATCAAAATCAGTGATGTTTGGAGAGGTTTGTTCACTTTTTGATGTCTTGTGCTTTTTCTTTGACCCCACAGATCCAGGACTACTACTTGAAATCTTACTGTCACCGCTCATATCACGTATACTTAACTCAGCAATTCGCGTCGTTAGTCCATTTTCTAATTCAAAGTCTTCATTTGGTGAAACCTTTACAGAAACAATATCGTTCTCATCGGAGACCATTATTGCGTGTTGATGTCGCACGGGAGGACGCGGCGAAAGACTTCTTGTTGTACGCAACTGTTTGGTTGGTTTCGATTCTCCCAACGAATTGGACTTTTCCAGTGCAGCCTTGTTACTGGCAATCACTTCTTTTGGTTTGATTTCCATCAAGCCAAGCTTTCGCATATCTAAATTAGGACTTGTAGCCGCATTTCGAGTAGCTACAACTCTTCTTGGGCTCGGATTTGTTCGACCAGAACCTATTTTTTTTTAATTCATCACATTGCTTTATTAACTCGCTCTCGGTAACAATACCAACGTCTTTCGATTGTATACGGCCCGGGCTTGTTGTCACATCGCAACTGAGTTTTTTCGTCGTCGTCGCCGTAGATTTTCGTTCACATACATTCGATCCAGAATTTAACATGCCACTAACAAGACCATTGGCCCCACTTAATTTTAAAGATTTCAATGAGCTATATCGAGGACCAATATTGGCGGTGCCACTAGTAGAACTATTACATGTACACTTTAGAAGACAATCCATCTGTTTTTGCTGGCTGTTGTGATGGTTATTGGTACAGTTGTTATTATTCGTTGGGGAAGTAGTCATACTGCTGCTACTGAATCGCCCGGGATTGTAAATTTTATTATTACTACTAATATGGTGTGGGGATAATGATTCATCATGATGATTACTAGTGCTACATTGAGAAAGTTGTTCCGCTGAAGTTCGCTGTTTCGGATTTGTGTTCGGTGATGGTGAGGGGTATTTATTATTTGATGAGGAAGACGCATAAGATGATAGGCGATGTCCTTGGCTCTCGGCTCTTTCCAAACGGGCAGCTGCGTTAGCAGTGCTTTTAAGTGAAAGGTATGGTGCTGCGTTATTGGCACAAGAGCCGGACCCTTTATGCTAGAGGAATTTTTCAGCGAGAGCTTTTGTAGAAACGGAACTGGAGGACGAAGCCGCATCGTTTTCATCCTTCTCCTCCGTTGTAACACCAGCGGTGGTGGAAGTGTTTGAGTTCTTTAATTGTCATTTAACTAGTTCTACGGTAAGAAATTTTTTAAGTCTTTCAAAATATTGCGAATGTAATTCTACATCATTATGACCAGCACCCTCTACCCATAAAGGTTCAACTGCTTTTGGACACCTTTCATAGATTCCGATACCATGTGAGAAATCGATGACTTCATCATCGGTTCCATGTATAACCAGAACAGGAGATTTTACTTTAGAGACCTTATCGATACTGGGAAATGCATCAAAGAACCATGTTCGCTTTGTGTTGCGAAACACAACTCTCATACCAGACATAAGTGGCGAATGCAGGATCACCGCTCCAACTTCATGACGCGTCGCCAAATCAACTGTGGGCACTGTTCCAATACTTTGACCATAAAGGATAATACTCTCCGGACTTATATTGTATCTACTCCTCATCGCTTGCCATGCGGCTTCGATGTCTGCATACAGATTTTTTTCCGATGGCTTACCGCCACTCATGCCATAGCCTGAGTAATCATAACCAAAGATGTTACAATTTAGCCGTGATCCTAGCGATATATAGAAACTACTCATCTGTCCAAGGTCCACAGCATTGCCATGTGAAAAGAGCAACGTGTATTTGGCATTCTTGCTGCATTTCACATAAATACAGGTGATGAGATTGCCTCGTGATGTCCTCCACTTTCGATTTGTCCCGCTCTGAGTATTGCCATTCCGCTCGGTCGAACAGGTGCAAATTGTACTTGATATTGGTGTTATCGGCTGCAGTCAATTTGTATGTGGGCTCGGGCGGTTGGAATGCAAGTTTAGCCGCTATCGGTCCCGGATACGGTGGACAGCAGAACATGCAGCACAATTCACTTAAACTGAACATAGTTGTTGTTGGAGTTTGTGATTTCTTTTCTATCTATCTATTTATTTATTTATTTTCTTTTCTATTTTAAATGATTCTCGTGAACAATGTTTATTTCTTTTTACCTTTTCTAATTTTTCTTTTATTTTTCAACTTATGAATGCGGTGCGAGATTGTGATTTAGTTGAATGTGTTTGAACTAGGCAGAGTTTTGCGCTCCTTAATTAAATTTAATTTTGCATTTAATTTAATTTGAGGCAGCACTTTTGTTTGTCGGGTTTCTATTTCTTCTTTTTTTAGCTTTTCGGTTTATGGGTTAGAGGCGGTGGTGGTGGTGATGGAGATGAAGGTGATGGTGCTGGTATGATGGTGCACAGAGATTTTCTTCGTAGTTTTTATCGAATTTTAATGTTTGAGTTATGGTTTTTCTATTATTTATTTTTTTTCTCTTGTGGATTCCTACCTTATACCATTCATTGCGAGTGCAGTTTGAGGCTTTTTTTGTTTTTTTTTTTTTTTTTGTGTTCTTGACTTGGAGAGTTCTTTTGTTGAACACTGTCGCGGCGGCAGACGAAATCGAGTGTAATTTCTCTCACTCGCTGGCTCTCGGTGTGCGTGTGTTTTGCTGGAGAGTTAGGGAGGCTATTTCTTGGCGAAATTTTCTTCACTTTATTTGGTTGAACATTTTTTTTTTGTTTGTGGTCCCGAAGATTATCTTTGGAAACAAGCTGCGGGGATTATACCAAACTTTAAATGCGTTTTTCTCGAAACTACTTTTTATCCGTCGGCCTAGATGATTAAAAAAAAAACTATTGGACCTATTCGGCTGAAATTTTAACACAGTATTCTACACATGACTGGTTCTGTTCGGTACCAGTATTAGATTTTTTTATCCACTGTCTTTTTTTATCTCGATTTTAAACCGAAAAAAAACAATCTGTTTTTGAAAATTTCACTCAAATCTTCTACGGAACAGAATGACAGCCCTACTAAAAAATAATCTTTTTGGAATTTTGATTTCAGATGATCAGGGGGGCCAGCCACCTACTTTTTTTGGAGAGAAGAAATGACCTTAAAATATTTTTTTTTTATTTTACAAAATTTTTTTTTGTATTATTCAATAGCTAAATAATAACATTTCATCCTTAAAAACCTTCAAAATTTAGACTACCCCCTTAAATTAGACCACAAATTGCATGAAAAATACTAGAACACATGCGAAAATAGTAGACATACTCTCTCAGCTTATGGGCAGGCGAGAAACATTAAATGAGTGCCACTTCGGAGCCCACGCAGATAAGCTAATATTCTTAAGAGACTCAATCTTCAAAATAAAGTACTACATACCTTGTTAATTATAATAATATAATACTCCGTAATTGGAACGCACCAGTAATTCCAACACCAATATTTTAAAATTAGGTATCTTGTAATTTGAACACTTACTAAAATTGGTACTCTGTAATTCGAATTTTTTCCATCGTTTCTTTGCTGAGTGCTTTTACCATTACAAAGTTAAAAGTATTTTCCTAGAAATATTAGGGGAAAACATTTTACGATAAAGACGTGTCGATTCCAGTTCAGTAGGCTGTGAGTTGAATTTTTTTTTTTTTTTTTAAGAAAATATCTGGCTTTGCGAATGGTTTTACTTTTTAAAGATAAATTCTAAGCATTTTTGTCAGACAAATATGAAGCACCCTCAAAAGCACCACTAGTTTTTGACTCTTAAGCAGAAATGCGAAATTTTGGGCGAAATAGATACAGGAATGAGTGCCACGTTGAAAATACCAGAAATGCCAAGAGTAGAAAAAGCCTTGTTCAGTTGGTTTTGTAAGCAACTTGAGAGACACGCACCGATATTGTCTGTGATACTGTCACAAAAGGCTATGCAGCTAAACGGAATTTAAAAAAATGTTAAAATTTCAATTCCAAAAAGGGATGAACCCAAAAACTTAGGAAACGACACGGAGTGAGGATTTTGAAAATAACAGGCGAAAAACTAACTAGTGCTCCCAACCAAGTTGGCACTTTCATCCTGGAGTTAAAAAAAAATAATGTAAGGAAATACATAGGTCTAACGAAAGACCAGTACGGGTGGATACTTCCTGATAAAGCACTAGTGTGTTTATCCGAAAAAAATGCTCCTGGAAGAAAGATTAGCAAGGAAAGGAAAGGGTAACCTTTCAGCTTGCTGCAATGGATCAGCAGAGCACAAAATTCGACCATGGGAAGTCAGCAAAAGTCTTCAAAAACTTTGATAATAATCTTCTTATACACAAGGCTACTAAGAACGATGGCAATAGCGATTTTCGAGAATTGGTTTCATCAAGTTTTCGTTCCAGGTGAACAAATATTTTGCAGATCGCCTTCCGCAGAAAGCGCTGTTACTCCTGGATAATGCATCATGTCATCCAAATAACGTGCAAAGTACGGATGGTTCTATTGTATCCAAAACGTGATTAATTTGTTCAAATATCGTACAAAAATTTTATACTTTAAGCCATAATTGCTTATGCCGCAACTGCCAAATGTTCGGTCATGGGGAGAGGAACTGTAGCATAAAAACATACTGTGCTGTATGCGCCGGTCCACATAAGACTGCGGAGTGTGACAATTCAGCTTCACTGAGATGCGCTAATTGTAGAGGTGCTCACAAATCCACCGATCAAACGTGTGTTAGCAGAACCAAATACTTAGAGTTGAAAGAGAAATCTACAAAGTTTAAAAGCTCTTCTCGACCCAAAGCTCCTCATACATCACGTGTTTCTGCAATCCCCGCTTGCACACAGGTTTCATTTACCTCTATGTCTGATTTTCCTCCACTGCTGCAACCACGTCAACAACTCTCCTCTGGTAGAGAAATCCGGTCGAACTTCCAACCTCAATCAACAAATGCATGGGAGACTCACACAAATGGAAATATATACAGCAACATCTCTAGCAACATATCTAGCAACAACTCCAGCAACAGCCCTGACAACATGCCTGGTAACAGTTCCAACACATTGTTCACAGCAGAAGAGATTAATACCTTATGTATGGAAATGATTTTAAAGTTAGCTGGTTGCAAGACTAGAATAGACCAATTTAACGTTATCGCACATTTAGCTACTAAGTTTTTATACCCTAATGTTAAATAATATGGTAGATAGAAACCTAAGAATATTAACTTGGAATGCGAGAGGTATTCGCGGCAAGATTATTGAGTTTATCTATTTCTTAAACAGTAGTCACATTGATATTGCTTTGGTTACTGAAACTATGTTACACAATGATTCTGATATTAATTTATCCACACCTAACTATAAATGCTATCGGAATGATAGAATGGATAGAGAGGGTGGAGGGGTTGCAATATTAATTAAAAGATCAATTCAACATTCGCTTTTACCGGTGTTAAGAACGCGTTATGTAGAAAATATAGGCATTGAACTTAATTTAATCAATCAGGGAAATATAAAGTTGTTTTGTATATATTTTCCCGGAGGGAGCGCTTGTCAAGACAAAAGAATTGCCGTGAGAAACGACTTTCATAGGTTATTTGCTTTGAATGGTCAAGTTCTGGTTGGAGGTGACTTCAATTGCAGGCACAGGGATTGGGGTTGTGTAAAAGCTAACTCATGGGGTAAAATATTGTCAAGTCTATGTGTTACCTTGCCAGTGACTGTTGTGTTTCCCCCTAGTCCCACCTACTGCCCGTGTGGTTCACGTGGTCATCCGTCTGTGCTTGATTTGTTCGTTACTAATACTCCTAACCTAATATCCCAACCAATTGTGGCAAACGTGCTTAGTTCCGATCATATGCCTGTTTTTTGTAAACTTCTTAGTTCAGGGGTAAAACGAGACCAATATATAGATGATTTAAAAAATGCAAACTGGTCACGTTTTCGTTCAGAAATTAATTATAGTCTCCGAAATGTACCGACAAACTTAGAAAGAGTTTGTACTAAAGAAACTGTTGACACCGTTTTAAATCAGCTGTCGTCGATCATATTGAATGCTGCTGAAAGCAGTGTTCCTAAGAAATCGATAAATGAAGTTTACATTAAGCTTCCTCCTTACATTTTGGAGCTCATAAAATTAAGGAACCGCTATCGGAAAAATTGGCAGAGATATCGGGACCCCTTTTACAAATATGAGGTATCGAATCTCAACAAACTTATATCCTCACATATACTGCACGTTCGCAATAAAGACTGGAATAATAAACTAAAGTCACTAGAAAAAAATGCCAGACCTTTTTGGAACATAGTTAAGGTAATAAAAAATAAAAGAAAACAATTGCCTTTCCTAAAAGACTCTAATAGCACAGATTTTTCGGATGTTGAAAAAGCAAATGCTCTTGCTTCGAGCTTTGTAAGAAACCATAACTTAGCAACAAATTTAGGTGATATAGAAACCGAGAATATTGTAAATACCACAATACAAAGATTTTTTTCCGATAGAGTCACTTCAGTAGGTTTTGTTTCACACGAAGATGTTCAATGTATAGTTAAAGATCTAAAAATAAGAAAAACAGGCGGCACTGACTGTATTAAAAACATATACATCAAAAATTTGCCCAAGTCCGGAATAAAATATCTAGTATTCCTTATTAATGCTTTTTTAAAAATGGAGTATTTTCCTGACGCTTGGAAGTTAGCCAAAATTGTTCCGGTGTTCAAAGCCGGCAAGCCACCTGAAAGTCCTGAAAGTTACAGACCAATAAGTTTGCTTAGTAGCCTCAGCAAAATACTGGAAAAAGTTCTGAAATATCAAATTCTCAAGCATATCAGTGACAATAATATATTTATTAATGAACAATTTGGTTTTAGGCAATATCATAACACCTCGCATCAAGTTCTTAGAATTTGTAAATATGTGAAAGCAAATCGCTCCGCAGGCAAATCAACTGGAATGGTGCTATTAGACATTGAAAAGGCATTCGATACTGTGTGGCACGACGGCCTGATATTTAAAATGATAAATTTTAACTTTCCGTCATATATTTGTGGAATGGTTAAAAGTTTTTTATCTGGTCGTTGTTTTAAAGTTCATGTTAACTGTGATGTCTCAAATTTAATATCGTTCGATTCTGGCGTTCCCCAAGGTTCAGTCCTGGGTCCTGCTCTATATAACATCTACACTTCTGATTTCCCTTACTTTCTCAATTGTGACGCAGCCATTTTTGCTGATGATACAGCAATATATTCTTCGCATGAGCTCGCTTCCAATATTGAAAGCAGCCTCAAAAATGCTATAGAAGTATTAAGGAAATATTATTCAAAGTGGAAAATTAAATTGAATGAAGATAAAATGCAAGCTATCTTTTTTACCAGAAAAAGAAAGTATTGCTTTTTACCTTCCACTCAATTACAAGTTAATGGAGTAAACATTCCTTGGGTGACCTGTGTTAGATATTTAGGGATTCATCTAGATACAAAACTGACATTTAATGAGCACATAAACAGAACAGTAACGAAAATAGGTATTGCCATCAAAATGTTGTATCCATTCATAAATAGAAAATCATCCCTTTCAAAAGAAAATAAGGTTATAATCTATAAAGTAATTTTTCAAGCGATCCTACTATATGGAAGCCAAGTCTGGGGCGATTGTGCAAAATGCCACATAAAAAAACTACAATTATGCCAAAATAAAGTTTTAAAAATGATGCTTAAATTACCCCGGCATCATTCTACCCTAGATCTGCACATTAAAGCGAATGTTGAACTGATTTATGAAAGAATTAGAAAACTAAAATCTAAATTTGTAGAACGATGTAGTTTTGCTGATAACCCTCTCATAAATGAATTATGCGCTAATTAAATGCGATTAAGTTATATATTTATTGTGTGAATTTGTTATTCATTTAGTTTGTTTTCATGTGTCTATTTATGTTATTTGCTTCAATTTGTTGAATTTATATGTATATTTATTTATTTGCTTAGTTTAATTTATTAATTTCTTTATTTGTTTAATTTATTTATTTATTTTATTTAATTATTTATATATCATTTGGATTTTTTTTTTGTTTTTCTTTATATGGAAGGTTTTAGTCGTGTTTCCTTCTAAAATTCTTATTTTTGTTAAAAATTATAATAATTCAGTAGAAAGGTAATACACTCAGTCCTTTTTTTACGCGATTATTGGTTCTGCCACTAATCGCGTAAAAATGGTTAGTTTTCCAATATTAACTGACGAATTGGTTCCGAATATAAAAAATATCGCGTATAACAAAATATACGCGCAAAAAAATATTCAAAAACAATACAATAAGTTTCAAATTTCAGACTTATGATTTATTCATTCATAACTAACTAAAAAATACAAAATAAAAACCATATATAAAAGAGAAGAAAATAGGTAGATTTATTGAAAAAACCGTTGAATGCTGTTTAATCACTGTCATTATCCGTAGTGGAAATTATTCTTAGCCGCTTATTTTGATGACCTGCACTGATATCACTAGAATTTGTAAGAACTATGGATTGATGCTCTGATTGACTTAGCATCTCCGACTGAGTTTGCACCATAAATTCAGTTAATTTAGTTTGAATGCTTCTTTTTGGACCCAATAAATTCCGATGTAGTTCTTTACATCTTAACATGCAGAGACTCAATTCTTTTTGAAAAATTCGTACACGTTCGGCATCAGTATCATTTGCTACAAAATAATTTTCCAATTCTGCTGCAAGTTTAAGACCTTGCTTAATCGTCTCTGCTTTAATTGGATGCTCGTCTATCTCGGTGTCGCTGCCATTTTCCGATTCGATTACTTCCGTAGCTATTTCAATCAAATCGTCATCATCGAGCTCTCGGTCTAGAAGAATCTCGTTAATATCTTCTCTCGTCATATCTGCAAGAATTTCTCCTCCCGCGGAACGTGCTAAATCAATGATATCTGAATAATTAGTTGAATTGCTTGGCACGGAAATACCACTTTTAACACATTCTGGCCAAAGAGATTTCCAGCATGCGTTTAACGTATGTTGCCTTATTTCAAAAATTGCTTTTGACGCGTACAAGATGCAATCCTTGATAGAAAAATTTTTCCAAGCATCGGTGAAGTCCAATTCATGATTTTCCTCCAGTTTGTCCATAATGCACTGAAAAGTTTTTTTGAGGTAGTACATTTTAAAAGTCGCAATAATGCCTTGATCCATCGGTTGGATAATTGATGTAGTATTCGGCGGGAGGAAAATGATATTTACATTAGGATGTTCAATCAACGGATGGCCTGGTGCATTGTCAATTATTAAAAGAGCTTTAAAGGGCTGTTTCTTCCTCTCCAAATAACCTTTAACTTCTGGTACAAAGCATTTAGCAAACCATTCTTGGAATATATTTCCAGTTACCCAGGCTTTTTTATTGGCCATCCAGTGAACACGTAAATGTTTTAAATCTTTGCCCTTTAGTGCTCGCGGCCTGAGACTTTTGTTTACTAACAGCGATTAATCGATTAAAAATACGTCGAGCTTTTTGTTTTATTGTTGTAGTATCAACTGGGATTCGTTTCTGGTTGAGATCCTCAATCCAAATTGTTAATAGGTTTTCCATTTCTTCAATAAAAACATTTCTTGAGTATGAAGTTTTCTTCGCATTTACATTTTTACCGGAAACTACAGATTTTCTAATTGCATTTTCATTTTTTTTTTTATTGTTCGCACTGTAGATTCACTGAATCCAAGCCTCTTTCCCACATTTGTTGGGCCAGCTCCCTGCTCTAGATAGTCCAAAACTTTTATTTTTGTTTCTAAAGAAATGCCTTTGCGTTTTTTATTTTTTTCTGAATTAGCTTCCATTGTAAAGCTAGCAAAAATTGAAGTTCTTTATTAAAAATTTTTATTATTTTTATTACAAAATTATAGATATATTTTAAAGTCTTACCAAAACAACTGCACCGGCCGCTAACTAAATACATTATAACTAGATTTGCAATAATTGATACACATAGATTACAATTTTTTTGTTGGGACTTCCCCGTATTATATTCGAAAATTATTACGCGTAAAAATATGTAAACAAGCAAAAAACGAAAAAAAGCAATCGCGTTAAAGTGAGAAATTCGCGTAAAAAAAGGAATTTGCGCTGCAAAAATAACCGCGTTGAAGTGAAATCGCGTAAAAAGAGATCGCGTAAAAAAAGGACTGAGTGTGTATCGAATCCCTGTATTGTAAAATGTGCGGTAACAAGCTAAATGTAAACTATTATACGTAAAAATAAATCTATCTATCTATCTAAGCCATAATTGCTTCAGAAGAAACTGACATTACAAAATGTATCCAGTCGTTCAACCTAAGGGATGCTTCGAGTATGCACTTACTTTCTTCTTCTGGAATCAAATCACAACGACGAGTATCGAAAAATGTTTGCCAAAAGTAATGCCAAGAGGATGATGTACCTCTTTCAATTCTTGGTCAGTAGCTCAGTAGGTACTGCAACAGGACGGCCGATGAATTTGCTTTGGCACGTCTTTTAGTTCAAGTCACGTCAGGAATTAAATTTATTGGCAATGAAGAAATTCGTGACTTGGTAGAGGATGCAGCGAATAAGAAGCTTAACAACGAAAATATATCAACAACGGCGACGCTCTTTACAACGTGAATCAAGTGCTGGGTTATCTTGTGGATCGTGAATTGAAAACAATTTATATCGAACAACTCAGCATTTTAAAACATGAAATCATAAAATAAACTATTGAAAAAAAGTTAAGCAAATCAAAATGCCAAATTTTTTTACAACTTTGGACTTATTTCATCATTTGGCAGACATTTTTAAGCAATGAATTCTTTCTTTCTTCTTTCGACAAATAAACGTATTTTACTACTTAAAACAGCTTTTTCACCAAAAATATCCAGCAATTCGAAAGCTTCCGTGGTTCGAATTAGGGTACGCCTCTCTAATAGTTCGAATTACAGAAGTAGTACATACAAGCAGGGGCACCTGTTAACCGGGAAGAACGAATTTTGCAATCAATAGAAGAAGGACCCTATTTAGACAGGTGCTCATAACTCTGCCATGTTGATTGTACGAGTATGTAGGTGATAACAGGGAGGAGTAAAGAAATCAGGACAGTCACGAAGAAAATATAGAAATCGAGGAAAGTCACGTTTCACACGCGAAATTTTCCGCCCATATTCCATTTTGTCGTTATTATATAGTTCGACCGTTGAGTAGTGAAGTACGTTGATAATAATGAGTATTTGGACGAGAGATGCGGTGTCCGATACAAAAGTGCTTCAATACACCCTTCACCCACTAAACTTTATCAAAGTAGTACAGGAGTGAGTACTAGAGTGTGTACAAATGACATGACTGCCCACTACGTAGTCGACAAAAACCATCTACACAGGGTCAAATGCAATACTATTCTCTTGTCTGCTGCGGACGAAGATGAAACGGTAGATTTTGCGGATTACAAAGTTAGCGAAGCAATAAGAAAAATGAACTGGATCGCGTAGTTTTCGAAGTATGAAGGACAATTAAAAACGGGTCTCGATTTTGTTAAATAAAATTATGAGAGACCATCGGGTGCCTAATCACTGGAAAAAGCTATATTGTTTCATTGTACATATAAAGGCAAAGGCGACACGAAAACTTGAAACGTTCAATTTACGTCGTATTCTATGAAAATATTCGAGAGAAATTTAGCCAACAACGCAATATTACCAAACTTGATGGTAGCCAATGCGGCCTTGTAGGATTGGTGTAACGTGAAGCTTATAGATAATGATAAAGAAATATAGGGGCGCTTTTAAAGATCTCAATATCGTTTTCGTTGTACCTCCTGCATCTTTTTCTTTAGGAGTGTGGTGGGCAACCATGACCACATCAACCATGAACACCAAAAGTATGCTATGTAGGGCGGACAGTCATAACCCATAGATAAACACACAATTACTCGGTGAGTTGACGGACAGTCAGTCAAATGGAAAAGTGCAAGAAAAGCAATACACATCGCTATTTGTTTTCTTCGGCTCGGCTACTCTTTGGTAGTCCTCATACATAAGCAAATGCAAGGTATCATATTGTTTCGACCTAGATTTATGTTTTACGTCTGTTCACAACTTGAAGAGGTGGTAGGGATTTTTGGATTCATTCGATCTCGCAGCTCTGTTAGTACGCTCCTTAAAGGTAACAATCAGATGGTTTTTGAGAGAATAGAGCCAGGTGCACTGCCTGAAACAGGGATGGACATATCTTAAGGCTGTACGGCGACGGTAAGGTACTGTGAGAAGACTAGTTTATGAACTGCAAGAACGACAATAGAACGGGTTTCATTGACTTTCCTCACTATCCAGCTCTATTAATTTCAAATGCGGATGACGAATGGCGATGCTGTCAGGAGGTCAACAGAGGGCTCACATGACCACCGTAAATAAGAAACCCATGCCAGAGGGCAGGAGGCCTATCATGCAATACTGTATGCGAGGATGAACACTGAAACGCGAGCTTCTGTTGATACGTACCAGAAGAGGAGAAAAGTCAAGAATTGAGTTTGAAGTCTAGGCGATCTAAAGTCGGGCATTTTACATTTTAGAGACACATCCAGTGCTAATAATTTTGAGAAACCAGTTCTACATACTGTGGAACAACGAAGACGACGAACATAACATCTCGAAAACAACTGCTCATTCGACTAGGATGAAGTGAAGATGTCCAAAAACCAGCAAATCTGCAAAATTCGATGGGTTAGGTTAAGCACCTTCAATGACCCGGAACGCGACCATTGTGTACTCTCTATAATTGTTATTGTTCGATGTAGCTAGCCAGTGAATATAAAGCCGATTCTACCGACTTTCCTTTACAGTAGTCATGGTGAGCTGTAGACAAAAGTCGTGGATCAATTCTAGATTGTATATGGAAATCAATCATCAGCCGTACTAGAGTTTTCAGAAGGAAAGATGATAGACTTATAGGTCTGAGGTTTTTTGGGACAACATGAGAACATTTACCAGTTTTGGAAATGAAAGCTACGTTAACTTCTCTCCATGACAAGGGAATCTGGATCATTTCTACGCAACTCCTCATGTTATTCACTAGCGTTAGCATGATGATATCAGCGAACATTTGTAACTTGGCAAGTACTATACTCCAGCATAGCAGACTTGTATTTTGTAATTAGATCGTGAATTTTATTCGCTGTAGCAATAGTCCTGCTAAAGTTGTTGCTGGCTCTGAGTAATTCCTTACTTGAGGTCGTTCAAGAGCCATCGGTTTTTTTCAAATAGCTATGCATTGTAGCCTTAGTAGAGAGGATTCTTCATAGCCATGATGCCTCGGAGGTTTCTACTGTTATTTTGCCACAGAATGACCTGCAGGATTGTCGCTTTGCCTTCCTCAATTATTTTTTTGTATATTTTGATGTTTCACTCTGTCACCTTTTCTTGTGCTTTTTGCTAAGTTGAAAAGTTTTCTGCAAGTGTTTCTGAGCAGTGCCAAGGCTGATGTCTACCAGTACGGCTTTGTCTTGCCTCTAGGTTGAATAAGGGTGAATTCCTTGACTGTCATGTCAAACTCATTGGTGTCACGAGGGGGGACTTGATAGTTCAAAGGATAGCATTTCTGAAAGTATTCCTCTGTATTTTGGCCAATCCGTTTCCCAGTAATTCTGGAATGTTGATTGACTGGGGGGAGCATCACTCAGGCTGAATTGGATATATCTGTAATCTAAAGAAGAGTGTTCAGACAATGCCTCCAGTTCGTTATCATTTGAGTGTTATCGTAGACAAGAGTGATATCTAGCACATATTGCCGCTTGTTAGTCATACAGGTGGGCTTATTGCCAATATTGCAAACAATGTGGTCAGTACTTATAAGTCATCACCTCTATAGTTAATGTTAGTACTGCCGTGTGATGTCCCAGTTTTCTACCATCCAGCTTCGAAGATAACCCTTTCGCGGTTGTCACCAGGGAGAGGGCCCACATAGTCGTCGCCAAGATATGCCAATGGCTGCAAATTGATGCGTTTGGTTGTCTTTAGTCTAGCAACTGTTACTTCAGGGTCGCTGAGATTAGGAAGCAAGTACATTACATCTGCGTTTCACTAATATACAAGATCTAATCCTACTTCTGTCTTTTGTATAGAGCGGAACGTATTTAAGTGTCGCAAGTTCATGTACCACGTCTTCTACAATCCATGGTTTCTGGATTTGGATGATGTCTTCTGCCTCTTTAGAGCCTTTTTGAAGTGATGGAGGTTAATCTCGAGAAAATGTAGCATTATTGCTACCATCAATTAGAGAAACCTCCACTACGGTGGAGTCCTCCGATTCTGAAAATGTGCCCAAAAGTTCGTCTTCATCCTCTGATCGTAAAGGAACTCTTTTTTATTCGCCATCGGTTTCCTTTTCCGACTGGGTGTCTGAGGTGGAGACCGTCGGCTTGTTTGTCACCACGGAAAGATCGGTGTCGTCACTATTCATTTCAGGAAAGGAAAGGAGATCGACGATCAAGGGTCTAAGGCTATATTTCCTCGACTAAGTCGATGGGTTAGTCTCCGAGGTTTTCAGAACTGCAGAAAATGATCTAGTAAAGAGCATTAGACGGCTTAGTTGTTAAATTTTGTTAAAGGAACGTATTGCCAATAAATGGAATTTCAGCATACTCTCTCCGATCCTAAAAAAATATTGTCTCCTGAATTGTGTCAGTTTTGGACTTATTAAGTCCACAATCGACCAAATATTCGCTCTGTATTGGAGAATCTGAGAATGTAGAAGTCGCAAGAATATCAAATTGATATCCATCAACTTTGCAACGATTTTAAGATTACCTGTGATAGCGTCTTTTGGACCCCATAACTGTTCTGAATTCCCTACCAAACTTCTTCATTTGTGCACCATTTACAATAGATGAAAAATTCCTGTTGCTCTATCAAAGTCAGAAGGACCACCATTTGATACCGAAACAAATCTAAGACAGATCAATGCGATATCATCGGCCTTCTTCAACATCAAGAATTGGGCGCAACTGAAAAGCCATGATTAGAGGCGAAATATTTGGAAGATCTATGCAATTTCTCGCATATGCAGATGACATTGACATAATCAGAAGAAATCAGCAGGCTGTCAATGGGGTATGGACAATGGACAAAACCTAGGCTCTGCAATGAATCCCAGTAATGACATTATCGCAGAGAATAAGGGAAGAATGCCAAAAATTGTTTTTATGTCCTAAGAGGGCATTTGAGTATCGAACAACAAAATGGGCAGTACAACCCTTTTCATCTTTGTCTTGTTAAATGGTGCAGGAGCAAGAACACTTTCTACAGAGCTAAGTTCTTTTGGCTGTTTTGAGAGAAAGCCTTTTCGTCTGATCTTCGGAACAGTTTGCGCTTGCCGGCTGTTCAGTACATGTGCTCCAGCTTAAAGAATGTTCAAATTCACCACCAAATAATTATAGCCAACCCCATAAAGGCGATACGTCAGTGAAATATGTAGCATTCGCGTATTTATGCGTGTGGACAATCTTGCATAGATTATACTCATATTGTATGTATACTCGTAAACCAAAACCAAAGTAATACTAGAGACATTAATTACCTGATTCTTACAATTAGCCCAACGACACCCGAACAATGCACCTCGTACTCTATTCAATCCTTTGTTCTCCATTTTATCCTACTCCTTATTCCGTTCAAAAATTTCAGTACTTCCACCAAACTTTTCATTTACTCGCAAGTAGGTACTTCTACCGATTGCCTTGAGCAATTCAAATTCTTACAAAAAAAAAAATGTAATTATCTTTGAAACAATTAAAAATACGTAGAATAAGAAGCACTACGGGTGGGATGTAGGCATTTTACATTGTTCTACATTCTTCTTACAATCTAGGGTTACTGACAAACTCATGTTTCCAACTTTCACTAAAAGACAATATTGTGTTCTGCCCTAAAGGGCAAAACTTACAGAGATAATTTTTTATGAGCTTTTTTCGTATGAAAGGTTTTCGTATCGTAAATGTTTCAAAGGAACGTGAATCAGGCTATTTTTGGTCAACATTACCTACTGCTTATTAGCATACTGATACCATAGTTGTTAACTATGCTATGGGTAAAAGGGTAGCCCGCCGGCTGCCAATCGCCGGATTCAAGGTTCAAGTCCCTGTGTTAGATTGTTTTTGTATATTGGTTGTTTCTGTTTTTCATTCTGATCTAGTTTAGAAATACACAAGGCAGGAACCCAAATCGTACAATATCGTAACATAGGAGTACTGTTGGGGTTAGTCTGGTGGTCTGATGGGCTGATGGTCTGATGGTCTAGTTCAAGTAGAGTAGTTACAGTAGCGGTTGTAGACTAGGAGGGCGTTTTATTCGAATCGGGTAAATTATAATAAGTTTAACGAGTAGAATTATTTACTTGATTTACTTCTAAGTTAGTTTTTAAGAAGAAGAAGGAATTGTAATGTTGAGGTAAATTATCTTCTATTAAATATTTATTTAGCTATTTCGTATATATTTATAGATTTTGTAATAGATGTGTTACGCGTGGCTGAACACCCCTCCACGTAGTCAGCCATTATTGTTGTCCAAAATGACACAACTGTCATTGCAGAAAATAAATAAATGGATTGACGGAATTAGAGCGCGAATAAAGAAGGTTATAGACGACTAATAAGTTGTCTTTTATTTTTTCGTTTTAACGTAATTATCTTGGCAACCCACTTGAGGATAAAATGAATATTTACAACATTGGTGTCAGAAGTGGGATCCTCCAGTTGCTATGTCGGAAGAAATTATGCAAAAACTTGAGAAAGTTCTCACACAATTAACCTTACTTAGTGAAAGTGTGGCTCATTAAAATGCCGAAATCACCCAATTGAAAAATGATCAGCAACGCCAGATGGAAGAATTGCGCACTTTCGCTAAGAAAGTGCTCTAGTGCTCAACTCAAAATTTAAACAACCCCATGGAGAAGACAGTAATCGCCCAAGAAGACCCAACTACGGAGATATCCTCCACCATCGCTTCTCTACAACGTGCGGTTGCCTGTGCTAGTCAAATGAATTCTTCCCGCAGCAGTTGCCCCATTAGAATTAATCCGCAGCCTTTTGACAGCCAAGTAGCTGATTGAAGCGAATACAAAATTTGATATCGTGGCCGAAACAAATAACTGGAATAGCAAGCAGAAAGCACACGTGCTTGCATCTTTACTTCTTGGGAAGCTGTATCAATTCTGGGAAATTTAAACACCGAAGATCGCGCGGACTACAACAAGCTTACATCGGCTTTACAGCTAACGTTTATTTCCCAACAAAAGGCTTATTTCTCATGCAACATTTTGTTCCAGGCGTCAAAGACAACGAGAAGACCTTAGTGCATTTGCAAGCGACTTACTCGAATAGTGTTCATCTGAGGCCTCAGAGCAAATTTCAGTAATGCAGTTAGTCGATTGCATTTCTGACCGCTCAGTTCAGGACGCTGTAAGAATGGGAGACCCGAAACCCATGATCGACGCAGTGAATATCATACCATCGAATGCTCAACTTTAGCCAGGAAATTCAGTAATTCAAACTTTATGTGGAAACACATTTCATATTTTCCAAGAGTGGCGTACGTTAATTCAAATTGGCAAGTTCAAACGTTGAATAAAAATCATGGTGGATCTTCCTCTTCCCGCTAATGGCTAGGGTATTCTTGGAGTTTTGAAAGCTACTAAGAGCATCCTAGACTTTTCCTGCAACGTTATGTTTATTGGAGGTAACGGAATTGTTTTGAATAATGAACTTACTACTTCTTCAGCAAAGCAACCTTGTGAATCAGCTAAGCAATCGGTTCGAGCTAGATTTCTTCAAACAGCAGACTCATTCTTGATACCTCCTAGAAAATAAATGTTTATTTCAACAAATACTTCCAGTGCAGGGCCGATCGAAGGCATTGGGGTGATCTGCCAAAAGAGATTTTAATTTGTAAGACTATGACCTGTAATCAGAATGGAGCTGTTCTAGTACGAGGGGCCAACCTCGCTAATCATGCCGTTACCCTTCCCTGTAATACACCAGTAGCTAGTTTCGAAGGGCACGGTGGAGTTCACTCCAGTAAATTGTGCATTACTGTCTCACTTAGATAATCTGCTACACAAGTCTCAAGTACACATGCAACAGATGCAAATTGAATTGGTGCTGTGCTTACTTAATGACTTTTGTGACATTTTCTCCAGCGGTCCTGATGATCTGGGTACAACTGGTGTAGTGCAGCATAAAATTGATGTGGGTACAGCGAAGCCTATTAAACAACCGCCACGGAGGTTGCCACTTGCGAAACAGGAAGAGTCACGGGAAATAATCAACAAGATGCTACGTAGTGATATCATTGAACCATCTACCAGACCATAGGCATCGCTAATTGTAATGGCGCAAAAAAAGATGGGTCGACGCGATTCTGTGTGGATTACCGCAAACTGAACAATGTGACCATAAAGGACGACGACACTGTAAGCGCCGTAGCTGGTTCTATATGGTTTAGTAAATTTGATTGTCAGTCTGGCTACTGGCAAGTCGAGATGTACCCAGGTGACCGGGTGAAAACGGCGTTTGTGATCAGAGATGGTTTGTGGCAATTTAAAGTTATGAGCTTCGGTTTGACCAATGCACCTGCGACGTTTGAACGATTGATGTCAACTGTTTTGAGAGGATTACCCCTGGATACTTGTCTGGTATATTTGGACGATATCCTGATTTATGGTAAGAGTTTTGAAGAGATGCACTCTAACTTACGCTCTGTTTTCATTCGCTTGAGAGAAGCGATGATTAAGGCCATAGATTTTGGGGGAGAATTCTTGGTCCGCACCGACCATGCTGCTTTTAAGTGGTTGCTGTCCTTCAAAAATCCCGAGGGTCAACTTATCTAGAAAGCATCCAACAGTATCACTTTAAAATACAGCATCGCGCTGGAAAAGGGCATCTCAATGCTGACGTTCTCTAGCGCTGACCATGCGCTGATCAATTGTGTCATCGTTGCGAGTCCAAGAAAACTAATTACAACGTCGACGAAGAGCGTCCAGTAAACTTGCTTCTCCAAGTTGATGGAGAACTGGGTCCGGACAGGCTAAAGCAGGCTCAAAAGGACGACAGCATATTGGCACTCGTGACTCAGTGGGTCGAAGCAGGTATACTTCTTAATTGGAACAACGTCTATGGAGGTAGCAATCTGTTGAAAGCATATTGGGCTCAGCGGCTCATAAAGCGGCAATTTATGTTTAGTGAATCAAATGCTTTGCAAAAAGTGGGTGCCTACAGCATCTAAGCAGCCTGAACGAATGTTACCCGTGGTCCCAAAATCATTAACTAGCGATGTCATCAAAATGTTTCATAAAACTGATTCCAATAAAACGTCCGCGAAGATCCGATTACGATTTTATTAAATCGGAGCCAGAAAAGATGTCGAGCAGTACTGTTCTGAATGCGACACCTGTGCATCAAAAAGGAAAACTAGACGCGAATTACAAGTCTATTTATCTGGTGAGCCCTTCCAACGAGTAGCGGTTGACATTCTTGGTTCACTACCATCTACCAGACAGGGAACTAAATATGTGATGGTCTTTATCGATTATTTTACCAAGTGGGTCGGGCTGTTTCCACTCAGGGATCAGACTGCGCGTTAGTGAAGGAAGTCTTTTGCGGGATTGGAACCCGAATGGAGTTGCATTCGGACCAAGGCCGCTGCCGTCTGATTAAATAATTACAGGTATGACTCTCAATTCAAAAGAAGCCAAGGACCAAGCCAAGGATTGTACATATTGATCGTCTTGTCGAGTATCGAGGGAATAATGTTCATGCCTGGGAACCCCCAACAAAGGTGTGGATAGGGGGGTGCTCTAGTCCATGGAGGGGAGAGTGCAACAAATGTGTTACGCATGGTTGAACACGCCTCCACGTAGTCAGCCATTATTGTTGTCAAAAATGACACAACTGTCATTGAGAAAATATAGCCGCCAAAAAAAGGGATTGATAGAATTAGAGCGCGAATAAAGAAGGTTATAGACGAGTAATAAGTTGTCTTTTATCACAGATAAAATATCTATACAGATGTCTCATCGCTGTAGAAAAAAATGGTTCAATTTTTGTCGGCTAGCTGACACTCGTCCAGCCGACACGAGCTTTCGGAATAATGTAAAGCTTTTTTATTTTCGCTCTTTCTTGCTTTGTTTACTGAGAGATTTTTTTTTTCTCTCACCAGAAGTTGTGGGCAGTGGCAAAAGGAATATGAAAAACAATTGCAAGGGATTTGCGGGAAGGGGTATGAAGACTTGGTTGTTTGTTTTCATTCGACTGCAATAGGAAATTATGTAATTTTTCATGAATTGGTATTTTGTTTGAGCGTATGGGTGTGTATGTAAGAAAGAACAATTCAAAGGCGGGAAAAGTCGAATATTTCTTACATTTTGTAATTGAAGTTTGACGAGCAAAATATTAGGCATTCGTGTTATTAATACGCAGTGCAGATACACCTGTGTGCAAAATAATAGCAGTGTTAGATGCTTAACTTTTTATTTTACAATGAAACCAATTTTATAGCACCTGTATTTTAATTATTTATTTTTTCTTTCTCTAATGTTCTAAAGACATAGTATTGAATTTGAAATTAAGTAACTAACTATTCTTATAGAAAACCTAAAATACCACCTTGATCAAAAGGAATTCATTCAGAAAATTAAAAAGTTTATTCATTTAAATCTATATTGTCCCCTTCAAAGTAATCTCTTATCGACTGCAACACACTTATGCCAGTGCTTGATCCAATACTCGAAACATTTTTTATATTCGGTTTTCGGTATGTCCATTAGTGCTTCCTGCGATTATTCCATTACTTCCTCTCGGCTGCTGAAACGCGTTCCCCGTAGTAGTTTTTCAACTCGATTGAACAGAAAGAAGTCACATGGAGCCAAATCAGGTGAATTCGGTGGCTGTTGGATGATATATGTTGCATTTTTCGTCAAAAAATTACGAATAATGATGGTACTGTGCGACGGTGCGTTATCATGGTGCAAAATCCACGTGTTTTCTGCCCACAATACAGGTATCTTTCGGCGAATTGCTTCAGCAAACGTCTCATAACGCCCAAACAATACTCTTTTTTGACTGAAAATGACGTGTTTTTTTTTTTTGTCCCGGCTCATTTGGTGAACGCCATTCACTTGCCTGATGTCTGGATTGCGTGTCGTACTCATAAACACACGTCTCGTCTCCAGTAATGATCCTTTTGATGAATCTGGGATCGGATTCAGCCTCGCAAATCATCTATTTTGCGACTTCAACACAGTCTCTTTTTTGGATGAAATTAAGGTCTTTTGGCACCAACTTTGCTGCTACACGACGGAAACTCAAATTATTAACCAAAATGTCTTGGACGGATCCATAGGTAATTTTGAAGTCCTCCGCTATCTCTCTGATGGTTAATTTGCGGTCATTGACAAACATTTCTTTTACTCCACCAATGTTTTCGTCGGTTTTCGACGTCGATGGTCTGCCACTGCGTTCATCATCTTCGATTGACTCACGACCACTATTGAACCGCTCGTGCCACTGGTAAACAACCATTTTCCTTAGAGAATCGTTGCCGAAACACTTTTCCAACATTTCCAATGTTCGCGCACTATTAAATCCGTTTTTTACGTAAAATTTAATACAAGTTCATTGTTGCAAAATTAATTTAAAAAAAAACTGAAAATTGAATATGTTGCACTTGCTTCGTTGAATGGCCTTTGTTTGCCAGAACTGCAGTACAACGAAGTAGCATAGAATCGACTAAGCGCATGCATCTCTCTCTCGAAATACTTGCCCATGCAGACTGCACTGTAGTCCATAATTCACCAACGTTTTTTGGTTCTGCCTTAAAAACCTCTTGTTTAACATCAGCCCATCAGTTTTTAATGATATTAAGATCTGGAGACTGAGCAGACCACTCAATGACATTAATCCCATTGATTCCAAACCAATTTTTAGCCAATTTACTAGTGTGCTTGGGGTCATTATCTTGGTGATATATCCAATTAAGCGGCAACTTACTCTTAAGGTAAGTTTTGAATTTAGGGAATAAAAAAAAGTCGCCCAGTCCGGACTCATTTGACAAAATCACTGATAAAAACATGTTTCTTCTGGGATTGGTTTGATTGAAGCCATTGTAAACAACATGATTGGACTCTATCAGTGCGGTTTCACTCCAGTAACGTCCACAATCGATTAGATTTCCACACTCCGGCAGATCTTGGAGAAAACCCAAGAAGTCCAGATCGATACCCACCACCTGCTTATCGATTTTAAGGCTGCCTATGACAGCATTTATAGGGACGAGCTATATAGAGCAATGTCTAGTCTTGACATCCCTGCCAAACTCGTCCGTCTGTGCAGGATGACGATGGATAACGCCCGCTTCTGAGGGATATGTTTGCCTAATGTCGGCATTATGATTCTATTCAGTGTACTGTGTGAACGCGTAAAACCTCTTCGGTCCACAAAAATTTACGGAAAGCAGTGTGGCTTCCATCCTGGAAAATCTTTCAAAGAACTAGCGGGTCCAAGTCAATACCTACCACCTATGCTTATGACAGCCTCCATTGTACTAGGCTTGATAATGCAATAGCCTAATTCGGGGTTCCAAGAAAACTTATCCGGTTGTGTCGCATTTGCGATGCGCCTTACAGCTTGGAATTTTTCCAAACCTCCACCGGATTCCGGCAAATAGATACGCTCTCATAATATGTTTTTTTTCATTCTCATATTAAAATACTCGTATTATATAACCGCAGTCAGGTATTGTTTTATCGAGCAAAGATAACCCCGTCATCTACCAAATCGTAAGATTAGTCACTGTAAATGCTCATTACTTTAGAGTTCCTCTTCCTCTGGGTTAATACAAACTGAACAAATGACACCTTGTAGAAGATTACGGCCAGAATAAACTTTGGCAACCGGTGCTACTTCAGACTGGTTTAACAAATTGGATCCAAAGTCTCTACTGCTCTATATAGTGTTGATTTTGCTAGTTAAAATATGGCTCATTGATGGCTGTCGGAAAAATATTTCCAATATTTTCCTTACTTACTTAGGTGGCGCAACAGTCCGGGGTGGAGCAGGACCTCAACCAACAAGCCTTTCCACCTGGCGCGATCTTTCGCCAGCTGTTTCCAGCGGTGCGACACTCCAAGTTGGTTGAGATCCCATTCCACTTGTTCGAACTACCATATATTCAGCCGTACATTACTGCGTTGTCCCCGAGTCTTGGAATTGAAGATGTTCGATCTTTATATACAAATATTTTGCGTACAGTTTTAAAAACTCACTTTTACATAACTTGAAAGAAATATTTACATTTTCCGAATAAGTTCGATGTTGCTCAATGCTTGGAAATCTATCAAATTTTGTAGGTACTTAATGTCCTGAGCACAAAATTTGACAAAAATTAAAATCGGGAAATTGCTCTAGCGCTCATGTACATATGTATATCTTCAACCCCATAACATGTATTAGCCCTTAACACCTCGTGCTTCAAATATTAACCACTTTTATAGTGTGGTGCAAGGTAATACCCACGCCCTCCTGCACGTCTACATCGAGGACCAACGATCTCATGATCTTCAAAATTATATTCCTATCCCTATTAATTTATATTGCATACGAGAGCGGGTCAATAAGTCCGTGACTTTTGGAATAAAACACAGATTTTTTGATAAAAAAATAATTTTATTTTTCAACGTTGTCTCCCTTAAGCTCTATACACTTTGTCCAACGCTTCTCCAATTTTTTTATCCCTTCCAAAAAAAATGATTTGTCGAGGTCCTCAAAATAGGCCTTTGTTTGCGAGATGACTTCATCATTGGAGTCAAATCTTTTTCCACCAAGCCATTTCTTCAGGTTTGGGAACAAGAAGTAGTCGCTCGGAGTCAAATCTGGCGAATAGGGTGGATGAGGGAGCAATTCATAGCCCAATTCATGGATTTTTGCCATGGCAACTGCACATGTGTGCACCCTTGCATTGTCTTGGTGGAAAAGAATTTTTTCTTGGCCAAATGAGGTCGGTTTTTTTTCAAATCGTCATTGAATCGGTCCAATAAGTTGGCATAATATTCCCCATTGATTGTTCTTCCCTTTTGAAGTTAGTCAATGTGGATTATCCCGCGTGCATCCCAAAAAACAGTCGCCATAACTTTATTGGCTGACAAACCCACCTTGGCCTTCTTTGGCGCCGATTCACCCTTAGAAACCCACTGTTTTGCCTGTTGTTTGTTCTCTGGTGTGTTGTGATGGATCCATGTTTCGTCCACGGTTACAAAACGGCGCAAAAACTCCTCCATATTGCGATTAAACAACACCAAACTGTGAAGTGAAGCACACGAAATTCACTTTTTTCCATTTTCTCCTCAAATTAGTGAGTAGTCTGATAAAAATAGCTGTCAAACACAAACTAACTGACGCAGCAAGTTTAAATTTTGACAGGATTCAACTGACAGATGCCTGTTGACAGGAGCAGTGTTGCTGTTTCAGTAAAGAGGTCAGACTTATTGACCCGCAAGTTACAAACAAAATAACAAGCACATGTACATAAACCCAAGTAAACCGGTTATGCTGGGCAACGTCAACGTATGTTTTTTTATTTATTTCTTTTATTCACGTATTGTTTTTGCATAGGAGTGCGATAGGAGATAAACGACTTTGCATGTGTGAATGGCAAGTACCAAGAGCGAAAAAAAATAAAATGATTTTTCTGCACTTTGTAAAAACTTGCAGCTTTATCTGTGCATTTTATTATCTGTGCTTTTATTTTTTCATTTTAACGTAATTTTCTTGGCAACCCACTTGAGGATAACACGAATATTTACAACAATATATAACATCAATTGGAATATTGTTTACAGTTTATCGGTCAAAAGTTTCTCCCTACATGAGAAATTACTTCATTTTTGAATCTTTTTGAGTTGGTTTCAATTTTAATAAAGTTAATAATACATTGTAAATTTGAAATCCCTTATAGAATAAAATATTTTGTCATTTATTACTTCTAAACAATTGTTAGTTAAAGTCATGGTTGTACATCCATCCTTAGAGACTCAAGTTTTCTACTCAAATAATTTGGCACAAAACCATTTTTTTAATTTAACCAAAAACAAAGCCCACACATTACAATTCTTTGTTTTACATTAAGCCATCTTAAGTTTCCCAACATACGAGTATACCATATCTTAATGTATCTACTGCATTTTAATGTGCACCTAACGGCTTTGTATCGTAATTTTTGAATTATTTAAATATTGTAATTTTTGAATTATAATGCTAGTACAATATTGAAAATGAAGTCTTATTATTTTGCTACAAATTTTAATCAGTGCTAAAGTACATGTGTCCTTTTTTATTCTTCTAAAGTATGCCATATTCTTTGAAATTCTATCAAAATGCGGTTTGAATTTTAATTTACTATCAATAAATATTCTTAAATATTTTTTTTATTATTTTTTTCACTTAGTACTTTATTTTTAAAAGCTTGTAAAATATTGGTAATGTACCATCTTGATCAAAGAGTTCCCGGAGCTCCCAGTGTTCCGATTTGAGTTCTGTTTTTTTTTTGTTAACTTGGTAAATCTATTGTTGGCATCCCCTCTAAATCTTAGCGTCATAGCTTGACATTTGCAAAAAGCCAAGAGTACATCTATAGTGTCTCTGTGTGTGTTGGCGATTTTTTACAATTTTAGAAATAGATTTAAATTTGCAACAACGAACTTGTATTAAATTTTTCGTAAAAAACGGATTTAATGGTGCGCGAACGTTGGAAATGTTGGAAAAGTGTTTCGGCAGCGATTTTCTAAAGAAAACGGTCGTTTACCAGTGGCACGAGCGGTTCCAAAGTGGTCGTGAGTCAATCGAAGATCAATAACCGCAAATTAACCATCAGAGAGATAGCGGAAAACTTGAACATTGCCTATGGATCCGTCCAAGATATTTTGGTTAATGATTTGGGTTTCCGTCGTGTAGCAGCAAAGTTGGTGTCAAAAGACCTCAATTTCATGCAAAAAAGAGACCGCGTTGACGTCGCAAAAGAGATGATTTGCGAGGCTGAATCCGATCCCACATTCATCAAAAGGGTCATTACTGGAGACGAAACGTGGGTTTATAAGTACGACACGCAATCCAGACATCACGCAAGTGAATGGCGTTCACCAAATGAGCCGAGACCAAAAAACCACGTCGTTTTCAGTCAAAAAAGAAGGTAATGCTCACGGTTTTCATGGATTACAACGGTGTGGTGTATCATGAATTTTTGCCAGAAGGCCAGACAGTAAACAAAGAGTATTATTTGGGCGTTATGAGACGTTTGCGTGAAGCAATTCGCCGAAAGAGACCAGAATTGTGGGCAGAAAACTCATGGATTTTGCACCATGATAACGCACCGTCGCACAGTGCCATCATTATTCGTAATTTTTTGACGAAAAATGCAATAAATGCCATCCAAAAGCCACCGAATTCACCTGATTTAGTTCCCTGTGACTTTTTTCTGTTCAATAGAGTTAAAAAACCACTACGGGGAACGCGTTTTAGCAGCCGAGAGAAAGTAATGGAAAAATCGCAGGAAGCACTGATGGACATACCGAAAACCGAATATAAAAAAATGTTTCGAGGATTAGATCAAGCGCTGTCATAAGTGTGCTGCAGTCGATGTGGATTACTTTGAAGAGGACAATATATTCGTAGATTTTGATGAATAAACTTGTATTTTTAATTTTCTGAATAAATTCCGGGAACTTTGTGGTATACCATAGGTCCACATCAGCTTTAGCACTTGCTTAAGAGCAGCTTGTTTTCGATACAAATGTTTGAATGTTTATCAAATAACCAATATACGAGAAATTTACATGGACAGATTTGGTGTCCTTAAAACCTTAAGACCTTTATCCATTCGTATACTTTGTTGAGAGCGCTTTTCAGTGTCACCGTTGTTTTTTCAATCGTTTTACCTACTGCTAGTATAACAGTGTTATCGCCAAACGAAGCTAGAACGGTTCCCTCTTCTTGTGGTAAGTCTCGGGTATATAGGAGATACAGAAGTGGGTCAAGAATTGCGATTCCGAGTCTGATAAGGAAAATTCTATTCTCGAGATACTTTGTCAGAATATTATGAAAGTTCAGTGGCAAGACCTGACGTAATTTGTACTTTAAGCCTTCATGCCGTACCTTATCAAGTTCTTGCGAGACATCAAGGAATACGCTTGAACAAATCTCTTTCCAAATTACATCGCTGATTCCATACACCTGATTAATAGTTGAATGTTTACTCCTGAACCCAAACTGATGATTAGTGATACGATTTATTCTGTCAATAATTGACAGTGTACGTTTCAGAATTATCCTCTGAAAAAATTACGATAAAATTGGGGGAATTGAAATCGGTCTATAAGACTTCTTCTCATTCGGAGGATTTTCTGGTTTTAGGACCATAGTGCCTTCAGCAATTTTCCACTGTGGCAATAATAATATAAAGGAGCTTAGATAATGATTTCCTGAGTAACATTTTGAGCACTTCCCCGGTTATTAAGTCGTAACCGGGAGCTTTCTTTGGTTTTAATTTATTTATTCATTTTCTTTAGCGTTGCATTTGTCATCGTGTAATTGTCTGACGCTCTTTCCGATTCACTAACATTGTGGGTGAGTGCTTGGCCGTTGAAGGTCATAAAGGTCTCTTCTAGATGCGAAGCGAAGATTTCCATTTTTTTCTTGCCTCCCTTCGCGCATTCGTTCTTATTTTTTCTAATTGGTGGCGCGGCTGCTTTTAGCCTTTTAGTACCTATTAATGCTTTCCAGAGCGAATCAAGTTTTCAAGAAACGTGTATAATGCGCGGTTTTTGAAGTTTTTTAAGGTTCTCTCTGCAGCAGGTTACACAGATCATCCAAACGTGTTTTATGCTAGGGGGCACGACATTATTGCCATTTCTTACTAGCTTTTCTTTTGTTATTCCACGCGACATATTGAATAATTTCATCGAAGTGATCATGCATTCATCCGTGAAGTATGTTTTGCCTTTCGTATAATCAAGTTCCCTATAGATTTTGCTTATTCTCTCTGAGGCTTTTTGAAGCATACTCTTCCATTTATTTTGACTTAGCACTTGTAATAATTAGCCTCCTTTGTCCAGCCAGTCAATGCGCGTCAAATCCCCAGGCTGCCATTGAAGTCCATAGCCTGATCCAAAATATATTTTTTACTTTGATTTTCTTTGATAGTATATGAGGTAGTCTTCTGTCATAGTGTTCAAACAATGTTTTGTATATGTATTGCAAATGACGTTCCAGTGTGTAGACATTTTCACAATCTATTCCCGGTTCTATGGTATATGAAGAGTATAACTTGGAGAGTTACCTGGAAGCCTTCGGGTTCATTCGAGGAAATACCATTGCAGTTTACCAACTTCTTCAAAATGCTTATACCCCCATATTTGTGCTGCGTAAGCCTATATTGCTCTACAGATTGCCTTGAATAATTGCCATTTCGCTTTTCCAAGTGACATTAATGCTTTTTTCTTTTGCTGAAGTATTTCTATGATATTTTGGGGTAAGTATCACTAGCAATACTCAGACACGATTTTGATTTGATCCCCTTTAAATATCCATTTTTCTTGCTTCGATAGTGTTCCATCGTTTCTAAATACCATGATTGCTGATCTAAGTTAAATTCCATATGCTGCAGCATTCTTTTAATCTGATTATCATTGTCTGGAAGTTTCTTGCGTCATCTTATATTTACTTTGTCAACGTTAATACCACCACCCAAGTATTCGAGTAGGTCATTCTGTTTAATGTCTACTTTTTGGTATGTACTCTTGATATTTCTGTTTGGCAAATAAAGCTCCACTTCGATAGCTATTTTTGGTCTTCCTTGCATCACATTCTTCTACTATTTTTCAACATTTTTGGACTTGGTAGGTGATGTCTGGATTCAATTAAATTCTTAAAACCTTCGTACGAGTCTGGTAAACTGTATAGCAACAAGATTGAGAGTAATTCCACATTGATATCTAAATGCAAATCCGCTAATTTGTCTTCAGCAGAGAAAAAGTAGACAAATAGTCATGAATATTCTCACCTTTAGTCATTTTATTTAGAACAAGTCGTTTCAAGAGCGTAGCTTTCCTTGCGGGGCCTAGTGATTGGTATACCTTGTAAAGTTTAATCCAGACACCATGTGAGGTTACACAGCCTTTACCTCCTTTAATTCCGACGCACTGATTGCTGGTATCAAATCCGATTTGACTTTTCTGTTTTCTGTGTCCCACGCATCGTTTCTAACCAATAATGCCTCCACGTGGAGCTTCCAAGTATCGAAGTTGTCCCTTGTAAGTGGCTCAGTTCTTACTAATTGTTGATTTGCCATGATACGATTTCTCTATTAACGGTAGACACAAAACTTTACAACTTTTCTCAAAAATGATGATTCTGATTTTTAAAGATGTCTTTTCCCTGGACCCATAACGCTGTTAGAGTAAAAGGTAGTCTTCAACGGTTTAATACAAAATGGCTATTTATTCAATGTTGGGAAAAATTATTATAAAATTGTAATAGATTACGCAATTCATAATGTTATATCTAAATGTAATTTGGGTGCGTTCAATGCTAGTTTTAAGATGAAAGATACTTATTATAAGAAGTTAGACAATAATATTTAATGCAAGTTTTCATATTTCAAATTAATAATTCAACACATTCAAGTATAGAGCATCTTTGTTTTACTCCCTACGCAGTTTCAAAGTGCTCAGAAAGTTCTTTACCAGTCCATACAGCTGATCTTGTGTTACTATGTATATTTTCAATAAACATTACCTTCTGGCTATTTTATTAAAAGCGGCTCTGAAATCTATAAAATATGCATACACTTTTTCAGTCATGTAATTCTAGGTTGGCTGTTGAATCTAGATTATATATATTATCGACGGTAGAATATTTCTATGCTACTCAATCCAGAGGAATAATCTTTCCTTTAATAGTCCGATCATCACTTAAGCAATACAATTCATAAATAAAAGTCCTCGGTAGTTGCAGGTTTGATTTGAATCGCCTTTTTTTATAAGGGTGATTTTTTTCGCTGTTTGGTTTTTCTGTGTTCTACTTTTGGCATCTCATGCATAATTCGTGACATGTGTCAAATTTAAACATGCTCTGTTACTCGTAGCATTGCCATTTCATCATACACACGAACAACACTTACAAATTATTGAATTTTTTAATCAAAATTCGTACTCTGCGAAAAATGCACTTCGCTCATTTTACGGTCGCCATAATTGACCTACTAAGCAAGCAATTCAAGTTATACTGACAAAAATTCACGCTATTGGACATCAAGCCACCTACCCGTGTTCGTAGGGTGCGTACATTGGAAAATATTGCGGCTTTATCCGTCAGTGTTAATGAAGACCGTGGGATTGGGATTATTTCACTCGACTACGTGGATCTTGGTCTAAAACCTTACAAAATACGAATGACGTGCCACAGCGTTGAATTTTCGGTGAGTGGGCCGTAGAGAAGCTGGAGGAAGACCCGCTTTTTAGCGAAAAATTGTTTTGTCGTTGAACAAATGAGTTAATAAGCAAAACTGCTGTATTTGGCCCGATGAGCAACCTCAAGCAATACAAGAGCTGTCAATGCATTCAGAAAAATGCATTGTTTTGGGGCGGTTTATGATCCGGCTGAATGAATCATTGGACGTATTTTTTCAAAGATGACCGTGGCAGCAACGTTACCGTCAATGGCGTCCCCTATCATTCAATGATTTCGAACTTTTTTTTGCCCAAAATGCACGAGCTGAACCTGGTCGACATGTGGTTCCTGCAAGAGGGCGCTACATGCCGCACAACACCCGAATCGATGGACTATTTGAGAGATGAGTTCGATGAGCAATTTATTTCTCATTTCGGACCGGTGAATTGGTCGGCTAGATCGTGCTATTTGGCATCACTCGTCTATGCCGATGAGCCAGCGTCAATTGCAGCCTTGGAAGACAACATTACACATGTTGTTAGTGAGATATCAGCCAATATGATCGAAAAAGTGATGCAAAATTGAACTCTCCGTATGAACCACTTAAACCGTAGTCGGTTGATATAGGTTTATCCAAATCATCATCTTTAATAATCAGAGGTGCATTTTGCAAGTCGTGTTCTAATTAGGGTTGGACTTGAAAGAGAGTTAAAGTAAATCTTAAATCTCTGTGGCTGGGATATCCATGCTCGGCCGATAATGTTGGTTTCTAAATTCCTTTGCCAGCTTCCGCCACTCTTTGCTATGGCTTATCATTATTAATTTTGTAATTGATCTGCTGGTAGTATGTAATCTTTTTTTTTCCTTACATATACTCGTACGCTTGTAATGTTGATTTGCTTCTAAGTATTTTACCCTGTCTTCTTACTTTTGGCAGTGTAATTTGCTGCAATATTAAGGTGGCCTGTAGTCAAGGCTTTTAAAACGTACTTAAGCCTTTCAGCTCAATAATTTCCTGTCCGTTTTTTAAAGAGTTCAGATTTTCATTTAATTTATTGTATATTTCACTCTAATTTCGCCAGCAGGTTTGGGTTTCGGCTGCTATTATACGAGTATGTACTATTTTTCCAAATTTTTATATTAATTGAGTGAGTAAATGATCAGACCATGTTTTATTATCTACAAGAAAGTCCTTGACATTCGCTAACAAATCTTGAGGTACAGCACCTATATCTTCTACAGAATCTCCAATACTATTGATGAAAGTGCAATAAACTTTCGTATAACCTCTAAGAACTACGAGTATCAGTCCATTATTGTTGCTAAATTTTCGCATTATACTTCGCATCATATCAATTATTTCTTCTAATGTATATACATTTATAAAAGCTTTTTTAATTACTTTAATTAAATCGACTCCTCTTTCCCTTATAATCTTCTTCATTCCTCATAGGGCCAAGTCCTTTTTTACTCCGTAAACACATCCCCCAATAGCTCTATCGATTCTGCTGTTCCGAGTGGCAGGTTTCCAAAATATATCAAAACCCTTAAAGATATTATTGAATTATGTAGGCTGCTTTTCCTTCTACGAGTATGACATGGGTTTCTAACAACAAAAATATTTGAAAGGATTTAACGTATTCAAAGGAACTTAGGTACATATACCTATTTTCTAAGCAATGTATTGGTATAGAAAATTATTTTTAAATTCTCAGTCAAAGCATTGATATTTACTTTAATATGGGGTGACCATATAAGAACACTAAAAAGAAAAATTTAAATAAAGCTGCCAGGGTATGAGATATAAAATTGATTCTATTATAGCTTTATAGCTTTGAAGCTACGATCATGCCACTAAGTGTGGAATAGCACATCATTCAAATGGCAGCCTCGACGTCGCTGGCAGTGCTTGAAGCGGTCCGTCCAATTTTTAATGACTCAGTCCAACTTACTTTTGTAAAGGGTCTTTCATTAAGCGCTTCCTCTCTTTAAATTTGAATAAAACAAAGTATGTAAGATATCATTGACATTTTTCATTCATGTATTATGTATGGAATATAACATCGTTCAAATGTCCGCCGCGGCTTCTCTGGGTGGCGCACATCCGAAATGTTTAATTTACCATGACTCTGTCGCATAAATCAAGCTGAATTTGACCGATGGCATGGGTTATTTTGGCTTTGAGGGCCGCTGTGGTTTGTGGCTTATTCGCATAGACCTTCGACTTCAGAAAACCCCACAAGAAAAAGTCAAACGGGGTTAAATCGCATGATCTCGGTGGCCTGTTCACATAACCTCCACGTGAGATGATCATACCCAATGAGGCATGAGCTGTGTGGCACGTAGCGCCATAATGTTGAAGCCACATATCGTTGGTATCCATATCATTCAATCGAGGTCAAAAGAAGCTGGTAATCATCGATTGGCCTGGCCAACGTCGTTCTCAAAGAAATATTGACCGATGACGCCGCCAGGCAAAAATCCATACACAATCCACAATAACTTTTTCGGTATGCATTGGACACTCTTGGGTCTCATGTGGATTGGTATCGTCCTAAATTCGGTAATTTTGTTTGTTGACGTACCGATTCATCCAGAAATGGGTCTCATCGTTGAAGATGATTTTTCGATGAAAATTTAGCGAACACACGTCGTCGTCTATGGTCGTTTACCTTCAGCTCCAGGCTCAGCTGAATTTTGTACGAGTGCAGGCCCAAGTCCTCTCGGACTATTGGTGAAGCGCGCGGAACGTTGCCCTAACAGAACACCCATTTTGATAAAACAATTTTATAATTTGCACGTGTTGTTGAATTCTATGGCAAAACAGACTGAATAAATGACAGCCAATTTGACAGATGTAGCTTCAAAAATATGGCCGCTATCACCTGTCAAAGTTTGGAAGTAATTATTGGAAGAGCCTGTAGAACGATTTGTTTTTGCACCCAGAATAGGACTCAGTTTAGGCAATCACTTCTTATTTCAGCCAAATTTCTTTCCCCGGATCATCTTTTTGAGATCTACAAAAAACCAGTAGTCGCTGGAGGCCAGATCTGGAAAGTACGGTGAGTGGGGAAGCAATTCGAAGCGTAATCTATTCAATTTAACCATCGGGTTCATCGACTTGTGATACGGTGCATTGCATGCACTTCTTTCTTTTGCATGTGATGCCGTTTTTTTCTTGATTTCTACACTCAATCGATCCAATAATGCCATGTAATATTCGCTATTGACACTCGTAGTTTTACCTTTCTGAAGATAGTCGATGAATAAAATACTATGCGTGTTCCAAAATACGCCATGCCATGGCTTTGCCAGCCGAATTTTTGCGTTGTTGGGCGCTTTGGACAGCTTCCACCGGCCGCTGTCCACTCAAACGACGATCCTTTTGATTCAGGTAGTGGATCGATGTTTCATCCATTGTCACATACCTTTTTATCTCGCGTTGTTGTTTTGGTCTAGAGGCACCCACTTCAAAAGCAACTTACGCATGCTCAAATTTCCATTTAAAATTGTAAACACACTACCTTCCGATATCATTAGGATGTCAGCTATCTCACGCAACTTCACTTTACGCTCTTCCAAAACTACTTTGTGGGTTTTTTTATGTTTTCCGGAACAATTGCCGATTTCGGGTGACCAGAGCGTTCAGCATCATTGGTGTTTGTAAGACCGTATTTAAATTCAGCATACGAGTACCAGTCAATAATAGTTGATTTCCTTGGTGCAGAGTCTCCATAATGCTTACCAAGCATTATTCAAATTCTCGATTTAGTTCGGTTATTTTGGCAGTTATTTTCATCCTGTTAAAACAACTTTATTTATTTTGCTTTGGTCCTCAAGTTTCGCAGGAATAATAGAGAAAACATGAGAATCAGGGGTCCCCCGAGTTTTCGGTCTCGGTCCTTTCGTTATGTAATTTTGCGGCTTGGGCATATGGTTTTTCCTCCGTCACGTTTTCTTTTATATTTTTGTGGCCGGAGCCCGATGGCTTTTCTTTAGCTATTTTTAATTTACCGGACTTAGACTTTTCACTACTTGCCACTTTTGAACGCTCATTTTGCGGCTTTAGGAATCTATCTCACCTTTGTTGTAACTCTCTAGCTACTTCGCAAACTCAATAATTAGCTGGGAAATCTCCTTTGCAATTAATACACTTTGCAGATGTTCACTTGCTTACTCCACAGTCCTTGGAAAGGTGGTTTCTTGCGCATTTCACACAACGACACTCGTTTGTCCACTTCCGAAAAAGAGGCCGAAATAAAAGCAATACCATTACTCAAATGCGAAAACATCAGCAAACTCTGGACCTCACCGACGGGCTGAGTCAAAGAAGAGCAACCTGTAGAATGGTTCTAATATCCGCAAATTTAGTAACTATACGCGTAACATATTTCAACAGTAAATAAAAAAAGAAAAGGAAGATGACCATGTGGTCACCCCATCACTTTGTAAAAATTGAGAAGCTACGGTCACATTTCGCTATGCTGAAATCAGACTTAGTCCTTTTGAGGACATCGATTGTCAAAGCTCTGCTTTCCATCTATTGTAGTCTATCAAATATGCCTCATTCTTTTGTGGAGATTGTCTAGAAGAATCTAAATTTTGTGCTTAGGACATTACTCATAGGCCTCGTCATTGGAGCTGGTAGGGTAGGTAAGAGTGGCTGTTGGAAGTACCAACCAAGCTCCTAAATGAAGCTTTCTTCTCTGGGAGAGAGCTGGACATGTACAGAGTATGTGGAGGATTGTCTCTTCCTCTTCCTCGTGCATGCAGCTTCTACAGAATTCGTTTGTAAAAGCGCCAAGCCTTCTTGCGTGCTTGCCTATGAGGGAGTGTCCAGTGATGACACCTATTATGGCGCTGAGATGTTTCTTATTTAAAAGGATCAGACACTTAGAGCCATTCAGATCCAGCTTTGGCCAGATCTGTTTGGTCGCTAGACATGTTTGCCCAGCAGTCCACCTAAAGTCTGTTCTTTTATTGGCATCCAGCTTTAGTGTTAGTTTGCACGTAGCGATTGGTATACCTATACTACCTTTGTCTGGTAGGATAGGTAGAGTGATTCCAATTTTGGCGAGTTCATCGGCTCTGCAGTTCCCTGGAATGTCTCTGTGGCCCGGCACCCAACAGAGGTGAATGTTGAACTGCTCTGCCATCTCCATGAGAGATGATCGGCATTCAAGGGCAGTTTTAGAACACAATGAGACCGAGTCCAGGGACTTGATGGCGGCCTGACTATCCGAAAATATGCGGATATCCTTTGCAGATATCACGTTTTTCTTCAGCCAGGACAGAGCTTCTTTAATCGCCAAAATTTTCTCCTGGAACACGGTGTTACAGTGATTTGGAAGACGGAAAGGGAGGCCTAGATTTAGCTTACAGCGATCTGCCCAGCGGGTAAATCTATTGAGATGTACTTGAAGGAGCTCTTTAATAGTATTGAAATGCTTACCTGATATGGCTATAGAAACGTCATCCACATAGGTAATCACCCTGCTACCCCCCGCTTCCTGGTTGTTCATTAACTACTAAGTTCTATAGAAGGGGAGAGACGACACCGCCTTGCGGCGTACCTCTGCTGACACATCTTTTAGCAGAAGTCTCACCCAGTTTGGAGTTGATTATCCTGCTTTCTAGCATGAGACTGATCAACTCCCCAAGTGAATCGTCTACCTGCAGAGTTGACAGCGCAGTCGTGATTGCGGATGTGTCGACGTTGTTAAAGACGTCCTCTATGTCCAGGAAAGCAACCATTGTGTACTCTTTATATTGTAATTTATATTGTTATATTGTCCAGTAGCAGGTTGAGTGATTCATCACTTGAGGTTATCCAAAAGCCGTCGGTTTTTTTTCAAACAGCTAGGCATCATAGGATTTGTAGAGAGGATCCTAGGAGCTGGTAGGAGAAAGTGCAAATTTCTGATACAACAATGGACCAGTAACTATTAGACCAAGTAACTTCAAGACCTGTAAGTATCTTTACATGAAAACTAATTGCATTCGAATATTTTTCTGTACTTTTGCTTGTGTTAATAAAATGAAACTTACACTTGCTCATCTGAGCATTTTAAAAGAACAAAAAAAAAACAACCCATTAACAGGAGAATAGGAGACTTTTCATGACCTGTCCATAATTGAACGCAAGATGTGAGTAACATACATATGCACATATATCTAAATATGAATGAACTCTTTATGGAAATCCGAGAAGAAGCGTGTATGCCCTTAGACCTCATATCCTCCTAGCCTTTGATTAAATTCGATTACATTCATACACATCTGCCTACAAAGTAATGGAATTTTATTAATTCAGTGTGTATAAGACATTCATATACCCATTCGTAAACCGTTAAAGGATACTTAATAATGCCAGTCGGTTTTTTATCAAAAAAAAAAAAAAAAACATTGTCACTGCTTAATTCAAAATGCGGAGATTGGTTGTCCTTTGAATTCATATTGAATTTCAAATTATAAGCACGGCGTGGTGCTTCATTGAATGGATTTTTCATAAACATATGTGGTTAGGAGTAGTACAAAGAGCCTTCCATGACTGATTGATAAGGACATAGGGATTTCAACTCCATCAATACCACTTGCCCTGTAATGTGGAGTTAAAAATCCGTGCAATATTTCTTATGATTATTTTCGTCATCATTTGTGTTGCTACGCATGTTTCAGACAATTTCGGGTTTCATCGATTTTCCTCTTCGTTTTTCGGGGATATATGTATGTATGTACATAGATACACACATACTGTCAGGCGAGAATTACAAGGTCGCATGTGAAAGAACATGAATTTGGGATACAGCGAAAATAATAACTCAGATTCTTTAATGCAGCTCTATTTGATTTTGTCGACTAGTTGTGTTGTATGTTTTCAAAATAATATAGATGCGAATCTAAAATACATACGAGTATATAAAGAAAAATGTTCATATAATACGAGTAAATGCAAATGCAGCAAATCCTTTGCTGAACCAATTGGCTGCTCAGCTGGGCTGGGCTAGTGAAAATGATATTTCCAAATTAACTCCAATGCTACAATAGATAAATAAAGTAATAATATTTTAGGCAGTTCAGTTCAGTTTTAATGCATTTTATTTTCTTAAATAAATACATTCTAACAAAAAATGCTTAAATGCTAGCTTACAATTACTTAACAATCTTATACTAACTTACTGGCCCCACACAGGCACTCTAAGCTACTCTGAATATTTATATCTATGTCTTTCGACTGCATTTACATTTTATTTATAAATACTTATTTTCTATACTTAAGGCTAAGAAAAAATTTGTTTACAAAAACTTAGTATATGGACATTTTTTTCGTTTTTATAAAAACTTAGTATCTAACTTAAAATAAACCTTAGCCTACCTAACCTAAATGTACAATACACACATAAAGACACATAGACATTATACACAATCATATACATATACAGTGCACGCCGCTTATTATAATCACTTTGGGGCCAGACCAAATTGATAACAATAACCGAATGATAACAATAGCCGAGATGCTATTTTTCGATTGAGGAAATTTAAAAGAGAAGTTACATATACAGTTTTTATCAAAAATTTATTTGAAAAAAATTAATTCATAACAACATTGGAAGAATAAATAATAAAGCAAACTGATTACAAAGCACTCTCTTCATTGTACCTATAAAAGAAATGTATACATATTACACACTAAAATTCATAATTTCATAATTTAATAAAAATCTTTAATTAGCGTTTGTCTACAATTTTTTCGTAGTAAACCGTTGATAAAGGTTTCATACTCATATTGTTTTTCGAATTCGGTTGAACTAAGGTAAACTCCTCGGCGAAGGACTTCCAAAGCACGTCTCATTTCATTGTTTGATGGTTTCGTTTCATCAGAACTGGCTGGAACTGGATCAATCTCTATTGATGGAGAAGAAACCGGTTCACATATTTCTTCCTCGGTCAACGCAGCACCTAAAAAAAAACACAAAATTCCTGCTTTAATAAAATTCTTCCTTTAAAGGAAAACTAAACTTACTTGAACATACACATTCATAAATCCCCATCCAAGTTTCGAATTCAGTTTCACTCATATCTGTTGGAATAAGGTCTTCATATGAAAATTCTTCAGCTTGTTCATTATCGTTCACATCTTTGAAACCCGCATGTTTGAAACAATTTTTAATTGTGACATCTGACACACGATTCCAAGAAGAGGCTATGAGGTGAACTGCTTCCAAAAGATTGGTTTTTTTGGCCAATTCATTCACACTCAAAAGCTTCGCATCTTCAATATTCTCCAAAACTCTTGCTCGCATTTCTCCTCGGTAGTAAGCCTTTAAGGTTCGGATGATTCCCTGGTCACATGGCTGTATGATTGATGTCGTATTTGCAGGTAAAAATACGATTTTTATATTCTTTAAAGAACAGTTGACTTTGTGTGCTGTACAGTTATCAACAAGGACAGCAATTTTTTTGTTGAGTTCGATGTCCCAGTTAACCAACCATTCATTAAAAATTGAAGCTGTCATCCAAGCATTAGAGTTAGCATAATAATCCACTGGAAGTGTTTTAACGTTTTTAAAGCATCTTGGACTCTGACTTTTCCCAATTACCAAAAGTCTTTTTTTTTTACCTACCATATTAGCACAACATAAAACTGTTACTCGCTCTTTTGAAATCTTACATCCCTTTGAATTGTCACTTTTAAACAAATAAGTATGTTCGGGTAAAGCGCGAAAATAAAGCCCTGTTTCATCCGCATTGTAAATGTTAGAAGGCAAAAACTCATTAAGAATTTTCGGCCACTCATTGTGAATCCAGGTGTCAGCTCCTAAGACATCTGCACTTTTCTGCTCTCCATAAGTGCGTTTGTAACAAATGTTTTCACGTTTTTTCCAGCGATGAAACCATCCTTCTGTTGCAACAAAGCCGTGCCTTCCCATTTTGGTAGCTAAATCTTCTGCTTTCTGACGCATAAGTGGTCCATCGACACGAGCATCCTTTGCCCGGACATCAGTAAACCAACGCTTTAAAGCTAATTCCACCTGACTGTCTATTCCACTCCTATTACGTTTAGTTTTGATGTTTTCATTTTCCCTGGTGGATTTTTCAAAAAGTTGTCTATTTTTTAAAAGCTTGCATAACAAGGGTTGTGATATGTTTAGATGAATTGCTGCATTACGCTGGCTCATTTTTGGAAGTTTGTCAAACCGCATTAAAATGTCGAGTTTTTCTTTAATTGTTAAATCGTTTCGTTTTTTTTTTAATTCCTCCATCACACAAAATTAATTACACGAAAAATAAATTATGACAAGGTGCCAAGGTATGTACCATCGACAAAATCAAAATCGGCACTGAACCAATTTTGAGTTGGAAATCTATCAAACACCTACAGATCCACGCATTTAATACATATGCATTTAATACGTATCTATGGGCATCTTTAGATAAAAAAACATAAATTCGACTGGTTTTCACATTTCGCAGACATTTTACCATTAATGTCGGCGACAAAAGAGTAAAACATATCGCACACATGTATGCTTTGTTTGGAAAAAAACTGATAACCGATGTGTTGATTACATTAACCAACTTATATTTGTATACATTATTATATGAGCGGACGGGACCATACTAAAGCGATAACATTAAGCGCTTGATAACATTAACCGTGATTATATTAACCGGCGTGCACTGTATCAGTATACACCTTTGTATACACTGATATATGTATATGTTTCTTAAATGCTAACCTAAACCTATGTAAGCTGGCCATCGCTATTTACTGAGCAAATAGATTGGTCAGCTCTGCCTCATTAGTGAGGCTGGTCCGTAATTGACGGAAACGACGACGAAACATCTTCCCCATCATTCAACCACCAGAAATGCTGGTGCTGAACGACATCCCTCTTATCGCGATTCCCCACCGCCCTACTGAACCTGAGGCGATCCAAACTGCCGTGTGCGACGTCTCTGTTGTAGTTGAGTCGCCTGTCCCCAGCTGTCCGAGCGACATTGAAGATTAACGGCACCGCCGATCTATCCTGGATCAGCCCTATCTGATCTAGGTAGAGCGCACGAGCGCAATTACGAAGTTGTCCACTCGTATTAGGTTCGCCCTATTGTAAATGACCTCGTTAGGATAAAATTTCTTGTACTCCGACTCTGGTGTGCTATACAAGCGAAGACAAGCCCTAAGACAAGCCCTCTCAAACACTCGAATCTTTTCCATTAAGCTTGCTCGTACATTGAACCACACAGGACAACCAAATACCAGCATGGGCCTGATAAGGGCCATGTAGCAGATTACCTTTACGCTCGCATCGAGTTGGCTGCTATAAAACAGTCTCTTTGTAAGGGCAAAAGCACCTTTAGCTCTGGCCAGAGCAGCATCTACATTTTTGCCAAAATACAGAATCTGATCTAGCCAAGGTATTCCAAGGTATCTGACTACATTTCGACAGGCAAGAGGTTGTCCGCGTTGTCCAACGATAGAGAACTTTCGCCAATTTTTTCTGGTATCCCTAGAGGTTCCAGACAACGGCGTCCTAAAGAGAATGGTTTCTGACTTCTGAAAGTTGATTTTCAACTTCCAGTCATCGCAAAATCGTCTTATCTTATCGAAGTCACTCTGCAAGAGATAGGTAATATTTTAGGCGCCTTGCACTTCTTGCCCTGAGTGGAAGTGCAAAACCATACGTTGCAAATAAATTGGAAGGAATACTGCGCAATATATGTATTTTTTTTCTTGCTACTTCACAAAACGACGCTTTATTTGCAGAGTGATGGCAAAACCTTATATTGCGGAAGCCGGTAGGCGGCAACAACAACATTTTAACTCAAACAGTGGCACTGAAAGTACTACTAAGTAGATTGGACCGCTGGTTGGGGACCCGATAACCGACAAGACAAGAGCCGATAGCTCCATCAAGGGCTCTTGTATACAACTACGTTGGACGCTCGTCTCGCGCCTTCCTCTTGGCAGATCAGCTTTCTGCTGTTTAGCTGACCGTCCGTCATAACTGCGGTCGTTGATCCTTCAAGATACCAGACGGGTTCAGCAGTGGCTGATGGACCCGTGGCTGCTCGCCACCCTTCTAGGACTGTTTAACTACGATATAACTGAATAGTTATATTAATGAATAAATAACAAATTTAATTCAAATTGAATAGCATATCATTCTAATAATGAAAAATTCAATATCAAAATATGAATTCAACATGAATGAATACAAAAGAAGTTAAGGGTTAAGCCACTCTAGAGTAAATATATAAAATATATATATGCGGTGGATAGACGTGCCCATATTTACAAGCTACATTCCCACATTCCACATTCCCACATTTCGAAAAGGTTAAACAGATCTACGAGGAAATAAAACTAATCTCACATCAATTCCGGACCACTCAGCTACCATGGCTGGTGAGAAATAACAATCGGCTGGACTATTTGAATCAGAAGCCCAGTCTGGTTTTAAACTAGTACCACCCACTCGATCTACCCAATCCTTGGAAACAAGAACAGAAGTTGTCAAAATCCTTCGACGACAAAATTCAATCTCACAAGCATTACAACGTTTCCTTACCAATATCAAAGAAGTTTCATTGGAAACTTGGAGCTCTGCATTCACCTTAAAATAAATATTTTAAACAAACATTGGGGACAGATGGAGGAAATGCGTCAAATTCTCGCAGAACTGGTGGAAGATCCACTTGCCGAAGGCTACCAGATGAAAGAGTACCTAAAATTAGAGGACGAAGTAAATAACCATCTCATCGCTCTAACAACCAAGTTGAAAAAGTTGACGAATCAACCGCATACATCCCAAGTAACAGCATGCATTTCCGTTACGAATATCTCCAATGCAGCACTAAATTTATCGAGACTATGGAGGAGGCAGTATAGTGATTTGTTCACTGAACTAGTACGTAATCAGAAAATCGCTAACTGCCAAAAGTTGTTCTATTTGAAGACGACGCTCACATAAGAAGAAGAAAAACTGATTCGTCACTTTACCACTTTTGATGCAAATAATTATAACGCTGCATGGAAGGTAATAACAGAGAGGTATAAAAATAAGCGACTCTTGGTAAATAAGTTACTGGCGCAACCTACTCTACAACTAGAGGGAGCAAATCAAATTAAAGCGTTGCATGACACTACACAATAATGTCTTTTGAGTCTGCAAAACTTTTAATTTGAACGTTCTGCGTAGGAAGTTAGATAAAGGCACACTGACGATTTGGGAACAATCCCTCAAGTAACCGTAAGCATTAATCAGCTTACCTGACTTCCTTTCATTTTTGGAGACAAGATTCCAATCATTGGGGAGGCACTGGGTACGAAAATGCATAAAGGAAATACCTATGATACAAAACGATCAAATCGAGTGTCACTCACAGCTGCAAGAGAGCATAATAGATGTGCTAGTTCTGATCAACAAAGTCCTACCATCTTCAAATGTCCGAAGTTTCTGCAGCTCTCCCCAGAGGAAAGATTTAAACAAATAAAGGCTCTCAGAAAATGCATCAATTGTTTACGATTTGGTCACAAGAGCTCCAACTGTACTTCAGGACACTGCACTAAATGCGACAAATTTCACCATATCCAGCTCCACCTCCAAACACCAGAGATTCAACCTCAAATTGCTGCTCAAGGTCTACTGATTGACAATTGAACCACCTTATCAGCAACCAATTCAGATGACAGCATCAAAATATGTTTTTCTGGGGACAGCTGTAGTTTATGTACTCAACCGAAATAACAGCCATAGCTGAGCAAGGGCTTTGTTGGATTCCAGATCTCAAATGAGTTTCATCACAGAGAAATTAGCAAATCAGCTGTAACTAACTTCAAACAACGAATCATTGCAAGTTTCTGGGATGGGAAATATCCCAATACAAATCAGTAAAAAAGTGAATATTTGCCTTCAATCTCGAGTAACGGGCTACAGAACAAATTTACAACTTTTTACCAATCTCAGGATGTTGATGTCCTCATCGGCGCAGAACTTTATCCAGAGCTCCTGGCGGTAGGTCAAATTAAGATCAATAGCGGGGGACCGATATTACAGAATACATTGGATGGGTAGTCTTTCGAAAGACGTCATTTGAAGTACCCTCAACACTATTTTGTATTATCGGCGTGGACACCTTCAGCCTGGACAATCTTGTTGAACGATTTAGGAGCTTAGAGGAAACCCCATTTGCTTTAGCAACCAACAAGAGACAATTGACTAAGGTTGAAAGGCAATGCGAGGAGATCTTTACTGCATCTACAAGAAGAACAGATTTAGGTCATTATATCGCAACACTTTCTTTTAAAAATAGCCCATCTAGCCTCGGAGAATCAAGAGAAATAGCTACTCGAAAATTCCTGAGCTTGGAGAAAAGGCTCCAAATATTGCCGGTGATTCGCCAACAGTACATTGAATTCATGAGAGAATACATGGATATACGTCACATGGAAGAGATTAGTTACACGTAAACATCAATTCGGGACCCCCATTTCTTTTTACCACATCATTGTGTTCTTCGCCCAGAAAGCAGTGTCAGTAAAGCAATAAAGTGTCTTCAAGATTTGGCTCAAAACAACAATGAAAAACACCTCCTGGCATTAAGCACACAACAAACATCTATTATTGAATCCACAGCCAATATTCTCAATAAATCTATGACATCAAGGCATAGTTCATAATAAAGCAACAGCTGACCCAAATTAATCGCGTTATCGACAACCTTAACCAGACAGTGATGCAATCACAAGTGCTCAACTCCGTCACTATTTACGAGTACGTGTCTAAACATATAGACAGTTTTCATCGAACCCAACTGTTACTTCTGGAAGCTATTACAGACACCCATCAAGGTAGAATCAGCTCGTTATCCTATAACGAACTCATCATTCACTGTGATAATGATTTAGCATTTCTAATGAAGAGAATCGCTGATCAAAAACCTCATCAGGTATTGCCAAATTCAATAGTCACCCTATTTACCGCCACTTATGTCCACTCAAATATCCAACATTCGTCTCCTAGAAGTACACTGACTTCACTTGACATCTGCTGAAAGCCAGATGTAGCGTCGCATTTTGTCTGGCTACGAGCATGCACTTTTCATTTCCCACATTCCCACGATTTACTATTTGTTATTTATTTTTATTTTAATTGTAAAAGCTGATGCATTTTTGAAAATAAAGTCACTTGTCACAAATCAGGCAAAGCCTTTCATTCAGATCAAAAGAGATCTGTTCAGCCTCAGTTTGGAATGGAGAAGAAATATTAGAATGGTTTCAAACAGAGTCTGGCGTTCGACAGGGGTGTGCACTGAGCCCTCTGCTATTCGCGCTTTTCATAGAGAATCTAACGGATTGCATTAGTGGAGGTGTTGAGTTAGCGGGGACCACTATAAAGACCCTACTTTACGCTGACGACATAGTGATGATATCTCACTCACCCCAATCGCCCCAATTGATGATCAATCAACTGTATAGGTACTGTACTACTTGGAATCTTAAAGTTAACCTCAAGAAATCAAAGATAGTGATTTTCAGAAACGGTGGTCGAAGAAATAGCATACGCGAAAGATGGTTCTATAATTCAAGACCTATTGAAGTCGTGAACGAATTTAGATACCTAGGAGTGTGCCTTGCAAAAAACTTAAGTATGGAAATGCATCTGAGTGAGAAACTTGTTAAGGCCAAGAGTGCTATTGGAGCTACTTGGAAGAAGTATTTTGCCAAAAGAAGTATGGCGCATACCTGTAACTTCCGTGTTTTTGATGTAGCTGCGAAATCAATTATATTCAATGTATCGCAGGTGTAGGGATACAAACAATATGAAAGTATAGAAAAGCTGCTGAGATCTTTTATTAAAAGGATATTCCATCTGCCTTCGAACACACCAAACTACGCCGTAATGTTAGAAACACGACTGTCTCCACTCTTCATCCAAATCTTCAAAACCCAGGTAGACTACATTATCAAAGTTTTGAACATGCGTAATGAAAGAGTACCGAAGAAGGCAGCCCTTTATGTAATCAACGGAAGACACAGCTGGTATGCGGAATGGAACGAGCTCGCGCAATGGTCTGGTATGCGGCTGGACTTGCATATTGAAAATCTCAATGAATGAAGATCTAAACTGTATAAGTTAATTGCTATGGTTGACGAGAAGTTTCGAGAGAAGTTGATCGAAGAAGCCACTAGCTCTGTCCATAGAGTGGTTTACAGACGGCTTTGTCATAACCTGGGCCCAAGAAACTACTTTAGAGACAACTACTACGTTTCGTGCATTTTCCATCAACCATGTATGGTGATTTTTGATTCAATGCGCCACACGGTCCATGCACCATCTGCGTTCTGACAATTTTGTGCAGTTCTGGATCGGCCATTGGGTCGGGGATTTCAGCTGATATAAAAGGTTTTCCAATAGGGACTTGACAATTTTGAATTTAATTTGTGAACGCACTCTTTCACTAATGATCAAACTGTTACCGTCGGATAATTCAGTAAACTCAACATTTTCATCATGGTAAAGCACACGAACGAGCAACGTCTGCAAATTATAAAAATTTTCTACCGAAATTCGGAGTCGGTGATTGCAACTTTAAGAGCGTTAACTCCAATTTTCGGTCGTAATTCAAGCCCTAGTAGACAGGCAATAACAAATTTAGTGCAAAAATTTTAGTCTACATATTCGTTGTGTGATGTTGCCGTGTCAGTGAGCCAACAGGTTGGTCGAAGTGTCGAAAATATCGGACGTTCAGGCGTCCGTAGCAAACGATCCAAATCAGTCAATTCCACCGCGTTCTCAAGAATTGGGCATCGCTCAGACCACATTATGGCGTATTTTGCGTAAGGCTCTTGGTTTACACCCATACAAGATCAAGCTGACTCAGGAATTGAAGCCGATAGACCATTTGAAGCGACGTACGTTCTCCGATTGGGTTCTGGAGAAGATGCGCCAAGATGATGAATTTCATCGCAAAATCATCTTCAGTGACGAATCTCATTTTTGACTCAATGGGTTCGTCAATAAGCAAAATATGCGTTATTGGTCGGGTGAAAATCCACATGTGCTTCATGAATCACCACTTCATCCACAAAAAATAACTGTTTGGTGCGGTTTGCATGTCGGCGGCGTTATTGGGCCATATTTTTTCGTCGACGATAACGACCGTCACGTTACTGTGAATGGTCAGTGTTATCGCGCCATAATCACCGATTATTTTTGGCCCGAATTGGAAGATATGGGCTTGGACGATATGTGGTTTTAACAGGATGATGCCACAAGCCACAGAGCACACGCTACAATCGATTTATTGAAGAGTAAATATGGTGAGCGTGTTATCTCAAAACATGGGCCAGTCGATTGGCCACCTCGTTCGTGCGATTTAACTCCGCTTGACTATTTTCTGTGGGGCTATGTTAAGTCATTGGTTTATGCCAATACGCCGACGACGTTGGAAGACCTCAGAGCCACCATTGAACGCGAAATAGCGGCCGTTTCGGCCGAAATGTGTGGCCGAGTCGCTGAAAAATTGGGTCCAGCGAATCGACCGCTGCAAACGTGACCGCGGTGTCCATATTAACGAAGTCGAGTTCCATTCATAAATGGAAAACCCTATATATATCTCAAACAAATTTTTTTAGTAAAAAATTCTACTTACAATTATTTTTCTTAACTTTTTTGAGTTCTTTGAACACGTAATTCACTTTATGTTACTCAAACACTATGAAAATATCAAAATCCTAGAGATTTACAAATAATAATCTACTTTCTACAAGAAAATTTAATGCACAATCCCGCAATTCACAGTAAACTAAATTGTTTTGACTGCTTGCACAAGTAGGGGAATATGCAAACCTGTGAAAATAGCGATTAAAAAGAATGGTCATACTCAAAATTACCAATGGGACAAGTTTCAATAGCATTTTGTACCAAATATGTAATTCTGCGTAAGGGTTAAAGGAGGTTTAACGTATATGTTTGAGCTGAAGGAAGCATTTCGAACAATTGCTATAAACATTCCATAAACTGTTCCAAAAAGGTCCCTCTCAGGACAGCATAAAAATATCTAAGAGGTTTTATGAGTAATTCAATAGGTACACTTCTTTTTGGCCAAAAATGTTTGACGAAAAATAGCTTTTACTACAAAATCTGTTTCAAAACATAATTTTTAGGAAATTTTGCAAGGATACAAATTTCATAAAATTTTTGAGTTTAACGAGCCATAACTTTTTTGTTGCTGCACAGATGTACCCAAAGCATTTAAGACTTGTAACCCCTATTAAATTATCTTTCCAAAATGTCCAAAACAATTTCTGTAACTGTACTAGTTTAGAAATTATGGTATAGCGTATAAAGTGGTTACACCTCCAAATTAGAGGTCACCCACTTTGATGGGCTGTAACTTGGCTTGGCTTGGCGCTGTTAATTATAAAGTTTTTTTTAATATAATTTATTAATTTTAATGACACTCACTAACATTTAATTGGTAAATATGGGAAAAACGTCGTAAATAAGCCAGGCTATAAGAAATGAGATGGTGATCAAGTATGATGCAGGTATTTCAGTGGAATACCTAAGCAAGCTATACAAAGTGTCTCGTAAAACTGTGTATTATCAAATAAATAAGCAAATGAAAAATAAATCCACAAGTAACTTGCCACGTTCAGGCAGACCACGCAAGACAACCAAAAGAGAGGACCGTTTAATTGTGGGAAAATTTAAAGATAATGTGCTAAAAACTCAAAAAGCTGCAGCAATTGAATTGAGTGATCAGCATAATATTCAAATTTGTGAAAGAACGGTAAGAATTCGTTTAAAAGAGGAAGGTTTTGCCATTTATGCAGCCAGACCAATACCCCAAATTTCACAGAAAAATAAGCTCAAACGTCTGGAATTTGCCGAAAAATTTGTACACAAGCCTTCATCATTTTGGCAGCAAGTATTGTGGACTCTTTTCAGTACCATGAATCAAAAAAAGGAAATTTTCTGCAGAGTTCCTAGGAAATTGAGATAAAAAGTGGCACCTGTATGTGAACGAGTACCCCATGGAGGTGGCAGCGTAATGTTTTGGGGATGTGTTTGCTTTAATTAAATCGGAGATTTTATACCAATCGAGGGAACGATGAACAAGGATCAATATTTTCACATTTTAAATAATAACGCGTTTACTTCGGGTGACAAATTGATTGGACAGTCATTTATTTTGCAACAAGATAATGCTCCATGTCACAAAGCCAAGATGATTACCAATTGCCTAAGGGATGTGGAAGTAAATACATTGGACTAGCCACCTCAATGCCCCGATTTAAATATAATTGAAAATGTGTGGGCTTATGTAGAGAGAAACAGAAATCCATGTTTGACAAGAACGAGGAGACAATCGCTGAGGTCGAAGGCCTTTGGAATGAAATTTCTCTGCAAATGCTCCAAAATTTGGTGAAATCAATACCAAGCCGATTGCAGAAAATCATCAGTGTTAGCGGAGGGTTCATTTTCCATTAAGTTATGCCTTTATTTTTATAAATTTTTGTTACCAGTTCTTTTTTTCGGATAAATAATATTTTGTCAAAATACTTTTTTCCCCATTCATTTTTGAATTATAATTTTTAATTTGAATACTATTATATTGAACTAACTTTAAGTATATTTTTGTTAAAGCTCAATATTATGTTATTATCATGATTTTTTTCAGATTTTTTCAATAATACTAAAGAAAGATATAAAGAAAACTGTGCTATTTTTTTTTGTGAAAATACTTTTTCCGTCTATTGTAGATATAGCCCGTAGATCAAATAAATAACTCCCGACTTATCTAAGAGGTTATTGATTTTCCACCTCTTCTTTACTTGAAAAGACTAACTATGTCGTTCGCGCGTCATAATGGAGGACTATAGTTTTGCTAAGCACCTACAGGTATGCTAAGCATAAGTGACACAATAACCTGCATTGCTTACTGTGGGAGTGATGATGACATTATGGAGCACTCGACGCTGTATTGGTATTGTTGGTATGTAGAAGAGTACTCTCTACAAAAGAATGAAAATTTCCAGTAAATTAAACATACAAGGAGTACAATGTCTAAGTGCTGCCGAAAATCCTTGGCTCGTCTACTTCAAAATATCTGCCATCAGAGACTCTTTGTTTGATTCCTTACAACCTGGATATTATTGTTTATCATCAGAACACACTTACTTTCTTTGTTTACACCATCCGCTAATAGAATTCTCTCACAACCAAATGAAGTGGAAGCAGAACCTTAAAGACGTTCCTCCTCAGGCATATTTTATTAGCATTTTACCTTCAGCATCACATTTTTTTTTGTTTAAATCTTGCACTGCACAAAAAATATTAATATTACAATATTTACACTGTAAGTTTCATATTATTAATAATACAACTCCCAGTGCACTCATAAGTCAAACATTTACCTTTATATGCTGCTGCTTTGACTTAAACTCCTGAGTTCATGGAATTTTGCCAACAAAATATACAGATTTTCTGTACACGAAAGCGGAGCTGAAATTGCAATTCAGAAAAAAAAAATTTCAATAACTTAAACTCATTCGAAGCAATGATTTATATTTACGTTTGCATTACAACGATAGTTTATATGCATCCATGCCCTATGGGATCAGGTAGTCAATTTAGCTTGCCAGGATGCAAGCACATAAAGGTAAACGTCCAAAATTTTGCACATTAAATCCTCTCTCCTTTAACAAGCACAGTCGAGTATAGTTGCAGCAGAAGACTTATTATGCTCATACCTACATATAAGTTCACATACAACGCACATCCAGGAACTGAGTAACACACTTCCTCCTGAAGTCAAAGACATCGCTTCCAACCGAAAAAAGTTTCGAAGTCTATTGGAAGGGCAATGTTTCCCTTGAACAGCTACTTAATTCAGCATTTTCAATATTTTCATTTGGAAAACGATGATGGAGGTGATTTTCCTAATACGAATATATAAAGGGTCCGCCATCTAACGTTTTTTTTCATGTCTGATTTGACAGATAATTAATTTTATCCTTCCGGTTAATAATGGAAAATAATTTCATTCAAATGGCTGCCTCGGCTGGCCATGCAGTAGCCTATACGATCGGTCCCATGTGCATTCCATGTGCAGCTGTATTTCACCAATGTCTTCACGAATATTGTCCTTTAAAGCGTCAGTTGTCTCTGGCTTGTCGGCGTAACACTTATCTTTTACAGCACCCCACAAATAATAGTCCAACGGTGTCAAATCGCAGCTCCGAGGTGGCCAAACGACATCAGCTCTGCGGCTGATAATGCGATCTTCAAAAACAAGGCGCAAAACATCGAGTGTAGCTTCGGCTGTGTGGCACGTACCGCCGTCCTGTTGAAACCAAATATTGCCAATATCCTCCTCTTCAATTTTTGTGAACAAAAATTCGTTCAACATGGCCCGATAACGATCGCCATTGACTGTAACGGCCAATCCTTGCTCATTTTTGAAGAAAAATGGCCCAATTATGCCTCTGGACCAAAATCCGCACCAAACAGTGACTCGTTTTGGGTGTATCGGCTTTTCAATGTATGCGTGCTGGTTTTCTGTGCCCCAAATGCGACAATTTTGCTTGTTTACATACCCGCCAAGATCAAAATGAGCTTCATCTGAAAAGATGATTTTTTTGGCAAAATCGGCATCTTCCCTAGGTCGATCGCAGGCCCACTTAGCGAAGCGAAAACGATGGTCAGTTGGCTTCAACTCCTGAACCAATTGGACCAATGAAATTGGTCTTTATGCAAAATTCGTCGCAATGATGTCTTCGAAATGTTCAATTGTTGAGAACGACGGTGAATTGATGTTGATGGCGCTTCACGAACACTTTCTGTCACAGCAGCAATATTCTCGGGTGTACGCACTGTTTTTGGCTTTTCACGCTTTGGCTTATCGACGAGGATGCCAGTTTCTTCCACTTTTTTCACAAGATAACGTACATACGGAGCTGACGGTGCTTCTCTTCTTCCAAAATCCGTACGCAATTTTCGCTCACATTCTGCAACATTACCATGATTTTCAAAGTAGTGTCGCAATATTTCCCAGCGTTGTTCAAGCGTGTACACAATTCACATTCATTCAGGAAGGATAAAACTAATTATCTGTCAAATCAGACATGAGCTAAGTGTTACCATTCACGAAATAAGCACTGGTTGAAAAAAAAAACGTTAGATGGCGGACCCTTTACTTATGTACTTACACGCAAAAGTTTTAATTTAAAGAATATTTGACAATTTGAATCGAAATAACTTTCAAACGATTTGAGATATTTTAAAAATTCTTTTTGGTAAGTCTTGGTTCCATTTTTCATTTATTAGAGGAAAACAGAACATTATTGAAAATTTTCTCAATTTCAATCTTTTCGTTGTAGTATTATATTTTCCATTATTTTTGAACACGGCTTCACAAATTCTAGGCATATTTTCAATTAATTTGTTTGAGGTTTCACAATTTTTTGCTAGAGTATCCAAAAATGTGGTTTTGATTTTGGAAAGCTTTCTCGTACTTTCCTTAGGTCTGGGGATTGAGCTGACCATATTATATTTTGAACTTTTTGTATTTGTTCAACTTTTTGTTGTTGATGTACTCGCTAAAAAGTGTTGAGCAATCTTGTTGGAGTCATAAGTTATACCTAATCAAACGACGTACGTCAATATGCTTTTATATCCTTCTTTATACAATATGCAATCGATTTTTACCAAACCTCCAACTCTTTCATAACAGAGCAATCCCAAGGCCATAACCGAACCGCCTCCATGCTGCACATTTGGAAACACACATTGTGGAATCATCCTCTCTTGGTGCGATCGACGGACAAAAACTCGCCTATTTGATCCAAAGATTTGAAATTTGGGTTCACCGGTCCATTACTTTCTTCCACTCTATTCATTTTTTGTGATTTTGTGGCCTTAGGAGGCGTTTTCGGGCAGCTATTCGACCCTTATATCCCACCGCAACTAAATAGCGTTTTACGGTGCTAACAGACAGCGGTATTTCTCTACTGTCATTGACTTATTCTCGGATTTCTGATGCTGTAAGTCGGCGGTTTCTCTTTGAAATAACTGTAATATTTGAATCTTGTAAATTTGTCTTGACCTTAAGTCTTCCCGAGCTTTTCTTTTCATGAATGGTACCCAATTCTTTGGAACGTTTATCCGTACAGTAAGCCCTATTGTACGAAAGTTTTAATTTCCTTGAAATTTTCCTGAGAGAAATATTTTCGTTGCGCAATTGTAATAATTGAGCATCGCATTTCTATTAGAGCTCTTGATACCCATATTTTCGGGTATTACCCGGGTATCAAAGTATCGGGTACCCATAAGGTTTTGGGTACCCGCGTTATTTCTCATGTTTCTCATATATCAAGACCAGACAAACTATTATATTAGAAAGTAAGTAAACTCTTCTATTTATTTGGAAAACATCTGTTTAGCATATATTATATAAATTATTTGAAACAATGAATTTTATTACATTTGTTTTATATATTTAGCGGTCGGAACTGAGGATTAATGTATGAGGTCTAGTATTGTCATGCAACAGGATCGGACAATGCCTATTTGCCAACGAAAGGCTACTTTTCAGCCAATTTCGTAGGCATTATGTCGATTTCCTCACATTATTTGACTGCATTTATCGTTTCCCCTGGTTGAAGAAATGAAAAGTGGATTGGTCCTTTCGATGTCCACCAGATTGTCACCAGAAGATCGGGCTTGGGGGTGTGTTTTGGTTTTTCATCTGGATCCAAACACTGCCGAGATCTTACGATTATCATACAGTATCCACTTTTCATCACAGGTAAAAATCCGGTCCAAAAACGGTTCGGTTTGGTTTATTAATGTAAACGATGCGCAGGCTTTCAGGCGCCGTAGTTTTTGGGATTTGTTCAGTTCATGGGGTACCCACTTATCGAGTTTCTATACCTTTCCTATGAGAGAAAGGAGAAAATTTAACGTTCTGGCCCACTGTTTACTCGAGAACTTCATATTTCCGACTGAGCGAAAATCGGATATTTCGTGTACATTATACAACCCACTACAATGTTTTCTGCAGTGGAGAAACCACGTTCTGATGACACCGATGTCGCTGGCACGCATAAATATTTTTTGGCCAGAAATACCAGGTTTGGATATTTTTCTTCATTATTTTTCCACCATTTTAATGGGTTGAGAATATTGTGATTTAACTGTGGGTCACACAGATACATGTCGAACTCATTAAAGACCTCACCATCTGATTTGGCTTCTAATAAAAAATCCATGGCGCTACATCTTTAACTCACAACTTCTCTCGATGGACACAGAGTTTTCTACCAAGTTCCGCACATGTTTTTTTAAAAAGTTCTCTCACTTCTTCAACATCGACTTCCAAGTTTTTACGTCTTGCATCCAAAAAAGGGGAAACTTATTCTGTGAGAACTTCTTCGAATTCCTAAGATGTAACAACTCTATTACCCGCATTACCTGTGTACCCGGGTACCTGGGTAATTGTTGAGATGGGTAGTACCCGGGTAAAATCAAGAGCACTAATTTCTATGGAACTCCCTTGCATTGGTGCCAGTTTTACATCAAAAATAATGCTCTTTTCGCAACCAGTGTCACCATGTAAATGAATTTAGAATTTATGACGGTGGTTGCTCGTAAAATGATGCCTTTAAGAGGCATCTTCAAGCCAAAAATTGTATGCCAAGCAGTTGCCACAAAAAAAACAAAGCAACTCATACAACTAAGTAGAAGTCAGATTCGATTGATCACAGGTTTTCTCACAGGGCACTGCTGTGTGAAAAAAACAACTGATAACCATGGGCATACCACAAGACAATACATGCAGATTGTGCAACGAGGACGTGGAGATAGCAGAACACATACTTGTGACTGCAATGGTTTAACCAAAACACGTCAAAGCTACCTAGCTAAATTCTACCTCGAAGCGGCGGACATAGCTGCCAGCTCAACTAGCCGCCTTCCTCACAAATTGAGGCATCATAGATGAGCTCCAAATGGAGGACATCACAATAGGCCCATATGTAGCCGCAATGACCTGGGATTCATTATACCACCTCCCATAATAATCTAAACTACTCTAATCTGACCACGATTACGTTTTAAGTGGTCCATACAGGAGAGTCCAATTTCGAATCACTTTTTCGAACATATTAGCTGGTATCTTGCTAATAACACGTGTAACGTTGTTTTCAAAGTTGAAATTGACGCTGGCTTATCGGCATACACGAGCGACTTGACGTATCCCCGTAAAAAATAGTCTAAAGGCGTCAAATCGCACGATCTAGCCGGCTAATTCATCGGTCCAAAACGAGAGATAAATTGCTCACCGAACTCATTTCTCAATTAGTCCATCGATTCGTTTGCTGTGCGGCATGTAGCGCCGTTTTACTGGAGCCAAATATCAGCAAGGTTCAGCTCGTGCGTTTTGGGCAAAAAAAAAAATTCGGAATCATTGAACTACAGCGGGCGCCATTGACGGTAACATTGTTGTCACGGTCATATTTGAACAAATTATTCCACCGAACCATAAACCTCCCCAAACAATGCATTGTTCTGGATGCATTGGCATCATTTGTATTGCCTGAGGTTACGCATCGGACCAAATACAGCAGTTTTGTTTATTAACACACTCATTCAACGAGAAAACAATTTTTCGATAAAAAAGCGGATCTTCTTCCAGCTTTTCTAAGGCCCACTCACCGACAGGTCATTTGTATTTTGTTAGGTTTTAGACCAAGATCCTTGCGTAAAATCTTCCACGTAATACTCAACACAATCCCAATTGTTGCGAACGACGATGAATGGACAAATCACGGTCTTCATTAACACTGTCGCATACAGCAGCAATATTTTCTTCTGTAGGCACTCTACGCATACAGGCTTAATGTTCAATAGCGTAAAATTAGTGCGAAATTTGGTCACTATGGCTTGAATTGCTTGCTCGATTATGACGACTGCAAAATGGGCGAAGTTAATTTTTCGCAGAGCACGAATTTTGATAATAAAATTCAACAATTTGTAAGCGTTGTTCGGGTGTAAGTCTTCCCATGATGAAATGGCAATGCCAACTTAGCATGTTTGACTTTGACACATGTCACGAATCACGCGTGAGCTGTCAAAAATGGAACACTGACAAAAAATCACCCCTTATAGGAGAAATAATTAAACAAATCCATGGTCTCATAAAAGAAAGCTTTGTAACTTTTGTTGTTATCTGCTCTTTTGAAAATCTAATTTCGTATTAGTTACTGTCAAGCACAGTATAAAAAGAATGATTTGTAGAAGGTTTTCGTAGGATTAAGGCCATTTCAGCTCAGATTTCTGATTGAACTTTTGATCGGTAGGGTACGTAATGTGACCGTAGTCAGTATGGATTTCAATGAGCCATGTTAACTAACTAAAGTAACAGCCCTAGCCCGTAGAGGTTGGCTTGTAAGGCTTAGGTTGCCTCCAAGGTATTAGTGCATCTAAAGTTGAGTGACATAAGAGGATGTTACCCAGGAGACTCTCGCACTATCAGAATTTATTAGCAGGCTAATATATACAAGTGCGACATTGCAACAGTTCTTGCTTCGTGTGAGGCTTTCCTTGTTTGTTTTGTATTTCAAAGAGAACATGTATTTCTATTCTTTTTAGCGGAAAGCCAGGTGGAATATTGATTTTACTTTTCATCATTGCATCTACAATATGTATGCAAACTAGATTCAGGAAAATGATTTAAGCTTTGTATGGAAATTATATGGTAATTTCCACAGGAAAATGGGAATTATGTTTTCCTCTTTCGTGCATCTATGCAATTTCTATGGAATTTTGGATTAAAAATATTGATTCTGTACTTGACAGTGAAAACAGGATATTTTCTCTTTTCAGTTTTGCTTCAAAAAAATCAAAAGTTATGTGCGTTGTGGTATTGCATTTGAGGGAAAATATTGCAGGAAACAAATTTGAATCTAACGTGTATATGCACCAGTACGAGGGAGGACCAACGTCCTACATCTATATGGGGTTTGAGCTGAAGTAGTGTCGATTATTTTTAAGAACTCTTTCGGCATCAGTTTTAACTCAGGGAAAGCTTTTGTTCTGAGGATCTATGTGGTAGTTACCTTGATTCCAGTGGTAGTGTGAAGAATTTTGACCTTTAAATTCTGTCGAAGGATAAATGTTTCATTGGTAAACGCTAAACAGGGGCAGACCATTTTCCCGACAATATTTATAATAAGTAGTCTATCCTACGATCCTATCCTACTGAAGGAAAGTAGGGAATTCCCTAACCTCTTTGATAGGTCGGTAAGCATTCGTTTGGTCTACCGGCATGACATTTTCATGCTCACGTGAAACCTAAATGCAAGTGGAAGCCCTAACTGAAGACGTAGGCAGTCTTAATGGGTGCCTTGCTAAGAAATTTTGTCGGCGATCTGATTTCCTGTGATTTCATTGTAAGCTTATATTCTCAAACTAAATAGCTTGGAAAAGGGTATGAGGGTTCAATAAAGCCTTAAAAGCAGCTTTGAATACTGTACGTACGTACTGTATTGTATTATACCCTGGTATTTTGACCCCTCAATCTATTCTCAAGTCGGCAACCCAGATAAGCCGTTCTTTGAAACGGTATGCTCCAGATGTAGCACTGGCATATGCGTGTATATTGCTGAACACTATTCCATCAGGCAACCGACGCAAAGGATATAATTGCTATTTTCGCATCCGGGTAGATTTAAAGTAGGGAAAGTTTCTTCCTGTTCAGCCGACAGCGCCTTGGAAGTTTTCGACATGACACGTTCAATCCAAGAAGTTTGTTATTTAAATACTAAGCTTGTTGGAAAAAAAGATGACAATGCCTTGAGACCGGTTAGTTTCTTCTTCCTAGTAAGGGGTAAAACCTCAGTTTTGAGAGGATTGACCAAAAGTCCATTTCCACCTTAGAAATTTAGAACAAACAGTCTAGGCATGATCCAAATAGACGATTATGCATGAGCGCAGATATTTGAACTATTGAATGCGTCTATCTACATGCATCATAGCAGTGGAGGCAGGACATCTGTATAATATGATACACAATATTAGCCACAGTTAGCATACGCAATCACAGGATTCTGTTGCTCTTATCCACAAAACTAGTGAATCATCTGCATCGTGTTGTCTGGCCGAAATACACTGTAATCAGAAGTTGCGTGATCCAAACCACCCTCAATGTCGGTGAAAATGCCCTTCTATTCCTTGGTGTCGAGCGCACCTTCAGTTCAAACTTTCGACAAGTCCTGCATCAAGTACCGCAATTCAGTGGCCTCAATACTAAGAAGCCTTTAAAAATTATTAAATGGTGCAGCTCATGTGTTGGGTTTCGGCCGAAAAACTTACGAAATGCTTGATTTAATGAAGCAGTCAAGGACATGTAATAAGATAATTTGCCAAAAAATTACGAAAAAAGGGGCAGATGAATATAAGCATCTCCCTATGAAATCATCTTTGAGTTTTATTATTTTATCTCTAACTTGCTCTAAAGTTATAGACACCTATTTCAAAGTTGTTTGTGGGCAGCTGTTTAAGTAGGAAAAGTAAGAATGGTCTGGCTCTTGGGAATGGATGGCGAACGCTTGGCCAAAAAAGATTGCGAAGAGATTTGCAATAATTTAGGGATCGCCCGAGGACCTATCAAGAAAATTTAGAGATGATGGATAGTTATCCCGATTTGCTTTTAGTTTTGATGAACTGAAAGAATCTTTTGGTTTCGGAAATGAGTAAACAAATTTTAAGTAAGTATACCAGGAGGGTAAAAAAGGCATAGATTGGGAGAGACATTTTAAAATTTCGGCATAAAAGCATGCAAGGGCATCGTTAACCGTAAGGTTAGGGTTATCGTAGAGAAAGTTAAAATTGACCATACTGAGGAGCTTGTTCAGTTTGGCGTAGTTAGCCCTACGAAAATTAAAACTGTAAGAATATTCATAGGAAACAGGATTAAAACCACTGTCATATGTCAGCGTAAGATAAAGGGGAGGGTGGTAACTATCCAACTTAGAAAGCAGATGTTTACTTTCTAAAACGACGTAGTTATCTGTATCAGTGGCGAAGACTAGGTCGAGTTGTCTGCCGATGTTATTGGTGACACCACTTAATTGATATAGACCAGAGTCAGTTAGGCAGTCGATGAAAAGATTTTCTTTATCAGAGGTAGGATTTGTTGCAGTATAGTAGGACTGATCAGTCTGAGTCCATAGAAGCTTAGGTAGATTAAAATCATCTAAAAAAATAACAACGTCATTGGGATCAGCAGCATAAAAAATGCATTCGATTGCATTAACAGCTAGCTGGTAACCTTGAATTGGTTGAGAGGGGCGAATATAGCAGCAACAAATATATAGGTTGCGTTTGCAAATAGGAATTCTAGCGCAAACGAATTCAAAGAATGCAGTGGACGATTTTTTATTTTTTTACGATTTTAATATCAGGGGTGAGATTGGTTTCTGTGAGGGCAAAGTTGTTGTAGGGCAGAATCTGCGAATTAAGATATATAGCAGAAATCTTAGTTCGTAATCCTCTTACGTTTTGATAATACAGGGACAGATATTTGGCAAAGAATTGAGTGATGGGTTAGGAGCGATGGTAGTTTTGGAAACTAGACCGTGTTCTCTGGAGTTGTAGTATGCATTTGGAGCTAACATGAGAGGCAAAAGGAGAGCTCATTAGCCACGTCATCAGGAGTCATATCTAATTGTTCATGAAAACGTATAAAAAGTTGCCGCAGATCATTATGTTTAGTGGGAAGGCCTTCTTGCAGAATGGAAACCATTGCATTGGTTTTCGTTATACCGTCGATACAGACAGAGTCAGGCTTATCATGTAGGTAGGCGAGATATAAGCGAACATTTTCATATAATCTGCGGTCTCTTAAACGAGAGAGAACATATCGGCCACCTTCCCCAGAATCGATAAGGTGCTTGGTTAACTTTGCCTTTGGAGGAAGAATGGGGTCAAAAAAGAAGGTGATGTGGTATTAGGGTGGGAGTCTAGCTTAGGACATGGGGAGGGATTTAAAATATGGGAGCGAATAAAGTTGGGGTATGCCGTTTTTGTATGAGTAGAATGAGGAGATGTTGGGTTTTGTAAATGAGTGGGAGGAGGATCCAGATTGAAAGATACGCGCTTAGGAATTGAGTTAGAAGCGGTGGAAGACAGGAAATGTCCCAACTTTAAAACTCCAATTTGCATCAGGAGTTTGTTTGTTAGGAGTTGGATTTTTTTTGGAAGAGTTAGGCTTCGGTATAGGGTTAAACTTAAAATTAACATTGTTCTGTTTTCTAGATTTAGTGGATTTTGAGTTAAAGGTAGTATCCTTGCGATGTTTGTTGTTTCCTGTATTCGGTTTTATTCTTTCCATAGTTAATCCACCCAGATTGATGACGTAAGAAGCAGGGTTGATAAACATCCATTCATATTATGACGGGATGCTTAACTTGAAGGAGTTGGTGGAGATCTTTCGGCAGTTGCTGACATCTATTTTAAATTTAGATTTGAAGAGACTAGTTAGCCTGTTTCGATCGAGGAGTATACCTCTTATTAAAAAGGCAACTGACTCAGCTTTGTTGGAATTGTTCAACTTTTTTATTCTCGTGTTCCACTCCGAAAGTGTCCATAAGATTCCGAATCTAGAGATTGTGGGTTCGGGAGTTGTTGTAGTAGCATCGTTTACTGAAGAGGGTTGTGGTGGGGGAGAACCACCAGGAGTTGCAGATATGATGCAGTTGGTGTGAGCTGGGTTTGCACCGGTATGTCTTCGATTTTACTGGAAGTTATCCGGATGTGATCAGCTCGCGTGATTTGGATATATCGTTGCTTAGATCGCTTATTTGGCACATGATGTTTATGAGCAACTGATCATTATTTGGCGGAGAGGGAACGCTGCTCCTGGATGTGCTTTGAAGATGAAAATCGAGGGAAGACCGTAGAGAACTTAAAGAGCCTGTTATTGTGGGGATGTAAGATTTTATTATTGATTTAACACTATGGGATAGAAAATTTTTTGAATCTTCACTAAAGTCATGTTTGTCATTTCGTTTTATTAAGTCACTGTTTTGAGCCAACTGCATGGATGAGTTTCTAAATTGACTCTTGTTATAGATTGCAGATTGCTCGAGTGAAATTGACAAATCTTCAACGGATTTCAGAAGGTCATCATATTTTGTAAATTGGTTTTGCATTGATTTCAAGGCATGGTTTTTTTCTGCCGCAAAGTTATTGGCCGAATCACTGAGACACTTAATAGCAAGTAATATGTGGGACGGAGTGATGTCCTTGCACTCATCACAATAAAACAAAAAGTTGTTTTTAAAATCTTTTAGATACGCGATGGATCTTTTACTCAAGCCAATGCAAAGGGCATGGAACGAGTTACTACAAAGACCACTGCAGATCACCATAACAGCATTTAGGTCACTTGTTAGGGAGCAATTCGCACTTCCACATAATTCAGACATGATGACTATGACTTAGATTAGGGTAGGTCAGTTGAGAAATTTTAAAGCACAAAAGGCGGTGAATGAGAATTGGGTTAGTTGTTAATTTAACTTTATTATTATTATGCACTTTTAATCAATAAACAAATCGAGTCAGCAAAACACAACAAAAGGCAATGACCGAGAAATGGGTTGTGCGAATTATTGCAAATTAGGCAGGAAAAAAAATTAAATGGAAATAAATTAGCAGAGCGAAATTTAAACACGTCTGAACTTACTGAATGTCGGAATACAAGTTATATAATTCAGTGGGGGCTAACGCCCCCCATTTATTTCGCTTAATACAAGCTTAAAGTAACTTAAAAACTAGGACTTAAAAACTAACAAAAGTTAGGGGTTAGGAAGTAAGGGAATGGTGGAGGAGATCAAATTTAAGACGAGAAGTGCTCAGGTTGAAATCAAAAAGGGGGAGGTTTGAGTTGACCTTACTGAGCATGCGGGAGATTGCGTCGTTAGAGCCATAAATTGCGGTGGGTTGGGATATAGAAGAGACGAGGACAGCGTAAATTACGAGGGTTAGTGTTGAAGGAAATAGAATTGTAAAGGGAAGCGCAGTCCACAGAACCGGAGAGTAGTCGATGAATGAAGAGAATGTCTACTATGGTATATAGGGTATTCAGGTTAAGAAGTTTGAGGCGGTCGCGAGAGGGAGGTAAGATAAATGGGTCACTCCAGGGTAGTCCACGAAGAGCAAACCGAAGAAAACGACGTTGAATGGTTCTCGATTCCGGATATATGAATTCGCTGAAAGGGGGACCATACTTGGCTGGCATATTCAAGGAGGGGCCGGACAAGGGTAATGTAAAGTGACCTTGTCACATAAGGGTTGCAAAATTCTTTAGACCAACGCTTGATAAAATCGATCTATGAGTTGTCTTTAAGGATTATCTCATCAATATGCGAACGAAAGTTCAATTCTCTATAGTATAAAATTTCAAGGTCGCGAAGGGATTGAACCAGGGGTACAGGTTGGTCATGCAGAAAATAAAGTCGAGAAGGGGATTGATTGGACTTACGAGACAAAGTCATAGATTGGCATTTGCAAACATTAAGCTCAAAGCAGTTTTTTAGACACCAAGTAGAAAACCTATCGAGGTCTTCCTGAAGGAGAATAGAGTCTTGGGGTGAAGAAATAGTTTTGGAGAACTTAGTGTCATCGGCGTAAATGTATATGGAGCAGTGTTTGATAATCTTCTCAAGATCGTTTGTAGTTAAAATGAAAAAGAGGGGACCTAGATGGCTGCCTTGTGGGACACCAGAAGTGTCTAAAAACGGGGTTAAAAAGACTGACCTAAAGCGAACGCTAAAGTGACGGTTGTGCAGATAAGAAAATATCCATTTTAACAATATGGGCTCAAAATTGAGGGAAGACAATTTGAAAAGGATCGGTTGATGTGATATTTTATCGAAGGCCTTAGCGAAATCTGTAGCAATAACGTCAATATCGTTGCCATTTTCTACGGCTGAAAGCGCAAAGTATACGAATTCAACTAAGTTTGTAGTAGTTGATCTCAGACCTGTAAAGTACTTAAATATTTCAGGACTACAGTCCTCTTAAGTACAGGTACTAGGTACTGGTACTTGTACTTCAGCACCCTGGTACTGGTACTTGAAAAAAGGCAAGTACCATTATTTTTCTAGTACTTGTGTACAAGTACCTAATGTCAGGTACTTAAGTACAAAAGTACTTGAGCAGTACTTCCAAGTACTCGAGCAGTACTTCAAGTACTTGACCAGTACTTTCAAGTACTTCCTAGCATATTGAGTAAGATTTGTTACTACGTCAATTTGTAAAGGAAAAATATTATGTATTTCATCAGGAGATAGTGTTTCTTTGAGCAGCAGACTCGAAACTGTAAGTCCAGTTATTGTTATAGCAATCATAAGCGAGCGGACTACTGAAGATTAATGTATTCGAAATTTTAAAACCCTTGAGCCCCAAGGCGAAGGGAAGGTTACCCAATTTCTGATTCCAAACAATTTTTCTGGTGATTGATTAATTTCTAGCCATTTATGTATGTATAAATGCATTTATTTACTATTTATTCTACAAGAAAGGTAAAAATTCAGGAAATTCAGAAATCACCTAGTCTCTAATAGAGGCTCTCTATACAATTACAAGACTGTATACAAATAAACACCTAAACATTTTTTTAGAAATTTTTTTAAAAATTGACCAAAAAAGACCAAAATAAAGTACTTTGAATTGAAGAACTGAGCAAGTACTTGAAAGTACTGGTAACCTGAAAGTACTGGTCAAGTACTTGGAAGTACTGCGCAAGTACTTGGAAGTACTGCTCAAGTACTTGGAAGTATTGCTCAAGTACTTGGAAGTAGTGCCCAAGTACTTTGGTACTTAAGTACACGATACTTGGTACTTGCGACGAAGTACTTGAAAAATACTGGTACCTTGCTTTTTCAAGTACCAGTATCCAAGTACTGAAGTACAAGTACAAGTCCCGGTACTGGTACTGGTACAGGTACTTGTACTTGAAAGTTTACAGATCTGGTTGATCTACATTTTAGAAATCCGTGCTGACTGGGTGATATAAGTGACTTGCACTGAAAGCTTAGAACTTCATATAAAAAACTTTGGAACATTTTAGGTATGAGAGAAGGCTTAGCAATGGGACGGTAGTTGGTTACTTCATTCTATGATCCCTTTTTATGAACCGGGGTTATGAAAGAGGTCTTCCAAACCTGGAGAATTCTCCTTATGTGAGGGACAGATGAAGGAGGGAGGAAAGTGGGTGCGATAGATTGGAGGCACACGTTTTGAGAAATATTGCTGGGAGCCCATCTGGACCGGATACAAATTCATCATTGAGATTTTGTAACTTTTCTTCGATAAGGGTGGGATAAAACGGTTGAGAGAGAGAGAAATTGGGAAGGTACTTAAAATTGATGGAGTCGGGTACGAAGACGTTGTTTGCAAATGACTGTTTAAAAAGGTTTGCAAAATAGTTGGCAGTAATATGTGGGTCGGTCGATGATATATTATTGAACGAGAGAGAGGGGGGATAACCGTCTGATTCTCTTTTGTAGTTGACGAATTGACAAAATGTCTTAGGATCGTTGATAAGGTTGGTCTGCGCTGTGTCGAGAAAGCGCTGATAGAGGCAGTTATAGAGCTGGGTGAATTGCAGGTAAGTTCCAAGATAGTTAGAGTAGTCATAATAAGAATTGGTGCGAAGAAAAACTGCCCATAATTTGTTTCATCTGTTTCATAAAGATTGAAGCCTTCTGTTGTACCATAGAGGTGAAATAGATGATGTTTTATGCCGTGAAAATGGGACGTAGAGAGAAATGGAATTAAATATTTCACTGTAGGGACGCCACTTACTTGGCACATGCTTGAGTCAGTTATACTATCAATGAAAAGACATTTTTTGGAAGAAATGGCGTTTGACGCGGTAAAAAATAAGTGATCATCCGATGGAATCCACATTAGCATAGGCAGATTAAAGTCACCAAAGATAAGGATATCGTCGATGGAATCACTTAGGTCAATTAGTTTGTCAATTGCTTTAATAGCAAGGATGTAGGATTCAATAGGTTGAGCTGGGAGAATGTAGCAACACATAACGTACAGGGATCTGTTGGGAAGTGTTATTAATTGAAACAAAGTAAAGTTCATTAAACATTAAACATAGGGAGAGAGTGATTGTCATCTCGGAAAACGTTATAAGAAGATGGAAATAACTCCTGGCTCTTTATGCCGGGGATCAGATTGGTTTCTGTAAGAGCATAGATGTCGAAAGAGAGACCGTGTGATTTAGACAAGACAGCACGAGTTTTAGAGCGCCAGCCTCTTACGTTTTGGTAGTAAAATGTAAGAGGTAGTTTGTTGCGTGGAGGAGTAGCGGAGTGTAGATGAGATGCAGGCAAAGAAGGCAAGTTAGGAACGAAAAAATTTGTCGTGGACTCTGTTAGAGTGTACCTAGCTGCGGAAAACAGCGAGGTCATCCACAACCTTTTGAGGAGGTGTGTCGAAGATTTCGTGGTACCTGTAGTAAGGCTTTCTGAGACTAGTTATATCCGTAGGAAGGCCATGACACTTGTTTTGGTTTTTCCTTCAAGGTAAACAGAGTCGGATTTGTCGTAAAAATATGCGAGAAAGAGACGTATATTTTCGTATATCTTTTTATCCCTCAGCCTAGAGAGAGCGTTAGGGGCATTTTGTGGTGTCTATATTCTTTTGGGTCAATTTAACGTTAGGCGGCGAAAGGGGATCAAAAATAGGGACTGGGTCCGTGAAACCGAGGGAGAAGGCGAGCTGGAAGCGGGATTAAGATATGCGAGCTGATAAAGTTTGGGTATTTGGCTCCTGTTGTAAGGTTGAAATTGGGAAAATTATCCGTGGGAGGGGGTGTGGGTGGTTGAGCAGTAACAGTATTATTAGGGAAAGGCGTGTGTGTTAGGGGTTGATTGCTGTTGTTTGAGTTTGAGTTTGAGTTGTAGGTGTCAAAAGAGTCAAAGAGACACGTTGCCCTTACGGCTTGGTTTGGAGTGGAATAGAGGGAGTCGGAGTATGGTTGGGAGGCTTAAAATTAGGAAAAATTTTAGTTTTAAAGCTCCAATTGGAGCTGGGTCTGTTTTGAGAAGAGGAGGTGGGTTTTGGCAAATTGGATTTACTTGCTAACTTAATAGATGGTTTTGGTGAGACGGACTGCTTAACTTTATCCTGCTTCTTGGTTGTGTTTTCCAACCATTTGCAGACACGCATCTTTCTAAGGTTGAAATTGTTGTTAGGTGGATTATGGAATAGACATTCGTATTTGGCCGGAATATTGAGCTTGAAACTGCGCTTACTTCTGTGGTGAGATGTTGGAAGTAAATTGCAGTGGCTAATGGTGATGCCATATTTCTTTACGAAGAAATTCGAGATCCAATCAGCATCAGCGTTTGGTGGGGCGCCTTTGATAAGAAGCGTAGTGACCAATTGATTTTTCGAAGCAAGCTTATCAAGTCTACGCTGCCATTCGGAAGGTGTCCCTATTGGAGGTGTTGACATAGATGTGTTCTTTATTGTCAAGTTGGAAGAAACTTCGCAGGAATCAGTAGGTTGAACCGTCCGCAGATGACTTGGCATCTTGGCATGACGAGGCATCGAGTCGCAGTAAGTTCATCACTGACATCGTTCACTTTGTCGAAGATAACTTCGAGCATAGGATCAGTTTGTTTAGGAGATGGTTGTTTGCGTGACGTGGGATGGAAATGAATGTCAGTGTCGTCACGTAGAGAGCTTATCAACTTGCAAGTTTTTTTGTTGGATGTAACTTGCGTAGAACAGATGGCTTTGATGTCACTTAACACTTTATCCAGGTGACGTAAGGGAGTTTATTCATTCCTGGATCTCCCGGAGTCTAACTCGATTAGACCAGCAATTTGCTTATCCATATGCTTTACTTTGGATTTTATTAGTTCGGTTGAGGTCTGCACTGAGTTCCGTAACTCTTCAACACTTTTAACACTGCTTTTGATGACCGAAATTTTGTCCGTGATCTTTTTCGCGAGTGCGTCTTGGTAGGAGGCATTGGAATCCCTTAGGCATTTTATTGCCAAAAGAACATGCGAGAGTGAGATACACTTGCACTCATCACAGAAGAAAAGGAGGTTATCAGAGAATTCCTTGATAAACACCGTATTTTTTTGGTTTACCTCGACACAAACGGCATGAAAGGCTTTCCCGCAGATGCCCTTGCAGGCTACCCAGTCAGCACTGCAGTCATCAATTACACAATTGGCAATTCCGCAAGACATGTTTAAATTAGTTGTGTATGTCAGTGAGGGTATAAATATTAGGTCGAATTATTGTTTTTTTTTTTTGTATTGCTTGGTTGCAATTTTATATAGTTAGGGGCTTTGCACTGAAAAAATTGCACAAAAAAATTAAAAAATTCAAGCACTGGGGTTAAGGACCGGAAAGTGCAATTTGACGAAAATGAATTAAAGGGAGAACAAACACGTTCTAGAACCACTGTCAGGTAGAATAAACCATTGAACAATTCGAGCTATTTAAGGGAGCTTGGTAGAGAGTATACACCAAACCATTCCTAAGATTTGGTCGCAAGAAAAGTTCCATTACGAATGAAATATTAGCATAACTTTTCCAATCTTCGTGATAGAGACCTTCTAAGTATAAAATCATCATTGTCCTTAGCAGTGTATTCAAGATATTGTTTGTTGTACCTCTGTTAGCACGCCTGAAATCATTTGTCATTGATATCGTTGACACAAATCACTACGCTTTTAGGCCCGGTAAGTCCACAACTCATCAAATGTTCAATCAAAGAAGATGTCCAAATCGATGTTCGTCACTTTCTAATCCGAGTTAAGGCCACATATGACAGTATGTAAGGAGACACTGCTCCGTGAAGTTCAAAAACAGTCTCAGACCTGTGATATCAAAAAGATATTTAGATACCACAGTCCCGTTACTTATTTAACTTAATTCTTAAGAAAACCTCACAAGCCCATTCCAGAGGCATACTTCTGCCAACATCTATGCAACTTGCCTGGGCTTACGACATTGACTTTAGTGTCAATTTGTCACAACCAAATGTATAAGTAGTATTTGCTGTCATTGAAGCTATGAAGGTGGTTAGAAACCTTATCTACCTCAACTTCGCTATTAACTACCTTATCAAAAACAAGCGAAATTAATGAAGTATCTGCATTTGCAACGACAGTCAAGCTGCCACTTAAGGCTTTGTTGAATCCTTTTAATCATTTTCAGAGTGGTGTGAAAATGTTAGACTTGTTTGAATGCATTTAAAGAGGCAGAGGCACTAAAAAAAGTCTCAGCTTCTCTTGGTTTCGCTGTGGATAAATTCAAATCTTTTGGTATAGCTAAAATTTATCAACAGGATGTCCTATCAATCAAAACCTATCAATAACCAGCACAACTCCTGGTTACGGCAGAATGAATTTTTCGAAAAAATTTCTGCACAATATTGACATTTTAATTGGAAGAGTTTATTGGTCGAATCAAGGACTAAGCTTGGTTTCTTGACTTTTTCCGAAAATGTACATCGTTCTTCGCATGTATATACAATGTTCCATAGGTCCATATCCGTAGCTCTTTCTATAAAATCAAAGAACTAAATTGGCGGGGCGTTTTCACTCACTCACAGCTTGCCATTTCACGTTCACACAGGGACCAACGATTTCCAGAGACTTTTTCATACCAATAAGCATTCAAATTCGGATTTTGCACTGCAATGGCCATGACACGACCAGTCGAAAAATTTAACCATATCGCCACGCCACCACTAGGTCTTCCTGCTATCCACTGTACTCGTACGTTGATTCGATACTAATAGATACACAGGTGGCTTTACTCCCTGACTTTGTCGAAAGAGATGGTTTTGCTACAATTCAATACAGTTACGATATTTTCCTCCAATCAAAAAACCTCCAAGCGACACCAATAAACGTCCTATTTCTGGAAAATTAAAAAAAAAATTGGGTACAGTACGTAAAATGTTGATTTACTTGTGCTTTATCTTGTCCGGATTTTATGTTTTAGGCCACCGACAAATTCAAATTAGAAATATTGCACCTTATCGACACTATATGAGGTAAAACATAGAATAACTCTTGGAGAACAAAAACCTAATCTGAAAAAGAAAACGAAATCATTTAACGAAAAGCCCATTTACTGCGGTTACTTCTTCGTGATTCTCATAGTTTCGTGGTACATGCATCTTTACATGGTTTTTACTTAAAATTAAAATTGAATATCAGAATTATTCGATTTCCTTCAACACATTTCAACTGATTGGACCTTTCAAGGAAACAGAAGTTTTGAATTTAATGAAACAATGCACAGCATAAACAACTCCACTTCGTCCAACAAAGTTACAATTTTAACTGCAACAGAGGACATCAGATTCCAGAATTGGCTTCGATATTCTCGACAGTGCGTTGAGATCTGTGGAAAATAACTTGACCTAGCTTGTAAATGCGCTCAGTTCGTCTATCCCTTGCACAGGGAGAATTTCTCGAGATGTGGAAGACCTCTTTTATAATAACGATACATAAAAAGGGATCAAGGAATGAAGTCACCAATTGTCGTCCCGTTGCAAAACTCTTACATATACCCAAACTCTTTGAAAGCATTTTATATGAAGCCTTAGGCTTTAAGTGCAAGTGCAAGGCAGATTAACTAGTTGGACTCGTGTCTTTTGCTCTCGTAGCCCTAGAAAGTGGAATCGATGTTAACGCAACCGATTTCACTAAAGTTTTTATAAAGTATCTCATCGATTGATCCTCCTCAAATTGTCTGCTCTCGGCTTTGAAGCTCATTTATTAAAATAGATATCTTCTTATCTGGTAAACCGAAATCACAGAGGTAGTGTTTGGTTTAGATACACCCTTTCAGTTCCTTTCCTGACCTCCCCTGGGCTTCCACAAGGCAGCTATCTTGGTCCTCTTCTCTTACTATTTATAATCTTGAGAGGATCTTTAAACACTCCCCCCTCTGAGTTTACCTAGATCGGTTAGAACTTAATATCGCCAAATGCCAATTTATTCTATTCTATTATTATTTTCCATATTGTCAACCTATTCCCCTGGTTCACTCTTTTCAAAACCTTGATAGGGAGCTTAATTTCTGTTCGTGTATCGATAAGATGATCCTTAAAGCTAACTCACCACTTGGCTTTATTGAACGGTGTTCCAAGGCATTTTGCAATGCTTACGTAACCAGATCTCTCGATGTTACCTTTGTTATCTCCCTGCTTGAGTATGGTAGTCAAGCTTGATCCCCTTTCACCGAGTTCATGTTCCCCGAATCGAGGTTTTTCAGCGTCGATTCATCCAATTTGCTCTCCATGGTCTACCGTGGAAAGACATTTCAATCTTACTTCAATATCAGGACCGCCTGAAGCTTATCAATTTGAATTCCTTAGAACAAACTAGGAATATAGCTGATATTCTTTTCATTCATCGACTGTTGTTAGGTTCTCTTATTACCTTCAATACTAACCCACGTAATTTACGTTGCCTTCGTCTCTTCCATCTACCGATGCACTGCACCTCTTATGGCCCCAACGAACTAATCTCCCATATGCTTCGAAAGTCCTACTCAAACCTCTTTCTTGTTGATTTCAACCTGAGCACTCCTCGCCACAAACTTGATATACTCCATCATTGCCTTGGTTTCTAGCTCTTAAGCCTTTTTGTTAGTTCTTAAGTTCTAGTAATAAGCTGGTATTAAGCCAAATAAATGGGGGCCTTAGCCCCTACCAAAATTGTGGCCCTTCTGTGGTTTGATGGTTTTGGGAAAAGATAGACTTGCTTCTACGTTCGGGAATTAGGTGACATTGATTGGGGAAGTCCGGGGCTTAACGTGAGTAGACCAAATGTCTATAATTCAGATGAGTGCCGCTTAGCTTGCGGGTAGCTTTAATTGCAATCCGCAGGCTGTTAAGGACTATGTTTAGCAAATGAACCAAAGTTTGAAGAGCCATTCGCTTGGGGCAGGTAGCTTTCCAGTAAGAGCACCTGCTGGTACTGCTATTATAAGCGGATAGTCCTTATAGCGCCAGATCGAACGGTCTCGTTCTTTGTAATCGACGCACTAAGTTTATCTCGTCCAGAATTTGCAGTGTTTTATAATTACAATGAAGACGAATACGGAGTTTGCGAGGAAAGTTCATCATTTCGTCCTCGACTGTAACTATTACTAAGTCTCTTTGGATATCACTGTTTCTGATATACCATGGGGCGTTCACGATTTCTCTTAAAACTTTGTTTTGATAGGTTTTAGCACTTGCTTAAAGATGAGCATTTTGTTATGTATGCTCAACTAGCAGCCAATAAATTTGTCGGAATTTATTTGCAAGTTTATCACGTATCTTTTTAACATCTTTTTTCCATTTCAGTTTTACATCTAATGTCATTCCTAGATACTTTGCTTCATTTGCATATGGCATTTGTAGCGAGTTAATGATAATGGGAAGCTTGTTTATTTTCCGGTAAGTAAAATTAGCATAAGTAGATTTGGTCTCGTTGAGAACAATTCGCCAAGTCTTTGTCCACTCGTAGATTTTATCTAAAGCCATTTGCAGCTTTCCAGTAGCTAACTCGACTGAAGTATCTGTAGCACGTCCGCGAACCTGGCTACTATGGTACCTGATTCTTCCGGTATGTCTCGAGTATAGAGCAAAAACAATACCAGGCCAAGTACACTTCCTTTCGGGACTCCAGCAGCGATATCTTTAAATTCCAAGTATTCAGTGGCATGTTTAACACGAAAAATTCTGTGTTCCAGATACGATTCCAGAATCTTATGCAGCTTTCTTGGAAGAACCTGACTTAGCTAAGGCTTGAGTTGAAAAACGCTAGAACATATCTTTTTCCCATCAAGGGCTTTCCCAAATTCATTCGTAATTCTATAAGCCTGGTCAATTGTGTAGTGCTTAATTCTTAAACCGAATTGATGCTCAGGAATTAGACGTCTCTCTTGAATGGTCGGTTGCAAGCGCTTCAATAGGAGTTTTTTAAAATATTTTAGATATTATCGGCAGAAGCCATATAGGTAGGACTTTTTTTCGTTTAGAGATTTGACTGGTTTAGGGACCATTATAACCTCGGCAACATTCCATTGGCTTGGAACGTTTAATAATCTTAGCGCGGCATTTATAAGAGGGCTCTGTGCCAACTCTTTGAGAATTTGACCAGTTATTAAATCCTACCCAGGGGCCTTGTTATTTTTCAATTTTTTAATTGCTTGGTTAAGTTCTCCTAGTGACACTGTTTTTATTCTAAAGTTATCCTGGGCCGTAATTATATAACTAGAATCTCCAGTTAACGCCTGTCCATCAAAAGGTTTAAACGTTTCTTCTAGGTGCTCGACAAATAAATCCGCCTTCTCTTTATCTCCTTTTGCGCATTTGCCATTATTTTTTCTTATGGGACGAAATTGCATTTGAGGCCTTTTGATTCCTTTCATGGCCGTCCAGAGGGAGCAATTTGAACTTGGAGATATGTAGAGATATTCCGATTTTTGTAATCTTGTTGCAATTGTTGCATAAGTGGTTCAAGTTGTTTTATGCTGGGGAGCACGGGATTGTATTTATATTTTGCGCGGTCTCCTCTTTTCTCTCACTAGTCCTTTTATTTCCGGCGGATATTTTACTTCACTCCTTGCTTCCTCTTTTCTCCTATTGGCAGTGTTGTTCCAGGCAGCGTTCTGCAAGACTTTGATGAATCTGTGGACTTCCATTTCGTTTGTTTTTGTTTTTAGTAATACGTTTAGAACAATATGTTCATTGCAATAATTTCTAAAACCATCCCAGTTAGTTTTGTTGTTAGTTAATCTAGGCGCCAATTCATTCTTAACTAAGTGTATGCGTAGTGACTGGTGAGTGATCTGAGGAGAGATCATAACTTTACTCGATGTTTGTAGAGATTTTGGCTACTCCCTTTGTGGCAAAGAAGCTACAAGGTCGGGTGTCTTTGTTATATCCGAAGGCCAATATGTTGGTTTTCCTGTCCAGAAAAACTCCAGATTGCATACCGACTTCATAGAGTTGTCTACCTTTCGTTGTATTCCATCTTGAGCCACAGAAGGTATGTTTCGAATTAAAATCACCACCAATTATAAAATTCGGGCCGAGTGAATCAAAGATACCTTTAAAGTCATTATTTTCTAGTTTGCATCGCGGAGGACAATAAAAGGATGCGATGTTGTAGTGCTGGTGGTTATGATTATTACGTGAGCTGAACTTAACTGCATTACATCGCTTTCAATCATCATATTTATAGAATGCTCAATACAATCTTTAATGAACAGTGAGTAGCTCCGTTTTAGCCGAATTTATGCGAATACCACAGCTACGTGTTTAAGAAAAGGATATGGCTAAGACGCTCGGGAGAATGTTAGAGAGTATCTGTGGCACCATTGTGATACACGGGTACTCCCGCACACAAGAATGTTTACCTGTCCAGCAACGCCGCTTACAAGCAAAAGAATCATACGCAATCACTTCCAGTAGACCTCAACCATTACGAAAATTCAGAATGTAGTTAAAAAAAAATTATTTAGCTATCAGCACTTGGCTCTTTAGTAACGGTCCGCTTGCCTGCTTAGAAACGAGCAATTCCCGATATACGAGTATAGTCCTAGGCGACTTTAATGTTAAAATTGTAAATGAGAAAATCTTTGGTAGCACAATCGGAAGATATAGCATACACCATACCACGTCTGGAAACGGACTTAGGCTAACCGATTTCGCTGCGGGACATAACGTTCCTATAACAAGTACACGGTTTCCTCACCTCAATATTCACAAGAGAACATGACAGACACCAAATCAGCAATCTGTCAGCCAGATTGATCTTGTTACGATCGACGTAAAGCACACCTCAAGTATTTCAGATGTCCGAACATTCCGAGCGGCCAACATTAACTCAGACGGGTATCTCAGACGCCACAACAACGGGGAAATACTATGAGGAGATTTAACTTTGAACGGCTGCAATCGCAACAAGCCGCCAGAAACTTTGCCGACCGCGTATCCCTCAACCTCTCGAGAAGTCCTTTGCAGTCATTGTCAAGTGCTGAAGACCAGTGGCTTAGATGCCGAGAAGGCATCAGAAATGCCGCAATTGACGTGCTGAGTTTCACCCACCCACCACCACGAAACCCCTTGTTTGATGAAGAGTGCCGACAAACAGATGCAGCAAAACAATATGCCTAGAAAGCGGCAATGCACAAAAGGACGAGAGCGGCTCGTGAGCTCTACGAGCAAGAAGGAGGGAAGAACATCGGCTTCTCCGGAGAAAAAAGAAAGAGCATGAGAAGGGCGCGAGAAGGGCGCGAGCGAGGAAATGAGAGGTGCTACTCCAGCAATAATGTTCGGATGTTTTACCAAATAGTAAAAAGATCGTGTCAGGGTATTAAGACCCTAACGGAAGCCTGTAGAGATGAACACGGAAACCCTGTAGTATCTGAGGATATGGAAAAACCCTCAGGGAGAGCGAATTATTCAATATTGACGATGCAAATCAAGAAACACGTCCACCCGACCAAATTGAGGATAGCAATATCTAAACTGAAGTCGAACAAGGCTGCCGGGCCAGACGGGCTACCCTCAGAACTATCTAAGGCATCAGGGGATGACTTGGTAAAGAGCACACACCAACTTATTTCCAAGATTTGGTCGGATGAATGTATGGTTTTGAAATGGAACCTCAGCAACGTTTGCCCGGTATAAACTATAAACTATAAACTGCGCCAGCTATGAAGGTATCAGTCTCCTAAACATCGCATATAAGATCTTGTCTGCTGTATTGTTCGAGCGCCTGGAAACACTTATCCACGATCTGATTGGACCCTATCAGTGTGGTTTTAGGCTCGGCAACTTCACAATTGACCAAATATTCACCCTACGGCAGACCCTAGATAAAACCCAAGAATCAGATCAGATCGATACTCACCACCTTTTTATCGATTTTAAAGCCGCATATGACAGCATCTACAGAGACGAGCTATACAGAACCATGTCTCGTCCGCTTGTGCAGGATGACGATGGAGAAAGCTCGCTGCTGCATCAAGGCCGGTAACGACCTAACCGAGACCTTTGATGTCAAAAAATTGTGCAAAACTCACAAGCCAACACACGATTTTTCTAAAGTCTGTTCAAGTGCTTGCATACGCCGACGATATTGATATTATTTGTAGAACACAGCGAGCTGTCACTGGTGTGCTTGCGAGTATAGGAACAGAAGCGGCAAAAATAGGTCTAGTGGTAAACGAGGGCAAAACAAAGTATATGCTGTCAACAAGAAAGGACACTTAATATCGTCGCATCGCCAGACTGTCACTATCGACTGCTATAACTTTGAGGTAGTAAGGGACTTTATTTACCTCGGCTCTGCTATCACTTCTGAAAACGACATCTCTTCAGAAATCAAGCAAAGAATAACGCTTGCCAATCGTTGTTTCTTTGGGCTAAGTAAAGCTCACTCTCGAACAACCAAGCAAACTCTATATAACACCCTTGCAATCCCTGTTCTGCTCTATGGTTCCGAAGCATGAACCCTTTCTAAAGCAGATGAAGATATCTTTGGTCATTTTGGGAGGAAAAATTCTTCGTAAGATGTGTGGTCCCGTATGCGTTGACGGATTCTGGAGGAGGCGATTCAACGATGAAATCTCCGACCTGGTTAAAAAACTGCGTATTAGGTATTTGAAATGGCTGCGACAGATAGAACGAATGAACACAAACGCTCAAGCCCGGCAGAATCTTCGACTCTAATCCGGAGGGACAACGCAGTAGAGGAAGGCCTCGCCTTAGGTGGCGTGCGCAAGTGGAATGGGACCTCAACCAACCCCGGACTGTAGCGCCATATGAGTAACTAAGTACTTAGATACAGACCAGGAGATTCAGTCAACCGCTTCTTCCTTTATCCTACTATCTAGTCTTAGAAGACGATCCTTTGAGGGTCCTTTTTCAACCTAGAATAACACGATTAGAACTTTTCATACAAGGTTTTCTCGAAAATGTATGAAAATTAAATCGATAAATTGCTGATGCACATTTACGAGTATGCCATATAACATACAAAAGGACGTGTCACGCCGGAAATTGAACAGAATAGCTGGCATTTTCCTAATATTTCGCTTTCACAAAGTTGTTGAAATTTTTGCAGGAATTTTTTCTCTACAAATTCATCACACAAAAATACCATGGATATTTTTCCAATATTTTTTTTAATTTACCCGTACCCATGCTTGGCTAAAAATCATTGAAAAAAACTCCACTTTCATCGTTCGAGTTCTGTAACAGATAATTGGCGGTGACAATCCAACAAAATGGAAACAATTGCACGCAACAAAGGGGCTTTAAACATTTTCAGCAAAAATATTCTCATAAAACAGATTTCCAATAAAAGTACAAACAGAAAACAGCCGGCAACCTGCAATTGAAAGAGGAATTTAAAAAAAGCCTCTGATGCAACAAGCACAGGACAAATACAACAGGTGACCTATGGAGTGGTGATCAGGAGATTGTTGAATATCTGCAATTTCCAGTATGTACGAGTATTGTCGAAATTTCCAATATTCCGAGAGTGTATCTTGATTACTTTTCGATACAACGTCAAACGTAAAACGGAGGAGAATTCATATTTTCCACACTAGAGGCAGGTTTCTAAAGGAAAGTTGACACGTGGCAGGAGTTGGCACATGAAAAACGTAGTGCATGGTACACCCTCTGTAATGGAAATTTTTAATTGCTGGACAATTGGTTTTCATGCGGGTTTTGTCGGCTGACTTTAAAATATAAATTCAACAACGTAAATGCTGTCATTTCTGAGAGATTGATTTTTTTGTTTTTCAGTCCGGACAGAGCACTCAAATAAAGAACTAGTCCATTGTAAGTTCCTTTCAATGGAATATTTCAGTCTTACGAAGGAAAATGAGTAAGCGCTTCAGTGTGAAAGTGAACCAGAACCCACCACATCAATGCCGAATACCTGTAGCCGGACGTTCAAAGAGCTAGTGCTCCACGAGGTCTTTACACTTTCACAGCATATGTCGCAGGATGTTGTATCACTTATGCCTAGCACATTTGAATGCTTACCAAATTGTAGTACCCCGTAGCAACGCCAGTAAGCAACCTGCGGTCTTTTCTTCTGACGGACAGCAGGAAAGCCACAAGCATTCGTATGGTCTGCTAGCAACTGGTATATGCCAACTGTCAATGGTAATCTTAACCCAGGACACTGGCAGACCTAACGTAAGTTCGAATCCTGAAAAACTCTTCTCTGAGCCTTGCGTGGCAAGCTCATAAGCGATTTCATTTCCCGTGATTCCTTTGTGACCTTGGACCCAGATAAGACTCAGTTAATTTAGCCTTCCGACTGGGTTCAGTGATGATTTGAATTATCGAACTAGCTTGAAAATCGTAAGAGGATTGCTCTAAACACAACTTGGCTGTCGCTATATGCTACGCCCTCTCCAATGGTTCTTCATAATATATTATAGTTTGTAGCCATCAGGATTGCTTATATCTCCGCTTGGAAGACAGAAGCATGAGAATCTAATGTTATCGTCCTCCAGAAAAACCAGAAAGACCAGCACCCCATCCTAGATCGGTTTGAGTGCCATCCGTGATGACGCACTACATTCCTTTCCTGAGGTAGGCCGTTCTTTGGAGTTTGGTAAGAGCAGCAATGACGTATTTTCATGAGAGCGTCTTGCAGATTACCCTTCTCTGTGACAGGACCCATGTCTTGCCGGCAGTTCCTTTGCACTACCAGAAGGCCGACAGCACTTTAGAAGCGTTCGGCGGAACATGTTTAGTCCATAGAAGTTTGTTATCCATGAGTCAAAAATGTCAGCTTCCTCTTTCTCGTAAAGAGAACAGCCTCTGGGAGAATTGAGTAAAATCCTATTTCTAGTGCACCAATCTCGCACCAGTCTACTTAGGGCTGCCTGCGCTTTTGAGCAGACAGTCGCTAGACACGATTCAATAGAGAGTACAGCTACATCTTCCGCGTATGCTTGTGTACAGATGTCAGAACTGTTGAGCGCGTTGAGCAGTGAACCTGCACTATAGCAGTGAAGACAGAACGCCGCTTCCACTCAACCCCTGTTTACTCCGCCATCACATATTGGCTACAATCAGCATCCTATTCACCAGCATTGCTATTATCCACAAAACTATTGATTCGTCTACGCCATGCTATCTGGGTGAGTTACACATGTCGGTAAAAGTTGTGTTATCGAATGCACCCTCAATATCAATGAAAATGCCCATCGCATTTCCATTCCTTTTTGTCGAGAACGCCTGCAATTCTGCCTCCCAAGTTTCTGAAGTGCACTCACGCAAGACCTTCCGCGTTGGTAAGAGTGTTTCATAGCAGACAGTGGATACATTCGCAAGGCAGTTTTGAGAACATGGATCTTGACCATTTTCCTCTATGCTCTTCAACATAATGGAAGTCAGACTTATAGGTCTGAAGATCTTGACGAGCGTGTAGTCCTCTTTTCCAATTTCCGGTATAAAGACAACTCTTACTGTTCGCCAGGGTTTCGGAATGTATGCCAGTGTCAGGCTAGCAGTGAAGTTTCTCTTCAGAGTTATCAGCAGCTGATCTATACCTTCTTGTAACATAACTGGGCATATGGCATTAGTGCCAGGCGACTTTAATTTAATTTAATTTTGGTGGGGGCGAATGCCCCCTTTTATTCGGCTTAATACAAGCTATAACTTAAAAAATAAACTTAACCTAAAACTTAAAACTAAGGTTGGTTGGAGTGGTGAAGGAGAACAGATTTGAGGTAGGAAGTGGTGCGGTGAAAGTCAAAGACGGTAGGGTTTGAGTTGATTTGACGTAGCATACGGGAGATTGGTTCGCTCGCGCCATAGGAGGTGTGGCGGGTTGGTAGATAGAAGAGTCGAGGGGTACGTAGATTACGAGGGTTAGTGTTGAGGAAAATGGAGTTGTGAAGGGACGCGCATTCAACGTGACCTGAAAGGAGTCGATGAATGAAGAGAAAGTCTGCTGCATCTCTGCGATCTTCGAGGGTGTTTAAGTTGATAAGGTTGAGACGATTTTGATAGGGGGGCAGATTAAAAGGATCGTCCCAGGGCATACCTCGAAGAGCAAATCGAAGAAAACGACGCTGAATGCTTTCAATTCTCGAGATATGATCACGATGATATGGGGACCATACTTGACTAGCGTACTCTAGGAGGGGGCGAACAAAGGTAATATATAGGGACCTGGTCACGTATGGGTTGGTGAATTCTTTGGACCACCGTTTTACAAAACCTAGTGCAGAGTTGGCTTTGAGGATTATCTCATCCATATGAAAACGGAAGTTGAGCTCGCTGTCACACAAAATGCCGAGGTCGCGAAGAGACTGTATGGAGGAGATAGGTTGGTTATGGAGAAGATAGAGTCGGGGAGGAGATTGGTTCCGCTTATGTGAGAAGGTGATGGATTGGCATTTGGCGATGTTAAGTTCCAAAGAATTTTTGAGGCACCAGATCGTGAAACTATCAAGATCTTGTTGAAGGAGGAAAGAGTCATGGGGAGAGGAAATGGTTTTGAAAAATTTGGTATCGTCGGCGTAAAGGGAGACAGACGAGTGTTTGATGATCATATCGAGATCATTTATGGTTAATATAAAAAGAAGGGGACCGAGATGGCTGCCTTGTGGAACTCCGGAGGTGGCCAAAAATGGAGCGGACTGGGCTGACCTAAAACGAACACTGTAAAAACGGTTTTCGAGGTAAGAGGATATCCATTTTAACAATATGGGTTCAAAGCCGAGGGCAGACAATTTAAAGATAATTAACCGATGAGAGATTTTATCGAAGGCTTTGCTAAAATCGGTTGCAACTACATCGACTTCATTGCCATTCTCTAGGGCAGAGAGGGCAAAGGATACGAATTCAACGAGATTTGTGGTGGTTGACCTACCCTTTAAGAAGCCATGTTGTCTAGGGGAAATAAGTGATTTGCATTGGAAGCTTAGAGCTTCATACAAAATACTTTCGAAGAGTTTGGGTATATGGGAGAGTTTAGCGATGGGACGATAGTTGGTTATTTCATTCTTTGATCCTTTCTTGTGAATCGGGGTTATGAAGGAGGTTTTCCAAACCTGAGGAAATTCTCCTTGTGAAAGGGATAGACGGAAGAGATTAGAAAGGGCAAGGGAAAAAGAGAAAGAACATTTTTTTAAAAATATGGCAGGGAGGCCATCTGGGCCGGGAAGCAACAGCATATTTAATGGCTTCATCTGTCACCGCAACCGATGAGGTACTCGTATACCATGTACGGCATGCTGTGTTGTTCAGATCACTAGTAGCTTAGGTAAAGTGAGCTGCCTCTGATTAGGTTGCCTAAGAAGTGAGCCTCAAGCATGACACGGAGAGTCTCTGCTCTCGACTCTGTATTCTTTGTTTTTTTTTTGGCTCAGATTTTCTGAGTGATTTCACCCTGGTTCATCTTCCCCTTTTATTTCACAAGCCTACTGGTTTCATCGACAGTTTCGGTCTTTTCGCAGAAGTCCTTATAAGAAGCTTCGATCTGTCTCTCTCCATATTAGCTTTAAGTGACTTGTTTCGAAGAGTTTCTGGTTTCTCTATGTAGTCGCTGCAGATCTGCGTTCCACCAAGGAACGCCAAGGAAAATTAAAATTACTAGCCCTCTCACCACAACCACACAAGCCATCATTGCATGACAACTAGTAGAGAAGGTAAAGTGTTTGCAATATGGTATCTTGAAAGTGAAACATAGCCACCCGGATAAACAGGCCAAAATTTAGACGTTTTGCGTAGCACATGGGAAATGTCTGTTCTGCAAATGTTTTAGAGAAGTTATCTCCACTCGGAGCTCCATTAAATACCCGGTCAGAGCCATGTAGCTACTGCAATACGAAGATGAGTGTGGTAGTTGATTGGCATACGAGTACTTTTCAAAATTAGACACGTTCATTACATTTTAACACATATCCAGAATGTGTAGGCGATGACGCGGGTTAGTGTTGCTTTAAAATTCCTAACGCGGTCTCTCAGCACCTATTGAATAAACTAATAAACTTTAATCTATTTCCTTCGATATTAATACTCAAATAGTGGAAAATAGTGAAAGAATTAAAAATTCCAGCTTTGCTGGAATATAATAAAAACAATGTGACTTTACTAAAAAGTGATTTGATTTTATACACCAGAACAGTCCAATATCCACAATGGCTCATAATTCAACTGAAACCGGTCTTGAGAGAACTAATATTCCACAAGGCCAAATATCTATGAAAGAGAAGAGCGTCACACCTCAGCTGAATGCAAATGCATATGAGTGGTCCACTGTAATAGGCAAATTAAAACGATCAGCATTACATTTCAACAACAACAGCAAGAGAAAGAGAAAAAATGAAGAGTCAGTTCACGCATCCCATCAAGACCCACCAAAGTTCGACAACAATTCGTTTGGAGCACTTTTGGACTTGGAACATATGGACACAGGCTAACATACCCATGAAGAACAAAATACCAGAGAACATGCTGTTAATCCCAAATGTGGGGCAAGTGACAAACATAATTTGTTAAATAGTAAAATTATATTCTGCCCCCCAATTTTTATATTTGGTGCAAACTGCACACTAATTGCCGAGTGTATTAAGCTGGCTGCCGCTGATTGTCAAGTTAAAGATATTCAATATAAGTTTGTTAATATTGGTTATCAAAAAACCAAAGCTTATGTAAATAACTCGAGTGTACATACATTGATAATTAACCGACTTCGTGAAACAGGCTTAGGCGCGTATTCTTTTCCTCCAAAGGAGACGAAAAGGGCTTCCATATTACTCAAAGGTCTTGATGGTGACACACCAATTCAATTTATTTTGGAAGCTCTGAGAAATGCTGCCCCCAACGTAAAAATTAGTAAAGTTTCTCCGTTTTTTACCGCGAGAACAAAAGAACTTAATATAAAACTCAACATTTTTGTTGTCCAACTTGATGTGGGTGAATCAATCAAGGATTTACTATGCATTCGAAGTCTATTGCACCAAAGAATTTACTGGGAAAAAAGAAATAGTAAACTTGTGATCAGATGCTTTCGTTGTCAAAGGTTTGGTCACACAGGCGATTGCTGTGCATACAGGAATCGTTGTGTTGTTTGTGGAGACAATCATGCATCTGAAACTTGCATAGAATTATGTAAATCGAAAAAAGAAGCAAACGAAGAGTTACCAATCCCCAAATGCATAAACTGCAATAAAGTTGGCCATCCAGCCAGTTCCCAGATTTGCCGTGCTTTCCTCAAATATAGAGAACGAAGAATGGCCTCATCTCAAAAAGACACTATTGCAGCCCGTATAAACTCAAGAGTTGCAAAAGAGGCTGTTAGACAATTGGTCAATCCAAATATTTCTTTTGCGGATGTTGCCAAAACTTCTACAAAAAGACCTGTTACATTAGTTGAAGTAGCGTCCCAACCAGGAAACCTTAACGACTTCCTAAACGAGTCTAGAAAACTTTTTAATATACCGTTTAAAGATCTCTTAATTAAAATCAGGCTCTTTTGGCCAAAATACCAACAAATTCAGTCAAAAGAAGACAAAATGTTTACGTACCTTAAATTCGTTGCCTCCATTGTTGTATAAAATGGCTTCAACCGTCCTTAAAATCACATCTATGAATTTCAACTCCATAATATCTCATGAATGTAGACTTGCTCTTTTGAACATTTTAAAAAGTGAAAAGCCAGATATTTGTTTTCTTTCGGAAACGAGACTCAATAAGAAACATAAACCTTCCTTCGAAGGTTATGATATCTTAAAGAATGTATCAGGCCGAGGAACTGCAGTCCTGTTTAAAGAGAATATTTCAGTTCGACCTGTACCTTTCCAAAGCGAAATTTTTTCAGTATGCTTAGGAGTGTTAACATTACATAATGCTAGGAACTCTGAGTTTCGCGTTTTATTGGGCAGTATATACGTTCCTTGCAACTCTGGTCAACGGCTACAAAGGAATCTCGATAGACTCTTTTCCTTAATAAATTCTTTCGATGCTTTTATTATCGGTGGAGACTTTAATGCGCGCCATCCCCATTGGGGCGATGACCTTCAGAATAGCAATGGAAATTTATTTTACAACTGGTTTTTTAATGGTGCGTTCTTAAACATAGATTTTATTCCATCTGATGGGCCAACTTTCCCGCGCTCTTCCTCATTTATTGATTTCTTTTTATGCTCGTCAAATCTGAAAGATCAGGTCACCTCAGATAAGTGTACCACTTTTCCAACACCATCAGACCACTTTGGTATCTCCATGGCCTTAAAGCTAAATAATTATTCTTATTCCTTATTAACATCCCCAACAGCATTTAGAAGCTTTAAAAACACTAACTGGGAAGTGTTCAGATTAAGTCTCCATAACAACATCTCTCTATTAAATGTTCCCTCTGACAGAAACATTACAAATCTCGAAATAGATGACTTTATTGTCGAACTTAATTCAAAAATCACAGAAGTTGTAGAATCTAACTCAGTCATGTGTGAACCTAGATCTCATAAATATAAAGAAATTTCGGACTTAACTTTCAAACTAATTAAAACAAGAAGCATCTGGCTAAGACGATTAAAAAGAATTTTTCATAGGCATCTCAACAAAGTTAATTCGGAGTATCGTCAGCTCTCATCTAGAATCCAATGCCTAAGCAAATTAATAAACCAAAGAGTTAACAACGATCTGAACAACGCTTTTAAGAACAGACTAAATGACATACGGCCTTCCCCCCATGCATTCAAAGAAATAGACAAAATAACTGGAAGAAAATTCTTTGGTACCGATATTTCAAAAGATACCCTTACCCATAACGGTCTTGATTTAGTTGACACCCAGTCTAAGATTACTGCCTTTCAAGATTTCTTTTCAGCCCTGTATAAGGAAAAGGTGCCAAGTTTTGATCGTAATTTTACACATGAAGTCTGCCTTGAGGTACAACAATTTCGTTAGTCAGAACATTTCAGAGCACCCATCACCACGTTTTCAGCTGCCATCCCTTCATATAACCCAGTTATTACACCCTTTACAAATCCTCAGAAGGTACAAATCATTAGATTAAATCTCAAAAATAAAAAATCGTTTGGTATTGACGGTATATCGAATTTTATTTTACGAAAAAGCTGCCACTCCCTCGATAATATACTTGCGTCTTTATTTAATCACTGCATTAATAATGGTTATTTTCCCTCAGTTTGGAAAACAGCTAAATTGTTACCAATTTCAAAAAATAAATCCACGAGAGAAATAAAAAGTTTTAGGCCCATATCATTACTCACAAACTTGGGTAAGCTCTTCGAAAAAGTCTTAGGCGAACCGATCAACACATTCTGCGAAGATAACCATATAATACCAAATAATCAATTCGGATTTCAAAAAGAGCATTCTACAGAACACGCCACGCTTCTTCTAGGAAATACAATTGTTCATAACTTAAGATCTAAGAAATGTACTATTTGTGTAAACATTGACCTTGAAAAGGCATTTGATTCTGTGTGGCATAAGGGACTGATATACAAATTGATAATTCTTAACTTTCCCGAGTGGTTAATTCGGATCGTTGTAAATTTTCTTGAAAATCGGTTTTCTTCGGTATTTGTAAAATCTGAAAAATCAGATTTTTTCTTAATATCGTCCGGAATTCCCCAAGGCTCTATATTGGGACCGATTTTATTCAATGTATACTTGTATGATTTCCCATTTCAAAATTCTGTGAATGATGAACCAGAAGGAATTCTATATGCAGATGACACGCTGGTAACAGCTAGCGATGTAAGACCTCAAAAAGCACTTCTCAAAATAGAAGAAAAACTTCCAATGCTTATCATTTACTTTCAAAAATGGGGATTGAATATCAACTCAGAAAAATGCAATTTCATATGCTTCAGGAATGCAAGCGGTAAAGGCCATCGACTGGCGGTCAAAGAGAGCAAAAATCTTTCATTAAAAATCAATAATCAAGCAATTCCACTTTGCACCGAGATGAAGTACCTAGGAATTCACTTCCATAATCGATTTTTATTCAACAAGCATGCCAAAAAGACACTATCAAAAGCAAAAGCTGTAACATCTGCACTGAAACCAGTACTGCATTCTAAAGCAATGTCCAAGAACACAAAAATACTAATGTATAAAACATTAATTCGTCCAATTTTGGCATACGGCTTCTGCTCGTGATTTACTATTTCTCCGACGATGGCAAATGAACTAGAGAAATTTGAAAGAAAAGTTTTGAGATTTTGCTGTGGCAAGTTTAGAAGGGCCAACAAAAAATATTTCTCAAATAAAATAATTTATGAGTCCTGTAAAGTAAAGCCACTTCTTTCATACTTAGTTAATCTCACAAAAAATAAACTACAACGTACTGAAAATCATCCGAATGCACTGATTAGATCCTTGTTTGATTCTAACTTATCAGATTCGTTGGAAAACAACTATTATTTATCACCGTTCAGTATGCTAAGCGACACATCTCTTCCAATAATTGCACCTGATGTAAACAGAGGCTTAATCGTCCCCTTCTATGAGAGAGAGTCACGCCTAAACCTGAGAGGTTAAATTAGAAAGCGTTAAGTTTTCTTCTGTGTTAGTACGCTCGGATTATCTCCTTATTTAATTCAATTTAGGTTATAGTTTTTAAGTATTTATTTATGTTTTAATTATAAAAGGATAGTATGCCGGGAGCAAGCATACAAACTAACTTTTTGCTATACGAAATTCTATGTACATATTTATCATATCAAAAGTGAGTAAAGTAATAATATAAAAGCTCCTTTTTAATTGTTTTGCCGGACATACTATATAAGTTGGCTACATAACTATTAACATTGATATTGTATAAAACAAAAAAAAAACAAAAATTTAAGTTTTTCAAAAGCCTCAATAAAGAAATGAAATGAAATGAATGAATGAGGCGATGACGCGTAGGTGTGTTGAAAGCCCTGGTACCAACAAGGAGGTATAGGATGTACGCGAATCCAACCGCTGCTCAAGAAAATTTTCGATAATACGGATGCGGATACGGATCTTAAGAAGAAAACTTAAAATTGGTAAATGTGAAATATGTAACAAACCATCTGATTCAGCTTCTTACATAACTGAGAACAGAGCGGCAATTGTGAAACAAATATAATAGGAGTACTTAGCGATCTCTGATTGAAGACCTGGAGCATCTCCAATGGTTTCCAACGACGAACTCACACGGTTCCGATTGAGTTAATAGAACAGAGTCACAAATACAGACGACCAAGATTGTGTTGTAGACTCTTTTCCTTACGCAAATAAGTGCATCCTCATTGAGCCACTTTACTTGTGAACAGACGCTATCAGAAAGCTTTCCAGGATGAGTTGTTATGCGTTGCTAGTTCAAAGGTACTCGTAGCTCCCGGGTGTGAGGTTAATTTCAACATTTTGAATCTGTAAATTAAATTCAGGATTGAATTACAATTTATTACTCAGATTTTTGCAATAACACTTATTTGTACATGCATACCATTGAAAAGTGTCGATGAGCATTGATTTTCTATGACTAAGAGAAATTGCTACTATCCGCAGAATTATGTCATCAATACCACCTACGACGGTATCACTGTTTGCTGTTTTACTTAATACACCGTTTGGTGGAACATGCGTTTTCAATATTTCAGGGAATGACGGGTTATCTCTATAAATCGAATCAAGCAACGTCAAAGGTGTTCCATAACTAAGGCTTCTGTAAATGATTTGAGTGTGTGAGACTACAGTCAGAGAAGGAGTACAAGTGGACCATAATTCCAGAGAACAATCACAACAGAGTAGGGAGTATGTTGAAAATCCTTTTAATAAAGCTCCCCGGTTTACGTGTATTCTGAACAATTTGCACGTCAACTTTGAACCGAAAGAGGTGTAGGTTAACGTTTTTTCACTCTTGGTTAGTGGAAGAGGTGGCGAAGAAGAATACTTCTGCTCAATTTTTGTAATAGTATTTGGAAATGACATCCAGATTGGATATATTCCTTCTAGATGAGGATGTCCGTTTTACTGATTCCACCGAATGAAACGTTTCGAAAATTCTATTGCGACTGCTACAAAGGAGGAACGCGACGCTTATTAACTTCCTGAAGGCAAGTTCTTGCATTCACCTCGTAAATCGAAAATAGAAAATTTAGGTTTTAAATTGTTTATAATATTTTTAAATAGTTTTTAAGGATGTGGCTGCGGGTGTTTTAATTTTTTATTTTGTTGCGCCAAGGGATGTGTAATCTTCATAAACAGCAATAGCCCGGGCTACCAATATGAGCAATATCGAACCGGATTGTTCGATTCGAAAAATACGACTACGAACACCCTCCCCACGGGGACTGCCGTTAGGTATTACTTCGCGGTAAGCAATCTATGCCATATCTTCTATATTCGCTGCATCAGCACGTACTATTTTTCTATACTTCGTTTGTTATGAATATGTCTAAATCTAATGTCAGTTCTCCATCCCAGGAAGCATGTAAATACAATGGAATATTGCATGCTCTGTGTCTTCCTCCTGATTTGGGCAGTCAAGGAAAAAATATTAGCTATCGTGCCCGAAACGGTGTATGCAATTTCGAAACCCACCGTGACCAGATAGGAACTGCGTTAAATTGTACAGTTTCCATGCCTTCGATTTGTCCAAACGTCTATGTACTGGATCAATCTGTAGGTCCATCTGCCCTCAGTAGTGGTACTCCGCCGAACTTGCCACCTGGTCATTGAAGTCACTCTTTCTTCATCCTTGATCTTTTTGATGACTCTTGGTTAGTACAGATAAGAACGATAGGAAAACAAATTTAATAAAACAGCAAGGATGTGAGATATAAAATTGATTCTGGCTTTATTTTGAAGCTACGTTCACGCCATTATGTGTAGAATGGAACATCATTCAAATGGCCGCACGGACATCGATGTCAATGCTTCAAGCGGTCCAATTTTTATGACTAGGTCCAATATTTGCGGCGTTATTCCGGCAAAGCGTGTCGTATGTTCGCCTCGAGTTGGTCCAAAGTGGTTGGCTTGTTAGCATAGACTAAGGATTTGACGTGGCCGCAGAGAAAATAGTCGAGTGGTATCTAATCGCATGATAGCGGCTGCCAATTGAAGAACGCTCGCCGGGAGATGATCCAGTCGCCGAATTTCTTCTTCCCAACTTCGAGCGTTGCGTCAATCTTTGTGGATGCATTGATGCTTGACCAACAGTTGTTGATTGTGCTCGCTCCAATAATTTCAATTTTGCTTGCTGACATAACCGCTGAGCCAAAAATGGGCTTCGTGCGAGAAGATGATTTTTTGGCTAAAATTCTGATCTTTGACCAACATTTCCAGCGCCCTAATAGCGAACTCACGGCGTGGTCTATGATCGTCCGGCCTCAGTTCTTACGTCAACATAACCATATACGGATGTAGGTCCAAAAACAACCGCAAAATAAGCCGGGTTGTCCCACTGGCGATACCTAATTCAGCTGATAGGCGCCGAATCGACATTTCTGGATCTTCTTCGATACTGGCCGCTACGGCGGCTATTGTTTCTTCATTTTGCACCAATTTCTGTCTGGTTGGTGGCTCAAGATCCAAAAGAATTGCCGGCACACTGAAGCCAGGATGACGACCGACCTCACGACGAAATTCACGTCTTAAGGCGATAAGTCGATATGTTGATAGCTTTCGCCTTGTTTCCTTGGTCGCTAGGGTGCCCACCCAATTTGGGGCAGAGTATAACAGGATTGAATTTACTTCCTTGAATATTAATATTGGATATATCGAATATCCAGGTCCTTTAGAAAGTGCGGCCTGGAGCTTGGACGCCTTTTTGCCCGAATAGGGTATGTGAGGCATACAACTTAGTCTGTTGTCAAGCATTACTCCTAGGAATTTCATGTAATCTTTTGATTTAATGATTTGGCTTCCTGCTCTTATGTCCATGTATTTCACATTTTTCCGGCTGGTTATTAGAACCGCTTCTGTTATGTGATCTGCTAGTTCTAGGCCGGCGCATATAAGCCTGTCTTTGATATGGTTGCTTGCATTGTTTGTGTCTGACCCTATCTCGCAAATATTCTTTGCAACAGTTACAGTGGCGATGTCGTCAGCGAAACCGATTATTTTTACTCCTGGTGGTAGTGGTAATTACAGAGCTCCGTCGTACATGATATTATAAAGTTGGGGCTCCAGTACCGAACCTTATGGGATTCCTGTAGAGATTTTATACTACTTTTCCACCCTCGTCGGTTTCATACATATCTCAACCGTAGTAGGCGGATACAGTCTTTCGCAAGTAGTATGGTGCATCCATGGCCTTCTTATAAATAATCAATTTGCTGAGTTTAAGGCATTTTTTATGTCACTACTGCACAATATTATTTTCTTCCTCATCGCCATCTTTCTTCCTTTATTGCTTCGGCTTCTATTTCTACCCCCGCTTTTATGGCGTTGACGGTGGAGCGCGATTTTCTGAATCCAAACTGTGGATCTGATAATACTCCCTCTTCTTCTGCCACAGTGAACAATCTTTCATACATATATGATCCGTTCAAATATTTTCCCCACTTCTCCGAAAAAACCCCCTCTTCCAGATACGTTTGCATCGTAGTAATAACCATGTCTAGTCTCTTTTGAACGACAGCTTTCACTGCCTTATTTGGGATGCTTTCTAGTCCATGCGCTTTGATGATGCCTATTTTCTTGCATGCGTTGAAAAGGTCGTCGAGTGTTATGATTGGAACTGCTTCTGTGCTGGCTTCTCTGATTATATTGCACAGAATCGATGGTCTCTATGATCTCAATAGTCGCCCTACAATAAACCTTGGCATTGTTGGACTTGGTCATTATCAATCTGTACGCAGTGTTCCAAGGATTTATATCCACCTCGTCGCACAGGCGTTTGAAGCATCTTCCTTTACTTTCTTTAATCGCCGTTTTTAGGTCCCTTCTTGCCAGTCCGAATATGCCAAGTGGTTCTTGAAAATCAGAAAATCAGCTACAATAGTAGCACGGTGTATCGCTTTTACTGGATATTCTTCTGGTCATTGCTGAGTGACATGCTGTGGTTATAGTGCGAATGAGGTGTTGCGAAAAATTTCTCCGCTGTTTCGCTGCCGACTAGATCGCTTATATTCATCATTTCGTCGAACATGTCTTTTTCGAAGACTTTATCTCTCTATTTTGGGAACGCTAGCTTAGGGCGTGGAATGGCCTTTTGCTGTTTGATATCAGTTATTTTGACTTCGGTATTCTTCGGTAACCCACCAGACTGTGTTGCGTAGTGGGGAGTTACTCATGAAGGTAATATCATTGATTGATCCCATTCCTGCTTTTCTTAAGATGCGAATGTTTCTAGTAGAATATCCTCTGGCATCGATAAGTCTGCTACTCCACTCTGTTTTCCGGGCATTGAAGTCTTCACTGGAGATCTTTCACGTGAATATACACTTATGCTTTCACTCGTTGTCCAACTGTAAGTAAGAGCTGTCAAAGTTGATCCCGTTTATTTTTGCATGAGCATACCCTTCACCCTGATCGGTGGCATCTTGGAAGGGATATTTTCCACATGTTCAAATTGCCGCATGTCTTGATTTGGCACAGATCCAGAAGTAGCTGCCATGAGTTGTATATGGCTCTCTGATCAAAATGACGTTCGCTCCCTCGTGTCTAGCCGTTTATGCTGGGATGTCCTGGGCTGGCCTGGTGGTTCAGGTTAATCTGTATTATCTACATGGTTATTTACTGGTAATGGCTCCCCTGAAGACCGGTCATTTGCTGCTACCGGCTACATGGTTAGCGTTCTCCGGGTTATCCTTCTTGCATAAGAAACAAAGCGCGTTTTTGTTGCAGTCTTTGGCTATATGGCCTTCTTCTGCACATCTTCTACATTGCTTGGAGCGGTCCATCAGATTTTTGAACTAATACAATATACAATACCTCTCAAGTTTTACCGGTCAGTCTTAGTCTGTGTTTTGGCCAGTTTCGGATTAACTTGTACTAAATTGTAATAGGATATAAAACATCAAAAAAGTTCCCTTAATCAGGAAGTTCTTGGCATGACCCATCGGTCGCACCCATTTCGGCTAATTTGAATTTGCCATTCGAACCAGACTTAAGGAAAAAGTCTTAAACTTGAAAGCCAAATTCGAAAATGTAAGACTGATTTGTAGGATAAGCATCAAAGACGAATTCTGCGGTCTCCTAGCCCGAATATTTGTCTAATGCCCGAGCTATGACAACAAAAATAGGAGGACTTACGAGTAACCTAAGGCTGGAAAGAGAAGCCAAGAATTTGCCACAGGGCGTAACCTTTTAGTTTTAACCAGCACACGATTCACACATCTCAACATCTATACAGGCCCGTTGCTATCCACTGATCATTCAACCAGATTGATCACATCGCAATCGACGCTAGACGGTGTGCCACATGGCTCCGTTCTGCCTCCGACACTCTTCTTAATTTTCATCAACGATCTCTTCTAATCCAATATATACCTTTGCTAACGACAGCACTCTCTGCTTTTCATATTCCTGGATTTACGACACTGATTTCGGCTGTAGAACGGGAAAGGCAACGTATGTTAAGCACATTAAACTCCGATATTAACACGAATCCACTGAACAAGAGAGTCGTCGGTCACAAATGCAGGCATTTTTGACAAAAGAGGCTGATGTCAAACTCTGTCAAATACCTTAGAAATATTAAGTGCACCTATTTTGTCATGACCAGATTAATGTACGCTTTCGTTTCACTTTTCGGTGAGTCATGCCATCAAAATGATAGTAGACCTGCTGCTACGGAAACCGAATTGCCGCTCATTGAGAAGCTTTCGGATTTCGAGATATTTCACCTTGTAAACAAGGGACGTAATCGCAATAAGTTTTTGCCTCAGTTTTTGGCCGCATTGAAATTGCACATGCTTAAGAAAGACATTGCAGTCATTCCCTGTCCGGTTGGTCTTGTACTCGTAGGACCGAAAAACCTCTTCACAGCTCAAGTCATACCAAACCTTTTCGTTTGGTTTAACACTCTTAATCCGGTGACGAATAAAGAATCTCTTTCCAATCATATTCAGCAGCGGCATCCACGTCGTTATCGAGAAAACATAACGACAAGTTAAAATTTCTAAAGAAAGTTTAAAGTCTGCTCCAATTTGCTTTCTCGTATAGTCAGTTTGCGAGGAATTGGCTGATATGACACAATGGTCCGACGAGCATAGAGAAGAAAGTACTTCAACGGTGTGATTATCAGAGTGAGGTGTTAATAACAAGTTCAGGGTGTTGGGTGGTACGACTATAAATGTCTGGTATTCACGTGGGCTCATTTACTAGTTGGGTTTAGTTGTTTTTGGCAGCAAAGGTCTCAAAACACCGTCCTTCGGGTGTTGTCTGTCCAAAATGTCGAAGCCACCCAGATTTGCATATTGTATGGTTTGTCGGCATAAACTAGTGACTTGAGGTAGCCCCACAGAAAATAATTCAAAGGCGTCAATTAGCACGATCTTGGTGGCCAACTGATCGGTCCATTTCTTGAAATGACTCTATTACCAAATGGTATTTTCAATAAAGCCATGTTTTCATTGGCAGTAGAACTTCGTCAGAACCACAGTTCTTCCACATTGATGTCACTCTAATTTGAAAACAAATAATCGTTGATCGTAGCATTGTACGGGTGTCTATTGACAGTAACTTGTGATTCGGTTTTATTTTTGAAGAAATATGAACCGATGATGCCACCGGCGTACAATCTGCACGGTACAGAATATTTTTTCTCGATGCACTTTCATCGGGTATATGCATTTCTAGAAGATTGTCCTCGCTCCAAATAAGACAATTCTGCTTGTTTACGTGGCCATTTAACCAGAAATGAGCCTCATAATTCAGCAAAATTCTACGCTAAAAAAACTAGTTCAATCTCCGGTTGATTTAAAGCCCAATCACTGAACACCCGATGCAATATATGGTCCTGACGCTAAGTGGATCTTATAATCATTGAAACTAAGATCTTTATGCAGAATTTTTCAGATAATGGATAGATAAAACCCAAATTGCTGCGAACGAAAACGAATCGATAAATTGGGATTCACTTCAACAAAAGCCGCGATATTTCCTTCCAAATGCGCTGTCCTCATTCTTATTGGTGTGTGCGTATTCAATAGAGTGAATTAGATGCGAAATTTTTCATTAATTCAATAAATCATCGTCGATGATGGTCATGGAGTGCTCTCTAAGTTTCGCGAACAAAGCTTCGATTTTCAAAATAAATTTCAACGGCGTCAATCTTTCCATGATGAAATGGCTGTACTGTACTGAAAATAAAGGAAGCTTAGCAGATCAATGTGACATCTGATTTGGCACTTACAAGTAATCCCCATTGAAAAGTCTGACACTGCCAAAGAAAAAAAAAAAAAAACACCCTTTAAACCACAACCTGGCACGTGGCTTCCGGTATTGCTTTCAATTTATTTATTTTCTTCTCTTATTTATGGATAAATACAATCGGGAGATTTAATTTAATTTAGGATGCTTACCAATGTAAGTTTTCTATAAAAAAAAAACAAGATATAGAAAAATGTAATGAAAATCAATAGAGGGAGGCCCTTGTAACCACTTGATAATCCTCTGACAAATTCTTCCTTTCAAGAGGCCATGAGGATACTATTGAGAATTTCTACCACAGGAGAAAAAATCATCTCGTATTAGTATTAATAAAGGTCCTCAACCCAATGCTCCATGTGCGACAAAAATTCGTTTATTCATCTTTGATAAAATTATTGAAACATCTGGATAATTTCGACTTTGTGAAGTTTTCATTTTTTTTTTTTTAATTAATTTCATTAATATCTTTTGCGGCAAGGATCAATGCAAATAAGACCACCGCTTAATCTCTCCTAATTAAGAGTACGGGGCCTTTGTTCTTGTACGAGTACCGCAATACCATCGTGATTAAGGCGATTAAAAATAAATACGAAACAGAAATAAAAAAAAAAACCAAATCGGAGAACAGCAGGGATGAAATTTCTCCTCATTTGTTGTAAAGAAATTAAGTATCTATTACATTTGGCGTTACCAAGGATTTATTTGAAATTGCTCAAACAAAAGCAAAACCCAAAACAAGACTCCATAGAAAATATTTTTGTGTTTTGGAAAGAAATGTGGATTAAGCTTTTGTGAAGAGTTAATAAAAAAGAACCTTCGAACGCAAGTATTTTCTTTCAAAATGTAAAGTTCAATATGCTTTTGCCTACCAACGTCCAGCAAGGACTTACGAGTAACCACGTTGCCGCGGTTCGTTCACCTGCTTGGCGTGAAATACAATTTAATGGGGGAAAATCATACTCAGGCACGTTAACACCTGAGACAAGCCCGGATAATCTATAGCTCCCACGTTTGGATGCTACCGATGGAACAAAAGAAAATTCGAATACACTCGTAAATTCACGCATCCCAGCGTGATACTCGTATGGAGGAAAGGTGAAAAGCATGAAAGCAAAGCATTATGGAAATAAACGCATACCTGCCCAGCATAGCAGTTAACAGAAGCGAATAGAAATTTTAGTGTCAGGACTCGAGCAGTGTGAATCGCCAGTCGGAAAGCCGGCACAATGACGGGCAATAGTTTTGAACCAGATCGATATAACATTTTTCATAACTTTCCAGTTCATTTATTTATTTCAATTTGACCACTGTACAATAGAAAACAGGATTATCTCTGGTGAATAGGTTACATAAAGGAAACAATTATGTTTCGTGTGAATGGACTGAGAAAAATCTGAGTTACTCAGGGCTTCGAAAAGCGTTCGATATTTGATAAGAGTTTTTAGACAGTATATGACAATTTTTTGAGTGTATGCAGAGGTACGGTCAAACATTCTTAAGTTGAAAATGTATCACGCTACAGAATTGAACGCGACATTTAGCTTTGGTCAGTTTCAGCTTTACGTCTAAGGGCATGTAATTTCTAGTTGTCAATAGAGCTCAATAGAACGCCGTCAGCATACATATAGAAATGAGATCAAAACATTGGTAAATCATTTGCAAGCATTGAAAATAATAAGGGTCCCAGTAATGAGCCTTAAGGGACACCTTTACGGACATAACATAAAGAAGAGAGTGTACTATTTACCGACACAGCTTGCAGGCGTTCACTCAGGTACGACAAGATAAGTTTAACTGTTGTGATAGACAGACACTTCCAGCAGTAGCTTAATGGACATGACTAAGAGAGAGAGTGATAGGGCAAGGAGAGAACTCATTTCCAGTCGAAGAATTGATTCTCCCACCTAGCTTAGCACTGCTATACAAAAGTTGAAGAATAACATATGACTCTTCAAATCTGGAAGCAATGTTTCAACAAGGAGCATGCACCAGATTATTGGCAAAGCACGGAAAGACGAAATCATGCCCGACGACTGACATATCAGCTCGATCTGTCATATTTACAAGAAGGGCGATCCTATGTCCTATAACAACTATCGAGGCATATCCCTACTTAATGTCACCTATAAGATCCAATCCAGTGTATTGTGTGAAATTCTGAAACCATACTACCTCGGCGCAAATATTAACTCCACAAACGAAATCATTGTAGAAATTCGACGAAGAGTTACCCAAGGCATCCACTGCTACTTCGGTCTGTTGAAACAACTTGGGTCAAAATTCTAAACGCAAAGGGTCAAAATCATGCCCTACAAAGCGTTAGGTTAGGTTAGGTTAGGTTAAACAGGGGTGAGATGGATATGCCATCATACAGACACTAGGTGCAAAAACGGGCCCATCGCGGTAACCAATTGAATTTGTCTTCAAATGGCTAAAACCAAACAATCGCTCTGCTGAAACACCCAATTTTCTGGCAAAAGCCAAGAAGGCCTTTGAAGTTTGTTTTGGAAAAAGTATTTCCCTAAAAATTTTCTTCGCCTCCGCGATGTTACCTCGCATTCACACAGTACGTGTGTTATGCCCTTAACAGCTTGCAGATCACCACAGAATCTGCAGATATCCGTATCTGGCCCTTTGAGTCTCCTTGCGTGCTGCTGCAGGAGACAGTGACCTGTCAGGGTTCTTATTACTGCCCTAAGCTTAGCCCTATTTAGTTTAATTAACTTCCTAGATTTTTTGCCGTCAAAAAACGGGAAAAGAGCCTTGGATACCCTGTGTCCTCCAAGGGTTGACCACCTTAGGTTGGCAGTCTTTGTGACTTTTTTCCTCGATAGTGCCCCTTACTATGCTTGTTCATTTATTTAATACCGCAGTGGCCTGGCTCCCAGCACAGTCTTACCCGGTTTTGACTGCATAGTGCCTTGAGCACTGTGCGACAACACCTGACTGTATCAGAGTTGACGTTGATTGATTACATTGCCTTGAGTCCGGCCTAGCTATCGATGTAGATAGCGATATCTCTTTCGGATTCCGATCTGTTCCTTCCTCTGTTTTTGAGCCATCTGTGAAAATTGCAATTTCATTTGACCTGATTATTGCATTTTTCTCCCAATCCCCCCCCTCCAGATATATTATACCATGCGGGATGTCGAAGTCGACCAAGGAAGGAATTTCATCCGTTAGGATTGGATTGCCTGGTAGTAGATCTGCTAGGACCGTGCCATGTCCGAAACTACTGCTCGTGAAGTAACCCAGATTAGTGAGTCGTATCGCACTGTTGCCAGTAAGTTTTTTAATCTGTAAATCAAGCGATGTTAGGTGCAAAAAGGTGTCTAATGCTGCCGTAGGGGTGGTACGGAGCTCACATGTAATGGCTATGGAAGCCGTTCTTTCAACCGCCGCTAATTTTCCGTAAATCGTTTTCTTGTTTGTTGCCTTCCACCATCTAGTGCGCCGTGAATAAGTGATTAGACGTGTTTTGCAAGCGATCCGCAATTTATTGCATTATTTTGTCCAGTTTACAAAAAAGATTTTTCCCAGTGCGAGTGAAAAAATAAAAAATTAATAAGACAGTGACTTTTTAAAATAAACATCAAAGTGTAAGAAAATTAACTACTATTACAGTTTATTTAACTTATATTTTGTACATACATATACCCCATTAATATGAATGTGTGTGACCACTGTAATGATAAACTCCCATCTTAGGGCGACTTTGCGGTATGTACGACGTGCACCCGTAAGCTCCACTTTGAGTGCACCACGATCTCCGAAAGAACCTGGAGAAACATGGGCAACACTAGGAAAGACGTGTGGAAGTGTCAGTTCTGCAGAAACGCTCAAGATGTTCCAGGTCCCACTGCTTACGGCAATCTCGGAATGTTTGTTTCACAACCACAAGCACCTGATGTACAAGCGCCGAAAAGTGTACGGTCACCAAGCAGCCCAGAACACATACAGAACAACGCTAACGACAACTCAGTGGTTCTAGCAGAGATCCGTCTATTGAGAGAACAAATGAAGGAAATTGCTGCAAGCTGCGAATTTCTAGGGGCCAAGTATGATGAAATAAATTCAAATTCAAATATGGTAAAAAAACAACAATCTGATAGAAAAATTCACAAAAGAAATAAACGAGCTGAAGGAAAACAACAAAAAGAAAGATGAAATCATAGAAAACATGCAATCACAAATAACCACTATGGAACAACAAATGCTTAAAAACAATATCGAAAACAAAAACGTTCCACCTACTGCTCAAGAAAACCTAGTAGAAATTGTGAAAGGAATAGGTAAAGCCATTAAGTATGAAATAAAAGACAATGATCTTACTGACATATATAGAAAAAAAACTAAAAACCCCGAAAAGTCAATGGTAATTGCATCATTCTCTTCCAATATATGCAAAACCTAATTCGTGAAACAAGCGCGCGAGTTACGGTTACCACCAACACCCCACACACCCTCTAGGCCAACTTAATTCCAAACAACCAACAACAACAACAACAGCAGCAGTAGAACATATTATGCTGACCAAACAAATCAGCAACGACATCAGCACCCAAGGTCAGCTACCCACTCAACCCACCAGCAGCAGCGAACAACAACAATAACACCAGCCAAAGCTGCATAACTGCAATCATAAACCAATATGTAATTGAACTCAAATAATTGTACAGGTGAGAACATGAACTTGCTGAATAAACGTCTACTGGGCTTCCGGCCGATATTCTAGTTCATGTGATCACACTAAAGCATACGAGTAGGTTAACACCTAGCCAAAATTTGTAATAATTGAATTAATAAATGTCATTTGTAAAGTGAAGTTCTGCTTTTTTGTCGACCTTAACTCGCGCAACTCGTCCCATCAGACTGAGTGCAGTAATCCAAAACACCAACAAAGATAACATAAGTCCAGACGCACCACCTTTGCTTGATACCACTGTGTACGTAAACAATCAGCTGTCAAGGCAAAACAAACAACTACTGTGGTTGACAAAGGAGAAGGCAAAACGAGAAAACTGGCGATTTGTGTGGGAGAGCGCCGGTAAAATATTGGCACGTAGAAATGAGAGTACACTACCGCACCACTAATGACTTGAACAAAATCGCATGCATATACTCGTAATTATGTATTGTGTGTGAAAAATGAGAAAAGCAAAACTGTTCTATAAAAAATGAATAAGACAAATGGAAACAATGATGAATTATTAGTCAACTTAGATTGTAGGATAATACAAGGTTTTAACGGCATAACGGCATAAAAAATAATAATTGCTGTTACTTATGTTTTAATAAAGGGTCCGCCATCTAACGTTTTTTTTTTCCAACTAGTGCCTATTTCGTGAATGGTAAAACGTAGCTCATGTCTGATTTAACAGATAATTAGTTTTATCCTTCCGGTTAATAATGGAAAATAATTTAATTCAAATGGCTGCCTCGGCTGGCCATGCAGTAGCCTACACGATCGGCCCAATTTTTAAGCACATTATCGATTGTGTGCAGCTGTATTTCACCAATGGCTTCACGAATATTGTCCTTTAAAGCGTCAACACTTATCTTTTACGGCACCCTACAAATAATAGGCCAACGGTGTCAAATCGCAGATCCGAGGTGGCCAAACGACATCAGCTCTGCGACTGATAATACGATCTTCAAAAACAGGGCGCAACACATCGAGTGTAGCTTCGGCTGTGTGGCACGTAGCGCCGTCCTGTTGAAACCAAATGTTGCCAATATCCTACTCTTCAATTTCTGTGAACAAAAATTCGTTCAACATGGCCCGATAACTATCGCCATTGACTGTAACGGCCACTCCTTGCTCATTTTCGAAGAAAAAAGGCCCAATTATGCCTCTGGACCAAAATCCGCACCAAACAGTGACTCGTTTTGGGTGTATCGGCTTTTCAATGTATGCGTGCGGGTTTTCTGTGCCCCAAATGCGACAATTTTGCTTATTTACATACCCGCCAAGATCAAAATGAGCTTCATCTGAAAAGATGATTTTTTTTGGCAAAATCGGCATCTTCTCTAAGTCGATCGCAGGCAATATTTCCCAGCTTTGTTCAAGCGTATACACAACCATATTCGTTCAGCGGAAGGATAAAACTAATTATCTGTCAAATCAGACATGAGCTAAGTGTTACCATTCATGAAATAAGCACTAGTTGAAAAAAAGACGTTAGATGGCAGACCCTTTATAAGATCGCTCCGTTTACACTGGAACAACTTTTGTTTAAGTATTAGTCACCTGTTAAGTGCATTAAAAATTATTGTTCTAGTAGAAACGAATATAATAGATGAAGAAAATGGTTTCTATCAAATAGATGGCTTCGAGCAGGAAGTTTTAAACAGAAACAATCAGCGAGGTGGAGGAATTATGATGTTTTTCCGGAGCAATGTAGACCACAAACGATTACCTTCGGAGACTAAATCGTATGAAAATATAAAAATTTGCTTTAATGAGAGAAATATTACACAGTACGTTGTTGGAGTATATAGACCACCAGGTCTTTGTAAAAAAGCATTTATCGATGAAATTGGAAATAATTTAGGTCCAATAGGAAGAAATGAAGAAATTGTAGTGATGGGGGATATGAATATTAATATTCGTGATACAAACTCAAATTATGTAATAGATTATCTGGAAATGTTGGCATCATTAAGACTGATAAATATCATTACTGAATTTACAAGGGTAGTTCCTAAGAATGGTACGAAATCATCAATTGATCACATTCTTATAAACAGAATAGACAGACAAATTAAGTCTGCTGTCATCGAGAGTGGTATCACCGATCACTATCCAACACTATACTCGCACTACACAGATTCGTCAGCAACAACAGATTACCGTATAGTAAATACTTCGTACATGTGTAATGCCAGAGTAAGTGAGCTCATTTGCGAAGATAACTGGGAACAAATCGTTTGCTGAGACGCTATATAAAATAGCCCTTGGGCAACCCCATTCATCATCGACGAATGTAAGATAAGAGATCAACTCTACAGAAGGTGGAAAAATAATAGAGGTAATAATGGTTTCGAAACGGAGTATAAAAGGTTCCGGAACAAAACTAATAAAATGATATCAGCTCAAAATTCAAAATATTATAAGGATAAGTTCACCCAATTGAAGGCCGATCCACGAAAAACATGGGGATTAATAAATGATTTCATTTCATTGGGAAGGAAAAGGTCAAATCTCGACGATACGATGACAAATTACTAATGATATTAAAAAATTATCCAATGAATGTGCAGAACTTTTCTCTTCACAAACATCACATTATGCATTACTGTAATTCTATCACATCGATTCACATAAATGCACGAGTTGAAAACACGGTATTTGCTAATGCTACAAATGTTCATGAGGTGCGTGGAATAATTAACTCTCTCGGAGAACATAAATCACCAGGAATTGATGGAATTAGGGCCGTCGATATTCGAAGACACGACGAAGTTTTTGCTCCCCTCAGTCTGAAACAATCGAAAATCCCATTAACGCTGAAGACCGCTGTTGTAAGGCCGATTTATAAGAGTGGTATTAAAAATCAGCTAAGCAACTACAGACCGATATCTATACTTCCAGTAGTAGAAGAGTGTTTAGAAGGTGTAATTTCGCAAAGATTGCAAAGTTTTATTGACAAACACATGTTCTAGTCATGTTCATGGACTTCAGTAAAGCTTTCGACACTCTTAACGACGGGAAGCTATTAGAAGCGCTGGAACGAATTGGTATACGTGGAGTAATGGCTGACTGGTTTAAGGATTACTTACACGCAATGAGTATTAAAATAAAGCTGCAGTATGGAGTCCCTCAGGGATCAAAACTAGGGCCGATTCTTTTCATCCTATACACGAATGAGCTTCTTCGCGTCTTCAAGCAGAGCATCTCATTTGCCTTTGCAGACGATATGGCGATTGTGGTCAGTCACAGGTCATTAGATACGGCGACGAAGATAATGCAAGAGGAGTTTGATGCTGCAGTAAAATGGTGCCACGACAACGGCTTGATTATCAATGCTGCAAAAACCAAGATGATGCACATCAGGTATCCACAATTCAAACCAACGCAGAGTAAAATATATTTAAGAAACCAGGCCTGTCCGAACACTGCAAACAACGCTATTGAATTAGTTGAAAGCTATAAATATCTTGGAGTTATCATTTGTCATTTTCTATGGAACAATCACTTGCTTACGCAATGATCTGAAGAAAGTTTTATACGCACTAGCCCATTTGCGATACCATGCCACGGATCCTGTTTTAAAACAAGTATAATATTCGTTAGTTGAGTCGATGTTACGATATGGTATACTTGCTTGGGGCAACGCATCAACAACCCACATTAATAAGCTACAAAGGCTGCAAAATTCAGCACTGAAACAAATATATCAGAGTTACTCACGGAACGATGAAAGAACATTCAAAGTTCTTCACGTGGAAAAAATCTTCAAGATGACACTATTTCTGGAGTACTTTAACGATAACCGTTTCATTCGACTAATTGATCACGCAATCAACACTAGAAGACGTGCCCAAAGTATGCTTCAATTGTCCAGAAATTGCAACACATATGGTAGACGACAACTACAATACAGCGTTCCTTCAACAATCAACGAATTACTCCGAGAAATAGTAAACATAGAAAATTTAAAAACTAGAAAAAAACACAGAAAATTGTTCTTATTAAACTAAAGTAGTCAACTTATTGTTTATTTTGTTTCTCTCTTTTTTTATTATTCTTTTTATTTTGTTCATGAAATCATCTTAAATTTTTTTTTTGAATATTCAAATCATCACTTTAAGCTTACTTCAATTATAAAACTTTAAAAACACAATCTTCTGCAGATAAGCTTATAGCTTCGCAGAAATTATAAAAATTGTTAAGTACTTTAAAAAAAAAAAAATATATATATATAAGTATGGGTCTTACCACCACCGTATACAGCCAATGACACTATATCAAGTTTTTATGCCCCAAATTGTTCCTACTGTTCTTTTGCAAATAAAAAGGGCATTATATGCCTTTTTGATCCTTTCCGCTACGTGAATATTGCAATTCAGTTTTTTGTCTAGAATCACACCCAGATATTTTGCGCTATCCAAAAGGGACAGTTCCACTTCGTAGAGTTTTGGGAGTTTGAATTGCGGTATCTTGTACATTCTGGTGAAAAGAACCAGTTCCGTTTTGGATCTGTTGGCATTGAGACCACAGCTTTTTGCCCAAGTGCTGATCGTCTTCAGGGCCACCTCTACAATTTCGCTTAAAATATTTAAGTATTTTCCTTGCACTATTATGACCATTTCATCTGCTTATACCCATTGTAATAAACTTCTCAATGATCTTATTGATAACCAGCAGCTACTGAAGTGGTGACATGACTCCCCCTTGAGGGGTTCCCTTGGTTGCAGACATTGTAACCGTGCTTTGTGCAATGGAACAGTTTATATTCCTGCTTGCAAGCCTGTTGCGAACCCAGTTTGTAATACCATGTTCAATGTTAGCGTCTACTAGTGCATTTTTAATGGCAGTGCACTGCACGTTATTGAAGTCTATTTTAATATCGTGGAAGGCCGCCATCGCAAACTAACCGAAGTGTAGACTCTTCTCTATTTTCTCCACAACCTCGTGCAGGGCGATTTCTACACATTTTCCTTCCACGTATGGCTGCTGTGACTCAGTCAAAAAGCGTTTACTGCATCCATTCCTAATGTGAATCTCCAATAATCGCTCTGTCTGAAATCTTTTGCTGTTATATGCTCCTATTTGCCAGCTTGAGGTATAAAAACCACCTTAACTTCCCTCCAAGCTGTGGTACCCTAGTTTTAGACTACGCCTAAAAATTTCCAGAATTTTTTCGATTGCTACCTCCGGTGCTTTCTGTAGCATGATCGGTAGAATACAATCCGGACCGGGGGATTTGTACAGCTTAAAGGACTGAAAGGACTACAAAACGTTAATCTTGCCACTTGGACGACAAGTAATACAGTGTAACATGTTGTAGGCTCTTTTGAAAGAAATATCCTTTGTCGAATATTTGGTCCTGTCAGTGAGGAGGGCGTATGAAAAGAAGACACAATCGCGAAATTTACTGGTTGTACAAATATGTGGACATACCATGGAAGGCAAAAGTCCGTCGACTTCATTGGCTCTGCCACATCCAGCGGATAAACGATAATGCTCCAGCTAAGAGGGATTTCGAATCCAAGCCACCAGGTTCGAGAAGAAAAAAAGATCTGGCGATCACGGATATAAGGCAACTTGGTCTTCCTAACTGGAAGCAGCACGACCGTGGCCGTTATGGATGAAAGGCTACAGTTGTTCAGGCTTTGACTCTATAAAGGGTGCCAGCCTGTTAAGTAAGCAAGTAAGTAACGTGGAGGTCGTCTGTCATTTTAAGTAGTGATCTAAATCTGAGTGGAAGTCTAATTGATGCTGTTCGTTAGGAATATAGGTCAAAATAATGTATCTGAAGTCGCGATGTAAATATGTCACAGAGCAGATTTTGTTTGTTAATTGCAAGTCTAGCGAAATGAAAATAAGGTCGTGGTATGAAAAGGCAGAAGACTACAGATCTTTAAACGACTTGTATCACTCAGGAGGGCTATGTCAATCAATGATGGTGATTTGTTGGGCATCAAATGTGTTGAGATGGTATGGTTTAAGAAAATCAAGAATCCAGGACGAAGTGTTGGAAGCAATATCCGTTATATCAACTTGAAAACGCCATGAAGGAAGTAGTTTCGGAACGAGAAACCTCGGCGGGGGAAGATATACTAAACTCATACTAATCACCGAAAAACGGCGTTGGTCGAGAAAATAAGTAACTGGCACGATAGATAAGCAAATAATGTGGAGCAACTTCGAGGAGTAATGTAAGAGCAGTGCGACAACTCTGTTCGGTCGTTGCACTGGGGGTCAAACATTTTTTTCCGCACATCTTTCTTGTGTTACCGTCTTTTTTTCATTGCATACAGGTATTTGCTTTGTTTCTCAGTTTCATGTGGGAGTTACTCGTGTTCTTTGTGCCGGCAAAATACCTCCGAAATCTAGGGCTTAATTGATGAGGGAATTTCGTAAGCGTAAGCGAGACCAGTTATGCAACGGGAAAATTTACGCCAGAAAACGCTGCTAATCGTAAACGTTAATCGCGACACTCGTCTACAAGTTTACGAGTAGATGATAAGGATCCCGAATTGGGTCTTGATGGACCATCGTCAAACGTCAACATCCACAGAACAGTGATCCATCAAGTTCGGTGCCATCATCAGTGTACCCCTCACCAGTTGATGAACTTGTGAATGAAATTGAAACTCGAAGTTCTGATTGTGCACCACAAGCTACAGCCTGCCCATTCCAGACAGTCCGAATAGTATTGACGATGCCATTGTAGCAGAATCCGCTCCATATCGTCGTTTGAAACAGCATCTACAACATATTCAGTACATTCGGAATGTGATTGCAACTAAACGATCACCGAACCATCTCAGCCTAAAGGCAATTCATTTGGCGATTATGTGACGCTGTAGTGTACGAGTATGACTCCAGTGGAACCATCTGAACCGCGAATGTGTCCCCTACCCGCATTATTATGCGCCAATGCTCAAGATGTATGGAACGTCATGTGCAAAAATAATGAACCAGCCTCATATCTTCGTGATTCGACGATGTTAAATAGTCATCCTGGCTTACAGCCACGTATGAGAACGATTTTACTCGATTGGTTAATCGAAGTAGGTGAAGTGTATAAATTACACCGAGAAACTTACTATCTTGCTGTTGATTATTTAGATCACTACTTAAGTACACAAAAATCTCCATTTGATTGGTATGACACGCCTATTTATTGCAGCTAAAGTGGAGAAGATTTATCCTCCGAAAATTGCCGAATTTGCCTACGTGACCGATGGAGCGTGTTAAGTGGAAGAAATTTTACAATACGAAATTATTCTGCTGCAGGCTTTAGATTGGAGTATTAGTCCAATGACAACGATGGGGTAGGTGGGTGTATATATGTAATTGAACATAAGTAATCGAACACCATCGACGTTAACTAGCAGGGATAGCAGTCAAAAAAAATGAAGCAGATGACGCCTTTATTTATCCGCAATTTACCGGCATGGAATTTATACAGACAGCTCAACTGTTGGATTTGTGTTGGTTGGATGTCGGAATGGGTAATTTCCCGTATTCAGTGATAGCAGCTGCTGCAATTAGTCATACCTTCAATAAAGAAACAGCTCTACGGGTATCAGGCGGGTATCCCAAGTTGTTATTGAGGAATCAGAACACTTATATCTCATGGAGCAAAGGGAACAGATTTCGTATAAGGGTGGGATGGCGCAGATATGTCCAAATATTATGACTGACGCTCCGCACATCATCCAAACGCACACCACTTCGATGACGATGTTTGATAGGGCCTATTTAATAAGTGAACCAAACGCTGCCATGGATAAGACAACAAAAATGGAAGTTTCATCTACCACTGGTCTAAAGTGTCCCGAAGGCCTACTTACACCACCTGCATCCAGCCGAAAATCTCTAGATAAAAAAGATGAAGGAAAAGGTCATCATGTGCGATTGACATTAATCACATTAGCATCGTCACAAAAAGAAAACATCGAAAATGTGGCCAACATAAATACACAAAAGACTTTATAAATTCTATTTCCTACAAAAACTGTTAAGCATATTATTAATATTTATTCTTTAGTCACTAATTTACATTTAACTAATTAAGTATACCTTCTTTATGCATAGTAGTTAATCAAAACTAAAATAAACAAAAAAGACAGCCAGATGCAAAACGCGCGGTCAACAAACAGCGAATACGAGACGCTAAACTTAAGGTAAAGCTCGAAATGGAGAAGCGGAAACGCAAATCCGATGAATTATAACCTGAAGATTCTATTTCCGATGAAATGTCTTTGCGAGCGAGCGCGTCGCTGTTGATATAGAATTTGAACGTGCGTCCGTCGCTTCGTCGAAAACAGCTTCGGAATATGGTGTTCGGTTCGCGATCTTTTGTGATTAGAACGACGAAAATCTTGCTATGAAGAGCTATTCGATATGAAACTTTCCCGTTTAGCGATGGTAAAAATATACATGTATATTAGCCTTATTGAGAGTCAGAGTAAATTCCCTGACTTTCATGTCGAGCTCATTGGTGTCACGCGGGGGACTTGATAGTTTAGAGGATATCGTTTCCGACAGTATTCCTCTATATTTTGTCCAATCAGTTTTCCGGTAGTTCCGGAAAGCTGGTTGGCTGGGGGGAGCATCACTCAGACTGAATTGGATGTATCTATGGTCTGAAAAGGAGTGTTCAGACGATACCATCCAGTTTGTTAGCCTTTGGGTGATGCTGTCGGAGACAAGAGTAATATCTAATACTTCTTGTCGGTTTTTTGTTATGAAAGTGGGCTCATTGCCAATATTGCAAATTAAGAGGTTAGTACTTATAATATAGTCTAAAAGTGACTCACCTCTTCATTGATGTCGGTACTGCCCCATACCATATGATGTGCGTTGGCGTCGCATCCGATTATGAGGCCAGTTTTTTGCCTTCCCGCTTCCAGTACCACCCTTTCTGGGTTATCACCAGGGAGAGGGCCCACTTGGTCGTGGCCAAGGTAAGCCGATGCCAGCCAGTAAGAGCCTTTGGCAGTCTCTAATCTGGCAACGGTTAGGTCGGGGTCACTGAGGTTGGGAAGTAGAAATACATTAAGACTACGTTTCACTAATATACAAGTTCTAATCTTACCTTTGTCTCTTGTATAGAGCGGAACGTATGAGGGTGTCCTAAGTCCACGAACCACGCCTTCTGCAATCCATTGTTCCTGGATTAGAATTATGTCTTCTGCGCTTTTGGAAAGACGCAGAATGAGTGCGGCCGAAGCCTTTTTTGAGTGGTGGAGATTAATCTGGAGAAACCGTATCATTGCTACAGTCTTCCAGAGTCGCCTCCACCACGGTGTTGTTGAGTTCCTCCGATTCTGAAGATGTGCCCAAGAGCTCATCATCTATCTCTGATCGTGTAGAACCTCTAATTGCTTCGTCATCGGTTTCCATTTCCGACAATGTGTCAGAAGAGGAGACCGACAGCTTGATAGTCACCTCGGGCTATCCAATTCTGGAAAGGATATCGACGCTCCGAGATCCGAGGTTGTGATATCAGGTATTAAAGGAGGAGGAGGTTTCTTATCAGCATCTAGCTCATCCTTTTTGTATACCCTTAAATGTATGGACTCGAATCCGAACCGAATCATGCCTTTCGTCTGAGCCAGAGGATTAAGGGATTCCTTATTGATCACAATTAACGCGCATCTATAAGAACCCCTTAGTTCCTCCAGTTTCGCGACTTTCCAGTCATGAGTCGGAAGAGTCGGGTTGCTGAGCCGGATGATTTCCAGGATACTTTCTGGAGAGAAGGGTTCGGCTGGAATCCAGGTACGAGTTCGAGGTCTACTAGGAATGTCTTCCTTAGATACGACCTCGAGTTTTGCACCTGGCCAAACCTCTCCTAAACCATCGATGGCCTTGGTGAAGAGATCGAGAGATCTCTGGTTGGAGCAAGCGATGAGCTTGACATGGCCTTGGTGCCAGCCAGCGTCGCTTGTGATAGGAGGTGGTCCTGGGTTCTCCCGCATGATGGCCAAGAAGTTGCTCGAGAGCTTCAACTTGACCAATTGCCACTGTTCCGGTGTAATGGAACCGTCGGTATCGCTTCTGTCGATCACCGCGATCACCAATGCGTCCTTTAGGACTTCATTATAAGACCTCAGAGATCTTCTGTTGGATGGCCCAGGGGTTGTGGAACTGTGTGTTTTGGGCCTCTTGGAAACCGGTACGGTTTCCTCCAACGATCTCTGACGCTTAGAGGAGTCTTTTGACGTTTTGGGAGCAGTGGAAGCAGTGGCAAATCCGTCTTTTAGGATGTTTTTAGCCCACTCAACCTTGCTCTTTATTTCCGCACTTCTCTCAACCACCGGAATGGATCCGAAGGTTTTGATGATGCGTGAAGCATTTCGGCGTCTTATGTAGAGCGCCTTAGATGGAGCTTGCCGATGCGGCTGAGCTCCAGATTCCTCTTTGGAGGGAGGAGTTTTGGTAGCAGCAACAAGGCCGTGGCCTGCCACAAACTTGCTGCTGCTGGGGGCGGGGGAAGTGATAGGACCATGGCTTGTCACAGTCTTAACATTCCCCGAAGGAGTTTTGGTAGCAGCGACAAGTCCGTGGCCTGCCACAAACTTGCTGCTGCTAGGGGTGGAGGAGGTGATAGGACCATGGCCTGCCACACTCCTAACACTTCCTGAATTCTTATTTTTTGGCTTGTTCCTTTTGCCTTTAGAGGATGGCGCACCATGGCCTGCCACAGTTTTGCCTCCTCTCGGCAATGCAGGAGCCTTGCCGGTAGTCGGTGTAGTCACCGTTCCACCGCCCGGTAATGAAGGAGTACCGGCCTCGGTTTTTGTTTTTTGGTTGTTATCCATTAATGGTCCCACGAGTAGCGGAGAAAGGGATGTACATCTGTACAGAGATCCGCCATATACAGATAAGACTAGCTAATCCGGAGGTCGCCAGGTATCCGGATACTCCGTTTGCGACTGAGCTATTTTTGGAGATACTGGGCCCTCAGCCAGGTTGATCTTCGGCACGGGTCATATAACACCTTGATCCAGCCCAGGGGAATGAAGAGTGCTTTGGGAGTTGGGGAGAGGGGGGGGGGGGAGCATCCTTTGGTTTCAGCATCGTTAATCACATTAGCATCGTCACAAAAAAGAAAACATCGAAAATGTGGCCAACATAAATGCACAAAAGACTTTATAAATTCTATTTCCTACAAAAACTGTTAAGCATATTATTAATATTTATTCTTTAGTCTCTAATTTACATTTAACTAATTAAGTATACCTTCTTTATGCATAGTAGTAAAGCAAAACTAAAATAAACAAAAAAGACAGCCAGATGCAAAACGCGCGGTCAACAAACAGCGAATACGAGACGCCAAACTTAAGGTAAAGCTCGAAATGGAGAAGCGGAAACGCAAATCCGATGAATTATAACCTGAAGATTCTATTTCCGATGAAATGTCTTTGCGAGCGAGCGCGTCGCTGCTGATATAGAATTTGAACGTGCGTCGGTCGCTTCGTCGAAAACCGTTTAGCGACGGTAAAAATATACATGTTCCAATGTACTCGACATCAGTTTACTGACTATTCAAGTAACCAGTTGGGGAGGTTTATAAATTTTTTTTAATATTCCACTTTTAAATCTGGAAGATAGTTTGGATCCTATTCGCTATTAATTTTGACGTAAAAGATGCTACCAGGGGTATCTTTTGTAGATACTTTTTATCAACTGCCTCTTGTTCTGGGTTGGTGCTCATACCTCTTCCAAAAAATACTTCGAGCGACCTTTTACTTGTTGTTGAGTGTATGTAATAATGGCTAGAAGTTCGGAAAATAACCTACGTACACCGTCACCTTTCTTGCATCGCATGATATCAATGAGCGTCGAGTCAAATCTTTCCACTTGCCCATTCACTGAACTGCTATAAGGAGGGGTCTTGAAGATTTTAATTTTTTGTTACTATACTGACATTAAATTTATAGATGGGGAATTTTTAAGATTTTTCATTATCTACTTCAACAATTTTCGGAACGCCAAATGAAAATATTAGTTCGTGTAATGAGTTTCTGATGTCTACAATGGCTTTTGACTTTTGCACTTTTATTTGCGCGTATTTTGAGAACTTGTCTATAGCTGTAAGAATTAAGTTCTTTTCGGTAGTGGGTAGAGCTTTTGGTACTATGTTGGGTACCTGTTCATTTTACCTGGTTTGTACTTTAGTTCGTAATTTTGCTCTTTCAGTATCGCCTTCTACATTTTTAGCTTGCTGTTATTATTTTTATTACTCTCAGTGTAAGCCAGTGGTAGATGATGGTAGGTGAACCTTTACTGCATCGTATATATAATTCTTTAATGAATTTAAGGCCCAGATAAAGGTAACATAATGCTCTTCTGTTTTGTTTAGAGTTCAGTTGTTAACACTACTCCAATCGCGTCAGTTCTCTGCGAGCTTTCAAAGTCGACGGTCTCGAGTATTATCTTTTCGCCTATAAAGTTTACCGTACTTAGAACTATTAAACGCGTTAGATCTCTCGACCCTGAGGACATCAACATGTCCTCAATCAAGAAACCCCGCGCCGACTCGGCTTCTCGGAGTGCTAAATTTAAAAAGAATTCACGTGCAAATTATTGGAGTCCACTTCAATGTCATCCAGACAGTGATATGGACGACATTGACTCGAGTGATATTGTTATCGACCCGGATAATGACCCTAAAAAAAAATTCATGTTCCCACCATCAAGCTATTACACAAAAATCCCGAGTTTGTGCATACTTTGATGAAATCATCTAACATTAGTGACTACTCTATTAAAAAATTTTCTATCGGTATCAAAATTGCCTGTGAATCGTTAGAGTCATATAGAGAAGTGTTAAACTCTAAAGCAAAGGAATTGCCAATATTTTTCGCATGACGTTAAGAGTGTAAAACTATTTAAAGTGGTTTTATTTGGGCTAGAAAATATTGAAGTTGATACTCTTAAAAATGAACTTTGTACTCGCGGCTTAAAATGTGTTGAAGTAAAGAAAATTATAAAAAAATACGATCACTACGTTGACACTATCTATCTGGTGTCACTAGAAAATGGTTCTGTTAAGTTAGCCGAGCTTAAGAAAAACTACCGATCATTGTTATTTACACAGATAAGTTGGAACTTCCAAAGAAAATTGAAAGGTAAACTCACTCAATGCTATAATTGCCAAATGTTTGGCCACGGGGAAAAAAATTGTCAGGTTAAGACCTACTGCGCTAATTGCACCGGCTCTCACAAAACGAGTGAATGTCAAAACTCACTCACCATAAAGTGTGCAAACTGCAATGGAGATCACAAATCTACCGATCTAAGATGCTCTTCAAGAACCAAATATATGGAAATTAGAGAAAAATCCCTTAAGCGAGAAACTTCTACATTGTTCACACGTAAAAGCTTCTCGAAAATCCCATCTATGGAAAGTTCCCAAAAGTTCAAAGCTTTTACAACAACGCCACGCACGGCTCAAACTAACGGGCCAAACGTTTCAATAACTTCCATGACGGAGTTTCCCCCCTTGCTGCGGCACGTAGCAATGAGTGAAAATGAACAAATTTTGTCTACGTCAGTTCCTCTGAAGAAACGCACAGTGGCGTCGGTCGTAAACAGCAACTTCATCAATGATTCAAGCAATCTTTTTTCTTTTGAGGAAATCAACGATTTAGTTATGGACTTATTGTCTGATCTATCCAAATGTACTTCGAGAACTGATCAATTCAGGGTTATTGCACATTTAGCTACTAAGTATCTTTATACTAATGTTAAATAATATCTCAGAATTATTAATTGGAATGCTAGGGGTATTAACAGCAAAAGAATTGAATTTTTGAACTTTTTATTTGATAATAATATTGATATCGGCCTTATTACTGAAACTGGCCTTAAATCAAATAGTAATAATTTATCTAATTCTGTTTACATAAGTTATCGTGTTGACAGAATTAATAGAAGGGGAGGAGGAGTTGCTATTCTTGTTCGTAGATCAGTTCAACATTCGCTGCTACCAGTCATTCGAACTCGTCTTATTGAAAATGTGGGTATAGAACTCAAATATAATAATAGAACAGTTAAAATCTACTGCGTATATTTTCCTGGCGCAAGTTCAACGGCCGAAAATAAAAGGCTCTTTAAAAGGGACTTGCGTTGCCTTCTATTAACAGGCGATGATGTCATTCTTGCTGGTGATTTTAACTGTCGTCATCGAGAATGGGGATGTATACGCGCAAATACATGGGGTAATATACTCTCTAGTATGTTATCTTATTCAGTGTATTCCATTCTTTTTCCCCCAAACCCTACCTATGTACCTGCAGATCTGCGTAAAAGTTCTTCTGTTCTTGACGTTTTTATTACCAATCGTGTGAGTTTACTGTCTCAACCCGTCGCTGTCAATGATCTATATTCTGATCACTATCCTGTTTTTTGTAAGCTGTATTTTTCAAAAAAGATTAACCAAGCCTCGTCCTATGATTTTAAAAATGCAAACTGGCGTAGATTCAGTTCAAATATTAATTCGCGGCTTAGAAGTATTACAGGAAATTTGGATTCAGTTTCAAGCAAAGATGATGTGGATGCTATCGTTGATAAGTTCACAAAACTTATCAATGATGCTATTGAAAAAAATGTTCCAAAAATAACAAGATGTAATTCTCCAGTTCAGCTTCCAAATTATATCCTTGAACACATAAAAATTCGTAATACCTTAAGACGCAATTGGCACAGATACCGTCAGCCTAATCTCAAATTACAGCCCCATTACTTAAACATTTTGATCAAAAAACTTATTCTACAATTTCGTAACTACAGATGGAATCAAAAACTAGAATCTTTAGACAAAAATTGTAAGCCTTTTTGGAATATAGTCAAAGTGATCAAGAATAAAAATAGACTAATACCAACACTCAGAAATGATGATGAATATATTTTTACTGACAAAGAGAAAGCAGATTCTCTCTCTGAATTTTTCTCTAAAAGTCATTCTTTATCTCAAAATTTAGGAGATAATGAAACCAACACCTTGGTTGAACAAAAAATTATGACTTTTAACAACAATATTTGTAACACCCCAACAAACGCCTTTGTTTCTGTAGCCACTGTTACAAACATCATAAAATCTCTTAAAGTTAATAAAACGGGTGGGTTAGATGGAATAAGAAACAATTACCTGAAGCATTTATCCTTTTTGGGTGTAAGACATTTAACTTTTCTAGTCAACGCGTGTCTAAAATTGCAATATTTTCCGCAAAAATGGAAAATGGCTAAAGTTGTCCCTATATTAAAAGCTGGAAAGCCTGCAGAGTCTGTCACCAGTTATAGACCAATAAGTTTACTCAGCAGCCTAAGCAAAATCTTGGAAAAGGTAATAAAAAATCATATTCTAGTGATAATTATGTATTCCCTAATATTCAGTTTGGATTTAGGCAATTTCATAATACATCGCATCAAGCTCCATATTAAATCTAATCGGTCACAAGGGAAATCAACTGGTATGATCGTCTGGCATAACGGCCTAATATATAAAATGATTAACTTTAGCTATCCATTGTATCTAATTAAAATTGTCCAAAGTTTTCTTTCAAGTCGTAGTTTTCTAGTCCATTTTAATACCTGTTTGTCTAAGTCCACTAATTTCAACATGGGCGTCCCACAAGGGTCAGTATTGGGTCTTATCTTATATAATATATTTACATCTGAATGTGCGACGTCTCTGTCGTAGTTGAGTCGCCTGTCCGCAGCTGTTCGAGCGATGTGGAAGATTAGCGGCACAGCCAATCTGTCCTGGTTCAGACCTTTGCTATCTAGATAGAGGAACGCTTCTGGAGGAATAAAGCCGTCAAAGCGAACTCTCGTGATACATATAATTGGTGTAGTAAGCCCCGGAGATCAGGTTGTTCGATGAGGTCATTGCTCTTGCAATGTGCCTTCGAGTCAACTTAATGACGAAATTGTCCACTCTTATTAGATTCGCCCTATTGTACAAGACCTCATTGACTGAGACTCTGGTGTTCTGTATAAGCGAAGACAAGTCATAAGACAAGCCCTCTCAAACAACCGAATCTTTTCCAATAAACTTGCTCTCACGTTGAACCACACGGGACATCCAAATACAAGCATAGACCGGTTAAGGGCCATGTACTGGTAGCAGATAACCTTCACCCTCGCATCGAGTTGGCTGTTATAAAACAGTCTCTTTGTAAGGGCAAAAGCACCTTTGGCTCTGGCCAGAGCAACATCTATATGTTTGTTAAAATACAGATATTGATCCAGCCAGATACCAAGGTATCTGACTACATTTCGACAAGCAAGTGGCTGTCCGTGTTGTCCGACGATAGAAAACTTTCGCCAATTCGTTCTGGTATCCCTAGGGGCCCCAGACAAAGGCGTCATAAACAAAATGGTTTCCGACTTCTGAAAATTGATTTTCAACTTCCAGTCATCGCAATATCGTTTAATTTTATCGAAGTCACGTTGCAAAAGTATATTAATGACCTCAACCCTTCGACCTGATCTGTACGCGATTATGTCGTCTGCGTACGCTATGGCATGGTGAAGTGAACCTATCAGATCAGTCGTCTAAATGTTGAATAGGATCGGCGAATTTACACTGCACCTTGTTGCAGACCGTTTTAAATGTTAAAAGTTCCAGCAGAAGTCGCATCGACATTCTTCACGATGAACTGTCTACTGGAGAGCATATCGAAAAGAATATACAACAGTGGTTTACTAATGCCCAACCTGTCCAGCTTGAAAAAGAGTCCCTCTAAACATTCGGTATCGAAGGCCTTCTCCAAGTCAATCAGGCAGGCACCAGTGCACTGTTTCTTGCCTTTGTTCCATTGGATATCAGAAACCAGTTTAGACGCAGCATGAATAACACCATGCCCCGCCTTGAAACCGAATTGATTATCCGGAACTATATTTTTGTCCTCAACCCACTTAGTCAGGACTCTATTGATCACCTTCTCGAAAACCTTACTGATGTTTGGAAGAAGACTGATCGAGCGGAGATTCGCCGGATTGGAAGTGTCTTTATCCCTTTTGGGGATGGGATGTACCACCGCAGTTTTCCAATGCGCTGGATAATGTGCATTATTCATTGCATTATTAAACAGGGTGGTATAAATGTTCACCGCTTCTAGAGGGAGATGTCGAAGCACAATGTTCGGAATTTCATCAGTTCCCACTGATTTCTTACTTCTAAGTGATTCGAAGATCGTTTGGAGCTCTTCCTTTGAAATGAACGGGGGTAGTACCCTATCGTTGGTGATGACATTATTTGCCATATTCTCGTCACTGAACTGGGTGAAACCCGAGCTCTCGAATCGCCAATTCACTATTTCATTTCGAAGGTAGAAATTGTGCACAAGGACTCGATTCTCCAGATCGTGGTTCGGGCAAATGATAACATTAGCCTTGTACACTTCCTGGAAAGCCGCTCCTATAGCATTTACCTGCTCCTGTGGATCCTCGATCACAAAGAAGGTGTCATCATCAACATCCTCATTTGGATCTATGCCTGCTGCTACCAGTATTTGTTCGTTGTTCGTCGTTCGGGCGATTTTAAGACACGAAAGGTCGTTGTGATCTTTCCTCCGAAATATTTTATTTATTTGCGGGAACATAATCGGGTTGCTGGTGTTTACAGCCCGAATTTTGTTGTTCCATTACAAACTTACAGATGCTCTGTAATTTGTTTTAATTAATGTTTGGAGGTTTTTAATCGACAACTTCAGAGTTATGATCTCCGGGTTATGTCTGTCAGCGAACTGTCTGTACAAGGTTTTTAGTCTTGACAGAAGTCCACTTTTATGTCGGTGCAGTGCGTCAATAGTTGCGTTGCGGAATAGGTCTTCTTCGTCAGTGTGTCGGTACCGAGGTATCGTTATGTTCATTGTTCGTTTGATTGTCTCGTCCATTAGTCTTAGATACCTGTCAATCTCCTCGTTTGACAGATTTCTGTTGGACGGTGGGTAGAGCGAATTCGAGCGTAGACAGTTTGTAGTTTATTGGTTAGTACATGTCAGTTGTATTCGTGAGTCGAACAGCAGAAGATACAAATAAGACCCGTGTCTGGGAAACGACGGACTATCCGTCGCCTTAAGCCCGAGTCGATACATCACACTGTGCTGACCCCACCAATTGAATAGTAGGTTCCCTCTAGTATTTGGTGTATTATTTCCCCAATCACTATGTTTGGCGTTGAAATCTCCGCCGATAATAAAATAGTTGTCTTCCAATTCCAGCCTCAGGAATCGAAAAAGCGTCTCGAGCTCTGAGATAAATAATGTGGATTGAGTAGCCTTAGGTGCATAGACAGACACCATGTACAACCGCGTTCCACTACGGAGTGGAATATACACGATGCATGCTTCCAGCACCTGGAACCTACGTACTACACGACTGTATACTCTTTTAAAATGTATACCTTTTCGTACGAGAATTGCAACGCCACCTCCCTGAATGGAGTTGGGTCGGTTTCTCCGTACTATTTTGTATCTTCTGTGCCTAATTTTGTGTCTCTTAGTAAGCATACGAGTAGTTTCGCTAACCAAAAGAACATCAGGGGCTTGGTGTTTAAGCAACTTAAATAGTGCGGCTCGTCGTTCGAACCTTATCAGTGAATTCACATTCACAGCAAGGACCTTCAGGGTATGCTCCGCCACGTACGTACCCATTACGGCAAAAAGTGCGTTAGGCCAGGCAGCAGAGCGTATACTTGATCCACCCGCGCGGTCTGTTCAGTTAAATGACGTTGTAGCTGAGCCATCTGCCCCTGGATAGAGAGCAAGATAGCTAGTATGTCAGGTACTGGTTCCGGTGCTCTGGGCGCTGGGGCCTGAGAAGCAACCTTCACTTGCTGTACCGTATTTCCCCTACCTGCCACCATTTGGGCGTAGGTAACATGGGGAGTAACGGCTGGAGTTTGCAAATGCACGGGTGGACGTTTCACTTCCACTTTCTGCTGCCGGTCCTGATTTATTCTTTTGATGTACTGGAATTTGGGACAACCCCGATAATTTGCGGTGTGTCCCGTGTTCCTACATAAAGCACAGGAGAGTTGGTTTTTTTCAGACGCTCCGTCCTTACCCAGAGCGCATTCCTCGGACTTATGGTTCTTTTCGCACTTCACGCATCGAGGCTGCATTTCGCAGTTCAACGCGGCGTGCCCGAACCTTTGGCAGCAAACACATTGTAAAATGTTTTCGCTCCTCTTTAATTTCTCCCAGTGGACAACCTGGTAGTCTAGGACTTTAATATTCCTTAGACCATCCAGATTGCTAGGAAAATCGGCAGTTGCCGCTTCTCCCTTTTGGCTCTGGCTGTGGTGAAAGGCTTGACCCCCACGAATTGGAGCCCTTCGCACTTCTTCTCTTTCAGCAGTGCAAAGAGCTCCTCCGGATCAGTCGACGGTTCTAATCCCCTAAGCAGCATTGTTTGCAGCTTGTCCCCCTTCGGGGTGTAGGAGAAGAACTCCGTCGTCGAATCCTTCAGTAAATTTTTATTTTGTAATACAGCTCCACTGTATTACAGTGGATCGCATGCCTATCTAGTGACAATCGTTTTATAAAAAAGTTGTTGCCTATGGCCGACTTACACAGATCAATAGTGTCCTTTAACTCCAGTTTAAAAGTGTTGATTGGTGACACTTTTTGCTTGGTGGCTTTCTGCTCTTGCTGTTGTTGTCTCTGCTGCTGTTGCTTTTGCTGATGTAGTTGTTGGTTCTGTTGTTGTTGTTGCTTCTGTTTCAGATTCTGTTCTTGTTGTGGCGGCTGAGTATGCTTTTCTTGTTGATGTGTTTGTGTCTTCTGTTTTGGCTGATGTTTTTTGTTTTATTTTGTCCGTTTGTAATTTTAACTGTTGCTGGCTTGCAACCTTTTGCTGTTGTTGTTGTTGTTGTTGTTGTTCTTGTTCTTGTTGTTCTTGTGATTGGGAGCATACTTGTTGCTCCTTTTCATGCCTGGCTATTTGCTTTGCCCTAATGGCAAGTACTTTTTCTTCAAGCTGCCTGATGTTACTCATTATAGCTTGGACTTCATCCTCTTCGTCGTCCGACTCTGAGACAGCCAGAGCTGCGAAGCTGTTGTCGCTTCCCATGTAACGACCTTCGCACCTATCCGAATTATATGGGTATTCGTCATTGTCTGACTCATGACGCGTAGGATTTATTGCTGCCGCCGTAGAAGTTGAAGGCGCCGTCTCCCTTAATCCACCTGACAGCTTTTCCGTGTATTGTGATAGAGAGCGGCGCTTCAGCCTATTGGGGGTTGGCCATAGCTTCCTCCTCCGTTTGGCATTACTTCCTGTTACCGCAAGTGAGAGGGGGCCTGATGTTGACATTTCATCAAGTCTCTTTCTGCTCCCACTAGCTTTTCCCAATAATGGGAAATCACACATCACGTGATTTCTCTTCTTCTTTTTTTTTTTTACCGTTCACTTTTTATTATTTCAATAAAATAAAAAAACAATTGTCTAAAGTTGGGAATCAAACCAAGGCCTCGTGATTGTGGTGACCGACGCCGCTAACCACTTGGCTATCGATTTAAGTAACGGAATTGCGACCAATTACTATACAAGTAAATTTAAACTACTAACTTTTTCTCTCTATGAAAAGCCGAAACACGTCTGTTGTCTGCGGAGATCTGCGAACGACTGAGCTTTGTCCGTGTAGGAACAAAGCGATGTGCAGTCCAGAGAGCACGTAATCCACCATATATCTTACCTACAGTGGCTTTTATGTGGGTAGACCAAGTAAAGGTCCGGTTAAATATCAGGCCCAGGTTGTTGGCGCGGTCGACGTACTCTATTGGACTTTGGGCTAGTTGGATTGGTGGAAAGTGAGTAAGGTCCAGTTTTCTTTTATGGATCACAAGTGCTTTTGTTTTCTGGGCATTAAGACGCAGTTCGTTCTTAGCTGACCAGCCAAGTATACGCTAGAGATCTTCATTCACCTGCGCAGTGGCTTCGTCAACCAAATTCATAGGAGAACTTAAGTGGATCTGGGCATCATCGGCGAACATATGAATTGCACAATGCACGACAACCTTTGGCAGTTCATTTACGTAGAGGGAAAAAAGCAATGGTCCAAGAATGGAGCCTTGCGGTTTTACTTGAAGAATTCTTCGAAATTCAACCTCCTTACTCCCGTGGCGTATCACTTGATGAAACGACGATAATACCCTGAAAGACCGAGAAAAAAGCGAAGATCTTTCAATGTTTTTGAGCAGCGAAATTCCACTATGGCTTTTACCTTTGCCGGGTTCCTTTAGAATTCTAAAAATTCCATTTCTTCTTTAAGGAACGAGCATTTATCCACCGCACCTTTAAATTAGGATTTTCTAGTATTTGCAAAACATTCCATATAGACAAAGCATAATATGTTCTGGCAAAATATCATCTAAAGTTCTGTGGAATATGACCGGCGAGTTTTTCAGAACAAAAGGAAGTCGTGCGAACTCATATTTGCCGATAAATCTGTTTTCTCAATATCTGATTCCTTCAGTGGCATTTGACGAAAGCCGCTTCTAAGGACATTTACTGAGAGTAATTTACTCTGGCCTAATTGCGTCAGAAATTCATTATCTGGAATTATGACGGTGTTCAATTTTTGACACTTGTTCAATTTGTACTTCTTCTTTAAGATCACAAACAAAAAGAACGATAAGCAAACAAAGGAAAGTCCTTCACGCGTGAATTTATATTAATACATGGGAAATGGCTAAACCAATAAAGAGCGTCTTGAGTTAGAGTACTAACGAGGCAAAAAATTGATGAAGGAAATGACAGCTATAGCATATAGAGGCATAGTATCGGGAATTAAAATACAATAGATTCCCCCACAACCTATGAGCAAGAGACAAGCAATAGACGAGGTCAACAATAAGAATGCAAAACAATGTGTACAAATGATTTTCAGCAACGCTTTGGATATTTTTGTGTCTACGGTTGATATCCAAAAATGCGTTGCTACCCGCATATGGAAGAAAGACAATAAAAACGAACATACTATAGCCGTGAAAAGAAAAAAATTGGCAATGAAGAATCTAAACTCATCGTTAGTTGTGACTACCACTAGAGGCTGTGATGTATTATAGTTATTGTATAGAACACCCTGTCCGTGATAAAGGACTAACGAACTTTATTTCATCAATATAACAATATAAAACTTCAGGACAGATATATGTTGAGAAAATAGTAAGAGTAAACAAGAGTAAACCCTTCCCTTAGAACAAAACAATGTAAATCATTTCCAGTTAATGTCTTAATTTATAACTTCGTTGTGATGTATGAAAATATTTACAAAACATTGAAGTGGGTAGCCGTGGCTCAAGAGGTAGTGTACTGACTTCCCCTCGATGCGTGAAGTGCAGAAAGAACGGAGCGTCAGAAAAAATCCAAACAAATACAAATACCAGCCGTTACTCCCCAAGTTATCTCCGCCCAAATGGCGGCTGGTAGAGGAAATACGGTACAGCAAGCGAAGGCTGCCTCTCAGGCCCCAACGCCAAGAACACAGAAACTTATACCTGACATGCTAGCTATCTTGCTCTAGATCCAGGGGCAGATGGCTCAACTCCAACGTCAGATAACAGAACAGGCTAAGCGTGTGGATCAAATCTACGCCCTGCTGCAGGACCTAACGCACCTTTTGTCGTAATGAGTACGTGCGTGGCGTACTCCTGAATGTCCTTGCAGTGAATGCTAATGCACTCATTAGGTTCGAACGAAGAGCCGCACTACTTAAGTTCCTTTAAGACCTAGCCCCTGATGTGCATTTGGTTAGCGAAACTAAGCACCAAAAGACACAAAATGAGGCACAGAAAATATAAAATGGTACGAAGAAACCAACCCAACTACATTCAAGGAGAAGGTGTTGCAATATTTGTAAGAAAAGGACTACGTTTTAAAAGAGTATACAGTCGTGTAGCACCTGGGTTCCAGGTACTGGAAGCCTGAATCGTATATATTCCTCTCCATAGTGGGAAGCGATTATACATGATGTCTGTCTATGCACCTAAGGTTACTCAATCCACTTATTATGGAGGAGAACTATTTTGAATCATTTTATTATCGGCGGAGTATCAGTAACGGATAGTCCGTCGTTTCCCAGATACGGGTCCTATTTGGATCTCCTGCTGTTCGACTCATGAATACAGCTGACCTGCACTAACCAACAAACTACAATACAAACTGTCTGCGCACTTTCATGTATAAGAGAGAAAACTCGACAATTTTTATCAAGAGTACAATATAATCTTTATTAATTCAATATCAAAGTACACAAATCTACATAACTTCTCACTCTGGAGACCCAGAAACTTCCTTTTTATACTCTTGTGTTGTTACATCCAGTCCCATACCGCCGCCCTCCTTAGTAGGCTATACCACGCTCATACCTTGGTTGCACAGCTCAGCAACAATCTCAGTCCAATGGCTCCCGGGATCAATAGGTTAGGTTAGGTAAGAGTGGCTGTTGGAAGTACCAACCCATCTGTGATCCTCTTACTAATGGAACCAGTTTGAGTTTATGATAAAGGGTAGGAGACTGTAAACGTCTATATTTTCTAGATCGTTTAGGTCGTTGTAGAAGAAAGCTCCTAGATGAAGCTTTCTTCTCTGGGAGAGAGCTGGACATGTACAGAGTAGGTGAAGGATTGTCTCCTCCTCTTCTTCTTCCATGCAGCTTCTACAGAAATCATTTGTAAAAGCGCCAAGCCTTCTTGCGTGCTTGCCTATGAGGCAGTATCCAGTGATGACACCTATTATTGCGCTGAGATGTTTGCTGTTTAAAAGGATCAGACACTTAGAGCGATTCAGATCCAGCTTTGGCCAGATCTGTTTGGTCGTTAGACATGTTTGCCCAACTGTCCACCTAAGATCTGTTCTTTTATTGGCATCCAGCTTTAATGTTAGTTTGCACGTAGCGATTGGTATACCTATGCTAACCTTTTCCGGTAGAATAGGTAGAGTGAATAGAATTTTGGCAAGTTCATCGGCTCTGCAATTCACTGGAATGTCTCTGTGGCCCGGCACCCAACAAAGGTGAATGTTGAACTGCTCTGCCATCTCCATGAGAGATGGTCGGCATTCAAGGGCGATTTTAGAACATATTGAGACCGAGTCCAGGGACTTGATGGCGGCCTGACTATCCGAAAAGATGCGGATATCCTTTGCAGATATCACGTTTTTCTTCAGCCAGGACAAAGCTTCTTTAATCGAAAAAAATTTCCGCATGGAACACACTACAGTGATTTGGAAGACGGAAAGAGAGGCTTAGATTTAGCTTATCTGAGAAAACACCGCCATTAACTCCGCTATCGGTTTTAGATCCATCTGTGTAGAGATGGATTGACTTGTCCCCCATGAAAGTGTCTTCCTCCCAGAATGATCTAGAAGGGAAGTACGACCAATTACACTTTCGCTAATTGCCGTGGCACACCGATGTTTATTTCTTCTCTTCCATGTGCTGATAAATATCGTGTTTTCCAATAAGGACTTGATAACTTTTTTTTTTTAAATAAAACGCAAACCATTTGAGATATTTAAAAAACTTTATTATCGGCTTGAAGTACAATCAAAACATTTATGAATGGAACTCGACTTCGTTCATATGGCCACCGCGGACACGTTTGCAGCGGTCGATTCGTTGGACCCAATTTTCAACGACTCGGCCACACATTTCTGCCGAAACGGCCGCTATTTCGCGTTCAATGTTGGCTCTGAGCTCTTCCAACGTCGTCGGCGTGTTGGTGTGTGGCCCAATAACGCCGCCGGCATGCAAACCGCACCAAACAGTTATTTTTTGTGGATGAAGTGGTGATTCATGAAGCACATATGGATTTTCATCCGACCAATAACGCATATTTTGCTTATTGACGAACCCATTGAGCCAAAAATGAGTTTCGTCACTGAAGATGATTTTGCGATGAAATTCATCATCTTGGCGCATCTTCCCCAGAACCCAATTGGAGAACGTACGTCGCTTCAAATGGTCCATCGGCTTCAATTCTTGAGTCAGCTTGATCTTGTATGGGTGCAACGCAAAATACGCCATAATGCGGTCTGAGCGATGCCCAACTTTGAGAACGCCGTGGAATTGACTGATTTGGATCGTTTGCTATGGACGCCTGAACGGCAGCGATATTTTCGACACTTCGACCAACCCGTTGTCTCACTGACACGGCAACATCACACAACGAATATGTAGGCTCAAATCTTTGCACTAAACTTGTTATTGCCTGTCTACTAGGGCGAGAATTACGACCGAAAATTGGAGTTAACGCTCTTAAAGTTGCAGTCACCGACTCCGAATTTCGGGAGAAAATTTTTATAATTTGCAGACGTTGCTTGTACGTGTACTTTACCATGACGAAGATTTTGAGTTTACTGAATAAATTGACAGTGACAGTTTGATGATTAGTGAAAGAGTGCGTTCACAAAATAAATTCAAAGTTGTCAAGTACCTATTGGAAAACCCTTAGTAAGGTGCTTCAACAAAATCTCTGTAATACGAGCATTATGACTTTAAATATTGTAAACATTATGCCACAATAAATAAAATAAATAAAATTAAAAAAATTAGAGCTCCAGTGGAATAAAAGCAGAACTGAAACTTCGTTTACAGGAAGGTGTTATGGATTTCTGCGAAAATGAAATTAGAAAACTGATTCGAAATTATACTAAAGAGTCTGCTGTCTCTGTAGACGAACAGTCCAACGATGACGAGGATGACAAAGATGAAAATCGCTCAGAGGAAGAAATTCTTGACGAGGAACTGAACAAGCATTTATAAGAAAAAAGTAGAAATCGCAAGACTCAAGCAACAAATTTACCAGCTACAAATGCAGGAGATAACAACTAATCCTAAGTCAAATTTAGCTTGTAGTTTCAAGGACATTGAGGAGTCAATAGCATCTTTTCGCGAGGACGACAATTTACCAGTCAGCGATGGATTGAACAATTTGATGAATGTTTAGAAATCATTGGTTTAGATGAAAGGACAAAATTTCTGTATGGAAAAAGTCTGCTCAATGGCACCGTTAAATTGTATACCCGAACTATTGTACTGAAAGGTTGGTCAGAATTAAAAAGTGCTCTTTCGAAAGAATTTCGAAAAGTAACTACAAAAGCAGACACACGAGTATATGGCGATCTTCGAAATAGAAGAAAACGTCGTGACGAGACCATGCAGCAGTACATATCCTCTATGCGAGAAATCGCATCTGTAGGCACTGTTGAAGAGGAAGATCTGATGCAGTTTATTATAAAAGGAATAACGGACAGTGAGATAAATAAAACAATTTTGTACAACGCAAACAATATGATTGAATTAAAGTCAGCACTTCGTCAATATAAAAAATTAAAAAGCAATTGGCGTGAGAGCGAATCAAATAGTAGATCACAAGGGCCACCATATAGTTCTAAAGTGCACAACAATCCACCTAAAACAACCAGAAAACAATAAAATTGCTAACCCTTACAGTACTCGTCCTGGGATTGGAGCTAAAATGGAACCAACTTGTCATAAATGTGGGAAGCAAGGTCATATTTCACCTAGCTGCCAAGTCAAAAATTATAATGATACAATACAAAAACAAAATTCGATCTAAACCAGATTCCGCATATTTGCCCGTACAACCCAGCCCGAAGGAAAACTTTCTGGTCAGTAACGAATTTGAAAGGAACATCAGTTATGGTTTTATTGGAAATCAAATGGAAACCTCAACTACATTGCTGTCACTTTTGGATTCTGGGAGTCCCATCAGTTTCGATCAAATTCAATACTTACCACCGTTTATGATATCAGAGCTTGGCATAGGGAATCACCGATACTCTGGAGTAAACAACAGCCCTCTGGATATTTTGTGAAGTATTAGTAGTATCTTTTAGAAATTTAAAAATTTTAGTAGTAAAAAATTATTCAATGAACTCGCCTCATTGGTAGGTAGAGATTTTTTTAAAAAAAATATTGGTTTGGTACTACAAAAAGAAAAGCCAATATTACCACAAAACAACATCCGACAACCATCGTGCAACTAGTTCAGAAGATCAATGATGCGAGGGTAGTGACATCGACGAAGTTGTTCATCAGATTTTGAACATTGACGTCAGCTGCAAAGACAATGAGTTAGAATTAAATATTAATAAAAATTTACCAGAGGTTATAAAAAACGACATTGTTAAGATAGTTACACCAGCTTTTTCCCTCCCAACTATTGAGAAAACCCAGAATAATAATTTTAAAATGAAAATAGTTTTATCAAAGTTCGCCTAGGCGCCTACCCTATACCCAAAAGCTAGAACCTCAAAAGATTTTAGACGACCTATTGAAAAAGGGTATCATTCGTGAATCGAATTCTTCATACGCATCGTTAGTTTTAGTTTTAGATGCATTTTATTTTCTTAACACTAACTCTTATATACTAACAAAAAATGCTTAAATGCTAGCTTAAACTTATATAGTAATCTTATACTAACTTACTGGCCCCACACAGGCACTCTAAGCTACTCTGAATACTTATACTATGTCTTTCGACTTTATTAACATTTTCTCTATGGATATTTATTTACTATATTTAAAGCTAAGGAAAAAATTGTTAACAAAAACTTAGCATATGGACATAATTTTTTGTTTTTATAAAAATTTAATATCTAACTTAAAATAAACCTTAGTCTACCTAACCTAGATACATAATACAACATACAACACATAGACATTATACACAATTATATACATACATTAGTATACACGAGTACATTTGTATACACTAATGCATGTATATATTTCTTAAATGCTAACCTAAACCTATGTAAGCTGGGCTTCGCTATTTATAGAGAAAACAGATTGGTCAGCTCTGCCTCCTTAGTGAGGCTGGTCAGTAATTGACGGAAATGACGACGAAACATCTTCTCCATCATTCAACCACCAGAAATGCTGGTGCTGCCGAACGACATCCCTCTTATCGCGATTCCCCACCACCCTACTGAACCTGAGGCGATCCACACTGCCGTGTGCGACGTCTCTGCTGTAGTTGAGACGCTTGTCCCCAGCTGTCCGAGCGACATGGAAGATTAACGGCACCGCTGATCTATCCTGGATCAACCCTATCTGATCTAGGTAGAGGAATGCTTCCGGTGGAACGAAGCCGTCAGAGCGCACACTCTCGTGGTAAAGGTAATTGGGGTAGAAAGCCCCAGATATCAGATTATTCGTCGAGGTCATTGCTCTTGCAATGTGCCTTGGAGTCAGCTTAATTACGAAGTTGTCCACTCGTATTAGGTCCGCCCTGTTGTAAAGGACCTCATTAGAATAAAATTTCTTGTACTCCGACTCTGGTGTTCTGTACAAGCGAAGGCAAGCCCTCTCAAACACCCGAATCTTTTCCATTAAGCTTGCTCGTACATTGAACCACACGGGACAACCAAATACCAGCATGGGCTTGATAAGGGCCATGTAGCAGATTACCTTTACCCTCGCATCGAGTTGGCTGCTATAAAACAGTCTCTTTGTAAGGGCAAAAGCACCTTTAGCTCTGGCCAGAGCAGCATCTACATTTTTGCCAAAATATAGAAACTGATCTAGCCAGATTCCAAGGTATCTGACTACATTTCGACAGGCAAGAGGTTGTCCATGTTGTCCAATGATAGAGAACTTTCGCCAATTTTTTCTGGTATCCCTAGAGGCTCCAGACAACGGCGTCCTAAAGAGAATGGTTTCCGACTTCTGAAAGTTGATTTTTAACTTCCAGTCATCGCAAAATCGTCTTATCTTATCGAAGTCACGCTGGAAGAGAGTATTAATGACCTCGATTTTTGGACCTGTTCTGTACGCTATCAAATCGTCTGCGTACGCAATAGTATGGGGAAGTGAGCCTTTCAAGTCGCTTGTATAAATGTTGAATATTTTCGTCGCTGAACCGGGTGAAACCAGAGCCCTCGGCTCGCCACTTCTATATTTCATTTCGAATGCAGAAGTCGTGCACCAAGACGCGATTGTCCAGGTCATAATTAGGGCCAATGATATCAATGGCCTTGTATACTTCCTGGAAAGTTGCCCCCATGGTCTCAACCTTCTCCTGTGGATCCTCGATCACAAAGAAGTCGTCATCATCAGCGGCCTCATTTGGATCAATACCTGCTATTGTCAGTAACCGTTCGTTGTCTGTCCTCCGGTCTATTTTAAGACACTGAAGGTCGTTTTGATTTCTTCTACGAAATAGTTTATTTATTTGCGGAAACATATTCGGGTTGCTGGTGTTTATAGCCCGAACCTTATTGTTCCAATACAAACTTACAGAAATTCTGTAATTTTCTTGTATTAGCGTTTGAATATTTTTAATCGACGACTTCAGTGTCCTAATCTCCGGGTCTTGTCTGTCAGTTAACTGTCTGTACAAGTTTTTGAGTCTTGTCAGAAGTCTACTCTTCTGTCGGTGCAGTGCGTCAATAGCAGGATTGCGGAACAGGTCTTCGTTAGTCGTACGTCGATACCGCGGTATTGTAGTGTCCATAATTTGTTTAATTGTCTCGTCCATATGTTTTAGGTAATTGTCGATCTCCTCGTTTGACAAATTCCTATTGGACGGTGGGTGGAGCGTGTTCGAGGAGAGCGCTCTTGTCAAGGTTGCGGAGAAGCGTGTCCATCGAGTCTTACTGTAGTTGTAAGAATATCTTTGGACAAACTCCTCCAATTCCACAATTTCGTTGGGAACTGTAATTTCAGTGCTAAAACCGCAATGGTCGCTGTCATACACGAATGTGCGCAGACAGTTTAATGTTTGTAAATTCGTACCTGTCAGTCGTATACGTTCGTCGTACAGCAGTAGATCCAAATAAGAGCCGCCTCTAGGAAACGACGGGTTATCCGTCGCTTTAAGACCGAGTCTGTACATGACATCGTGCTGACCCCACCAATCGAGTAGCAGGTTCCCTCTAGTATTTGGCAAATTATTTCCCCAGTCTCTGTGTCTAGCGTTGAAATCCTCGCCGATTATAAAATAATTCTCCCCCGATTCCAGCCTCAGAAGTCGAAAAAGCGTGTCTAGCTCTGTAATGAATAGGGTGGATTGTGAAGCCTCAGGTGCATAGACTGAGGCCAAGTACAGCCGCTTTCCAATACGGAGCGGGATATAAACGACGACTGCCTCCAACACCCGGAACCTGCGCAACACGCCCTTGTACACTCTATGAAATTTTATACCTTCTTTAATGAAGATCGCGACACCGCCTCCACGTTTGGATCTGGGCCAATTTCTTCTTCTAACAATATAATTATTGTACTCCAGTTTGTGCTTATCGGTTAGCTTGGTTTCTCTAGTGAAAAGCACATCAGGAGTTTGGTCTTGTAGCAATTTTAACATTGCGGCTCTTCGTTCGATCCTAATCAGTGAATTAACATTCACCGCAAGGACCTTCAAATTTTGCTCCACCATGTGCGTATCCATTACGATATGTGTTGCGTTAGGCCCGGCAGCAACGCAAAAATCTGGTCCACCCGCTTGGCCTGTTCTTGTACCTGCTTTTGCAGCTGAGTCATCTGCCCTTGGATTGCGAGCAAGATGGCCAGCATTTTAGGTGCAGCTTCCGTTGTTCTCGGCATTGGCGCCTGAGTAGCAACATTCGCATGATGTACCGTAGCCCCCCTACCTGACGCCATTTGGGCGTAGGAAATTTGGGACGTGACGGCTGGTGTTTGGAATCTAACAGGTGAACGTTTGACCTCCACCTTCTGCTGCTGAGCCAGTTTTGCTTTTTTTATGTCAGCGAACTTAGGACAACCCCGGTGTGTCCCACGTTCCCACATAACACGCACGAGAGCTGCGTCCTATCGGATGCTCCGTCCCTACCTAGAGCACACTCCTCGGAACTGTGGTTCTTTGCGCACTTCACGCATCGAGGCTGCATTTGGCAATTCGACGTTTTTGTTGTTGTTGTTGTTGTTGTCGCTGCTGCTGCTGTTTTTGTGGCTGCTGTTGTTTTTGCTGATGCCGTTGTTGTGGCTGCTCTTTTTTTGTTCTTGGTGTTTTTTTTGTGTTTTTGTTGGTGTTGTTGTGGGCTCTGCTTTTTAGCAAGCAGCGTCTGCTGTTGTTGCTGGAATTTTTCTTCCTCATCCCTCTTCCTCCTAACCATTTGCCTTTCTTTTATGGCCAGTACTCTTTCTTGTAGCATTTTGATGCTGCTACTTATGGCCATCATCTCTTCCTCTTCTGACTCGCTCGGTGCCAATGAAGCGAAGCTATTCCCTTCCCTCGCTCCTCCAAGCAGTTTTACAGAGGAAGTTGGTAGGGCGAGACGTTGGACTAAGTTGGAAGTTGGTCTTAGCTTCCTCCTTCTCTTAGCTGTTGGTGTTTGGCTTGAACTGCTTGAAGCCTCACCTGATAATTCAGCAGGTCCCGCTATTGGTATAGCGGACCGCTCTCCACACTCCATCACGTGCTGTTTACTACAACACTTAGTAACACTTTAACTTTTTTTTTTTTGTATTATGCCTTCTAATTTAATATAAAAAGAAAACGAAAAAAGTTTTTCCACGACGCGGAGTCGAACCCACAACCTTTCCTGTCTCAAGCGAACACACTATCACTCAGCTAATTGGAGCCTAAATCCAATTCGTCAAATGTCTAAGTTAAGGGAATCAACTTCTCACTTTCTAGCCGAACACGTTTAAACTCCGCGGAGTTTGGACGACTGAGAGATGACCTAGTATCCCTTCATACGCATCGCCCATTGTTCTTGTGCGCAAGAAAAATGGGGAGCTGAGGTTGTGTGTTGACTTCAGGGAGCTCAACAGAATCACGTTGAGAGATAATTATCCCTTACCTTTAATAGAGGATCACATCGATCGTCTCAAAGATAAAAAATATTTTACGATTTTAGACTTAAAAGATGGTCTCCATCATGTCGAAATATCTGAAGAGTCTATAAAGTATACATCCTTTACAATGCCACTAGGGCAATTTGAATACGTTCCTAACGTTCGTTCCCATTCGGAATTGCTACATTTGAAAAAATCATTAAACAAGTATTTAAAGACTTGATCTCGAAAGGAAAAATGTTAAGTTTTTTAGATGACTTTCTAATAGCAACACAGTCGGTTGAAGAAAATTTAGAATTTTAAGAGAAGTTGTTAATAGTAGTAGTAGTAGTAGTAGTAGTAGTAGTAGTAGTAGTAGTAGTAGTTGCAAACTTTATTGATCAAAATATAATTTTACATAATTGGATAACTAAGTTTAATATGGTTTGGCCAAAGGCATCTACCAGATAGACAATTTATAAATTTAACTACTTAATATGCTAGTTGGTATTTAATTAAAAGTCACCATCTATCATCCTCTTTCTGTATTTCAGTGCAGTTGACGCGTATTTATATAATATTTCCCAACTTAATTTTTCATTCAAAATGTCCAGGACTTCATTCATTTCCATCAAGGTTACTCCAAAACAACTCACTCGTATCTCATTTAAGATGGGACATCTGGCAATGAAGTGGTATATATCTTTTCTTTCCTCTCGGCTACAAAGGTCACATAGAGTTGGTAGATCCGGTCGATGTGGAATGTAATTTAGGTTGATAATTTCACCCCTTAATTTAAGTATTACGTTTATCATTTTTAGTGGAAAACGGCTTTGGAAGTACGTATTTTCCTTAAGATCAAAGTTCAGTTGACTGTATATCATTCGATGTTGTGAAGATTGTGCTTCTGTTTTAAATTTTTCATAAGAAATGCGGCTTACCCTTTCATAAATAGTACTTAACATATCCTTCAAGTTCGTGGTTTTGTATCGGATGGGATACAAAAGTTTTTACCGGGTTCAAATCCCAACTTTGCAACAAGGTTTCCTCTGGTCGCAAGTGTGTGCTTCAGTACTTGTTTAGGCAGCCTTGCTTCATTCATTTCCATTACTTTTACGACATATGGTATAGTTATGTAGCATATAGTATAGTTATAAGAAATACCTCAGAAATTTTTCCACTTCTTCAAATGGGCAATATCCCCAGACTTGAGCACCGTAGAGCAATATTGATGCAGCAGTTGTACGAAAAATTTTCATTTTTGAACTACATATATTCGATAAACACGTTATTTATGCAGCGGCTCCAGACGGAAGAAATGGCTCTGTTTGCTTCAGCCAGTTTGCATTGAAAGTGTCTTCTCATACGAAGGGCGTTCAATATATTCTCGGTATCGGGGTGAAGCTGTGGTTGTATATATAAATTGATTATTTGTCAAGTAATACTATTATTTTAGTGCATTCATGTAAAATTTCATATAAATGTGATTATTAATTCGCGTTTTATCTCTAGTTAAACAGAATCATAATGGCAACTGAGACGATGATGGTGAAAATTGAGCATCGCGCTGTAATTAAATTTCTCACTAAGCAAGGAAAAAGTAAAAAAACTATTCATGAAGAGATGGTGGCTGTTTACCAGGGTTCCGCACCTTCATTATCAACTGTGCAAAAGTGGTCAAGTGAGTTCAAGAGAGGCAGAGAGAGCATTGAAGATGACCCCCGCTCCGGCGCCCCGGCTACTGCTTGTACGGGAGAAAGCATCAAAGAAGTCGAAAAACTTGTTCTTGAGGATGCCCGAATAAAGGTGAAAATGATGGCAGAAATCACCAAGCTTTCAATTGGTACCATTCACACCATTCTTCATGACCATCTTAACCTTTCAAAGGTCAGTGCAAGATGGGTGCCACGAATGCTCACAGCGCCTCAGAAAAAAGTGAGAATCGCATGCTGTAGAGAGCTTTTGGAGATGTGTAGTGAGAACGCGGACGGTGTTATGGATCGAATTGTTACTGGGGACGAAACATGGGTCCACCACTATGACCCTGAAAGCAAACAAGAGTCCATGCACTGGCATAAAAAAGGAACAGACCCCCCGAAGAAGTTCAAAGTCACTCCGTCTGCCGGGAAGCTCATGGCCAGTTTTTTGGGACTCAAAGGGAATCTTGCTCATTGAGTACAAAAAAAAGGTGAAACCATCAACGCCACATCCTACGCTTCCACTTTGCATAATTTGCGGGAGGAAATTAAAAAGAAAAGACGGGGTAAACACGCAGCGGGTGTGTTGCTTCTTCATGACAACGCTCCTGTTCACACGGCGTGAGTTTCGAAGGCTGCTGCGCGTGATTGTGGTTTCGAAGAAATCCAACACCCACCCTATAGTCCAGACCTTGCCCCTAGTGATTATTTCCTGTTTCCGGATTTGAAAAAGATTTTCGGATGATGAAGAACTCAAGTCGGCAATAAATGGGTATTTTGCAGAGAAAGAGGAAATTTATTTTTTTGAGGGTTTAAGAAAGCTTATCTCAAGATGTAACAAATGCATTGATGTTAGGGGAGATTATATTGAAAAATAAAAACAATTTAAATTGAATTCGCATTTTCCTTCATATCGATACCGAGAATATATTGAACGCCCCTCGTATTAAGGTTCGCCGTGATTAAAACCCCTAAGTACTTGCACTCTCGAATTATTGCAACATTTTCTCATTGCTACTTCCATTTTTCGTTGCTTGAATATTTTCCACCCCCATCCTTTAAGATCATCATTTTAGATTTTCCTAAATCAACGGACAAATTCCAGAGTCTATAGTATCTTTCAAGAGGGTTTATCATAAGCTGCATTCCTTCAACAGATTCAGATAGAAAAACAATATCATCCGCAAAAATTAGACCAGGTATTCGTATGTTTCCAAATAGAATTCCTCCTCCGATTCCTTCCACGATATCATTTATAAACAAAATGAAAAGAAGTGAGCTTAAAACGCATCCTTGTTTCACCCCCATTTGCGTTGTGATTTCTTCTGATACAAACTCACCATCCCACACATAAGCTACATTGTTTTCATACATAGCCTTTAATATGCATATAGTTTTGCTTGAAATCCCTAACTTGAACAGCTTGTTTAAAAGAGCTTCACGTGCGATCGAGTCAAAAGCAGCACGAAAATCGACGCAAAATGCAAATAGTTTTTTTTTTCTTTTTTTTTTTAAATTATCGGCAATATTTATCAGTGTGAATAATTGATCCAAAGTAGAATAACTTCTCCTGAACCCAGCTTGAAATTCGCTCAGTATTTTTTTTTTCCATTGACCCACTCCGTAAGTCTATTAAAAATCAGAGTGCTAAACAACTTGACTGATGTGTTCAAGAAGGAGATTCCTCTGTAATTTTCAGGACTATCATATGATCCTTTTTTATGTAGGGGATAGATGATCGTTCTTTTGAAGCTTGCAGGAACATAGGCCGTCTCAAATATTCTATTATATTCTTAATTTTTGTAGAATTCAGCTGGAACGCGGTCGTCTCCTGGAGCTTTTCCCACTTTTGCTTTCAGTATTACATTCTGAACTTCATAAATTGTAAATGATGCATCTAAAAAGTCGTCAGTAAAAAGTTATAAAAGTAGTCTCGAAGTTCAAATGCTTGCAATGCTGACGACATTTGAGTGGTTCTTCTGTTTATAACTTTAGCTACTTTCCAGAAATCTGCTGACGATTTTGATGAGTTCAGAACGGCTACATTTTGTTGCTCAAGCTGTTTCCTTTTAGATCAAGAGAGTTGTTTACAATTTTTATTTGCTGCTGCATAAAAATTCTTAAAGAAAGTTGTGTTGTGTTGCCTTAGAAGCTTTAGAAGCCCAAAAGATTTGTTCCTGGCGCCGCGGCACTCAGCATCAAACCACCCTTTCTTGTATTCAGTCCTACGTCTTACTTTGTTACTTACTGGAACAGCATCAGTTGTAATTTGAGTAAGATCCTCAATATGTAAAAGATTATTTTCTGATTTTCGTTTTGTAGGTCCCTTATTGAAATTATTTTGGAAAACTGGTTTCATTTTATCATTCCAAGTCGGTTTTGGCAACAGACCAAATTGTTTGTCGTCGATCATACCCTCTCTACTCGAAATTATACAAAAGATTTCCAAAGGCATGTGGTCAGAAAAAAGTCTTGTAGCTATGCTGAAGTCTTTCAGAATTGTGTTCCACTTTCCAGACACAAAACAATAGTCTATGGCTGAGCACGCCGTACCACATACAAACGTATACTCGCCACTTAGGTCCCCTTGACAACTTCCATTCAGAAATCTTGCGTCCAACGAATCGGCCACTTCCAATATCTTTGCGCCTTTCGCATCACATACTCCGTCCTTTGATCTGCAAGTTGGGTTTATAACAGCTGATGCCTTTCCAATTAAAAAAGTTAAAATGGCCGACAAGCATTACATCAACTGATTCCAAATCCTGCAGTGTATCACATAGTCCTTTATAATCTCTCATCCAGTTGAAACAATTAAGGTATATATGTGCAATATAAAAAGACGATTCTTTGATTTGTATTTCCACTTCATTAAAATTGGAGGCACCTGCTTTAAAATCCTTACGATAACCGAATAATTCACCTCCGTTGTTAATATTTTAGAGGAAAATACCTTACATCTTAGATGGGACTAGTGTCTATTTTTACAAACCGAAATTGTACACCTCGGTTACAAAATTAAGAAGGCATTAGGCCAAACGATACAAGTTTAAAGGCAATTGAAGATTTCCCTGTACCGACCTGTACCAAAGAGGTTCATAGTTTTATAGGACTATGTTCCTGTTTTCGAAAATTTATTAAGAATTTCGCAAATCTTGCAAAAAAAAAACCCTTATATGACCTTTTGAAAAATGATGCATTGTTTGTGTTTGATTTGAGACATCGTTAAACGTTTAACCTATTGAAATATAAATTAATGGAATCACCTGTCTTATCAATTTATAGTCCCCACAATATTACAGAGTTGCACTGCCATGCCAGTGGGTTAGGGTATGGAGCTGTTTTGCTTCAGAAACAAAAAGATAATAAATTCCATCCGGTCCTATATTTTTCAAAGCGAGCAACGGAAGTTGAGGGTAAATACCACAGCTATACGAATATACCTTACAAAGATTCAAAATATATTTAAAATCGTGACCGACTGTCACTTTAACTCTAAAGAAACAATTTCTTAAACGCAGAATTTCCCGTTGGGCACTAGAGCTGCAAAGCTTTGACTACAATGTGGAAAACCGCAAAGGAAATGTGATGAGTCATGTCGACGCACTTAATCGATCGTTTGACATCCTTCACGTCGATTATGAATCCTTTGAATTAGTGTTAGCAGCAGGACAGAGACAGGACTCCACAATACTTGCCATCATAAGGGAGTTGGAGAAAAACGAGAATCCTTTCTTTGAAATGATTAACGGTTTGATATACCGGAAAACAAAAGATAAGGTGTTATTTTATGTTTCTTCGCATTTGGAGGAGCAGGTGATACGCACCCACCATGAGGCAATGTGTCACCTAGGAGTTGATAAGTGTTTTGATCATCTATCAGGGAGTTACTGGTTTCCAAAAAAGAAAAATAAAATACGAACATATATCCAAAAGTGCCCAATGTGTATTTGTTTTTCCTCAGACTCAGGCAAAGCTGAAGGAAAATTGCATTCGATTCCCAAGGGTTGCATGCCCTTTGACGCATTACATGTTGACCACCTTTACCCCTTATCTACTGGAAATAAAAAGCATTTGCTATGTGTTATTGACGGATTTACAAAATTTGTAAAATTATATCCGGTCAAAACAACTCAAAGTAAGGAAACAGTTAATTGTTTAAGGTCATACTTTCAAAACTATTCCCGGCCAAATAGAATTACTTCTGACCAGGGGAGCATCTTTTACCTCGAAAGAGTTTTCCGGATTTTTGTGTGAAAATAATATTCATCATGGAAAAGTTGCCACCCATTCTCCATTCAATCGAATGGTCAAATAAAAAGGGTAAATAGGGTGCTTATCGCGATGATAGCTAAAGAATGTGACCCAAACACAACGAGTTCTTGGGACAAGAATATAGCTAAAATTGAATTTGCGTTAACCAATACGGTGAACCGTAGAACTGGTTTCCCACCAAGTACTTTATTGTTAGGAACGAATCAGAAAGGGCAGTTTTGTGACCGTATTCAGGAATATCTCATCAATAGCACAGGGATGAAAAAAGTTGATTTAGGTCAAGTAAGGAACGACGCTCGACAAAAAACTAGGTAAACACCGGCCATTCAAACTCCAAATATAGAATAGAAAACCAATGGCAGCAACCAAAAAGAAGTAAAGTTTACCCAAAAAAAGTGACTGACTTGACTGGTACTCATACAAAGAATCCTTCAAATTATACAAATAAAAAAGCAGTAAACTGCTGAAAGTATGACATGGATAAGTCTTATAGGCATCCGACGAAAAAACCTTAATTGTTTTACGAGTGAAGATAAATATAATATACGGTGGTTGTGCAAAAAAGGAAATGGTTTAAAGTTTTACCCCTGTGTACAAAAAAAAAAACAAGTTTTTTAAATTATGTTATGGTATTACCTGGATGAAAAAATAAGTTTAGTTCCAGGACAGACATCACATCTTGTACTCAAGTTGTAGAACTCGATATTATAGAGGAGACAATACTGGGCGGTGTGTACTAAAGTAGGAAATATAGTGGCGTGTTTCAAGATTATCGATGTGTCGGGAGAAGATGCCATCAATACAGGTTGAATTACGAGTTGTTGAGATGGCAAGTTGTTGTTGTTCATTTCTAAACCAAGTTCGTTGGGCATAAATACAACAGACAACGAACGATTACTGACAATAGCAGGTTTCGATCCAAATGAGGCCGCTGATGATGACGACTTCTTTCTGATCGAGGATCCACAGGAGAAAGTTGAGGCCATAGGGGCGACTTTCCAGGAAGTATACAAGGCCACTGACACCATTGGCCCTAATAATGACCTGGACAATCGCGTCTTGGTGCACCACTTCTATATTCGAAATGAAGTAGAGAACTGGCCATCCGAGGGCTCTGCGTTCACCCGGTTAAGCGACGAAAATATGGCAAATAATGTCATTGCCAGAGAAGGTGACCTATATTATTTTATTTATTTTATTTATTTATTTATTTAAACTTACTAACACAGTAAGAATTCACTTATAAATCTGTGAAAGATAAACATTATTGCGCTTAAGCTTTAATTTAAAATTTACATTTTAACTCTAGTGAAACTATTTATTAAAAGTAGTAGTAAGTTAAGTTTAATATTAATGAAACTTTGTCAATTTAATATTTTATCCTTTAATTCAAAAAGTAAAATTTTAATTGAAATTACCTGAGAAGGGGAAAGGGATGGGTGAACCTAGTTGCTCTGATTTTCAAGGAAATGTTGAAGTTCGTGTTTAAATCGTCGCGCGTCGTCTAGCTTTCGTATAGTACGTGAGAGTTTGTTCCAAAGACGTATAGTAGCAATATAAAACTGTCTCTCAGATGTTAAACATGAAAATAGCTGAAGTAATAAACAGGCAGATCTGCTAGACACCGGAAACTTGATTTTTTCGTATAGATATATCGGCTGTCTACTGAAGAGAAATAAAAGCGCACGAAATTTTATATAATTTTGAAATGATATCTTTACCAAGTTTTTGGCTAGGTGTGAAACGTGGTCATATCTTTTGAGACAATATACCAATCGAATGGTGGTGTTAAATGTTACTTGTAGTTTTCTTTTGCTCTCGGCGTCACATTCATGAAAAATTTCACATCCATAAACCAGCAGAGGAATAACTAAGGAATAAGGAATAACTTGCTTTGGCAAGTAGCAGTCTGGTTTTAGTTGGTGTACACTTTTGGGCAGCCATAGTGTTCGAAGAACGCCATATATTTTTCCCACTATAGAATTTATATGGTTGTTCCACGTTAGTGTTCTATTGAAGACAACGCCTAGATTTTTCGAAGAGTCAACGAATTCAATTTTTGAGCCGTTTAGCATTAAATGTGGGAAATAGGAAAGATCAAGAATAGTTTTAGAGATAACTAAACATTTACATTTTCCTGGATTTAGTACTAAACTACTTTTTGACGACCAATTTGAAATTCGTTGAAGCTCTTCATTTAAATCACTAGCGCAATTCTCAATGCCTCAAAGGGACAGCTTTGATAAATTTGAACGTCATCAGCGTAAATATGTTTCGATGAATTCAATATTACAGAAGCTATATCATTAATATAGACTGAAAATAAGAGAGGCCCTAAGATCGATCCTTGGGGAACACCTTTAGTTAAGGGAAGAGAATCAGATAGGACACCATCTATTGACACAGCCTGTTTTCTTTCACTAAGATATGACGAGATTAATTTAATTGAAGAAGGAGAAATGGAAAAGTAGTGCCTTAATTTATTGACCAGAATAGAGTGATCTACCATGTCAAAAGCCTTAGAAAAATCCAGTAGTAATAATAACGTAACATTATCATTATCCAGTCTATCTCTTATGTCTTCAACTACATTGACCAAAGCTGTAGTACAACTATGCTTTGCACGGAAACCTGACTGAACCGGAAGCAGCAAATTATTGTTCAGAAGAAACTTATTACTATAGAGTTTTTAAGAATAGGAATTATTTTTGCTAATTTCCATTGGTAAGGAAAAATGCGAGTCATAAAAACTGTATTAATGACGTGCGTATTAAATGGTAGCAATGATGGTAAAATTGCTTTAACAAAAATCGGATGAATCTCATCAACTGCTATAGCATTTGATTTAACAGACAGGAAACTTTCTACTATGTCCGTATCATCCACCCTTTTGAAAGCAAAAGACTTTGCAGTTGGTAGAACAGTACCATCAAACACACAATTATCAACAGAGGCACTTGCATTTAGATTTGATAAGAAATTGCGATTTAGGTCATTACGATCGATATTAGTAGGACAACTTAACTTTTGTTTACCGACTCCTAGTTCACGAATATTGTTCCATATTTTACGACCGTCGGATGTAGAACTGAAGCGGTTGGAATAAAATTGCATCTTAGCAGTTCTTATTTCACGGATAACACTATTACACAAGTTTTTATAGATTTGATGAAGCTCTTCCACCCGAAAACGTTTCCACCGTCGATACGCCTGATCGAATTTCATTCGTGAACCACGCTTTTGTTCTGTCTCTTACAATCCCTCTTCTGATTGAAATGTATGTATCAAAGACAAGATTGATGTTTTTATTGATGAAATCGATTTGTTCATCTGGTGAGGGCATACAATAAATTAGGTTCCATGGAATAGAATAAACATGCTGTTCAAGAGAAGGCCTATCAAAGTTTTTAAAATCCCTATACATATAATTTGATGTGTCGACGCAATCACCGATATCAAAATCATATGTAAGAAACAATAAGTCGTGTTTAGAAAAGGCTGGTGCAGCAACTTGATCGTAAAGTAATACCTTGTCGGTATTATTTACAAAAAACACATCTAATAGGGTGCTGGAGAAGCTGGTGAAATGAGTAGAAACATCATTATTTACCGGTTGTAGATCAAATGATTGCATGTTTTCGATTAAGAGACTTTTCAGTTTCAGTTTTAAGGCATTTTATTTTCTTAATCATTAACTCTTACATACTAACAAAAAATGCTTAAATGCTAGCTCAAAATTACTTAACAATCTTATACTAACTTACTGGCCCCACACAGGCACTCTTAGCTACTCTAAATTCTTATATCTATGTCTTTCGACTGCAGTTACATTTTATTTATAAATACTTATTTTCTATACTTAAAGCTAAGAAAAAATTTGTTTACAAAAACTTAGCATATGGACATTTATTTTTTTATAAAAGCTTAGTATCTAACTTAAAATAAACCTTGGCCTACCTAACCTACATACAAAATACACACATACAAACACATAGACTTTATACACAATCATACACATATATCAGTATACATTTTTGTATACACTGATATATGTATATGTTTCTTAAATGCTATCCTAAACCTATGTAAGCTGGCCATCACTATTTACAAAGCAAATATATTGGTCAGCCCTGCCTCATTAGTGAGGCTGGTCCGTAATTGACGGAAACGACGACGAAACATCTTCTCCATCATTCAACTACCAGAAATGCTGGTGCTGCCGAACGACATCCCTCTTATCGCGATTCCCCACCGACCTACTGAACCTGAGGCGATCCACACTGCCGTGTGCGACGTCTCTGTTGTAGTTGAGTCGCCTGTCCCCAGCTGTCCGAGCGACATTGAAGATAAACGGCACCGCTGATCTATCCTGGATCAACCCTTTCTGATCTAGGTAGAGGAATGCTTCCGGTGGAACGAAGCCGTCAGAGCGCACACTCTCGTGGTAAAGGTAATTGGGGTAGTAAGCCCCAGATATCAGGTTATTCGTCAAGGTCATTGCTCTTGCAATGTGCCTTCGAGTCAGCTTAATTACAAAGTTGTCCACTCGTATTAGGTTCGCCCTGTTGTAAAGGACCTCATTAGGATAAAATTTCTTGTACTCCGACTCTGGTGTTCTGAACAAGCGAAGACAAGCCCTAAGGCAAGCCCTCTCAAACACCCGAATCTTTTCCATTAAGCTTGCTCATACATTGAACCACACGGGACAACCAAATACCAGCATGGGCCTGATAAGGGCCATGTAGCAGATTACCTTTACCCTCGCATCGAGTTGGCTGCTATAAAACAGTCTCTTTGTAAGGGCAAAAGCACCTTTAGCTCTGGCCAGAGCAGCATCTACATTTTTGCCAAAATACAGAAACTGATCTAGCCAGATTCCAAGGTATCTGACTACATTTCGACAGGCAAGAGGTTGTCCGTGTTGTCCAATGATAGAGAACTTTCGCCAATTTTTTCTGGTATCCCTAGAGGCTCCAGACAACGGCGTCCTAAAGAGAATGGTTTCCGACTTCTGAAAGTTGATTTTCAACTTCCAGTCATCGCAAAATCGTCATCTTATCGAAGTCACGCTGCAAGAGAGTATTAATGACCTCGATTTTTGGACCTGTTCTGTACGCTACCAAATCGTCTGCGTACGCAATAGTATGGGGAAGTGAACCTATCAGTCGCTTGTATAAATGTTGAATAGGATCGGCGAATTGACCGCACCTTGCTGAAGACCATTTTTAATTTGAAATATTCCAACAGAAGTCACATCACCATTTTTCACGATGAACTGTCTGTTGGTTAGCATATTATAAATAATGTACAAGAGTGGTTTACTGATCCCCAGCCCAGTCAGCTTATAGAAAAGACCCTCTAACCATACGGTGTCGAAGGCCTTCTCCAAGTCAACAAGGCAGGCACCAGTGCACTGTTTCTTGCCTTTGTTCCATTGGATATCAGAAACCAGTTTAGACGCGGCATGTGAGATATCATGTCCCGCCTTAAAACCGAATTGATTATCCGGAACTATATGTTTGTCCTCAACCCACCTAGACAGAGCTCTATTGATTACCTTTTCAAAAACCTTACTGATATTCAGAAGGAGACTTATCGACCGGAGATTCGCCGGATTGGATATATCCTTTCCCTTTTTGGGGATAGGTTGAACCACCGCCGTTTTCCAATGCACTGGATAATGTGCATTATTCATTGCATTATTAAACAGGGTGGTGTAAATGTCCACCGCTTCTAGAGGAAGATATCGAAGCACGATGTTCGGAATACCATCGGTCCATACTGATTTCTTAGCCCTGATTGTGTCGAAGATCTCATGGAGTTCCTCCTTCGAAGTGAACGGGGGTAGGTCATCCTCTCTGGAAATGACATTATATGCCATGTTTCCGTCGCTGAACCGGATGAAACCAGAGCCCTCGGATCGCCAGTTCCCTATTTCATTTCGAATGCAGAAGTCGTGCACCAAGACGCGATTGTCCAGGTCATAATTAGGGCCAATGATATCAGTGGCGTTGTATACTTCCTGGAAAGTCGCCCCTATGACCTCAACCTTCTCCTGTGGATCCTCGATCACAAAGAAGTTGTCATCATCAGCGGCCTCATTTGGATCAATACCTGCTATTGTCAGTAACCGTTCGTTGTCTGTCATCCGGTCTATTTTAAGACACTGAAGGTCGTTTTGATTTTTTCTCCGAAATAGTTTGTTGATTTGCGGAAACATATTCGGGTTGCTGGTGTTTACAGCCCGAAACTTGTTTTTCCAATTACAGTAATTCTGTAATTCTCTTTTATTAACTTTTGCACATTTTTAATCGACGACTTCAGTGTCCTAATCTCCAGGTCTTGTCGGTCAGTTAACTGTCTGTACAAGTTTTTGAGTCTTGTCAGAAGTCTACTTTTCTGTCTGTGCAGTGCGTCAATAGTAGGATTGCGGAACAGGTCTTCGTTAGTCGGAATTCGATACCGCGGTATTGTAGTGTCCATAGTTTGTTTAATTGTCTCGTCCATTTGTTTTAGGTAATTGTCGATATTTCCCCAATCTCTGTGTCTAGCGTTGAAATCCCCGCCGATTATAAAATAATTCTCCCCCGATTCCAGCCTCAGAAGTCGAAAAAGCGTGTCTAGCTCTGTAATGAATAAAGTGGATTGTAAAGCCTCAGGTGCATAGACAGAGGCCAAGTACAGACGCTTTCCACTGCGGAGCGGGATATAAACGACGACTGCCTCCAATACCCGGAACCTGCACAACACGCCCTTGTACACTCTGTGAAATTTTATAACTTCTTTGATGAAGATCGCGATACCGCCTCCACGTTTGGATCTGGGCCGGTTTCTTCTTCTAACGATATAATTATTGTACTCCAGTTTGTGCTTATCGGTTAGCTTAGTTTTGCTAGCGAAAAGCACATCAGGAGTTTGGTCTTGTAGCAATTTAAACATCGCGGCTCTTCGTTCGATCCTAATCAGTGAATTAACATTCACGGCAAGGACCTTCAAAGTTTGCTCCACCATGTGCGTACCCATTACGACATGTGTTGCGTTAGGCCCGGCAGCAGCGCGTAGATCTGGTCCACCCGCTTGGCCTTTTCTTGTACCTGCTGTTGCAGCTGAGCCATCTGTCCTTGGATTGCGAGCAAGATGGCCAGCATGTTAGGTGCAGCTTCCATTGTTCTCGGCATTGGCGTCGGAGAAGCAACAGTCGCTTGCTGTACCGTAGCCCCCCTACCTGACGCCATTTGGGCGTAGGAAATTTGAGACGTGACGGCTGGTGTTTGAAACCTAACAGGTGAACGTTTGACCTCCACCTTCTGCTGCCGAGCCAGTTTTGCTTTTTTAATGTCGGCGAACTTAGGACAACCCCGATAGTTTGCGGTGTGTCCCACGTTCCCACATAACACTCACGAGAGCTGCGACCTATTGGATGCTTAACTTTCGGATTTAACTTTCGCGTAGCCCTCCACTGTATTACAGTGGATGGCATGGCGATCGTTCCCCAATCTCTTTATGTTAAAATTGTTCCCAATGACCAACTTACGCAGGTCCTTGGTTGCATTTACCTCTAATTTATAGGTGTTGATAGGAGGCACCTTCTCCTTCTTCTTCTTCTGCTGCTGTTGTTGTTGTTGCTGCTGTTGTTGTTGCTGCTGTTACTTTTGTTGTTGCTGCTGATGTTGCTGTTTTTGGTAACGTTTTTGCTGCTGCGGTTGTTGCTTTAGCTGCTGCGTTTTTTGCTGCTTTAGCACTTGTTGTGTTTGCTGCTGTTTCTGCGCCCTTTTCTCCTGCAGTGGCTGTTGCTGTTGGGAGCTTGCCTTAGCTCCCTGATCCCTTTGCCTTCGGGCGATTTGCCTAGCTTTAAAAGCAAGCACCTTTTTTTGAAGTTGCTGGATGCTGCTATTAATGGCATTCAGTTCTTCATTTGCCAACGACTCAAAGCTATTATCGCCTTTGTGATGTGCCACTCTATAAGAGACGGATTCATCTTCCGAATCGTGACGTCTTTGGTTTTGCGCTGCTATTGCTGCCGCAGACGTTGACGCCCCTCTCCCCCCCCCCCCAATTCCCTACTTAGCAGCATTTCAATGAGGTCTTGTACAATAAGGCGAATCTAATAAGAGTGGACAATTTCGTCATTAAGTTGACTCGAAGGCAAATGGCACGAGCAATGGCCTCTTCGAACAACCTGATTTCCGGGGCTTACTACCCCAATCATATGTATCATGAGAAAGTACGCTTTGTCGGCTTTATTCGTCCACCTCGACATGAAATGTTCGGGGTTCAATACCAGCCGCGCCCGAAGCTCATTCTTTTTTTCAAGCAACTAAAATCTCGTGAGACGAATGGTTGCCTAAAATACAATAACAAGTCAATTTACACTAATAATGCCACCCATAGACCGAAATATCCACTGAGCCCAAACATCTTTCTCCCTCTCTCTCTATCCAATTTTACAAAAAAAACTTAGCATGTGCTGCAGCATTTTAGGGGTAGTAATACCCTCTTAAATATCCTCTTAAACTTAATTCTTAACAATAAAACAATAATTTTATTTTTTTTATTTTATATTTTTTAATCTGGGTAAGTTGCTTTCTTCAGAGGATGTAATAGATTAGGTTTCTTTAATAACCTTTTTGCAATTTGAAACTGACTCTTTTACTGTACCTTTATTATTCTTTATCAATTGACCATCTTCGTTAGACAGGTTGACTTTAACATAAAATTGTTCAGGCGCAAATGTTACCTGTTACTGCTCTCGAATACAATTATTTATCTTATAAATCTATTACAAATTTATTTTACTTGCTGTATCTAGTACTCAATTTATGAATTAATTTATTACCTTGAGGAGAAAGAACTTCAGTTTCTTCTCTTTCTTCGGACCGTCTGGGAGTAAAGTTTACCTTTCCAATGACTAACTTTGTAAATCCTATTCATATTTAAACCTGTTTTCCACACCATAATTAAGCTTTTTCTACAGGGTGGGCACATTTAAAACATGAACAGAAATAAAACTACAAATATTATTTTGTTGATCATTTATTTAAGGTAATAAACGTTTATTGAAATTTATTTTTTAAAAATGACATCGTCGAAATGTGCCCCGTCTCGTCGTTGGCAATCCTGCAGTCGACTACGTAAACTTTGGAAAACTGTCTGACATATGCTACGAGGTACAGCCGCTATCTCTTCCTGAATGTTTTCTTTTAATTGGGATATGGTCGTCGCTTTATTAAAGTACACTCGACTTTTCAGGTATCCCCACAAGAAAAAATCGTAAGGTGTACGGTCCGGGCTTCTCGGAGGCCATGAGATATCACCTCTGCGAGAAATCGATTTCATAGGAAACATTTCTTTGACCACCGGTAAAGTCACATTTGACGTATGGCATGTTGCTCCAGCTTGTTGCATCCAAGTCTTACTGATCCTATCCTTCAAATTCATGTAACTGTGGTGTTAAAAACTGTCGCAATATCTTCACGTATTCCACTAAGTTCACAGTTATGTTATTTTCTTGATTATTTTCAAACAAATTCGAAACGATTATGCCATTTACTGATATGGCAGCCCATACTGTCGTTTTCGGTGAATGAAGTGGCTTTTGGTGTTTAAGGCGAGGGTTATCCCTACTCCAATATCGACAATGTGCTTGTTTACATGTCCATTGATGTGAAAATGTTCCTCGTCCGTAAGCAATCGATTTTAAAGGCTAGAGAATCGCTCCAGCATAGTGTCAGCCAATAGTTGTTTGGTTTCATATCCTGCACAATCTGAAGCTAATATGGGTGTAGTTTGAATTCCAGATGCAAAATTCGCCGCAGACTAGTTCTTGGATTGCGAGAGGCGCCGATTGGTGTCGCGCGCCGTGTGGCATGTTGCGCCTTGTTGCAAAGCTATTGCACGTCAATACTATTCAACTGAGGAACGAAGAGGTCAGAAATCATGTTTCTATAGCGCTCTCCATTGACGGTAACATTCTGGCCGGAATCGTCTTTAAAGAAATACCTGCGATGAATCCACCAGCCCATAAAGTACACCAAACCGTGAGTTTTAACGGTTGTAAAGGAGTCTCGACAAAGGCTTCTGAGTTTCTCCACTCCAAATTCCGCAATTTTGCTTGTTTACATATCCATTTCGAATCGACTTATTCGGATTCTCCTCAACACTGCGCTCCACAACATCAATAACTTCTTCTGTTCGCACTGTTTGTCATCTTTGGGGATGCGTATTATCCACTAGTGTGTACGTGGTGCGAAAGCGATTCATCGGGTTCCGAATAACTTGCTCAGTTGGACGATAAGTTTGGCGAACCAAACCATGGTTTTCAAAATAAGTTTGCACAATTTGCATGCATTGTTCTGGCGTTAATCTATTCATCGTAAAATGGCAAAACGTACTAACCACAAATCAACTTTCAACTGTCATATTTACAATCTGTACAAACAGCGTTGCCAGTTTAAAAACTAAATCTCTAAGAAAACACACTCTTTGTATGTACGACTTAAATGTAGGAATTTTAACTGTGAAGTACTCAGAATAAACGACAGCCAATAAAATAAATGTATTTTATTTGGGCATGCAGTTCAAAATCCTCCAGAAACCAGAACTAGTGGAAGTGCTACATGGCGTATTTCTGAACTTAATTTTTTGTAATTTTTTTTTAAGAGATGGAATGAAAGATACCAGCTTTGACGTGTGGTATTACTCAACTCACTTGCACCTTCGTTGATAGGAACAAGTTGTGAGTCAGTTCTGATCAGATTACCTTTGGAATGAGTGTCTGGTATTACACTCCGCACTATTTTCCCAATCTCGTAATAGCCCCTTGTTACTAAACTGTGTAAAAGGCTTAAATGTTCAACCGCACCGTCGATAAGATATTTATCTAACGTCAAATGTTGGGTAAACCCTAGAAATTCATAAACTTTACTCAACCTGTGTGATGCCATCCACTTAAAGACCGCTTGTGATAGCAATTATTCAGAGGAGCAACGGCCAAAGTGTAAAGAAAGACAATGGACTAGGTTCCCTGCCACGAACTTTTGTATAAGGTTTTCAAAATCTCGCATCTTCGGTGTTATATTGATCTTGGTTTGGAACCATGCCCATCACCTATCACACGTAAAAGAAAGCATCTCGATATTTAAATATTGCATGCCAAAACAACTAAGTCCTAGTTCCAGGATTAGATAAACATCGTGTCATAATTTGGAGTTGCCATGTGTTGTCCAAGACAGATTCATTTTTTCTCTAGGTTGCCATTTGCAGCAGAATGATGAGAACGAACTTAAAGGTACTGGAAAATCTCGCATGCATTAAAGTGGTCCAATTTAGGTATCCAGCTTCTTCACTCGAATTTGGCTGACCATAATTCAACCAACGGATAAGGGCTTGCAAGAAATTTACTAACCTGGCCAAGGATGCCACTATTAACTCTGCCAACATATATCAGAGTGTCAAGAAACTAAGCCATTTACACAATTCTCCCCTTGAACCAGAGTTTACAATAGAAAGATAAATTTAACAGACACTTCCCTGCTGTTGTAGTAAATTCCCGACAGCCTTAATGGCTTTCAGCAGACAACTAATTGGCACCACGTTGAGACATTTTACGTCATTTGTAAGACGAAGAGTTGTGGTCTGAACTAATTACACATTCTCGTAGCATAACACAATTTCAAGTTCAAGATCACATAACAAATTAGTGCCAGCCAAATCAAATACATCAAAAGAATCGTTCCCAAGTAACATCCTTCAATAAAGCACAATTAATCTTTGTCTCTCAAAATTACTTTCCTTAAAAAACGACATGCGATTCTTACGCATTTCCTTCGTCCGTACTTGGCTTTGGTGAAATTTCTATGAATTTCGACCCAAGGATATAATTTTTGATGTTAAGAATACAAAAGGATTATGAAACCAAAACCCTTATCCTATTTGCTTTAGGGACGTTTGCGTAACTCCTGACTATTTCCAAAGCTAAGCCTTTATTGAAATATTTTCTCTTGGAAACTGCAACATTCAGGTATGTATTGAAACTACTTGCACCCATATGCAAGTGCAAATGTTCGTGGTAATTAATTGGCAATTTAGTGGAAGGGTGTTACCTCAGGAGTGCTTCACCCTGTGAATGTGAAATATTTTACCCGTAACTTGCCACTTACAGCAGTATGTAGCTTTCGTAAAAGTTTTTCTTTCACAAAGTCAGCCATAGTTGTGTTATTAAATTTTCAAAATGTGATGCAACCCCTAAAGATGAACTTATTTGCTGAAACCATGTTGGGTAGATTTAAAACGGAGTTGGGATACCATCATGTAACATACACCAAGGCTTCTCTTTGTATCCACAGGAATTGTGTTAGTCCCATGAAGTATTCAAGAAGGAGGCAGCACGTAAAAGTGTCTGTAGGGGCCATTTTTTTTTTCTTATAAGGTTAATTTATAATTCTCATTACATACTTATGAATGGAGTAGCAGATACAGTTAACAGATAGCAATGGTAAATTCTGAGATGATAGATAAATTTTTTGAAACTCGCAAATGGGGTTTAACAGATAAGCACATAACTAATTATATGTTGGATGCAATACTCGTAGAAAGCATCTTCAATTTCGTTTTTGTGGTGCTCCGTGATAGATTTTTCTATAAAGAGTTTTGGATTTGCGGTTTTTGGAGGAAAGACTTCATAATCCTTACAGTGCTCACCTGAAGGCTAAAATTCGATCCTATCGCTGCCTTCTCGGTTACGTAAGGTCTTAGATCTTACTCTTGCGAACCAACCAAGAGGACGAACAGGACGGATTTAATGCTGACCAAAGTAAAACCGGTGACTTGCGTGAAAATTGATCGGGGAACTATAGACTGTCCTATAATTTGGATAGGGAAGGCAGTGCAAAAATCAAGTTCGTAGCCTGCTTGCCTTACTTCCCAGTCGTGGTCCTCAATATCTAGCTGCTGAGGAAACCCTTACTCATGCTTGTTCGCCCAGTAGCATGATACTGGTGTATGCCGTTATAGGGCTCATAACCCTATACGAAAGAGGTTAAAAATATGTGACGAACCAAGTAATGGCCACGAATAGAATTGAATTCACTGCAGACGACAATTGCAACTGTTTAAAGGACAACGAATGCTCGGACTCTTAACAGGCCCTTGACTGCTATAGCGCAGATGGATTTGCCATATGCAGCAGACTTTGTGCAAGAGCTTCCGATACCTAAGCGAGCGCCTTATGACAATATGCGCCCATGACCCTATGGAAGACAAGGTCGATGCCACCTAAAAATGTTTTTACAAGCTCCTCCGTAAGACAAATGAGCAACGTCCTAAGCATGATAGGAAAGGAGGACATCTTTGAGAGGACAATTAGTAAGCATGTCATATAGGACACCACATCTGGCAATGGACTTAGGTTTATTCAGTTTTCGACGGGACGAAATGTCACTATCGTAAATATTGAATTTAGTGGGGGCTAACGTCCCCATTTATTTACTATCTATTCTACAAGAAAGGTAAAAATTCAGGAAATTCAGAAATCACCTAGTCTCTAATAGAGACTCTCTATACAATTACAAGACTGTATACAAATAAACACCTAAACATTTTTTTTAGAATTCTTTTTAAAAATTGACCAAAAAAGACCAAAATAAAGTACTTTGAATTGAAGAACTAAGCAAGTACTTGAAAGTACTGGTAACCTGAAAGTACTGGTCAAGTACTTGGAACTACTGCTCAAGTACTTGGAAGTACTGCCCAAGTACTTTGGTACTTAAGTACACGGTACTTGGTACTTGCGACTAAGTACTTGAAAAATACTGGTACTTGGCTTTTTCAAGTACCAGTATCCAAGTACTGAAGTACAAGTACAAGTCCCGGTACTGGTACTGGTACAGGTACTTGTAGTTGAAAGTTTACAGATCTGGTTGATCTACATTTTAGAAATCCGTGCTGACTGGGTGATATAAGTGATTTGCACTGAAAGCTTAGAACTTCATATAAAAACTTTCGAACATTTTAGGTATGTGAGAAGGCTTCGCAATGGGACGGTAGTTGGTTACTTCATTCTATGATCCCTTTTTATGAACCGGGGTTATGAAAGAAGTCTTCCAAACCTGGAGAATTCTCCTTATGTTAAGGACAGATGAAGGAGGGAGGAAAGTGCGTGCGAAAGATTGGAGGCACCCGTTTTGAGAAATATTGCTGGGAGCCCATCTGGACCGGATACAAATTCATCTTTGAGATTTTGTAACTTTTCTTCGATAAGGGTGGGATAACAAGGTTGAGAGAGAGAGAAATTGGGAAGGTACTTGAAATAGATGGACTCGGGTACAAAGAGGTTGTCTGCAAATGACTTTTTAAAAAGGTTTGCAAAATAGTTGGCAATAATATGTGGGTCGGTCGATGATATATTATTGAACGAGAGAGAGGGGGGATAACCGCCTGATTCTCTTTTGTTGTTGACGAATTGACAAAATGTCTTAGGATCGTTGATAAGGTTGGTCTTCGCTGTGTCGAGAAAGCGCTGATAGAAGCAGTTATAGAGCTGGGTGAATTGCAGGTAAGTTTCAAGATAGTTAGAGTAGTCATAATAAGAATTGCTTCGAAGATAAACTGCCCATAATTTGTTTCTTCTGCTTCGTATAGAGCGAAGTCTTCTGGTGTACTATGGAGGGGAAATAGATGATGTTTTATGCCGTGAAAAGGGGACATAGAGAGAAATGGAATTAAATATTTCACTGTAGGGACGCCACTTACTTGGCACCTGCTTGAGTCAGTTATGCTATCAATGAAAAGACATTTTTTGGATGAAATGGCGTTTGACGCGGTAAAAAATAAGTGACCATCCGATGGAATCCACTTTAGCAGGGACAGATTAAAGTCACCAAAGATAAGAATATCGTCGATGGAATCACTTAGGTCATTTAGTTGGTCAATTGCTTTAATAGCAAGGATGTAGGATTCAATAGGTTGGGCTGTGAGAATGTAGCAACACATAACGTACAGGGACGTGTTGGGAAGTGTTATTTTAATTGAAACAAAGTAAAGTTCATTAAACATTAAACATAGGGAGAGACTGATTGTCATCTCGGAAAACATTATAAGAAGATGGAAATAGCTCCTGGTTCTTTATGTCGGGGATCAGATTGGTTTCTGTAAGAGCATAGATGTCAAAAGAGAGAACGTGTAATTTAGACAAGACAGCACGAGTTTTAGAGCGCCAGCCTCTTACGTTTTGGTAGTAAAATGTAAGAGGTAGTTTGTTGCGTGGAGGAGTAGCGGAGTGTAGATGAGATGCAGGCAAAGAAGGCAAGTTAGGAACGAAAAAATTTGTCGTGGACTCTGTTAGAGTGTACCTAGCTGCGGAAAACAGCGAGGTCATCCGCAACCTTTTGAGGAGGTGTGTCGAAGATTTCGTGGTACCTGTAGTAAGGCTTTCTGAGACTAGTTATATCCGTAGGAAGGCCTTCCTGTTGGACGGAGACCATGACATTTGTTTTGGTTTTTCCCTCAAAGCAAACATAGTCGGATTTGTCGTAAAGATATGCGAGAAAGTGACGTATATTTTCGTATATCTTTTTATCCCTTAGCCTAGAGAGCGCGTAACGGCATTCTATGGTGCCTATAATCTTTTGGGTCAATTTAATGTTAGGCGGCAAAAGGGGTCGAAATTGGGAAAGAGTTGTTAGTATTCGTTGGAAGGGGTGTGAGTGGTTAAGAAGTGACGGTATAAGGGCAGGGGTTAAATGGAATGAAACGCATTGGGGCTTGGATGGAAGAAGGGCACTTGGTGCTTTTGTGGAGATACGTGAAGGGGGTTACTTAGGGATATATTCGTTGTGTGATGTTGCCGTGTCAGTGAGACAACGGGTTGGTCGAAGTGTCGAAAATATCGCTGCCGTTCAGGCGTCCGTAGGTCCGTAGCAAACGATCCAACCAAATCAGTCATTTCCACGGCGTTCTCAAGGATTGGGCATCGGTCAGACCACATTATGGCGTATTTTGCGTAAGGATCTTGGTTTATACCCATACAAGATCAAGCTGACTCAAGAATTGAAGCCGATGGACCATTTGAAGCGACGTCCGTTCTCCGATTGGATTCTGGAGAAGATGCGCCAAGATGATGAATTTAATCGCAAAATCATCTTCAGTGACGAAGCTCATTTTTGGCTCAATGGGTTCCTCAATAAGCAAAAAATGCGTCATTGGTCGGGTGAAAATGCGCATGTGCTTCATGAATCACCAAATCATCCACAAAAAATAACTGTTTGGTGCGGTTTGCATGCCGGCGGCTTTATTGAGCCATATTTTTTCGTCGACGATAACGATCGCCACGTTACTGTGTATGGTCAGCGTTATCGCGCCATGATCACCGATTATTTTTGGCCCAAATTGGAAGATATGGACTTGGACGACAGGATGGTGCCACAAGCCACACAGCACACGCTACACTCGATTTATTGAAGAGTAAGTATGGTGAGCGTGTTATCTCAAGAAATGGGCCAGTCGATTGGCCGCCTCGTTCGTGCGATTTAACGCCGCTTGACTATTTTCTGTTAAGTCGTTGGTTTATGCCAACACGCCGACGACGTTGGAAGAGCTCAGAAGAGTAGGGGTGGTCGTGGTGTAGTGGTAGTAGCAAACGCTTCTCACTCGGAGGGTCCAGGTTCGAATCCTGCCCATGGCAAAAATCAGTTTTTCATTGTATAATTGGAACTCAGACAAAAAAATTCTGCGTGTGAAGGCATAACACTGACACGTAGATTTGGCTGTTATAAGAGTTTCAAGCAATGAAAAAAAATACTGGGAATTATATCTCGAATCACTCTGAGTGAAGAAAAACTCTCCGCCCTATTCGGACTCCCACCCCTGGAGAGCAAATACCGAAACCAAACACACCTGAGTTTCAAACCACTACAAAACACTTTTCCTTTCTCCTCCTTCTATCTTTCCGCCCGCGCCCTGGCAACAGTAAAAAGGGTATCAACCCCTTAGGCGCGTGTAAATTATAAAAAAAAAGACCCAACATTGAACGCGAAATAGCGGCCGTTGAAAATTGGGTCCAACGAATCGACCGCTGCAAACGTGCCCGCGGTGGCCATATGAACGAAGTCGAGCTCCATTCATAAATGTTTTGATTGTACTTCAAGCCGATAATAAAGTTTTTGAAATATCTCAAATGGTTTGCGTTTTATTTAAAAAAAAGTTGTCAAGTCCTTATTGGAAGACCCGATACTTCAGATATCTGTATGGCAAAACACTTACGTCAGCATCAGTATCCAACTTAAATCGAATCATACAATCATTAACGGGAATAGTCTCATACCATCTCTTCCGCTTAGCATCAATATCAGCAATCTGTGCGATAGTATCCAGTTCTCTGTTTCCCCGAACTTTAGAGGCAAAACAGACGACACTAAAGTGATTTAAGCGACCGCAATTATTACAACGTTTCCCATACGCCGGACACTTTCTCTTATCGTGCGTACCTTTGCAAAACTTACAGTTGCGAACATTTTCATAGCTGTCACTGTCTAAATTTTTACCGCTTACTTGGTGCGTAACGGATAAGATGTTCTTCATTGATTTGATTTCTCTTTCGTTGCTATTGTTGTTATTCCCTCTGTCAATGTGCTTTTCCATTTTAAAATTAACTGCATCATCCCCTGCATGCTTGTGTTGTTGTTGCATATCGTTCGCATGTTTTTCTACAAGTTCTGATGCTCTCCAAATTTCGATTGCTTTCGCCAAATCCAGTTTTTTTGCTTCAAGCAATTTTTTTCGAATTTTGTTACAGTTAGTACCGATAACAATATTATCTCGTATGATGCGATCAAAATCGACGTATCCGCAACCCTTAACTAACTTAAACAAATCTAATAGATCTGAATCAAATGACTCACCTTCTTCCTGCCTTCTTATATTGGATTTGCACGTTTCATGCACTTCTTTTTTTTTTGGGGGGGGGGGGGGGGGACAGTAATTTTCAACCGCCTTTACAACCTTATCATATTGCTTCTTTTCCTCTTCGCTCACACAAATCGAATTAAATTGTTCAACAGTTTCTGGTCCAGATGCATTTAAAAATATACCCACTTTCTGTGGCTCCTTTCTGTCGTCCAGACCAATAGCAATGGCAAACACGTCATAGTTTTGCTTAAAAACCCTTCAATTTTCAGCGAGGTTTCTTTCTAATTTTAAAGTTTCTGGTATCCGCACATCAATACGATATAACCACCACTTGTGGCCATTGTTTCCTCACTTTCACTATTAGAACTTTCTAAATTTTCTTCAGTACTATTTCTTTCTTTTTCAACTTGGCTTCTTGTTTTAAGCATTTATATTTTCCTCTTCCGACTTTGTCATGTGTTATTCGTTTGATAATCCGCTTGCTAATAACGTCTACTGACGTCTCTTTATTGTTTACGAGCACATTGTATGATTGGTTACAGAGTTGCCATATATAACATATATAAATAATATATAACAATCCTGTTGTCACGTATTCCAATGATACCGTCAGAATCACCAATAAAATTCAAAAGGTTTCAATTCCCTATTCGTTTGTCTTTCGCGATGACTATAAACAAGTCTCAAGGCCAAACAATATCCATTTTTCGGATTGGACTTGGAAAATCCATGTTTCTCCCATGGGAAACTATATGTTGCATGCTCGCGTGTGGGAAAACCATCGAATTTATTTGTGTTAGCAAAAACACAAGTTAACCAAAAATATTGTGCACCGATTAGCGCTTAATTAAATTCAAATTATAAATTATTAAATATAATTCAACCTACATATTGTGATAACCACTTAAATGTGAGCAGCGACATCTAGATCGAGTCGTGTGTTCGATTCCGTGTGCAGTACTTTTTTTTTGTATAAAATAAATACAAAAACAATTAATTTAAATTGTTCATCACGTGATGGATTGTGGTGAGCGGCCCGCTATGCAAATAGCGGGATCTGCTGAGAAATCGGGTGAGGTATCAAGTGGTTCAAGCCAAACTCCAGCAATCTCAGCACCAAAGACTAAGAGAAGGAGGAAGCAAAGGCAAATCCCCAACTCGATAAAACGTCCCAACCAACCAACTTCCGCTGAAAAGCTGCTGGGCGGAGTGAGGGAAGGGGCGCATTCAACGTCATCGACAGCAGCAAAAAATCGTACTACACAATTTATTGTCGACAACCCAAATGTCTCAGATGGTGGTGAAAGCCACTATCTGAGAGAGAACACCTTCGCTTCCTTGGCTCCAACCGAATCAGAAGACGAAGAAAAAGAATTTGAGTCTCTAAGCAGCAGCATCAAAATGCTGGAACAAAGAGTTCTTGCTTTAAAGGAACTGCAAATGCTTAGAAGGAAGAGGGAAGAGCAAGACCATTCACAAAAACAACAGCAGACGCAGCTAGCTCAAAAACAGCCACAACAACAACACAAGAAGAACACAATAACACAAGTGCTACAGCAACAACAACAACAACTTATTAAGCACCAGCAACAACAACAAGTGCAGCCACAGAATGTGCAGCCACAACAAGGGCAGGCACAAAAAGGGAAGCAGCAAAAACATCAGCTGCTACAAAGACAGCAGCAGCAGCAACAGCAGCAAAAACAACAAAGAGTTCCACCTATAAATACTTTTAAGATGGAGCTAAAGGAAACAATAGAACTGTGTAAGTCGGCCATAGGCAATAATTTTTATATTAAAAGGCTTAGCGTAGATAGGCACGCGATCCACTGTAACACAGTGGAGCGCTATTATACAATTAAAAAATTACTGAAGGATTCGATGACGGAGTTCTTTTCCTACACCCCGAAAGGGGATAAGCTGCAAACAATGCTGCTGAGGGGATTAGAACCGTCGACTGATCCGGAGGAGCTCCTTGCACTGCTGAAAGAGAAGAAGTGCGAAGGGCTCCAATTCGTAGGGGTCAAGCCATTCACCACAGCCAGAGCCAAAAGGGAGAAGCGGCAACTGCCGATTTTCCTTGTCCAGCTAAGTCCCACCAGCAATCTGGATGGTCTAAGGAGTATTAAAATCCTAGACTACCAGGTTGTCCATTGGGAAAAATTAAAGAGGAGCGAAAACATTTTACAATGTGTTCGCTGCCAAAGGTTCGGGCACGCCGCGTCGAACTGCGAAATGCAGCCTCGATGCGTGAAGTGTGGAAAGAACCACAAGTCCGAGGAATGCGCTCTGGGTAAGGACGGAGCGTCTGAAAAAAGCCAACTCTCTTGTGCTTTATGTAGGAACACGGGACACACCGCAAATTATCGGGGTTGTTCCAAATTCCAGTACATCAAAAGAATAAACCTGGCCCAGCAGAAGAAAGTGGAAGTTCAACGTCCACCCGTGCATTTGCAAACTCCAGCCGTTACTCCCCATATTACATACGCCCAAATGGCGGCAGGCAGGGGAAATACGGTACAGCAAGCGAAGGTTTCTTCTCAGGCCCCAGCGCCCAGAGCACCTGAACCAGTACCTGACATACTAGGTATCTTGCTCTCTATCCAGGGGCAGATGACTCAGCTACAACGTCATTTAACTGAACAGACCGCGCGGGTGGATCAAGTATACGCACTGCTGCCTGGCCTAACGCACCTTTTGCCGTAATGGGTACGTACAAGGCGGAGCAAACCCTGAAGGTCCCTGCGGTGAATGTGAATTCACTGATTAGGCTCGAACGACGAGCCGCAAGTAAGTTGCTTAAAGACCAAGCCCCCGATGTGCTTCTGGTTAGCGAAACTAAGCTTACCAAGAGACACAAAATGAGGCACAGAAGATACAAAATAGTACGGAGAAACCGACCCAACTCCATTCAGGGAGGCGGCGTTGCAATTTTCGGCCAGCTCAACACTCCCAGATTTTGCTTTGTCTCCACCTACACTTGAGTGCGTCGAATATTTAATGGGAAAAATATATTTTCGCACTCGTGTAGTACAAATCCGCTAGTCCAGTTGGTAAACCTCCCCAAATTCTGAAGAGGTGTTCTTCCTAGTTAGCAAAACTACTGCGTAAGCTTTTCCATCAGTCCAACTCTTCAGGACTCTTTCCGAGCAGATGGATTCTCCAGGCCGTCCCTAAAAAATGCGAATCTTCCTCTCTCTCCTCCTACAGACCCATTGCACTTACGTTCCTTCTTTCCAAGGCCATGGAAACGCTGTTAAACTGTCAGCTATTGAAATATTTCGAAACACGAAAACTTTTCAATGACCGGCAGTACGTTTTTTTTAGCAACAGGTCTACTAGTGATTTGATGGCATGTCTCACCGGAATCAAAGCGTACATCAATCTGACAAAAGCAAGATAGTTGCACTTGATATTTCTAAGGCATTTGACAGAGTTTGGCATCAGGCTCTTTTGTCGAAAATGCGTGCATTTGGGATCGACGACTCTCTTCTTCAATGGATTAGAAATTACCTTTCAGAACGTTCAATTCAAGTTGTCTTGGACGGTTTCAAGTCTGATATTCACAAAATAAATGCTGGTGTGCCCCAGGGCTCTGTTCTGTCTCCGACACTCATTTTAATTTTCATTAATGATCTCTTGTCTGCTACTTCTAATCCAATATATTCCTTTGCTGATGACAGTACTCTCTGCTTTTCACAGTCGTTTCCGGACTCATGGCCCTGCTCTTCGGCTGTAGAACGAGAACGGCAGCGTATGCTAAGCTCATTAAATTCCGATATTAACAGCATAACCAATTGGGGAACTATCAACAGAGTGGAATTTAATGCTTCCAAAACACAATCCTGTTTGCTGTCGTTAAAGCGAAATTTAAAAACCCAGCCATTATCCATGAATGACACTTGCATCGTCGAAACTGAAAAACTTTCCATTCTCGGTATGTGTGTCAATGACAACTTACGTTGGAATGGCCACATATTTGATGTCGCCAAAAATGCTGCGAAATGTCTAGGTTTCCTCAAGCGATGTAAGAAATATTTTACCCCCTCTGATCTGGCCTCAATATATAAGGCATTCATCCGCCCAAAATTGGAGTACAACGCCCACATCTGGTCAGGTGCGCCTAAAGCATCTCTGCACCTGCTAGATAGGATTCAAAACCGTGCGATAAAACTTATTGATGATACTAATATCAGTCAATCAATAGACACCCTCGAACACCGACGAAATGTCTCGTGTCTCACTTTGTTTTATCGCTATTTCCGCCACCAGTACTCGCCATTCCGCCCATTCAAACTTTCAACCGTAACACCCTCGAATATGAATACTCATCAGTATACCCGCAAGCCCATTTTCGGACGTACTCTAAAATATCGTGATTCGTTCCTAAGCCGTACAACTCTCTTATGGAATGCCCTGCCGATCTCTGTATTTCCTGGTCGTTATACCTTGCAAACATTTAAAAACAATGTACATCGGTACCTCTCTTTTCTTCCTCCCTAAATTTCCTTAGCCCGTGTTGTGTACAAACACTTTAAGGGTACTCAAACCCCTTGAGCGCGCGCTGATTATAAAAAAAAAAAATGTAGATTCCAAACTTCCAGAAAACATTGATGTACTCGTAGATAATGTTGAAAGCTTTAAATGGGCTAGACTTGTTTCAGCTGAAGTAGAAAGGTCATTAAGGCGCTTCTAAGAGACAACCGGAGAAGATTATTACCAGAAAGTTTCAAAAAACTCTTGGTAGTTCAATGCTACTATTTCCTTATTTTTTTTTTTTTTTAAGAAAAAGCCTTTTTCTTGCCTTTTTAAATGTTTTGTTTTGCCTTTTTTTTGTACTTTTTGGGAAAAATAAAATCCGAACCCTGGTAATGACCCAAGCACAGATAAGATTACAACGAAGAGACTTGTTACTTTTTATGGAATCTATTTACAAAATTCAACAGGCTATGTAAATATTCAAAAAGTTACGCACAAAGAATTTTATTCAGTGATTCATACTGTGTATTTGTGAACATACACAATAGTTTTTGACAGTAGAAAACATAGAATACGGTTTTCGACGTCGAATACATACAAATAACAAAACCCCTCGTCGAATACCATCCCTGCTCGCATTAAATTGTTTTTTAATTGAAACGTATATGTTTTTATTTTGTCGGCTTAAATTACGGAGAGAACTCCGGGTTGATTTGAAGAGCCTTTTCGCGTACTTTCCCCCACAGCGTCACCTTTTTTCCCCTCCGAGTTAGAATCCGTTTCATATTTCAAACGAATTAAAATAAGGTGTCTTATGTCGTGATGCGTCCTAGATGTAGCATTTCTAAAATTATAAATATTATTTTTGTTCATTTTTATTTGTTTACATTTACCTTTCTTCTTCTTCGGCCATTGTTTCTTCGGAAGCAACCACCTTCCACCAACAGTAGAAAAAAAAAGTACGCAACACGATTTTGACAGTTGCATGATTCGTCTAATGTACATTTGTTCTACTACATTTTGGAACTGCTTGCTTTGCATAATTTTTGAAAAGTTTGCATTTGCGAATGGACCCTAGATCTTCGGTTTATTTCTAACGAGTTTACCTTTCCAGAGTTGATAGCAGACCCGCCTTAAATAACTGCCTATGTACCTTAAAGTTATAGGCGTCTATTTTGTTGGATTCCTAAATGCAACTCGTAGCAGTATCAACTTCATTAGACTCGTGAAGAGCATCCTCGTCGGAAAAGGGGTGGTGAGTGTGATTGTAGACTTCTCAAGGAACCACCGGAGTGAGAATATTTTGGAAATTATGTGCTTACCGGACTCAAGACCACATCGATGTTATTAATCATCGATGGTCTGACTGGCCGATTCTTGAAAAAAAGTTTCAAGCATCCGCACAATACGGCAAATCAATTATCGTATGCGCGAGTTATGATACTGGTCCATTCCTTATTTTTGGCTGATTGAATTTACAATTGATTGTAGGTTTTTGTTAAAACATTTTGCTCACGCAATCAAAAGAGCAACACACGAACGTTTAATATTACAATTGAAAGAACGAAAGAATGTGTGAATGTATTCATGGGGAAAAGTATTTAGGATTAAAATTTGAGAAATGTATCTGTGGGAATAAAACAAAAAGATTAATGGAATGTACGAGTACATATCGAAATATCTGTGGGATATGATTTTAAGTGTGGAGGTTACATGAGGGGTAACTGTAATTGCGCCCCCTCTGGACTTCCAAGCTGAAGTCGATGAATGTTGATGCCAATACACAAGTATGCAAAAGGAATAATTTTGCTGTTTTGTGTTGGATTTTGAGGATATTGATTTATTTGCTTTTTAAACTGTTGCTCTTCCAGTTTCTTCAGGTTTAATTCTGGAATTGTTTCGGTTAAATAAATCAGAATGCATGACGAAGGAATTATGTGTATTTTGTCCCAAACGATATGGGATTTGCTCATATACAATGTTATTGATGGGGACCTCACAATCCTCCCAGTTATTAGAACCGTTTCTGATACAGACTTTTCAGGAACTCCGCATGTTGTTTTCATATTAGTGGATGGGACGTCGTTTAATACTGCATTGGGTAAATATTTCGTTGATTATTTGTAAAAACTTTTTTTTTGTTCTTTTGGCATAGGAAACCATAAAACTATTGAAAATACTATCCGCCATCAAAACAAAAAAATTTCAAACGAAAGAATATTTCAAAAGTTGATTTTTCGATTTTGTATGACCAATAAACCATGAGGATTACTTCACTAGAAATAACCTCGATGTTCTGTTTTATTTTTAATTTTCATTTCTGTCATGAAAAAGGTTAAACGGGCCCATCGCGATCCCTGTGGAACTAGTTGAATTTGTCTACAAATGGCAAAAAACTAAACAATCGCCCAATAAAACACCGAATTTTCCTGCAAAAGTTCAGAAGGTCTTTGAAATTCCTGTCGACTATTTCCTCTAGGTTTTCGAATAAAGTATTCCCTTAAAAATGTTCTTCGACTACTCGATATAGCCTCGCATTCATACAGTATATGTGTTATGGCCTCAACCGCTTGCAGATCACCACAGAATCTGCAGATATCCGTATCTGACAATTTGAGTCTCTTTGCGAGTTCCTGCAGGAGACAGTGTTCTGTCAGGATTCCTATTACTGTCTTAAACTTATCCCTGGTTAATTTTATTAATTTTCCAGATCTTTTTGCGTCAAAGAGTGACCAGAGAGCTGTGGATACCCTGTGTCCTTCAAGACTTGACCACCTTAGGAAGGCAGTCTATGTAATTTTTTCCTCGATAGTGCCCCTCACTATGGTTTTATGTTGGTAATCTCACTATTTCCTTTAATACCGCAGTGGCCTGTCACCCAGCACAGTCTCACCAGGTTCTGACTGCATAGCGCCTTGAACACTGTGTGACAGACCCTGACTGTATCAGAGTTGACGTTGGTTGATTCCATTGCCTTCCATCGATGTACGAGGGGCGTTCAATATATTCTCGGTATCGATGTGAAGGAAAATGCGAATTCAATTTAAATTGTTTTTATTTTTCAATATAATCTCCCCTAACATCAATCCATTTGTTACATCTTGAGATAAGCTTTTTTAAACCCTCAAAAAAATAAATTTCCTCTTTCTCTGCAAAATACCCATTTATTGCCGACTTGAGTTCTTCATCATCCGATCTTTTTCCACGAAGACATTTTTTCAAATCCGGAAACAGGAAATAATCACTACTAGGGGCAAGGTCTGGACTATAGGGTGGGTGTTGGATTTCTTCGAAACCACAATCTCGCGCAGCAGCCTTGGAAACTCACGCCGTGTGAACAGGAGCGTTGTCATGAAGAAGCAACACACCCGCTGCGAGTTTACCCCGTCTTTTCTTTTTAATTTCCTCCCGCAAATTATGCAAAGTGGAAGCGTAGGATGTGGCGTTGATGGTTTCACCTTTTTTTTTTGTACTCAATGAGCAAGATTCCCTTGGAGTCCCAAAAAACTGTGGCCATGAGCTTCCCGGCAGACGGAGTGACTTTGAACTTCTTCGGGGGTCTGTTCCTTTTTTATGCCACTGCATGGACTCTTGTTTGCTTTCAAGGTCATAGTGGTGGACCCATGTTTCGTCCCCAGTAACAATTCGATCCATAATACCGTCCGCGTTCTCACTACACATCTCCAAAAGCTCTCTACAGCATGCGATTCTCACTTTTTTCTGAGGCGCTGTGAGCATTCGTGGCACCCACCTTGCACTGACCTTTGAAAGGTTAAGATGGTCATGAAGAATGGTGTGAATGGTACCAATTGAAAGCTTGGTGATCTCTGCAATCATTTTCACCTTTATTCGGGCATCCTCAAGAACAAGTTTTTCGACTTCTTTGATGCTTTCTCCCGTACAAGCAGTAGCCGGGGCGCCGGAGCGGGGGTCGTCTTCAATGCTCTCTCTGCCTCTCTTGAACTCACTTGACCACTTTTGCACAGTTGATAATAAAGGTGCGGAACCCTGGTAAACAGCCACCATCTCTTCATGAATAGTTTTTTGACTTTTTCCTTGCTTAGTGAGAAATTTAATTACAGCGCGATACTCAATTTTCACCATCATCGTCTCAGTTGCCATTATGATTCTGTTTAACTAGAGATAAAATGCGAATTAATAATCACATTTATATGAAATTTTACATGAATGCACTAAAATAATAGTATTACTTGATAAATAAGTCAATTCATATATATAACCACAAATTCACCCCGATACCGAGAATATGTTGAACGCCCCTCGTAGATAGTGATATCTCTTTCCGATACCGATCTCATCTGCATTAGATCAGCCGCCCTGAGGATAGCCAGGACACTGCTTGCGTCCGGTAGTCTTATAGATACTCTTAGTTCTGGATATTCTGAGAAGATACCAGAGCCTGTACGTTCCTCTGTTTTCATTCGACCTGATTATTGCATTTTGTTGTTAGTCCTCCCTCTCCGGAAATATTATGTCGTACGGGATGTCAAAGTCGACCCGGGAATGAATTTCATCCGTTAGAATTGGATTGCCTGACAGTAGCTCCGTTAGTACCGTGCCATGTCCGAAACTATTGCTCTTGAAGTAACCAAGATTAGTGAGTCATATGGCACTGTTGCCAGTAAGTTTTTTGATCTGTAAATCAAGCGGTGTTAAGTGCAAAAAGGTTTCCAATGCCGTAGGGCTGGTACGGAGCGCACATGTAATATCTGTGAAAGCCGTTCTTTAAACCGTCGCTAATGTTCCGTAAATCGTTTTCTTGTTTGTTGGTTTCCCTAAGTATGGGCCTTACCACCACTGTATATAGTCAATACACCATAGCAGGTTTTAAGTCCCAAATTTTTCCTACTGTTCTTTGCAGATAAAAAGGGCATTATATACCTTTTTGATCCTTTCCGCTACGTTAAGATTCCATTTCAGTTTTTTGTCCAGAATCACACCCAGATACTTCGCTCTGTCCGAAAGGGACAGTTCCATTCCGTTTAATTTTGGGAATTTGAATTGCGGTATCTTGTACTTTCTGGTAAAAGGAACCAGTTTCCTTTTGGAAGGGTTGGCATTGAGACCATAGCTTTTTGAGAAATAGCTGATCGTCTTCAGGGCCACCTCCATAATTTCAATTAAAATATTTAAATATTTTCCCTGAACTATTATGAGCACGTCATCTGCGTATGCCGTGGCACTTACACTCATTGTACTAAGCTTTTTGAGGATGTAATTGATAACCAACACACACAGGAGTGGAGATATGACTCCACCCTGACTCTGACCGAGCTTTGCCCAATGGAAGAGTTTATTTTCCTACATGCAAGCATGTTGCAAACCCAGGTTTGTAATGCCCTGTTCAATGTTAGCATCTAGTTTGCATCGCAAACTCACCGAAGTGTAGACTCTTCTCTATTTTCCCCGCCACCTCGTGCAGAGCGGTTTATACAGATCTTCCTTTCATATTTCCGTGCTGTGACTCAGTCAAAAAGCCATTACTGCATCTGTTCCTAATGCGAATCTCCAATAACCGTTCCAGGGTTTGAAGCATAACTTTTTTGGTTTCCCTCTATAGGTTCGGTCTTGTACGACCGAAAAGAAACTTATCTAACAGTGTCAGACTCTCTACAGCTCGGGTCGTACCACGCATTTTCCGTTGGTTTGATAGTCTGCATCCGATGAGTTATAAAGGATGTCATTCCAAACAGAATACTGGGCTAAACCAACATAATAAATTCACATAAATTATTATCAAACAATGTATCAAATGTAACTGAAGCCATAATTAAGAAAGATGACATGTCATGTTTCAATACAGACGAAGCATTTGAATTTGCTGATGAAAAGATTGCAATTAGCAATAACAACATAGTTTATGTGAAAGCAATGATAGTTTTTTTTTAATTGTTATGTTTCAGCAGCTGTCAAAGTTACCAGACATCCAGCTGCCAAAATATGCAGTAATGTTTGCGATTTCATCATGCATCGTTTCCGCCAAACGTGCGGAAATTATTGGGTTGTACCACATGAAATACCCGATTTTCGTTCACTCGGAAACATAGATAAACTAACCTCGATGTCAAACTTTCCAGATATTGGAAAATCAAGCCAGTCTTTCTACTAATCGCCTCTATCCGTGTGACCCTGTCTGTGAATTCGTGTGAATTGTCATCAATGGCAATTTCCCTTCCATTTTAGTCAAAAAAAACTTCACCCACCTTACACACACTCGTGCAAATCGCTTACAGTGTGTCTGTGCGAAAGTAAAGGATTTGCAAAAGTATTAGTAGAGTTTGACATATCTAGGTTAGTTTATCTATGGTCGGAAATAAGAAGTTCTCGAGTGAACATCTGGGCAAGGACGTTAAATTTTCTTTTTTTATAAAATAAAGTGATACGTGTGCTTGACGTGTTAGAATTTTAGGGTTCGTTACAAGTGGGTTTTTTTTTTTTTTTCTATGAATTATTTACCATGCTGTCGGCAGTTTAAATTCGAACCCTCTTGCTTTACGAATTTAAAATGGGACATAATGCGTCATTGGCAATCAAAAACGAACGCAGTATACGACGTTGGTTTGAAAAGTTTCGTTCGGGAGATTTCAGCCTCAAAAATGAACCACGTGGGTAGCCGGAAACTTTAGTTGACGACGATGTTCTTAGAACAAGGGTGGATGTGGACCCAAGGAAATCGTGCACAAAGCATGGGAGTATCCCCAATGCCAATAAGTCGACACCTTTCTCTCATAGGAAAGGTAAAGAAACTCGATAAGTGGGTACGCCATGAACTGAACGAATCCCCAAAACTACGGCGCCTGGAAATCTGAACAGGGGTGGCCGTGGTGTAGTGCGGACCCTCGCGGAGGGTCCAGGTTCGAATCCTGCCCATGGCAAGCCAGTTTTTCATTGTTTAATTGGAACTCAGACAGAAAAATTCAGCGTGTGAAGGCATAACACTGACACGTAGATTTGGCTGTTGTAGAGTTTCAAGCACAGAAAAGAAAAATACTGTGATATACCTCGAATCACTCTGAGTGAAGAAAAACTCTCCGTTCTATTTGGACTCCCACCCCTGGAGAGCAAACATAGAAACCAAACACACCTGAGTTTCAAACCACTACAAAAACAATTTTCCTTTCTCCTCATTCTATCAGTAAAAGGGTATCTAACCCCTTAGGCGCTCGTAAATTATACAAAAAAAAAAAAAAAACATCGCTTACATTAAGGAACCAAACTGAACCGTTTTTGAACCGGGTAGTCACCTGTGATGAAAAGTGGATACTGTATGATAATCGTAAAAGATCTGGGCAGTGGTTGGATGCAGATGATAAACCAAAATACACCCCCAAGCTCGATCTTCACCCAAAAAAGGTTATGGTGACAATTTGGTGGACATCGAAAAGTCCAATCCACTTTTCATTTTTCAACCAAGAAAAATGAAAAATATTGTGAGAAAATCGACGTATTGCATGCCAAATTGGCTGAAAAGCAACCTGCGTTGGTCAGTACGCAAAAGTCAGCACTTGTACGAAAAAGGAATATCTGACCTTGTACCACGTTGGAAGAATGTCATAGATGCCAACGGATACTATTTTCATTGAATAAAAATTTACGGAAAAATAATATTGGCTTTTACATTTTTACTATAAAATCAAAGGTTTCATGTGGTAGAACCCAATATTAAAAAATATTATCAAAATTCCGGCTCAGTTATAAATACGCAATGTGAATTTCGTCGTGAGGTCGTTCGTCATCATGGCTTCAGTATGCCGGCAATTCGTCTCACCGTGGAAAAGTTTGATCTTGAGCCACCAACCAGACAGAGATTGGTGCGAAATGAAGAAAACATAGCCGCCGTAGCGGCCAGTATCGAAAAAGACTCAGAAATGTCGATTCGGTGGCGGTCACCTGAATTGGACATCGCCAGAGAGTCAGCCCTGTTTATATTTAGGTTGGATTTGGGCCTACATCCGTATATAATTGTGCAGACGATGAGCGACCATACACAATGCAGTGAGTTCACTAATGGGAAATCTGGATATTGGCCAAAAAATCATCTTCTCGGATGAAGCATATTTTTGGCTCAGCGGCTGTGTCAGGTAGCAAAATTGCCATTAACGGGGCGAACACAATCCGGAAGCATCAATGCATCCACAAAGATCGACTGTTTGGTAAGGGTTATTGCATGGCGGCATCATCAGACCTTATTTCTTTCGAAATAAGGAAGCAGACTCTGTCAGCTTCAATGGCGACGCTCATTTTGGCGACTGTGTCATCTCACGGCGAGCGTTCATCAATTGTCCGCCGCAATCATGCGATTTGACAACACTCGATAATTTTCTCTTAAGCTACGTCAAGTTCTTAGTCCACTCTAACAAGTCAACCACTTTGGACGAGCTCGAGGCTAACAGTTCAGTCAGTTTTTATGCATTTTTATTTTTTCAACTTAAATTACTCTTAAATGCTAAACAAAAAAACGCTTAAAAATTAGCTTAAATTACTTACAAATAATCTTATTCTAACTTAATGGCCCCAATCGGGCACTCTAAGTTAAACCTAACACTTAAACTATGTCTTTCGACGAATCTTACAGTCTACTTTTATTTCTATTTTAACATTAATTAATACTAAAACTAAGAAAATAAATTTTAATCAAAAACTTAGTATATGGACATTTTTTAATTTTGTATAAAATTTAAAACTAAAGCCTACAAACTACCTAAAAATAAATCTTAACCTACTTACATCTAACACAAACACAGACATACATGCATATATATATATATTTTATTTTGATATTTTTTTTTCTTAAAACTAACTTAATCCTACCTAAAACTATGTAAGCCGGCCATGGCTAAAAAAGGAAAAAAAAATTAGGCTTCACATGAAGCATCCTCCCCTTTAACAAGCCACCAAAAGTTTTGGTGCTGCCGAGCAACATCCCTCATGTCGCGACTCCCTACCACCCTACTGAACCGGAGACGCTCCGCACTGCCATGTGCGACGTGTCTGTCGCAGTTGAGTCGCCTGTCCGCAGCTGTTCGAGCAACGTGGAAGATTAGCGGCACCGCCAATCTGTCCTGGATCAGACCTTTGCTATCTAGATAGAGGAACGCTTCTGGAGGAATAAAGCCGTCAAAGCGAACTCTCTCGTGATACATATAATTGGGGTAGTAAGCCCCGGAGATCAGGTTGTTTAATGAGGTCATTGCTTTTGCAACGTGCCTTCGAGTCAACTTAATGACGAAATTGTCCACTCTTATTAGGTTCGCCCTATTATATAAGACCTCATTAGGATAGAATTTTATGTACTGAGATTCTGGTGTTCTGTATAGGCGAAGACAAGTCATAAGACAAGCCCTCTCAAACAACCGAATCTTTTCCAATAAACTTGCTCTCACGTTGAACCACACGGGACATCCAAATACAAGCATGGGCCTGATAAGGGCCATGTAGCAGATTACCTTCACCCTCGCATCGAGTTGACTGTTATAGAACAGTCTCTTTGTAAGGGCAAAAGCACCTCTGGCTCTGGCCAGAGCAACATCTATATGTTTGTTAAAATACAGATATTGATCTAGCCAGATCCCAAGGTATCTGACTACATTTCGACAAGCGAGTGGCTGTCCGTGTTGTCCGAGGATAGAAAACTTTCGCCAATTCTTTCTGGTATCCCTAGAGGCCCCAGACAAAGGCGTCCTAAACAGAATGGTTTCCGACTTCTGAAAGTTGATTTTCAACTTCCAGTCATAGCAATATCGCTTGATTTTGTCGAAGTCACGCTGAAAAAGTGTATTAATGACCTCAATCTTTGGACCTGATCTGTACGCGATTATGTCGTCTGCGTACGCTATGGCATGTTGAAGTGAACCTATCAGATCAGTCGTCTAAATGTTGAATAGGATCGGCGAATTTACCGCACCTTGTTGCAGACCGTTTTTAATGTTAAAAGTTCCAGCAGAAGTCGCATCGCCATTCTTCACGATGAACTGTCTACTGGAGAGCATATCGAAAAGAAAAGAAGCCCAACCAGTCCAGCTTGAAAAAGAGTCCCTCTAACCATACTGTATCGAAGGCCTTCTCCAAGTCAACCAGGCAGGCACCAGTGCACTGTTTCTTGCCTTTGTTCCATTGGATATCAGAAACCAGTTTCGACGCAGCATGAATGATACTCGTATCATGCCCCGCCTTGAAACCGAACTGATTATCCGGAACTATATGTTTGTCCTCAACCCACTTAGTCAGGACTTTATTGATCACCCTTTCGAAAACCTTACTGATGTTAGGAAGAAGACTAATCGAGCGGAGATTCGCCGGATTGGAAGTGTCTTTATCCCTTTTGGGGATGGGATGTACCACCGCAGTTTTCCAATGCGCTGCATAATGTGCATTATTCATTGCATTATTAAACAGGGTGGTATAAATGTTCACCGCTTCTAGAGGGAGATGACGAAGCACAATGTTCGGTATTTCATCTGTTCCCACTGATTTCTTACTTCTAAGTGATTCGAAGATCATTTGGAGCTCTTCCTTCGAAATGAACGGGGGTAGTACCCTATCGTTGGTGATGACATTATTTGCCATATTCTCGTCACTGAACTGGGTGAAACCCGAGCTCTCGAATCGCCAATTCACAATTTCATTTCGAAGGCAGAAATTGTGCACAAGGACTCGACCTTCCAGGTCGTGGTTTGGGCCAATGATAACATTCGCCTTGTACACTTCCTGGAAAGTCGCCCCTATGGCCTCAACCTTCTCCTGTGGATCCTCGATCACAAAGAAGTTGTGATCGTCAACAGCCTCATTTGGATCTATGCCCGCTGCTACCAGTATTTGTTCGTTGTTCGTCGTTCGGTCGATTTTAAGACATGGAAGCTCGTTCTGATTATTTCTCCGAAATATTTTATTTATTTGTGGGAACATATTCGGGTTGCTGGTGTTTACAGCCCGAATTTTATTGTTCCAATACAAACTTACAGATGTTCTGTAATTTTCCTTTATTAATTTTTTGAGGTTTTTAATAGACGACTTCAGTGTCATGATCTCCGGGTTATGTCTGTCAGTGAACTGTCTGTACAAGGTTTTTAGTCTTGACAGCAGTCTACTTTTATGTCGGTGCAGTGCGTCAATAGTTGCGTTGCGGAATAAGTCTTCTTCGTCAGTGTGTTGGTACCGAGGTATCGTTTTGTCCATTGTTTGTTTGATTGTTTCGTCCATTCGTCTTAGATACCTGTCAATCTCTTCGTTTGACAGATTTCTGTTGGACGGTGGGTAGAGCGAATTCGAGGAGAGTGCTCTAGTCAGTGTTCTGGTGAAGTGTGTCCAACGCACCCTACTATAATTGTAGGAATGCCTTTGGACAAACTCATCTAATTCCGCGATTTCATTGGGAACAGTTATTTCGGTGCTGAGACCGCAATGGTCACTGTCATACACGAAAGTGCGTAGACAGTTTGTAGTTTGTTGGTTAGTGCATGTCAGTTGTATTCGTGAGTCGAACAGTAGAAGATCCAAATAGGACCCGTGTCTGGGAAACGACGGACTATCCGTCGCCTTTAGCCCGAATCGATACATTACACTGTGCTGAGGGTAGGTTCCCTCTAGTATTTGGTGTATTATTTCCCCAATCACTATGTTTGGCGTTGAAATCTCCGCCGATAATAAAATAGTTGTCTTCCAATTCCAGCCTCAGAAATCGAAAAAGTGTCTCGAGCTCTGAGATAAATACGGTGGATTGAGTAGCCTTAGGTGCATAGACAGACACCATGTACAACCGCTTTCCACTACGGAGAGGGATATACACGATGCATACTTCCAGCACCTGGAACCTACGTACTACACGACTGTATACTCTTTTAAAACGTATACCTTTTCGTACGAAAATTGCAACGCCACCTCCCTGAATGGAGCTGGGTCGGTTTCTCCGTACTATTTTGTATCTCCTGTGCCTCATTTTGTGTCTCTTGGTAAGCTTAGTTTCGCTAACCAAGAGTACATCAGGGGCTTGGTCTTGAAGCAACTTAAATAGTGCGGCTCGTCGTTCGAGCCTAATCAGTGAATTCACATTCACAGCAAGGACCTTCAGGGTTTGCTCCGCCACGTACGTACCCATTACGGCAAAAGGTGCGTTAGGCCAGGCAGCAGTGAGTATACTTGATCCACCCGCGCCGTCTGTTCAGTTAAATGACGTTGTAGCTGAGCGATCTGCCCCTGGATAGAGAGCAAGATAGCTAGCATGTCAGGTACTGGTTCAGGTGCTCTGGGCGCTGGGGCCTGAGAAGCAACTTTCGCTTGCTGTACCGTATTTCCCCTACCTGCCGCCATTTGGGCGTAGGTAACATGGAGAGTAACGGCTGGTGTTTGCAAATGCACGGGTGGACGTTTAACTTCCACTTTCTGCTGCCGGGCCAGATTTATTCTTTTGATGTACTGGAATTTGGGACAACCCCGATAATTTGCGGTGTGTCCCGTGTTCCTACATAAAGCACAAAAGAGTTGGCTTTTTTCAGACACTCCGTTCTTACCCAGAGCGCATTCCTCGGACTTGTGGTTCTTTCCGCACTTCACGCATCGAGGCTGCATTTCGCAGTTCGACGCGGCGTGCCCGAACCTTTGGCAGCGAACACTTGTAAAATGTTTTCGCTCCTCTTTAATTTTTCCCAATGGACTACCTGGTAGTCTAGGACTTTAATACTCCTTAGACCATCCAGATTGCTGGTGGGACTTAGTTGGACCAGGAAAATCGGCAGTTGCCGCTTCTCCCTTTTGGCTCTGGCTGTGGTGAAAGGCTTGACCCCCACGAATTGGAGCCCTTCGCACTTCTTCTCTTTCAGCAGTGCAAGGAGCTCCTCCGGATCAGTCGACGGTTCCAATCCCCTCAGCAGCATTGTTTGCAGCTTGTCCCCCTTCGGGGTGTAGGAGAAGAACTCCGTCGTCGAATCCTTCAGTAAATTTTTGATTTTATAATAGCGCTCCACTGAATTGCAGTGGATCGCGTGTCTATCTAAAGATAACCTTTTTACAAAAAAATTGTTGCCTATGGCCGACTTACATAATTCGATAGTTTCCTTGAGTTCCATCTTGTATGTATTTATGGGTGGAACTCTTTGCTTTACAATCTTGTCTTTCTGCTGCTGTTGTTGCTGCGTTTGAATATGTTGTTGTTGCTGGTGTTGCTTTTGCTGTTGGTGTTGCTGTGTTTGCTGCTGCTGCTGTTGTTTCTGGGGCTTGTGTTGTTGTTGTTGCTGCGGTTGTGATTTTTGTTTTTGTTTCTGGACTTGTTTTCTCGTTTGCACATGTGTGGTTTTTTGTTGTGGTAGCGGCTGTTCCTTGTGTTTAGCCTCGCTATTTATGAGCTGTTGCTTAGAGCTCTGGAGTTGTTGCTCCTTTTGCCTTCTCGCCACTTGTTTCTTTTTAATAGCCAGTACTTTTTGTTCCAGCTCTTTAATGCAGCTCTTAAGTGCATGCACCTCTTAATCTTCATCCTCTGACTCAGTAGCCATTAGAGATTGGAAGGTATTCTCACCATCAGACACGTATGGGTCTTCGTTTTGGTCAGCTGCCGCCTTTGTTGACGTTGTTGGCGCCCCTTCCCTTGCTCTACCTGTCAGCTTTTCAGTAGAAGTTGTTAGGGAGGGGCGCTTTACAAGAATTGGAGTAAGATTGAGCCTCCTCTTCCTTTTCTTCGCAATATTTTCCGATGACATTATGTCATCTGCTGGTTCCGCTATTGGAGTAGCGGACCGCTTGCTATCACTCATGGTATGGTCGCTCTTCCGTATTTTTTTTTCCACTATATTTTAAACTTTGAAAAAAAAAAAAAAAAAAGTCAACGTAATTCCCTTCTGGAATCGAACCCACGACCCCTGCTTTAACGGGCGGACACCACTACCACTAGGTCACCGATGCGCTTGCGCAAAATGTTTTTAATTCACTTTTACGAGTATATATATATTTATTTTTCTCTTACTTTTCCCACTTTAAAAGCCGAAACACGTTTATTCCTCACGACTGAGCTCGAGGCTAACATTCGACACGCTATTGCCGAAATAACGCCGCACAATTGGACCGAGTCATCAAAAATTTAAGCGACCACTTGAAGCACTACCAGCGAAGTCGATGCGGCTAATTGAATGATGTGCTATTCCACACGTAATGGCATGATCGTGGCTTCAAAATAAAGCCAGAATCTGGTTCTTATCTGGTCACCCTTTATTAGATTTGCCAACAACCGAGGCCAACACATGTAAATTTTTAATAATTAAAGCTCCTAAACACAAAGATAAATTGAGTAAAATTTAATTTGAATCTGTTTTAGATTGTGAACATAAATTATATGGAGTAAGGTATAAATGAAGGAACTACAATAGGCTGACCATATGTAACAGAAATAATATTGTAGATCTAAGCTCGTCCATCTGTATCCCAAAATTAATTAAGAGTCCACAAGCCAACTGTACGGTGATTAACAATCAGCACATATGTACCTACCATGGTAGAGATATCATTAGGAATACTATTTTTGAATCAACATAATGGCCCTGTAGCCATTAATAACGAATCATGGGAACTTAGTGGCACATACGTTATTCTCCACATCAATACAACCATTCAGATCCAAGGAAATGAGATAAGGAACAATGAAGAAGTTTTCCACCAACCGATACCTGATGTTCTTCAACCCATTACCTACTGGAGAAGTCCTTTCACTAGAAATGCCAAAATAACTTTATGCAAATGGCACATCAAAGATAGATTGCTGGAAGCCAAAAATAAAATTAGCACGGCAACTATTGTAATTTCGGACTTGTTATAATCATAATCATTTTGGCAACAATTTTCATTAATAAAATACTAAGAAACTTAAATAAACGCAATAAGCACGAAACAGAGCATAATCCATCCCCGATTCCCACTTAAAGAAGCCCGATATCTACCATCATTGGACCCGAAGACATCCCGAAATTCATAAGGTCAAGGTCAGCGAACTAAGACGTCCAATTTTAAGGGCATAGGAGTTACGTGCTACATGTTGAAATTTAAATTCACGCCAACACCTCTTGATTCAGTTCTCACTGGAAATTGCAGTCACATAACACCTTACACATGCAGTAACATTCCGGAGATGATACCAGAAGCATGTCTCCGACAAATAATGATGTCTTACTTCATACCAATAACGATCCGCAACCACAACGTAGAGTAAGAAGTTCACCCTTCGGGTTCATAGTTACTATCACAAACGATCTGTTTGGAAACTTGGATCAACGTTTTTCCAACCGATACGAAGAAAACATAGAGCAGATCAGATTAAACGAACAGCGTCTGCTGAATTTACCTAAAAACCAGACTAGAATCATTGATTCAACATTGAATGTTTTTAAGGAAGACCACGCACCTACACAAAGGCAAATGGAAGCACTATGATGACATGCATTCGAGATGTTCATTTCTACTGCAATTCCGAGCATATCAACAATGATTCACTACTATAACACGCAGTTGTGACAGCTAAACAATTCAAACTGAAACTCAGTCGAATTCATGGCAATAGTCCGAGAAGTATGATGATTACCGTAGACAAATACCACCGATTCTTCACAATATACTGTAGTCCGTTGCCATTAGGATTGCGTATATCTCTACTCGGAACACACACGCGAGACAATCTAATGTTGTCGTCCTCCAAAAAGATATCAGCGCCGCTTTCTAGGTCGGTTTTAGAACCATCCCTGATGACCCGACCGCATTCCTTTCCTGGCTCAGATTCTGGCCGAAACCAGTCTTAGGAACATGGAAAGTCGATTTTGTATTGTTTTTGCAGCAGCAGGTCTGGTGTCATTGCATCATATGTCACGTCCATAAAGTCCATTTCTCGTGCACCAATCGTAGATAACGTCTAGAGCTGCCTGCGCTTAAGAGCAGACAATACAGACAATACAGCTGCATCATCTGTGGAGACAGGACGCCGCCTTGTGGGTAGTAACTCCTGATAACCCCCTCCAAAGGCATATAATGCTCTTTTTATATGCAAAAGAACGGTAGGAAAAATTCGGGGCTGCTATGGTGTACTGGCAGTATACGGTGGTATACATACTGTGTACTAGTGTGGTGGAAAGCAAAAAAAAAAACACGAAAACGGTTTACGGAAAATTAAAGGCGTTTCAAAGAACGGCTTCCATAGCCATTTCTCAGATTACCCAGAACTAAGGGTGTCTACAGGACGCCAGCAGTGTCTTCCTATCAGAGGTCCTCAAGGAGGTTGAGCAGATGGTGGTGAATCGACCACCATCAACTCTGATATAATCAGGGGCTGTCGCATAGTGCTTAAGGCACTATGCAGTCAGAACCGGGTGAGACTGTGCTGGGTGCCAAAACACTGCGGTATTAAAGGAAATAACTAAGCGGATGAGCTTGCAAGAAAAGGAGGGCTACTCGACAATAGTGAGGTTACCAACACCAAACCACCCCTTTCCAACAGTGAGGGGCACAATCGAATAAAAAATCACAAAGACTGCCAACCTAAGGCGGTCAAGTCTTGAAGGGTATCTAAGGCTCTCTAGTCACTTTTTGACGGTAAAAGAGCCAGAAAGTTAATAAAATTAAACAGGGATATGCTTAATAGGAATTCTAACAGGACACTGCATTCTGCGGCAGCTCGCAAAGAGACTTAAATTGTCAGATACGGATATCTGCACATTCTGCAAGCTGCTGAGGACATAACACACGTACTGTGTGAATGCGAGGCAATATCGCGTAGTCGATGAAAATTTTTAGGGAAATATTTTTTCGAAAACCTAAAGGAAATAGACAGTACGAACTTCAAAGGCTTTCTTGGCTTTTGCAAGAAAATTAGATGTTTTACCAGGGCGATTGTTTAGTTTTTTGACATTTGAAGACAAATTCAACTGATTCCACAGGGATGCGATGGGCCCGTTTTGGTGCCTGATGTCTGTGTGATGGCATATCCACCATAGCCCTGTTTAACCTAACCTTACCTAACCTTAAGCGCACTTTCACTTCATACAAAGAATGTACTTGCAGAGCAGTTTTTCGCACAGGGATTTCGACCATTCTCTCCATGTTCTTTAACATGAAGGAAGTCAGTTTTATGGGTCTTAATTTTCAGAATAAAGGCTACTCTCACTGTTCGCCAGGATTCCGGTATGTATGCCAGTGCCAGGCTGGTAGGGAAAATTCTCTTCAGAGTTACCAGCAGCTGATCTATACCTTCTTGTGACATAACTGGGTATATAGCGGTGCCAGGCGACTTGAAGCCATCAAAGGAAGCAACAGCGTGTTTAATGGCTAAATCCGTCACCACAACCGATGAGATACATACTGGTATATGTACCAGCTACGGTGTGTTGTGTTGTTCAGCTCACTGGCAGCTTTGTATTGTAATACGAGCTAGTTGTGAGCTCTGATTACGTTGCCTCTGAAGTGAACTTCAAGCATGAGATGGAGAGTCTCTGCTTTCGACTCAGTGTAAGATGATTTTCACCTTTTGAGAACTTAACTCAGCCTACCGGTTTCAGCGAGTGTCTTGACCTTTTCCCAAGAATCTGTATAAAACGCACTCTTCGAAATCTGAATTTGCTTCTTATATTCCTTTTGTTCGATTTGTAATGACTCCAGGGGGCCCCCGCCCAGTTATCAAGGCTTTGTTCATCAATGACGTTGTCTAGTAAAAAGCGGGGGCAGAGCAAACTGCTGGTCTTAGCGTAAACATCTTCAGATGACGCTACCGCAGGTTACTACGATTTGACCAGTTACAAGTTGCTGATCGTAGGTCTTGTTTGCGGCTGAACCACCGGTAGTCCCTACCAGGACTTAAATCACGCTACCATGGGAGTCAGGAACCCCCGGATCTCGGTCCGGGCCTGACTTGTTAGAGGCAGGCCCCCTTGTGGGAGCATCATGGTGGCTGTGGTTTAAACCCAAATCGCGGGAATGGTTTCGGCCCAGTGTAGAGTTGCAATAAGTACTGGATGCTGTGACCCTAAGATCAGTAAGAGGTTTTAGTTCGGCCTCGACTCATACCGAGGGTGAAATTTGTGCCTTCAACACAGTTCCCAATTGATATCAATGGATTGACGGAGAGCGATGGCAAGGCGTATCCTTGAATGTATGGGCATCCCGTAAACTTAAGTCTACCCGACAGGTGTTTAAGTTAAAAACCATAGACTATGTAATGACCAGTAATCCTCCAAAATAGTCCGCTTTTTACTGCTCTGCACCGGGAATTTGTTGATGCATTTCTTGTTAGGTGATCGTAACACATTTAATTTGATAAATGCAGGACACGATTTAGTATTCAAATTCTCAGAAATTGCTCGCAACACCAGGAAACTAGACCCCACCGTTTCCAAATTACTCTTAAATGACCTGTTTAGATGTGTTCTAGTTTATCAACCTGCGAGTTCAATCCCTCCGCGACCTTGGCATATTGTGCGATAGAGAGTTAAGTTTCCGCTCCCATATTGATGAGAGAGTCATTACTTGGTTTCATTATGGTCCGAAGAATTTTCTAAGCCCTATGTGGCCAGGTCCATTTACATTATTCATTTTTATTTAACTTCCGAAGTACCGACTTTAACAAGCTTAAAAATCTCATCAGCAACATTAACTTTGACTTTATTGTTGAGACAACTAACATTGATCTTACCTTCTCAACTTTCTATTCATTAATTTTCTCCTGTTTTGCCCAATCGGTTCCATATATAGTACCTTCCGAAAGGACTGCATGTCAGCTTCTCCCTGGTACAACAAGGAGTTGCTCCCTCTCCGTAATAACGGTAACAAGTTGTGTCACAAATTCTTAAGAACTCGATCTGATCCCGATTACAGTAATTATCGATTGGTATAGAATCGATTTTCTGAACTTTGTGAGTCTCTTTACCTTGAGTACCTCTACCGCATGCAATTTAACTTAGTCTCAGACCCTAAACGCTTCTACAAGTTTGTTAATACCAAAAGAAAGTCAAGCGGCTACCCTTCTGCTCTCAAATTTCTTAAGATTTTTCGTCCGGCCCTGATGCCTTCCGTCTATTGTAATAAAAGAGTGCGTAACCCATCTTGGTTCTCCTCTCGCTGCCCTATTGAACTTGCCTATTTCAACAGGTACTTTCCCTTTCACATGGAAATAATCTTATAATATCCCTATTCATAAAAAAGGAAGAAGTTGATAATTATAGGCCCTTAGCAAAACTTTCTTGCATACCCAAAATTTTCGGAAGCATAGTCTATCAACAACTGCTTCCGTACTGTAGGCCAACTATGTGCACAAATCAGCACGGTTTCATGAAAGGTAAATCAACGACCACAAACCTAACAAAGTTCGTCTCTAGGACCCATATGCTTTAGAAGACAGTGAAGAAGACTTATCATTTTGAAACTAAAAAAACTTGGTCATCAAAAGGGTCATCTTCAGATCTTCAATATCTGACCCCATTAAAGCAACATCTGGTGTCCCTCAGGTTAGTCACCTTGGACCAATCATCTTTATTCTAACAATTAACGATATAAATCTTAACAAATTCTAATCTTTCTATTTCCGCTGATGACATGAGAATTTCCAAATTCCAAAAGTTGTCGGTATGGCGCAAGCAAAACTGTTGGAGCTGAATGTCAACAAATGTCAAGCGATAACATATTCCCGTAAACGTCTACCTCCCCCTCCAAGAAACTACTTCATCTGCGATGAGCCTATTGCTTCCACTACCCAAGTACGGAACCTAGGAATAATTTGTGACAGAGAATTGAGTTTCGACTCATATATTGGCAGCATTATAAATAAAGCTAACTCTGCACTTGGCTTTATCAAACGCTGGTCAAAAGAATTTTGCAACCGTTACGTTACAACGTCCCTGTACATTATTTTTGGAAGAAATCTTCTCGAATATTGTAGCCAAGTTTGGTCACCCTATAAATAAATTCACATTCAAAGAATTGAAGCAGTCCAACGCAGGTTTATCCGTTTCGCACTTCGTGGTTTACCTTGGGCCGATCCATATGGATTACCCCCCTATGAAAGTAGGCTAAAATTAATTAGCATGCATACCCTAAACTTATCCACCAGTTATTGAGAATAACGAAAAATATTTCATTCACTTCCAATCCCCGTAATCTAAGATCTGTTCCACTCCTCCTGATCCGAACTCACCGCACAAACTACCAATATCTAGAATGTTGCGTATAACGAACAACTACGCCGTATTCGTTGACCTAAATAGCAACAAATACGAATTAAAAAAAAGCACTGCTCAATATGCCACTCCCTTAACATCTCCCTCGACCACCGTTTCTCCTCGTCCCATTAGGTTAAAAATATCTTTGTTAGTTTTTAATCCTAGCTTTAAGTATTTGCTTGTTAATAAGCTTAATAAAGTTGTCCGAGGTAGACCCGGACCAATAATAAATCTAATAATAATAATAATTACCTTTGTCCGTCTCCTGCTTGAATACGCCAGTCAGGTGCGGTCCCCTTTCAAGCTGGTTCATATATCACGAATTGAGAACATTCAAAATCGTTTCCGTCTATTCGATTCGCAGAGTCAAGAACGTTTAAAAGTTACTGAGTGAGATTTCTGCCGCCGTAACTCCTAGGATAGTCGAACTCATCTTGTTGACGAAAACTGGAAGATGAAAATAGTCCTCAAAGACTGAAATGGAGTTTGTTTTTTGTTGTTCAAATCAGTTTATGGTGTAAAAATGTGTCAACAACCATTGGCCGGGAAACAACACGCTACCCTACGAACTAGCCCTTCTATATATAGATAGTGCGGCCCTTTGCATATTTATAAGACAAACTACACTTCCCCCCTTTGGACATGATCTTCGAAATAAAAATCTAAATTTTCCACGAAACACTAAATTTAAAATAATTTTCAGTTGACAAATATCTGAGCCCCCTTCTCTGTCGTAGGCACCACGAGCAAAATAATTCCACAAAATTTTTTTTCCAATTCTATTGCCCCAATTCAATTTTGAAAAGTACAATTGAATCGATTTGATTGAAATTTAAATTTAATGTCAGTTGTTTGTGTCTTGTTTGTTCCTTTATCAATGTTTTGTACTTTCCCATTCCAGGTGAAACTGTTCCGATGACAGCCCACTACGTAGTATCGTCGCCGTTGTTTTCGTCGTTGTCGTAGTCGCTGCTGCCGTTGACGTTTATGTCTAAACCACCACCGAAGCTCAGTGTCCACTTGTCTAACTGCGGATTACGGTTACCCGACCAGCCATCGTCAAAAATCTAAAATCATCCTAACCAAAAACATAGAAAACTTCGAAAAAAATTGATTCATTTGAAAATTGCTAAATTGTTCAAAAATTTCGGTTTTTCAGATGCGAGGACAATTAGCAGTGTCATCGCGGTTATTCTAGTATGCCCCCTCAACTGACAGTTGGTCAAATGCAGCATTTACACAGCTCCAGCGGCGAGATACATATATTGAAGGAATAAATTAGCGAGGAAAGGTTCAATAAACGTGCGATCCGGGGCTCCATTTTCCGATTCCATGTCGCGTACTCGCACACGGTACGCAGTGCGATTAATTGTGCGGTTTTGGTGATTTAATTTTCGGAATTGACGATTAGACAAAGCAAATTCCGTGAGATATCGTAAAAGAAAAGAAAAAACAATCAATTGAAGTAATTTGTATTATTTTTGTTGCTATTTTTACAGTTTTCTAATTTTGATTTTGGCTTTGTTTTTGCGTACGCGGAGTGAAAAATGGTAATCCTGTTCGCCAAGTATACATTATTTATGTGCCTGCTTTGGATTTTCGGCAACAGTCGAAATTGTGAGAATAATTTGAACGAGGCCAGCATTAGTGACGGCGTTTATTGGAAGGCAGCCTGTACGGCTAAGTGTTTGTTGCGTGAGAAGGTGAGTGTGTTTTTTAACTTTTTGATTTTTGTTAAAATAAATTCGATTCCACAAAAATCACAGACACAATCCTGAGGTCGATGAAGAATTTTCGGATTGAGTACACAGATTATTTGACATCACCATCAGAACATCAAATCAGTGAAAAACGACACATCATGGTAATTAAATGAGTGGTTTAGAATCAAACCCATAGAGGCAACAAACTGGCTAGTTTTTGGTGGTGCACTGGTCTGGAAATTTATACTTGTGAAGACATTAAACATTTTCTTGTGTTCGCCATAATTGTGTTGATCCTATAAGATGGTTGTCACATATCTGGATCTGATACTTGTTATACATCCGATTCCCTTGGTGCTCATTATCCTCATAAACTCCGCAGTTTTCGCAATCCTCATGACATAGTGCTAATGATCCATGTAAAGCTTGTGATCGACAGTGATCCTTGTAGTCCGAACAATCTTTGGGATCATCGCGATCCTCGTGATCCTCATCACATACACGTAGTCCTCCAAATTTGAGTGGACTTTGCGACCTAATTGATCACTGTTATCTACGTTATTTTAACAATTCATATGAGTGTCGTGGTCCTGTGTGTTTTGTGATCCTTATTCATAAGTTTTATGACTTTTCTCAACCCAATTGTAGTCCCCATTGTATCGCTAGCCATGCCGATCGCTATGATCCCATTGATCCAGACAATCTTTTTTTTTTTTTTTTTTTGAACAGTCTTTCGTAGAAGGATGAGCTTCAGTGATGAAATGGCTTCAATACCAGCACCCACTACATTTGAACCGGTTACCTGCAGTCTGGTGGAGTGTATGCCAGACACTCACTGAGATAGTGCTCCGCCTTGTCATTACTCTCTTAGCGAGCGTCGGAGAATATTGTATCATTTATAACGCAGACTAAGGTGCATAGAAAAAGTGTAGAGCGCTGTTTTGACGACATATCGTATAAGCTTTCGAAAATCTTTGCTACTGAGGAGCAGCAAGGAAGTAGCTGACTGGGGTGGAAAATGTCTTAGGAAATGTCATCAGCAATCTGGCTATACTCAATACTCCTCTCCCTTCTCTATTTTATAATACAAGGCATTGCCATCTGGTCTTCGTAGTTCTCCATTTGGAGACACATGCAAGATTTCCTAATGTTTCCGATTTTTAGCGCTCCATTCGAGATTGCTCTTAGAACCATCCATGAAGACTCGACTACATTCCACTACATTCCTTAGATTTTGGCTGATACCTTTCCTGGGCACAGGAATGTCGTTTTTGAATTTTCGGAGTTCTGCTGTCATTGCATAAGACCAGAGTCAAAAAAAAAAGAAAAAAACAAAGCAGGCAGCGTGCAAGGTCATCAATACTCCAGTGCATGTTATACCAAAGACAGTTTCTTTTTAAACGGAAGATGGCTTTGATAATACAACCCATGATGACTTGAGATTCATCATTGTTTTGAGTCAGTTAAAAGCAGCAATGACGTATTTTCGTAAAAGCTTGTTCCACTAGACACGCGATGCATAGGATATGATCGATCTTATCATTGCCGTATAAATCCAAAGCTCATTCAATGCCCCATGTCGCCCCAGGTCTCCTCGGAGGTTTTCGACACGGCATATTTTGGCTGAAAGCCTATTTCTAATGCATAAATAATCGATCAATCGAACAGATAGTCGCTAAACATGATCCAACAGACAACAATGCTACATTATCTGTATATGCAGGAGCGTGGAGTATGTACAGTAAGCAATGAGTCGACCAACATGCAGAATGGCAGTGTAGACACTATGCCGCCTTACGGGTTAACCCTATAGGCTGCAGCCAACATCCACAGTTACGTTACAATTGTCTCCAAAATTCCATTCCGTCTTGTCGAGTCTGCTAAGTGTTTCCGTCTCTCTGATTTGGCCCTTTTTAGGTCTTTGACCGGCCAGCTGGTTTTCACAGAAAGTATCGAACTTTTCACAAAAGCGAGAATCCGAATATGCTCTTTATTTTATCTTTACTTCTATTTATAAAGATTGCAGACTAGTTGTAACTTAGTGCTACATGACTTGCTTATAAGTTTTCGGGTTTCCTTATGTAGTGGCTTCAAATCTGTGTTCCACCATAGAACAGGTGAGGGCACCGTTTACGTTTTGAACAGCTTCTTCTGACTTTTGTTTCATCCTGGGCGTAAATGGAACATTGATGAGATTGCGGAGCATGTCCTTTTTTGCAGAGTCCTCTCATCTGATTCGGAATTCCGTGTACCTGTGATCTGACATGGAAGATTCCGAGAGTACTGCTTATCATAGATAGCGTAGAAGCGTAGAATAGCGTTGGTGTCTTGTTTTCGAAAGACAGGTTTATGTTACGTTAGGTTGTATTGGGAGAAAACCTGTCAGTTTACATATAAATTGATCCCCATGGATCTATTATGAAGAAGAATTTTCCCAGAATTCTTGATCCAATGTGTAGCAATTTGTGTCAATAGCCGACGAAGAATGGTCGGGTCCTCACCAATTTCTTCAGAGATTTCCTGTTCTTTGTTGATCTTTTTATTTTTTTTACATTGTTGTAAGTATTTGGAATTTTATCACTTTTAGTCAGGGAAGACTTTCCAAAACTAGGTGAATGATGCACGGAGGCGTACATATATCGCTTGATATGATTGTTTCTTTAACAGTGTTGGTTATCTGCCCGAAAGTTGTTCAGCATATTCGTTGCCTGAAAGGATTTTATGTCCCGATAATCATCAAACTGTCACTCATCATCAAACTGTCACTGTCAATTTATTCAGTAAACTCAACATTTTCATCATGGTAAAGTACACGGACGAGCAATGTCTGCAAATTACAAAAATTTTCTACCGAAATTCGGTGTCGGTGACTACAACTTTAGGAGCGTTAACTCCAAATTTCGGTCGTAATTCTCGCCCTGGTAGACAGGCAATAACAAGTTTAGTGCAAACGTTTGAGTCTACATATTCGTTGTGTGATGTTGCCGTGTCAGTGAGACAACGGGTTGGTCGAAGTGTCGAACATATCGCTGTCGTTCTGGCGTCCGTAGCAAACGGACCACATTATGGCATATTTTGCGTAACGATCTTGGTTTACACCCATACGAGATCAAGCTGACTCAGGAATTGAAACTGATGGACCATTTGAAGCGACGTACGTTCTCCGATTGGGTTCTGGATGATGATGAATTGCCAAGATGATGAATTTCATCGCAAGATCATCTTCAGTGAAGAAGCTCATTTTTGGCTCAATGGGTTCGTCAATAAGCAAAATATGCGTTATTGGTCGGGTGAAAATCCACATGTGCTTCATGAATCACCACTTCATCCACAAAAAATAACTGATTGGTGCGGTTTGCATGCCGGCGGCTTTATTGAGCCATATTTTTTCGTCGACGATAACGATCGTCACGTTACTGTGTATGGTCAGCGTTATCGCGCCATGATCACCGATTAATTTTGGCCCAAATTGGAAGATATGGACTTGGACGACAGGATGGTGCCACAAGCCACACAGCACACGCTACAATCGATTTATTGAAGAGTAAGTATGGTGAGCGTGTTATCTCAAGAAATGGGCCAGTCGATTGGCCGCCTCATTCGTGCGATTTAACGCCGCTTGACTATTTTCTGTTAAGTCATTGGTTTATGCCAACACGCCGGCGACGTTGGAAGAGCTCAGACCCAACCTTGAACGCGAACTAGCGGCCGTTGAAAATTGGGTCCAGCGAATCGACCGCTGCAAACGTGCCCGCGGTGGTCATATGAATGAACTCGAGTTCCATTCATAAATGTTTTGATTGTACTTCAAGCCGATAATAAAGTTTTTGAAATATCGCAAATGGTTTGCGTTTTATTTAAAAAAAAAATTGTCAAGTCCTTATTGGAAAACCGTATACATAGTTGGTTGATGTGATCCGATGATATGCGGTCGAGAAGTTGCGGATAACAATTAAAATGCTATGGTGAGGTACTGATGTACGAGCATATTACCACATGAAATGTCCGATTTTATAGCAAAAATGTAAAAGCCAATATTATTTTTCCGTAAATTTGTATTCAATCCAAATAGTATCCGTTGGCATCTATGACATTCTTCCAACGTGGTACAAGGTCAGATATTCCTTTTTCGTACAAGTGCTGACTTTTTGAGGCAATGAAATCTTCAAAGGCTTTTATGACCTCTGCTCGGTTTCGGAAGACCTTCTGAAGGCAAAATGAATCCACATTCCGAAAAAGATGGTAATCCGTTGGGGAAATATCAGGAGAGAACGGTGGAGCCAGGTTGAGCCCCTCTTTTTAAATGAAAATATTTGAATTAAGTTCAGGTTAATAGTTATATCCTTCAATACATTTCGTTAGTTTTACGGCAACAGTATCCAAACGCCAGATATGTTCACTGTGCAAGTCATTGCTTGAACCCGGATATGTCTAATGCCATGTCAATACCCGCCATTCGCAATTGTCTTGCTGTAGTAAGAGAAATAGCCAATTTCTTCCGAAACCATTCAAATGCAAATGAGACTTTCCAAACCGCCGTACAAAAACACGCACCAGAAAGCAGAAAAAAACGACTTCTGCGCCTTTGTGAAACAAGGTTTATTGGAAGGCATGACAGCATTATCTCATTTGTAGAGCTCTTCAAACGTGTTGCGATTAGTCTTGAATGAATATCCACCAAGACGTTGTCGATGTCTTCAAAAGCATCAAGTCTCTTGGCAGCAATTTAAAGGAGTGATTTCTTGGTAACCCTCATTGTATGCGAAATTTTTTTTAATTTAACGACACTCTTATCAATTTTCCTACAAAATGAATCTTTGAATTTCGTGTCTGCAATAAATCACACGACGCAAGTCTTAAAATCTCTGAAAAACATGAGAAAAAATGCCGGAAATTTTTTCGGAGACGTTTTTCAATCTGCATCACAACTTGCCGACGATTTATTTGAATTTAACATAACAGCTCCGAGGATTTCTTTGAAACAAATAACACGCTCCAATCCAGAAACATCATGTCCTGAGGATTATTTTAGAGTTTCTATACTTATTCCCTGTCTAGATTCTCTAATACAAAATCTTACTGACATATCTATGATCAACGATATACCATCGTTTCAAGCTCTGCTTCCAGGTTTTGCTGCCATTAATGGAGAAAATGAAATGGAAAAGCTAACTTTTTACTTCGGCAACGCAATATCCTTGCCAGCTGTTAAAGCAGAGTACATACTCTGGTGCGAAAAAATTTAATCGATTGATCCCTCTACCGATGTTCTGAAACTACTAGCTATATGTGACAAGACCTACTTCAGGAGTATAAGCTACTTGCTTACAATTTTGGCCACACTACCTGTACAACAGCTAGCGTTGAAAAAAACCTTTTCAACAACGAAAAGGATCAAAACAGTATTTCGAAGCATCATGGGCCATCCAAGACTTAGCGCACTTGCAATGCTATCTGTTCACTCAGGTATTCATGTGGATCCAGATAAAGTGATCGATATTATGTCTAAAAAAAACGACAAGTCTGCCATTTTCGAAAACGTCATCTGCATCAAATTGTTTTTGCAAAATGTTCTTAAACGCAAGCTGCGAAAGTCATTTGTTCGAAAACGTAATTATAAATCAAACTGCCTTTGCAGCATGTTCGATAATGCAGTTTTTGCACGGCAGATGTTCATAAACGTCATCTGCGCTGCAAAAAAGCAGCCACAAATCTGTGCTGCGCATTATAAAAATTAGAAAAAAAATGAGTGAATCCGAATATTCAGGGGAATCTCAGTCTCCTGAACAGTAAATACATAAAATCGCCTAATTTTTTAAATTTCTCAATAATTTTTGTTAAAGGTTCCATTTTGCTCTGTTCGAAAACGTCAAATGCTCTTGCAAGAAAAAAATCATGTAGATGACACAGATCAACGATACCAAATGACGTTTGCAGTTAGATGTTCGCAACCCTTAAGTATTGCAAATGACGATCAATTTGACGATCAAAATGACGATCAAATGACGTTTTCGAAAACGGCCATAGTATATTGCTGTAAAAAAACAATATTAAAAGAATTATTATTTATTAAATTTAATTTATAAAAAAAACAATACAAACAGAACTAAAATATTCATTTAGTTTTCTAATTTTTGTATACAGAATTACTTCCTCGAAACTGAACACTTCTATGAGAGAAAGGTGTTGACTTATTGTCATTGGGGATACTCCCATGCTTTGAGCAATCTCGCGCAGCGATTTCGTTGGGTTCGCATCCACTTTTGCCCTTAAAACAGTGTTGTTAAGTAACGTTTCGAGCCTGAAATCTCCCGAACGGAACTTTCCAAACCAACGACGTATAGTACGTTTATCGCTACATCCTCAAATTTAAACTACAGACAGCATGGTAAATACTTCCTAGAGAAAAATAACGGTACTTGCAACAAAATTCTCACACGTCAAGCACACGTACCACTGTGTTTTATAAAAAAATAATATTTAATGTTCTGGCACAGAACGAAAACTTCTTATTTCCGACTGAGCGAAAGCAATAGTTTTAAATGTTCCCATTTTATAGTGAGTGAGAAATACAGAGCTTGATAAGGTTTATCACATTTGTGCTATTTGTCTTCCGAAAGGACCACGGTATACGAGTATAGTGCGATTCTGATGTTGGACTCAAAGTTAAACCGATGAACATTCATATGGCAACGTGTCTTATGGATGGAAATTTGAAAAGCTAGCAGTGATTTTGTTGGAGTAGGTAGTTGCATTGACAGGGTTTTGAATCGATTCACTGGTTCAAGATTCAAAAGGGAGTCTCTTTTAAGTTGAATTGCTAATTTTTTGTTAGCTCTCTCTTCAGGGAGGTTTTTGGGACTAGCTATGGGGATAAAATTCAATTTGTTTTAATTCAGACATTCCCTCAAAGCATCATTGCTCTAATTGCTTCAACAGCCGTGTTGCTAGTTATTGAGGAGTTGACGTGAATTAAGCCATATCCAACCGAAAATAGTAAAATTTCGAATGAAATGATCCCTTATTTCGATGTTGATTCTGCCTAGGAATTTCCATATGCCCGTGAGAAGAACACATTTGTGGTGCGGATAACTGCAATTCAACAGCAATTTCGGAATAGTTTTTTTTTTTTTTAGAACTTAACACTCAAGTGGGTATTAATACACTTAAAATGCCTGAGCACATGTTAAGTTTTTAGGAAAATGGGACAGAGAGAGAAAGAAAGATTTTTGGGCTCAGTGGTTATTTCGCTCCATGGATGGCATCCAACATTTAATGGGGAGACTAAACTATTAGTGTAATTGGACTTGTTATAGTATTAGAGGCAACCATTCGTCTTACGAGAATTAAGTTGCCTGAAAAAAAGAATGTCTTTCGGACGAGGCTGGGATTCGAACACCGAACCTTCCGATTCAAATTTAACTTTATTCAGCTTTGTGGAATACCGGAAAACCATTGTTGGTGAAACTTTTGTGGAAAGTCAACTTTCCAGTTAAGTTTGGGTGCTTGCAATTTTACAGAAAATATTAGTCTCTACATACGACTATGTACACTGCACAGCGTGCGCCATCTTTTATGTCGGTATGTGAATATTGAAAAACTTTCAAAAAAAAAAGAAAAAACCGATTTCCATATATGAGGTGTTTCAATTTGATTTGGTCTAGTTTTTGAATACAACATCAATCAAGCGGCCGCCATCCATAACTTTTTTAGCATCTCGGGCGGTATACCGATGATTTTGGCACGAATGTTTGCCTTGATTTCGTCAATGGTCTAAGGCTTGCAGTCGTACACTTTGCTTTTCAAATAACCGCACAATAAGAAGTCCGGAGGTGACAAATTTGGAGATCAGGATGGTCAGCAAATGTCACCATTTTTTGAAAGCACACGTGCTGCCATCGACTGTTGGTCATGCAATGTGAATTCTCCGTTCCCTAAATGCGGCAATTTCGCTTGTTAGAGAGTGTGAAATTGGCCTCGTGTGTCGTCAAAATTTGCTTCCAAAAATCAGGTTCAGTGTCAACCATTCGATCGATTGTTTGGCCGTATTCCATATGAAGTAGACGGTCTGTCGGCAATATTCTTTGAGTCAATTGCACAAATGCAAATCATCCTTCAAAATGCGCCGCAAGCTGGTTCCATAGACGGGGAAATGCTGAGCACGTCATGGGCGTTGATGAACGGCATGTCCACGATCTCCCATTGTCCCGTGCTCAACAAAATTCGACACCGATATTTTCGACGTTGAGTTAACACAACTGAACGACTATTTTCAACGTACAGCGTCACTATTTCGGAGCGTTGTGAAGTGATTCATGGTTAAAATTGTACTGAATTGACGTTTCAAAAACCTATCCACTCAAGTCGGTTGGTGAATGTCAAAGTTATTCAGTGTTGACATACCCACATAAAAGATGGCGCACCATGTATATGCCAGTCATGATATCACACTTTATCTACACTTCCACAGATTATTCATTTGAAGTGGTGAAGATAGTCTGCCTTTCGATCTCTTCTATAGCCAGAAGTCCTCATAACCCACCACTCAATTCTTTGCCGAAGCCTCCCAAATATCTGTCCCTGTTTTATCAAAACGTAAGAGGATTACGAACTAAGATTTCTGCTATATATCTTAATTCGCAGATTCTGCCATACGACAACTTTGCCCTCACAGAAACCAATCTCACCCCTGATATTAAGAATAATGAATTATTTTCCCAAGACTTCGATTTACACCGTGACGATGGTCTAGATAAAGAGGAGAATTTATATGGCCGTGGTGTACTTCTAGCTATATACTCTCGTCTCGAATCTAGACCCTTTAAAAAATCGTCCACTGCATTCTTCGAATTCGTTTGCGCTTGAATTCCTATTTGCAAACGAAACCTATATATTTGTTGCTGCTATATTCGCCCCTCTCAACCAATTCAAGGTTACCAGCTAGCTGTTCATGCAATCGACTGCATTTTTAATGCTGCTGATCCCAATGACGTTGTTATTTTTTTAGGTGATTTTAATCTACCTAAACTTCTATGGACTCAGACTGATCAGTGCTACTATACTGCAACAAATCCTACCTCTGATAAAGAGAATCTTTTCATTGACTGCCTAACTGACTCTGGTCTATATCAATTAAGTGGTGTCACCAATAACATCGGCAGACAACTCGACCTAGTCTTCGCCACTGATACAGATAACTGCGTCGTTTTAGAAAGTAAACATCTGCTTTCTAAGTTGGATAGTTACCACCCTCCCCTTTCTCTTACGCTGACATACTCGTATGACAATGGTCTTAATCCCGTTTCCTATGAATATTCTTACAGTTTTAATTTTCATAGGGCTAACTACACCAAACTGAATAACCTCCTCAGTATGGTCAATTTTAACTTTCTCTACAATAACCCCAACCTTACGGTTAACGATGCCCTTGCATCCTTTTATACCGAAATTTTAAAATGTCTCTTCCAATCTGTGCCTTTTTTACCCAAAAGGAATCCCTCATCGTCACCACCCTGGTATAATAAAGAGCTGCGATCTCTTCGTAACAAGAGAAATAAGCTCTGGTACTCTTACTTAAAATCGCGTTCCGACACCGATTTCTTCTACTACCAGTCTGCCCAAATTAATTTCTCTGTACTTTGCCAAACTCTCTATAACAACTATTTAAACCAAATGGACCACACACTCATTTCCGACCCCAAAAGATTCTTTCAGTTCATCAAAACTAAAAGCAAATCGGATAACTATCCATCATCCCTAAATTTTCTTGATAGGTCCTCGGGCGATCCCCAAATTATTGCAAATCTCTTCCCAATATTTTTTGGCCAAGCGTTCGCCATCCATTCCCAAGAGCCAGACCATTCTTACTTTTCCTACTTAAACAGCTGCCCACAAACAACTTTGGAATCGATGTCTATAACTTTAGAGCAAGTTAGAGATAAAATAATAAAACTCAAAGATGATTATTCTGCTGGCCCTGATGACCTTCCCCCTATATTTTTAAAGAAATGTCAAATGGATCTAGCCCAACCTCTTACAGCTCTCTTTCAGCTTTCTATCACCCAGGGATTATTTCCATCAACCTGGAAAAGGTCGTTTATTATTCCCCTACATAAAAAAGGTAGAAAAGACGATATTTCCAACTATCGACCAATTGCTAAGTTGTCCTGCATACCTAAGCTTTTTGAGAGCATTATCTATGACATAATGCTTTTCCATTGTAAATCTATTGTTTCTCCAAACCAGCACGGATTTTTCAAAGGCAGATCTACGACCACCAACTTAACGGAATTCGTATCAAGCACTTTATGTGCACTGGAATCTGGAAATGAAGTTGATGTGATTGCCACCGATTTCCGCAAAGCCTTTGATAGAATTGCTCATGATATAATCCTTCTAAAATTAAAGGCTCTTGGTTTCCAGATAAACTTTATAACTTGGGTTCAATCCTATTTAAATGAAAGACTTTACTATGTTCCATTTAGGTCCATGGTTTCTGACCCAATTAAAGCCTCCTCTGGTGTACCCCAAGGCAGCCACCTTGGTCCCTTATTATTTATTCTGACCATTAATGATGTTGCTTGTATCATTAAAAATTCATACATATCTATTTACGCAGATGATATGAAAATATTTAGATATATATCATCTTCCTCAGACAGCTTACTTCTGCAGCAAGATCAAGACAGGTTTTGTACTTGGTGTCAGAAGAATTTTCTTGAGCTTAACGTCAATAAGTGTCAGGCTATAACATATACCCGTAAACGCCTCCCTACTTCACCTCGTTGCTATCTAATCTTTAATCTGCCTGTTCCCTTAGTGAATGAGTTGCATGATTTAGGTGTTATCTGCGAGAAGGAACTCAATTTCCGTTCTCACATTGATAGTATAATAAAAAAAAGCCAACTCTGCCCTTGGTTTTATCAAGCGCTGGTCTAAGGAGTTTTCCAATCCTTATGTTACCAAATCTCTTTACATAACCTTTGTTAGGCCTCTTCTGGAATATGCCAGCCAAGTTTGGTCACCCTACTACAGAACTCTCATCCACCGGATAGAAGCTGTTCAACGCAGGTTTTTACGCTTTGCTTTACGTGGTCTTCCCTGGGCTGATAGCCAAAACTTACCACCTTACACTGACCGGCTGAAACTTATAAATTTACAACCCCTTTCTATACGCCGAAATGTTGCCGACATTCTCTTTATTCATCAAATTTTAGTAGGTAATATCGACTGTCCTTCCTTACTTCAAATTATTTCTTTTAACACCAATCCCCGCAATCTTAGGTCTGTGCCACTTTTCCGGCTCAATCTTCACAGAACGAATTACGGACACCTGGAGCCAATGTCTAGGATGCTTCGCGAAGTTAACGATGTACTGCCTCTCTTCGACTACCATCTCAGCAAACTCTCCCTCAAGAACATACTTATTTCCACCTATGCCTCACGTCTTTATTTTCTTTAACCGCTTTAGTTTTTAAATGAAAATGTTAGTTTTAAGTATATGTTTGCTTGCAATAAGCTTAATAAATCTGTCGATTGACCCGGGCCGCAAAAAAATTAAAGTCAAAAATCCGGATGATACATATGAGGATGTGTTTTTTTGTTAAGAAGTTCAGATTTTTTTAAATAAAACACAAAAAACATAACTTGATGACGATTTATTACATTCATTCGAAATACTATTTTATGCCATTTAATATTTGAAACGGGCATATGTATTGCCTCGTACAAAGCGCATTTTAGAGGACTAATTTTCGACAACTTTTTCGAGCAATTGGGGGCGTACACTGTAGGCAAAAAGCTTGCGGCCACCCTCAGTGCTCTATTCTCTTTCGCAGAATAGTCATCATTTACAATGAACGGAGAATATATATCTACATATGGAACTAAAATAATTACAAAAATATTTTCATTTTGTTCTGAGAGTAAGGAAAGTTAAGAAAAAATTACTTCAACAGGTTTTTCGTCGAAAAAGCCACATTTACGTTCGATTGCTTTCTTATAGAATTTTAGCAGTTTTTGAATTGTTGTCTGTGGTATATTGCAATGCAGATTCTACGAGTAATTATAGACATTGATTTCGGACCCTTCTACTCATATCCAGTTGCTCCCAAAAAAGCTCTATAGCATTTAATGTGGTGATTGAGGTGGCCTTATCATAATTTGCAAGGTTTCTTCATCTTCTAATTAATCTTAGTCCAGTGATCCAATGATTTCTCCCATGTACGAGTATGTCTCCTCCTTATTCATTTTTCCAATCAATGGATCCAACTCCAACTCCACTTGAAGAGAAATATCCCCAGACTATTGCAGAACCGGATCTATGCTTGACACAAAATCTGGCAGCATCTTTTGTTCAGCGCTGCGTCGAACGAAAACTTTTCGTTTTAGGAAAAATACCTCGAATTTGGATTCATCGCTCCATAAAACTTCATTGAAATCTTTTTCCATCCAATTTCTATACTGTTTGGCTCGTTCTAACCTTTTCTGATTATTTTGTAATCAGAGCAGGGGTTTTCGAACAGCAACTCGCCCAAATAGTCCAAGTTTGATTTATTTCAAAACGTATTTCGGGTGTTTTTTTTCGCATCTACTTCGTTTGCGTGTTGTGGCTATTTGCCGATCCTCGTGTTTAGTTGTAGGTCTATGCCGTCTGGCCGTGATTTATCCTAAAGACTTCCGATTTGAGCGTGTTGAAAGCAGCACCTTGACACCTACATCTGTTTAACTCATACGCCGGACGGATGCTACGCAGAGTATAGTACACTAGTCATTGAATGCAATATTGACATATAAAAGAAATAAAGTATGGTCTAGTGTCTCAAATTTACATGGCCTTATGTCGCTTTGGATAAGTGACATAAGGCCATACGCCGAAATACGAGTATATGAAATATGGCCTTATGTCACAGCACCCCTTCAAGCAACTTTTCGCTGCGAATTGCCGTCTTTGAGCAGGATGATGATTGAAGATCACGACTTTTCCAATTTCTAACGATCTGTTTACTCAAGACATGAAGAATCTCAAATAAATTCGTATGACTTCAAAGTGTGGCTTTTATGAAAGACCCTTGCAATTCAGGTCGACAAATTTTGGAATTTGATAACGAGTCATATACAAGTGCTAAATCCAAGAGTCACAAAATGTAATAATTATGGAAAACCTAAATACTTCACAATAAACCACAAAAGCGGTTTTTTCCCACATTTTTAAGCAGAACGCCCACTGTTCAAAAACGTGTGAAAGTAACATTCGGCTCTTATTATCTGGATGTGTTGTGTATTTTTCAGGTAGAAAATGTAGATAAACAAGTTCAATAAAATTCATAAAATTCAATCTCCTTGCATGAATGAAGTCAGTTTTCTAGGTAGGCCTCATATTACGTCTCGGGTAAATTTTGAGATCTTAGCGTCGTCCAAATAAAATTCTTGAGAACTGTGTCGAAGACGTTTTGCAAATCGGTGAAGAGGTTTTGCCGTTCCTTCTAGACTTCGCGAAACTTTTGACCTGCAATGTACGAGATCAAAATGCTACACTTCAAATTTTCTTGAGCTTTTAACTAAATATTCAGCCAAAATCAGAGCCAGTTATGTGTATTATAGTTTAAGGACAGATATTTCGTTCATCATTCTCTTAGCTAGGAGCACAGAATACGAGTATATGCCTGTTGAAGAAACCAAGTTTCAACTTTCATAGAGAGGGTCAATTTGTGTGTGCTTAGAAATTTTGTACTCGCCTAATGAAGACATCCAAAGAATACTGAATTTCAATCTTTCCATTCGTAGCAAATGTCTCCCATTGACTACGTTCTCCGTGGATTTTGATTTTCTTCTGAGTTCGTTGGTAAACTATTGCCAACTCCTTAAACCTAAGATTTAGATTCAACTGATTTCTTGAAACATTCACGACTCCGACATACCAATATCTTGCTGAGATTAATCGGTTTTGTAATATATAATCCGAAAAGCCTTTCTGAACACTATTACAAAAGTCATTGCGACAGATCTGTAGAAAACTGTGCACAAAAACTCAAAAGTTCCCTCCCTTGCCTAGGAGGTGCCACGGTTTTGGATAAATCTGCTCTTAAATCAACACACATGGTGTTTAGCCGCATCTTCACTTCAGTTTTAAGCTCTGTGCGTCTGAGGGCTAAGAGTTTCTTCGGCAAGGTTTCAAAAAGATCTACCAAGTTGCAATTGTTACATTTCAGAGTTGGTCAGATAGAGGTCGATACGAGAAATATGAGCAACTCAGCATTTCATCGAGAAATTTAAAAGAAGAAGAGTGCCACAGGGTTCTATGCTGAGGCCATTATTGTAAGAAAAAATGCAATAAATCTTGTTATTCAGGAAAAAGTTGTGCAGATATCCATAGAGACTTTAACGGACATCGAATTAATATTTCTTATTTAGTCAACACAACAGATACACTCTACGCGCAGCGAATTTGAATTTCCCAATGCAGTGCAGTACTATGACAACTTTGGTTCAATCAAGCACAAAACGTATCTCTACAGTTTATCTCTAGCTGTAACAGAATATCTAAAGCGCATTTCATGATACATATATGTATAGATCAAAAGATGAAATACTCTAATCAACTATGCACATACAAATGGAGAAAAATATATTTTAATGCATGCGCCCCAATTTTCAATTTCATGGCCACAGCACACACACCCGATAAATTTTTTATGGACTTTAGCGCGGGCACGCGTCTCAAATGGCCCATGTCAATATATGCAAAGTGGCATTATTTCGACGCGAGCGTGTATAGATTGCCGTCTGGGATCTGGGGTGTGAAAGCGCAACTATCCAACTATTTGATTCATCTGCAATGGAGATGTTATTAAATGCACTACCAACCACAATCCGCTCTACTCAAATGCGAACCGGGGAATAATAGTAAAATATGTAAAATGTTCCAGAATATTACTGATAAACATTATGTTGGAGTGAATTGTCATAATAAGGAAGTGTCTCCCATTAAAGGGTAACATGCAGATTCATCCTTCAAACGTATGCAAAAACCCCGTAAACTAACACCAACTCTCTGAGCATGTGTTCATATGAAGCAGTGCCTAATATGGTCTTCAGACATTCAGTCTCTGTCCTTTCGAATAATTAATTAAATAATAAGTACGAAGTTCTCTCGAATGGTTTCGACCAGGATATGAGCTAGAAATAGAATGCAATCAAATCTTCACCGATGGCTCAAATACTTCAATAAAAAAACACTTACCCTTCGTTAGGAAACCTTTGTCTGTTTTCGAAGCGAAACTATTATATTTACAATCCCGATGACAACGAACTGCATTGTGAACAATCGGTGGAGGGAGCGAAATAGCTGTATCTACGACAACCGATCTGAGTCTAAGGCGTTGAACTTGTTGGTAAGGCTTGGAGCAGAGTTCTCAAGACCTGAACCTTCGTTAGACAGTGCCTGGGATTAGGGCTTTCATTGACATTCAGCTTTTATAAGCATAACTGCAGATGGCACAATTTTCTTCAATCACTTCTCAATAATTATCAGCGACATTCGTAAGGGTGCAATTTTGATAACCACCTAAGTGCGCTAGGCACGAGTGATACACCATTCTGTGAGATTAATGACGCGGAAAACTTCTTCTGTGAGGCTGCAACATAGGCTCACATGATTCTACCAATATTTAGTTGAAGTGATGAGTGCTGGTATGATAACACTCTATTGCTGACACATCCACTCATCTTTCTTCCGAAGGACTGAGAAATTTCAGTAAGGGAGACATACAAGTATTACCATGGAATAGTTCTTTGCCTGAGTACCCTATTCCGACAGAAAAGAAACTTGGACATCACTCGATCTCCGTAAAAATGATCTAAATTTGCCTTAAAACAGAATCCTATTCCCAGTTTTTAGTCCCTGCATTTAATCCTGATTGATCAAATTAGAATTCAATGATGCTGGACAAATTCACGGACCACCTTAATCTCCAATTGAGTATGGTGACATTCACAGGCAGACGACGTATTTGCGCTTATTAGTGAATTCCTTTTTAGAGGCCTGATATCTGTAGAGTTTTTCATATAGTTTGGTTAATTTATGATTATGACAACCCCATCCATAACAGTCATTTCTTCCTTCAACAAGAAAACACACTTAAGCATCAACATAATATCTTCACGTTACTAGATCATCATTACAAAATTCGAGGCCACCTCTAAACAGAACTATTGGAAACATAACAAAAGCCTTCTGGCTTGCTTGACTTGGGTTACTTTAACATTGTTACCTGTATTGCATGTGTCGCTTGTGTGGTGGGCCTTTCAAGTATATGCCCACTCAGCCCCTCAAAAGGTGTAAAGACCAGTATGTACAGAGTATTGGTGCAATGCGCACTTTACAGCTGTGCTGGAAGAACTCCTTACCCTCCCACGCTGGCATATAAATGTTATTTAAACTGCGGCTGTATCTGCACCACAGATTTACAACAACACAGTCGAACCAGCTTGAAACATAAAAATGCTTCTCCTCCTCCTCATGCAGATTTCAGTCCCAGTTATCTCTTTAAGTTTGTCTGTTCCAATGTTGCTATTCGGATGCTCCCAACTCGTCCTCCGTCCCAATTTCAAACTTTCCTCACCAATGGGACATTTAACTCCTATCTTTCCAGCCGACACCTTTAAGAATTACATATTAATTTATTGGCTGATAGCCAATCAGCCCTTTATTATTTAACTTTGAGCCTCAGTTGGTTCAGAACTATCGACTAATTCTCCTGTAGTTTTCTACAAATAATAAAATCAGAATAGCATGCTACCCTAGGCTTAGACATATTGTAGCTGCTGACAATCTTGCCAGATGGGGTGGTGAGTTTTAACTTATTCGACCTTTATCTTCTGTTTCAGGAAACGCTTATGCGGGACTAAGGCATGACAATTTATTAAGATATCCAAGCTTCAGATCTCAACTAAGTTCATTACTGGCGTGAATTTTCCCAGCTCCGAAAATTGTGGACTTCATCTCCGAACGGGATTTTTAGCTAGCAGACAGCAAAACTTCTCCACGGACCTTTTTTTATCAACGCTAAACAAATAATTTCTTATCACCATGTTATAAAGGGTAATCAGATAAGATTGGTAGGAAAAAAACTTGTGGCTTTATTTTGTAGCTACGTTCATGCCATTATGTGTAGAATAAATAGCACATCATTCAAATGGCCGCCTCGACCTCGCTGGCAGTGTTTCAAGCGGTCGATCCAATTTTTGATGACTCGGTCCCATATGTGCGGCGTTATTCCGGCAATAGCGTGTCGAATGTTGGCCTCGAGATCGTCCAAAGTGGTTGGCTTGTTAGTGTGGACTAAGGACCAGAGAAATAATCGCGTGGTGTCAAACTGCATGATCTCAGCGGCCAATTAATGAACGCTCGCCGTGAGATGGCCCAATCGCCAAATTTCTCCTTTACAGCTTCGAGCGTAGCGCCGTCTTGTTGGCACCACAGCTCGGATATATCGATGTCGTCGAGTTCTGACCACAAAAAGTCGCTTAACATCGCTCTATACCCGATACCATTAACAGTAACTGTGTCTCCTTTCTCATTTCGAACGAAATAAGGTCCGATAATGCTGCCATGCCATAAACCGCACCAAATAGTTAATCTTTGTGGATGCATTGATGCTTGTATATTATGTTCGCTCCAATTATGGCAATTTTGCTTCCTGACATAGCCGCTGAGCTAAAAATGGGCCACGTTCGAGAAGATGATTTTTTTGGATAAAATCCGGATCTCCGGCCAACATTTCCAGCGCCCAATTAGCGAACTCACGGAGTTGTCTATGGTCGTCCGGATGCAGGCCCAAATCCAAACGCAAAATAAGCCGCGTTGACTCTCTGGCGATGTCCAATTCAGCTGATCGACGCCGAATCGACATTTCTGGCTCTTATCCGGTAATGGCCGCTACGGCGGCTATTTTTTCTTTTCTTCATTTCGCACCAATCTCTGTCTGGTTGGTGGCTTAAAGATCCAAAAGAGTATTCACGCTCAAACTTTTCCACGGTGCAACGAATTGCCTGAACATTGAAGCCATGATAACGATGACGAAATTCGCGTATTCGTATTTACAACTCTTCGGCAAGCGTGAGACGATGAGATGAAATGGCAAACCTTACAGAATATTTTGACAGCTGGATGTTATTGGTAACTTTGACAGCTGCTAAAACATAACAATTGGAAAAACTGTCACAGCTATCTGGTCACCCTATATTTAAAATGAAGGAAAAAGATGCGAGGACTGCCTGTATAGCCAACAGCGTATTTGGTAAGCTTTTCGGGACAAACAAAGTTAGATGTACAATTACTTACTTACTTACTCGTACTTACTTAGGTGGCGCTACAGCTAGGGATGAACCTGGGCCTCAATTAATAAGCCTCTCCGATCTTTAGCTACTGAATCTAGTTGCGTACTATCTCAAAAAAAAAGCGGTCTTTGTACATTTGTAAACAAAACGCTGTTCGAAAGCGTGGGTGTAAAATCCGACTTTTATTATGTGAATGTGTTGTGGATTGTTCAGGTAGGAAAACCCATGCATGAATGAATTTTGGTGAATCTATGTAGACCTCAAAGTTTTGTCCTAAAGAGTGTGCTACATTTGTGTATATACAAGGTCATCCAATGTTCTGTGGCTGTAATTTTTTTTATGAATGAAAAACCTTGGTTCTGCCTTTGGATTATGTTTATTTGATGTCTTAAAGTTTTTTCCATTAAATCGAGAAAATCATATCGGCTCAGTGGCCGCCGCCAGAATTGATGACCATTCGGGACCGATTTGTGGCATTTTCCATCACTCCTGGCAGAGCTGCTGGCAATAGGTCCTCGCATTCTTGACGGATATTCTCTTTGAGGGCTTCAAGAGTCTGAGGCTTGTTGACATAGACTCGTGACTCCATAAAACCCCACAAAATAAATCTGGAACGGTTAAATCCGGCGATCTTACCGTTCAGTGCAAATGGCCAAAACGAGAGATTAGGCGATACGGAAGTGCAACCCTCTGAATTTCGGTTGTTGTTCGTGCAGTACCTATGCGCCGTTGCTCCATCCTGTTGGAACGACATGTTCTTCAGTCCGAATTCATCCAATTGAAGAAGGAGAAAGTCGTTCAGCATGGCTCTGCAGCGCTCGGCGTCCACAGTAGACGTTTGGCCCGCAACGTTTTCGAAAAAATAAGGCCCGATGATGCCTCCAGCGTAAACAGCACTATGAAGTAACTTTGGGCGGGTGTAATGGCTCTTCGTGGGTTATACGCGGATTTCCGGTGCCCAAGAAGCGATAATTTTGCTTATCCACATATCCACAGAGATACAAGTGGGCATCGTCGCTCATGATGATTTTCGATTAAAAGTTGTCTCCCTCGTGGTCGAGATTCAGGATGGCTTGAACGTAGGTTACACGCTAACAGCTGATGCGATGTCTGGACTTTGTAAGGAACATGCTATAGGCTTTCACAAAAATTCTCTATAAAGACTGCTGATTGACACAATTGGGCACGTGGCACGTCGTCTGGTCGATACTTCGGCGACCTCTGCGACATATTCAACCACATCTGCGACATTCCCAGCAGAACAGATGCTCCGGGGACGGCTAGACTTTTCAGCATCTCTTGTTGTCCCATACTCTTCTAGGCGAGCTGCTAAACGTCGTAGTGTCTGCCCTGTTGGTGTCGAACGACCGGGCAATTTGCCCCGAAATTCACGCTGCCGCAAAATTGCAATTCATGTCTTGTAGACGTGTATTTTGTATCTGTTTGCTTCACAAACGTCAAAGTAGAAATGACATTTGCTACCATTTGCAAAAATTATAACATTTTCCAGTAGGGTGATGACTTTTGCGCCACCTAGTACATATACGACTATAGTGTTAGCAAATTCGCATATCAAAGTAATTTTGAATGTTAATTCAAAAGTAAATGCCATCCATGATAGGCTTCCTTCAAAATTGATGGATATTTATTTAAATTCCCAATAATCAAGCAGAAAAATAATAAGTAATCAAAAAACTCTCACTCTTGGCTTCTTAAAGTCCGCAACTCCTTCCCACTCCGCAATTTATCACTCGGGCAACGGCGGAAACCATTGGCATGCGAAAGAACAATGTGCTCAATCTCCGCAAAGAACCAAACCACCACCAGGGGCTACAGAAATACTTGCTCTTTCCTTTGTTTGAATTTTAAAATATCACAACTTTCAGAATGTGAATACATATTTGTAAAGGAATTCCTTACCTCGAAAATTCCAAACCCGAGCTTGAAAAAAAAAAACAAAACCAACACGAACCCAATTAATTATGCTTAAGTTTACAGGGTTCATTGTTATTACCGTGAGGGAGAACGTCAGTTGTTCAGCGTCGAATTGAAATTGAAATTCCAATTTTTACAGGTCAATGAAACGATGTTCCTAAAAGACCGACACGAAAAAAACTAATATTCATTTGACGGGACCACGGAATGTAAAAATTTTCGTAGAAAATGATTTACTAGGAATTGAAACTCGGTCACTGTAGTGCATGCACTTGGAATAGGATATTTTTCCTGGAAATTTCAATCACAATTGCTTTCAAGTGGTTGTCATTTATTATAGAATCCTTGCGAATAGTTTTATATGCCGCAAGCTGCCTATTGGTTTTGGGTTTCAGCAAAAATTCCTGGCATATCCGCTGGCATTGGTGTCTGGTATTGGTTACAATTGATTGGGACCCCTAGGTCAATTGCTTACATCTCTAAAGGCACTGACCATTTGATAGAAGTATTATTTCAAGAGATAGTGAGTACACTAAAGGAAGTAGATGGAAATGCGGTAGCGCATAGTCCCTGCTGTCTGAGATATTGTTCTACAGACCGCCAAGAAGATTTAATTGATTGGAGAGAAAGGTCACTGATCAACAATTGGGGAAGTGGATCCGAGACTGCATTGTGCAAGAAGTTGTGTCTGGCTTTGTCAGTCAAGTCTTGTTCGTCAAAATGAAAGGCGCACCCAATCGGTTCAGTTAGCCCTTAAGAGGAGGATCGTCTTTACTTCACGGCGTTGTACCTTGAAACTGGATTTAACCATGTCACGATAGAAGAGAGGTGTAGAACGTTCACGTCGTTCGTTACTGAAAGTGGACAGTTTGAGTTTATTCAAGTACATTTTTCCCCATGCAACTTGTACGCTCCAAGTACTCAAAAGTACATTAACTACGTTTTCAGGAATTTTTTTCGGGATGGTATTACATCTGTTACGTCGACGACCTTGTAGTGCCATCGAAGACGATAGAAGATGACATAGCAAGTGAAAGTGCTGATATGGCTGCACCCAATGCTCACTGAGAATTAAGTGGATAAAACGCCAGGCTCTTCAAAAAGAAATCGAGTTTTCTTGACACCGAATCAATTAAAGTTGCATAGACGAAGGCTGATATCAGCCACAACCAACTGTCAAACAAATGCTTGGTTACCTTCGCAAGTACATATATAATTTTCCAATTAGAAACGTGTACTTCCAGAGAATGAGCTAGCAATGTTGGACGGATATAGCCTAGTTCCTTTGATTTAAGCTAAGATACCGAACCCTGCAAGACGTCATTGGCGGCTGTAGATCCATGGTTCTAGTCAGTTTGAGCTACTTAATGCACACTTCTTTTTAGAGTTACTTTGCCTAAGTTAAAACTACAATTCTATTAGGATGCTGGCGTAGAGATGGCGACTCAATAAACCGGAATAGGCCAACTCCACCACGAAGACCTTGCAATATTTGACAGCAACACCAATGTTTCACAGTAAACGTAGGCAGTTATATGCAGCCAAACAAGAAGCATATGCATCGTAAGATGGTAATTGTAAAAACTAGAATGAAAACGAGAAAAGATGAACATGAACAACTAGTACTGGAGACGCAGTCGGAATACTTCTGTGATTATGGCCAAAATACCGCTGGCAGGGCGAATGAACCATTCACGAAGACGACAGAGAATTCCATCTCCCAGATCAAGACTGGTGTAGCAATGTTGAAGCTTAAGTCTTATAAAGCTGCTGACGCCTGCTGGGCTATTTAAAGCAGCTGACGATGAAGTGTTTGGGAAAATGCACCAATTCATCTACAAAATATGGCCAAAGCAAAACGTGTCGAAAGCATGAAATCTCGGTATCAATTGTCCGATCAACGAGAAGGGAGAACGTATTGACTACGCCAACTACAGAAAAATAAATCATCTTAACATGCCGTATTATGTGAGCATCTAAAACCACTCACGGACAATTTACTTGGTCCATGTCAGAGCAGTTTCAGACTGAGAAAGTCCTCCTTCGAACAAATATTCACACTACAGCAGATCTTGGAAAGAACTGATAATTACAGGTTGACACATTCCATCTATTTATCGAGTTCAAAGCCACATACGACAGCGCGTCTGGGGTCGAGCTAGGCAACGCCATGTCTAGTATTGGGGTCCGTGCCAAGTCAGTTTGTGCAGTATACCTATGGAGAATTCTTCCTGCTCCATCAAAGAAGTTTGTAATGAATTAACCAAGACCTTCAAGGTCAATCAAAGCTTAAGACAAGGCGTTTCGCTGTCGTGTGATCTTTTTAACATCCCCCTAGAAGAATCGTCCAAAACTTATTGGTTAGCAAGAGAGGTCTTTTCTAGGTCCAAACATCCGCATACGCGGATAACATTGATGTTATCGGACGTGCACAGTGAGCCGTCAATGAAGATTACTACGTCTGGCGATAAACGAGTGCTATCATTAGAAAGAGCCCACACCACCGACGTCTTGGCAAGAACATTACCATTGGGAGTTATATATAACTTGGAGGTAGTACAGGACTTCATCTTCTTCGTCAATATTAACGCAGAAATCAAACACTGAGTTACTCTTGCCAATCGCTGTGCAGGAGGCAATTCAGTAACAGAATCCTCTCCTATAAGACCAAACAGGCTTTATACATTCCCACTTCTATTCTATGGCGCAGATGCTTGAATGGGGAAAGCATTTCAACCACGAACTGTACAGGTTGTACAACGACATCGGTCTAGTCAGGCGTCAAATATCTGAGCTAGTTGAGCCAAGTTGAGTGAATGGACACCAGAGCTTCGGGGAATTCTAACCCCGCGGGACGCGAAATCAGAAGACGACCGCATCTAAAGTTTCGCATGCAACTGGAAGGGGACTTCAATCGACTTGGAGTCTTTCATAAGAGGTAGCTAGCGAGAGATCTTGCTAACTAAACTGCACCATAATGCCACCTTAGTAAGTAAGTAAGTGTTATGATCAGGATTTTGGATATGGAGACACATTAACACATCCGCCGTTGTCCCGAATTGTCCCAGAATTCTATAGATGTCGTGCGTCAGTTTGAGACGCCTGCAAAACATTTAAAATATCTTATCTTATCTTAGTGATTTGTTTTGTGAAGAATTTCTCGTTGTACTCCGCTTAAAGGGAAAGATTACCTGCGTAAGCGGTGTCCCAGGGTTAATAACTGCACTGTTTGCACTCTGTATTATTCAGACGGTTGCCGTTGCCATTCTTTGCATTTCGAAGCATCTGAGAGAATATGGCGGCACCCTTAAAAATACATAAATCTATTTTTTCTTTAGAGGTAAGCCTGTTTAGCATTTTCTGGTTTTCTTGCTTTCGTTTCGGCCCCTATGTACGGGGAGGGCCACTATCAGAGTTGTTTCTCTGGATTGATTTGACATCTTTTTATTGTCTCTGCTTAAGAAATGTTGCTCTCAACACTACATTCTTCGATTGCATACGCAGTTTTATGGCACCGCACGTGTACCTTACTTTTTCCGATTTCCGAGCCAATCAGATCTACTACATTTTTATTTAGCTGGGACTTGTTATATAGTTCCAGTCCATTCTACCAAACGTGTCGTTAAAGAATTCCACAGGAGTCATCGGAATTGAAAAATCTGCCAACTCATGGGTCAACGCCCAATACAGCGGTGCAGGTTTTTTAGTAAGCCGATTGGGAACTTCAGAATTCATCCTCTATAGTCACTATTGCTAGTATCACCCCGTAGTAAAGTAGATCTTTTATTTGGCTGGACGTTTATCAGAACCTTGGGATCTAAGTATTTTAAGGAAGGTCAGTTGTGATACTAAAAGATCTCTTTGTGTGCACAATCACTGGAAGCTGCTTGAGAGAGATTTACTTTCTTGAATCATTTGTTGCTCTTGAAAAAGATCAACAATCTATTGATCGTTATTTTAGACAATTCGCCAATTCTTATTTTCGAAGAAGAAACCACCACGGTGAGTTTTCTTTCCCCGATGGGGAGAGAAAGTCACAAGCGTAGCAGGTAATAAATGAGTTTCACGCCCTTTTCATTTGTACAGCTCCTGCAAAAATCGTTGTGATAATAAGGAAAGTGACCTATGATCGATATCGGATGGTGGATGATAGTGTTATTTGGACCAGATCCGCTCCAGCCCATTGAATATAAGAACATTTCCATATCATTAAAATATTCGCTTGATTTACTGTTTTAATGATGCAATAAGCAGTGTGCAACCCAATAAGAATACACATAATAAATATTAACTACGAACATGCTACGTTTTGTATCCGTATTCCGATACCTGAATACTGGAAATTATTTTCTAAACATGCCCCAGAATCCGAAATGTGATCGATTACAGTTTACAAACGGCTCGTTAGAACTATTATAGTGTACAACCAAGTTAATCTATTGTAACTCTGCAGCTTAGAAACATATCCTTATTTCTATGAAGCAAATACTTACTGCTTTTATGTAAAAAAAAAATGGAAAGAATCCTTGTGGTGGCATGACATATGAGACGAGAAATATCGTTGCATACAGTTTCTATCGACTTGGTAAGGTGAAGGGTTTTAGCTGTACATCAAAGCTCTTCCAGCACTTGATTTTTTTTTTTTGAGAAGATGAACCGCATGTCAGTGATTGCAATATTAATTTCTTAAAGTGTGTCCTGCACGGTTCGAGTATTTTGCGTGTTAATACATTTCTAATACTCCCTGATACGATAAGACACAAACAACTACAAAGAGTTTAAAAAATGTTCATTACTGCATGTATCCTGGCTTAACCGAAACAACATGAAGAACTGAAGGAACGTGACATATCTACCAAATGTTTCGACAAAAAATGTCAGGCCGTGTGAGCAACTTTGACAATATGTACTACACACAGGAATCGGCTTATTTATCCGGTGTTTTTGCTACACATGATATTCGTGTGGGAAGTTTTTATTAAATTTTTGTTGTGAAGATGCAAGGACAATGTGTCCATAAGAATCTTGGACGTGAATGAATTATTTCCAAAAAGAGGAGCGTCCATAGATGACGACTATGCATCGGACATACGGTTTACAAACGACGATATATGGGAAAGTATAAATGGCTGACAATAAGCACTATACATGATTTTAAATGTTTGTAGAAGGAGACAACTAAGAGCTGATAATCAAACGCAAAGGCCATTGAGGCAAAGTTCTAGGTTGGATGGACGTCATTCGTCTTGATGGGGAGAAATTTTCTTGCACTGACAGACAGTGGGAACAAATGATATTCACGCCAAATTGATATAGAATCAGCCTTGATGAGAGCTATTCAAATAAATTTGAACGGAGCGATATTAGATTACGGAAGGATGCTCACCAGATAGAGATATGACACGTGTATTGCATTTCTCCACAACGATGATCTGACATTTTACAATAGGAAGTCTTTCTTAGTAGAATAGCTTGAGAGAATTCTAATGTGACTTCTGGTTGGTGAATTCTTAGCGTTGCAAAGAAGGAAAGCGGAGGTCAAACTATTGGAAAAACAAAAATGCGATATGTAAAGAAAAAACCTTTTCGAAAGAAGGGAAATGGTCCTTCAATTTCTCTCAATTAGCAAGACTAAAAGGCCTTAAAATAAAATACAATCAATACACTAGGAATAGAGCTGTTTCTCATTTAAAATTTAGAAACCGGCAAAGGTTCTTTCATGCCGGATATGCTCTCAAGCTATCCGAACTCCAAATATCTCACCAATAACTTTCTAAATATTGCTTTACGAAGCCCGAATATTTTGCGATTTATCAGCAAACTTACAAGATTTGACAAAAAGCAATCGAATGACTTTCACTGGTCCATTTCGTAATAAAATATTGTCGTTGAATTGAGTCTATGGCCTCTGGGCGCCAATTGCCCACAAGGCCATCCCGTTAAGAGACCATTTATTTCGTTACCGAAAGGATGAAAAAACAAATTTAAAATAACACTTCAACTGATTTTTATTAATTTTTTTAATTTAGGATGAAGGCAACTTGTATCAGCACGCACGACTTGGCCACTCGTCGACGAAAAAGGGAAAGAAAGAAAATGAGTGCCGATGAAACCCCATGATCTTAATGCGTCGTAAATTTTGGAGATGTTGATGGGTGTGTTCAGTGCTTTTGGAAATCTTTATTTAGCGCTTGCTAGCGCTATTTCATTTCGCTAATTAATTATCATTTATTATTCCGAATCACCGTATCCACTACAAGTCCTCGGTAAGGAAATGGTATATGGACAATATGGATGAACTGAACCAGCTTGGGCGACATTCGTTAATATTGTGACAGTGGCCTGGATTTTATTGGTATCGCAGGAGACAAAGAAGCTGTCAGTTTAGCCAAGAACATTTCTATGAATTTCAGCCGAGAAATTACAGCTAAGTTATAAAAATATCACAAACATGAAATTGTTCCGATCTACCCGGTACATTTTCCAAGATGCGACCTGGAATCATCCAGATCTTGTAATGAAGTTCATCTATTGTTACGAAAACTTTTACGCCATCTTATTTAGATGACGCAACAGTCCGGAGTGGATCAGTGCCTAACCTAGCATGCTGCCTCCAGTTGCGCACACGAAGTTGGCGGTTATCCTGCCAACTAAGATGAGATGGTTCTCTACAGCGGGGTCTCTCTGGGTTAAAGTCGAATAATAGATACACTGTGGTCTATGCACTTAAGGTGACCCTGTCATCTATGCCGGGTTATCCGAGCTTTTTTGACGAGGTTGGCGTCACTGTACAGCCCGTACAGTTCGCTGTTGAAACATCTGCTCCTTTTCTCTCGAAGCACCCAATATCATAAACATCAAATTTCGTCAGTATTCAAGCATCTGCGCAGTAAAGGTGAACTGAAATGATCAGTGTCTTGTATGAAGACTTTCTGATTGGTCGAGAGAGGGCTTTGCTACTCAATTGTACAAAAAGTAACAATTTGCGAATCATTGTCGAAGTTAATAGCGAAGTCAAGGTAGATAAACTCTAGCTGTAGCTGCCTACCGTAACGTTTTATCCTAACCGAATTTCTTGCCAACTTAAAGTTTGTTTTCCCTTCCGCTAAACCTATCTTTACTGCTTCTGCTTCAATAGCTGCAAAGGCTTCATTGACAGCTCTCTCTATTCTTCCCATTGTATCAATAACTTCTGCGCATGCGAGTAGCTGGACGGGCTTTTAAAATATGGTGCCTCTGGAGTTGACTATTAGTTTCACACAATTCTTTCAAGAATGATGTTGAAAAGATCACGCGACAATGCATCACCGTGTTTAAGTTTTTTTCTGACTCGGTTTTGTCCTAACCAACCTTGACGCATTCTTCATCGTCATCCTGCATAATCAAATGAGATAGACTAGACATGGCTCTGTTTATATCCATAGATACTGTCATATGTGGCTTTGAAGTTGACAATTAGATGGAGTGTACCCATTTGGACTTTTGAGTTTTTTGCAAGACCTGCTGTAATGTGAAAATTTTATCTAAGGTGCACTTCCCTAGCCTATAACCACATTTGTAGAGGCCGGTCAGACTCTTGACGAAGGGACTTAGGCGGAGACTTATTGCCTTGTAGTTGGCGCAGTTCGAGGATAATCCTTCTCTACAATAGGACAAATAATGGTGAGGTGCCCTTCATCGGGCACACTTTCGTTTACTCAGATTTAAGAGATGTGTTGATGTGCCCTCCGTATCCAATCATCAACAGTTGCTGTCTACAGCAGTTACTAAAGACTAATTTGCAGAAAGGCTCGAATCTTTACAGATCGAAGCAAAAAGAATATAAGAAATCAATTAGGATCTCAAAGAGTGCATCTTATAAAGACCACCAGTTGGGTGGTCAGATCATCAGCCAAACTACAAAAAAAAATACAGAAAATCTGAAGGCACTTACACTGAGTCAAAAGCAGGGACCATCTACCTCATGCTTAAGACTCACTTCCCAGATCAGAACAAGCTCCTATCACCGGCTGTGGTGATGAATGAAGTCATCTTGGATGAAGCAATAGCGTATTTCAATTCGCCTGGCACCGGTGACATATAAAGGTACAGAAAGGTATGGAGCAGCTCCTGGCAACTCTTAAGAGAATCTTTTCTGATAGCCTGGTATACTGAAAATCAGAGAAGTTGACTTCAAGAACTCCAAATCTATCCGTCTGACCTCCTTAATATTGAAAACCAAGGGGGGAATGTTTTGTGCGCAAAACTGATTTGCCAATGCATCCTCTGTCCAGCATACTGATCAAAACGAATGGTCTTGCGAGAGTGAGCTTTAAAACCTTCTGGGAAGCACTGAAGGGCCATTCGCTAAGAAATTGTACGTGCTCTTTGACATTAAAGGTTCCAATAACGAATCTTTTGACGACAACCCAGGAGGACAACCTGACATAGGTGAATCACTAATTTTGTGAAGAAGAGCAATGTGAATAGGACCTTGATTGCAAATGCTGACTTTCTGATATCTGATGGCGGAGTTAAAAACGAATTGCCCGCAAGGCGGCGTTCTGTCTCCATTACTATGGTTCATGTTATTTAGCTGCGCTGATCTCTCTCATCATTTCCAAGTTAGTGGAATGCAAAGTTTCTTTCAATGTAGTCGGAAAGCTGAATTCACTGAGTCTTGTTTGGGTCCTGGTTCACAATCGCGGGAAATGGGTTCGTCAATCAACTTGCTAATAATTCTCAGAGAAGGGTTTCTCAAGTCCCGAACCTGGGTTAGGTCTGTAGAACCCTCGCTTGGCGCCTTCGCTGACAGTTGTGTTTCATGTGAGTATTACGAGGATATTGGCAGACCAAAAGAATGATCAATAACATTCCTTTTGTCACTCGGTAATATTAACTGCTTATTGGGGTCGTAGCCGGGCACTTATTCTAAGCACTTAAGTATGCCAGATAGATGTCGTCATCCTGCGACGCTTCCTATGAGAGTGTTGATAGCACCGGTGACAATCATCAGGCTACAGATACTCGTCGCTAATATGGTGAGAGCTGATACTGTATCTTTATCTCTGAAGCGTTTATGGGTACATCTTTGTACGAGAAAGGAGCACAATGGGCAAGTTCTTTGTTCCACTGCTCTGGACCTAAAAAAAGTAGTTACGTTTCAAGGAATCTGCATAAAATGTTTGCAAAATTACACGTACATATTTCTAAAACATTGGAATCTAAACAATTCTGAGTTGACAGGTTATCTATCGGTCCAACTCTTAATTTAAATAACTCCTAATTTAATAAGAGCTTTCCCACAATATTCGTAGCTTGAAACAAAAAACCTTTTCCATTGTTTTACGAAGTTATTGTGTTTCGAATTTCTTTCCTCCTCCTGACTTGTGTCCCTGCAGGACTGGGCAGAAGTATTATAAATGGAATTCGAAATAACTTTTCTGCAAAATGGAAAATCAATAAAAAAAAATAATAATATTGAATAGAGTGGGTAAAAGTTCTAATAGATAAGGCTAGTCCATTAGGCGAGGGATAAGAGGACAAGAATTTTATTCAGTTTCGATTGTGAACATCATGAAATGGAATTGACTTCCGCTCCACTGATTGGAATGAATTTTGATATTGAAGAATGTACATAAGCAAAACAACTCATGTACCTGGATGTTGTGGTTTCAAGTGGGATTTGTCTAACCATCTTGTTAGGTCACCAAATCTATGTATAATTGGCTCTCGAACTGGATGTACGAGTTAGATTAATGACTTCGGTGCAAGCATTGTTAGCCATGCATACTCGTGATTTGAAAATATATTTGTGGACACCTAACGATGTAAAATATTGTAGATTGCGATTTCCTTGGTTCGATCAGGTATTCAATTTATTTCCGCTCTCCTGTTTTGACAAATTCACACTGAGTACACCAGAATCACATTCGGGATTGTATAATGTTGTTGTTGTCTCCCCCTGGTGTTGAATGTCCGTTGAGGTGGGATCAGGTACGTATCATCGTTATAGAAATGTCGTAATATTTCCATTTTATGCAGTGGTGAGATGTTAAGCATTCTCATGTCGGTAGTTATTCTTTCATAATTGTGCCCTAATGCTGCTCTGTAAACCATATTCTCTATTCGTGTCTGTAATTTCTGAAGAGGTTGCATTTCTGTCGCTATCCATGCCAGTATGCCGTATCTAATATCTGAAATAGCACTCTATATGATAGCGAACAGTTATCTTCATCCCTTGTCAACTCGTGACCTCAATTTCTGTGTAAGCTGGCCACATTGTGAAACTTTTGATCCTAAGTTCTATTTTGCGTATATGTGTATATCGGATGTGCATTGTCCTTGTTTTTTGCGCATTGATGATGGTCGTGACACCAGGCTGTTACTGCGTTAAATTATGTTTGCATTTATAGCATCTTCAACATTTTTGTAGCTAACTATGATGGCTCTGCGTAACCAGTACTTTTTTCAGAACCGAGAATAAGTCGTTGATATATATGATAAAAAGAAGGGGTCTCAGTGTTGATCCTTGTGGAACACCATATTTAATACTCTTTTCGCCGCCAGCCTGTTCTGCTTTTTTTGCCTTAAAGTTCTTGTTTCTAAGGTAGGTTTCGAACCAAGTTAAAAAGTCACCGCGCACACCTGAAAATATGCTGATGATGGGGATCCGATGGTCTAGCGCCCGTAAAAGTAGTTTTTAGAATTTTTTTTAAGGCCGTATTAAAATTAGTACAATTAATCTGCGATACCAGCACCATACATTATGCCTTCAGTTCGCTCATAATTCTCTGCTTCTTCTGACTTTGGTTTTTTTCGAGCTGATCTGGCCTCTTTAGTCACCGATTCTCTGATGGTCGGCTTTATATACTCGCCGCGCCTCACATTCTCGGGCGAGTTGTTCTGCTTGTGGATAGTAATGCCCATTACTTCCATTATTTTTAACATAGCTGCAAAACCTTCATTGAATGTACAAGCAGCACAATATATAGCGACGTCGACAACTTTTTTGCCGGAAAACTGATGCCTTGGAGCAAGTCGCCATACACAAGACTTAAAACTTTCGTTATTGTTTTGAGTGTTACTGCCGAGACATCTTTCTAATCAATTATCTGCAATCAATTCCTCGTAAATCGGCTTTAGTACTTCCTGCGCGTCTTCATCTAGATTAGGTGGATGCGTACAGGCTATCTAAAAATAAATCTTAATCAACTTAACCTACTTACATCTAATACGTACATACATGTATATATATATATGTATGCATAATATATATATACTTAATATATAAGTATATGTATATATACTCGTATATATATTTGTTTAATTTTTTTTTTGTTTTCTTAAAACTAACTTAATCCTACCTAAAACTAAATAATCCGGCAATGGCTAAAAAAAGAAATTAGGCTGACCCACTTTGATTCACAGATAAAGCTACCCATTACTTCGACGACGAAGCATCCTACACTTCAACTAGCCACCAAAATTGCTTGTGCTGCTGAGCAACATCTCTCATGTCGCGACTCCCTATCGCCCTACTGAACCGGAAACACTCCGCACTGCCATGTGCGACGTCTCTATCTTATATGAGTCGCCTGTCCGCAGCTGTTCGAGCGACGTGGAAGATTAGCGGCACCGCCAATCTATCCTGGATCAGACCTTTACTATCTAGATAGATTAACCCTTAGGGGGAGACGAAGCGCACACTCTCATGATATAAGTAATTGGGGTAGTAGGCCCCGGAGATCAGGTTGTTCGATGAGGCCGTTGCTCCTGCAATGTGCCTTCGAGTCAACTTAATGACGAAATTGTCCACTCTTATTAGGTTCGCCCTATTGTACAAGCACTCATTAAGATAGAATTTTATGTACTCAGACTCTGGTGTTCTGTATAAACGAAGACAAGTCCTCTCAAACACCCGAATCTTTTCCAATAAACTTGCTCTCACGTTAAACCACACGGGACATCCAAATATAAGCATAGGCCTGATAAGGTCATGTAGCAGATCATCGAGTTGGTTGTTATAAACCAGTCTCTTGGTAAGGGCAAAACTACCCTTGGCTCTGGCCAGAGAAACATCTATATGTTTGTTAAAATACAGATATTGATCCAGCCAGATCCCAAGGTATCTGACTACATTTCGACAAGCAAGTGGCTGCCCGTGCTACCCCACGATCGAGAACTTTCGCCAATTCTTTCTGGTATCCGTAAAGGCCCCTCATAAAGGCGTCCTAAACAGAATGGTTTCCGACTTCTGAAAGTTGATTTTCAACTTCCAGTCATCGCAATATCGCTTAATTTTGTCGAAGTCACGCTGCAAAAGTATATTAATGACCTCAATCTTTGGACCTGATCTGTAGGCGATTATGTCGTCTGCGTACGCTATGGAATGGTGAAGTGAACCTATCAGATCACTCGTGTAAATGTTGAATAGGATCGGCGAATTTACCGCACCTTGTTGCAACCGTTTTTAATTTTGTACGATAAACTGACTATCTGTTAACATATAGTAAACAATATATAGCAGTGGTTTACTAATGCCCAAACTGCTCTGCTTGAAAAAGAGTCCCTCTAACCAAACGGTATCGAAAGCCTTTTCTAAGTCAATCAGGCAGGCACCAGTGCACAGTTTCTTGCCTTTGTTCCATTGGATATCAGAAACCAGTTTAGACCAGCGTGATTGATATCATGTACCGCCTTGAAACCTAACTGATTATGCGGAACTATATTTTTGTCCTCAACTCACTTAGTCAGGACTCTATTGATTACGTTCTCAAAAACCTTACTGATATTTCGAAGAAGACTGATCGAGATTGGCCGGATTGAAAGTATCTTTATCCCTTTGGGGACGGGATTTACCAACGCAGTTTTTCAATGCGCTGGATAACGTGCATTATTCATTGCATTATTAATAAGGGTTGTGTAAAAGTTCACCCCTTCTAGTGGAAGGTGTCGAAGCACAATGTTCGGTATTTCATCGGTTCCCACTGATTTCTTAGTTCTCCGTACTATTTTATATCTTCTGTGCCTCATTTTGTGTCTTTTGGTAAGCTTAGTTTCGCTAACCAAAATCAAATCAGGGGCTTGGGCTTAAGCAACTGTGCGGCTCGTCGTTCGAGCCTAATCAGTGAATTCACATTCACTGCAAGAACCTTCAGGGTTTGCTCCGCCACGCACGTATCTATTACGACAAAAGGTGCGTTAGGCCAGTCAGCAGCGCGGAAATTTGATCCACCCGCGCGGTCTGTTCAATTATATGACATTGGAGCTGAGCCATATGCCCCTGGATAGAGATCAATATAGCTAGCATGTCAGGTACTGATTCCGATGCTCTGGGCACTGGGGCCTCAGAAGCCACCTTCGCTTGCTGTAGTGTACTTCCCCTACCTGCCGCCATTTGGTCGTAGGTAACATGTGGAGTAACGGCTGGAGTTTGTATATGCACGGGTGGACGTTTAACTTCCACTTTCTGCTACCGAGACAGATTTACTCTTTTGATGTATTGGAATTTGGGACAACCCCGATAGTTTGCGGTGTTTCCCGTGTTCCTACATAACGCGCAAGAGAGTTGAGTTTTTTCAGACACTCAGTCCTTACCACGAGTGTGTATTCCACGGACTTGTGTTTCTTTCCGTTCGACGCTGCGCGCCCGAACATTTTACACATTGTAAAATGATTTCGCTCCTCTTTAGTTTTTCCGAGTGTACAACCTGGTAGTCTAGGACTTTGATACTCCTTAGACCATCCAGGTTGCTGTCGGGACTTAGCTGGACCATGAAAAAAGGTAGTTGACGCTTCTCCCTTTTGGCTCTAGCCGTGACGAATGGCTTGACCCCCACGAATTTGAACCCTACGTACTCCTACGTAGAGAGGAAGAAACTTTTAATTTTGTGGTAGCACTCCACTGTGTTTTTTTTTTTTTATAATGAGCGCGCGCTCAAGGGTAAATTGTTTTTAAATGTTTGTAAGTTATAACGACCAGGAAATACAGAAATTTCATAAGCGATTTGTACGGCTTAGGAACGAATCACGATATTTTAGAGTACGTCCAAAAATTTGGTTGATGGTATACTGATGAGCATTCATAGCGAGAGGGGTGTTACGGTTGAAAGTTTGAATGGGCGGAATGCTTCTGGCGATTTCAGTGGAGCACTGGGTGGTGGAAATAGCGATTAAACAAAGTGAGATAGGAGACATTACGTCGGTGTTCGAGCGTGTCAATATATCGTCAATAAGTTTTATCGCACGGTTTTGAATCCTATCTAGCAGGTGCAGAGATGTTTTGGGAGCACCTGACCAGATGGGGGTATTGTACTATAATTTTGGGCGGATGAATACCTTATATATTGAGGCCAGATCAGAGGGGGTAAAATATTTCTTACATCGCTTGAGGAAACCTAGACATTTCGCAGCATTTTTGCTGACATCAAACATGTGGTCATTCCAACGTAAGTTGACACACATACCGAGAATGGAAAGTTTTTTCGTTTCGACGATGCAAGTGCCATTCATGGATAATAGCTGGGTGTTTAAATTTCGCTTTAACGACAGCAGACAGCATTGTGTTTGGTTCCCCAATTGGTTATGCTGCTGATATCGGAATTTAATGAGCTTAGTATACGCTGCCGTTCTCGTTCTACAGCCGAAGAGCAGGGCCGTGAGTCCGGAAACGAATTTCATATTCGTAGTAGTAGTAGCAGAGAGTACTGTCATCAGCAAAGGAATATATTGGATTAGAAGTAGCAGACAAGAGATCATTAATGAAAATTAAAAAGAGTGTTGGAGACAGAACGGAGCCCTGGCGCAGGCCAGCATTTATTTTGTGAATATTAGACCTGAAACCATCCAAGACAACTTGAATTGAACGTCCCGAAAGGTAATTTCTAATCCATTGAAGAAGAGAGTCGTCGATCCCAAATGCACGCATTTTCGACAAAAGAGCCTGATGCCAAACTCTGTCAAATGCCTTAGAAATATCAAGTGCAACTATCTTGCTTTCGCCAGATTTTTGCAGTGGATCGCGTGCCTATCTAAACTTAATCTTTTTAGAAAAAAAATTACAGCCTATGGCTGTTCGATGGTGTCCTTTAACTCCAATTTGAAAGTGTTGATTGGTGGCACCCTCTTTTTTGTTGGATTTCTGTTGTTGTCTCTGCTGCCGTCGCTTTTGCTGATGTTGTTGTTGTTGTTGTGGCTGTTGTTATTGCCGTTGCTGTTGTGGCTGCTTATTCTGCTGCGATTTTTGTTGTTTATGCTTTTGCTGAGTTTGTGCCCTTGTTTTTGCTAGTTCTTGTGCAGGTTAAGGTTGTTGTTTTTGTGGAAACTCCACGTTTGTGTTTTGTTGCTGCTCAGGTCTCTGCTACTTCCCCATCTCCCTTCTTGACAATTGCCTAGTTTCAATGGCCAGCACTTTTTGTTGTAGCTGCTTGATGCTACTGTTCAGAGCTTCAACCTCGTCCTCTTCGTCATCTGACTCCGATGCAGCTAGGGATGCGAACCTGTTGTCTGCTTCCATGTATTGGCCTCCCTCTCGGTTGGATACATACGGACAGTCGTTATTGTCTGACTCTTGCCTAATTCGCTTTACTGATGCGCTTGCCGATATAATCGCAGCCCTCTCCTTCACTCTGCCATGCAGCATTTATGTGTAAGAAAGATTTAAAAATTTTTGTATTTCCGTCTCCAATATACGATATTAGAACGAAAAGTTGTTTTCATTTTTAAATAATTTAGCTCTGTTGTATACTGCTCTATTGTAATTAGTTAAACTCTCATTTATATATTGTAGATTGAACTATTCCCAGATTTAAAGCCTAAAACACTTGTATTTGGCTTAATTTTCTTTTTTTTTTGCTGAACCATTTGCTTAATTTCTTGGGTTTTAAATTTTATGCGTATATCACTAAGAGTTTTGACAGATATTGAGTTAGAGTTGAGCTTACGTGTGATGTTCTTGACATAACAATGCTTTATGTCATCGGAATTTAAGTTTTCGTCGATTCCTTTTGTTAACAAATTGACAGCTGCATCCAGAGTATTATGATTGTCAGCATTAGCAACACCAATGACAACAACACATTTTCGCAGTGATCTTTGTTGCAGAAAGTTGACTGTACTTTAGTTGTCTACACAATAATTTATTTTCATCTTGCAGACAATCAATTCGTCGCAAAGCACTAGAGTTCAGTTCTTTTAGTGCAGTAATTTCTTTAAAAGGAACTTTCAGTGTAAGGGCAGTAGGTGACACATCAATATTAGCAGACTTCGGAGACACGAAGTTAGAGGGAGACAAATGCAAATGTAAAGTGAACGATTTCACAATACAAGAATTAGCTAATTACGAGTATTGTGCCGATGTCCTTAAATATTTTCTTAATTTTGTCTTCTATGGCCATGTGCTGCATCTGAAGTTCAGTTATTTCTGCCATGAATGAGCAGAGCAATGAATCTCGCCTTCCTTATTCATATAACAGCCAACTACTTTTTACTCTGACAAAGCATGCTTGCCTGGCGCTTAGCTTTTGCAAATTATTTACCATCATTTACAATTCGCAACTCTATCCTAAAAAATTAAATCATCACCCAATGAATGGAAACCTTCCCATTCCTCTGAGTTGTTAATATCATAAGCAATACGAGTATACAGGAAAGGTATAGCCTAAGCTCATTTGGTTCTTACTGAGAAATTACGGTAATGAAGCACTTTTAATTAAGGGGGTTTATGTAGTAATTAACCTATTCTACTACTCCATCTACATTGAACAGTTTCCACATTCAATATTCCACATCTTTTTTTCACCTCAAAGCCTCGATTTAATTTCCTATTTTTCGATGTGCTATGGTGTGTATGGAAACTAGTTGGAATCAACTGAATGTCAACGTACCGCATAGTTGTACCCTTAATCGCATTACAGTTCTGCATTTCTGTAGAATTATTTTCGGCTTTAGACGACCAAATTTATGGTTTTTGGTTGGCGCACGACTGCTCAAATGAACAAAACTGAATCTCACTTTACCAGTGGAGCTCCAATGAGACAGGAGCTCATGTAGTCAGACAGAGTCATCGTCAAAATTGAAATTTCAGAGGACCATCATAAATGTCGATCGGAAGGGTATTTATTCCATTGAATGCAGTTATTTTTGGAAAAGGCTCACCTTTGTGCTATTATTAGACATTTGTGGCCAAAGTGCTTTTGCAGTGAATTCCGGAATGAAAATCGCTTACATGTGTAACTGAAGGCAAAATTTCATGACCATTTATGTATGTATATGAAGGGTAGGAAAATGGAGAACAGTGGCCAATAATCTGGGATGTAATAGAACTGATATGGGTCATTACATAGCGGGGGATTAAAATCATTGGCAGAATAATTGGGAGGAACAGCCTGACTGATGTTAACCATCAGAAATGGGGTTTTAGATTTACGCACATAGCCAAACATACTACTGTGTGCCAAGTAAAGGGATTTTCTTAAATTATTGTACTAAAATTAGAAATCAACCAGGCACTGATTTGGAAATCACCGTCAACCAGCCGATTTGGTTGGCAATTAAGCATTGAGCATTAAGGTATTTCTTTCTTAGGTACGGCAACAGTAAGGCCGCCCTCAATATAGAGACAGGTTCTGCATACATTCAGCTTCAGTTGCATCGACATAATAAGAAAAATCCACATCAGCGCCGAGTACCATGAGCCTGGTGCAATCTTAAGCCACATACAAAGAGAAATAGGCTCCATGCACAATCTCAGCGAGCGCCGTATGATACAGTGTCACGCTGTAATACACTCAAGTGCTAAACAAAAACATTACACCGCATTACGAGGCCAATAAATATACAGTTTTTCCTATTTCGGGAGAGTCCATATTTAAACTCAAAAGAGACTCGACTCAACCAGATTACTCTGATCTGAAGCTACCCGGCTACGAAATTATTATTATTATTCTCTCACCGCAGTCTCGACATTTACGTGCGTAGTGATGTAGCTTACCAGACTCCACCACAATGTAATCCCTGTTCCAATCCGTAACTCAATTTCATGTGGTTAAAATTCCATCTCCGTAAGAAATTTATCCACTACTCCTCTCAATATACACAGTTCTGGGTGGCTTCGACAGAGAACACACGGTGTGTTGAGATCTTCGCTGCGGAGAACAACTTAACGCAGCTTGTAAATGAGCCCACGCGAATACCAGACGTTGATAGTCATACCGCCAACACCCTGTATTTGTTTTTAACTTCTCACCCTGATAAGAACAATACAACGTTGATGTGCTCTGCCCTCTAGGCTCGCCGGACCATATCAGTTAATTTCTCGTATACTGGCCACACAGTTAGAGTAGAAATTCCTAAAAGAAACAAATGGCAATACGAGAAAGCTAATTGGAGCGAACTTAACAGCTTCTTTAGGAATTTTAACTGGTCGTAATGTTTCCTCGATAACGACGTGGATGCCGCTGATGATATAATCACAGACACCATCCTCTTTGCAACGAGATGTTTATCCCTTACCGGATGAAGAGTATAAAACCAAAAGAAACGGCATGATACGACCCGAGCTGTAAAGAGGCTATCAGGGTTAGAGAAATGTTTTTTCAGTCCTTCAAGACCAACCCGACAGAGGAAAACTGAAAAAAGTTTAAACAAGCGTGGAGTAACTACAGTGTCTTTCTCAAGCATGTACGATTCCAATACAACCAAGAACTGAGTCAAAAAATACCACAATGTCCCAAAGGTAGTAAAAATGTTTGGTCGTTCGTCAAAAATATTAAAAATTCTGCCTCATCCTCCATCCCAAGGCTCATTTACAATGACATTCCAGCTATCACCTCTTTGGACAAGGCCAATCTGTTTGCTGAACACTGTTGAGCTGCGGCCAGCTCAACACTCCCAGATTTTGCTTTGTCTCCGCTTACACTTGAGTGCGTCGAATCTTTAATGGGACAAATATATTTTCGCACTCGTGTAGTACAAATCCGCTGGTCCAGTTGGTAAACCTCCCCTAATTCTGAAGAGGTGTTCTTCCTAGCTAGCAAAACTACTGTGTAAGCTTTTCATTAGTCCTACTCTTCAGGACTCTTTCCGAGCAGATTGATTCTTCAGGCTGTCCCTAAAAAAGGCGAATCTTCCTCTCTCTCCTCCTACAGACCCATTGCACTTACGTTCCTTCTTTCCAAGGCCATGGAAACGCTGTTAAACTGTCAGCTATTGAAATATTTCAAAACACGAAAACTTTTCAATGACCGGCAGTACGTTTTTTGTAGCAACAGTTCCATTGGTTATTTGATTTCATGTCTCATCGGAATCAATACGTACATCAATCTGACAAAAGCAAGATAGTTGCACTTGATATTTCTAAGGCATTTGACAGAATTTGGCATCCGGATCTTTTGTCGAAAATGCGTGCTTTTGAGATCAATGACTCTCTTCTTCAATGGATTATAAATTACCTTTCGGAACGTTCAATTCAAGTTATCTTGGATGGTTTCAAGTCTGATGTTCACAAAATAAATGCTGGTGTGCTCCAGGGCTCCATTCTGTTTACGAAACTCTTTTAATTTTCATTAATGATCTCTTGTCAGCTACTTCTAATCCAATATATTCCTTTGCTGATGACAGTACTCTTTGCTTTTCATATTCGTTCCCTGACTGACGTCCCTGCTCTTCGGCTGTAGAATGGGAACGACAGCGTATGTTAAGCTCATTAAATTCTGATATCAACAGCATAACCAATTGGGGAACCAAACACAATGCTGTCTGCTGTCGTTAAAGCCAAATTTAAGCTATTATCCATGAATGGCACATGCATCGTCGTAACCGATAAACTTTCCGTTCTCGGTATGTGTGTCTGTGAAAACTTACGTTGGAGTGACCACGACCACAAATTCAATGTTGTCAAAAATGCTGCGAAATATCTATGTTTCCTCAAACGATGTAAGAAATGCTTCACCCCCTCTGAGCTGGCCTCAATATATAAGGCATTTATCCTCCCGAAATTTGAGAATGATGCCCACATCTGGTCGGGTGCTCCCTAAACATCACGGCACCTGCTAGATAGGATTTAAAACCGTACGATAAAACTCATAGGTGATACTAATATCACTCAAACAATGGACACCCTCGAATACCGACGTATGTCGTCATTCTGTTTTATCGCTATTACCACCATCAGTGTCCAATTGAAATCGCCAGTGGCATACCGCCCCTTCACACCTTTAACCGTAACATCTATCTCGCTACTATATGAATACTCATCAGTATATCTTCAAGCCCACTGTCGGACGTACTCTGAATTATCGTGATTCGTTGCTAAACCGTACATTAAAAGTCATTATAATCTTCGAACATTTAAGACCAGCGTTCACCGGTACCTAAAAAAAAACGAACTCGTACGGTTCGCTTAAGGTACTCGTGGTTTATTAACAAATGTCATGGATTGAGATACATATCCCTAACTTAATTTAGAAACTTTTTCCCTTTTTTCAGACCTTAATCACGTTTTCTATCTCACTCCCCACATTATGGCTCCTTCTATAATCCTACATAATATTGTATCTCTTCTTTTTATAGAACTTTGAAAAATGCGTCGACCACTGCAGACTGGACCAAACGTCACGAAAAAACATCACAGATGTCCGAAAAATCAACGAAAATCATGATCTTGTCCTGGTGTGCCGAGATGATCGCAGCATTACACTCAAAGTCGTACAGCCTGCCCAGAGATTAGGTCCTTTGTTGGATACCAGCCTTCACCCAGCCCTGCAACAAAAATCAAAGAATCCCATCTCCCTATTAAACATGATAGACGAAATCAAAGAGATTTACGTGATTAACGTCTCCCAAGCTGGTGATGCTGACGAGATTACCATCTACTTCGTAAGTTCATTATTTTTTCACTCGCTATCGTTACTTTTAAAATTCAAATTTGTCCATCTCTCTTCTGATTCTGTCATTCCAAAACAAAAACACACAAACAGTCTTATGAAAATTTAATCACCATTGAGAACCTGAGACAGAATGCAACATACAACATTGGCGTATCGGTGGTGTACTCGACCGACGAATATTCAATCATCACCAAGGGGACGCAATTCACTACACTTAAACGGGGATACAAGCCAAAGGAGATTCCTGATATTTCATTGCTCAAATTTGAATCTGATGAGTTCGATGAAATGCGTATCACAGCTTTGATCTCCTGGTCTCCGTCGTCTGGTAAGTTATTCCGACTGTCTGTCGCAATTTCGTCAATTCCACTGACAACGGAACGATTCAATTGAATTTTTTATTTTGTTAGACATGACATGCCACTACGACTTGATTTACTATTCACCAGAAAGGGAGGATATGGAAGTGACGCCAATGGAAATACGCAACGTAAGTCGTTCAATTTTATGTCATATTCTTATTGCAGATGATTGCCGGGTTTGCGTGATTGGGATTGAGAACGGCCATTTAACAGATATCAAGGCCGGTGATGGTACGAGTAGATTAGGTTAGTAGATGGCCAGGAATAATTGGGAAATCAATTGAAGAAGACGGGATAATTTTAAGTGATTTATATGAAGAATTAACGCCAGTCAGTCGTGTAACAGTTGTCGAATCCGTTGCGTGATTTAATTCAATTGAAAACTGGGCTGAAAGGTTTGATTTTTTAGGTTTCTTGGTAGATTAGGGTTAGTGGTTGCCGTCCTGTGGAAGGGTCGAATTTGACCTTTTGTGTTTCAAGGAATATTACCAACACATTTCATATGGCCGGAATTGAAACCAGCAACTATTGCATTCAAAGCAATAGTCCAAGCCAGTCACTACTTTTTACTACTTTTCTCTGCATTTTTATTTATTTTCTTTTATAATTGGGTTGGCTTGCAGACTAGTTGCTTCGAATATGTTTGAGGGACTGCTTCTTGACTACAAGAACCCAGAAGCTTGCAAACCTAGGAATCTACGGCATATAGTTAGCATAGTAAAAATTGCTATCTATCATGACCTATTTACCCAACGAGATCTAGAAGCCGGCAAATAAAATACATTCTCTACGAAAGTTAGCCCATTCCTGAAGAGGAGAACTAGTACGGGGCTAGCATGATGTTGATGGAGTTCCATCAGTTCAACATCGGCGGGCTTTCTGGCACAGGTACTAACACACACCGTAATGATCGTATTGCCGTCGACTTAACCGAATCATACTATACCGATCACTCGCTCACAAACATCGTGCGATCCTTATAGTAACAGCTCCTGTTTATGAATCAAACAAACTCCACCAAAATAACGACTCAGCAGTTGGGCTACAGTCAGCTCGAGGCCCAAGTTGATCAAGTCGAACCGCCGCTTCGGATAAAATCGATGACCCAGTTAAAGTTGGAATAAACAATCAATAAATTGTATAAATATCCAGCACTTTAAATAAATAAAGCCAGGCAGTCAAATTGATGTCTCACTTATATAAATAACTGTCCCCCTACCGAAGGTATGGTGATTAACAGAACGAAGTGTTATTTTCTTTTAACAAATGGTCCATCGAGCAAAAATTAAAATGAAAAATCTTGAAAGGGTTATAGATAACCTTCAGGTTGGTATCGTCCAACAGGCAGAGGTTTGAATTAGCCTTACCAAGCTAGGATTAAATAATCATACTCCTTAAACGCAGGCTTCCATCGAGGATAACAGCACCTCATTGATGGGCCTAAGTTTAACAACCGACTTTCTGCCAAAGTTCGAGGTAGAAATGACATCTTGAAGATAATACCAAGAAGAGAGCCCGTCCGGAAGCTCCATCTACCACTGGTCCTAACCCTAAGACGGACGCGTCGATCAACTTACCAACAAATTCCAATCCGACTCCATAACAAAGAACGAAGAATTTCTGCCCTCAAACCACACAATAAGTACAGAGGGAGCACACCAATAAAGGTCCCGAGTTTGGGATGACGCAGAATCAGCAGGTGAGTGAAGCACAGCTACTAACTACCCAGAATTTCAGATTTCAATTTCAATTTTAAATTTTTTATAAAAGACTTAGTCTTTTATAGTTCTTAAAATTATGGAAAGATATGGTGGCGACTTGTTCTGAATAGTTTTGTGCATGAAGATATAGCACCTAACATACAAGAACTGCTGGAGCGTACAACCAAGGATATTTGAATGATAGGATCTGTCACCAACCACAACCCTTTGACAGTGATTACTTAAGTAATTAGTTATGAGACGCGCCGAACTTTCACTAAAACCAAAATACCGTCTTAGCTTCTCAGAAATGATTGATTGGTTGACTGTGTCAAAAGCTTTTGAAAACTCAAGGAGGAAAAGTATAGTGAGGAAGTCCGAGTCATAGCTATAGAGCAACTATAGTTGGCTTGAAAACTAGACTGGACCGAAGCAAGTAGCTTATGATGAACCAGATGACTTGGAATTTGCTTGGCAAGGACTTTTTCCAAAACTTTTGAAAGGCAAGTTAATATACTGATGGATCGAAAGTGTGCAGCCAAAAAACGGTTGAGGTTTTTTCGGGACAGGAATTACTTTAACCAGCTTCCAACTAGACGGAAATGATGTTGACGTAATGCAAAAATTAATTACGTGAGTTAATACCATTTTGGCAAATCGGATAGGAATTCCATCCTCACTAACGTTGTTTCAGAAAAATGTGGTAGGTTGGGTAGAGAAGTTGTACTTTCTAATAAGGAGGATAAGAAAGCATCATTAAGATCATCAAGATCAGGTAGGACGTCTATAACAGGGTTTTTATAAAAACCATGTAAGGTGCTCCAGAGCTTTTTGGGATTTTGGTCCGTTCCCAGCCTAGATAAAAAATATCTTTTCTTCGAGAGTTTCGTGATAGAAGTTGAGAAATTACGTGCCCGAGAGAAGTTTACCCAATTTAGATTTCGCTTCCACTTTGAATAGAGTTTTCTGGAAACTTTAATGGCATTATAAACCTCAGACGTAAACCATGGACAAATTCTATTGCGTACCACCACTGTTTGGTTATTGAATAGATGAAGTGTTTGCGATTGCAATAGGTCAACTTCACCACATACCTACATCTGGGACAAAATAACAACTGTGCCATGGATTAAACTCGCCTCCACTTGCAGTGCGTAGTTATCTACTGAAGCGAAATCTCTGAATGTGTCAGAAAATTAGGTGCAGAAAATTAGATCGTGGTCAGTGACACCTTCCAATGACAACTGGTCCTGTAGTAACACATTTGACCGAACAGATACCAATAAAAGGTCCAGAAGACTTGGAGAGCAGTTAGATGTGAAACGGGTACCATATGCGTTAACAACAGCTAACGCGGAACTTGCAGCTACGAGTAAATCTAAGAGTTAGTGAGATTTACTGTCATATTTGAAAAGGTCAGCATTAAAATCAGCCCATATAGTTATGTGTTCATAATATGGGGAAACTTCTTGGAGTGCGGAGAACAGCTCCGGTTGGGACTATAAACAACGATTATAATGCACCTGGTATTGCCATCAGTAACTTCTGCAAGAAGATACTCAGTAACACTAGCCCCAGATTGCCAGCCCAATTCACATATATATACGCGGAAGAAGTTGTGTTCTTATAAAAAATCCTCTCTCATCTGTATTAAAAATCCTTTTCTCCATAACGCTTCAATATCGATGGCAAAACTGTCCGTTTCCAAGACCAAGCGAACTCATCACTGGTGCGCTTACGCCACACAGCGTTTTTTTGGACAATTACCCGCCTTGATTTAACAAATTCAAAAATGCATAATTTACATGTTTTTAAATTTTTGCAGCCAGCCTTCAATAGCGCAAAAGTCTTGTATTCCTTTTGATTTTGCAAAAAATAGAGCATTTTCTTTAATCATAGGGACCGTTACTGGCATATTTTTGTCCCTCATAAATTGTTATCCGCTTTCGTAAAGCTGAATCAAGATCCGCACATTTTGAAGGCTTCGATCGAAATGAATTTGTAGGATGTGCGCGTATCAAAGTAAACAAACACCTCAAATCGACTTTGACAAATTTATTTTAATTCTTGTTCTGTCTTACATATGTCATTTCTTTTATACCCTGACAGCTAGAGGTTTTCGGAACAATCACTCAGTTAGGTCGACGACCTCACACAGATGATATGAATAGGCGGTAATGACAACCGTTTATTATGACAAACGTTAAGCGTACAGTGTTGAGCAAAAGAATTAGTACTCAACGACTACAAATTTAAATTCAAACATTTTTCTACAGCTTTTCGAATGTTTACCCGAATTTTCAAAATGGTAGATAATGTTCTTGGAGGAATACCAAATTTCGTGGCAACTTCAGACTTTTTGAGCCATTTTATTTAATTTTTTGATTACGGAAATTCTGCTTGATTACGTAGCCGTTTCACTGGACAAAATTTTAAGGTGAAAAACCAGTGGATTTCAAGCCCAATTAGTGAATACAATACAATAAATGGACACGCTTCTCCTCCAACTCTTGCACTAATTGGATTTTATCCTGAAACCAAGATCTTTATGCAGAATTTTCCATATGTTGGATGGACAAAGGCCAAGTTTCTGCGAGTGACGGCGAACCGATAAATTGGAGTAATCTTCGACACAAGCTTCTACAGCCGCGATATTTTCTTCCGAACGCACTGTTCTCAGTTAAACCTAAACGAGCTTCTGGATCAAGTACATATATAATAAAGGGTCTTCCAATAGGGAATTCCGTACCTTGAAAATTGATAGCGTCCATATTGTTGAAGCTACATCTGTTAAATTGGCTGTCATTTATTCAGTCAAATCACAAAATTGTTTTATCACAATGGATGTTCTGTTCGAGCAACGTTCCGTGCTCTTCGCCCGTTAAACGGTCGCCATAATCATCCTACCGAGAGGACTATTCGCAGTGTGGTGGATGAATTTTAGTCCACTTGTTCAGTAAACGATAAACCACCACCCGTACATTGACAAAACTCAAGATCTGCCGAAAACATCGCCGCTATCCGTGAGAGTGTGCAGGATAATCCGAGGTAGTCGATGTCGCGTCGCTCATAAGAGCTCGGCCTTTCGCAGATGAAACTCAAGATCTGCCGAAAACATCGCCGCTATCCGTGAGAGTGTGCAGGACAATCCGAGGTAGTCGATGTCGCGTCGCTCACAAGAACTCGGCCTTTCGCAGAACACAACCTGGCGAATTTTGCGTCATCACTTGGACTTACACGCGTACAAAATTCAACTGACCCAGGAGCTGAAGGTAAAGGACCATAGACAACGACATGTGTTCGCTGAATGAGCTCTGGAACAGTTGGAAACTGACTCTAATCATCTTCAGCGATGAGGCCTATTTCTGGATGAATGGGCACGTTAACAAACAAAATCGTCGAATTTGGGATTATACCAATCCACATGAGATCCAAAAGCGTTCAATGCATCCCGAAACTGTTTGGTGTGGATTTTGGGCTGGCGGCATCATCGGTCCATATTCCTTTGAAAAAGACGTTAGCCAGGCCATCACCGTCAACGGCGAGCGCTATAGGTCGATGTTTACCGACTTATTTTGGGCTGAATTGGATGATATGGACACCAACGACGTGTGGTTTCAACAGGATGGCGCTACGTGCTACACAGCTTAGGCCACATTGGAAATTCTCCACGAGCGATTCGAGGGCATGATCATCTCAAGTAGAGGTGTTGTGAGCTGGCCACCGTGGTCGTGCGATTTGACCCCGTTAGACTTTTTCTTGTGAGCTTTTCTGAAGTCGCAGGTCTATGCGAATAAGCCACAAACCACAGTGGCCCTCAAAGCCAACATAACCCATACCATCGGTAAAATTTAACCTGATTTATGCGCCAGAGTCATGAAAAATTGGACATTTCGGATGCGAGCTACCCAGAGAAGCTGCGGCGGACATTTGAACGATGTTATATTCCAGGCATCGATAGGTCTTCCAAATGACTAAAAAATGTCGATGATATCTCATACACACTGTTTTATTTGAATTTATAGATAGGAAGCGCTTAATAAAAAACCCTTTACATAAAATTGAACACCAGAAATGGAAGGTCCTACGGAGGTAATTAAAAAAGCAGTACCCTCGGTGAGTGAGTTATAATTTTTATTGAAAATAAAAAAGAAAGAAGGAAAAACACACACTGCAATTTCCTTTGGAAACAAACAAATTATCTTCTCCTTATGTTGATCATAGCTGTTTACTTATCAGTTCATTCCTATAAAGTTAAAAATACACCATCGCAACTCATGTTACTCAGACAGAATTCGCAGAAGAACGAATGTACTATCGGAAAGTTGCTGAACTTTCCAAATAGGTCCTTTTGCAACTTGAGTATTCTGATTATTCATAACTTGTGCGGTGACTTATAGGAGAAGCCAAAAGAAACGTTCGATAACGAGTACATGAAAGATCAAGACCAATCATTTGCGTTTCTAAAACTTGTATGATTATATAACACGAAAACCTTTAAAAAATATTAAGCTTTTGCAAACAACGAATTTTAATTCCTATGACACATTATTCGTATAAATAACAATAAATTAACGCTTTGGAATATACCACCTCTTCGGCAGATTTTTGGAAAGCAGAGAAAGAAATGCCATTTTGCAGTGCCACTTCACAGCCCTTCATAATGGTGATCGTATCATTAGCGCACCAATGCAGCTCCTCTCTTCGTTGATGTATATCTAAATGGAACCATTTACCCGTACTTTGAGTGAAGTAAAAATGTAATTATGGAGAGCAGAGGACCGTTTACCTTTCGAATTCTATAAAAATTATACAACAGAGTTCGTAATAGCCCTTAAAGCAGAGTTCAATGTAATATTTGAAACATCAAACATTGGACCCAACTTGAGAAAATCTATCATATTTTCGTTACACAAAAAAGGCGAATACGACAACCCAGAAACTATAGAGGGAGATCGTTTCAGAACACTTCAGCTAAATTACTTGGAGCATTGCTATAGAAAAGGTTAACGCAATAATAATAAAATTCTGTCCGAATAGCAAGCCGGCTTTAAAAACCACTACTCAGCTGTGGACCGGGGGGAGCCAACCATTTAATTCGATTTTACTTTCGATTGTACTCGAAAGCAATTTCCGAGTCTACTTTCAACTGGCACTATGTCCTAAATGAAAATTATTTTTCTTAAAATTTGCGAGCTTCGAACGAGTCTCGCTTTTAGATTGACAGATAAATTGGAAAAAGAAAAAGTATACACTTTTGTTTGTGAATCATTTAAACAAAGTTATCAACATGGACAGTGTCGCAATTTGGTTTTGGTTCGAACACAATCTCAAGAACGGGTAGAACAAATTAAACGAAGAAGAATTCGAGATACATCAAACATATTGGAGCTAAGCGAAAAAGCTTTTGTGAAAAAAACATTTTAAAGCATTTATAATAAATTTTTTTCATTTAAGCTTTGTGAAAAACTATCGGCTTCCAAAAGAAGCCCATACCTATTTACTTACCTAAAGCTGGCAAACAGGGGCATATAACAGCAAAAGATTTCAGACCAATAAGTCTATCATCATTTATGCTTAAAAACCTAGAGATTCACATTAGGAATTAGGATTCACATTGGAGATTCACATTAGGAATAGATGCTGTAATGGCTGTAATGTAATGTATATAATGGGTATAATTGCCACGGCATACGCAGATGACATGGTCATAATAGTGCAGGAAAAAAACAAAAATATTTTAATCGATGGAGGTGGCCCTGAAGACGATCAGCACTTGGGCAAAAAGCTGTGGTCTCAATGCCAACAGATCCAAAACGGAACTGGTTCTTTTCGCCAGAAAGTACAAGATACCGCAATTCAAACTCCCAAAACTCAACGAAGTGGAACTGTCCCTTTCGGACAGAGCAAAGTATCTGGGTGTGATTCTGGACAAAAAACTGAATTGGAATCTTAACGTAGCGGAAAGTATCAAAAAGGCATATAATGCCCTAGTTTTAGTTAGTTTTCAATGCATTTTATTTTTTTACTAATTAACTCTTACATACTAACAAAAAATGCTTAAATGCTAGCTTACAATTACTTAACAGTCTTATACTAACTTACTGGCCCCACACAGGCACTCTAAGCTACTCTAAATACTTATATCTATGTCTTTTGACTTTACTTACATTTTATTTAGAATTATTTATATTGTATACAGTATACACCTCTGTATATACTGACATATGTATATGTTTCTTAGATGCTAACCTAAACCTATGTAAGCTTACTCACTTTCCACCAATCCAACTAGCCCAAAGTCCAATAGAGTACGTCGATCGCGCCAACAACCTGGGCCTGATATTTAACCGGACCTTTACTTGGTCTACCCACATAAAAGCCACTATAGGTAAGATATATATTGGATTACGTGCTCTCTGGACTGCATATCGCTTTGTTCCTACACGGACAAAGCTCTTGTTAGCGAAAACCCTCCTAATACCGATTCTGCTAGATTGTTCTGAAATCTTTTGCTGCCCCGACTACGACTCCAGACGAAAGCTCAATGTCGTATATAATAATATTGCCCGATTTGTATTTCACCTAAAACGATATGACCATATTTCCTTTTACTCAAAGCAAATCACCGAATGTACATTTGATAATGTGCTCAAATACAGAACGCTAAGTCTCTTGCATGGCATAATTCAAACTAAGCAACCAGCATACCTATTCAATAGGCTACGCTTCCTTCAGTCAGGTAGATCATGTATGCTTTTTCAAACGAGCTATGCCTGCTTGACGTCTGAACGCCAATTCTTCGTAAACTCCGTACGGCTGTGGAATTCTTTGCCCATAAATATTAGGAAAATTAGAAGCAAAAAAAACAATTTAAAACCTCTCTCTTAAAATACCTGGCCAATGAAACTAATTAGATTTAGAATTTTAAACGCTTAAAATGTTCAATTTGTTTGTAAAGCCAATTGTTCTTTTCTATTCTCTTCTCTCTTTTACTTTATCTTACTTACCTTATTTTATTTTATTTTGCTATCACTTCCTGAATTCTTATTGTTATATATACTTGCACATACTTGTATCTGATATTTGAAAAATGTAAGGCTTCCACATTTAAAAGATTCCATTATCTTACCGTGTAAGCAATACTTACTTAGTAAATAAATAAATAAATAAATAAAACACCAGTTTGTCTGAGCGACAAAGCAACCAATGCATTTAAGAAAATTAAAAAAATCTCGAATGTGAAACGATTTGCTTTTGAATTATGCTGTCTTTAGCAAAGAATTTCAACTAACGACTGATGGTGCAAATTACGCGATTGGAGTAGTGTTAGCAACTGAACTCTAAACAAAACAGAAGAGCATTATGTTACCTTTATCTGGGCCTTAAATTCATTAAAGAATTATATATACGATACAGTAAAGGTTCAACTACCATCATCTACCACTGGCTTACACAGAGAGTAATAAAAATAATAACAGCAAGCTAAAAATGTAGAAGGCGATACTGAAAGAGCAAAATTACGAACTAAAGTACAAACCAGGAAGATGATAAGATGAACAGGTACCCAACATACGAATAGTACCAAAAGCTCTACCCACTACCGAAAAGAACTTAATTCTTACAGCTATAGCCAAGTTCTCAAAATACGCGCAAATAAAAGTGCAAAAGTCAAAAGTCATTGTGGACATCAGGAACTCAGTACACGAACTAATATTTTCATTTGACGTTCCGAAAATTGTTGAAGTAGATAATGAAAAATCTTAAAAATTCCCCATCTATAAATTTAATGTCAGTATAGCAACAAAAAATTAAAATCTTCAAAACCCCTCCTTATAGCAGTTCAGTGAATGGGCAAGTGGAAAGATTTGACTCGACGCTCATTGAAATCATGCGATGCAAGAAAGGTGACGGTGTACGTAGGTTATTTTCCGAACTTCTAGCCATTATTACATACACTCAACAACAGGTAAAAGGTCGCTCGAAGTATTTTTTGGAAGAGGTATTAGCACCAACCCAGAACAAGAGGCAGTTGATAAAAAGTATCTACAAAAGATACCCGTGGTAGCATCTTTTACGTCAAAATTAATAGCGAATAGGATCCAAACTATCTTCCAGATTTAAAAGTGGAAAATTAAAAAAAATTTATAAACCTCCCCAACTGGTTACTTGAATAGCCAGTAAGAGGTACATTGGAACATGTATATTTTTACCGTCGCTAAACGGGGAAGTTTCATATCGAGTAGCTCTTCATAGCAAGACTTTCGTCGTTCTAATCACAAAAGATCGCGAACCGAACACTATATTCCGAAGCTGTTTTCGACGAAGCGACCGACGCACGTTCAAATTCTATATCAGCAGCGACGCGCTCGCTTGCAAAGACATTTCATCGGAAATAGAATCTTCAGGTTATAATTCATCGGATTTGCGTTTCCGCTTCTCCATTTCGAGCTTTACCTTAAGTTTAGCGTCTCGTATTCGCTGTTTGTTGACCGCGCGTTTTGCATCTGGCTGTCTTTTTTGTTTATTTTAGTTTGGCTTTACTACTATGCATAAAGAAGGTATACTTAATTAGTTAAATGTAAATTAGAGACTAAAGAATAAATATTAATAATATGCTTAACAGTTTTTGTAGGAAATAGAATTTATAAAGTCTTTTGTGTATTTATGTTGGCCACATTTTCGATGTTTTCTTTTTGTGACAATGCTAATGTGATTAATGTCAATCGCACATGATGACCTTTTACTTCATCTTTTTTATCTAGAGATTTTCGGCTGGATGCAGGTGATGTAAGTAGGCCTTCGGGACACTTTAGACCAGTGGTAGATGGAACTTCCATTTTTGTTGTCTTATCCACGGCAGCGTTTGGTTCACTTATTAAATAGGCCCTATCAAACATCGTCATCGAAGTGGTGTGCGTTTGGATGATGTGCGTCAGTCATAATATTTGGACATATCTGCGCCATCCCACACTTATGTATACGAAATCTGTTCCCTTTGCTCCATGAGATATAAGAGTTCTGATTCCTCAATAACAACTTGGGATACCGGCCTGATACCCGTCGAACTGTTTCTTTATTGAAGGTATGACTAATTGCAGCAGCTGCTATCACTAAATACGGGAAATTACCCATTCCGACATCCAACCAACACAAATCCAACAGTTGAGCTGTCTGTATAAATTCCATGCCGGTAAATTGCGGATAAATAAAGGCGTCATCTGCTTCATTTTTTTTGACTGCTATCCCTGCTAGTTAACGTCGATGGTGTTCGATTACTTATGTTCAATTACATATATGCACCCACCTACCCCATCGCTGTCATTAGACTAATACTCCAATCTAAAGCCTGCAGCAGAATAATTTCGTATTGTAAAATTTCTTCCACTTAACACGCTCCATCGGTCACGTAGGCAAATTCAGCAATTTTCGGAGGATAAATCTTCTCCACTTTAGCTGCAATAAATAGGCGTGTCATACCAATCAAATGGAGATTTTTGTGTACTTAAGTAGCGATCTAAATAATCAACAGCAAGATAGTAAGTTTCTCGGTGTAATTTATACACTTCACCTACTTCGATTGGTTAGAGTAAAATCGTTCTCATACGTGGTTGACTATTTAACATCGTCGAATCACGAAGATATGAGGCTGGTTCATATATTTTGCATTACATGACGTTCCATACATGAGCATTGGCCCATAATAATGCGGGTAGGGGACACATTCGAGGTTCAGATGGTTCCACTGGAGTCATACTCGTACACTACAGCGTCACATAATCGCCAAATGAATTGCCTTTAGGCTGAAATGGTTCGGTGATCGTTTAGTTGCAATCACATTCCGAATGTACTGAATGGATGCTGTTACGATGATATGGAAGCGGATTCTGGTACAATGGCTGGTACTACTCGGACTGTCTGGAATGGGCAGGCTGTAGCTTGGTGGTGCACAATCAGAACTTCGAGTTTCAATTTCATTCACAAGTTCATCAACTGGTGAGGGGTACACTGATGATGGCACCGAACTTGATGGATCACTGTTCTGTCAATGTTGACGTTTGACGATGGTCCATCAAGACCCAATTCAGGATCCTTATCATCTAAACTTTTAGACGAGTGTCGCGATTAACGTTTGCGATTAGCAGCGTTTTCTGGCGTAAATTTTCCCGTTGCATAACTGGTCTCGCTTACGCTTACGACATTCCCTCATCAATTCAGCCCTAGATTTCGGAGGTATTTTGCCGACACAAAGAACACGAGTAACTCCGACATGAAACTGAGAAACAATAGCAAATACCTGTATGCAATGAAAGAAAGACGATAACACAAGAAAGATGTGCGGAAAAAAATGTTTGACCCCCAGTGCAACGACCGAACAGAGTTGTCGCACTGCTCTTACATTACTCTTCGAAGTTGCTCCACATTATTTGCTTATCTGTCGTGCCAGTTACTTATTTTCTCGACCGACGCCGTTTTTCGATGATTAGTATGAGTTTAGTATATCTTCCCCCGCTGAGGTTTCTCGTTCCGAAACTACTTCCTTCATGGCGTTTTCAAGTTGATATAGCAGGCATTGCTTCCAACACTTCGTCCTGGATTCTTGATTTTCTTAAACCATACCATCTCAACACATTTGATGCCCAACAAATCACCATCATTGATTGACATAGCCCTCCTGAGTGATACAAGTCGTTTAAAGATCTGTAGTCTTCTGCCTTTTTCATTTCGCTAGACTTGCAATTAACAAACAAAATCTGCTCTGAGACATATTTATATCGCGACTTCAAAGACATTAATTTGACCTATATTCCTAACGAACAGCATCAATTAGACTTCCACTCAGATTTAGATCACTACTTAAAGTGACAGACGACCTCCACGTTACTTACTTGCTTACTTAACAGGCTGGCACCCTGTATAGTGTCAAAGCCTGAACAACTGTAGCCTTTTATCCATTACGGCCACGGTCGTGCTGCTTCCAGTTAGGAAGACCAAGTTGCCTTATATCCGTGATCGCCAGATCCTTTTTTCTTCTCAAACCTGGTGGCTTGGATTCGAAAACCCTCTTAGCTGGAGCATTATCGTTTATCCGCTGGATGTGGCAGAGCCAATGAAGTCGACGGACTTTTGCCTTCCGTGGTATGTCCACATATTTGTACAACCAGTAAATTTCGCGATCAGAAATTTTTAGGAGCAGTCTAAACCTAGGGTACCACAGCTTGGAGGGAAGTTAAGGTGGTTTTTATACCTCAAGCTGGCAAATAGGAGCATATAACAGCAGAAGATTTCAGACAGAGCGATTATTGGAGATTCACATTAGGAATGGATGCAGTAAACGCTTTTTGACTGAGTCACAGCAGCCATACGTGGAAGGAAAATGTGTAGAAATCGCCCTGCACGAGGTTGTGGAGAAAATAGAGAAGAGTCTACACTTCGGTGAGTTGGCGATGGCGGCCTTCCACGATATTAAAATAGACTTCAATAACGTGCAGTGCACTGCCATTAAAAATGCACTAGTAGACGCTAACATTGAACATGGCATTACAAACTGGGTTCGCAACAGGCTTGCAAGCAGGAATATAAACTATTCCATTGCACAAAGCACGGTTACAATGTCTGTAACCAAGGGAACCCCTCAAGGGGGAGTCATGTCACCACTTCAGTAGCTGCTGGTTATCAATAAGATCCTTGAGAAGTTTATTACAATGGGTATAAGTGCCACGGCATATGCAGATGACATGGTCATAATAGTGAAGGGAAAATACTTAAATATTTTAAGAGAAATTATGGAAGTGGCCCTGAAGACGATCAGCACTTGGGCAAAAAGCTGTGGTCTCAATGCCAACAGATCCAAAACGGAACTGGTTCTTTTCGCCAGAAAGTACAAGATACCGGAATTCAAACTCCCAAAACTCAACGAAGTGGAACTGTCCCTTTCGGACAGAGCGAAGTATCTGGGTGTGATTCTGGACAAAAAATTGAATTGCAATCTTCACGTAGCGGAAAGGATCAAAAAGGCATATAATGCCCTTTTTATCTGCAAAAGAACAGTAGGAAAAATTTGGGGCTTAAAACCTGCTATGGTGTATTGGCTGTATACTTACATACGGCGCACTAGTATAGTGGAAAGCAACAAACAAGAAAACGATTTATGGAAAATTAGGGCGGTTCAAGAAAAGGCTATTACATGTGACCGGTGCACCTAACACCGCTTGATTTACAAATCAAAAAACTGGCTGACAACAGTGCGATACGACTCAGTAATCTGGGTTACTTCAAGAGCAGTAGTTTCGGACATGGCACGGCCCAAACAGATCTACTACCAGGCAATCCAATTCTAACGGATGAAATTCATTCAGAGTAAAAATTCAATTTGTAAGCCTGTTCCATTTTTCTTGCCCAAGCTAATTTTTGACTTTGAGATCACTTTTCTTCAGAAAATTCGTCATAAACATAATGTTTTACTATTTTTTTTCTTATAAACGTAACAATAGTAAAAAAAAATTATCAGCAAGTTTGCAGAAAACCCCATAAATTTTATGATTCTTGGGAAAACCTGTAGCAGTTAAATTAATAAAAAAAAAGTTTTTTCTGCTTAAGCACCAAGGGCTATGAATAAAAAATGATTTTGTTTAGTTTTAGATAATTTTTATTTTATGCGTGTACTAAAACATTTATAACGGGCTACGGCCCGTTTTTGAATTTCACTGCGAATGTTTATTGATGCTACCTACTGCCTCGCTTTTGATGACGCTTGGAGAATACGATCTTCCAATTCTCTTAAAGTTGCTGTACAATCGAATGATTTTTCGACTGCTCCTTGGGAATAATTAGCTACGGATTTTCCGGCAATAAAATTCCCTCGGATCATTGATAAAAAAGTAAATCTATATTGTCCTCTTCAACGTAATCTCCATCGACTGGAACGCACTTATGCCAGCGCTTGATCCAATTCTCGAAACATTTTTTATATTCGGTTTTCGGTATGTCCATCAGTGCTTCCTGCGATTTTCCATTACTTCCTTTCGGCTGCTGAAACGCGTTCCCCGTAGTGGTTTTTTAACTCGATTAAACAAAAAGGAGTCACAGTGAGCCAAATCAGGTGAATTCGGTGGCTTGTGGATGGTATTTGTTGCATTTTTCGTCAAAAAATTACGAATAATGATGGCACTGTGCGACGGTGCGTTATCATGGTGCAACATCCACGAGTTTTCTGCCCACAATTCTGGTCTCTTTCGGTGAATTGCTTCACACAAACGTCTCATAATGCCCAAATAAAACTCTTTGTGGCTGGCTTTCTGGCAAAAATGCATGTTTTTTTTGTATAATTTACGAGCGCCTAAGTAGTTAGATACCCTTTTACTGTTGCCATGGCGTGGGCGGAAAGGTAGAGGAGGAGAAAGAAAAATAGTTTTTTAGTGCTTTGAAACTCAGTTGAATTTGGTTTCGATATTAGCTCTCCAGTGGTGGGAGTCCGAATAGGACGAAGAGCTTTTTTTCACTCAGATTCGAAGGTTATAATTCACACTTGTTTTTTGTGCTTGAAACTCTACAACAGCCAAATCTACGTGTCAGTGTTATGCCTTCACACGCAGAATTTTTCTGTCTGAGTTCCAGTTACACAAATGAAAAACTTGAAAGACTTGTCATGGGTAGGATTCGAACGTTGACCCTCCGAGTGAGAAGCGATTGCTAGTACCACTACACCACGGCCACCCCTGTGATGCAATACACTGTTGTAATCCATGAAAAACCGTGAGCATTGCCTTCTTTTTTGACTGAAAACAACGTTTTTTTTGGTCTCGCCTCATTTAGTCAACGCCATTCACTTGCCTGATGTCTGGATTGCGTGTCGTACTCATAAACCCACGTCTCGTCTCCAGTAATGATCCTTTTGATGAATGTGGAATCGGATTCAGCCTCGCAAATCATCTCTTTTGCGACGTCAACACGGCCTCTTTTTTGCATGAAATTGAGGTCTTTTGGCACCAACTTTGCTGCTACACGACGGAAACCCAAATCATTAACCAAAATGTCTCTGATGGTTAATTTGCGGTTATTGGCCAACATTTCTTTTACAAACAAATCAAATACTGTGAGGTCAGAAGATCTTGTGGGCCAGTGAACTGGTCCATTTCTTCCTATCCAACAATTACCAAACTCTACATATAGCCATTCGGTTGGAAATATGACGAAGCTAGTTGAATCATTGGAATGTCCTCTAATAGTTCTGCTAAATCATTTCGCAGAAACTCCAGATTTTTTGTAGAATTCAGCCTAGGTGGTAGTTTAAAGGAGCCGATTAACTTGTTTCCAATTACAAATGCCCACATATTGACACTGAATTTGTGTTGAAATGATTTATGTCTCCTAGTATGTGGATTGTCCGCAGCACTTGTATGAAAATTTGTGATTCCATCTCCAAAGAACTCTGCTAATAAACTCGTTGTCATCCAAGCTCCGCTCCATCCAAAACTCAAACTCTATTCCAAATCATCGGGAAGAAGTTCTTGCGTAGGTGTATGGTGGTATGGATAAAGATTTTCTCTGTGCAGTATATTAGAAATTGTATGTCTGGAAACATTGAATTGCAAAGCTAAGCATTTGATGCTGATGGATCAGTTGTAACAGTTTCCAGTATTCTTCCATCAGCCAAAATTCTTGTAGAAAGTATTGTATCTTTGTCGGGCGTTGAACTTCCATTGCACAGCCCATGAACCTAAATAATGTCTGTGTATTCTTGGTTTGTAAATGCAGACATTTCAAATAGCGGCTGTAACCTTGACGTCAGGAGTAAACTGATGAATTTTTTTTTCTAATCTTTTATCCCATTTTTGTTCGGTACATTTTTCAAAAATGCCTTCATACCCCAAACCTAACTCTCTCTGCGAACTTGTAAGGAAATGAGGGTTTTGTTGGCAGATAGTCAAATAAACAAGCACACTTTAAAACTTTTTAATAGCTGTGCAATTTTAAAAAAAATATTAATTCTTGGAAAACCACTCTTAATGTTAACTAATGTTATAATAGAAACGTAGGTGAAGAACCACAGATTGAAGAACCACGATCTGCAGCAGGTAACTAAACGAGTTTTTCTGCAAACTTGTTGATGAGTTTGTTTTTATTATTGTTGCGTTCATACGAAAAAAATAGTAAAACATAACGTTTATGCCGAATTTTCTGAAGAAGAGTGATCTTAAAGTCAAAAATTAGCATGGGCAAGAAAAATGGAGCAGCCTTAGAAATTGGATATCTGAAGACTCAAACAAGATATCAACTTTATTTAAATGCAGTTACAAATGCTAGTATTTTTCCGTAGAACAAGGTCCTAAACAAAGTGTCTACCATTAGTATTAACGGAGCAATTTCTGTTAACATGGGCCAGGGTACACCAAAGTCATCTTCGATAAATAATTTCAAAATTGGAGATAGATCCTTACTGCAGAACGAGTTGTTTTCTTAAAATATAACCAAAAACCATTTTTCAAATTATCCTTGATGAATTAGGGCTGTATAAAGAATCCTTTAAGTATGTTAACTCCTATGAGGTTGTGGTATTACTCGAAACCCACATAATTGAAAGCAAAATTGAAGACTATAAGAAGTATTTTAAAAATGTTGATATGCCTTGGAAACCAGCAGTAAGACACAGTAATTGTTTAAGAACGATAGGTGGATATACATACACATGTATGGAGTAAAAAATAGTTTGAGTGAGTGCGACAAATACGTGCTTTGACAACACAAATGGGACGAAAACGATTAAAATTCAGGTAGACCATGAGATACACTCCGCTTCAACTGAATAGGTACAACATTTTTCAAGGGTATGGGATTCATTATTTCCAAATATTGTACGTGAATTGTTCATAACTGTTCTTCTATGATGTTGCGAAAAGAAGTGAGAAAGAATAATTAAAAAAGCACCGTCAACTTTGCGTCAACTGAATAGGTACAAATAATGAAATTATAAAAAGCTATTAATGGAATAAAAGAAAACAAGTTTTTCTTAAACAAAACATTTTAATACCCACTACTAGAGGGTACTACCTCCTTTATTCATAATTACTTCACAAATTCGGTCCGGCATGGAATCATAAAGAGCCTTTAAGTAATTCAGCGAAATCTCTCTCCAGGCTAATTTGATGGCTGCAATAAGCGATTCTCTGTCATCAAATTGTTGGCCGTTTTCCATAAGGTTCAGGTCCGGTATGTACGGTGGCCACTGAAGCAATTCCACATTTTGCTCTCTTACCCAATTTTTTACTAACCGCGCCATATGATGGGGTGCGTTGTCCTGCTGGAAAGTCCATTTTATGCGTCCAAAAATATCGCAAAATTTGGGGAAATCTCTTTCCAGTATTCCCTTGTACGATATTGCAGTCATTTTTGCTGTTTGAAACTCAACCTCAACAGTTCCATAGTAGCTAACTGCTCCCCATGCCATAACACCACCTTATCGACTACAATGCCGAGCTAAAAAAACGTTCGTCTTTTCTTATGTCATGAAAATAACAGTTGAATCCATCAGGTCCATCAAAATTGAACTTCTTTTCATCTGAGAAAACCACGTAACGCCATTGTTCTTTCCAAGTCATATGGTGCCTCGAAAAGTCCAACCGCATACACTTCCGCTGATGGTTTAGTGGTGGTTTTTTTGAAGTTTCAGCCGTTTTAGGTGTTTGACACTGTTAATCACTCTTCTAACTGGTGGAAACACTAGCAGTAACATCAGTTTTTTGCTTAATTTTCGCAGCTGAGTCGCAGGAATTGGAAGCAGAGCGTAATATTGCTCTTCTATCACCTGCTGTTGTTGCCGTTTTAATACCCCCCTTCATGTTTTTTCCATACGACTCTTTGTTCCTCAAGTACGAATAGATCACATTAAAGCTTCGTCTAATTTTTATAGCAATAGCACGTCCGGTTAAACCTTGCTCCTTAAGTAAATCGATTTTAGCCTTTTCAACATTGTTAAGTGATTTTTCTCTGCCCATGTTCCTCCAAACTTTTATTTTATCTATTTACTAAAACACTTTTATCAATTGCTTAAACATATCAATCTTCGCAGTACACAAAAAAACAATGAAGATAATGACCATGTACTTCAGTTGACACAAAAAAATATGCATTGTTCCATATGGAATGCTTTGGAAGAGAGCCAGAGAAAAAATAACGGTGCTTTTTTAATTATTCGTTTTCACTTCTTTTCGCAACAACATTTAGCAGCAAGAAATGAACAATTCACGTACAATATTTGGAAATAATGAATCCCATACCCTTGACAAATGTTGTACCTATTCAGTTGAAGCAGAGTGTATTTGTAATTATTCCTTTGTACTAATTAAACAATTATTTATTTATTTTTATTAAAAAAAATATTTTTATTTTACTATTCACATCGAGTACCACTTAAAGACTAAACTAACAATAACTTTATACTTCTAATGAAACCTATGTTTTTAATGCATCCCAGTGTCCCACGGTTGCTCCAGACGCATCGTCAGCATTTCCGTTGATCGTTGGAGTCTGGTGACACAGGTGTTGGGTCATATGTCCGGCATGTGGCGAGCAGAATTGTGGGAAAAGAATGTGTTCACACTGCCTTCTCGTGAGTTCAACGTATTGTTCGTTAACTCCTCCGCCCTTAGATTTGAACGTCCTCGTTCGAAGTTGTCATTGTAAATTGGTGACGGAGGTCTTCTATTCCTAGAATTAACACGTTGTCCGGTTTCTTTTTACCACTCTTACGATTTAATATCATGCATCTAAATATTCTAATTGATGTAAATATCAGGATGATGAATATCACTGTTGTCAGGATAATGTTGATGGACAGGCTGACTTTACTTTTGGTTTCCAGGATGTCAATTTGTTTGGTACTGTTGACATAAAGCTGTTTCATTAATTTTAGGGATAGTACCTCTTCTATTCTGTCCTTTTCGGTTGCTGGTTGTAAAATTGCGGGTAAGGGCTGGTACTGAGTGACTTCTTTTGCAATTATTTGTTTCCCATTTACTTCCACTGTGGTGTTGAAATGCCGTATTATGAAGGTGCCTTTGAGCATGGTTGATAGGATAGGACCATCGAACTGGTTTAAAAGCAGGATTCCCGGAGACACTTCTTCAACTTCTGGAATGTGGTCGTTGTTGATTAGAGAGCAGTTAGCTTTTTTGCTCTTCAGGAGGTTTGGGATGCATGTTGTATTACTAATGTCTAAAATATGCTTATTGTTACAAATGGAGATACTATTAAAAGTCTTACATTTATTTATTATACCATATATATATTTATATTTTCTTTACATTCTAGGATAAAGTTATAATCGATTTTATTAATAATATTCATTGATTTAACAGCTCTAATGACAAAAAGATTACAGACATCTAAACTTACTGTAGGAATATTTAAAATACGAGTATATATTAAATTCTTATTATTAGTTGCGATTCTTATTTCAGCAAATTCGAGTGCTTCATCAATATTGACAAATGGAATATTATTTAAAGTTAACAATTTCTCTGTAATATTTATTTCAGTGTCTGATAGTATAAAGGAATTTGCAATATTAGCTTTTGCCCAATGAATGGCGTAAGCAATGTTAATTATCTCTTCTTTAAGTAGTTCTAACTTATATTTAATTTTTAATATAGAATCATTGTTATTTATTTCATTTTCTTTAAAAATTTTAATTATTTCATTAGTTACATTCGACAGTTCATTAATCTTGTTAATGGTCATTTTATTAATTACTAATTGATTATTATTGTTTTGTAAAACACCATTCATTTTTTCTGTTACAATTTCAAAGTCGTGGTGGTCCGGAGAACCCGTGATCCATTTCCACGCAGTGCCAATTAAGTCTATTGAACGTTTACTCTTATTATTTATTCTAAGCCTATCTAAGTATGACTTAATTCTAAGGACTTCGTAGGAACAGATGTGGTATAAGGGATGGTTGGTTTTGGTGGTTGACCTTAATGTTACTTCCAGATTTTTCAGAGTTGTGTCTATATCGATTAAGTGTATAATTTTGAATGAGCCGTTTTGGAGTTTTGCTCGTCCTGCGTCAATTTTGATCAGTTGGGAGTTGGAGTAGTCCAAGATTTGTATGCTTGCCATGCACAATGGCAGCAGTATCCTATTGAGAAGGTTGATTTTTAATAAGACTTTTGTGTATGACTTTACCTGATTGTGTAATAACAGTAGAGTTTTTGTTTTCTAAAACTGTTTCTTCTCTATATTTTGGTGTAAGTTTATTTCCTAATCTATTATTAATTTTTACGTATATTTTTTCTCCTATTGCATATTTCTTAAGTGCTGTTTTGCCTTTGTTGTGATATTTTAAGTCGGCTTCCTGTTTATCTTTAATTTTTTTAATATTGTCCTTTCTAACTTTTTCTAATTCTTTTAAGTCATTAAGTAGTTGTCTGCCGAAGAATACTTCGGTGGGTTTCTTTCCAGTTGTAGAATGTATGGATCTATTGTATTCAAAAATTGATCGATCTAATAGTTCTGAGAAGGTTGTATGGGAGTTTTCTGCTTTCAGGCAGCGAATTAGTTCTGAAAGGGTCGAATGAAACCTCTCCACTTGACCATTCGCAGAACTCGTGTATGGGGGAACTTTAAATACTTTAATGCTAAACATGTTCTCTAACATGAATGTTATTGAACTCGAATTAAACGACTTTTCGTTATCCATTATTACAATTTGTGGAACCCCGAAGGATTAGATAAGTTCTCTAAGAGCGGGTTTAATGTCTTCGGTTGCTCTTGTTTTCAATATTCTAGCTAAAGCATACTTCGAAAATTTATCTATTGCGGTAAGAATTATTTTTTTATCTGTAAAGTATATATCGATATGTATTATATGGTCAGGATATTCGGGTATAGGGGTTGGTTGTAATTCAGGTTTACTGGGATGCCTATCGTACTTATGTTGCTTACATATTGTGCATGCTTTAACAATTTTTGATATCTTTGAGCTCATCTGTGGGAAATAATAAGTTTGTAAAATTTGTATTTTATTTTCTCGACCATTTCGATGTGCTCTGTTGTGTTCTCTTATAATCTCGTTCCCTTGGCTATTTTCGTCGGTGAGATCAGTAACCATTTTCCTTGCAAAGCGTGTTCGATATTGCCTAAAATGAGTTGGGCAAATTTTTTGGATAATGCCTAATATTCTTTCTACTGTCTTAAGTCCATTAACAACTGATGGGTTAAGGTACTGTTTAAAGATGCTAATGAGTTTCTCTTCGGTATATTCTGGTTCGGTTATGATATGACGGTGATAGGTAGGAAAGACAATTTGGAATAGATAAGATGAAGTGTTACCCGTATTAAGAATAATCTGATTCTTAAAGACGTTGACCGGAGTATCCACTATCTGGATGAGATCTTGTCCAGAGCTTTCGTCACTGTGCTGGGTGACTGTGAGGGAATTTACTTGAGAGTTTCTAGGAGGCCGTGATAGGGCATCTGCAACAACATTGGATCTTCCAGGCTTGTACGCAAGTTCGTAGTTATACTCTTCAAGTATAGCCTTCCAACGTTTCATTTTACTGTTGTTATTTTTATGACTCAAGGCGTATGTCAATGGCTGATGATCTGTGAAGATCTTAAATTTGGTTGAACCATATAAATAACCTCTTAGTGATTTTAAAGCCCACACTATAGCAAGCATTTCTTTCTCGTTTGCTGCATAGTGTTCTTCGGTTTTTGTAAGTGTCCGAGAAATAAAGGTAATTGGTTTGTCATCTTGTGACAATACGGCTCCTAATGCATAGTTGGATGCATCAATAGTTAAGTGAAACTCTTTCGAAAAATCTGGATGACTTAAAATAACGTCTTCGGAAATTAAGGAAGATTTGATTTTTTCAAATGCGTCGTTTGCACTTTCATTCAGTTGGATAACTTTTTTAGTTGAGGCAGTCTTGGACGTTCGACCATCCTCCCCTCTTAAGAGAGTTGTCAAGGGTTTTGCTAACTTAGCATAATCCGTGATAAATCGACGCTAGAAACCTGATAGGCCTAAAAACGAGCGCAATTCTTTCAGATTTTGAGGAGAAGGAAATTCGGCTATTGCCTTGACTTGACCTTCAGCCGAGATGATGAATCCAAGAAATTCAATTTCCGGTTTGAGGAATTCGCATTTATCAAGCTGGACTTTGAGATTAGCACTTTCAAGAGTCTTGAATATTTCTTCCAAATTGTTAAAATGTGTTTTGACATCTTTGCTGAAAACTACTATGTCATCGATGTAGACATAGCAGATTTTGCCGATGTGATCTCTAAGGATGTCATCCAGCGCTCTTTGAAAAATGGAAGGGGCATTTTTCAACCCAAAAGGTAGTCTAACAAATTCGTATTTTCCGTTGTTAACGGAAAACGAGGTTTTCTCAATATCTTCCTCGTGCAGAGGTATTTGGTGGAAACCATTCTTGAGATCAAGCACAGAAAACCATTTGTTTTCCACTAGTTGGGATAGAACTTTGTTCGATTCGGGGATAGGGTAACGATCGGGTATCGTTACCGAATTAAGTTTTCTATAATCGACTACCATGCGGTACTTCTTTTGTCCTGAGGCATCAGCTTTTTTCGGTACAATCCATACCGGAGAATTATATGGAGACCGTGAAGGTCGTATAATTCCATCGTTTAATAATTCTTTTATTTGCTTGTCTGTTTCCTGTTTTAGGGACATTGGATATGGGTAATATTTTGAGTATATAGGATCTGAAGTTGTGGTACGAATTCGTCCTTTAACTGTAGTAGTAAAGGTAAGTTTTTCATTTGGTTCAGCAAATAGATTGGGATATTTCATTGTGAGAGAATTGAGTGTATCTCTTTGATCTTGTGTCATATGATCTGTTCTGACACTTATGTTGTGAATGGTTTCAGACACTTGTTGTTTCAATTTAACTGTAACATTATTATTGATTATCATTTGATTTTTATCCGAAAAGATGATGGCTGATAATTCTTTAAGTGAATCATTTCCCAAGATGGCATGGAAAGATTTTAAAGAGGGTAATAGGAAAAATTTAATCGATTTCTCAATACCGAATAGCTTAATTAGTGTGTGATGGGAGATTTCAATATTTCCACCAACTGACTTGGCATGGAAATTCCGCTGATTTATTATAGGATTTTTTACGAGGTGTGGTTGAATATAATTTTTGTTGGACCCGGTGTCCACAAGAAATTTCAAAATTTTATTGTCATTCGTCTTGCACTCAAAGTACGGCAAGGACGAATTGGTTATTCTAAAAAATGAACATCTACAAAATCATTAGTGTTTTGCTCAGATGATTCATTCAGAAGTAACTTAAGGAACGCGAAAGGAATTTAGGGATAACTTGGGACAACGAACTTTTTGTTGTAAAATTATTTAAAAATTAATTTAGACAGATATATTATAATCAAATTAATATATGTTAAGAAAAAATGTTTTTAATGTGTACTAAATAATAAATTTTTCGAGAGAAGAAATATGTATAAGAAGCGTCTATAATTATGAAATATTTTCATATATTTTTATGGTTTTTTTTTTTTTAAACTGTTTTTAATGTGCAACTAGTTTCACTTATATTCTAATTCTACTTTAACGTTTTTGAATTTTCACTTTCAATTATTAATTATATATATTTTAACTAATTAAGTCTAGTATTACGTTGTTAAATTAATAATATATAGCTTACTTACTAATAATTTATAGCTTACATAAAACTTAGCTTCATGTCCAGCGCTGGTGGAGTAGGTTTTTTTTCCTTTTTGTTGACACTTCTGGGGGACCTTTCTCCACACTCCCTCGCTGTCGACTTTATCTAACGATTTAGTCCTTTGTTGGTGACGGGCCAGTTTAATTGTTTGTTGGAGCTGCTTGAGGTCCTTCTGTGTTGGTTGATGGAGCTGCTTGAGGTCCTTGTGGCAGTGGAGCTTCTTGAGGTCCGGCAAACTAAACACAACACTTTTTACACTTTTACAGTTACTGGGCCCCACGTTGGGCGCCAATTAAACAATTATTTATTTATTTTTATTAAAAAAAATAATTTTATTTTACTATTCACATCGAGTACCACTTAAAGACTAAACTAACAATAACTTTATACTTCTAATGAAACCTATGTTTCTAATGCATCCCAGTGTCCCACGGTTGCTCCAGACGCATCGTCAGCATTTCCGTTGATCGTTGGAGTCTGGTGACACAGGTGTTGGGTCATATGTCCGGCATGTGGCGAGCAGAATTGTGGGAAAAGAATGTGTTCACACTGCCTTCTCGTGAGTTCAACGTATTGTTCGTTAACTTACTTAAGAGATGCTAATTGAGATGAGGAATTTACTGTGGCAAAACGGTTTGTTAAAATGGAACCCATACATAGTCAATCCTATAGTTATAGGGGATTTAAATATCAGAATTGGGGGAATGCAGCAAGTGATAGAAGGCATTCATCGAAATATAGTGTGTCCAGATAGCAATGATAGTTTTGCCAATTGTAAGGTTTCAGCAGCTGTCAAAGTTACCAATGATATCCAGCTGTCGGAATATTTAGTAAGGTTTGCCATTTCATCATGCATCGTTTTACCCTTGCTTACTTATTTTACAAAAAAATATTATCGAATTACCGGCCCAGTTGTAAATACGCAACGAGAATTTCGTCGTGAGGTCGGTCGTCATGGCTTCAATGTGCTGGCAATTCGTCCCACCGTGGAAAAGTTTGAGCATGAGTACAGCCTTTTGAATCTCAAGCCACCAACCAGATAGAGATTGGTGCGAAATGAGGAAAATATATAGCCGCCGTAGTGGCCATGACCCAGAAATGTTGATTCGGCGTCGATCAGCTAAATTTGACATCGCCAGAGAGTCAACCCGGCTTATTTTGCGTTTGGATTTGGGTCTACATCCGTATCAGATTATGCTGACGCAAGAATTTAAGACGGACGGTCATAGAAAATGCCGTGAGTTCGCTAATTGAGCACTGGAAATGTTGGCCGGAGGTCCGGATTTTGGCTAAAAAATCATCTTCTCGGACTAGGCATATTTTTAACTCAGCGGCTAGGTTAGGTTAGGTTAGGTAAGAGTGGCTGTTGGAAATACCAACCCACTTAGGCCTATTGGCCCATTGTGATGCCACGTGGATCTATGATCTTCTTACTACTGGAACCAGTTTGAGCTTTTAATAAAGCGTAGGAGACTGTTAACGTCTATTTTTTCTAGATCGTTTAGGTCGTTGTAGAAGAAAGCTCCTAGGTGAAGCTTCCTTCTCTGAGAGAGAGCTGGGCATGTGCAGAGTAGGTGGGGGATTGTCTCCTCCTCTTCCTCGTCCATGCTGCTTCTACAAAAATCGTTAGTAAAAGCGCCAAGCCTTCTTGCGTGCTTGCCTATGAGGCAGTGTCCGGTAATGACACCTATTATGGCGCTGAGATGTTTCCTTTCTAAGAGGATCAGACACTTAGATCGACTCAGATCCAGCTTTGGCCAGATCTGTTTTGTCGCTAGACATGTTTGTCCAGCAGTCCACCTAAGGTCCGTTCTTTTATTGGCATCTAGCTTTAGTGTTAGTTTGCACGTAGCGATTGGTATACCTATACTACCTTTGTCTGGTAGGATAGGTAGAGTGGTTCCAATTTTGGCGAGTTCATCGGCTCTGCAGTTCCCTGGAATGTCTCTGTGGCCCGGCACCCAACAGAGGTGAATGTTGAACTGCTCTGCCATCTCCATGAGAGATGATCGGCATTCAAGGGCAGTTTTAGAACACAATGAGACCGAGTCCAGGGACTTGATGGCGGCCTGACTATCCGAAAATATGCGGATATCCTTTGCAGATATCACGTTTTTCTTCAGCCAGGACAGAGCTTCTTTAATCGCCAAAATTTCCGCCTGGAACACGCTACAGTGATTTGGAAGGCGGAAAGAGAGGCTTAGATTAAGCTTATCTGAGAAAACACCGCCACCAACTCCGCTGTCGGTTTTAGATCCATCTGTGTAGAGATGGATTGACTTGTCCTCCCTGAAAGCATCCTCCTCCCAGAATGATCTAGAGGGGAAGCTTACATGGAAGTTTTTGTCAAACCAAAGTTCAGGTATGGTGTAATCGGTGTTCTCTGTGAGGATTCCTAATGTATTAAGAATGTTGGCGTGGCCAAATGAATTATTTGTCCACTGTTTAGTCGCTTTAAGGCGAATAGCTGCAGTCGCAGCTACTTGCTTGCTAAAAATGTCGAGGGGTGTCAAGTGAAGCAGAATATCTAATGCCGCAGAGGGGGTAGACCGCAAGGCTCCGCTTGTGCATAGACATGCTGTTCTTTGGACTCTGCTTAATTTAATGCAGTTGACTGCATTTTCCAAGGCCGTCCACCAGACAACCACCCCGTAAGTGAGTATCGGTCTTATGACCGAGATGTATAGCCAGTGGGTTATGCGAGGTTGAAGGCCCCATTTATTCCCAATGGCTTTCTTGCAGGAGAATAAAGCTATTGTAGCTTTATTGACTCTTTCTTGAATGTTAGGTTTCCAGTTTAGTTTCCTGTCAAAAATCAGACCCAGATATTTTGCTGTATCGGAGAAAGCTAAACTGGTACCGTTTATTGAAGGAGGGTCTATGATTGGAATTTTATATTTCCTAGAAAAGAGGACAAGATCAGTTTTATGGGGGTTTATTCCCAATCCACAGCGATCTGCCCAGCAGGTTAATCTGTTAAGATTTACTTGGAGGAGTTCTTTAATGGTATTTAAATGTTTTCCTGAGACGGCTATGGCAACGTCATCCGCATAGGCAATCACTCTGCTACCACCCGCTTCCAGGTATATCAGTAGTTCGTTAACTACTAAGTTCCAGAGAAGGGGAGAGAGGACACCGCCATGCTTCGTACCCCTACTGACATATCTTTTAGCAGAAGTCTCACCCAGTTTGGAGTTGATTATCCTGCTTTTTAGCATTAGATTAATCAGCTCCCCAAGTGAGCCGTCTACCTGCAGAGTTGACAGCGCAGTCGTGATTGCGGATGTGTTGACGTTGTTAAAGGCGCCCTCTATGTCTAGGAAAGCAACCATTGTGTACTCCTTATATTGTAGGGATCGTTCGATGTGGCTAGTCAGAGAGTGCAAAGCCGTTTCCACCGACTTTCCTTTACAGTAGGCATGTTGAGCCGTAGACAGAAGTCTTGGATCAACTTTAGCTCGAATATGGATATCAATCAGTCGTTCTAAAGTTTTCAGAAGGAATGACGATAGACTTATAGGTCTGAGGTCCTTTGGGACCACATGAGAACATTTTCCAGCTTTGGGAATGAACACCACATTGACTTCTCTCCATAACAGTGGAATGTGGATAAGTTCCACACAGCTCCTCATAATATTTTCCAACACTGGTAGAATAATATCTGAGGATCTCTGTAGCTCGGCAGGTATAATACCGTCCGGACCAGCAGACTTGTATGGTTTGAAGCTATGTAGCGCCCAGAGCAGTTTGTCTCTCGTAATCAGACTATGAATTTTGGTCACGGTTGCAGTAGGCTTGTTTGGGCTGCTACTGGCCGCGAGTTGGGAGCTACCTGGAAAGTGGGTGTCCAGAAGCAGGTTGAGTGATTCATCACTTGAGGTTGTCCAAGAGCCATCGGTTTTTTTCAAACAGCTGGGCATCATAGGATTTGTGGAGAGGATTTTTCTTAGCCGCGAAGCCTCAGAGGTTTCTGTAATTTTGTCACAGAATGACCTCCAGGATTGTCGCTTTGCCTTCCTCAGTTCTTTTTTGTATAATTTGAGGGATTCTTTATATGAGTCCCAGTCGGTCACTTTTCTTGTGCTTTTTGCTGCGTTGAAAAGTTTTCTGCATGTGTTTCTGAGCAGTCCTAGTGCCGATGTCCACCAGTGTGGCTTTTTCTTGCCTCTTGGTTGAATAAGAGGGCAGGAAGCGGCCATAGCCTTATTGAGAGTCAGAGTAAATTCCCTGACTTTCATGTCGAGCTCATTGGTGTCACGCGGGGGACTTGATAGTTTGGAGGATATCGTTTCCGACAGGATTCCTCTATATTTTGTCCAATCAGTTTTCCGGTAGTTCCGGAAAGTTGGTTGGCGAGGGGGAGCATCACTCAGACTGAATTGGATGTACCTATGGTCCGAAAAGGAGTGTTCAGACGATACCATCCAGTTTGTTAGCCTTTGGGTGATGCTGTCGGAGACAAGAGTAATATCTAGCACTTCTTGTCGGTTTTTTGTTATGAAAGTGGGCTCATTGCCAATATTGCAAATTAAGAGGTTAGTACTTAAAATATAGTCTAAAAGTGACTCACCTCTATCATTGATGTCGGTACTGCCCCATACCGTATGATGTGCGTTGGCGTCGCATCCGATTATGAGGCCAGCGGCTATGTCAGGAAGCAAAATTGCCGTTATTGGAGCGAACACAATCCACAAGCATCAATACATCCACAAAGATTGACTGTTTGGTGAGGTTTATGGCATGGCGGCATCATCGGAACTTATTTCTTTCGAAATGAGGAAGGAGACACCGTTACCTTCAATGGTCTCAGTTACAGAGCGAAGTTAACCGACTTTCTGTAGCCAGACTTCTACAACACCGATATATCCAAGCTGTGGTTCCAACAAGACGGCGTTGCATGACATACATGCGACTCAACGCTCGAAGTTGTAAATGAGAAATTTGGCGATAGCGATTTGACACCACTCGACTATTTTCTCTGGGGCTACTTCAAGTCCTTTGTCTACGCTAACAAGCCAAACACTTTGGACTAGCTCGAGGCCAATATAACGTCGCACATATTGGACTGCCAGCAAAGCTGAGGCGGACATTTGAATGATGTGCTATTCCACACATAATAGCATGAACGTCGCTTCAAAATAAAGCCAGAATCAATTTTGTATCACACACCGTTGTTGTCTTATTTAAATTTGTTTCCATATCGTTCCTATCTGGTCACCCTTTACAAAAATAAAAACTATTGATCTTTCTTAATATATGTAAGTACTCCGGAATCTGTCATTATGTCAATATCCGGCAGTCGCATGGTTTCCACGACATAATACTTTACTGTTCTGCTGTTGTAAACATAAGCCATATGGTGAACTCAGTATTCTTGGTGGGTCCAGGATGCTTACTAGTATTGCACTCTCTATTTCGATCTGGTCCAAGATGTCCATCTTGTGCCACATGAACTCTCTCTGTCTTCAGATAAGGAAATCTTGTGTTGTGAATATCTTCTGTCCTTAAATTGACTAGGAGACGATAACACGGATGTAATTTTATTGCGTTTCACAGAAATCAGTATTTGTACTACGTAACGGCCTAATTCACCCTTTATTTTTCTTTTTTATAAAGGATTTTCAACGCGTAGATATGTCACTTCCACTTTCGTTGGTCATTAAAATCACATATCTTGTCTGTTGCAGCATTGTGGCATTCACTCTTACACCCATATTCACAAACAGTACTTCCCTAAGTAAGACACCAAATCTGTGCAAACAATGCTTTTTCTCAGTGCGTTCCTTTTGGCAAGCCTTTCAATTCATAAACAATATTTAAGTAACATTTTGCTATGTGAACGCACTGCTCTAATTACTGTTCTGTGATTGGTCCATTACCAAGTTACCAAGTGTTACCAAGTGTTACTCGAGTGACTCGAGTGATTTGTGCTCCAACGAATTTATTTGAATTTGAAAATATATTAAATTAAATATAAACAATATTACGGCCGCCATGTGGTAAGTGAAATTTTATAAATGTTCGTCTATTCAATTCTAAATAATCCTAAATGCTGATTTTCTGTTTTTTTTTACACGAAAAACATTTGACAGTTCCTATGGGTTGGTTAAAGTAGCTAGCAAGTTTCCTTATACTCGTAGTTGTGTGTTCATTTTAACGAACGCACAGTGTGCTTTGACACTTAAGTATTGTTTGTGAATTGAATTCACTGACCCTGTGCGATCGTGCACACTGTGAGACCTCATAGTAACGTTTGTGAATACGGGTGTTATTCTAGCAGAGTTTGCTTATCTCTGACACCAAGTGCCGTACTTACTTACTTACATATTTAAGTGGCGCCACAGTTTGGGGTGAACCTGGGACTAATGGACTAACAAAAGGAGATGAAGTTGGAAATTCTGCCAACGATATACTCGTATGTGCAGTACCACAAGATTTACTTATCCACAAAAAAAACTTCTCAGTAAATGAAAAGATTCCGTCGGACCATATACCAATTCTATTATCGTTAACCTTTAATAGACAATAAAACCCGCAGAGAAAACCTAACCTTTTACCAAAGCTCAAGTGGGGAGACACCAACACATATACAATATAAAAATATTATTGAAAGTAAACAGGAAAAATACATCTTAGAGCTTAAAGATTTAGCTGAAACACTATAATAACGATTTCATCGAACATGGGGCATCTTGACACAAATAATTTTAGTTATCTTCCAAACAACAACTGGTGCTCCATAGCGATAAGGAAGTCGTACAAGACCCTAAAGCTATTTATGAATACAACGAGGCCAAAATATAGGGAGCATTACAACAATACATCAAGGCAAATAAAAGATATAGAAATGTTTGGGAGAAGAAGAAAGCTGAGTACTACAAATCCTTTGAGCAGGATGGTGGAAGATCGCCAAGGAGATAAGAAAACAAGCAGCACAGCAGTATCCAAATATTTATTTATTTATTTATGTGTCTAAATAATTTACAAAATCAATTTATAAAATATTTAAATTGAAGGCAAGGCCATTTGAAGTCGTTTTTGATTTGAATAAACAAAAGACGAACAAGAAAACATTTACAATTTAGAGTTTTACTCGTACTTTGATTATTTTAACAAAAGTGCTACGTTAAATTATATATCACTGAATTTATTATGAAGTGTTGTGGCTGATTTGATGTGCTGGATTGACTTAATGCTTTGTGGATTTAATAATTCAGCCAGTTGCTGTTCGTTGCTTAAAACATCGTCTTCATTAGTTATTTTCGATACAGGACCACTCTACCAGGATATGCCAGATGGATAGTTCTACCTGACAGAAATCGCATTTTTCTGGAGCATCTCTTGTGTAGTAGTGCCTACTAGTGAAGAGTGTTTTTCCCAACCTTATGCGTAGCAGTTTAATGCAGTTTTCTCTGCTTAGGTTTTTGTTGTATGGGGTGCGTTTGTGATGTGACTGGAATGTACGCAAAAATGTTTGACTATTTTCCCACGAGGAAGCTATCTCTTTGTCTAGGGCTGCTTTAAAGTATTTTTTGATGGTGTGAGTTGAATTTGGGATCTCCACTGTAAGTGGGAGGTTAAATGTTTCTTTAGCAGCGGTGTCTGCATCATGGTTGCCCTTGATACCCACATGGCCTGGTACCCAAGCCAAGATGATATCTTTGCATGAGTAAACCACGCTTCTAATATTTTCTAATGATGCAGATTTATTGAACTCACTTTTTAGGCCCATTAGTATGCTAAGGTTCAGACATTTTTCGATAGCAGTTAGTTCTGATATATAGGATCCGGTCAGCTCGAGAAGTAGTCCTTGATGGATTGTTTTCGTTCTATCACTAGAAATTAATTCCACTACTGCATATGACGAGTTAGAATCCTTAAATGATCCATCCGTATAGAAGATTTGATCTGCTTGAATCTCGGCAATCATCTCGTTATGGAGCGCTTTGTATTCTTGATCAGTTGTGTCAGGAATTGAGACATTCCGCAGGGTCAGGGGTGAACATATGCATTTTCTTTTTCTACAAATGTGGATGGCTTCTATTTTGTTTGGTGGGACAGAAGCTCCCCTTTCTTGCGCCCAGTGAAATATTGCTAAGTCCGTAGTCTCCAACAGTTGGTTGACGTGGTTTGGGTCTCCTGATGCTAGTGTATAAATGTTGTCTGCGTAAACACCGATAAACTGTAAGCCATATTCGGGGCTAGCAAGCCGACGTATTAATGAGTCGATATAGGCATTGTAAATGATTACTGAGAGTGGAGAGCCTTGTGGGACACCATTCTGTAGTTGGACTATAGAGGACATAAAGCCATCCACATTTACCTGAAATGTTCTTCCTGACATAAAAGATCTAACAATCTTTAAGATTTTATTCGGAACTCCCCATGCATGAAGTTGTTTGATTGCAGCGATAAGTGTCACCCTATCAAAAGCCTTTTCAAGGTCAGCCGACATAAAAAGATAGATTTTCCGCTAATTTTTCCTCTAAAAGGTGTAAGAGGGTTTGCACCCCTCTATTTGGCCTAAATGCGTGTTGTGCAGGATGTATCTTTTTCTCTATTTCCAGGCTGATTCTTCTCGCAATGATTTTCTCAAAAATTTTGGAGAGAACTGGAGGAGTGATATAGGCCGATATTCTTCGAAGGAGTGACATGTCCGAGATTTTTTGGGAATGGGCTTTAGTTGCGCTCTTTTCTAATCATGAGGAAAATTGCCAGTATTTATGATGTTGTTATACAACGTGCATATTCTAGTTTTTAAGCTTCCGTCGCAATGTTTTACCATATTGTACGTTATTTTGTCATTTCCCGGTGAAGTTCCTTTTGCGGTATGGATGGTAAAGTCTAGCTCAGTTGGTGTTATTTGTTCGGCAAGATGTCCAGATTGGATTGGCAGAGAAGGTAAATCATTGATTGAAAAGTTTTGTTTACACGTAATCAAGTTTTTCGGGTAGTTGCAGTCAGAACTATAGGATTTCCATAACTCTGCGAAGGTGTTGGCTATTATTTCTGGATCATTGATCAGTGTTTGGTTTGATAGCATATGGGGGAAGTTTTGTGGCGGCTTTGAAGATCGAAGTGATTTTATTCTATTCCATAATGTCTTGAGATCTAACGTTGGGTCCATTGTGTTCACAAAATTTTCCCACGATGTCCTCTTTGACTGTATTGATTCCCTTCGAAATTTTGCAAAAGCTTTTCTATAAGCAATGCAATTTTGTGTGGTGGGGTTTCTACGTAGTTTTACCCAAGTTTGGTTTTTTTCATCACGAAGTTTAGCAATATCTTGTGTACTCGTAAACCATACTGGATTTCTTTTGTCAAAATTCGGAATTTTCGTGGTTGGTATGCATTTTGCTGCGGTGGCTCTTATGATTGTTTTTACTTTGGCAGCTTCCTGGTTGGTATTGGAAGAGACCGGTGTTTCAAGTGAGATTTTACACGAAGTTGATTTAAATAAATCCCAGTTTGCTAACTTCTCCTTAAATCTGACACCCATTTTTTTTTTACAGTTTGTTCCTGGTGTTCGAATTATTATAGGCATATGATCGTTACCCGTATCTACTACCTCCCACTGTAGGGAAGGTGCGATGTCTTCGGATGCGAAGGTAACGTCAACGGCTGTGTACGTATTTTTGGTGCTGAGCAGCGTAGGTGTCCCATCGTTAAGGATTACTAGACTATGCTCGTTTGCAAATTCTTCAAAAATGGTGCCTAGGGAATTTGTTGCATTGGAACCCCAAAGAGTGTTGGCAGCATTAATGTCTCCTAAAATAATGTGGTGGCTATTATAAGTGAAAGGAATTTCATTGAGAATATCAGGCGTTACTGAGACTTCATGTTCTCTATAAATATTTGTTATAAGCAGGGTTTTTTTCGTTTGTATTGTTATTGTTTGATAGAGCAGGTTAGAAGTGTATAAATTATGTGAAGTGACGGGTATATTGTTCTTAACAAGAATACCTATACCTGACTTGGCATACTGATAAGCTTTTTTGTGGGGAAAACTCTGGTAGTTTTTCATGTTAAAAAATTTGAGACTTTTGGCGATTATATGTGTTTCTTGTAGTGCTATTATGTCTGGGTTGTGTTTAGCGATTAACAGTTCTAGGGCATATTTGTTATTGATATATCCTTGTAGGTTCCATTGGAGGATTGAGAGATCAATTTCTAACGGAACCATTATTAATGTATATTATTTTCTTTGGAGGAGTGTTTTGGTGTGTTATTGATTTTTTTTCGAGTGATTTCGAATGAGTGAGAAATAGATTGTTTGAGAGGTTTTGTTGTTGACTATTATCGTGCATGGTTGTAGAGAGATCGCAGTTGGTCCCAGTCTCTACATCCATTGAGGCAAGTTCTGTTGACGTTGATGGTTCGAGATTGCGGGTTTCTTTGGTCATTGTTGATTGATTACTGTTGTTAATGTTTTCTTGTTGTTGGTTTTGGTTGAGCTTAGGTTGCGAGGTTTGTTTGATTGTGATGGGGTTTGTTGGGTTCGTAGACAGTTTGATCGGATGCTGAGCGAACTTGTTAGAAGTTGTGTTATATTGTTCGGTTTGTGGTTGTAATTCGGTTCGGAACTTTGTTGAGGAAGTATTTTCAGTATTAGATTTTGAAACTATTATTTTTTGTGTGTTTGCTATCCGGTTTTTCATAATTTCAGCCAATGTCGGTTTACCTGTGTTTCGCTGTTTTGGAGCTGGAAGTTGGTGCAATGTAGAGCTGTCTTTATAAATTTGCCAGGCTTCTCTGACAGTACAGCGCCGATCAGCTTTAATTTTGTTCACCGATTTGTGTCGAAGAAACGCTGGGCATCCGGGGTCGTATGACGTGTGAGTTTCTACGTTGCAATTCGCACAGAAAATTCGTGGGCAGGTATCATGCGGAGGTGGGAGGCAGCATTCCTTACACAATGCCGAGTTGTTGCAGCGATTTTTCGTGTGGCCAAGTTTTTGGCAAAAAATACAGCGCATTGGATTTGGGATAAATTCCTCAACTTTGCAATTGAGCCAGCCAATTTTGATTTCCTTCGGTCGTCAAATCAGATCAAACGTAATTATTGCTGCTCCTGTGGGTATGAGGTTACCGTTTTCTTTTTTCATCATTTTTCTGACTTCGGTAACCTTGAATTTCTTGAGCTCAGATAAAAGTTCTGCTTCTGATATGTCAATAATATATCTAGAATATATTCTGCCCTGAACTGAGTTGAGATTTGCATGATAGGTTATTTTTACAGGAATCAAGTCGATGAACTTAGTTTCCGGAATTTTTCAGCTATTTGCAAGTTAAGAACTTTTACCAGTAAGTCGCATGTTTCATAGCTTTGACCTCTAGCAATTCTTTTGATATGAATTCCAGACCGCGATTTATCTGGAAGGGGTTGTACGAAGAAAGTGGTCGTAAGGTCTCTCCTATTTTTTCGGTACCAGAAATTACAATAAAGCGAGGAAGGTTGTTATCGTTGTTAATTGTAGGTAAAGGCACATATTCTGTTTCATGGCATTTTCTTTTTTTATTTTTTTTACTCCGGTCTAACACAAACTCAGATTGGAGAAGGTTAAACCGGTTACTGTCTAGAGGGGGTGTCCCCCCGCCCATTTTAAATTAATCGTATCCAGTTGTAGATGTCTATACTCAGTTGTCAAAGGTTGATGAGAATTTAAATCTTTGAATCACTTACCCCGAGGAGTGAGTGAAGGAGAAGATTATAGACGAAAAAAAAGAAAGAAAAATCACTACAAAAAAATTCTTTGCACAATACACGTCTGAACGAAGCAATTGCTTGACAAGAACTAGTAGCCAAATATATTCAATTCAATTCAATTCATTTTGTTATTAATCAAAAACCCTGAAATGGCAATCTCATTTGTGGCTTATAAAATTAACAAAGTTGATGTAATATTAACAAATTTTGGCATAAGTATACGAGTATATAAAATCCAACAGAAAGGTGTTCAAAACGAAATAAACTAATTGACAAAAATGGAGCGAAAACGTAAAGCCTCGTCTGGGTTTGAAGGTGGTTCTTATATGAACGGGCAAAATCATCTAAATTGACTAGGTGATACGAGTATATTACAAATCTTGGCACATAATGGGAGGAAAGATCTACGTGTTTGCAATGCAAAGCACTCGTTAAGGAAGAAAAGTGTATTTTCTGTAATAGATAAGAGGGTATTCGATATCAGTCCATGCATGAGTTTACACATTTCCATAACGAACTGCGACATTATCGAGACTTCGAAAATATAATAAGATAAGTGCGATACATGGTCATTCTTAAAGAATGAATCGAATGCAGCAATTACGTAAATGTTACCTTTAATTGTTGCTTTTTTGTTTTTTTTATTATTATTTATTTATTTAACAGATAATTCCATTAAATTCCATTTACAGTATACATGTAAGAGTTATGTGGTATCATGAGCCCGATGTTTTTTTTTTTACAAATTAGCCCGCGCTCAAGGAGTTAAGGTACCCTTAAAATGTTTGCCCACAGCGCGGACGAGGAAAAATTAGGGAGGGAAGAAAGGTACCGATTTACGTTGGTTTTAAATGTCTGAATATTATAATGACTAGGAAATAGAGAGATCGGCAGGGCATTCCACAAGTTGTTCGGCTTAGGAACGAATCACGAAATTCCAGAGTAAGTCCGACAGTTGGTTTGAGGGTATACTGATGAGCAGGGCTGTAAAAGAATGCAATCTTTAGGGAATGCACTCTTTGAAATCCATGCAAAGAATTCAATCAATTTAAAAATTGCATTGATTGACTTCACTTTGAGACTTAAAAAAAAATGTATGCAATCATAATTCATTTGACAATAAATAGATTGCAATCATTTTCTTTTTATTCATCTCATGGCAGTCCATTGAATGCAATCTTTTGGGAATTCATGCATTCTTTGCATTCTTTTGCGTTGTCTAAGATTACATAAAATTCTGTTCCACAAACATTATTTGTTTGGAAATTAAGGAAAAAATGGAAAATTTGTTAGATAGGTGTTATAAGTAGATTCATTTCATTTCCTTGCCTGATGAACGAGTAAGGAGGAAAACTTAAATGAAACATACATTTTTATTTAAATAAAAATCTTAATATCCTCGTACATTCACTCAATATACACAACCAAAGTAAATAAAATATAAATAAAACACAACTCATAATTAGCTAACTTTAATAAAAATGGCAAAAATATCAACGTGACTTCTTCTTGAGATCCCTGTAAATACTCGTAGTTATAAAATGTTTAAATATTTTATTGATATCGATCAGAGTATATGTAAAGGGTTTTCCAATAGGGACTTGACAACTTTGAATTTAATTTGTGAACGCACTCTTTCACTAATCATCAAACTGTAACTGTCAATTTATTCAGTAAACTCAATATTTTCATCATGGTAAAGTACACGAACGAGCAACGTCTACAAATTATTGACGCCGATGGACCATTTAAAGCGAGGTACGTTCTCCGATTGGGTTCTGGAGAAGATGCGCCAAGATGATGTATTTCATCGCAAAATGATCTTCAGCTCATTTTTGGCTCAATGGGTTCGTCAATAAGCAAAATATGCATTATTGGTCTGGTGAAAATCTATATGTGCTTCATGAATCACCACTTCATCTACAAAAAATAACTGTTTGGTGCGGTTATTGGGCCATATTTTTTCGTCGACGATAACGATCGTTACATTAATGTGAATGGTCAGCGTTATCGCGCCATGATCACCGATTATTTTTGGCCCGAATTGGAAGATATGGACTTGGACGACATGTGATTTCAACAGGATGATGCCACAAGCCACACAGCACACGCTACAATCGATTTATTGAAAAGTAAGTATGGTGAGCGTGTTATCTCAAGACATGGGCCAGTCGATTGGCCGCGTCGTTCGTGCGATTTAACGCCGCTTGACTATTTTCTGTGCAGCTGCGTTAATTCATTGGTTTATGCCAACAACAAACCCACACCCCCTCCCACAGATAATAACAACCGTTTTCCCAATTTCGACCTTACAACAGGAGCCAAATACCCAAACTTTATCAGTTCGCATATATTAAATCCCGCTTTTAGCTCACCTTCTCCCTCAGTTTCAAGGGCCCCAGTCCCTATTTTTGATCCCCTTTCGCCGCCTAACGTTAAATTGACCCAAAAGAATATAGACACCACAAAATGCCGTTACGCTATCTCTAGGCTGAGGAATAAAAAGATATACGAAAATATACGTCTCTTTCTCGCATATCTTTACGACAAATCCGACTCTGTTTGCTCCATCCAATAGGAAGGCCTTCCTACCGATATAACTAGTCTCAAAAAGCTTTACAACAGGTACCACGAAATCTTCGACACACCTACTCAAAAGGTTGCGGATGACCACGCTGTTTACCGCAGCTACGTACACTCTAAAAGAGTTTCTCATCTTCAGCGCAGCCGAGCTGTCCGCGACAAATTTTTTCGTTCCTAACTTGCCTTCTTTGCCTGCATCTCATCTGCACTCTCCCCTACTCCTCCACCCAACAAACTGCTCCTTACACTTTACTACCAAAACGTAAGAGGCTTGCGCTGTAAAACTCGTGCTGTCTTGTCCAAATCACACGGTCTCTCTTTCGACATCTGTGCTCTTACAGAAACCAATCTGATCCCCGACATAAAGAGCCAGGAGCTATTTCCATCTACTTCCTTCCATCCCTAAAGCTGATTCTCCATGTAGAGGTGTCCTACTTGCCATTCACAATAACCTCAACTCTTCTCTCATCGCTATCTCTTCTTCTATTAAACTTGACTTTATTTCAACTAAAATAACACTTCCCAACAGGTACCTGTACGTTATGTGTTGCTACATTCTCCCAGCTCAACCTATTGAATCCTACATCCTTGGTATTAAAACAATTGACCAACTAATTGACCTAAGTGGTTCCATCGACGATATCCTTATCTTTGGTGACTTTAATCTGTCCCTGCTAAAGTGGATTCCATCGGATGATCACTTATTTTTTACCGCGTCAAACGCCATTTCATCCAAAAAATGTCTTTTCATTGATAGCATAACTGACTCAAGCATGTGCCAAGTAAGTGGCGTGCCTAATTCTATCGGTAGGTAACTAGACCTTATTTTCACTAGTGATCCTATTAACTCCACAGTAACGTTGTGTCCCTTTATCCTATGAACTGTCGACAACTTCCACCCCCCTCTTCTTCTCCCATTTTTCCATAACTCTCCATCCCAGCGCAATTCTTCAACTTCCATAAAGCTAATTTTCGCAAAATCAATACCTATCTTCGTAAATGTTCTTTTGATTTTACCAACCAATCCCTTATCTGATGCTGTCTCTATTTTCTACAGTGAAATATTTAATTCCATTTCTCTCTATGTCCCCTTTTCACGGCATAAAACATCATCTATTTCCCCTCCATAGTACACCAGAAGACTTCGCTCTATACGAAGCAGAAGAAACAAATTATGGGCAGTTTATCTTCGAAGCAATTCTTATTATGACTACTCTAACTATCTTGAAACTTACCTGCAATTCACCCAGCTCTATAACTGCCTCTATCAGCGCTTTCTCGACACAGCGCAGACCAACCTTATCAACGATCCTAAGACATTTTGTCAATTCGTCAACTACAAAAGAGAATCAGACGGTTATCCCCCCTCTCTCTCGTTCAATAATATAACATCGACCGACCCACATACGAGTATTATTGCCAACTATTTTGCAAACTTTTTTAAACAGTCATTTGCAAACAACCTCTTCGTTCCCGACTCCATTTCTCCATTGGCCCCTCTCTCTCTCAACCTTTTGATTCCACCCTTATCGAAGAAAAGTTGCAAAATCTCAATGATGAATTTGTATCCGGTCCAGATGGGCTCCCAGCAATATTTCTCAAAAAGTGTGCCTCCAATCTCTTTCATCTATCCCTCACACAAGAGGAATTCCCCCAAGTTCTCACATACCTAAAATGTTCGAAAGTTTTTTATATGAAGTTCTAAGCTTTCAGTGCAAGTCACTTATATCACCCAGTCAGCACGGATTTCTAAATTGTAGATCAACCAGAGCTGTAGACTTTCAAGTACAAGTACCAGTACCAGTACCGGGACTTATACTTGTACTACAGTGCTTGGAAAAGTCAAGTACCAGTATTTTTCAAGTACTTCGTCAAAAGTACCAAGTGTCGTGTACTTAAGTATCAAAGTACTTGCAAGTACTTGACCAGTACTTTCAAGTACTTGCTCAGTTCTTCAATTCAAAGTACATACTTTATTGTGGTCTTTTTTGGTCAATTTTTAAAAAAAATTCTAAAAAAATGTTTGGGTGTTTATTTGTATACAGTCTTGTAATTGTATAGAGAGTCTCTATTAGAGACTATGTGATTTCTGGATTTCCTGAATTTTTACCTTTCTTGTAGAATAGATAGTAAATAAATGCATTTATACATACATAAATGGCTAGAAATTAATCAATCACCAGAAAAATTGTTTGGAATCAGAAAGTGGGTAAGCATCCCTTCGCCTTGGGGCTCAAGGGTTTTAAAATTTCGAATACATTAATTTTCAGCAGTCCGCTCGCTTATGATTGCTGTAACAATAACTGGACTTACAGTTTCGAGTCTGCTGCTCAAAGAAACACTATCTCCTGGTGAAATACATAATATTTTTCCTTTACAAATTGACGCAGTAACAAATCTTACTCAATATGCTAGGAAGTACTTGAAAATACTGGTCAAGTACTTGAAGTACTGCTCAAGTACTTGGAAGTACTGCTCAAGTACTTGGAAGTACTGCTCAAGTACTTGGAAGTACTGCTCAAGTACTTGAAAGTACTGCTCAAGAACTTGGAAGTACTGTTCAAGTACTTTTGCACTTAAGTACCTGATATTTGGTACTTGTACACAAGTACTTGAAAAATACTGGTATATAATACTAAAGTACAAGTACTAGTACCTAGTACCTGTACCTAGTACCTGTACTTGAGAGGACTGAAGTCCTGAAATACTTAAGTACTTTACAGGTCTGAGATCAACTACTACTAACTTAGTTGAATTCGTATACTTTGCCCTTTCAGCCATAGAAAATGGCAACGAAATTGACTTTATTGCGTTACTTTAGCGTTCGCTTTAGGTCAGCCTTCTTCATCCCGTTTTTAGTCACTTCTGGTGTCCCACAAGGCAGCCATCTACGAGTAAGTCCCCTCTTTTTCATTTTAACTATAAAGGATCTTGAGAAGGTTATCAAACACTGCTCCATTTCCCTTTACGCCGATGACACTAAGTTCTCCAAAACTCTATTCTCCTTCAAGAAGACTTCGATAGGTTTTCTACTTGGTGTCTAAAAAATTGCTTTGAGCTTAATGTCTCCAAATGCCAATCTATGACTTTGTCTCGTAAGTCCAATCAATCCCCTTCTCGACTTTATTGTCTGCATGACCAACCTGTACCCCAGGTTAAAACCTTCCCGACCTTGGAATTTTATACTATAGAGAGTTGAACTTCCGTTCGCATATTGATGAGATAATCCTTAAAGCCAACTCATTGCTCGATTTTATCAAGCGTCGATTTTATCTAAAGAATTTTGCAACCTTTATGTGACAAGGTCACTTTACATTACCCTTGTCCGGCCCTCCTTGAATATGCTAGCCAAGCAAACTCATATATCCCGAATCGAGAACATCCAACGTCGTTTTCTTCGATTTGCTCTTCGTGGACTACCCTGGTGTGACTCATTTATCTTACCTCCCTATCGCGACCGCCTCAAACTTCTTAACCTGAATACCCTAGAAAAACGCAGAGACGTAGCTGACATTCTCTTCATTCATCGACTACACTCCGGTTCTGTGGACTGCACTTCCCTTTACAATTCTATTTCCTTCAACACTAAACCTCGTAATTTACGCTGGCCTCGTCTCTTCTATATCCCAACCCACCGCGTCTCTTATGGCTCTAACGATCCAATCTCCCGCATGCTCCGTAAGATCAACTCAAACCTCCCCCTTTTTGATTTTAACCTGAGAACTTCTCGTCTTAGATTTGATCTCCTCCACCTTTCCCTTACTTCCTAACCCTTAACTCTTGTTAATTTGTAAGTCCTAGTTCTTAAGTTACTTTAAGCTTGCATTAAGCGAAATAAATGAGGGCGTTAGCAGCTGACACCGTCTGAACGTTTTGGGAGAACCATCTCTAATATTTGGCTTTAGCGAAAAGGTCACGTACTGCCAGCAATCGTTCTATTTTGCGTTTCCGGCATACGAATGAATCAAGATTGGCAATAGCTCTAGACACACATTTTAACACATAGTGCACTGTTGTAATGCTAATCCCAATGAAATCTGCAATCGCCAGTTGAATTGATCCGAGTGCATGATATCGTAAAACGATTAATAATTGCGTAATTGGACGTACTTCACGCGGTCTAGCAACAAGTTAAACAACAAGAATCTATCAAACACTAATTAATTCGAACCAATTCGCAATGTACACTAACGTCTCTTGTCGTACGGCAACGAATCCGTTATTAATTCAAGAACCATCATTGTCGTCCGTTTAGAGAGACGAAAACGATAGATAAAGTCGCTGTTGTCCCATTTGTTGAATTGGCCGTCTTTCAACAGACAAATTTTCTCCGTCTTCTTCATCTTTGCTGCTCGAAGAATATGATGGCCAATTCTCACAGAAATACAATAATTAGCGCGAAACATTTTTATTTATTAATCGTATTTTAATTTTAATATTTAATAATACAATTATTTTCGACATCCGATGTCAAGATCGAACTGTCAAAAACTATAGTGAAAGTGAATAAACAAAAATTAAACAAAATCCCAAGTTTGCTCGGATAGCTTCTACTACTTCGGGGAGTTGAGAGATCAAAAGTTGACCAACTTTGCATTTTCTCAAGTATTGAATATCGTAAGTTGAGAGAGTCAACTTTGAGTGAATAAAAGCAACAAAAGCAACTTTGAGCGAAAATAACGGCCCTAAGTCTTCCTCTGGTAGTAAATCCGCATCCCAATAAACGTTATGACTGCTGTCCTTGTCATCCCGATTATCTATAACGTTCACCATAGCAGATAGCACAGTTTTTCATCTTCCTTTTGTCTAGTATATCCCATCGCACTTCTTCGACTGTAGAGAGTCCGGAAGGTCCGCAAGATCTCAAAATATGCCGGGGATTAATATCATATGACAATGGTTTTCGATGTTTTCTATTGATACAGCGCATCGAGGAGTCCGTTCAGGACTTCACTTCTTTTCTCGAATGATAGCGCTATCATAAGCTATCATAAACGATAAGTAACAGACCGAGTAAATCAGATGGTTTTTTCATGATCGACGACGCGACGGTAGTCGGAAAATCTATCAAAAAAGCATTAGAGTCTCCTGTCCTAATAGAAGCTCGATGAGGCTGAGAGTAAAATAATTGACTTTCGCGAATTAAAAATAACCTTTTCAGGTTGGTATCCTTATGATCACGTTTAAAGGGTAGTAGAAATAGTACTATTTATAATTGATTATAGGTTTAATCTATTTCAGTATAATTTACCTTCACTTCACCGCATCTTAAATATACGATATCAGCCTAAATTGTCCTTAATCCGGATTGACGACACCCAAATTAAATGTCATTAAAAATTCAAAACAAGGTCAAATTAAATTTGTGAAGATCTGAAAATTTATTTAGCATCTCACACATGTCATACCTCATTCATGAGGTGGAGACAAAAAGGACGACAAGAGGAGATACAGTAGTTAGCTTAAGTATGATTTATTATATTGAGACATGTAGAAGGAGGAACAGATTTGTGTTGGGCAATAGTAGACTAATTGGAATTTAATAAAATAATGTCTGCTCCCTCATGTTGTTAGAGATATGTATGAGCTCATCTACCAATTAGGAGTAACATTTTCCTATGAAACAATTCCCAGGATTGTGCCACTCATCTATCCTTTTATGCATCCCTTCAACCATCCATACACGTAGTACCCCAATCTGTCCGTAACCTTAAGGGAAGTTGATATTTCTTATAATTTTCGAAATCGGAGTGTTCATGTTCAGCTCCATCTTTTTCACAGCACCCAAGCTCAGGTTCAACACGAGCTCATTAGTTAACAAAGCAACCCCAAGTTCCTTTCAAAGTTATTCTAGCGAATGTTATATTTGCTTACCTCAAGTTGCCATTAATTAAAGGCGAATGAAAACAATTGAATTTCATTTGACCACGGAAAAGGGAGAAGATTTTTAACAGGAACAACAATGAATTCGATTACTTCCTCAGTGTGAGGATGAAATGGAGTCTTTTTAAAAAAAATTACACTGCCATCCAATTAACTTTCCAAGGTTTCATGTACATCTATTCGTGAACTCCTACATTTGCATGAACTCTAAGATAAATCCGTAAATCCTTCGGAATAGGTAACTTCAGATGCTTTTCGCAGAAGAAGCATTTGGTTGGTGGTTTCGAAAAAGGTTTGCACGTGCTGAGAATAATCTCTATACGAACTTCTACTTTTTTTTTTATTAATTGATGGTGATTAATTTCCACTCCCGACACTAGAAAATACGAAAATCATGTCAAACAAAATTAAGCAGAGGTTAACGTAGGAGACAGGAGACTTTATGTCTGGAGTAAATTCAAATGAAATGTACGTCACAGCATCAAATGTCATCATCCTTCTCATATGAAGCTGTTCATTTGGGAGGCAGATTGACCAGAAAATACTGTCATCTAATATTTACGAAAGTGTGCAGGTTTCGTTTCGTGTGCTTGTACAAACTCTGCACATTTAATTCATTACTACTGTCTGGGAGACGAGTTATCAAAAGGAATTTCCAGCCCTTCTGTTTTAACTTTGAAAACGTCTTTCCGTTGTCTGAAGCACAACATCTTGCAATTTCAAACATAGCCTCAACAATAATCATAATGAAGATTTTTTTCAGATATATCCCTCCTGCGTAAGGCTGCCGATTTATTTTGGAATGTCTTCTTCGTGTCAGCAATAAGCAATTGGAACGAAGAACTATACTCAACGCGATTCTTCGATTCAGGAAGATTCAAAAATAGCCGCTCGTTCGTCATCCAGAGTTGATTAACTATAAATCAATTATGCCTATTTTACCTCGTCTTGGTATCCACATGGTTTCATCAAACAGGGCTTGACTGCCAAATTATGATAACTAGTGCGAGTGTTGGCCCCGTATAAAATAGCAACACTGTAATGTGAACCTCAGAAGGAGGGCGCGTGGCTATTTAATTTTCGAGAATGAATCAACGATGGCACCAACACCCAGCAAGGAAGCTTCCTTCCGTCTAGTCAAGGCATTTAAATAGAGATGGTGATGGACAAACCCTTAAAGCGTCAATACTACCTCTCACGTCCACGAAATATGGTATTGGCTCCATAATATCCGCCATTTTTTGCCCTTGGGGTCTTAAAAAGAACATGGTCTCCCATGTTTGAGATTTCAACTATGAACATACCCTACTGTGGCAAAACAAAGCCAATAGGCTCAAACAGAAACGAATTTACTCTTTAAGAGCCCGAAAAACACTGGCAGTCAAAACCACAAATTGATGTTTGGACCTTGAACAACCCACGTGTAGCTGAACTATTGGTGGAGACTAGGATTAGACTTCTTTAAACTAGATATTACCAGCATCCTAGAAGTCCGGTGGGTTAGGTCAGTTGGAAAACAATCAATTAATGATACAACGGTGATTGCCATAGAGAATGTAATCCTCTTCTAGAGTGCGGATATGTTGTGAGCGGCAGACTAAGGCAAGGAATCTTCAACAACTGTTACAATCTGCATGAAGACTAAATTCGCTCACGTTATATCAGAAAAAAATGCTATCAAAGAATAGAAGCTCTTCGACAAAGCCTAAGGAAATTCCCTGAGTATAACAGCCAAACAAATGAATCATATAGAAGCCCGAATATTCCGAGTTGACAAGTACCACTTCCTGGTTGGAGTCATGTTCCATCTATGTATATCTCGGCCAATTTACGGCTCAAATTGCAACTAATCTTCAAAATTGTTGCCGATCGCATATCCTTAAATTTCTCATCAACTGCTTCACAATCTCCAGTAAGTGCTGCAGATCCATGTCACTGATGCCAAGAAACCATCAGAAATACCACATCCGATGTGGTTTATCTCACCCGACTGATTCAGTGAAGAGTGCAGTCAAGCACACAGAGCACGATAATTAGGAAGCGAAGTTGTACAAAAAGAGTAATACACGAGGGTTGTCTGAAAAGTTTCTCAATAAAAGCTAGTGAATGCTAGTTGTGCATCTTTTGACAGTTACTTTCCGAAATTTCAGTCATTTTGGACGCGCAGTTTTTAGTTGACAGTCGTTTGAGTGAGTGTTTTTTGTGAAAATGGAAAAAATTGAGTATCGAGCTGTTATTAAATTCTTGTTTTGAAAGGCAATACGCCTACGCAAATCAAAAATGAGTTGGACTCTGTGTATGGGGACTCTGCGCCATCATTTACCACAGTGAAATTTTGGGCAGCTGAATTTAAACGTGGCCGTAAGAGCTTGGGAGATGATGAACTTTCGGGACGTCCAAAAACTGCAACCACTGACGATAACGTTGCTAAAGTTCACCAAATGGTGTTAGACGACCGCCGAATTAAAGTGAGAGAGATAGTAGAGGTTATGAAAATGTCCAAGGAATGTGTTTATTACATATTAAATCAAGTTTTAGGCATGAGAAAGCTGTCCGCGCGTTGGGTGCCGCGTTTGCTTACGTTAGACCAAAAACGTGTTCGAATGAACATTTCCAACGCCCTGTTGGCGCAGTTTAGGTGCAATAAATCCGAGTTTTGGCGCCGATTAATTACTGTAGATGAAACTTGGATACACCATTAAACGCCCGAAACAAAAATTCAGTCAAAACAGTGGATTGCAAAGGGCGAGCCGGCTCCAAGAAAAGCAAAAACTGTTTTTTCGGCTGGGAAAGTGATGGCGACTGTTTTTTGGGATAGTAAAGGAGTTATCTTAATCGATTATCTTCAAAAATGAAAAGCCATTACAGGAGCATACTACGCATCATTACTTGCCAAGCTGAAGGCAGAAATTGCGGAAAAACAGCCACATTTGCAGAAAAAGAATATCCGGTTTCACCAAACAACGCGCCGTCTCACACCTCAGCGGTTTCCATGGCGAAAATCCATGAATTACGGTTTGAACTGCTTGACCATCCACCTTATTCACCAGCTCTAGCCCCAAGCGACTTCTTTCTGTTCCCTCATCTAACTACTGCGCTCGGAGGACAGAGATTTTCGTCAAATGAGGAGGCAATCATCTTCGTTAACAATTATTTTCCAGAGAAAAACGCCAAGTACTATTTGGACGGGTTAGAGAGATGGGAGCATCGCTGGGAGAAGTGTGTAGAGTTACAAGGAGACTATGTATAAAAAAAAATCTGAGAAAACATGTCTTGTATCATTGTTCGGAAACATTTCAGACAACGAGGTGTTAGTCAACCAACAATATTCGGATAAGTATGTATCAAACCACCAAGACCCGAAGAGGAAACCCGTAGAGATGAACATGGAACATAGTCTGTGTTTCGGATATGGAATATCCACTTCTGCAAATTGTCAACCGAAGAAGACGACCCATATTCCTCTGTCAGGCAAAGCAAAGCTTGAACGACAATGCCAGCTATTTCCTTCCAACCGCCTAAAATAAAGCAAGGATAACAATATTTAAACTTAAGCGTAACAAGGCTGTCGGATGGACTATCTGTCGAACTAAGAAGATAAGGTAGCATGGTATGACTTGGTAGAGAACGTACTCATTTCCAAGATTTGGTTGGAGAAAAGTATGCCTGATGAACGGAATCTCCGCATAGTTTGCTTGAGTTAGAAGAAATGTCAACGTTTCTGATTCTCATATTACCATTACTACCTGTACATGCAATCTTCTGTCCGATAAGTCCACAGTTGAACAAATATTTACACTAGGTCGAACCTGGAGAAAACTTACGAAGTCTAGATAGAGACCCACCACCTCTTTGGGATTTAAGGTGGTATCTATAGTGATGAGCTTCATGAGAATATGTCTAGCCTTGAAAAAATGACGAATGAGGAAGCTCGCCGCTCCATTAAAGGCAGCAGCAATCTCACCGAAACCTTTGATTTAAAAAAAGAAGGTTTTATCACGGTGATGTGCATTCAGTGATCCAGCTTTGACAACAAAATTGAGCAAAATCGGGGAGATCTTAACGCAAGGCTGATTAGATTAGGTTAGGTTAAGTAAAAGTGACTGTTGGAAAGACCAACATACTTAGGCCTATTGGCCCAATGTGATGACACGTGGATCTGTGATCCTCCTACTCTTGGAACCAATTTGAGCTTATGATGAAGCGTAGGAGACTGTTTATGTCATATTGTCTAGATCGTTTAAGTCATTGTAGAAGAAAGCTCCCAAGTGGAGTCTCCTTCTTTGGGAGAGAACTGGGCATGTACAGAGTTGGTGGAGGATTGTCTCTTCCTGCACTTCGTCCATGCAGCTTCTGCAGAAATCATTTTCTTAAATCATTTTACAAGCCCTCTTGTATACTTTCCTATAAGACAGTGCCCAGTGATGACACCTATGATCTGAGATTTGAGACATGATAGAAAGATCAAACTTTTAGAGCGATTCAGATCCAGCTTTGCCTATTCTGTTTGATCGCTAGACATGTTGACCCAACAAACCTCCTTTGTTAGCATTCAGCTTTAAGCGAATTATATATTTGTGGTATCTTTTTCCGATAGAATAGATAGAATTTTGGCGAGTTCGCCGGCCCTACGATTCACTGAAATGTCCCTGTGTCCCGGCAATCAACATAGGTGAAGGTTGAACTGCTCAAGTCAAGGGTGGTTCTAGAATTTAGTGAGACTAAGTCCAGGGACTTAATAGCGGCGGATATCACGATTTTCTTCAGTTAGGACAGGACTTCTTTAATTTCAAAAATTTCTGCCTGCAACACGCTACAGTGATTTGGAAGATGAAAGAAGACGCTCAGATTAAACTTATATGAGAAAATACCGCCACCAACCCCGCTATCAGTTTCAGATAAATCTGTATAGAAATGGATTGATTTGTCATCCATGAAAGCATCTTGCTCCCAGAAGGATCTAGAGGGGATGCTTACATGAAAGTCTTTGTCAGGCCAATGTTGGGGTATTGTATAATCCATGTTCTTTGGAAGGATTCCTGGTACATTAAGAATATTAGCGTTTCCAATTGATTTATTTGTCCACTGTGTTGTCGCTTTAAGGCGAATATATCGAGGGGTGTCAAATAGAACAGAATATTGAGAGCAGCGGAGGGAGTAGTGCGTAGGACTCCGCTTATGCACAGACATGCTGTTCTTTGGACCCAGACTTCATTGTCTACGGCCGTCCACCAGACAACCACTAAAAGTTCCAGAGAAGGGGTGAAAGGACACCACCTTGAGGCGTACCTCTGCTGATACATCTTTTAGCAGAAGCCCCACCCAGTTTGGAGTTGATAATCCTGCTATTCAGCATAAAACTGATCAACTCCCCAAATGAATCGTCTACCTTCAGAGATGACAGCGCAGTCGTGATTGCAGATATGTTGACGTTGTAAAAGGCGCCCTCTATGTACAGGAAAGCGACCATTGTGTACTCTTTGTGTTGTAGGGAACGTTCGATTTGGCTATTCAGTGAATGTAGAGCCGTTTCTACCGACATTCCTCTACAGTAGGCATCTTTAGCCGTTGACAAAAGTCGTGGATCAATTTTAGATCGCTTATAGATATCAATCAGTCGTGCTAGAGTTTTCACAAGGAAAGGTGATAGACTTATAGGTCTGAGATTCTTTGTGAGAGCATCAGCATCTGAAGACCTTTGTAGTTCGGCAGGAATTATACCGTCCAGACCAGCAAACTTGTATGGTTTGAAGCCGTGCAGCGCCCAAAGCGGTTGCAGTAGTCCTGTTCTGAGTGCTACTGGCCGCGAATAGGAAGCAACCTGAAAAGTGGGTGTCCAGTAGCAGGTTGAGTAATTCATCACTTGAGGTTTTCCAAGAGCCATAGGTTTTTTCAAACAGCTAGGCGTCATAGGATTCGTAGAGGGGATTTTTCTTAACCGCGATGCCTCAGAGGGTTCTGTTATTTTGCCACAGACCTCAGGCTGGGTAATGAAGGCCGGCTTTGAACGGTTCATCGGAAAATACAACCTCCACAGCACCACGTTCAGCAATGGATTCAAGTTCTTAGAATTTGTAATGTACCTTAGTAGTCAGCACGCGGTTCCCTCGTCCATTTGGCTATCCCCTGATCAATAAACTCTCAACCAGATTGATCACATTGCGATCCACAGCGAGCACGGTTGAGGCGATCCACACATATCGGCCTGAACGTTGGCAATTTTGCGTTCGATTTTGTTTTTTTTTTCAATAGAAAAACACCCAAGTGGGTATGCATACACTTATAATGCCTCAGCATGTTTTAGGATTTTTTGGAAAATGGGATAGAGAGAAAGAAAAATGTTTGGGCTCAGTGGTCATTTTTCAACTTCCAGTCATCGCAAAATCGTCTTATCTTATCGAAGTCACGCTGCAAGAGAGTCAGCTTAATTACGAAATTGTCCACTCGTTTTAGGTTCGCCCTGTTATAAAGGACCTCATTGGGATAAAATTTTTTGTACTCCGACTCTGGTGTTCTGTACAAGCGAAGACAAGCAAGGCAAGCCCTCTCAAACACCCGAATCTTTTCCATTAAGCTTGCTCGTACATTGAACCACACGGGACAACCAGATACCAGCATGGGCCTAATAAGGGCCATGTAGCAGATTACCTTTACCCTCGCATCGAGTTGGCTGCTATAAAACAGTCTCTTTGTAAGGGCAAAAGCGCCTTTAGCTCTGGCCAGAGCAGCATCTACATTTTTGCCAAAATACAGAAACTGATCTAGCCAGATTCCAAGGTATCTGACTACATTTCGACAAGCAAGAGGTTGTCCGTGTTGTCCAACGATAGAGAACTTTCGCCAATTTTTTCTGGTATTCCTAGAGGCTCCAGACAACGGCGTCCTAAAGAGAATGGTTTTCGACTTCTGAAAGTTGATTTTCAACTTCCAGTCATCGCAAAATCGTTTTATTTTATCGAAGTCACTCTGCAAGAGAGTATTAATGACCTCGATTTTTGGACCTGTTCTGTACGCTAGCAAATCGTCTGCGTACGCAATAGTATGGGGAAGTGAACCTATCAAGTCGCTTGTATAAATGTTGAACAGGATCGGCGAATTGACCGCGCCTTGCTGAAGACCATTTTTAATTTGAAATATTCCAACAGAAGTCACATCACCATTTTATGCATTATTCATTGCATTATTAAACAGAGTGGTGTAGATGTCCACCGCATCTAGAGGAAGATGTCGAAGCACGATGTTCGGAATACCATCGGTCCCCACTGATTTCTTAACTCTGATTATGTCGAAGATCTCACGGAGTCCTTCCTTCAAAATGAACGGTGGTAGGTCACCCTCTCTGGCAATGACATTATTTGCCATATTTTCGTCGCTAAACCGGGTGAAACCAGAGCCCTCGGATCGCCAGTTCCCTATTTCATTTCGAATGCGGAAGTCGTGCACCAAGACGCGATTGTCCAGGTCGTAATTAGGGCCAATGGTATCAATGGCCTTGTATACTTCCCGGAAGTCGCCCCTATGGCCTCAACTTTCTCCTGTGGATCCTCGATGCAATGAAGTCATCATCGTCAGCGGCTTCATTTGAATCAATACCTGCTATTGTCAGTAACCATTCGTTGTATGTTGTCCGGGCTATTTTAAGACACTGAAGGTCGTTTTGATTTTTTCTCCGAAATACGAGTAGTTTATTGATTTGCGGAAACATATTCGGGTTGCTGGTGTTTACAGTCCGAACCTTGTTGTTCCAATATGAACTTACAGAAATTCTGTAATTCTCTTTTATTAACGTTTGAAGATTTCAGGACGACTTCAGTGTCCTAATATCCGGGTCTTGTCGGTCAGTTAACTGTCTGTACAAGTTTTTGAGTCTTGGACAGAAGTCAACTTTTTTGTCGGTGTAGTGCGTCAATAGTAGGATTGCGGAATAGATCTTTGTTAGTCGTACGTCTATACCGCGGTATTGTAGCGTTCATAGTTTGTTTAATTGTCTCGTCGATTCGTTTTAGGTACTTGTCGATCTCCTCGTTTGATCCGTAAGTAAAATATTTTCATGTCCATTAACCGCTTACCACCGTAACAATTTTTTGCTTCTTTCGAGTCTTATTTTTATCAGGTTGAGATGTCCCATTACTCGACGATAGGCTTTCATATGGAGATCATCTCAAATAAGCTTTGACATGGATCTAGCGGATATATCCAATTCTCTGGACGCATAGCTTTAACTTTCGCACTCGTTCGACGACGAGTGGACAACCACTTCTTGTCCTCTACTTCTGAAAGTTCATTAAAAAGTTTTATAGCCGGAAAAACAAACATTTTCTATATACCAAGTGGTTTGAGAAGTTCGAATTTTTTCCACACTTATACAAGGCGATTACCGCGACACGATTTTCTTTGACGTCCCACTCCAAATTAACTGATCGAAAGCTTAACCAAACTAGCTTCTATTCTTTACTTATAAGTACACGTGTTAGGAAAAAAAATAGTTAACGGGATTATTCCTATTGAAAATTATGAACAAGGGTTACTTGAAATCTTGTAACTAAATTTATGGCTAGACTAGGTAGGCCAAGATTTTTACGCAAAATTCGCCACAATTTGGACTAAGGGATTTCCAATTCCTATGAAGCACTTACGGGTCCGATATTTTCGGTACTGGGACGGGAATATTCAACAGTGAATATGTTGACTCGAACTTATCCACTATACGACGCACATCCTGTCTAGTGGGACGATTATTATAACCGAAAAATAGAGTAAGCGCTCTTAAAGTTGCGACCTCCGACTCAGAATTTTTAATAAAATTTGACACTATAAACTGACGTTTTGACATTGACAGATAATAAAGAAAAGTTAAGGGTAATGCGTTTGCATTAGTTTTTTCACGCCAAATATTCTTCTAAGTATCGGGTTTTCCAATAAGGACTTGACAACTTCTTTTTTAAATAAAACGCAAACCATTTGAGATATTTTAAAAACTTTATTATCGGCTTGAAGTACAATCAAAACATTTATGAATGGAATCGACTCGCCACCGCAGGCACGTTTGCAGCGGTCGATTTGTTGGACCCAATTTTCAACGACTCAGCCACACATTTCGCGTTCAATGTTGGCTCTGAGCTTTTCCAACGTCGTCGGCGTGTTGGCATAAACCAATGACTTAACAGAAAATAGTCAAGCGGCGTTAAATCGCACGAATGAGGCGGCCAATCGACTGGCCCATTTCTTGAGATAACACGCTCACCAAACTTACTTTTCAATAAATCGATTGTAGCGTGTGCTGTGTGGCTTGTGGCACCATCCTGTTGAAACCACATGTCGTCCAAGTCCATATCTTCCAATTCGGGCCAAATATAATCGGTGATCATGGCGCGATAATACTGACCATTCACAGTATCGTGACGATCGTTATCATCGACGAAAAAATATGGCCCAATAACGCCGCCAGCGTGCAAACCGCACCAAACAGTTATTTTTTGTGGATGAAGTGGTGATTCATGAAGCACACGTGGATTTTCACACGACCAGTAACGCATATTTTGCTTATTGACGAACCCATTGAGCCAAAAATGAGCTTCGTCACTGAAGATGATTTTGCGATGAAATACATCATCTTGGCGCATCTTCTCCAGAACCCAATCGGAGAACGTACGTTGCTTCAAATGGTCCATCGGCTTCAATTTTCGAGTCAGCTTGATCTTGTATGGGTGTAAACGAAGATACTTACGCAAAATACGCCATAATGTGGTCTGAGCGATGCCCAATTCTTGAGAACGCCGTGGAATTGACGGATTTGGATCGTTTGCTACGGGCGCCTGAACGGCAGCGATATTTTCGACACTTCGGCCAACCCGTTGTTTCACAGACACGGCAGCATCACACAACGAATATGTAGACTCAAATTTTTGCACTAAACTTGTTATTGCCTGTCAACAAGTGCGAGAATTACGACCGAAAATTGGAGTTAACGCTCTTAAAGTTGCAGTCACCGACTCCGAATTTCGGTAGAAAATTTTTATAATTTGCAGACGTTGCTCGTTAGTGTACTTTGCCACGATGAAAATGTTGAGTGTGCTGAATAAATTGACAGTGACTGTTTGATGATTAGTGAAAGAGTGCGTTCGCAAATTAAATTCAATTTTGTCAAGTCGTTATTGGAAAACCCTTTACTATAAAATCATTTTTTCTTAATGTATCTTACAATTTACAATGCCCTAATAAATTGAATTGAATTAAATTGAAGTTTTACTAGATATACTTAAAAAGAAAAATTTAATTTGACCGAAACATCGTTTACAAAATACTAGTAAAGACCAACTTCACAATTTCTATCATATAAAGCTTAAAAGTACTCGTAACCTTGCGTTTCTGTATCTAGACGCCTAATCAGCAAAATGATGTTTTGTGCTTCTGGTATCATCTCCGGAATGTGACTGCATGTGTAAGATGTTATGTGACAGCAATTTCCCGTGAGAACTGAATCAAGATTTGTTGGCGTGACTTTAAGTTTCAACATGTAGGGCGATAACTCCTCCGCCCTTAAAATCGGACGTCTTCGTTCACTGACTTTGACCTTATGAATTTCGAGATGTCTTCGGGTCCAATAGCGGTAGATATCGGGCTTCTTTCAGTGAGACTCGGGGATGAATTATGCGGTTTCTTAGTATTTTATTAATGAAAATTGTTGCCAAAATGAGTATGATTATAACAAGTCCGAAATTACAATAGTTGCCGTGCTAATTTTATTTTTGGCTTCCAGCAATCTATCTTTGATGTGCCATTTGCATAAAGTTATTTTGGCATTTCTAGTGGAAGGACTTCTCCTGTTGGTAATGGGTTGAAGAACAGCAGTATCGGTTGGTGGAAAATTTCTTCATTGTTCCTTATCTCATTTCCTTGGATCGGAATGGTTGCATTGATGTGGAGAATAACGTATGCGCCACTAAGTTCCCATGATTCGTTATTAATGGCTACAGGGCCATTATATTGATTCAAAAATAGTATTCCTAATGATATCTCTACCATGGTAGGTACATATATGCTGATTGTTAATCACCGTACAGTTGGCTTCTGGACTCTTAATTAATTTTGGGACACAGATGGACGAGCTTAGATCTACAATATTATTTCTGTTACATATGGTCAGCTTATTGTAGTTCCTTCATTTATACCTTACTCCATATATCTTATGTTCACAATCTAAAACAGATTCAAATTGAATTTTACTCAATTTGTCTTTTTGTTTAGGAGCTTTAATTATTAGAAAGTTACATGTGTTGGCTTCGGTTGTTGGCAAATCTATTAAAGCGTGACCAGATAAGAACCAGATTCTGGCTTTATTTTGAAGTCACGATCATGCCATTACGTGTGGAATAGCACATCATTCAAATAGCTGACTCGGCTTCGCTGGTAGTGCTTCAAGGGATCGGTTAAATTTTTGATGACTCGGTCCAATTGTGCGGCGTTATTCTGGCAATAGCGTGTCGAATGTTAGCCTCGAGCTCGTCCAAAGTGGTTGACTTGTTAGAGTGGACTAAGAACTTGACGTAGCTTAAGAGAAAATAATCGAGTGTTGTCAAATCGTATGATTGCGGCGGACAATTGGTGAACGCTCGCCGTGAGATGACACAGACGCCAAAATGAGCGTCGCCATTGAAGCTGACAGAGTCTCCTTCTTATTTCAAAAGAAATAAGGTCTGATGATGCCGCCATGCAATAACACTTACTAAACAGTCGATCTTTGTGGATGCATTGATGCTTGTGGGTTGTGTTCGCTCCAATAATGGCAATTTTGCTTCCTGATATAGCCGCTGAGCCAAAAATATGGCTCGATATGAAGATGATTTTTTGGCCAAAATCCGAATCTCCGACCAACATTCCAGAGTCCAATTAGTGAACTCACTGCATTGTCTCTGGTCGCCCGACGTCAGCACAATTATATACGGATGTAGGCCCAAATCCGAACGCAAAATAAGCAGGGCTGACTCTCTGGCAATGCCCAATTCAGCTGACCGACGCCGCATCGACATTTCTGAGTCTTCTTCGACCCATAGGCGCTACGGCGGCTATGTTTTCTTCATTTGGCACCAATCTCTGTCTGGTTGGTAGCTCAAGATCCAAAAGAATGTACTCATGCTCAAACTTATCTACGGTGAGGCAAATTTCCGGCATACTGAAGCCATGATGACGACCGACCTCACGACGAAATTCACGTAGCGTATTTACAATTGAGCGGAATTTCGATTTTTTAATAATTTCCGAAAATTCGGCAAGCGTAAGACGATGTATGATGACATGGGACACCTTACTGAATATTCTGACAGCTGAATGTCATTGTTAACTTTGACAGCCGCTGAAAGATTTACTACGTTGGCTTTAGCCCAGTGAATTGCATATGCAATGTTATTCCTTAATTAATTCTAATTTGTAATTGATTCTTAATATTAAATTGTTTTCAATATTTTCTTTTTCTTTTCCTTGTATCAGTTACGTTAGCTATTTCGTTGATTTTTTTCTCCGGTTACTCTATATCTATTAGAAAATACTGTCACAGGAAGGTTCTAGAACAAATCTTGTATTTAACACCGCCGCCCAAATAACTTGATGCTACAAAAGGCTGTGTGATATATCAACCAATATATCTGGCAATCTTACTTGGCTTTAGGCTGCGTAAAAGCGTGATAGGATTAGAAACGAAAACCAAAATTCAAAAAGGTTTTTATGGAGAGACGGAGATTTATCCAAGCAACCAGAAATATTCTACGATTTTCGGGTCAAAATGATCACCGTGTTCAGCACAATTTATAAAAAACCTAAATGGCAGTGCCTTACAGGATGGTCATCAGCGTGCCTATACGGCTATAGTAGACAACCATTATGTCGACGATTAAATCAACAACATCGACACTAGGAAAGAGGCGATTCAGGTTTCAAAGAACGTCGTTGAGATTCACAGCCGTGCTGGGATTGAGTTAAGCGGGTTCGTTTCAAACTATTGGAGATGTACTGGAACCCTGAAAGTGATAGGTTTTGTTTTATTCTAAAATTGGCCAAATGTGAAAACAGGTGCTGGTCGGATATGTGTGTCCTACCAAAAACCGGGTGCTAAGTCTGACAATGTCAATTTTTGCTCTCTTTGGCCTTCTAGCTAATATTACCATAACTTCAAAATTATTGTTGCAACGATTGTGGATTTGTGGAATGGACTGATTTCATTCCAGAAGATATACTCGTATACGTACAGGCGTACAATTGGTAAAGTCTCTAGATGGTCTGAAGAATTTCGAAGCTGCTATCACTCACAACTGACCAATCCAGTGGTAAATGTCGAGAATGGCATTTGCCTTACTTGCAATGCCAAAAGGCCAATTATCTTGTCAAAAGATCATAAAATCTAGAAGGCAAAATATTGGATACCAGTTAGTCAGTTTGTTAGTCAAATCTGTAGAATGTAACTGTCAACTTTGTAAAAATTTATCTGTTATTCCACAACAACCCCAGATGGTTCAATTGCCAGCAGACCGTCTCATATCATTCATTCGTCGGGTTTATACCTTTGGTCCCGTCCAGCTAGCAATAGGTCGCAGAACGGAAAAAAAAATGGGTGGCAATCTGTACTTGTTTGACGGTAAGAGCGATTCATATGGAAATCACCAGGGTCCTTTCAAGTGACTCAGTAATCGTCGGCGTAGCGTTCCCATGAGAATTCATAGTGACTGCGGTACAAATTTTATTGGGGCTAAAAAGCAGCAATGGGTAGTTAAAAATAGCAGTATTAAAACAGATTGCAACAAGCGTGGTGTCGAATGGTTGTTTAATACGCCGTGAAATCAATCTACTAGAGGGATACGGCAAAGGCTCATCAGTTGTGTGAAGAAGGTTCTTTTTGTACGCCTTTCCCGCAGTTAGACGTTTTATGTAGTTTGATCACTGAAGCAGAGAATTTAGTCAATGTGCGTCCTCTAACGCATCTGCGTTAGAAATTGTCCCAACCAATATATACAATAAAAAAGCCAGCTGTTAATGACAATGTATGCCTACGAAAACAGTGGCATATACTCGTATTACAGCAGTCAAAACACTTTTCTGGAGACGATGAGTTCAAGAATATCTTCCAACTACGACGACACGACGTACCAAGTGGCATAAAAGGGTTGAGCCTATTCGGATTGGGGACTGCCTTCTGATTTGTGACGAAAACGAGAGCGTGGCATAGCCGTGAGTACGTATTCAGACCGGTGGACATGTTCGATCCGCTGAAGTTAAAACTAATTCGGGAATTTTGAAAAGGACGGCATCTAAATTAGCCGTTCTCACCTTACGTGGAAAGCAAGAAAGTGAATCGCGTAGGTCGATTCACGGGAGCGGGATGTTTCCGATTAAAATTATTATTTTTCTATTGTTCGTAGAAACTTTTTATCTCGCTGAACGTTCTCATTGTAATGGCTGAACATCCAGAAACCCCGCTGTACAAATTCATTCGTTAGAGAACTGTCACTCGTTGAATTCGTTCTAGAAAAATAATTTCCGCCTTTTAGGCCATTTTATGTAGATGGAGAGCCACGGGGACCACGAGAGTAAGTATTATATTAAGTATTCAATGGTCCTGGGGCATCAATCCGTCCAACGGCTATGTGATAAATCTAATAATTCGTATCCAAAATCTTGTGAATGTTACTTACCCATTCCTGGCTGAAACACTAGAAACGCAAATTCGTCAAGAAAGCGACTAAGATGTTGGGCCGTATATATTAAAGCACCACCGTCCTTATTTGACAATGTCGAAATGAATGGATCCGATGTGTAAAGGTTTAAAGAAGGGTGTGCAACAACTCTTCCATAGTACTATATTTTTTCGGTTGAATTCTCTAGTGTTGTGTTCCCAGAATTTCCTCAAAGCTTTATTTTTCTCTTCCTTCCCACATCATGCCCATTGCCATGGAACATGACTCAGTCATCTCATGTGAGTAAACGAAGTTTATGGCCACTTTCCCGCATTGAATACCAGAGATACAAGGTTACATACGAGTACACACAATTCAGTAGTCTCCCTGGTGAAAGCCGAAAAACGCTCAATATTCATGAACAATCCACTTGAGATAGTTTGAAAAATGGTTTCTAAGCAAATTTTCATTAATTTGGTAAAGCGTTCCTGACGTAATTGGAGTGGTGTAGGACTTTTTGATTGCTGTTGACCTGTCTGGTGAATTTTCCGTAACTTCTTTCAATACAGTAAACACATTTCGATTCCCCGAAGCGTAGAGGCTGAGGCGAGTAGCATATGAAAGTTGTCCATATGTTCAATAAATGTTGTATGCCTCGCTTTTTTTTAATTTTGGTTTAATTTAATTTTGGTGGCTATAACTTACAAATTAAACTTAAACTAAAACTTAAAACTAAGGTTGGTTGGAGTGGTGCGGTGGAACTCAAAGACGGTAGGGTTTGAGTTGATTTGACGTAGCATACGGGAGATTGGTTCGTTCGCGCCATAGGAGGTGTGGTGGGTTGGTAGATAGAAGAGTCGAGGGGTACGTAGATTACGAGGGTTAGTGTTGAGGAAAATGGAGTTGTGAAGGGACGCGCATTCAACGTGACCTGAAAGGAGTCGATGAATGAAGAGAAAGTCCGCTGCATCTCTGCGATCTTCAAGGGTGATTAAGTTGATAAGGTTGAGACGGTTTTGATAGGGGGGCAGATTAAAAGTATCGTCCCAGGGCATACCTCGAAGAGCAAATCGAAGAAAACGGCGCTGAATGCCTTCAATTCTCGAGATATGAACACGATGATATGGTGACCATACTTGACTGGCGTACTCTAGGAGGGGGCGAACAAAGGTAATATAGAGGGACCTGGTCACGTATGGGTTGGTGAATTCTTTGGACCACCGTTTTACAAGACCTAGTGCAGAGTTGGCTTTGAGGATTATCTCATCCATATGTAAACGGAAGTTGAGCTCGCTATCACACAAAATGCCGAGGTCACGAAGAGATTGTACGGAGGAGATAGGTTGGTTATGGAGAAGATAGAGTCGGGGAGGAGATTGGTTCCGCTTATTCTGAGAAGGCGATGGATTGGCATTTGGCGATGTTAAGTTCCAAAGAATTTTTGAGGCACCAGATCGAGAAACTATCAAGATCTTGTTGAAGGAGGAAAGAGTCATGGGGAGAGGAAATGGTTTTGAAAAATTTGGTATCGTCGGCGTAAAGGGAGACAGACGAGTGTTTGATGATCATATCGAGATCATTTATGGTTAATATAAAAAGAAGGGGACCGAGATGGCTGCCTTGTGGAACTCCAGAGGTGGCCAAAAATGGAGCGGAGTGGGCTGACCTAAAACGAACACTGTAAAAACGGTTTTCGAGGTAAGGGGATATCCATTTTAGCACTATGGGTTCAAAGCCGAGGGCAGACAATTTAAAGAGAGATGAGAGATTTTATCGAAGGCTTTGCTAAAATCGGTTGCAACTACATCGACTTCATTGCCATTCTCTAGAGCGGAGAGGGCAAAGGATACGAATTCAACGAGATTTGTGGTGGTTGACCTACCCTTTAGGAAGCCATGTTGTCTAGGGGAAATAAGTGATTTGCATTGGAAGCTTAGAGCTTCATACAAAATACTTTCGAAGAGTTTGGTTATATTGGAGAGTTTAGCGATGGGACGATAGTTGGTTATTTCAGTCTTTGATCCTTACTTGTGGATCGGGGTTATGAAGGAGGATTTCCAAACCTGAGGAAATTCCACTTGTGAAAGGGATAGACGGAAGAGATTAGAAAGGGCAAGGGAAAGAGAGGAAGAACATTTAATTTTTAAGAAATATGGCAGGGAGGCCATCTGGGCCGGGTGTGAATTCGTCATTGAATTGGTGTAATTTATATTCGATATAAGACGGGTCCAAAATATGAGAGATAAGTGGGCCATTGGAGAAGTTCAGTAGGTAACTAAAATAGGATGGATCTGGTACAAAGGAGTCGTTGGTGAAGGATTGTTTAAAAAATGTGGCAAATAGGTTGGCAATGGTGAGTGGATCGGTTGATGACCTGTTGTTGAAAAAGAGGGAAGGAGGGTAACCATCGGACTTTCTTTTGTAGTTAACAAATTGGAAAAAGGACTTAGGGTGGTTTATAAGGTTGACTTGCACATTGTTAAGGTAGCGCTGGTAAAGGGAATCGTAAAGTTCGGTGAAATGAAGTTAAGCACCAAGATAGTTGGAATAGTCGGTAAAGGATCTGGTACGCAGGAAAACAGCCCATAACTTATTTCTCTGATTTCGTAAGGAACGAAGCTTGCGATTATACCAGGGAGGACTAGTAGATGATGTTTTAAGGCGGGAAAACGGAACGTAAAAGGAAAAAAATGGATAAGGCATCATTTATACTTAGGTTGTGAAAGTTAAAGAGGGATCTGCTGAGATATTCACTGATTTTGTGAAAGTTTGCTTTATGAAAGTCGTGGGATGAGAGAGTTGTGGGGGGAGTGGACTGGAATGAAGAGTTATGAAAAAATGAAAGTAGAAGGGGGGATGGTAGTTATCGATTGTTGAGGGAGATAGGAGACAAAGTGAGACTGAGGAGTTAATTGGATCTGTTGTGAAAATAAGGTATAATTGCCTGCCCATAAAATTGGATATACCACTGACTTGGCATAGACTTGAGTCTGTTAAGCGATCTAAAAAGAGACATTCCTTAGCTGAGTTGGCATTTGAGGCGATGAAAAACGATTGATCTTCTGAAGGAGTCCACTGTAGCTGAGGAAGATTGAGGGACTTGAGAGGCATTGATATTTTTATTGCGACAAAGTCGGCTTTAGAGGATGAAGAAATTGTAATGGGGTCCTCTAGGACGTTTAAAATTTTTGGAACCCTTCTATGCGCTATGAGGTGCTCAAACTGAAATTCGACTCCATTTGGTTTCCCTCAAATCCAGTAAGACACTCGCAAATTGTTTATCAAAAAATTCTGTCGACCCCAATGGCATATGATATAATTTCCTTTTCACGATTATTAGCGATTTACTGATACTTTTATAAATTAATTGATCACTTACGTATTGGCAAATAGCAGCATCCATTTCTTTGGAGGTTTGAGCTACCCATTTTTACTCTTTCAATAGGAGCAGCCGAACCCGGAAGACATACGACAAACTCAATAACAGTCGCCATTTCCTTATATAGGCCCGGAGCCTATAGTAGTGTGAGATTCTTACTCACTAAAAAACACCTTCTTATGCAAAACCACGACTGAGTTCACACTTAACAAGCAGTTCTTCTATAGCATTATATTTTGTTTTTATAAGATATCCTGCAGGCGATTTTCCATTGAAAATTCCTGTGTACTTTAGAAAATTATGCGCTGCTAATCACCGCGCTAGATCGAGAGGCTTAGTCCTTTTCAGACGGCGCAATAAATTTGTCTCGTCGAGGATCTGTTGAACAGAAATATTCGTATGACCTTGTAATCGATTATTATGTTTCCGCGCAAACATTTTAATTACGTTCTGTACGTTTTCGACTCCTAAGTCTCTGTGGATATCATCGTTTCTAATGTACCACGGCGCATTAACAATACCTCGAAGAACTTTGTTTTGGAATGTCTGTAATGCATTAATGTTACTATTTTTAGTACAACCCATATGTCCAGACCGGTTTTAGCACTTGCTTGTATAATAGCAGTTTGTTCTCTAAGCTAAGCTTGGAATAGTTTCCAATAAGCCAGTAAATATCTCTATATTTGATTTCAAGCTCTTCACGTTTTTTCTTAACGTGTGCTTCCATTTTAGTTTAGCGTCGTGTGTCATACCGAGATATTTGGCCTAGTTTGCTTAAGTAATTCGTACTGCGTTGATTAACACCGGTGGATTCTCAATTTTCTTGGGAGTGAAATTCACGTGGACAGACTTGTTTTCATTAGGCGCGATTCGCCAAGTCTTTGTCCAATTGTTAATCCGTGTAAGGGCACATTGCAACTTTGCAGTTGCTTCTTCGACTGTTTTAGCCGTTGCCAAAATGGCAGTGTCATCAGCAAATGTGGCTAGGACAGTGTCATCCGTTTGCGGTATATCGCGGGTAAAAAGCAAATATAGCAGAGGGCCCAGTACACTTCCTTGCGGCACCCCCGCCTTTATTGTCTTAAAAGTGGAATATTCGTTTCCGTGTCTCACACGGAAGAGTCGTTCTTCCAGGTATGAACCTAAAATACGAGACAATTGCTGGGGTAGGGCTTGTCGAAGTTTATATTTTAGGCCTTAGTGCCATACCTTATCAAAGAAATCTGCGAAACGTCAGGGAATACGCTTGAACAGACTAACTTACACTCGATTGCTCGTTCAATTACATCGGTTATTCGATGCACTTGGTCAACTGTAGAGTGTTGGCTTCTAAAGCCAAATTGATGATCAGGCAAGAGGGAATTTGTGTCAGTAATTGGTTTAAGACGATTAAGAAGGATTCGCTCGAAGACCTTCTATATAATCGGGAGAAGCGATATTGGTCTATATGACTTGACTTCAGTCAGCGGTTTACCGGGTTTCGGAACCATAATATCTTCACTGGTGCGGTACATGCTCTAATCTAATGCTGGCATTTATAAGATAGAGCAGCTTTAGCAAACCTTTTTTCAGCAACGCTTTAAGTATCTCTCCCGTTATTAAGACATATCCCGGGGCTTTATTGGGCTTAAGCGTGTCTATAACTTGTCTAAGTTCCCTAAGTGTATCCTTTTCTACTGGAAAGTTTGTCGTCACGTCTAGCGTATTGACATTCTCTAGAAGTACTTTCCCGTCGAATAGTTTAAACGTTTCTGCAAGATGGTCGGCGAAAACATTAGCTTTTTCCTTATCTTCTTTCGCCCAGTCATCCTGGTTTCTTCTTATTGGCGCCACGTGTATCGCTGTGAGTCTTTCAAGTTAGTTATTAATACCTTGGTTACTGAAGTCCTTGATACATTTTTTCAACAAGTTGCAGGTTCAAAAAGATGTAAAATGTGTTTGATGGCCGGACCGAGAGCTAAGATCCGAGTCTTTGCGTATGCCAACAGTTTAAAATATTCAACACCTGCCGTTTCACAAAAAACTTTTTCAGTGCGGTTTCGTGTGTTGTATGCATATAGAAATACGAATATATTTTGACGACAATACATTCGATATCAAATGGAAATACATCAGAAACAAATTTCAAAAAATTGTGTACAATGTGACCAACACACCCGGTTCCAATTAAATGTGGTAGCCATTGCTTCATTCTGAAAAACACATTGTTTTTTCTGCCTCGGTTTTGGCCTCCAAAACGCCTGTCCCCAGCTGTCCGAGCGACATGGAAGATTAACGGCACCGCTGATCTATCCTGGATCAACTCTATCTGATCTAGGTAGAGGAATGCTTCCGGTGGAACTAAGCCGTCAGAGCGCACACTCTCGTGGTAAAGGTGATTGGGGTAGTAAGCCCCAGATATCAGGTTATTCGTCGAGGTCATTGCTCTTGCAATGTGCCTTCGAGTCAGCTTAATTACGAAGTTGTCCACTCGTATTAGGTTCGCCCTATTGTAAAGGACCTCATTAGGATAAAATTTCTTGTACTCTGACTCTGGTGTTCTTGTACAAGCGAAGACAAGCCCTAAGGCAAGCCCTCTCAAACACCCGAATCTTTTCCATTAAGCTTGCTCGTACATTGAACCACACGGGACAACCAAATACCAGCATGGGCCTAATAAGGGCCATGTAGCAGATTACTCGTACCTTTACCCTCGCATCTAGTTGGCTGCTATAAAACAGTCACTTTGTAAGGGCAAAAGCGCCTTAGCTCTGGCCAGAGAACGAACGGTTACTGACAATAGCAGGCATTGATCCAAATGAGGCCGCTGATGAAGACGACTTTTTTGTGATCGAGGATCCACAGGAGAAGGTTGAGGCCAATGGGGCCACTTTCCAGGAAGTATATAAGGCCATTGACAACATTGGCCCTAATTACGACCTGGACAATCGCGTCTTGGTGCACGACTTCTGCATTCGAAATGAAATAGGGAACTGGCAAATAACGTCATTGCCAGAGAGGGTGGCCTACCCCCGTTCATTTCGAAGGCAGGACTCCATGAGATCTTCGACACAATCAGGGCTAAGAAATCGGTGGGGACCGATGGTATTCCGAACATCGTGCTTCGACATCTTCCTCTAGAAGCGGTGGACATTTACACCACCCTGTTTAATAATGCAATGAATAATGCACATTATCCAGCGCATTGGAAAACGGCAGTGGTTCAACCTATCCCCAAAAAGGGAAAGGATATATCCAATCCGGCGAATCTCCGGTCGATAAGTCTCCTTCTGAATATCAGTAAGGTTTTTGAAAAGGTAATCAATAGAGCTCTGTCTAGGTGGGCTGAGGACAAACATATAGTTCCGGATAACCAATTCGGTTTTAAGGCGGGACATGATATCTCACATGCCGCGTCTAAACTGGTGTCGATATCCAATGGAACAAAGGCAAGAAACAGTGCACTGGTGCCTGCCTTGTTGACTTGGAGAAGGCCTTCGACACCGTATGGTTAGAGGGTCTTTTCTATAAGCTGACTAGACTGGGGATCAGTAAACCACTCTTGTACATTCTTTATAATATGCTAACCAACAGACAGTTCATCGTGAAAAATGGCGATGTGACTTCTGTTGGAATATTTCAAATTAAAAATGGTCTTCAGCAGGGCGCGGTCAATTCGCCGATCCTATTTAACATTTATACAAGCGACTTGATAGGTTAACTTCCCCATACTATTGCGTACGCAGACGATTTGGTAGCGTACAGAACAGGTCCAAAAATCGAGGTCATTAATACTCTCTTGCAGCGTGACTTCGATAAAATAAGACGATTTTGCGATGACTGGAAGTTGAAAATCAACTTTCAGAAGTCGGAAACCATTCTCTTTAGAACGCCGTTGTCTGGAGCCTCTAGGGATACCAGAAAAAATTGGCGAAAGTTCTCTACCATTGGACAACACGGACAACCTCTTGCCTGTCGAAATGTAGTCAGATACCTTGGAATCTGGCTAGATCAGTTTCTGTATTTTGGACAAAATGTAGATGCTGCTCTGGCCAGAGCTAAGGCGCTTTTGCCCTTACAAAGTGACTGTTTTATAGCAGCCAAATCGATGCGAGGGTAAAGGTAATCTGCTACATGGCCCTTATTAGGCCCATGCTGGTATTTGGTTGTCCCGTGTGGTTCAATGTACGAGCAAGCTTAATGGAAAAGATTCGGGTGTTTGAGAGGGCTTGCCTTAGGGCCTGTCTTCGCTTGTATAGAACACCAGAGTCGGAGTACAAGAAATTTTATCCTAATGAGGTCCTTTACAACAGGGCGAACCTAATACGAGTGGACAACTTCGTAATTAAGCTGACTCGAAGGCACATTGCAAGAGCAATGACGTCGACGAATAACCTGATATCTGGGGCTTACTACCCCAATTACCTTTACCACGAGAGTGTGCGCTCTGACGGCTTCGTTCCACCGGAAGCATTCCTCTACCTAGATCAGAAAGGGTTGATCCAGGATAGATCAGCGGTGCCGTTAATCTTCCATGTCGCTCGGACAGCTGGGGACAGGCGACTCAACTACGACAGAGACGTCGCACACGGCAGTGTGGATCGTCTCAGGTTCTGTAGGGCGGTGGGGAATCGCGATAAGAGGGATGTCGTTCGGCAGCAGCAGCATTTCTGGTGGTTGAATGATGGAGAAGATGTTTCGTCGTCGTTTCTGTCAATTACGGACCAGCCTCACTAATGAGGCAGAGCTGACCAATCTGTTTTCTCTGTAAACAGCGATGGCCGGCTTACATAGGTTTAGGTTAGCATTTAAGAAACATATACATATATCAGTGTATACAAAGGTATATACTGATATATGTATATGATTGTGTATAACGTCTATGTGTGTTTATGTGTGTATTGTACATTTAGGTTAGGTAGGCTAAGGTTTATTTTAAGTTAGATACTAAGTTTTTATTAAAAATAAAAAATTATGTCCATATGCTAAGTTTTGTTAACAATTTTTTTTCTTAGCTTTAAGTATACAAAATAAATAGTTCTAAGAAAATGTAAATGAAGTCGAAAGACATAGTTCCAAGAATTTAGAGTAGCTTAGAGTGCCTGTGTGGGGCCAGTAAGTTAGTGTAAGATTATTAAGTAATTGTAAGCTAGCATTTAAGCATTTTTTTGTTAGAATGTAAGAATTAGTGTTAAGAAAATAAAATGCATATAAAACTAAAACTAAACTAACCCCGCCAATCGAGTAGTAGGTTCCCTCTAGTATTTGGCAAATTATTTCCCCAATCTCTGTGTCTAGCATTGAAATCCCCGCCGATTATAAAATAATTCTCCCCCGATTCCAGCCTCAGAAGTCGAAAAAGCGTGCCGAGCTCCGTAACGAATAGGGTGGGTTGTGAAGCCTCAGGTGCATAAACAGAGGCCAAGTACAGCCGCTTTCCACTGCGGAGCGGTATGTAAATGACGACTGCTTCCAGCACCCGGAACCTACGCAACACTCCCTTGTACACTCTGTGAAATTTTATACCTTCTTTAATGAAGATCGCGACACCGCCTCCACGTTTGAATCTGGGCCGGTTTCTTCTTCTAACAATATAATTATTGTACTCCAGTTTGTGCTTATCGGTTAGCTTGGTTTCGCTAGCGAAAAGCACATCAGGAGTTTGGTCTTGTAGCAATTTAAACATCGCGGCTCTTCGTTCGATCCTAATCAGTGAATTAACATTCACGGCAAGGACCTTCAAAGTTTGCTCCACCATGTGCGCACCCATTACGACATGTGTTGCATTAGGCCCGGCAGCAGCGCGTAGATCTGATCCACCCGCTTGGCCTGTTCTTGTACTTGCTGCTGCAGCTGAGTCATCTGCCCTTGGATTGCGAGCAAGATGGCCAGCATGTTAGGTGCAGCTTCCGTTGTTCTCGGCATTGGCGCTGGAGAAGCAACAGTCGCTTGCTCTACCGTAGCCCCCCCTACCTGACGCCATTTTGGCGTAGGAAATTTGAGACGTGACGGCTGGTGTTTGAAACCTAACAGGTGAACGTTTGACCTCCACCTTCTGCTGCCGAGCCAGTTTTGGTTTTTTAATGTCAGCGAACTTAGGACAACCCCGATAGCTTGCGGTGTGTCCCACGTTCCCACATAATACGCACAAGAGTTGCGTCCTCTGCATCGTCGGATGCTCCGTCCCTACCAAGAGCACACTCCTCGGAGCTGTGGTTCTTAGCGCACTTCACGCATCGAGGCTGCATTTGGCAGTTCGACGCGGCGTGCCCGAACCTCTGGCAGCGTACGCATTGTATAACGCCTTCGCTCCTTTTTAATTTTTCCCACTGAACCACCTGGTAGTCTAGGACATTAATACTCCTTAGACTATCAAGACGGCTTTCGGGACTGAGCTGCACCAAGAAGAAAGGCAGACTCCGTTTCTCCCGCCTAGCTCTCGCTGTGGTAAATGGCTTTACCCCCACAAACTTGAGTCCTTCGCACTCCTTCTCTTTGAGCAGCGCCAGGATCTCCTCAGGATCAGTAGATGATTCCAACCCCTTCAGCAGCCGCTTTTCACACTTCGGTGTGAATGAGTAGTGCTCCGTTGTCGTTTCCTTTAGGAGCTCTTTCACTTTCGCGTAGCCCTCCACTGTATTACAGTGGATGGCATGGCGATCGTTCCCCAATCTCATAATTTTAAAATTATTACCAATGACCAACTGAAACAGGTCCTTGGTTGCATTTACCTCTAATTTGTATGTGTTGATAGGAGGCACCTTCTCCCTCTTCTTCTTCTTCTGCTGCTGCTGCTGCTGCTGTTGTTGTTGTTGTTGTTGTTGTTGTTGTTGTTGTTGTTGTTGTTGTTGTTGTTGTTGTTGTTGTTGTTGTTGTTGTTGTTGTTGTTGTTGTTGTTGTTGTTGTTGTTGTTGTTGTTGTTGCTGTTGTTGCTGCTGTTTTTGTGGCTGCTGTTGTTTTTGCTGATGCCGTTGTTTGTTGTTGTTGTTGTTGGTGTTTTTTACGCTTTTGTTGGTGTTGGTGTTGTTGCTGGGTCTGCTTTTGAGCAAGCAGCGTCTGCTGTTGTTGCTGGGATTGCTCTTCTTCTTCCCTTTTCCTTCTTATCATTTGTCTTCCTTTGATGGCAAGCACCCTTTCTTGTAGCATTTTTATGCTGCTACTTATGGCCTTCATCTCCTCCTCTTCATCTTCAGATTCACTCTGTTCCAATGAAGCGAAGCTGTTCCCTTCCCTCGCTCCACCAAGCAGTTTTACATAGGAAGTTGGTTGGGAGGGACGTTGGACTAAGTTTGAAGTTGGCCTAAGCTTCCTCCTTCTCTTAGCCGTTGGAGTTTGGCTTGACCCGCTTGAGGCCTCGCCTGATAAGTCCGCAGGTTCCGCTATTGGAATAGCGGACCGCTCTCCACAATCCATCACGTGTGTCTTCACTTATTATTATTATTTCAGTAAAAGATAAAAAAATGTCTCCCGTTGGGAATCGAACCCAGGCCTCCGAATCGTCACACCAGGTATGATGTCGTCCGAGTGTTTGCCACTTCGGCTACCGGACACTTGATACTTTTTTGTTTCAACGTATATTTTGTTTATTTTCTGCACTTGTGAAGCCGAACACGAAAATGCGTCTTATCGCCACTAAGGTCTATGAACGACTCATCAGAAGGTTTCTTGTATGGTTTGACATGCCCATTGCAGCAATCTCGGAATCGAATGTGAATGGGTAATATGAATTGATCCTTTTGCTTGTAAAGGGTTTTCCAATAGGGATTTGACAACTTTGAATTTAATTTGTGAACGCACTCTTTCACTAATCATCAAACTGTCACTGTCAATTTATTCAGCAAACTCAACATCATGGTAAAGTACACGAACGAGCAACGTCCGCAAATTATAAAAACTTTCTACCGAAATTCGGAGTCGGTGACTGCAACTTTAAGAGCGTTAACCTCAATTTTCGGTCGTAATTCTCGCCCTAGTATACAGGCAATAACAAGTTTAGTACAAAAATTTGAGTCTACATATTCGTTGTGTGATGTTGCCGTGTCAGTGAGACAATGGGTTGGTCGAAGTGTCGAAAATATCTCTGCCGTTCAGGCGTCCAAATCAGTCAATTCCACGGCGTTCTCAAGAATTGGCCATCGCTCAGACCACATTATGGCGTATTTTGCGTAAGAATCTTGGTTTACACCCATACAAGATCAAGCTGACTCAAGAATTGAAGCCGATGGACAATTTGAAGCGACGTACGTTCTCAGATTTAGTTCTGGAGAAGATGCGCCAAGATGATGAATTTCATCGCAAAATAATCTTCAGTGACGAAGCTCATTTTTGGCTCAATGGGTTCGTCACTAAGCAAAATATGCGTTATTGGTCGGGTGAAAATCCACATGTGCTTCATGAATCACCAAATCATCCACAAAAAATAACTGTTTGGTGCGCTTTGCATGCCGGCGGCGTTATTGAGATATATTTTTTCGTCGACGATAACGATCGTCACATTAGTGTGAATGGTCAGCGTTATGGCGCCATGATCACCGATTATTTTTGGCCCGAATTGGAAGATATGGACTTGGACGACAGGTGGTTTGAACAGGATGATGCCACCCAGCACACGCTACAATCGATTTATTGAAGGGTAAGTATGGTGAGCGTGTTATCTCAAGAAATGGGCCAGTCGATTGGCCGCCCCGTTCGTGCGATTTAACGCCGCTTGACTATTTTCTGTGGGGCTACGTTAAGTCATCGGTATATGCCAACACGCCGACGACGTTGGAAGAGCTCAGAGCCAACATTGAACGCGAAATAGCGGCCTTTTCGGCCGAAATGTGTGGCCGAGTCGTTGAAAATTGGGTCCAACGAATCGACAGCTGCAAACGTGCCCGCGGTGGCCATATGAACGAAGTCGAGTTCCATTCATAAATGTTTTGATTGTACTTCAAGCCGATAATAAAGTTTTTGAAATATCTCAAATGGTTTGCGTTTTATTTTAAAAAAAAAGTTGTCAAGTCCTTATTGGAAAACCCTATACATATACAATATGTTTATCTATGTACGTTTCGATAGCTCCAGCGAATAACGCTTCTCTTGTTGATGACTCGGCATTTAAGGATCCGAAACCAATCTGTATCAACTTATTACTTTTATCTAGACTCGTTACTTCTGCGCAAACGATTAGAAGAAAGAAGTCTTTACACAATGTCTTTTGTTTTGTCTCTATTCATATAGGACATAGCCACTGAAATCAAATTGCACCCCATCCGAGCAGACGACTTTTTTTTAACAAAATCGATCAATAGCAATCTTCTCCAAAGCCAAACTTAAAAAGCGTTATAAAGAAAGACGTGGCTCAAGTTGTTGCAAATGCTGAATCACCTAAACTTTATATGTATAAGGATAATCCGATGTGTCTGAAGAATTCTCCTCAGACTAGTGCAGCTAATGTTCAGTAGAAGAAGTACGGGTAAGCGACCTAACATTTTGAAGATTGCGGCGCAACGAAGAAGAAATTCACCAGAGATTCAACCGCCGAAGTATATTCACTGCTTAATCAGTGGAAGGAGGGCTTTCTGGTTCCAGTGTACTCGTATAAAGGCAAAGACGACACTAGATATTGGAACAACTACTGATCGGTGAAACTAATGTCGCGTACTATGAAAATCTATGCGCAAGTTCTAGACAGTCGACAATGGAATATTATTAAACTGCAAGACAGTCGATGGTACATATGACACAACTCAAAGTTTACGTGTAATGATGAAAAACTTGTAAAGCTTCGAAGGATCTGCATCTCATCTTCATCGACTTGGACAAAGCGTTCGACAGAGTTCCCAGAGATTTTATTTGGACGTACATATGTAGTAATGACGCACGATATGTACGTGAATGTTAAAATTAAACTTAAGGTTGGAGCACAGAAAGGCAGAGTACAAAGCCCAATGCTTTTTAATGCAGAGCAACATTTTCTATTGCTCCAGCACATTAACCAGCTCAAAACAACTTATCTTATTTTCGTAGACGACAGCGCTCCTCCACTGCGTTGTCCCTCCGGATTAGATTCGAAGTCTCTGCGGACCTGGGCATCGGTGTCCACCCGCTCTATATACGCTAACCATCTCAGCCGACTGATGCGTAGTTTTCTGACTAGGTTGATATGGCTGTACACCTCGCATACGAGTAGTTCGTCGTTGAATCTTCTACTTCAAAGCCCGTCAACGCAAACGTGAACGAATATTTTACAAAGGATTATGCTCTCGAAACGACTAAGGATATCTTCATCCGCTTTCGATAGGGACCATGTCTCTGCGCCATAAGTCACAGCTTGGATGATCAAGGCCTAATATAAAGTGCCTTTAGTTTGTCGGCATAGAGCCATACTACTTAATGGCCTGCCTTGCCAACAGCGGTTGTCAAGAGTGATTCTTCGTTTTATTTCTGACGAGATGTTGTTGGTAGAATTCATAGCAGAACCAAGGTAGACAAAGTCCTTTATTTCCTCGAAATTATAAGTAGCTTTGTCGATGTTGTGTGACCCTTCTTGTTGACAGCATATACTTTGAAAAGATGGTGGGTACCTATTTAGACTCCTTGAATTTTGCCAAGATCTACCGCAGCGTGGAGATTTGGTTGATGGTGGACTTTTCTGGCCTGAAAACGCACTGATAGGGAATCAGGTATGCGATGTTGAAGAGACTTATGCCTCTATTGTTGGAACAGTTGTGGGGGTCTCTTTTTTTGTGGATTGGGCAAACAATACTGAGATTCCATTCATCAGGCATACTACATTCTTCTGACCAGATCTAAAAAATGAGCTGGTTTATGCTCTCCAAAAAGTCATTTCCAGGAGCTTCGAATATTCGGCCGTTAAGCTGTCAGGTCCTGCTGCTTTATTGGATTTAAGCTTAGATATTGCTGTCCTTACTTCGCTTTGGTTTACAGAAGAAGTTTTTTTTCATATTCTCAGGTGTGACGCTACTACAAGGTTTCTTTCTTCTGTGCGGCTCTTCTTGCCTTGACACGTTGGTAAAACTTCCGTACGTTGTTCCTGGAGTGCAAACTCTCAATATCTTTGATCACCCGCTTCTCGTGCTCTTCTTTCTTCTTCTGGAGAAACCGATATTTTTTTGGTCTCCTCGTCCTATGTTACAGCACCGCTTTGTCTGCTCCTTGTTGCAGCCAATCTTCACCACACCAGGGATTGCTTGTTGGTGGTCGGGTAAAACCCAACACATCGGTTACGGCGTCTTCGATGGCATGTGAGCAGTATTGCCACTGTTCTTCGGTACTTGTTGAGTGGTTTCAGGATAAGCTTTCAGTAAAGATTCTGGCAGTCACTTCCGATTGCAGCTTTTCTACGTTATATGGTATCTTCTCATAATAGTTCCTTTTTGTTGTGGCGGTGCTGAAATGAGTCAATGTTGGCTGCCCGGAATGTTCGGACTTACAGAATACTGGAGGCATGTGTCTATCGCAAAGTGATCAATTTTATTTAGCGTTTGACGATCCGGAGGCCACCATGTCCCATTGTGTATATTTAGAGCAGGAAACCGTGTTTGAATTCAATAAGCCTAAGCCCGTTGCTAATCGTGGTGTCGTGTATGGTATGCTTACCAACTGTCCTCCTTTCCTATTATGGGGTTAAAATCATCTAGTACCCATTTAACATCATACTTCCGACATTGCTCATATGTTTTGTGGAGGAGTTCGTAGAAACATTCTATTGGGTTTACGTTATCGAATTTGCTTTGATGCGGATTATCATAAGACGCTCCCTCACATGTCGGAGACTCAAGACTTCTTGCCTAAGTCTGCCGCATATGGCAAATCCACATCCGAATAAGCGCTGTTTCTTTTCCCTATAGCAATCACCATAGTATGTGTCGCAGTTTTTCATCCTCTTTTTGTCCGGCCCATCCCATTGCACTTCTTGGATGGCAGTGATAGCAATCAAGGGCCTCTGATACTTGTTCGGCTGCACATGTCCTGTTAAATGCCCAAACACTCCACGTGCAAATCAGAAAGTCGTCGTCCTCTAAACGTTTGCTACGGTCATCATCAGTGAGACCATTTCACATGCGAGGCCATTAGTTGGTTCGTCACATATTTTAAATGCTACGGACCGGGAATGCCCTTGCCATACAGGTAGGGGTTTAAGGCCGAATATCTGCATTGCCGACGTTCCGAAAAGGAGTCATCATACCGAAGTGCGAAAAATCTAAATACGAGTACATGGGCTCTATCGTTAACCGCCAAGGGAATTGCGAAGACAATACCGCACATAGAGTCAGTGTGGCGTAGCTCAAATGGCGCGAAAACTCCGCTGTATTTTACGAGAGAAAAATGCTGCTTACACATAAGGGATTGTTAAATACGACAGTCATTCGTACAGCTTTAACATACGCATCGCAATGTTGGACGGTGTAAGAAAAATATAAAGGCAACATGACAGCGATGGAAATGAAAATGTGCCGAATGTCAGCGAATTATCTAAGAAGTTTCCACAGAAAGACAACGATAGTAGAGACATTACAATTAATCAATGTTCAAGTTCCAACTAAATAATAAATACTTGGATGACACAAATTAAAAAACATCAGCACATTCTTGGCCTCGCTACCAAGGTGATCCAAGATACAGTATCCTGCAGAATGGTTCTAAGGTCAGACGTAATTATGCGCGTTACATATTTCAACGGTTCCATGATGTGTCCGAATTTTCAAGAGCATCGTTTAATGTTCACGTATGTACGTCAAAAAGTGTGTTCCTGACCTCTTGTATGGCTGTAAAAGATATGCTAATGGTCATCTAGTCTTCTATACATTTCACTACTCCTTAACCAACACCCACATCCAACAATAGAAATCTTGATCTACCAAAAATATCCTCAAAACCCCATTTTCTGTCCGAAGGTATGATTGTTCGTAAAAGTTTAGAAGCATAATCTTCATCGACTTATACCAAAACATACTCTTTGCTTTAGATTGTCGTCCTATTAGAAGGACTCTCAATCGAGTTAGTGCAATTAGTCATGAATCTCACTTGCATTACACTTCATTAACACTGTGGTTCTTCGTCAGTCACGAAAATGTGGTCAACCAAGTTGGTCGCTTTTGAAATTGCTCATCATTCCGAGCATTTGTCCTTAAGATGGGTGTTCGTATACTTTTTACGGTCTAATAAATATCTGTATATTGTGGTTTCCTTTAATTGATTAATGGAAATTTATTATTCTCTTTGTAGCCACAGTATTTATACACCTACACTCTGGAGAACTTGACTTTTGCCACAGTATATAACGTTGGCATTAGGGCAAAGAACACTAACGATTCTTCCAAGGAGAGCGATTTGGCATGGAAGAAGATCACCACTCCATCATGTGTTGAATGGCATAATTACAATTTCAATATTTGTGGTAAGTTTTTATAAGAAAAACATTTAAAGTTAAACCAAAATCAAATTTTACATTTATCGAAATTCAAAACCTTTTAATCATTCCCTTTGTTTGGGCGAGTTATTTTCTTTTATCTTCCCAGGATTATCATTCGATACTCTATGGTTAATTGAGTCTTTGCCAGACTTTGTGTTGCAAGCCATTCTGAAGTGGGTCTGAGTATTTCTGCTTTTTGTTATACGTAAATGCGTAAATAAAATTCTTAAGTCCTTTCCTGATTGAAGAGTCTGTTTGTCCTTCTTGTAGAGTATTAGCTCGTTTTTGTTGAAGTAGATATTAACGAGAGAGTACTTGATATTTGCACTCTGCTGATAGATTTCTGATACTTTCATTTCATTAAATGGTATGGGAAGGACAAAAAAGGAAAAACATTTCAGGCAATGGAACTGTCTGAAACATGAATTCATTCTCGGATTCTGTTGCCCTTTAGGATCTGTGTTGTGATTAAAAGGCACTTGTTTCGGTATGCATTGAGTGCCTTAATGACAAACGAGAACACACCCCGGTATTTGTAGTTAAATTGAATCCTTAAAAGGCAAGTTTAACCAGCATGGTAGGTCAAGGCATGTGTACTTACGTACGTTCAGTCGAATTAATTGATTGAAAGGCACATGGCCTATAAAATGATATTTAAAACAACAACAAAAAGTCGTTAATGGTAGTTGGAAGTCTTCCAAAAAGCAAACTCCTCACAGGCTCCCCAATCGCCAATTAAGCGACAGCACATTCCTTAGCAATTGATTTGCCAGTTCTAAGTGTCAGCGAACATCGAACCAAGTAGACCGCATTACGTGGTACCTAACCGTACCAATTGATAAAGAAACTAAAAGCAACCTCATGGTAGTTCAAGTTTTCTTTATCCGTTAGTAGCAATCGCGTTAACATTTTGCTTAGTATTATACAGCAGAAGTTCCTGAACCTGATTTGAAAACTAGAGATCTATGAGAAATGTTCTCGACATAGAAGTATCAGACATGTCAGTTAGAGGCAGAGAAACCATACCACCTGGCGGCAGACCGAAAAACGTCAGTTAATCAAAGTTCGAATTGCAGCGGTCTCAGCAGCACAGAAAAAAAGAGGAAGAAAAAGACAAATCAAAGTAGTCCTGGACCTCATTCTACAACTCACTCCATATTGTCCAAAATGGAGAGTATCAGTGCTATAGTCCATGCGAACTTCTTCGCCACTATCCCAACTTCCCTTGAATAAGGTTAAAACCTGCTATCTGCTTACTGTAGTGGTAAGATCCATACTTCCATAGCCATTACAAGTGAGCTCCGTACAACCCCTACGGCAGCATTGGAAACCTTTTTGCACCTAACACCGATTGATTTACAGATCAAAAAACTGAGTTACTTCAAGAGCAGTAGTTTCGGACATGGCACTGTCCTAGCAGATCTACTACCAGGCAATCCAATCCTGACGGATGAAACTCCTTCCCTGGTCGACTTCGACATCCCATACGACATAATTTATCCGGAGAAGGAGGATTGGCAACAAAATGCAATAATCAGATGGCTCAAGTGTCTAAAAGACTACCGGAAGCAAGCGGTGTCTTCCAATCGGAGGTTCTGACTGTCCTCATTACGGCTGAGCTAATGCAGATGAGATCGGTATCCAAAAGAGATATCGCTATCTACATCAATAGCTAGGCCGCACTCAAGGTAATGGAATCAATCAACGCCAACTCCGGTACAGTCGGGGGCTATCGCACAGTGCTTCAGTCACTATGCAGCCCGAACCGGGTAAGACTGTTCTGGGAGCCAGGACACTGCTATATTAAAGGAAATGAAGCTTGCAAAAAAAAGAGGGCTACTCGACAATAGTGAGATTGCCCTTTGCATAGTGAGGGGCACTATCGAGAAAAAAATCACAAAGACTGCCTATCTAAGGTGGTCAAGTCTTGAAGGACACAGGCTCTTTGACCGCTTTGTGACGGCCAAAGATCTAGGAAGTTAATAAAATTAAACAGAGATAAGCTTAGGACAATAATAGGAATTCTGACAGGACACTACATTCTGCAGCAACACGCAAAGAGACTTAAATTGTCAGATACGGCTACCTGCAGATTCTGCGATGATATGCAAACTGTTGAGGACATAACACACATACTGTGTGAATGCGAGGCAATATCGCGCAGTCGAAGAAAATTTTTCGGGAAATGCTTTTTCCAAAACCTAAGGGAAATAGACGGAACGAACTTTAAAGGCCTTCTTTTTTTGCAGGAAAATTCGGTGTTTCACCAGGGCGATTGTTTAGGTTTTAATCATTTGAAGCCAAATTCAAATGGTTCCACAGGGACCGCGATGGGCCCGTTTTGGTGACTGGTGTCTGTTTGATGGCATATGCATCATACCCCTGTTTAACCTAACCTAGCCTAACCTATCTCTACTTCCCAATCTATTTATTTATTTAATCTATCAAGGGCACAACCTTTTTAGATTGAAAATCAATCAGTAAGATAACTATCTTCCACATTGTACAAAATAGTGCGGTTCAACTTATGTGTCTCGAGCGACCGCAGGGGGTTTTCAAAATACGGATTCTAACAATGTACTCTACTCATTGCAATCAATAGGCTGTTATCCTAGCGTATAATCTACAACTTAGTGGTCTTTTCCAATTAATATAATTGAGCGAAGGTAAAAGTACCATGAAGTCATCTGGCATCATCATGCTTAGACATCGAAACACTATTTGAACTCTGAGGCTTTGCAAATGTCTTTGGAAGTCAATAGTCCAAATAAACAATAGATCCGTTGACCTTTGCATTCGCTTTGTACGCCATGACAAAGCCGTTTGTTATTTGTATACTCAATGACAAAGTTTGAAGCTCCTATACTCCTGGCAATATGGTGAATACAAATGATTTAATCTGGCCTTTGCAAATAGAACACGAAATGGATAAGCTGGTGGGATTAAATTCAAATTATTGATTGTTAAAGATGGAAGGAGAAATGACTTCGAATCACTTAACGTGATTGCTGTTAACTCGTGAGTAAACAATAACACTTGTAGCATATTCAGGACTGGATATCACCTAGCCCTTATAACACTCAATATTGGAACAATATTTTGAGCTTCAAAGAAAGAAGCCTCGATTCCACATCTCCAGGCTTTGAAAGATCACAGTTTCTAAAGGATATACCTATCTAAAGAATTATTAAACCAAAGAGATTGATTCTGTTTGCAAAAATCATAAATACCGCAAGCTAATTCTCATCCACGAAAAGTTTCATTCAAACTGTTATGATTAATTGCCTCAGCTGAGTTGCATGGATGGATACAGGAGGTGGTAAAATCGTTCATCAAAACGATGTGCCAAGTGATTTATTACTGTGATTACTGCTGGACAGCATAATATTCGTATACTCGTACCAGGACGTATTATATCATTCTCGACTAAAAGGTATTTTGTATATTTTGTTTTCTCATCACTTTCTCATCCTGTTTTCCGTCTACATAAAAAAGAATTCTTAAAGTGAATCAGTGACAAGTCGCGACCCTAGAACAACATGGTTCGATGTGCACCAAGGCATGTTTTGAGTAAACGAAGTCTGAATGTTTCAACGCTGTTTGTATTGTTATGTTATTTTTTATGGCAAAATAGCTTTTAATAAAAAGTTTTAATTTTTCATATTAAATCAATTGTTTCAAAATATTTGCGATAAATTAAATAGTTTTCTAGATAAATTAACCTTAAAATGCAAATAGAACTTTGATGCTCAATTGTAAGTAACTATAACTTAGAGCAATAAAGTTCTAAGTACCACATAGAACTGTGTGACTTTGTAAAGACTTAATTTGATCACTTAGAACATTGTAGCGTACAATTTTCTTTTTAAATTAAAATATCTTTTATATTTTATTCAGTTTTTTATTAATAAATCTGTGTTTGAACAATAAGAAATAATAGTGAATTAAAAAGGTTATAATTTTAATTCATAAAAAATTAATAGCAAGCTATTAGTTAAGTTGTAGGAATGTATTGTAATAATACAATAAAGAATACTGAAAATTCAAAGCAACTGTAAGATTTTGAGCATTCATTTTGTTCTTGTATAAAAATTCTTGTCTAAATATTAAATAAAAATGTAATAAGAGAATACAATTCAAAGCGCCTATATCTAATTATAATAATAAAAAATTAATTAGGCTATATAATTCACAGCGCCTGTATCTTAAATTCTAAGAATAATAATAAATGAGGATTATATGAAATAATATTTTTTTAATTGGTAGTCACTGGAGTGGTGTCTAAAAATAAAAGGAAATAATTGTGTTAAAATAGTATATAATACAAACTTCGTCATACACTGAATACCTAATTTTAGGATTACTTTGTAATATGCTATGTCAGCCGAGCTCATGTACTTAAACATAGAAGTTAAATGTTTTGCTTTCTCCTTAGATATGACATTTTTTGTTGAAATGGTGTCAATGTCCGATAAAACGGAAACATTTGGTAACACAATCTTACTTCTGCGAATCCTTGTTGCCTGTCGTCTTATGTTAACGGTTATAAAGTTTTCACCGCTATAATATTTTGAATATTGAATTTCGTATTCTAATTGGCTAAACTTTAACATTTTCAACGAAGTAAATGGTGCACTTCTGTAATCAAAACAACTTTTTGCTTTGTAGAAATCTTTAAAGTCTAGTGGTTTCAATTGAATGATAACAAATGGTTTTCTAAGGTTAACCGTTTTAAGTAATCTTATCAATCCCATTGGGGAAAAATATTCATTGACGCATAAATGTTTTTCGATTTGACTATGAGCGTTGTCAACTTCTTGTAATGCTGAATGTCCTGGTAAGGAGTACTTCATTAAAATGCTCTCTAGGTCAGGATGAGTTTTTAAAAAATATTGCATTGCCAAAGCCATAATAGAATTTTTGTTCTGAGGAACACAAGAATCACTCCAAGTTATTAATTGGGTAATATTGTTATCCTCACACACTTTCTCTAATATTGTATATAAGGCAGATGCAATATCATTACCACTTCTCCCACTTGTACATTCTGTCCATATTGCACAGTAAACGTTTTTTGTTGTTGACAAATGTGCAGTAAGATTGTATATGCATAATTTTGAATGGTAAAATAACGGTCCAATTTCTGATCGTGGGCAAGTCAAAACATTTTCAAGGTCGAAAGTTAGTATAGGAATTCCAGATTTCTTATCCAAAGATTTCTGTTCTCTCATCAGTTTTTTCATATTAATATGGTTTTCTCGTTCTTTAATCATTTCTTCGGTAATCATTTTTTCTTTCTTGCTACCGAAAAAGTTTCACATTTTCGGCATCTATCGGATTTGGGACGATGGCAATCCAAATTAAAGTTGGTGTTAAATACATGCCTGTAAAAACTCTCCTTTACAGGAGATTCGACTTGTCCTATGTATAAGTTATACATTTTAGTAATGCTCAAGTTTGAATCAAGGAAATGCTTTGATGTATTCGCACGACAGTAGTGCGACTCTACTGTCGGGAAAGAGGAGATATGGGCTTTGACTTCTGAGACTTTTGCTTCCGGAATTCGTTTTATAGGCTTTAAATCTTTCTTGTCTCCAGTCACAATATTTTTTCTGTTGTGTGCATCATAAATCGGCTTTTGTGAAATTGCAAACGTTCCTAGCCAATAAGGTTTGCATACCTGTATAAGGTTTCCAAGTAGTTCAACGTAATAACTAAAGGAATAGTTCCGCCGAGAATATTCGGATTTCTTAGTTTTACGAATTGTCTCAGTTCTGGTAGTAGTTCTTAAGACGTAATTAGCCTTTTCTAGTCGGTTCATTGAATAGAATGTTTTGAATAATTCTTGCCTTCCACTTGTTGTTATATTTAGCTCACATTTAAATTTGCAGTTGTTAAGGGAGTTCTTTTTGGAAATTATTTGTTTCGCAGATATCATTTTTCCTCGAGAACTAATGTAACTTTCTCCAGTTTGATATTGTCTTTGTCGAATATTTCGTTTCCAGTTTTTCTCATTAATCTTGCGTTTACGCGTTTTATTTGACACAGACTCTACTTCTTTCAATATTATTTCTGTGTTCCTATCTTCACTATTATTAACTTCGGATGCAGGTACTATTACATAATCTTCAATTATGACAGCGGGACCCAATTCAATAATATCGCCTTCGCAAACTGACGTCTTTTGTGATATAAATATTTTTCAACATAAAATAAAAACAAAGAACCTTTCTGTTTAAAAATCAAGAGCCAACTAAATATTTCTCAGAGAATGCACATGGTTCTATTTAAAAAATAATAACGGAACAATTTTAAGCAATAAAATAAATCTACATAACTTTTACTATAATAAGTTCTATGTGCATTATTGCTAAATTTTGATTGGAACGCAAAGTTCTATCTGGCTGTTAGAACCTTGTGAACTAAATCTTAATGCAAAAATATGTAGTTAGAACTATGTTTTAAAAAATATCTCAGAAACTGAAAGAGATAGACTAATTTGGATAGAGGCAATCGAAAGAGCAATCCCAGTTTATTATGATATAATACAAACATCAATTTCCAAAAAAATGTCAGTTAGAACCTTGTTGTTCTAAGGTCGCGAAGTACTGAAGAGAGTTTTGCCAGGGTTCCTCTAATGTGCAAAACTTCTTTAAATTATAGGTAAAAGTTTGCCTCAAGAAAAGAACTTCCGGAGAGCTGCTCTTTCAGTGACATGACTTCATAAATTTTGATTATTATAGGTTTGAGATGGGCCGCTCAAAGCATTTCAGAAACTAGCTTTTAATGTCCAAAGCCTGTCTGTTCGAAAGTGGCAAGTATTTTTTTGTTTCCTGTCGGAGTACCCCATTGTACTCCTTCTAAATTCCTTTTAATAGAATTACTCAGCCAAGTTCATCAGCGACTTCATTTCCCCGTGATCCCATTGTGAACTGGGAAACACACAAGATTCAGTGTGAATTCAGCCTTCCGACTGCGTTTAGAGACGCCTCGAACTAGCTTGGAAGTAGTGAGATGGTTCACCAAGGCTCTAAGTGCTGCTTGTCTCTCGCTACAGATACAAATGCGTCGCACCCTACACAAGTTACTCACAATATAGTTCCTTGTCATTAAAATTGTGTATAACTCCGCTTAGAAGACAGCTGCAAGACTTCCTAACGAGAAGTGAAATCTAACATTGTCGCGCAGCATCCTTAATCGATTTTAGAGCAATTCGCGGGGTCCCGACTGATCGAAACTGTGTATTCCTGAGCACAGAAGAAAAATAATACGATTTCATATTTTTTCCGCAACAGTAGTTTTGGCCATGTAATGGCTGCTTTTTTACACTGACAATCAGCTGTCGCATTAAATTGTTTATTTTCAGTACAATTTGTCATTTCATCATGAAAAGATTGAAGCCACAACAACGATTTCAAATCGTTAAAATTTGTTTCCAAAGTCGAAGCTCTGTTCCCGAAACTTATAGAGCACTTCGTAGCTAGTGTTCAAAAAGACCGTTCTCAGCAACTTGGCCTTTGCCAATGCACTATCTGTGAAATTCTGCATAATGGTTTTGGTCACTTGACTTATAAGATCGAATTGGTGCAAAAGCTAAAATAGCGTGACCATTTATTGCGTTAGGTGTTCAGTGATTGAGCTTGAAATCAACTGGAACCCAGTTTTTTACCCTAAAATTTTGTTCAGTGATTAGACACATTTCTGGTTAAACGGCTACTTAATCAGGCAGAATTTCCGTATTCGGAGTGAGGACAATCCTCAAGAAATTCACCAGATGCCATTGCATCTAATGTACCATGTTGTGCGGATTGTACGCCAGTGGCTTTATCGGTCCTTATTTCCTCAAAAATGAGGCCGGAGCACAAGTTACTGGCAACAGACACCGGTAAAATGCGATGATCAATGATTAATTCTTCCAAAATTTGCGTGATATTAATGAAGAAGAGCTTTGGTTCCAACAGGATGGCGTTCCGCCCCATACTACCAATGAAAACATCTCTTTATTGTGCGATTTGACGTCATTGAATTAGTGTCTGTGTGGCTACGTCAAGTCAATAGTTTATGCCGCAACCACCAGCAATGGTTGACGCTTTGGAGTAAGACATTGTTCGATTAATATCGCGATATACGACCCCAATTGCTCGAAAATTGGATCTAGAATGCCCTTTGTACGTGCAATAAACACTAAATGACATGAAATAGTCTTTCGAATGGATTCAAAAAATCATAATCAAATCAGATTCAAAAGACAGTGACAGGCTCCTGTGCCTGTAGTATCAAAGTCCACTTGTCTTTAAACGGAATATACATAGCTTTGGCAGCTCATCACGGGGAAGGTGATTCATCAGTGCGCCTAGAACAGGGCCAGACGTGCTAGGCAAAGCCCCAGTGCAGCGGAAACAGACTGTTCCTCGGAGTCTGGTAAAACCAGGATTACCGTATTTTCGTGTAAACTTGTTCCACCAGATCACCGACACATAGGATATTATTGGCATCTTATCATAGCCGAGTAGGTTGAGAGGACCCTCTTCGGTGACAAACCCCACGAATGCTCATTTACGTTTAGTTCAAAGTAGTTTGGTGTCCAACATGACAGCCGAATAAAAAGCTTTGTTGGAGATGAAGATGCCTTTAAGTACTGGATGAGTAAGACGTCAGCTTCCTTCTCCTCGTAAAGATAGCAACCTTAGTTCTGAGAGGATTGACTGAAACCCCATTTCTAGTGCAGCAATCTTCGAATTCGTTTAGGGCTGACTCCGCTTTAGAGCAGACAATACATATATATCGTCTCCATATCTCTGAGCATAGACGTCAGGATTTAACAGTGGAGGCAAGACCCCGCCCGTTACTCCCTCACCATAAGGGTCCTATTCCCCAGCATTGCTTTTAACTACAAAACTAGTGATTCGTCTACACCATGTTGCATTGTCGTAAGAGCCCTCAATATCGATGAAAATGGCAAGCGCGTATACCCTCTTGTAGGTTACGTTTTCAATTGTGCCCACCAGGTTTTGAAGCGCACTCTCGCAGGATATTCCGCGTTGGTAGGCATGTTTCATCTTCTTCAGAAATTCGATTGCATTGTATATTAAACTGATAAGCAATCATAATAAGACGGGTGTTACGGTCAGACTGAATGTCTGACGGTGGAAAAAGCGATAGGGTAAGGGAATAGATATTAAGTCGATGTAAGTGGGTGTCAATTGACTGGGAAATATTGGGTTTGTGCGTGGCCGTAGCTCAAACGGTAGTGTATTGGCTTGCCAATCAAACAGTTCGGCTTTCCGACTGCACCCGAAAAAAATTCATATTTTTCAGTCAACTAACAATAAATAAGATGAGCAGTTGACTAGCGGTAAAGTAAGGTACGAGGTAAGATATTTCTTTGATTTGAAAATCAGAGAGTGCGAGTACTACCGTCAGCAAAGGAACATATTGGATAAGAAGTGCCAGACAAAAGATCATTTATAAAATTTAGAAAGAGTGTCGGCGACAAAACGGAGCCCTGGGGCACACCAGATTTATATATGTACGTACACACTATACAGGTACGAAAACTACGAAAAACGTATAGCCGGTCATTGAGAAGATTTTGTATTTGGAAACATTTTGTTGGGGGTGGTTTTTCGACGTCTCCATGACTTACATAAATGATGGGTCTCTATGAGGAGAGAAAAGAAGATTCGCCTTTTTTAGGAAAACTCTGTTTTTCATTTACTCGAAAACTTCCTAAAGATCAGGATTCAAGAATCGCTTATGTAGGGGTTTTGTCTGCATCAAACAGCATTCCTTTAGAATGAGGGCAGACATATCAACTGGGCCAACAGTATTCTTACTACTAAGCGAGTACGAAAGTAGATCTCTCCAATAGAATTTTGGACAGACTTTTGAATTTAAGTGGCATTCTTCGCAAAATAGTTTTAAAGGCCTTTTAGCCACCCAGCGCAAACTATATGTACAACACCTACAATCGCAATTTCTATCATGGTATACCTACAAGACAGCCTAAACATTTAAATTTTGTACGCGGCGACTGATGAACACTCTTTTTGCTAAAAAAAAGTTTTAATTTTCAACATAATCTCCCTTAAAATAGGCCCAAATCGCTTACCGCCGAGTCATTTCTTGTTTAGAAACAGGAAATAGTCGCAGGGGGCTAAATATGCAAATGAAGAAGCAATTCGTAACCTAATTCATGCAGTTTTGCAATTGCCACTGCGGACTTGTGCGCCGGTGCATTGTCCTGGTGGAAGAGAATTTTTTTCCTCGCGGTCTTTGCTTCAAATCAGCGTCAAATCGATTCAACTGCTCTGCATAATAGGCGCCGGTGATCGTTTTAACCTTTTCAAGTTAATCCCAAAAAAACTGTCGCCATGACCTTGTTGGGCTTCGGCTTCGATTTAGCAAGAGAAATCCACTGATCGACTGTTCCGTGATCTCTGGTATGTTGTGATGAACCCACGGTTTCTCCACGGTTACAAAACGGCGCAAAAACTCGTGTAAAATGTGATTGAACATCGCCTTTGAAGTTGTCAAACAATTGCGTCGTACCCATTTGGCGGATAGCATTTTCATATCCAAATATTTTTGTAAAACTGAAATCACTTCAAGTTCTCGCCTCTTCACTCGTCGATCGTCCAATATCATACCGTGGATTCTGGTGGGGCGACCTCAATTGGTCGACCAGAACTTGAAATTGAGTAAACCAGTGATGGATGGTTCCAATCGATGGTGAAGAGTCCCCATGATACTTTTCAAACTTTTATTTTGTTTGCGTGATGATTTTCTTGCGCCAGAAAAAATTATGTTTTATGAACACAAGCAATTCACATTTTTCTATTTTTAATAAAAAATCTTGTAGGCGTCTGTTTCAAATGGCTGTCACAACAAAACTATTTGACCTGTCAAAAATTTGGATGCGTTCTTTTGAAAGATGCTTCTTGACAAGCAACCCTGTTGGATTTGAGGTGGTAACGCCATCTATTTTAATTTTCAGAGACTAATTGACCCACCCGCATCATGCACCATTCTTATAGGCGTATGTGCCTCGGGTATACCGCACAAGGCCGCATTGACTGCCATACAGCTCGATTTCCGTGTGTGGTCGACAATCTGGAACTCGTTCGTTCGGTGATTGTTACAGTTTCGCATATTTCGCGCAGATTTATTTGCTTCTTCCCTCTGTTGCATCATGGACATATGTTATTTGGTAGCTAGGTCGACGAATGCGTTTTGAGGACGACTCACTGCAAGAAGTGGGATCATTTTGCCCGGATATCTTCAAAGAGCTACAATTAGATTGGAAAACCCTAGTTAGTAATGTGAAGCGTAGATGGTCCCTTAATTCAATGAATGAATTGAATTGTGAGAAAAAGGGCTCTAGAACTGCCCTCAGGACAGTCACACAGCAAACGACGGACATACGCAATCTCTCTCAGGTCCCTGCAGCTTCTGAAGAATTAGAATTCCTATTGCCCAGTTAAATGTGATGATACCAGAGATGAGTCATCATTCATCTCTGTGGGAACCTGAGCAAATGTCAGACTTGTGTTGACGAATTTGGCATTGATGCAGATAAGTGTTCGTTTTGTGGTAAATGCGAATAGCTGTCTAGAGCCCCCTATTTTTCAGTTCTATGTGGTCTATTAAGTGTATAAACACTTTACGTGCATAGCCGGAAGTCGTAGTCTATTCTTCGTTCGCTAGGGTCATCAACATAGTGGTCTTCAAAATTCCCAGTATTTCAATAGGAGGATATTACCATCAGTTTGATGTCAACGTCACCAAATCGTCGTCAAGTTAACTCAATTGTCCTTGCGTATGTCCAAATGATCAGTTGCCAGTTGCCACTTCAGAGTGGCAATGGTGATATATAATATTTGGCAAATTTCTCCTTCCGGCTGGTTGCTGTAGCACCTAAAATTAACTGGCTTATTATATTGTTGCACCCTCTCCCCCATTCAGTTTTTATTTATAGAATTCTTCTTACTTTCGAATCCAATGTGTTCATTCCTGATTCCGACATTAAGTCTCCAAGGATAACCATTATACCCATAACGCCCACACAATATCTTCCGATCTATATAATTTTTATCCGGAATTCTGACACACCATTGTGTTAGGATGGCGAAAAAACGTTTGCGAATAACTTTATCCAAAAATTACGTTTCTTTCTTTTCGACGTTTGTAGCTGCAGTGTTGTCAGTGGAACAGCTAACGTTTACGTTCAGCGGGTTAGTGTTACGTTCGCAGGTGTGTGTCTGATAGTGGACGAGTTAAGCGGTATTACAGAGTAAATTTACAGGCCCGATTTCCTTTTCACCTTCGCTCAGGCTCTCCACGTAGGGCTCGTCCACTTTCGGTACAAGCGCACACCACGGTTTGAGTTGAAGCAGCATTGACATCTTTGCGCACTATCAACATCTTCAATCACATATCGGAATAACCTTACAACTTTTTGATGACGTACGGCCCTCGGTACTTACTTTCTAACTTATGCGATTCACTAGTGTGAGCAGGGACGTTTTCTACGACCACTATATCACCTACGTTGTACTGATGCGGTGTTTTAAGCTTGGAGTCAAATCTCAACTTCTATTTCGCTCGGGCGCGTGTTATATTCTCGAGAGCGATACCTCTGTTTTGGGATAAATCGACATGCTGTTCGTTGATGTCGTTCTGTACTGCAAGCAACATTGCATTTGCGGCTATATCTCTTAAAGGAAAATCGAATATAAGACTGAATTTCGTCATTGGATTAACTTATGTGTTTAGGTTCCACTGCAGGTTGCGTAGTTGACTGTCCCAGCTTCCAGGATCCTCGGTCGATGTGCGAAGCATTGATAAAATTGACTTGTTAATTCGTCCAGCTTGACCATTAGAACGGGGAGTTCAAACTGCGACTTTTCGAATCGCATCGGCTTCGTTTTAGTAAGTCGATTTAACGGTCGTGCTATATTTGCGTAATTAGGAACAAATTTCCGCAAAAATCCACTAAGACCGAGAAATCTTCTGACTTCGGTGACGGTGGTCGGTGTGGCATAGTCTCATATAGCAATGGTTCTCTCAATACCTGGCCGTAATCCGGTTTCATCTATTCGATGACCAAGAAAATTAACTCCTCTTGCAAGAAGTACACATTTTGAAAGCCGTATAGTGAGTCCCGCTTGACGAACCACAACAAGGAAGTCTTCCAATGCTCGTAAACCTTCCTCTATGGTTGCACTAGCCAAAATAATTTAGTCGACATAGAAAATAGCTCTGCCATTCAATTATTTTATCAAATCCGTCATCATGCGAGCTGCATCGTTCTGACTTTTTCTCGCTTAAAATTTGCATAACCGTACTGCTCGGTGGATTTTCAGGACATCTTTATGATGGGTGGCTGGTATTCCTACAATATTGGCATCGATCTCTTCGTTGTGGATTTGGGCAATTGACGGATATATGATCCGGTTTATAGCAATTATAATAAACGGCCGTTTTACGTTCCACTGCACGTTGAGTTAGCGATGAGGCCGGTTTTGAAATTACAACAGGTTCGGGTAGTTGCCATTGCTGATCTTTATTATTAATCTTGTTCGTGGAATCGGTGGTTTGGAGAAATTGTTGAACGGGTTGGCGGTTGTCCAGATATCTTTCGATGGCAAGTCATAGATCTTTTGTCGATTTTGCAAGTGCGTTTTGCAAGTCGCGTTGTTCAACTCCGTGACGGATGTATTTAACAACCGTAAATTCACTCAGTCGATACCGTTGACCTAATGCACAAATTCGTTCATTGTTATTACGTATGCATGCAGCTAATCTAATATGAATATCGGCTTCGTTTTCTCGAACGCCAACGTTTTTTGGAAAATTCTTGCTATTTATTTATAACAGACGCAGATGCATCTACCCAAAATCTTAATTTAGAATAAACTGCCATCATAAGAGCATCCTCGTTCCATCTATATACGTTGATGAAACTATTGATGCGAATAACAAATTGTTCCACGCTCAATGACCATTCTGATGTTGGATCGTTCTCCCGTAAAATCGCAGCAATATCCTTTATGGAGGGTGTGTTCTTGTTGACCCGGAACGTTGGGTTCTCGTACGGCAAACACGATGATTTTGAATGCGTCGTTGATAAGCAACGGTAATTCTCTGAGCTTCCGGGACTTCATTAAGTAGGGAACCGGTATTTATATTGGCATTGGCATAGCATGCATGAAATGTAAAGGATTTTGACTCACCGCTTGTGTGGTTGTTGTAGTGTGATGGTTTTGCTGTACGTGTTTGACGATCTCGGATAATTCAGCGACAGTATTTGATAGTTGATTGATTTGGGAAATCACGTTGCATAGCATCTTTTGTTGATTGTCGGGAGATGCTTCGGAATCCGGGATTTCTATTTCGTCCTCGCTTTCTTCCAAAGCGTCTCGTAGTCCTCCCAATAGCTGTGCTTTTGTCCCTTTTACATCTAAGCCTCTCTGCTGCAAAGCGAGTTTGATCTGTTGGGTATTCAAAGCGTCAATTTTATGCGCGGCCATCTTGCATTCCTTTGTTTTAATTTCACCACAAATTGAATTATGAAAATGCACGTTTGCGAATAACTTTTTTTTTTTTTAATTTCTTTCTCTTCGGCGCTCGTAGCTGCAGTTAACGTTTACGTTTAGCGGCTTACTGGTACATTTACGGGTGTGTCACATTAGACGCTTTCAGCGGTGTTACAGAATACGTTCACGGGTCTGTGACAATTGTTTCATTTGAGGTGCGTGAACATCTCATTAGACTTACTCTACTGTCTTTTTCTTACATAAGTTATCTGTCAGATAGTAATTGGACAAAAAGGGTTCAAGAAGCGTTCTGAGGCCATCGATAATCTTGTCATTGTTGTATCAGTTCTGGTAATAATCAAAAAATGTTCGGTTTTACCCTTCAAGAAGGAAGAATCACTGTTCTCCATCTTTTGAAAGGTTGTCACCTAAACAGATGGCAGGAACCGAATCCAAATAAACCTCAATGTTTCTCCGCTCTGCCTCTAGATATTTCTCATGTTTTTCACCGTATGTGTATTATGTGATCCAAGAATAGATTACAATTTGTTTGAAAATATTTTGAAAAATTTCCATGCCAACTTGTAATGCCTCAGGGCTATATTAAGAAGATAACGTTGACTAAAGCATGACAGGACAACTAAACAACTTCAACATCTCCTTGCATTGTGAAAGCAATTAAGCCGGAATGCCATGAAAAATCCTATACCACCATATTGCCCTTCAATCGGATTGGAAAATATCAAAAATCCGCATATTTGTTTGTTGCCAATGTTTCTCACTAAAGTACTGGAGAAAAGACTATTTTTAAAGAAACAACTATCAGAACTACTTAACAGTTATGCTGGATAGTTGAATCGATTCGATCGGAATCATGGAGTAGTTGTTGTGTGTTGACATTTTTTTTTCTCATTGTGAAAGTTGAATTAAAACTTTTGTTGGTGCAGCTGGTAGTGGCACTTTGCCCCAAGAAGTTATCAAGAACTCATTGAATCCATAGAAATCCCTAGTGCTACTTAATTTTTAATCAAGAAAAAGATTTTAAGTCCTTTTAACATTTTTCTTTTTTGTTTCTCGAATAGTGAATGAGTGAAGGATTAATTTTTTTTCCTCCCATCTTTTAATTGAAGTGGCTTCAACAACGAGGACTGTCGTAATATGACTGCAGATTAATATTCCTCCTCCTCCATTCCATCTGTTCTTGCAATAATATGTAAGGTGGAAGTCCACCAAAGGACTTAGAAAAACTTCCATGCAAACTCGCGGATAAACCATTTTTTTATAATTCAGAAAAATAAGTAGTTGTAACTTATAACTGATGCAGATATCCATTTAATACTTTTTCTTTCTTTTTGTGATATACCTGACGTGCTGGGAGAGCACATCTGTATCGGCAGAAGGAAGGTGTCACCACGGCGACTTTTAACTCGAAATCCACCCATCAACAAACTGCTTTTAAGGAAACTTTGCTATCTAAGGGAACAAGCTAATATTTTCGCTGATCACCCTTTTGAACTCGAGAATAAATGGAGGGCTTGTTTGGAAATTTCACCATTTCTTTACCGTATACGTTTATTTTATTTATTTATTTAAACTTGCTAACACAGTAAGAATTCACTTATAAATCTGTGAAAGATAAACATTATTGCGCTTAAGCTTTAATTTAAAATTTACATTTTAACTCTAGTGAAACTATTTATTAAAAGTAGTAGTAAGTTAAGTTTAATATTAATGAAACTTTGTCAATTTAATATTTTATCCTTTAATTCAAAAAGTAAAATTTTAATTGAAATTACCTGAGAAGGGGAAAGGGATGGGTGAACCTAGTTGCTCTGATTTTCAAGGAAATGTTGAAGTTCGTGTTTAAATCGTCGCGCGTCGTCTAGCTCTCGTATAGTACGTGGGAGTGTGTTCCAAAGACGTATAGTAGCAATATAAAACTGTCTCTCGGATGTTAAACATGAAAATCGCGGAAGTAATAAACAGGCGGATCTGCTAGACACCGGAAACTTAATTTTTTCGTATAGATACGAGGGCGGGTCAATAAGTCCGTGACTTTTTGAATTTCTGACCTCGTTACTGGAACAGCAACACTGCTCCTGTCAACAGGCATCTGTCAGTTGAGTCCTATCAAAATTTAAACTTGCTGCGTCAGTTAGTTTGTGTTTGACAGCTATTTTTATCAGACTACTCACTAATTTGAGGAGAAAATGGAAAAAAGTGAATTTCGTGTGCTTCACTTCACAGGAAGGTTTGGCGTTGTTTAATCGCAATATGGAGGAGTTTTTGCGCCGTTTTGTAACCGTGGACGAAACATGGATCCATCACAACACACCAGAGAACAAACAACAGTCAAAACAGTGGGTTTCTAAGGGTGAATCGGCGCCAAAGAAGGCCAAGGTGGGTTTGTCAGCCAATAAAGTTATGGCGACTGTTTTTTGGGATGCACGCGGGATAATCCACATTGACTACCTTCAAAAGGGAAGAACAATCAATGGGGAACATTATGCCAACTTATTGGACCGATTCAATGACGATTTGAAAAAAAAACCGACCTCATTTGGCCAAGAAAAAAGTTCTTTTCCACCAAGACAATGCAAGGGTGCACACATGTGCAGTTGCCATGGCAAAAATCCATGAATTGGGCTATGAATTGCTCCCTCATCCACCCTATTCTCCAGATTTGGCTCCGAGCGACTACTTCTTGTTCCCAAACCTGAAGAAATGGCTTGGTGGAAAAAGATTTGACTCCAATGATGAAGTCATCTCGCAAACAAAGGCCTATTTTGAGGACCTCGACAAATCATTTTTTTTGGAAGGGATAACAAAATTGGAGAAGCGTTGGACAAAGTGTATAGAGCTCAAGGGAGACTACGTTGAAAAATAAAATTATTTTTTTATCAAAAAATCGGTGTTTTATTCCAAAAGACACGGACTTATTGACCCGCCCTCGTATGTCGGCTGCCTACTTTTAATAATGCTGAAGAGAAATAAAAGAGCACGAAATTTTATATAATTTTGAAATGACATCTTTACCAAGTTTTTGGCTAGATGTGAAACGTGGTCATATCTTTTGAGGCAATATACATATCGAATTGTGGTGTTAAATGCTACTTGTAGTTTTCTTTTGCACTCAGCGTCATATTCATGAAAAATTTCGCATCCATAAACCAGCAGAGGAATAACTAAGGCTTTGGCAAGTAGCAGTCTGGTTTTAGTTGGTGTACACTTTTGGGCAGTCCATAGTGTTCGAAGAACGCCATATGTTTTTCCCACTATAGAATTTATATGGTTGTTCCACGTTAGTGTTCTATTGAAGACAACGCCTAGATTTTTCGAAGAGTCAACAAATTCAATTTTTGAGCCGTTTAGCATTAAATGTGGGAAATAGGAAAGATCAAGAATAGTTTTAGAGATAACTAAACATTTACATTTTCCTGGATTTAGTACTAAACTACTTTTTGACGACCAATTTGAAATTCGTTGAAGCTCTTCATTTAAATCACTAGCGCAATTCTCAATGCCTCAAAGGGACAGCTTTGATAAATTTGAACGTCATCAGCGTAAATATGTTTCGATGAATTCAATATTACAGAAGCTATATCATTAATATAGACTGAAAATAAGAGAGGCCCTAAGATCGATCCTTGGGGAACACCTTTAGTTAAGGGAAGAGAATCAGATAGGACACCATCTATTGACACAGCCTGTTTTCTTTCACTAAGATATGACGAGATTAATTTAATTGAAGAAGGAGAAATGGAAAAGTAGTGCCTTAATTTATTGATCAGAATAGAGTGATCTACCATGTCAAAAGCCTTAGAAAAATCCAGTAGTAATAATAACGTAACATTATCATTATCCAGTCTATCTCTTATGTCTTCAACTACATTGACCAAAGCTGTAGTACAACTATGCTTTGCACGGAAACCTGACTGAACCGGAAGCAGCAAATTATTATTCATAAGAAACTTATTAAGTTGTTTATGCATAATCCGTTCACATATTTTTGAAAGAAAAGGCAGGATTGAGATTGGCCTGAATTCTTCACCTATAGAGTTTTTAGGAATAGGAATTATTTTTGCTAATTTCCATTGGTAAGGAAAAATACCAGTCATAAAAACTGTATTAATGACGTGCGTAATAAATGGTAGCAATGATGGTAAAATTGCTTTAACAAAAATCGGATGAATCTCATCAATTCCTATAGCATTTGATTTAACAGACAGGAAACTTTCTACTATGTCCGTATCATCCACCCTTTTGAAAGCAAAAGATGTTGCAGTTGGTAGAACAGTACCATCAAACGCACAATTATCAACAGAGGCACTTGAATTTGGATTTAATAAGAACTTGCGATTTAGGTCATTACGATCGATATTAGTAGGACAACTTAACTTTTGTTTACCGACTCCTAGTTCACGAATGTTATTCCATATTTTACGACCGTCGGATGTAGAACTGAAGCGGTTGGAATAAAATTGCATCTTAGCAGTTCTTATTTCACGAATAACACTATGACGCAAGTTTTTATAGATTTGATGAAGCTCTTCCACCCGAAAACGTTTCCACCGTCGATACGCCTGATCACGTTGCAACATCAACTCTCGAATTTCATTCGTGAACCACGCTTTTGTTCTGTCTCTTACAATCCCTCTTCTGATTGGAATGTATGTATCAAAAAGAAGGTTGATGTTTTTATTGATGAAATCGATTTGTTCATCTGGTGAGGGCATACAATAAATTAGGTTCCATGGAATAGAATAAACATGCTGTTCAAGAGAAGGCCTATCAAAGTTTTTAAAATCCCTATACATATAATTTGATGTGTCTACGCAATCACCGATATCAAAATCATATGTAAGAAACAATAAGTCGTGTTTAGAAAAGGCTGGTGCAGCAACTTGATCGTAAAGTAATACCTTGTTGGTATTATTTACAAAAAACACATCTAATAGGGTGCTGGAGAAGCTGGTGAAATGAGTAGGAACATCATTATTTACCGGTTGTAGATCAAATGATTGCATGTTTTCGATTAAAAGACTTTCACACAACAAGTTACTATTAAAATCACCGCAAATAATTATATTTGTTGAGCATGTCGACACCTCTTCAACTACTTCATAAATGGGTGTCAAGTCAATATTTCGATTTGGCCTATACACAACACCTAAGCAAATACTTCTTTCGCCGCGTATAATTTATGCAAAAAAATACTGAACAAGTGACCCATTTGGCGAGCGACATTTCTGTTTACAAAACACACCATTTTTAACATAAATCGAAACTCCGCCACCAATACGATCAGATCTATCAGCTCGAAAAAGTTTGTATCCGCTCAAAGCATACACATCATCTTTCACACCATCAACAAACCAAGTTTCCGTCACGCAGATGGCATCAACGTTTGAATCTACCAAAATAGCTCTAAACTCGTCTAATTTAGGATTTAAGCTTTGTGCATTTAAATGACAAACCTTAAAACCTTCTTCTCCATCACTACCACCATCAATGTAACCCACTCCACTCTCATACAAATCCGTTTTTAAGTAGTGAAATAGTTTGAGAACCTAACGACGCATTCTGAAAACAAGAAACCTCTTCCCTAGAGCAACAACATTTCATTAAAAGGGGTATATGAAATAACATCAGGCAGATTTCAAGAGAAAAAAAAAATAAATAAAAAAAAAAGGAAAAAGTGACAAAAAGTAGCAAAAATAAAAATGTAAAAAAAAAAAAAAAACTAGCAAAACAAAAATCAAAAATTTACTGATGCTTGTTGATAGATGACGATTTCGATCAGCTGTTGTTCTGTTCGTCTTCTTCTTAAGTGTTCCTCGTTTGACATCTCGTGGCAATAGCATCCATTACTCTCTCATTCTCTACCAGTATCGCTTCAGCTTCTGCATTCTCTTTCACATATACGGAACCATAATGTGTGTAAACAGAAAACAGCTGTTTACTGCGCTTGAGACGCACAGCTTATTGATAAAGATAGCGGTTCTTCCTAGTTAGGCTACCGAACATGTAGATGTTGCTGTTGTTTTCTGTTTTGATATCCACATCTTGAAGACATAACTGCCTATGATTTTTGCAGTAAAGAGCAACTGCATGCAGGACAGTGTTTCTTTCCGCTGGAGAGCTGAATTTGACTACACTGGGAGAGTCTTTTTTCATTGTATTTGAATACGCTCGTCGCTTTTTCGGAGAGCGAAAAATGCATTTCAAAGGTGGAGGCATACAGTCAATGTTGTGACATATGTGATGGAAAATTGTCTTCAAGTTTTCATTTGGTAGCTGTGGGACACCAAGAATAATGGCATCGGCTGCAATTTCCCGTCATTCGAAGGCTTCACATCTTTTTTGGAGATCAGCCACTTCCTCTTCAAGGGTCTGCGATTCAGCTAACCGCGTTTTCATCTCGTCTTCCTGCGTTTGAAGAGTATGAATGGACCTTTCAAATTCGTCAATACGATTCTCAACTTTCGCTTGTCGTTCTTTTAGGTTACTGAGAGAAAGATCAACCTCTTTAACGTGCGAAGAAAGGCTGTTTCTTCAATGGAAGAAATACGCAGCATAATATCATTTCGCAAATGATTCATTTCCACGGAGATGCGGTTTACGATTTCATCGGTTAGCTTTGTGAGTCGTTCCTCCATGTCAAACATAGTTACGGCCGATGCAGGTTTGTTGGCAGTTTGGCGTAGATTTGTTAACAGCGCCTTTTCTCTCAGCTGGGATGGTGTTAAGCTTCGGTGTTTGTACAGACTCTTTAGCTGGTGTTGGCGTTGACTGTTTCTCTTTTTCAAGAGTTGTTGTTGATCGCGTTTTACCCGCCATTATGTTCGTAAGAGTACGATAAGTGAAACGAAAAACGAGAGCTCCTTTGCTAGTTGCAATTAAAATTATAAAATAAAACTAAACTTATTAATTCACTTTTATTTGTGATGTGGACACAATTTAAAACTATTTAAAGACTTCAACAGGACGCTCTTTACTTTTAATGTAGAGAAGTGAAAGATATTGAAAAAGTTTTGCCGGACGAGACTGTCGATACGTCTACTCACTTTCACTGAACATGACTTTCCGTTCAGGTGTAAAATTCGGAAAAGTATGTAGATCTAGCGCAACAGTGAGGTTAAACTTTATAGTTCCACTGACGCATAATAAGCACATCTTTCGAAATACGGGCCAAAGTGCAAAGACAAAGAAAACAATGAGTTGTGCTTTCAAAAAATTTTCTTCGTTTGACGAAAACTGCTTAGGTTGCGGAGGGAGTAAGTGAATCCATAGATTGGATTAAATATTTCCTGGTAAAGAAGGGTATTTCCAGTTTTCGAAACTTAACATGCTGAACCCACTTTTGGGGTTAGTTGGCGTACCGAATTAGGGTCTCTGAAACTGCAATGTTATCTACACGCAAGCACTTTACTGTCGACACCTTTGCGAAATCTAATTGATGGGGCAAAAGTAATGTCATTGTCATCATTGTCTTTTGACATTCATGTAGTAACTGCCCAATTTCAGGTTTGTTGTTTTAACGCACCGTGTAATTCGTCTTTGTTTTCCTCGTCGTCCTGCACCATGTGCGCAAACAATTAGACGTTTCGCTGAGCGTCACGTGCAAATTGGGTCCACTAGAGATGTCACCCCGTACTGCTCGTTCGACCGAGAATATCACCCCTATAGCCGAGGAGGTCAGAGAGAGTCTACAAACATCGACAATGTATACAATTTGGCATCAGCAGACGTTCGTTGCGTCGAATTTTGGTGAAAGACCTGAACATGTTTCCTTATAAAGTGCACACCGTTCACTAATTGCTGCCTGATTTCGTATCCAAAATCATAATAATCAACGAAACCCACTTTCACTTTGCACATCTGGGGCAGGGAGAATCAACATGAAATGCACGAAGAGCCATTGAATCTACTCAAAGTGACTGCTTGGTGCGGCATTTGTAGTGAAAAACTCATTAACTCTTATTTTTTTGAGAATGCCGACGGCAATACCTTAACCGTAACTGGTGAGCACTACAGGAAGATGTTAAATGCGGTTTTTTTTTTACCGCAAGTTGCTGAATTAGGTCTCGCGCATTGTTGGTTCCAGCAAGACGGAGTAACCCATTCTGTGATCTTCCGTTTTGGCGATTGAAATTGGTCGGCCTGGTTGCCAGATCTGGTGGCACCGGACTTTCTACTTCGGGGTTTTTTGAAATCTCGTATTTACCACAAAACTTAGAAGTCTTGGAAGCCAACATTAAAGAAGAAATCAACAATTTGGAGTCAAATGTTTTGCGAGCAACAATGCAAAATCCCGTGAAACGAACGCAAATGTGCATCAACTCAGGAGGTGGTCATTTGACCGATATCATTTTTCTCAATTTAATATCGACAATTTTATATCTTCGAGCTCAATTTTTTTCATTTCTAACAAAATGGCAGTCAATTCACATTATGACATTACTTTTGCCCCACCTGTACTTAGTTTCGTAGAACGTGAGAAAAAACGAGCACGACCTCGCGGCGTGCCTCAACAAACAAATCTTTGTCTCACTGATGTTTTTTGTGACACGTTAGTCGGTTAACACTCTTAGGAAGGTCTCTACTCCGTAATCTGGATGCGAGTGGGTAAAGAACTTCTTTCTTTCTTACTTACTTACTTAGATGGCGCTACAGTCCGGGGTGGACCAAGATCTCAACTAACATGCCTCAGCTAACGTGGTCTTTTACTAGTTGCTTCCAGTTGCCCACACGAAGTTGGCTAAGGTCGCCTTTCACTTGTGTCCGCCAGCTAAGATAAGGTCACCCTCAAAAACTTTCCGGACCGGGACCTAGTGTCATGGGTTCAAGTTGGCTTAGCGATTTAAATGGCAAGGCCGAGTTGTCCAAGCTGTTCTGGCATTGCTGTACAACCTGTACATTTCGCTGTTGAAACGTCTCTTCCATACTCCATTGATGCAAAACGGTCCGAAAATTACCTGAAGAACTCGAAAGAGGGCTTTACTCAATTATTCAATTACCTTATGAACCCGAAGAAGCAGTGATTAGCTCGCTTTAGAGCAGCATGCATTCTCCATGGTCATCCTGCATGGTCGAATGAGCTTGGCAGGGGATACCAAAAATAGACAAGTTCGTCTCTATGGAGGTGGTGTGTGGAACTCTTGGCTTCCCAGGTCTGCCGAAATGTGCAAATTTGAACTATTGTGGGCTTTCCTGCCATAAGACCACATTAATAGGGGCCGGTCAGACTATTGACGAAGGATCTTAGGCATTCATATAATACGGCAGACAATGAACTTGATTGTTGCGGTGCTGGCCCAACTCAGTTATAGAACAGCCAGCAATCATCGGATCGGTCGCTACGCAGATCGCGACCTTGATTATACCCCGTACTTTGGCAATATGAACCAAATCTAGACAGCCCCTTACGGAGATTACTACTGGATGAGAGAAAGGAAAGATGTCATCCATGCCTGGTACTTGAATGCATCGAAGCTGGTCATAATCCAATCCAGCTAGTTTATAGAAACCAGATTATTTAGACCAAAGCAGAGTGTATCTGAGAGACTCTATGTGAACATAATATATGTAGGATGGCTCCCAAAAATACACAGTGTAAATGGGTTAGTGGAATTCATACGAAAACAGTCTTCATCAGGTGAGTAGTAGGAGGTGCTAAGATTTTAGATGAACACTGACCGAAGTCTCGTTGTAGTTGTACCAATTTACCTTCTGGCTGTCTTTGAAGACAAAGTGCTTAGAAGGATGCTCGTTTTGATTGCACATAAAGTATATTTTTCCTAAGTAAGGGTTCTCCAGGAATTCGCTCCAGCTTTTAACCATACTTGGTTGGGTGTAAAGAAATTAGATTGCGCTCTTGTAAAGGGTCCGCCATCTAACGTTTTTTTTCAACTAGTGCTTATTTCGTGAATGGTAACACTTAGCTCATGTCTGATTTGACAGATAATTAGTCCCGGTTAATAATGGAAAATAATTTCATTCAAATGGCTGCCTCGGCTGGCCATGCAGTAGCCTACACGATCAGTCCAATTTTTAAGCACATTATCGATTGTGTGCAGCTGTATTTGACCAATGGCTTCACGAATATTGTCCTTTAAAGCGTCAATTGTCTCTGGCTTGTCGGCGTAACACTTATCTTTTACGGCACCCCACAAATAATAGTCCAACGGTGTCAAATCGCAGCTCCGAGGTGGCCAAATGACATCAGCTCTGCGGCTGATAATGCGATCTTCAAAAATAGGACGCAAAACATCGAGTGTAGCTTCGGCTGTGTGGCATGTAGCGCCATCCTGTTGAAACCGAATGTTGCCAATATCCTCCTCTTCAATTTTTGTGAACAAAAATTCGTTCAACATGGCCCGATAACGATCGCCATTGACTGTAACGGCCACTCCTTGCTCATTTTCGAAGAAAAATGGCCCAATTATGCCTCTGGACCAAAATCCACACCAAACAGTGACTCGTTTTGGGTGTATCGGCTTTTCAATGTATGCGTACGGGTTTTCTGTGCCCCAAATGCGACAATTTTGCTTGTTTACATACCCGGCAAGATCAAAATGAGCTTCATCTGAAAAGATGTTTTTTTTTGGCAAAATCATTCTGCAACATTACCATGATTTTCAAAGTAATGTCGCAATATTTCCCAGCGTTGTTCAAGCGTATACACAACCATATTCGTTCAGCGGAAGGATAAAACTGTCAAATCAGACATGAGCTAAGTGTTACCATTCACGAAATAAGCACTAGTTGAAAAAAAAAACGTTAGATGGCGGACCCTTTATTACTAAGAACATAATTTCCACTAAAGAAGAAAAGGGATTCAGCCCTATTAATGATTGCTCTGTTTCTCCACACCAAACAATGAGTATTCCAGTTGTATCTTAGGATGAGGTCGGTGTGATTGCCTTCCTTTTCAATTATAAAATTTTAAACTCCACCACCCGAGGTAAGCCAAGGAGTAACTTCTGCAAACTAGCTCTTGTTCGGCACTGCTGAAATAAAAACAAAAAATTGTTGAGCTGGCTCTTCGCGAGAATACAGGCTCTTGGCGTATCTTTATTTTTTTAATTTTCTGCTTAAATACAAAGCCTACTGACGTACATAAACTTGCGAAATCAGACTGCGAATAACGAAGGTCAACAGAATTGTTTTTATAATCAGCAAATTTAGCATACTCCGTGTTTGACTCCAAAAGTTAGCTTTTTATATAACATCCGTCAGAGAAATTTGAGTTTATTAATACGACGGTATTTTCTAAAGTTTTGCTACCTAATTGTATACTAGGAGGCTTCAATTTCCGCCCCCTTCAATGCCATTTCAACCTTAATTGAGTTGTCGATTGATTCGGCAGTCTGGGCAGGGATCGGTTCATCCCGCCTCATATCTTTCATATCCATCGAACAAATTTACGGCGAAGTTAGCTCAAACAACATCGATTTCTTACCAATTCTTAGAATTTTGACTGAGACAAACAGAAATCCTTCATCTCGATTTCTGTTTGCATTTAAATTTAGAACAGAGCACTTCGACAAAATTCCGGACATTTTCACACATGATGGAAGGATCTCATCAATCTTTCAGGAAATAAAATGAATACAATGATTTTCTACAAATCCCATAGACTCCATGGATCCACCAATAAATAGGATAATTTAAGCTGGATACCCAGTTCCCAGTATTTAATATAATTCCCAATTGCAGCACCAAATTGAGATGGATTGTATACAATGTCCTCCTCCGTATTGTACGAGTACATACTTCAGCAAACTAATCCTTTGCATACTGAGTCCAAAAATAGGCCGGTTATAACAGTACCCACTAGACAACTAATTACTTTCATCTAATATTCAAGGAAATTGATTAATATTTCTCGTTAACATAATTCAATTTAATTTATTCGTATAATTTAGAAATGTACTTTGAAGCACGCTCTTACATTTTGTTCAAGTAGAGAAGAATAAATGTAAGCCTTCGGTCAATTGTCGTCCCTGTGAAGTATTAACCTCACCTTACTTAATTTCCATAGTTAATATAATTTGGAAGCATAATTCCAATCCATTACGAAGCAATTTTGATAATTAACAAAAAGTTCCTGGGAAGAACTCTTTCTCCTTTCTAGTAAAAAGTGAACTAATCTTGACATGGGTGAACTTACTGCTAACGACCACAGCAAATGAGAAACCTACAACAACTGTATGGAACCTAACTACCAAGCCACCATAAAGAGGATAGACGCTATCATAGACCACTATAATGGCCTCAGCACGCTAAAACCTTTACTAGTCGAAATGAGCAGATGAAATGTAGTAGCGATACTTTCAGCAAGTCATTACAGACGCCGCATATGGTGGTCACCACACCGAAACCCCTAGTTTAACGAAAAATGCCAACAAGTAAATGAAACGGGACAATAGGCGTAGAAGATGATGCTGCAACGATGAACGAAAGCTGCTCGCGAATTCGTAAAGGAGACAGAGGAGTATAAACTTAGAAAGAAAAGTAAACAGCGCAGAAGCGCTCGATTGAATTTTCGTAGGGGTGCTCCTGGCCGATACCATATTCGGAATTTCTGCACAAAAAAAAAAAAAACTTACGAGTACCAATCAACGTGATAGATAATGACCAACAACTTCCTCCACGTAAGGGTCTGGATTTTAAAAGCCGCAGGTCTACCTGTCGAATTATTTAAGGCAGAGGGGATTGAGGTTGGAGAATTTCAACATCGTCTGCACCATCTAAGGAAGAATCAGTCCCCTGAACATCACGTGCCCGTACTATGTGAACGCCTGAAGCCCTATAACAACAATCCTCATGGGCCCTCATAGTGCTGAAGCTTCGGAGATGGGTGAAGTGGTAAATTCCCGAAATAACCACCGTGTGGCGCTCCCATTGTTCCGATTTGAGTTCTGTTTTTTTTTTTTTGTTAAGTTGGTAAATCTGTTGTTGACATTCGCTCTAAATCTTAGCGCCATAGCATGACATTTGCAAAAGTTATGTAGCCAAGAGTACATCTTTCTCTCAGTGTGTGTTGGCGATTTTCTACAATTTTAGAAATGGATTTCAATTTGCAACAACGAACTTGTTTAAAATTTGCGCAAAAAACGGATTTAATGGTGCGCGAACGTTGGAAAAGTGTTTCGGCAACGATTCTCTAAAGAAAACGGTCGTTTACCAGTGGAATGAGCGGTTCAAAAGTGGTCATGAGTCAATTGAAGATGATGAACGCAGTGGCAGACCATCGGCATCGAAAACCGACTAAAACATTGATGGAGTAAAAGAAATGTTGGCCAATAACCGCAAATTAATCATCAGAGAGATAGCGGAAGACTTGAACATTGCCTATCGATCCGTCCAAGACATTTTGGTTAATGATTTGGGTTTCCGTCGTGTAGCAGCAAGTTGGTGCCAAAAGACCTCAATTTCATGCAAAAAAGAGACCGCGTTGACGTCGCAAAAGAGATGATTTGCGAGGCTGAATCCGATCCCACATTCATCAAAAGGATAATTACTGGAGACGAGACGTGGGTTTATGAGTACGACACGCAATCCAGACATCAGGCAAGTGAATGGCGTTCACCAAATGAGCCGAGATAAAAAAAAAACCACGTCGTTTTCAGTCAAAAAAGAAGGCAATGCTCATGGTTTTCATGGATTACAGCGGTGTACGAGTAGTGCATTATGAATTTTTGCCAGAAGGCCAGACAGTAAACAAAGAGTATTATTTGGGCGTTATGAGGCGTTTGCATGAAGCAATTCGCCGAAAGAAACCAGAATTGTGGGCAGAAAACTCGTGGAATTTGTACAATGATGACGCACTGTCGCACAGTGCCATCATTATTCGTAATTTTTTGACGAAAAATGCAACAAATACCATCCAGTAGCCACCGAATTCACCTGATTTGGCTCCCTGTGACTTCTTTCTGTTCAATCGAGTTAAAAAACCACTACGGGGAACGCGTTTCAGCAGCCGAAAGGAAGTAATGGAAAAATCGCAGGAATCACTGATGGACATACCGAAAACTGAATATAAAAAATGTTTCGAGGATTGGATCAAGCGCTGGCATAAGTGTGTTGCAGTCGATAAGAGATTACTTTGAAGGGGACAATATAGATTTCGATGAATAAACTTGTATTTTTAATTTTCTGAATAAATTTTGATCAAGGTGGTAGTATTTATATACATCTAGCAAGAAACGATACCTCTCCCCAAGGGCTAAGACATCTACCCACAACGGCAAACCGTAATTTTGAGATGGTAAAACACATCGTTTACGTGGACGTGGAGAGAACTATTGGTTGATGCCAGTTAAGCCCCAAAGGCAAAGTAAACTAAGAGCTATTTTGTACCCAGAAAAAAAAAACACCTGGAAGATTTCTGGAGAAGTTTCCAATATCGCACGACGACATATCAGCATCAGAAGTAACCGACAGCAACGAGCCAAATCCTCTTGCTTAGCCAGAGGAATGCAACCATCTGTGAATATTGCGTGCAGTCCAATTTTTTCTGAAAAATACCTGCATCCCATTTGGAGGTGAAGCTATGCAAAAGTGGTTTTAAAAGTGATAATACGCATAGCTGTGTGTTGTATGAATAAAGTTGGCTGTAACTACATTTACGTAACCAGAATATGGGAGTATGGCTCCCAGCCAGCATTTGTTGCGACAGTAAGGCACCAAGTAATCGACTTAACGTTATCCAATAGGTATGCTAAACAAATTACAAGCTGGAAAGTATCAGTATCAGAAGCATACGCTAGGTCCCGACCTTGTTGAATAGGATAAATCCGCAGAAAACCAACTGAACAAGATTTAAGTAGGACCTCGACAAGTCCAACAGTGCTCCCTCTAAGCTCAAGAAAAAACAAAAGGTGGAGGAAGCTGTTCAGAACCTGAATGGTACCCTCACCAAATGTTTTGAACTGACGTATCTAGCTAGAAAGCAATCCTGCGGATCGCTTGTTCCTTGGTGGAACGTAGATCTGCAGCAACTACGTAAAGAAACCAGGAACTCTTCTGAACAAGTCACTTAAGATTAATTTAGAGAGAGACTGGAGTCTTATAAGAAGCTAATTAGAACTTCTAAGAGTGCCTCTTATAAAGATTTTTGGAATAAATTTGCCTTGTCAAAGTTCACAAGAAGCGAAAATCAACTAGGCTGGAAACACCCGGAAAATCTGATGACACTTACATTGAGGGGAAAGCAGAAACTCACCGTCTCATGCTTGAGGCTCACTTCCCTGGTAATCTAATCAGAATTAGCTCACAACCAACCCCTATTAACGAAGTACTGAATAGCACAACATGCCATAGAAGGTCTGTATACCTCATCGATTGTGATGATGAATGAGACCGTTAAACATGCTGTTGATTCTCTTGATAGCTTCAAGTCTCCTGGGACCGGTGGTATATACCCAGTTATGATACAAAAAGGTATAGACCAGGAACTGTTAACTCTGAAGAGAATCTTCACTGCTAGTCTAGCATTAGCACACATACGGCAACCCTGGTGAACAGTGAGTGTAACCTTCATACCGAAAATGGGAAAAGAGGATTCCACACTCACCAAGAACTGCGAACTTACGCGGACCTTCCTTGAAACGTATAGATGGAATGATTGAGATCCATGTGGGCAAAAGTGCTTTGCAAATGCATTTTCTGTCCAAAATGCAACATGTTTACCAACGCGGAAGATCCTGCGAGAGTGCGCTTTAAAATCTGGTTGGCAAAATCGAAGGCGCGCTCGACATTAAGGATGCTTTTGACAATAATACGGCGTATTATTGTCTATTCACCACTAGTTCTGGGGAATAGGACACTGATCGCAGATGCTGACTGCGGCCAATATGTGAAGGCGGGACTAAATAGGGGTTGCCTTCAAAGCGGCGTTCTGCCTCCATTGCTATGGTTCATATTGGTCGAATAACACCTCAACGCTCTCAATAGTTCTGATGTCTATACACAAGCATATGCGGTTGATGTAGCTACACTGTCTGTTAGATCAAAACTGATGTTGTTCTCTTTACGAAAAGAAGGAAGTTGGTATCACTGGCAGTGCAAAAGAGCTATCGTCAAGACATGGGGCCTATCGTCGAGAAGGGTCCTTTGGATCCACATGGCTATGATAAGGCCAATTATATCCTATGCGTCATTTGTCTCACGAAAATACGTGATTGTTGTTTTTACCGAACTCCAAAGTACGGTTTATCTCGGCTGGGAGTTTTCCTAGCACATCTGGTTCTCTTCTAGATGCATTGATGAATCTATCTCCCTTTGATATTCATATCGTGCGCAGCACTGTCGAAGGCATCTTCCGTTTAAAGAGAATTGGTCATTGGTCCAACGCGCAATGGAATTTTAATGACCTTGCGCGCCGACTGTATTTTGAATCTGGTCTTATGGACATACCGTTTGATGCAATGATATTCAAATTTCTGCTACGGTGAAGATATGATATCGGCTTTTCTATGCGCGGGAATAGTTTCAGGCAGAATCTGAGCCAGCAAAGGAATGTAGTCGGGTCTTCAGAGATGGCTCCAAAACCGATCTATAATGCGACAACTGTGTCTGTTTGGATAACTTGCGTCTGTCTTCCAATCGGCGAAATACGAATCCAAAACTAGTTCGAGAATGCAAGACTTCACAAAACGCAGTCGGGAGGGTAAATTCACTGAATCTTGTCTGGTTCACAGGACGAAATGAAATGATATCGCCGATGAACGTGCTAGGCAGGGCTCAAGAGGGAGATTTTCTTTCAGGACCCGAACCTACGATAGGTCTGCTTGCGTCCTCATTTCGGGCTTTAATTGGCAGGCATATGAGTATAACAGCAGATGGCATGACTCTCCAGCGACAGCGACTTTCCTGTTGCCCCTCAATAGGAAATACTGCAGCCTGCTTTCTGGCATCGTGACGGGGTACTATGCTTTCGATAACCATTTAAGTGCGCTGGGTATAAGGCTGGGCAAAGGTTACAATGATAATTACACGAAAACAAAAAGACTCCAAAAAACAGCTAGTATAGGCACCACGAGGGCATTCAGGTCGATCCGGATAGATGCGTCCTGCATCTTCTGCCTCTCGACCTTCTCACAAAAAATACTGCCAATTGCAGTGCAGTCGTACTCAAAGAATGCACGACTGCACGGCCTTACAGCAACATCCTGGAATCGTTACCAAACGGCATGGTCACGTTTCCAACTAACTGCACCACAACCAAACTAAACTTCAAGAAAAAATTTGACGCGGTCATCTACATCAACGGATCAAAGATAAACTGTGGTATGGAGGCCGTATCTACTCTGAATCACAGCGTCTTTCAAGTCGGTAAGATTTACTAAACAAAAACCGCCCAGATATCGGCAAAATCACAGCATTGGTCAGTTGGAGACCATGCTGCCAAACTGGGTATCCCTTACAACCCCCACTGCCGCAGTTGCGGAAATGAAAATGAGGAGGAAACCGACTGCGTGCACTAAACCAACCATTCTTATACGACCTTAACTGCATCTGGGGTAAAGGAATACGAGATCTAATTCGTTTTCTTAACCCCACAAGCCTGTATCCATGCACCGACTGTCTCACATCATCAACAACACACGAGGTCTCACGAGTCGTGTAACAGAAAGGCACTAGTACTACTTGGGTTCATGTTGAACTACCTACCTAGAGACCAAAGCTTGTTTAACATCGCATTTCTAGACCTGGAAAGTTTTAAATTGTGCAAATGTTCTCTGCACTTGAACACTACAATGATATCAGAGCGGAAAACAAATGAAAAGTAGCAGAACCCCATCCCATCAGGGGCAAGGGTAACCGAATATGAATTGGTTGCTATGAGCGAAAGATTCTTCCTACGAGTTTCGAACGCCGGCCATCACAAGCCCAATAACAAATTATAGCTCTTCTGCAGTGACATGGACTTGATCAGTCTATATCAACTAAGATTCATGAACTAGCGCTGGACATCAGTAGCCCCTTAACTAACTCGGCGTGCGTTATTTGAGCCAAGTAGTCAACCATATACCGGATTGAAAAAACATGTTGGGTGAGATCCAGGAAATCTATAAACCTCATGGTCTAATAAACGTATTAATTCCCCATGCCAATAAGTACATCCTGACAATTTTCAACGAGTAGCTGGTGTGTTTTCTTTTTCTGAGTTCTTTCGTAAATATCACTTCTGCATCGGAATTCCCTTTTCCCTAGATTTCCTAGGAGACTGATGCGTGTTATGCGTGCAGTTATTCTTATACTTTCTAGGCTTAGAGAAAAAAAGACGTACGAGAATATACGTCTCCTTCTAGCATATCTGCATGACAAATCAGACTCAGTTTGTTATGAGGGGAAAACTAAAACAAGCGTCATGGTCTCAATACAGAAGGAAGGCCTCCCTACCGACCTTACAAGTCTGAGGAACTTATACATCAAGTTCCACGAGATTTTTAATATGTCTCCGCAAAAAGTCTCAGACGACCTTGCTGCTTTCGGTAACTATGTGCACTCAAAAAGGATCTCACACCTCCAACGAAGCAGAGCTGACAACGACAAATTTTTTCGTCCCTAACGTGCTACCATTGCCAGTGTTTCGACCATCCACTCCTACGCCCTCTCGTAATAACCTTCCTCTTACCTTTTACTATCAAAACGAGGACTGCGATCTAAGACCCGTGCCGTCTTGTGCCAATCTCACGCTCTCCCATTTGAGGTCTACGCTCTGACCGAAACTAATCTAATTTCCGATATAAAGAATCAGGAATTATTCCCCCCTAGTTTTAATGTTTTCTGTTTTCTGAGACGACGATCTTACCCGTCCAAATGATGATGCTCCGTGTCGAGGTGTCCTATTGGCCGTCCGCAATGACCTAAACTCTTCGCAAATCGCTGTTTCTACTTCCTCTAAACTTGACTACGTTTCAATAAAGATAACACTCCCCTGCAGGTCCCTGTACATTATGTGTTTTTACATCCTACCGGCCCAACCAATCGAATGCTACCAACTCGCTATCGATGCAATTGATCCAATAATTAACTTATCTGATCCTCTCGATGATATCATCGTATTTGGCGATTTCAATCTACCTCAGCTGCACTGGACTCAATCAGATGGTAAATCTATTTTTATCGCTTACCCTATCTCGAGTAAAGAATGTCTCTTCTTGGATGAGCTCACAGACTCTAGCTTATGCCAAGTTAGTGGAGTCTCCAACTATATGGGAAGGCAATTAGACCTCATTTTCACCACTGACCCCATAAACTCCTCTGTCTCGCTCTGTCCCCTTTCACTATCGACCATTGATAACTTTCACTCACCACTTCTTCTTTCTCTTTTCCACCACTCTCCTTTCCGCCCCACCCCATCTGCAGCTACCACTTCTTACGACTTTCATAAAGCGAATTTCCGCAAAAATTAACGAATATCTTAGTAAGTGTTCTTTTGATTTCGCCAATATGCCCCTAAAAAGTGCTCTCTCTATTTTCTACAGAGAATTACTTAATTCTATTTCTCTCTATGTCCCCTTTTCGCGTAATAGGACCTCTTCTACGAGCCCCCCGTGGTATAATTGTAAACTTCGCTCTTTACGTAACAAAAGAAACAAATTATGGACAGTTTTCCTCCGGTCCAACTCTTTTGTTGACTATTCAAACTATCTCGGGTCATACCTTCAATTCGCCCAGCTCTATAAGTTTCTCTATCAGCGATACCTTGATAGTGCGCAATCAAGGCTTATAAATGATCCTAAGTCTTTCTATCAATTCGTTAATTACAAAAAAAAATCCGACAGTTTTCCTCCATCCCTCTCATACGAAAATATATCATCAACTGATCCGCATACCATAGCTAACTTTTTTGCTACTTTTTTTAAGCAATCTTTTGCCGATAATTCCTTCGTACCGGATCCCTCTTATTTCAAATACCTACTTACCTTCCCTATTGGCCCTACTATTTCTCATAGCTTTGATCATACAGTAATAGAAAACAAATTACAACAACTTAATGACGAATACTTACCCGGCCCAGATGGCCTTCCATCCATATTTCTTAAAAAGTGTTCCTCAACTCTTTCACGCCCCCTTGATAATCTCTTCCGATTATCGCTCTCTCAAGGTGAATTTCCACAGATATGGAAGTCCTCTTTCATAACACGCATACACAAAAAGGGATTAAAGAGCGAAGTCACTAATTACCGCCCTGTAGCTAAACTTTCCCATATACCCAAACTCCTCGAAAGTATTTTGCATGAAGCCTTAAGCTTCCAGTGTAAATCTTTTATTTCCCCCAATCAACACGGCTTTCTGAAGGGTAGATCAACTACGACTAACCTCGTAGAATTCGTGTCCTCTGTTCTCTCAGCCTTAGAAAATGGTAAAGAAGTTGACGTTATAACAACTGATTTCAGTAAAGCTTTTGACAAGATATCTCATAAACTAATCCTGTTCAAATTGTCCGTCCTGGGCTTTGAACCCATTTTGCTTAAATGGATATCTTCTTACCTGGATAATCGTTTTTATAATATTCGTTTCAGATCTGTCCTATCGGCCCCTTTCTTGGCCACTTCAGGTGTTCCTCAAGGTAGTCACCTAGGTCCACTCCTCTTCATCCTAACTATTAACGACCTTCAAAGGCTCATTCAACACTCAACACTTTCTCTCTATGCTGACGATACCAAATTTTTTAAACCCATTTCCTCACAACAAGACTCCACCCTCCTTCAAATAGATCTAAATAGTTTTTCCACCTGGTGCATCAAGAACTGCTTAGAACTCAATGTCTCCAAATGTCAATCGATTACTTTCTCACGTAAGTGCAAGAAGTCTCCTCAACGAATTTACCATCTCGACGGCCAACCTATACCCCTTGTTGAATCTATCCGCGACCTTGGTATATTATGCGACAGGCAGCTTAATTTCCGCTCGCATATTGATGAGATAATTTCTAAAGCAAACTCATCACTCGGCTTCGTTAAAAGATGGTCCAAAGAATTCTGCAACCCGTACGTGACTAGACCACTATACATCACTATACATCACTTACGTTCGCCCCCTTCTCGAGTACGCTAGCCAAGCGTGGTGTCCCTTTCTACGAGTTCATGTGTCTCGTATTGAGAGGATCCAGCGTCGTTTTCTTCGATTTGCTCTTCGAGGTCTACCTTGGAACGATCCTCTAATCTTACCTCCCTATCGAGACCGTCTCAAACTCATTAACCTGAATACCCTTGAGGAACGAAGGGACGCAGCAGACATTTTGTTCATTCACCGACTCCTCTCAGGCTCCGTCGATTGCATGCCTCTTTGCAACTCCATTTTCTTTAACACTAACCCTCGTAATCTACGTTCCACCCGTCTCTTTTATCTACCTATCCACCGCACCACATATGGCTCTAACGAACCAATCTCCCGTATGCTGCGTAAGGTAAACTCCAACCTTTCCGTTTTCGATTTTAATTGCAGCACACTTTCCCTCAAATTCGATCTCCTTCACCATCCTTAGCTTTAAGCTCTAGTATTAGTTTAAGTTTTAGTTTTTAAGCTTGTATCAAGCATAATAAATGGGGTTAGACCCCACCAAAAATTAAAATTATACACATCATCGAAATCTTGATACAAAAACCAATGACCCAAGTGATGAAAATTCTCCTGGCATAGCCAAGACTAAGGTTTTAACTGGTTTTCGTAATCATAGTTAGCAAACCTTAATCTATCGATGTCATGTCCCAAATCAAATATTCCATTGATTACAATTTAGATCTTAACCCTCTCTACTTTCGAACCTTTGTTTACAGGTTTCATTCAATCCAAATCTCAGATTTGAAAAATATCTACAAAAATTAGTTCTCTCCCAGCTGCCTCGATTTTCCTACGCACCCGTAGATCCATATTAAGGATTCTCCGCCTTCGTCATCATATCCTCTGATCAAAGCTCTCACCAGTCATTTATGATTTATATCTCAAATGTGACACAGTTCTGCAGTCCCGCGACTCTGGTAGACCATGCAAAGTATCCTATCACACAAGTCTCACTGTCAAGGGCTATATCCATACTAGTTCGAATCCCCAGTACTCGTATATCTCAAATTTCAGTATTCATTTTTATTTATCGCATTTACGAATAAGTACCAAAATTTGTCTTTTCAGCTCCATTCAAGCCCGAAGGACTATCTGTTGAAGAGCATTTCCTCGCCGCAACTGAATTTTCATTGAACATTAGCTGGCAACATCCGAAATTCGAACCGGACTATTATAGCCTAAGAATCTTGGACCTGGATCAACTACACTCGTACGACGTGAAGTCATATCTCCTTAATGTCACCAAGGTAAGTTGGACTCGTATATTTGATTATTATCCTGTCACTGGATTCATTTTACTCTTGGTAGGTAGAAAATTTATTTTAGCGAGTATCCGGGAGTTTGACAGCGTGTCACACTGATACATACTTATGGTTAGAATTTCAATTTCAAAATCGGCGACTGAGAGTGGTTGATGACGCAATTTTGCCCATTAATAGAAATCCTTTTTCTGAGAAACGTATATCTGGAATTTTGATATTGAAAATACTTTTGAAGTTTTTTTTTGGAGGGTAAAGTCACCGCACATGGTCGTAAATGTAAATCATTGTGTCAGATAGGTTGTGCCTAAGTGGATATAGGAACCTACGACGTGGGTCGACATTTATATATATTTACAATTACCAAACGAGAGTGACAAGTCGGTTGGAGTAATGTGTAAAAATGAATAATTTTCACCTCAAGGATCACAGGAAGGACTTATTCCAGCAAACGTTGGAATGTGAAATGTTTGTTTTTCATATGAAAAGCGGGCAGACAATTGACTTTGTAGGTAGTTAGGTATTCGACATTTTAACACTTGACACATCAGGATATCGGATATAAGATCCCATTTACCCAAGGATGGAATGCTCGCTGGTGGTATTTATGGCAAATGCCAACAATAGAGAGCGATTGTATTAGCATAGACTCTCATCCGAACAAGAAAGGACACCCAACACCAACATTTTTAATTAAACATCTTAAAATAAAGGAGTGCGAATGAGAACATTCCTCTCTAACATTCCTCCCCAAGGAACATTTTCTGTAAGGATATATGAAAGCACATCTTCAAGTAGTGATGGACGATTGGTACTCTAGAAATGGACTTTCAGTCAAACCTTTCATAAGTGAGGTTGATCTCTTCACGAAAAGCAAAAAGGTGACTGCTCCATTTCATGTTGCATCGAAGCTAAGTATTTGGTTATCATTCTGGATATCAAACTTCTTTGGACTAAATATGTGGAATTGAAATGCGAATATTGCTTTCGGCTTTCTGACAGTGCTACGAAGATATGGGGCTCTCCACCGATTAGGGTCATTTGGATCCATATGGCATTCATAAGAGCAGTGATATATAAAAATAATAATGTAGGCCTTCCCTCAAACCACCATGGAGTTTTAAGTACCTTGTGTACCGGCTATCCTTTTACCTTTCATCTAGAACCTGAGCTAGGAGGGCGCCAACCTTTGGTTCCACTCTCTCAAGAAAACTAACTTTTGTCTTCCAAGCAGAGATATACGCAATCCTGATGGAAATTGAGGGAATGAAGTACAGCATCATTGCTGAACACTCTGATCACTCCCAAGCTAGTTCGAGAATGCAACGCTTTTCTCTAAGTGCAGTCGAGAGACTGAGGAGACAAGTACCAGATCATTATCATTTGGATACGCGGAAAATGAGGTTGCCGATTAACTTTCTAAGCAACTCTCAGAGCAGTATTTCTTAGGACTTAGAAATGCCTGCCTTCTCGGTTAGGGTTTCCACTGACAGTTGAGTTTTGCATGACCATATTGGCAGATGTCATAACTTTCCAAGATGTCGTAAGTTCGAGCGAATACCTACCGACATATCTAAAAGGTCTACTATTTCACTGCTAAGCCTCAGAAGGAAAGATTGTAGACTGCTTACCGGACATGTAGTGGGGCAATACGCTTTTGCTTAGCAGATATGTGCGCTAGACGTAAGCGACACCACAACCTGACGCCTGCTGTAAGAATGATGACGACAAGGCGAAGCACTTTCTTATCGAGTCTTCGCTCCTCACTTGCATTAGACTGCCGACACTTGACGTGTTAGATGCTGGTACTGTTGGCACGTTACTAAAGCTGTTACTAATCTTTCTAGAAAAGTCAGAGAAAATCCCGAAAAGGGACATTCAGGAAGTACAACGAACAACAACCTGATCGCAAGTTCATTAAAGCAGCTGCTGCAGAAGCATAATATTAGGTGGCAGTGTCACGAACAACTCAATTAAAGTGTAGTCTTCGTTTTAATAAAAAAAAACAAGTGTTTTACTCACAACGTTGCACACAAGGCTGGCGAACGAAAGTTAGAGAGGAAAAAAAAAGAGATAACGATATACGTTGTCCTTGAATGTTAGTAGGTTATAATGACTAGGAAATAAAGAGCTCGGCAGGGTATCCCTTAAGTGAGCTGTATGAGCGATCAAAACGAGACCTTTGTTACGTTTGAAGGTTTGAAGAGAAGGAAGTGGCCGGCGGAGCACTGGTGGTGAGAATAGCGATAGAGCAAGAGACATTACGTCGATGTACAAGGGTGTTAGTTGACTATTGGCATTGAATTTTATCGTACGCTTTTGAACCCTATCTAGAAAGTGCAAAGAATAGCTTATACATTGTATATTGATAAAAATCAGAGAGGGAAAAGCATTTCTTACATCGCTTCACAATGACATTCCAGCTGTCAGCTCTTTGGACAAGGTCAATCTGCTTGATGCACACTTTGAGATCAGCTCAACACTTCCAGATTGTGCTTTGTCTCCGCCTACTATTGAATGCGTCGAATCTTCAATGGAACGCATCCACTTTCTACTTAAAGATCTCAATATACATAAATACCGCTGGTCCAGATAGAATATCTCCCCTTCTTCTGAGGAGGTGTTCTTCCTCGCTGGTAAAACCACTGCGTAAGATTTTTCATCAAACCTGCTCTTTATCACCCTTTCCGAGCAGATAAAAAACAGCATTTGTCCAGCCGGTCCCTAAAAAAGGCGAATCTACTTCCCTCGCCCCCTACAGACACATTGCACTTACGTCCGTTCTTTCAAACGTCATGGAAACGCTGATAAACCGTCAGCTAATGACATATCTCGAAACGCGAAAACTTCTTAATGACCGTCAGTATAGTTTTCGTAGCAACAGGTCCACTGGTGATTTGATGGCATGTCTCACCGAAAAGTGGAACCAAAGTGTACATCAATCCGGCGAAAGCAAGATAGTTGCACTTGATATTTCTAAGGCATTTGACAAAGTTTGGCATGAGACTCTTTTGTCGAAAATGCGTGCTTTTAGGATCGATGACTCTCTTCTTCAATGGATTAGAAATTACCTCGGAACGTTAAATTCAATTTGTCTTGGACGGTTTAAAGTCTGATATTCACAAAATAAATGCTGGACTCTGTTCTGTCTCCGACACTCTTTTTAATTTTCATTAATGATCTCTTGTCTGCTACGTCTAATCCAATATATTCCTTCGCTGATGACACTACTCTCTGCTTTTCATATTCGTTCCCGGACTCACGGCCCTGCTCTTTGGCTGTAGAACGGGAACGGCAGCGTATGCTAAGCTCATTAAATTCCGATATCAACAGCATAACCAATTGGGGAACTATCAACAGAGTGGAATTTGATGCTTCCAAAACACAACGCTGTCTGCTGTCGTTAAAACGTCGCCAGCAAAGGAATATATTGAATTACAAGTTGTAGAAGAGCGATCATTTATGAAAATTAGAAAGACTGCCGGGGACAGAATGGAACGAGATATTTCAGGAGTCGAACGGTTTATCAGCACTTCCATGGCCTTTGAAAGAAGGGACTTACATATGTGCAATGGATCTATTAGAGAAGAGCGAAGGAAGAATGAGAGATATACCAGCTGGAACTTTTTTCATTAAGACCGAGCTTGGCTGTAGTTACAGATGCAGATCCTTCGTCCCTCCATTTATTTCTCGTGTACCGCGTATCTCCTAAATCGGTTTTTGGGCCATATATGACTGACAATATCTGACAATATTCCTTTCCTAGCTCAGATGCTGAACGAAGCTATATCTGAAAACCAAAAAAAAACTACCTTTTATTTTTGCAGCAGCCGGAATTACGGCGAGATTGCATCAGACCGGAGTCAAATGAAACTGACTTTCAACGAAACAAGTTCTACGAAACTTCAGTGCAAGTTTTTCGAAGGACCACATCTTTTTAAATCAAATGAGCAGGGAGTTCCATAAGTGTGTTTAAGTATGAGTGAAAATCTGGAATCTGGTGAAAACAGCAGTGACGTATGTACATGTGATCTTTATATATTGCCAAAAGCGCCATTGTACTGTCAGAAAGTAAACAAAGCCTTGAAGTTTTCCGACGTGATATCTTTAGTCCCAAGAAGTTTGCTTTCGAAATGCTTATATTTGTTATAGAAACCGATTGTAATGCAAACTTCCATCAAATGAGTCAAGCAGTCAGCTTTCCACTTATGTAGAGATTGCTCACATGATCCGAAGAAAGTGCAACTTTTTCATGTGATATGGCCGAGCAAGGTTTTTGAACTACTGAGGCCGTTAAGTAGAGAGTCAATCAACATGCACCACAACCACAAGGTTCTGTTCAGTAGCAGGGACTGCATTCGCAAAGCGGTTAAGCGTGGAAACTCAACCATTCTCTTTCGGATGTTTAGCTGGAAGGGAGTCCGAATTATTGGTATAAAGCTCTTAGTGAGTTCTAATTTTCATATGAAAGTTACTCTTCTGTTCGATAGGAGTTCGCTATGTACGTTAGGCTAGTATCAGGTTTGCAATGAAAATTCTCTTGAGAGCCGACAGTAGCTGTTTTATGCCTTTTTGTAATATTACTGAAAACATATCTTCGATGGCAGACGATTTTAAGACATTAAAAGACGCAACAATATATTTAATGACCTCAATGTCAGATACTAGCTACGTCTTTCTGCTTTTTTTACTCCAAATACGTCTTAAGAGATCTGTTGAAGATACCTGGTTTCCTTATGTGGGCGCCCCTGATCAGCATTGCGCCATAGGATGGACGATCTGTAAGAGTTTCTTCCTGGCTGGGCACATGAGTTTAAGGCAAGCGGTCAGACTTTGAACAGTTTCCTTCATCTTCCGATTCGTACTGACCTTAGGTGTTGATAGATTTTTGTAATATTACTGAAAACATCTTCAATGGCAGGCGATTTTAAGACATTAAAGGATGCAACAGCATATTTAGTGACCTCAGTGTCAGATACTAGCTTCCTCGTGTTGCATTACTAGACCCACTGTCATTCCTAGTGAATGCTGGTGGTGAACCAGTTCTAATCTGCTTCTCTTAATTGAAATTCAAATTATTGTAATTAGCTTCTTATTCTTTTTCTGATTTTCTTACTCCAAATACGTCTTAAGAGATCTGTTGAAGATACCTGGTTTCCTTATGTGGGCACTCCTGATCAGCATTGCGCCATAGAATGGACAATCTGCAAGAGTTTCTTACTGGCTGGACACGTGAGTTTAAGACAGGCGGTCAGATTTCAGTTTCCTTCACCTTCCGATTCGTTCTGACCATACAGATTTCTCCTCTTCAGCAAGATCATGGAAACCTCCGATAATGCTTTCTAATTGCCTTCCTGTCGTAACAAATGTCAAGAATTTAGAATCTGATTGCTTCTCATATCGCACGTCCTAGTACCCTGAAAAATGTTTTGGACAATAGCATTGCAATCATCTTATCATCTTCCTTGCATCACAATATTCAATGTTCGACTACTGCCTTCCGAAAGTAAACTGACGCAACGACAAACTAATGTCATTCTTAGTTCGTCTTGTAGCTCATTACTGTGGTAACTAAATTTTGGTTGCAGAATTGTCCAAGTTTGTGTGCTGAGACTCTAATAGTCTAAGACTCCTATACATCTAGAAAACCAAACGCAGCCCTGTAATGTCCAAGGTTAAGTTGAAAAAAAAAGATCAATACTGGATTTGGGTTATGTTATGATAGTATTACATCCGCAGTAGCCTTGCAGCCCTGAACCAATTATTACCAATTCCAAAAAATTCATAAAGATAGCTTCTACTGCGAATCCTTACCCAATGACTTTTGTCGTAGCTCGTTGGATGAAGGGAAAGATATTTATTAATAATGACTTTGCTTCATTAATAGGCTTTTGGATTTATTTAAAGGCAAGCCCTCTAGGATCATTATTTATTTAATAAGCTGGCTTGAACAATCCAGTTAATTTATGGCTTACTTTATGGATTCCCAGAATATTGGTTTTCAAATGCCAATCACTGCCACACTTTATCATAATTAAAACACCATGTGACTTGCCTCAATTTTTCTGTGCCACACTCTCCATTCGACGCAGAGTTTAGCAAGGTTTGCACCCACACACAAAGTTTTACTTGGAAATAATGTGAAAATGTTTTATAAAATCGAACACTTCCACAAGTCCCCCTATTTCATTGTTCACATAACACCCTCTAGAGCCACTCACTGAGTCTCTGTTTACAAATGATTTCCTATGTACTCGTACCATTGGATATAATCTTTCTAGGAAACAAATTGGGTATTCATTCCGAGACTCACCTTGAAAGGCATGCTCTACGAGGCTCACCTTACCGCCCACACTCTGGGTGGCAGTTCTACAGCTGTTGTGACACTTCCAACTAAAATACGCCTACTTGTCTCAGGTAAGAAACCAACTACAATCTCAAATCAACTTATTTCATCCAACTAAACCATCCTTTCTATGATATTTTCAGATAAAAACTACATAATCATTGCGATTTTGGCCCCGATTTTGTGTATCGCAATCTTCTCGTTGGCTGCCTATATTATCTGTCATCGACGAGCTAAATTGAAACGCTACCAGGAACGGTGTAAATATTTCGAGGTATGTCCTTCAACAAGAACCTTGAAAACGTCTTGAATAAATTGATCTAAAAATTTGCGAAACCTTCTAGGAGCTGGAGAAGAAAGCGCCAATTGATCCAAAGTCAACATTTGATTTTCCAACAAAGACATTGTCGATGCCACCGTCCCAGGATGATATCCATCAATTTCAATTGGACCTGGAGGAGAAGTTATTCTTCAATGATGACATGGAAATCGATAGAAGTGATGTCACTATGTATGAGGTTTTGGGCGAGGGCGCATTCGGTCTTGTACGACGAGGGATATTCCTTCACAGCAAACACGATGATGCCCGTGAAGTGGCTGTGAAAATGTTGAAAGGTGAGCGCTTCTGACTAAATGTGTACTATGATGTAATTGACTGGAGTGGAAACATATTTTTATTGACTCAGTTTAGTTTCGAATTAAAAAAAAAAATCAATAAAACGAAACGTGTATCGAATGTGAGGCCACTTGAAAGAAATAATTTTTTATGATGTTTTACAGCACAGACAGTGGGGGCAAAAAGTTTTCGGATCACCGGAAAGAACTTTGATTTTAAGATTTGATGTAGCAAAAATAACTCTTTCTAATCGGTAGTCAGTAGTCTTTACATACTTTTTGTACATCTTATTTGTTTGAGCCATGGCATGCCATGCTCTAGTTATTTATGCAAAATTGTTAGGGTAGAACTTACTTCTCTGGCTTAGGGCGATAAAATCCGGAGTCGACCTGGGACCTCACTGCCTCCGGTTGCATATTCTAAATAAATTGGGGTCCTTGCACTTGGACGTGCATCTTCCTCTACTTCGTTGATACTCTTCGAGTGTTGACCTCTACTTGCTCGTTCCATACTTCGCCCCTTTCGATGTTGTTGGTCGGTGTTGAAAAACAGCTCGCAGAGTTCTCTGGTATGGGAGAACTAAAAATCATTCGTAGAATCTTACATTCAAGGGATCGAGGACATCTTCATCCGCCTTAGCTGATGATTTTATCAAGTTATGCAAGTAGTTGCATAGACTTTTGGAAACTTGTGCCTCTAGTGATGGCTTTCGAGTTTTGACCAATTTTCTCAAATATGGTGGTCGAGAATTCACAGCGCATTACCTTCTCTTCTTTGCCATCTAAAATCCTGGTGAGATTGCTTCCATCTTTTACAGAGGAATGAGCCTTTTACATCATCATTCTGTACATTGTGACGATTTTGATAGGGATACCAGGACTAACGGGTGTTTTTTTAAGAGCTTGAGAACTTTAAATAATAATACATGACAGAAATATTATTGCAATGAATTTTTTATTATTATAATCTAGTAGATAATTTGATGGCATTTATACATTAAATATGATTTCCGGCATATCACTACCACGGCTATGAGTTATATGGTCCATTCGATCAGTCCAATTTTTCACTACTTTTTCCAATAAATCTGGCCGTATGGCGTCAATGGTGGCTTTAATATTGGCTTCCAATACTTCAAGAGTTGCTGGTTTGTCTTCATAAACCAATGACTTAACATAGCCCCATACAAAATCATCGAGAGGCGTTAAGTCGCACGAATGAGGGGGCCAGTTAACAGAACCACTTCTGGAAATAAAGATTTATTTTGCAATAAATTGATGGTTAAGCGCGCTGTATGGCAAGTTGATTAAGTTTTGGAAACAAAAAATCAGTCAGCATGGCTCGATAGCGCTGGCCATTCACCGTAACGGCAGCTCCTTCCTCATTTCGAAAGAAATAAGGACCGATGATGCCGCCAGCGTGTAAACCGCACCAAACAGTCAATTTTAATTCGCTAACAGCTTCGATAAAAATTCTTCGATAAAAATGCTCATCTTCGGCCAGTTTCAAACTAGCCCAATCAGCAAAAATGTGACATGAACGATGGCCATTTGGCTCTAATTCTTGCACGAGCTGTATTTTATAGGCACTTAAGCCAAGATCCTTACGTAAAATTTCCACGTAGGAAGGACAAAGGCCAACAAGTTGATAACGGCGACGAATCGAAACTTCGGCGTCTTCTTCAACACTTCGCGCTACAGCAGCAATATTCTCTTCGGTACGTACATTTCTTTGTCTTATTGATGGTTTTGAATCGAGAAGAGTAAAATTAGTGTGAAAACGATCAATAACTGCACGAATTGCTTGCTCACTAGGCCGATTATGTTGACCGTAAAATTGATGAAGTGCTTTATGAACTTCACGAACAGATTTATTTTTTTCAAAGTAAATTTCCACAATTTGGAAGCGTTGTTCTAGCGTTAAACGATTCCTGATCAATTGCCAAACCTTACTGAATAGAAATGTCAACACAGTTTGTCATTGGCAGCTTTCAAACCATAGACAACAACCATCGAAACTTCTCATGCAGCTAAAGAAAAAACACCTTTTAGATATGGCTGTCATAGGCGGCCTTAAATTCTATAAAAAGTTACAGAGGAGGGACCGTGTCACCATATCACAGCGGTCACAGACGCGCATTTTCATTCCCTCCAATTAGAGCTCGTTCACGATACCCGAATTAGTGACAGATGTCTCATGTTTTTAACGTAAGTACCTGCCATGTGGGCTTAAACTTACGGGATGCCCATACATCCATGGGGGCAAGGATACGCCTTGCCAACGCTCACAATGATATTCACTGTTTGATACCAATTCGGAACTGTGTTGCCGGCACAAGTTTCACCCTTGGTATGAGTCGAGGCCGACCTAAAACCTCTTACTGCTCTTAGGGTCGCAGCACCCAGCACTTATTGCAACTCCACATTGAGTCAACCAAGGAAAACCAAGGAAAACCAAAGGAAAACCAAAGGAAAACCATAGGAAGACTCTTTCCCGCGATTTTGGGTTTAAACCACAGCCACCATGACGCTCCCACAAGGGGGCCTACCTCTAACAAGTCAGGCCCGGACCGAGATCCGGGGGGCTCCTGACTCCCATGGTACCGTGATTTAAGTCCTGGTAGGGACTACCGGTGGTCCAGCCGCCAACAATACCTATGACCGGCAGCTTGTGACTGATCAAATCGTAGCAACCTTCGGTAGCGTTATCTGAAGATGTTTACGATAAGATCAGTACTTTGCTCTGCCCCCGTTCATTATTAGACAACGTCATTAAAGGGCGAAGCCTTGTTAATTGGGCGGGGGCCCCCGAATTAGTGACAAATCCAAGTAGATCTTTAGGTGAGCTGACTCTGGTAGAATTGACAAATGACATATTCTGATTAAACAAAATATGTTTTGCTGATTCGCCATCCTCGATGTACATTCTGCAGGTATTATAATGTCTTACTCCCATAGTCATGAGGTGTTTTTTGACTCAACAGTATGCAGTAAGGAAGCCGGAGACCTTACGAATCTAACTTCTATTGCAATTAGACCTCGAAGTTGCTGCGTTCTTGTAAGGGGAGATGTTTCGTATGAACAATTTGGCTTGTCTGTTGCCTTCAGTTTTCGTCTAATAATGGTGAGCCTTGTTTTTCATGCAGTTTTTAACACAGTATTTCGCAGAATAGTCCAGGATCCATGATCTGTCTTAATGTGAGCATTTGGACAATTTTAGACTTAAAGGGCTGATCATTGACAACAAATTTCAGAAGTTCACACAATATGGCTATAATTAGCAAAAGATCAGGTCAATTTCATTCATTAGCAATACGAAAGTAATCGCCTAGGTTGAATGGTTTGCCATACCTGACATGGGAATTGGGATTGTCTTTGGTGGGATCGTTAAAGCGGAACGGCTCGTTCTACCTGACAGGGTAGTTTGGGTCGCCCTCGCCATCATTTTACTGATACTGTCTCAATATACACCGGCTGAGATTTTGACTCGATACGTCCTTTCAACCTTTTGGTTAGATTTCCGAACTGATTTCGTGATTTAATCACGCGCTTTTCATGCTCTTACTTTTTTCTTCGGAGCAATAGATGCTCTTCCTTCCTCTTTTGCTCGAAGAACGCGCGAGCCGCTTTCATCCATTTACATGCAGTACACTATGTAGTCGATCTCTTTCGCTATATTCTTCTTTAAATCAGGTCCTCCGTAAGGGTGATCAGGTGAAACCCAACACAATAGCTGCGTTGCTTCGAATCTTTGGGATACCTGATCGATATTTAATCTCCTCACAGTTTTTTCAGTTGTTGTGATGTCTACGAAGTTCATAGACGTACCTTGGCTGGAACTAGGTAGTGGCCCACGACGATATTGGCCCTTCTGAATGTACGGAGTGGTAATCTGCGTTTATCGCAACCTCGATCGAGATTAAAATCACTTAAAATGGTTTGAATACATAGGGCATTGCTCACAGGATTCGTCGAAATGCTTGGAGAAACATTCCTTGGTAGCGTGTTGTCATAAGGTAGTTAAGCACGTAGGGATTTTGAGAGAACGCTTTCAATTGCGGCGAAGAACACTTTCGAGGAAAAACGTTGACACAGTACTTCTCTCCAAAAGTACTCACAATTTAGCAGTGCTAGGATCGGGAACACAGTCCCCCAAAAACTCTGACAGCTAATGGTGGCAATGAAAGACCCATGAATAGATGATGCCTTTTCACTAATCATCGTTGCAGATAATTCAATCTGCGCACTACCATTGCATTTTCAAAGAGCCTCAGCCACAATTGATTTTATTTTTTAGGAACCCTCGAATTATCATTTCTAGCGGTGTTGGGGTTCATCAGTCTTGGTGACTCATGTTTGGGAGGCAAGCGCGAGTCCCCACGGACTTCTCTTGTGGGGATAAGCTAGGGTCATTTCAAGTTTCGAACCATTCGATAGGTATAAATTTTTCACATATCATTATGAACGCCATCACTGAAGAACATTTTAGGGAAGCTGCTCTCGTATTTGTGATTGTTCTGTCGCCCGTAGACAGCTGGATATCAGTGCGGCTTGTAAGTCATCTCTGATGAGCCCAATTACAGTTCATAAATTCTGGGATAGGTTATTATTCGTTAGATTCTTTTGCTTTTCCTATCATTTGCTTTGATAGCAGCCATTAGTTTGTCGGGTATACTTCTCCTGCTCAAGGCAAACAGATAAGTTTCCTGTTAACACTGTCGAACGCCTTCTCAAAATCAATGAACAACAGATGTAGTAGTGACCGCTATTCAATGCACAGGAGGACCCAGAGCAGAAACCTGCTTATTCGGCATCGGATGTATTTCCCAGATGTTACTTTATACGCTCAAGAACTCCTTTTGCTATTACCTTAGCAACTGCGGGAAGAACGCAACTGCCTCTCCAGTTTTCACACTCCATAAGACCACCTTTTTTGGCGAGCTTGACAATCATTTCCCTCTTCTACTCGTCGAGAAAACTTTCTACCACCGAAACTCTCTCAACAAGAGGATGTAGAAGCCCGGCTGATGTTGTTAAAGCGGCTCGTAGAAGCTCTATGGGAATACTACTTAATCCTACCGCCTTGTTGTTCTTCAGCGCGTTGATCGCTGTACCGATTTTACTTTTACTGAGAATGAAGGTGCGAATTCGGGAAATTGTTGCTTTGTGCAGCTCAGCTTGATGTGGGTGCATATAGCTGGCGAATACAATGTTAAGGACAGCAGAGAATTGCTGCTTCCATCGCTTGAGCTGATCCTCATTCGAAACGAGTACGGAACCATCTAGGCCTTTCACCGAATGTTGGCTTGAGCGATGACCACCTGTCAGCTCTTTAATGATTCTGTAAACGGTTCTGCTTCACACCTGCTCGCTGCTTCCTCTGCTTATGTGGCTTGATATAGTTACGTTTGTTACGTCGTAAGCTACTCTTCACTTCTCTCATTTTAATTCGATACATGGACTCCAACTTGTTCCTCCCTACTGCTGGGATTTCTACAATACGAGCTGTAAGTAGCTTACGTACTTCAATCCGCCTCCAGGTTTCCTTTGTATGCCACGTGCTATGTCTGGTTCCAGATGTGAATACATTTTTCACAGTGTCCCAATGCTCTTGGATGTTTGTCGACAGTGAGCTACTGATTGCTTCCACTCCTAGCGAAAAGTGATCCCTTAATTGTTGGCGTACTGAGGGGATCTTTAAACGGTCGATGTTATACGTATCCATTCTGGTGATATTGCGTAGTCTTTGGACAGATGCAGTACGTAACTGGATAGTAGCTACCATAATGTGATAATCTCGTACCAACCTCAGTCGGCTTCTCGTCTGTTTCAGACGAAACTTCTTAAGCGTCAACTGATCACCAAATGGTTGATTTGGTTGGACGGTGATTGCCTATCAGTTGATAGCCAGCTGACTTCGTGGCAGGTCTTATGCTCAAACATTTCGGTTGCCAAAACTGTACTTCCAGATCACATGTCTGAGCCCATCATTGTCGTTGCCTACCTTTGCATTCATTTCCCTCATTACGATGACGATATCTCCGTTCGGCGTTGAATACGGCGCTTAGGTGATTGTAGAATAGAAGTTGTCCTTTTCATCCTTAGTCGAGGGATTTCTTGAGGCCTAACAATGTATGATCGTGAGCCGATATCTACACTAATGTTAAAGAGGTTGTTTGTGGTTTTGGTGGTACAAGTTTGCTTAGATGAAACTCCACACTAAAAGGGCTTTTTCGTTTTTATTTATAGTTCTACGCATAGGACGAAGATATTGCAGAGATCCTGCAGCTTCATTATATTGGAAGTATTTCATTTACCACCTCATGTACTTAAAACAGCTTATTGGCAGCTGGCTTCACCCCAACCTTGCATTTGTGGGCACTGTTTTAAGTCAGTCCACTACTGAAATCACATACCTCGATTCGATGGTAAGAAACATGTCGAGTCGAAATCCTATTTCCTTCTTAGACTTGACCAATCCCATCTTGACTACCTTTAGCACTGAGGTGGTGTTATATCTGTTCAGTCAGGATGAGCATACTTCGTCAAATGGTTTTCTCGTTTTCAGTAGTACCCTCCACTTGGTGGAACACCTTGAATAATATTCTACTACGATTTGTTGTCGTTCACGTGATAGGTAACAGTATCTTGATGTTCCTCTTTAGGGTTGTCAGCAAAGTCCAGACTTATTTTGTAAAAAGTGGCCCCTGAATGGATAACACGACCCAATTGTAGATACTATTGCAGCTATAACAAATATTGCATCTAGGGCTTCAATATTCCGGATCCTCTACATCGTATCTTCAGAATCGTAGGACCTGAACCTGTCTTACAGTGCGAGAGAGCAGATTTGAATACTTAATATTCTCGTTAAGTGAGTAAACTGCAAACGTTCTACGAAGACCCTCTAAATTCATAGTTCGTTGTGATGTCGAGTGATGATGTCAGTTTCTAGTCAAAGATTATTGTGTAGGTCCTTTAGAACTTTGTTTTTTGACGTTTTTTTGTTCCTCCGAAAGAAGATGAAGATACTTTCTACACAGCGTGAGGATCGCAAGCGTATGCTCTTAGTAGTATGAGATGCTTACTCACTGAAAACACCTCCTTTTGTTTATTACTGCAACTGTGTTTCAACTTATCAAACAAATTTTTTGACATGGAAGAAACGTATCTGGCGGCTGTCTTTTCAATGAGAGTTCCTACATATTCCGCTATTAAATGCTATTTGATTTGATCGCACTAGATCGAAAAGCTTGGCTATTTTGAAGACAGCGCAACAGATTTATTTCGTCCAAAATTTATAGAGTGTCCATTTAGTCGAATTTTGTGTTTTCTCGCAAAGTTTTTTGTTCCCTCTTTAACTGTAGCAATTCCGAGATCTCTGTGAGCATTTCTTCTTATGTGAAACTGTGTATGGACTATTTTTTGCACTTTATTTTCAAAAGTTTGTAAAATATTGGCTTTTGTCTTCTTGGTACAATCCCAGAGTTGTATATCTTAGGTGGGAAGCGGCTTCAACATGTGCTTGTAAATATATGAGCACCTAGATTTGGAATATTTTCCAAGTAACTAGTGTATTCAAGTTCTTAACGTTTCTTGCTTACATTGCGCCGAGTGTCATCCCGAAATCTCTTTTGCGAACTGAATACAGATTGAGTTCGTGAATGTAAGCAATGATGTAAGTAAAGTTTACTTGAACATATTTAGTTTCATTTAGGACAATCTGCCAGTCCCTGGTCCATTCATTTACATTATTAAAAGCGGTTTGTAGTCTTTAAAAGGGCCCCCTCTTCTTTCAGTCTATTACGAATATATAGTAGATATAGGAGCGCACCGACAATACTTCCCTGTGGTACGCTAAAAGTTCTTTGTATTACGCAAACTCGTTTCCTTGTCTGACACGGAAAAGAGTGTTCTAGAAACAGATGTTTAGTATATTGTAAGTCTATGCAATGTAATGCTAGACATGTTGTAAGTTGAACATCAAGACTTCATGTCACACCTTGTAAGGCTTGCAAGACATCAAGAATTACGAGTACGCTTGAGCAAATCTTTCCCTCTTCAACCTGACTATTAGTTGATTGTTTGTCTCGAAACCCAAACTGGTAATCAGGGAAAAGATTTTCTCCATTATGACTTCGCCAATTCTCCACTGCCTTGGAACGTATTCTATCTCGCTTCGAACGTATTCTATCCTAAGTTTACCTAGTTAATGCTTTTCGTTCGGTGCGAAATGTGATGAGCGCTAGTTCAGCAGTTTCGAGCTATGAACGATCGGAAGAAATTTTTGAAAATAGTGCAATACTGTCACTTTGCAATAACACCACGAACAGTGCTATATTTCGGTGAGGTCTGCTTATCCACTGAGAAGACCAACTTAACTTTCGTGCTCGGAACCATCTATAGCATCCTGGGAGAACTCCACGTAATATGTATTATATTTTCCTGGTTATGCATCAGATTACATATTCTGCAGTGCCTATAACCGCTGGTCTACTTATACTCACAATTTCTCACCGCTGAGAAGCGGTGACGCTGGAATTGAAATTTACCAATCACTTCGATTCCAGATCGAATTAAAACCTAAGCTCTAAGTTCAACACACTTAGCCCGACGCTCTTTTCTCACCATCGCATCCCTAGACGTTGTCATGTAGTGTCTGTTACGACCGTATAGGCAATAGAACTCATCCATTTTTTCTCTCATTTAAGGGGGCTACGTTTTGAGTTGTGACCCTTTGCCAAACTAGGCCCGCCATGACTTAAATATTTTCGACTCATACTACGACCAACTAAGTAGCTCGTCCTGACTATAACTTTTAACGTATCAGCATTGAGGACTTCTGTGAGATTCGCCTACTGCTGCCAGATTTGTAAAACAGAAAATGTGCTGTGGAAAGTGAGTATCTGTATCTCATGGAATGATGGAATGACGTTCCTGAAATATTTTTTTTCTTTCACTAAGTCATGGAAGAAAACTGTTTACATTCACTGTTTGCCAGGACAATATCTACGTGAGGAAATAAAAATGAAAATACCGTGAATTGCAAAAAATTTACTCCACATACGCACGGGTTTACATCCTTACATCCTGTTTTCTGTTGTTTATTTGGGTCTTTGAATTCTACAAAAACGAGTGAATTTTTTAACATATTCGTACATACCTATGTACAATACAATATAGGCGTTTGTAAGCCACAACCATGCATTCGCACGATTTATTTTAAAAAGAATTTAATTGAAACGTATCCTTATTTAATTGTTTTCAATTGACAACAGATCAACCGTCAGTGGATGACGTACGAGCCTTCAGGCGTGAAATTGAAGTAATGAAGTCGGTTGGACGACACCCAAATATTGTTGGAATAATTGGACACTGTACGAAGAAATACAACGAAATGCTACTGCTGACGGAATATTGTAGTCTTGGAAATCTTCTGAACTTTTTAAGGTGAGTACATTCGGCAATATCTCAAAGGTTGTTGACAACTTTTTTTTTATTATGATGAGACTCGTCTGTAACATATTTATCCTAAGGTAGCATGTAATTTAAATTGATGTTAAGTTATAAATTAGTCTGTAACAATGGGCTGTAATATAGTAATAATCATGACAGATGACAAATTTGTCGCAGACACAATAAGTGTATCGTACTTCGTATACAGTGAACCTGCATGAATGGCCTCTAGATGTTTGGCGTAAGGACACAACCTTGCATAATAATTTGGAGCTGGAATACTTTGTCACTTTAATGTTATTTGTCAGGGATGGTGCCCCCATATAGGACGTTTGATGTCAGATTGTTTACACTGAGGGAGGCTTGTCTTTAATGATTTCAATAAATTCTTGTTCAAATTATTAGCATTTCGCTGCTTAAGGAATTCACAAACGGTTGTCCAGCGGCAGATACATATGTAGTGTATGTATGTAGAGTTAGTAAGTCCATTGTAACATATACGAGTATGTATAAGATTTCATAATAAAATACGTAACGATAATTTCTAAGTTCTTTTTGCTGTCTATAAACATCCCTCAATCGAGACCTGATTCGGAGACGGTCCACACTGCCTTGTCGCCTGTCCACAGCTTATTCGTCTTAGATTAGCCTTTTTTATCAAAATCTCCTTTAGTGAAACGAGTATTTAAGACGCACACACTTGTGATATAAATAACTGGGCAAGAAGCCCTGGAGCTCAGATTATTCGTCGAGGTCATTGATCTATTATAAACGAAATTGTTCACTCTTATTAGGAACGCTCTGTTGTATATTATAAGACCTGATTAGGCTATAATTCTTTGTACACCAACTCTGGTGTCCTGTACTAACGAAGGCAAACTCTCTAGGACACTCGAATAGCATGAAACCCTCAAACGCAAGTATTGGCCGCATATGGCCCTGTAGTATGATGGATTTCCTTCACCCTGGCAACGAGTTGGCTCATATAAAACAGTCTCTTTGTAAGGGGTAAAATCACATAGACCGCTAGCCACAAATGAGTGCCATTCAAGTACCAGTACCAGACGAGTTAGCTTGAGAACGATCTTCCTTTGATAAAGAACTGGCGATTCAAAGAACCAAATCTTCACTCCGCACTCTAATTGGATCAAACCATATGAATCGAAGCCAATGAAAGGTGGAAAACCTTCCAACCTTCCCTCAAGATAATTGTGGCCAGTACTTAGTAAATCCAGATCAAGTAAGATTAATTTTAAAGACAGAGCTGAGCTTGTTGTATTGCTTGGAGGCCATAATCTATCGGGGGCGCATGCTGAAAATCATAAAGGGATACCCTCCAGTTTCTGTCCCACCGTTGGAGACTCAGTAATTTAAGACAAAGAACATTAGGAAGACACTACTTCTATGATCTCTCAGAGCTTTCTGCTGTTTCATTTATATCTTTTTTCAGATTCGCGGATGCAACAAAATAGCTGAGACCCACTCAAAGACTAAATGCAAACCAAAGCGAGACAGAAAGTGGAAACTACAATCAGCAACTCCAATCGAATTCCCCTTCCTGGTATCACAATAGTTCTACAAGAACCTAAGTGTGATAAGGTACTATGGGTGCCTTTCGGCTCCAGATACTCCATCTCCCCGCAAATCTAACCTAACCTAAGGGCAAAAGCACCTTTGGTTCTGACCAGAGGAACATTTGTCCTACTATCAAATACATTTGCAAAATCGTGATATCACGCTGCATTATATTAATGATTAAGTCTACTGTGTACCCAATAGCATGGTAATGTGAATGGATCACGTTTATGTAGATGTTAAATCGGTGAATCAACCTTATTGTAGACCGTTAAGGTAGCGTTACAGTCCGGGGTGGACCTGTTGGCTGAGGCGTCTCCAGTCAGTTCGATCTTTAGCTAGTTGCCTCCAGTTTCGCATGCTAAATTGGCTGACGTCCCCTTCCACTTGCGTGCGTCACCTGAGTCACGGTCTTCTTCTATTGCGCTAACTCTGAGGGTCGGATTCAAAGACTTCTCGGAACGAATCGTTGATGCCCATCACTCTTCTGGCTAGGACGATGTGGCCCGTCCAATTCGTCAATGTATCTCCTCCTTCACTCACCGTCTACATAGACGGGACCGAAAATCACCTGAAGAATATTAGTTTTAAAGCAGCCAAGAGCACCCTCATCCATTTTTGGCAACGCCATGGTTACCACTTGAAGGTAAAACAAGTACAATTGATGTGTAGAAGCAGTTAAAACACTGGGTATCACCACGTTGACAACTCTTGGTGACTACCCTATTTTTACAGCTCCTAACCACCGAAATTTTCGATGACATTTTAACATTTACGCCATTCTTTTTTTATGTCGGTCGTACAGAGTTGTCATTTGACAGCTGTCAGTGGTGTAGCTTCACCTTGCGGGGCCCAGGTGGAAAATTTTTTTCGTGGCCCCCTTACCCAACTCAGTAGAGATTTGCATATACATATGCTGTATAATTATTATCAAAATGAGTCGTATGTCAGGGATAAGTAATAAGAAGTTAGAAAATGCTGACAAGTGCTCTTTTAAATGTACTTCAAGTACCGTTTCACACGGCGTAAAGAAAGAATGCACAAAGAGAAGGAGCCGATATCATTCGATTATCCTTCCGTGGTCCATAATGCACATCGGACTATGATAACAGGGCCTGCAACCGAGATCCTTGAAACGAAGTGCAATGTTGTGCGCAAAAATATGCTATGACAAGAATCAACCCTTCACTTGAATTTTGAATTAATTTTAAAAGAGGATTTATTTATTGCAGATTTGTGAATTAAACTACCCTCGAATTTGCGGCCTGAGCTTGGGGAGTCCGGTGATTGCCACCTGTAACACCCCCGGTAGCTACGCCACTGACAGCTGTCATGTCACCATTCAGTCAACGACCGACACACGTCAGCCAATGTACGAGTGCACTGTACGAGTTTTGTTGTATTGTGTTGTGAAAAAACATTACAGCACTACCTACAACAATGCACAGTATCCGCGTAACGTAAACCACATATCATTCTGCACCTGACAAATACGACACGTTTTACCAAACAATATTATTATTATTATTTATTACAATATAAAATAAATTTACATAATAGTAATAGGAATTACAACACTAGCTCCTAGAGGCTTGCGGCTGGAAATCATAAAACTAGTTGGAATAAGTGTTTTAGATACAATAGTATGGTAAGTAAAGGGTTTTCCAATAGGGATTTGACAACTTTGAATTTAATTTGTGAACGCACTCCTTCACTAATCATCAAACTGTCACTGTCAATTTATTCAGTAAACTCAACATTTTCATCATGATAAGGTACACGAACGAGCAACGTCTGCAAATTATAAAAAAATTTTACCGAAATTCAGAGTCGGTGACTACAACTTTAAGAGCGTTAACTCCAATTTTCGGTCGTAATTCTCGCACTTGTTGACAGGCAATAACAAGTTTAGTGCAAAAATTTGAGTCTACATATTCGTTGTGTGATGCTGCCGTGTCTGTGAGACAACGGGTTGGTCGAAGTGTCGAAAATATCGCTGCCGTTCAGGCATCCGTAGCAAACGATCAGGTTCAGGTCCGTTCAGGTCCGTAGCAAACGATCCAAATCAGTCAATTCCACGGCGTTCTCAAGAATTGGGCATCGCTCAGACCACATTATGGCGTATTTTGCGTAAGGATCTTGGTTTACACCCATACAAGATCAAGCTGACTCAAGAATTGAAGAAGATGGACCATTTGAAGCAACGTACGTTCTCCGATTGGGTTCTGGAGAAGATGCGCCAAGATGATGAATTTCTTCGCAAAATCTTCTTAAGTGACGAAGCTCATTTTTGGCTCAATGGGTTCGTCAATAAGCAAAATATGCGTTATTGGTCGTGTGAAAATCCACATGTGCTTCATGAATCACCACTTCATCCACAAAAAATAACTGTTTGGTGCGGTTTGCATGCCGGCGGCGTTATTGGGCCATATTTTTTCGTCGACGATAACGATCGTCACGTTACTGTGTATGATCAGCGTTATCGCGCCATGATCACCGATTATTTTTAGCCCAAATTGGAGATATGGACTTGGACGACAGGATGCTGCCACAACCCACACAGCACACGCTACAATCGATTTATTGAAGAGTAAGTATGGTGAGCGTGTTATCTAAAGAAATGAGCAAGTCGATTGGCCGCCTCGTTCGTGCAATTTAACGCCGCTTGACTATTTTCTGTGGAGCTACGTTAAGTCATTGGTTTATGCCAACACGCCGACGACGTTGGAAGAGCTCAGAGCCAACATTGAACGCGAAATAGCGGACGTTTCGGCCGAAATGTGTGGCCGAGTTGTTGAAAATTAGGTCCAACGAATCGACCGTTGCAAACGTGCCCGCGGTGGCCATAGGAACGGAGTCGAGTTCCATTCATAAATGTTTTGATTGTACTTCAAGCCGATAATAAAGTTTTTGAAATATCTCAAATGGTTTGCGTTTTATTTTAAAAAAAAAGTTGTCAAGTCCTTATTGGAAAACCCTATATATGGAAAAAGGTTTGTGTGGGTACAAATGATAGAACTTATTCTTTTCAATACAAATTCCTTTATTCAGTAAAGTTAAAATTCACTATTTAATTGTTTCTCTCAGTACAATCCAATTTCTCAACCGCTTATACTTTTCTTATCTTTTACTTAAACCACTTAATCACTTCTCCTAATTAACACTTCAGATTTCACTTTAGAACTCATTTGCATACCTTTGGGATGCTGGTATTTATACTCGAATGACATACTTCGAGAACAATCCTCGCCATCCAGCGTCCCATACAATTTCCAATTTGCTAGAAAATTCGATTCACTCTCCAGTCGAGACTTTGTTATTCCAATATCGAAATCTTCTGGTCTTCGACATTTTCTGCTAGATGTCGCTGCTCACATTTAAGTGGTTATCACATTGCTCCCTCCCTACAGTTGTTCGTCCCGAAAAACTTCGTCATTCAGCATCCCGTTGAAATGACACATTCTATCCAAATGGACCACTTTCAATTTTCCTCGATCCCCACGCTGGATCCGGTAGACAACGTCATTAATGCGGGTTATCACCTTGTATGGACCTTCCCAGTCCTGTTGCAATTTTGGTGATTTGCCTTTCTTACGCTGAGGATTATACAGCCAAGCCAGATCTCCTTCGTTGAAACCGGAAGATTTCGCCTTGATATCGTACCTAGTTTTCATGCGGCTGCTTGCTAGCTTCATCTTTTCTCTGGTGTCTTCATGCAATTTACGAATCCTGCTGCGTAAGTCATTCACGTACTCGTTCACCTCTTTGGGCTCCGTCGGTGGGGATCCGAATTTTGCTTCACTTGGCAACCGAATTGTTTGACCAAATAAGATCTCGGATGGTGTGTGCCCTGTTGAGCTATGGACCGCGTTTCGGTAGGCCATTAAGAAGAGGGGTATGTGTCGATCCCAATCCCGCTGGCAGTTGCTGACAACCTTAGATAGATGCTCATTCAAGGTCCGATTGAATCGCTCGACCATTCCATCAGATTGAGAATGTAGTGGCGTTGTCCTTGTCTTTCTTATTCCCAAATATTGGCATATTTCCTGGAAGACTTTTGATTCAAAGTTTCGCCCTTGATCAGAGTGCAGCTCCATTGGGACCCCAAATTTGCTCACCCAGTTGTTGACTATCTGTTCGGCTACGGTCTTAGCCTCTTGATTTGGGATGGCAAACACTTCCGGCCACTTACTGAAGTAATCCATGACTACGAGAGTATATCGGTTTCCATTAAAAGTTTCGGGAAACGGCCCAGCGATGTCGATGGCTATTCGTTCGAAAGGTGCTCCGACATTGTATTGTTGCATTTGTCCATGTGGCTTTACTTTTGGACCCTTGGTAGCCGCACATCTTATGCACTTTTTGCACCAATTCTCGACATCTTGTTTAGCGCTTAGCCAATAGAAACGTTCCCTTACCTTTTCCAACGTCTTATTTATTCCCAAATGGCCTCCTGAGATTCCGTCATGTATTTCATGGAGTACTTGGTTGACTCTGGACCGTGGTACAATTAGCTGCATACGAGATGTTGTCCCATCTGCTTTTTCCCATTTTCTCTTCAGCAATCCATCTTGCACAAAAAACGAGTCCCACTGTGCCCAGTATGCCTTCAGAGTTTGGCTCCGATCTGATATCTGCTGCCAGCTTGGTCTTTCTTCGTGTTCCTTCCAGGCCAATATGGGTTCAATGTCATTGTCTGCCTGTTGGGAGGAACGGATCTCGTCTATACTCCAACCCTCTATTGGCTCAGTCCTGATCGTTTGGATAGTTGCCTGTTCTTTCGCTTCTTTACCACTGACTATTTCTGCTGGGAGGCTTTCATTGCATTGTTTTACCTGTGAGACTGGGATAATTACCCTGGAGTCGACTCCTGCTACAAACTTCTGCCCCGCGAAGTAAGCATTTCCTAACTGATGGCTTCTGGAAATTTGATCGGTTTCTTTGTATTCGTTTCTGCCGGTTTTTCTTTCTATTTGCTTGTTACCCCAGTGCAGGCAGCCTTTTCGTCGTACCGGTTCTTTACAATGCCCTTGCAAATGTCCTACTTTATCGCAGTTCCAGCAGCGCGTCCTTCGTCTCTCCCGCGGGATATTTCGTTGCATGGTAGTTGGTCTTGAGCAGGAGCATTTACCAGATACTATTTCCCTTACGAAATGCATTCCTTTGGAAGCCTGATTGGATGCTTCCATCGCCAGAGCGAAGGCAAGTGCTTCAGCAAGGGTTCTTTTCCCGGCCATCCTTACTGCTGATTGTAGCTTCAAATCTGCAATTCCCCTGATGAATGCGTCCTTTGCCATTTCGTCGATTATTTCTTGGCCTGCTGTGGGATATGACAAATGTGCCAGTCTACTCACGTCTGCTTGGAGCTGTTGCAGTGTTTCTCCTCGTTGCTGCATACGGCCTTGCAATTGAGCCTTGTAAGCTTCCCGCGTGTGGCCGTTTCTCGATAGCCTGCACTAAAACCATATAGTCTCTATTCTTTTCAATATCGATTGTTTGTAACAATTCTGCCGCAGGATCACGTAAGGCCATCGCTAGGGCAAAGCACTTCTCCTTATTGTCCCAGTCGTTTGCACTGGCAGCCATTTCAAACTGCTTCTTATAAGTAGACCATGAGGTCTGACCATCGAATGAGGGAGGCTTCAACTCTTTTCTCCTTGGACCGGTTAAAGAACATTCTCGCAGTTTCTGTTTTCGCACTGTGTCGAGCTCTTTTGCCAGTTGCTGAACTTTGCTGTCCATTTCCTCGAATTTTTCGCCAACATTCTTCTCTATTCTATCAAATTTGTCATCAACGTTCTTCTCTATTCTTTCAAATTTGTCATCGATTTCTTCGAATTTTTGCTGGAGAATGTTCTTTTGTTCTTCCAGATTATTCTTTTGTTCATCCATTTTCTGTTGAAGACCGTGCAGATTGTTGGTTTGTTCGTTGAATTTTTGTTCAATGCTGCTCTTCTGCTCGTCTAGATTTTTCTTTTGTCCATCCAGCCTTTGTTCGAGGCTATTCTTTTGTTCTTCCAGATTTTTCTTTTGTTCGTCGAGACTGCTCTTCTGTTCGTCCATTTTTTGTTCCAGACTGTTCTTCTGTTCTTCCAGATTTTTCTTTTGTTGGTCGAAACTGTTCTTCTGTTCGTCCATTTTTAACAAGAGGAGTTGTATCATCGCAGCCATGTCATTGCCGGTACTTGTCTGTTCATCCTCGTCAACATCAAAGGAATATGCATCAGGATCATGTCCTTCGTTGTTCAAAGCCTCCTGAAGACGGAGCACCAGATCACTTTTTCCTCCACTGGCGCTGAGGCTTCTCTTGTTCAACTCGGATTTGAGTTGGACGAGGGTCAACTGCAATAGTTTTCGACCCATTCTAGCTTTTTCAAATAGTCAGAAAACACTTTTTTTATACACACAATAAGTCCTATCCCACTTCTGACACCAATGTAAAATGTTTGTGTGGGTACAAATGATAGAACTTATTCTTTTCAATACAAATTCCTTTATTCAGTACAGTTAAAATTCACTATTTAATTGTTTCTCTCAGTACAATCCAATTTCTCAACCGCTTATACTTTTCTTATCTTTTACTTAAACCACTTAATCACTTCTCCTAATTAACACTTCAGATTTCACTTTAGAACTCATTTGCATACCTTTGGGATGCTGGTATTTATACTCGAATGACATACTTCGAGAACAATCCTCGCCATCCAGCGTCCCATACAATTTCCAATTTGCTAGAAAATTCGATTCACTCTCCAGTCGAGACTTTGTTATTCCAGTATCTTCGAGTATCAACATTTTCTGCTAGATGTCGCTGCTCACATTTAAGTGGTTATCACAATATGTTTATGGGGCTGTCAGAGGCCAACAGGCCAGCGACCAGGATATAGTCGAAGGAGTCTTAGCCCCTGACAGCCCCCTACTATACACTGAATAACAAAGGTTATTTGGATAATAGAATCTAGTTTGAGTTGAAGTAATAGTTTACCACCTTGATCAAAGTTCCCGAAATAACCACCGTGTTCCGATAACCACCATTCCATTGTTCCGATTGAGTTCTTTTGTTAAATTGGTAAATCTGTTGTTGACATTCCCCCCAAATCTTAGCGCCATGGCTTGACATTTGCAAAAATTACGTAGCCAAGAGTACATCTATCTCTGTGTGTGTTGGCGATTTTTTACAATTTTAGAAATGGATTTAAATTTGCAACAACGAACTTGTTTAAATTTTGCGTAAAAAACGGATTAAATGGCGCGCGAACTTTGGAAATATTGGAAAAGTGTTTTGGCAATGATTCTCTAAAGAAAACGGTCGTTTACCAGTGGTACGAGCGGTTCAAAAGTGGTCATGAGTCAATCTAAGATGATGAACGCAGTGGCAGACCATCAACATCGAAAACCGACGAAAACATTGATGGGGTAGAAAAAATGTTGGTCAGTAACCCCAAATTACCCATCAGAGATATAGCAGAGGACTTGAACATTGTCTATGGATCCGTCCAAGACATTTGGCAGTAAAGTTGGTGCCAAAAGACCTCAATTTCATGCAAAAAAGAGACCGTTTTGACGTTGATTTGCGAGGCTAAATCCGATCCCACATTCATCAAAAGGATGATTTCTGGGTTTATGAGTACGACACGCAATCCAGACATCAGGCAAATGAATGGCGTTCACCAAATGAGCCGAGACCAAAAAAACCACGTCGTTTTCAGTCAAAAAAGAAGACAATGCTCACGGTTTTCGCGGTGTAGTGTATCATGAATTTTTGCCAGAAGGCCAGACAGTAAACAAAGAGTATTATTTGGGCGTTATGAGACGTTTGCGTGAAGCAATTCGCCGAAAGAGACCAGAATTGTGGGCAGATAACTCGTGGATTTTGCACCATGATAACTCACCGTCGCACAGTGACGAAAAATGCAACAAATACCATCCAACAGCTACTAAATTCACCTGATTTGGCTCCCCGTGACTTATTTACCGGCGACTCACCCTTTGGGTTAATGGTGGAATAGTGGTGAACATACTCGTAGGTTTTAGATTCGTCTATTCTTAGTTTATCCCAATAGGTGTTGATCACATTGAGAAAATCTTTCTTAGTTGGAGGAATAGAAAGTTACGAGTATATTCAAATGTTCTGAGGCTGTTCTGGCAGCACCGTCTGCTAACTCGTTCCCTTTTATCCCTGAGTGCCCTGGAACCCATAGTAGCACATTTTTCGTTTGTTCATTAGCACGTTGTTACGGATTTTAATTATCGTTGGGGAGTAGTTTTGGATTCTGTTGATTGCCTTGAGTGTAGATAGGCTATCGGAGCAAATCACTATGTTTTTCGGTATTGTGTTTGCTTTCTCTGTCGTTTTCAAGATTGCGTAAGCTTCGGTGGAAAAAATTGAAAAATAGTTTGGTAGTCTTGCACTGCAGTCCAGTACCAGTGTCAGATTTGGATCCATCTGTATACATGGAGTCCCCTTGAATCATTTCGGTATTCGTCAGTTGTTTCATAGAACATTTGTGTGTAGTATTCCTTAGGTGTGGAGTTCTTACTGAATGTTGTTAGAGTGGTATTTACGATGTTGGTTGGTAACTCCCATGGAGGGATGTTGCCAAGAGTGAATGTACTAATTGTTGGAGTAATACCAGTAAATTGGCTCTGTTCAGAGCGCTGTAGATGGCAGAGGGGAATTTTGGTGTTTTTATACGGTGTAAGACTGTTTTTGGCATCTTCGATTATTGGAGATCTTTAAGACATAAAGGTAGAGGAGGAGAAAGAAAAATTGTTTTGTAGTGGTTTGAAACTCAGGTGTATTTGGTTTCGATATTAGCTCTCCAGGGGTGGGAGTCCGAATAGGACGGAGAGCTTTTTTTCACTCAGAGTGATTCGAAGGTTATAATTCACAGTTGTTTTTTGTGCTTCAAACTCTACAACAGCCAAATCTACGTGTTAGTGTTATGCCTTCATACGCAAAATTTTTCTGTGTGAGTTCCAATTACACAAATTACGAGTAGAAACTTGAAAAACTTGTCAATGGGTAGGATTCGAACCTTGACCCTCCGAGTGAGAAGCGATTGCTAGTACCAGTACACCACGGCCTCGTTAAAAGTCGAATTGCCGTCCAGTTTGGGGCTTCTGTAAATAAAGCAGTAGTCGATAGTTTGCTTACGGAGATGGAATTTTAACCACATGAAGTTGAATTCCGGAATGGAACAGTGACAACATTGTGGTGGAGTCTGTTAAGCTACATCACTACGCACGTAAATGGCGAGACCGCGGTGAGAGAAGAATAATGGCATTAGTTCGTAGGCAGGTAGCTTCAGATCAGAGTGATCTGAGAGGTGTGGGCGGGGATCTACCTGTGTTTCACTAAGTGCCAAAACAGCTGGTCTGTACTTACAGACGTGGACGTACGCAGAAAAGTGATTACTTTTTAACCAGCGTATATTGGCTACGTTCACCCTGAATTCCCTAGTCCAGTGGCTCCCAATCTTTTTCTTTTTACAAGGCTAAATTCAAAATTAGCGTTGCCAAGGCTAAAAACATTGGTAATGAACCCATTTTTTCATTCTAACTTCGTGGAGTGAAGGTGCAATCTCCCGCAAGAGGTCTATCGCTGTGAAAGGTCACAAACTTCAGTGCAAGTGATCGTCGAACGATTCTCTTCGTACACAAGACTAATTAGAACGGTATCCTACTGTAAACGATTTGCGCTGTAAATTGTAAACATCAAGCAAACAAACAAACTGGAGACTTGACCACCTATGAACTTGAAGGTGCTCTAAAATCTATTATTCGTTTGATTCAACAAACCGAATTTTTAGAAGAAATCAAATGCCTACAGGATGGACACAATTTTCCCAAAAAAAGCGAGCTCCTTGCCCTAACCGCACGCTTAGACAACGAGAACATTCTTGTGGTCGGGGGTAAACTTGATAACGTAAATCTGTCTGAGAAGGAGAAGCATCCGTACATATTACCATGCAACAACATATTCACCAAGTTGCTAGTTAAACACGTTCATAAAAAAACACTGAATGGAGGAATTCAGCTAACATTGGCAACGCTCCGTCAGTCATTCTAGATCATTCAAGCTAAATCTGTAATTCGTCAAATAAATAAGCTACAAAAAGTCAAATTATGGGAATGCTGCCAACTCCAAGGGTAACGGCATGAAGACTTACACACAAGGGTATTGATTACACTGGGCCAGTTCAGATACTCATTTTCAAAGGTAGAGGCAACCGATCGATAAAGGGCTACATTTCTGTCTTCATGTGTTTATCAACTAAGGCAATTTACCTGGAACTTGTCAGCGATCTCACGTCAAAAGCATTTTTAGCGGCCGTTAGAAGATTTACATCCAGAAGAAGATATTGCGCACATTTCTACAGCAACTGCGGAACGACATTTGCCGGAGCAAACAAAGAACTCCAAGAACTTTTTAAGTCTGTAATAACTCAATGCAATGAAGAAGCCACAGAAAAGCTAGTTTTGGATGGTATACATTGGCATTCCATTCCACCTGCCGCACCGCTCTTCGGAGGCTTCGGAGGGAAGCCACAGTAAAAGCAGTGATACTACTCTGACATTTGAAGAGTGTTCCATAGTTTTAACACAAATCGAAGCATGCATAAATTCTCAATGACATTGTTGATAACCCAGTCCTTACACCTGGACACTTTTTAATCGGCTCAGCATTGAATGCAGTACCTGATCCAAGATTAGATCAGATCACGGTGGTTGCTAACTCAAAAGATCACTAAATTTTTGGCAGAGATGGTCTTCCGAATATTTGGCACAACTACAACAAAGTGGAAACAAGAAAAACCAAACCTTCCTCTTAATGATATAGTATTTGTTAAGGATGATAGATTACCACCCACTAAATTGAACTTATGCAAAGTAACTGAACTGCATCAAAACAAGGATAAGAATGTCCGTGCAGTCAAGGTTTACTGCAATAAACGGCACGCAAAAAAAAAACAATAACGAAGCTGAGTCCACTACCGATTGAAAGCAATGCGGAAGAAAACACAGATAACAGTGACGCAGGAACAGGAAATCCATCAAGCAAGGCAGGCGCAATTAAGAACTCAGCTGTAACATCTTTCACGACGCACACATGTTTTAAACCTATTCTTTAAATGTGTATCATAGCAATAGCTATAAGCCCAATAATCACTCAACAAACCACCAATATCTTTAATAAAATCACATTCGCTTCAAACTCAGGCATATATTTTGAGAATATCGGTCGAGCGAGTTTAGTAGTGAGTTCTTGGAAGACTGTGGTATTTTGTCAACTTAACTAATTATTGGATGGAATACAATGTGTACAAGAAATGTCTATGGCACATGAATGAAATTTGTTCCATCAACAATCTGACTCAATCGAACTCCCTGCTATTAAACTATACATTGAATTTATTCATCAACTTCAACAAATAGAACTAAACAATGAAGTATTGCTATATACCAACGACTATCCACAACGCAGATTCAGACGTTAACCCATCGATTTTGTCGGAACCATTACAAATGAATTGTTCGGAATATTATATCAACACTTTGCTAATAATTACGAACAAGAACAGCGAAGAATTCAAAATGTATAAGATTCTTCCTGTTCCCACTTGGCATGATCAGAAGTTCACTTAGGTTGTTCCATCAGCATACTATCTAATAGTCAATATTCGGTGAGATCACTATTAGCACTTAAGCGAAGGCCACTTCTCTTCATGTAAATAAAAGTCCTCAGACGCATATTGGAGTGACATGCAGCATCCAATATATATATATAACAGGATCAAGTGTAAACTCTTGTGAAATAAACCTTCTGCGGCAATACACCAAGATTACCAACATCATGCCTCACGCAAACCGTGCATCCACAATTTTATTGGGTAAAGATGGAACACACTAATTAATGGATATTTAGTGCACCTTATGAAGTCAAAGTAGAAATCGCCTATGGTTCGACAATAAACAGAGACTGGAAACTCCTGAAACTTCAACAAAACTGCAGAATACACCAATCAACTCTGATCCTTTTCGGAAAGCAAACCATAACAACAAGACTAAATTCATCGTATCTTCGCATTCAAAACATTTCGGAGCAGCTAATCAACTTTAACTCTAAAAAGGAAGAAGATCCTGTATTAGCATCAGACATCTCTAATCAAATCTTGAAGGTTCAGCACGATATTCGTCTCCAAAGAAACCAGGAGATTCTGTTAAGGGAGATTAAGAATTACAAAATCCACGAACATTCATTGACCGGAGGCGTAGTATTTCTACTTATTACAGCAGTAATAGTAATCAAAAGACTAAGGTCGAAGCCAGCAGTAACCATCCAATTGAAGCAGCAGCCTGAACCAGCACCTCGAACACTGACCAGAAGATGCTCATCAGTGAGTCAGGCTAAACAACCAACAATATTTTAAGATGAACAATTTAATGTGTAACCAACAAGTCGTGGCCCCAGCATATTGTGAACAACATAATTTCCATGCAATCAGCAGTATATGTACACTGGATATCGAAGGTGTTGCATCACCGTCTGATTGGTGTCAGCCAACACCTGTGTGACCTGACAGTGAAGGTGTCCAGTTTTTGCTTTTCATTTTTGTAAAATTTGTATTTATTTACTTTCGATTTGGTGGTGTTATTGCGATTGTTGGTATAAATTAGAAGCGTTGGAGCACCAACAGTAGCTCTTTCTCCCTTCTTTACTTTAGTTGGTGTTGTTTGAAGATATACTCGTAGTTTATGGAACTCCTTATCATATAATAGATATTGCTGTCGCCTATCTTCTTTTTCTTTTATCAGCCGTTGAAATCTGTAACGCGTCACTCTATTTTAGATCACCTCTTCCGGCCTCTTCTTTGAATCGCGTTTAAAACTTTAAGTCGAGAAAATGATAACTGGCCGCCGACAGAATTGATGACAATTCGGGCCCTATTTGTGACATTTTCCGTCACATGTGGCAGAAATTACGGCGATAGGTCCTCGTATTCTCTTTGGGGGCTTCAAGAATCTGAGGCTTGTTCACATAGACTCGTGAGTTCAAAAAAAAACCCACAAAAAGAAGTTTGCTACGATTAAATCAAGCGATCTTGCCGGCCAGGTTACCCGGAAATGCAGCCCTAGAATTTCCGTTGTGGCTCGTGCAGTGGACGCCGTTGCTCCATCCTATTGGAGCCACATGTTCTCCAGTCCCAATTCATCCAATTGAAGCAGGAGAAAGTCGTTGAACATGGCTCTGGCCGCCATCCACAGTAGTTGTTTGGCACGCGGCGTTTTCGAAAAAACAAGGCCCGATGATGCCTCCAGCGTAAAGAGCACACTATGCAGTAGCTTAGAGCGGGTGTAATGGCTCTTCGTGAGTTACACGCGGATTTTCGATGCACCAGAGCGATAATTTTTCTTATTCATATACCTATCCACATATTCGATGAAAAGTTGTCTCCCTCGTGGTCGAGATTCAGGATGGCTTGAGCATAGGTTATATGCTCTTCTCGGTCAACAGCTAGCAGCTGATGCACCATTTGCACTTTGTAAGGGAACATCTTCAGTCTTTCTGGGTAAAGACCGCCGATGGATGTCCAGTTGCGTGGCACGTCGCTTGGTCGATACTCCGGGGTCCTCTGCGACATCTGCAACCACAGCTGCGATATTCTAGGCGAGCGGCTATAGTGCGGCTGTAGTGTTTGCCCAGTTGGTGTCGGACGACCGGGAAGTCTGCAACGAAATTCGCTCTGCGCCAACACCACCTGCGAATTAATCCGCAAAAAAATCTTAATAATTGTTCCGCGTTCCTTAGGAGTATAGCAATTCATGTCTTGTAGACGTGTATTTTGTATCTATTTACTTCACAATTGTATAATTAGAATTGACATTTCCCGCCATTTGCAAACATTATAGCTTCTTCTGACAATGTGATAACTTTGGCGCCACCTAGTACATGTTTGTCATCTGTACCGGAAGTATTCTAACTTGCTTGAGCCTAATGGAAAGTATATGCCATTGATAACATTTAAATTGGAATAGGTCATGACCTTTTACTGTTGAACTCTTCTTTCTCAGCAATTGTTCAAAAGAAACGAGGACGCCTTTCAGCCTCAACTATTGCAGAGAGTGAAAGTCCGAGTTCTTCTCCTAGTTCTCGTTCAAGAAATGTTTCAACTTGTAGCTCAAAAAATTCAGGTTTACACCTTCTAAAGAGAGGTACCGATGAACGCTGGTTTTAAATGTTTAAGGGTTATAATGACTAGGGAATAAAGAGCTAGTCAGGGCATTCATAGCGAGACGGGTCTTACAGCTAAAAGTTTGAAGGGGCAGAATGCTACTCGCGATTTCTATGGTACACTGGTGGTGCAAATAGCGATAAAACAGAGTGAGACACAAGACATTACGTCGGTGTTCGAGGGTTTCCATTGTTTGACTGATATTAGTATCACCTATGAATTTTATCGCACGGTTTTGAATCCTATCTAACAGCTGCAGAGGTGTTTAGGAGCACCCGACTAGATGTGGACATTGTACTCCAATTTGAGGCCTGATCAGAGGGGGTGACGTATTTCTTACATCGCTTGAGGATGGTGCAGTTTATGGAATGGAGGCATCATCGGACCTTATTTCTTTCGGTGGTTTCAGGTATAGAGCGATGTTAACCGACTTTCTGTGGTCGGAGCTCAATAACATCTATATATCCGAGCTCTGGTTCCAACAGGATGGCACTACATGCCATATAATATATTCTTTTGCTGACGACAGTACTCTCTGCTTTTCATATTCGTTCCCGGACTCACGTCCCTGCTCTTCGACTGTTGAACAGGAACGGCAGCGTATGTTAAGCTCATTAAATTTCGATATTAGCAGCATAATTGGGGAACTGTCAACAGAGTGGAGTTTAATGCTTCCAAAACTCAATGCTGTCTGCTGTCGTTAAAGCGAAATTTAAACAGCCAGCCATGATCCATGAATGGCACTTGCATCGTTGAAACCGAAAGACTTTCCATTCTCGGTATGTTTGTCAATGACATCTTACGTTGGAATGACCACATATTCTATGTTGCCAAAAATTCTGCGAAATATCTAGGTTTCCTCGAGCGATGTAAGAAATATTTCACTCCCCTCTGATCTGACCTCAATAGATAAGGCGTTTATCCGCTCGAAATTTGAGTACATCTTCATATCTGGTCAGGTGCGCCTAAAACATCTCCGCACCAGCTAGATAAGATTCAAAACTGTGCGATAAAACTCATAGATGATGGTAACATCACCCAGTCAATGGACACCCTCGAACACCGACGAAATGTCTCGTGTCCGACTTTGTTTTATCGCTATTTCCACCATCAGTGCTCCACCGAAATTGCCAGTAACATTCCACCCCTTCTAACTTTTAACCGTAACACCCGTGTCGCTATGAATGCTCATCAGTATACCCTCAAGCCCACTTTCGGACGTGCTCTTAAATATCGTGATTCGTTCTTAAGCCGTACAACTCGCTTATAGAATGCCCTGCTGAGCTCTTTATTTCCTAGTCACTACAACTTGCAAACATTTAAAACCAACGCACATCGGCATCTCTCTTTTTTCCCTCCCTAACTTCCCATCGCCGGCGCTATGTGCAAACATCTTAACACCGCATCTCCACGAGACATCGCTCGTGTTAAGAAAATTTTCATGAAATCAAAATGCCCAGTGGAGACGGGTAGTTTGCAGACAAGAAATACATGTCATGGTTTTATTAAAGACATCTCTGTAGACATCAACCCTAACATTTTTTTGACAGCGCTTGTCAGTTTGACTTCGGAATGTAAAAGTGTGGCGAACTTCACAGAATGAAATGTCATGCAATAATTTGCCCGCCTAAGTTAAAAGAAAACATGTCAGACGATATGTCTGAAATTTAATGTGACATATTTGTGTCTCATGGAGTAAGGGCAAACAAAATCCCTTGTTCGCGCGCAAATTTTAAAAAGAATGAAAAAAAAGCGACGCAACGCTCGAAGTTGTGAAGGAGAAATTTGGCGACTGGGTCATTTCACGGCGAGCGTTCAGAAATTATCTGCCGCGATCCTGAGATTTCACACCACTCGATTATTTTCTCTGGGGCTACGTCAAGTCCTTAGTCTTCGCTAACAATCCATCCACTTTGGACGAGCTCCAGCCCAACATTCGACACGCTATTGCCGGAATAACGCCGCACATATTGTATCGACTCATCAAAAATAGGATCGTCTGCTTGAAGCACTGCCAGCGAAGCTGAGGCGGCCATTGGAATCATGTGCTATTCCACACATAATTTTATATCTCACTCCGTTATTTTGTTTTATTATAGTACACGTTATTATTTTTACCGATCGGTAGTTGTTGCAATTTCTAGTGTCGCCGTTGCCTTTATACAGCGGAACCAGAAAGACCTCCCTTCAAAGGCCTCTCATCGTTTTATTGAATAAAATCGAAAACCAAGAAATTCTTCGTTTAGTAAGGCGTTAAAGTACACTCTCCACCTACATATTTTGAATTTCGGTGTCCGCAGTTAGTAGGTTTCTCTGGTCTGCAATATATTTCTGCGTCGTTTAGCCAGCTTCGTTCATCGCCTGCTTATTGGTTGTGCAGATTCCTCTTCTAATTCCTGATCCAATGGCTCTACTGCTATCGCATGCGGAGTCGGCCTTATTGTGAAGTACATAAGTCGATTCGAATTTGTTCACTAAACGCTCAATGGTGGCGAAGGTTATACGAGTAACTCCCGAAAATCGGAGTTAATGCACTCTACGTAGTCGTAACTGACAGCGAATTTTGATAAAAAAATTCCAATGATTTGTAAACATTGATGAAGTGTAGTCGTATACCTTTCCATGATGAAATGGAAAACAATCTGAAACACAAATATGACATCTGCCGATGTGGTATGTGAGAGTTTGAGAAATCCCTTCTTGTGGATGGTCACCCCAACCAACAATATGGATTATTGTTTTTAATTTTATTATGGAAATTAAATTTTGGAAATCCAATTCACTATACATAGTGTTGCTATATACGTTGCATCCAATTCCTTTTCGCTGTGTTCAATTAAGGTAGTGTGTCAACATCATTCTGCAAAAAGGTTTCTTTCACATCAAAATATCAGAGGCCCTACGACTGGCATTCAGTACTAATGTTTTCAGTTAGTGTTTTTATTGTTTTTTTAATTAAAAATGCACTTTGAAAAAAAATGTAGAACAGCTTGTAATTTAATTAAAATTTCATTGAAGCTCAGAGATGCAGTAGCGAATGCCTGTGAACAACACAAACCTACCTTCGGCGACAGAAAACCAATGGCTTGATCCATATTACCTTAATTTTTTTTAAATAATCCCGTCCATGGCATGTGCATACTGTGTCCTTTTCATAACATCCGTCAGTAAAGATCAACTAACTTTTCCTTTTTTTCTTCTAGAAACGAATGGAAGTATCTGCACGAGTTATCATTTCGCTCTCCAGGAGACACATCAGCAGTTTTGGAACCATTATACCTGCAACATGAACACCAACAGCAACAGCATCCACTTTCGGCGAAAAAACACCGAAAACTCAGCGAAAGTGTTTTCAACTTTGACACAACCATCGTGGACAAAATAAAACAGAAATATAAAAATTTAAACTCCTCGTCCAGCAATGATTCCCTGGGTTATGTTGGATCCCTGGGAGTTAGTGAAGCGAATCTGTCACCCTCACCGCCATTAAATGGTCGTTCAAAACCGCCTGCACAATTGGCGAAATTCAATAAGTCCTACGGATACGATGAAATTTGCACGAATGCATGCAAATGTCAGGTGGATATCTTAAAGGAGAATTGTCCGGTTCCTGCGGATACCACCAAAAGTGAAACTTTAAAGTGTGGTCAAGTAAAAATCAGCAAGAAATGTGAGTGTCGACTGAAGAGGAGCAAACTGCTTTCAATAGACAATGAGAGTTACTATAAAAATTTAACAGTGCCAGTAGCCACTCCAGCACAGAATGGAGTGAATGCACAACCGGATGAAGAGGGTACCATGAATGGTTCTATCGACGCTAAGCGGGAACCATTGAAAGCTTCAGATTTGTTGGATATAGCCAAGCAAGTCGCACTGGGAATGGTAAGTTACTTAGTTTATATTTCTGTGTCATTTAAATTGAGAAAGAAAAGTGATGGATTAACTAGGATTCTATCAGAATGTGTTGGGAATGGGAGCATTTATTTGATAATTAGCGTGTGCTTACGAGTTTTTGAACAGTAGGAGGAAGTAGAAAGTTCAGCTGATGAGCAGTAATAGTCACAGCGTCACGGATATTCGGGTTGAAAAATTACATGGGGGAAATGCTACTTACTATTACATTTGGGCGTTGTGATGAAAATAACGATAAAGCAAGACATTTCTCCGGTGTTGAGGCAAATCAATTGAATAGACAATAATAGCAAGGGAAGCGTGAAGGTGAGCAAATATGGGCATCGTGTTGCATACGCATGTTAGCAACTCTGTTGCCTCTCCAAAACTAATTTACTTTAACATGCGTATGCAACATTTCCCCTTTTAAGGCCATCAGCCGAGGTTCGCAAGTCCAAGTGTTGTGTTGGTTTCCGAGATCGCACATCTCTAGGTAAGTTATCTTCTTGTTGAGTGGAGCTGGTCGATGTCAATGTTTTATTGCTTAGTCCATTGTTCTCAAGCTGAGCTTCTTGAAAAGCTGACGGTGGTGAATGTGCAGCCTTATCGACACTCTCTTGTTGAACTGGATCTTCTAGATCGAACAAGGGAATGATATTATGATAGCTAGATGCACCGTGTCTCAAACGAAGTTGGTTTATGTGTCTTTAACTGCATACATAACAGAGCCAATCTTTTTTTAATATTTGACCAGGCAACCAAGGCTTCTGATTGTTGCCAATATAAGATCATCATCATAAAAATTTCTTTTTCTTACTCCGTGTTTGATATTGTATTGTCGTTCCATGTTTTGATTTCTTTGAAGTGCTGCTTTAGTATGTAACTGACTGACAACTGCTGGGGTCATTTTGTTTAGTAGTTGTGCATTGGGAGTAGCACTGTAAAAAATTTTGAAGTGTTGAAGGTGTCTGCTCTCTCCCCTCCAGTTTGTTGATACAGTTTTTAAAAATGTTCGGCTTGCCCATTAGATTGTGGATGAAAAGGCGCCGTTCGAATATGGTCAATCCCTCCTTGGGCACAAAATTCGAAGAACTCGTGCGACGTAAATTGTGTCCCATTATCGGAGAGGATTATATCCAGAAGTCCAAATCTGCCAAATACCTCTCATAAAACGGAAATTGTTGAAGAAAGCGTCCACTATAATGAGGAACATGTGACCATGGAATGACCCAACAAAATCTATATGCACTCGGCACTAAGGCGTAGATGGCATTGGCCGTGACGCCAATGAATTTTTCACTGGAGCTGATGAAACTGCTGCAGCTGACAATAGACAAAACTTCGTGCAAGCGCCTTCATTCTAAGAATGCCAGGATGCCCTGCAATTGCTCTGTAAGGAAAGAGGGATCAATACTTTATTTTGGAGCATAATACAACCTTGAGTTTCGCTAACTGCATCCTTTTTGTGAAACAGTTGCTTGAGTATTCGATCGTTGATATCTTTGGGCCATGACGATTTAAGGTACTGAAGGCACTTGTTTAAAAAAAAATCTTTGACCATTTCATCAGATATCATCTTAGCTGTCACTGGCAAGTTTTGTACTACGTCCGACAGCACACGATTCACTCTCGAATTTTATTGATGGAATAACAAAATCCTCATGTGCCCTTACTTTTTGATTTCTTAGGAGACGGAACAGGGCGTCTGCATACTCAAATTTTGATTGATTCAATGTTGAAGCCGTATGCTAATAAGGTGAGCGCAATCTCTGCAACCGGTTGGCTGTGTACACAGGTATTCGATCCAAAAATGGCCAACAACGGCTGGTGATCTGTACGCAAAGTAAAATGTCGTCCCTAAATCATCCTGTGGAATTTCTTCACACAAAAAATAAGCGATAACGCCTCTTTTTCTACTTGCTCGGTTGGATTTAGCGATCTCGATGCGTTAGCAATAGCCTTCGTGGGGCCATCAGCGAGTGAGTGCATTATTACACCACCTATGCCGTCTTTCGAAGCATCGCCTGCGACGATAACTTTTTTGGTTCGGTCCAAGTGCACCAGCAAGAGCTCAGACGATAGCACCTTCTTAGCTTTTTCAAAAGAAAGTTGACAGTCTTTTGACCAAATGAATTTAAAATTCTTTTGGAGAAGTTTTTCTAATGGATCCCTGATCTCTAGCATGTTTTTGGTGAATTGGCAGTAAAAATTTAGCATTCCCAAACAATCTGTGGGCTCTGGCATCAATTTAATTGCTTCCGTTCGGGATAGATCACGTCTTCTTCCGTGCTAGTCGACAATGAACCCCAAGTAGTTCACTTCGGTAAGAAAAAAACTGCATTTTTCCTGCGTTCTTGATATCAGCTAACATAACGTTCATTATGTTTTGGAACATAGCGGGTGCAGATTTTACTCCAAATGGAACTCGTGTGTAACGTAACAGCCCTTGATGCGTGTTTATTGTCAACAATTTTTGTGATGATTCTTCCGCTTTTACCTACAAATAAGCATCTGATAAATCAATAACTGGAAAATATTTACCTCCAGATAGTATAGAGAAAATATCCTCAGGTAATGGCAATAGATATTGTTTGGACTGCAATGCGTTGTTCAGTCCTGTAGCAAAATTAGCACAGATCCTAACGTCCGCGTCGCCATTAGCTTTTTTTTTAAGCCTCGATCGAGGCAGCCCACTCCGAGTACTCAACAGGGATGAGTACGCCTTGTCGAGTTATTTCTACATCAATTGCTGGGAGTGACGCATATGGCACTGGTCGTTTTGGCTTAAACACAGGAACTGAGCTAGGCTTAAGGTGTAGAACTGCTTCCGCCTTTGAACATAAACCCAAGGAACCGTTAAAAACGTTTGCATACTTGGATTTGAGGTTAGCTACCTCCTTCTGCAGACACATTGAAGAAAATTCCATTGATTGTTGATGGGTTTTACTTGAGCGCAAATAGAATTGATTGGGATGTCAAACAACTGCAAACCTTCGATCCAGTCTATACCTAAAATATTTAAATTTGGAATTTTAGATATAAAGTTCATTAAATTAGATCTTGCAATAAAGTCCCGATGACAGTGGAAGTGATTCCCCACTTGCATTCCTTGCTGAATGTGTGGTTGGAGTCGTCAAAAAAGATCCGAGCTTTTCCCAGGTCTCTTCTGATTATATCCAAAACGATGTAGGCTGCTCTCCAAAATGCAGTACTGCCTGCTTTTTGTATCAGGAACTCAAACCCAAACTGATGACAGAACCCAGTACGTTCCGAAATTCATTGTGAATGCATATACTGCGCAAGGAAAAACAACCAGCGCATCATGAACTAGCACGATGCAAATGACAGTTGTTTGTTTGGTTTATGCAATCTAAAGTATAATGGCGAATTCCGAGAAGTAAGTTTTCTTTTAAATAAATAAAAACATTCAATTATATTATTATAATTATTTATATGCAGAAATCAATGGACAAAAAGCAAGATTTTACCCTTAATTACAACTACAACAAGGCTGCACTTTGAAAAGGAATTCAGCTCTAGCTAAGATTTCAATCTTTTTTAAAAAACCTAGTCACAAAGGAAAAGAATAATTTGCATGACAGATGCGAGGTGCAGTCACAATGCGCATTTATTTTGAATTTTGGAAAGCAGCCGTATTTTCGATGTTGCTCGTATTTTACCTTAGAGACTAAGTAAATGCTTTTCATCTCTGACTTTGATATGTTTTGTATTTTTTTGTGTGTTCTTTTGCTTTTGAACTTCTTCTTAAAAGAATGATTGTTCACCGATTTGGAACTGCCACTAAAACCTTCTTTGTGCCCCACTTTATCGCAGTCAGAACTCTTGTGTGTTTTGTACCAGCACTTGTCAGCGTAGTGCATGCCACCACAGAACCAACAGGCGCTCATCGGGACTTTTTGTTTCATCGATTGTTTTTGCACTGTTCTCACTTCCGATCTAGGACCACCTACCATTTGTACATCATTTTTTAGCATAACATAGCGATCACATTTTGTTTCTAGGTCTTTTAATTAATTAATTTTTTTTCCTTGTAGGCTTCAATTTTAGAGATGAGTCGCGTTCTTATTTCAGAATCTGGGGTACTTTTTAAACCAATAACAGACATAAGACACTTAAACTCATCTGCCGTTCACGTGGTTATTTAAAAAAATTCACATTGCTTATTAATTACACCGGCATATGCGTTTTTCTCGACCTTGAGGCAGTTGTAAAGAGTTGCGAATAAGTAAATTTTCCTGGCAAAATATGTTGTCAGATTCTCCACTGTCTTCTTGAAGTCAAAGTCGCGTGGTTTCTTCGGCAATATAAGATTCACATAGCGACTGCACGAACTTTCATCCAACTTCCTAAGAAGTAACCTTACCCGTGAAGCATCATCTAATTCTCTCCCATCTACTAGGAACACATCTTCGAACCGATAAAGCCATTCTGTAAAAGTTAAATCGTTGTCCGGGTCGTAGGTGAATGTTGAAATGCTATCCGGCAGGGTTTCCATTACTTTCTCCGCCAAAGATTTAATTGAAGTGACTCCAAGTAGCATATTATTTGCGCTGGTGTCTAGCATAGATTTCATGAATTTATGCTGCTGTTTAAGGAATTCTTCTTTCTGCCTTATAAACTTTGCAAATTGGGCGGTATCCATTTCTATAATCTGCACTATAATTAACCGACCAATAATCACAAAATTTAAAAAAAAAATATTTACCCAAGTGGAAAAATACGCAACATATTGTGGCGACGAGGATAGTTTTTTTTTTAAATTTGGTAATCCAATTCTGTTAGTTTATAGGGTGACCAAACTTGGCTGCAATATTCGAGAAGAGGCCTTACAAAAGTAATGTACAGGGACTTTGTAACGTAAGGGTTGGAAAATTCTTTTGACCAGCGTTTGATAAAGCCGAGTGAAGAGTTAGCTTTATTTATAATGCTATCAATATGTGAGTCGAAATTCAATTCTCTATCACAAACTATACCTAGATCCCGTACTTGGGTAGTGGAAGGAATAGGCTCATCGCAGATGAAGTAGTTTCTTGGAGGGGGAGGTAGACGTTTACGGGAATAGGTTATCGCTTGGCATTTGCTGATATTAAGCTCCAAAAAGTTTTGCTTGCTCCATACCGAAAACTTATTCAAGTCATCTTGCAGGCAATGGGAGTCAGAAGGCAATGAGATGACTTTGGAAATTCTCATGTAATCAGCGAAAATAGAAAGATTAGAGTTCGTTAAAATGAGATTTATACCATTAATTGTGAGGATAAAGATGATTGGACCAAGGTGACTACCCTGAGGGACACCAGATGTTGCTTTAATTGGTTCGGATATTGAAGATCTGAAGATGACCCTGTATTCTCGGTCTTCTAAATAGGATTTGGTCCATGCCACAAAATGAGGGGAAAATCCAAGTGTTTTCAGTTTAAATATGATAAGTTGGTGAGAAATTTTATCGAATGCCTTGCTGAAATCTGTGGAAATTGAATCGACTTCGTCACCGTCTTCTAAAGCATGAAGCGTCCTAGAGACGAACTCTGTTAGATTAGTGGTCGTTGATTTACCTTTCATGAAGCCGTGCTGATTTGTGCAGATAATTGGCCTACAGTACGGAAGCAGTTGTTGATACGAGTAGACTATGCTTTCAAAAAGTGTGGGTATGCAAGAGAGTTTTGCTATGGGCCTATAATTATCGACTTCGGCCTTACTTCCTTTTTTATGAATAGGGATGATGTAAGATTCCTTCCATAGGAAAGGGAAAGTACCTGTTGAGACAGACAAGTTAAATAGGGCAGCAAGAGGAGGACCGAGATGGGTAACACACTCTTTTATTACAATAGCCGGAATTCCATCAGCGCCGGACGAGAAATCATCTTTAAGTTCGGTAATGTTTTCAGATACCAAAGTTGTTGTTATATTTATAGTCTCAGGATAGTTTCTCATATAGCTAAAGTAGCTAGGATCGGGTTCAGCTGTTTTCTTAGAAAAGAATTTGTTAAAATGAGAAGCAAAGAAATTTGCAATGGTTTTTGGGTCGGCAGAAGAATCACTAAGAAATTTAAGAGTAGGTGGGTAGCCGTCTGACTTTCTTTTGGTATTAATAAACTGGTAGAAGCGTTTAGGGTCCGCGACTAAGCTAAATTGCATGCGGTAGAGGTACTCAAGGTAAAGAGACTCACAAAGTTCAGAAAAACGTTTATATACCAATCGATAATTACTGTAGTCGGAATCAGATCGAGTTCTTAAGAATTTGTGCCACAACTTGTTTCTGTTATTACGGAGAAAGCGCAACTCCTTGTTGTACCAGGGAGGAGCTGATATGCAGTCCTTTCGGAAGGTATACGGAACCGATTGGGCAAAGGAGGAGAAAATTAACGAATAGAACGTTGATAGGGCAAGATCAATGTTAGTTGTCTCACCAATAAAGTCAAAGTTAATGTTGCTGATGAGGTTTTTAAGTTTGTTAAAGTCGGTTCTACGGAAGTCAAATGAAAATGAATTTTCCGAATCGACACATGTGTTGCCATTTTCATATGAATATATAATTGACAAGGGGGATGAAGGCGGTCTAGGGTAGAAAGAAGATGATCACTCCTATAAACGACACAGTTATCTGAATCGGATGTGAAGACAAGGTCGAGTTGTCTGTTCATTGTATTAGGTATTCCACTAATCTGATGCAGACTTGAGTTGGTTAGACAGACCACCATCAATATTTCTATTTCAGATGTCGAATTACGAGAGACAAAATGAGACGAATCATCGGAAGGCTCCCATATAAGGTGAGGGAAGTTGAAATCTCCTACTAGAACAATGCAATCTTCAGGTTGTGCATCATCAGTCAAAAAATCAACTGCGTGAACTACAGGTTGATAAGACTCAATGGGTTGAGATGGGTGAATGTAGCAACAAAGTATGTAAAAACATCGTTTGGGGAGCGTAATGTTGGCACAGTTTAGTTTTTAGTTTTAAATGCATTTTATTTTCTTAACACTAACTCTTACATTCTAACAAAAAAATGCTTAAATGCTAGCTTACAATTACTTAACAATCTTATACTAACTTACTGGCCCCACACAGGCACTCTAAGCTACTCTGAATACTTATATCTATGTCTTTCGACTGCAGTTACATTTTATTTATAAATACTTATTTTCTATACTTAAAGCTAAGAAAAAATTTGTTTATTCTTGGATAAACTATAGATACTTTATTTTACATAAAGGGTCCGCCATCTAACGTTTTTTTTTTTGTCAAATCGCAGCTCCGAGGTGGCCAAACGACATCAGCTCTGTGGCTAATAATGCGATCTTCAAAAACGGGGCGCAAAACATCGAGTGTAGCTTCGGCTGTGTGGCACGTAGCGCCGTCCTGTTGAAACCAAATGTTGCCAATATCCTCCTCTTCAATTTTTGTGAACAAAAATTCGTTCAACATGGCCCGATAACGATCGCCATTGACTGTAACGGCCACTCATTTTCGAAGAAAAATGGCCCAATTATGCCTCTGGACCAAAATCCGCACCAAACAGTGACTCGTTTTGGGTGTATCGGCTTTTCAATGTATGCGTGCGGGTTTTCTGTGCCCCAAATGCGACAATTTTGATTGTTTACATACCCGCCAAGATCAAAATGAGCTTCATCTGAAAAGATGATTTTTTTGGCAAAATCGGCATCTTCTCTAAGTCGATCGCGGCCCACTTAGCGAAGCGAAAACGCATTGGATGGTCAGTTGACTTCAAGTCCTGAACCAATTGGACTTTGTATGGCGTCATACCAAGGTCTTTATGCAAAATTCGTCTCAATGATGTCTCCGAAATGTTCAATTGTTGAGAACGACGGGGAATTGATCTTGATGGCGCTTCACGCACACTTTCTGCGACAGCAGCAATATTCTCGGGTGCACGCACTGTTTTTGGCTTTTCACGCTTTGGTTTATCGATGAGGATGCCAGTTTCTTTCACTTTTTTCACAAGATAACGAACATACGGAGCTAACGGTGCTTCTCTTCTTCCAAAATCCGTACGCAATTTTCGCACACATTCTGCAACATTACCATGATTTTCAAAGTAATGTCGCAATATTTCCCAGCGTTGTTCAACCGTATACACAACTATATTCGTTCAGCGGAAGGATAAAAATAATTATCTGTCAAATCAGACATGAGCTATGTGTTACCAGCTCGAAATAAGCAAAAACAAAACGTTAGATGGCGGACCCTTTATATAGTATAATATTTACAGTATTTACAATTGAGCACAGCTTGCACAGAAATATGATAAATTATAAATCTTACTACTGAAAAAATCGTTTATTTTATACGTTTGTTTATAATTGTAATAATAATAATAATGTCAGAGGAAAAACTATAAGAAAAAACCTCTATTTAAAAGATGAAAAAAAAAATGAGCACAAGCATTTATGATAAATAGTAGATAACGAACAACAGATAAAAAATTATAAACAACAACAAAAAATAATAAGTAATGAATAAATAATAAATAACAAATAATAAATAGTAAATAATAAGTAATAACTAATTAATAAACAAAAAATAAATATGTGATATTCCACAGAATAGAATTAATATAAAGAACGAGGTACACCCCGTTTTGTAAGTGATTTGCAATGACTGTACACTAGTATGAGACGTATACAAAGCCGAGTCGTCAGCATAAAGTGCTATATTATAGTTTGGAATGACAGGAAAATCAGTGGTCAATATATTAAATAAAGTTGGTGCCAAAACCGAGCCTTGTACGCCAGCAGTTACAAATTTCGCAGTAGAAATCGCAGCATTAAGTGAAGCAAGGAATGTTCTGTCGGTTAGAAAGTTTTGGATAATTTTATTAAGGTATTCAGGGCAACTGAATTTCATAAGTATGTAGATTAAAACATTGTGCCAAACAGAGTCAAAAGCTTTTTCGATGTCTAGTAGTACTAAACCAGTCGACCTTTTTCCGTTTAAGTTTTCTTTTATTTCCTTACAAATTCTTAAAACTTGATGAGAAGTGCTATGTCGTTCGCGGAAGCCGAATTTCACTTGGGCAGAAGCCTGCTGTTTTTCAGAAAAGCATCCAGTTTCATTTTAATAAGTTTTTCTAAAATTTTTCTGCATCCATTGAGCAAACTAATGGGTCTGTAGCCATTTGGATCGCTGTGCTCTTTTCCTATTGCTTTTTTCCACTTTGAGGGAAAATAATTTAACTTGAAACAAGCCTTGTAAATAAACTGAAGGAACTTTATTGCACTTAAGGGAAGGTTTTTAATAGTTATGTTATTTATGACATCGAAACCAGGCGATTTTATACATTTCAGATGAGAGATAATGAACTCTACGACATCTAAGGTGAGAAGCTCGTCAGGCGGAAATAACGGACTTACTCGTATTACGTTAAATGATGACATTTCAGCTTCAACCTCAGATTCCATTACAGTGTCATACTCTACTTTTTATGTATTTGAAGTTAAAAAAAAACAAAGATTCCTTAAAAAACACGAGATTTACTTTTTATTTTATTTCTTCTCTATTGGGACGTGTGGTCGCCAAAATCGTAAAGAAAGATGGTCGATCTTTTACGGATCTGGTTCTTCCATTCTTTTCTTTCAATATGGCAGTTATGCCAAACTACTATTACATAAAGTTATTATGAGGAAACTCTAGATGGCGTTCGGGGAATAACAAGGAGTTTGTATTACAACTCGGCCAATCTGACAGTTGATTGGCCTCAATCAAAAAAAGAGACTTAAATAATAGGCAAATAAATCACAATCCTGACATTTTCTCAGTGTCGGTATCGGGTGGCTCATAGTAATTAAGGACCTCAGTACCCAACGATTCCCTTGGTGTTACCCACTTTCGGATTTTCATCGCTTCAACGATTCCGTCATATGGTAGCTGACTCAACTGACAATTATCGACGTCTCTAACCACGTAACGATCATTCTGCAATACCTTATGGATGTGTTTATTCGTCCCGGCCGCCGAATAAACGTGTCTTATAACAACAAAATCCCCAACCGAATATGTCTTGGCAGGTCGACTGTGCTTTAGGAAATATTGCAAACTATACTCTTGTGCCTTGTCAATAGCAGTTGAAGCTTTAAGTCTGAGACAACCCAAATCGCGATCCACATTATTACTAAATCGTTCCTCCAAATACTCTGTCATTTCATCAACGACAACACCTCGTTTATCAACACCGAACAAGAGTTTAGTAGGTGTTTGCTTAGTAGTACTACCTATGGGTAGTATTATTAATAGCGTATTCTACTTGAAACAACTTCAAAGACCAGTCTGCATGCTGTAAGGGCTCAGATAAATTGCTTTTAATATACGATTTACGCGCTCCGCGACTTTAACGTGTTCTATATTATTTGCTCGAGAAAAATTGCTGAATTCGCGTAATGTGAAACAAGTAACTCGGTCAGATATTACACGCCTCGGACGGCTATAGTAATAAAAATATTTTTCCAATGCACAGCACACCTCCTTCGTACTGGTCGAATTGACTGGATAGAGCTTAACAAATTTTGTAAATGCGTCAATGACCACTAATATGTGTTTGCGCTTAAATTTTTTTTTTGGTGGGGGCGAATGCCCCCATTTATTCGGCTTAATACAAGCTATAACTTAAAAAATTAAACTTAAACTAAAACTTAAAACTAAGGTTGGTTGGAGTTGTGAAGGAGAACGGATTTGAGGTAGGAAGTGGTGCGGTGGAAGTCAAAGCGGTAGGGTTTGAGTTGATTTGACGTTAGCATACGGGAGATTGGTTCGTTCGCGCATAGGAGGGGTGGTGGGTTGATAGATGGAAGAGTCGAGGGGTATTGCTTAGAAGCAATTGCCGGAAGTGGGCCGAAATGGTCAATATGAACTGTATCGAACGGGATAGGTTTTTTTGGTATATATACATGTTATGTTCATTCGAACTAGTTGGAGCAGAATACATTATGCATTTAATGCAGTTCTGTATGAAATTACTAATTTTAAGCCTCATGTTTGCAAACCAGTAATTCTTCCGAATTTTCCGACAGCTCTTGTCGATGCCCAAGTGACCAATTTTCTCGTGAACCATTCGGATCACGTTTTCTTCCATTTCACTCGGAACGCATAGAAGTAAATGACCTGAATCGTCTTTGAAAACCAACCCATCATGTAATTCGAACCCATTCACGACTTCTGTTTCCAGTTTACTTCGCATCGCCCTTATTCTTTCGTCACGACTCTGTCTCACCTGAATTTGGAATTCCAAATCAGCCTTATCAACGGCAGCAAGTAGCTGACACTTGTCTGTTATGTCGGCATGGCCAACAGCATTATTGTTACAACGTGGTTTTTCAAAACATCTGCTTAAGGCATCAACATGACCCATAGAACTACCACTCCGATGCTGGATTGAATAGCTATAATTTTCCAACTCGCGGGTTGACTTGTTTTTTGTTTAAAGTCATCGTTAGTGAATAAATAAAAATGAATAAATAATAGCAAGCGTTTCCAACTCAAAGCTGTGATACCTAGTCTCAGCAGCGGTTGTGGATTTTGAAAAATATGAAACTGAATGAAATTTCCCATCATCCTGACGCTGCAGCAACACTGAGCCCAAGCCAAGACTACTAGCATCGCAGTGCAGTTCCATTTCACGATTTGGACTATAAACTGCCAGCACCGGTGCTGCTACTAGTCGATCTCGCAGTTCAAGAAATGCGTTCATACATTCTTCGGAAAACACAAATGAAATGTCTTTACGTAAAAGGTTCAACAAAGGCTTCGCGATCCTCGAAAAAGATGGCACAAACTTTCGAAAATAAGAAAACAATCCAATACAGGAATGTAGTTCCTGCGGACTTGTTGGAACTGGGTAGTTCTTTATAGGACGAATATGTGCATCAGTTGGTCGAATACCGGATGAGTTAACTAAGTATCCAAGATATTCAATCTCATCATAACCGAATTTGCATTTGGCTAATTTTATTTCAAGCCCTTTCTCATATATCCTACCTAAGACTTCCTTGACTACCTCTACATGCGATTCAAAATCAACTGATGCAATCAAAATATCGTCAATGTAAATTATGATCTTATTCGCATCGATCAAATCACGAAAGATGATGTAAACAAATCGCTGAAAGTTCTCGAGAGCATTCTTTAACCCGAATGCCATCCTCAAAAACTCAAACTGGCCATGAGGAGTAACAAAAGACGTCAACGCTAATGAGTTGGCTTCCATTCTGCACTAATGGAATCCGTCTTTTAGATCGAGAAGAGTAAACCAACGTTTACCTGAGGTATACTCTATGCAGTCCTCAATTAAGGGTAACGGGAAGTTGTCACGAATAGTTGTTTAACCGGGGACATATGCCAATCCCATACCGCGACCTATCTAATCCAATAGCACACATTTCCTTAAAAAAAACATCAGCACAATCGGTCGGCAATGCACACATATTCTGGAATGACCCGTTAATCATTTCATTGTCAGTTTTCTCAGCTTCGTTTTACCCGTATCTAAAGGTACTAAAATTCAAGTCAGATGCACTTAAATACATATTATTATTATTCATGAAATATTATTCATGAAATCTCGCCCAAGAATCAGCGGTATTGTCATTATATCGCTATAAAAGAAAATGTTTTAATTTGTTTACGAAATTTTATTAGGCATGAAATCCTACCATACGTGTGAATTTCGTGTTTACCCAAGCCGCGAAATCTGGTTGGCCCTGAAACATCTGATAATTGAATAGTCTCGGGGATTCTTGAACGCTGAACTATGCTGATCGGACTACCGGAATCAATTAAGGACAAAACATTTATGAATTCAGTGCATCTGCTTTGATTACAAACAAAAATAAAAAATGCCACCCTTACCTCTTGCATAACGCGAACAGCTCCAGTCATATCCTCATAGTTCTCGACACTGGAATGAACATCTGTTGAGTTTCCCGAGATTGTAGCAACTATTTGTGATCTCCTCATCTTCAATTTTGGGCAATCCTTGTGAAAGTGTCCCATTTGGTGGCAGGTAAAACAGGAATGCGGTGGTCGCAATGGTTTCGGACTAGCACTTTGATAGTGTCCGAATTGCGAGCAGTTGAAACAACGAATTTCTCCTTTAGGTCCACTGGCGTCAGCGGCAACTTTTTGCTTGTTTATAGCTTCGATCGGTTTGGCTGTGGTGGTTTTGAACCGACGTTGTTCATATCGGTCCATACGTCGAACGAGTTCATCTATAGAGTTGGCGCCATACAGGAATGTAATGGTATTACTGGCATCAGGGATTCCGTCAATGATGATGTCGACCAATTCTGTTTCCTCAATATCGGCTTTTGCTGCTATGGACTGCATAGACACCACGTAACTGAGGCACGATTCGTTTGTTCTCAGAGTGCGGGCACGGAGTTGAAGATAAACCTCTTGCCGTGTTACCGTACGCTTGAACATATTTGTGATACCAGCTTTCAGTTCATCGTATTCGATTAGGCCTAAATTAAAAACGAACTTCTTCGCTGTCCCTTCGATGCAACGCCGAACACCCAGACACTTGTCTTTATTCGAGTAAGAGCACATGTTGGTATAGTCTACAAACTGCGCGAACCACTTTTGAACATCATAGTGGTCGTCACCAGTAAATTTTGGCACAGCGGCATCAATTCCTCGAAATTTACATGTACCTTGCGATTGTGTCCTTCCATTTTCCGAATTTGCTGTTGCAATTCGAGCATCTCACAGCGCATTCGCAATAATTTTAGTTGTTCCTCCAATTGCTGAACGTCATTTTGCCCTTGGGGAGTAACAACTGTAGGATGTGTGTGGGCAGCGGAATTATGGTCGGTGGTAGCAGCTTCGGTAATTAAATTCATGGCAGAACCTTCGGCAACGTTTACATCAACGGCAGCATCGGTGAAATCTCCAGCAACAGCGGTTACAGCGGTTCCATCGGAGGAAACTAGTGCCTTAACAGCGGCAGCAGGTCCACTAACAGCGACAACGGGTAAACAAATCGGGGCTTCCTTGGCAGCGGGCGACTCCTCTTCCTCAGACACGATTGAATCATCAATTTCGTTTAATGCGAGCAACTCTTTATAAAGTGGCCAAAGTTGCATTACAGAAGCATTAACGGTAAATGTAATTCCAGCTTCTGTGAGTGCTTCTATGATGAATTGACGGGTTACACGTTGTGACATTTTGAATATTTCACACTTTGTTTAAATATTCATGTATACCCCACATCTGAGATGTAATACTCTACTTTTTATTTTATTTCTTCTCTATTGGGACGTGTGGTCTCCTCAGACGCCAGAATCGTAAAGAAAGATGGTCGATCTTTTACGGATCTGGTTCTTCCATTCTTTTCTTTCAATATGGCAGTTATGCCAAACTACTATTACATAAAGTTATTATGAGGAAACTCTAGATGGCGTTCGGGGGGAATAACAAGGATTTTGTATTACAACAGATACAATATTTTGGGACACTAAATGGTTTTTTAAGAAAACGTCTGCTAAAACCTCAGATTTGCCTTCACTGTCTGTGATTAATGAATTATTAGCAGCCAAGCTGGGAATTTGGTTATGTTTTTTTTTTTTTATTATTTTGTTAATATTCCAGAATGGCTTGAAATTGGGATCGAGTGTGCTAAGTTTTATGTTCCAACCGTTGTTTATAAACTCTGCAATTTTTATTCGAATTAAACGTGTTAGAAAATTAATATCTCGGAAATCATAGATCAACCGATATCTTTGCCATTTTCGTCCAAAAACGTTTCTGGTTTTTATTAAACTTAATATAGATCGTGGAAGAATAGCAGACCTAGTGTATGTGGATTTTTTTGGAACCGCAAATTGTATGCTAGCTTTAATTTTGGTCTCCAGAAAACAAATTGAATCATCGACTTGCTTTCAAGTGGTTGTCGATTCTAAATTTGTGGAACAGTATTGAGAGGTGATGTCGAAATACATCCCAGTTTGCTTTATTAAAATCTGAGTATTGCACATTAAGAGTTTTTGCACTGGAGAGAATATCACAGGTGACTGGAAAATGATCAGAGCTTAAAGCGTTGATGACAACAGGTGGAGTAAGTACGTTTGGAATATTCGAAAGAAAGGAGTCAAGTGTGGAAGGAGTGAAACTGTATGCAGAAGGAATATAGGTAGGACTAGATGGGTGTAAAATTGTGAAATTATGTGGCGCTAGTAAATTTTCTAGGACGTTACTCCACGAATTAGCTCTTACACAGCCCCAATTACGATGTCTGCAATTCAGATCGCCGCCAATAACAAACTGATCATTACTGATTGATCGCCTTAAGTCGTTTTTCAAGCATTGGATGATCTTCCACTGAAGTAAACAGAGAAAATTTGTAATTTAAAGTTATTTTCAAATATGATTGCAATGCTGATATCCTCAATGAGTGTGGTATTTACTTTGGGCAGTAGAGAATTGTCAATACCATTTTTTTCTTAGATGGCAACTCCGCCACCAGTATTGTTAATACGATCAAGTCTATAAAACACATAATTGTACGCACAACATGAAAACTCTACCTTGTTACTGAGGCTGGTCTCACATAACAAAAATATATCAACATTAAGATTTGAAATGAAATTTCAAAGCTTTTTTGCGAATGCCTCTTGCATTCCAACATAAAAGCTTGATAACATCTTGTCTATTACTTGACATTGGAGTATAGATATTTACTTGCAAGCTGTGCTATAACATTAAATTGCTCAAATTTTGATTTGCATTTTCCAAGTTTGGTGATCATTTCCATCGTAAGAGATGTAAGTTCTTCAGTCGTTCGCAGATCTCCGGAGAGAATACACGTGTGTCGGCTTTTCCTAAATAAAACAAATTTAGTGATCCAGTGTCGTACTAAAAGTAAATTAGTTACAGTTTCACTAATTGACCCGGTAGCTCGCTGGTTAGCGGCGTCTGGCATCGAACAGTGAACACGGGTTCGAATCCCGGGCCAAATTAAGACTTTTTTTTTTTTTGCTTTTTTTGTTTTGTTTTGTTTGGTTTTCTCCTACGTGAAATCAAAACAGAACCAACAAGTAAGAGAAATCAAACGATGGATGGCGAAGAGCGTTCCGCTCTTCCCATAACGGGAGTTACGATAGGCAACAATACGGTTGCTGGTGCCGTGGCAAAAGGAATTAAACGTAGGAAGAGTTTGAAAACTCCTCCTAATTTAACCAGAAAAAAAACAAGTGCCATTTTAAGAGCTGATGAAGAGAAAGATGAATTCCAGTATGAGGGGGGCAGTAACAACTTTGCCTCCTTAGCTGCATCTGAGTCGGAAGACGAAGATGAAAAAATAAGTAATATTACCAGCAGCATATTAAAGCTGGAAAAAGAAATGCTTGCTATTAAGCAGAGGCAAATTGCACGAAGGCAGAGGGAGCAAGTACAAGCAGATAGCTCCCAACAACAAGAGCAGAAACAAAAACTGCAGCAACAACAAAACCAGCAGCAGCAGAAGCAACAGCAGCAGCAGAAACAGCAACTGTTGAAAAAACAGCAGCAGCAGCAGAAACAACAACAACAACAACAAAAACAACAACAACAGCAGCAGCAGACGAAGAAGAAGGAGAAGGTGCCTCCTATCAACACCTATAAATTGGAGGTAATTGCAACCAAGGACCTGTGTAAGTTGGTCATTGGTAATAATTTCAATATTAAGAGATTGGGGAACGATCGCCATGCCATCCACTGTAATACAGTGGAGGGCTACGCGAAAGTTAAAGAGCTCCTAAAGGAAACGACGACGGAGCACTACTCATACACACCGAAGTGTGAAAAGCGGCAATCGATGCTGTTGAAGGGGTTGGAACCGTCTTCTGATCCTGAGGAGATCCTAGCACTGCTCAAAGAGAAGGAGTGCGAAGGACTCAAGTTTGTGGGGGTAAAGCCGTTTACCACAGCTAGAGCTAGGCGGGAGAAACGGAGTCTGCCGTTCTTCTTGGTGCAGCTCAGTCCCGAAAGCCGTCTGGATAGTCTAAGGAGTATCAATGTCCTAGACTACCAGGTGGTTCACTGGGAAAAATTAAAAAGGAGCGACGGCGTTATACAATACGTTCGCTGCCAGAGGTTCGGGCACGCCGCGTCGAACTGCCAAATGCAGCCTCGATGCGTGAAGTGCGCAAAGAACCACAGTTCCAAGGAGTGTGCTCTGGGTGTTGACGGAGCATCCGATAGGTCGCAGCTCTCGTGCGTATTATGTGGGAACGTGGGACACACCGCAAACTATCGGGGTTGTCCTAAGTTCACCGAAATTAAAAAAGCAAAATTGGCTCGGCAGCAGAAGGTGGAGGTCAAACGTTCACCTGTGAGGTTTCAAACACCAGCCGTCACGCCCCAAATTTCCTACGCCCAAATGGCGTCAGGTAGGGGGGCTACGGTACAGAAAGCGACTGTTGCTTCTCCGGCTCCGATGCCGAGAACAACGGAAGCTGCACCCAACATGCTAGCCATCTTGCTCGCAATCCAAGGGCAGATGGCTCAGCTGCAAAAGCAGGTTCAAGAACAGACCAAGCGGGTGGACCAGATCTACGCGTTGCTGCCGGGCCTAACGCAACACATGCCGTAATGGGCACGCACATGGTGGAGCAAACTTTGAAGGTCCTTGCGGTGAATGTGAATTCATTGATTAGAATCGAACGAAGAGCCGCGATGTTTAAATTGCTACAAGACCAAACTCCTGATGTGCTTTTCGCTAGCGAAACCAAGCTAACCGATAAGCAAAAACTGGAGTACAATAATTATATTGTTAGAAGAAGAAACCGGCCCAGATCCAAACGTGGAGGCGGTGTCGCGATCTTCATTAAAGAGGGTATAAAATTTCACAGAGTGTACAAGGGGGTGTTGCGCAGGTTCCGGGTGTTGGAGGCAGTCGTCGTTTACATCCCGCTCCGCAGTGGAAAGCGGCTGTACTTGGCCTCTGTTTATGCACCTGAGGCTTCACAATCCACCCTATTCATTACAGAGCTCGACACGCTTTTTCGACTTCTGAGGCTGGAATCGGGGGAGAATTATTTTATAATCGGCGGGGATTTCAACGCTAGACATAGAGATTGGGGAAATAATTTGCCAAATACTAGAGGGAACCTACTACTCGATTGGTGGGGTCAGCACGATGTCATGTACAGACTCGGTCTTAAAGCGACGGATAACCCGTCGTTTCCCAGAGGCGGGTCTTATTTGGATCTACTGCTGTACGACGAACGTATACGACTGACAGGTACGAATTTACAAACGCTAAACTGTCTGCGCACATTCGTGTATGACAGCGACCATTGCGGTTTTAGCACCTAAATTACAGTTCCCAACGAAATTGCGGAATTGGAGGAGTTTGTCAAAAGATATACTTACAACTACAGTAAGACTCGATGGACACACTTCTCCGCAACCTCTCTCTCTCCTCTCTCTCCTCGAACACACTCCACCCACCGTCTAATAGCAATTTGTCAAACGAGGAGATCGACAATTACCTAAAACAAATGGACGAGACAATTAAACAAACTATGGACACTACAATATCGCGATATCGACGTACGACTAACGAAGACCTGTTCCGCAATCCTACTATTGACGCACTGCACCGAAAGAAAAGGAGACTTCTGACAAGACTCAAAAACTTGTACAGACAGTTAACTGACCAGCAAGACCCGGAGATTAGGACACTGAAGTCGTCGATTAAAAATATTCAAACGCTAATAAAAGAGAATTACAGAACTTCTGTAAGTTTGTATTGGAACAACAAGGTTCGGGCTGTAAACACCAGCAACCCGAATATGTTTCCGCAAATAAATAAACTATTTCGGAGAAAAAATCAAAACGACCTTCAGTGTCTTAAAATAGCCCGGACAACAGACAACGAACGGTTACTGACAATAGCAGGTATTGATCCAAATGAGGCCGCTGATGATGACGACTTCTTTGTGATCGAGGATCCACAGGAGAAAGTTGAGACCATAGGGGCGACTTTCCAGGAAGTATACAAGGCCATTGATATCATTGGCCCTAATTATGACCTGGACAATCGCGTCTTGGTGCACGACTTCTACATTCGAAATGAAATGCGGAACTGGCGATCCGAAGGCTCTGGTTTCACCCAGTTCAACGACGAAAATATGGCCAATAATGTCATTGCCAGAGAGGGTGACCTACCCCCATTCATTTCGAAGGAAGAACTCCGTGAGATCTTCGACACAATCAGGGCTAAGAAATCAGTGGGGACCGATGATATTCCGAACATCGTGCTTCGACATCTTCCTCTAGAAGCGGTGGACATTTACACCACCCTGTTTAATAATGCAATGAATAATGCACATTATCCAGCGCATTGGAAAACGGCGGTGGTCCAACCTATCCCTAAAAAGGGGAAGGATATATCCAATCCGGCGAATCTCCGATCGATAAGTCTCCTTCCGAATATCAGTAAGGTTTTTGAAAGGGTAATCAATAGAGCTCTGTGTAGGTGGGTTGAGGACAAACATATAATTCCGGATAATCAATTCGGTTTTAAGGCGGGACATGATATCTCACATGCCGCGTCTAAACTGGTGTCCGATATCCAATGGAATAAAGGCAAGAAACAGTGCACTGGTGCCTGCCTTGTTGACTTGGAGAAGGCCTTCGACACCGTATGGTTAGAGGGTCTTTTCTATAAGCTGACTAGACTGGGGATCAGTAAACCACTCTTCTACATTCTTTATAATATGCTAACCAACAGACAGTTCATCGTGAAAAATGGCGATGTGACTTCTATTGGAATATTTCAAATTAAAAATGGTCTTCAGCAAGGCGCGGTCAATTCGCCGATCCTTTTCAACATTTTTACAAGCGACTTGATAGGTTCACTTTCCCATGCTATTGCGTACGCAGACGATTTGGTAGCGTACAGAACAGGTCCAAAAATCGAGGTCATTAATACTCTCTTGCAGCGTGACTTCGATAAGATAAGACGATTTTGCGATGACTGGAAGTTGAAAATCAACTTTCAGAAGTCGGAAACCATTCTCTTTAGGACGCCGTTGTCTGGAGCCTCTAGGGATACCAGAAAAAATTGGCGAAAGTTCTCTATCGTTGGACAACATGGACAACCTCTTGCCTGTCGAAATGTAGTCAGATACCTTGGAATCTGGCTAGATCAGTTTCTGTATTTTGGCAAAAATGTAGATGCTGCTCTGGCCAGAGCTAAAGGTGCCTTTGCCCTTACAAAGAGACTGTTTTATAGCAGCCAACTCGATGCGGGGGTAAAGGTAATCTGCTACATGGCCCTTATCAGGCCCATGCTGGTATTTGGTTGTCCCGTGTGGTTCAATGTACGAGCAAGCTTAATGGAAAAGATTCGGGTGTTTGAGAGGGCTTGCCTTAGGGCCTGTCTTCGCTTGTACAGAACACCAGAGTCGGAGTACAAAAAATTTTATCCTAATGAGGTCCTTTACAACAGGGCGAACCTAATACGAGTGGACAACTTCGTAATTAAGCTGACTCGAAGGCACATTGCAAGAGCAATGACCTCGACGAATAACCTGATATCTGGGGCTTACTACCCCAATTACCTTTACCACGAGAGTGTGCGCTTTGACGGCTTCGTTCCACCGGAAGCATTCCTCTACCTAGATCAGAAAGGGTTGATCCAGGATAGATCAGCGGTGCCGTTAATCTTCCATGTCGCTCGGACAGCTGGGGACAGGCGACTCAACTACGACAGAGACGTCTCACACGGCAGTGTGGATCGCCTCAGGTTCAGTAGGGCGGTGGGGAATCGCGATAAGAGGGATGTCGTTCGGCAGCACCAGCATTTCTGGTGGTTAAATGATGGAGAAGATGATTCGTCGTCGTTTCCGTCAATTACGGACCAGCCTCACTAATGAGGCAGAGCTGACCAATCTGTTTTCTCTGTAAACAGCGATGGCCGGCTTACATAGGCTTAGGTTAGCATTTAAGAAACATAAACATATATCAGTGTATACAAAGGTGTATACTGATATATGTATATGATTGTGTATAACGTCTATGTGTGTTTATGTGTGTATTGTACAGTTAGTTTAGGTAGGCTAAGGTTTATTTTAAGTTAGATATTAAGTTTTTATAAAAAATAGAAAATTAGGTCCATATGCTAAGTTTTTTGTTTACAACTTGTTTTTTCTTAGCTTTAAGTATACAAAATAAATAGTTTTAAGAAAATGTAAATGAAGTCGAAAGACATATATAAGAATTCGGATTAGCTTAGAGTGCCTGTGTGGGTCCAGTAAGTTAGTGTAAGATTATTAAGTAATTGTAAGCTAGCATTTAAGCATTTTTTGTTAGAATGTAAGAGTTAGTGTTTAGAAAATAAAATGCATATAAAACTAAACTAGATGTAAGTTCTTCATGAAAGAACAAGAAGCTTTCCGTAGATGAAGAACTTTGTGGTACGGCTACGTGCACTGGCTGCTCATCTCGTTAAAGAGCTTTTGCGGGCTGAGGAGCCACTTGCTGATGACGCGGTGCCTTCGGGAGCGATGGAAAATCGTTCATACTACTGAAGTTAGAGCTCCTGGCAGGTTGTTGGCTTTGTGATGAAGTAGTGCGAGTCAAAACACGAGATCGATTTGTTTTTGGTGACAAATTTTGCCTAATTTGTAAATATTTCTCACGACTTTCACAAGTAGAATCAGTGGATTTATGATTATATTTCTGATTATTTAGATGTGCATGTGTTTGTTGTATGATTTCCCGAGCAATTACCACAGCAAGTTTTGACATTGCAGGGTTTTTCTCCATGCCCAAACATTTGGCAGTTATGGCACTGAGTTAATTTGTTTTTTGGGGGGCGGTGGAATTCCAATCTCACTTGCGTATTTTGGCTTTTTTTTTTGAGATTGGATAGCCGAAACGAACCATTTTCGAAATAGACAACGTAAAGGAAATCTACAAATTGTTTATGATTTTTCTTGATCATTGTCTTTACACTTTAGTCCATGAGAAATTAGTTCTTTTTTAAGAGAGTCTAGACTGATCTCATTTAAACCGAACAGAATAGCTTTAAACGACCTTTCGCTTTTAAGGTCGTGAGAAAAGAATTGACACTTTCTGCATTTTGAGGCACTGCACATAGTTAGGAATGAAGCAATTGATTCACAAAACAGTCTAGGTTAGGTTAGGTTAGGTAAGAGTGGCTGTTGGAAATACCAACCCACTTAGGCCTATTGGCCCATTGTGATGCCACGTGGATCTATGATCTTCTTACTACTGGATCCAGTTTGAGCTTATAATAAAGCGTAGGAGACTGTTAAAGTCTATTTTTTCTAGATCGTATAGGTCGTTGTAGAAGAAAGCTCCTAGATGAAGCTTCCTTCTCTGCGAGAGAGCTGGGCATGTGCAGAGTAGGTGGGGCATTGTCTCCTCCTCTTCCTCGTCCATGCAGCTTCTACAGAAATCGTTAGTAAAAGCGCCAAGCCTTCTTGCGTGCTTGCCTATGAGGCAGTGTCCAGTAATGACACCTACATATTATAGCGCTGAGATGTTTCCTATCTAAAAGGATCAGACACTTAGATCGACTCAGATCCAGCCTTGGCCAGATCTGTTTGTCGCTAGACTTGTTTGTCCAGCAGTCCACCTAAGGTCTGTTCTTTTATTGGCATCTAGCTTTAGTGTTAGTTTGCACGTAGCGATTGGTATACCTATACTACCTTTGTCCGGTAGGATAGGTAGAGTGGTTCCAATTTTGGCGAGTTCATCGGCTCTGCAGTTCCCTGGAATGTCTCTGTGGCCCGGCACCCAACAAAGGTAAATGTTGAACTGCTCTGCCATCTCCATGAGAGATGATCCGCATTCAAGGGCGGTTTTAGAATATAATGAGACCGAGTCCAGGGACTTGATGGCGGCCTGACTATCCGAAAATATGCGGATATCCTTTGCAGATATCACGTTTTTCTTCAGCCAGGACAGAGCTTCTTTAATCGCCAAAATTTCCGCCTGGAACACGCTACAGTGATTTGGAAGGCGGAAAGAGAGGCTTAGATTTAGCTTATCTGAGAAAACACCGCCACCAACTCCGCTATCGGTTTTAGATCCATCTGTGTAGAGATGGATTGATTTGTCCTCCATGAAAGCATCCTCCTCCCAGAATGATCTAGAGGGGAAGCTTACATGGAAGTTTTTGTCAAACCAAAGTTCAGGTATGGTGTAATCGATGTTCTCTGTGAGGATTCCTAATGTATTAAAAATATTGGCGTAGCCAAATGAATTATTTGTCCACTGTTTAGTCGCTTTAAGGCGAATAGCTGCAGTCGCAGCTACTTGCTTGTTAAAAATGTCGAGGGGTGTCAAGTGAAGCAGAATATCTAATGTTGCAGAGGGGGTAGACCGCAAGGCTCCGCTTGTGCATAGACATGCTGTTCTTTGGACTCTGCTTAGTTTAATGCGGTTGACTGCATTCTCCTAAGCCGTCCACCAGACAACCACCCCGTAAGTAAGTATCGGTCTTATGACCGAGATGTATAGCCAGTGGGTTATGCGAGGTTGAAGACCCCATTTGTTCCCAATGGCTTTTTTGCAAGAGAATAAAGCTATTGTAGCTTTATTGACTCTTTCTTGAATGTTAGGTTTCTAGTTTAGTTTCCTGTCAAAAATGAGACCCAGATATTTTGCTGTATCGGAGAAAGCTAAACTGGTACCGTTTATTGAAGGAGGGTCTATGATTGGAATTTTATATTTCCTAGAAAAGAGGACAAGATCAGTTTTATGGGGGTTTATTCCCAATCCACAGCGATCTGCCTAGCGGGTTAATCTGTTGAGATTTACTTGGAGGAGTTCTTTAATGGTATTAATATGTTTTCCTGAGACGGCTATGGCAACGTCATCCGCATAGGCAATCACCCGCTTCCAGGTATATCAGTAGTTCGTTAACTACTAAGTTCCAGAGAAGGGGAGAGAGGACACCGCCTTGCGGCGTACCCCTACTGACATATCTTTTAGCAGAAGTCTCTCCCAGTTTGGAGTTGATTATCCTGCTTGTTAGCATTAGATTAATCAGCTCCCCAAGTGAGCCGTCTACCTGCAGAGTTGACAGCGCAGTCGTGATTGCGGATGTGTTGGCGTTGCTAAAGGCGCCCTCTATGCCTAGGAAAGCAACCATTGTGTACTCCTTATATTGTAGGGATCGTTCGATGTGGCTAGTCAGAGAGTGCAAAGCCGTTTCCACCGACTTTCCTTTACAGTAGGCATGTTGAGCCGTAGACAGAAGTCTTGGATCAACTTTAGCTCGAATATGGATATCAATCAGTCGTTCTAAAATTTTCAGAAGGAATGATGATAGACTTATAGGTCTGAGGTCCTTTGGGACTACATGAGAACATTTTCCAGCTTTGGGAATGAATACTACATTCACTTCTCTCCATAACAGTGGAATGTGGATAAGTTCTACACAGCTCCTCATAATATTTTCCAACACTGGTAGAATAATATCTGAGGATCTCTGTAGCTCGGCAGGTATAATACCGTCCGGACCAGCAGACTTGTATGGTTTGAAGCTATCCAGCGCCCAGAGCAGTTTGTCTCTCGTAATCAGACCATGAATTTTGGTTACGGTTGCAGTAGGCCTGTTTGGGCTGCTACTGGCCGCGAGTTGGGTGCTAAGCAGGTTGAGTGATTCATCACTTGAGGTTGTCCAAGAGCCATCGGTTTTTTTCAAACAGCTGGGCATCATACTATTTGTGGAGAGGATTTTTCTTAGCCGCGATGCCTCAGAGGTTTCTGTAATTTTGTCGCAGAATGACCTCCAGGATTGTCGCTTTGCCTTCCTCAGTTCTTTTTTGTATAATTTGTGGCATTCTTTATATGAGCCCCAGTCGGTCACTTTTCTTGTGCTTTTTGCTACGTTGAAAAGTTTTCTGCAGGCGTTTCTGAGCAGTCACAGTGCCGATGTCCACCAATGTGGCTTTTTCTTGCCTCTTGGTTGAATAAGAGGGCAGGAAGCGGCCATAGCCTTATTGAGAGTCAGAGTAAATTCCCTGACTTTCATGTCGAGCTCATTGGTGTCACGCGGGGGACTTGATAGTTCAGAGGATATCGTTTTCGACAGTATTCCTCTGTATTTTGTCCAATCAGTTTTCCGGTAGTTCCGGAAAGCTGGTTGGCGGGGGGGAGCGGAGACATATCGTCTTGATTGTCTGTGTCAGGATGATCTTCCACAGGACTGATATAATTGTCACTACGCAACATTTTAGGAGCAGTCGTTCTGCTGGATTTATTAGTCGAGGATAAAGAATCCTCAAATGTGTCAAGACCGCGCTTAGCAATGTTTATGTTTTTAGGAAAACGGATTGAATATGACCGGCTCGTTTAAGAGTACAAACCCAACTCAACTCATTTCCTATTTATTTACGAAGAATTAATGAAATGAATATATATATGCACAGACCACATATGTTCTGTAGAGTCATAAGACAATTTTTGGTCGTTTTTGTTCTAGAGAGTCCACAGACCATATGTGGTATGCTTTAAGAAAAAAAGCTATGTTTAATTATTTACATATACATATATATATTTTAGAGCATTATTTATTTACTTACACCCGTAAGATACCGATTTTCACAAAAACATAACTGGAAGTATGAGCAATATCCACTCTGAAACTTGGACTGTGAGCCTGTTAACAGCAATGTTCCGGCCCTCGTCGTTCCGGTCGTTTTGAGATGTGATACCACTTTCCACTAACTAACACCAACGACCTGACCTATCGACCACAGATGTTTCCACATTAAAATAACTTGTCCAAATACTTTGTATTTGTACTCCTTGTTTTATTCGCATCTAATGAAAGACTGTACCCTTCAAATGTGGCCCTACCAACTGTTATTTGTGAAGGGTGCTCAGAGGCAACCTGACGTAGGTCACTTCGAACAAATACCATCCAGACACATGCTTCGAATTTGCAACTTCCGAAACCCTGAAATTCTGTTCCTGCTTGTTGATTTGATTTTCTCGAAATGTTACACATCCTTCATTTTTTGATGTTGACATGGGTTAAGTGCTTAAATGCTTTTGCGTGTCCTAACCTCACACAAAATCTCCGACTTGTTTGCATACGAACAACTTCTCATTCATGAATAATGCAACCACAAGCACATGCCATTCTAAGGCATACAATTTTGACTAGCATAAAAATTATGTAAAGTGATTGGAAATCTGGTGTTCTGGAAGGTGAAAAGGATCAACATGTTATAGTAGAAGTTAAAATGATTTTGACTTTTTTGAATACTCCGACTTGGTGTTATTTAAAAGGAAGGTTGAATGTCAGAATTACACTTCCTAAATTGAAATTTGTTTGCAACTCAACTCATGTCCAGTTTTACATGAGTGTGTTTACATTTCATGTGCCTGCAGTCCATACACGTCACATACAAGTCCAAACTGTGTATAATTAAAATAGACTCCTTAGGTCTATACATCGTATGTGTCGATTTCATTTCTTGTTGACCTGATATATCCGACTTTTAATCTAGTGAGTGGCAGCTAGTGGGGCATAACATCCTAATGGACCCCTTTCTAATGATTCATTTACAATGCAAATTTAGTCCGTTTGTGAATTCAAGATATAAAACGGCTTCACAAATGCAATACAATAGCAATGCAATCAAAACACCTAAGAGTCACCAGATAGATCTTACCTCGATAAGGGTTAAAATTCTGACCTATCTTAAAGGAGCAGCTATTCTTCGAATAGCTTCGAATAGCAGCAAACAGTAAACCTGTACATTCAGTAATAATAAGACACAATGACAATAGTAAGACCTGACCGATGACGAGTTGACCCTAATCAGCCGAAAAACCCAAACGCAACGGTTATATCTTAGACGAGCAGCTACATATCTGGGTATATCATTCACAATGAGGTGGAAATGAATATCGCAACGGAATTTGTAATAGCCTGCAGTATATTGTGATAACCACTTAAATGTGAGCAGCGACATCTAGCAGAAAATGTCGATACTCGAAGACCAGAAGATTTCGATACTGGAATAACAAAGTCTCGACTGGAGAGTGGAATCGAATTTTCTAGCAAATTGGAAATTGTATGGGACGCTGGATGGCGAGGATTGTTCTCGAAGTATGTCATTCGAGTATAAATACCAGCATCCCCAAGGTATGCAAATCAGTTCAAAAGTGAAATTTGAAGTGTTAATTAGGAGAAGTAATTAAGTGGTTTAAGTAAAAGATAAGAAAAGTATAAGCGGTTGACAAATTGGATTGTGTTGAGAGAAACAATTAAATAGTGAATTGTAACTGTACTGAATAAAGGGATTTGTATTAAAAAGAATAAGTTCTATCATTCGTACCCACACAAACATTTTACATTGGTGTCAGAAGTGGGATATAACTTATTGTGTGTAAAAAAAAAAAAAAGTGTTTTCTGACTATTTGAAAAGGCTAGAATGGGTCGAAAACTATTGCAGTTGACCCTCGTCCAACTCAAATCCGAGTTGAACAAGAGAAGCCTCAGCGCCAGTGGAGGAAAAAGTGACCTGGTGGTCCGACTTCAGGAGGCTTTGAACAACGAGGGACATGATCCTGATGCATATTCCTTTGATGTTGACGAGGATGAACAGACAAGTACCGGCAATGACATGGCTGCGATGATGCAACTCCTCTTGTTAAAAATGGACGAACAAAAGAAAAATATGGACGAACAGAAGAACAGTCTCGACCAACAAAAGAAAAATCTGGAAGAACAGAAGAACATTCTCCAGCAAAAATTCGAAGAAATCGATGACAAATTTGATAGAATAGAGAAGAACGTTGATGACAAATTTGATACAATAGAGAAGAATGTTGGCGAAAAATTCGAGGAAATGGACAGCAAAGTGCAGCAACTGGCAAAAGAGCTCGACACAGTGCGAAAACAGAAACTGCGAGAATGTTCTTTAAGCGGTCCAAGGAGAAAAGAGTTAAAGCCTCCCTCATTCGATGGCCAGACCTCATGGTCTACTTATAAGAAGCAGTTTGAAATGGCTGCCTGTGCAAACGACTGGGACAATGAGGAAAAGTGCTTTGCCCTAGCGATGGCCTTACGTGGTCCTGCGGCAGAATTGTTACAAACAATCGATATCGAAAAGAATAGAGACTATATGGTTTTAGTGCAAGCTATCGAGAAACGGTTTGGGGATAGCCACATGCGGGAAGGTTACAAGGTTCAATTGCAAGGCCGTATGCAGCAACGAGGAGAAACACTGCAACAGCTCCAAGCAGACGTGAGTAGACTGGCACATTTGTCATATCCCACCGCAGGCCAAGAAATAATCGACGAAATGGCAAAGGACGCATTCATCAGGGGAATTGCAGATTTGAAGCTACAATCAGCAGTAAGGATGGCCGGGAAAAGAACCCTTGCTGAAGCACTTACCTTCGCTCTGGCGATGGAAGCATCCAATCAGGCTTCCAAAGGAATGCATTTCGTCAGGGAAATAGTATCTGGTGAATGCTCCTGCTCAAGACCAAATATCCCGCGGGAGAGACGAAGGATGCGCTGCTGGAACTGCGATAAAGTAGGACATCTGCAAAGGCATTGTTAAGAACCGGTACGACGAGAAGGCTGCCTGCACTGGGGTTACAGGCAAATAGAAAGAAAAACCGGCAGAAACGGCTACCAAGAAACCGGTCAAATTTCCAGAAGCCATCAGTTGGGAAATGCTTACTTCGCGGGGCAGAAGTCTGTAGCAGGAGTCGACGACTCCAGGGTAATTATCCCAGTCTCACAGGTAAAACAATGCAATGAAAGCCTCCCAGCAGAAGTAGTCGGTGGTAAAGAAGCAAAAGAACAGGCAACTATCCAAATGATCAGGACTGAGCCAATAGAGGGTTGGAGTATAGACGAAATCCCAACAGGCAGACAATGACATCGAACCAATATTGGCCTGGAAGGAACACGAGGAAAGACCAAGCTGGCAGCAGATATCAGATCGGAGCCAAACTCTGAAGGCATACTGGGCACAGTGGGACTCGCTTTTTGTGCAAGATGGATTGCTGAAGAGAAAATGGGAAAGTGCAGATGGGACAACATCTCGTATGCAGCTAATTGTGCCACGGTCCAGAGTCAGCCAAGTACTCCGTGAAATACACGACGGAATCTCAGGAGGCCATTTGGGAATAAACAAGACGTTGGAAAAGGTAAGGGAACGTTTCTATTGTCTAAGCGCTAAACAAGATGTCGAGAATTGGTGCAAAAAGTGCATAAGATGTGCAGCTACCAAGGGTCCAAAAATAAAGCCACGTGGACAAATGCAACAATACAATGTCGGAGCACCTTTCGAACGAATAGCCATCGACATCGCTGGGCCGTTTCCCGAAACCTCTAATGGAAACCGATATACTCTCGTAGTCATGGATTACTTCAGTAAGTGGCCGGAAGTGTTTGCCATCCCAAATCAAGAGGCTAAGACCGCAGCCGAACAGATAGTCAACAACTGGGTGAGTAGATTTGGGGTCCCAATGGAGCTGCACTCTGATCAAGGGCGAAACTTTGAATCAAAAGTTTTCCAGGAAATATGCCAATATTTGGGAATAAGAAAGACAAGGACAACGCCACTACACCCTCAATCTGATGGAATGGTCGAGCGATTCAATCGGACCTTGAATGAGCACCTATCTAAGGTTGTCAGCAACTGCCAGCGGGATTGGGATCGACACATACCCCTCTTCTTAATGGCCTACCGAAACGCGGTCCATAGCTCAACAGGGCACACACCATCCGAGATCTTATTTGGTCAAACAATTCGGTTGCCAAGTGAAGCAAAATTCGGATCCCCACCGACGGAGCCCAAAGAGGTGAACGAGTACGTGAATGACTTACGCAGCAGGATTCGTAAATTGCATGAAGACACCAGAGAAAAGATGAAGCTAGCAAGCAGCCGCATGAAAACTAGGTACGATATCAAGGCGAAATCTTCCGGTTTCAACGAAGGAGATCTGGTTTGGCTGTATAATCCTCAGCGTAAGAAAGGCAAATCACCAAAATTGCAACAGGACTGGGAAGGTCCATACAAGGTGATAACCCGCATTAATGACGTTGTCTACCGGATCCAGCGTGGGGATCGAGGAAAATTGAAAGTGGTCCATTTGGATAGAATGTGTCATTTCAACGGGATGCTGAATGACGAAGTTGTTCGGGACGAACAACTGTAGGGAGGGAGCAATGTGATAACCACTTAAATGTGAGCAGCGACATCTAGCAGAAAATGTCGAAGACCAGAAGATTTCGATACTGGAATAACAAAGTCTCGACTGGAGAGTGGAATCGAATTTTCCAGCAAATTGGAAATTGTATGGGACGCTGGATGGCGAGGATTGTTCTCGAAGTATGTCATTCGAGTATAAATACCAGCATCCCCAAGGTATGCAAGTCAGTTCAAAAGTGAAATTTGAAGTGTTAATTAGGAGAAGTAATTAAGTGGTTTAAGTAAAAGATAAGAAAAGTATAAGCGGTTGAGAAATTGGATTGTGTTGAGAGAAACAATTAAATAGTGAATTGTAACTGTACTGAATAAAGGGATTTGATTTGGTTTTGTTCGCAGAAAGTTTTGAATTCCTGGCTTATAAATTGCCGGCTATTGTCGGCCCTAATCGATTTTGGGTATCCCAGTCTGCTAAATATTTCCGACAAAATATCAACTATCCCTATCGATGTAATTTTCCTTATAAATTTATCTTCTTGGTACCTAGAATAGTAATCAACTATGACGAAGATAAAATCGGCAACGGTCTAAGCAAATCTATCGCTATGCATTCCCATGGCCCATTAGGAAATGCATGTCGCACCATTTGTTGTGCTGGGTTGGGTCTAGAAACTAAAAGACATCGCCGGCAATTTTTTACATATTTCTCGACGGCCCTGTCTATTAGTGGCCACCAGATTTTAGACTACACCCTTTTTGTCATAGACCCATGTGGCCCTAGTGCGCCAATTTGAGAACCTGTGACTGTAATCCCTGTGGTATCAAAAACTTCCCAATGAGCATAATTTATGCCGAAATGGAAAGAACTTAGTTTGTGACAGCGAGTCCCACGCATTAGTTCTTACCACTTTGCATAATTCTTGGTCTGTCTTTGACTATCTCACTAACTGTTAGTACTTGTGGGGTCATTTTTTCCACTATGCTACAAATATTGTACTCGTATTGACTATCAAATGATTCCGAAGCCTCTATTTTCAACATTCAATAGAGAGAGTCTGGGTTGTGGAGCTTGCCTGGTCGGTAGATAATTTTAAATTTGAAGGCTTAAAGTACCAACCTTTCGATCTGAGCGGGGGGTTTAAAAGTAGGCTTGAAAATCGACTCCAGTGGCTTTGGTCAGTGAAAAATTCAAATTTAATACCAGCGAGATAATGATAAAATTCTCCGGCTCCCCAAACTAAAGCAAGGCTTTCTTTCTCGGTTTGTGAATAACGCCGTTCCACTTCCGACAGACTCTTGCTCGCAAATGATATGACTTGAGGGTTATCTCGGTCAAACTGTAGCAGTACCGCTCCAATAGCCACCGGACTCGCGTCAGCTACCAAGCGTGTCTTCGTCTTAACATCAAAATATAACAGAGTTCGAATTGTCGCCAGTCCTTGTTTTAATCGCTGAAATGTCTTTTCTTGCCTTTCGCTCCAGCTAAATTTTTTCTTTTTTGATCAGTCCTCTAAGTGGTTCCGTGGTAACCGCTAAGTCTGGTATAAACTTACCCAGGTACGTTACGAGTCCTAAAAAACTTATAATCTCTTCTTTGTTGTTAAGCGGCCTAAATTCAATGACAGCCTTAACTCTTTCGGGATCAGCTCTAATACCAACTACAGTCAGTTCATGGCCCAAAAACCGAAGTTGTTTTGTTTTCCTCGTTAAGTGTTACGTTCATTTCCTTAAAAATTTCCAATACTTTTCCCAATTCTGAATCGTGTTCCTCTACTGTTCTTCCAAAAACAATAACATATCCAGGTAATTTAGTGTATTTTCACACGATGCTAAAATATTTTCCATCGTACGTTGGAAAATTTCTGCTGCCGAATTGACCCCGAAGAGTAACCTTTTGTAGCGAAAGATTCCTTTATGAGTAATAAAGGCTGTTATATAACGGCTTTCCTCATCCAACTCCAACTGATAAGCGAATATCACCCGTTTCCTTGAAACGATTACTATCGGCGATATCTACGCACTTGGCCCGTGTACTGGTTCAATGATATCCGTTCGGCCGCTTTATTAAGTTTCATTTCCACCTTCTCCTCAAGCGCTGATGGAAAACGTCGTAGTGGTTGCCGGATAGATTTTATGGACTTATCTATGGCCAGTTGCACTTTGATTGATTTAATTTTTTGAAGAGCCTTTTTCTCTCCAACACTATTTACATTTATGCCCAGCCTAAGTACGTCTAATTTAATTGCAGTTTCACGACCCAACAAATACAACAAAGAATATTTATAAAGTATAAATATTGTTATTTATAGAATACGTAATTCTGACTGGAGCTGTGAATATTCTGGTTTTGGTAAATAAGAGTTTAAGCAATTATTGTCCTAACGCATTGAATTATTATTTTTCCACCAAAATATTCATATACATACATTTAATAACAATGGCAAACTGTTCGCGATGCCACGACCCGCTGCCCATGGATGGTGAATTTGTAACCTGCGGGAAATGTAAGGGCTGCTACCACTATGAATGTTCCTCTGTTTCCCACAATACATGGAGAAAATTGTCAGCAGCCTCGAAGAAAGCATGGGAATGCACTGTTTGCAGGGGAAAAGAGAAACCACTACCCGCATTGCAAGCAGAAAGTCAACATGCTAAGCGGTGCAGATCGGCCGATTCTCCAAAAAATAAAGACCCACCACCGCAACTTTAATTTCAAGTGGCGATATAAAAAATAAAAAATTGCATCCATAGGCTAAGTTTTTTCTTATCAATTTTTTCTTAGCCCTAAGTACACAAAATAAACATTTATAAATAAAATGTAAATGAAGTCGAAAGACATACATATGTAGATATAAAAATTTAGATTAGCTTAGAGTGCCTGGGTGGGGCCAGTAAGTTAGCATAAGATTGTTAAGTAATTGTAAGCTAGCATTTAAGCATTTTTTGTTAGAATGTAAGAGTTAGTGTTAAGATAATAAAATGCATTAAAACTGAAAAACTGAACTTCAAGTGGCGATATTGATCTCCAACAGAAAACGCATACGGAAATAAAAGAAATCAAAGTTATGCTGGAGGAATATGCGAAAGCAGTGGAATTCACAAGTGAAAAATATGATGTTCTAAACTCCGTTCTAACAAAAAACACAGATCTAATACAAACTTTAATGAACGAAATTAAAGAATACGAGAAACAAAACGAACAAACAAAAGGACTTATTGATAAATACATTACAAGCAAAAATAAACACACTTGAACAGAAGCAACTTGACAGAAATATGGAAATTAAATGCGTTCCAATGAAACCTAACGAGAACGCACACGACATTGTAATTGCAATAGGCAAAACCTTAAAACTGGAAATTAATGAAAATGACATCGAGGAAATTTCTACGTCTATCTGGAATAGAGAGTTAAAAAATCTCTCGGTTTGCTTCACAAGAAAGCAAACAAAAGTTGCTATGATAGAAAAGGCGAAAATCAAGAGAACATTAACGTACGAAGAAATATGTAAAAATGTAAACAGAGAGACAAATTCTGTGTACGCAAAGCAAACCATATACATTAAAAATGAGTTATCAACACACTTCAAAAAATTACTCTGGTTAACCAAAACGAAAGCAAGAACGATTAACTGGAAGTATGTGTAGATGAGACACAACAAAGTTCTCGCGAGGAAAAATGACGGAGATGCTGTTGTAGAAATCAATTCAACTGTTGATGTTGAAAAAATTGTTTAAACAGCAATTTTTGTTTGTAAATACTACAGTCGCGTCAAAAAACTGACAAATATAATGGAAGAATTAAACGAAGAAAATGAATTCGTAAATATTAAATTTAAACATTTAGAATGCCTTAAAGAAATGAAGGATTTCATTACGGAAATTAATTGATTTTCTTATTTCTTTTTAAATATACGATCTATTAGAGCAAATTGGAATAATTGTATTTTAAGCGTTAATGAATTTATTGGAAAAATTGATGTAATAGTGCTCTCTGAAATAAATATTAAAAAAATTGAGAACTCATTTTATATACACTTGCGGTCATAAAAACCGCACCACCTAATGAGTTCTCAAAAAATGCCTAATTACATAAAATCGTAAAGGTTTTTCCCATACTAATGAAGGGTATTCCCCATAGCGGAGTTCGGCTTCGTATTCAGTGCAAAAAAAAATCAGTTTGAATTGAGTTGCGATGGTGACAAGTAAAAAAAAAGTGAAATGTCTGGTAAATATCATCAACTGACTCGGGACGAAAAAGGTCAAATATTGACTTTAGTCGAAGAAGGGCTTGGCTATCGTGAGATTGGGGTTAAAATAGGACGGGCAATGTATTACAACGAATTAGCATGAAAGAGCTGAGTGAATTTCATCAAGTTGATCTAAGCGCCGAAACCATACGCCGACGGCTACGGGAGATAGGTTTATATGGAAGACGACCAGCGAAAAAACCTCTCCTAACCACAAAAATAAAAAAAAGCTTGCTTGACGTGGGCAAAAAAGTACGAAGATTGGACGCAGGATGATTAGCGATGTGTGATATGGTCCGATGAAAGTAAATTTAATTTGTTGTGTGCCGACAATTTGCCATACGGACTACGGTCAGCAGGTGAAAGGTTCAAGGACGAGTGCATAGTCAAAACAGTGAAGTTTCCTCAAAGCCAGACGGTTTGGGGATGTTTTTCATTTTACGTTTTGGGCCCTTTGCACTTTGTTAATGGAACTATGAACGCTCAATAGTATGGAGAAGTAGTAAGGGAGATTTTGGTACCAGCAATTGAACAGCATACCGACAAGTTCGTTTTTCAAGATGATTCTGCACTTTGCCACCGCGTCAAATCCGTTAGTAAAGTGTTATAAATCAACTTCTAGATGTCTACTTTATACATAATAAACAGACAAGTAACTAGAGTCTTTCAAAAATGTTCAGCTCAAAACAACGTTTGATGACTTCGGAATTACCAGACTAGACTGGCCAGCTAATTCGCCCGATATAAACCCTATCGAACACTTGTGGCATGTAATGAAACGTAAGGTGGCTGAACGTAAACCAGAGAGTAAAAAAGGCTAAATGAAATTCTTGAACATGTATGGAATACTGAAATTTCAAGGGATATTACTGAACTTCTAGTAAACTCGATGCCTTCTAGAATAAAAGCGGTTATAACCGCCAAAGGAGGAACAACTCGGTATTGATAATTTTTTGGAAAAAGTGGCATATCTAATCATCTTATACACACATACATAAAAAATGTATCGTTTGATTTTGTTATTAAACTGTATTAAAATATTTAAAAAAAATAAGAAAATTAACTAGTTTTTCTTTCTTTGTTAATATCTTTTTTTAAACATTCAATAAACAGATGAAAATTAGATAGAAATACTTATAAACTACTGCGGAGTACTCAACAAAAATTTCATTACATTATAAAAATTATTATCGTAGTTATTAACAATTTTTCAATCATTTTGATATGGTGCGGTTTTTATGACCACTGGATTTCATGAACCATTAGCATAGAATAGAATAGAACTGATAAAGAAGATGGCGGCTTAGCATCAAGAGGATTTATAAATACAATTAAATCGGTTACGCGTGTCGACTTATCCCGAAACACAAAAACATTAATTGATCATTGTTTAATTCGCACTAAAAGCACGGATATTATATCCGCGGTAGTAGAATTATATTGCTCTGACCACTTCGGCATATACTGCGTGACTATTAAATCTAATGAGAAGGAAGAAAGAAACGCTTCTGAAATGTTCAGTTATATTAGTAGTTATGAGTTGTCACGGCAAATTGAACAATTTAACCCTCTAATGCCTACAACTGCCTCTAGGCGGAGTAAAGCTAACAAGCATTTACATGTAACGGTATGATCTTTTTTTTCAATCTCATAAGCTTTACATATAGTTTAAGTATTATTTTATGCATAGCTGTTTAAATCATAACTGTAGTGCGTTTCGTTTGCAGGCAAAGTTTTTTCATAGTGAAAAATCCCCTTGTAAGCACAAAGTTAAATATTTTTTTTGCAAACACGATTTTCATTTATAAAAAAACAAATTTTTCGTCAGAGCAAATTGGAAAAATAACAGGTGAGTAGATAAAAGTGTTTTTTATCGAGAAGTGAAAAAAGTTTTGTGCTGTGACGTCTTTTTATATAAGCTACTAGAGTTTTCTTGAACCCGTCTATATGCGGGGTCAGGCAGTTAGTTGAGTGTAATTTTTTGTTTATTATTTCTCCATAACTGATTCAGTGCTTTGGTTAAGTAGCAATGTCGAGAAGATCTTTGAGGAACCTGTCGAGGATGACAGATGACGAAATAGCTGAATTGATGAATGCAGTTTCAAGCTCTGAAGACACTGACGGTGAAGGTGATTTCGACGATGACGACGATGTTGACGATCCAGATTTTATTTGCCCTGAAGAAGAACTCTTGATTGATCATTGTTTGATGAATTCAAGTCAGATCCTGATGGATGCAATAAACGCAAGTCTGGACATTAGCGCTTTAGACATTAGTCATCAAGAGCCGAGTTCAGCCTTAGCATCAATTCCTTCAACATCCGTTGCTGCTATTGCTGCTTCGGATTCAAACGCCAGAGCTAATGCCGCATCTAGTTCCGCTAGTGTTTCTGAGCCTAATATTACCCCTTCACGTTATAGTAAAACGTAAACATTCCTCGAATGACAACGAATTGCAAGAAGAAGAAGGTGGCCCAAGTTGTTGGCCAATTCATTGGTACTTCGAATACAATGAAAAATGATGCTCAGGAATTCAAATCCATGTAAACAAATTCGTTTTTCGCGGAGTAAAAGAGCTACCAGATGAAGCAATATCTTTGAAAACACCATTTGATTTCTTCCATTACTTTGTGACTGATGAATTTATGCAATATATGGTTGATGAAATGAATTTGTATGCGTTCCAGCCGAACATCGAAACTCGATTTATTACCAATAAACAAGAGGTTCGACAATTCATTGGAATCATGCTCTTCATGTCTGTTTACCGCTTTCCAAATGTTCGTTCCTACTGGGGAAGACATTCGCTGGAAGCAATTCGGACCACAATGACACGGATGAGATTCGAACAAATGCGTCAGCTCAATAACAACCGAACGGCCAGCCTGGATAGGACAAGTTGTATCGAGTTCGACCACTTATAAACCACTTCAACGAACGCTTTGGGTCTGTTCCAATGCTTCATCGTCTTTGTGTAGACGAACAGATGTGTGCTACAAAGATGGGTAGCAATCCTACTCGGCAATATATGCCAGCCAAACCACATAAATGCGGAACCAAGCTGTTTGTTCTATGTGATCACATGGGCTTCTCATATGCATTTGAAATTTATTCTGGTGCAGGAGACGACGTGGTACCAGAAAATGCATCAGATCTCGGAGCTTCATCAAACGTCGTTGTACGTTTGTCCAACAAAATTCCAGACAACGTGAACCATATTCTATATTTTGATAATTTTTACACATCATTGGGCCTGCTAACATACCTAAGAAGCCGTGGTATATATAGTTTGGGAACCGTGCGCTCAAATCGAGTGCCAAACATAAAATTGTCGAGCGATGCTGAACTGATGAAGTGAGAAGTTGAGCGAGGATATTCCGAGGAATATGTCGCTAACGCTAACGGAATAGATAGAAGCAGCGTCTTTCGACTTATGTTGGTATCAAACCATTTCTGTCTCGAGAGCTTGTTCCACCACCCTCCAAATCTTCACGATGGGATAGGAAAAAACATCAACAAATAGAAGTTGACTGTCCATTTATAATAAAAGAGTATTATCGCCATATGGATGATGTCGATCTCATGGATGGTCCTCTTGGTCGTTATCATATACATATGAAAACCCGAAAATGGACTAACCGCATATTTTTCCACTTGTTGGATGTTGCAATGGTCAACGCTTATATTCTTTTTCATAGGTTGCATAAGGGAGTCAAAATCGAGTTGCCAAATTTTCGCTCTGAAGTTGCGGAATCATTGTGCATGATTTCGAACGAAACAAAAAACCGAGAGGTCGTCCAACGTCATCCCCAGTAACACCAATCCGCAAGCCAAAAAAGTGTTATTTTCCACCTCCAGAGGTTCGATACGGCAACGTGGGCCATTGGTGCGTATTTCTCGACCGCAAGGGCAAAAAGTTGTGCAAAACCCAGGATGTAAGTCAGAAACACAGGCATTTTGCCACAAATGTAAATTGAATCTCTGCAATTCCACCACAAAGTCGTGTTTCTTTGACTACCATCAACGTTAATGTAGGTAATATACAACTATATAACATTGTTTATCTTATTTTGATACATTTTCATGATTATTTATTCAATAAACTATTACTTTCATAATTTCAACAGTTTGTTTTTTTTCCTCTAACGAACCAACCCCGCCTAGAGGCGGTGTAAATATTTTTACCTGTAAAAAGTAAAAACATAATTTTTTTGAAAATCGTATTTCACATTCGTTTTTATCGTGCCCATATACTGATTTTTTGAATCAAATCAAAAAAATAAGGCATTAGAAGGTTAACTGGCAATAGTTGATTGATCTGACAGACGTAAACGATTTGTACAATATCTTTAGAGAATGTTTTAAAAGAATGGTAAAATCAACGACGTATTTCAGAAAAAACAAAAAAAGATCTAATGAGCATAATTGGATAACCGCTGTCGCGGCTGGCGACTGGAAGGGATACGATTTAACTCTTACCGAATCCGAGTTTAAATAAATGCTGAACGTCGCAGTTTTGTTTGGAGAAGAGTTTATTTCACAGTTTTACTCCCTTCTTTCTTTTTCGGCTGACAAATGGTAAATGCGTCAAATTAAATGATTTGCGCTCGCCCTACGAGCAATAAAAAACAAATAAATGTCAGAAAGAAAGAAAGAAGAATCACGGCGGTTGATAAAATTTCGTATTGCCAAAATTGTCGGTTGATAAATCGTAGGCAATCTCGAGGTGAATGGCGCGTACAACCAGGCAGGTGAAGAGCGCTACCCAGCGCTTTTCCGTACGGCGTCCAATCGAAACAGTAAGTGGGCCAAAGAAATCCAAACCGGTATATGAGAATGGTCTCACAAACGGCGTAAGTCGGTCCTCAGGCAAAGGACGCATCACTGGAGTAACTGCTGTGGCTTTGGAAATCCTGCACTTGGGGCAGTTGACGATGACATTGCGCATAATTTTACGTAGACGGGGAATCCAGTATTTCAGACGAATATCGCAGATCGTCGCTTCAATGTTCTGGCGCTTCATCCTACAGTGTTTATCAGCAACTACAAGGGCCGTAAACCTATGGGCAGATGGCAATATGATGCAGCTGGCTGCATCGACTCTACCATAAACTCGGAGGATGCCATCGCTATCGATGTAGGGTGATAGTTGGCACAACGTACTTCCCTTTGGTAGCGCTTCGTTTGACCTAATTTGTTTGAACTCTGCGGGGAAGGCTTCCAACTGAGCCCGGCGACACAATAACTTTTCGGCTGCATTGAGCTCACAAGCTGTTAGTCCATTGTTCTCGTAGTTACGGGAGCGTTTGCGGCATCGAGCCAAGAATCGCAGTACCCAGGCCATTGTTCTCGTGAGCCTGTTGAGAGAGGAAAAACGATTAAAGTCTATGATATTTGTACTCACGGCGATCAGCGAATATTTTGGGCGAAGCTCTTCTTCATCTTCCTCTCGATCAATGGGGATGGTGGTGGCATTGGTAGGCCACTCGTCTTCCTTCCTCAGCAGAAATTCGGGACCTCTTAACGTGATGATGTGCTGAAGTCGAGATGACTAGCCGACCGAAGTTCTCATCTCTCTTCATCTTGCGTTCTATACCAGTAAGGCGCTTGAGTGCCATGGGAAGGCTGTCGGGCAGGTTAATATTATCAGCCCTCCACAACAGTCCGGTTTGAAATCTTCCATTAATCCTTTTCGTTGTTGACTGCAGGATATCTCTAGCTCGAATGTCGGCGTTGCTTTCGATGGGAGGTGATGGCCTTACTCCAAAGCTCTCGGTTTTAAAATACTCTGCAACCAGTTTGTGCAATGAATCATTGTTCGATGTATATGTGAAAAGGCATGACGGTATTGTGGAAGCAATCTTTGTAGTTGGGCCGAACACTACCCAACCGAGTTCCGTATTTGCAGCGTATGGACCATTTTTGTTTACTATCTGGAAATCATTTGGCAGACCCAACTGGCAGTGGTCCAGACCAATTAACAGCTTAGGTTTGGCGTTGGAATATGGCTGCAACTTCAATCTCCCGAAGCGGCTGTTAAGACTACGAAGTTCGCTATCATTCAAGCTTTGAGTCGGTAAGTTGAGATTTGTCACTCCGTGAACGTTTCGCAAGATATGCTTCTTATATTTACCAGCTCCACTGACATAGACATCGACTAGCACTGTCTGCTCTTGAGCCTGTATTCCTCCAATCCATTGCATATTTAGGCTGTGACGTTGACCACGCAGACCTAGCTCCTTTAGCAAATCGGCATCCAACATTGTTATTGATGATCCTTCATCCAATAAGGCGTATGTATCGACGGATTTGTTTGGACCATAAAGCGTAACTGGTAATACACGAAACAGCAAACGGTCGTTTTTTGCAACATTCTGCGTAGCCAGCAATGTGTTACCAGACGTACATTCAATTGGTTCCTCTGTTGTTTCATGTTGTAGTTGTTGTTGCTGCGGCACAGAGCGCGCGGTTAATACTTCGTGGAGCAGCTCATGATGTCGTCTCTGATAATCATTGACGGGACAAAATCTCTTACTGCGACAGTCGCGTGTTGCATGTCCGGGTTTTAGGCAAGTGAAGCACAAGCGATTTAGTTTTACTTTGGACCACCTCTCGGGTACTGATAAGTTAATAAATCGCTTACATTCGCTGACCTTGTGTTGACCTTGGCACGTAGGACACTTTGGAACAGATGGGCGATGATTCCCCGCGGCATGTAGGATTGGCATCCGTTTCTTCGCCTCTCTGATGTCACTATCTTGCACAGTACAGATTAAATTGGCCATGTCAGTTAGCCAATCGCTGAAGTTTGCAATCGTCGGATATGGTTGCACTTGACTAGCACATCTGGCCCACTCCAGCCTCTTAGTCATTGGAAGCTTGGCGACTTACTCTTCCAATAAGGTTGGATTCGACATATGCTGATGGCCATTCACTGTTTGGAGAAACACGGCAAGATTTTTCACTTTAGTCGCAAATGGAATAAGACGAGTTACTGCACTTTCACTGATCGGCGCAATCTCACGTACCTGGTTCAATTGGCTTCGTATTAGCTGCTCCGGGCGACCGAACCGAAAGCGAAGTTGATCGATAATCGCATTCACATTATCGGGATGGATTAGGAGAGATCTAACAGTCTCTCTTGCTTCTCCTGTTAGAGCTTTCTGCAACCGCTGGTTGTTTTCCAGGTTTGTGTAGTTGTATGCAGCTGTTGACTGTACGAATGCAGTTAGGAAGATGGGCCAATCCTCAGGCTGTCCACTAAACGCTGGAAGCTCCTGAACCTGAGTTCATAATGTGTTGCTGCGGTATGGCGTTGTAAATCGAAGACGGCGGCTGTGCATAAATGTTGTTCGACGTGTGAGCATAACTCGTATTTCTTACAGTCGCATTCAAGTAACCGTAACTTGCCGGCGGCATGGTGGTATTTGTGGATGGCATACTCGTTGTCGTTGTTGGCCGTGTGTAGATGCTACTGTAGGGACCTTGTCTTGGCGGAAGCGTGTATGTTATTGGTTGAAGGTCAATCGATGAACAGGCCATCGTTGGAATTGTTGCATCTGACATGGTGACATGGTAAATGGCTAAAATGATGGCGATGTCCCATATATTGATGACTTAGGTACGGTTGGAACGGTTAGTGGTACTTGACCTTGTACCGCTATTTTAAACGATTGGCATTGCAAATCGCTTTCCCTCAACCTTTCTTGCATGTTTTTCAGCTGATTTTCCAGTGAGACGATTTGACTTTGCATTTTCAGCAGAATGTCCTCGGTTTGTGCTGCGGCGGCAGTGGCACTATTTATGGACGGAGAACATTGTGCTTTGGTGCTGAAGGCAGCGCTCGTGGAGGCAACCGTCGTGGACATCGTAGCTGAAGTTGTTACTATATTGGAATTCATGGTACTTACGTGCTTCTCATTGGTGGTAACCAGGTCAAAGGCGGCGGGGTTTTCTTTATCCATGTGAATTGTAGCTGTGGAAATGGCGATAGAATGTCCTTGATGAAAACGTGGACTTCTTCGTGGTGGCGGCGGCGTACGTTGCATTCGGCAGTCGATATTTGGCTTTGTGGTAAGAATTCTGCCGCGGCGGCAACGGCGGCTTATTGCAGTACGTAAAATGCGAAATAAAGAATTGTCGCGGCTGGCGACTGGAAGGGATACGATTTAACTCTTACCGAATCCGAGTTTAAATAAATGCTGAACGTCGCAGTTTTGTTTGGAGAAGAGTTTATTTCGCAGTTTTACTTCCTTCTTTCTTTTTCGGCTGACAAATGGTAAATGCGTCAAATTAAATGATTTGCGCTTGTTCGCCCTACATACGAGCAATAAAAAACAAATAAATGTCAGAAAGAAAGAAAGAAGAAGAGTAAGGCTGCGTTTACATTGATCGGAGTTTACACTTGTCGTTCTGCAACAACCGCAGATCTAAGGAATGCCTGTCTAGAAAGAGATCGTTTATATAGAAGATATAAAAACAATAGAAGAAACCAAGAGAAAAACATACGAGTACATAGTACTAAAATGAATTATTTTAAGCAACAATTCTTAAATGCAAAAAACAATCCAAAGGAGACATTGAAGATCATCAATTCAATACTTGGCTAAAAACTCATAAATCTTGATGATCTGTTGGCTAAACACTTTGCTACAAACGAGTATGATAATCTCGCAAATCATTTTGCACAGAAATTTTCTTTAGACATAACAAATACTATTCATATATGCGAACATAAATCTTACTCGAGTCCATCCAGTAGTGTTCAGCGATCAATGTATATGAATGAAGTTAGTACTGAAAAAGTACAACAAATTCTTAAATTAATTAAAGACAACAAGTCAGCAGGTGAAGATGGTATACGACCAAAGGACTTAAGAAATAATGCTGAGGTTCTGGCTCCGTTTTAAGCAAAACTTATAAACTTGAGTCTGGAACAATCAAAAGTCCCCGAAAGGCTTAAAATATCTGTAATTCAACCGATATACAAGGGTGACCCGAAAAATGATATCGGGAACTACCGTCCGATTTCAATTTTATCGGTAATGGAAAAAGTCCTCGAAGAGGTGGTATTCAAAAGACTTATTGAATATTTAGAAAAGTATAATATATTGTCAAAAAATCAGTTCGGCTTCAGACAGAAAAAAACTATAAATCGGTTGATCGGTGATTTTTCAAACCAAATTAGCCAAAATCAAGAAAAGAAACATAGCACCATAGTACTTTTTATCGATTTTAAAAAAGCCTTTGATACGCTATGCCATAAAAGTAGTCTAAAGCAGATGGAAAAAAAACGGGCATAAGAGGACCACTTTTGTCATGGTTTGAGGACTACCTAAAAAACCGTAAATATAATGTCAAAATTAAACAAAGCCTAAGCAAAGAAAAATCTTCAAAATATGGAGTTCCACAAGGATCCAAATTAGGATCGTTAATTTTTATTATATACATGAACGATACGCTTGCAGCTCTTAACAAAAGCACAGTTTACGCATACGCAGAAGACACGGCAATTATCGTTAACCACAAGGACGTTGAAGTAGTCACAACATGGTGTGACGACAACGGCCTGATCATACTCGTAAATACAAAAAAAACTAAAGTAATGCACATACGTCCTCCGCACATCCTAAAATACCAAATCTTAATAAAAATGCATGGTTATGATTGCCTACATAAGGTTAACAATCATCAACTTCTTCGAGCTGATGACAACTACTCGACGATTCTGGATAATGTATCTATATACAAATATTTAGGGGTCACCGTCGACTACAATTTTAAGTGGAGCTTCATATTGAGGTACTAATAAAAAAAACTCAGGGGATCCGCTGCCGCTCTTTTCCATCTTAGCTATCGATGTCCACCAGATGTTCTTCAACAATGCTATTATAGCCGAGTGGAGTCTCATCTAAGGTACGGCATCCTAGTGTGAGGCAACACGCTGCAGCTCCAGCGGCTAAACTCATTGCATGCCAGTATACAAAAAATAGTTAAGAAGTCAGAACATCATGGTAATGACATAAGACAATTACTCACAATAGAACAATTATATAAGATGGACATACTATCAACTTTCAAAGATGATAACACCTATAAGCTACCAACCCAACAAGCAGCTAACACACGTAGACGACAACAAAATAGGTTTTTGGTCCCAAGATTCTGGAACGAATATGGACGTAGAAAGTATGCAGTTGCTGTTCCGGCAATATTTAACGAGCTTACAACAAATTTAAACAACCTTCCGAAACCAATTTTTTTAAAAAATGTTAAGAAAATGTTCTTGAATTTAAATGTATAAACGATAAACTGTTTTCTTTTTTTATGTACGTGCAATGAATTTTTATTTTGAACTCAACATAATGTAATGTAATTAATTCTAAAGACCAATCTTCTGCAGACAAGCCTCTGGCTTTGCAGATAATACAATATGAATGTCAATCTTTTAGAACAAATAAAAATTCAATTCAAAAAAAAAAAATCCTATTTACATATGTTACACGTCGTCGGTCCCATCGCCTCTGTTTGGTTGCTAATCTGTTCATGGACGTGACCTGTTTCCATTATGTCTTCCAATGTGTGCTCTTTTTCTAATAGTCGGCTTTTAAGGTCCTTCGATGCCCTGGCGTCTATCACTTTGTCCTTTAAATAAATATCGCGGCTTTGCTCTTCCGTTTTACCAAACGAACATTTTGCTGCCTGATTTCTCAATCTTATCAGAAATTTTTGCAAACTTTCGCCATCCTCCGGTAGCAGTGTACGAAAAAGGTGTCTTTCAAAGGTAGAGTTTCTTTCCGGTGAAAAATAACCATTTAGTTTTTCGGTCAACACCCCAAAAACATCTCCCTCCTCCACAAGAGCTCCGGTGAGATTGAAAATTACTACCTGTAATTGTAATTGTAATCAGTAATTCCTTCTGATTCAATATACAGCCTGAACGATCGGAGCCACCTTTCCCATTCTGATCGAATCACAGCCTTGTCCATTGTTTCACACAGAAACGGTTTAATTACGATGGCATTGTTCTCTATACGTGACAATTTAATGTCTTCTTTTTTTTGTTTGCCCTTTAATTTAAAATTAAATGTAATTTACTTTCGGAACCGCGTGTCAACCATATTTCTGTGTACTTTCAATTTAATGTATTAGTCCTATTTCCCTTCTTACAATTTCCACAATTAGCCTTCTGGGCGCCTTTTTTTTCTACTTAAATGTCATTCGAAAAATATTTCTGTCTACTTACAATTCAATGTAATAATCCAGTTTTTCTTTCCAGATTTTTTTTTCTTTTTATTTTTCCGCGTACAATTCAATATTTTCTTCTTTTTCTTCGTTATTATTCAATTTAATATAACTGATCTCCATAAATACATATTCTATAACTGTAGACATATTTACGTCGTTGCCAATGTTATGACTCCTATTCAATAAAATACAATCCAATTCGGTACTTAGAGTTTGACTCTGACTGTCGTGGGGTGCGCATCACATCAAACTACTTTCAAAAAACATTAAAAATCATTCCAAAATGAAGTGCTCTGTTTGTTCGGAGAAAATTGAAAGAAATTGCAACACTAAAATATCCTGCAACGATTGTTCAAACTATTTTCATATTTCCTGCGTGAATCTGGCTGAAGAAGATGCAAATTACTCTCAAACAAGTGGAAAACCGTATCGCTGCAACAAATGTGAAGTACTGAGGCGTAGGTCTATGCGAATGACAGAACCTTTGTTAAACAACAACAACAAGCAGTGCAATCTAAAAGAAAAAGCAACAACATTAGGAAAACAAAGTGAGGAGGGCGAATATACTCTCCAAATGATATATTTAAAGCTTTCACACTTGGAAGAAACAAATGAGCGCTTTCTAGCTACAATCAACGAGCTGAAGTCTGAAAACATACAGCTAAAGGCAAAAGTGGATTTACTGGAGAATAGACTAAATTGGCAACAACAAAAACTTCTCAGCAATTGCATAGAAATTGTTGGAGTCCCAAATGTCACGGACGAAAATGCAACAGAGAAAGCTAAACAGATCTTTCGAAATGCCTTTCAAATTGACATTCCCGACGGCAAAATCGAAAAATGCTCAGTGAAGAAAGTGTGAAACAAAGGAGAAAAGAGTACCTCTTCGTCTTCACGAAATCCCATAATCTGTGTCAGATTCACTGACCATTCTATCAAGGAGCGAATAATGACCGAAAAGAAGAACACACGCAAACATGTTTGGAAGCGGTAGCGGTAACAACAGGAGCACCAAAATGCACCAGCATTTTTATAAATGAGGCGCTTACGAACTACACACGGGCTCTCTACATGCAAACAAAAGAAGTAAGAGAGCAGAAAAACTATAAATTTGCGTGGTTTAAAGACAATCAGATTCTTGTTAGGAAGGTTGAGGGTGGAAAGATAATTTCTATTAGATCATTCAATGATCTTGCACTAATTTAGTGCGTATTTTTATTTTATGCACATTTTTGTTTAAATGAATTTTAATGATGAGATAATAGAAGACCTTTCAACCCTCGAATTAAATAGCAAATGCTGTAATAATGTTTCCTTGATAGTTCACACTGTAACAATAAGCTTTTTGTTATCCATCAAAATGTCAGAAGCTTGAGAGAAAATTTTTCATCACTTGTTGCACACCTTGATTCATTTGTAAGCATTCCAGATATTGTTATTGTCTCTGAAATCTGGATTTATAGTTTTGAGAAAAATGATTATCATTTGCCTGGCTTTACATTCTTTGCGAAGACAAATGAAAGTTATGCGACAGGGGGTGTCGGATGTTTTGTAAAAAATGGTTGCGTTATAAAGGAAGTGAAAAGTATCGATTTCCTTAGTGCAGATATTATTGAAATTTCAATTGAAATTAATCATGTTGAGTATGTTGTTTTATGTGTTTATAGGCTGCATATGTTTAATGTTGCGTCGTTCATAGAAGAATTTTCTCGTTTGTTAGATCAGATAAAATCAAATAACCTAATAATTGCCGGAGATTTCAACCTAAATTTATTAAATAAAAGCGATTTGATTTCTAATTACTTGGCGATTCTGGCATCGCATGGTCTTGCGAGTTTTATCAATGAACCAACTAGGATGATCTCTGGAAAGTGTTTAGATCACTTTTATGGTCGATTGACCAATATTTCATTGAGCTCCTGCGAAAGCGGCATTTTTGATCTAAATATTACCGATCACTGCATGACAGCGTTGTTGGTTGACACTGGTACTTTTCAAAAAGCAAATGTTGGAGTGAGTGTTCCTAAAAGTGTTAAGAAAATTGATTTCGTACAACTGAAAACAAATCTTTTTTATGAGTTTTGGGATGAAGTTTACGCAGAAAGTGATGTCTCAGCATCGTATTCACTATTTTTGAATTGTCTTAAAAAGCACATAGAGGACTGTACTTACACTGTGCCTTTAAAAAAATCTTGCAAAAGACTTAAACCTTGGATTACAAGTCTTCTTATTAAAAAAGTTCAGGCAAAAAACAAGTTAAGAAACAAATGTTCCAAAAACCCCAATAACTTTAGATTGAGTGATCGATATAAAAAATTATGTTCTCGACTTAAAAAAGAAATTCGTAAGAGCCGTGATGATTACTATAAAAATCGATTCTTTTTTGCTAAAGGTAGTTTAAAGAGTGAATGGAACGTTGTTAATAGTATATTAAAAAGGTCTTCGTGTACTTCCAAACCTACAACAATTCGAATTAATGACTGTGACATTTCTGATCAACTCGGTGTTGCTAATGCATTCAACAATTACTTTTTTCAATAGCCAACAATCCATCTTCACAGATAGGTCAACAATTTGGTTCTTCTTATGGTAGCTGTGATGAGAATTTTCAAATTAATAGTTTTTCGTTCGAGCCAATATCTGCTTTTGAACTTGTAAAAGTTATTGGGACACTTAACGGTTCTAATGCTAGCGGTTATGACGGTATCTCCAATATACTTTTGAAACGTATAGGATGTTCCATAGTAGATGTACTAGCAGTCATTTTTAATCTTAGCATATTTACTGGAGTTTTTCCTAGTGCTCTCAAATGTGCAGACGTAGTTCCGCTTTATAAAAAAGGCTCAGCAGATGATGTAAGTAACTATAGACCTATTTCACTTCTTCCTGTTTTTAGTAAACTCTTCGAAAAAGTTATTAAAACAAGAATTTTATCGTTTTTAAACAAGAATAATTTTTTCAGTAATGTGCAGTATGGCTTTCAGCAGGGAAAATCAACTGAAGACGCCCTACTTAATTTTTGTTCCAGTGTTTTCTCTAACCTTGATGCAAAAAAGCTCACTGCAGGTCTATTTGTGGATATTACGAAAGCATTCGATATGGTTAACCACACTATATTGCTGAGGAAACTAGAAAATGCTGGATTTCGCGATTTTATGCTCAATTGGTTCAGAACATATCTTGCAAATAGATCTCAAAGAGTTAAGCACGGTGAAACTAGGAGCGATGTAAAAATTTTAAATTTGGGAATACCTCAAGGCCCTGTATTGGGACCTATTATGTTCCTCATATATATTAATTCACTCTTTGACCTCGATCTTAAAGGTACACTTACTGCTTTCGCAGATGATGTGGGCTGCTCCTACGGTTCAGATAGTGCTTTAAACTTGGTTTCTGATATTAACTGGGATCTAAGCATTTTAAGGATCTGGTTCGCTGAACATAGATTGAAAATTAGTTCAAAAACTAAATTAATGTTTTTTTAACCTATCGAACGCAACCGACATTAATGCGGAGTTTTACATTCATTCCATGGATTGCCAAAAATTCAAACTTGTACTCTCATGTGTACCAGCTTCCTCTCCTCTTACCTTTAACAATAGTCTACATTGCAATAATGAGTGTTTTTTAATTGAGAACGTAGAAGAGTTTAAGTACTTGGGACTCACTATTGACTCTAAAATGTCATTCGCAAACCATACGCAGTCATTGAAAACATATTTTCGTTCCACTCTCCGACATTTTTTCTACCTTAAAAGTGTTTGCTCTGACAAATTATTAAGAATTATTTACTATGGAATTTTTCATTCGAAGCTCCAATATGGAATTGCCTGCTGGGGCGGGGCATATAAGAATAAAATTCAACCTCTTTTAAATTTGCAAAAAAATGTTTTGAAAAAAATTTGTCGAAAACACCGTCGACATCCCAGTTTTCCTTTGTTCCGCGTTACGAAAATTGTTCCCGTCCGTCATTTGTATTGTTTTAAGGTATTAAAAGCATTCTTTAACAGATCGGAGAATCGAAACTTGACATTAATTACTGATTATAATTTTTCTAACGTTGTATCTGTACCTTTTTCCGTACCACCGCCTTTCGTAACTTTTATTTGGTTTCATCGTGCCGCCTTTTTAATAAACTACCTCAATCGATCAGATCAGAGACCGTTCCTGGAAAGTTTGTGAAATGCGTCAAACTGTGGCTCTTACAATTAAATTACAATAATTTAGAAGCCATTCTTTCTGACATTCTGGTATAACTTTCTTCTTTTTGTTCTTCCTTTTTTTTCTACAATTTATATTGAAGATTCATATTGAATTATAATTTTTAAATATATTCATATTATTTTTATTGTATATAAATATGTATATTAATATTTAAGGGTTACCCCACCAATTATCAAAAAATATTAATCAAGCCTATTGAAGTGGCATTTGACACTATTTTAGTACGTATAGTATATAAAATACAAAATGTCATTAAACTATTTCTAAAAATCTGATTTAAATAATGTAAATTGTGTATTTTAATTTATTTGAAATAAAAAAAAAATTTAAATCTAATCTAATCATCTAAAAAAAAAATCTTTATTCGCCGGCTACTAATAATGCACTGAACATAAAGGGTTTTCCAATAGGGACTTGACAACTTTGAAATTAATTTGTGAACGCACTCTTTCACTAATCATCAAACTGTCACTGTCAATTTATTCAATTTCAACATTTTAATCATGGTAAAGTACACGAACGAGCAACGTCTGCAAATTATAAAAATTTTCTACCGAAATTCGGAGTCGTTGACTGCAACTTTAAGAGCGTTAACTCAAATTTTCGGTCGTAATTCTCGCCCTATAGACAGACAATAACAAGTTTAGTGCAAAAATTTGAGTCTACTTATTCGTTGTGTGATGTTGCCGTGTCAGTGAGACAACGGGTTGGTCGAAGTGTCGAAAATATCGCTGCCGTTCAGGCGTCCGTAGCAAACGATCCAAATCCGTCAATTCCACGGCGTTCTCAAGAATTGGGCATCGCTCAGACCACATTATGGCGTATTTTGCGTAAGGATCTTGGTTTACACCTATACAAGATCAAGCTGACTCAAGAATTGAAGCCGATGGGCCATTTGAAGCAACGTACGTTCTCCGATTGGGTATTGGAGAAGATGCGCCAAGATGATGAATTTCATCGCAAAATCATCTTCAGTGACGAAACTCATTTTTGGCTCAATGGGTTCGTGAAAATCCACATGTGCTTCATGAATCACCACTTCATCCACAAAAAATAACTGTTTGATGCGGTTTGCATGCCGGCGGCTTTATTGGGCCATATTTTTTCGTCGACGATAACGATCGTCACGTTACTGTGAATGGTCAGCGTTATCGCGCCATGATCGCCGATTATTTTTGGCCCGAATTGGAAGATATGGACTTGGACGACATGTGGTTTCAAAAGGATGATGCCACAAGCCACACAGCATACGCAACAATCGATTTATTGAAGAGTAAGTATGAGCGTGTTATCTCAAGAAATGGGCCGGTCGATTAGTCGACTCGTTCGTGCGATTTAACGCCGCTTGACTATTTTCTGCGGGGCTACGTTAAGTCATTGGTTTATGCCAACACGCCGACGACATTGGAAGAGCTCAGAGCCAACATTGAACGCGAAATAGCCGAAATGTGTGGCCGAGTCGTTGAAAATTGGGTCCAACGAATCGACCGCTGCAAACATACCCGCGGTGGCCATATGAACGAAGTCGAGTTCCATTCATAAATGTTTTGATTGTACTTCAAGCCGATAATAAAGTTTTTGAAATATCTCAAATGGTTTGTGTTTTATTTAAAAAAAAAGTTGTCAAGTCCTTATTGGAAAACCCTATATTACAGTCAGTTATTTCAACCATGATAAACTCAATACCAGGTCCACTTCATTTAAGTATGCTAAAAGATTTAATAGATGACCTGCAGTAAATTGCCACTCCACCACATATAGTATCAGTGATTCTATCATTTCTATGAATCTTATAGTTTGGTATGTCGTAGACTTCATCCGGAATATTAGGATTGAACCACGTTTCACTTACACAAATAACATCAACACAACCACAAGTTACTGTGGTGATGAAGCATTGTCTGAGAACTTGGTTGATGAGGAGTCAATTAATTTCGGTGATGGTACAGATTTATATGTATTTTGGCTCTGAACATTTTGAATTTGAAATACGCACTTCATATTATATACCCATCTTTGAATTTCCATTCTGCATAAAAACGTGTGGCAATATGCTCACAAAAAAATCCATTCTCCATCGTCGCCTTGAATTCTATTTTTTGATTTCTGATCCAACAGCTCGAGTCTGTTAATAATTTCAGCCTCCATATTTTCATAGCGCCGTTTGAGATTTTTACGAGGATTTTGTGGGGTAGAAGTTTCCACTTCAAACGTACTTAGGTATGTCGCTTTCTTCTTTATTTTCATATTGTGACACCTCCATATCAATAATTGTGTAGTTGTGTCGTGGGGAGAACACGCTTTTCTTTTGATCTCCTCTCAAACTTCTTTCCATCTTGTTGAGTTAAATTAATCAAAGATAATCAAAAATAATTCAAATAAAAAAAAAAAGTAAAATGCCTTGCATTTGCGTAATTTGTCATAGTAAAGTGGATAGATCTGTTTCCAAATTAACTTGTGGCGATTGTGCAATGTGCAAAATGATTTCACGCTACTTGTGTTAATATTCTTGATGGTGACTTAGAATATATGGAAAAAACCGGTCTACCATTCCGCTGCCATTCCTGTACATCACTTCATCGTAGATCAGGAATCATCTCTCCACTGACCGCTGCTTTTCATTCCACGGACACTGCTACTGCTCCAATCACAACCACCTCTGCACCTGCTCCTACGCATGTCACCACCATCGCTGTCGCCAACTCATCGGCTGTGACAACAAAAACCAACGCCACTGCTGATCTTGTTACACCAATTTCTTTGGTAGACATATGTATATGTATAGAGAGATTTTGGAGTTCAAGAAAGTCAACACTGGCCTATTGAAACCGCTTGAGGTACTTCGTGAAGAGAAAAGTGACATGCTCAAACAAATTAATTCGCTGCAGCATAGATTAAATTCGCTTGAGCAAAGTCAGAGACGGTGCGCTGTAGAAATTGGATGTAGAGACTGGATGTAAATATTAATGAAGATCAAATTGACAACATTTACATAAATAAAATGAAAACAAAAACTGCTGCCACTGAATCAACTGATATTCTTTTTATTGAAGCTTATGAAAAAGAAGGTTACAAATAAAAGGCGCTTGACAGCTAAATTGTTTGAAAACGATTACAACAGCAATTGAATCTATACAGGGTGTCCCAAAAATCATCGTCAAGCCGGAAACGGGTCATAGGTCAAGTGGTGTCGGTTATCACAAAATTATAAAAAAAAAATCTAAGTCATGTACTTTTACAATTATTGGCACTCAAAAAAAACGTGACGATCTTTCAAGTGCTGTGACCGCAAATCTTTACTTTCCTTCGTTTTATTTTGTCACGTAACCCTGAGTAACTCTTCTGTAAATTACGGTCCAAAATTGAAACATAACTATATCGGTTTTAACTAAAATATTGTTTTTTTTTCCATCCTTGTATCTGAAAATCATTAATCATCCAAGTTGACCTGACTGTACTAACAAAAAAACGTACTATACCATTTTGGCAAGTAACTTTAAAAGATGGCGTATTTAGTCTGGATTCCAAAATGGTATGACACTTCCTAGACTAACGCTTAATTGAGGACAAAAAAAAATATTTTGATAAAGAAACCCGATTCAAAGTTAATTCTTTTTAGTAAGTTAAAATGAGTACCAAATGTGGGCGAGACAGACAGTGACGCCGTGATTGAGACGGATAAACACGCCATTTCGACTAGTGTGAGTAAAACAGATAGAAATGCCACCCTTGTCATTTCATTTCATCTTTTTCCCATCACAGATCACACAGAACACTATGTTCTCTTGGTGTATACTCTCAGGATCGCTTTATACAACTGTTGTTTGTTGCGCGACTAAATGCCATCTACCGATCTTGAATCTTACAACAAATGTTCAAACTGTTTACCTCCAGCGGCAATGCAACCTCTACATCTTCTTACAAATGATCTGGTAATAAGACGGGCATATCTTCTGGAGTTGATGTCTTCAACGGCTTCTGCAATTTTTTGGTGCAGCTCGCTTAAATTTTCTATCGGCAGTAAAAAAAATCGAGTGGATTTAAATCAGGTGAACGGGCTGGCCACGAAATTGTACCAGACCGCCCTATCCACCTGTTGGAGTATTCCCGATCGAGGAACTCTCGTACTGTGCCAGCATAATACGCTGGGCAGCCATCTTGTTGATACCTCATGCATGCATAAATATTAAGTGGCACGTCTTCCAATAAATTTGGTAAGTGGTTCTCCAAAAAATCTAAATAAACCTCCGCATTCAAATTCTGCGGCAGCTCGAATGGGCCAATAATTCTAGCATTCAAAATTCCCTTCCACATGTTTACTTTAAAACGGTACTGTGATCTATCTTCCGCATCAAATGTGGATTTTCAACGTGGCACTCGTGCAAATTGTGGAGGTTTATGTAACCGTCCCTTTTAAAAGTTGATTCTTCCGACCATAGAATTTTTTCGAAGAATCTCGGGACTTCTCTGAAACTCTGCACCATCGTTTGACAAAATTGGACTCTTTCTGGATAATCTCGGGATAGCAGACTTTGGACTCGCTGTACGTGGTACGGATGAGCTGGTTTTTCATTAGAAATCGGTTTGCTGTACTTTTGGATACTCCTATGATTTCTTCAATTGCTCGTACTGAAGTACTAGGGTCTTGTGCGACAGCTTATAAGACTTTGTCCTCTTAGGGCATGACGGGTCTTCCCTCACTAACCATTAGATTTGGAAAGTGACCCTCTGAGAATGACCGGGGCACATTTACAAACATTCGATGATCCGGATGACGCTGAGCATTTGGGTATCTCTCATGATAAAGTCTGGCTGCAGCACTAGTAGCATTACACCTGTATTCTCCATAAATGAGAATCATGTTAGCATATTCCTGAGCAGTGTATCAAGATGGCATGATGGCATTCGCAATACACAAACACCGGATCAACGATCAACACTAGTCCAGAAGAAATCCAGGTTCGACAGAAACGTCAGAAAACTCTCACACTTGGTACTAATTTTAACTTATTAAAAAGCATTAACTATGAATCGGGTTTCTTTAACAAAATATTTTTTTTTTGTCCTCAATTAAGCGTTAGTCTAGCAAGTATCATACCATTTTGGAATCCAGACTAAATACGCCATCTTTTAAGGTTACTTGCCAAAATGGTATAGTACGTTTTTTTGTTAGTACAGTCAGTTCAACTTGGATGATTAATGATTTTCAGATACATGGATGGACAAAAAAGCGATATTTTAGCTAAAACCGAAATAGTTATGTTTCAATTTTGGACCCTAATTTACAGAAGAGTTACTCAGGGTTACGTGACGAAAAAAAAGCGAAGAAAAGTAAAGATTTGCGGTCACAGCACTTGAAAGATCGTCACAGAGTGTCTGATTTCTCTATTTTTTTTTGAGTGCCAATAATTTTAAAAGTACATGACCTAGATTTTTTTTTGTATTTTTGTGATAACCGACACCACTTGACCTATCACCCATTTCCGGCTTGACGTTGATTTTTGGGACACCCTGTATATGGTGGATATCGATTTGAAGTTCCTGAGTTCCTTCCAAATTTCTGCCGTAAAGTAAATATCTGGTTGACGGTGGATTTACCAGACCTAAATGACACTGATAATGACCTATCAGATTGGGTTTCAAGCGTTCAGATAGTTCGGTACGAGTAGAAAAAAATCTTGTACACAATGTCAAGGAGACTGATTCCTCCTTAGTTGACAGAGTGAAGAGGATGACCTTCCTCGTGGGTCGGATAAACTATGGTTAAATTCCATTCCATGCTGCAACAATATAATGCTCTGGGTCGAAGTTTTCTCTTCAAAATGTTTGGACATTCAGAATACTAGGGCTGCGTTGATCGCAATACGATCAATTTGATCAAATTGCTTATTGTTCGGCTGCATGTGGAGTATTGAGGGTCGAAAGTCTAGCCGAAAGTCATTGTCCTTGTAAATTCATATATCCGAAGATTTTTGTTACTTCAAAACAAAATTAAGTTTTACAAACACATAGACTACACAATCTCTGACCTAGATACGTACGAATCCTACAGTTTCGTAAAGAAGTAACTTTCCAGAGTACTCATAGTTGTGTCGGACAGGACAGGTAGACACAACAGGGGGCAAACTCTCGTCACTGAGAAATAAAACTTTGGTATTCCTGCACACGTTATAGAACTTTGATTACTATAATTTAAAGTTTTTACTCAAAAAGCCAATAACCAAATTCATTCGATCACGTATCAAATCTACTCACTCGATAACGTGTGGAGGAATTTGCCCTCAGTTTGCAGACGGACTCAAATCCTTCTTTGTCCCTGTGGCTTTTTCTGAAGTCATTGTAGTACACACACACTCATTCAGCATAAATTCTGAGGGCACAGTGTCCTGTGATGATACCAGAAACAACTCACGTGTCCCTACCAGCTATTACACTTAGCAAGTTAAACTCAGCTTACATTTACTCAACCAATGCTTCCATTAGCCATGCTAAAAGGAGCTTTGAAGTATAGGAATGCCTCCAGCTTTTCCTGTATGTGCCCTGGTACCCAGCGAAGATTCATCAAATTGGCACTCGATATCTTATTTTAGACATTCTTTCAGATTCCTGCAATACTTGATCTGAATATCGTGGATGTAAGAGTCTTAACAGCTGCCTAGCTGTCCGTATAGACACCACTTTATCTCCCGGTGATATTACTTTTAATAGAAACTGCTGAGTCGCAGATTATGGAAATCATCCTCAATTGTGAAGAAGCGGCTACCTTTTTGAGTTTCGCAGCGATGCACAGCCCCCGTGACTATGCCCATTTTAGAACTATCGGTATAGAAATTCAGTTCCTCCATGTTGGTGATTTGTCTATTCCTCCACTCATTTCTGTCAGGAGTTCTGATAGAGGATATCCTGGCAAATGCTCGTATCATCTTTGGGATCATGTTTTAAAAATGTTTGCTGCAATCTGGTAAAGAGAAAGAATGAAAGAGGGGTGTCTAAAGGTGTTCCTATGGCAATCTAAAAGACATTTCCTCCGAACTCTTGCTAATCAGGAACTAATACATTTTTTTTTTGTGAATGTATTAGTTCATTCTGAGCTTTCAAAAAGTAAAATACTTGAAAGTTAAGGGGTACTCCAACTTTCAAGTAAATTACTTTTTGAAAAGTTGAGAGAAAACTACAGATTTGTAATTGTGAAAAAAGAGACAAAACATTTTCGTGCACACACTTTACTTTTTGCCGAATGTAGTTCAGCCTTAATGCTCGAACACCGTTGCATGCTGTCCTCTGAATTTTTTGAGATCTCAGAGCCATCTGGAAGGGGTACAATTTCTCACCAATAGTAGCGCGAGGTTGAGCCTTTCACTTAGAACTGAAGGCAATTTGCCTGATACCAGGAAAGTCTTATCGTCACAGCAGGCTGTCAAGTTGAAGCCATTTTTTTAGTGTTCCCCCAACAGATTTGGGACTGAGTTAGAGTCTGGAATTATTTACTTTTGATGGCGCAGTAGAGCCTAAACTAATTTCAACCAGCCAGGCATCTAAAGCTCAGTCGATATTTAACGAACTCGATCCAGTTGCATAGACTGAGTTGGTGGAGGTCTGCCACATTACCTGTGGTAACCGCGTGTTGATCGAATGACGAAATTGTTTGCTGTCATTACCTAGACAGCAGAAACTTGTCTGTTTAGTAGCCAGCAGCACACTGAGTATCGACTGTGAGTTTACTACACGGAATCTAGTATCATAAAATATTAGGAAATCATCTTAAGGGCATTCACTTACGAGTATATTTGTATCACGGCTTCTAGTTAAACGTAAGCTTGCGACACTTCCTAACGACCTGAGGTTGATATCCTTAAATTGAAAAAACGAGATCTTGTACAACGCAGTGTTCTTGATCCATTCTTGAGATCTGTTCCATATTTACCATGTTGGTTTTCATCTACAAAATGCAGGGTGTCCTAAAAGCATACATTCCATATGTAAGAGGCACCGGCGTGTTAACTTGGAGTCGGAAATCATTAAAGTTTTTACAACAATCGCATTTATTCTTGTAGTCTTGATGTTTATACATAAATTGTTATTTTGATAGCTCAAAATAAGAAAATGGTAACACCAAGCTCAACATATATTTATAGAGCACCTTTATGCTAATTTCTGCTTCTTATAGTCTTTTTTTTTTTAATTGAAGCTCTCTGTACACTTCTTATATTTTTTCTAGGAATTCCTTTCGAAGAACAAGGTTGTTCATCGTGACCTGGCTGCCCGAAATGTTCTGGTATCATCAGATCGCACAGTCAAAATAGCTGATTTCGGGTGAGTGATCTCTAAACATTTTACTTCAACAAAACAAAGAAACTCTTTCTTTCTTTTTTAATAGGCTTAGTCGCGATGTATACCAGGAGAATGTCTACAAAAAGACCGGTAACGGAAAGCTACCAATCAAATGGCTGGCAATCGAATCAATGACACATCAAGTTTACACTTCACAAAGTGATGTGTATGTTTTAAATCAAATTTCTCTATCCAAACTTACCACTGATTATGTGTTTATCTTTTAGGTGGTCCTTTGGCATTCTCCTCTATGAAATAGCAACTTTAGGAGGAATTCCCTACCCATCTATACCGACAAATCGATTGTTACACTTACTTAAAACCGGCTATCGTATGGAGAAGCCTAAAAACTGTGGTCCTGAATTGTAAGTATACAAATTTATCCCTAACGAATTTAGCGGTCCTAACGTTTATACTATACCCAGCTACAACTTAATGGTTTCATGTTGGCAATTCAATCCAGCAGAACGACCGAACTTCTCAGAAATCATCAAAATTCTCGATGGCCTGCTGGGTGACTCTCCGCAATTGCACATCGAAAAACTTGTGATGCCAAAAATGAAAAACAGGTAAAAATAAGAATTCACAATGTGCCTAGCTAATATGGCCATTCACCTTTTCGTATAACATTTCAGTCCTGAATCACCAACATCAGATGATTCTTACTTGAAACCCCTCTAAGACTAAGACTCCTCGCAGAATCGGGATAGAAAAGACAAAGACAAAATAATAAGCAACTGTGACTAAAAGAACCAGATTTTATCGTTAGACTTAAACAATTGTACATTTTTTATAAGATGTACAAAAACAATGGAAAGGAGTGTAAAAAATAAAACAAGAAATTATATAGACTTAATTTTTAATTGTAAGAGTAAACTGTGTTTTAATATTTTTTGTAAAGAGCAAACTAAATAATTAAAGTCAATTTTCAGTTTGTAATATACAGAGGTATTTGCTTTTACAGCAATTTAACAAAAAAATTATACATATTCATAAATAAATATAATATCTATACATGAAATTGGATTTCTAATTTTCAATCTAACCTACCTATCTGTCTGCTTGTCCGGGCTAATCTCGGAAAGTATGAAACCGACTTCGAAGGAATTTTACTGGAAATTAGACTATTTTTTTGGGAACGATTTAGGCAGAGACATGTCTTGTGTCTCCACTGGAATAAATTTAAAACTTTTATTGGGCAGTCACGCGTATGCACTTTCATTTAAGACTACGTATAAGAGGAACACTATCGAAATAATTGTGGAAACCATTTCTAGGCCAAACCCGTCCTTTATGAAGGAGAATTTTCGTCTCTTATCAGGTATTATACAAGACCATTGCAGGTCCACTGGTGATTGGATCACATACGAGTATCTCAACGAAGATCTTTTTTTTCTGTCGCTCAAAAAAGAACTTGTCTATCGTAGTGCTTGCATGTTCCTTGTATGTTCTTAGTTTTCGTAGAGAGATCTTCATGAATAAACTATACACAGTATCTATGGCCACCTCATCAACCTGAAGCCTGATGCTAACATAGGCCGGAAACTCGGAGAGATAATGGGCAGTAAGATGTCATCACTCCCACAGTAAGCATAGCGGAAATTTATTTCATTTATTCCTAGCAAACATAAAAATCCCTAACCTCGTAATGACATTCGTAAGGACATTCTGGACAGACAACACCCGAAGGACGGTGTGTTGAGATCTTCGCTGCGGAAAACAGCTTAACGCAGCTTGTAAATAAGCCAACGCGAATATTATACAACTTATGTTAATGAATTTACATTCTATTGGCGGGCAAAATAGGCAAATGGAAAAAGAGAATGGGAAAATTAAATAAACAAATATGTATATCGAATCATTTTCATTTCAATTCCAATGGGTAATGGGTGGTTAGTTTAGAGAAAAACATATATAATACATCAGTTCTTGTCAAGCAATTGCTTCGTTCAGACGTGTATTGTGCAAAGAATTTTTTTGTAGTGATTTTTCTTTCTTTTTTTTCGTCTATAATCTTCTCCTTCACTCACTCCTCGGGGTAAGTGATTCAAAGATTTAAATTCTCATCAACCTTTGACAACTGAGTATAGACATCTACAACTGGATACGATTAATTTAAAATGGACGGGGGGACACCCCCTCTAGACAGTAACCGGTTTAACCTTCTCCAATCTGAGTTTGTGTTAGGCCGGAGTAAAAAAAATAAAAAAAGAAAATGCCATGAAACAGAATATGTGCCTTTACCTACAATTAACAACGATAACAACCTTCCTCGCTTTATTGTAATTTCTGGTACCGAAAAAATAGGAGAGACCTTACGACCACTTTCTTCGTACAACCCCTTCCAGATAAATCGCGGTCTGGAATTCATATCAAACGAATTGCTAGAGGTCAAAGCTATGAAACAGGCGACTTACTGGTAAAAGTTCTTAACTTGCAAATAGCTGAAAAATTCCGGAAACTAAGTTCATCGACTTGATTCCTGTAAAAATAACCTATCATGCAAATCTCAACTCAGTTCAGGGCAGAATATATTCTAGATATATTATTGACATATCAGAAGAAGAACTTTTATCTGAGCTCAAGAAATTCAAGGTTACCGAAGTCAGAAAAATGATGAAAAAAGAAAACGGTAACCTCATACCCACAGGAGCAGCAATAATTACGTTTGATCTGATTTGACGACCGAATGAAATCAAAATAGGCTGGCTCAATTGCAAAGTTGAGGAATTTATCCCAAATCCAATGCGCTGTATTTTTTGCCAAAAACTTGGCCACACGAAAAATCGCTGCAACAACTCGGCATTGTGTAAGGAATGCTGCCTCCCACCTCCGCATGATACCTGCCCACGAATTTTCTCACACATCATACGACCCCGGATGCCCAGCGTTTCTTCGACACAAATCGGTGAACAAAATTAATGCTGATCGGCGCTGTACTGTCAGAAAAGCCTGGCAAATTTATAAAGACAGCCCTACATTGCACCAACTTCCAGCTCCAAAACAGCGAAACACAGGTAAACCGACAATGGCTGAAATTATAAAAAACCGGATAGCAAACGCACAAAAAATAATAGTTCCAAAATCTAATACTGAAAATACTTCCTCAGCAAAGTTCCGAACCGAATTACAACCACAAACCGAACAATATAACACAACTTCTAACAAGTTCGCTCAGCATCCGATCAAACTGTCTACGAACCCAACAAACCCCATCACAATCAAACAAACCTCGCAACCTAAGCTCAAACAAAACCAACAACAAGAAAATATTAACAACAGTAATCAATCAACAATGACCAAAGAAACCCGCAATCTCGAACCATCAACGTCAACAGAACTTGCCTCAATGGATGTAGAGACTGGGACCAACTGCGATCTCTCTACAACCATGCACAATAATAGTCAACAACAAAACCTCTCAAACAATCTATTTGTCACTCATTCGAAATCACTCGAAAAAAAATCAATAACACACCAAAACACTCCTCCAAAGAAAATAATATACATCAATAATGATTCCGTTTGAAATTGATCTCTCAATCCTCCAATGGAACCTACAAGGATATATCAATAACAAATATGCCCTAGAACTGTTAATCGCTAAGCACAACCCAGACATACGAGTAATAGCACTACAAGAAACACATATAATCGCCAAAAGTCTCAAATTTTTAACATGAAAAACTACCAGAGTTTTCCCCACAACAAAGCTTATCAGTATTCCAAGTCAGGTATAGGTATTCTTGTTAAGAACAATATACCCGTCACTTCACATAATTTATCCACTTCTAACCTTCTCTATCAAACAATAACAATACAAACGAAAAAACCCCTGCTTATAACAAATATTTATAGAGAAGATGAAGTCTCAGTAACGCCTGATATTCTCAATGAAATTCCTTTCACTTATAATAGCCACCACATTATTTTAGGAGACATTAATGCTGCCAACACTCTTTGGGGTTCCAATGCAACAAATTCCCTAGGCACCATTTTTGAAGAATTTGCAAACGAGCATAGTCTAGTAATCCTTAACGATGGAACACCTACGCTGCTCAGCACCAAAAATACGTACACAGCCGTTGACGTTACCTTCGCATCCGAAGACATCGCACCTTCCCTACAGTGGGAGGTAGTAGATACGGGTAACGATCATATGCCTATAATAATTCGAACACCAGGAACAAACTGTAAAAAAAATGGGTGTCAGATTTAAGGAGGAGTTAGCAAACTGGGATTTATTTAAATCAACTTCGTGTAAAATATCACTTGAAACACCGGTCTCTTCCAATACCAACCAGGAAGCTGCCAAAGTAAAAAAAATCATAAGAGCCACCGCAGCAAAATGCATACCAACCACGAAAATTCCGAATTTTAACAAAAGAAATCCAGTATGGTTTACACAAGATATTGCTAAACTTCGTGATGAAAAAAACAAAACTTGGGTAAAACTACGTAGAAACCCCACCACACAAAATTGCATTGCTTATAGAAAAGCTTTTGCAAAATTTCGAAGGGAATCAATACAGTCAAAGAGGACATCGTGGGAAAATTTTGTGAACACAATGGACCCAACGTTAGATCTCAAAACATTATGGAATAGAATAAAATCACTTCGATCTTCAAAGCCACCACAAAACTTCCCCCATATGCTATCAAACCAAACACTGATCAATGATCCAGAAATAATAGCCAACACCTTCGCAGAGTTATGGAAATCCTATAGTTCTGACTGCAACTACCCGAAAAACTTGATTACGGGTAAACAAAACTTTTCAATCAATGATTTACCTTCTCTGCCAATCCAATCTGGACATCTTGCCGAACAAATAACACCAACTGAGCTAGACTTTACCATCCATACCGCAAAAGGAACTTCACCGGGAAATGACAAAATAACGTACAATATGGTAAAACTTAAAAACTAGAATATGCACGTTGTATAACAACATCATAAATACTGGCAATTTTCCTCATGATTGGAAAAGAGCGCAACTAAAGCCCATCCCCAAAAAATCTCGGTCATGTCACTCCTTCGAAGAATATCGGCCTATATCACTCCTTCCAGTTCTCTCCAAAATTTTTGAGAAAATCATTGCGAGAAGAATCAGCCTGGAAATAGAGAAAAAGATACATCCTGCACAACACGCATTTAGGCCAAATAGAGGAGTGCAAACCCTCTTACACCTTTTAGAGGAAAAATTAGCGGAAAATCTATCTTATTATGTCGGCTGACCTTGGCTTTTGATAGGGTGACACTTATCGCTGCAATCAAACAACTTCATGCATGGGGAGTTCCGAATAAAATCTTAAAGATTGTTAGATCTTTTATGTCAGGAAGAACATTTCAGGTAAATGTGGATGGCTTTATGTCCTCTATAGTCCAACTAGAGAATGGTGTCCCACAAGGCTCTCCACTCTCAGTAATCATTAACAATGCCTATATCGACTCATTAATACGTCGGCTTGCTAGCCCCGAACATGGCTTACAGTTTATCGGTGTTTACGCAGACAACATTTATACACTAGCATCAGGTGACCCAAACCACGTCAACCAACTGTTGGAGACTACGGACTTAGCAATATTTCAGTGGGCGCAAGAAAGGGGAGCTTCTGTCCCACCAAACAAAATAGAAGCCATCCACATTTGTAGAAAAAGAAAATGCATATGTTCACCCCTGACCCTGCGGAATGTCACAATTCCACTCAAAAGAGAGCTGATGATACTCGGTGTTCTGTTTTCTGGAAATCTAAAATGGAATTTGCAAATAAAAAAGACAATAAATCAACTTAAACTACGCAATAATGCCCTGAAAATGATTTGCTCAAAAAGGAAAGGACCCCACATTGAGACCGCCATCCTACTAGCTAAACCAAGAGATCCAATGGGATCTCTCCAACATAGTTTGACGACCTTCATGTGGACCACCAAGAAAAACGTTGAAAGTGTCAACGCTGCTATTAACCAATGCTTTCGCACAGCAACAGGCGCTCTAAAAACTTCGCCAATAATAGCGCTTCGAAGAGAAGCTGACTGCCTACTTTTTGTGCAGCTTGGAAGGATAAGATCCGTAGGTCTTATAAGCAAAGCTCTGGGAAACTCATTGCACCCACTCCATACTGCAACAAAGGAAGCACTTATGATGGAAAAACCTCGGAAGTTCACTATTTCCGCAATACGTAATATGGCGTCCTTATTGTCATCGATAGAAGTTTGTCTTCCAAGTTCAGTCACAGCCAACGACTCGCTAACATTGAATTCTCCACCACCTTGGAAAAGAAATACGCTCCCAATCAATAATAGCTTAGCCAACCACAGGAAAAAAGACACAACTGATCAAGAATACAAAGCGCTCCATAACGAGATGATTGCCGAGATTCAAGCAGATCAAATCTTCTATACGGATGGATCATTTAAGGATTCTAACTCGTCATATGCAGTAGTGGAATTCATTTCTAGTGATAGAACGAAAACAATCCATCAAGGACTACTTCTCGAGCTGATCGGATCCTATATATCAGAACTAACTGCTATCGAAAAATGTCTGAACCTAGCTAAAAAGTGAGTTCAATAAATCTGCATCATTAGAAAATATTAGAAGCGTGGTTTGCTCATGCAAAGATATCATCTTGGCTTGGGTACCAGGCCATGTGGGTATCAAGGGCAACCATGATGCAGACACCGCTGCTAAAGAAACATTTAACCTCCCACTTACAGTGGAGATCCCAAATTCAACTCACACCATCAAAAAATACTTTAAAGCAGCCGTAGACAAAGAGATAGCTTCCTCGTGGGAAAATAGTCAAACATTTTTGCGTACACTCCAGTCACATCACAAACGCACCCCATACAACAGAAACCTAAGCAGAGAAAACTGCATTAAACTGCTACGCATAAGGTTGGGAAAAACACTCTTCACTAGTAGGCACTACTACACAAGAGATGCTCCAGAAAAATGCGATTTCTGTCAGGTAGAACTATCCATCTGGCATATCCTGGTAGAGTGTCCTGTATCGAAAATAACTAATGAAGACGATGTTTTAAGCAACGAACAGCAACTGGCTGAATTATTAAATCCACAAAGCATTGAGTCAATCCAGCACATCAAATCAGCCACAACACTTCATAATAAATTCAGTGATATATAAATTGATGTAGCACTTTTGTTAAAATAATCAAAGTAGAACTCTAAATTGTAAATGTTTTTTTGTTCGTCTTTTGTTTATTCAAATCAAAAACGACTTCAAATGGCCTTGCTGCCCTGAAGTCTTCAATTTAAATATTTTATAAATTGATTTTGTAAATTATTTAGACAAATAAATAAATAAATATATAATACATACAAAATGGATTTTCATCTTAAAAAATACAAAAGAACAACTTAACTTAGCGTGAACCGCGTGCTTACAAAAGAAAAAAAATAATATTTATGGGCTAAACTGCATTTTAGAATTTTAAATTAAATCCCGGTCCCATTGCCAGTTGGCGTTGATCAATGCCAGCGTTAAGTACAAAGCCTGTATTACTGGACGTCGCTTTTTTGTTGCCAGAAATGATGCCCGACGTGGCCAAGCTGTTTGAATTGTGGCCCACCGGATGGAGGTTTTGGCGAGGAGGCCAGAGCTTTTCGAACACCCAATTCACTTTTCGCTGGCCATGTTGGAAACATTGAAGGATCAATAGGCAGTGGTAGCTCCTTGAAGTAGGGATGTTTGAGGGCCTGTTAGTCTTTGCTTTGGATTGTAGGTAAGCAGACCTTGTAACAGAGAGATACCAGTCTCTGTGGTCCTTCTCATGAACCTTTTGCGGATATTTGACACGGGGTACTCTGTGAATTGAGAATTTTGGCTGAGCAAGTTTTTCACAGCCGGCAGGTCCTTGTAACCGGTCCAGATTTGCTCATTTGGTGTTCTCAGTTCCTTGAAAATTCTGTTGAGCTGGTCTATTTCCGATTTTCCAGGGAACAGGGAATACCAGACGTTGATAGTCATACCGCCAACACCCTGGACTTGTTTTTAACTTCTCACCCTGATAAGTGCACCGTTGATGTGCTCTCCCCTCATTGTGTCATATTTCACGTACACCGACCACACAGTTAGAGAAAAAATTCATAAACGAACCGTATGGCAATACGAGAAAGCCAATTGGAGCGGTCTTAACAGCTTCTTTAGGAATTTTAACTGGTCGTTATGCTTCCTCGATAACGACGTTGATGCCGCTGCTGATATGATTACAGACACCATTCTCTTTGGAATGAGATCCTTTATTCCTCATCGGATGAAGAGTATCAAACCAAAAGAAAAGGCATGGTACCACTCGAGCTGCAAAGAGGCTGTCAGGGTTAGAGAAATGTTTTTTCGGTCCTACAAGACCAACCCGACCGAGGAAAACCGAAAAAAGTTTAAACGAGCCAGGAATGACTGCAACGACCAATAGTTGAGGCAAAAAATACTACAATGTCCCAAAGGTAGTAAAAGCTTTTGGTCGTTTGTCAAAAACATCAGAAATTCTGCCTCATCCTCCATCCCAACGCTCATTCACAATGACATTCCAGCTGTCAGCTCCTTAGACAAGGCCAATCGGCTTGCTGCACACTTTGTGGGCAGTTCAACACTCCCAGATTGTGCTTTGTCTCCGCCTACACTTGAGTGCGTCGAATTGTCAATGGGACGAATCTACTTTCGCACTCGTGTATAGGAAAAGTACTTAATGATCTCAACATACATAAATCCGCTGGTCAAGATGGTATATCTCCAGTTCATCTTAAGAGGTGTTCTTCCACTCTGGCAAAACAACTGCGTAAGCTTTTCCATCAATCTTACCATTTAGGACTCTTCCCGAGCAGATGGATAATAGCATTTGTCCAGCCCGTTCCTAAAAAGGCGAATCGTCTTCTCTCTCCTTCTACAGACCCATTGCACTTACGTACCTTCTTTCCAAGGTTATAGAAACGCTGATAGATCGTCAGCCCATGAAATTTCTCGAAACGCGAAAACTTCTCAATGACCGGCAATATGGTTTTCGTAGCAACAGGTCCACTGGTAATTTAATGGCATGTCTCACCGAAAAGTGGAACCAAAGCGTACATCAATCTGGCGAAAGCAAGATAGTTGCACTTGATATTTCCTAGGCATTTGACAGAGTTTGGCATCAGGCCCTTTTGTCGAAAATGCGTCCATTTGTGATTGACGACTCTCTTCTTCTATGGAGTAGAAACTACCTGTCGGAACGTTCAATTTAAGTTGTCTTGGATGGTTTCAAGTCTGATATTCACAAAATAAATGCGGGTGTGCCCCAGGGCTCCGTTCTGTCTCCAACACTCTTTTTAATTTTCATCAACGATCTATTGTCTGTTACTTCTAATCCAATACATTCCTTTGCTGATGACAGAACTCTGCTTTTCATATTCGTTCCCGGACTCACGTCCCTGCTCTTCGGCTGTAGAACGGGAACGCCAGGGTATGTTAAGCTCATTAAATTCCGATATTAACAGCATAACCAATTGGGGAACTATCAACAGAGTGGAATTTAATGCTTCCAAAACACAATGCTGTCTGCTGTCGTTAAAGCGAAATCTAAACACCCAGCCATTATCCATGAATGGCACTTGCATCGTCGAAACTGAAAAACTTTCCATTCTCGGTATGTGTGTCAATCACAATTTACGTTGATCAGTTATGAATCGATGTCGCCAAAAATGCTGCGAAATGACTAGGTTTCCTCAAGCGATGTAAGAAATATTTCACCCCCTCTGACCTGGCTTCAATATATAAGGCGTTTATCCGCCCAAAACTTGAGTACAACGCCCACATCTAGTCAGGTGCCCCTAAGACCTCTTTGCACTTACTAGATAGAATTCAAAATCGTGCGATAAAACTCATAGGTGAGTTTTCATAGTGAGTTTCATAGGTAACATGAAACATCACCCAGTCAATGGACACCGTCGAACACCGACGAAATGTCTCGTGTCTCACTTTGTTTTATCGCTATTATCACCATCAGTCCTCCATTTAAATCGCCAGTAGAATTCCACCCCTTCAAACCTTTAACCGTAACACCCGTCTCCCTATGAATGCTCATCAGTATACCATCAAGCCCACTTTCGGACGTATTCTGAAATATCGTGATTCATTCTTAAACTCGCTTGTGGAATTCCCTGCCGAGCTCTCTATTTCCTAGTCATTATAATATTCAGACATTTAAAACCAACGTATAACACATCGGCACCTCAAATAGGAGACGAGAAGGAAGATTGAACCTCTGTTTTAATGATAAAGTGTCGCGGGTGACAGAGGCTAACGTTTTTCAGGCAGAGACTCTTCACGGGTCGGAAGCCAGTTAAGTTAAGTAAAACGTGCACATGATTGCTCTTAAATTTCTTATTTTTCAAATACAAGCTCGTTTTCCTCTTCCATTTAGACGTACTCGAAAATATGCAAAAACTGCATACCTCGTATTTTATTGATCATAAAAAATATTTCCATCATAGAATTTCCCAAGAGGTTAAGCAGTTTTAACAGTAAACAATAAAAATAGTGCCTCCTTAGATGGGTGGGTAAGTTCTAATACACTGGGCTAAGAACGGTGACTTTTTGCTTTTGGTTGTGTATTGTGTAGCAAGACTGTGTGCTCTGGATTTATCTACGATTGTAATTAAGTCCCAGGATGTTTCGTGCCTAGAGAAATGCGCCATTAATAAATTTTTAAATGTAAATCTAAACCTTCACTTACTGTTATAAAGGCAGAATTGAAAGACCTTTGAAAACTATGTGTCATATCACCGGTTTGTGAGAGAACCATTTGAATCTGGGCGGCTTCTTCCATGCGATTTTTTAAGAAATTCCACGTCTCTTGGTGGCCTGCCGATGAGTCTTGTAACATGTAAACTTCTACCATTTTGTAAATGGTCGCCAGACCAACACGTCGTGTATACCAACCGAACTGAAAAAATAAGAAAGTCAGACGTCTGGGATTTATTATTTTTATATGAAACTTACATCGACAGATCTGTCGCCAGAGTAGTAACACATATCATCAACCATTGTAAGCACCTGTGCGAGTGATGTGGGTACATTTGGAGGTAAAGCTATCAGTGCCATTGCTTGAGGCCAATGATTAATGTAAGGCTCAATCATCTGTAGGCGGAATTTGACGGCACGGATTAGAAAATCCAAAGGATTATCGATTTCTTTTTGGCCATTGTTTGTTTCTGATTGCAGGTGTTTCAATAAGGCTTCATTGCACTTTCCTACGAAATGTGAGACCAGCTCATAGCCACCTCCTGTGAACATACCATGCACTTCACTAGGATAACCGGCTTCTTCAGCACCTTGGATTATAGCTTGACGAGACCAACCTTCCACAGGTACATGCCTTAAAGCAGCATCGAGTATTTTCATACGTATAGCATCGGCTTTCGCATGCTTTGCATCGTCCTGCTCCTTGTCGTTAGGTGGTGTTTCATCTTGCTGATTGGCGAATTCTTCTTCGCGTTTTTCCTCTCGTGCACGGAATTCGTCGATATTTGAAGATTTGTCTGTATTGCGTGTGTCAGTGGCGAGGTTTCTTCTGTATAAGGTATACTGTGGACCGCTTGGCTTGGTTAACTTGTGACTAGATGGTGCTTTTGACTGCGTGTGTACTCTGCCAAAACGATTGTTGTGGAAAAAGGCCGTTAGTGCTGTATTTGTTGCTGCTGCTGACATTGGCTGGAGGAAGTTATTGAAATCTGCAAAAAAAGAAAGAAAGATCGATTGTCTATAGTGAAATCAAATCATACAAAGGACGCAAATAGAATGTGTTGACCCATAAAGCCCTGACCTTCAAGTAAATAAAAAAACCGTTTCTGAACTGTACACAATGTACGAGTATAATTTATGTCTCATGACGTTTTTATGAAGTCAGTTATGACTAATCTCTAGATTTTATGGAAGATACAATGTTAATCGTATCTGTGCGTCTACGGGTCGCTGTGTATAATAATAAAATATCAAGATTAATCGATGTACCTCGCACATGTGAATGAAACATATGCAATATTGGTGCAATGACCAATATTCATTGATCGCTTATTGAATTATTTAACGCGTTTTCAATTTCATTGCGGGTACAAAAGCAGGTGTAATTAGAACCTGTTACGATTGGTAAAAGCAAATAGAATTGTTTTGCAATTTTCTTGATATACCAGAGCACAACTGTTTGATGAGTAAACAACTTACCTAGAGCGGGTTATGCGGGTTAGACAAGCACAATAAAACACAGTTCGAGGGCGAGACTGCGATTTGACGTGCGTCATTATTATAAAAGAATACCGAATGCCGCATTAAGATTACACCTTTGAGTCAGCAATGGAGAGAGCTAAATTTGTTTTAATATTTTAATACAATCGGTAGGGCCTTATTAAAATTGTATTCACAATAGAGGGACGCACGTTCACTTTTGTCAACCCAACAATTTGTCTGTCTGCATTTAGCATGCATCCCTACCAAACTCGTTCTACTGTGCGGAGTGTTGATGGTGATAGTGATAGGGACAATATCTGGAGAATGGACGCTGTCGTCAAGGTTAATAAGGACTTTACCGAGACCTTCAAAAAGGTCTTCGAAGAGTAAGAACAATGGAAAGAAAGTAGAGTTACAGATACAACGACGAACTGCAAGTTTTGTACAGCCACATTGATGTGGTCAAAAGAATTCGAATGCAATTCTTTAGATGGTTGGGACATGTCAAGCAGATGGAGAACAATACTCAGGCCTAACGAAGCTTCGAATCAACACAAGAGGACAAGGCCGAATATAGAAATGGAAGTAAAAACGGGGGTAGACCATTAGACTTCATGAAGAATGAAAAGCTGTGGCAGGCGTGCTTATGTATGCACACAATTTGCGCTTAAATTTGTTTCCATATTTAAAATTTTGCGAAATCAAGCGATAGAGGGCATTTCGCAACGATTCAAAACCATGTGGCGGATAATATTCTGGTGTTTAAATTGAACTTCCAATACACTATCGAATGCGCATCGGAGATAAACGAATTCATACTCACGATACAGTTTCCTGTAACAAGGTTGGAATCTTTAAGTTTCTGAAAATGAGAAACGAAAAAATATCCATTGTAGCTTGTGCAATATGCTCCATTGCTTCGTCCTGTCTCAATTCATTGGTCATGGTCCTGTAGCGCTCACCATCTACAGTGACCGTTTGGCCCCTTACGTTCTCAAAAAAAAAACTCCTCCAGCGTAAACAGCACTCCATGCAGTGACTTTGAGTGGATTTAATGGCTATTTCGTGCATTAATCACGAATTTTCAGTGCCCCAGAACTGCAAATTTTGATGTAATACAGCTCGACGTATTACCTAGTGGAGGGTGATAGATAGAAGAGAACAATTTTGGTTAGTGGAAATAGGAAATAGGTAGGCTGATAGTAGGCTTTTTATTGTAACAAGCAGCGACCTCTTACATAAAACATTATAACTATTTATAACTTATCCATTTTTAAAGAATTATATGCTTTTCACATGACTACGCTCATCGCAATGAACAACCGTCTCACTGCATTGGAGCAATCTGCAAAAATTGGGAATGAAATAAAAAAGGAGAACGAAAAACTAAAACTACAACTAGATGAGTGCAAAGAACGTCTCAGCAAAGCAGACCAGTCAATACACACCAACTATTTGGAAATTCGCAATGTCCCGATTGTTGTCAATGAATGCGTCATCGACACCGCGGTAAATATTGTAAACACTGGGCTCGGTCTGGAAATTGGCAAACAAGACATTGACCTCTGCTACAGAAGGAAAATAAGAGTGAACGGCAAATCTTCTGATTCTGAAGTACTGATACTGAAGACAACGCGAACATGTACGAAGGAAAACATAATTAAATCTGTTTATGCAAATAAAAAACCAATCAAAGCTAATACCATCATACCATCGGCTAAAGGGAATATATATATTAATGACTGGCTATCTGGTGACTTAAAACATATTCTTAAAGAAGCTAAAACAGCAAAAAAGGAACTTAATTATGAATTTCTATGGGTACGACGTGGGAAAATAATTATGAGACGATCAAATGGATCTGAGGTCAAATACATCAAGACTCTTGAAGATCTAAAACATTTATAAATACGTATCTAAATCTTTGTTATAATGTTGTGTAACGTAAATGACCTTTATGATCCAAGTAGTGCTCATGATTATAATGAAACTTATGTTAGTACTAGTTTATGTAATTCAGTCAGTGACTTCACAATTGTACATCAAAATATTAAAAGCATGCGAAGGAATTTTGATAACTTTTGTGCTCACTTACATAATTGCTTTTCGACCATGCCTCAAATGATTTTAACCGAAATCTGTGTATTTGATAACGAAGTTTCTAACTTTTCTATTCCGGGTTACAGTGTTTATCCAAATTGTAATGAAACTTATTCATCGGGTGGTACGGTTGTATTTATTAAAAGTGAACACGAAATACAAGAGGTTCTCACTCCAGTCATTGAAAGTGCAGATTGTCTAACTATAAAATTGAATCTTGGTAAGAACTTGCTTATGACTTTTATTTGTGTATATCGACTGCAGTTTGTCCCCAGTCATATTTTTCTTAAAGATTTAGAAAATATATTGTGCTCTGTCAACTGTAGGAATGTTTGCCTGGTAGGAGACATAAATATTAATATATTTAACCTACCTAAAGAATGTGATGAATATATGCTCCTCTTATCCTCACTAGGTTTTCAAGCGCTTATAAATTTACCTACAAGAGTAGATGAAAAATCAAAATCGTGCATCGACCATGTATTTCTTAAGTCCAATGCCTTAACCAATGTACAACCTTATATTTTGGAACTCAATATTACTGACCACTACTCTACTGGTGTTATATTTAAAAATGTCTTTAGAAATGACTGTTGTGGGAATAGGTCTACTCACACTGTAGATATTGGTGCGACAAAAGTGTCTCAAATAAATTATTCCCAATTAATCCATTGTCTGCATTTAGAAAGTTGGGATTGTGTTTATAGATCGGAAAATCCCTCTAACGCCTTTTCATTTTTTGTGGAAAAACTTACGCAATTCATTAATGAATGCAAAATCACCACAATTAAGAAAAGATTTAAAAAAATCAAACCCTGGATTACTGACAGGATTTGCTTTAAGATTGAAGAAAACAATAAATTCTATAATAAGAATAAAATGAATGAACCTATAATTAAACATAAATACAAAGATTTGCAATCTAATGTGCGTAATCTCATACACAAGCAAAAACTTGAATATTATACCAATAAATTTGCGAAAAATCGGCATAATCCAAAAGAGCAATGGCGTATTGTTAATGACTTACTTGGCAAAAACACAAAAGAGCCAGAGTTAAAATACCTCAAATTTGGCAATAAAATCGTCAATGACAACCTAAATAGGGCCAACAGTCTAAACGATTTTTTCAAAAATGTTGCTGAAAAATGTAAACCAGGTGTATCTATTGAACTCAATAGCAGCAATATAAAATTATTTACTGACAAATCGAGTCAACTTTCCTTCTATTATGGGCCCATTAGCAATCTAGAGCTTCTCAATATTATCAACAGTTTAAAATCTACGAACTCAAGTGGAGTAGATGGTATTAGTAATATGATTATTAAGAAGGTTGGCAAATACATAATAAATCCGTTGAGGCATATTATTAATGAATGTTTCCAGTGCGGTATATTCCCGAATTGCCTTAAAACCGCTTTAATTATACCGATCTTTAAAAAAGGCGATAAAAGTAATCCTAATAACTACAGGCCAATAAGCTTACTCTCGGTGTTTTCTAAGATCTTCGATAAGGTCATAGTAACTAAAATGCTTAGCTTTCTTGAAAAGACTAGGTTCTTTAATAAGTCTCAATTTGGTTTTATGAAAGACAAGTGTACTGAAGATGCAATTGTTGTATTTTTGAAGCGAATTTATAATGCCTTAGACATTGACCAAAAAACAGCTGGACTATTTCTTGACCTTACAAAAGCATTTGATCTTGTAAATCATAACTTATTAATACAGAAACTCGGTAAGGCAGGTTTTAGAGGTAATATTTCTGAATGGTTTAAGTCATATTTACTTAATCGAAAACAGATGGTTATGGTAAATGGATTTGTAAGCAAGGAAGAAACATGTCCGAATACTGGGGTCCCACAGGGGTCAGTATTCGGACCAATCCTTTTCCTTGTTTATATTAATTCTATATTTAGCCTACCTGTTTACGGTCATATAATTGGCTATGCTGATGACATAGCACTCTCATATGCAGACATTTCTCTAGCTACCATTCGAGATCAAATTATCTATGATCTACAAGGGGCGTTCAACATATTTTCGGTATCGGGGTGAAGCTGTGGTTGTATATATAAATTGACTTATTTATCAAGTAATACTATTATTTTAGTGCATTCATGTAAAATTTCATATAAATGTGATTATTAATTCGCGTTTTATCTCTAATTAAACAGAATCATAATGGCAACTGAGACGATGATGGTGAAAATTGAGCATCGCGCTGTAATTAAATTTCTCACTAAGCAAGGAAAAAGTCAAAAAACTATTCATGAAGAGATGGTGGCTGTTTACCAGGGTTCCGCACCTTCATTATCAACTGTGCAAAAGTGGTCAAGTGAGTTCAAGAGAGGCAGAGAGAGCATTGAAGACGACCCCCGCTCCGGCGCCCGGCTACTGCTTGTACGGGAGAAAGCATCAAAGAAGTCGAAAAACTTGTTCTTGAGGATGCCCGAATAAATATGAAAATGATCATGCTGTAGAGAGATTTTGGAGATGTGTAGTGAGAACGCGGACGGTGTTATGGATCGAATTGTTACTGGGGACGAAACATGGATCCACCACTATGACCCTGAAAGCAACAAGAGTCCATGCAGTGGCATAAAAAAGGAACAGACCCCCCGAAGAAGTTCAAAGTCACTTCGTCTGCCGGGTAGCTAATGGCCACAGTTTTTTGGGACTCCAAGGGAATCTTGCTCATTGAGTACAAAAAAAAAGGTGAAACCATCAACGCCACATCCTACGCTTCCACTTTGCATAATTTGCGGGAGGAAATTAAAAAGAAAAGACGGGGTAAACTCGCAGCGGGTGTGTTGCTTCTTCATGACAACGCTCCTGTTCACACGGCGCGAGTTTCCAAGGCTGCTGCGCGAGATTGTGGTTTCGAAGAAATCCAACACCCACCCTATAGTCCAGACCTTGCCCCTAGTGATTATTTCCTGTTTCCGGATTTGAAAAAATGTCTTCGTGGAAAAAGATTTTCGGATGATGAAGAACTCAAGTCGGAAATTTATTTTTTTGAGGGTTTAAAAAAGCTTATCTCAAGATGTAATAAATGCATTGATGTTAGGGGAGATTATATTGAAAAATAAAAACAATTTAAATTGAATTCGCATTATCCTTCATATCGATACCGAGAATATATTGAACGCCCCTCGTACGTTGCGAAATACAAATACAGTTGATGTTTCTAGAGTTTGCAAAGAGCACATTCGACGTTTCTTAACTTCTATAGCACCATATATTTTTATATGCCGTCTGATATACGCAATCTTTTACCACATGGAAAGCAATTCTTAAAACAATTAAAAGTATTGCTGCTTTCAAGAACTGAAGTGGAGTCTCTTCTTCAAGTAGTATCTTAGCGCTCTACTCATTTACATTTTAGGAGTATTGCTTCTATATTTTCGTTTTCACTTTACTTTTAATCTCTCTTTCTCTTTTTACGGTCTCGTCTTCCTTGTCCTTTTCATTCGGTGCATTCTCGCTGTTTATTTCGTCCTTCTCCACCACCACTATTCGGCTTTAATAGTTATACTTTTAATTTTTTCATTAGTCACACGCTTGCAATTGGTTGTATTACAACACAAAGTGTGTTTTTATTTCATCATACATCACATATTTTAATAGAACCCAGACTTCGTTTAAGTTGTATTTTAATTATTACATTAATTAATTTATATTTTACTTACTTATCAACTAATTGATGTTCTTATAACTTATTATAATATTATATAGTTATTATCTTGAAATAAAATTGTAATTGAAATTGAAAATTGAATTGAAACAATGGTAATGGTCTGCTATAAGTTGGATTACGAATCGAAGCATCACGCGCTTACAGAATCAATCACCTATCAGTTTCATCAGAAGTTCTTACATGCTGGACAGCAGTCTTTACTTGTATCCTTACAACATTGGCCTATTGGTGGAAGAAAGTCAGTCATTCGTGTGGTACACAAATGTATTCGTTGTTTTCGGCTTACGGCAAGAGTGGTGCAGCATTTAATAGGAAATCTACCAATTGAACGGGTGCAATCCACCAGGGTGTTTTTGTTACTAGAGTCGATTTTTGTGGGTTATTTTATTATCAACCTACTCACAACGCGCCGCTAATATTCTGCATGTGAGATTCGTGTCTCGTAACTGCAAAGACAATATTATGAAGGCGAATCGTCACAATTCAAACAATTTAACAACAGCAATTATCAAGAATCAAACAGAATCCAAAATGATTTACATCAAGGTGAGTTTAATTTACCACACTCGTCAGTTGTTTAAAACTGCTATAGCAGCTAAAACAGTCAAGGTTTATACATATACGTGGGAAAGAAACTGGGCAGTTTACATGCGACGGAAGAAGGGTGACAAACCAGTAAGAATAGGTTGTGCTGCTGATTTAGAGCGTGTTTATAAATTCTACATCTTGTAGCATTTCTGTCCCTCTCTTAAATTCCACTGCATATAATTAACTATATCAACTCTGCTAATCACCAAATTCCTCTGTATCGTTTTGTTTTGTTTACATCAAAATATTCATAGTTTAAGGCCAAATTTGCATTTCTTGTTAGCACACATTTGATTGTAAACTTTTACCGGAAGTTATTGTTGTAAGCAATATCTGGATTTATGATAACGAATAAGATTTGTATAATATACCTGATTATAGAATGTTCTGCAAATGTAATGACTCGTTTTCAAGGGCGGGTGTGGCTGTGAGTGAGAAATGGTACTCGCGTGACTAGTTCCATTAAAACTTGTATTGATCATTTATTTATAAGGGTTTCGTAGGAAAATAAAAACTTGCTTAGTTAAAGCTTGTGGTTACCTTAAGTATTTGTACTAATACTATTTCTTCCCCAAAGGTCAACCCGATCATTACAAGGTCTAAAACAAATTACCCCATGCTAATAGAACACCTAAAGTAGGAATTTTGGGGATCAGTTTATTCCGAAAACGATCCTTCTGTTGCCTATGACCTATTTATTTCAATTTTGAAAATACATATAGAGAGATGTACCTTCATTGTCATTGCAAAAAACCCTTACGAAGACTCTTAAAGAGAAACTGACAGAGAAACTTTTAAGACGAATATGAAAAAAATAATAATTTCTCGGCTAAGTGCAAAAATCAAAAAGTCGACGGAGTTGTTTTCTTTCATTTGACTTGGTCGATCATGATTTATTGCTCAAAAAATTGTGCAATACCGGCTTAGAGGTGTAGTGTTCAACTGGTTGGAATCATACTTAAAGGGCACGGAACAAAGAGTTAACATTAATGGTTCCTTTAATACGTTTTTCAGTCTTAAAAATGGTGTCCCACAGGGCTCTGCACTTGGGCCGTTTCTTTTCTTAATATTTACTAATTTACATTTCCAGAAAAATTTTAACGGTACTCCCACTGATTTTGCAGATGATATGGCTTTAACATACCAAGGTGCTACATTTGTCGACTGCATAACTAAAATTGAAGAAGTCCTTGACGCAATTATTCGCAGTTCATGTATTTAGTGAACAGATTCAAATTCTTTTAAAGCTTGTTTAAACACTAATATGGACTTTAATGTCTTTTTCCATTCATTCTACCATTGTGGAATGAACAATTTCACTACAAATAGAAAATGCTCATCTGCTTGTTTTAAAATTGAATCAGGAAACCAGCTATAAATAACTTGGTGTTGCTATAGAGAATAGACTTTGCAAAGAAATAAAATCTTATTTGATGCAAGTTGTGAGGAAGATGTCTCACCTAAAGGTCCATTGACAGCTCAGCCAACTGCGAATATGAAAAAACGAATATTCGCAAATGTTGACATTTCTTTCACAACTCCCTTTTCTGAAAAAAAACTGATTAAAACAGCCAACAGGAAAATTTTGAGGTTTTTTTTTATTATTATTGGCGCGATCACAAGGGCGCATAGCGAGGCGAAAGGAAGTTAAGTAGCGAAAAAAGAGAGATACCGATGTGCGTTGGTTTTAAATGTTTGCAAGTTATAGTGCCTAGGAAATAAAGAGCTTGGCAGGGCATTCCATAACCGAGTTGTACGGCTTAGGAAAGAATCACGATATTTTAGAGTACATCCGAAGGTGGGCTTGAGGATGAACTGATTAGCATTCATAGCGAGACAAGAGACATTACGTCTGTGTTCGAGGATGTCGAATGACTGTGTAATATTGACATGACTTATGAGTTTTGTCGCACATTTGAATCCTACATAGCAGTTGCAGAGATGTTTTGAGTGCACCCGATCAGATATGAGAATTGTACTCCAATTTCGAGCGGATAAACGCCTTATATATTGATGCCAGATCAGATGGGGTGAAACATATCTTACATCGCTTGAGGAAACCTAGACATTTCGCAGCATTTTTGACGACATCGAATATGTGGTCATTCCAACGTAAGTTTTCACTGGCATACTTACCGAGAATGGAAAGTTTATCGGTTTCAACGGCGCAAGTGCATCATAGCTGGGTATTTAAATTTCGCTTTAACGACAACAGACAGCATTGTGTTTTTGAAGAATTAAACCCAGGCAACTTGAATTGAGCGTTCCGAAGGGTAGTTTCTAATCCATTGAAGAAGAGATCCCAAATGCACGCATTTTCGACAAAAGAGCCTGATGCCAAACTCTGTCAAATGCCTTAGAAATATCAAATGCAACTATCTTGCTTTCGATTGATGTTCCGGTGAGGAATGCCATCAAATCACCAGTGGACCTGTTGCTACAAAAAATGTATTGCCGGTCATTGAGAAGTTTTCGTGTTTCGAAATATTTCATTAGCTGACAGTTTAACAGCGTTTCCATGACATTGGAAAGAAGGAACGTCAGTGCAATGGGTCTGTAGGAGGAGAGAGAAGATTCGGGTTTTTTGGGACGGGCTGAGAAATGCTATTTTCCAACTGCTCGGAAAGAATCCAAAAGTGTAGGATTGATGAAAAAGCTTACGCAATGGTTTTGCCAGCGTGGAAGAACACCTCTTCAGAAGAAGGAGGATAAGGCAGAATTTCTAATATTTTTGACGAACGACCAAAAATTGTTACTACCTTTGGGACATTGTGGTATTTTTTTGCCTCAACTTTTGGTCGTATTGGAATTTCAGGCGTTCCAGTCGTTCCTGACTCGTTTGAACTTTTTTCGGTTTTCTTCTGTTGGGTTGGTCTTGTAGGACCGAAAAAACATTTCTCTGACCCTGAGTCGTACCATGTATTTTCTTTTGGTTTGATACTCTTCATCCGATGAGGGATAAAGAATCACATTCTAAAGAGAATAGGTTCGGTAAGCATATCAGCAGCGGAATCCACGTCGTTATCGAGGAAACATAACGATCAGTTAAAATTCCTAAAGAAGTGTAAAATGTTTGTGTGGGTACAACATATGATAGAACTTATTCTTTTCAATACAAATCGCCTTATTCAGTACAGTTACAATTCACAATTTAATCGTTTCTCTCAATACAATCCAATTTGTCAACCGCTTATACTTTTCTTATCTTTTACTTAAACCACTTAATCACTTCTCTTGGGGATGCTGGTATTTATACTCGAATGCCATACTTCGAGTATGGAATCTAATCCCTTATCACAAGACGGAAGAATAATGGGCCGGCCGGAAAATACATGGCGCAGAACAGTTGAGGAGGAGTCATGGCCATTCGTTTATTGCCAGAAACCGTATACGATGGCGCATAGGCGTAGTTGACACTCTATGACCTCAAGGAATGACAGCACATAAGTAATGTAAATCAGTCAAAGGGTTTTTTTTTGCCGAAAAAGCTACTTTTGATGTAAAAGTCACATATGTACCACTAACCGTAGTTGATGTCATAGTTCTTCGTACCCATTCCTTGCGTACTTACTGTGGTGGTGATGTCTACTTTATAGCACTCTGGGATCTCCGCTAATTGCACGTGATGTGCTCAAGGTCCAAAAACGGTGTGCAGATTCGAACGTCAACAGTGAACACTACCAGTCATTTCCGTCAGATATTAGGTTGTGTTGCTATTTTCTTTTGCTCAGCAGTGGAACTTTTAAGTTTGACAAGTCAAGTCCCATTGCCAAGACCAGCACCCGTATCAGTAGCCATAGTTGCAGCATACATACTTATCGTATAACCTAACCGTACAATATCCAACCAAAGAAGAATCGAGCGTTCCACAATCCTTCTGTTTTCGTTAATCTACAGTGAAAGGTCGTTAGGCGCTCGATATTTACAGTTTGCTACAAAGACCAACCGATCTAGCATAGGATTCTCACTATTCGTAATCGTATTCGAAAGAAGTTCACAGTCATCACCCCGAGGAAATAGAAAGTTAAGACATCTAACGAAGCTGCAATTCTTTTCGTCATCACGTAAACCAACAAACATCGAGAGATGTTGCTTCTACTGGCACACAATGAACTCTTTACTCACCAAAAGACTTAACTTGTCGAACTTGTCAAATCATATTCAGAGAATGCTGATATGATAATGTTTCCGCTGATAACGCACACAAGAACAGAAACCAATTCAAAAATTTTAACATTAAAAAACAAACAAACAGACCACTGGAGGTAGAACAACTAATCCAATCTTCCTCTTGTCAGGAAAATTTTAACAACATCAAAAGCGAGCCTAATAAGTGGCAAATAATCTCGTGAATATCAAAAGACAATAAAACCAATGTACAATACGAAACTGCTTCGAAAACCCCCTTGAGCTACTGGAATTCCGTCAGTGATGAGTCTGTTTATTATCTAACCCAACTTAACACCTTCACTCGTACGAGTACCTCTCCGTGCGGAAATATTCTGATTCAAACTTTGTTGAGAACACTAAATACGAAATGTAAAGAAACAGATTAACTACAATTTCGCTTTCAACGAAACAAATTGTTACCAACGCTTTCCTCTCTAAACCAAAAGCAATTACGAAACACTATTAAACGGTCAACATTGTTAATTGTGTTAATTGGATCTAACAACTTTGATTCTTTGCAGTGATTAAACTGTAACCCAACGCTCTGTGCACTTGGGTCGACTTGAATCGATTTTCATTTCATTAGATATCTCCACAATCTCCGACTCGAAGCAACATGGGTAAAACGACTAAAAATTGCTTAATTATGACTATTTAGTGGTTAGTGGATCACTAATTAAATTTTCAGGCAACAAGAGAATTAGTCACTCAACCAACCGGCCGCAACTTGATTTTCGCCTCTTGGAATGGCCTTACCAGAGGTTCTATCTCTAGCCACACATGATTGAATGCGACAAGTGAAACCTAAACAACGCGACCCTCAGTACAATTAGCACCTCCAAATACGAAACCAGTCACACACTATGAAATGAAGAACCACAGACATTTTCAATTCAATTAATTTTATTTTTTCTGATTGACAGTCACCTTTTTGGATCGCTTCTCTACGCATTCAGTTGCTCGTGCCAGAAGGCATCTAAGCAAGTCGAAGGTGGTCAAACTCTGGTTTAAAACCTCAAGTTTCTGCTTGGGATCCATTGCCATACCGGTTCCGGGTCCATTTAGAGCGGAGATATTCAACATCTCTGCCATTTTGGAGTAGTTCTTGTCGACTCCTTTGTTGGTTTTCAGCGACTGCAACTCCAACTGATAATGGGCGACGGATAAATTGATTCCCATCCGTAGGGGGTCCAGAAAGTCCTTTTCGATTTTCTTGCTGAACGTCCAGAAACCTGTAGCATTATTGTCATCGATGAGAGCAAAGTATCGGACAGCATTGAGGGCGGAGATTATACGATCGGATTCTTCGATGAGATCAGTTTCAACGTTACTCTTCAGAACACAGATGTGGTTGAGCACAAAATCGGCGAAAGCATCTCCCGTAAAACATCCGGAAAGGGGTTCCCCACTAGCAAGTCTCTCCGCCACTAGATCCTTGTAAATTGTACAAAGATAGCCCTGCAGGCCCGAGTGATTCAAGTTCTTCACGAGAGTTTTGAGAATTTCACACTTGGACTCATCACTGAAACGAAGAATGTACTTCTTTAGCAAGACTATGCCGCATTGACGATGGCGCTTGGTCGGAGAATATCCAATGATTTGGCAGAGAACCTGAGAGAAATTCTGATGAACGGGTTCACTGAGGCTTTTGTCAGAGATTTGAATGTCTCCCAAGTTTTCGAGAGTTTTCTGGCACAAAAGCAACCCGCGCCATTGGAGTGCTGGAGCTTGACGTGTTAGAAAATCAGTTACCAAAAAGAGACACGTCTCAAAGATGTGCAATTGATCTTGACCCACTAGAGCTGATTCCAAAGAGATGCCTTCAACGATGACCAGATAATAGTAGATTCCCATAGACTCGATGGGCACTCTCAAATCCGATTTGAATATATTCTCTGGCGATAGCTCATCTTTTTCTTGTTCGGCGTCTTTCTCCTGCTCCTCCTCGTCATCCTTCTTCTTAGGCTTTGCTTTGTTTATTACCTTTTCCTTGACAAATCTTAAAAGATTGAATGGATCCTCCAAAATCCTTGTAATTCCTTTGACAAGGGATGTGGCGCATTGCATCGTGTAGGTGTTTGTCTTTCTTTCATTTGTAGTCAGATCCAGATAGCAGAATGGCTTTCCTAACAGCTGCAAGAAAAAACAACAAAGAACGTTACGACGGTTCAACTTCTTCATTTCCTCGTCGTCTTTGTCTTTTAAGACATCCTCCAACAGCGGGTCATAGAAGAGTGCAAGGATTATGTAATTCTGCAACAGCTTTAAGATATTGTCATCTTGTTCTAAAAGTTTCTCCTGCTTCGTGCCATAACCCGTCACCAAATAATCTGGCATTTCCATATCCTGAATGCGATGTACAATAGAATTCAGCGTCCACTCCAGGGCTCTTGACTTTTCCGGCTTCAGGCGTAGCAAACAAATCTGCAAAGCCTTCAGTGCAGTTGTAAATGCATTCTCAGACTGGGTCTCCTCGACAATCTGTAGTAATTCGAAGAGTACATCATCGGCACCGGCGTTTGTTGCCGCGATTTTCACCAGCTCCTCACAGCATGTGTACAGCGCCAGGTTGTTCTTATAGTTGTCATCATTAAGGTGTGGTAGCACCGCCTCTAGCAAATCGCAAACAATTATTTTCAGGCCATTTAGGTTGTCCACTTTGTCAGGACGAAAGAGCAACAACACTCCCTCGTACTGTTTCTCGGCGATTAGCTGATTCACCAAACCCAATAGATTCTCTGTGGTTGCCGCCATTTCAATGGAATCCCACTAATCCAAGCACAACTATTGACACTAAATTCCTCAATTTTCACCTTTTTCGGGACAAATTTCGAGAAAAATGCACACACAAAAATCAAGCACAAAACACAGGAAACTTTTCACAATTTTCTTTTGCCCGTCGACTGACTTTTGACAGCTACCGATGGGGCTGTCAGATGTGACAGCTGGAGAGAGAACCTACACTGACTAGGCGGACGTGAAATTTGCCTGTGGGGTGGAATATTTTTATTTTTGTCTTTCTTCGGCCAAAATTGTGGTGTAATAGTTTATCGGGGTTTTGTGCGCCAACTCTGAGTGACGGCACAGGAAAATCGGGGAATAGGGTGGGCGATCAGATAAACTACGACTTACTTGCAAGCAGGAGGATTTTCTGCAATTTCGTGACTCGATTTATCGCTCCGATATTTGCCATTTCTTCGTACGGTCGCCTGCACACGGGTTGGAGGAAACTTTTCTTGAGTGCACTTCTGGTTGTCAAACCCACTGTTCTATACACCACCACTGTCAGCCGTTGATGAACTGACTGCTCGCTCACATCAGGGATGGATGCAGTTTTATTCAAAGAAAAAAATACAACAACAAAGCAATTGCTGGGTGTGTTTGCTTCGCAGTTGAGATTTGGGTTTGTAGTAGATTTTTTTTTTTTTCAAAAATTGCAAGCGTAAAGTTTTGCCGAATTTAACAAACATCTGAAATTGTAGTAATACATAAATAATTGGGTCTACCTTTTTACGAAATTTTGGAAATTTTATCAAAAATCAAAAAGAATGTGCCAAGCAAATAAGACTCAAATATTGTAGGGATAGCAAGAAAATCGAATAGTAGAGTTACGCAGAGACCTGGTGACTGCTAAATGGCGGTGGCGACATGTGTCAAGCAGAATAAATCATTCAACTTGGGTGATAAAAGTCCAGGTTTCTCTCAACTCGACTAAAATTAAGTTAAGATTTTGATATCTAAACAAGGCTGCTGGACTTGATGGACTGCTTGTCGAGCTGGAAGATTTAAAGCAGCAGAGAATAACTTGGTAGAGAGCAATACCATTTGGTTGGATGAAATTTTGCCGACAAACAGAAACATAGTATCGTTTATCTGTTTCAAAAAAGAGGAGACTGTCTAAACCCTCACCAACTATAGAGGCATCATTCATATTAAATATTGCGTAGAAGATATTGTTTATCGTATTGTTTGAACGTCAGAAACTATTGGGTTGACAAGAAAGTAATTTCGGTTTGCTTATTGATTCTCGATTTTGCCAAAATTATGATTTTTTCCATCTGACATTTGATAGCTCTCACTTTAAGCTTACTTTAGAAACAAGCAAAGCGTGCTTAATTTTGTTAAGATCTGCCAGTACATAGAATGCAAAAACGAACATTTTCGGCATATTTTCCTCACTTATTTCCGTAAATAATAAAGTTGCTGAGGCTCACAACGATATACGTGAGACTTATGTTGCTGATTGCTTAAAAGAACGCACGTATCAGAATTGGTTTAAGAAATTCAGCTCTGGAGATTTTTCACTCAAAGATGCCCAATGGTCTGGTTGACCAACTGAAGGTTATGATGACCAAATCAAAGATATTACGTAGAGGCTAAATGCACACACAACAATTAAAAATCACTCAAAATATCTTGGACTCGTAAAAAGTTTAGTAATTGGGTTTCACATGAATTGAACATGATTCACTTAACACATCGAATCAATATTTGCGGTATCTGCATCTCAAACGCAATGAAATTGATTCATTTTTTCGGAACTAATCACCAATGGGGATGAAAAATGGTTCACATCAATCGAAAACGATCATGATCTAGACGCGATGAACCACATCGAAACTTGAACTGCATCAAAAGATAGTTATGTCTTCAATTTGGTGAGACTATAAAGGTCTTGCGTATTTTGAGCTGTATCCAAGGAACCAAGCAATTCAGGTATCATGAAGTTGCCAGAAAAATTGCAGTAGGTCATCGAACAAAACGGAAAATAAAATATATCTGTGAATGGTTACACTGATTAACCTCTCAATAGACAGCTATTACTTCAAGGTAGTTAGGAATTTCATTTAACTCTGACAAAGACGCTTCGTCCACAATCAGACTGACACTTACCCATTACCGTTTCTTTGGCTTAAGAAGGCAATTCAGTAATAAGTCCTTAGCACAAAAACAACTACTGGGATTATATAGACCCATCCAGTCCTACACAGAACGTAGAAAGCTAAATCTCATGAAGATTCTACTTTTTGTCCCTTTTGCGCTTACAGTTTTTAGAAAAACATATATAGCAACGAACTCTATGACTACAGCGACATCAACTTGGTCAGAGAAATACGCATCAGTTGTCTGAAGTGGCTAGGATAATGCTCTGGCCCAAACAATTTTCGATTCGTATTCGGAGAGAACTCAGTGTAAAAAGACCTTGCTTTAGGTGGCTCACAATCGGTTGGGCACCTCAACCCATGTGGAATGTGCAACTGGAGGGAGTTGGCCGCTAACTGGAGAGGTGAATAAGTCAGTATTGACTGATTAGAAGATGGCTCCAATTGGCGGATATGGAAATCCCAGATGAAGCAATATTTGGAAGCTGGTGAGTTATGGGGCAATGACTTCAGTGGTTGGGGATACAAACTATGTTACAGATATTGAATGGAGAAAGGCAATTTATAGCGAGAGGGCAAACGCAATGTGGGTAAGGTTCAGGAACATTAACCATCCTCAAAACCAAGTATGTTGTACTTGCAACAAACATTAAGAGTTTTCAGAAACATGTAGTGAAAATATTCAATTGATACAACAAGCAATAATAAGTAGGACATCTACGACTTCCTTGATCTGAAGTCTCTGTCCACATTTCAAAGGATAGGCTCCAAAAATTGCATCCTAAAACTTATAGATGCGTTTAAACTGGTGAAAACAACAATGCGAACGTCTGGAATCCAACAACGAACCACATCTAAATATTCCGTTGTGTAATCTTTCTTTTGGAACCTACAGAGGCAATTCTCGATATTAGGCACGTCGTAACATAGAAAATGCCGGAATAGACGGACACCAAAATCATATTGAATCGTATGGTAGTGAGACAGTAGCTTACGGTGCTGCATCAGAGAGAACTCCCGAAAATAAGGCGTTTGATGGCACTGGATATACAGCATACACTCGTAGAACAAGAACATTATCAAAAACCTTCAGTGAACAATGAACAGGCTGTTAAATCAGGTGAGATTAAGCAGTGGCAGAAGGCGATAGATGAAAATTATTATTATTATACATGGACCACCAATTGTTTGTACAAAGCAGTCGACTGGTCAAAGGCTTGTATGGCTTACAGCAAGAATCATAAATTGATTGATCCTCATCGCACATAATCGTGGACTTTAAATGCATCATCTGGCACCTTACTGTTATTCAAACAAAACCGCCTTCACTGGTATTCTTTAATATTGGGATGTTAAAGGCATTCTCAAAATCTATAAACAAATTTAGCAGACAAAACCCAGACAGCTTATCTCAATGGCGAACTGGAGGAAGAGATTTACATAGACCCTCTGAAATAACTTGAACAGGCGTTGAAGATGCTAATAAAGGAAGATGGGCAAAAGGATGGAGTAGGAACAATGGCCAAGCAGATGCTTCAGGATATCACAAAGTATGTAGGCTCAAAAAGGTGCTTTATAGTCTTCGAGAGGCAGGCCGTCGATGGCATAAAAAGCAGGGCAACACACTACGTAATCTTGACTTGGAACCACTAATGAAACATGTATCTACTTTGGAACAGTCGACTGGAACAGTTCAGCGAGAGTTATCAAGATGCGCATTAGTCAGCTGCAAAGCGTGCTCTACACCATTTGCGAGGTACAGAGAACTACGGATTGATGTACACAAAGGACACAGATTTTCAGATGTTACAGGATGAAAATTGTATGTCGTATACATTCCAACAGAAATGATGTCTGCGGATGTGTTCACTAAACCATAACTTGGACCAGTACACTATCGATGTATGAGGTACATTGGGATGAGAGTATGTTAAGGTGCGCTGTTTGAAGAAGGCGTACTAGAACATAAATCCAACCAGCACCTTGGCAGCACTCTACCGTCACATTTTAAACGATTTATCTTTTTATCTTTACTCTTTTTTTCTTTTGTAAAATGGTTCCCTTCTTAAAATAAAGTTTAAACACATACCAACAGTTTTCTCGGATGAGATAAAGCACATTCTAGCCCATCATCTAGCAGAAACGTGCACTACTAAACAGGCTAGTGATGATGAAAAACCGAAATTGTGTCCGCTGAGCATAAACAATTGTAAATATTGATTCTTCAGGTTTGGCAGGTCTAGGATGATCTCAGGGATTGACAACAAAAACACTCCACCGAATTTTTGCACAAGGACTTGGGTTATAAATCTTATAATGTTCAATTAATGTAAGACCTTAAGCCTGGCAATAATCGGTAGTGCCGTAACTTTGACAATTGGGTGTTGGAAATGTTTGAAACACAATTTAACTGAAGAACCATTTTGAGCGTTGAGGCAGATTTCTATCTTCAAGTTTTTGTTAGTAAGAAGAATTGCCGCATTTTGGACTCAGCAAATCCAGAAATGGCTGTCAAGAAACCTTGCTAATGTTTTTTGCCTTATATTGTTTATCATTATAAATGGCAAGACTTCTTTTATGGATTAAAATAAAAATAAAACTTTTTTTTTCCAAAAAGTATGTGCTGTCTTGTCTGATAAATCAAATGAATCCCCACAGCAATGGCAAGGAAAATGTTAGAAATATTAGCGGCACGACAAAACATGATCAAATAATAAGTACGCGCATTAGCGGAGGCTTCTACATTAAGAAATTGACAGTGGAAAAATTTCCGAGCGGCTTTGCTATATTCAATGAAGTTCGTACGAAATACTAGCCCTACAAGCTATAGACGCTGGAGTTCGACGAAGAGGCCTAAGAAAAAATGTTTGCGTCGCTCAAATGCAAGAAGTTTAGAAAACTCATGACTAACTAATCGATCCAAAATAGAGCCACAGGCTGCCCCTGTGGCCTGTGGAATGGTAATACAGTTTACAAATATGGTCAGTACCAGGAAAAGATGTACAATAGTTTCATGCGCTATACATATATTTCAAATTAATAAAAGAAATAAGACGTATAAAACTGTTTCTTTCAGTTGCAATAAGCTTTGATAAATACAGCAGCTCTCATCCCGCCAGGAATGCTTGGTATCGACGCTAAGGAGACAACTTTTCTCTATACCGTGTACAATAAGCGCAATTCAGTGCAGTGGATTCACATGTCTTACATCATTGTTACAACATGTTTTGCACAATTCGTGGTATTACATACAAATACAAGGTGCTTTGGTGCTGATATTTTACGAAGTCTATCACAGATCAGTAACTCATAACAATTTTCTAATATCTGAACAGAATCAAACACACTCTTTAACATACCTGCCCAAGAGAAACAAAAAAAAAACATCCCTCCTCAAACTGTGCACAACCACATCATTCCAAACCCAATTAGATACTTTGCTTCATCCACCCATTTCTTCGTCAAGAATTCCACTCCAAAGGCAAACAACAAAAACAAGCAAACCGAAAAAAACCATCTCCTTCGTTAACTCCAACAGTCCAACAACACCAATTTGAAGAGAAATCATCCGTCCTCGTCAAGTTCAACGCAAACGCAAAATCTCACAACGAAATCCGAAAATCTGTTCCTCAAACCGTCGTCGCGGTCTCACTCAGACTCAGTGGACTCAGTCGACTTCAAACTTTCACCGTGGTTCGTTGTGCGTCGTTTTATCGTTATTCTTCCGCAGAATTTTATTTCCTCCCAACAGGGTTGTGTCGGCGGCAAAGTTTCGATTTTTTTCAATTCAATTCACTTCCGTTTTCGCTGGAAACAAAACAAAATAATTCAAATCTGTGCGTGGAAATTAGTGCGAGTGCAATTTTCAAAAAAAAAATAAAAAGAAAATAGTCCACCAATACAAGAGGAGAAAAAGGGTGGAAACCAGTGAAGCAAAGTGTGAAGAAAAAAGTGCAAAAATGCACAAACAAATCGTGTGGTGAATAGAGAGAGAAAAGTGAAGAATACAAAAAAAGGAGCAAACCCAACAAAAAGGATGAGCAAATAAATTTTTTCCCAAATTCTATCTTGAGTTCAGTTTCCACCGAGCAAACGGAAAGGGAAAAAAAGAAGAAAAATTAAGAAAAAAGGATATCCAAGTTAGCCAAGTCCGTTTTTAGAGGAAAATTTAGGTTTTCGCGTCGTGAAAAGGAGACGCGGTAAAAAGGAAAAAGTTGTTTTTTGTCTGCCTTTCATGGTTTGTTCAACGACGGTCGGTGCTTGTCCTCTTCGTTGGTAAATTTCGATTTTTCTTTGGAGTTAAACGATCTCTTTCCCGGAGGCCGTGCAACGGCAGGAGCAGAGAAATTCGCAACAAAATGTCGACGCGGTCTCAGTTGACAAAGGATTTGAACGGTGAGAAATTATAAAAAAAAATCAAAAATCTACACACAAACACAAGTGCTGACACTTTACACTTTAATTTTTGCTGGACTTATACAGTTTTGCAGCGAGTGATGTTTACTTTTTTAAAGAAAATAATAAAAATCAGCTGTTTTTCGCCGGGTTTGTGGAAAAAGTGAAATTTACGGAAGAGGGGCGCAGTTTTAGTTCATAAACTCCAAACATATTTAAAGCTGTGTATTTTGTCTAAGAAGGGCTACCACTTTTTTTTTTTTACTCACGGAAACTGTTGACGCCTCGATTTATAACCACTTAGAAGCTTAGACCCTTTCTATTCCGATCTCACCCTTACTTACTTAGCTGGCAATACAAATCGGGGTGAACCTGGGCGTCAACTAAGAAGTCTCTCCAGTTAGGATGATCATGGTTTTCTATAGAGTCTCCTTAGTTTTTCGGGATAGGGCTGCTCAACTGTCTTCTTAGCCCATAGAAAAAGAAATAGGCAAGAGAGATATTTCGTTTTATTTCTACTGAGGTGTTGTTGACAGAATTGTTGACAGAGCGAAGGTAGGCAACGCGCTTTACTACTTCGAAATTTAGTTGTCGATCGTGACGTTCTGTCCAATTCTTCGATGTTGTATGTCCCCTCTGCTTGACAGCATATATATAGTTGGTTTTGCTCTCATTAACCGCTTAACTCATTTTGGCAACTTTCGTTGTAATATTAGCGCACGCACCGGTAACAGCCCTCTGTATTCTCCCACTAATGTCGATATCATAGGCGTACGCTAGACGGACTTTTAAAAAATTGTTCTAACTTGTGAGCTCCGCATAATTCTTTGAAGTTTAAAGAAGTCACATGACAGTGTGTCACCTTGTCTTAAACCTTTTTTCAAAGGTCTCGGTTATATCGTTACCGAGCTTGATGGAACAGCGAGCGTTCTCAATTGTCATTTTGCACAGACAGACGGGTTTGGCAGGGATGCTCTATAAGGATATTGCTATCCTGACTACATTTTGGTCAGCTGGACGGAAGTTATGGCTGCCAACGTTAAGTTTAATGGTCTACTCTGCCTGAAAGCGGGATGTTGGGCTTCGTCGCCGTTATTCAGACTGCAGAAAAAGTTTTTCCATATTCTCAGCGCCGAATGTGACCCTACTACAAGGTTACCTTCTTCATCTTTCCAGGTTTCTGTACGGGTATTCTAGCCTTGAGACGTTCTTTCTATCTGTTGGTAAAACTTATTCCTGGACTACACAACCTCTCAATACCTTCTATCGCGGGCTTCTTGTCCTCTTTTTTTATTCTTCTGGAGACGCTGATTCCGCTCGTAGAGTTTACGAACAGCTCGCGTCCTTCGTTGCAGCGTTGCTTTGTAGGCTTTTTGTTTAGCTGCCTGCGCTTGCCGGTATCTTCTTTAAACCTGGGTTTTCTTGACGATGGTCGGATGAAACCCAGAACATCATTTGCGGCGTCTCTAATGGCACGTTGCCACTGGCATTCGGTACTTGATGCTGGCGGCATAGCAGTTGTTGAAAAATAGACGTTCGCCGAAAATTTTGGCAGTCTCTTGCGATTGCAATTTTTATACGTTATATCCCCTCACAGTAGTTATTCTTTGTTGTGGCTCAAGATGGTCCGAGTCAAGGTTGGCTGTCCCAAACGTTCGGACGTCCAGAATACGGGAGTTTGATAAATGATCAATTTGATATAGCGTTTGATGATCCGGAGACCTCCATGTCTGTATATTGAGATAAGGGAACCGTGTGCTTGCTGTAGTATTATTTCGTCAAAGTCTAAGTCTGTTGCCAGACGTGGTATCGTGAAGACTGTGCTTACGGTCCCACCAAAGATGACCTGCTTCGCCTACTACGATTTTAACGTCATACTTTGGACAGTGCTCATGTGTCTTGTCGAAGAGTTCTCAGAAACATGTTTTAATGGCGTCGTCTTCGTCTTCCATAGGGGTATGGGCGCATATTAGGCTTATGTTAGCGAATTTAGCCTTCGCGTATTATGATAAGATATCGCAAATCCGCATCCGAATAAAGGCTGTTTCTTTTCCCTATACCATAGTATATGTATATATTTATTACAGTTTTTCACCCACCTTATGTCCGGCCCATCCTATCGCACTTCCTAGATGGCGATGATATCTACGTGTTAGCAGTCAAGGGCCTCTGCTACTTTTTCGTGGTGGCCTGTTAAGGGTCCGAACATTCCACGTTCAGACCTGAAGGCCATTGTCGTTTTAGCGTTAGCAACGGTCGTCAATCCGAGGCCAGTAGTTGGTTCGTCACATCTTTTTAATCTTCTTCGTATAGAGTTGTAAGCCCTATGACGTCGTAGGCCTGTATTCACTGCCAAATACCATACTGTTGAGTTTACAAGAAGAACTTCTGACAATCATACCTTATCAGCTGCGGTTTCTCTACAGGTTTCGGGACAAACTCAAATGAAAGCAAGGAACACCCAGGTTGATCGGTTAGTTATGTCGCGATCAGTCTCATACCACCAATAAACGTCTACCTAATCTACCTAAAGTGTAACTAATCCTTCCCTCACCGCGGAATAGTTCTTCTAATAGCTTTATCTATTCTATCTCTTCCAATTCTAACGATGACCACTTCTGGTTGGCCTTTTAAAAATCTTTTTCTCAGAACAGAACAGTCACATAAAGAACTATTGCACTCTACGCTTTTTATGGCTACGGTATTAGGATCCACCGTATTAGCGCACCTACCACCTAATGGACATTCACAAAGGAAGTGTTGTCTTCATTATCACACCAAGCAGCGCAAGAGGTAATGCCACTTATACCTAGCATACCAGAGGCAGTGCCCTGCTAATACGCCAGTTTCGACAGTCTTTTCTGCCAGGATCAGCAGAAAGAGACGTCCGGAAGTATTCCTTTAAGTGCCTGGAACTTGGAGGCTCATGCTACCTATGGTTGTGCTTATAAGAGATTCTATTGCCAATGGGAGTCCTTATCGAAGACGTTGTCAGTGCCAACGGGAGTTCTTATATGTCATCATCTCAAACTCGCCTAGTATGTTCCTACTACTACCTGCAATCAATAAAATTTTGCATTTTCAAACTAGCTGGCAGGTAATGTGAGCTTGAACGTCGATGACGTATATAATTCTCCCTCCCAAGTGCTTATTAGGACTGCGTTTTTGTGGAGAGTGACAACCTTATATTGCGCATTTATTAGAACGCATAACGCATACTCCTTCTTGTCGAGTACAATTCAATTCAATGGGGTTTGGTATGTAGGCTAGTGCCAGGCTAACGATGAAGATTCTTTACAAAGTTGGCAGCAGCTGATCTACACATTTTTATGTCATAAATGCCATCGGTGCCAGGCGAATTGAAGCCATATAAGGATGTATCAGCGTATGTATGTAATAGCCTCATCTGCACCACAAAATATGCCAGACACCAGCTATGACGTGTTGTTTAACTGGTCTCACGTGTAATTCCGGTGATGAAAGTTGGTTATGATGCTTCTTTGACGTCAGATTCTCTGAGTGTTTCCGACCCGATTTGGCCTTTTTGAGGACATTGACCAGGGTGCTGGTTTTTTTTTAATAAAGAAATCAACACTCAAGTGGGTATGAATGAATACACTTATAATGCCTCAGCATGTGTTATGTTTTCTGGAAAATGGTATAGAGAGAGAAAGAAAGATGTTTGGGCTCAGTGGTTATTCCGCTCCATAGGTGGTATCCAACATTTAATTTCGATAACTTAATGAATATCTTTCGGGCGAGGTTGGAATTCGAACACTGAACTTTGCCTTTTGGAAGCCAGTCCACTACCACTTGAGTCCGACCACAACCTGTACGAAATCCGAATTAGCCTCTTAAAGTAGTGGCTTGTGTTGTTGTAAATTTGTTCTTCAGAAAACGGCCGATCTATGGATTTGTTCCTAGCCGGGAGTGAACTTAAGAGGTTAAGAAGATTTAATTTACATCGGAGCCCCAATAAGACGCAACAAACTGCTCGTATGACTTCAGACCGGATTTATATGAATCTTCAATTGTTAAACTATTTTGTGTCGTCGCAAGGCTTAGCAATGCCTTGAACCTTGCTTGGCTATCCCTACAAATTCATGTTCTCGAATCTATTTCTCAGAATATGAGGCATTGCCATTTAGATCATTAATCGTCGATCGGCATGATATATCTTTAGTACGATTTGTTCCCTTGATTCGTTCGAGAGGTATTAAATAGAGGGAGATTCATCAAAGCATATAGAGCAGAGCTAAGCATATTGCGTAGTTTTGTACCACAGGCAAACCGTTATTTGGAATTGTGACGTGATCACAGGAAAGCTTATTCCACCAAATAGCCATTGCGAATGAAAAGATTGGTCCGACCATTGCCGAATGAATGGTTTTGCTTGAAACAACTTTGCTTTCCCTGAAGGCCGACGTGATTTTCGTGTGGATCAGGGAAGTTTACTATTCTAGTTGCTGCCCTGGTTTCATTTTGGGAATGAATGAAGTGAATTGACACCTTTTAGCACTAGTTAAAGCAATTCTATCTTCGTCTTTCCTCTTTCTGCCTCTTCCTTTTTGAGAAGCAAACGACGTCGGCTTTGTAAAGTTGAATGTACCAATTATCGATGACGCCTACGGCCGTATGCGGCTTGGAGACCACAAATGTAAGGTGGGTGCCGTTGTAACCAAAGCCACATTGTCAACGTAGGAAGTGTGTAGAGTGTAGAGTTGGGTTGGTCATCATGCACCACAACATTGGATCCAGAATGCCTACAAGGTGATGTCTCTGTTTGCAATTGTCAGGACATATCCTCCTCGTTTTTCGTCACTTGTTTATGAGAATTATCGAAAGCGTTCTAAATGACCAGCACGGTTTTTAGTATGTCCAGGGGCTGATAAGTATGGTTTATCTCCCCCGTATGTTCGATAAACTTTATCTATCTTCAATTTATCCAAGCTTTTCAGTAAGATGAAGTCACACTGATAATTCTGAAAGTGTTGGGGTAAGTCTTTATCAATTTTTGTGGATATAAAACCCATTTAACCGGATGTTATTTTAAATTTAGAAATGTGGCGAGCTAGTCCCGAAGATTTTTTTTGCAGCACACAAGTAACAGCTGTTGTAATCAGTTTATTAGCAATTCTTGTTACAGTAATGCCAGTCAGTGGATCTGTAGTGATCTGATTCCAGCGGAAATAGGTCTGTTGTCTCACCACTGTATGACACATATGTAGGTGTGCAAACTTAGCCCACATCTGTTAAGGTTTAGCCCCAACAAACCATCGAAATAAATCTGGAGGAATACCCAGAAAACAATTAAGTTTGCGATTGATGCCGTGCATTTAGTATTATCAGATGGTGATAGCTCAACCAAGAGTTTATTTTTTGTGATGTGTACATACATATATATTTATAGTTCCACTTGTGCTATCAATCGATTCATTCTGATAAGCTATTCAAATATTGCTGATAACCGGTGTGGCACTCCATTATCTACGCTTAACCTCTGTGATTTATTGACTACTAATGCAAACGACATTGTACTAGTTTTACTCTGAATAAACCAGTTAATTGACTACCATCACTTGATTGAATGGATGTAATTTTTGCTCCAGTGATCGGTATAATGGCACACTTACAGTCCCTGCTTGTTCCAAAGGTAGTCATCGTAATTGTTCAGAATGGTAAGCGATCTATGGGACTCATTAATTGAAAGAAATCACCGAAGCTTAACTTCGTATAAACTCGTACTTCAAAAAGACAAGTGACAGTTCTGCTGGTGTTTAATGGATGCGATATACTCGTACTCGTATATAGAAGGTCTGTGGTTGGGTGGGAAGAATTAACAGATCGTAAATCATTTTAAAGAGCGAATCAAGAATTCGGTTCATGCTTGACAAAACATCCCAAAATGTGTTGTTCTTAAAGTTTGCATTGCATTGTTCTTTATCCAGCTGAATACAACACAGCTGGACCCCGAATTCGGTCATCGCCTTACAGAGCTCAAGATGATGAAGTCATCATATGCGACGATGGTGAGTGTCGCCTTGAAATTCATGGGTGCTGCTTGAGAATTTGAAACAGTCGGTCCGGGCCACACGCGCCAATACTACGGCAGAAAGCCTTCGGAGATAATTGTAGGGTTCAAGAACTTTGTATTCAAGCGATACAAACGATTCAGAAAGCGACGATTTTGATGACGATCCTTGCCATAAATATCAATTATTTGATTAGAAAAACATCGACAACAAATCAAAATTCTACTGTCAATGGACTTTTCGGCACTTTTAGCGTGTCGCATGTTCGCGCCATGCAATTGTGAGTGATGAATTGGGCATGCAAGGAACATCTCAGCTTTTTTGATAGACAGTATTGCGTTGTTGTTTCTCTGCGGATGTTGGGTGAAGCCACAAATGTTGGGTGGATCCACGTATACAACGTCGAAACGTAGTACAAATCTAGTGAAAGAAAGGTCAAAGTCGGCGGAACAGCGAAAAAAGCGAACCACCTAGGTCTCGGCGGTCCCAAATTGTCACCAGTACTTGTGCGTGGTTGAGCCTGTCGCATAAAACTGAGGAAAATTTTCCTCAAACAAGGATGATCACATCGGCAGCATATTAGGCTGTTTACTTTCAACATTTCTAAAATCTCGTCCACCACAAGGAGCCAGATGATTGCTCGAGGACATTTGCATTTCGATTGCACAATTCGAGTTGAAGTTTGAAGTTCATCTACCAATTCTTGCTTGCGAATTTGATCTATCAATCCCAGCAACAATTAATCGTACCTCTACACTTGAAGTGCAACTTGTTTCATTCTTCTTTGAGTATAAAGCTAGAGAAGTTAGTGGAGCCTTTTTAGGACAGCTACTTAAAATTACGTTGAGCCAGCAAATTGCAAATACAAAACCTTTTTGACCGAAACTCGACTTCTGGGCAAGCCACCTTTAGAAAGGGTGGGGGGGGGGGGGGTATTTATAGAATACAACCTTCTAAATGACCGACTCGGTTCTTCTTGCAGACCCTCATCATTTTTTTGAAATTTTCAATCATTTTTCCATATAATTGGGACTCTTTTGGCGATGGCGGCTTCAGTGTTCGCTTTCAGAGATGGAATTCTTTGCGGATGGTTTGCATGGATCTTGCTTTAACATAGTCTCAAAGAAAGAAATCTAATTTTGTTAAGTCGCACGATCTTGGCGGCCAATGGGTGATTCCGAAACGCGTAATTATGCGTCTAGGAAACTTCGTGCGCTAGTTTGTCGTCCATATCCATATCCTCGAGCTCCGACCACAAAAAATTCTTTATCATGTCTCGGTAGCGCGCTCCATTGACCGCAGTGAGTTTACCTGCTTCACTTTCAAAAGAAGTACGGCCACCTGACACCTCCGTTCCCTAAACCACATCAAACAATTACTCATTCTGGGTGCACCCAAATGCGGCAATTTTGCTTATTAACGTAGCCATCAATTTGGAAATGGGTCTCATCCGAAAACACAAGTTTCTTGCAAAAACAGCATGCGTGTTTTCCATGACCCTATCGGAGAACGTGCGGCGATGCTGGTGGTCGGTCGGCTGCAGTTCTTGCGTTAATTGATCATTGTATGTATGGAAAGAAAAATCACTTTCCTGTACTGCGGCGATATTTTGCATTGAACGTCCGTTGCGAACACGTTTCGGCGTCTTCACAACTTGCACTGAGCCCTTCCCTTGGAATTGTTTGAAGGAAGGCACATATGTACATACGCTACTTGCCGCCATTGAACGTGAATTTTCATAATAAAATTCAACGAATTGGATTTTTTCCTCCATGGTGAATATTCCCAAATTTATAGATAACATCTGTCATCATATACCAACCCTGCGTGCATCAGCTGTAACATAATAGGCCTTTCAAATCCAACACCTCTTGCTGAAACACGCATCACACATATTATTATAGTAGTGAGTGAGTAATGACTTGGTGAGTGGGTAGAAGGATAACAGCCAGCACAAGTAATAAGTGTTTATTTAGGATTTAATAAGGGTGTAAGCTGGAGGTGGCCGACACAGCGCAGGCTTCTCAATTTCTATTCGTCCATAGTCTGTCCATCCGTTTATCCGTTAATGGTTGCCAGTGGATGCGCGCTAGGATATGATCTAATACTATTCCACATGCTGTTGCCGCCATTTAGAAACTCAGTGAGAAGGAATAATTTAATTCACTGAATCGGAGTGGATATTTCCTCACTCACTTCAGTAAGATGAAGGATTCCGACAGTCAATCAGAATATTTCTGTTTCTTGGAACCCAACACATGCTGATTAAGCATCGATCGGCAACCTTGTAATGGGATGGGATTCGCGCCATTGCTTCACAAACTTTCAACTTACCATCGAGTTCTAAGTTTGCAACTTTCCTCAGTCATAACAATCCATGTTTTCTCCAAGACCGTGGTGAGATGGACCTAAGGGCGCTGCTATATGATTGGCTTTTCTTTGGATGTGCTCAGTAGAATTGATAAAATACTTTTCTAACAACGCTGGCCACCAGGAAGGGTGTTTTTTATTTTGACTGATAGATCTTCTAATAGGGATAAATTCTATCATTTAAACTTTTCTGAAATAAGTCTTCAATTCACCAAACGTATAGAAGATAACATGATTTTTTTGGTCCTCGTACTCTACTAGCTGAGCCCGCTGTACATTGTGTTGTGGATAAAATTCGTTCCACATACACTTAACATGACGCAAAGCCAACAACGCGTCAATGTTGGGTTAGAGGGTGGTCCAACTACAAGTGGCATGGCGCGCCATCGTGTTGAAACCAGAGATTATCCAAGTCCATGTCTTCAATTTCAGTCCACAAAAATTCGGTAATCGCGGCTCTGTAGTGCTCACCGTTGACCAAAATAGTGTTTCCAGCTGCATTTTCGAAATAAAATGGACCAATGATGCTACCACTCTAAAATCCGCCCCAAACTGTCACTCTCTACGGATGCATTGGCTTCTCGACAATCACGTGCAGTTTTTCCGATACTCAGATGCGGCAATTTTCTTTGTTAACATAGCCGCCGAGATAAAAATGCGCCTCGTCAGAAAAAAATGAGTTTTCGGCTAAATTCGGCTTCCTACTCGAGCTGCGAAGGGATAACGAAGCGGATGGCCGTTGGCCTTCAATTGCTGAGTCAATTCGAATTTGTAGGGGAATAATCCGAGATCTTTGTAAAACATTCTCATCAGGCTGGTGCGTGAGATGTTGAGTTATTGAGATCGATGTTCCTGGATTGAATCGAACACTCTCGGCCACAGCAGCCACATTCTCGTCGGTATGTGCCGTACGACGACGGGCACCGTGAGTGTTGTCCGCAAGCAAGCCAGTCTCACGAACTTTTCGCACAAACTTGCGTACAGCAGGACTTCTTTCAAGCGTATAGCGATTCATTTCGTTCTGCGGAGGTATGATACTGCCTGACATTCAAGATTACGAGCGGGAAAGAGCTGTCAATGTCAGCAATAACATATGATTGAAAAAGAAACTTGTATTTGAACCATCCGTTATATACTGCTTCTCCTATATGGAAAATCTGCAAATTGGACTCCTGAGTAGCGGATACTTATTTTAAGCGGAAAATGGTGTTTAGTGACTTCGGTCAATTTTAGTTCAATGAATTTGTGAAAAAGCTGAATTCTTGGAATGAGGTGAATCCAGAAGAGACTCTGGGTCAATTTCAGCCACAAACGTGCACTACTTGGTGTGGTCTTCATGCTGGTATCATCATCTGTTCTTATTTAAAAAAAAAAAAAGAAGGTCGGAGCTCGGATTGTCAACGTTACTGAACAATGAACAGTGATTATTTGTTCGAAAACTTGGACGAAATTGATCAGGTCAGAATCTGGTTTTATCAGAACGACGCTACCTATGAAGCCGTTGACTTATTTATGACTTGATTGAATGAAAGTATTATATTGCCCACCGAATTTGACGGCATTCAATTACTTCCTGTGAGGCTATGTAAAATCCTTGGTGAATATTAATAAATCGCATACTACCCACGCCTTAGAAGCTAATATTCAGCTCGTTATTGGAGAGATAGTGTGGCCCAAAATTGGAATGAAAACATGCGTCTCATTAAAAACAGTCACCTGCCTGAAGTCGTGTCTGAAACATATTGTCATGAACCATTCTTTCGATTGTTATAGCTCTTAAAAAAACACCTTTACCAGTTAAATATTTTAGATTGTAGGCCCACCTCGTAGCTAGAGCTTTCTTACAGGTATTGATGGCAATAGCGACCTTCCTTGTAGTTTTAGCACCTTGTTTCCGAGTTTAGGTGGGGCTATGGAACATAATACTGTTTGCCTCTTTGCCTTTGGTTGACGCTTAATCGTATCCGTCCATTTAGATACCCTGATCGGAGTCATTTACATTAGATCCCTTTTATCATTCGAAGAATTTTCACCCTCAATTACTCAAGATGGTGAGTATTTCTTTCAGTGCAAAATTCAGAGTAGTGGTGATAGAAGTCCTCATTGTGGTTCACTTCTGTGCACTGACTTCTCAGCTAGATAACTATGCAGGTCGCCTAGAACCTGCTTACGCATATCTAGTTGTCAACTTTCAACTTGTGGAGTACATTGAAGATAGTCTCTGCTTCGACATTGTTGAAGGCGCTTTCAATATATAGCAACTGTTCCATAAGGTGCGTAACTTTTGTTTCATAATTGTTTCTGGGTGGTAGAAACTAGTGAGTGTAAAACAGAGAAACACTTACGAAACGAGAATTGTGAGATCGATAGGACTTTCGTTTTTATTCTTTCCAAAATCATTTAAAAGAACACGAGAGCATGATTGGTTTAAAGTCCTTAACCTAAGAAGCTTTTGCCGCATTTTTATATAAAAACCACATCCAACCTTGTCCATGGGGCAGGACTATCTTCAAGAAGCTACTAAGAACTACTTTGAGCCTAAGAGTCAATATAGCGAGGCCTTGTATCATCTCCACTGATGTTGTTTTACCTGGTATAGTATCCAAAGTGTTCTTCTTATAAAATTCATTGTGATTATATTTTCCAACATTTTTTTCCAGCTGCACTGACTGACTGCCTCCTTTATCGGCATCATGGTTCATTTTTCCTGACTCAAGCACGTGCCTTGGTATCTATGTTACATCAGTCGTCGATTATTTAAATCTCAAAAGTTGTTGACTTGGGAACGACACTTGTTTAGTTCTTTCTTAATTGCGGTTAAACAAAAAGATATTCGAAATTCCAAATGAAACATGGAGTGATTTGGAATTTCTCCAGGCCAACTGATAAGCACATTTTGTGACTTTGACTATCGCGTAGCAACTTCCCAATTTAGTTTTATCGCCTGCAGTGGAAAATACCCGCACAACAGGCTTAGCGAGATACATTTCAATCAAAGACAAACAAGTCAAAGAACTCAATCCTGTTGTTGGATTTGTGGTTTTACAAAAGTTGATCTCGTCAATTTCGGATTGACTTGAGAGATGTATTCAATCGATTAGCTGCACGAAACAATGTTGTGTCTTTGATTTAGGTGTATGTACGATAGATACAATGAATTGGGAAGGATGGCCAGACGTGATGTACACACATACATGCTTGTATGTTAAACGATTTATGGTCATGTTATGTAAGCAGGTATTAGATTGTTTAGCCCAAAGCAAATATGCTACGGGGCTTGCTTTAATTAATCCTGCGACTACAAATTATTCTGTTCAAGTACAAGAAGAAATACTGTCATTAGTTGGACGATTTTTGGAACTCAGTAAACGAACATTTGTTCTGTGTTTTCATAACTAAATGTTATAAAGTGTAGGAGAAAGTACCTACGGCATCACAAGTCAATCTATGAATGTCCAAATCTCATTTCCTTCAGTATGATGGAGCCTTATAGAGAGCGTTGACATCCGCGATATCTTGAAGATCTTAGCTATCGAAGCGAGTTATTTGCCGATCTGGAAGCCTTACTGGTACTCGCTTATTAGTTTGTTACAGTCTTGAGACATTCACATCGTACGTTGGATATGATTTTATACAGGGATATGTGATATTCAATCGGGATATGCCTAGCAGAAGCAGAAACGGCGTTCTTATAGATGAACACATAGTCCAGACACCGGCCGAGGTTTCATCTACTCATACTTCGAGTATGTGCGTTATCAAAATATCATTTGTATATTCGAAGAGGTAGACTGAAAAGGCGTAAGAGTTAATGGCATTCTGTTTTGAAGGACACTCTAAGATTTTCAACGCCGGAAGCCGATTAGACTTAACTTTCCTTATGATTTGAGGAGGTCACTAGTCGAGGTTCTTGTCATATCACCAAAAGTCACAGTACTCTTGAGGCAGATACGCGTCCTTAAGTGGCAAAAACACACACAGTCGCACAGTATACGTTTTGTGTTTTCATCATCTTTTAAGAAGAATCGGAACTGAGTATCAGCAGACAGGTCCATCTTAGGAAGGTAGTATACGAGTATCAGACCATAATGTGTGGATTGGAAGTTGGATATCATTTCTGTTATAGTTGGCTCTCTGGTCTTGTCTAATTCCTTGAAAATGATGCTAGTAAGTTAGGTGCTGCACCTTTCCCCACCTGTTTAGTAGGCTGCTGAGCTTAGTGTTAGGGTTGTCCCAGAAGAGTTCGCCACCTATGCACCTAGAGGTTTCGTTACTATGAATAGGAATTGTTACCTGATACCCATGGACTCTAACCTAGTTCCGTTTTGCAAAGTTCACAAGGGAATTCTTGGTACCTACTTGCACTTCAACTAGCAATGGTTGGGCAGAAATTGTAAGCTATATGAAGTCTATAAAAGTAACCCAGATCAACGGACAAATCTGTTACAATGGGGCAATTTTATGGCCAAGGTTTTGTTGCTGCAATTATAAGAAAATGGCTTCTGTTTGTATTTTATTAAGACAAGGACTCCCAAATTTCTTTTATGAATTTGAGAAGATCACTTGTCAAGTCTACTGAGTCATAGTATGAACCTTTTTAACTATCAGAGCACCACACAGTTCGTGCACTCATACACTGCATTGTTACCTTAAATGGCTTTGTAGCTGAACCGACTACATTTCTGACTCTTCTGACTCTGTTTTATACCACGTTCAACAGCGGGCTTTCAGTTTGGGGATCTTGGCAGCTACAAGATAATGGTAAAATTCGATGTCCTTCTGAATGTCCGCACGCATAGGATGTCTAATGTACATATGTCGGGCATCGATTGGCACGACGTCAATTGATGTGGCGGGTAGATTTTCTATCGTGAGCCAGATTCGTAGCCCAGTCAATCAGTCGGCAGGTGCCAATTGTGGTGTCGTGCAAGACATTCAGTCCTGTTTCGTAGGCTCCATTGAAGAGATCAAATAACTTTTGACTTACATGGTCATGATCGATAGGATTCTGTGCACGTACGCATATAAAGCCGATGTTGTAAAATGCGGTTTTTATCCAATTGTCTTTGATCTTTGATCCGTATGGTAAAGTGTTTTTGTATATTTTGTATCTGGATCGTGCTAATATTACCCAAGCCAATTTTCAGGAAAATGGTCTCAGTTTGGCGACCTAATCTTCATAGATGGATTTCAATGTAGCCATTAGATGCTCAAGGACTTGTATAAAGGGTCTCAACTTACAAGGAACGAATATTAAGCTACTGAATGCTGAAGCCCCCTATTTGGCGTTTATCTATATCTGTCAAGAAGAATGCTCAAAATTGTTAAGAACTAGCAGTTGCAACACGGAGATGTTCAGAGACCCCTTGGTACGACAACAAGTTAGGGCTCACTTCCGAGAGGGCATAAATCATCACTCGAAGACTATGCAGAAGGAACAGATCCAATATATATTGTAAGCCTGGTTTTCTAAACCATATCCATCAGAAATTATACAGACGAAGATAGAAGAGGCCATCTTACAGCGTTACGTTACATCATAATGTAGAGTGCACTCAGGCAGAAGACTGAAATGCTGTCAGTTAGCTGGCGTAATATAGTGGAAGAGAAAACACGGGTAATTGGAGTGAGCTGTAGAAAACGAAAACGATTTGCGATATTCGTCGTGCATCGTTGTCTTATCAGTACGTAAATTGGCGATGTTTCAAAGGACGAAGGATTAGAAAAAACGCAGATCCGTTTCGATGCCAAGCTGAATAAAGCCATTGCAAGACGCCACTTTGAATTTAAAGTGTAATTTTATGTGAAATCCCCACAGTCCATACTCGGGGCTAGAGTTTTCCTCACAACTGGTATGATTTTTACGTTGTAGGAGGGCATAGGCCCTAACCTGGAGAGTTTTCACTCCAAACATTGTGCTGTATTAATCATGGAAGCTTTTTATAAGTCTCCCGATTGCTTCCACTAATAGTAACCCTGATCAATTGGTATGACAATAAGGAGGGATAACAATATTTTCAACTATAGTGTCAGATTTTTAACGTAAACCATCTGTCTCCATATGTTTACGGGATGCCCATACATCCATGGGGGCAAGGATACGCCTTGCCATCGCTCTGCCGCCTTCCTGAGATACCAATTCGGAACTGTGTTGCCGGCACAAGTTCCAATCTTGGTATGAGTCGAGGCCGACCTAAAACCTCTTACTGCTCTTAGGGTCGCAGTACCCACTACTTATTGCAACTCTACATTGGGTCAACCAAAGGAAGACCCTTCCTGCGATTTTGGGTTTAAACCACAGCACCTCTTCAAGTCAGGCCCGGACCGAGATCTGGGGGGCTCCTGACTCCCATGGTACCGTGATTTAAGTACTGGTAGGGACTACCGGTGGTCCAGCCACCAACAAGACCTATGACCGGCAACTTGTGACTGATCGATTCGTAGCAACCTTCGGTAGCGTCATCTGAAGATGTTTACGATAAGACCAGTACTTTGCTCTGCCCCCATTCATTATTAGACGACGTCATTAATAGGCGAAGCCTTGATAATTGGGCGGGGGCCCAATTTCCAACTATATAGTCAATAATACGGTTGCAACTAGGTCTGCTTAATTAACGACAACAAATTGGTTAAATGGTCTAGCGACAAACACCTTTTTACCACCAAGGTAACGAGTTCCGAAGCATTCGAGCTTGAAAATGTAACTCTAAGAACGTACCAGTTATCCTGAATTTCTGTTTGTCAAATCAAAGAACCCAGAGATCAGGTGGTCGTTCATAGAAAATAATCTTCGATTTCGAATTCAGTCTCAGCTGTGGTAACGAAAAGTAGTTTCAAAATCCTAATTCTGAGCAGCCGTGGTTTTTTTGTGCAAAGTAAGTGCGAAAACGCTGGCTGAAACCATATCTTAGTAGTAAAATGATATGTTTGACAAGAAATTCCAGATGAAGAGTACCGCGAAGACATCTCTCGCACAGTTTTAAATAATATATTAAAAGTCTTCTGAATTCCTGTTTGCGATAAATCTCCTGCGGTTGTATCTGCAAGACTTTCGCGCTTACCAGCGCTGATGCAGTTGAGTGGGCCACCTTAAATCCAAGGCCCATGTAAGAAGGTCAAGAAGGGTTTAGTTTTGACAAAACGCGACAGATGTTCGTCAATCTGTGCTACCTCGGCTTAATTGACAAGAAATTTTTGAACAGGGTGGCTTAAAAAAGCACATGTACTCATCGGCATCTGCTTTATTGAATTTTAGTGGTTTTCATGGACGTTATAGGGGTGGGGCTACCAACATTTTATACTGTCTACGACTATATAATAATATGATGGATACAATATCAAGCTTAAACGTGCAGAAGTGGGGTCGTCAGATTGAGTTATTCCACTTATTTTGGGAGCAACTCTTACAGCACTTCGTCTAGTTTCTCATACGTCGTTTTGGTTTGGTTCTTCTTTCAACTGTTCACATCATTAAGCAATCGATCTGCCTCTACTGTGTAGCCCTTCTTAATAAACAGTTAGATGGTTCTCATGCGCTCAAGACTTGCCAGCCATTGTTTTGGGCATGCGATACAGATCATTGCATGGATAATTCCACGTCCAGTAGATCCTGGTAGAAGAGGGTGGATCATTAACTCTGTGACATTAATGAAAAACAGCTTTTTCAGTAATATAACTGTCCGTTTTCGTCTAAAAATTCTACAATTTTTCGATCCCAATTCAGTAGATTTCTGGAGGTCTTCAATAAAGCCGTTTGTTTGAGCGATGATTTCATCACTGAAGCCAAATATCTTTTCGTTGATCCATTTCTTTAGACTTGGAAATAGGACACCGTCACTAGAGGCTAAATTCGTAGAATATTGGGGATGAGAGAGCAGAGAGCAAATGTCCACTCGTGCATTTTCGTGCACTTACTTCTTGGCCAAATGAAGCCGTTTTCGTTTCAAATCTTCGTAGAATCGGTCCAATGAGTTGGCATAATTGATTCCTTGGTTGTTGATTGTTTTACCCTTTTGAAGGTAATCGATGTTTATTATGCCGCGTGGTTTCAAAAAAAAAAAAAAACTGTAGCCATGATCTCACCACGTGACTGCTGTGTGGTTTTCTTCAGTACGTTGTCGTGGATCTATGCTTGGTCCACGATTATGAATTGGCGCAAAAACTCGTCCGGATTGCGGTAAAACAACACCAAACACTCCTGCAAACTTGTCACACGATTGACACACAAAATTGACTTTTTTCCATTTTTGCCAAAAATTCAAGCGGCTGCCTGAAGCAGCTTGCTAAAAATCGAAATCGAAAAATCAGTTTTCTATCGACAGATGGTAGCTGACGGCGGCAGTGTAGCTTTTTACATTACACTGCAGGATTTTCAAAGACCAGTTTTTGGTTCGACTATCTGGTAGGACGATCTATTTCTAATATTCCAGTGGGCACAATAATACCAACATACTCGTATGTGCTTGCCAACATAGCCAGAGATTTGTCCTAGTCTGTAAAAATTTCGTAGAACAAACTTGGCTTTTTATTGAGCTCAGATCGGGTAAAACCCATGTATGTAGCATTGGTTTTATCCAGTTTTGCTGGATACTTGTGTACCCGATGACTTGTTAGATACAACCCGCAGAGTTTAGGAAAACAATTAGTTCACAGATCCCTTGGCTAGATAACTCTTAAAAGTCATTGAAAGGGTTGCCACCTAAGGCGCAATGCGGTTTCCTCGCTAGAGTCGGGCACTTGCAAAGAAAGTGGATAAGAGATCCTTTCTCATTTAGATGTTTGTAGATGGTGTTAAAGGGTATACCTAGTTTGGCTGCATGAACTCCTTAATGCTTGTGGCTTGTAGTTATGGACATAGCTCTATCAATAGTAGTTTTGTTGTTCTTACTTTATTATAACATTTTTTTTTTTGATATGGTACAGCTTGTTAGTTTATGAAAGCCTTGGAGGGCCAGTATGACAAATTGTTGGTTTATATTGCTCCTTACTTCTAGCGGAATGTTGGCGGTTTCTGTTAGTGAACCGTTTGACCAGATCATCTCTTCTATTTCGTTACCTTCAATATCCACTGTATCCTGCAATTCAGATGATGATAATACTTAATTGCGAGCCAAGAAGATTGAGTAAAGATTAGATTGACATTGTTTTGTGGATGAGTAACCACTTGACCATCGATCTACAATAGATGAAGAAATTATTGGCACGAGTATAGGGCCTTCATCTGCTCTATAAAAGTTCATGTGTCAGCACTATACAAATCCATGCAACAGTAAGCTTATCTACATATGTAATTATTTGCTTGGCGCAGAAATGGTCGAATAGCGGACGAATGTCCTTGACTTAGAAGTCCATAGCCGTGGAAATCGGATTATGGTATCAATTTTCTGGTGATGCATGGAGATATAACACAATCCTATGCGGCGGATCATTTCAATCCAATCTTATTTAAATTTTCCATCTTTCCGTCTTTCGAATGGCAAAATGATTTGAACTGCAAATTTATTACAAAAAAGTGGCATCACTGATATCACAGATTGTGTAAGGAAACGATTGAGAAATAAATTTACAAAAGAAACACAATGATGATTTGGGTGAGAGGGGAATGAACCTGGAAAATGGGAATTCGTGCGCAAGCAAACATTAATGAAAACTACTCTGTTCGATACGAATGGCCGCGGTTATAGGGGTGCAGTGTGTGTAACAATTGTTGCAATTAGCCTTAATTACGGTTTGGTTGTTTGAATGGGGATTTATTGATCCCTATTGCCGGTGGGGTGTTTTTAAGTCCTTTCTTCAAAAATGTTCATCTGTGACAGCCCCTTGGTGGTCTTCTCAATTTCAAACGCAGAAAACACCACCGCGCATGTGTTTTGCTATTGCTGCTCCCGTTTTTTTGTTTTCCCGATTTCATTCCTGTTCTGGTTCGTTCTTCGTTCTCTTTATTCTTCTTCTTGTCGTCTTTTCTTTATTTGGTAGTTGTTTTGGATTATTTTTGTTTATTTTTCCCTCTTGCCTGACATGGGATTCCTTTTATTTTTTTTTTGTGTTGTTGTGTCGTCTTCTCCAGTCCGGTTGCCGTGGAAAATAGAAACAACAAGACGGACGACCACGCAAACCGGCATTTTTCGCTTATGGTCTTATGCCACTCCATCAGTCGTTATGTTCTTTTGATTTCAAGTTTGTCTTGTTGTTGTTGTCGTTTATTTTTTTCGGGAGTTGTGTTTTGAGAGAAGAGACCAGCATAAGCACCAGATATCAGGGAGTCAATTGACAATTGGTGCCACTACCAGGAGCCTATGATTCAATGTATTCGTATACTTTTTTCCTTTCCTGCTTGTTCCCTTTTTTTGCCACATCTTCTCAGTCTTCTCACGGGTGCAGGTGTAAAGAAATTCAAAAAAACAAAACGCTAAAAATCTGCTAAGGATTCCTTTTCAAGGGGGATCAAGTTAATGGAAGCTCTCATGGACCCATTCAGACTCATGGAGGCTCACAGATACTCATGGAGACTCATGGCCAATTGCTTATTTATGAAGCGCTTGAGGATGTCCGCTGATGAGTTTGGAGAAATTGGAGATGAGCATTTCTAAAGAAAATATTTTTGATGATTTTCTTTAAAAGGTGGACTTGAAGAGATGCATGAGGTTTAATGGATTTTATGGTTGATGGGAGTTTTTCTATGGAGAAAGTGACCTTTTATTATTTATTTTTTGCATCATAAGAGTAGGTAAATAACTTGAGGTTTGACGCAATTTCAACCTTGGTAGTGGCGCTTGCATCCTTTAGGGCATAAGTGTTAGTGGTTCACCATCAAGAGGAATGCGTTATGCCCACTTTACTCGTCACACATGGTCATAAAGTGGAGTGGCATTTTCTTTTAAGTCCGCTCTCATCGAGGAAAATTCCTAGGATGTTAAATAGCAATATCGATGTTGAACTGACTGATATATCGTACATACAGTGGTGGTAAAAAAAAGAAAGTGAATGAGGATACCTACTACTGTATATTCATAAGTATCATCGTTATAACCCATTCTAAGGGTGACCAGATAAGAAAGATAGGTTTGAATTAAGCAACAACGGTGTGAGGTATAAAATTGATTCTGCCTTTATTTTGAAGCTGCGTTCATATGTGAAATACTCGTAGCACATCATTCAAATGGCCGCCTCGGCTTCGCTGTTAGTGTTTCAAGCGGTCGGTCCAATATGTGCGTCGCTGTTCCGACAATATTATAGCGTGTCTAATGTTGGATCCGGATCTCCGGCCAACATTTCCAGCGCCCAATTAGCGTCTGGCTGCAATTCTTGCGTCAGCACAATCTTATACGGATGTAGGCCCAAATCCAACCGCAAAATAATCCGGGTTGACTCTCTGGCGATGATTCAAGCTAATCGCCACCGAATCGACATTTCTGGGTCTTCTTCGATATTGGCCGCTATGTTTTCTTCATTTCGCACCAATCTCTGTCTGGTTGGTGGCTGAACATCCAAAAGAGTGTACTCACACTAAAATTTTTCCACGGTGCCTGCGCACTGAAGCCATGATGGCGACCGACCTCACGATGAAATTCAAATTCGGCAAGCGTAAAACGATGACTGATGAAATGGTAAACCTTACTGAATATTCTGACAGCTGGATGTCATGGGTAACTTTGACAGCTGCTGAAATATAACAATTGGTCACAAGTTATTAAGGCTATAAAGGTGTACGAATCTCTTTTAACGTCACTGTTTCGCATTTTCAGTGACACCATAACAATGACAGTGACAGTGCTATTTAATGGCGTTTTCGATTGGTCGGAAAGACACGTTTTTTTTTGTACTCCGGAGCGAAAAAATTACATAAAACTGTTATATTGTCACTTTTTCAGAAAAAAACATTTTGCTCCTGGTTTTCATTTCAGAAAGATAATTTTCCTTCTGTGGATTCTATGTCAAAGTGTACCAACACATGTAAGAACTTATTGTATTTAATTATGTTTATTGACGTTTTGATTGTTTTTTAATAATTACTGGACGCGAAAAGCATTGTTCCAAGGAAGAAAGGCGATTAATTCTTCAACTCAGAGATGAAGGCAAAACGTATAAATGTCTATCTTAAGTGCCTTTCATCTTTCTCCATGTGCCATATCTGCCATATCATGTGTTAAATGAGTGAAAGGCTGACAGAAAAGGACGTCCAAAAAAACTACATGCTTTGTAAACGAATTGCTAGAGAGTCGCTTAAGGATACATTTACGACATCTACCTCGATTAAAATGAATTTATCTTTGGATATTAGCTCCCTAACGATGCGAAGATGTTTTCAGGAAAGAAACTTGCATGGTAGAATCGCAAGAAAGGTTCCATTGCTGGAAACATAAAGCAACGGATTAAGTTTGCCACTTCAAACCAAGCACCAGCAAATAAACGAAATTGAAGAAACATAATAGTAGGTACCTATACAGCGATGAAACAAAGATAAATTTATTTGGATCTGACTGTAGAATGTTTGTAAGAAGAAGCAAAAACCGAAAGCTGAACCCTAGGAATACCAGGAAAACGGTGTGGCGGGAGCATTAAACATTTCAGACTGTTTTTCATATGCAGGGGTTGGTCCTATATTTTGGATAGCGTCCAAACATGACTAAAGAATTATACCTCGAAATTTTTAGAGCGTAATGCTGTCCTAGACAGAGGAAAATATGCCTTTAATATGGATGTACCAGCAAGATAACGACCCCAAATATACAGCGAAAGTGGTGACTAGGTGGTTCGAGCAGCGCATTATAGTTATAGGTATCGGTTTTACCATGGCCCTCCAAATCACCAGACCTGAACTCTATTGGAAATCTATGGAAAGATTTTAAAAATAGGGTTTCATGCAAGAAAACATCTAATAAACAGTGTTGTGGAGGGCAATTTATGAAGCATAGTATGCTACACCCATAGAACAATGCCGAAGCCTTATCGACTCTATGCCAAAAAGATGTGCAGCGGTTTTAAAAAAAACAAAGGCCACGCAACGAAGTATTGAAATCATCAGGTAGCTCTGAACTCACTTTATTGAGAAAATTACCTTCTTAAGTAGTTTCTTATTTGACCAGAAAAAAAGGCAGTTGAAAAACTTTAATTAGGATTTGCGCTTTAAAACAGATTTTTGTAAAACAAAAGTTAGTTTTCCATAAAGAAATAACCTTTATTTAAAATTATAAGTACATTTTAGGTCGATACATATCCAAGTATAGACTTTATATTGATATAATCAACTAAACGGGTTTCAATCTTTTTATTTTGACCACCACTGTATATGTTATGCTTACACAAACCGCTATCCTAAAAAGAAAAAATGGCCAAATTAACATGGTAGGAGCAGACTACAAAATGAATAAGCCAGAGGTATTGACAGTATGCAGCTCCAGAAATCTCTAACGTCAAGGCGTTTTTTTTGTCCCCCTCACCTGTTTTCCACAATATGACAATTGCGTATGCGTCCCGTTTACCTAGCGAGAAGTGAAGTTTTAAATTGCTGCTCTCCTTCCAGAAGCCAGCATAACATCCTTGATCGGTCCTGGCAATATCGGTGAAGTTCTGACTAAATTCCCATCGTTTTTCTGGGAGGCTTGTTCCACCAGACAACTGAAACATAGGATATAATAGGTCTTATGTAGATTATGTGTGGATCCAAATGACCCTTCTCGGTGCAAGTCCAAATCCAAATCCATTTAAAACCAGGTTATTACCATAACATCGGTTTACAACTTTATCGAACTCCGCCTGCATTATTTGTATACCAGTGGCAGGATATCTATGTCTGACGACTGGATCACTGGATAGTCCGCGAACGCAAACGGAATACTATTTGTAGACACGCATCAACTCGTTTGTGAAGGTTATAAATAGCAGGGGTCCTAGCTTTAATCCTTGCGGGACTCTAAATGGAGCCGTAGTTTCTTAATTTTAACTTTGAAAGTTCTTCCACTTAAATAGTTCTGAAGCCAATCGGCTAGTGTACCTCTGATTCCAAGTCGGCTTAATGCTTCTATCTGCTTTGCATGACTTAAAGTGACGGATACTTTCATAAAGTCTATAAGCATGACAAAGACGTTAAGGCTTGCATTGATGCTATTCGCAAGTTCTCCAATGAGATGTCCCGCACTTTTTCGTTTTTGAAAACCGTATTGTTTAGTTGTGGCTTAACTAAAACTTGTTCTAACCATTTGCTAATCACTGGTAAAATTGAGATAGGCCTATCATTTTGGACGGTGTTTTTAGTAATTTTAATTTAGTGGGGGCTCAAGCCCCCATTTATTTCGCTTAATGCAAGCTTAAAGTAACTTAAGAACTAGGACTTAAAAACTAACAAGAGTTAAGGGTTAGGAAGTAAGGGAATGGTGGAGGAAATCAAATTTAAGACGAGAAGTGCTCAGGTTAAAATCAAAAAGTGGGAGGTTTGAGTTGACCTTACGGAGCATGCGGGAGATTGGTTCGTTAGTGTTAGGGTTAGTGTTGAAGGAAATAGAATTGTAAAGGGAAGCGCAGCCCACAGAACCGGAGAGTTGTCGATGAATGAAGAGAATGTCGGCTGCGTCTCTGCGTAGGTAGCTGTATTTGAGGGTATTCAGGTTAAGAAGTTTAAAGCGGTCGCAGTAGGGAGGTAAGATAAATGGCTCACTCCAGGGTAGTCCACGAAGACCAAACCGAAGAAAACGACGTTGAATGTTCTCGATTCGGGATATATGAATTCGCTGAAAGGGGGACCATACTTGGCTGGCATATTCAAGGAGGGGCCGGACAAGGGTAATGTAAAGTGACCTTGTCAACCTTGGACTTACGAGACAAAGTCATAGATTGGCATTTGGAGACATTAAGCTCAAAGTAATTTTTTAGACACCAAGTGAAGGAGAATAGAGTCTTGGGGTGAAGAAATAGTTTTGGAGAACTTAGTGCCATCGGCGTAAATGGATACGGAGCAATGTTTGATAATCTTCTCAAGATCGTTTATAGTTAAAATGAAAAAGAGGGGACCTAGATGGCTGCCTTGTGGGACACCAGAAGTGGCAAAAAACGGGGTTGAGAAAGCTGACCTAAAGCGAACGCTATAGTAACGATTCTCCAGATAAGGAGATATCCATTTTAACAATATGGGGTCAAAACCGAGGGAAGACAATTTGAAAAGGATCAGTTGATGTGATATTTTATCGAAGGCCTTAGCGAAATCTGTAGCAATAACGTCGATTTCGTTGCCATTTTCTAGGGCTGAAAGCGCAAAGGATACGAATTCAACTAAGCTTGTAGTAGTTGATCTACTTTTTAGAAACCCGTGCTGACTGGGTGATATAAGTGACTTGCACTGAAAGCTTAGAACTTCATATAAAAAACTTTCGAACATTTTAGGTATGTGAGAAAGCTTAGCAATGGGACGGTAGTTGGTTACTTCATTCTTTGATCACTTTTTGTGAACCGGGGTTATGAAAGAGGTCTTCCAAACTTGGGGGAATTCCCCTTGTGTGAGGGACAGATGAAAGGGGGAGGAAAGTGGGTGCGAAAGATTGGAGGCACACTTTTTGAGAAATATTGCTGGGAGCCCATCTGGACCGGATACAAATTCATCATTGAGACTTTGTAACTTTTCTTCGATAAGGGTGGGATAAAAAGGTTGAGGGAGAGAGAAATTGGGAAGGTAATTGAAATAGATGGAGTCGGGTACGAAGTGGTTGTCTGCAAATGACTGTTTAAAAAAGTTTGCAAAATCGTCTGATTTTCTTTTGTAGTTGACGAATTGATAAAATGTCTTAGGATCGTTGATAAGGTCTGCGCTGTATCGAGAAAGCGCTGATAGGGGCAGTTATAGAGCTGGGTGAATTGCAGGTAAGTTCCAAGAGAGTTAGAGTAGTCATAATAAGAATTGGTGCGAAGAAAACCTGCCCACAATTTGTTTCTTCTGTTTCGTAAAGAGCGAAGAATTGTGTTGTACCATGGAGGGGAAATAGATGATGTTTTATGCCGTGAAAAGGGGACGTAGAGAGAAATGGAATGAAATATTTCACTGTTGAAAATGGAGACAGCATCAGATAAGGATAGGTTGGTAAAGTCAAAAGAACATTTGCTAAGATATGTATTGATTTTGCGAAAATTAGCTTTATGGAAGTTGTAAGAAGAGATGATAGTTGAAGAAGTGGGCTGGGATGGAGAGTTATGGAAAAATGATAGAAGAAGAGGGGGTGAAAGTTGTCGACGGTTGATAGGATAAAGGGGCACAACGTTACTGTGGAGTTAATAGGATCACTAGTGAAAATAAGGTCTAGTTGCCTACCGATAGAATTAGGGACGCCACTTACTTGGCACAGGCTTGAGTCAGTTATGCTATCAATGAAAACACATTGCTTGGATGAACTGGTGTTTGACGATGGAATCCACTTTAGCAGGGGCAGATTAAAGTCACCAAAGATAAGGATATCGTCGATGGAATCACTTAGGCCAATTGCTTTAATAGCAAAGATGTAGGATTCAGTAGGTTGAGCTGGGAGAATGTAGCTTGACTTACTAACGTTTTTTTTTTTTTTTTTTTGATGTAGTTGGTACATTACCTTTGTTTAGGCTCAGGTTAATGATCCTTATGACGATTGCTACAAATACATCCACATGCATTTTCACGTCTCTCGCGTCTTCAACGCACGTTTGCTCTATAAAGATGAAGATAGGCAGGGTTTTATTGTTGTGTGTTGACGTTATATTGTACAAGATTCGTTCCAAAGTAAAGAGGACTTTTTAAAAATAAGAACAGCAAAAAGTCCCCTTCCGACTCAATATAACGATTTGCACTGTCTAAAAGTATGTCGAATGAGTGTTTTAGATCGTTGGCCGGGATGTCCTTCAGCTTCTACGTCCATAAAAAGCTTTCATTTCATTGGCAAATGCATATTTCCGAAATGGTAAAAGTCGCACGGTGCCAAATCAGGCAAAAACGGGGAGTAGTTGACAGGTAAATTGCGATTTTTAGCCAAACAAATCGGTCACATGTGTCGATTGATGAGATGGCGCGTTATCATGCAACAAACTCCTAATTCCTTCTGCGCCATATTCTGGCCGATTGCGACGAATACCATGCACCAAACGCTTCAAAACACCAAGATAGAATTGTGCATTAACTGTTTAGCCCGGTGGAATGAACTTTTTGTGAACAATCCCCTTGGAATCTGTAAAAGCAAATCGATATTGTCTTCATGAAATTTTTTGGGTTTTGAATTGTTTGGCTCCTTCCATTCAGCATTTTGGCGCTTGGTTTTGAAAACACCAAGCTTCGGTCACCAGTTTTTGTTCTTTTTGAACTCCCTGATGATGTGCATCGAGTTCAAGTGCACACACTTTTCGGTAGTCCAAATGTTCGGTCAAAATGCGATAAAGTGATGTTTTAGAGATGCTCAATTTCAATAAAGATTTTTTATGAATTCAGGCACAATTCTGGCAGAATCTGCGGTGAACATGGATTTCGGTTAGCCAACATGATGCTGTCCTCACGAAAGTTTTTAAACCGCGTACACAACTTGTGGATTCAAATCGGGACTTGAGTTCCTATAAAGTCTGGAATATTGTTTTGAAGCCATAGTTGGGTGGTTTTAGCTTTATGCGCTGGTGTAAAATCTCGCTGCAAAGTTCACTGCTGGTTTTGAAACAAATTGTAATTAAGTTGAGTAACGACCTATTCCATAACGTTTTCTTGATACATTTTAGCCGATGTCTTCACCCTCTTTTCATAAAAATTTAGGTCTACGCAAATACGCAAATTTCAAAAGCAGGCGTTTTGATTTCGATATGACGATGATTTGATTGATGATTTTTGATTAATGCTCATCTCGCGAGCCATGATCTTTCGCATTTTTAGTGGATTTATTCTTATTCTTGACTTCACAGCACTTATGGCCTCTACTGTTCGTACCGATCGCGGTCGCGGTCGTTTTTTACCCAACTGCGCTAGGCAAAAGGAAGGGTAATGTTTTTATTAGCCTATATATGTGCGTTTGTTCTTTTGTGACACTCTAGAGACCAAACGCGTGGATTCCCGATTAAGGAAGAAATGGACTTTAAATATGAACTAAAAAGAAAAAAACAAGTCCAGTAGTCTAGAATTCTATTAAGAAATGGTGGAAACACACATAAAACAAATAATAAATTCTAATGCGGAACTTAGCAACTTAAACTGTCGGGACCGAAGGGGGCTTATCAACGCATTTCAAGGGGTTTGTGTACCCTTAAGGTGATTGTTCACAGCGCGGGCAAAGGAAATTTAGGGAGGAAGAAAAGAGAGGTACCGATGTACATTGTTTTTAAATGTTTGCAAGTTATAACGACCAGGAAATACAGAGATCGGCAGGGCATTCCATAAGTGAGTTGTACGGCTTAGAAACGAATCACGATATTTTAGAGTACGTCCGACAATGGGCTTGAGGGTATACTGATGAGCATTCATAGCGAGACGGGTGTTACGGTTGAAAGTTTAAATGGGCGGAATGCTACTGGCATTGTTTTGATATCTTGTGCGAAGACGCACCGTAGGCTTAAGCCTTCACGGCAGGTACTAACATAAAACACAAGACACATCTGTCCCTTCAGGTACGACTGTCATTCGTCATCGTAAAACTCAGCCATTACCATCGAAAGTGGCAATAACATATAGTATGTCATCTTGTCATATTAGAAGTACTTTGGACTCGGAATCCTTCTCGCAATAATGAGGTAATACTTCAGTTCACAAAATGTGGTTTAAAAATGAGTAGATATAAACTCCAAGGACCTTGGTACATCCGTGCAAATAGTGCTCGCAAAATACTGAAAAGACTTCTTCACCAACCTTATGCTTGGGACAGAATATACCATTTAGGATAAATTAAGAAATTCAAGAATTTAAAAATTGGAGGGTGGAAGTCAGAGGCGTATGCACCTACAACAAATGGAGCTTAAATCAACGCCGATGTTATAGAAGATTTTACCATATAGTGGATGTGGTAGGAATAATTCTTGAAAGATACACAAAATGTGCTTAGTTATTCGTTAGCCAGAGGTTTCACATAAAAGTAGAGAAGCATTCACAATTTGTTTTTGGAGATTTGCCAACAATGAAGAATTTTTTTGTTTGAAATACTTAAGAGGAGTAAAACATCTTGTTCCAGCTTAAGAGACGCCTCTGTAAGAATAATGGAAATTTTTACAAAAGAAAACAATATTTTTGATAACATTGTGCTTCTCAAACAGAAGCCTCAATACTTGTACACCGTCTTTCAATTATGTGCCCAAATCCTATGCCTAAGTCGAGGTGCTCTACTCCATTGTATCACTCTAATTCTGTTATTGCCTCAAAATAAGTTTTATCGACGAATAAATCCCGTTGCCTTGGAATTTCGCACGTTTCCACAATTTTTATTCAACAAAATAGAAAAATAAAAGAAATTCTTTTTCACTCCAAAGAGTTGGCGTTCAATTGCCATTTCCATTTCATATTCCAACGACAGACGAAACACTTGGGCGATAACCATCGTCATCGTCATCGTCGTCGTTGGCATCATCATCATCATCGTCGTCATCGTCAAGTTGCTTTATTTATTTTTTATTCAAAATATTCTCTCAGATTTTTTTTTTATTTTGAATGGTAAAATAGAATATCATGATTATTTAAGTTGATGTTTTCTACTCCCGTGAGGCAAGACCCGGCAGGATATTTTCCTACATTCTTAAACCTCATCATAGAGACACTCGTGGAACTTTGTTCAGTTTCTTTCTCTCCCTCGTTTAAAATTTAAATGCTGATCCAAATGTGAATATTCGCTGCGCGTCGGTTCAAAAAGCAACGCGAGCAGCTCTCATACATAAAATAATTGATTCGGCTTCTTTTCTCCCCCAAAAACTACCAGAAGCAACACCACCATACCCTAATCCCCTGGAACGACAAAAGGAAAAAACTACTTACCCATAACTGGATACTGGGATACATTAGCTATATTTTCTGGGGTAAGGAAAAAAGAAGAAACAAACTGGGTCAAGCTATGAGATTGGGAAGGAGAATGAAACTGAGCCCGAGAATATTTCTTACTTGAGCCCCTAAAGCAAGTTATTGCCATTCCTGACGTCAAAGGGTTGGTTCCCTAGTTTCCTTTTCTTTTTTGTTTTTTGCTATTTTCACAAGGAAACGAAAGGAAAAATAGTAAAAACGAAATATTGTACAGAGAATTAGAGGAGAGGAAAAAAAATTAATAACCACAACTACCGCAATAAGATTATCCACAGAGCCAATGTTACACCTGACACCTTGGTGGCTGTTTGGCCAAGACTCTTTGTCTGTTGGTTCGGTGAGATTGTGAATCTCGTCGCGGTCGTGGCCAAAATGCAATATTTCGTTGCCTGCCCGTCTCGCTACTTCATACTCAAACAAATGAAATTGGAGTCCTGGGGGGCAACTATTAAAAATGTAATCACGTAGCGCCAGCAGGTAGGGTCTCACCTTTTGAAATCCACGTGATTGTCCCTTACAAGGTGAACGCTGACTACATTACAACCATGGAAGCAACCACTTTAGGTGGTTCCTTAAAGTGGGGGAAAGCAATTTGACAGATGAATCAAATTTGGAGGTGATATCGATCGGATTCGTGGAAATATTTCGAAATGAGTTGTGAGGCAGCTTTGAAGCGCTCTCGAGTAAATGGAGTGGAATAATTTTTGTTTACAATTCGGCGGAAGTAGGGTGGTTGAGACGGAGGTTCGGATACTCGTAGATTCAAGTTGATGAGGTTTTAGGTGATAATTGGGTAAACACGAGTTGTGCTGATGCGACGACGATTTCAGAGTGTGACTGTTTTGAGTGAGCTTAGACACCTTAATGTCTAAAATGGACATTCGGGAGTTTGGTCGGTCTTCCAATTTTTGATAAAATCATCGTTTTTATATTTGAACATCAATTTTGCTTTCTTTTAACTAAATGATGTACATAAGTGTCTTAAAGAAAATAGCATCGTATCTGGAAATTTTTTTTCAAAGCGAACATTTTTATTTTTGGAGCTAAGCAGTTATAACCAATCGATGGACTTTACGGCATGTACCTAGCAAATGTAATGGTACACGGTTTTTGAACGATTTTTTAACGTTGACCTTGCTGATATTCAAGATACAATTTTCTGCTTGCGCAGCGGATTTCAACAGATCCGATTTTCCACGGCTTTGATGATTTTGCACGGTCGACTATTCCATCAGTATCCTCAAAAAGCTTCACGGTACGATACACAAAGTTTCGTGTGATGTTTCGCCTATTTTGGTAGCCGCATTTTTGCAGGCCAATTACGAGAACACAATTTTTGAGGGGGCCCCATTCCATGATGGCAAACAACTGACGTCAAAAACTTTTTTGGGTGGGAGCTTTGCATAAATGTCACTTGTCGAATAGTCGTCAAGTTGGAATGGATGCGTTCATTGGTTCTTGTGGCATGAATGTTTTCATTTCATGTACCAAGTACTGGTACTAGGTACAAAAAGAAATGTAGGTACTCGTATCTAACAAATGCAATCAATCCCTAGACAAAGCAACAAGTTTGACTCCGGTCAATCAGAATTTTAACACTTAATCAGTCTGCTACAAAAGACATGACATAACAAGACAAAAATGCCTATAGAAGGTCCCGACGTATTGTACATATGGGTATGCTTGGCCATCAAAATCAATCATCAAAGGTCGATTATCTTTGTGTAGATAGCGTTTCAATCCGCGGAAAATGAGGTGTTCTTCCGTTTCGACTTCCTTGCGAGATGTTATAAAAATGTTACAATCTGGAGCATCCCTATCAAGTGGCTCTACATGTCGCAGTTATCTATCGTTGTCGTATACATACGATTTTATTACAGCTCAGCAGTCAGGCGATTACTTATCGGCTTAAGATCCTAACTTGCGCAGCCTTTTGTGGCAGCAACTTTACCTTGAATATATATTTAATCAATGTTCACGGTAATAAAGGGTTTTCCAGTAGGAACTTGACAACTTTGAATTTAAATTGTGAACGCACTCTTTCACTAATCATCAAACTGTTACTCTCAATTCATTCAGTAAACTCAACATGTTCGTCACGGTAAAGTGCACGAACGAGCAACGTCTGCAAATTATAAAAATTTTCTACCGAAATTCGGTGTCGGTGACTACAACTTTAAATATAGATATTTAAGAGTCGTTCAATCTGTTGGTGGTTAAATTCAAAGAGCCATGTTTTTACTTTTGTGAGGAAAGGTAACAAATTACGTATACGTCGGATGAAGTCGGGTAGCTTGTTAAAGATTGTCGGAGCTACTATCAAGAAAAACTTTTTAAAATGCATTTTATTGTGCGATGGTATTACAACAGAATTATTTGAATGAATTCGCAAGTTATGAATAGAATTTCTTCTAACTGAAAGATAGCCACTTCTAATAAAAAAAAGTTTTAGCACTTTATAGTAGTAGAGATGCCTTAAGGGTAGAATTTTCAGTTCTTGAAATAAGATAAAGCTGTTATGAAATTGATTTTTCTTACATATAATACGTATAACATGTTTAAGAGCCAAGAGCAGAGGGTTGATTTTGTTAGGATGAGTTCCACCCAAAAAGTGATACCATACTGCACAATACCATAATAGATCATAACCAGTAATTTATTAGAACAATATGAACTGACATTATAAAATTGTCTGGAACAACATAGCAAATATTTTTTCAGAGCGTTTGTATGATCGAACCAGTTTAATTTGCTATCCAAGATCACTCCAAGATACTTAAAGGATTGAACAAAATCTATTTTAAAACAATGATTGGAACAAGTTTCAATAGATTTAAATGTACTGGTGCTCAATGCAGAGTTAGTTTCGAGTTTAAACTTAGAACAGTCAGAAGCGTGATAAAAAAGATTACAGTCAAGCAGAGTAGAAGACCCTGATAAATTGAAATAAATCACTTTAGTTTTATTACTAAAAATCATACGATGCTGAGCAAACCAGCGTCTCAAAAGATCCAATTCAAAGTTAATGTCAACTATTAAGTTAAGTGGAGATTTACTTGCGTAGGAAAAGGTAACCTTTAAATTTCTGGAAAAAGATGGAGTTAACAAAAATTAAAAAAAGTATTGGTCCAAGGACCGACCCTTGTGGTACACCTACCTTTAAGTTACGTAGCACACTGTATTTTCCTTTAATTTTAACATGCTGTTTTCTATCAGACAAATAAGAAACAACACAATGATACAAAAAACCACGAAATCCTGCTCTATAAAGCTTATTCAATAGAATGTGAGGATCTACTAGATCAAATGCTTTAGTTAGATCAACAAAAAGGGCAGCATTGATAAAACTTTGGTTGATACCATCATAGACCTCACTACATAACTTTAAAAGAGCGTCTTCAGTAGATCTGCCAGCTCGAAATCCAAACTGACAATCACTAAAAAATTTTTGTTTATTTAAAGAATCTAGCATTCTTCTTTTCATGGCTTTTTAAAATATCTTGGAACAAACGGGCAAAAGAAATATCGGTCTATAGTTACTAAGACAACAAGGGTTGGATTTTTTATGGAGCGGAATAACTTCAGCAATTTTAAGTGCACCAGGAAAAATTCCACCGAAAATGCTTTTGTTAAAAATGTGAGCTAGCACATCCACAATATTAAATGCTATCCTTTTTAGAATAACATTAGAGCAACCATCCGCTATGACAGTGTTGGAGTCTTTTAACGGATTAATAATTTTATATAATTCACTTGAAGAAATGGGATTAAAACAACAGCTTTCACTAAAAAAGATATCACTGACTAGTCCCTCATCAGCAACAGTAGAATTGTTTTTATCGAATACTTCAGTAGCTAAATTATTAGCTGTGGAAACAAAAAACTCATTGAAGTGATTAGCAACTTCAGTCGGATCCGAAACTGTCACATTGTCCACTGTCACAATTAATGGTTTGTCTTTACGCACTTTGCGATTTAAAATTCTGTTGACTACGCTCCATTCCCCTTTTATACATATGTACTTGGTTTTTTTCGAGTTCAGACAAATAATAATTTTCCTTAGATGTCTTTACCTCAACAGAGATCTCTTTACATAACCTTTTGAAAGAAGTTTTGAGTGCACTATTGAAAGGGTATTTTTTACATTTAAATCCCAATCTATTTTTTTTTGTTTATTTTTCTTAGCAAATGTCCAGACATCCACTCTTTTAATTGTCTAGATTTGCGATGAGTATTATTTATATTGAGAGTACAACAGTCAAGTAAAATCCCTAATTTGTGTATAAAGTTATCAAAAGCTATAGAAGGACAATTTTCGTTATAGACATCAGGCCAAAATTCAAAGCGAAGAAGGAAGTTAAGCCTATCAAAATCAATTTTTTTAAAAGGTTTGGTAGTAATTGATTTATTGCTTTCATTAATAATGTCTAAATAGTGAAGACTTATCATGCAATGATTAGTGATACCGAAATCAGCTAAAGAGCTCACAAGACCACAACTACGAGATCTACCACTTCTAGAAAAGATATGGTCAATGCATGTACTAGAGGTATCGCATATACGTGTTGGCTTATCAATACAACAATCCAAACCATTAGCAGCCAGTAACATTATGTAACTATTCACAAAATTAGTCTTAGAGAGAAGATCAATATTAATATCACCCAGGAAAATTAAGTTTTTGGATTTTTCATTCACGAGTAATTCATTAAGGTTAGAAACTTCTGAATTATTGTATATATTTTTGATGAAAACACCGACACCACCAGACGAATAAGAATTATTACATGTAGCAAAAAAGGCATAACCCGGGATTTTATAGTCATTTTTTTCGCTATCGAAAATCTAAATTTCGGAAACAAAAATAAAGTCAGGCTTATTTGAACACGACTCAATATGCAGTACCAGTAAGTCAAAATTAGCGCGAAGACTACGAATATTTTGGTGAACTACGAGTATAAAAAAGCTATCTGAGAATTCATGGTTATTTTGAAAAATACTTTGCAAAATATCTTTATCAAAGCTACAAGACGATACAATATTAACTTATTTAAGTTAGCAACATGCATTTGATTAAAGATTACTTAAGTCATCTATACAATTAATTTTAATAACTTTATCACCTTCTGATTTTCTCATTAAAAGTTCTGAATTATTGAACCATAAATACTTGTAGTGTTTATTTTTTTTTATTTCCTGCGCAGCTTTCCGAAGTTCCCTGGTGTGAAAAGATAAGCTATGGTTTATATACGAGTAGATACGATTGCTGTTGTAATCGTTTCCAAACACTTTAGCTGTTAAACGCCTTTTATTTGTAACCTTTTTTTTTCATAAGCTTCAGCTTTGTGTTATATGAACAAAACTTAATACAAGAATATCAGTTGATTCAGTGCCAGCAGTTTTTGTTTTTATTTTTTTTATGTAAATGTTGTCAATTCTTCATTAATATTTACATCCGAGGCCAAGCGGGTGGACCAGATCTACGCGCTGCTGCCGGGCCTAACGCAACACATGTCGTAATGGGTACGCACATGGTGGAGCAAACTTTGAAGGTCCTTGCGGTGAATGTTAATTCACTGATTAGGATTGAACGAAGAGCCGCAATGTTTAAATTGCTACAAGACCAAACTCCTGATGTGCTTTTCGCTAGCGAAACTAAGCTAACCGATAAGCACAAACTGGAGTACAATAATTATATCGTTAGAAGAAGAAACCGGCCCAGATCCAAACGTGGAGGCGGTGTCGCGATCTTCATTAAAGAAGGTATAAAATTTCACAGAGTGTACAAGGGCGTGTTGCGCAGGTTCCGGGTGTTGGAGGCAGTCGTCGTGTACGTCCCGCTCCGCAGTGGAAAGCGGCTGTACTTGGCCTCTGTTTATGCACCTGAGGCTTCACAATCCACCCTATTCATTACAGAGCTCGACACGCTTTTTCGACTTCTGAGGCTGGAATCAGGTGAGAATTATTTTATAATCGGCGGGGATTTCAACGCTAGACACAGAGATTGGGGAAATAATTTGCCAAATACTAGAGGGAACCTACTACTCGATTGGTGGGGTCAGCACGATGTCATGTACAGACTCGGTCTTAAAGCGACGGATAACTCGTCGTTTCCCAGAGGCGGGTCTTATTTGGATCTACTGCTGTACGATGAACGCATACGACTGACAGGTACGAATTTACAAACGCTAAACTGTCTGCGCACATTCGTGTATGACAGTGACCATTGCGGTTTTAGCACCGAAATTACAGTTCCTAACGAAATTGCGGAATTGGAGGAGTTTGTCCAAAGATATTCTTACAACTACAGTAAGACTCGATGGACATGCTTCTCCGCAACCTTGACAAGAGCACTCTCCTCGAATACGCTCCACCCACCGCCCAATAGGAATTTTTCAAACGAGGAGATCGACAATTACCTAAAACAGATGGACGAGACAATTAAACAAACTATGGACACTACAATACCGCGGTATCGACGTACAACCGAATACCAGCAACCCGAATATGTTTCCGCAAATAAATAAACTATTTCGGAGAAAAAATCAAAACGACCTTCAGTGTCTTAAAATAGCCCGGACAACAGACAACGAACGGTTACTGACAATAGCAGGTATTGATCCAAATGAGGCCGCTGATGATGACGCCTTCTTTGTGATCGAGGATCTACAGGAGAAGGTTGAGACCATAGGGGCGACTTTCCAGGAAGTATACAAGGCCATTGATATCATTGGCCCTAATTATGACCTGGACAGTCGCGTCTTGCTGCACGACTTCTGCATTCGAAATGAAATAGGGAACTGGCGATCCGAGGGCTCTGGTTCAGCGACGAAAATATGGCAAATAATGTCATGACCAGAGAGAGTGACCTACCCCCGTTCATTTCGAAGGAAGAACTCCGTGAGATCTTCGACACAATCAGGGCTAAGAAATCAGTCGGGACCGATGGTATTCCGAACGTCGTGCTTCGACATCTTCCTCTAGAAGCGGTAGACATTTACACCACCCTGTTTTATAATGCAATGAATAATGCACATTTTCCAGTGCATTGGCAAACGGCGGTGGTTCAACCTATCCCCAAAAAGGGAAAGGATATATCCAATCCGGCGAATCTCCGGTCGATAAGTCTCCTTCCGAATATCAGTAAGGTTTTTGAAAAGGTAATCAATAGAGCTCTGTCTAGGTGGGTTGAGGACAAACATATAGTTCCGGATAATCAATTCGGTTTTAAGGCGGGACATGATACTCGTATCTCACATGCCGCGTCTAAACTGGTGTCCGATATCCAATGGAATAAAGGCAAAAAACAATGTACTGGTGTCTGCCTTGTTGACTTGGAGAAGGCCTTCGACACCGTATGGTTAGAGGGTCTTTTCTATAAGCTGACTAGGCTGGGGATCAGTAAACCTCTCTTGTACATTCTTTATAATATGCTAACCAACAGACAGTTCATCGTGAAGAATAGTGATGTGACTTCTGTTGGAATATTTCAAATTAAAAATGGTCTTCAGCAAGGCGCGGTCAATTCGCCGATCCTATTCAACATTTATACAAGCGACTTGATAGATTCACTTCCCCATACTATTGCGTACGCAGACGATTTGGTAGCGTATAGAACAGGTCCAAAAATCGAGGTCATTAACACTCTCTTGCAGCGTGACTTCGATAAGATAAGACGATTTTGCGATGACTGGAAGTTGAAAATCAACTTTCAGAAGTCGGAAACCATTCTCTTTAGGACGCCGTTGTCTGGAGCCTCTAGGGATACCAGAAAAAATTGGCGAAAGTTGTCTATCATTGGACAACACGGACAGCCTCTTGCCTGTCGAAATGTAGTCAGATACCTTGGAATCTGGCTAGATCAGTTTCTGTATTTTGGCAAAAATGTAGATGCTGCTCTGGCCAGAGCTAAATGTGCTTTTGCCCTTACAAAGAGACTGTTTAATAGCAGCCAACTCGATGCGGGGGTAAAGGTAATCTGCTACATGGCCCTTATCAGGCCCATGCTGGTATTTGGGTGTCCCGTGTGGTTCAATGTACGAGCAAGCTTAATGGAAAAGATTCGGGTGTTTGAGAGGGCTTGTCTTCGCTTGTACAGAACACCAGAGTCGGAGTACAAGAAATTTTATCCTAATGAGGTCCTTTACAACAGGGCGAACCTAATACGAGTGGACAACTTCGTAATTAAGCTGACTCGAAGGCACATTTCAAGAGCAATGACCTCGACGAATAACCTGATATCTGGGGCTTACTACCCCAATTACCTTTACCACGAGAGTGTGCGCTTTGACGGCTTCGTTCCACCGGAAGCATTCCTCTACCTTGATCAGACAGGGTTGATCCAGGATAGATCAGCGGTCCCGTTAATTTTCCATGTCGCTCGGAAAGCTGGGGACAGGCGACTCAACTACAACAGAGACGTCGCACACGGCAGTTTGGATCGTCTCAGGTTCAGTAGAGCGGTGGGGAATCGCGATAAGAGGGATGTCGTTCGGCAGCACCAGCATTTCTGGTGGTTGAATGATGGAGAAGATGTTTCGTCGTCGTTTCCGTCAATTACAGACCAGCCTCACTAATGAGGTAGAGCTGACCAATTTATTTGCTCTGTGAATAGCGGTGGCCAGCTTACATAGGTTTAGGTTAGCATTTAAGAAACATATACATATATCAGTGTATACAAAGGTGTATACTGATATATGTATATGATTGTGTATAATTTCTATGTGTTTTTATGTGTGTATTGTGCATTTAGGTTAGGTAGGCTAAGGTTTATTGTAATTTAAATACTAAGCTTTTATAAAAAATAAAAAATTACATCCATAGGCTAAGTTTTTTGTTATCAATTTTTTCTTAGCCCTAAGTATACAAAATAAACATTTATAAATAAAATGTAAATGAAGTGGAAAGACATAGATATAAGAATTCGGATTAGCTTAGAGTGCCTGTGTGGGGCCAGTAAGTTAGTATAAGATTGTTAAGTAAATTTAAGCATTTTTTGTTAGTATGTAAGAGTTAGTGATTAAGTAAATAAAATGCATTGAAAACTGAAAAAAAACTGAATATTTACATCCAGTCCATCCGAGAAAAGCTTGAGAGCTTTGTCTAAAGCATTAGACTTAGTTAGATCAGGTACTCCAAGTATTTCTACAGCGTTCCGTCTCTGACTTAGTTCAAGTTAATTTAATCTATGCTGCAGCGAATCAATTTGTTTGAGCATGTCACTTTTCTCTTCACGAAGTACCTCAAGCGCATTCAATAGGCCAGTGTTGACTTTCCTAATCTCCAAAATCTCTCTATATATGTCTACCAAAGAAATTGGTGTAACAAGATCAGCAGTGGCGTTGGTTTTTGTTGTCACAGCCGATGAGTTGGCGACAGCGATGGTGGTGACATGCGTAAGAGCAGGTGCAGAGGTGGTGGTGAAAGGAACAGTAGCAGCGTCCGTGGAATGAAAAGCAGCGGACAGTGGAGAGATGATTCCTGATGTACAACGAAGAGATGTACAGGAAGGGCAGCGGAATGGAAGACCGGTTTTTTCCATATATTCTAAGTCACTATCAAGAATATTAACACAAGTAGCGTGAAATAATTTTGCACAATCGCCACAAATTAATTTGGAAACAGATCTATCCACTTTACTATGACAAATTACGCAAATGCAAGGCATTTTATTATTATTATTTTTTTGTATTTAAACTATTTTTGATTATCTTTGAATAACTTAACTCAACAAGATAGAAAGAAGTTTGATAGGAGATCAAAAGAAAAGCGTGTTCTCCCCACGACACAACTCACAACTTTTAAACATAATTGCACTGGTTGCGTCATCAGTTCTTATTTTTTTTTTAGGACGGTATCGGATTGGTCTTGGAAAATATGAACGTCATTGGTCCAGTCCGGTACGATACTGCCTATGAAACCATTTACTTACTGAGGATTCGATTCAACTACATATCGTGAAATGGACCAGTGAATTTATCACTGAGATCGTGAGCTATGTAAAGTCTTTTCTATGATGATAAACCGCAAACTTTGCAGGTTGTGGGACCGATTTTCCGTGCGTTATAGAGTCTCCAATGCCCGAAAAATTCAACCAATAGGATGCTCTTCATCAAAACAGCAGAGAAGGTTTAGAAAGATCATTCAAAATTGTATGTTTTAATTAGAAAAACAAATCATGAAGTTTAAAATGGATGGAACATGTTTTTCTCTACCGATGTCGTATTGCAATCAGTTTAACTTGTATCCACAATTAATGTAGCTTTGTGTAAGGACGAATGTATAAGTTCTTCAGAATTTCACAATGCTTTGGACCGATGTTGTGTCTTAAACTTTCATCGCCATGATGGATGGAAAGCAAAATTTTTCAGTGGAAACCGTAACTCTACCAGAAGTCGGATCGAACTTCATCGATTGTTTCATCGAACCCTCCTCTGTTGCACAATATGAGTCTCCGAACTGCTTGTAACTTACAATAAATTAACACCTCAATTTGAATCAATCTTCAAATTTCTCGTAAATTTACGATGTGAACGCATCTTTATTTGCTTTGCCAAAGCTCGGGCCTAACCCATAGTCACACATATTAATATGTTAATAGCCCTCCAATGTTTACCCATCCATGCATGGCACTTTGACAACAACATGGAGCACACGATTCACTTCTCATTTCACTCATGCATGCGACTTTAGGTGGAAGAATGAAACTGTTTGCATATGTTAATTGCAAGTCAAAATCAATTTAACACGCTTTACTTTCTGCCATAACAGAAATGCAGGGGTAAAATGCAAAAATTGCATAACACAAGCAACACAAGCATATTCGCATTGAATAAAACTTTGACAACACCGCCAGTTAAAAGTGTCAGTTCCAGCAGCATCCCTTTGCTCAAACAAGCGCAAATCTAAAATGTCAACAACCGACTCTGTGTCATTGACGGAACGGAACACTCTTTTTTATTTGGCTTTCTTGGCAAACAGGTATGCAAATACCTAATGTGTATCCGTTGTATTCGTATACGGATAAAAACCGAAAGGTATCGGTTTTAGGCCGGTTTTTTTATTTTTTTTTATTTTTTTTTTGCCAATTCTGGTCGGAGGTATGTTAATTCGAATGACGTGAGATGCCAGTTGGTGGTCGAAACTGAATGGAATTACATAAATTGAACGTTTTGCGATGATCCAAGAATGTGGATTCAATATTATGGCATATTTTCTCCTAAATTAAGGATAATACCTGGAATTGAGAAGCATTAAGAAATGCTGACGTCTGCATTAGTTGATGACAGTATACGAGTAGACCTAGAATAAATTTGCGTTTTGGAACTTTTTTTTTTTTGCATACTAACCAATTCATGATTTGCTCCATGTCCATTAAGGGGAGATATACACTTAGAAGCCGAAAAAAGGTCGATTTTGTGTATTTTTTAAGGAAAACTATTTAAAATTTCAGATTGGGAGTTTCTCCAACTATCTGAGTTGACAATTAGACTTCATTTTCACCACTGACCTCATAAACTCCTCTGACTCGTTCAGTCCCCTTTCACTAACGACCATTGATAACTTTCACCCGCCACTTCTTCTTTCTCTTTTCCCCCACTCTCCTATCCAGTATAATACACCCCATCTGCAGCTGCATCTTCTTAAAACATTTTTTTAAAGCGAATTCGTGTCCTCTGTTCTCCCAGCCTTAGAAAGTGGTAAAGAAGTTGACGTTATAACAACTGATTTCTGTAAGGCTTTTGACAAGATATCTTGTCAATCCTGCTCAAATTGTCCATCCTGGACTTTGAACCCATTTTGCTAAAATGGATATCTTCTTACCTGGATAATCGTTTTTATAGTGTTCGATTTAGGTCTGCCCTATCGGCTCCTTTCTTGGCCACTTCAGGTGTTCCTCAAGGTAGTCACCTAGGTCCACTCCTCTTCATCATAACTATTAACAATCTTGAAAGGGTCATTCAACACTCGGCACTTTCTCTCTATGTGCTGACGATACCAAATTTTTTAAACCCATTTCCTCACAACATTACTCCAGCATCCTCATTCAAATAGATCTAAATAGTTTTTCCACATGGTGCATCAAGAATTGCTTAGAACTCAATGTCACCGAATGTCAATCGATTACGTTCTCACGTTAGTGCAACAAGTCTCCTCCCCGAATTTACCTTCTCCAGGGCCAATCTATATCCCTTGTTGAGTCTATCCGCGACCTTGGCGACAGGGAGCTTAATTTTCGCTCGCATATTGATGAGATAATTACTAAAGCAAAGTAAAGAATTCCAAAGAATTCTGCAACTCGTACGTGACCAGATCACTATACATCATCCCCCCTGTTCGCCCCCTTCTCGAGTACGCTAGCCAAGTGTCGTGTCCCTTTCACCGAGTTCATGTATCCCGTATTGAGAGCATCCAGCGTCGTTTTCTTCTATTTACTTTTCGAGGTCTACCTCGGAACGATCCTCTAATCTTACCTCCCTATCGAGATCGTCTCAAGCTCATTAACCTGAATACCCTTGATGAACGAAGAGAAGCAGCTGACATTCTTTTCATTCACCAACTCCTCTCAGGGTCCGTCGATTGCACGTCTGGAACGTTTCTTCAAATATAAGCTGAAAAAAAAATCCAAAAAGATTATTGAATTAGATACTACCATATAATCTAGTACTTTGTCATAGCCGATTTTGAAAATTTTGATTTATGACAAAATGGCGGACGTTCGAAAATAAATAGTGATTTTTGGACCAACAATTTGTTGTTGTTTTGCCTATAAAACAAAAACCAAGTAACGAAAAAAATCCTATGACACGTATTGTACTAGATAATGGTGTATAGAATAACCACAAAATAATTTAAGGCAATCGGTTTATTGGTTCTTGAGAAAATTTGGGTACCGATTTTAAAAACGCGTTTGAAAATTTGGGAATGAATAAATCATGAAATTTGTCAACTTACTCGTACATGGAATCATCGATACCATCAATACAGTCGACGGAATGTTCATAGTTTCTAAATTTTGTTGTCCGCGCCGTATTCTACCTTGTTTCGTCTGTTCTTGCGCTTGCAGCTCGGCTTTCGGTATACGAATTTCGTCTTCTTGCGCAGTGTACAACACGTTCATGACTTTAAACAATGACGTGACACCACTGTTGAACTTGCATGTTGCAAGAAATACAGCAATGTTAACGATTTTGATCTCGCTGTTCATCGTTTTTGGAGCTATCTTCCAAATAAGTTGGTTGAAGTTCTCGTTGCTGTTTTGGGTATATCCGCCAACACAGCGCTCCAACAATTTGTCATTGCTGAGGTCTTCGAATATTGGTTTGATGGCATCTAACACCAATTTTGGCAATGCTGAAAAATCGTGATGGAAATTTCTCGGTTATCTTTTAGCTTTCGCTTGTTGCCACCTCCACCACGATTCGGGGCCTTCGGGACAGAAATGATTTGGAGGGTTGCTGTCTGTTGAGCCGTAATGGTAGAATGTTGCCCATACCGCTTTTTTCATGTCATCCTTGGAGTTACAGTTTCTGTGAATAGCTAAGCCATAGTAAATGCTCAATTTATCTATAAAATTTGCCGTCAATTCCAGGATTTCTTTTGCTTTTGAATGTGCTCCACGCATTTTTTTTTCTATAATTTTAGTCTCATCACCATACGGTTATGCATTCACTAATCCCGTGTACGTCTTAGAGTCCCCGATGTACTCGTAATTAGTATACATAACTCCATGCTTTTTGAGGGATTTTTCAAAATAATTCTTTCATGGCGTCTACTTCCATTTTGCCTGCCGATCCGTCATGATAGATCTGGAAGTTTTCATCATGATTAGATTTCCATTCCTCATATTGCTCGGTATTTTTGTGTTTATTCCAATAGTTACATTCAGCACAATAAGAAATCAACGACTTTTCCTGTAAACTGACCAATGAGAACCGCAACTCATTGTATGGAAGTAAAACCACGTTTTCGCCACGTACGAGTACCATCTCCTGAAACGGCCAGTTTTGTTATATCAGCACTTGAATTTTGTTTTGTTATTTCCTGTTGTTCTTCTTGTACAGATTGTTTTAACACCAATTGAACAACACTTGAAGCAGCATAATGAATGTGATATGATACCTATGAAGCGGAGGCGGTAAATCCATGAGTCCCCAATCCCCAATAAGCGCATAACAAGCAAGAATCGTGTATTTATTTCGTAAGCTGATGTACGGGCACGAAGGAATGAAACTCGGTTTGCACGATGAACACCAAACTACAATTTTAAAACCGAGTCCTCGAGTGCTTTCTATTGAGAATCGAACATCACTATCACACATTCCGATAAGACAGAAAACACAGTCAGAAAATTATTCAAAATTCGATACCCGATGTTTGGATCTTCTGCTGCGGATGTCTCATGATCATTCTTCAATTTGTTGGCACTGGAACTAGTACTCCCGTCGGAAAGTTTTTTTTGGGAGGCATTTTCTTCTTGCTCCGATCTATGCGAAAAGATTCGAATCGATGAGCTTCTCAAGAACCTCTTTTTCTGATATCCATTTTTTGCAGAATATTTATTCACAAACGAAAATTCACTGTAACGCAAAGTTGCACGAACGGCAAGCTACTGACAAAACGTGTCTACGAGTATATGCCATTTTGATTCTTTCCGCTTCCTTAAGACTCCGTTTCAGTTTTTTGTCCAGAATCACACCCAAATACTTCGCGTTGTGCGTAAGGGACACTTCTACTGCTTTGAGTTTTGGTAGTTTGAATTGCAGTATCCTGTACTTTCTGGTAAAATGAATCAGTTTCGTTTTGGTAGGGTTGGCATTGAGACCACAGCGTTTTGGCCAAGTGCTGATCGTCTTCAGGGCAACCTCCATAATTTCGCTTAAAATATTTAAGCATTTTCCCTGTACTATTATGACCAAGTCATCTGCGTATGCCGTGGCACTTATACCCATTGTATTAAAGTTTTTGAGGATGCCATTGATAACCGCCCTGAGGGGTTCCCCTGGTTACAGACATTCTAACCGAGCTTTGTCCAATGGAACAGTTTATTTTCCTGCTTGCAATCATGTTGCAAACCCAGTTTGTAATGCCATGTTCAATGTTAGTCTCTACTAGAGTATTTTTAATGGCGGTGCACTCCACGTTATTGAAGGCTCCTTCATTATCGAGGAAGGCCGCTATCGCAAACTCTCCGAAGTGTCTTCTCTATTTTCCCCACCACCTCGTGCAGGACGGTTTCTATAAATTTTCCTTTCATATATGCATGCTGTGACTCTATTCCTAATGTGACTCTCCAATAATTGCTCCAGGGTTGTAAGCATAAATGATGACAGACTTATTGGTCTGAAATCTTTTGCTGTTATATGCCCCTGTTTGTCAGCTTTAGGTATAAAAAACACCTTAATTTCTCTCCAAGCTGTTGGTATGTACCCTATTTTTAGACTGTGTCTAAGAACTTTCATAATTTTTTCGATTGATACCTCCGGTGCTTTCTGTAGCATAATCGGTAGAATACCATCCGGACCGGAAGATTTGTACGGCTTAAAGGACTCAGCTGCCCACCGTAATTTTTACCTATTAATAAGCAAACCTATTTCCTCTTCGGAGAGAGAGATAGATCAATGTTCTCAGTGTGCTGTAGCTTGGCAGGATCGCCTGATACTGTGGTCCCCGGAAAGTGGGTTTCCACCAGTTTTGCCAGAACCTGTTGGCTACTTCCAGCCCAGGGTCCATCACTTTTCCTGAGGTACCTAGGAATGCTCGCTTCCTTTAAAAGCACTGTGCGTAACCGCGATAGATAGATTAGACGTAAATAAGGCAACAAAAACTGATATCTCAAATAACAGTCCTACCTACTTACTTAGGTGGTACTACAGTCCTTGGTGAACCCGAGCATCAACCCAAGCCGGTGCCGCACTCCAAGTTAGTTAAAGTCCTCTCGCACTTGCGTGCGTCACCACTGTCACGCTTTGGAGATATGACGTCCATTCGCTTTACATGGCTCAGCCATCCTTCATAGTTGAATCTGCTCCTTCATTCCCCGTCAATACAAATTGCAGTACCTTTTCATCCGCTTACGACAAGGTCCAAGCCTTTGCTAAATAGAGTAGAATCAAGATGATAAGGGTCAGTTTGATCTTACGATAGAGGGTTTTGTTATTCAATTGCCTTCTGGGTCGATGAAAACAGGAATTGACAAGAGTAATTCTGCGTCCCATTTCTGAGTTGATGTCGTTGCTGCTTGTAACTGCGTAACCAAGGTAGACGAATTCCTTAACTACTCGAAGATATAACTACCAATAGTAACGTTTTGGCCAACCCATTGGTGATTTGTGTCTTTTTCTAATGACATCATTTAGGGCGATGTTAAGGGACACCTTTTCTTACATCAGGTTAAGGTATCGGTTAAGTCATTCCCGATTTTAACAGAGGAGCGAGCGTTCGAACAGGCGGATGAATTTGGCAGGGATTCCTAAACTAGACAGGACTCTATATAGCTCGTCCCTATGCAGCCTGTCTTATGCGTCTTTGAAAACGACAAATAGATGGTCAGTGTCGATCTGAAATTCCCGGACATTTTCCAAGACCTGCCGTAGTCTGAATATTTGATCGAAGGTGGACTTTCGCGGCCTGATATAGGCCGACCAGACCGACGCTCACATATGTAAAACGGCCAAAAAGATCTTGTAGGCGATATATAGGAGGCTCATTCCTCTACAGTTGGCGCAAATGTTCTTCTTTCTTGTTGATCGGATAAACGATGCCGAAATTCTGTGCTTGGATCATGCTTATTTCTGACCATATCTTACAGATGAGCTGGTGCATGTTCCCAACTAGGTCATCTGCAGCTGCCTTAAATAGTGCAGAAGTTAGTCCATCTGTGGCAGCAGCTTTATTTCTATATTTCCACCTTAACTTTGTCTGAATCAGAGGGATGAAATTATCTGTCGTCTTCACCCAGGGTGAATGGTTCATTCTGTCATCATCATATCATCACCGATATACCGTCTGAAGAAGTAGTATCTCCATGTTCTCGCATCGACTACGAGTCTACTACTAGTTGTCCATGTTCATCTTTGCAGGCTTACTTTCTGGGTTTTGTAGCCTTTGTATGTTAGATTTAGTCTCTATTAAATCTTTCGAACGTCATTCCAACAGTAACATCCATCCGTTTCCTCGATCACGTTCTTCTCGTACGGTTTTTTTTTTTTTTTTTTATCGTATAGCTCACGAGCAGCTCTCTTCCTGCAATACAGCGTAGCTTTTGATGCTTCCTCTTTGGCTGCGGGTACCTGCCTACATTCATCGTTAAATTTTCTTTGTGGCGGTACTTTGAATTAGAGCTGGAAAATCAACACCCACTTGCAGTGCTTTTGAAGGGTTAGGAAGAAAATTTCTACTAAAGTCGTTCTAGTTTCTAGCCTCAGACGAATGAGGAGACTTATCTGAGGACTTCCGCTTGACTTAAGAATGCGATCTTGTTTTCTTTTACTTTTCGTAATGATACAAGATTTGCTATTGTTTCTATGCCCAGGCTGAGATTAAATTAAAGACCAGAGCTAAAAACTTGTCTATGATGGTAACAGAAATTATCTGATTCTCTCGAATTTCTATTAATTTGCCATTTCCAATTAAGTACTCCCACTTCGAATTGTGTCACTCACTATTGCAGCTCTTGCGGCTATTGTTTATCCCAAATTATATGGGCAAATTTCCATATGAAATTTACATATATTATGTAATACATACACCCCTGGTGTAGGGATATACGAGTACGATAAGAACGGTATCAATACATCTTATAATAACACCTTGCCGTTGGCATAAGTATGACATGAGGCAAAGGATTTATGTCACAGGTCGATAAGGTTTACCCAACGTATCACAAAATCAATAAATAATCTCTGCCCCTGGGGCATTGTATATCTGTACTCGTAGCTTGGTGTAAATGTTGTATTTCCTTTCGATGGGGATACACTCTACTCCTACGTAGGTGACAGAGAAAGTGACACAAATCGGGATTGACCGCATGAAATGAGCTTTGAACTTTTCCAAATTTATGATCTCAAATTGTCGGTGATAACCTTAGAATTTATTATTTGATTACATATTTGAAAAAGGACGTTAAGTTCAATTAAGGTCACATCTTCTAGTGTCAGATACAAAAAATGTGTCACAGCACAAATCGATTAAGACAAGAACCGAACGTTACTGATGAGAATAGAAAATCTTACTCAATCTCAAAGATATGTTGCAACAAAAAACTCAAGGACAGTCCAACAAAAACTACATTCTTTCCTATGAATGGGGGATCTTTAATATTATGAGGCCGAATTGACCTTTTTTTTTCTATTGCGTGAATATTTGCATAAAGTATAAATCAGTGTCACATTGCTGATAGATACGAATATAAACAACAAAGATAATGAATGAATTTCAGATGGATTTACATACATATGCTGCATCCCCTTGATGTTCAAGATTCTGATGGAAAAAAAACTGGTCCGACTTGGCATTTAGACTATTTATTTTTTTTTTTTTTTTAAATCATAACCATTCTATTCCTGTGGTCGTTAGTTTTAGTAGCTTGACTGGTTGAAATGTAAAGCAAAGACTGAAATTTAAATAAATTCGTTAGATTTTGAAAATTGACACAACCAAGGCCCGCGTGGTGCTACCACTCTAAATATTATATCAAGGATTTTCACTCACAAATTTTTTATTTTTTTTTATAATTTACGCACGCCCAAGGGGTTAGATACCCTTTTACTGTTGCCATGGAGCGGGCGGAAAGGTAGAAGGAGGAGAAAGGAAAATTGTTTCGTAGTGGTTTGAAACTCAGGTGTATTTGGTTTTGATATTAACTCTCCAGGGGGTGGGAGTTCGAATAGGACGGAGAGTTTTTTCTTCACTCAGAGTGATTCGAAGTTATAATTCGTACTAGTTTTTTTGTGGCTGAAACTCTACAACAGCCAAATCTACGTGTCAGTGTTATGCCTTCACACGCAGAATTTTTCTGTCTGAGTTCCAATTACACAAATGAAAAACTGACTTACCATGGGCAGGATTCGAACCTTGAACCCTCAGAGTGAGAAGCGATTGCTAGTACCACTACACCACGCCCACCCCCAAACAATTTGGCAAGTGCCACTCACAAATTTGGCAAGTGGTTCCAGGTTTTCAGAGAAGCCAGAGCAAAAACCTGGGACAATTGGAAAAATAACTCAGAAAATACAATACAAAGTGTATTTTCCACATCTTGAACTTAAGAATTCACGATTTATTCTGAAGCTTTAAGGCCCTCTACGTAAATGTCGGAGAAGAATTTGGTTCAATTTTTTTATAATCAGCGCGCGCTCAAGAGGTTTGTGTACCCTTAAAATATTTGTACATAGCTTGTACATTGTACAGTTTTTAAATGTTTGCAAGTTATAACGACCAGGAATACAGAGATAGGCAGGGCATTCCATAAGCGGATTGTAAGGCTTAGGAACGAATCACGATTTTTTAGAGTACGTCAGAGAATGGGCTTGAGGGTATGGTGATGAGCATTCATAGCGAAACGGCTGTTACGGTTAAAGGTTTGAAGGGGCAGAACGCTACTGGCGATTTCAATGGAGCACATCTCACAATAAAGTGAGATACAAGACATTTCGTCGGTGTTCGAGGGTGTCCATTGACTGGGTGATGTTAGCATCACCTATGAGTTTTATTGCACGGTTTTGAATCCTATCTATCAGGTGCAGAGATGTTTTAGGAGCACCTGGCCAAATGTGGGCATATACTCCAATTTTGGGCGGATGAATGTATTCTATTTAAAAAAGTTAAGAAATAATAAAAATATCTCGTCCACTTTTCGTTAGAAATTTACAACTAAATATTTATTAACACTATTTACATACTATAAGATCACTTTTACAAAAAAACAGTAAATGAGCGGTTCGTCCTTTCACGTCCACGTTCGTTTTTCAACTGCCTTTGTTCTTCTCTTTAATCGCTCTTTTATCCTGTCGTTGGCGCCCTTCTGGATTTTCCTCGTCGCTGTTGATTAGGCAGAGTTACCAGCATTTCGTAACCTTACATACTATACATTGAGGCCAGATCAGAGGGGGTAAAGTATTTTTTTACATCGCTTGAGGAAACCTAGACATTTCGCAACATTTTTGGCGATATCAAATATGTGGTCATTCCATCGTAAGTCATTGTCATTGAAACACATACCCAGAATGGAAAGTTTTTCGGTTTCGACGATGCATGTGCCATTCATGGATAATGGCTGAGTGTTTAAATTTCGCTTTAACGACAGCAGACAGCATTGTGTTTTGGAAGCATTAAATTCCACTCTGTTGATAGTTCCCCAATTGGTTATGCTGCTAGTATCAGAATTTAATGAGCTTAACATACGCTGCCATTCCCGTTCTACAGCCGAAAAGCTGATAGTACTGTTGTCACCTATTCCTATTGAATTAGAAGTAGCAGACAAGAGATCGTTGATGAAAATTAAAAAGAGTGTCGGAGACAGAACGGAGCCCTGGGGCAGGCCAGCATTTATTTTGTGAATATTAGACTTGAAACCATCCAAGACAACTTGAATTGAACGTTCCGAAAGGTAGTTTCTAATCCATTGAAGAAGAGAGTCGTCGATCCCAAATGCACGCATTTTCGACAAAAGAGCCTGATGCCAAACTCTGTCAAATGCCTTAGAAATATCAAGTGCAACTATCTTGCTTTCGCCAGATTGATATACGCTTTGGTTCCACTTTTCGGTGAGACTTGTCATCAAATCACCAGGCGACCTGTGGCTACGAAAACCATACTGCCGGTCATAGAGAAGTTTTGTTGTTTCGAGATATTTCATGAGCTGACGATTTATCAGCGTTTCGATGACCTTGGAAATAGGTCTATATGAGGAGAGGGAAGAAGATTCGCCTTCTTTAGGGACGAGCTGAACAAATGCTGTTTTCCATCTGCTCGGGAAGGGTCCTAAAGAGTAGGATGGATGAAAAATCTTACGCCGTGGCTTTGTCAGCGTGCAAGAACAACTCTTCAGAAGAAGAGGAGATATACCATTTGGACCAGTGAATTTATGTATGTTGAGATCTTTAAGTACTCTTGCTACTACACGAGTGCGAAAGTAGATTCGTCCCAATGAAGATTCGACACACTCAAGTGTAGGCGAGAACAAAGCACAATCTGGGAGTTTTGAACTGGCCGCAAAGTGCGCAGCAAGCAGATTGGCCTTGTCTAAAGAGCTGACAGCTGGAATGTCATTGTGAACGAGCGTTGGGATGGAGGATGAGGCAGAACTTCTGATGTTTTCCATAAAAGACCAAAAGCTTTTACTACCTTTGGGACATTGTAGTATTTTTTGCCTCAGTTTTTGGACGTATTGGAATCTTACACGCTTAAAAGAAAGGGGTTGCAGTTTCTGGCTCGTTTGAACTTTTTGCGGTTTTCCTCTGTCGGGTTGGTCTTGAAGGACCGAAAAAACATTTCTCTAACCCTGACGGCCTCTTTACAACTCGAGTCGTACCATGCCTTTTCTTTTGGTCTGATAGTCTTAATCCGATAAGGGATAAAGGATTTCATTCCAAGGAGAATAGTGTCAGTGATCATATCAGCAGCGACATCCACGTAGTTATCGAGGAAACATAATGTCGAGTTAAATTTCATAAAGAAGCAATTGGCTTTCTCGTATTGCCATACGGTTCTTTTAGGAATTTTTACTCTAACTGTGTGGTCGGTGTACAAGAAATTAGCTGATATGACACAATGGTCCGACGAGGCTAAAAGATAGAGCACATCAACGGTGTGTGCTGAGTGAGAGGTTAAAAACAAGTCCGGGGTGTTGGCGCTATGACTATCAACGTCAGGTATTCGCGTGGGTTCATTTACAAGCTGCGTTAACTTGTATTCCGCAGCGAAGATTTCAACACACCGTCCTTCAAGTATTAAGCCTTACTGTATTGCTTTCTTAGCCCAAAGGAACAGCGATTGGCAATAGTGATTCTTCGTTTTATTTCTGGCGAGGTTTTGTTGGCGGAATTCCCAGAAGAACCAAGGTAGACAAAGTCCTTTACTACCTATAGAATTCGCGGATGTTGTATGTCCCCTTGCTTGATTTTGCTCTCATTAACCGCGCTAAACCCATTTTAGCAGCTTCTGTTTCAATACAAACGAACGCACCGGTAACAGCTCTCTGTGTTCTCCCAATAATGTCGATATCATCGGCGTACGCTAGACAGACTTTTGAAAAATTGTGTTGGCTCGTGAGTTCCGCATAATTCTTTCAGGTATGATCTTAAAGAATTCAGAGGACAGCGCGTCTAAAACCTTTTTTTTACATCAAAGGTCTCAACTAAGACGCTATCGAGCTTGACGGAGCAGCGAGCGTTCTCAATTGTCTCAATAGACGTGCCTCTGAATAGGTCGTCTCTATAAATGCTATCATATGCGGCTTTAAAATCGATGAAAATATGGATTTGGACTTCTTGAGTTTTTTTTTTGCAGGGTCAGTGACGATGTAGTTGATTGTGGACTTTTTTGGTCTGAAACCGCACTGATAGGGATCAATCAGCTTGTTGGCGAGGGGTTTCAGACAATATGGCAGACAAAATCTTGTATCCGATGTGTAGGAGACTTATAACTCCATAGTTGGCGCACTTAAGGAGGTTTTTTTTTTGTGGATCGGCCATACGCTGCTGAGATTCCATTCATCAGGCATACACTCGTCTGACCAGATCTGAGAAATGAATTGGTGCATGCCACAAAGTAATTTCCAGCACCTTTGGATACCTCGGCCAGTAAGCCGTTAGATTCAGCTGATTAGTTGAATTTTAACTTAGATTTTGCTGTCCTTACTCCGTTTTTGTCAGGTAGACTATTCAATGGCTTCTTCGCCGTTATACAGTATGCAGAAAAATTGTTCCATGTTCCCAGCACCGACTGTGACTGTACTACAAAGTTTCCTTCTTCATCTCTACAGGCTTTTATATTGGGCTTCTTGTCTTGACACATTCTTTTTACCTGCAAAACTTTCGTACATTATTCTTGGAGTACAACCTTTAAATATCTTCGATCGCATGTTTCTCGTGCCTCTCTTCTTGTGGAGAAGCCGATGTTCTTCACATCTCTTTTGCTCGTAGAGCTCACGAGCAGCTCTCGTCCTTCCTTCGTTGCAGCTCCGCTTTGTAGTCTTCTGGGTATACATGTCCTTGTCGGCATTATTCATCAAACCAAGCATTTCTTGGTGGTGGTCGGGTGAAAGCCAGTACATCAGATGCGTCGTCTATGATGGCACATTAGCAGCGTTTGCCACTGGTCTTTGGTACTTGATGCTGGCGGCATAGGAGTTGTTGAGAGATTTCGGTATATGCGGTCGCCAAAGATTCTGGCGTTCTCGTGCGAATGCAGCTTTTCTAAATTATAGCTTCTCACAGTAGTTCTTCTTTCTTGTGGCACTTGGGTAATCCGTATTCGCAACAAGGTGATGATCCCAGAGACCGCCGTGTTGTCTTGTGTATTTTGATATGATGCAACCTTGTGCTAAGACGTGGTGTCGGCTACGCTTGCCAACTGTCCTCCCAAAGACGTCCTGCTTTCCTCTCCTGTCGTACTAGGTCATTTTAACTTCACACTTCGCACATTACTCGTATATCTTGTCCAATAGCTCGTTGAAGCATTCTTTGGTGGCGTCGTCCATGTGCATATTAGGCCTATGTTAGCGAATTTAACCTTGATGTGGATTATCATAACACGCTCGTAACGGAATCTCAAGACTTCTTGGCTAAGTTCTCCGCATATGGCAAATCCGTACTTCGTGGATGGCGGTGATATTTGCATGTTTGCAGTCAAGGGCCTCTGCTAATTATTCGGCTGCACGGGGCCTGTTAAGGGTCCGATTATTCCACGTGCAAATCCGAAGGTCGTTGTCTCTTAAATGTTTGTTAGTATCGTGTCGTGTCAACTATCCGAGGCCATTAGTTGGTTTGTCTCATGGTATATGTCCCATGCCTGGAATATGTAGAGCGGATGAGCACCGTATGAATATTCAGATCCACACCGAACAAATGGTTTATTAGAGGAGAAGATCAACTCAGTTAGTGTGCGAAAATAGAAAGGAACTTCTACTAACATCTAATCTACCATTGATCTGGATGAAGAGATTTGATAATTGTGGGCCAGGTCCACAGAAAACCCCACAAGAAAAAGTCTAACGGGGTTAAATCGCACGATCTCGGTGGCCATTTCACATCTTCTCCACGTGAGATGATCATGCCCTCGAATCGTTCTTGCAGTATTTCCAATGTGGCGTGAGCTATGTTGCACGTAGCGCCGTCCTGTTGAAACCACATGTTGTTGGTGTCCATATCATCCAATCCAGACCAAAAGAAGTTGGTAATCATCGACCTATAGCGCTCTTGATGGCCTGGCCAACGGCGTCATTCTCAAAGAAATATGAATCAATGACACCGCCAGCCCAAAATCCACACCAAACAGTGATTTTTCGGGATGCATTGGACGCTCTTGGATTGGTATCGTCACAAATTCGACAATTTTGTTCGTTGGCGTACCCATTCATCCAGAAATGGGCCTCATCGCTGAAGATGATTTTTCGATGAAAATTAGTTTAAATTTCGTCAATTTCCAACTGCTCCAGAGCCCATTCAGCGAACACACGTCGTTGTCTATGGTCGTTCACCTGCAGGCCCAAGTCACGACGAAAAATTCCTCAAGTTGTGATCTGCGAAAGGCCGAGTTCTTGTGAGCGATGCGAAATCGATTGCCTCGGATTCTTCTGCACACTCTCACGGACAGCGGCGATGTTTTTGGCAGATCTTGCGTTTCGTCGACGTACGGGTGTTGGTTTATCGTTTACTGAACCAGTGGACTCGGTAGGACGATTATGGCGACCGTAAAATGGGCGAAGCGCGCACTGGTTTATTGTGACGTCCTTTGGACAATTGGCATTGCAAACATCTACTAATGAGTTTCACACAATCTGCTCTCTTCTTTGTGGGAACGGATATGCAGCTCTTGCTGTTTAAGTGTTGTTTATATACCATTATGAGAACAAGTTCTCGGGTAGATACAGAATGGTTTTCCATTCAACTCTGTTGAGTTGGTATAACTGCAAGGCAGTTTGCAGCTGATCTTGTAGGGGAACCAAACAAATGTTTCACTCTGTTCAATTTTAAACAAGACAGTTCGTTGTCGGTCCCAGAATTGTATTTGCAGCTTGTATGAGTGGTTTATGATACTTATCGAGGTCACCAAATTCAGATCTTGAAATGCCCTGGGAAGATGAAATGATACACACCCGCTGTTTACGCATAAATACAGGGGGTTCATAAAGAGGAAAGTCTATAGTAGGTAATGTTAGAATAATGATTTTCCCTCAAGTTGAGCCCTTTAGTTTTCATTCAAATGCTTTATGAAAAGTCTTGACATTGCTCTCCTCTTTCCTTTCCTCTATTGACGTCAACCTTTTAGATTTAAACATTGGGCTTTCCTCTCAAATCGCATAAGCAATGAAGATGATGTAATAATTGGATATCTCTATTAAAATAAACTCCATGGTGGGTCCTGAGGATGACGACGCACGAAACAGAAATGTATCTCTTCCAATCCCACTTGACCACAAAGACCATAAAGACCACAAATGTCAACTACCCCTTTAGTCATTACTTCAAGTTAAATAATTTCTAATTGGCCCGCATGTAATGCTCTTTTTTTGTTTTTGTTCTCGTATCCATCAGTACTTCAATATCTCTAATTAGTATGCATCTTCCAATTTATGATAGTATACCCATTGTGCGTCCCTCTGGCTGGGCAAACTCCAGAGAGCGGGAGTATACCCAGAAAGTCTAAATAAATGTTTGATTGTTACTAAATTGACGTCAATTGCAGAGATGAATGATCATCACTCACCACTTTCCCCGCATTCGTCGCCACAATCCTCAAACCATCACCATCGCCACCACCACAACCACTTCATATTTTCCTCTGTCATCAGGGGTATTCAAAACTAATCTGCCTCGAACATGTAGTGCAGGAAAATCTCGAGTTGTCATGATGGAGATGTCATTTGGGAGTCGCCCAGTTGTTCCACAGAACTGAAAGCCATCAGGCACAGAGGTTGCTTCATGTCACGCAACCAATTTGTTATTCTTCTCCAATTGAAACGAATAATTAATTTTAACCAACCGCAGCGACAAAAAAAAAATAAAAAAAAATAAAATAATAAATAAATTTGAAGAAAAAACTATATCATGGCCAAGAGAACAAATAATCAACAGTAACTGTAGATGAATGAATAGCAAAACAGAATGCCGGCAGTTATGTATGGATGTTTGTTTTGTTGGGATTCGGTCGGATGGGGGCTATTTGTTAGCACTGGCTGAGTCATCATCATCATCGTCGTGATTATGATGGCAGACGCGTTCTTCGTTTGCATACCAAGTTTTTTTTTGTCATTGGGGGTTCCGTTCCCCGTTCATGTGATGTCTGTTTACACACTCTTATATACAAATGTGAGCAATATTCCTTGCCACAGAATATTGTTGTCTCATTGAATTTCTATATCACTGTGGCTTGAGGTTGGTTTTTGATATTTCTAAAGCTCTGCATTAGAAATACTTTGCGAGGGGCGTATTTTGTAATCAGCGACTGTTTAAAATTGACATGAATGAATGCGCCATTTATGTCCAACTGACACAAGTAAATCAGTGTGACACCATGGAAAAGACTGCCGACCAAACAATGGCAGCAATTGTCATAAAAGTCCATTTCTGATGTAAGGTGCCTCGCCCACAAATCAAATACGAATGAATTTTGAATCATCTCAGAAGATGACACTTCAAAGGCTGTTTGGCAAAATTTAAATGTCAAAGATTTTTACGACTCAATGAATGTTTGCAAAGGCAAAACAGAGTTAACTTTCTGAAATTTACTTAGGCAGTTATTAGCCTTGAAGTCGTTCATTCATTCATTCATTTTAAATGAATTTTTATTAATCCATTTACTCTTACCATTTACTCAGTCTAACTATGCAAAGGGGTGGTTTCATGTTGGCTCATCCATCCGCTTGTTCATTTCCTTTAATACCACACTCTCCTAGAATCCAGCACAGGGTCACCCGGTTTTGACTGCATAATGCATTGAGCGACAGCCCCTGACTGTATCAAAACTGATATTGGTCGATTCCATTGCCTTAAGTGCGGCCTGGCTATCGATGTAGAAAGCGATATCTCTTTCGGATACCGATCTCATCTGCATTAGCTCAGCCGCCCTGAGAACAGCCAGAACCTCTGATTGAAAGACACTGCTTGCGTGACGTACTCCACCAGGAAGGCCGTCGTTGCCTTACTATGGTGCAGGTTTATCTGCAGCACTTCGATCATCTTGAGAGGGTTCCTCCTTCTCTTTTCTCGATAGCCGATGTCTTAACCATCAATCTTCCCATGCTGTACCTTACCATACCTTTCGACTTTTCGAGATAAGCAATCCCTGTTAAGGGACAGCAGAAAATATTGCCCGTACTGCCGTCTAGGCCCCGTCTTAAGGAATCTCGATGTATCGGCTTTTAGTTCCCGATTCTGCACATGGAGTAATCCCAGGAGTTTCTCAGGGTGCGTGTAAGGACACGGAATCCATACCCATGGTACCGTCGTGCATTTTAGCTTATGCCTTCCCAAGCATCGCATACCTCCAAAACCAAGCGTCTGAGGAGGTCCACAGAAGGCTTATTACTACAAGCTTGAAGTTACCCATTTCCTGTGGTGGATAATTCCTTCCTTCTTGGAACTTCTCGAGGTTTTTCCACTGGTCGATTGTCAGACGATCCGAAGGTTCCGGCTCCTTTATCACAGCAACGAAAAGCTTGTGTTTCGGGTCGCTTACGACCTTTTTCGTATCGTTCGGCTCCACGACGTCGTCGGATCTGCCTCCTTTGTTGCTAAAACTGTCCTTCTTTCCAGAGACACTAGCCCCCTCCTAGCTGCGTAGGAGGTAGAGGGCGCCGATCGGCTTCTATAGGGTTTTCCAATAAGGACTTGACAACTTTTTTTTTAAATAAATCGCAAACCATTTGAGATATTTCAAAAACTTTATTATCGGCTTGAAGTACAATCAAAACATTTATGAATGGAACACGACTTCGTTCATATGGCCACTGCGGGCACGTTTGCAGCGGTTGTTTCGTTTGACTCAATTTTCAACGACTCGGCCACGCATTTCGACCGAAACGGCCGCTATTTCGTGTTCAATGTTGGCTCTGAGCTCTTCCAACGTCGTCGGCGTGTTGGCATAAACCAATGACTTAACGTAGCCCCACAGAAAATAGTCGAGCGGCGTTAAATCGCACGAACGAGGCGGCCAATCGACTGGCCCATTTCTTGAGATAAAATTGATTGTAGCGTGTGCTGTGTGGCTTGTGGCATCATCCTGTTGAAACCACATGTCGTCCAAGTCCATATCTTCCAATTCGGGCCAAAAATAATCGGTGATCATGGCGCGATAACGCTGACGATTCACAGTAACGTGACGATCGTTATCGTCGACGTAAAAATATGGTTCGGCATGCAAACCGCACCAAACAGTTATTTTTTGTCTATGAAGTGGTGATTCATGAAGCACATGTGGATTTTCACCCGACCAATAAAGCACATTTTGCTTATTGACGAACCCATTGTGCCAAAAATGAGGTTCGTCCCTGAAGATGATTTTGCGATGAAATTCATCATCTTGGCGCATCTTCTCCAGAACCCAATCGGAGAATGTACGTCGCTTCAAATGGTCCATCGGCTTCAATTCTTGAGTCAGCTTGATATTGTATGGGTGTAAACCAAGATCCTTACGCAAAATACGCCATAATGTGGTCTGAGCGATGCCCAATTCTTAAGAACGCCGTGAAATTGACTGATTTGGATCGTTTGCTACGGACGCCTGAACGGCAGCGATATTTTCAACACTTCGACCAACCCGTTGTCTCACTGACACGACAACATCACACAACGAATAAGTAGACTCAAATTTTTGCACTAAACTTGTTATTGTCTGTCTACTAGGGCGAGAATTACGACCGAAAATTTGAGTTAACGCTCTTAAAGTTGCAGTCACAGACTCCGAATTTCGGTAGAAAATTTTTATAATTTGCAGACGTTTCTCGTTCGTGTACTTTACCATGATGAAAATGTTGAGTTTGCTGAATAAATTGACAGCGACAGTTTGATGATTAGTGAAAGAGTGCGTTCACAAATTAAATTCAAAGTTGTCAAGTCCCTATTGGAAAACCCTTTATTTATCCAACTTTTCTTTTGTTTCCTTCGCCGTTTTGCATCTCAAAGAATAATGTTTTATGAGAGAACGAAAATCGTTTTTGTCCATACTCAACATGATGCCAAACACGTCAACAACAATTACCTGTCAAAACAAAACTAAAGACAGTATCGCACTGAAATTTGGCATATCTGCCTAAATATGAACGGACTTCAAGTCACCATAACATTTTTTGCAGTAGCAGCGCATTCTGGCGTTCAAGGATGTTACTTTTCACCCCACCTAGTAAATGGATACGTCCCCTTAAAAATTCTAAAAACCTGAATCCATTGTCAGACGTAGTATTATGCGGGCTGCTTACCCAGTCCAATCTTCTTTTGGTGTCATACCTGGGGCACTGAGCATATGTTCGGTCTACGAGATCATATAATTCGTCTTCTTTATCCTATGTAGGGTCTTGGATGGAAATCAGATTTATGCACTCTAATAATCCTTAAAGGAAAGATAAGGTTCCAAGGCACAAAGAAAATCAAAGGAACTGTTGCAAAGTGTATACTTATATTAAATGATCTGATCTGTTCACTAAATGCGCTCTTGTCTCAAGCCTTTGGCGGATCTACTACTCTCTCCAGAATAGATAGAATTGCCAGCTCCTTTTTCTACACCGGTGATATATATTTCCACGTATACATTTCCGAATTGAGGCGTTCGCTTATATGCCGAAAGCTTGAAACTTTTTTGTCTAACTATCCCTCGAATAGCAAATTCACATTCAAATCAGCGTCGTCTTCCTCCTTTGCAACAGTTCCTGTAGTAACTGTCATAGTTTTCCATCTTTCTCCCCGGTCCATCCCATCGCACTTCTGGTATTGCGGTAGTACCGCAGTCTCGGCCTTCCACGAGTTGCAACAATATTCAATAAGCAGAGCTGAAATTCGTTGTCTTTAAAACGTAAATCCACGTCATATCCACGGGCAACCCCCGAGGGACAGGTCCCTAATAAAACCCGTGGACAAAGGATCCGGCTAAACAGTTCGATGTCACTAGCCTCGCTGAGGTTATGAGAGCCGCCTTTGGCCTCATCAATAGAAAATACTAGACTCCCAGGCTTCACCGCATAGAAGTGAGAGTAGGTGTTAATTGACAGACTCTAAAGTGTCTGCGCTTAATCACTATTGAAAACGGCCAATACACACAGGCGCACAAAATTATGGTTTTCGATATTGGAGTTACATAGTAGCTCTATGGAAAAATCATACCTATCCGCATCCGAAATATCTTGTTTTGCTCAATATCCAGATATAAATTTTGTAAAGGATCAACCAAAGTTCTACTCGTATTCCACCCATCTGTATCCGACCTGTCTTCTGCCCTCTTACTTTTACAACCTATTTAAGGATGACAAATCACAAAAAGTTGAGAGAGTAAGGTCTTAGATGTTGCCCCTGCTTTCTCTTTCAGCAGCTACAAAGTGTCGAAGCCTGTTTCACACAATAATGTTCTCGTCAGCCAATTGCTAACGACCAGGCTAATATGACTTGTAACTCTTGTAAGGTAAGCAAGCATTTATCATACATTTTTGATGGTGTACGATGACTGCATGACGGCAATAAATTTTTGTCAGTAACATTCCCATGCTAATACTCGTACACAAATTCGCTATAAACCGGTCCATGTTCTTTTACATGCTTGTCACAGGCTTTTTTCCCATTTTATTACTTTTAATTTCAACATTACATCACATCGCAACATGACACAGAATACCATCTGTGCAAACAATAATTCAAAATAAGAATGTACTCGAATGTAGCCCTCCGCTTTCATAGTCGTTCATTCTGTTTTTTCGTTTTGAAAAGTCCTCTTAAGGAATCACCGTGGAATGCCATATTGGTGGCCTAGCATGCTTAGAGTACGAGTATCTATCATCAAATCAATATCACATTAGTCCCTAACAAACCGCTTGAGCATATGTACAATTAGAAAGCGATAAACCCTAATACTCCTATAAATCACATCACCCTTCACTTGGGCCTGTGATGTTTGTTTTTCATTTTTTTTTTTGTCTTACCCCTCACTGAAAAGCCACTTGAGAAGGCTTCGCACTCCCCACGTCGGTCGTTGTCTATTCATATCTCGAATCATCGCGCTCCTCCATTCTCCAGATACGAACACTCGTACTACAGCACTCAACAAGACTGTCAAGTTGTATATAGTTCTCTATTTCTAAATTAAGATAAATTCCATGCCTAATGCGGATAGTCGTCGATGAGGCTCTATCTTATATGGAAGCCCTAATGGCCTAATCGCATCGAAACCACACTATCACCATCAGCACTACAACAGCAAGAGAAAAAAAACTGGGTCAGCCGAAAACTGACGGAACCACTTGTGGATTTCTGGAATTTGAATGCATTCCATGGCCAGATAACGAGTACTCGTACATACAAGTGCCTTGACGACGAGGAGTAGGTGAGGAGTATTTCGATAGTAAAAGCCAATTTAGAGTTGGACTTATAATTCAGAATTGGAATCGGAGCCAGCGGAGGTCTATAAATTACAGAAATATCCGTTTATCTGGGTCAATCATGGTAGGTTCAGTTGGAATTTGGATCTCTTGAAAATGTCTGTGTTGCCAATTATTTTTCCACAACACAGATCACACAAGTGCTCCGCAATGGTAATGAATCGGAAAAGCTTTTGGTCTTCCTCTACATACATACGTACTAAGTCGATGGATGTACCATAGAGATGAATCCAAAACGAACTAACAACTACGGATATCGCTGGAAGATTTCGATTGCACCGATTAATTGCACGACCGTGTCTACATCTCACGATTTTCTTTTGACACAGAATCGTGTCACGAGCATTTTAGACTTTGCTGGAAGAAATCTATGGTGCAGAGATACGGATATGTTGGAACACGTGCTGCGATTTGCTAAGAGTTTCAAAAGCCTTTGTGAATGAAAGGAGGAACAAATTTCACGACTGACGTTTGAAGGAAGAGAGGTGCTTGTGATAACAACCATAAGGGCGCTTGTTAATGACATTTAGCACCCACTCGTGGTAGATTTATTGATACAAGCAAAATCTTGTGGTAGGGACACGTCCATGAATTGTAGTACAGAAGACATGAGGATGGTTTCGTGTGTGCACTTGAAAATCTAGAATGTGTGAAGTGCGCATGGGAAATGTGTCACAAAGGGTCGACGGAGCTCGTCGATTGAATGATTGTCAAGACGTTTTGACTCTACAATCAGATGGAATTTGAATACTCGTATCTTAGTGCATTTCTTGCTTAGAGGTTTCTACGAAACACAAGATGATCGTCTATCCCTGGGGGATTTTGAAGAAGAGTGTTAGGCTACCTAGAACATGACCCTCTCACAAGAAAATCAAAGAAAAAAAGCCGGCACAATTTGAAATAGAGGACAATCGCTGGGTGTTTAAATTTCGTTTTAACGACAGCAAACAACATTGTGTTTTGGAAGCATTAAACTCTGTTGATAGTTCCCCAATTGGTTATACTGTCGATATCGGAATTTGATGAGCTTAACATACGCTACCGTTCCCGTTCTACAGCCGAAGAGCAGGGCCGTGAGTCCGGGAACGAATATGAAAAGCAGAGAGTACTGTCGTCAGCAAAGGATTCATCTTTTCAAGTGGCTATAGTCGAGTCAAGGATGGGTCATGGGTTGTTCTACATGTGGCGATCTGGAATTAATTATTATCTCCAAAAAGCAAATCTGCTAAATGAGTGTCTGAGTTAAGTTAATGGTCTTCCACTTAGGTACTTGATTCAACATCTAACTATGGGCTTGAGGTCTGGATAGAGTCGGAAAGGACAAAATGAGATTCCTTCGTTGTATTGCTGAAATAACACGCCGTGATAGAGTTAGGATGAAAGAATACCCGAGGAATTCAATATTAACCAGCTCTCAATTCTATTGTAGTTGAACTTGACAGTCAGACTGCTTACAAATTTTGAGCATCTATGAAGGGATGGGTGGGGATAGACTTCTTTTTTTATACGGTTCGTCATTTAAAAGTTGATTTGCTTCCACATTGCACATCGTAATCCTCATATGAAACTGCCTTTTTTGTTTCAGCGTTTGGGGCTCTAAGTCGACTTTAAGACTTCAAGCTTTCTGGTGATGCAGATTATTTAAAACTGCAAATCACAATCTCTATTTGTAGTGCAACGATTCTTATATTCAAACGTGATGACTTGTGCTGTTGGGCTAAACACGATTGACTCCTTTGTAAGCGTTTGAGTTGTAGCTGTTTTTTTTTCTCTGGAGCTTCAGTAAAGCACCTGACATGCCAATGAATTATTCCACTGATTGTTCCTTTGGTAAAGAAGAAGTTATTCACCTCGTGATTCGTTTATCGATACTGACAGAGCACTTTAAGGTGTTAATGCAATCCATAATCTTCACATCCCGAGTGGAAAGCAAGCCAAAGTCGTTCTCTTTTTTTTTTTTTTTTTTTGGATGTAGCAGCTGTACTAATCGAGGAGCCCAGTAGCATAGATATGAGATGAGTAAATACTGTCTTGAAGAAGCTAACCGCGATTGGAACCCGCGAACCTCGTTTTACGTAGGCTGTGTGAGCTGTGTAAGCGCGTTTTATCGGCGCTTGAAATCAATGCGAGGAAGACAAGTAACACCTCGATGACATTAATGTTTAGTTAGTCCAGAGATATCGTCGAACAGCTGTACACTATCACTGTAATACCACTAGACTGGTAGAAAACACAGGAATCTTATCGAACAAGAGTGTGTCCTCCTGATAAGAGGCTTAATATCCGTCAAGTCTCGCAGGAATAGTCAGAGAAAAATGTGGTCGCGCTCCTTTAAATCTCAAAGAAAAGCAGAGGTAGTTAGAAAGAGATCCTTGTTGGTTGCCATGTCGTCTCGGGAAAAATTAATAGCAACGAATCTCAGTGTTCTTAATAAATTTTAGGTCGAGAGAAAGACTTTAAGGGAGCTAATGAGATATGTGCAACCAACGGAATATTTGTACTTGTACCCTTATTCATGATTCTGGACTCTCACCCCTTTTAAGATGCTGGGCTAGCGGTTGCAAAAACTCTCGAGTTCTATAATTCCAATTGATAGGTAAAGCGGAGGGAATAGGTAAAGTTGCGGAGAGGCTCAGCCATACCATTAACCTCCAAATAGAAAGGTATTTGGCCAGCTCTCTGCATCTAATGTACGACTACAACACGAAACACTAGAAAAGAACGAACAGAACAGTTTCCAAAAAAGGCACTTTTACTTAGGATCAGCTGAAATGGTGCAAGAAAAGTTGGAAGGGGAAGTGGAAAAGAGTAATCCAAAGAAATCCCTAAAACCAAATTAGATCAATCTCTTGAACCCACTGGAAAATGCTGCTCAAACTCCTTCCGATGGAATAGTAACTATTATGCGGCATCGTCCAATATATTTGAAGATGTCCATTATAGTGCGCAATGATGAATAAAACTGGTGCTGCAACCAGCAAAGGTCGCAGCTCTAGCTGCTGGAAAGCACCTTTATCCCCTTCAAAGTAATCCCCATCGACTGCAACACACTTATGCCAGAGCTTGATCCAATTCTCGAAACATTTTTTATATTCGGTTTTCGGTATGTCTATCAGTGCTTCCTGCGATTTTTCAATTACTTCTTCTCGTCTGCTGAAACGCGTTCCCCGTAGTGTTGTTTTAACTCGATTGAACAGAAAGAAGCCACAGGGAGCCAAATCAGGTGAATTCTGTGGCTGTTGGATGGTATTTGTTGCATTTTTCGTCAGAAAATTACGAATAATGATGGCACTGGTGCAAAATCCACAAGATTTCTGCCCATAATTCTGGTCTCTTTCGGCGAATTGCTTCACGCAAATGTCTCATAACGCTTAAATAATACTCTTTGTTTGCTGTCTCGCCTGGCAAAAATTCATGATGCACTACACCATTGTAATCCATGAAAACCGTGAGCATTGCCTTCTTTTTTGACTGAAAAGGACGTGGTTTTTTTGGTCTCGGCTCATTTGGTGAATGCCATTCAATTGCCTGATGTCTGGATTGCATGTCGTACTCATAAAACCACGTCTCGTCTCCAGTAATGATCCTTTTGATGAATGTGTAATCGGATTCAGCCTCGAAAATCATCTCTTTTGCGACGTCAACACGGTCTCTTATTTGCATGAAATTGAAGTCTTTTGGCACCAACTTTGCTGCTACACGACGGAAACCCAAATCATTAACCAAAATGTCTTGGACGGATCCATAGGCAATGTTCAAGTCCTCCGCTATCTCTCTGATGTTTTCGTCGGTTTTCGATGTCGATGGTCTGCCACTGCGTTCATCATCTTCGATGGACTCACGACCACTTTTGAACCGCTCGTGCCACTGGAAAACGACCGTTTTCTTTAGAGAATCGTTGCCGAAACACTTTTCCAACATTTCCAACGCAAATTTTTTACGCAAAATTTATTACAAGTTCGTTGTTGCAAATTTAAATCCATTTCTAAAATTGTGAAAAATCGCCAACACACACAGAGATAGATGTACTCTTGGCTACGTAACTTTTGCAAATATCAACCTATGACGCTAAGATTTGGAGGGAATGTCAACGACGGATTTACCAACTTAACAGAAAAACAGAACTCAAATCGGAACTATGGGAGCGCCACACGGTTGGAACTTTTTAATCAAGGTGGTATAGTGCTCCACGGTGTCGTCATTAATATCACAGGATATTGTGTCACTTATTCTTGAAATATATGTGCGTTACTACTGGCTGCATTAGGTTAAGTTAGTTTAAACAGGGGGTGTGAGGGATATGCCATCACACAGACACTAGGCAGCGAAACGAGCCCTTTGGAACCAATTGAATTTGTCTTCAAATGGCAAAAACCTAAACAATCGCCCTGGTGAAACATCCAAGGTTGTTGAAGTTCGTGCCGTCCATTTCCTCTAGGTTTTCGAAAAAGTATTTACGTATAAATTTTCTTCGACTCCTCGATATTGCCTCGCATTTACAGAGTATGTGTGTTATGTCCTCAATAGCTTGCAGATCACCGCAGAATCTGCAAATATCCGTATCTAACAATTTGAGTCTCTTTACGTGCTGTCGCAGGAGACAGTGCCCTGTCAGGATTTCTATTACTGTCTTCCTAGATCTTTTGCCGTCAAAAAGCAGCCAAAGAGCCTTGGATACTCTGTGTCCTTCAAGACTTGACCACCTTAGGTTGACAGTCTTTGTGACTTTTTCCTCGATAGTGCCCCTCACTATGCAAAGGGGTGATTTGATACTGGCAACCTCACTATTGTCGAGTCGACCTCCTTTTTTTGCAAGTTCGTTCGCTTGTTCATTTCCCTTAATACCGATATACCTGGAAGCGGGTGGTAGCAGAGTGATTGCCTATGCGGATGACATTGCCATAGCCGTCTCAGGAAAACATCTAAATACCATTAAAGAACTCCTCCAAGTAAATCTTAACAGATTAACCCGCTGGGCAGATCGCTGTGGATTGGGAATAAACCCCCATAAAACTGATCTTGTCCTCTTTTCTAGGAAATATAAAATTCCAATCATAGAACCTCCTTCAATAAACGGTTCCAGTTTAGCTTTCTCCGATACAGCAAAATATCTGGGTCTCATTTTTAACAGGAAACTAAACTGGAAACCTAACATTCAAGAAAGAGTCAATAAAGCTACAATAGCTTTATTCTCTTGCAAGAAAGCCATTGGAAACAAATGGGGCCTACAACCTCGCATAACCCACTGGCTATACATCTCGGTCATAAGACCGATACTTACTTACGGGGTGGTTGTCTGGTGGACGGCCTTGGAAAATGCAGTCAACCGCATTAAATTAAGCAGAGTCCAAAGAACAGCTTGTCTATGCACAAGCGGAGCCTTGCGGTCTACCCCCTCTGCGGCATTAGATATTCTGCTTCACTTGACACCCCTCGACATTTTTAGCAAGCAAGTAGCTGCGACTGCAGCTATTCGCCTTAAAGCGACTACACAGTGGACAAATAATTCATTTGGCCACGACAACATTCTTAATACATTAGGAATCCTCACAGAGAACACCGATTACACCATACCTGAGCTTTGGTTTGACAAAAACTTCCATGTAAGCTTCCCCTCTAGATCATTCTGGGAGGAGGATGCTTTCATGGAGGACAAGTCAATCCATCTCTACACAGATGGATCTAAAACCGACAGCGGAGTTAGTGGCGGTGTTTTCTCAGATAAGCTAAATCTAAGCCTCTCTTTCCGCCTTCCAAATCAATGTAGCGTGTTCCAGGCGGAAATTTTGGCGATTAAAGAAGCTCTGTCCTGGCTGAAGAAAAACGTGATATCTGCAAAGGATATCCGCATATTTTCGGATAGTCAGGCCGCCATCAAGTCCCTGGACTCGGTCTCATTGTGTTCTAAACTGCCCTTGAATGCTGATCATCTCTCATGGAGATGGCAGAGCAGTTCAACATTCACCTTTGTTGGGTGCCGGGCCACATAGACATTCCAGGGAACTGCAGAGCCGATGAACTCGCCAAAATTGACGTTAACAGTCTCCTACGCTTTTATAAGCTCAAACTGGTTCCAGTAGTAAGAAGATCATAGATCCACGTGGCATCGCAATGGGCCAATAGGCCTAAGTGGGTTGGTATTTCCAACAGCCACTCTTACCTAACCTAACCTAACCTAATACCGCAGTGTCCTGGCACCCAGCACAGTGTTACCCGGTTCTGACTGCATAGTGCCTTGAGAACTGTGCGACAGCCCCTGACTGTATCAGAGTTGATGTTGGTTGATTCCATTGCTTTGAGTGCGGCCTGGCTATCGATGTAGATAGCGATACCTCTTTCGGATACCGATCTCATCTGCATTAGCTCAGCCGCCTGAGGACAGCCAGTGCCTCTGATTGTAAGACACTGCTTGCGTCCGGTAGTCTTATAGACACTCTTAGGTCTGGGTCTTCTGAGAAGATACCAGAACCTGTTCCTTCCTCTCTTTTTAAGCCATCTGTGAAAATTGGAATTTCATTTGACCTGATTATTGCATTCTTTTCCCTTTTCTTTGACTGACCAAGTGGTTTAGGGCATCTTCGAAAGATCGGTGTTTTGTGCTGCAGGCATATTAAATGGAATGCAGCGGTATCAATTTGTTTCATTGTTTTCCCAAAAAAATCTGTTAAAGGTAGCGCCCTGTGTATATTACTCGTTTCGTTACATGATATTCCTTCATGATGAAGTCGGCCTTTCTATAATATCTTGACAGAGTTTGAGTGGGAAAGCTGTGTAATTGAACTTTCATTGGCGTCTCTAAAACCAATTATGGATGTGGAGCTTAGATTTCACTTCTAGCGTACGCATATCCTGTGAACTATAGCATGTTGCGAAGAAAAGGTGGAATGGGTGAAGTATTAACATCTGCAGTGACATCTAAGCACTTAACCTTCTTCGGTCCCCGTACCACTTTCAAACCATTTCGAGTATGCAAGACCTCTCTGACCATAATGAAAGTCTGAACTCATTGAATTTTGACAGCCACAATGTGATCGCCGGTGTACTTGCTCCTCAAGGTTGAGAGAAAGGCCTTTACTTCTTGAATATACGCTAGCACTGCTCTCCTCAGGCCATGTAAACAGGTCACTAGAATTTTGCTTTTCATTTGTTGTAAGAAGCTTAAATGACAGCTTCTCCTGTGACTCCTCTATTGACGGTGACAGTGTGGCTTGCTCAAGTAAGGATGCACGATTTAGGTGTTGATGTGAAGCGTTTACTGGTGTATCAATTTAAGACTAAGATATCACATAAACAGAAAAATACACTTATAAGGAGCATCGCGTGCAAGTTTTGTGGTCTAAATGCGTCGTCAAGAGCAGGTTTTAGTTTTTGCAGGAGCATCTCTATGGCCTGAGTTTAGTTTTATCTTATGTTGGAAGTTGTGTTTAGATGGGAAGATATGCTTTATGTAGCCAAAAGGAGAGAGAAGTCCGATTTCAATGAATTTGGGCTTTGCTCCGGTCTTACCCTCCCCTTATATTGTAGTCCTTATTATGCATGACCACTGTGATAGTGTACTCCAATACAGATTAGGCACTCTCAATTCCTCCAATCATAACCCGCCTGAAGTGGATATGTGTTCTTTATCACTATTACCCGTCCCAATCGAATTTCACAATCCATATCTTCCTGCTATTTGCCCCTCGTACATATGTTTTCTCTGTAAAACAACCCCAACTGCCGCCAAACACCTATGTATTTGTGCACTCCAAATGTCATACAGCTTTATCAAGAAGGCCTATTCCAAAGAAGTTCCCTGATTCAACTCCTATCTGTGACCACTTCGAGTTCTTTGGCTTACAAGTACCCGCACCTTACCACGCCAGTAACATCAATTGTCGTTTCAATCTATACGATTACGTTGCCCCTAAAAAGCCATTCGATCGCATTACGAGCTCCTCAATCTATAAGCACACCCTTCAACCCACTCATTCGGTTGTACATCCATGCATATGTGTGTATTCGTAATAAAAAAAAAAGAAGAAGAAGAACGCAATCGTTTTTCCGCTCTTTATCTTATCTTACCTTGTTTTTCTAAATAAGTGCTCTTCAACTGCTTGCAAATGGATTCGATAAGCATGCGGGGAACCCTCAGCCCATCAAATTCGGCCTCCCTAGCCTTCCTCAGTCGGTTCGTAACATTTTGTGAAACAAGTTGAGATTTTCCGAAACGGTTGTCGGTTTCGTTTTGTTTTATTCTTTACAAACGTCAAAGTGATACAAAAAGTGAAAGATGTACACAAACGAACTAATGACTCATGTAGTCGAGTACATCAAGAGTATAATTGAGATACAACTCGTAGATTTGGTCTCAGGGAAAGGCCGAAACGAAGAAGGTAACACTAAATTTCCACCCGAAACCTTTGTGTCCCTCTAGCCCTAGCAAACTTTATGCCACCCAATTTGGAATGGGGATTTTCGATTCGATTTTCGGTTTTAATTTCAATTCAATAGTGCCCCAGTGCATGCTGACAGCAATTAAGTACAACAAATCCACGTATCTACAAGAGTATACCTATACGTATACGTATCTGTTGGAATGGTTTAACACGTAATTAGATTGTTTTTTGATGTAGTTCTCTTTGTTTGGTTTCTCTGGAATTCCGGTTTCGAAAGTGAAAATGAGGAGTAGCTGCGACTAAAATACTGGCGTCTACCCGCCTTGACTAATCCTACTTCGGGTGTGTAATGCGCTAGATAGAAGGCAAGATTTACTTCAGGAAGCATCTAATAAAAGAAGCGATACAAATACTTGTACGCTATAACAACGAATACAACAAATCGATGATGTTTTTGTTGTAAACAAGTCGATAAGTCGAATAAATTGTGTAAGCAACGCAACAACATTGGTTTGTCTGGTGGGGTCTTGGGCGTAGCTAGTGCGGAAGTGAATAAAAAAAACGCATGCGGAGACTTGTTTTTCGCTGCCCTATGAACAATCGATTTTAGAGTTCCAATGGAAAGTCGGTAGTTAGTAGTCCAGTTGAATGGATACGCCGATGTCACATCGGCCAATTGAAAGGGGGTTTCGGAGGGCTTAATGTGAGTAAGACCCAACCGGATAATGCGGTGATAAAGCCATTTGAAATGCGCAGTTCTTTTTTCTGATAAATAAAGAAGGCAAGAGCGTAGCTTTTTGGGCGAATTTTCTGCTCGAAATCGATCGAGAATGCCACTGAACTTCAGGCGTTGGTATAATGGGTTTAGATGCTACACAATCTATAACAATAGCGGCGAACACGGATAAGTTTCGAAGACTAAACTGATCTCGAGGATACCATGCTCAGAAGTCATAACAAAAGTTTACATGTTGACCTTAATATACGAATCGTTCGATGTAATTTCGCGAGGAATTTCATTTTAAAAACACCGAAATGTATGTGTAATCGATACACTGTATTGTATTATAGAAGCGCATATTAGTACGAGTGCTTACGAGGGCGTACGTGCCTGTCTATTTACAACCTCGATTGTGTTTAAATTTTATTAACTCCATTCGACTTTTTTCAAGTTCGTTGTTGTTTTTTTATTTTGATAAAAATAATTGCCAAGTCAAGATAATCAGATAGTATGTATTTTATCTATTAATTAATTACAATGTGAGGAATAAAAGGCTTTTGTGCAAATAGCTTTAGATACAGCGCCATGAACGAGGGAAGGACATTACTATCTTGGACCTCATAACCAGAATGCCTCTCTACAGAAAAATCGATTCCTTACTAACTGCTTTACGCATAGGAAGTTGGTAGAGATCCCATCTGAACCACTTGCGGCACCTTAGAGAAGATATTCCTATGTGGTGTTGTCCCACTTGGTGGGTTAGAAGATCAAGCACCAATGTCAATGGGCTGTGATGACCTAGCAACCCTCTGATTAGTTTCACATAACTTTACAGCCGATATCGCTCTTTGCTGTACCCTTTCTTCCGTGCCCCGCCAACTCAGAAAGGGCCGAAAATCACGCGGAGAGTTTTCCGTCCATAGCAGCAAAGAAAACTTTTATCCGCTCTGGAGAGTGCGCCGTATAACAAGATAGGGATGATAAGTGTCTTGCCCGATCTCCTTGGTTTACTCGTCATTCCTGGAACTTTCTGCAGAGGTTAAGTTGGTTCATTCAATCACCATCCCCAAATTATGGTTTTCTGCTGTTATATTCTGCTGTAAGTGTCTGTGTCATACTGTCAATCCAGTAACTTCTCCAGATTTTATCAATGTAAACCGTATGCTTGGAGAGTTGTACAAATTTTTGAAATGTTCTAATTCTTGTGTTAGCTTGTGAGTTGCGCACAATTCTATCAAGAAAGTCTAAGACCCTTTTCGTGACCACCAGTTTCGGCGACGTTTCTTCCGAGTTTAAACCTGAATTGCTCTAACGACATCCTGTATAGCTAATCGAGTTTGACTCATAAATTTCCTTTAAATCGATGAAGAGGTGGCACAAACCGCTGAAAGGATCTCGCATGCGATATGTATCGGACATATGCACTTAAAGTATCTCTGTTCACGACCGGACAGACGAGATTCCCCGACTCCATTCGACGGGCATACGTTTCTTCGACAAAAATTTTCAGATGAGCTGGTTCAAACTACCCTACCAGTGGGTGGAAGTGGGTATACCACTTCGATTTATTTCAGTGAATCTCAGAAAGTGTTTTTTTTAAATTCTTAATACCGACTGCATGTATACTATGATCTTCGTGGTCGTGCTTGCAGTTTGGGTTTCCTTACGCTGCCCTGCCTTTGTTTTTGCCTTAAAATTGTCCTTACCTCATTCCGAATTCCCTCTTTTTTCGTCAGAGAAGCTTGTGTTCGGTCTTTCTTATCACGTGCAGACCTCATCTCAGCCCTCATACTCGCATATAGTGTTACTATATGCGCCATCTGCTTGGTTGCAATTTTCCTGTCGGCGTTCATTGCAGAGCCATGGGTTTCTTTTAGACGCCTTATGAAACTTAGCACATCTGAGGTGCCATTTCTAATGGCCACATGGTGGTATTTTCGTCACTGGATCTCTGCACTTGATGCTGGTATTGTATTACAAAGTGGTGCCTTTACAATTATTTCTGTTAAGTGGAAAAGAAAATATCCGCCAAGTGGCTGCCGCCAGTGTTGATACACCTTTGTTCCCGTTTTATCGCATTTTCCATGACTTTCTGCAAGATTTCCGGTGATAACTGTTCGCATTCCTGTCCAACATTCTCCTTAAGGGCTGCGACTGTCTGAGGCTTGTTGGCATAAAAACGCGACTTCAATCAGCCCCAAAGACAGAAGTCTGGAATGGTTAAATCGGGCGATCTTGCTGGCCATGCCAAATCGCCAAAACGGGAGATTACGCGACTAGGAAACGCTTCCTTCACAATATCCATTGTGGCTCGTGCTTTCACCGTGCATGTTCCCCAAGCCCCGCTCATCCTATTCCGGCAGTAAGAAGTCGTTCATCATGGTCCTGTAGAGTTCGCCAGTAATAGTGACCGTATTGCCGATGGCGTCCTCAAAAAAAATACGACCCATTCACTCCTCCCGCGTGAACGCCACACAGCACAGTGGATTTGAGTGGATGTAATGGCTCTTCGTGCATCACACGCGGATTTTCAGTGCCCCAGAAGCGGAGATTTTGCTTATTGACGTAACCGCTTAAGTGGAAATGCGCCTCGTCGCTCATGATGATTTTCGACACAAAATCGTCCTCTTCGTTGTTGAGATTCACACGCAACTGTCATGACGGGCAGGAGGCATTAACTGATGCACTGTTTGCACTTTGTACGGGAACATGTATAAGTCTTTCACTAAAATTCGCTGTAGGGTCCGTCTGGTGATGCCCAATTGCGTGGCCCGTCATCTGGTTGATGTTTCTTCGTTCTTTGTTCTCAGCGACAGTCCGTTGGCGGCCACCTACATGGTCTCCTGTGGTTCCACTCTATTCGAATCGAGTAGCTAAGCGCCGGAATGTTTGCCCAGTTGGATCGACGTCGAAATTCACGCTGCGCTAACACCACCAACCGATTTCTGGTCAAAAACATCGCTCTTGCGGAGTATAGCACTCCATTGCTTGTCTTGTCTATTTGCAAACTGCACCTATCTAGTTCACAAATGTCAAATATGAATGACGTATGACGCCATTTGCAAAAATTATACCATCTTCCGATAGGGTGATTACTTTTGCGCCACCTTATATGTAATAGAATGTTGAAGGTGGCTGAAGATAAAGCGAATGGCAAACGCTGTGGTGGTCTCTTGTGATTGTAGCCTTTCAATGTTAAACCTTTTCATAGTAAAGGCTGTGCTTGATATCAACAGTCGTAGCGTATCTTCTGTCACTCGCAATCTGATCAATATGTCGGGTTCTGATTAGTAGACCGCCGTATGGTCTTGTGGATCCTTAGATACCGGAAACGCATGCAATCACACGTTGACTTTCCGTCCATTTGTAAAATGAATCAGTCTGTGTTCTTGTTCAATGTATCACGCATGCTGTCGATACGCGGTGGTATCGTTACTATATCTCTGGGCTACGATTGTGGTAAAACTGTCATCTCTCCATCCTTCGTATACGACGTTGTAACGAAATATCTTAAGCAATTGATGATCTTATCGGTGAAGTTAAAACCAGTCCCGACTTCGATCGAGTTCACTAGAATTTACAATAAACTTTTAGGAATTCGAACGACAAAATCACCTCAGGCAAAACAAATAAAAACTGTGGTTAAGTACGATGGCTGCCAACCCGAAGGGCCTGGCTCTAATTCCAGGCAGTACCACAGTGAAAGCACCCTTTCTCCAGGCAATGACAAATTTGACACACAGTTCAGCGTCAGCGAAAATCCGAGAATACGAGCAATAGACGTAAACCAAAAACATTGAACTTAGCTAGGAACGATTCACATCAAATGTATAAAGTTCGTCTATAGCAAACAATTGAGGAAAAAGTACTACAATGTCCCAAAACAGAATTAGTAAAAATACATTAAAAAGTTTGGCTTATTACCCATCCCAGTGCTGCTTCATTTTAATTACTCATTCCAGCAGGCATATCTTTGGCTAAGGCCAAACTGCTTGCTTCATGCTTCCAGATTGCACACAAGGTTAAAGTGGTCTTCAATGAGGTGCACTTAGACTTCGTTGTAACTCCTGGAAGTAAAGAGATTTCTTAATAAATTTGTAAAGGTCATTGATCTTCATAGAACAGAGATCATTTAGATCTCCGAAGTGGTAACTGTCTAGGGATTCTGATCCATGTCAAGGACAGGGTAGTTGCAAAGGAAGTTTACCTTTCTCTTGAAGTGTGTCATTTGTTTGTTGTTGTTTTTTTGTTTTTTTTTGCATGACCGACTATGTATGTATGCAAAATCCGACTCGGGTAGGCAAGCGTACTTTGAAATATTAAATTGCGTTGGTCCAGATGAAATATCTCCTAATTGCTTCTTTCATACTGTCATCGTTGGTTTATTCATCAATCTTACTCTTGAGCACTCTTTTCGATCAGACAGGAAACGGCATTTGTCCAACTAGTCCTTAAAAGCTGTGTAACTTCTTCTTTGCTTGCTTGCCAGTCAGTCTAGTATCGGGATCTTATGTACAAATTTGGTGGCTTTTGTATGGACGTTGGTGTAACTCAGGATTCCGGGCTGTGTCCTACACTTTTAATTTTCATTCTTGTTACGGGGGAACATTGGGCATTATGATACGTGAACATAGTTCCAAGTCAAACGGATTCATGGTCTTTAAAGCGCATAGGGGTTGTTTCATCTTTTTTTCAGAGTTTTTCACACTCGCGGAACTTTAGTAGTTATAACTTCAAAATTGGCCCAATGTGATTGACTATTATTCCCCACATTCACTTGATGGCCAAAGACTTTTTCTCCATTGCATAGCTGTCGTGATAATTGGTCTCTCTTGTGGCAAAGAGATTTATCGTTGCTTTCACAAAACACTTTAGAACACAAAGTTTCAACGAAGATCTAAACAAAATGTTTGAAGTTTGAATATATTGCCAATTTGTCTTGGGTGGAATGCTTGTCTTCTCACCCTACTAACTTTTCTCTAATCGGTCCTAATATACACAACAAGGATTTGATACTTATCTTCCTCTATTTAAGCTTTAACACTTAATGCCCTTCCAGCAACAGCGTACATCAACAATCCCATCCCCTAATCTCAAGAGTCTAATTAGCAAAATCTTTCTCTAATATCTGCCAAGACTGACTAATAAAAAACACCCCCCGATCCTATTTACTTTCATTCGCAAGCCCATTCGACTTATGATTTTTCACTTTACGACAACATGGCGCTTATAACACCAAGAACAACAACCAGAACTACGAGTAGAACCAGTGTCAGTGGCAGTAGTAGAGACAGTACCAACCAACATCTCGGTAGTAAAAATGCCCAACAGTTCCCGGTTGTCCCTCTAAATGATTTCATGAATAATTATGTTCCCGGATAAACATCGAGTGAGAGATGACTACGTCAAGGCCTACTAATAAAAGTTTATCTACAGAAAAACTTATTTAATCCGTTCCAATTCAATGTACTGCGACAGACATGACATTGCCATGGCCCATTATGGTTCCTCCTATCTGACAGGGGGATTCTAATGAAGCCACTGACAACAACATACGTTCCATACACTCTATTACAATACATACTCTCATGCTCTCGTACTGGTGTATTCGTGCTCGTAAACTATGACCTTTAGGCGTTCCAGATACTTGAAGCTTAGGTCAAGGTTGTTAGAGTGAATTTTTCGTCGTCGTTTCACTGCAAAATCTAATGACAGTTAATAAAGAAGAAAAACACAACAAAAAACAAAAAAGTGTAGGATCAGCGGCGTATGCTTCCCAGTGGACTAGTTTGGTTATTATAACTGGGACGGTCGAGGAAATATGATCCACAGTTCTTGTTTAACCAACCTCATCATTACGAATATGTACCTCGTTCGAATTACCTCCTGCTCCTGCTCCTTCTCCTCCCCCATTTCCTTCACCACATCGCATATGGATGTGGTCATTCGAGTGATGAGTTTTAATGGAATTTTTAATTGACTCGATTGTATGGAACGGAAGACACAAAAAGCCAGAAGAGAATACCAGTCGCCAGCCCAGAAGATACAGAAAAGGAAAAAGTTTGGTAATTAAATTCGCAGAACGGATTACTCATTCGGGCTAACGGACAAGTAAGCGGCGGCGTGAACAATCGGACAGTCGGACAGATGCTCGGCTTACATTCGAAAGTGTAACTTTATTAAGAGGTCACGGGGTTTATTGTTTGATTGAAGGAATGAGCCCGAGATTATCATGTTTTGAGTTCGGTGTTTTGGTGTACTGTGCCAAGTGAATTGGGTTGATGAGGTCTGATTGAAACGTTCTGAAGTGTGAATCGATTGTGAATGCTTTCTTTGTGTATTGTAGCTGCGACGACGTAATAAATCTTTATTACAGCAACAAAGGAAACAGGGTAATAATATCGTCTCTATTGATATGTTAATTTGTGTGATAAACATACGAAATTTTCGACACGATAGATACATTCTCTGAGTGACTAGGTAGTGCATAAACGTTGGCACATTCATCTGGGATTTGTCGTGGAAAATTTTTGAATCACTGACTCGGGATATGACCTTGATATGGTGGGCCTGACTCCGGAAAAGATAGGGAAACGCTAATAGAAGAAGAAAAAATCACTTAAGGCCGAGTCATGTAAGAAATGCTACATTCCTTTACGTCTTTCTTAAACCAATCGATTTTTGAAGACACTTTTGATCTATCTGAGGAAAACAGAAGTTACTCAGGAGGGAGAATATCGAGGCGAAAAGTGTTAGTAGTTGCGCGTCATAACTACGGAAAAAGGCGGTTATGAGCATGACATCCACTAGGAAAAGATTTGCTATTTGACGTACAAACAGACCCGAAAAGCTCTCAATCAAAAGAGATCAAGTTGGGTACGAATCGTATAGGGTCACCATATTTGTCGTACTATCGTAAGCGGGGCACTTTCAGAAGATATTTTCTGCGGTATTTCTGTCAATCTCGCGAGAAATATCGCATTTATACTAAGCACTTAGCAAAAACGTGGTTAAGTTGACAATCCAATTGGAGACCACATCTGGACATTTCCGGTAAGAAATTGGGGTCAAAACCTAAAATTGAACTTACTTCACCATCGTAACCTATGTTTGTACAGTGTGAGAAGGCTCCCTTCAAAAGTGGATAACACAAGTGGATTACCCCTGCATATAAATGTTAGAACACGGCAGCTACTGGTACACTAAAGCTTCGCCTTCTGTTCAATAACAATAACAGTAAACTAACATAGTTGAATGCATGAAGATCTTTGGAAAAATCTCTGTGCTGTTTCGTCTGCTATGTCTATCCAGGATTTCATGCCGGAAACAAAATCAAGCTCAAAACTGTCTTCTCAAATCACATGGGATCATTCTCAAATCTCCCAAATGACAAATTTGATTCCAAAATCTAACTATCTTTCATGCAGAGGATTATACCAGAGGATACATCAAAACAAGATCAAACATCAACATACTGCTAAACAGCTTATAAAGCTCTCAAATCCCTTTAGCTTTGATCCAAGCTGATTCGGAACTGTTAACAAATCATTTTTGATCTGTCCCATTAATATGGGACTGAGGGACCAACAAGAAATGCCCTTCTAGCAATGAACAAAAATACTCGTAAGACCAAAATCGTAATTGACTTCCCAACTGGCTATTGCTCACTAAAAAACGAATTCAAGGAAATGGGTCTAACGCAGCCTTAAAGATACCAAAACAGCTCACTTCAAAAGCAGCAATTTCTTCCTCAGCTAAGACAATCGTAGGTGTCATCCATGAACTAGATTTCAGCTGGTTGGCAGCACAATCAGAAACACACCCAAGGAAGTGGCCTAAGGATTCTTTGACTTCCTAGTGCTTCCTAATGCATCTCGCATAGCCCTTCTCTCCTAGGACCTATAGAAAGGTCTGAAGCCTATTTTACTAAGCGGTGTCAAGGAGGCCTGTGATTTTACGCTCATCAGAAAGCACTCGCTTGGTCCGCCTACTTGTAAGAATTACTTATAGTTGCGACCTAAAAAACTCCAGAGGAGTACTTCTCCCATCTATGGCTATGGTTATCGCAAATTATATTTCGAATCCTTGCATTCTGTAGTTTAAAATAGATTTGCTGTTCATCTTACACATGGTTCACAATATATAGGGTTTTCCAATAAGGACTTGACAACTTTTTTTTAAAATAAAACGCAAACCATTTGAGATATTTCAAAAAATTTATTATCGGCTTAAAGTACAATCAAAACATTTATGATTGGAAATCTACTTCGTTCATATGGCCAACGCGGGCACGTTTGCAGCGGTCGATTCGTTGGACCCAATTTTCAACGACGCGGCAACACATTTCAGCCGAAACGGCAGCTATTTCGCGTTCAATGTTGGCTCCAAGCTCTTCCAACGTCGTCGGCGTGTTGGCATAAACCAATGACTTACCGTAGTCCCACAGAAAATAGTCAAGCACGAACGAGGCGGCTAATCGACTGGCCCATTTCTTGAGATAACACGCTCACTATACTTACTCTTCAATAAATCCATTGTAGCGTGTGCTGTGTGGCTTGTGGCATCATCCTATTAAAGCCACATGTCGTCCAAGTCCATATCTTCCAATTCGGGCCAAAAATAATCGGTGATCATGGCGCGATAACACTGACCATTCACAGTAACGTGACGATCGTTATCGTCGACGAAAAAATATGGCCCAATAATGACGCCGGCATGCAAACCGCACCAAACAGTTATTTTTTGTGGATGAAGTGGTGACTCATGAAGCACATGTGGATTTTCACCCGACCAATAACGCATATTTTACTTATTGACGAACCCATTGAGCGAAAAATGAGCTTCGTCACTGAAGATGATTCTGCGATGAAATTCATCATCTTGGCGCATCTTCTCCAGAACCCAATCGGAGAACGTACGTCGCTTCAAATGGTCTATCGGCTTCAATTCTTGAGTCAGCTTGATCTTGTATGGGTGTAAACCAAGATCCTTACGCAAAATACGTCATAATGTGGTCTGAGCGTTGCCCAATTCTTGAGAACACCATGGAATTGACTGCATCGTTTGCTACGGACGCCTGAACACTTCGACCAACCCGTTGTCTCACTGACACGACAACATCACACAATGAATATGTAGACTCAAATTTTTGCACTAAACTTGTTATTGCCTGTCTACTAGGGCGAGAATTACGACCGAAAACTGGAGTTAACGCTCTTAAAGTTGCAGTCACCGACTTCGAATTTCGGTAGAAAATTTTTATAATTTGCAGACGTTGCTCGGTTGTGTTTACTCAATAAATTGACAGTGACAGTTTGATGATTAGTGAAAGAGTGCGTTCACAAATTAAATTCAAAGTTGTCAAGTCCCTATTGGAAAATCCTTTACAAGGTGCGTTCCAAACTAAACAAGACTTTTTAAAATTAAGAACGACAAAAAGTCTATTTTATTCAAAATAGCGATTTGCACGGTCTCAAAGCATACAATTGTTGGCCGGAATGTTCGTCAGGATATCGGTACAAGCCTTTTGGATGGCTTTTACGTCTACAAAGTGCTTTCCTTTCATTGGCAAATGCATTTTTCTGAAAGGGTAAAAGTCGCATGGTGCCAAATCAGGCCAATACGGGGAGTGGTTGACAGTTAACATGCGGTTTTTAGTCAAAAAATCGCTCAAAAGTGTCGAACGATGAGATGGCGCATTATTGTGCAAAAAACGCCAACTTCCTTCTGCGCGATATTCTGGCCGAATACGACGAATACGATGCGCAAATCGCTTCAAAACACCAAGATTGTATTAACTGATTGGTCTGGTGGAACGAATTTTTTGTGGACAATGACCTTGGCATCTTAAAAGCAAATCAACATTTTGACCGCTCCAAGCGACCACGTTTCATTGCCATTCACAATGTTGTAAAGGAAGTTTTTGTTCTTTTCGCCCTCCTTGATAATGTCCTTCGAATGTAATTCTCAGCAATTTTTGGTCATCAGTCAATTTTGTACCGACAACTCACACATACTGTCACTTCAGACGCAATAACTCTCCTTCTATTCGTCCAAATGTCATGCAATTTTGACAGCACATGGCCATACGACCATAGTGCGAGAGTTTGAAAGTCCACTTTTTCTTACCCAGGAGAAATTAGAAACCTAAGTCTGAATAGGCTTGGTTTAAAGTTCATAACTCAATTCGGTTACGGTTAGAACCGTCGCTCTACAGAATCTGAGCGAAGACTTTCTAACCGTTGAGAATATCAAATTTGTAATCGACCAGCTCCAGATCAGAAGAGATAGTACGCTACATAGTAAACTTATCCTTTTTGAACATGTCACTACTTACGAGGGCTGTGCGGTGAGTACCTTGATTGAAAGATAGGTGGCGCTACTGAGCCGAAATGAGTGTACCATCATTTAGTAAAACCTCTTTAAGCCCGCCTGTCAAAATTTGGTGACATTCCGATGTTTAGTTTTGTTTTGACATCCATTTCAAAACATCGTGTTAGTGTTTTTCGCGACCGTGATCCGATTCTTGTTTTTGAGCGGCAAGACCTGCGAGGAAATCAAGTCCATTCTCGATGATGTGTATGGGACCCATTCACCTTCCTATACAAGCGTACAAAGTTTCGCCGTGGCCGCACGTTGGTTTTTGATGAACCGCAAAGGAAACCGTGGCGGACCGCCGAGTGAAAATTCGCGAGTTGGCTGAGATAGCAGGCATCTCAACTGAACGCATTAGCCATATCCTGCACGAGATCTTGGGCATGAGAAAGCTGCCGGTGCCGGGCTTGCTCACACCGGAGAACATGCGCAATCGTGTGACCACTTCAAAGACGTGCTTGCCTATTTAATTGAAATCCGGACGAGTTTCTGCGTCGTGGATTCACCACCAGAGACCAAAGAACAATCGAAACAATGTGTTTTACCCGGTGAACGTGCTCCAAAGAAAGCTAAGACCTTTCCTTCGGCCGGAAAGGTGATGGTCCTCGTTTTTTGGGTCGCGCGGGGTGTGATCCACGTTGACTATTTGGAGAAGGGAAAAATAATCACAGGAGCATACCACGTCGATTTATTGGGCCGATTCAACGTCGATTTGAAGAAAAAACGACCACATTTAGCGAAGAAAAATTACTCTTCCACCACGATAACGCACCGGCTCACATCTCCGCAGTCACCACAGCCAAATTGACCGAATTGCACTACGAATTGCTTCACCATCCTCCGTATTCTTCGAATTTGGCTCTCTGTAACTTCATTTTGTTCCCAAACCTTAAAAGATCGCTCGCCAGAAAGAAATACGGGTCGAACGAGGAAATCATTGCGGCCACGCAGGAGTATTTTGCAGGCCAACCAAAGTCGAACTGCTGGGAAAAGTGCATCGAGTTGAAAGCGGATTATATTGAAAAATAAATTAACAAAACCTAAAACCGTTGCGCTGTCATTTCTATCATCAAACAGCCCTTTTTGCTGTTCTCTGCCAAAGACAGGCAATAGTCCTCCATGTTTCGCAGTTTATGACTGCAGCAAACAAATCTGCAGATATGACTACGAACTATATGGTCTATTGGACATTGATCTGCTCAGAAAGTCATGGGGTCCGATGTTTAGGACTTGTATTAGAATACATTCCGGACAGAGAAAGGAAGACCTCGATTTAGGTGGGGCGCTCCATGGCGCAAGAGTTCGCTATATGTAGAGATCTATTGATTACGGCTCAGGACCACCCCTGACTGTAGCACAACCTTAAGTAAAGTAAAATAAGCCTCTTTCTTGTTCTCTGTTCGCCTTTTTTTAAAGTTTCCTTGACGTAAATAGGCACTCGATTTCTGTAGGCCTCATTAGCTCATAATAGCCTTAAACCATAACGACATTCGAAACATTTTGGAAGCGGCTAATGTCAGCAATTTGGAACTTGCCACTCGCTCTTCTTGCCGTAACGCTGTGTGTAGCTTTATGAATTTTTATCGTAGAATAGGTACTACCTATTGTCTCTGAGCCTAGTGCGACTTAGAAGATAGTGGGAATCCAGACACTATGATCTTGGTCTTGATTATTTACTCATTACTATATCGGTTTGGCTTTCTTTGAAAATTTTTACCACGGCCAGCGGCCTGGATAGCTGCTCGCTACCAGATATCCTTATTACAATCATTCTATCGCAGTATGAATTGAATAGATGGGGTGCCACACTCGTACCTTGTGGTACCTTAGGTGGCATTTTCTGTGGGCTTTCGGTGACAACGTGATGGAATTGATATCATTTGAGAAGTATCACGTCCCAAATCTTTATCTCGTGGCTACAGTGCAGTGATTATACAGTCTCTTCTGTGTACCATATAATAGAACGCTTTCTTCTAATTCAGAATAGATAGCCTGTACTCTTAGCGACTGAAATAATTTACAACTTCAGCATCGCCTTTACGATGTTTTCGACATCTGTTTGCCGATGTTTCATGTTATTTCAGTTTTTTTTTCACATCATCACCACACATTACGCCTTCCAGTTTCCAGTCTTTGTCGACAATCCTTCTAGCAGAAACCACAACATATTGAGCAGCCAATTAGTGTTGGTTCAACCGATATGCCATCAGGTCAAGAGACCTTGCATCCCATTTCAGGTTTTCTTCAGTCTAAAGACCAGTGCATCATCTTGTTGTTCTGGCGACCACGCTACTTATTAAATTTTCATGCATTTTGGAGAAGGTTGTTCTTTAAAAGTCCAAAAAGATGTGATAACGTAAGATTATGCTCACCTTCAACCTCAAGCCGAAAGTTTTCCATCTTCTTTCACGAAATACTTATGCGTTTTTCAATTAAGGCAAGATGTCGATTTTTCATTACAAAAACCTCATTGTGCCGGACAACATACATTCTACAAAAGAGTATGCCCAAACGGTTGGGTTATTGAACTTAAAAGCTGCTATACACCTGATTACTGGTTTTTCAAGTCCAAAAAAAGGGAATTTCACAAGAACGCAGAAATGACTCATAACTTCGGTGCAACAACGGAAGGAACATTGAAATTATTCGGTTTATCATCCATAAAAGTATTTACGGTCTTACGGCGCCGCGTTGAAGTATGAAAAAAAGGTAAACAAAAGAGAGCCGAACTGAAAGAGCCATGCGTCATGCTTGAGTTTGTTTCTTTGTCGTGGATTAACTAGGTGCTCGTAACAAAAGTGGATTCTAATACAATTTCGGTTTAATTCCCAGAGGAATTTTCATAAAAGGTTCAGGTTCGGCCAATATGTTACTTTACTGCATGAGATGAAACAGTTTCGACTTAACAAACAAAGGTGCACACAGGCATTCAATCAGAATGGGGATAAATCGGCATTTTCGCATTCCACTTTGGTGACAATGATGGAACGAACATGTTGAAGGAGAGGTGTGCGTTAGGAAGTTACTCGTATTTCTGAAAAAAGTATATAATCCATTATGCATGAACTTTATTCCTTGGTTAGATTAAGCGGGGTGGTGGGACTATGTACCCTTGTCACTGCGGCCAGGTTAGGCCTATTGTGATTTTACTCCTCAGGTAAACTACGATTGGAATATTGTCGATGGGACTTTGATTTTGTAGGCGAGGTGGGAGGCCTAGATTGTTTACATCTGATATCCACAAGGCAAAAGCATTTCCTTTGTTACGATGTGGGTCATTGATTCTGAATTTCTCATGCCATCTGTGTAGATCTCTAGGTATGGTTGTCTTAGCACGACATCCCTTGAAAAACTCCATGGCATGCGACGTAAGAAACTACTTTTTCTATTTTTCAGTTCATTGTCTAGGAATTGAACCCAGAGCTGCGCCATAACCGAGGTGTATCAATCCAACTGTCAATGGAAGTCTTGATCAAGTCCTAACGAAAGTTGAGGTCTTCATAAGTCCTCCTCTGGTACCTACTAGAAAAGTTCATTGGCGATTCTCTTTTTCCGGATCCCATTGTAAAGGACCAAGGCTAGAGTGAATTGTAAACGGTGTTTGAATTTGTTAAATGTTAAATAGGATCGTGGGCCCGTCTTATCGTACAGAACATGGAGTTCTGGGCACGATTTTCTTGGAAGTAGGATTTTTGTACAGCATTCAACTTTCTTCTATCGGATCAGCAGCCTTTACTGACCGAGTTTCACTTGGACTTTCGCTACGGAAAAGCCATTACCGGAGTTATTTTTACTGGTGGGTTTAATGGGTTTAGCTGATTTCGATTCATTAGAGCTATGACCTATGTTGGTTCTAGGACCAGTTTCAGTGCTGAAGGATTAATCGATTGCAATTCGAGCGACCTTAGCCGATCTAATTTTAATATCTCTGCTCAAGAAGTGGGATAATCAGCACCTGCATCTTCGACTGCATCTACAGGCGAACACTTTTTTCTCCTTTTCAACTGATTTCTTAGATGATAGCCGTTCAGAGCGCGTGTCTGGTAGATCCCCGTAAAACCTTGGTTCCCCGAGTTAAGTCGTCAAAGGCGGCACTGTAACCAGCTGTTTGTCTTTTTTTTACGGTCTAAACGCAGCAGCCTCTGCCCATCGCTCCAAATATAATAAATCTTCAGAACGTATCGTGGAAGAAACCGCAGAAGTTGTCAATACTGAAAGATCTAGTTATTCCTGATTCAATTCTTTCAAACGGCTCTGGTGGAATCCTGTGCCACCTACCGTTGAGATGATTTACAGATTGAGGCTTTGGTTGAAGCTTATCTGTACGAAGAGATGTGGGTATTTATTTTTAAGACAAGATAAGACCTCCTTTATCACCATTATCACTCTACATTGATCAGAAGCACGGGAGGAAAGAGAGAGAGAGACTAAGATTTAACCTGAAAATACCTCCGCCTTCTCACAGGCGTTGATCCTGCAAAATTGCGACGACCGTTAATAGTATATATACACTAGTATATGCTGCAATATAAGTTAACTTTGAAGTATTTCTATATCGGATAGCAGCATTATCTGTTGTCTGATCCACTGTGAGGTTGCTCTAAGGTGAATATCTGCGCCAACAACAGACTGCCATATAAGTACAAAGTGTGAATGATAAAGGTATAATAAACCTTCGTCCAATTCGTCTTAATTGACTTACATAATATTCAAGTAAATAGACTCAAACACCTTAGGTCTTTGCCAAAATATTGTAACCAGGTAGTCATTTCTGCTTGCTCCTTCGGCTTTATGGTCTTGCATTTGTGATTTATGGTTACTAAGTTATACAATCTGGAGCATTCCATCCATGGACGAGAGTTTGGCTGGCATAGAGGTACGAGGTGTGTCGTGGGAAGTCCTTAAAGTGGGACTGTTGTTTTGTATTTTAGGCCTTTTGGAAAGTGGCACGGTCTCCTCAGAGAATCCTCTGCGCTTTAACGTTAGGTCGCTGTAAGTCTTATTAGGATCGTTTTGTAAAATATTTTCGGGAAGTTTCAGTCCTCAAACTATTAGGAAGCGTTTTATTTCCTTAAAGACCACTGCTCTTGGTGACAGATATTATTTTGTTTCCTCACCATTTTGTATGCAATTGTATGGGATCTACGGTCGTCCCTTTTAGACAGACATTCCGACCTTCGTAGAGTCACCACTGCCTGCTGAAAATAAGATTACTAACTTTACTCTAACCCCTCGTGATCATGGTCATAGGGCGTCAACAACGACCTCGCGCCTTCGTGTTCGAAATGGAATGTACTTCGTGCCTTGAACTTCCTTATCCTTATACTTAAAATGCTCCAAGGCATCGTCACATTCCAAGTACTACACTCATAAAGTAGCACTGTTTCCACGTTTCACATCTACGAGGGGCGTTCAATATATTCTCGGTATCGATATGAAGGAAAATGCGAATTCAATTTAAATTGTTTTAATTTATTTTCAATTTTTCAATTAATCTCCCCTAACATCAATGCATTTGTTACATCTTGAGATAAGCTTTTTTAAACCCTCAAAAAAATAAATTTCCTCTTTCTCTGCAAAATACCCATTTATTGCCGACTTGAGTTCTTCATCATCCGAAAATCTTTTTCCACGAAGACATTTTTTCAAATCCGGAAACAGGAAATAATCACTAGGGGCAAGGTCTGGACTATAGGTGGGTGTTGGATTTCTTCGAAACCACAATCTCGCGCAGCAGCCTTGGAAACTCGCGCCGTGTGAACAGGAGCGTTGTCATGAAGAAGCAACACACCCGCTGCGAGTTTACCCCGTCTTTTCTTTTTAATTTCCTCCCGCAAATTATGCAAAGTGGAAGCGTAGGATGTGGCGTTGATGGTTTCACCTTTTTTTTTGTACTCAGTGAGCAAGATTCCCTTTGAGTTTCAAAATACTGTGGCCATGAGCTTCCCGGCAGACGGAGTGACTTTGAACTTCTTCGGGTCTGTTCCTTTTTTATGCCACTGCATGGACTCTTGTTTGCTTTCAGGGTCATAGTGGTGGACCCATGTTTCGTCCCCAGTAACAATTCGATCCATAACACCATCCGCGTTCTCACTACACATCTCGAAAAGCTCTCTACAGCATGCGATTCTCACTTTTTTCTGAGCCGCTGTGAGCATTCGTGGCACCCACCTTGCAGTGACCTTTGAAAGGTTAAGATGGTCATGAAGAATGGTGTGAATAGTACCAATTGAAAGCTTGGTGATCTCTGCCATCATTTTCACCTTTATTCGGGCATCCTCAAGAACAAGTTTTTCGACTTCTTTGATGCTTTCTCCCGTACAAGCAGTAGCCGGGGCGAAGGAGCGGGGGTCGTCTTCAATGCTCTCTCTGCCTCTCTTGAACTCACTTGACCACTTTTGCACAGTTGATAATGAAGGTGCGGAACCCTGGTAAACAGCCACCATCTCTTCATGAAATGTTTTTTGACTTTTTCCTTGCTTAGTGAGAAATTTAATTACAGCGCGATGCTCAATTTTCACCATCATCGTCTCAGTTGCCATTATGATTCTGTTTAACTAGAGATAAAACGCGAATTAATAATCACATTTATATGAAATTTTACATGAATGCACTAAAATAATAGTATTACTTGATAAATAAGTCAATTTATATATAAAACCACAGCTTCACCCCGATACCGAGAATATGTTGAACGCCCCTCGTAAGCATGGTTTTGAGTTGAAAACATTTCTTCTCCGGATTTAAGCAAACCGAATGCAGCTTTAGCTTTCGAAATCCTGCTGTCCACATCCAATTTGGTACCACCATGTTCTGAGATATATGTGTACATATATAACAGAACATAAATATATATAAAAGCTGTCTACTTTCCCTACTTTCTGTCCAGCAATGTTGAATTGAACGACGCTGGTCTTATGCTAAGTGCTAAGGGAACACTTTTCAGTCGTATTTATTTTGTTCGCCTCTGACTCCATTCTGGGCCATTTTTTGTAGGTCGAATATACTGTGTCAGAGCAGATGTTTGAGATATGAGTCACAGTCGGCTGCATATTTCCTCCAAGTATAGCTCCCAGGATCAAATCACTGATTACTATGATACAAGGAATAGCAGTGGCGAAAGCATGCAATCTTTTCGTACTCCGCTGCGAAGCTCAAATTCCAATGATACCTTGTGTTGTGTAACACATGATATTTACCACCATCACAGGAAGCCTTTATAATACTTGTAGCGACATGTTTTACTGGTATATGCACAGGATGCTCGTATTATAGCATATCGATTCAAGCTAAGGAAGGCCTTCTCGAAATCGATGAACAACAAATGTGGTGGAGATATGCTTGTATCATGTATGTACCTGACTGAACACCGCAAGGTGTTGGTGTGGTCGATGCAGGAGGATCCAGCTCGAAAGTCAGTCTATTCCATGTCGAGTGTAAATGTTCTTTCACTCGATATAGAATTCCCCTAGCTCTCTTATTGCCAGATTCCTTCAGGTTTCGGTTGCTCATGTTTTCCTAGTAAGTGACTGTACGCTTTCCGCAGAAGGCTTTGGTTTGACTTAGAAGAGTTCTACCTTCTCACAGACATCTTTTAAAAGTTGTTGGGGGGGAAGTACGAATACAGGTATTTCTTGCTGTGGTTGCAAGTGAGTGCAGAAATGGTTGGCGTGAAAAATGTTCCCACCAGTAAGCTGTTCTTCGGCCAAAGTCAGCAGATACCTGCTAAACTCTTTTACTAGATGTAGTTTGGAACTTTGACCACAATAGTAATACTATAAACGATCCTGTTGTTGCACCTAGTTGCTATTTATTCAGCTTTTGTGGCTATAGCGTTGGTGTAGTTACGCTTGTCTCGTCTTACACTATGCTGAATTTTTTTGGTCTTCATACGACACTGGGCTCCTAATTTGAAGCGCTCTACTGCTAAGGGGGATGCAATCCACACTACGAGTTTAATACGCTCATCATGTGCTTTGGATGTCTTCTATAGACGATGAGATGGTGTCTAGATGTGTTGCAGTCATTGTTGTGCGTATTGGCGGATATCGGAGCCTGTCGGTATTATGTCTGGATATCCTTAGCAAGTTGGATCAGTTGCTGTTAACAGAAGCAGTTCGAAGACGTATAGTAGCTACCATTAGGTGGTGGTCCCTCTCAATTCTGATGTCAGCTCCACGTTTGTTTTGGGATGTCTAGAATGCAATTTCTAAAGCGCCCTGCTTATGGTAAAATGAACGATTTGGTTCGATGTACGATGTCGATCCGTCGAGACCTAGCTGATCTTGTGGCCAAGCAGTGTGTTTCCAATGACTAGGCGGCTGATGGTGCAAAATTCAAGAAACCTTTCGCCGTCGTCATTTATTTTGTTTTTGAAGCCGTGGGATCCTATGGGTTTGAATGCGGTGTTGTAGTCCACCTTCTCCCATAACAATCATACCTCCGCTAGGCTACGATTAGTATGCTAAAGATATTGGCCGTGTCATCCGCGCCCACGTAGTTTCACAGAGCGTCACATTGGGTAATGGTTATGTTTTCTTATCCTTCGTCATCAATATCCGTTCACCATAAGGTGAATAGAGGAAAGTAAGATTCCTACCCCGTATTCGCGAGTGGTGTTTATTGGCTTCCCAAAAAGACCAGGAAGCCTTTTCCGGTTTTGGAGGGTTGAATGACGGGTTTCTACCACGTAATTTCGCTTACTTGTAGCGATTTCCCGGTGGAATTATAAAAATCCAGAATTTAGGGTATGTTTTACGGTTGCAGTTCACTAGGACTTTAACTTGTTATTCCATATACAGATATGAAGTATAGTAGGTACCCTCTTCAAATACAACATTCCAACAACACTTCAGTAAACTACTTCTCTTCCAAACTAATACAAACTAATACCAAAGATCAATTCACTTTTGCATGCGTTTGAACCAATTTTCGAAGCACTTTTCCCACTCCGAACGAGGTAATTCCAAAACATGCGTTCTAAACGTATCAACCGCTTCTTTGTGCGACCTCTCAATTTATTTTTGATCTTCGGGAATAAAAAGAAGTCATTGGGAGCCAAATCAGGGTTGTGCGGCGGATGACCCATCAGTTCGATGTTTTGAGTGCTCAAAGAGTCACTTGTTTGAGCTCGCATTGTCGTGATGGAGAGTGATTCGTGTTCGGCGGTTGCTTTTCCTTATTTCTCCAAAGACTTCGTGCAAACAAATGGTGGTGTGCCATTCCGAATTGACCGTTGTACGTTGCTCTAGTGGCACAGTGGCGACATGACCGGTTTTCCCAACTAGTGCTTTGTGCGCGAATAACTTTTGCTGGATTTGGTTCGTCTTGAAAGACAATCGGCTACTGTTTAGTTTCGGACTTATATGCATATATGCATGATTCGTGGCCTGTCACGATCTTATAGACATCTTTTGAAGCAGCACCATGGATTTTTTTTGTCGAAACGATCCTTTTTTTTGAGCGATTGTGAAATTATACGGTATCCAATGCCAAGAAATATTTTCGACGATCAAATGTTAATGCAATACTAAATGTTTGTGAGTGGATTTAATGTCCAAGCATATCACAGTTTCACGATAAGTCACATGACGATCTTGCAATATCAGTTCCCGCACAGCATTGATGTTTGCTGGCACAAAAACTTTGGACGATTTTCAAGAAATCCGTCCTCTAATGAACGACGACCACGATTGAAAATATATAGCAAGCTACATATAAAGGGTGTTTTTTTTAGAAGTTTGGTTTTTAAACTGGAAACCCTGCTTCTACAGATTGTCAATTTGACAGTTGAAAGTTTTTTTTTGTGGTTAGTACGTTTTGCCATTTTACGAAGAATAGATTAACGCGTGCAAATTGCGCAAACTTATTTTGAAAACCATGACTCAGTTCGCCAAACTTATCGTGCGCTACGTCCATTTTACGTTTTCGCACCACGCACACTCTAGTGGATAATACACATCCCCAAAGACGACAAACAGTGCGAACAGTTATTATCGTTGTGGAACGCAGTGTTGAGGGAATCCGAATAAGTCAATTCGCCATCTTGCACAGCAATTGGAGCTATGCCTATCCACTTTGTGGAAGATTTTACGGAAAGATCTTGGCTTAAAGGCTTATAAGATCCAGCTTGTGCCATAAACAAGCAAAATTGCCGAATTTGGAGTGTAGAAAACCCAGAAGCTTTTGTCGAGACGCCCTTACAACCATTAAAACTCACTGTTTGGTGTGCTTTATGGGTTGGTGGAACCATCTGCACATATTCCTTTATGGACGATGCCGACCAGGAGTTACCGTCAATGGAGAGCGCTATAGAAACATGATTTCTGATTTCTTCGTTCCTCAGTTGAATGGGATTGCTATGACAGAGGTTAGGTTTCAACAAGATGGCGCAACATACCACACGGCGCGTGACACCATCAATTTATTGCGGGAAACATTTGTAACAATTTCGCGTAATGGACCTGTAAACTGGCCTCCACGATCCTGTGATATCACACCTTTAGATTACTTTCTTTGGGGGTATGTGAAGTGACTAGTCTATGCCGATAAACCAGAGATGTTGGACGATTTGGAAGTCAACATTCGCCGTGTTATTGCTGATATACGGCCCCAGTTGCTCGATAAAGTTGTTGAAAATTGGACTTCACGATTGCGCTTCATTCGAGCTAGCAGTGGCGCGCATATGCCCGATATCATATTTAAGTACTAATGGCATAAAATTATCTATTAAATAAAGCTAAAGCATAGACATTAACATTAGCTTGATGTGTCTAATTTCATATTGAATTTGTGTACCTCTAAAAAAAACACCGTTTCATCAAAAAACGTGTGACTTAAGGCCCACATAAATTAGCGGCTCAAGATTTTTTTCGTTTCTTGTTTTTATTTATTTCAAATTAAACAAAAATCAATTACGTTATGACATCTCTTTCAAAATCCAATCAAGATACAAATTCAAAATAAATTCCATCGAATCTAAAATATTAAAAACGTGATGCCGTAACAAATATGCAACACCAGACTGTCTGTCGGTCGGCCAATTTGTGTTTTTTTTTTTTTGAATGTAGAGCAAATCTCTCACGAACCGAGCACTTAAAAATTCAGCGAAAAATCCTATTAACGCCGACCTAATCCAATAAATTCATTCAATTATAAACATTAATGGTTCTCCTTTGCCAGTACACGGCTCTCATAGGACATTGCATAATGCCAAGTCTAATTAAATTATGATGTTCGAACAACAAATACAAATGAAATGTATCCATGCGAACCGTTCAATATGCAAATTACCTTTCTTCCGTTCTGCTCGTGTATCCATAAATTTGAATATTTTATTTTAATTTCTCTTAAAAGCGTCCTTCGTTCGAAATGAGATGATTTATTCCAGAGATTGAGATTCGAGAAAATGTAAGTACGAGTATCTCAAACAAAGATACTCGTACTCGTATTTTTAAATCTTTGCGCCGTGCGTCGGTCGTTCTGACAGAGTTTCCGTGTCATCGTTCGTTGAAAAATCAAGTTACTGTAGTCAGTTTTGCAAGATATTGGGGTCACTTGATGCTGTTTGTCATTTTATCACTCGATTACGTGGAATCAATACATATATGGAGTAACTACTCGTACGTACTGAATAGAAATAGATGACGGATAAAAGGGCCGGCCACAGTGGAAAAAAAAACAGAAAAAAATTAACTCTCAAGAGCAAAGCCGCAGACCATTGCTTAATTGTATCTGCAACCATCCAGTGCACATATACATCGGCGTGTTCTAGTCCAGTAGGTTAGGTCGTTGCTACGATATTTTTTAAACACGATTTTGCACACTATTTTTTTTCATAATCACAATTTGTATCTTTTCTGTTTATCTGGTTATAGCGGCCAGCCATTCGGTCCGTTCCGATTTTGTGAGTGCTATTTCAAAGTGTGTCTGTTCAATGAGTTTGATGAGAATTTGAATCTGTGTCGGCAGGTGATTAAGATGTTGTTTTGTTGATTCTTTTTTTTTTTATCGGAATTTTCTTTTTCTTTACCTTGCCTTCTGGGGAGGTAAGATTAAACCAAATTATTGTTTATCTACTTAATTTGAAGATTCAGAGATACATTTTGATGTTTTTTTGTTTTTGTAGTCTTTGGGAATTTGTTGTTCAATTTTGTGTATTTGATGGTTGAGAATAAGCTTTAATTTTGCCGGTTATCAGATCCGTTTAACTTCATAACTTTGAAGCCTCTGAGTTTGTTAAGCAAACTTGTTGTGGCACATAAAATAATTAGTGATGTTTACTTGGAACTAGGGATGTAAAGATTCCGATTCTGATGCTGATATATCGATATCGCCGATATCAGACAGTTGACGTTTCGACATCTCACTCTCACTCGTTCCTAAACAAAAATTCTATCCGATATTTATTTCGAAAAACGCGTGAAACATGGCAGTGTTTGTATTTTTTCGCACCTGGTTCACCTCGCCTGTCGGTTTTGTCAGTCTAAGTAGGAAACATAAATTCGCGCGTGCTTTATTTATTAAAAAATTGTGTTGCTTCGTGATTGTCGTGAGTGATTTGAGGAGTGTCAAATTGTTTTAAATACTTTAAGTAAAATGGCACCGCCTTTAAAACGTACAAGTTCCATCTGGAATCATTTTCAAATAAAAAAGGATGATGACACGAAGGCGACGTGTTTGTACTGCAATGTCAGCGTTTCTCGTGGTAGTAAGGCGGTTTCATCCAAGGGCTAGACGACAACAAACATGGGGACACACGTAAACGCTATCATGAAAAAGAGTTGGAAAACTACGCCACACCTACCTCAAAGACCGATAGTGGTCCGCCACTTAAAAAACAAGCAACTTTGGAACACATTTTGGAAAAAAAATTTATGTACGATACTGAAGAATCCTAGAGCAAAAGCGGTCACACAAGCAATAGCTGAACAAATATGTACTAGGTGGGGTGAAAAGTAACCTCCTTGGGAATGAAATTTTTTTTTATTTTATTCAATATAGTCCCCTTTTAAGTGTATCATTATTCCAGCGATTTTCCAACTTCTTGATCTCGTCCGAAAAGTAACTTTCCGGAATATCTGCAAAATACTCCTCCGTGGCGTCGATGATTTCCACGCGCGAGCTGAATTTTTTATTAATGAGCAATCTTTTGAGGTTTGGAAAGAGATAATAGATCGACGGAGCCAAATCGGGCGAATACGTTAGATGCGACAGCAATTGGAGCCGTAAGTCATTGATTTTAGCCGCGGTTGCGATGCTCTTGTTTTTTTTTTCGCTTCATTTCGATTTCAGCCTTCAATCGCCCCAATAATGCACAGTAATACTCGCTGTTGATGGTTTTTCCTTTTTCGAGGTAGTCCACGAAGAGTATGCCATGACAATCCCAAAAAAACCGACGTCATAACCTTTCCGATCCATCGAGCCTCCCTCGGCCGCTTCGGATCACTCGCGCTGGCATTGCCGGGCACTCATTCTGTTCTCTGGTGTGTAATAGTGGATCCAAGTTTCATCAATAGTTACCAATCGACGCCCGATTCCGCATCAGCAAGTCCAAACACTCTTTCGAAGTGCTCTCGCGTTCGTGTTTTTGGTCAGGAGTGAGCATGCGCGGCACCCAGCGGCAGGATAATTTTTTCATATGCAGAATATTGCCAAAAATATGGCGTGTGCGCTCAATACTAATCTTTGTGGTATCTGCTAGCTCGCGCACTTTCACTTTCCGGTCAGCCAACACCATTTCATGTATTTTGTTGACATTGTCCTCTGTAACCGCATGGGACGGCCTGCCGCTGTGGAGTTGCGGCCATCACAAAACTCTCGAAACCAATATTTGACGGTGTAATCTGACGGAGCATTAGCCCCATAATATTTATCCAACTTTTCTTTCGTTTCCTTCGCCGTTTTGCCTCTCAAAAAATAATGTTTTATGAGAGAACGAAATTCGTGTTTGTCCATACTCAACATGATGCCAAACACGTCAAGAACCATCAGCTGTCAAAACAAAACTAAAGACGGTATCGCACTGAAATTCGGCATGTCTGCCTAAATATGAACGGACTTCAAGGCACCATAACCTTTTTTGCTGTAGCAGCGCATTCTGGCGGTCAAGGAGGTTACTTTTCACCCCACCTATTATAGAAATGGAGCCGTTTGATTTAGTTATCTAAATAGAGGTTATAAACAGAGGTTTCAACCCACTATTAAACAGATGTGCCCAAAATACAAATCTGATACCAGACATGTACTGACGTGTAAAAAACAAAATAAAAGATCTATTGCAAGAACTTCCCCACATATTTGTCACGACTGATTTATGGACGAGCGACGCTGCTTCATCCGTTAATGATTTTATAAGTCTGACAGCTCACGGACTAGATAAGAATTTCGAACTAAAGACCACTGCCTAGAGGTATTCCCTTTTGAATGCGAAAAGCAAAGCGGTGAAAACATAGCTCAAAACTTACGCCAATTGTTTCAAGATTGGAGCATCAACGAACAGATCATGCACCGAATATGGGCCTTGTTGTAGCACTAGTGGGTGTAGAACGTATCAGATTTATGGCGCATTCTATTAATGTTGAAGAATGCGATAATCGAGGAAGAGAAAATATATGATACGATTAACATGGCGAGATCTACTCGTATAATTAGCCACTTCAGTCACTCAACATCAGGTCGCAAAATCCTCAAAGAAATGTAAAACACTCACAACGTTCCTTGTCACGTGCTTATCCAGGATGTCAGTACTCGCTGGAATTCTACACTTCAGGCGCTTAGACGACTTAAAGAGCAGCGCGTTGCAGTTCAAGCTTCAACCTCATGTGAAATGTAGAACATATTTGGCTACAAAAGAGTGTGTATTGCTGAAACAAGTTTTGACGACCTTGACATATTTTGAACAAGCTACAAAATCTACAAGTGAAGAGTCTGCTTGTTGTCTGACGCTATGTCTCTAATTAACAGTTTGTTAAAAGTTTTAGACCAGATCAAGTATCAACAGATTCGACTTTTGTGGGAAATTTGATAGCCGGAACCAATGAGAGATTTCGTTATTTGGAGAGTGAGGAGTCATTTATTTCAGCAACAACAATCTACATGCATTCGGGCGAAAACAAAACTCATCTCGTTAATTACAAATAGAAACAGGGATAATGTGGTGAATGTACCTGTAGAGTCACAAAGAGGTCAAGATCAAGATAAGATTTTTACAGATATCTGGAGTGCTTGTGACAATTTGATTAAAGATGCAGAAGTAGAGGAGCCTTTATCAAACATGTCTACTCATCCTGAGCAAGAAGATGTGGAATCTTATTTAAAATAACCAAATATCGTATCCCAAGAAAATCAGATCCAAACAACTATTGGCGCTATGAAGAGAAATAAACCAAAATTAAAAAAGCTTGCGCAAAAGTACGAGTACCTATCTTACCAACTGAGCTCAGTTGCATCAGAACGTCTTTTTTCCATCGAAGGCCTCATACAAATTGATTTGCGTAACAGATTATCTGCAAATAATTTCAAAAAAACTTTACTTTCTGAACAAAAATCTGCCAAAAGTGGTTTATTACTTTGTGTATGTAATGACAATTACTTAGCCTACTTGACAATAATTCTTATTTTAATAAATAATATTTTTGAATTTTTTAAATTTTATTTATTTATTTTTACACTGAAGTTGTACAGGTAAGTTACATGCAAAGCAAATATATACAAAAGCTTGAAGTACATTCTTTATTATGTATTTGATTAATTATCTACTAAGCTATCGATTTTTTACTACAGTAATCTGTATCGTATCGGCCTAACTATGTATCGTTACATCCCTACTTGGAACCAGTTCTAGAAATCAACTGGCTGAGTCGGAAATTTGAAGCGAACGACGGAAACTAGATCTTCAAAGAACATTAACAAGAACGGAAAGAGATATTATTGGATGCCCTGTGACTGCTCAGCCCCTTCTCACCTAGGCCAAGGACTGTGTCGATTGTTCCCAATTTAGATTTTAGTCTTAATCGATTTAGTCGAAAAACCGCTGATTTTGAAATACGAGGGTTGTCTGAAACGTTTCCGACGGCAACGTAAAGATAGCGGCCCTCGTCATTAAAAGCTAGTGAATGCTAGTTGTGCATATTTGACAGTTACTTACCGAAGTTTCAGTCATTTTGGACGCGCAGTTTTTAGTTGACAGTCGTTTGAGTGAGTCGATATGAGTGTTTTTTTGTGAAAATGGAAAAAATTGAGTATCGAGCTGTTATTAAATTCTTGTTTTTGAAAGGCAATACGCCTAAGCAAATCAAAAATGAGTTGGACTCTGTGTATGGGGACTCTGCACCATCATTTACCACAATGAAATTTTGGGCAGCTGGAATTAAACGTGGCCGTAGGAGCTTGGGAGATGATGAACGTTCGGGACGTTCAAAAACTGCAACCACTGACGATAACATTGCTAAAGTTCACCAAATGGTGTTAGACAACCGCCGAATTAAAGTGAGAGAGATAGTAGAGGTTATGAAAACGTCCAAAGAACGTGTTTGTTACATATTAAATCAAGTTTTAGGCATGAGAAAGCTGTCCGCGAGTTGGGTGCCGCGTTTGCTTACGTTAGACCAAAAACGTGTTCGAATGAACATTTCCAACGCCCTGTTGGCGCAGTTTAGGCGCAATAAATCCGAGTTTTGGCGCCGATTAATGAGAGTAGATGAAACTTGGATACACCATTATACGCCCGAAACAAAAATTCAGTCAAAACAATGGACTGCAAAGGGCGAGCCGGCTCCAACAAAAGCAAAAACTGTTTTTTTCGGCTGGGAAAGTGATGGCGACTGTTTTTTGGGATAGAAAAGGAGTTATCTTAATCGATTCTCTTCAAAAAGGAAAAACCATTACAGGAGCATACTACGCATCATTACTTGCCAAGCTGAAGGCAGAGTGAGTTAATCAAAGCGACCGGACGTGTTTTACTTGTGCTTCACAGTTTTAAATCTACATTCTGTCTCAAATAATAATTAAAGCTTTCAAGTGCGTAAAAAAAAGACTGAAGAACGTGTGATTTTATTAATCGTTTTTTATTTACTTATTTTCTACCCTTTTTTATTTTTTAATCTAATATAAAATGAATACCTGTTCTTCTTGCGGTGATTCGCTTCCTATGGAAGGCGATTTCGTCGAATGTACTTTTTGCAAGCGCAAACTGCACTATCACTGTACAACGGTAACCGAAAGGACTTGGAGGAACATGGGCGCTGCTAGGAAAGAAACTTGGAAATGTCAGTTCTGCAGAAACGCATCAGACAGCCATAATATTGCCAGCGCGAGTGCACCTGTTGCACGATCACCGGAGCCACAACCTGCTAAACGAATTAGACCAAGAAACAGCCCTGATGTCAACGACAAAGTCCCAACTGTCAACAACGGCACTGATAGCCAGTCCGTACTTACGGAAATCCGCCTACTCAGGGATCAATTGAAGGAAATAGCGGCTAGTTGTGATTTCCTGGCCTTCAAATATGATGAGATAAACGCGAACATGGTGAAGAACAATAACCTGATTGAAAGTTTTAAAAAAGAAATTAATGAGCTAAAAGACTCTAATATAAAAAAAAAGATCTTATCATAGATAAAATGCAGGCACAAATTAACACAATGGAACAACAAAGGCTGAAAAATAATGTGGACATCAAAAACATTCCACCTACACCACACGAAAACTTAATTGAAATCGTCAAAGGTATTGGGAAAACAATAAACAATGAGATAAACGACTCAGATATCACAGACATATTCAGAACAAATACCAGAAACCCCGAAAAGTCCAGCATAATTGTGTCAGGTGGCGGGATAATGATGTTCGTTCGAAAAAAATTAGATCACAACCGAATATTCACGCCAACGAAATCATATGAAAACATCAGAATTTGTTTTACAGAAGGAAACAAAAAAACATATGTGGTTGGAATATATAGACCACCAGATTTCAGAAAAGTTGCTTTTATTGAAGAACTTGGTAATGATTTGAAAAATATGAAGAAAAACGAGGAATACATTGTTATGGGTGATATAAATATTGACGTACAAAACTCAAATTTAAATTCAAGCTTTTTAAAGATTACTTGGAGATGGTAGCTTCATCAAGATTATTCAACGTCATAACAAAGTGCACAAGTGTGGTTTTACATAATGGAACCCAGTCGTTGATCGATCACATCTTAGTAAGCAAGGTCGATAACCCAATCTACTCAATGGTGATTGAAAGCGAGATCACCGATCATTATCCAATATTGTTTTATACAAAAGAGCAAGAACTCTCAATTAATTCAGTTGTAAGTACTACATACATCTGCAATTCGAAAATTGATGAACCCATTCAAAAAGAGAACTGAAGTTCGATTTTAGATGAAGATGATGGTGAAAAGATGTATGAAAAACTGGCTTCTAAACTGAAAGACATCTACAAAAAGGCAACAACTGTCAAAAAAAAAATTAAAAAAACGAAAAAGCAAAACAAAGAGACAAATTATACAAAAAATGGAAAAATAATATAAGAAACAAAAGCTATGAATTAGAATACAAAACCCTACGAAACAAAATCAACAAAAATATAGCGATACAGAAATCAAACTATTATAAAAATCGATTCACTCAGTTTAAATCAGATCCACGGAAAACCTGGGGCTTAATAAATGAAATCCTAGGAAGGAAAAAATCCAGTATCGACGAAACAATAACGAATAATTTCGAAACAGGAACCGGCGCTCTTCCTAACGACTTTGCCCAGTTCTTCTCTTCACAATCGGCAAATTTAATACATCATTGTAATGTGAAGACATCGGACAACATAAATAGGTTCATAGGAAACTCAATCTTCTCATATCCGACAAATAACAATGAGGTTAATATGATTATTAAGTCACTTGGAGAAAACAAATCACCTGGAATCGATGGAATCAGAGCGATGGACATAAAAAAGCATTCTGTTGTATTTGCTCCGGTTTTATGCAGTATAATAAATCACAGTATCACACAAGCAAAAATACCTAAAACACTTAAAATTGCTGTGGTAAGACCGATTTATAAAGGTGGAGCTAAAAATCAATTAACTAACTACAGACCAATTTCAATACTTCCCGTTTTTGAAAAGTGCTTAGAAGGAATCGTCATAAGAAGGTTACAACATTTTATTGAAAAACACTCGTCATGGTCTTCACACACGAATAGAAGCATTTAAATTCGTTCAGTTAAAGCCTGCAAAAAGGTAGTGACAAATCGCTAATTTAATTCTAAAACGTGCAAAATTTATTGACTAAGTTTATTTGAAAACAATTTGTATTTACGAGTAAACATTTGACATTAAGTCATTTTCAAAGAAATAAAGTGAAGTTTAAGTTTATATAAATTTATTTTGCCGCTGCCTGTATACCGCTTGATTTGAGTTTCCCTCGTCTTATCAAACCAGCAATCATGTCTGCATCAAATCTCCGAACAAGAGCTGCGACAACAAAAACACTGCCTTCTACGCCAACTCAAGTTTCCCCGTCGCAAAAACAACCGCCCAGCGACTGTATACCCGTCACTGTAAAGATTCTTGAAGAGCAATTATCCAAGCAATTCAATGCATTGCGGCAGAGTTTTTCGGATGAAATATCGAGGCTTCACAGTGATTTCCTTTTAAAGATCGAACAAATCTCTGAGTGCTCGAAACGTAAATTTGATGAGGTTAACAAAACCATCGCCAACATGGTTGATCGTATCGAGCGGCTTGAAGCGAGTTCCATTGCAACATCTCGACAACATCATGAGGAAATTCGAACCCTCCAAAGGCAATGCGAAACGTTCGAAAAGAAGGAGATCTCTTGCGATGCCGTGCTATTTGGTGTACCCACCCAGCCTGATGAGACCTTAAAAAGCTTATTCAATCGTCTTTGTCACTCCATTGATTGTAAGCCACCACTTCTCATAAACATATTTCGTACCAAAAAAACAAACAATGCGACAATTCCACCTCCCATCATTATTAAATTCAGCAACTCGCTAGAGAGAAATACAGTGTTGATGTCAGCAGCAGATTACCGAAAGCACAATGCCACTGAACTTCGCCTGCACGTAGGTATTGAATCAAACAGCAGCTGCTACCTCAACGAGAGCCTTACAAGGAAGACACGTTTTCTCTTAAGCAGCGCTTTGAGTCTGCGACGGAAAAAACAACTGTTTGCCGTGCACACAAGGTATGGAAATGTTTATGTTAAGAAGACGGCGAGTGAAGGAAGCTTTCTAATTGAAAGCTCGGAAGATCTGCTGGCTGCTGCTGATGCGAATAATCTTTCATAATTCTTTCTCTTTCATATTTTCTTTTTTGATACGAATACTCTTAATTATTGTAATTTGTTGTTTCAATATGTGTTTCTCCCCATTGTCACTCATACCTAATTTCCCCCCTTCCTCCTCTCCTGTACAAGGAATGTACTTTTTTCTGGTTGCCTTTGTTTTTGTTTTAATCTATGCTCTTAAGTAATTTAAGTGTGACAAACAGTGTGAATGAAAAATCAACGTACACTATTGCAAAAATTATTTCGCAGCAATATAATGGACTACGAATATGTTATTTACTCGTAAATGCGCGAAGTTTAAATGACAATAAATTAGACTATTTAAAGTACTTGTTTTCTACTTCTTGTCTTGATGTTATCTGTGTAAGTGAATCCTGGTTTAATCCGAATGTGCGGGATGAGATCTACGATATCTCAAATCGTTGCAGTCTACTGTAGGTTAATTCTGAAATCTAATGAAATTTTTAAATCAAGTGAATCCGGCATTGAGTACATTGCTGTGGAAATAAGTGACTGTAATACTACTAAATGTCTTGTCTCCTGCGCATACAATAAAAACCGAAGATGCTCTGCATTGCCATATTTTTCAGCACTTTCGAACTTTTGTGCACTATATGAGCATATTGTTGTGTGCGGCGACTTTAATGCTGACTTACTAAAAAAAGACTCTCTTGCATTTCAAATGAAAGACTTAGCGTCCTCCGTCGGTCTGAGTATTGTTAACTGCACCTACCCAACACGTTTTGTCCCCGATCGTACACCCAGTCTTCTTGGTCTTATTATTGTCTCCGATCCCATCCTTGTCCTTCTTTTTGACCAGATACCTTCGATATCTCTGATCACGACCTACTTTTTCTAACTTACAATGTCAAATTGTCTAAATGTGCTACTACTGAAACTTTTACATATAAAGATTTTAATTCTGTTGATGTTAATGCCCTTCAACTAGCCACAATGTCTGCCCCATGGATGCAGTGTAGACAAACCGCCGATCCTAATGGAAAGGTTGATTTCTTTCAATCAATTTTGACACAACTGCTTGATAGGCATGTACCTACAAAAACAGTTAGAGTCCGTAACCAAAGCTGTCCATGTCCATTATCACATCAGATGTGATAAACTCAATCAAAGTTCGCAATAAATTGCACAGTAGATGGAAGCGCAGACCGACCAGCGCGTATTGGAAAGAATTTAAAGAGGCACGCAATCGTACAACTTCAATTATACGTGCGTCCAAAAAAAAATTACTATGCATCCAAGCTCAATACCACCTTACCAGCAAAAAAACTATGGAGCAACCTTAAAATGATCGGTCTTTCTAAAGGCTTTAACCAACAGAGTGATCTTGATCTTGATATTCTTAATGATTATTTCATAGGTGAGCAACTCGCTAATGGTAACTTTGATACAAATCGAGCATCAGCCTGTTCGGCCAGATCTGCGCATAGACTGGATGACTTTGAAGTTGTGGGCGAAAGCGAAATTTTTAAACGCACAATGGCTATTAAGTCTGAAGCTATTGGGGAGGACGGAATACCCATCCGGTTTGTCAAACTTACCCTGTCCCAGATAGTTACCCATCTCACTCATGTCATCAATTTCTGCATAATTAAATCAACTTTTCTCAGGTCATGGAAAATAGCTAGAATCCTTCCAGTGGCAAAGAAAACAAACAGAGATGCCCCTTTTGACTTTAGACCGATTAGCATATTACCCAGTTTATCTAAAATCTTCGAAAAAGTCCTGCAAAAACAAATACTTAGTCATGTAGCTAACCACAACTTGCTTTACGAGAAACAATCAGGATTCAGGGCACATCACAGCTGCTCTACCGCTGCGATAAATTTGCTAGATGAAATAAGGCAAGATTATGACAAGGGTAATATACGAGGGGCGTTCAATATATTCTCGGTATCGATATGAAGGAAAATGCGAATTCAATTTAAATTGTTTTTATTTTTCAATATAATGCATTTGTTACATCTTGAGATAAGTTTTTTTAAACCCTGAAAAAAAATAAATTTCCACTTTCTCTGCAAAATACCCATTTATTGCCGACTTGAGTTCTTCATCATCCGAAAATCTTTTTCCACGAAGACATTTTTTCAAATCCGGAAACAGGAAATAATCACTAGGGGCAAGGTCTGGACTATAGGGTGGGTGTTGGATTTCTTCGAAACCACAATCTCGCGCAGCAGCCTTGGAAACTCGCGCCGTGTGAACAGGAGCGTTGTCATGAAGAAGCAACACACCCGCTGCGAGTTTACCCCGTCTTTTCTTTTTAATTTCCTCCCGCAAATTATGCAAAGTGGAAGCGTAGGATGTGGCGTTGATGGTTTCACCTTTTGTTTTGTACTCAATGAGCAAGATTCCCTTTGAGTCCCAAAAAACTGTGGCCATGAGCTTCCCGGCAGACGGAGTGACTTTGAACTTCTTCGGGGGGTCTGTTCCTTTTTTATGCCACTGCATGAACTCTTGTTTGCTTTCAGGGTCATAGTGGTGGACCCATGTTTCGTCCCCAGTAACAATTCGATCCATAACACCGTACGGGTTCTCACTACACATCTCCAAAAGCTCTCTACAGCATGCGATTCTCACTTTTTTCTGAGGCGCTGTGAGCATTCGTGGCACCCACCTTGCACTGACCTTTGAAAGGTTAAGATGGTCATGAAGAATGGTGTGAATGGTACCAATTGAAAGCTTGGTGATCTCTGCCATCATTTTCACCTTTATTCGGGCATCCTCAAGAACAAGTTTTTCGACTTCTTTTATGCTTTCTCCCGTACAAGCAGTAGCCGGGCGCCGGAGCGGGGGTCGTCTTCAATGCTCTCTCTGCCTCTCTTGAACTCACTTGACCACTTTTGCACAGTTGATAATGAAGGTGCGGAACCCTGGTAAACAGCCACCATCTCTTCATGAATAGTTTTTTGACTTTTTCCTTGCTTAGGGAGAAATTTAATTACAGCGCGATGCTCAATTTTCACCATCATCGTCTCAGTTGCCATTATGATTCTGTTTAACTAGAGATAAAACGCGAATTAATAATCACATTTATATGAAATTTTACATGAATGCACTAAAATAATAGTATTACTTGATAAATAAGTCAATTTATATATACAACCACAGCTTCACCCCGATACCGAGAATATGTTGAACGCCCCTCGTATGCTAGATCTTTTGCTGGTTTATGTTTGATGGTATAATCAAACATTGAAAGGGAGATGGCCCATCTTTGAAGCCTGGCAACAGCAAATGAAGAAGTACCCTTGCTTGGATTAAAAATTTCCCTTACCGCTTGATTATCGGTGTATATAACAAAATGTTTGCCGTATACATACTTAAAAAAAATTTTAACTGCAAACAATATCGCCAGCGCTTCCCTATGTAACTGCGAATAGTTCTTCTCAACGGACGATAGAGTACTGCTCACAAACAAAACTAGCGTTTCTTCGCCATACACAACATGCGATAACACTGCGGCAACTCCATATGGACTAGCATTCGTGCTAATAACAATTGCCTTTATCGTATAATTCTAATTCTTATTTTGCAAAATGAGTTGCTTTGATGTTTCAAATTCTGCTTGACAATTATGCGCCACATCGATCGATTTCGATGGATACTTCTTCGCGCAATCTAAATGGGACCGCGTACGACTTACAAAAAATTGGCTTTGCTTCATCTTTTAAATTTATTGCTGCCTGATAGCCCACTTGATTTGGGTTCACCGAAACGACGTTCGGGAAATGTTGTTGTATGTAATTGATTATTCTACAACCTACCTTCATATCATTTACCTTTTTTATCTGCAATACATTTGCTTTAAACAAATTTTCTCTCCAACTCGGAACAAACTTCTCCAGCCAATTTCTTCCAAATAATGGAACAAAGAAGGCACTTTCCTTCCACCACAATCAGTTCTAATTCCTTTAAATCTTCTTGGAACTCCACCTGGACTATGACCTTTCCAACTATCTTTGCATTGCAATCTGAAATAGTACACAGCTTTAAATCAAAACTCATAATATTAGCATTAGGAAACGTATCTCTAAAATCTGTATACTCCATGATTGATGCTCCGGCGCCTGTATCCACCTCCATCATCAGCGACACTCAGTTTACCTTCACATTCACCTTCAGTCCACTCTCTCTTTCCGCTTGCAAATTATTCACCACTCGTACTGACCTCACATTTTGCCGATCCCCGCGGTCTTCTCCTTTAGGCTTGGACCAGCAAACACTTGCTACATAGTATATGCCCCTTTTTTCTGCACTTAAAGCAAATCCAATTTTTTACTTGACACTCATGATCGCTGTGTTGCTTTCCACAATGTCTACACTTATGGTTATTGAAATTGCGCTTTGTGTAATCTGTTCCCTTCTAGATTACGCAGGTTGAGTGTATTTTCTACTCGATCACTGATAAAGTCTCCAAACTTACACGTCTCCGCCAGGTTTCTTAACTTGACTATAAATTCACTAATTGATTCTCCCTCTTCTTGTCTGGCTTTGTGGAATCGAAACCGTTCAGCTCAGAATCAATTACAGTGATGAAAACGGGTGTTTGTAATTTCTCTTCTATACTATTTGCGATCAAATATTGTTGTACTCTATCCTTCTAGGCTGCAAAGTCTTCTCCAGGAACAAATTCGTTAATATTTCCCACATACGCCATTCTTATTTCTTTATTTTTTACGTTGTTAGTTTGCTAGGACATTTTCTATCCGCCGGGGCATTGACTCAACTAATGTACGGCATTTTGATACGGATATATTGGGTTGGCAACTAATTGCCGATTCCACACATAGATGTCTTTTAATGGCTTCTGTTAATGACATTTTTTTTTTCCTTTGACATTTGTTAGCTGTCAGTCTTACTTTGCTTTCAAAGCAAATTGCGCGTATTTTTGTGAAAAGGTATTAGTTTGGCGTCAGTTTTAATATGGAGTGTAAAAACGAGCATTTTTGTCACACATTCCGTAAAGGAAAGGAGGCAGCGCAAGCTGCTGAAAAGTTCAGTGATGTGTATGGTGTATGATGAGGAAGCCTTAAAGAAAGACAGTGCCGGAATTGGTTTGACAAATCTTGTTCCGGAGATTTTTCACTGAAAGATGAACAACGACCAGATGAGCTTAATGATGATCAAATTAAAGCCATAATCGAGTCGGATTGCCGTGTAACTGTATGAATTGATAGATTGGGTTCCACATGATTTGAACGAAGCGGTATCGTCGATCGAAGACGATCATGGTCCAGGATTAATGAACCAGCAAAACCCACTTCGAAAGCTGATATCCACCAAAAGAAAATTTTGCTCTCAATTTTGTGGGATTGGTGAAGGGTGTGGTGTATTTTGAGCTGCTTCCAAGGATTAAAATATCAATTCGGATTAAAATACAGCCGATCAACGAAATACGGCCAGAATTAGTCTATCGAAATATAGGCCACATACATCTTTGGTCACTCGCCAAAAATTATTGGAGCTTGCTTGGGAATTGATGTTACATCCACCATATAGCCCTGGTCTTGCTCCATCAGATTACCATTCATTGCACAAGTTCTCAATTGGATTGAGATCTGGAGACTGGCTTGGCCATGAAATTATGGACACTTTCTGATATCGAAACCAGTCTTTCACATGACCCGATTTGTGTTTCGGATCATTACCTTAATGGAAAAGCCATATGAGAGGCATTTTTTCCTCAGCGAAAGGAAGTATGACACTTTCCAATATGTCCTTGTATTCGAATCTTGTCAAAGTGTCGCGAATTCGAAAAATTCAACAAACACCATGCCGAGAAAAACAACTCTACATCATGATATTTGGATGACGAATATCATCCGGGCCCCTCCAAACATGGTGGCAAATTGTTTGCGAATGTTGTCATCTTGGAGTCTTTCAGCGCAAATCATTCTCGAGGAAGCAAAAGGATCCGATTTCGCCAATAGCACTATGTGTACGTCTGTGTCTGGTGTAGTTTTTTTTTTACGTTTCTTAGATTTTGCACAGCCTTGACGGGTCTTAGCGCATTTGTCACAACATTTTCGAAGGGTTCAAATCCTTCGACGATGAATTTTTATGTTTGCCCTGTGCACCTAGCTTTTTTTTTGGCGAATTTCGTTCTTCTGGCGTTCAGTGCCCTTTACGACCCATGCTGACAGCTGTAGTGTTATTGAAAGTTAATTTAACTGTAAAGTGAAGAGCTCAAGTGACACAAGTATTAGATCAACCTATTAGGTAAAAAATAGAAAACCTGGACGTTTTTTCTGCTTCTGTCCTGCATATTCTCGTATTAGGTGGCCGATATTTTAGGCTGACATGACAGAGAAAATAGTTACAATGAAGAAAGGTGGCTAAGTATTCAAGTGAGTTCGAAAAGAAAAACAAATGGATAAGTGCAAGAGCTCTCGACAGGAAAAGAGATAGTTCTTGTGTCCTCGACAGGGATATTGGCCAAACACCGACTCCTACAATTATCTGACCGCTGTAGGAAACACCTAACACTTACATTACGTATTGTCAATAAATCGTCCCACAGAATCGACAAACTTTGGATTACAGTAAGCTTATTTGACCCATTCGTTGATTCTCTACCCCGCATTTGCTTAATCTTTAAAGCAATTTATTCATAACCCAAGAACCTGACTAAGACTTTATAATCCCTCATCATTTGCGGTGACTTACAGTTCCCTAACCTTTTCCATTCCCTTGGTTTCTGACTCTCTTTCCTAATCCTTACAAATGGAATGGCATGGCAGTTTGAAACAGAGAGAGAGAGGAGAAAAGAAAAACCCCTAAAACTCACTTACATCGGTTAATCTCAACTCATGCGAAGTAATAATCCTCGACATGTCATTTACTCAAGGAAAAAACCATACAGATACCCTAATACACTTAACCAAGGACCGAAGGGTTGGGAAAGACGGAATAGAAAAGCGAACAGAGCATAAGCAATAAAATGTCGAAATCATCATTTTGCAAAGCACTATTCGTAAGTTTTGCGCAAATATTACTTATATGTGCAGAGAGATACATGCATGCACACCGCTGACACAGTCTCTGTCAGAATGATGAACTTGTTTTTATCCCCCTCAACGGGCCCCCTGTGGGTATATCACTGCTTCTTTTTTTTATGTATCCTCCACCTTGTGCCTGCTATTTCTTCTCTAGAACTGGATACGATGTGATTCTGTCACAAACTCAGTCCTTTGTAGTGGTGTAGTTGTAGTCAAGGTTCATTCTTTTAGCACCGACAAATCTTGCCCGGAATCTGTGTCATTGGATCGTGTGTCGGAAGCATCTACTAAACCCAGCGAATATTTTTATCCCCATAACTTTCCTGCCTACTCGAACCGCCGACACTGCTCATTTATCGAATTGAGTAGTTTTTACGAGTGTATGTATATGCAACCCTTGGATTTGGCTCGTTTGGCCCACCCTGTTTTTCATATTTTTTTTTCTCTCTCTGCTCGTACAAATGCTGATGAAATACATTTACTCATAGTTAAAATCCTTACATGACCTCATAGTGATTGTAACGGGAGGATGGCTATGTATGCGGATATACTCGTACTCAAGTATTAGACGGCCAAATTTTCGGATTTTTGTGCGGCTATCTGACGGATTTCCGGTCGTGTCGGCTGTAGGAGTGAAGTTTATTATTCAAATTACTACTAGGATTATGGTTTCTCCAACTCTCCGGTTATCCTGCGGAATTCTGAAGGGGAATCCGATTATGACATAAAGGAAGAGGTAGAGTTTTTTATTTAGGCATTTTTTTTAAATCGAGGTTAACACATCTTTTAGGACGAGGAAAACGTCACTATTCATTGGAAAGGCTCCTTCTTTGTGTGTGGGTTTTTTTTTTTTTTTGCTTGGCGTGCATCAAATCAGGAGACTACCCTCGACATTGTGGTTTTGGCAAAATGTTTCGTTTGATGTGAAGAACTTCTAATTTGATGGACGGGCGGAGTTTGTAGGGTTTGTTCAAGAATGAATAGTTATGACAACTCCGCACAATGTATCCATTGGACAATGAACACTGCTGTTGTTGTCATTTTTCTATGAGACGTGGTTGTTCAGACTGGTAGTAGTATAATCAGATACTCTACTCTGGTGACGAGATGTCTGAGCCTGTGTGATGGGAAGACTGTTTCTGTTTGAAAATTTCTGTTTTCATCGGGACGAAGGATTTTGTTTGCAAGAGGACAAGAGTTTTGTAGGACATCTTGGTGGCTCCAGTGTTTTTTTTTTTTTACGCAAGAGCAAGTGTTTTTGTATGTCGAGGGGTAAAGATGTCTGAATATAGGGCCAACGAGCACTGAAATACTCATGCAATGACGTACAATTTCAACAGTTTGAATAGACCGCGGAAAATATGTGCCTGTAACTTGTCTATGCCTGATGAATTAAATGGCATTACTTCATAGAAATAGCGGGTAATCAACTAAAAGTGTTGCGACGAAGCTACACCTATCTTCCAGACTTTATATTATGATATTAGGTTAGGTTAGGTTAGGTAAAAGTGGCTGTTGGAAAGACTAACCCAGTTAGGTCACTTGTGATGCCACGTGGATCTATGATCCTCTTACTAATGGAACCAGTTTGAGCTTATGATAAAGCCTAGGAGACTGTTAACGTTTTTATTTTCTAGATCGTTTTGGTCGTTTTAGAAGAAAGAAAGTTCGAAAAGGAGTGTTCAGACGATACCATCCAGTTCGTTAGCCTTTGAGCGATGTTGTCGGAGACAAAAGTGATATCTAGCACTTCCTGTCGGTTTCTAGTTATAAAAGTGGGCTTATTGCCAATGTTGCAAATAGAGAGGTTAGTATTTAGAATATAGTCAAAAAGTGGCTCACCTCTTCATTGATGTCGGTACTGCCCCATACCGTGTGATCTGCGTTAGCGTCGCATCCGATGATGAGGTCAGTTTTTTGGCTTCCAGCTTGTAGTACCACCCTTTCTAGATTATCACCAGGGAGAGGGTCCACATGGTCGTGGCCAAGGTAAGCCGATGCCAGCCAGTAGGAGCCTTTGGCAGTCTCTAGTCTGGCGACGGTTAAGTCGGGGTCGCTGAGGTTAGGAAGTAAAAATACATTACGGCTACGTTTCGCTAATATACAAGTTCTGATCTTGCCTTTGTCTCTTGTATAGAGCGGAGCGTATGTGGGTGTCCTAAGTCCACGAACCACGCCTTCTGCAATCCATGGTTCCTGGATTAGGATTATGTCTTCTGCGTTTTTAGAAAGACGCAGAATGAGTGCGGCCGAAGCCTTTTTTGAGTGGTGGAGATTAATCTGGAGGAACCGTATCATTGCTACAGTCTTCCAGAGTCGCCTCCACCACGGTGTTATTGAGGTCCTCCGATTCTGAAGATGTGCCCAAGAGCTCATCTTCTATCTCTGATCGTGTAGGACCTCTAATTGCTGTGTCATCGGTTTCCATTTCCGACAGTGTGTCAGAAGAGGAGACCGACGGCTTGATAGTCACCTCGTATAGATTGAAGTCGTCGTTATCCATTGGAAAGGATATCGACGCTCGAAGATCCAAGGTTGTGTTCTCTGGTGTCTCCGTTAAATTAGGAGGAGGTTGCTTATCAGCATCCAGCTCATCCTTCTTGTAGATTTTTAAATGTATAGACTCGAATCCGAACCGAATCATGCCGTTCGTCTGCGCCAGAGGGTTAAGAGATTCCTGATTGATCAGGATCAACGCGCATCTATAAGATCTTTCTGGGGATGAGGGTTTGGCTGGGATCCAGGTACGAGTTCGAGGTCTGTTAGGGATGTCCTCCTTAAACACGACCTCGAGTTTTGCACCTGGCCAAATCTCTCCTAAACCACCTATGGCCTTAGTGAAGAGATCAAGAGATCTCTGGTTGGCACACGCTATGAGCTTGACATGGTCTTGGTGTCAGTCAGCGTCGCTAGTGATGGGAAGTGGTCCGGGGTTTTCCCGCATGAAGGCCAGGAAGTTGATCGAAAGCTTCAGCTTGACCAGTTGCCACCGTTCAGGTGTTATGGGATCGTCGGTATCGTTTCTATCGATCACCGCGATCGATACTATTACGTCCTTTAGGACTTCACTGAAAGACCTCAGAGATGTGCTCTTGGATGGCCCAGGGGTTTGGTACTATGTGTTTTGGGCCTCTTGGTAACTGGCACGGTTTCCTCCAACGATCTCTGGCGCTTGGAAGAGTCTTTTGGAATTTTGGGAGCAGTGAAAGCAGTGCGTAATCAGTCTTTTAGGATGTTTTTACCTCACTCAATCTTACTCTTTACGTCCGCACTTCTCTCAACCTCCGGAATGGATCCGAAGGTTTTGATGATGCATGAAGCATTTCGGCGTCTTAGGTAGAGCGCCTTAGATGGAGCTTGCCGATGCGGCTGAGCTTATGACACCTTGATCCAGCCCAGGGGAAAAAGGGAGAGTTTGGTTGGAAGATGGTGGTGGGGAGCATCCTTTTTTTTAGGACTCGTCTGAAGAATTTCTTCTCGAGATTCATTGACCCTACTCAGCCTCTACAACTCGACAAGTTAGATGATCGCGGTAGAAGAGGTTAGGTTAAGTTAGGTAAAAGTGGCTGTTGGAAAAACCAACCCACTTAGGCCACTTGGCCCATTGTGATGCCTCTATTAAGATATTAACTTAGACAAGAACGCTTTACAACATGCCAACGTGGTCCTCATGCGAAGCAATCCATACCAGCCAACTTCTACTCTCACCTCCATAAAATGAGTCTTGGGCGCATTACCTAAGTAAAGCCGTCGGCTTCGAACGATATGGAAAGTTATCAGTGTCACCTCAGAGACGTGCTTAGATGAGTTCAAACCAAAGTCACTTTTTATAGCACAGTAGCCTAATACATTTCGGCGATTAGTCGAACGAATGTGATTAATCAATTTTATGCCTTTCTAGAGGGAGCCTACCGAGTCACACTAAAAACAAATGGAAACGATTAGTGTTTCCACTGAAGGAACATCAAGCAGAGAGCCAAAACATATTCTTGCAGCCACCAAAAACAAATAATTGTGATAAGCATTGTGGATTGAATGAAGTTGCCACTGATGGCATATAACTAGCAGCTATCAATATAGCTCGTGTTCAAGGAGGAAGACTGTTCTGATCTTAACGGTGAGGTTTCTTCTTCACTACTTTTTGGTTTAAAAACTATTCCGGTGTTGGCCAAAACCGGTTTGAAGGTCAACGCCTAGCTAACAGTGAAGATTCTCTGCAAAGTTGGCAGCAGTAGATCTAAGCATAACTTAAACAAGTCACTGGAAGACATCGAAGGGCGCAGCAATCTATTACTAGCCCCAACCATCAACACAACCGATGCCAGATATTAGTTGCGACGGGTTGTATGCCTTACTTTTCTTTCAGGAGTGTTCCCAGCTGGCTGGTTTGAGTTTTTGGGTATGTTGACCAGCCTACAGGTTTCGGCGGGTGTTGTATAAGAGTGTTTATGAAACGCAACATTCAGGTTCTGACCGAATTCTTCTACCTTCTGTCCCATTATGAATAGATGAGAATTGTTATCTATTCCAGCAAACGATATTCGGCTGCGCACGTGGAATGTTCAGAACCATAACCTTAACAACCACATCTACTATGCTGATTGCCATAGAGGGCAGAAGGACGCCTATTTGGATGTGGATTCTGCAGAAGAATAGTTCTGATAACAATGCGCATTAAAGCTGAGTTAGCCAAAATACGCTAAAATACGCCCAATATGCGGTCACGCCTCACAGAGAGACAATACGACTTTGTCAAAGATTGATACTACGAGATGCTCTACTGCGCTTATGAGCAGTATCTTTAGCACGACGTTAAGAGCGTCCTTGGTGAAAGAGAACATCGTTGGCTCTGAAAATAGGCTTAGGTTAATCGACTTTGGAGTGGGACGAAATGGTAGTACAAGTTTCCAACACTTCAATGTCTAGAAAGGTAGCAAAGCGAGCTTGAGATCGACGAAACACACAGCTCCAGTATTCTGTATGTCCGACCGTTTCGAGGAATCAACAACAACCACTACCTTGTTGATGCCAAAGTGCGAATACCAATATACCGGACAACAGAATACCAAAGAAATATTATGAAGGGACTACTAGAGCCTTTCTGATTGAATCTGGATTGTCATTAGAGACGCCGCATCTTATGAGCAAAAGTCATACAAGGCTTCTCTGTAAAGAAGGAGAGCTCTATGAGCAAAAGTGAAAGGAAGTGAGAGCAGCAGAAAAGCGCGATGTTCGGGAGTTCTACCAAAATGTGAAAATAACTTGCCAAAGATACAAATACCGTGCAAAAGCATGTATAAATAGGGATGGGAATGGCATAGTAGACTCACAGTCGTTGCCGAACAATTTGAAGGGTTACTTATGCAGACTGTTGGAAGGCGAAGTAGACTAACATCCACCTTTGAAGCAAAACTTCATCATTCATCCGGGTAAGACGCGGTTTGGGTAGTGTTAACTAAACTAAAGACCAATAAGGCTCCATGAACAGACAGACTACCTTATGAATTATCTTAAACACCGGAAATTGAAATCGCTCCGGCCTGTCTGCGAATTCATTTCGAGAGGGCACAAGGAAGATATCGGTTTAGGTAGCACAATTAGGTGGAAAGACATCCCAGCTTACTAAGTATGCGCTGTTAGAGGCGATTAGCACAAGATCACGGTAAATGAAGAGAGCTGTTGATTACAACCCAGATCAACTCCGAACTGCAGTGCCAACTTAAGTTAACTAAATATTAACGGATTTGCCAAGCTTTCCCTTAGAGCGTGTCTGGTTGATTTGTTCCGATTTCTTCTCTTAAGTAAAATCGAAACTTCGTTACAAATAATGGCTGAGAGTCAGTGGTGATCATCAAGCTAGACGATAGTATGGAGACTAGGAAATGATTGTCTCACACGATGCACGTGCTACTTCCCACAAATTGCTCAAAACACTCGAATTGCAACATATAATAGGTATCATCTTCCTGGTGACATACTTTTGAATGAATTTGGCTGAGTTTTGCAGCGGCGGTAGTATCGACTGATGCAACGACAAATTTATGTCATTTTTCGTTCGTTTCGTAGCTTATGACTGTAGCAACCAAACCTTGAACCTTTCAAGAGTATGTGCTCAAAGTGAATTCGGCACAATCAGAAAAGTTCTTGGTCTTCCAGATCGCTCGTCCTATAGGGATGTGTAACCGATGAAATGTTCGTGACCACATATGCTTTCTTATCACTCGCATGGTTTCTGTTTAGGTAAACAGATGGTAAACCTTCAACATAGGGATGCGGTAGTAAACTTTGAACCTTGAACGTTATTCTTACTAAATACCAAAGTAGTATAAATCACTCGGAGTATTTATCAGACGTAGGAGATCTCTCACCCACTTCAAACCCTTTCAAGATGAGAAGAAGTGACTTATTCCGCGGAATCATTGTCTAGACTCATAATGAGAGAAGAATTATCCCAATTTTTCCTCTTCCAATGACATTCGTTTTTATACTCTAGAAGACTGGGTTTCGTTTTCCTGTGTTACTCTCGAATCCAGCAGATTGAGCATGCCGATTTATGAGGCCTGAAAATCACAAAAGCCGAGGTTTCCAACGGAATTTTCGATACGTTGAGCACTTCAACCTGAGATGAAATGAAACCATTCAACATTCTCTGCTTTATCTAGTTTCCACAGCTCATCTCCACTTTATCTGCATTCTGCGGCGTTCAGTTATTATTGTCATCCTTACCAATTCTAGAGTCCAATTGAGAGGAAATGTCGAAACCTCTTTCTCCTCTTCGGCGCTTCACGGTTTTCGTGAAAATGGACTGAAACCTCAGTCTTTGCTGGTTCAATACCAGTTTCATTCGAGCAGGGAAAAGTACCTAGAATCTAACTAGGGACTTGTCCCTATCGGTTTCATTCAGATATTGCGTACGGGTTAAACACCATTGGTTTTGACTTTGTCGATGGGATTGATTGTAATATCGGTTTCATCTACACATCCTGCGGGAGAAAGGCCTTAAACAGTCAAAGAAAAAAGAAGCTTTCTTCCTCTTAGTCCTGTTAATGACGAACGAAATGAAGGCAGCTTCAACTCCAAGGGGATATCGGTTTAAGTTGATATTATTTCTGATGGCCTGTTTCTTATTTTTGTCGCAGCTGGAGGAGTGTTACTTTTAGCACTTTCGTCTTCGACTGTCTACCTCACCCTATTTTCTAATTTTTAATTGCTTTCTGAACCACGTTAATCCCTCAACTGTTCAACTTTTTCGGTTTTCTAAGTCAACCACTTGTCAATTTTGATGGAGTTTAATAGGCTCCGGCCCAATCGACTCAACTTATCGCAGAAGCCGCAAAAGTTATCGGAAACTAAAAATCTGCGCAACTCTCAAGTCAGCGCCTAACTCGGCAGTGAAGTTAGCAAGAATCCGTGCTCTGGCTGAGGTCAAAACACCACGAGTGGATTGTTGCTATTGGTAGTACCACCCGGAGTATATATGTCCATTCTTTGGCGTTACCATCAAACTTTTTAACGACTAATCAGTACTTCCTTGCCGCTTTATTCAATGTCTCACCTGGGTTCTTTTCACAACTTAAGGATCCGTGACTGTTACCTCTTCCTGTCACAGCAAGTCAGGCGACAGACAAGGGAAACGATGTTCGCTTTTAGCTATAACTCTACTACTCTAATCTGATCATTCCTGCAGACTTCTGTTCGGAGTGCTTTTGTTTGCTCTATGTTTCGTTGTGTTGCTGGGATTGCCATCACTTGTCTTCGCACTTAATTAGAAATAAAAAAAATTCCCCGAAACACATGGACCTTCGGAAAACTGGAGCTGGATTTTGCTGGATTACGCCTTTGTACAACCACAAACCCGTTCCCAAAAATTGGCGGCTTCTGCTATATACGAGGGGCGTTCAACATATTCTCGGTATCGGGTGAAGCTGTGGTTGTATATATAAATTGACTTATTTATCAAGTAATACTATTATTTTAGTGCATTCGTGTAAAATTTCATATAAATGTGATTATTAATTCGCGTTTTATCTCTAGTTAAACAGAATCATAATGGCAACTGAGACGATGATGGTGAAAATTGAGCATCGCGCTGTAATTAAATTTCTCACTAAGCAAGGAAAAAGTCAAAAAACTATTCATGAAGAGATGATGGCTGTTTACCAGGGTTCCGCACCTTCATTATCAACTGTGCAAAAGTGGTCAAGTGAGTTCAAGAGAGGCAGAGAGAGCATTGAAGACGACCCCCGCTCCGGCGCCCGGCTACTGCTTGTACGGGAGAAAGCATAAAAGAAGTCGGAAAACTTGTTCTTGAGGATGCCCGAATAAAGGTGAAAATGATGGCAGAGATCACCAAGCTTTCAATTGGTACCATTCACACCATTCTTCATGACCATCTTAACCTTTCAAAGGTCAGTGCAAGGTGGGTGCCACGAATGCTCACAGCGCCTCAGAAAAAAGTGAGAATCGCATGCTGTAGAGAGCTTTTGGAGATGTGTAGTGAGAACGCGGACGGTGTTATGGATCGAATTGTTACTGGGGACGAAACATGGGTCCACCACTATGACCCTGAAAGCAAACAAGAGTCCATGCAGTGGCATAAAAAAGGATCAGACCCCCCGAAGAAGTTCAAAGTCACTCCGTCTGCCGGGAAGCTCATGGCTACAGTTTTTTGGGACTCAAATGGAATCTTGCTCATTGAGTATAAAAAAAAGGTGAAACCATCAACGCCACATCCTACGCTTCCACTTTGCATAATTTGCGGGAGGAAATTAAAAAGAAAAGACGGGGTAAACTCGCAGCGGGTGTGTTGCTTCTTCATGACAACGCTCCTGTTCACACGGCGCGAGTTTCCAAGGCTGCTGCGCGAGATTGTGGTTTCGAAGAAATCCAACACCCACCCTATAGTCCAGACCTTGCCCCTAGTGATTATTTCCTGTTTCCGGATTTGAAAAAATGTCTTCGTGGAAAAAGATTTTCGGATGATGAAGAACTCAAGTCGGCAATAAATGGGTATTTTGCAGAGAAAGAGGAAATTTATTTTTTGAGGGTTTAAAAAAGCTTATCTCAAGATGTAACAAATGCATTGATGTTAGGGGAGATTATATTGAAAAATAAAAACAATTTAAATTGAATTCGCATTTTCCTTCATATCGATACCGAGAATATATTGAACGCCCCTCGTAGGTGGGGTGAAAAGTAACCTCCTTGGGAATGAAATTTTTTTTTATTTTATTCAATATAGTCCCTTTTAACTTGATACACTTATTCCAGCGATTTTCCAACTTTCTGATCTCGTCCGAAAAGTAACTTTCCGGAATGTTTGCAAAATACTCTTCCGTGGCGTCGATGATTTCCACGCGCGAGCTGAATTTTTTACGTTAGATGCGACAGCAATTGGAGCCGTAAGTCATTGATTTTAGCCGCGGTTGCGATGCTCTTCTGCGCCGGCGCATTGTCTTGCAGAAACGAGCAAGATGGCCAGCATGTTAGGTGCAGCTTCAGTTGTTCTTGGCGTTGGCGCCGGAGAAGCAACAGTCACTTGCCGTACCGTAGCCCCCCTACCAGACGCCATTTGGGCGTAGGAAATTTGGGACGTGACGGCTGGTGTTTGAAACCTGACAGGTGAACGTTTGACCTCCACCTTCTGCTGCCGAGCCAATTTTGCTTTTTTAATGTCAGCGAACTTAGGACAACCCCGATAGTTTGCGGTATGTCCCACGTTTCCACATAACACGCACGAGAGCTGCGACCTATCGGATGCTCCGTCAACACCCAGAGCACACTCCTCGGAACTGTGGTTCTTAGCGCACTTCACGCATCGAGGCTGCATTTGGCAGTTCGACGCGGCGTGCCCGAACCTCTGGCAGCGAACGCATTGTATAACGACTTCGCTCCTTTTTAGTTTTTCCCAGTGAACCACCTGGTAGTCTAGGACATTGATACTCCTTAGACTATCCAGACGGCTTTCGGGACTGAGCTGCACCAGGAAGAACGGCAGACTCCGTTTCTCCCGCCTGGCTCTAGCTGTGGTAAACGGCTTTACCCCCACAAACTTGAGTCCTTCGCACTCCTTCTCTTTGAGCAGTGCCAGGATCTCCTCAAGATCAGAAGACGGTTAGAATCCCTTCAGCAGCATCGATTGCCGCTTTTCACACTTTGGTGTAAATGAGTAGTGCTCCGTCGTCGTTTCCTTTAGGAGCTCTTTCACTTTCGCGTAGCCCTCCACTGTATTACAGTGGATGGCATGGCGATCGTTCCCCAATCTCATAATTTTAAAATTATTACCAATGACCAACTGAAACAGGTCCTTGGTTTCATTTACCTCTAGTTTATAGGTGTTTATCGGAGGCACCTTCTCCTTCTTCTTCTGCTGCTGTTGTTGTTGATGCTGCTGCTGCTGTTGTTGTTTCTGCTGCTGCTGGTTTTGTTGTTGCTGCAGTTTTTGTTTCTGCTCTTGTTGTTGGGAGCTCTCCAGTTGTAATTGCTCCCTCTGCCTGCGTGCAGTTTGCCTTTGTTTAATAGCAAGCACTTTTTCCTCCAGCTTTTGTATGCTGCTGGTAATATTATTTATCTCTTAATCTTCGTCTTCCGACTCAGATGTCGCTAGAGAGGAAAAGTTATTATTACCCCCCTCATACTGGACCTCATCTTCATCATCATCAGCTCTTAAAACTGCATTTATTTTTTTTTTGTTAAATTAGGAGGGGTTTACAACCTCTTCCTCCTTTTAATGGCTTTCGCCATGGCACCAGCAATCGTAATGTTGCCTTTTATAAGTCCCGTTATGGGACGAGCGGAACGCTCTTCACCATCCATCACGTGATTTCTTTCCTTTTACCTTTTGTTTTTGTGTTTAATTCCCACAATTTGCAAGAACAAAAAAAAAAATAAATAAGAGTTCAGAATTTGGCCCGGGTTTCGAACCCGTGTCCACGACCACGATACGATGACAGGCGCCGCTAACCACCGAGCTACCGAGTAAGTTCACGAAGTTGCAAATAATTTCTTATAGAAACTGAATCACTATTTTCACTATTTTTATTTTGCTTTAGAAAAAGCCGAAACACGTCTTTTCTCTGCCGAAATCTGCGAACGACTTGTTAACGGCGCCACAGAGTGGGAAATGGGCCTAGTCGATCATCATAATTTGCTTCAACCATTCGAGCGACTGTTTGGCCGTATTTCAAGTGATGTGGGCAGTCTGTCGGCAATATTCTTTGAGTGCACTTTATACTGAAACAAATGCAAATCATCCTTCAAAATGCGCCGCATGGTGGTTCCACTGACGCCAAAATGCTGAGCGCAGTGACGATAGGACACATGTGGGTTCTCGGCGACACTCTCTCTTACCGCTTCAACCAGTTGATTTGAACGTCTTAGGCGTTGATGAATGGCATGTCGACGATCGTCCACGGTCCCATGCTCAACAAAATTCGACACCAAACGACGAATAGTGCTGTCAGATGGTGCTTTTTGGACGACTATTTTCAATGTACAGCGTCAGCGGTGTGAAGCGTTAAAATCATACTGAATTGACGTTTCAAATTCATGTCTACTCAAGTCAATCGGTTGATAAATGTCATGAGATAAAAGATGGCGCACCCTCTACATAGTATAGCATTCATAATAGTAAATGACATAGGTCTGCATCTAGGGCGGCCTCTAATTGTTCACCTGCATGTGGTATGTACCTTTAGTTACGCTCACAACTGAGGGTTGTTGTCACTGTTTCATTTGCGGCGGCCATCATATCATCTGTAACCCATAACCTGGAGGGCTTAGGATAGTGTCAGATGCCCACTCTGGGGGAATACTTTTCCGTCACCATCCGCAAATGACTTGCGCTCCACATATGTTGAAGTAGCTCCATATGACTATGACCGTTTGTTGCTACTTCACTTTAATTGATCTCTGTTCCATTTTTGTTGGGCGCTCTCTTCAATACTCCAAAAGACAGCAGCACAAACGTCATTTATCTGTCGAACTTTAATTTCTCTCGAATCAATTATCGTTGACTTATGATAACCTGTTCGAAGGGAACGAAAAAAAACTCGTTTGTCATCATTCATCATCGTCATTATCACGGTGATCTGGTGAAAAGAAAGGAAAACGAAAAAAACAAACAAACAAGAAACGAAAATAGGACGGCAATTGTCAGGTTCTTCTCATTTGGTTCTCTCTAATGACTTCCTGTCCACTCTCTCTCTTGTCATCAACGGAAGAGAGTAATAAATTCACTGAGCCGCTGAATAACAAATGACAAATTACGTCAATAATCGAGCAAATACTGGCCGTCATTCGTCTGTCTTCTGTCGTAAGTCACCCCCTCATGTTCGTGTAATTATCTCGTTTTACCTCACGTTACACCTTCGTTTCAGTTGCGTGAAGGTCAGTCATACAAGTGATTACACCTATTACAAAGCAATGAACAATGCCTCCGTCCATTTCGTCAAGTTTTTCCTACTTTGGACGATTTGTACTTCCGCATGGCGTCGCTAATGACAGGGACCATCCCGCGTTCGTCACAGCACAGATAGTTCCTCCCATACTTGTCTGTTCATTGTCTAGTCTAAATAATAATTGGCCGCCATGATTTTTTTATGACGCGGCGCACGCAATGGCTGGCAATTGCCAGTGACGTACGGCATTCAAATGCATGATTGTCGTGCTGATAAAGGGCCTCGTAGACCGGTTCCTATAGAGTTCTGTATGTCGCTGAATCTAATGATTGGGGGGCACTTGTAAATGATTGGGTTCATACTCCGCAGTTTGGATGCTCAATGTTGTATTTCATCTACATAGCGAGGTCGAGTCCAATCGATTCAATCTCCATCTCCATCTCGGAAGTATTGATTCTATTTTTGGTTCCAAAGCGTTTCGATAAAGGCCAAACGGTTGACCCAGTTTATTTGCACATCGCACTTCTGTCCTCCCTAACCCCGGCACTGGCTTAGACGGGTTAATAAATCTTGTAAAAAATCGGATAGTACAGCCAACTTAGACCTGTGGGAGCTGGCATGGGGTAAACAGCTAGCATGAGTGCTTCTTAGTATGCAGAAACCGAAACCGGAGGGAAGGGTTGATTTTTGTTTTTATAACGCTAATGGCTTTGTGCTACAACTTACTTCGTAGTACGGATGCTGGTCAATAGGGTTTTCCAGAGAATCTCAAATACTCAAAGTCCTCGTCATGCTTTTGCTTTCAATCGGACATCGATTATTGAAGTGTGGAGTGTGCTTCTGGTGATTTTGTTGGTTCTACTGGTGCTCATAGTACCGCTTGAATGATTCTCGCTTTTGCTTTTGTTTATTCGATTCCATCGCTTTTATGGATAACTTGGTCACAGGGGGTAAATAAGCAAAGCCAAAGAAACTCAAGAACTCGTAAATGGATTTGGGTTCTACTTGTACCACAAGGCGATAAACTTTACGAGAGTATGCGTGTGCTTAGAGTGATGGGTGAGCTCTAGTAGTGTTACGTAATGCAAAGTACCTAGAACAAAGGGGGAACAAGGGAGATATGAGTAAGTGGGAATAAGTATACCCTGCGGGTGGGCCGGGATTGTTTATTAGTTTAGCTAGCCTTAAGAGGATGTTTATTTGAATATTGTGGTTACACAATACACAAATAACCATGGAGATGTGATAAAGATGATGATTTTGGTGCTCGTATTTTTGAGCCGAAGGCTAACATGTGTTAAAGATTCGAAATTGAATTTGAGGGATAACATTTGATCGGCCTTAAGGTGTGGCATTTGTTCGATTTGTTATTTTGAGTTGAGGTTCACTCTTTGAAAATTATTTCTAAAAAAAGAAAACGTTTCTCGAATTTGGGTGTCGCTAAGAATTGTACTCCATGTCCGGACAGTGTTTGGAGTCTTCTCTCGACTGGAAAATTACAATAGAAGAATTATTAGTAAACCTTCACTGAGATGAGGGTAGATTTGGCGTATTGTGGTTATGACTGCCTTTGAAGAGCGGACGAAATATTCGACTGAGAATCGTTCGTTTATTCAGCATTCGGTGAGTATATTTAGTCTCGATTGTAGTTGTCCCTAAATTGTAGAAATTTTATATCAGCGCCATGCATTCGCTTCATTTTTGAATGGAGTATGGAAATTCTTAAACGAAACTGACTGTTACTCTGAGACTTTTTCCGGAATTGTACACCTCCGAGCTAAGGTCTTTGTTTTTGTTTGGATGGGTATATCTTGACATACTCCTAACAACATAACCTAGTAGTACCGGTTATAAGAAGTTACCAAGTTCCTTTTATAGGTCCACCAAGATCTAACTAAATCTACTTAGAACAGAAAGAAAATAATCATACAGTTATTCACCTCCGACATTGGATAGTTTAGTCATAGTCAAATCCGCAATTAGTACTCGTATATGAGACACAGGTACAAAGTCCCAAGGAGTCGACGATAAAAGTGTTGAACCGAAGAATCACAACAGTCCTAAAGTCTAGGCTCAGGAGTGTGGGGATGATGTGGTTGCGCTGTCTAACGACTGCTGGCTGCAAAGCTCGGACAACTCTACACGTAATCAACGATTCGTGCGTCTGAAATGGCTTTTTAACAGCCCTGGGGGAGCTGACTGGGGACTCAACAGGCATTGTGTTCGTATCGTATACGATGGCCTTTTTGTTGCCTGTGCAACATATGGTCGAAGGCGGATCTTGACTTGTCAAAGAGTCGCCTTGCTTGGCTGTTTACCGGTGTGCCACACTGTCTCCACAGAGGCAATGCAAGTGTTGCTTGGAGTGCCACCTCTGGATCTGGAAGTGATGCGCCGTGGTATTGCTTTCAAGATCAGAAAGGGTCTCCCTCTAAATGAGCGCGATTGGGTTTCCCCGGAAGAGGTGGATGGCCTATCCCTGAAGCAGCGTAAAAGCTTGCTACACGCATGTGTTCTATCTAGATGGGTTGCCAGCGGAAATGGCAGGGTTACTTACGGCTTCCTAAGGGACGTGCTAACCATGGAAATTTTTCCTGAACGGAATTTTAACCTCAGCCTGGGCTTTTTGTTTACCGGGCATGGCTCTCTTAATGCATTCTTGCATAAGAGGGGGCTTAGCGAGGTTGCGAGCTGCTCATGTGGAGCTACTTATGAGGACTTGCTTCATGTCCTATGTGAGTGTCAAAATTACGCTGACATAAGGAACTTGTAGGCTACGGGCATCACCTTTAATGGTGAGACCTACGATGTCAGTGGAATTATCACTGATACCGTACGGTTCGAAAGAATCCGTAGTTTTGCAAAAGAGGTATTGAATAGAAGGCGCAGTAGGCAGTTAGCGGGTAGATTGTAGAAATTTATTGTTGTAAGGCCGCCAGTCCTGGGCAGTGAGGTGCCCAACTGGAAGTAACCTCAAGGTTGCGAAGCCTGACCGGAAGCTATATTCTGGTACCACGGGAGGTAAGGAGGCCCCGGAATTATGGTTCCGGCCTGACCTAGGAGTTGGCCCCCTTGTGGGAGTTTCGTGGTGGCTGTAGGTTTATACCCAAAATAGCGGGGAGAGTAGATTGAATGGAGCTTGGACATCTCATGGCTTAACATATGTTGTAGTTTGCTACGACCTGTGCTAAACCATGGGATTGCTATGGAACCAACTGGTGTGCTCGATGTGGAGTTGCATTGCAACCGGGTGCCATGACCCGCAGAATGGCGTAGGTATTAGATAGGCCTAGACCCTTCACCAAAGGGGAAGTTCGTGCCTTACACACGACTTAGAATCTGGTACTGGTGGGAGTACTTGTACTACCCGAAGGGTACCTACGTAAAACACAAGAGACATCTGTCCCTCGGGGGCTGATTCGAAGATTTTTCGGACCGCTCATCCGTTTTATATGATCCAGCCACCTCAGTCGTTAGACCCTCACTAAGTCAATGTCGCTGTTCAGTCCGTACAGTTCATCGTTGTATCGCCTCCTTCACTCATAGTCTATGCAGACGGGGCTGAAAATCACCTGAAGAATTTCCCTCTCAAAGCAGCAAAGAGCACCCTCACCCATTTTTCATAAAGTCTATAACTCTGCGCCATAGAGCAGGACTGGGATTATTGAGGTCTTATATAGGGTCACTTGTGTTATTCAAGAGAGGGCTTTACTGGCCAATTGCCTTCTTAGCTCAAAGAAGCAACGATTGGCAAGAGTTATTGTTCGTTAGATCTCACCACTGGTGCCGTTGTCTGAATTAATAGGAGAGCCTCTGTAGGCAAAGCCCTTAACTACCTCAAAGTTATATCTGTCGATGGTGACGTTCTGTCCGAGACGTCAGTGTTGGGTGTCATTTCTTCGCATGACAGCGCATCGCCTTGTCTAGATCCTTGTTTTACATCAAAGGTTTCGGTGAGTTCTTTACCGACCTTGAAGGAGCATCCTGAACAGACGGGCGAGTTTGGCAGGGATGCCAAATTAGACATTGCTCTGTATAGCTCATTAAAATTGATGAATAGATGGTGTGTATCGATTTGGAACTCACGGGTCTTTTCTAAGATCTGCCGTAGAGTGAATATTTGGTGGATGGTGGACTTTCCTAAAGCCTAAAGCCACTCTGATTTGGACCCATCAGGTTTTTGACAAACGACTTCAGCCGTTCACACAATACGGCAAATACGATCTTGTAGGGGATGTTAAGAACTCTGATACCTCTGTACTTAGCGCTGTTCAGATGGTCTCCTTTCTTGAGGATCCGACAAACAATGCTGAGGTTCTATTCATCGGGCATACTTTCGTCCGACCATAATTTACAGATGAGTTGATGTATGCTCCTTACCAAGTCGTCGCCTGCCGCTTTGAAGAGCTCGACAGTCAGGCCGTCAGCACAAGCAGCTTTGGACTTAAGCTTAGATATGGCTAGCTTCACTTCATCCAGGTTGGTTGGTCGGGATTGTTGGTCTACATCGTCCACGTTGAAAGGTTCATTCTGCCTGACAGCCGTATTTGGTCCGTCATCGCCGTTATACAGTGTACAGAAATGCTCTTCCCAAATCCTCAGCATCCACTGCGACTCTACCACGATGTTTCCTTGTTCGTCTCTACCGGGCATTTCGGTTCGGGGTTTGTATCAGTGGTATATTTTCGTATACCTTTTGGTAAAAGTTCCGAATGTCATTCCTGGAGTAGCATCGCTCCTTCTTTTTCCTCCTGAGAAGCTTGTGTTCGTCTCTCCTCTTTTGTGCGTAAAGCTCGTGAGCATCTCTACTCCTTGTATGCAGCGCCGCTTTGTATGCCTCTTCCTTATCTGCATAAGCTCGCTGGCACTCGTCTTCAAACCAGAACGTTCCTAGTGGTGGCTGAATGAAATCCAGCACATCAGAGACTGCATGTCTGATGGACTTTTAGAAATCTTTCAACTGGTCTTCGACCCTTGATGCTGACGGCATAGATTAAGAGATTAAGGGAGACTCGATCGGAAAAGGATTTGCGACTGTAGCCGTCCGATATCGAACTTCCTCCCGGTATTAGCTTGCCTTTGCGATGTTCGGGATATCCGCAACCGTACTTTGGCTACAACAAGGTAGTGGTCCGAGGAGGGCCTTGCACCAATCTGGGTGACGGTTGATTGATGAGGAAGTTCCAAGTTTCCTTGTGAATATCGAGATGTGGGAACCGCTTGCTAGCCACAACAATGTTTTGCCCCGCCGCAAAGTCAATTAGCCTGAATCCGTTATTAAAAGTGATGTCGTGAAGGCTATACTTTCCTACAATACTACCAAAGATGTTCTCTCTTCCTAGCTCTACATTAAAATCACCAAGGACAATTTTAATGTCATAGCTAGGGCACTGCTCGTAGGTCTTGTCCAAGAGCTCATAGAAGTCATCTTTGGTGACATCATCTTTCTTCTCTGTGGGAGCGTGCTAATGTTGGCAAATTTAGGCTAGATACGGATTGTTACGAGGTGCTCGTCCACATGTCGGAAACCCAAGACTTCTTGCCTAAGTCTGCCTCTAACAACAAATCCGCATCCAAATAGGTTTTACTTTTGCCGTCGATAACAATCGCCGCAGAAGATGTCACAGTTTTTCATCCTCTCTTTGTTCGGGCCATCACATCGTGTCTCTTGGATGGCAGCAGTCCAGGGCCTCTGCATGTTGTTCGGCTGCATGTGGCCTCTTAAGGGATCTAGCAATCTACGTGCAGATCAGAAGTTCATTGTTTCGCTTTTTTTTTGTTTGTTGTCAACAGTAGATTCGTCCGTATCCGAGGTTTATTGTTGCTTCATAGCTTAACTTTATTTTCCATGGTTGGGCGCAATCCCCAACCTGTAGGGCCAATTCCATTGTAGATAGCACTAGGACGAAGGGTCGGTTAGACCGAAGCCAGTAAGCCGTTCGGGGATGTGACCGATGCCGTTGGTCGATTAAGGGCTCATCCGCCACCATTTTTTTTCCAAGACCTTGACATAGTCTCGGAAATCCTTACTAAGGACCTAAGCCCGCTGCCTCCTCCAATAGGGCTTCCATGACAGTTCGGTCCCTTATGAACACAACGTAAAAAAGTTCGTCAGGTTGCAGGCATGAAATGAATCCGGATGTCTCTAAGTTATCAGCAGTCTTGCTACTGTATTATCCGGCATTAACCTGACTCTGTTTACAACCTTGTTCTCAGATGTTTCACAATTTAGAGAGTTTTCTAATGTCTGACCAAAAAGTTTTTCTCTACAATTTTGTATCTGAACTTTCTGTGTCAACTGTATAACGGCCATGAGCTTCAGGCCTTCAACCCCGATAAACGGATTTTACTAATGGTTTTCGCGGGACTTTGAGCTCAAGTTCAATGTGAGTTTCAAATCCATCTAATGGACGTTGTAGTAAATAATAAGTAAGTGGAATACTTTGCGGTTGCTGCAAAGCATCGACTTGAAATGTTTTGATCATTTTTGTAGAAAATGTTTAAAGTTTTTTTTACCAAAGCAACCGCCGAATCGCTCTTGAAGGTTTCTGTACTAGGAAAAATGAAAGTGTGCCCGTATTCGACACAATATTTTCTGAGCACTTGCCAAGTCTTGAAATATAGCGCAACAATCAAGAATAAAGTACGCCTTCAGTGCAACGGAAGACATCACTTGCATATCAGCACATCATCTAGGATATTTACATGCTAGAACAACGCATTAGAGTTATGAAAATGGTCGATGTTTAAACATTAAAATTCTTGTTTCTCTTGTTGTAAATAATCATCGAAATGAATCAACAATTCAAAGGCTAGTGAACAAATTTGGAGAAACTGAAGAACGTTCAACATCGATATCACGACGCTCTCAGGCATAAAGCATTCATCCATCAACTGTTTGCCGTATTTTAAATAAGGATTTGCATTTGTATCCTTACAAAATCCAAGTAACACAAGCATTGAAGCCGACAGATTGGATGAATTTGTCAACAAACAAACCTGTCGCATCTGGGGAGAAGAAAATCCTCGAATAATTTCAGAAAAATCATTACATCCACAAAAATGTACTGGTTGGTGTGGTTCTTGGGCTGGTGGGGCCATTGGTCCATTTTTCTTCGAAGATGCAAATGAAAGAGCTATTACTGTCAATGAAGAGTGCTATTAGACAAGAGATTGCAGATTTTTTGTGGCCTCAAGCTCAAGAAATAGACATAGATGATTCTTTTTTTCAATAGGATGGAGGTACAAGTCACACAACACGTGAAAACATTGAGTTATTGCGGTCTAAGTTTCCAGGTCGATTAATTTCACGTAATGATGATACAAACCGGCTACCTAGATCATGCGATTTATATCCATTAGATTACTTTTTTTTTTTTTGAAAAGTAGAGTCTGTGTGGATAAGCCAACAACAATTGCGGTAATATGTGAATGAGCCGGCATTTAAGTGATGTTATTTTTCACACATAATTGTTAAGAGCCATGCTATATACATAAAATAACACCAGAGAAAATCTAAGTATTTACATGTTTTTATTTAAAAAAACAAAAAAACATTTGGCTAGGCGCGACTTTTGAAAGACCCTTTACTATTGATGTGAATCTGTTACACTTTAAGATTGTTGTCATAACTTTATTTGGCAGTCGTTGTAATTTAAATGGAGTCTCATTACATAAGAATACCACAGTCGAACAGTACTTACAACGTGGTTTAATCATAACATTATAAATATTTACTGCACATAAGTATAATTGATATTTTGTTCCTTATACTCTTAAAAAAATATATCGCTTTAGCAATTTTATTGACGATCTACCTATGAGTAGTACTAGCAAATGTTTTTGTACCCGCAATGAACACATTCTTTATCAGGAGCTAATGAACTCATCCTCTCCAACTTGACGTTTATGCAAAGTTCCCGCGTACAAAGTTTTTGACGTCAGTTGTTTACAATCATGGAATGGGGCTCGCTCAAACATCGTGTTGCCGTAATTGGCCTTTCGTATGTTGCGGCCTCATTCCGCTCCAGCTCATATGGCAAAAACAACACAAACATGGCTCAAAAACCACGTTCCGAACTTCAATTCCACGGATGATTAGCCCAGATTGATTGGTAGCCCAAACATTAGACTACAAGACCATGGTTCGTTCTGGAGACAAGGGCTTGTACTACTCGACATCCAAGTATTGAGTCTTTGAAACGCGCCCTTGACCGAGCAGTGGAAAATTTTCCAATGCATGAGGTGCGTACTACTATCGATGAGTGTCCAGACCGACTTCACCGTTGATGGAAGGCAAATGGGAATAAGTTGTTCTACAATTTGCAGCCAATGGCTTTAAATTTCAGATTCGCGTCTATGACAACACCTAAATACAATACTAGCTAGTTTAGTTTTAAATGCATTTTGTTTTCTTAATCACAAACTCTTACATACTAACAAAAAATGCTTAAATGCTAGCTTAAAATTACTTAACAATCTTATACTAACTTACTGGCCCCACACAGGCACTCTAAGCTACTCTGAATACTTATATCTATGTCTTTCGACTGCATTTACATTTTATTTATAAATACTTATTTTCTATACTTAAAGCTAAGAAAAAATTTGTTTACAAAAACTTATCGTAAGGACATTTTTTTATTTTTTATAAAAACTTAGTATCTAACTTAAAATAAACCTTAGCCTACCTAACCTAAATGCACAATACACACATAAACACACATAGAAATTATACACAATCATATACATATATCAGTATACAGCTTTGTATACACTGATATATGTACATATATGTTTCTTAAATGCTAACCTAAACCTATGTAAGCTGGCCACCGCTATTTACAGAGCAAAGAAATTGGTCAGCTCTGCCTCATTAGTGAGGCTGGTCTGTAATTGACGGAAACGACGACGAAACATCTTCTCCATCATTCAACCACCAGAAATGCTGGTGCTGCCGAACGACATCCCTCTTATCGCGATTCCCCACCGCTCTACTGAACCTGAGACGATCCAAACTGCCGTGTGCGACGTCTCTGTTGTAGTTGAGTCGCCTGTCCCCAGCTTTCCGAGCGACATGGAAAATTAACGGGACCGCTGATCTATCCTGGATCAACCCTGTCTGATCAAGGTAGAGGAATGCTTCCGGTGGAACGAAGCCGTCAGAGCGCACATTCTCGTGGTAAAAGTAATTGGGGTAGTAAGCCCCAGTTATCAGGTTGTTCGTCGAGGTCATTGCTCTTGCAATGTGCCTTCGAGTCAGCTTAATTACGAAGTTGTCCACTCGTATTAGGTTCGCCCTATTGTAAAGGACCTCATTGGGATAAAATTTTTTGTACTCCGACTCTGGTGTTCTGTACAAGCGAAGGCAAGCCCTCTCAAACACCCAAATCTTTTCCATTAAGCTTGCTCGTACATTGAACCACACGGGACACCCAAATACCAGCATGGGCCTGATAAGGGCCATGTAGCAGATTACCCTTACCCTCGCATCGAGTTGGCTGCTATAAAACAGTCTCTTTCTAAGGGCAAAAGCGCCTTTAGCTCTGGCCAGTACAGCATCTACATTTTTGCCAAAATACAGAAACCGATCTAGCCAGATTCCAAAGTATCTGACTACATTTCGACAGGCAAGAGGCTGCCCGTGTTGTCCAATGATCGAGAACTTACGCCAATTTTTTCTGGTATCCCTAGAGGCTCCAGACAACGGCGTCCTAAAGAGAATGGTTTCCGACTTCTGAAAGATGATTTTCAACTTCCAGTCATCGCAAAATCGTCTTATCTTATCGAAGTCACGCTGCAAGAGAGTGTTAATGACCTCGATTTTTGGACCTGTTCTGCACGCTACCAAATCGTCTACGTACGCAATAGTATGGGGAAGTGAACCTATCAAGTCGCTTGTATAAATGTTGAATAGGATCGGCGAATTGACCGCGCCTTGCTGAAGACCATTTTTAATTTGAAATATTCCAACAGAAGTCACATCACCATTTTTCACGAAGAACTGCCTGTTGGTTAACATATTATAAAGAATGTACAAGAGTGGTTTACTGATACCCAGCCTAGTCAGCTTATAGAAAAGACCCTCTAACCATACGGTGTCGAAGGCCTTCTCCAAATCAACAAGGCAGGCACCAGTGCACTGTTTCTTGCCTTTGTTCCATTGGATATCGGACACCAGTTTAGACGCGGCATGTGAGATATCATGTCCCGCCTTAAAACCGAATTGATTATCCGGAACTATATATTTGTCCTCAACCCACCTAGACAGAGCTCTATTGATTAGTTTTTCAAAAACCTTACTGATATTCGGAAGGAGACTTATCGACCGGAGATTCGCCGGATTGGATATATCCTTTCCCTTTTTGGGGATAGGTTGAACCACCGCCGTTTTCCAATGCACTGGATAATGTGCATTATTCATTGCATTATTAAACAGGGTGGTGTAAATGTCCACCGCTTCTAGAGGAAGATGTCGAAGCACGATGTTCGGAATACCATCGGTCCCCACTGATTTCTTAGCCCTGATTGTGTCGAAGATCTCATGGAGTTCTTCCTTCGAAATGAACGGGGGTAGGTCACCCTCTCTGGCAATGACATTATTTGCCATATTTTCGCCGCTGAACCGGGTGAAACCAGAGCCCTCGGATCGCCAGTTCCCTATTTCATTTCGAATGCAGAAGTCGTGCCCCAAGACGCGACTGTCTAGGTCATAATTAGGGCCAATGATATCAATGGCCTTGTATACTTCCTGGAAAGTCGCCCCTATGGTCTCAACCTTCTCATGTGGATCCTCGACCACAAAGAAGGCGTCATCATCAGCGGCCTCATTTGGATCAATACCTGCTATTGTCAGTAACCGTTCGTTGTCTGTTGTCCGGGCTATTTTAAGACACTGAAGGTCGTTTTGATTTTTTCTCCGAAATAGTTTATTTATTTGCGGAAACATATTCGGGTTGATGGTGTTTACAGCCCGAACCTTGTTGTTCCAATACAAACTTACAGAAGTTCTGTAATTCTCTTTTATTAGCGTTTGAATATTTTTAATCGACGACTTCAGTGTCCTAATCTCCGGGTCTTGTCGGTCAGTTAACTGTCTGTACAAGTTTTTAAGTCTGGTCAGAAGTCTACTTTTCTGTCGGTGCAGTGCGTCAATAGTAGGATTGCGGAACAGGTCTTCGTTAGTCGTACGTCGATACCGCGGTATTGTAGTGTCCATAGTTTGTTTAATTGTCTCGTCCATTTGTTTTAGGTAATTGTCGATCTCCTCGTTTGACAAATTCCTATTGGACGGTGGGTGGAGCGTGTTCGAGGAGAGCGCTCTAGTCAAGGTTGCGGAGAAGCGTGTCCATCGAGTCTTACTGTAGTTGTAAGAATATCTTTGGACAAACTCCCCCAATTCCGCAATTTCGTTGGGAACTGTAATTTCGGTGCTAAAACCGCAATGGTCGCTGTCATACACGAATGTGCGCAGACAGTTTAGCGTTTGTATATTCGTACCTGTCAGTCGTATGCGTTCATCGTACAGCAGTAGATCCAAATAAGACCCGCCTCTGGGAAACGACGGGTTATCCGTCGCCTTAAGACCGAGTCTGTACATGACATCGTGCTGACCCCACCAATCGAGTAGTAGGTTCCCTCTAGTATTTGGCAAATTATTTCCCCAATCTCTGTGTCTAGCGTTGAAAATATTATAAAATAATTCTCCCCCGATTCCAGCCTCAGAAGTCGAAAAAGCGTGTCGAGCTCTGTAATGAATAGGGTGGATTGTGAAGCCTCAGGTGCATAAACAGAGGCCAAGTACAGCCGCTTTCCACTGCGGAGCGGGATGTAAATGACGACTGCCTCCAACACCCGGAACCTGCGCAACACTCCCTTGTACACTCTGTGAAATTTTATACCTTCTTTAATGAAGATCGCGACACCGCCTCCACGTTTGGATCTGGGCCGGTTTCTTCTTCTAACAATATAATTATTGTACTCCAGTTTGTGCTTATCGGTTAGCTTTGTTTCGCTAGCGAAAAGCACATCAGGAGTTTGGTCTTGTAGCAATTTAAACATTGCGGCTCTTCGTTCGATCCCAATCAATGAATTCACATTCACCTCAAGGACCTTCAAAGTTTGCTCCACCATGTGCGTACCCATTACGGCATGTGTTGCGTTAGGCCCGGCAGCAGCGCGTAGATCTGGTCCACCCGATTGGCCTGTTCTTGTACCTGCTGTTGCAGCTGAGCCATCTGCCTTTGGATTGCGAGCAAGATGGCCAGCATGTTAGTTGCCGCTTCCGTTGTTCTCGGCATTTACGCCGGAGTAGCAACAGTCGCTTGCTGTACCGTTGCCCCCCTACTTGACGCCATTTGAGCGTAGGAAATTTGGGGCGTGACGGCTGGTGTTTGAAACCTCACAGGTGAACGTTTGCTCTCCACCTTCTGCTGCCGCGCCAATTTTGCGTTTTTAATGTCGGTGAACTTAGGACAACCCCGATAGTTTGCGGTGTGTCCCACGTTTTACAGTGGAAGTTGGTTGGGCGGGACGTTGAACTATGTTGGAGGATGGCCTAAGCTTCCTCCTTCTCTTAGCCGTGGGTGTTTGGCTTGACCCGCTTGAAGCCTCGCCTGATAGTAATTCAGCAGGTCCCGCTATTGGAATAGCGGACCGCTCTCCACAATCCATTACGGGACTTTTTTTTTTTATTTTTTTTTTTGTACACTTCTCTTTAATAAAAATTGGAAATAAAAATTGTTGTCTGACGATGGGAATCGAACCCAGGCCTCGGGATCGTTACACTAGGTATTATATCGTCCAGGTCTTTACCACCTCGGCTACCGCACACTTGAAATTTCACTGGCTAAAAGTATGCTACTTATTTTTCTGCCCTTTTAAGCCGAAACACAAAACACTTCTGCTCTCCGTGGAGGTGTATGAACGACTGACAGAAAATCACACTTATGTGACTTTATGACATCGGATTTTCTTTCACTTCCTCGATTGCTCAGTTGTGAATTCTTTTTTGATTTATAAAAAACTTCAATCAACTTCTCGACCGGATCTTTGCAAACTTGCTTTGAAGGAATTTCGCCGCTCTATATATCAAGGACTTTTAGCTGATCTTTTAGCCGTGCAGATCTGATTTTGTATGTAGTAACACCAGCTCTGGAGTACCATCTCCCAGGTCTGTTATGATAAAAAGCCACAAACCAACAATTCCCGGAGAAATCCGTCTCGAAAATAGTCTCCATCAGCCCGAGCGAACTTCGTCAAGAAGGTGCTGCAAATGTAGCACGAAAAATATCTCAGTACGCACAATGCTTGCGTAAAGGGAAAAGATGCTTTCAAGATTTACACAGAAAATAGATTAGCTTATGGTTTTCAGTGTAATAACTAATGTATTTAACCTTTGGATAAAAATAAAATAATAACATGTTAGCAGTTTTATTTTCCTCTATAGTCACATCGTAACTAACCACCTTATTCCTTGAAAGCATGTCAAAGTAATTTTTTTTTCTGTAGTTTACCATACATATTACTAAAATTAACAAAAAATAAATGTATTGTTGTCCATGTAAAAGTGTGACTAAAAGAGTTAAGTCAGTATTTCCGGTCAATAAGAAGAGCAAGGATTACTTCAGAATTCGTCTAAGTTTGGATTTGAGAACCGGCATTCGGTGGTTAAAGTCTTGGATAAATTTGTTATGACAGCAAAGAAATTCACGCAGTGAATGTCGAAACTACTCGTATTTTAAGGACGAAATATGAATAAATCTTCTACAAGCATCCATTCCCGAAAATTCTTAAGAACAAAACAAACACCAAAGCCATATATGCGGAACTCCTCAAGGTTGTATATTACACCCGCTACTTTTCACTGTATGCATCAACGTCATAAGATTGATATTTCCAAGGTTGTGATAAGCAAACTCCTAAAATGTAAAGAGAGAATGCTACAACACTGCTACGAGTATCTAATCTATTCGGAATAGATGAATTGAAGCCGAATCCAGGGGTATCGGGAAATCTAAATTAAGTAAACAACATCAGTAACAGATCAAAGAAAGCATGTCTGAAACAAATTTGGAATTTGAATCTGTTCCAATCATCGTCAAGAAGCAACATATCTATACATGGTCTGTAACAATACCCAAAATTGAAGCCCGTTCCGGTATTTACCTAATAATGGGCAAAAAATTGAAGAAATCCTAATTGAATTCATATGCTCCTTCACCTTAAAATTAAAAGGAAATCCTGGAATTTAATACAAACCTAAGAGGGGACCAAATAAAAATAATAATCTTTAATCTCCCTTCGCAAAAATATGAAGCAATTTTTCTATCCCTTGAAGGAAGTCACCAGTAACGCTAGAGATGTAAACCTGTTGGTGTGTGTATAAAAAATAAAATTTTATTTTTCGCTTCTACCTTATTTTAAATGAAACAACTGGAGCATAAGTTCAGGGAAAGAAAGGAAATGCACAAAAGGAGGAAAACAAAGCTTTGAAAACAAATAGCAAAACAACAAAAGAAATGTTCCTTTGAAGTGAAGTTTTTCTTGCTGAACCTCCACCACATTACAACAGCCCCGCGACCGGCAAAGTAAAATCCATGCTTAGGTCTTGTCCCATGAATAATTTAAAGCTTATTCGGAGCAGTTGCTTAATTTAATCATGGTGCAGATTGTCGTTATTAGTGCAAAAGCCAGTTAAGGCAATTTCCCGCGATCACCAGTCCAAAGTCTAATGTGTGAAGTCTAATCAAATTTCAAAAAATATCCAACCCAACGTCCCCGTGGGGCAATGGTCCCATAAAGCACTTGGCGAACGTAGGTATTGTACAAGTTCCAAGATGCCATGTCACACTTTGACGGACGAGTGGTAAGAACCGCATGCCATTCCACCTCTACCGCACCATAGCAGTATTCGTTTGCCAACAGGGTGACCAGACTCCATGATCAAAAAATGAATTAATCAAAAAGTCGTGGCTTTTTTGTCATTCAGATTGTTGTCATCTGCTTGAATTAAACCAGTACAGGTATGTATGCGCTAGATGCCCGGTTATGGAAGTCATAGATACCTCACTAACACATTTGTCCAACCATTACGGCACTATATATGTCGGTTCTGATTAAAATAGAGAAAAAGTAAAGTAGCAAAGGAGTGAAACCATATAGAGGAGAAATTGTGTCAACATACTCGTGTGTACTGGGACTGGTACTGGTACTGTGACATTGTTGTTGTCGTCAATTGCACTTGCGAATTTGTAGGCTCTCCGAATTGGGACACTCTATCGTAGTACGTTATGTTGTACTTACCATCCAACTGTACGCCTGTACGAGTATGTATGTACAACACAAATGGCAACAAGAACGAGAACTACAACAACGAACAGAAGAAAAAAAAAACAAAATGACAACATCAACGACAGTGACATCTTTTGTGGAAGGGAAAATGAGCGCAAAAGTGAAAAAATAAAGCAAAACGTCGAGGAAATCCTCAGATTGTCACAAAAAACAAGAAAAACAAAAAAAAGAGTCAAAAATAAAGGAAAAGCCTTTGAAAAATGGTGAAGGGGAATTAAGAGAGGTTTCTTCTATAGTGCACGTTATTATTCAAAAAATAAAATAAGAAGCGAAGGTAGATGCGATTCAATGTGTAATTATTTTGACAGATAGCTCCGTCTATGGGGGACAAATATGACTTTTTTCCTGAGCAAAATGGTGTCATGTCATTTGTTGGCAGGTTCTAACCGCTGCAATTAAATTTCAAATAAATATGTCATGAGGGGATTTCTAGAATTTTGTTTTATCTTTTCTCTCAGGATACTAAACAAAAAGTTAACGCATAATTAAATCGCAAAGTAGAAAAACAACTACGAGTAAGTAGGTGACGGCAATTCCAATAATAACAGGTGGTAGCACAAGTTTCTACAGAATAGGATTCATTAGGGCAGTAGTACTCGTACAGTGACCCTGTTTTTTTCTTTTTATTCCCACAATTTTTATAACTGCGAACCTCTTGAATTTTTTTTTATAAAGTCCTTAATTCGGGTGCTTCAGGTGATAAATACCGAAGCTAACTTAAACAAATTAAAATGGACTACGAACCTGGGAAGTAGAGCTAGCGCGGTGTGCATCACCTCAGATAATGTCGTCCTCTACTGCGTTGTCCCTTTGGATTGGAGTCGAAAACTTCCCCGGTCGGGTAAATCGAAGCTTTTTTGACGAGACCGCCATCGGTGTTCACTGCTGAAATTGATGCAAACGGGACTGAGAATTAGTAAAAGAACTGTTCTCTCGGAGCGTGGTAGAGGATTTTCATCCGTTTTCGTCAGTACCCAAGGCTAACCCCAAAGAAGCAGTGAGAAAGAATGGTTCTTCGTATGATTACAAGGGCGATGTTAAAAAAATCACAAGACAAACCCTTTTTTGATGTTGAAGTTTTGGTTTTGTCATTACCGACCTTGACGGAGCAGCGTCCATTCTCCGTTGTCATACTCCATAGCCGAATGAGCTTGGCACGGATGCTAAAGCTAGTCATGAGTCTGTTTATTGTAAATCGTCTATATAGCTGCTGTCGTATACGGTAGTTACGCTTACCTTTTACTTACTAAAATGCCGCTTGAACCGAGAAGCCTCTACATCGAATCTTCAATGGGACGAATGCGCTTCCACACTCGTTTAGTAGCAAGGTTTCATCATCAATCCTACTCTTTAGGACCCTTCCCGAGGAAAATAGCATTTGTCCAGTCCGTCCCTAAAAAAGGCGAATCTTCTTCTCTCTCCTCCTACCTTCTTTCCAAGGTCAAGGGAACGCTGATAAACCGTCAGAAAACTTCTCAATGACCGGCAGTATGGTTTTCCTAGCAACAGGTCCACTGGTGATTTGATGGCATGTCCCATCGACAAGTGGAACCAAAACATACATCAATTTGGCAAAAGCTAGGTATTTCTAAGGCATTTGGCAGAGTTTGGCATCAGGCTCTTTTGTCGAAAATGCATGCATTTGGGATCGACGACTTTCTTCTTCAATGGATTAGAAACTACAAGTTGTCTTGGATGGTTTTAAGTCTAATATTCAGAAAATAAATGCTGGCCTGCCCCAGGGCTCCGTTCTGTCTCCGACACCCTTTTTAATTTTTATCAGTTATCTCTTGTCTGCTACTTCGAACTCTGCTTTTCATATTCGTGCCCGGACTCGCGTCGCTGTTCTTCGGCTGCAGAACGGGACCAATACACAGCATTACTAAATGGAGAACCACCAACAAAGTGGAATTTAATGCTTCTAAAACGCTAAGCGTTGCTGTTGTTAAAAAGAAATTTAAGTACCCAGCCATTATCCATGAACGGCATTTGCTTCGTCGAAACCGAAAACATACCATTCTTTCCTCAAGCGATATAAGACATTCTTCACACCCTCTGATCGGGCCTCATCCTCCCAAAATTGTTGTGCAATGCTCACATATAGTTAGGTGCTCCTAAAACCTCGCTGCACCTTCTAGACTGGATTCAAAACTGTGCGATAAAACTTATAGATGATGATAATATCACACAATCAATTGACAACTTTGAATACCGACGTAATGTCTCCTGCCTTAGCTTGTTCTATCGCTATTTACACTACCAGTGTTCCATTGAAATTTCATACTATTAGTTTAAGGCATTCACACACTACGGCGGAGAAGACATCACGTCTCCTTTCTTGAAGATTGGGCAAAAAAATGCTGAAAACACATTCATTCGAGAATATTTTAACCCCGTGCTAGATATGGTTGTCTTTCAGAATGAGTGGAAGGAATTCCTTTATCGTGGTTTATAGAAATGGCCTTTCACATCCTCAGCAATTTTACTTATCTTTTCAAGCTTCGAGAGGCCAGTCTCTTCTTTTTTTTAAAGCTCTCGTGAACAACCCTGGTTCTTCAATGCAGCAACGCTCTGTGCGCTACTCAAGGAATTTAATATATGTACCCTTAAAATCCTTGCACACAGATGTTTCATGCTGGCGGCATAGGACCTCCTAAAAGATTAAGGAGTACTCAATGAACAAAGTTCTGTGGCTTACAGTTGTTGTCGTCCAACGTCGAACTTTTTCACAATATTTATTTGTCTTTGGATGGTTCGAGATATCCGCAATTGCACTCTGGATAGAACAAAGTAGTGAACCGAGTCAATATCCGCCCCTGAAGTGGCCAGACAACCACCATACAGCCGCGACTAAGTTTGTAGGACTCAATCGGTTATCAGAGGAGTTATGTGTTGCACAGGCTTTACTTTTCCTCAGTCCCAGCAAACTGTTTAAATATGCATTTATATCACCTTGAATAATTTTAACGTCATGCCTTGGGCATTTAATCTTTAACGTATCTGCCAGGAGCTTGTAAAAAATATTGTTGGTGTCACTGTATCGAAAATATCGTTCTCCTCCTTGGTTCTTTGCATTAATACCTGGAAAACGAGTTCATGTTTCAGTTTTTTCATTTTGCTTTTGCCAGATAGGTGGCGGTAATAGTTTCTTTATAACTGCACGCTACTTTTTCGGCTTTGCGTAGTATATTGAAGGGCCTGGTATTTCATATTCAAACTTCGTTATAATTTGTTCGATCTGCAGGGCTGTCGAGAGTGAATTTATCCTTATCCGAAGCTTATGGTTGATGTCCTTACGTGGCAGTTTACTTCTGTGCCCAAGTACAACAGTAAATTTAAATGGCCAGACCATTTTGGCTGGGTCGGATATGTCAGTCAACAAATCATTTCTAAGATATGGGAGCTGCTGTTAGGTCATCTTCCACCCTCATTCTTTCAGTACCCTAACTAGTCCTTAAAATCGTTTTTGACCTCAGCCTCAAAGGCGTTATATTAGATTTTATACGGAATTAGCCATATGTACTCTTGTCGCCATCGTTCATTTAGTCGCATGAATACATCCGCTGTACGTCCTCTTTCCAATAGTTACTGCTTTCCGACAGAGTTGGAAGCAAAGTGTTGCTTCTTTCTGTTGTCTAACACTCGCGCTTTTAATTTTGGCAATTAAAGTTCGGTTTAACAAGACTAGCTAGCAAGAAAAGGAAAAATCAGCACAATTGAAGAGCAGTCATAGTAACAGCACTGGACATCGCCAGCACGTAGCTTAACTATACAATACCCAAACACTTGATGGTTATTTGTTGCATTGCAAAAAAAATATAAGCTCACTCTAAATATGTTAGGGCTCCAGAAGCTATAACCTCTCTTTTTTAAGAAAAGTGTTATTCAATAGGGACATAGCAATTTTGCATTTTAATACAAACGCACCCTCAAACTTTTTTTATGGTCTGTCAATGTCGAAACGTCAGTTAAGCTTTACATTTTTATCATGGTGAATTTCACGAACGAGCAACGTTTGGAAATTATTAAAAATTGCCGCCGAAATTCTGAGCCGTAACTTTAAGAACGCTTACTCCAATTTTCGGTCGTAATAATCATTCTACCAGACTATAGCTGTTTGTGCTATATGAATGTTCCTGTGCCAGTGAGACAACGCGCACCAGTCGACGTACCGAAAATATCGCAGTCTTCGAAATGATATTCAGTTCAAAATGAGCCAAATCAGTCGATTCCAAGCCGTTCATAGGAATTGGGAATCTCTCAGTCCACATCCTGACGAATTTTGTGAAAAAATCTTAGCCTACACCCTTACAAGATAAAATTAACTCAAGAACTGGATCCTCTTGATCATTTGAAGTGCCTGAAACTTCTCCGATTCTCTGACTTCTCTGACTTTCGTCGAAAAATCACCTTCAGTGCTAAATCTTATTTTTGGCTTATTGGCTTTGTTAATATGCAAAATATGCGTTATTGAACAGCAACAAACCCACATGTGCTTCAACAGACTCCATTGCATCCGCAAAATGTGACCGTGTGGTGTGGATTTCATGCCGAAGGTGTTGTTACGGTTAATGGAGTTCGCTATCGTGCCATGTTGGAAGGCTAGTTTTGACCAGAATTGGATGGACTTGACATCAGTGACATGTTGTTGCAACAAGATGGTGCCACATGCCACACAGCTGGTCAAATCATTGATCTACTGAAGGGTAAATTCGGTAATCGTGTAATCTTGAGAAATGGTCCGGTCGAATGGCCACCTCATTCATGTGATTTAACACCGTTAGATTTCTATTTATCGAACGCGATAAATTGCCTACGTTTCGGTCGATATGTGAAGAAGATTGTGGAAAATTGGCTGCAAAGAATTATCGCTGGAAACGTGCTCGCAGCGTAGTACATGTGTATCACACCCGGAATAAGTTCCTGCCCGATATCTCAGTTATTCTGTGTTTCATATTTAAGTACAAAATTTGTATGTCCTTATTGAGAAATCCGAGAGAAGTCAGAGAGTAATGGGTGTGTCCAGCGTATCTATCCTGAAATGTCAATTTTTTTTTATGATATTCTAGATAACACAACTCCTGACTAAACTTTTACATCCTCATTGTAAACGAGAATTAAAACAAAGGAAAACTTTACAAATATGTATCTGCTTACCATAATTTTCTTTGATGTGTTTGCTTCCTTAAAATGGCGCCCATTCTTTTGTTTATCCAAACCTTGTCTAGACAAACTTTTCAGTACAATCAGTATGTATGTCCATCTAAAGTGTATCTCTTACAAGAACAACATTATTTTTCACAACACAAAATTCAATAGCAACACCGCCCATCACTTCAAATATCAGTCAAGGTCGCGCCCCCTCATAAAAGTAAATGAAACAAAATTGTTTCACATTTCACGAAATGATGAAAATGAGCACCCGAGAAAAACTTGAAAAACTCGTCAGACTCGAAAGATACGACTACACACCACTCAGATACTTTGATGCGTAGTATGTACTCGTATCTTTGGGAGTTTGAAGAAAATTCCAATTTGAATTTATTTCTAATCCGCAACTCAAGAGGCAGCAATTTGTTGTTTTATTTTTTGGAAAATTATTGAAAACAATCCCATAAAAAGCGAAGGCCAAATACAAAGAACATCGAAAAACCGAGAACATGGGAAAGCAGTAAGCCAATACAATCATTAAATTCGCTAGAATTTGGAATTTTGTTTTTGAAAATTCCCCTCCAATATTGCGTTTTCACGCCCCAAGTGGGCGAAGACAATTTACGGCCAACAAAATATCAAAATGACAATGACAAAATCGTCGCCGCTTAGTGATAGGTATACTGTCTGTCAGCTAGCAGTCGCATTTCCTGAAGCATGTTTGACGTGTGGACTACAAGTTTCTGACAAGTAACCACACATTAGTTTACATTTTTGCCCACATGAGTGCGCGGTTTTTTTTTATTTTTGCATGCAACGGAAATGATTTCTCATTTGAACAGACCTAAGATGGATGTTTTGGTATTGTTTTCTTTTTTTTTTGTTTATAGGTTCGGTTTATGACCGTTATGGAGCATTTTTATGGCAAACTTTATCGTCGGTTAGCCCTGAATGATTTGATTATATTTTTTGGGGGGATTTTGTGTAAATGGGCTGACGATTTTATGAAACATGCTAATACAATAGAAGAAGTGAGGTTTTCTTCACTTTCAGCCCCCACAGCATCATTAGCGAATGTTTATTGCTTTTTCTTTTTTTGTTTAAGAACCTATTGACACTTTGGTGACAGGAAATCATTAAAATAAGAAATAAGTTTTCTTCGTTGGAATAAAACCAAGCTACCATTGCAGAAAGCCAATTAAAATAATTGCACGATGGTCAGTTAATTGCTGCCACAAATTGGCTTACTTTGTCGTATCATCGTGGTCGCTTTTTTGTTTAAGAAACCCAGAATAGAAGGGAGGGCTTATAAACCGAAAAAAAAAGTTTTAATTGATGTCATGGGTTAAATTTTGTTTTTGTTTCTATTTTCAGAAAGCGTCAAATCCATATTGGGACGACATACAAAGATTTTAGTCAAATATATGGTAAAATTGGAAACGAAAGGGGATAAAACGGAAAATCGCGTTTTGGTAAGTACAGTTTACTTCTTCTATTGTTTTGAAAGTTGCATTTTGAAACTTAAATCGCAGGAAACGGAGTGCTTAAACTCGGCCCTTATTTTTATCCAAAAATGGTGGTCAGTAACGAAGCTTACTTCTGGCTGAAGTGCTTTATGAACAAGCCAAATCCAGATTCATGAGGCCCAATTATATCCACAGAGGTGCACTGTTTGGTGTGGTATTCACGGTCATCATCGGTTCTTATTTTTTCAAAAAAGAAGCTCTCTTTACAGTCAGTGGCCAATGTGACAATACTATGATTACTCACGGTTTTTTTTTTTTTGTTTTTTTTCTTGAAAACGTGGACCACATTGATCTGTGGTTCTTGCAAGATGGCGCGATGCGATTTAACGCCACTCGATTACTTCTTGTGCGACTGTGTAAAGTCTTTGATAGATGCTGATAATCCGTTAACGATTAGACGATTGTCCTACCAAGACTTCCTCGTCTCAAATCCGTTAAATCTTTTCAGTTTTTCAAGTGAAAAGCAGCTCTTTGGTTAGCCATAATGATAACGTCTATAATGAATGAAGTATCACCTTATTTTTTGACAGTCTGAACGCTTAATTCCCACAATTAATACTAGGTGGCACCAAAGTCATCACCCTATGGGTAGATGCTATAATTTTTGCAAATGGCGGCTAATGTCAGTTCTACTTTGACATTTGTGAGTAAACAGATAAAACATACACGTCAAGAAGTCATGAAGTCATGAATTGCTATACTCTTAAAGAACGTGGAATAATTGTTACGATTTTTTTTGCGGAATAATTCGTTTTTGGAATATTTCCCAGTCGTCCGACACCAACTGACAAACACTACGACGTTTAGCCGCTCGCTTAGAAGAGTATAGGACAACACGAGATGCTGCCAGGTCTGGCCGGGCCCGCAGCAGACGTTTAGCTGAGAATATCGCAGCTGTGGTTGAAGATGTCGCAGAGGACCCCGGAGTATCGATTAGACAGTTATCAATCGGCGGTCTTTACAGAGAATTTTAGTGAAAGACTGTAAGATGTTCCCTTATAAAGTGCAGTGCATTAGCTGTTAGCTGTGGATAAGTGAATAATCAAAATTATCGCTTCTTCCGGGTGTGCTCTTTACTTTTGATGACTTCTTTTCCGGGTCGCCTAATCTCTCGTTTTGGCGATTTGTACGGGCCGGCAAGATCGCTTGATTTAACCGTTCCAGACTTCTTTTTGTACGAGTCTATATCAACAAGCCTCAGACTCTTGAAGCCCCAAAGACAATACCCGTCAGAATGCGAGGACCTATCGCCGGAAGTTTTGGCAAGAGTGATGGAAAATGCCACAAGTCGGTCCCGAATGGTCATCATTTCTGGCGGCGACCAGACCCCATAAAAGAAATGAAATTTCCTAAGGATGTCAGACAGAAATTAAAAACAGATCAATTGTTTTTTAGCTTCTGGTATCGTCAGGATCATTAGGGTTAGGTTAGGTTAGGTAAGAGTGGCTGTTGGAAATACCAACCCACTTAGGCCTATTGGCCCATTGTGATGCCACGTGGATCTATCATATTCTTACTACTGGAACCAGTTTGAGCTTATAATTAAGCGTAGGAGACTGTTAACGTCTATTTTTTCTAGATCGTTTAGGTCGTTGTAGAAGAAAGCTCCTAGATGAAGCTTCCTTCTCTGGGAGAGAGCTGGGCATGTGCAGAGTAGGTGGGGGATTATCTCCTCCTCTTCCTCGTCTATGCAGCTTCTACAGAAATCATTAGTAAAAGCGCCAAGCCTTCTTGCGTGCTTGCCTATGAGGCAGTGTCCAGTAATGACACCTATTATGGCGCTGAGATGTTTCCTATCTAAAAGAATGAGACACTTAGATCGACTCAGATCCAGCCTTGGCCAGATCTGTTTGGTCGCTAGACATGTTTGTCCAGCAGTCCGCCTAAGGTCTGTTCTTTTATTGGCATCTAACTTTAGTGTTAGTTTGCACGTAGCGATTGGTATACCTATACTACCTTTGACCGGTAGAATAGGTAGAGTGGTTCCAATTTTGGCGAGTTCATCGGCTCTGCAGTTCCCTGGAATGTCTCTGTGGCCCGGCACCCAACAAAGGTGAATGTTGAACTGCTCTGCCATCTCCATGAGAGATGATCGGCATTCAAGGGCGGTTTTAGAATATAATGAGACCGAGTCCAGGGACTTGATGGCGGCCTGACTATCCGAAAATATGCGGATATCCTTTGCAGATATCACGTTTTTCTTCAGCCAGGACAGAGCTTCTTTAATCGCCAAAATTTCCGCCTGGAACACGCTACAGTGATTTGGAAGGCGGAGCGAGAGTCTTAGATTTAGCTTATCTGAGAAAACACCGCCACCAACTCCGCTATCGGTTTTAGATCCATCTGTGTAGAGATGGATTGACTTGTCCTCCATGAAAGCATCCTCCTCCCAGAATGATCTAGAGGGGAAGCTTACATGGAAGTTTTTGTCAAATCAAAGCTCAGGTATGGTGTAATCGATGTTCTCTGTGAGGATTCCTAATGTATTAAGAATATTGGCGTGGCCAAATGAATTATTTGTCCACTGTTTAGTCGCTTTAAGGCGAATAGCTGCAGTCGCAGCTACTTGCTTGCTAAAAATGTCGAGGGGTGTCAAGTGAAGCAGAATATCTAATGCCGCAGAGGGGGTAGACCGCAAGGCTCCGCTTGTGCATAGACATGCTGTTCTTTGGACTCTGCTTAGTTTAATGCAGTTGACTGCATTTTCCAAGGCCGTCCACCAGACAACCACCCCGTAAGTAAGTATCGGTCTTATGACCGAGATGTATAGCCAGTGGGTTATGCGAGGTTGAAGACCCCATTTGTTCCCAATGGCTTTCTTGCAAGAGAATAAAGCTATTGTAGCTTTATTGACTCTTTCTTGAATGTTAGGTTTCCAGTTTAGTTTCCTGTCAAAAATGAAACCCAGATATTTTGCTGTATCGGATAAAACTAAACTGGTACCGTTTATTGAAGGAGGGTCTATGATTGGAATTTTATATTTCCTAGAAAAGAGGACAAGATCAGTTTAATGGGGGTTTATTCCCAATCCACAGCAATCTGCCCAGCGGGTTAATCTGTTGAGATTTACTTGGAGGAGTTCTTTAATGGTATTTAGATGTTTTCCTGAGACGGCTATGGCAACGTCATCCGCATAGGCAATCACTCTGCTGTCACCCGCTTCCAGGTATATCAGTAGTTCGTTAACTACTAAGATCCAGAGAAGGGGAGAGAGGACACCGCCTTGCGGCGTACCTCTACTGACATATCTTTTAGCAGAAATCTCACCCAGTTTGGAGTTGATTATCCTGCTTTTTAGCATTAGACCGATCAACTCCCCAAGTGAGCCGTCTACCTGCAGAGTTGACAGCGCAGTCGTGATTGCGGATGTGGTGACGTTGTTAAAGGCGCCCTCTATGTCTAGGAAAGCAACCATTGTGTACTCCTTATATTGTAGGGATCGTTCGATGGGGCTAGTCAGAGAGTGCAAAGGCGTTTCCACCGACTTTCCTTTACAGTAGGCATGTTGAGCCGTAGACAGAAGTCTTGGATCAACTTTAGCTCGAATATGGATATCAATCAGTCGTTCTAAAGTTTTCAGAAGGAATGATGATAGACTTATAGGTCTGAGGTCCTTTGGGACTACATGAGAACATTTTCCAGCTTTGGGAATGAATACTACATTGACTTCTCTCCATAACAGTGGAATGTGGATAAGTTCTATACAGCTCCTCATAATATTTTCCAACACTGGTAGAATAATATCTGAGGACCTCTGTAGCTCGGCAGGTATAATACCGTCCGGACCAGCAGATTTGTATGGTTTGAAGCCATGCAGCGCCCAGAGCAGTTTGTTTCTCGTAATCAGACCATGCATTTTGGTCACGGTTGCAGTAGGCCTGTTTGGGCTGCTACTGGCCGCGAGTTGGGAGCTACCTAGAAAGTGGGTGTCCAGAAGCAGGTTGAGTGATTCATCACTTGAGGTTGTCCAAGAGCCATCGGTTTTTTTCAAACAGCTAGGCATCATAGGATTTGTGGAGAGGATTTTTCTTAGCCGCGATGCCTCAGAGGTTTCTGTAATTTTGTCACAGAATGACCTCCAGGATTGTCGCTTTGCCTTCCTCAGTTCTTTTTTGTATAATTTGAGGGATTCTTTATATGAGTCCCAGTCGGTCACTTTTCTTGTGCCATTATCATTAACTGCCATCAGGATCATTAATTCTACTAAGACTCCCCACCACACCAAGGTTAGCATTCATAGAACGAGGATCATATAGTCCTAGGCAATATAAAGTACAGATGGCAACAGCCGTACATACTCAGTATATATGGCTTCACTGCTACACGATCACTATATCCAAGTTTTGTTTTGTAGGCGCGTGTTTATGCTATCGTTATTCAGTTACCGTCGGAGCTTCGGCAATTACCATGTCAACTCCTCTATTGACGACTAAATAAAATCATCGCCGTCTGAGAAACATTTTCTCCCTTTCTTCTTTTTTCGTCTGTATAAAAAAGGTTGAACCCCGTCGTTTCTAGCATTTCTTATATTTTTAAAAAAAAAAATCTGTTTTAACGGTTCAATTCCTCGTAATCACAATCCAATAAATTTGGTTCGTTTGAAAATTGCTCACCAAAAACGTTTCACCACCGCGCAAATGATTTTCTCAACAAAAAAAAAAACAGAAAATTCTCATCAATTTGGTGCGTTTAATGTATCGTCTCTTCCATCCTGTGTTTGCCTACAGTAATCCGGATTTCCAACCCCGACTATGACAGGTAATGCACGTTGAAACGTTTTTGCACTTTTACCCGATGTGTTTATTCGTCTAAGTAGGCATAAAATCTCCTACTCACCCCAAGGACGACATTCGTCTAAAGAAGAAGCTCGGTCGTTTAGAAGATATTGAGAAGGAACTTGCGCCCCTCAAAAGAAGGGGGAAAAAAAGAAAAGCTGCCAGCAAATGTCTCTGTAATTCCCGCTTCTTAAGCTGTTCGAAGAGAAAATTTAGCCATATAGCGAGAAGGATGAGTACGAGTAGAAGTACCTACTTACTCAACGCCATGGACTTAATCCTCTTGAGTAGTCCTGTAGCGTCCTCCCGAATTCCCCGCAATTTTTCAGAATTTACACTACGACGTTAAATTCGTAAAATCGTCTTAAATTACCTGCGAGAGGGAGTGCGAGTACTTACGTACGAACAACTCGTGCCTTGAATTGCATACGAGGATGAAATGTATCCCACTGAAAACTACCCAATACGAGTTTTGCTAAGTAATTCATCAATGGACTCCTTACAGCGGTTGGGGGAAAACTCATTTCAATTGTATGAAATGCTAACTTGATACTACCTAGCTTAACCTCGTGCAAACTTAAACTCCAGCAGACAATCAATCTTTGATTGAAGTACGAATACGAATACGAATGCGAATACTTATCCATACTCCTACGGATACGAGTATCTGAAATTTAATTAAAGTTGTCCCTCAGCCTCTGGATGAGTTTATTGGAAAACTTTTCGCTAAACAATCGGCAGAGATTGGCCTTTGGCTGCTCCTATCCTAGGATAACATTGTCAAAAGTTTACCCAGGGATTTATAGAAAGCCGTAGAAACGATATGGCATGAGGATTGATAACATTTTTTATCCAATTCTTGTCAAGAATTCACATTTTGACAATGCGAGAGAATTTCGAAAAGAAAAACTATTTAAAGCGTCATTTCTAGCACTGAATTGTGAATGGAGCTTGCGAACACACCCCGGCAATTTAAATTGCCACCCCCGTTTCGATTTGAATTGGAGGCGATGAAAGTTTATCTCGAGATTTAGGTTAAAATTTAATTTAGCGCTCTGATTTATTGCAAAGGTCAATTAGGCTTTTAGTAGATGGTAAGCAATTTTTGTGAGGAATTTTTTTTTTGTTATTTTGTTTTTGTTCTACATATCTAGATGTTGTGGTGGTCGCGGGCATGTTCATATAGTGAAGTAGGTACACTTGGGTTGACACGCGATATCGTGTTGATTCTCAATTAGTGGTGGCGCGGATAACAACAACAGACGTTTGGGATTTAGCAAAAAGGCTGTACGTTAAGTCGCGTCGCTTTGTTTGCTAATGTTGGCTAGAGTTACGAGTACGTGTGTCAAGCGCTGAATGCTGAGTGTAGAGTGTTGACTGTTGATTGTTGACTGTTGAGTGTCATGTTGACTTTGGGTTATGGTTTCTATGATTAGTCAGGTGTTATTCGTTGTTCGGTGTTTTGCTGTATAGTTTATAGTATAAACTGAAAGATAACACGCAGTGAGAAGGACGGTTTTCCTATTTTCTTTTGTGATCCGTATCATTGGAAAATCACAAGTGTAACGATGGAGAATGAATTCCGGAATGAACGTAAGATTGAATTGGATGTGAATTGGGGATGTATATGAGTGAGCAACTTGTTGGCTTTCGTGTGTCACTATGATTGAAACTGGTTCAGACAGACGAGTGATTTGCATTCACTTTACGTATTCCACGTGAGTTGTGCAAATGAGTTTCAAAAATTTTAAATTGTACATCTGTTGCGAGGGATGACGAGCGGTCGACCTTCTCCACATCCTCAGGCAATCACCTTGGAATTTGTTTTTGGCCCACTGTCAACTAGCATAAATAATGAACGTGATAATTCAGTATGACAAAGTAGCATTCTTCTCCTTTGTCTTTGTAATGTGCTCCATGCAGCAAACAAACAAGTTCGTACCGAAAATTAAACTTCAGTTTAACATACCGAAACTGCTACTACATCCCTTTGAATCAGGCTTTCCGTGCTGAATGGATAATATCCGTACCGGAACCATGAGTGTAAAATAAACGCACCTATGGCTTCGGATGCTTCAGGGATTTACACTATTACGAGCGATCGGAAAGTCCGATAATTTTACTTTTTTTTGTCGAATTTACTCTTGAAAAATTTTGCAATCACAATTTAGTTGATCCAGACATAGATAAACTAACCTAGAAGTCAAACTCTACTAATACTTTTGCAAACCCTTAACTTTGGCACCGACACACTGTAAGTGAATTCCAACACTCTTACATCACTATAACTTTGTCAAAATTTTCTAGAATGAGAGTAATTTGCACGAGTGTGTGTAATGTGGATGACGTTTTTTTCCGTAAAATGGGCGTGTATTGTGTAAAATGGGAGCGAAATTGCCATTAATGATAATTCACACGTATTCACAAACAGGGTCACTCGGTAAGATTTTGATTTTCCAATATCTGGAAAGTTTGACATCTATGTTAGGTTAGTTCATCTATGACATAGGCTATGAAACGAACGGAGAATAAGAGAAATTCGTCGTTGCATCAGCTTATTTTTTCTATAAGGTGGAATTACTTTTTACTAAATAAAAAAAAATGATTTTGAGTGAAGGAAATCTTTATTTGGACCTTTACAATTGTTTCTATTAAGTGGAAAAGATGATATCCGCCAAGTGGCTGCCGCCAGTGTTGATACACATTTGTGCCCGTTTTATCGCATTTTCCATGACTTTCCGCAAGATAACTGTTCGCATTCCTGTCGAATATTCTCCTTAAGGGTTGCGATTGTCAAGTAGCCCCAAAGAAAGAAATCTGAGATGGTTAAATGAGGCGATCTTGCTCATTTAACGCGACCGAGAAACACTTCCTTCACAATATCCATTGTGGCTCGTGTTGTGTGTGCGATTGCAACGTCTTGTTGAAACCACATATTTACTACGCCCCGGTCATCTAATTCCGGCAGTAAGAAGTCGTTTATCATGGCCCGCCCTGTAGCGTTCGCTTAAGGGCTGCGATTGTCTGAGGCTTGTCGGCATAAACCCGCGACTTCAAGTAGCACCAAAGAAAGAAGTGTGGGATGGTGAAATCGGGCTGGTCATGCCAAATCGGAAGATTAGGCGACCAGGCAACGCTTCCTTCACAATATCCATTGTCTCTCGTGCTGTGTGTACGGTTGCGCCGTCTTGTTGAAACCACAAGTTCACCAAGCCCCGTTCATCCAATTCGCCAGTAACAGTGACCGTATTCCGATGGCGTCCTCAAATACGGCCCAATCACACCTCCCGCGGGAACGCCGCACCACACAGTGGCTTTGAGTGGATGTATTGGCTCTTCGTGCATCACATGCAGATTTTCAGTGCCCAAGAAACGAAGTTTTTGCTTATTGATGTAACCGCTTAAGTGGAAATGCGCCTCGTCGGTCATGATGCTTATCGACATAAAATCGTCCTCTTCGTTGTTGAGATTGTGGATGGCTGTACAGTAATTCACACGCAGGAGGCATTACCTGATGCACTGTTTGTAGTGTCCGTTGTACGGGAACATGTGTAAGTCTCACTAAAATTCACAGCCACAGCCGCGATATTCTCGGCCGAATGACCAGTCCGGTGGCGGCCACGCCCTGCAGAGTCTCCTGTCGTTCCACTCTGTTCGAGTCGAGTAGCTAAGCACCGGAATGTTTGCCTAGTTGTCGCGACACGATTAGGAAATCGACGTCGAAATTCACGCTGCGCTAACACTATCGACCGATTATTGGCCAAAAATATCGACACACTTATTTCACGCTCTTGCGGAGTATAGTGCTCCATTGCTGTTTAGTTCACAAATGTCAAATATGACTGACGTACGACGCCATTTGCAAAAATTATAAAGGGTTTTCCAATAGGGACTTGACAACTTTGAATTTAATTTGTGAACGCACTCTTTCACTAATCATCAAACTGTCACTGTCAATTTATTCAGTAAACTCAACATTTTCATCATGGTAAAGTGCACGAACGAGCAACGTCTGCAAATTATAAAAACTTTCTACCGACATTCGGAATCGGCGACTGCAACTTTAAGAGCGTTAACTCCAATTTTCGGTCGTAATCCTCGCCGTAGTAGACAGGCAATAACAAGTTTAGTACAAAAATTTGAGTCTACATATTCGTTGTGTGATGTTGCCGTGTCAGTGAGACAACGGGTTTGTCGAAGTGTCGAAAATATCGCTGTCGTTCAGGCGTCCGTAGCAAATCATCCAAATCAGTCAATTCCAAGGCGCTCTCAAGAATTGGGCATCGCTCAGACCACATTATGGCGTATTTTGCGTAAGGATCTTGGTTTACACCCATACAAGATCAAGCTGACTCAAGAATTGAAGCCGCTGTACCATTTGAAGCGACGTACGTTATCCGATTGGGTTCTGGAGAAGATGCGTCAAGATGATGAATTTCATCGCAAAATCATCTTCAGTGACGAAGCTCATTTTTGGCTCAATAAGCAAAATATGCGTTATTGGTGGGGTGAAAATCAACATGTGCTTCATGAATCACCACTTCATCCACAAAAAATAACTGTTTGGTGCGGTTTGCATGCCGGTGGCGTTATTGGGCCATATTTTTTCGTCGACGATAACGATCGTCACGTTACTGTGAATGGTCAGTGTTATCGCGCCATGATCACCGATTATTTTTGGCCTGAATTGGAAGATATGGACTTGGACGACATGTGGTTTCAACAGGATGATGCCACAAGCCACACAGTACACGCTACAATCGATTTATTGAAGAGTAAGTATGGTGAGCGTGTTATCTCAAGAAATGGGCCAGTCGATTGACCGCCTCGTTCGTGCGATTTAACGCCGCTTGACAATTTTCTGTGGGGCTACGTTATGCCGTCATTGGTTTATGCCAACACGCCGACGACGTTGGAAGAGCTCAGAGCCAACATTGAACGCGAAATAGCGACCGTTTCGGCCGAAATGTGTGGCCGAGTCGTTGAAAATTGGGTCCAACGAATCGACCGCTGCAAACGTGCCCGCGGTGGCCATATGAACGAAGTCGAGTTCCATTCATAAATGTTTTGATTGTACTTCAAGCCGATAATAAAGTTTTTGAAATATCTCAAATGGTTTGCGTTTTATTTAAAAAAAAAGTTGTCAAGTAATTATTGGAAAACCCTATACCATCTTCCGATAGGGTGATTAATTTTGCACCACCTTGTGTTCGAGGGACTCTGGTTTGTTGGCATAAACTCTGCTTTTCGAAGATTTTCACAAAAAAAAAAAGGTCAGGTGGAGTCATATCAGTGATCGTGGTGGCCCGTCGAAATCACCAATTTTTTTAAATCAATCGATTTAGCGAACATCGTCTCAAATAGCAGTATCTTGCGCTGCCACCGTTCATTAATTCTTCATACCATTTTCGTCCAGTTCAAATACCGCAAAAAAAAATCATATATCAATGCCTTACATCACAGTCCGTTAATCGTAGCTGCCTCGGTATTACCGTCTTCGGAAAAATAAGGGCGAATAACTAATTCAGAGCATACACTGCACCAGACAGTGACTTTTGTGAAGCTTCAAAAACTAATTCTGGTTTTTGAGTGCCTCAGTAAGGAACGTATTACCGCTTCCACATTGCGTAAAATGAATGAACTCATAATTCAAAATCAGGTTCGCTAGCAAGGATATTATTTATTGTGCATGCTTCGGATGTATTGAACACGACGCGTCAATAAGTTTTGAGCCATTTGAATCTTGTATAGGAAATTTTCGTAAGTAGGTTGACTTCATAGTCGATGGATGGATGGATGCAAGGCAAATACTCCATCATATCGCCTGGTCTATGGTGGAACGAAGATTTGCAGGAAACTTGAAGACTAGAATCTACAGATCGAAGCAAAAAGTTTATTCGGCCTAGAAGGCTGTCTCTTATTGATTCTTACGAAAAGATTCAATCTCTCGTTGAAACCGCTAGGTCGGTCAAATCCCCAAAATGGATAAATCAGCCAAACTACAGAAGATATGATGGCACACTGAATCAAACGCAAAGACTTTCTTTCACATACTTGACACTCGGAAAAGATGACCACGTCAAGAACGTTAGACCAATCATATTGAAGAGCATGGCGAGAATGATTGACCTTCAAGTAAGCGAAAACTGCTTTCCGAATGCCTCTTCTGTTCCAGATGCGTCGTGCTGTCCAACGCAGAATTTCCTTGAGATATTGCGGTTCAAAACCAGTTCACACAGGTAAGCACATTTTCATTATAATTGAGGGCGCATTGGACAACGCAATATTTGATGGTATGCCATACAACACGTCATACACAAACCACTTTAATAAGACCAATGCTGGTGAATAGGGCCTTGATTGTGGATGCTGACTGGACTGCTTAACGCTTCCAACTGTTCTAACATCTGCGCTCAGGCATATGCAGATTTGTAGTGTTTGTTGGATAATGTCTACCGACTATCTGCTCTAAACTGGAGGCAGCCGTATATGTGACTGACTATAGGTGCACTAGAAATTTGCCGTTATGTAGTCAATCCTCTCAAAACTGAGGTTTTTCTATTGGCGAGAAGGAATAACCTAAGTGGTCGGACGCAATAAGTATTTGAGTGCACTCCTGGTTAATAAACTTCTTTGGACTTGTCACTGACAAGAATCCCTTGGATCTACATAGCTGTGATAGAATCAAATCCCATTCATAAATCTGGATCCTGTATGCTCTCTGGATTTCACAAATTATTCGAAAACATTGTAAAAAATAAAATCAAAGAGTATCTGCCGGACGAGCAGCGTGGCTTCATTTCAAGTTGATCTACCATTTCGAACTTGGCTCTATTTTCGTCCTTTGTCTTGAAGGAAATTGAAGTGGAGAACCAAGTTGATACCATATATGGTACGGGGGCTATTTGATGAGTACCCGGATTGGAAGATAGGTGGCGCTATTGAGCCAAAATGAGTGTACCATCATTTAGTCTAACCTCTTTTAGCCCGCCTGTCAAAATTTGGTGACAAGCCGACGATTAGTTTTGTTTTGACACCTTTCCAGCCGAATGCATTGTCTTCGCCTTCTTTGGAGCACGTTCACTGGGTAAAACGCATTGTTTCGATTGTTCTTTGGTCTCTGGTGTGTACCAATGAATCCATGTCTCATCGACGGTTACGAAACGATGCAGAAACTCCTCCGAATTTCGATTAAACAAACACTTGTTCTCCGGTGTGAGCAGATGCGGCACCCATCGCGCGGACAGATTTCTCATGCCCAAAATCTCGTACAGGATATGGCCAACGTATTCAGTTGCTACGAGTATTTCAGTCAACTCGCGAATTTTTACTCGACAGTCCGCCAATACGAGATCATGGATTTTGTCCACGGTTTCTTCTGTGGTAACCGTTTTTGGGCCACCTGGGTGCGGTTCATCAAAAATCAACGAAACTCTGCAAACCAATGGTAAACCGTTGTACGGGAAGGTGAATGGGTCCCATACACACCATCGAGATCACGGAGCAATTCTGCTCTTTTTCCATGGTCGCAAAAAACACTAACACGATGTTTTGAAGTGGGTGTCAAAATAAAACTAAGCGTCGGATTGTCACCAAATTTTGACAGGCGGGATAAAAGACGATATACTAAAAGGTACACTCGTTTTGGCTCAGTAGCGCCGCCTATATTCCAATCCGGGTACTCATCAAATAGCCCTCGTAAATACACTGATTTCAGCAAAGCCTTTAATTTTAATTATGTTAATCATGACCAGCTCGAATCGTTTGGAATGCATTCTCAATTTCCTCGTTGGTTGTCCTCCCTTCTCTTCGGCCGGACCCAGGAGTTTAAAATCTGTACTTTCACGTCCAAAGAGATTAAATATATGGTAACTCTAGTGTTCCACAAGGTAGTCATTTGGGTTCACTTCTTTTTGTCATTTTCATTCGCGGCAACATTCAAGTAAAGTAGTAGGTGTTTACTTGCCAATGATCTAAAGTTGTTTAAAACTATTAAGAATATGGAAGATTGCTATTTGCTGCAATCTGCAAGCATTATAATTTCATTTCATTCCCTAAGTCTTCCACCATAATCCACGTTATCTATGTGATTGGGTCTAGTCCTCTATCCCGAGTTATCAGAATCATAGACTTGGATGTTAGATTAGATACTGCCTTTTCATATAAAGCCCATATTAATCATATTTTATCAAAAGCTTGAAATCTCTCTAATCTTTGCTCTATCTTATAATTATATTCCTCCTTAGTTAGACCATACCTTGAATATGCAATTATCATTTAGAAGAATAACATTTCTTTCGATTCTGATCGCATCGAAAGTATTCAAACGCGTTTCACTAGATTCATTCTTCATCAATTGCGTTGGAACTTTTTTCCTATTTATAAAGAAAGATGTTTACTCTTAGGCCTTACATCCTCAGAGTCGAGACGGAATATACATAATATAATGTTTGTAAGAGATCCACTTTGTTATCACATAAGATGCTCTATTCTTTTGTCCGAAATTCGACTATATATACCTTCAACACCATTTCCTTTTTTTTTACCAACTATGGTATTATAAAGGGTGAATTTTTTGCTGTTTGGTTTTCCAGTGTTCTATTTTTGACAGCTCACGCGTGATTCGTGTCATGTGTCAAAGTGAAACAGGCCCAGTTAGCATTGTCATTTCATCACGGAAGGACTTATACCCTAACAAGACTTACAAATTAGTTAATTTTATTATCAAAATTCGTGCTCTGTGAATAATGTTTTTCGCGCACTTCGACCATTTTACGGTATTTATAATCGACCTGCTAAGCAAGCAATTCAAGCCATAGTGACCAACTTTCGCACCAATTTCATGCTATTGGACATCAAGCCACCTTCCCGTATGCGTAGAGTCCGTACAGGGGAAAATGTTGCTGCTTTATCCGCCAGTGTTAATGAAGACCGTGATTTGTCCATTTGTCGTCGTTGGCAGCAATTGGCATTATGTTACACGACTTACGGATCTAAAACCGATAGCGGGGTTGGTGACGATGTTTTCTCAGATAAACTAAATCCAAGCCTCTCTTTCCGTCTTCCAAATTACTGTAGCGTGTTCCAGACGGAAATTTTGACGATTAAAGAAGCTCTGTCCTGGCTGAAGAAAAACGTGATATCTACATGGGATATCCGCATCTTCTCGGATAGTCAGGCCGCTATCAAGTCCCTTGATTCAGTCTCATTAAATTCTAAAACCGCCCTTGAATGCCGATCATCTCACAGACACAATCCAGGGAATTGTAGGACCGACGAACTCGCCAAAATTGGAACCACTCTACCTATTCTACCGGAAAAGGGTAGCATAGGTATATCAATCGCTACGTGCAAATTAATACAATATTAAAGCTGAATGCTAATAAAAGAACCGATCTTAGGTGGACTGTTGGACCAACATGTCTAGCCACCAAACAGATCTGGACCCAATTTTCAACGACTTGGCCACACATTTCGGCCGAAACGGCTGCTATTTCGCGTTCAATGTTGGCTCTGTCAATGACTTAACGTAGCCCCACAGAAAATAGTCAAGCGGCGTTAAATCGCACGAACGAGGCGACCAATGGCTGGCCCATTTATTGAGGTAACACCATACTTACTCTTCAATAAATCGATTGTAGCGTGTGCTGTGTGGCTTGTGGCATCATCCTGTTGAAACCACATGTCGTCCAAGTCCATATCTTCCAATTCAGGCCAAAAACAATCGGTTATCATGGCGCGATAACACTGACCATTCACAATAACGTGACGATCGTTATCGTCGACGAAAAAATATGGCCCAATAATGACGCCGGCATGCAAACCGCACCAAACAGTTATTTTTTGTGGATGAAGTGGTGATTCATGAAGCACATGTGGATTTTCACCCCACCAATAACGCATATTTTGCTAATTTACGAACCCATTGAGCCAAAAATGAGCTTCGTCACTGAAGATGATTTTGCGATGAAATTCATCATCTTGACGCATCTTCTCCAGAACCCAATCGGATAACGTACGTCGCTTCAAATGGTACAGTGGCTTCAATTCTTGAGTCAGCTTGATCTTGTATGGGTGTAAACCAAGATCCTTACGCAAAATACGCCATAATGTGGTCTGAGCGATGCCCAATTCTTGAGAACGCCTTGGAATTGACTGATTTGGATCATTTGCTACGGACGCCTGAACGACAGCGATATTTTCGACACTTCGACAAACCCGTTGTCTCACTGACACGGCAACATCACACAACGAATATGTAGACTCAAATTTTTGTACTAAACTTGTTATTGCCTGTCTACCACGGCGAGGATTACGACCGAAAATTGGAGTTAACGCTCTTAAAGTTGCAGTCGCCGATTCCGAATTTCGGTAGAAAGTTTTTATAATTTGCAAACGTTGCTCATTCGTGTACTTTAGCATGATGAAAATGTTGAGTTTACTGAATAAATTGACAGTGACTGTTTAATGATTAGTGAAAGAGTGCGTTCACAAATTAAATTCAAAGTTGTCAAGTCCCTATTGGAAAACCCTTTACAATGACCTAAACGATCTAAAGAATATAGACGTAAACAGTCTCCTAGGCTTCATCATAAGCTGAAACTGGTTCCATGAGTAAGAGAACGAATTTTCGGTGAGTGGACCTTAGAAAAGCTGGAGGAAGATCCGCTTTTTTATTGAAAAATTGTCTTCAGGGACGAAGCTAATTTCAGGTTAAATGGGTATGTTGATATACAAAACTGCCGTATTTGGTCCGATGAGCAACCTCAAGCAATACAAGAGGTGACAATGTACCCGTTAAAATGCACTGGCGGAGTCATAGCCCTTATATGACAGTGAAAACAAGGTTACTGTCAATGGCGACCGCTATCGTTCAATGGTTTCGAAGGTTTTTTTTTTCTTGCCCAAAATGCACGAGCTGACCTTGGTCGACATGTGGTTCCAACAGGACGGTGTTACATGCCACATAGCGCGCGAATCGATGTACCAATTGAGAAATGAGTTTGTTGAGCAATTTATTTCTCGTTTTGGACCGGTTTTCGTTTTCTTCAAAAAGAAAGCACTAAAACTTCTAATAGCATTGGGAACAGAACGCCACCCTGCGGTAAGCCAATATTTATATACATCGCATTCGCAATCAAAGATCCGATCTTTGACATATCCGAAACGTCATGAACCAAGCTTAGACATATGATAAACAAACCGTTTTGACACATTAGTGGTTTTGTTTGGGCGTCATATACTTTTGGTTGTCTGAAAATGTCTGATTTTGTGCCAAATAATCGTCATTTGCGAGAAGTGTTGATTTTCTTCTTTCATTCGAAGAAAAAATCGGAGATGCTGCTCCAAGTGAACAATGTGCTGTTGACAACCGTCCACGTGAAGGAAGGCCAAAAATCCTTCGAAGACGCTGAATTGGAGGCATTGCTCGATGAGGATCCGTACCAAACGCAAGAAGAGCTTGCTTCAGCATTAGGAGTTACCCGCCAAGCAATTGCATGCATTGGGAATGATTCACAAACAAGGAACTTGGCTTCCACATGATTTGAAGCCAAGGGACGTTGAGCGTCGTTTTTTCGCCTGTGAGTATTTCACTCCCTAGCGGCAAAAAAAGAAGGGTTTTCTTCATCGCAACGTGACGGGTGATGAAAAATGGATTCATTACAGCAACTCAAAGAGAAGAAAGTCGGCTCGGCCGAATATTCACGCTGCGAAGGTTAGGCTCTGTATTTGGTGGGACCAGGTGGTATCGACTTCAATTGATGAGATTAGGCCGAACACTGCGCGAAAAACGGACACAATGCGAGCAGAGGCACGATTCTGTGATCCTACAGCATCACTACGCTCGGCCTCACGTTGCCAAACCCGTTAAAACCTACCTGGAAACGCTCAAATGGGAAGTCCTACCCCACCCGCCATATTCCCCAGATATTGCGCCGTCCGATTATTACTTGTTCTGTTCGATGGCACATGGTCTAATTAGCAGTTCCGCTCATATGAAGACATCAAAAAATGGCTTGATTCGTGGATAGCACCAAATGATGATCACTTTTACCGTAACGAGCTCCAATACTCTGCCAGAAAGATGGGAAAATGTTGTAGCTAATGATGGGCAATACTTTGAATGATTCATTTGTATCCATTCTTTAACAATAAAGTTGCATTTTCATACAAAAAAAAACAGCGATAACTTACTTGCGCACCTAATACAAACCCAATATTTGTCTCTGCAAGAAAGATGTCATTACAGAAGGGCTTATCTGTAAGCCACAGTTCTCAACAAACAATCATCTTTATCTAGGGTGCGTCTACCGACTTGCCGCTAGCGGTATGATCAGAGTTAGTAGAGATTTCTTTCACTTAAGACCGTCTACTGAGGTGATACTTACCTTGACTTCGTCGTCTTTCCACTTTGAACTTCCAAGGCGGAAGATTGATATCCATTGTCTTAGCTTCAGAGAAAATATTGGGATGTTCAAAATCTCATTTTAGACCCTTTAAGTACTTCGGAATGGGTACGCCTTGGTTCAAACAAACTGTTTCACTATTACATACATACGAGTAGTTGTTGCTTTAAGATCCGAGTGCCAAAGGCGTGCAATCAAGTCTAAAAGTTCCCATAAGCAGACTCCCGGCTACAGTTGATACAATCAATAGAAACTTTTCAAACGTTAGTTGCTTTAAAGTAGCCCTAATTCAATTTCAATATCAGAAAAAAAGTTTTAACGACATTTTCGATATTTAACTAGTCAGAGTCTTCCGAACCTCGTTCATGGCTGTCTGTCATAAAGAAACAGAGTGAACTCTTATTTTCAATTTTATTGAAAAAGGAGAGGGGGCGAATAGGAAGGGAAAGACAGAGTAAAAGGCCACTTTCCTCAGCTACATCAATCAACTGCCATCAGATTAAATTAAATTTGCGATCCAATGGAACGGATAGAAACCAAAGATGTGAGTACTCTCGTTACTTTCAGTGGAAATTTCAAACACCATGCATCGGTATGTGGAGGGATGTCTATGTAGGTAGGTGCGCTCTTCTGCAGGCAAGGTATTCAAAGCTCAGTCTAGCGAAAGCGCATCTTTTATCACCAAGTCAATTAGACGTTAATGCTTGTGTGCAGTAAATTCGATTTCAGAAACATGTACCTAGACCTGACTCTTTACTATATTTTTTTTTCCTTCAACTTGTGGGGACACTAACTAGCCCAGTTTTCCCCAGGGGGCTGGGGGTAACACGAACAACCAGACCCGGGTAACGCGAGACCTTTCCGATGATGAAAATTACCAGAGCTCATCAAGCAAGGCAGTTAAATTAACATCACCCGACATCAAGCAATTGATATGTTGCCCTGTGTGGGGCTGCGATGGCGACATTTAAGTGGAGACCCTTGTCTCTGTTATGTCATCCAGTGAGAAGACAACGACATCCACTAGTTTTTTCCGCGCGCGAATCAACGAACGACACACAATAACTTGACTAGATCCAGAAATTGAATACGAAATTCTGGCTGAAAGATCAAACAACCGGGTTCAGTATAACATAACAACTCGTATACGAGTATGGCGTCGCATTGCGGGTGGCTTGTGCAGAGAAACAGAGGAGTAAGGGGTTGGTTTACATTTTATTGTGGGCATTCTCTGAATGCTCTACATCTTGGTGTGCATGTTGGTTTTGTTATTTGATTAATAGACACTCATGGTGCATAAGCAGTAGGCAAACTAAGCACCATCAACGCTGTGGCAGCTTTCAGTGGAACTAAACGACCACCAACCACCATCCCTGGAGAGAGGGACTCAAATGCAGTTTCCATGTAGCCAACGATGCGAATAGAATGCTACAGAGACCAACACACCAATATATACTCGTATAGCAGCAGAGCAACATTGCTGCGTTATTTTTCTGTTGAAATATTATTTAGAAAATTATGATTAGGATTTATAAGTCCAGAACAAATTTACACAGATACATGGAGTGTCTATTGTTGTGTGTGTGTGTGGTATTTGCTGTGGAGGAAGTGCGCTCTGTGGATTTCATAGATTCTCTGCAAATGAATAGAAGCCTGTTGGGTTGGGTAATGGATACCGATGATCTGAATTACCACAGCGTTAAGGCTTGAATTGGATTTGTGCATTAATTTAATTGGTTTCGACGCTAAATCAGAGGACAAGGTGATTTGGAATTTCAAAGGACCAAAAATTAACATAGGACAGATGCAGCAAACCACAGGAAGTTGAATATTTTAATTGCATTGACAGTCTTTCGAGTTGTTGCATACGATGAAATAAGTGCAACAGTCGATGAGAAGAACAGCTGGTCGGTATGACTTAGGCTTTAGAAAGTTGTTACGGAGTCATCGCAAAGTGTGGCAAGATTAGATTTAATCTTGGACACTTGGAAGAGTAGGCAGAGAACTAGTACGTTCGTCGAAACCACTCTTTGTAAAGGTTGTAAGTCAGGCTTGTAGATCATCTTTTACACGATCAGCGCAATGAAAATATCGAAAATGCGTCGGATAAGTAAGTCTACCCAGATAAATAAGTAGCAGTCCACATTTTTGAACATTGACCTCAATTGTTACCAATTGCTCCGACAAATAATATGAGTACCTTAAAATAGGTAGAAACTTCCTATGTGCTTATCGGAGCAACGGAATAACACTTATCGATCCGTGCTCTACGGCTGTAGAATGGGAACGGTAGCGTATGTTAAGCTCATTAAATTTGGACATCAACAGCATAACTAATTGAGGAATCACCAAACGGAGTGGAATTTAATGCTTCCAAAACACAAGGCTGTCATTAAAGCGAAATTTAAACAGACAACCCTTATCTATGAATGGCACTCTCATCATCATCTATACTCGGTATGGTGTCACTGAAATTGAAAGAACATTGCGAAATGTGTAGGTTTCCTTAATATTTCACCACCTCTAGTCAGACCTCAATATATAAAGGCATTCTCATCTGCCCAAAATTGGAGGTATAATGTCCACATCTGGTCGAATGCTCTTAAGACATCTCTGCCCTTGCTAGGTAGGATTCAAAATCGTGATGCTAATATTGCACAGCCAATTGGCAGCCTTGAACACTGACGTAAAGTTTCCTGCCTCGCACAGTAACACCCGTCTCGCTAAGAATGCTTATCAGTTTACTGTCAAGCCAACTTTCGGACCTGTTGTGAAATAACGTGATCCTTTCCTAGTCATTATGGCCTGAAAACATTTAAGACCAACGTTCATCGGTATCTCTCTTTCTTTCCTCCCTAATTTTCTTCGTCCGCGCTGTGTGTTTAACCATTTTAAGGTTACGCGAAAATTTATAAAAAAAAAATACCCTGACTCGCAACATTTATTATGTTGCAATCATACTTCGACTTAACTGAATGTACATACGATAATAGCTATACTCAACAATGTTAAAAAGGAGTGATTGAAACGAACACCCCAAACTTCCGGCACTCGACTCTCACTTCTGCTCTGTCACCGTCACCTTGTCAATATCAGAATGCGCGCAATGGGAGCACATTACCCAATATCGATGCAGAAAAGATAGGCGTAACTGTAACGTAAATGTAACGATTCCACTGCAGCAAAGGATCAATCTTTATTCAGTTTTGTAACGTGAACTGCCAAGGAGAGGAGTGAGACAGACCCGAACATTTGCAATGCAATGCTAGTTACAATTTCGCCAGTAGAAGAAGTGATCCAAGCAACCCAATCACTAACAACCGACTATAACGAAGTCTTCAGGATCAATTGCTCGTTAAAACCAAAAACATAGACAGGGAAGACCAGTTTGTAAAGTGTTCGCCGTTTGGGTGATTGATGCGTACTTTTCTGATTATGTTGATATCGTTGTACAACTCATAGAGTTCGCCCTCTCTTCCGCCAATCTTGCTCTCAAACCGACCAAGGATATATTTATCTGTCTTCTTCCAAGCTAGCGCAAGATTTGGACTGGAATGATGAGGTTTTTATATATAGCCTTCTTAATGTCTCTTGACATGGGCTTTGCACTAAGTTGCCTCCTAGGGCCAAAGAAACAGCGTTTGGTAAACGTAACTCTTCGTTTGATCTCTGTCAAGATGTCATTAACAGAGCTAATGGCGGAGCCGAGGTAGAGAAAATCCCTAAATATTTCAAGTTTTTATGTGCTCCTTCTTATTAACAAGATATACTTTGTCTCTCGTTTGTAGCTTAATCCATTTTTTTTCGGTTCTTTTGCCATTCATTGACAGCTTTCCGCTAATGGTCAGTATGTGAAAGTTGTTGGCACAAACGCAAGTTGGCTTGCAAACTTCGCAAAATTTTCTGAAGTACGCTTATTGAAGGGGCACAATGATCACAAAGCGCATCACCTTGTCTGAACCCTGTCTGTGAGATTGATTCGGATCTTTACGAAGCAGTGAGCGTTCTCCAATCTGAGGGGTAGGTGTAGGCGACAGGGTAGTAAAAGCTAGACACGGCTCTGTTTAGTTGGTCTCTATTGATGTGTTTTCTGCAGGATGTTAGGTCAGTTGTGGACTACCCAGACTAAGACCGCACTAATAAAGACCAGTCAGATTATTCACAAATGATTTTTAGACGTTCACACTATTCGCCGGACAAGATCTTGAACAATACTGATCCCCATAATTTTGGCGCAATTTAGAGTGTGTTCTTTCTATCATCAAGCCTGGTTTCTTACGACGATGTCTTGCAAATAACCTGGTGCATGCACCTTTTTTAAAAATTTGTCTGATAAGCCCTCGTCATTTCAAAGTGTGTAAAAATATCTTTTCTACGAGGTCTTTCAAAAGGGACGCTTGAAATTTGTTAGGTTATAGCGGCCATATTGTTAAAGCGACATCTCTCAAATTTGTTATGAATTGTCCAGTAGTGTATGGTAAATCGCAGCGAGCGCTACTGATCGATGATAAGCAACTTTTTGTGGCCTAAACTGGATGATATCGATACCGACGATATGTGGTCCCAAGAGGACGGCGCTACGTGCTACAGCGCATGCTAGGATGCACATTCTGGCCGAGCGATTTGAGGGCATGATTACCTCTAACGCCTTTAGACTTCTTCCGCATCTATGCGAATAAATCGCAAACAATTGATGCACTCACAGTCAACCTAACGATCGTCATTCAGCAAATTCAGTCAGATTTATGCGACAAAGTCATCGAAAATTAGACCTCCCGAATACGTGCCACGTGCAATACTCCATACTTAATGCCATAAACTCTATAAGACTTTCGAATATCGCTCCTTCAGCAACATGTTTCTATTGCCTTACTCGATAGCTTCTCAGGCTCTTTTTTTCTGAGAATGCGTTGGCTTACCTTCCCTTTCACTGCCACTGCCCTTCTTTGCAGCGACACTGTATATGCCTCTGGGGTTTTTTTTTTAGCACATTATATCTGGCATTTGTCATCAGTGATCTTCGATATTTGACGAACGACTTCTGGAGAGTTGAAGGGACACTCGTTTGCAAGGGTTATGGAAATCTGAAATTAAAGCTTATCACCATCGAACTTCTTAACAGTATGTATAGTTTGGCTTAGCGTTGAACAGGATCATCCTCCCCTTGGCTCTAACAAGTTAGTGAACTGAGTCAATGTTGGACGCTCGGAAATTTCGATTCTCCACAATGCGAGGAGAGTGTCTTTTGTAGATTACAATGTGGTTAGTATGGGCAGTTGATTAATCAGGACATACCCAAGTGTCTTTGTGAATATTAGGATGTGGAAACCGTAAGCTGACGATGACTTAACTCTACTTCTTCCCAAAGTCAATTAGCCTATATCTTTTGATTGAGCTTCCTCATTTCATCGAACTTCACTTCATGTGTATGTAGGTCATTTGATTGTATGACTTTTCTTAGATCTCGTAGGAATTGTCCTTTCTGGTACCCTTAAAAGCAGCTGGATATCATGGTGTCAGTTGTTGAACCATGTAAATAAGTTAAAGTACCAAATGTGTCTGTCATGCTGATTGCTTACGCCAATTTACGAACACGTTTTCCGTCCAAGATATCATAGCCCTACCAACGCGGAGGATGCTGCGAGTCTCGGTTTCAAAATCTGGCACACTCGACTGATTGATTGTGATTTTGACAACGTTATTTTTGACGGCATGTGTAACTCGGCCAAACAACACGACGTAGACAAATCACGAGTTTTGTGAATAAGAGCAATGCTGTTAAATAGGGCCCTGTTGCGGATGCTGACTGGGGCCAATATGTGATGTGATCTGTGTCCACTGCTATAGTGTACCTTGGTCGACTGACTGCTTAACTCTCTCTGTATCGTACTGTCTTTTAGATCATGCCTACCGACTGCCTACTCTAAAGTGCGGACACTCTTAGACCTGTTCGACAATCCTCTCAAATCTGAGGTTTTTCTTTTTACGATGAGGAAGAAACTTACTGCTTGAAGGCATCACCATCCAGTTCCTTTCCAACATAGCTAAGTTTTTGGGCGTAATCCTTTGGACTAAACATGTCTCGTCAAAAACCTCCAGGTTTCTGGAAGTTTGTGAGCCTTCTGACAGTGTAAAGGAGCTTTCGGCAAAACATGGGACGTTTGGTCCTACACGGCTTTGGTGAAGTCTTGTAGAACAAGCTTTCACGAATATATGGCTTTAACTACCAGGAGTTGTTTTGCTGCGAAAGAACAAAATCGATTTACCCTGCGCATAGAAATGGCTTCAGCCCGAATCTGAGCCAGAACAGGAATTTAGGTTGATTCCAAAACCGATCTAGGATGAGGCTCAGGTGGAGGATGACAATATTAGATTTAATTTCTTGTTAGGAAGAGTTGCCTCTGTCTGACAAACGGAAATATACGCAATGCTGATGGCAATAAATTATATTGTAAAGGATTGTAAAGCGACTTGCTTGGGTCCCAAATTACATTCAAATCACGGAGAATGAGATCGCCGGTGAACTGACTAGATAAGGTTCTTGAAAGAGTTTCTCAAAATCCGAACCTTCGTTAGGGTTTCCATTGACAATTGGGCTTCGAATGATCATAACTGCCAATAATTCTCCAGACACTTGCTGTGAGAGTGATGACTACGCCGCGATCTACGCTCATATTAGGACTCATGTACTCGGCGCTGATCTGGTGGGTCCTTGTATGATACTATAGGTATATGATGGCGCATTACGGTTTTGTTAAGCACGAGCTTCCTTCAAATAGATTTAAATAGTTTTTCCACCTGGTGCATCAAGAACTGCTTAGAACTTATTGAGACCAAATATCAAGCGATTAACTTCTCACGTAAGTGCAACAAGTCTCCTCCCCGGATTTACTTTCTCCACGGCTAAATTATATCCCCTGTTCAGTCTATCCACGGCCTTGGTATATTATGCGACAGGGAGCTTAATTTCCCTTCGCATATTGATGAGATAATTACTAAAGCAAACTCTTCACTTGGATTCGTTAAAAGATGATCCAAAGAATTCTGCAACCCGTACGTGACCAGAACACTATACATCAATTTTGTTCGCCCCCTTCTTGAGTACTCTAGCCCAGCGTGGTATCCCTTACATCGAGTTCATGTATCCCGAATTAAGAGCATCCAGCGTCGTTTTCTTCGATTTGCTCTTCGGGGTCTACCTTGGAACGATCCTCTAATCTTATCTCTTTAGCGAGACCGTCTGAAACTCATTAACCTAAATACCCTTGAGGAACGAAGGGACGCTGCAGACATTCTTTTCATTCAGCGACTCCTCTCAGGCTCCGTCGATTGCAAGTCTCTTTACAACTCCATTTTCTTTTATCTGCCAGTCCATTGCGTCACATATGGCTCTAACGAACCAATCTCCCGTAAGCTGCGTAAAGTAATCTCCAACTTTTCCGTTTTCGATTTTAATCGCAGCACTCTATCCCTCAAATTCGGTCACGTTTACCATCCTTAGCTTTAAGCCGTAGTAATAAGTCCTAGATTTAGTTTGTAGGTTTAAGCCTTAGTTTTTAAGATACTAGGAGTATTACAGCTTGTAATAAGCCGAATAAATGGAGGTTTAGCCTCCAGCTAAATTAAAAATTAAAATTAAAATATTGCACGCAGCTATGCAGCCGTAGCGGAAAGAATCAAAAAGGCTCTTTTTATCTGCAAAAAAAACGGTAGGAAAAATTTGGGGCTTAAAACCTGCTATGATGTACTGGCTGTTTATCCATACTTACATATGGCGCATTAGTGTGGTGGAAAGCAACAAACAAGAAAATGATTTACGGAAAATTAGCGGCTCTCCGTACCACCCATACGGCAGCATTGGACAGCTTTTTGCACCTAACACCACTTGATTTACAGATCAAAAAACCTGCTGGAAACAGTGCGATACGACTAAGTAATCTGGATTACTTTAAGAGCAGTAATTTCGGACATGGCACGGTATTAACGGAGTTACTGTCAGGCAATCCAATTCTAACGGTTGAAATTCCTTCCCTGCTCGACTTCGACATTCCGGCAAAAAAAAGGGAGGACTGGCAAAAAAATGCAACAATCAGGTCAAATGAAATTGCAATTTGCACAGATGGCTCAAAAACAGAGGAAGGGAAAGGTTCCAGTATCTTCTCAGAAGACCCAGAACTAAGAGTCGCAAGCAGTGTCTTCCAATCAGAGGTTCTGGCTGTCCTTACCCGAAAGAGATATTGCTATCTACATCCATAGCCAGGCCGCACTCAAGCCAATGGAATCAACTAACGTCAACGCTGATACAGTGCTCAAGGCACTACTCGGTCAGAACCGGGTGAGACTGTGCTGGGTACCAGGACACTGCGGTATTAGAGGAAATGAACAAGCGAACGAACTTGCAAGAAAAGAAGGGCTACTCGACAACAGTGAGGTTGCCAATATCAAATCACCCCTTTGCATAGTGAGGAGCACTATCGAGGAAAAAGTCACAAAGACTGCCAACCTAAGGTGGTCAAGTCTTGAAGGACACAGGATATCCAAGCCTCTTTGGCCACTTTTTGGCGGCAAAAGATCTAGGGACTTAATAAAATTATACAGGGATAAACTTATGACAGTAATAGAAATCCTGACAGGACACTGTCTCCTGCGGCAGCACGTAAAGAGACTCAAATTGTGTAGTGGTGTAGTGGTACTAGCAATCGCTTCTCACTCTGAGGGTACAAGGTTCGAATCCTGCCCATGGCTCTCCCATCCCTGGAGAGCTAATATCGAAACCAAATACACCTGAGTTTCAAACCACTACAAAACAATTTTCCTTTCTCCTCCTCCTGCCTTTCCGCTCGCGCCCTGGCAACAGTAAAAGGGTATCTAACCCCTTAGGCGCGCGTAAATTATAAAAAAAAAAATGAAAAATCTGCAGATTCTGCGCGGTGATCTGCAAGCTGTTGAGGACATAACACACATAATGTGTGAATGCGAGGCAATATCGCGGAGTCGAAGAATTTTTTTAGGGAAATACTTTTTCGAAAATCTAGAGGAAATACACGCCACGAACTTCAACGGCCTTCTTGGCTTTTGCAAGAAAATTGGGTGTTTCACCAGGCGATTGTTTAGGTTTTTGCCATTTGAAGACAAATTCAATTGGTTCCAAAGGGACCGCGATGGGCCCGTTTTGGTGAATAGTTTGTGTGATGGCATATCCATCACACCCCTCCTTAACCTAACCTAATCTAACCTAATGCAGCCAGTAATATTGCACATGTATTTCAGGGATAAGTGACACAACATACTGCGATATTGATGACGCCACCGCGGAGCACTGTATTTGTGAGTGTCCGTCGTATATTCAGGTCAGGCTGACATGCTGGATGCTGGTACTATAAGCATTTTATCGCCGACCGTTCACTCATCTTTCTACGAAAGAATGGGGAATTCTAGTGAAAGGAACATGCAAAAACTACAGTGTCTGAGTGCTCTATTCCGACAGAAAAAAAAAATTACACTGCTTCTCCATAAAATGCTTTATGTGGCGGAGTTTTCGACAGTTTTTCGTGATTCTGGTGTACCGCCAGATTCCACGATTGAACCAATTCTTTTTTGATTTACCTAACATCATATCTGCGAATGCAAATATGCTGCATGTGCTCAAAAATATGCTCGAAATCGGGATAAAACTTGGATTTCTTGTATTGTAGTCTAGAAGAACCAGCAAACTTACATATATATTAGAGAATATGACAACCGTCAAGACTTATGTGGTCAAAAGCACATGACATAGACAAACTATAATAGAGATTCTTTTAAAATACTTAGTAAGAATTTTCGCCATCAACGGTGTCCCATATCAACTCTGCCTTCATTCACAAGCACGATCGCTGTCATTGTTGTGCCACTTTGCTGGGGCATGTTCAAAAAGTCATTACTGTCATTTTATGCCGTAAGTCAAGTCAAGTCTGTGACTTAGCATAGCATAGCAGCTGTTAGTATTGTAGAAAGTCTTATATCATGTTGAAAAATATTTTGCACATGCCTCAAGATATTGATTAAAAATATTAAGATACCACTGCCACCACATTTGTTTTTGTTTATTTGTATTTAGTTTTTTGTTTTGTTTGGTTTGTTGTTCTTGTTGTGGATTTTTTATTTTTCTTTTGATTAGATAGGCACGGACTCACCTGAATGCATAACGCAACACCATTTGAATACTAAATACGCACGACCAACCAGCGGACGAAGGGACGGGAGTAGAAAAAACTTTGACGAATGTCAGACGTGACTTTTATGACTAATATTTGCGAAAATATAAAATTAATTCTATTTTTTTGCATTTGTTCCCCCTTTCTTTATTGAAATCGAAATGTGCATGTAAGAGATACATAGTACGGATAAGAGCAGAAGCAGCCCTTTTGAGTAACGTTGAGGGAGGCCCATTTTGGCACGTGAGGGTAACCAACCTGAGCCTACTAATGTGATATTTCCACGAATGCGACATGAATCAGAGGGAATTATCATGAGAGGTTCTCCATGTATTATGTGCCAATGACTTTCCAATAGTGTTGGCAAGTCTATGCGGAAATTAATGGAATGGCGTTGTGTAAGTCGGGTCTGGATAGAGACGAATTTAATTGAAATTTTAATTGGGAGGTTTTTATAACCGCAGGTCGGTTAATTGGTGGCTAATTGAGTGGTAATGGGAAATACGTGAACGAAAGTAGACAAGTTGGCTATGGAGGATGGTCACACATTTCGATTGTTTACGAAAATAGCGGTTATAAGCTTTGTTTTTTTTTTTTTGTGAGGCTAATAAGGTGACCTTATCAGGTTTGACTTTGCTTTTTGATCGAAAGTGTTTCCTTTTCTTCGTTGTTTCAAATTCATTCTGGTTGACTCCTTTTAGTGGCTTTGCTTCGTTGAACAATATCCACATTATCCACATTAAGGAAGAAATGGCCACTTTTTAGCAAACTTTAAGACTTCAAAGCAACCCTGTAACAAAGTATTCGCATTTAAGCAAGGCAAAAGCTCTCAAAATTAATTTCAACTAAAACTCCCTTGGTGTCAAACTTTTCTGCAAATTCTATTTGATCCCATGTTTCGAGCTTCAACTCCTACTCCTGCTTCAGCTCCAACCCTTCGTATATCCTATGGCTTAAATTGAATAACAAAATCCTGTGTATGTGCCTTGAGACGGGTTGTGGGCAGAAAAATCGATGTGTAGGTAATTCGATAGGCGTCTGTCTGCCCGTAGTCTGAATATCGAACTGTAAAGCCCTTAAGCGTACACACTTTGTATCTAAAGGATTAACAACATTAAACACTCTGCTTTCGCATTGTTCGGTGTGCGGTGTTCAGTGTCCTGTATTCTATGTTCAGTGTTCACATGGGATATTGTTGTGTTGAATCGAATTCCTGTCCATTGTCCTTTTTTTCTGTGTTGAATTTTATTTTTTATTTCACTTTTTCTTGGAATGAAAGTTGCAAAGTATCCGTAAGTCAATATGATGATGATGATGATGATGATGATGATGATGGGAACTTAACGTAGCTGATGTGAATAATTGGCTACTTATCCTCCTGTAGGAACTCTATCCCGGTCCCGGTAATCATGTATTCTTTTGTTTTCGTTCCCTGCTTTTTATTGGTTTCTTTGCTTTGTCACTCGTCTTGCATGAGTGAATGCAAATAAATGTGGGGGACAATACAATACACTTGTTGAAGAAGAGAGGGCTTGAGCTGGTGGCATACGGATACCAATGTTCTCTTCGAAGTTCGTCGTACCCCGAGAATGCGTTGACTAATTGCATTTTGATTAATTCTCATGAAATTTCGCTTTCTTTGTACGCAATGAGATATGGCAGTTGATTGATTAAAGTTAATTCATCAACAGATAAGGCGTTGGGAAAATATTTATTTCTGATTTAATGGCACTGATCTAAGAATATGGATAATGTGCTTATGTATGCGCATTTTATCGGTAAGATAACTTTGAAGACATGAGTTGAAGGTCATGATGTAGGATTACAGAGTCTTGCTAAAGAAACTTTTTGATGACATCAAAAATAGTAGGACGTCTCTCTTAGAATTATGGGTCTGAGTTCCACTGTAAATGCTACTGAATTTGTGGCATACTTTTGTCCTTCTTTGGTATGTTCCTCCATTAAGCGTTTTTTTAGGACTCAGCCTTGGCCGGACTAAGGAATTTGCAAAAGACTAATATCATTCGCGATCTACCAGAGGTTCTATTGTGAATTCATCTGCCACTTATTAAAATATTTCACCGTTTACTATAAATTTCACGGCCGCAGTAAGTGATCCTTTTGTTCCAGCTTGAATCTATGATCTCGCCTGCAGTATTTTTTGCAGTCAGTATGACGTCCTCTGAACAGAGTCTCCTTTTTTGTTGTCGGGATCATTCACAGTGTCGGATGGGAATCATGTAGCCAGCTTGCCAGCTTCATGTAAGCAAGATGTAAGCAAGAAAACCACTCCACCAGAGGTATCGAATAGTTAAACAGCAACATCTTGCAACAGATCGATTTTGTACCAACTCTGAATGCACTTGATTTCCAGAAACTTCAAATGTATAAAGCAGTCTGAAAATCTTTGAATCGTCTAACTACCAAACTGAACAAAACCGCTGAGCGTTCCAACAACCTTAACGTTCACGCATTTTAAGTGGCAAAAGTGGACTTAGACCATTATTATGTAGCAGCTAAATTAGAACTCGACTGTCAAACAGAAAAGTGTCCTATCTTTATTCAAAGAGGTTACCAAGGCAAGCATGTGATATCAACCACTATTCCGTAAGAGAGCTCGTGGTAGAATTATGAGTCCTTGCACCAGAAAAGGCGGCCGCTCATCTACACATACTGCAGCGTATACAGACTCTTCCAGCTTGAGGTCACCGCAAAGCCCGCCGATTCGAATGAAATCGAAAGATATGATACTTATGTAGCTGTTTCTAGATTTTTTTTAAGCGGCTGCTAAATGGGAATTGGATAAAGAAATGGGCCATGAAAAGAGCCATTCCCGTATAGAAGACGTCAAGTCAAATATCCAATCTAGGGGGCGACATCTTTGATGACTTCCTAGCTGTCGTGCACATATTTAATCATTGTCAAGAACGAGGACATGTCAGTCAGTAGTCATGACCCCATTAATGCAAAAGTCTTATAGGACGACTTTCCGAGTCACATTCCTGATGATTATTGGACACACATTTCTATACGATTCAGGCTTTTCTGTAGAGCACTAATCGCAACATTTCAATGTGGCTTTCAGCCCTGCAGATCGTTGTCATATGTATGTATCAAAACTTCACGCCCAGGGAAGTCTTTGAGGAACCAAAAAAATTTCAAATCGAGGCTCACTATTGTTGAACTTTTTAAAGCGCCAAATTCGAATTTCCAGTCAAAATGATCCAGCTGAATTGCGTTGCGATGGATAACAAACAGTGCAATATTCAATTCAATCCCACAATGACCTTTCAGAAACTTTTGAAACATATACTCGCCATAGATACATACGAGGTGTGTTCAGAAAATAACGGGAGTTTTAGTTTTTTGAATAAAAATATTTATTTATTCGTCCACATTAATGGTGTCGCCTCCCAATCCTCGAAACACTTCCCAAACTCGACCTTTGGGATAGCCTTTAGCTCCTTCAAAAAGTGTTTTTTTCGGTATTACCGAACCAGAATGCCTCCACTGGGACGATTGAGCCTTAGTTTCAACGTCATATCCCTAAACCCATGTTTCGTCACCTGTTATTAACACGTTTCAGTAATTCTGTAACGTCGTTGACTTCATTTAGTGACTTCTGAGTAACTTCTATTCGCCGCTGTTTTTGTTCAAAATTCAACAATTTTGGAACAAAATTTGCTGCCACGCGTTTCATACCCAAAGCATTCGAAAATATTTCATGGCATGAGCCAATCGATATGTCGACATCATCAGCGACTTTTCTAATTAGGATTCGCCGGCGGCCGTTGATAACCATTTCTTTCACTTTTTCCATGATTTCATCGGTTGTTAATGTGCTGGAACTTCCGGGGCGTTCGTCATCTTTAACGTCTTCACGTCCATCTTGGAAACGCTTATACCACTCGTAAACTTTTGTTTTACTCATAGCATACTCACCATAGGTCTTTGTCAACATTCCACACAGTTTGGTACACTGTATTTCATTTTTTAAGCAAAATTTGATACAGATTCTTTGATCCATTTCTTTTAACAAACGTAAATCACCGAGCTCATCAAAACACGCCTAACCTTAGGGGCTGCCACAGACGTAGTAAACAATAAATAGAGCTGAAAATTGTATCATACTTCAGGGGCATGTATACCAACATAATAAAAAAAATTGACACTCGGACTCTCCAAGCACGTGAAATTTAAAATTTCCGGTAATTTCCGGAACACACCTCGTATATGCTACTCGAATTTCTGTAATTTTTTTTAATCATCCACTGAAGGAGATGCGTAGGACATAACATACACATGTTATGTATGTCAACCCAGAAAGCACTGTCTTCATATTTGCACAGGCAGTATAACAACATCATAGGTCGCTACCAGCGTGTCACGATATAAGATTTCACGGCAATTGAAGAACAAATGAATTGGTCTTAAACGTCAACAAAATAAAGTGCATGTTGGCAACAAACAAAGAAGCATCGGTGAGACAATGCTAGGACAAAACGTCGCTGTTGGCAGCAGCAACTTCGATGAGAAATTTATTGATCCCAGAATAAAGATCGACTTTATAAATGACACCCTAGTGGATACTCGGCTAAGGCCTACCGTTAGGAACCGCTGCTGCTAAAGTTTGACAGGCAAAACAAATGGTTTCATAGTACTTTTCTCCGTAAAGTAAGCGCAAGCTCTACAAAACATCTTTCAATCTTGTCACCTTAAAGCACAAAGTCTGCTCCCGGAAATCGACGAGTTTCATGATTAAATATCGACGTTATCTGCGTTACCAAAACGTGGTTAGATAATTAGTATGAAGATGATGATTTTGACACCAGAGTGTGCGTCTTAAGTGGGTACAGAATCTTTACGCCAGCTGAATAGGTCGCGTCGGTGGAGGTGGTATCGAAAGTAAACTAACTACTTATCGACACGGTTTATAGACCAAATTGGAATATTAACATTTCAACCTTAATAAAGATTTTAAATAACTTATGCCTAACCTCACCTCAACCTTTTGGAAGACCTTAGTTGGTAATATGAATATTAATTTAACGCCGGTTTATACTACAAACCCCAGACATTTCTTCGGGCGTTTCAGTTCTACTTTGCTGGTAACTGACAACAGAAAAGAACTCTTCTATGATCAACGACTCTATGGTGCGACTCGAGCTGTAAAGAAGCTTTCAGGGTTTAGAGAAATGTTTTTTCGGTCCTTCAAGACCAACCCGACAGAGGAAAACCGAAAAAAGTTTAAACGAGCCAGGAATAAATGCAACGTCTTTCTTAAGCGCGTGTGAAATTTCAATTCGACCAAAAGTTGAGGCAATGTCCCAAAGGTAGTAAAAGCTTTTGGTCGTTTGTCAAAAACATCAGAAATTCTGCCTCAGCCTCATGACATTCCAGCTGTCAGCTCGTTAGACAAGGTCAATCTGCTTGCTGCATACTGCGGCCAGTTCAACATTCCCATATTGTTCTTTGTCTCCGCCTACACTTGAGTGCGTCGAATCTTCAATGGGACGAATCTACTTTCGCACTCATGTAGTAGCAAGAGTACTTAAACATCTCAACATACATAAATTCGCTGGTCCAAATGGTATATCTCCCCTTCTTCTGAAGAGGTTTTCTTCCAAGCTGGCAAAACCAGTACGTAAGCTTTTTCATCAGTCCTACTCTTTAGGAGACTTTCCTAGCAGATGGAAAAGAACATTTGTCCAGCCCGTCCCTAAAAAAGGTGAATCTTCCTCTCTCTCCTTCTACAGACAGACTGCACTTACGTCTCTTCTTTTCAAGGTCTTAGAAACGCTGATAAACCGTCAGATCATGAAATATCTCGAAACACGAAAACTTCTCAAAAAACCGGAAATATGGTTTTCGTAGCTACAGGCCCACTGGTGATTTGATGGCATGTCTTACCGAAAAGTAGAACCAAAACATACATCAATTTGGCAAAAACAAGATAGTTGCACTTGATGTTTCTAAGGCATTTGACAGAGTTTGGCATCAGGCTCTTTTGTCGAAAATGCGTGCATTTGGGATCGACGACTCTGTCTCCAACACTCTTTTTAATTTCATCAACGATCTCTTGTCTGTTACTTCTAATCCAATATATTCCTCTGCTTTTCATATTCGTTTCCGAACTCACATCCCTGCTCTTCGGCTGTAGAACGGGAACGGCAGCGTAAGTTAAGCCCATTAAATTCTGATATTAGCAGCATAACCAATTGGGGAACTATCAACAGAGTGCAATTTAATGCTTCCAAAATATAGTATTGTCCGCTGTCAGTAATGCGATACTTAAACACTCAGCCATTATCCATGAATGGCACATGCATCGTTGAAACCGGAAAACTTTTCATTCTGGGTATGTGTTTCAATGACAATGATTTACGATGGAATATTTGATGTAGCCAAAAATGTTGCGAAATATCTAGGTTTCTTCAAGTAAGAAATGTAAGAAATATTTTACCCCCACTGATCTGGCCTCAATATATAAGGCATACATCCACCCAAAATTGGAGTATATGCCCACATCTGGCCAGGTGCTCCTAAAACATCTCTGCACCTGATAGATAGGATTCAAAACCGTGCGGTAAAACTCATAGGTGATGCTAACATCACCCAGTCAATGGACACTCTATCGCTATTACCACCATCAGCGCTCCATTGAAATCGCCAGTAGCATTCCGTTCCTTCAAACCTTTAACCGTAACACCCGTCTCGCTATGAATGTTCATCAGTATACCCTCAAGCTTTCTGACGTACTCTGAACTATCGTGATTCGTTCCTAAGCCGAACAACTCGCTTGTGGAATGCCCTGCCGAGCTCTCTATTTCCTAGTCATTATAATATTCAGACATTTAAAACCAACGTACATCGTTACCTATTTTTCTTCTTTCGCCCGTGCTGTGTGCGAACATTTTAAGGGTACCTTAACCCCTTGAGCGCGCGTTTCTTAAAAAAAAAAAAAAAAAAAAAAAAAAAAACTGTCAGCATCCGCTTTCTCGATATTATTTATGTGACTTACAACTTCAATTTAGAGAATAGTTACCAATTTAGGAGATTTCAAAAACATCGACATTGTGCTTATACAAGATCATTGTCGAGGTATTTGTTGGGATGCCATTTTCCGCATGCCAACTTCAAATGAACAAGTTGGGGTTTTTTCAACCGAATTGTTGTGTCAATCTCTTTAATAGACATGTCGCCCTGAAAACCATAATATCCCGATCGACTAACCAACCATGGTCCAGTCACCAAGTACGGGATGTATTTGAAAAACGTGAACGTGCCTGCCTACCATCATTGCCATCGGCGAAATAAAGTTGTTTTAGAGATACGAAAAGCTAATCAATCACTAGGATTCCGAAATCTTTAGACGGATTTACGTAGTTTAGAAATCTGCAAGTCAAAAGGTAAGCGATTTTATGACGAAATAAAAATTCTGCAATACCCAAATCTCCAGATTTTTGATTACGTTGCAATATCTAACAACTTGGGTTTCAGAGCAGTCGACAGTCTCCTTTCAATTAAATCGAATACCACTGGACTTGACCAAATCAACTCAACTTTCATAAAGAAATGTTGTACGAAGGTTGTCTGAAAATTTTCCGACCAAACAATGATACAAGACATTTTTTCTCAAATTAATTTTTTATTTTTCTACATACTCTACACACTTCTCCCAGCGATGCTCCCATCTCTCTAACCCTTCTAAATAGTACTTGGCGTTTTTCTCTGCAAAATAATTGTTCACGAAGGTGATTGCCTCCTCATTTGTCGAAAATATCTGTCCTCCGAGCGCAGTTTTTAGATGAGGGAACAAAAAAAAGTTACCTGGGGCTAGATCTGGTGAATAATGCGGATGATCAAGCAGTTCAAACCGTAATTCATGGATTTTCGCCATGGCAACCGCTGAGGTGTGAGACGGCACGTTGTCTTGGTGAATCAGGATTGTCTTTTTCTGCAAATATGTCCGTTTTTCCGCAATTTCTGCCTTCAGCTTGGCAAGTAATGATGCGTGATATGCTCCTTTTCCTTTTTGAAGATAATCGATTAAGATAACTCCTTTACTATCCCAAAAAACAGTCGCCATCACTTTCCCAGCCGAAAAAACAGTTTTTGCTTTTCTTGGAGCCGGCTCGCCCTTTGCTGAATTTTTGTTTTTACTGAATTTTTGTTTCGGGCGCATAATGGTGTATCGAAGTTTCATCTACAGTAATTAATCGGCGCCAAAACTAGGATTTATTACGCCTAAACTGCGCCAACAGGGCGTTGGACATGTTCATTCGAACACGTTTTTGGTCTAACGTAAGCAAACGCGGCACCCAACTCGCGGACAGCTTTCTCATGCCTAAAACTTGATTTAATATGTAACAAACACGTTCTTTGGACGTTTTCATAACCTCTACTATCTTTCTCACTTTAATTCGGCGATCGTCTAACACCATTTGGTGAACTTTAGCAATGTTATCGTCAGCTCTTACGGCCACGTTTAAATTCAGCTGCCCAAAATTTCACTGTGGTAAATGATGGTGCAGAGTCCCCATACACAGAGTCCAACTCATTTTTGATTTGCGTAGGCGTATTGCCTTTCAAAAACAAGAATTTAATAACAGCTCGATATTCAATTTTTTCCATTTTCACAAAAAACACTCACATCGACTCACTCAAACGACTGTCAGCTAAAAACTGCGCGTCCAAACTGATTGAAACTTTGGTAAGTAACTGTCAAAAGATGCACAACTTGCTTTTATTTACGAGTGCCGCTATCTTTACGTTGCGGTCGGAAGTACCCTCGTACTTCCTTATTCATTATGTCATATAATTTTAACACTGTCATTACCATGGGAGAGTACCCTGACCAGGGAAAATTCCAAACACTTCTAAAGTGGACGAATTCGGGTCAATTTCTATTTTATCTTTCCTGTCGAAAGTGCTTAAAAGAATCTTACAAAAACAAATTAGCAATTTTATAAAAAAACAACACCCGCACGAGGTATTTGTACCGAATTCTCATGCGATCCTCCAACACTGCTAGTACCTAGATGGGGGACATGGGCATAGTACATGTGCGTAGTACCCTGTAGTATTTGTATTGATCTTTGGAAAAAATAAAAATAAAATAAAATAAACAATATATTAACTTGCATGCAATTTAACTTTCGTAAAAATCATAGCTTTATCACATTATTAATAAATGTCACCGGGGATTTAAGGCAATGGATGAATAACCAAAATACGAGTATAATACTCTTAGTGCTGCAGGACTTTTCACAGTTATTCTACTCTATGGACCACCGTGCTGTGTGCTATTTCTTGCGAACTTTTTCGGTTGTGCAATTTCTCTTTTAATGCAATAGAGCTGTTGTTCTCCCTCCTGATCAACAGAACAATCAAGCGAAATAAATGTAAAATTATCTGATTTCCTTGCAACGAGTAAGGGTGTTCCCCAAGGCTCAATCGTTGTACCAGTCGATTTATAAAGGGTCCGCCATCTAACATTTTTTTTTTCAACTAGTGCTTATTTCGTGAAGGGTAACACTCATGTCTGATTTGACAGATAATTATTTTTATCCTTCCGGTTAATAATGGAAAATAATTTCATTCAAATGGCTGCCTCGGCTGGCCATGCAGTAGCCTACACGATCGGTCCAATTTTTAAGCACATTATCGGTTGTGTGCAGCTGTATTTCACCAATGGCTTCACGAATATTGTCCTTTAAAGCGTCAATTGTCTCTGGCTTGTCGGCGTAACACTTATCTTTTCCGGGACCCCACAAATAATAGTCCAACGGTGTCAAATCGCAGCTCCGAGGTGCGACATCAGCTCTGCGGCTGATAATGCGATCTTCAAAAACAGGGCGCAAAACATCGAGTGTAGCTTCGGCTGTGTGGCACGTAGCGCCGTCCTGTTGAAACCAAATGTTGCCAATATCCTCCTCTTCAATTTTTGTGAACAAAAATTCGTTCAACACGGCCCGATAACGATCGCCATTGACTGTAACGGCCACTCCTTGCTCATTTTCGAAGAAAAATGGCCCAATTATGCCTCTGGACCAAAATCCGCACCAAACAGTGACTCGTTTTGGGTGTATCGGCTTTTCAATGTATGCGTGCGGGTTTTCTGTGCCCCAAATGCGACAATTTTGCTTGTTTACCCGCCAAGATCAAAATGAGCTTCATCTGAAAAGATGATTTTTTTTTGGCAAAATCGGCATCTTCTCTAAGTCGATCGCAGGCCCACTTAGCGAAGCGAAAACGCATTGGATGGTCAGTTGGCTTCAACTCCTGAACCAATTGGACTTTGTATGGCGTCATACCAAGGTCTTTATGCAAAATTCTTCTCAATGATATCACCGAAATGTTGAATTGTTGAGAACGACGGTGAATTGATGTTGATGGCGCTTCACGCACACAGTGAATTGCTGCCACAGCAGCAATATTCTCGGGTGTACGCACTGTTTTTGGCTTTTCACGCTTTGGTTTATCGATGAGGATGCCAGTTTCTTTCACTTTTTTCACAAGATAACGAACATACGGAGCTGACGGGTGCTTCTCTTTTTCCAAAATCCGTACGCAATTTTCGCACACATTCTGCAACATTACCATGATTTTCAAAGTAATGTCGCAATAATTCCCAGCGTTGTTCAAGCGTATACACAACTATATTCGTTCAGCGGAAGGATAAAACTAATTATCTGTCAAATCAGACATGAGCTAAGTGTTACCATTCACGATATAAGCACTAGTTGAAAAAAAAAAACGTTAGATGGCGGACCCTTTAGTTGGTTCCCTGACTGTGCTGCTTGTTACTTGACTATCATTGCCATTGGCGGTAACTATGATCACCATGATTACTGCAGTCGCACTAGCCTTGTGGTTCCACTTTTCCGTTGGCGTTCGACGAGTTTACCAACAGAAAAAAAACTAAAGGTTTCTAATATTGCTAACATTTTGTACTTGTCCTCAAAAATCTGTTAGGTTAAGGGCATATTACTTCATTTTTAATTTCAAAAAAATACTTGAATTGCTCCCCATTGATTATTTCTATTAAAGTATTTCTTTCTTTCTCTTTCAGGTTTTTACACCCGTTCGTATCTACTTGCTCATCGCCAAAGTTCCCACAAAGGTATCGTTTTCTAACTCGCACTTCAACTCAATTATCCTTATTAATGTCTAATTAATTGCAGATCGAAAGTCATTTTCATTATCTGGACATCCATGCTGTGGAGAGTAAGAAACCCTCGCACTTCTCCATCATCACAAATGACAGAACATATTCATTTGCAACGACCGGTGATGCGGGCAATTTTAGTTCGGTAAGTCAATTCATTTATTCCCTATAGAAATCCAAATGTAATAATGACCTGACCTTCTTATCGTCTTTACTTGTAGAATGCCGATGTTATCCTCACAGATCTGGCCTCAGCGATAAAGCAAATCTTCCCAACAGTTCCTCTCAAGTACATCATCCGCAAGGTAAGAGGAATGCATTTGACATCACGAAGAAAACTAAATACAAATGAATGTTGCATTCAACAGATAGATATGTATGTTATACTTGTAATCAGTAACGGTAGGAAAAATTGGAGCAAACTTAATTGAACCCCCTGCGCTGTTTAACCTCAATTTAAAAGATAGCTCAGATGAGACAGCGAAAAATTAAAAATAATTTACGTACAATTGGCGGACACATGATAACCACAGAAGTGTTCCACTTTATTACTGGGCTCCTCAAGCGCAAAGTGTTAGACTTGAGTCATTTGTTGGGGAATTATTTATAGGACTGAGCAAATGATGTCTTGCTTGAGGTTGAGGTGGGTGTTAAGTAATGCGTACTCCAGCTTTGACACGCATGCATTATGTAAAATGAGGTGGTGTCATTCGGGTTAGACTTTGCATGTGGAGTTGAGAACGAAACAAAAAAAAAAAAACAATTTGTGGGAAAACAGGCAAGCGGGCCTATATTAAGAGAGCTTATAAAAATCTGCTTGTCCGGGAACTTAAGCCGATTACGGTTTATATTATCACCTCTTTTGTTCTTTTAATAACTTAAAACTTAAACCTCTTAAATCGATCCATCATTATGTATATTTCGAAATGTGAAAGGTCCACTTATCATTGTGTAGGGTAAATAGAAAACGATCTCTAAACCCTGAGACTTTGAGAGGCCTCTTGGGTTATTTTTATGAAGAGATTGTCTTCTAAAAGGCTGAAATGGTGAGGGCTAGTGATATTAGAAGTTATTCCTCATAGGGGACTCCAGAAGATTTGAGAAAGTTTTTGAAAAGTTCGATCTGTACTGGAAATTGTTATATTTTTTTTCCAATGGTAAATTTTGACCTATATATTGTTTTATGAATATACATTATGACCTGTGAATATACAATGTGTTTGACAGAAGCGCGTGGCTCGTAAAAATTAACTCTCTAGTTGCAGAAGAAGTGGCTCGTAAAAATGAACTACTTAGTCAGTCGCAGAAGATAAAAATGTTTGGTTTTTTAAGAATTATTAAATTTTTAATGCGCAGCAATTTACAAGACGTATTCTGTAAATATTTCTCTATATGTATAAGGTTGGTTTGAAACTGAAGCACAGCATCTCCACAAGTCTGCTTCTTTTGTGAGAAAGTGGTAAGGAACAAGACGATTTCGGGGAAGAACGGAGACCATTTGTAAAAAGGTTAGCCTCCGAAAGTCAAGTCAAATGTTACTAGAAAAGCGTCCAAGCCTTTGTTAACTTTGCTAATGCATTGGAAAAAGGCTTGAGCGTGCTAACCTTTACAAAAACAGGAAATGGACCAAAATTATTTTCAGTTATGAAGCTTCATATATTTTTAAACAATCTTTTGACGTGTGTGGACTGTGCAAAACGGCCAAAACTGTTTGCTCCCGATTCTCAAAGAATGATTGAACTGGATTGTTGAAATCCCCTTAATGTCATGGAAAATGGGACTGGCTCATGCCAGAGGACAACGTACTGAAATATTGTACTCATGTCTGTCAGCGTTTTAAAGAGTAAATTGACGTCAATATGTTGCCGTCTCTGTCTCCAGATGCCAATCGGATTGTAAATTGCTGGGATCTTGTGAAGCAGAGGGTCAAGAGAAAGAGTAAGAGTCAGTAAGAGAAGGACTGTGTAGAAAAATTGGGCTATCCCAAACTATAACTCTTCACAATGTCTGATTGAATATTGGATCAGATTGATGTAGATTTGTTTACCATTATTCCTACATATTTATCAATGATGAGGTCGGTAATATTTCATTAAGTTATTCCATTGACAGACCTCAGGTTTTGTCGAACATGAATCTACAAGCGCACATAGCTTACGTCGCTGTGTCAATATTATCCATTGAGGTAGGGATCTTCCTTTTCTATTCAAATTCATAAGCACTGCCAAGCTAAGATCAATTGTGACACATTCTCCGGCACAGCGCTCAATATTAAGGTATTTTGCAACCATGATATTGTTTTCATCTGCTCAACCAACCTAATCTAAAGTATTTTTGCATACCCAGGACTTGGCAAAATTGTATGAGCTTTCTTTTAAAGTGCATTTATTTTCCTTGGTTTTTCTTGGGAGAGTTCAATTGTTCAATCGAAGAAAGTGTCCTTGCCCCCAAGCTGATGAATTTTTCAAGTCAATATCACTGTGCAGATTATTCTGTTTCTTCTTCTGATCGAATATCATTTGAAGAACTCTTTACTTTCAGTAACCAACGGCATTTTCAAGGAGTATTTTCTTAGTTGCACGTGAAAAGAACGTATGGTATGAGCATCCTTCATGGTAATAGCAAAACCTCATAGATTAGTCGTTAGAAAGTCTTTCTACTTGTCGGTTAGCTCGTGTGGACTTACAAATTACCAGGTGCTATGACCCTTCAATTGATATGTTAGATAGGTCTCAACTGTTTGCCAAGAACACGTTCACGCCTTACACATGACTTCGAATTGGAACTTAAGGGGGTGCTTGGGCCATCCAGATTTTAATTTAATTAATGTTGGGTGCCGTTCCTCGTAGGCAGCATGGTACTTCAGTTCATCCTCAATAACCATATTTCCTGGTTTTATTTTAATTGATAGCACGCCAATTCTTCCTATGATCCTATCAGCAAACTTTGAAGTATTGTGCTTCTGAGTTTCAAGAGTTCACAAACTTCGGTAGATACGAGTAGAATCTTGTAACGCGATATCAAAGAATCTAACCCGTCTTGTAGCAAGCGCATTTCAAAGAATTGGACAAACGAGGCAGAGACTCTATTCATCGGTATACTTCTGTTCGACTATATTTTACACATGAATACATACAGTATTGTATAGTACAGTAGACCTAACTGCTATCCTAAGTGAATAGCGTACCACAAATAAATTCCACCCATGTTTCTGTATGTCAAACGTTTGTATTGGATGTGTTCTTCTAAAATATGTAAAAATTATATGCCTTATTTAAAAAATTAATGGCCAACTGACACTCTTAAATGCAAATCCACCGTAAGAACCCTGGCTGAAACATATGCAACTTCACACGGGATGTGCTTTTCTCACCCGATTGTCAGCACTCACTTCATGGTTTCTGATTGCTTGAAATATCAAGAAACCGTTATGGTGTTGACAGTTCGAGTATTTGCAAAAAAAAAATCGCAGTTCTTTCTAAAATTTAACAAAACTGAATAAGTCGCAATAATGGCTCAAGATAATTTTGGTGTTGCGTTAAGGGGTCGAATTATTGCCGACTTTTGCGGTGGAATGTTGCAAAAAGCCATTTCTACGAATTACAAGGTGCATAAGTCGATGATTTCAAGAATTATTAAACGATTTAATTCAAGTGGATATGTTGCAGTAGTTCACAAAGGTGGAAGAAAACGTGAAACAGCAGCTAGGCAGGATACATTACATCTAAGAACCAATAGCATCTCGTACGGTGAGGCAGAGAACAGTAGAAGTTGGATTCACGGCCCGACGTCCACCACCAGTTGGAAGACAAAAGTTGCGAAACAAAACAAAAACAAAACTTTGGCTGCTCTACACTTGTGCAATGAGGCTGTACACTACATGCTTAAAGCATGCACTGTAGGACCAATCCTCATTTATGGCATAGCCGTTTGATGGGGGCCTGTACTGGAAAAACTGGTCTCCTGCCTAATCATTATTTGCGTGTTAAAAATCTCCTTAATGACGGCTTTCTAAATTATACTTCATTTCCTACTCATAGACGTATTCGGCATGTCGCTACAATCAGCAGGTGAAAGCGTAAATGTGGAGCATGCTGCGGCCTTCTCCTATCAACCGACTTTCAACCTATTGAAATTGTCTTCAGCATAGACTTCAATAAACTGATTGCGGAAAGAAACAAATCCCCGTCAAACAATCCCCGTTTCACAAAGTGGCTCTAAAACAGTTCAGAACATCTTTGCGTACATTTCATAAATACTGTAGCGTCTTCCAAGCCGAAGTTTCAGCTATTTATCTGGTTTCTGTTTGTCTCAGCCTGAAGCCGATACCCTCGACGGATATTGTACATAGACAGCCAGCAACGATTAGATTCCTCAATTCGAACAAGATTTAATCGACCTGGAAAGTTTCTTTCAAGAAGATATCCTTATGGGGCAGAATAATATTCTGTTGGACCCTGAGAAACTGCGCCGCTTCCAATTTGGGCAGACTTGTATCTCTTGAAGCAATTAGTACGTAGCTCGCCAACAATGACCTAACCATTTGAAACACTCTCCAGTGCTCTCTAAGACTAGCTCTCTAATGTGTCCCATATTCGATGTGAAACGATCAAGAGAGCTGATCAATCTTCGAAGATCTAATATCTCAAAACTCAGAGATTTTGGGGGTCTAAATGCTTCGCGGCTTATCAGCACACTCCATAGATTTTTACATTGCTCACAAGAAGCAAGTGAGTGGCTAATTCTCTGGTCCATTAAGTCTTCAGTAAGTCATTCTTGGGCAGTATGGCACGTAACGCCATCCTATTGCAGCCACATAACGGCAGTATAAACGTCATTTATATTTTCGATGAATGGTAACGTTAGACATTGACTGTAACTCGACCTCATTTTTTTTTAAATAAGGATCGGTAAACGCTACCAACATGAAGATTACACCACAGTATCATGTGTCCCTCATAGATTTGTCTCACTCCAGAAATGGTAATTATGCTTTGTCGCAAATCGATTGACCCAAAAGTGAGCCTCGTCAATAAACACGATTTTCCGATAAAAATAAAGATCGACTTCAAGCTGCTTAATCCTGCTTATCCGAGGACTCCTATAGCAAGCCATAGTCTCGTGGCTATAGTTCCTTCGTCAGTTGCATCTTATACAAGTGTAGGCTGAGATATTTTCTCAAAATGTTGCACATAGTGGACGGACGCCGAATTGGCAATTTGCGATTTTTCGCCGGACTTTCACTCACAGTAGCTGCAGTTTCCTCTGTACGCACGAAGTATTGGTTTTGCGGTATGTAGAGCCTGTGTTGTACAAAATCTCTATGTTTGCAGGAAGGAGCAATACCTTTTGTAACACAATGAATCCGCAACTGATCTTAGAGTCTTTATACGAGACAACACTTTGTGTTCGTCCATAAAATAATCACAATGTTTCATACACTCCTTAGATTGATTCAATAAAGACCACAGTATTCGAGTCGCCGTCACACCTAAACTTTCCACACCAGGACAACTTTTAAAGCTTCTGATGCAATGGGACAGATAACCTGGCGAACAGAAAAAATCGTATTCTCCTTGCTCAAGCTATCGCTGCAACCAACAGTCTTTCCAAAGTAGATGGCACTCTGTATTTTCAAACTCAGGTAGATAATACCAATTCCATGGTCTTGTTGCTTATCTAAAGTCATTTCTTATACGCTTTGTCAACGTCTAAACCATTTTTCTGCCAAAACAACACACTCAAAGCCGGACTAAATAAAACGCCAAAGGTTTTTCTCTTCTTGTATGCCGTAAATCTATGCCATATGTACGAGTAGGTATTGTACATATGTACATACGTTACAATCATCACAATCTCCACCTCGCCACCGTTTAATATCGGACAAAATATCACAAAAAAAAGAAAGACCTCTCTCCCTCCACATTTCGATTAAACTCATGTCAGTCGAACATGAGTTCGAGGTTTCCCTCTGCCATAAAGGAAGTTATCATTTGCCCCTGGCTAAGGAAAATCCCATTATGTCCGTAAAAAAAAAGAACACAAGTTGGGAAAAAAAAATCAATGTCCCCAGTGGTATGCACATGTTTATACCCAAGAGTGCTGAATCGCTGACCTGAAAGCGAGTTCATATTTCATCTTCCATTCAGCAACGTTCAGCGCCATTCCGACAATTCCACTTTGTTATTTAGGGGGCGACAAGAGTACAAGTACGAGCATTTCCTTGTTGGGCCACAGTTCATGTTTCACCGGAAGGAATATGTTCAAACTGTTATCCTTTAACATTCCACTTGTGTCAACGAATTGTAAATCCACATTTGTAACGGTGTAATCGCGGTAGCAGTTGAAATTGAAAAATTGCCACTAGGGCGGTGCTGGTGTCGGCGGCATGTTTACTTAAAAGAAGTACTCACAGTTGTACAATATTTGCTGCAACTTTAGTCCGTAGTCTTTAGTCGGATCTTAATAAAGTCTCCAGAGAATGGAGGAATCGAAAGAAACTACAGCAAGTACAGAAGAACAAATAAAAAAAAAGAGGAAAACGAGCTAAACGAAAAGAAATGAATGGTCGGCTTTGTGTCAATCCGCCTGTGTGTTAGCAGAGCGGAATTCATTAGTACACTACACACCACTGCCACTGGAAAATGATAAACAAACAAGCCAAACAAACAGACAATGACGATCATCAACAACAACAACAGCAGCAGCAACAAAATAGTACATTGTTAGGAAAACTACCATGCCAATGCCTCCGGGAGGTGCTGATGGTGGCCGACAATGATAATACTCGTAATGATGAAGAAGAATTAAATGGGGCGCCCTTCCCGTTTAAAACTGAAAGAATCGAGGAACGAGAGGTGGTTGCCGTCAATTATGATAAAACTTTTTCGCTGTTGCCGTTTATTGTTGCATGAATCAACATCAATGTTTGGCTCGTGATAAACAAATTGACAAGCAGAAAGAGAGCGAACCCGTTAGCTACATATTCAGCAGCGATTCATCCAAGTCAGGCATGTCAGAATAGAAAGCAGACTGGCACCGGCCGAGTAAGGAGTCTGTAGGTAGGCCGATTAGCTTGGTCCGCCAACGTCATCCACAAGTAGTGCTCGTTGACACGGTTCAAGTGAATCAAGGGAATGATAATTATGGAAAACGCACTTTAAACGTTGGCCCAGAGTTAGCAAAATGGAATCGGATGCAGCACTGAAAACACCAGATAGGGACAGGAGTCTGTAGGCTCTTTCCATACCACCCTAAGGAAGAGGTGTACCATATCTTGTACTAAGCAAACTCTGACGAATGTTGTTTTGTTTTGTTGTTTTATTTCTTTGAATTTCCTTCATATTATCTATAAGCGTACATACATACATATGTAGGTATATGCCAAGCTGAAGATGAAACAGTTATAGTCCTTTGAAAAATACTTCCATAACAGCTTCATCATGACTTTGCGAAGGGGGATATAATCTGGAGCGCTGGAGGTGGTGTTAAAGCTTATTTGTTGGATTTTCCTGTAAAGGGAGGGGAAAATTAAACTTTTCAAAGAAACTGTGTATAATGTACGAAGCGCATGTCCTTTGTTCTCAAAAAGTCTTGGTTAAAGATGTGAGTTCTTCTTTTTTTCTTTTTCTGAGAACATATGGCTGGTATTTACACATTTGGATTCATATGAAAAGAATAAAAGATTCGTGATGGGATGATGACAGAAAAGTTGAAGGACGACGGAAAGGGCGATGAATATTTGTTTTTTTTTTGTTTTTTTTTTTGTTGAAAAATTCAAGTTTTTCTTTTTGTTTACATAAACTGGTGAGAGGATTGAGATATTTGAAAACATGGAACTACGAGTAGAGGAGTGATGATATAAAAGATAAGACAATGAGATGTTGGTAAGGTGTAGAACAGCTAAGGGTAGACAACATCAGTTATGCAGACTCCATAGAATTGCGCTGAGGGTGGTATTCCGGCCAATCATTGCCCCTATCTGTTGGTGTTTTGTTGTTTCTTTGGGTTTGTTGTAATTTACGTTTTATTTGATTAGAGTTCACTTACAGCTTTCAAATTTACATAAGGGTGTTGTAGAGCGGGGCTCTTCTGTTCAGAAAAGGTTTTCTTCACTAAAAGGTAGTTCCCTCGATGAAAGGAGAAAAAAACAATTTGGTTCGTTTTTACTTAGAGTGTCTTCTTTCGATGCTGCGATACTACTCTATGTTTAAGCTGGGCTTTTATACTCTATTTCGCAACCACAAAAGAGAGCTTATACACATGATCAAACGGCTGATATTATGCTTTCATGAAAGTATACAAAACTTTAATATAGGGTAATTAAGCAAAAGTTGGCAATATAATTATTTAAAAATTTTAATTCTTTACAATTTATAAAAAGAGAAATGTTGCGTATTTAATGAAAACATTAATTAAAGCTCTGCTCCATTCTCCCCCTTTAACACGATGAACGCCTCGGATTTGTGTCAATATTTATGGTGTCTTCTTGGGTCGTCCTCGCCTTCTTAGGGTCATCAGTGGTGTGGTGTTTTTGCCACCTAGAAATTGGGTTATATTGGAGGAATGAAATATACCAAGTGGGATTAGCGGTTCATCTTCTTTGGCAACTTCATAACTGCAGGCACCGATTTTCCTGGTAATAATGTATGGACCGTCTCTTTTTGGAAGAAATTTGGAGCTGATACCTTTTGAAGCGTTGCTTAGAATGTGGGTAGTAACCAATACTCTACTACCTACATCTAGTGGGGGTTGTCGTCGTCGGTTTTTGTCAGCATACTTCTTATTTCAATCTTGTTGTTGTATTTCTGCTTCTGTGGCTGTTTTGAGTGTTTCAGCTAGAGATTTTAGATATGGCGTAATTTGCGAGACGAAATTTTCGGATTCAACTATCGTCTTTAAATCATGCTGGACATCATCCAAAGTGCGAAGTTCTCGGCCAAAATTTAAGTAAGCTGCAGAGTAACCCGTGCTGTGACATAGTGAAGTCTTCATGGCAAATCTTATAGCTGCAAGATTCTGCGACCATGAGGAATGATTTTCCCTACGAGAATAGAGAGTTGAGCCTTAAGGTCCCTATTTTTTCTTTCCACCGGATTGGCTTGTGGATGGTACACTGGAGTATAAGTGTGTTAAATGTTAAAGCAAAACGTCAGTTTTCGCATGATAGCAGATATGAATTGGACACCATTATCACTGATTAGACGTCTTGGAAGTCCATATCGAAGGAATATTTCGTCTGTTAGCATTTTTGCGCAGGCTTCAGCGGTGGCTTCTTTTAATTTGAACAATTCTATCCATCTACTAGCTATGTCTTCTATAATGAAAATCCATTGGTATCCATCTTCTGTTATTGGGAGCGGTCCAACCAAATCGATTGCAATGATCTCGAAACGTTGACTGCTTGGAATTGTTTGGAGAAGTCCTGACGGTTTTAGGTTGTTGATCTTGTAACGTTGACACTCAGTGCAATTTTTAATATGGGCGGCTATGTCCGATCGCATACCTGGCCAAAAATATCTGCTAGCTATTCTGGCTATGGTGCGTTCTACTCCGTAATGGCCGGCAGTAGGGTCGTCGTGGTATGTTTGTAGAATATGTGTCCGTTCTTTTTCTGGAATTACCAGCTGAGCATCTTCATTATCTGCATTACTATCGTTGTAACAGTATAAAACACCATCATTTAGAAGATATCCGCAATTCGACCATAGGATTAAGTCTTCGTCCGAGGTTTCCAATGACTCAATTATGGCTTTAAGCTTTGAATCTTGGAGTTGAGATGCACGTAGCTCCATAGATTCCTTCCTCGGCATATCAACTTGATATGAACAGATTTCACAATTTTCTTTATGGTCTTCTTGGCATGGGGGTCTTGAAAGTGTATCTGCGATAACATTTGTACGTCCTGATTTATATTGGATTTGAATGTTGAATGGCTGGAGCTGAAGGGCCCACCTCGCTAATCTACCCGTTGGGGACTTGAGTGTCATGAGCCATTTTAAAGGCTGGTGATCGGTAATTAAGGTTACTTCTGATCCTTCGATGTATCCTCCAAACTTTAAAGTTGCCCACACGATCGCCAAAGCATCTCGTTCCGTAGTGGAGTAGTTTCTTTCGCTATCACTCAACAATCTACTAGCATATTCAATTGGGTGCTCGTCAGCTCCCTCCCCCTGGAGTAAAACTGCTCCTAACGCGTAGCTGCTAGCGTCTGTCTTGAGGAAAAAAGGTAACATTGGGTTGGCTTGTTTGAGAATTGGTGCTGTTGTTAGGAGGTCCTTAAGTGTAGCGAAGGCCTTTTGTTTTGTCTCAGTCCAGGACCAATCCACTCTCATCTTAGTAAGCTGGCTTAATGGCTTTGATACATTGGCAAAATTAGGTATGAATCGTCGGTACCAGGAACAAGTTTGAAGGAAAGAAAGTAGCTGTTTGACGTTTTTTGGCTCGGGTCGGTTTTTGATTGCTGTTATTTTCTCTGGGTTCATACTGATGCCACTAGAATTTAAAAGGTGGCCCAAGTATTTCACCTCTTCGCAGCAAAATCGGCATTTATCCCTGTTCACGCGAAGCTCGAACGTTTTTAGCCTGGCAAAAACTTTTCCGAGGTCATCAATATGTTGATTAAACGTCGGGGAGCAAACGATGATATCGTCCAAATAGGCCACAATAAGAATATCTCCGAGTCCTGCCCTAAATCGGTCAATGAGCCTCTGGAAGGTCGCAGGGGCATTTCTCAGTCCGAAAGGCATGCGTTTGAATTGGTACAAGCCAAAAGGAGTAATAACGCTGTCTTGGCTTGATCGTCTTCACGTACCCCTATTTGCCAATATCCGGCTTGTAGATCTAAAGGTGATTTGTAGTTAGTGCTTTTTGGTTCGTGGAGTAGATCATCAATTCTTGGCATCGAGTATTTATCAGGAATCGTTATCGAGTTTAGCTGGCGATAATCAACACAAATTCGTACTCCTCCGTCTTTTTTGGGGACCATTACCACTGGTGCAGCCCATGGGGATTCACATTCCTCAATTATGTCATCCTCGAGCATTGTCCGTATCTCTTGCCTGAGCTGATCTCGTTTTGTTGGCGCAAATCTATAAGGTGGTAATGAGATTGGATCGCTGCTTCCGGTGTTGATCCGATGCTTTGCAAACGGAGTGACCGTGCTTGCTGTATTGAACACATACTCATTTGCCGTCAACAATTTTTCCAATTGGTTTCTCTGATTAGCTTCGAGGTTGATTCCATCAGAAGCCTTTAGGATTTTGATATCAATTGAATTCAATGGTAAAAAAAACCTGGGAGTATTCTTCGTCACTGAGTTGCGTCCTTTCGCATTTTCCAAAAAGATGTTCAGTCTTTCTACGTTTCGGGGTTATTTCATTTTCTGGTATAGCATCCTTAAAAATGGCTTGTATAGAATGTGGGGAATAATCATTTTCTCTATTTCCCAAAGATTCAGCACCTGGCCTATAGTTTTCGACATTATGTTATTTTGGTGTCGCGGCAATAGAGCTTAGTAGCTCACGTCCTCGCAACCAATGGGAAAATGCTGTAACCTCTTGAAGCACATCGGGTTAGTTTCCCATTCGACTTTTCTTTGAGCTAGAAATAGATGCTTTTATAGCTGTTCGACTCGTAGATGGTTTTGGAGGTTCTTTATCCTGGATGTTGTCACATTCCAGTTGCACACTATTTAGGTGCATAGGCATCGAGTCCATAAAATCGAATCTGGTTTTAGGGTCATCTTCGAAATACCAGTACTTTTGCCCCATGTTTAAAATTATTCCAGCCTGTTGCATAAAGTCTGCACCTATAAGTGTTCTATTCTTCGTAGCATTTGGAAGAGATATGAAGCGAATTCTTCTCTCTCTGCCACCAATTTTTATATTGCATATAGTGCAAAGAACCATTTTCTCCGTTGTTGTTCCATCGGCAAGGGTGACATCCGCTTTAACCTTTTGAAACACACATCTATTCTTGGTCATTAATTTTTTTAAGCTGTCACTAGCTATGCTTGTCCGAGCAGCAGTGTCTAGATATGCTTCTCCAACGAGGCCAAACATATTAATGTGGGCTATTGGAGCATCTCTGCCAATTAGTGTGGTCGATACCAAGTTAAAAGCAAGGTAGTTTGGGCTATCCTTCTTTGCCTTATGACTGCAGTTCTGACAGTTTGCTCTCGTAACGCCTGGAGCTCCACATCCATAACAAGCAAATGCAGGTCTCATAGCGCTTTATTTGACCACGTTCTCTTGGAGGCTTTCATTTTGAAGCATTCTTCGTGGGTATGCCGCGTCTTCTACAGTGTGTGCATCGTTTTTCATTTTTCTTCTCGGTACTGTACTCTTTTTTCTCGATAGGCTTAATTTCTGGTGCTTTTGCTTCCGCAATCGACATCTCGGCCTCTCTACCATGTTCTAGTAGTTTAGCAAAGGAGTCTACAGCTTCACGAAGTACCCGTTCTCGTATTCTTGATGTTAGTAAACCGTAGATCATATTGATTTGAATGTCTTCCTTAATGGTCTCAATTTGTGCGAACAATATGCGTTTTTTGCATACAAAACTGTCAATGGGCTCATTTACCTGCTGTTTCGTGTCCATTATTTCGAGGAAGAAACGCCAAGCTGGTTTGGGAGGTGAGAAAACAGACCTGAGGAGTTTAAGGAGCTGATCGAATGTGGTAACATTGTTTTTCACCCCAACCCACCACGATGCAGCGGAGTCTTCAAGCAGCATGGGCATAGCCTTTATAGTGTCCGCGTCGTTGATTTTCTCGATTTCCTTGAAAGTCGTAATGGCTGATATAAATTCTTCGAGCTTGTTACTATCTCTTTCTCCACGGAATCGAGCTGTGCACGTTGTAAATGACCCTGCTCGGTATTTACCCACAGCAAGAGCCGAAATCAACTGGTTAAACTGTTCTGGCGAAAAATTTGCCATAACGCCTTCTCGTTGTCGAATTCTGTAGCTGCGTCTTACTTCCTCTGTCATAAAAATAGTCCACAAGATGGGCGCCAATTGTAGAGCAGGACTCTTCTGTTCAGAAAAGGTTTTCTTCACTAAAAGGTAGTTCCCTCGATGAAAGGAGAAAAATACAATTTGGTTCGTTTTTACTTAGAGTGTCTTCTTTCGATGCTCCGATACTACTCTATGTTTAAGCTGACTTCTGTGGGCTTTTTACTCTATTTCGCAACCACAAAAGAGAGCTTTTACACATGATCAAACAACTGATATTAAGCTTTCATGAAAGTATACAAAGCTTTAATATAGGGTAATTAAGCAAAAGTTGGCAATATAATTATTTAAAAATTTTAATTCTTTACAATTTATAAAAAGAGAAATGTTGCGTATTTAATGAAAACATTAAGTAAAGCTCTGCTTCAGTGTTATTTTTTTAGTTTTTTTTTCAATATGGCAACACTCGAACAGCTAATAGTTTATCTGACAGTTGGTACCATCTTGTAATTGTTGCCTGAGCAACGGTTATAAATTGTGGAAATTTATTTCCAAAATCAGTAAAAAATGTAAAAGTAAATAGAGCCCAACGCCTATTTTACGGTCAACATAATCGACTAAGTTGACTTTTCGCAACACATTTCGCCCTACATTTACTCTTTTGGATTTCAAGCCACTGACAAAGTACAGACAGATGAAAATATCGGCGTCGTTGAGGAAGATCCTGATTCATCGATTCGTCATCGTGCGCAAGAAATTGGCCTCTAATCACATTAGCGTCGTGATTTCACTGATTGGGCAACTGAGCAGCTGGAAGTCGATTCTTTTCTTAAACGTCAAATTTTGTTCAATGAATAAGCTCACTTCTGCTTCAGTGACTTTGTTACTAAGCAAATTTAGAGCGAGAAAAATGCACTATTTGGTGCGTTTCTTGGGCTTTTGGCATCATCGCGCCGTACTTCTTCAAAAATAAAGAAAATCAAGATGTCAACGTCAATGGCGCCCGGACAGAGCCATGATCGCGAAACCATCGAGTTATTGAAGGAAGTCTTCGATGACAATATTATCGTGTGATTTGAATCCGGTTGGTTGGATAACAGCTGTTACATTCGCCGGAAAATGTTTCCATCCTCGGAACGTAATGAATCGGTCGGTGTGTGGGCGCAGCAATTGTCCAACAAAAGAATTGCTTTCGGCAGCAAACTGTTTTCTGCGCTGAAACGTCGTACTTCTTTAATGAAGGTACAATGAAACCAATTGATTCCACAAGCGTTCGCAGAATTGTAATAGCCTAGCGGATTATTAAAATTAAGAAAACAGCGTGGCTTAACTATGCCAATTACAAGTGGTTTTACTTTGATTGTTTCATCCGCATTTGCGCACAACATAAACGTGATTCATTCTTTTCGAACCTTTCTGCCGGACGCAGATTTTTCGAATGAAGCAACATACGTTTTGTCAGGTATCAAACGATAGAAGAGGCCAGATTCATCGGCATTGTAAATTTGGCCATGCGTTAGTTGCATTTCATTAATTTTTCCACGAAGTGCATGACCGAATTCTGTAATTTGCAAAGTGTCGCCAGATAAAATCTGCCCACATACTTTTAAAAATCGCATTCCATGCCTGCGCTTCAATTTACTGAGCCATCCGTCACTTGCATTGAAACTACTTCTACTTTTGTCCGGATAGGTATTTCGAAAACATATCCATTGCCTTCGCTTTCAATATGGGTCAACTTATTGGGCAGTTTGTTTCTCTTTGATAGCAAAACCATTCGTACAGTTTCGTTTCCAAATCTTCATATTCGGCTTTGTGCATTTATCTTTTCCCGCTGATTTTTAATTTGTGAAATTGCTCCTTCTGTTACGCCAAAATCCAATGCAACACGATTTCCATGAGCACCACTATCTAATTTTTTCAACACCTGTAATTTTTCTTGAAGACTCAATCTTTTTTGCTTTCGAGATGACATTTTGAACAAAAACAATCAATTCAACTTTGTTCGATAACTGCTGATAACAACTGCTCTTGTATAAGGTCTACCGTCAAGTGACGAGAATGATTTCGGGTCGCACCACATGGTATTTGTGCACAACGCAGCCGTACATTTCACGGCTTTCGGTCGCAGGTACGGTTGCCATCGTCTTGTCCGATGTGCCCTTAAGGTGCACTGTGATTTTTCGATATCAATGGTTTCGGTTCGACAATTTTTTGCAGTTGAGTTGGTATATGCTCCTCATCATCAATTCCCCCTGTTTTAAACAACAGTGAAAGAATTCTTCATAAAACCTGAGAGTTTCAGGTTTCCCATGTAGGCAATGTTGGCATCTCCCCCTTCAAGTTCATATTTTATTTTTTACGCAGTAACCCACATACGAGGGTTGTCTCAAAAGTTTCCAACCGAACAATGATATTTACAAGACATTTTTTCCTAAAATATATTTTTTATTTTTCTACATAGTCTCCTTGTAATTCTACACACTTCTCCCAGCGATGCTCCCATCTCTCTAACCCGTCCAAATAGTACTTGGCGTTTTTCTCTGCAAAATAATTGTTCACGAAGGTGATTGCCTCCTCATTTGACAAGAATCTCTGTCCTCCGAGCGCAGTTTTTAGATGAGGGAACAAAAAGAAGTCGCCTGGGGCTAGATCTGGTGAATAATGCGGATGATCAAGCAGTTCAAACCGTAATTCATGGATTTTCGCCATGGCAACCGCTGAGGTGTGAGACGCTGAGACGGCGCGTTGTTTTGGTGAAACAGGATTTTCTTTTTCTGCAAATGTGGCCGTTTTTCCGCAATTTCTGCCTTCAGTTTGCAAGTAATGATGCGTAGTATGCTCCTCTAATGGTTTTTCCTTTTTGAAGAGAATCGATTAAGATAACTCCTTTCCCATCCGAGAAAACAGTTGTTGCTTTTTTTGGAGCCGGTTCGCCCTTCGCAGTCCAGAATTTTGACAGAATTTTTGTTTCGGTCGTATAATGGTGTATCCAAGTTTCATCTACAGTAATTAATCGGCGCCAAAACTTGGATTTATTGCGCCTAAACTGCGCCAACAGGGCGTTGGAAATGTTCATTCGAACACGTTTTTGGTCTAACGTAAGCAAACGCGGCACCCAACTCGCGGACAGCTTTCTCATGCCTAAAACTTGATTTAATATGTAACAAACACGTTCTTTGGACATTTTCATAACCTCTACTATCACTCTCACTTTAATTCGGCGGTCGTCTAACACCATTTGGGGAACTTTAGCAATGTTATCGTCCGTCAGTGGTTGCAGTTTTTGGACGTACCGAACGTTCATCATCTCGCAAGCTCCTACGGCCACGTTTAATTCCAGCTGCCCAAAATTTCACTGTGGTAAATGATGGTGCAGAGTCCCCATACACAGAGTCCAACTAATTTTTGATTTGCGTAGGCGTATTGCCTTTCAAAAACAAGATTTTAATAACAGCTCGATATTCAATTTTTTCCATTTCACAAAAAACACTCACATCGACTCACTCAAACGACTGTCAACTAAAAAGTGGGCGTCCAAAATGACTGAAACTTCGGTAAGTAACTGTCAATATATGCACAACTAGCATTCACTAGCTTTTATTGACGAGTGCCGCTATCTTTACGTTGCGGTCGGAATCTTTTCAGACAACCCTCGTATTAATTTTATTTTTCATTAAAATGGAAAATCCACCAGGATCTTCCGATACGGAATTATGAGTACTAATACGCTTCCAGAAATAAACTCAATTGTACTTATGGCGAGAATAATATATTCCAAAAATAAGTTGACCTAATATTGCCAATTACATAAATTTGCCTTTAAAGTTGTAAGTTGTAAAGTTTAAAATGTTTAAAGGACTTGTTTCCTCAGTTTTGAGAAGTTTTTGTTTCCTAAATTTTGCTTGTTTGTTTACAATTTTTATTTTTATTTCTGGCGAGCTCTTACAACCAACGGCAATTTGCCATCAATTACAGTTTCAAGGAGACTGCTTTTGAAAGCAAATTTTAGTTTGAAAACACGATTACCCTTATCGTCCCTGCGTAAATTTTCCTGCTTGATGGTCGAGAGTTTTGTTTTTGGTTAGAATCGTTTAACTTTTTATTCATTGAACACTTTAAATAATTTTTAAACAAAACTCTATGGAAAGCATTTTACCGTCTATGATTTAACAATAAATAACACCCGCACATGGATGGTTTTCGAAATGTTTTTTGCCTTTCAATTTTGAGTGTTAACATAAAACTTAACCCCATCCGTTCGTTCTCTATTTCAACAGAAAACACTTTTAAGCAAAAACAAAAAAAATTCTAGAAAGCAATCTTTTTTAAGTGCTACGCTAAACAGGAAAACTAATAACCTTACAAACTCCTCCTTCATCATTCCCTTGCACTGGGTCACTTGAACTTTAAAGTTTGTTCCGTTTGTTGAGGAACGCCAGACTTCAAAAAAAAAAAAAAAAAAAAATTCAATTAAAATTGATAGAAAATTGTAAAACTAATACTTCATACCACCAGAGCCCTTTCGAATCCATTAAAATCTATGTTTCTAATGTAAACAGATCGATATCCACCCGCCAGAACGAGAGACGATATTCTCTGAAGAACTGAGACCATCTGACCCGCGTAATGTTGGCCCTTGTGGTGGTTTCAGTACACAATATGCCTGCATGTGTGATTTTCATGGTGTTCCATATCGAGAGGAAGTAGCATGGGATATTGACACAATATACCTGTCACATGACACTAGGATACTGAATTTGAGAGATTTCGATCATCTGGAACCAAAGTAAGTAAACTCCATTTCTTTGTTCTTTGCCATCAAATATTTACCCATGTGAATTGTATGTTTTGCAGAGACCTAATGGCAATTGTCTCAGCACTGGAATATAATACGTTTTTTCGTGGTTTGAAAGCTTCCCATATGCGATTGTCACATGAAACTCTGGAAAGGATATTACACGTATTAAAGCGATCGATGTGGTTAGAGGAGTTACACTTGGAAGCTTTAGGTTTAAGGTAAGTGATTGGGTATTTCTTGCGAAGACAGTTGTTTTTAATGCCTTTAATTCCCTTCTTTTTTTTGTAGGGCGGATTTTCTTCATAAATTAGCTGTATCTGTGATTACAAATAACAATCCTGCGATTCGTACCATCGATTTGAGTCATAACTTGATTGAGGACAAAGGTGAGTTGGTTTTATGTAGTCTTAGACTGAATAAACTCATAAGCGTTCATTTGTATAAAATGTACATACACACACTGGTATCACTCATTCATAAATAGAAAAGGAAAAACAAACACCTGTGCACAGCACTGTTCAATATTTGTGAATACACACTAAATGCTACCTTGTACAAATGGTGTTTTATACACAATTGCAAAGAATACAATTCACTAATAGTTCTGTTGAGCGCATTTATAGAATTAATGTTTCAGAAGCTAAAAAAGGATGCAGGTTAAGAATTAAGTGCTCAAACATTTATATGATTCAGTTTGCATTTAGAGTTTAGTTGAGTAGTTTTAAAAACTACCTTTCTTTTCTGATTCAATTTGTAAATTCTAAAGATTGGCCAAATTTGTATTTTTTTTTTGTTGTGTTTTGGGAGGGTAGACCCCAAGTTAGCCCTTGTTTTGAGATTATATGTGAAGATCACATTTATATACGCGGTATATTCAAGAGTTGCTTTGAGAATTAAAATACTTCTGATCTTCAATGTAAACTCTGTTCCCATCCAGAGTTCAACCTCGTATGGTTGACACCCATTTCCGTAAACAAGGTATCCCCTACTGCTTTATAGTATTTACAGAAGCTCCAAACTGTTGCATGACTCCATACATACAAATAATCTTGTCTTTATACTGAAATCGTTATTGCGGACGATTTCAATATGAACAATTGTGGTTGGTTTTGAAATTTTGTACAGGCAACACTCGAAGGATGGTGCATTGATTTCTTCGCTGCGGAAACTTAACTTAAGCCAAATTGTAAATGAGCCTACGCCAATACCCATACCAATGTTGGTAAGAACACCGTCCCCAATGACCACACAGTAATAGAAAAGATTCCTAAAAAAAACCGTATGGGGATACGGAAAAGCCAATTAGAGCGAACTTAGCAGCTTTTTTTTAATAATTTTAACTGGTCATTCTGTTTCTTTGCTAACGGTGTGAATGCCACTGCTGATATGATCGCAAATACTATTGCCTTTGAAATGAGATCCTTTTTCCCACATCGGATGAAGAATGTCAAACCAAAAGAAGCTGTCAGGCTTCGAGAACTACTTTTTCAACCTTACAAGACCAACTGGACAGAGGTAATCCGAAAAGAGTTCAAACGAGCCAGGTCTCCGCCTGTGAACAGGTGTCCTTCCACCCAGATAGAATGATTGCGTAAGATTTTTCGTCAATCCTGCTCTATAGGACTCTTTCCGTCCACCATACCTGCACCGACAGGTCCACTTGTAATCTGATGGCATGTCTCACCTAAAAGTGAAATCAGAGTCTGCACCAATCTAGTAAAAGCAAGACAGTTAGTTACTTTGTCAGTTCACGTGACCTCTCGGGGGCGGACGGCGTCAACAACGCAACTCTTTCCAACTGTCCCCGACTCCTCCTCAACTATTCTGCGCCATATCTGCCTTGGGCGGTCAGCTCTTCTTCTTGACTAGGTAAGTGGGTTCCATTTCATGGCGTGCTTCGGAATGGAATTGTCTTTCACAATTATTTCATTCTTCTTATGGTGATGTCGATTAACTCCTGCCCTATTCTAATATGGAGCTCTGCATTTGAGATTCGGTTAGTCGAAAATACTCTAAAAAATAATGCGCAGACATCTGTTAGCGAAAGACTGCAGATTCCGAGTGATGGCTGTGGTCACCTTCCATGTACTGCACTCATACAGCAGTACTGACTCGACATTGAAGCGATTTGACAATTGAAGCTTTTTTTAGTGCTGTAAACATTCCTTTTCCACAGCTTAAACAACATTCCGAAAGCAGTTTTTACCTTTCCGATTCTGCTACTAATATCGAGTTCGGTGCCGCTACCAGTCGAGATGGTGCTTCGCAAATAAGGAAAGTTTTGCACTTTCTCCACCTCCTGTCCAGCAATGTTAAGTTGGGAGAAAGAGCTTGAAAGACAAATGACTTTGGTTTTAGTTGCGTTTGTTTTGAGCCCCAATCTGCTGGCTTCAGCTTCTACTATAGATTCTCGCTTATCGTCACCAGGAAAAACAACGGTGATAAACTATGACTCTGTCGAACTCCGCTTTGGATTTCAAATGCTTTTGATAATTTATCGTTGTGTTAGAACACGACATTTTGCACGCTCGTACATAGCCTTTATAATAGCAACGATTTTAGCAGGAATACCCTCCTGCGGAATGCTTTTCATGTAAACTCCAGGTTCATGCTGTCAAAAGCCTTCTCGAAATCAATTAAAATCAGGTAGAGCGGAGACGTATACTCGACGCATTGCTCTACGAAGATCCGAAACGTATTTATATGATCGGTGCAGGAACTACCAGAGCGAAAGTCTGTTTGTTCGACATTGAGAGCACTTTGATCCGCTCCAGAATTGTCTTCTCTATTATTTTGGACACTACCAGCAGAACGCATATCGCCCGCCAATTTCCGCAATTCATCAGATTGCCCTTTTTCGGCAATTTGACAATCATCCCCTGGTTCAACTCCACTGAAAAACGCTCATTTTCCCATGCATCAGCTATGTTAGCTCTTAGTAGCTCTGCCGATGAATTTGGTTCAGCCTGGCAAATAAAATTACGTGCTCTGTTCTCTTATCTGTCACTTCTAACCCTGTATATTAATTTGCTAATGACAGTACTTTATGCTTTTCATATGCGTTCCCGGACTCTTGTTGGTGTTCTTCGGCTGTAAAACGGGAGTGGCAGCTTTTGTTAAGCTCATTAAATGCAGATGGATAGAATAACTAATTGGAGAACCGCTAACCTAGTGAAATTTAATGAAATTAAAATCAAAGCTGTCTGCTATCGTTAAAGCGAAATCTAATCATCTAGCCATTATCCATGAATGGGAAGAAAAACATTCTATTCTAGGTAAAACATCTTTTTCGAGGTCACCAAAAATACTGCTAAGTTTCTAGGTTTCTTCGAGTGATGTAAAAAGGCTATAGGCTATCTCCCGTCTGATCTGCCTTCAATATAAAAGGCAAACACTGGAGTGCAAGGCCCACATCTGGTCTAAAACCTGTTCTAAAAACTCTATGTACTTGCTGGATAGTTGATGCTCCGTAGTTGATACTAATATTCCACAGTCAATTGATACTCTCGAAGACCTCCATAACGTCTCTTTCCTTATCTTGTTACCTCGACTTTTATTCGACAGCTGATACAAAAGCCCACTCACTATTAGAAACAATGTCAATGGCGTCGCCTGTTATGTGGATATGTGCCTTTGCACCGTCGTGTTGAAACCACATGTTCACCAAGCCCCGCTCATTCAATTCCGGCAGTAAGAAGTCGTTTATCATGGCCCTGTAGTGTTCGCCAGTAACAGTGACCGTATTGCCGATGGCGTCCTCAAAAAAATACGGCCCAATCACTCCTCCCGCGTGAACGCAGCACCATACAGTGGCTTTGAGTGGATGTAGTGGCTCTTCGTGCATCACACGCGGATTTAAGTGGAAATGAGCCTCGTCGCTCATGATAATTTTCGACCCAAAATCGTTATCTTCGTTGTTGAGATTGAGGATAGCTTTACAGTAATTCACATGCGACTGACGGTCAGGAGGTATTAACTGATGCACTGTTTGTACTTTGTACGGCAACATGTGTAAGTCTTTCACTAAAATTCGCTGTAGGGTCCGTCTGGTGATGCCCAATTGCGTGGCTCGTCGTCTGGTTGTTGTTTCTTCGTTCTCAGCGACATCGGAAGCCACAGCTGCGATATTCTCGGCCGAACGAGCAGTCCGGTGGCGGACACGCCCTCCATGATCTCCTGTGGTTCCACTCTATTCGAGTCGAGTACCTAAGCGCCGGAATGTTTGCCCAGTTGGCGCGACACGATTAGGAAACACCACCGACCGATTATTGGTCAAAAACATCGGCAAAATTATTCCACGCTCTTGCGGAGTATAGCACTCCATTGCTTGTCTGTTTGTATATTGCAGCTGTCTAGTTCACAAATGTCAAATATGACTGACGTACGACGCCATTTGCAAAGATTATACCATCTTCCGATAGCGTGATTAATTTTGCGCCACCTTGTATATAAGGAAACTACTCTGTTGGTAGAGATGAAATTTCTTCATGGTCTTCTGTTCTCTCCTGGTCATACGCGATGAACAGCTTCTGAAAATGCTGCTTGAATAAATACATAATTCCAAAAGAATTAGTGAAAAGATTACCCCAATTCTAAATAATTTTCTAAAACAAGCCCTCGGGCTTGTTATATCGAAGATCTTTAGTTGTTAGTTCAATTACCTAGACTTAATCAAGTTGTGTGGATCTTTTTTCGAAAGAATATTACAGTTCCTAACATCTTGTTGTTAACTGACGAAAAATCGGTGAGTATGTTATGGGACCAAAGCTGGTTTGTTCACTACTCCAAAAATATATATTCGTTTTATAAGTTGGGCACAGCGAGGCCTTTTTCCGCTTAAGTGTCTGGCTTATACAAGACCTTACATTGCTTTACCAATCTTTGTCATCCAACATAGTCGGACGAGTTTGTCAGGGTTCCCGACAATAGATATGACGCAACTAAGATCGAATGACTTTAATATTAAGTTTTAAATTGTCGATGTTTCAGATTTTTAAAGGTGATTGGGCATGTTGGAGTGTACTACTACTTATCCCCGGATGTTTGGGCTTTGTGTCGTTGGCATCTATTTTGTTGGCTTCCGATAAAGCTGTCACGGATATTATTTCGGCAGTATAACGTCCTACGGCTTTTTTGGCTGTTTCGTTTTCCTATTAAAAAGACAATGTTCCTAGCATTCCATTTGTTTGTAAAGATTGAAGGTATAATAGCTTTCATCTTTACTTGAACGCCATCTTGTAAGCTTTCTGTTTTGCTACTTCCAAACCGCATAAGTTGTGGCGTCTCTGATAGATTATTGTCCCAACTCATCTTGATGCTGGCAGCATGGGACTTCTCGGTAATTTTAGATTTCTGGGGACAGAAAAATTTTAGGAGTCTACGATTCCAGTCATTTGTCGGCAATTTTTCTCACAGAAGCCTTTTGGTGAATTAGCCGAAATAACCGCATTTGTACAACAATATCCGAGTCAATATTGGCCTTTTTTTTAAACGTTCGAAAAACAAGAATACTTGAACTGGGCAGCAAATTCGTCTTTCTCTGTGAAAATAAATACAAACCAGATTTAGGTTAATAAATGAAGTATTAATTGTAATTACGCCTTTGCCCCGAACTTCTTGGCTAAACCTTCCTCAGACGGCAGACGGAATTGGTGCTAGGAATACTTATTCTCTCTTTACCAATCCCAAAGTAAATTTCAGTTTTCCGTCATTCTGTTGCTCAGTCTATCTCTTCACACTTCTAGAATTACAGTGATATGAATTTTGTAGCGTTCTAGGTACTTCGCTAACTGTTCAGCTACGTGCAGTCTGTTAAGGGTTCGAACATCCTACGAGCATAGCAGAAGTTCGTTGACTATTTTCCGCTGGTCTGGTAATCAATAATAACATCCCGCCTGGTTATAGTTTGACAATTGTTGGTAATTTTACGTGTCCAGAAAGTTAACCCGACGGCACCACCCCAATTTCAGCGGACCAGCTTCTTCGAACGATAGTGTCAATATCATTCTAACTGAATAAAATGTTTGTCGTGAGTTCGCTAGCAATTCCTCGCTCAGCTTCCGCTGTCCGATTGTCTAGTTACGAGTACATTGGTAGACTCAGCATACTGCAAAAAGACCAGTGATGTAATACTCTACGAATCCCATCCCTCCGCCATACGATTGGACAAAAGGAAATTAAATCCCTAAAACCTGTCTAAAAATAAATAAAAGTCCCAGTCTTTCCCATCCACTGTGTCGATCGCCTTGTCATTTTGTGCATAGTAAGAGGGAACATCAGGACTTACTCCGAACATATGTAGCATAGCACTCAACAAGGACTTATAGTTAACACTTTAGTTTAAAAGGCACTTCTCTGTCACAAAAAATGCAGGATTTTCCAAGGATTTTAACCACGCCATGCACTATGTACTATATAGTCTACTCAGCCTCATTATGCCACGGCCTAAGTGCGTTATAGCAAAGCCTTGGAACATTGAATGCATTTTTTGCTCAGAGAGCCAACCCTAAGTTTAGAAATCGTAATCATATGAATGTGAACCTGTCGAAAAGTTAATAAACCATAGGACTTCGAAAGAAGACATCTCTAACAAGTTTTTTGTTGTTACTTTCATAATAACTCAATTCCTTGGAAGGAAGTAAATCTAATTTAACTTCGTTTAAATTCAAATTATAAAGCAGTAATAGGTTTTTTGATTAGTAATCAATTACCTGTTAGAAATGTTGTTTTTTTTCAGAAATTAGTCTCCTCCGTTGTTTTCGAAGTTTTTAATTTCCGGCATCCTTATGCATTTGTTGATTACACCACAACCTTACACAGAATTGTGTATCCTTACGTAATTGAATCGTCTCCCAAATTAATTAAACGTTTATTTAATTCAGGATCACACTTCCTTACTTTACATCACATTCCAATTTTGTATACTTAGTGTACATATAAGGTAAAATATTTTAGGCAATTATAGGCACACCCATCAACACTAATGAATAATAAAACAGAATTCACTTTAGGCTCAAACTCGAAACTCATTTAATTAATAGTTACAGTTATACATAAACTTGTGCAATAAATTTTATGTATCTTTATTTTCTATCGTGTGTACTGTATTTTTATAATGTAGGTGCAACATCGTTGTGTGCCCTACTTGGAAAAATTGTTCAAGGTTTGATTTATAAATGTTGCTGTTCAATGTTTCCTTTTACTGTTTCTGTTTGTTTTAATTTAATTTTTGTACTTATTCGTACTTCTTCAATTTAATTATTGAGCCAATCAATTGAGAATGAGAGCTTAGTTTTTATTTAAAAAAAGAAAAACAGTTTAAAAATATTTTCTTCTTTTGCTTGTATGTTTTTTATCACACAAAACTTGTTTGCATTTTTTATATATGTATGAAAAAATAAAGAGCAGGCAGAAAGAGGTGGTATATCTGATTTTATTAACCTTTAAAATTATGGCTGTTTTAATATTTATTTTTAGAATTATATTTTATAAGTTTTAGGCAACAAATTCCAACTAAGTAATGGCGGTCATACATTTTTCAGAGGTGGTAATCAATCGGGTGAGTCTAGTTTTGTTTTTAGATCGTGTGAAGATATTACTGGTTAAATCAACGTTATCGGATACATATTAGCGCTTCTTCTATGAATACTATTATAGTTTCATTTGTACGTGAAACCTTAACCTTAATCTATTGACTGATCTAGAACAACGATCAGAAATGTCGTCAATTTATCTGTCAGGGCTTCAAAAAGGAAAATGACTTAAATTTTTTGGAGTAGCTACGAATATCTCAGTCTCCAGATACTCGTACCAGTGCGAATGAAAATGTCAGGGGAAATGAATCAGACGATCAAAGGGATAGATGTAAGCGTAATAGAACAGCTTAAGGGTGTTCACCGGGTGATGGCTTGTTTTTTAAGCAGTTTTTTTGGCGTCTGATGAAAAGATAGAACTTTGAGTTTTTTATCATTTACTTATTACTATTTCAAGAGTATGTAAAACAAATTTCAAGTAAAAATCTTCATTAGAACGTAAGTTGTACCACACCGAAGACACAAAAGAAAAAAAAAAAAACAAACAGTGTTTTAATATGTAAGCCTAAATGCATCGAGTGACCGAGTGAAAATATTGAAAATTAGGTTTTTGACAGATTTCTGAAAATTTTTTTTGGTTTTCGTTACGAAAAAATATACATACTCGGAATTTTAGGATGATTCTAGGGCACTCTGTGCGTCGATATGTGCTGAGTCTACTTCCTAAATTTTAAGAGAATCAGGCAAACTCTTCTCGAGATATGATTCAGGAAAGTTTGAAAAACACAGTTTTGAGAGAAACGCGTTTAAAGTTTCAAGTACGGTTAAAACGATGAAAATCTTAACTTTCCACATCAATCTGCGATGCGAAGATCACAAAACAAGTGTTCATACATATAAATGTCCTTCTATACTTGTATAAACTTGTATAAATGCCCATTTGTATAGAAATATCTCTGGCCCGGCCTCTTACTACTCAACTCAACGCTCTGAACATCTGCTTCTTCTAACTGCTGTATCTTTATAGCGACTTTAAAAAATCACTTTACCACTTTCAACATGTTACGGAATCAATTTATGGCAAAAAAATAAATTTTTTCAACCCATCACACAGGGGAACCCCTTTAAGCAGCTCTTAAAAAGAATTTGGCAACAATCACCCCAGGGCTATGCAGAAAAATTGGTTCTAAGTGGGGAATAATTACGAATGGAGGAGATTGGGAAACATAACAAGCACTCTGCGCGTTAAAGAGACGTTAAAAGTCTTTAAAATAAATGATTTTACGTAAACCAGACGCTTTTGTCAAACACACTGTAAGCAAAATCTTTTCTGATGCACCCAAGAGGAGGTAAAGCAAACAACATTAGCATAGTTAAAATCTCCCAAATGTTGTTCAATGAAGCAAGTATGTAGTAATGCTGGCTTACATACTGAGATATTGTCTAGTCTTGGAGTTTTATTTTGTTGTCGTCCCGTACGTCTCCTCTATATATAGAAATGTAGTGGTATTTACGAGAAAGCTAGCACTGTAAGTGATAAATGTCTTAATTTTCCTTGGAAGTGTCTCCTTTTTAGTTTGCATTTCAGAAGGGCATAAAATCATGAGAAGCTCTGCTGACTAGACTACTTTTTTGTTATGCAAGGTCTGGGTAATGGTAATACTCCAGATTATCGACAAAAAGAAGCTTGTGGAGTCCGCTTTTGACAAACCTTCAAAGTTGGTTCACAAAATAAGCCTACAGAAAATAGGGCTAGTACTGCTCGTATAAGTTATAAAGTACGGCACATAGATCTGCTAAGAATGGATCATACAATAAGTTGCTGGTATTTGTTGACCACTTCAAATATTTCCAACTAATGTGGGCAAACAATTCAACTCGAAAGCACTATAGATTGTTTCTATGGAGGCAGGCGGACTTAAAACGTTCTTCAAAGTTTACGGATAATAATGGAGAAAAAATAAAAAGTACGGCGACAGGATCTCAAAACGTGCCCGAGACGTATGTAAGAATGATACGCGATATTACGATGACGATAAAACTGAACTTATATGCACACCTGGAATAACCCGAAAAATCGAAGTTAAGGTTGGAGTACACCGTTGTTTTATAATATCGTAGAGATTCTGTTCTATTGAAGTAGCGCGTTGACCAGTTTTGGACGATTTCTTTTCTTTTCGCCGGTGATAGGGATGGCATAAGTAATTAGGTGACAGCTCTGAACTCAATTTTAAATAACTGGATAAAGATCATAGAAGATAATGATTTACGAATTAGACGCTTTAAAACCGAATATCTGCACTGCCATCTTCGGCATCCGAAACCCAAACTCCTGACAAATGTACCTAGACCTGCCATAAGTTCTGTTACACAATTTCCAGCGCTTATCGTTCAAAACTTCTTGCGTGAATAGAAACGTTAACTTATTTTTCAGAACACATGCACTGATCAGTGAAGAATACTAGTTACTTTGGTTTCAGTTTGCAAACTATTAACATGGGGTGGAACGTTAAAGAGAATCGAGTCGCGGTAATAGCGTTGCCTAAGTGCGAAAAGAGTGCTGGCCAAATTTTCGAGTTGCTAAAACCACTCGGAATATCGAGAATATTCGTTTATCGGGCTATTGCTCGCTTCGGTGAATTGTCTGGAGTAGAGGACAGGCCAAGAAGTAGTCGCCCACGCGTCGTCCATAGGAAAGCAGTAGTAAAGGCAGTGCGTGAACGAATTCGGAGAAATCACCTTAGGAAGCAGAAGATCGTGTCCAAGGAATTGGATATATCAATCAGATCTATGTCTAGGCTGATTTGAGATGATCTCCATATGAAAGCCTACGTCGGTCCACGAGTCATCTTCTAACTCCTCAGCTAAAAAAATTAGGCTGTAAAGATGCAAGAGACTTTTGCTATGGCATGCGGACAATGGCCATGAAAACATTCTGCTTACGGATGAGAACCTTTTTAGAGTGGAAGAAGTTTTCAACAAACAAAATGACAACATTTATGCCACTTTATCTAAAGAAGCGAAAAAAGTTGTTCCAAGGGTTCAACGTGGACGTCATCCTGCTTCCAGTAATGGTTTAAGGGGGTCTCTCACCATGGTGTCACATCCCTCCATTTCTGTGAAAAAGGCGTATAGACTGGTGCAAAGGTTTACCAAGAAGATGTGCTAGAGGGTGTTGTCATTCTAATTTCTTTTTAATAATCAATATTGTGGTCTAACAAATGAAACAATTTTCAATGCAATATGTTTATTGGTATTCTTTTTATAGCGTTTTATATTTATCACAGAACTTATGGCAGAACTAGGTATGTACAATATGTCATCGAAGTCATCGTGTCGAAGTGCAATGAGCAAAAAAATTAAAATGACTACGTTTTACATCGAATTAACTAAGGGTTGCTTAAATAGCTCGAAGGCTCTGGAGTATTTTGTAATAACTCACTCGAACCTAAAAATTCCCTTAGGTACAGCAATTCTTCGTTCGACTTTAACATAAGCCTGAACGATGTACGAAAGTATAAAAAATAAAATGAAAATGGGTGTGACAAAAGGTTCACTAATAAGAAGTACGCGCATTCGCGAATGTCTCCACATTAAGAAACAGCAGGCTAAATGTAATATATTCTCAAGTAGCAACCAAGATTCGAAGAAGAGGCCAAAAGAAAAATAATTGGATCACTCAAATGTAAAAACACCAGCAAACACGAAGTGATTCAAAATAAAGCGGCCTGTAGAATGGCAATAAAGTCTGTATACTTAGTGTTTAGTGCTGTCTGTATATCAGTGCTAATATCGCAAAAGCAATGCAAAAATAAATGACATTATGAGTAGAAGAGTAAATGCGATCAGAAAAAGCTCCGCAGCTTCTCGGAACTACTCCACTGAACGTAATTCCCTTTGACAGATTCGAGAAAATTCAAGCAAAATTGGGCAGCATTAGCATTAGCTTTATCTTGAATGATTCAAAGACTTAATACTTCAAGCAACTGCAAGGGGAATGAACATAAGTAGAAGGAATATGTGTTCTATATTGAGAATTGACTAATAGGAAAATACGCTAAAAGAATAAATGTTCCCTTCAATAACGTCTGATGTCCGTGTCAGGCACAGAGAAAGGTCAAAACAATCGGATACTCATGTGTAAATATCCAGCATTAAGAAGGAAAAACTGATTCGTAGCAGAGCACTTAGATAAAGAACTAATATGTCGAAAATGAGTAAATGCTTCAGAGATAAAATACCTCCAGCCTGATGTGAAAATAGGTCAGAGAGTGATGCCATCTGCACCTACTCCCATATGGAACGCAACTGTTAATGGAAGCCCTTATTGAAGATGCTGGCAGTCCTAACGCAGGTTCGGGTCCGGACGTCCGAGTCTGACCTAGCAAGTTCGTTCACCGGCGATTTAATTTTCCGTGATCCGAGTGCGTTCAGACAAACCTTGCAATCTCGAGCTAGCTTGGAAGCGGGAAAAGGGTTCGGCAGGGCCTTGAGTGTAGCTTGGTTGTCGCTACATACGCAGATACTTCACCCACTCTACGAATTTTTCACAATATTCTTCATTGCCATCATGTGTCTGTTCGCCTGAAAGACAAACACAAGTGTTCCTAACGACAAGTGAAGTCTAATGTTGTATTATCAACCACCAATTTTTTTTAAAGCGTGAAGAGTCTCTGCTTGAGATACCGCAGCCTTCTATCGTTCTATCTTGGCTTTTTGGACCGCATCCACATTTTCATATAGCTCGTAGAGTTCGCGGTTGTATGTTCTTTTCCATTGACCCTCCTCGCAAATGGGACCGTAAATTCGACGAAGGATTTTTCTTTCAAAGGTACCCAGTATTAGTTCCGCTTTCATGCATATCGTCTAGCACTCGACACCGTATAGTAGACAGAACTGACAGGATCAAGGTCTTGTAAAGGAGAACCTTTGTCTTTCTGGTCAGGAGTTTTGACTTCAGCTGTTTTGATAAACTGGAGCAGCAGCGGTTTCTTAAGGTCATTCTTTGTTGGATCTCTACTAATTCTTTTCCTTGTCGACAGTATATATCATGTTTTGTTCTCGTTCACAGTTAAACCAACTTCTCTAGCCTTTTCTTCGATTGCTACAAATGCTTGATCGATGGAGATATGGGATTGATCGATGATGCGAAAGTCGTCTGTATATCCTGTTCAAGCACAAGGTTAAAGAAAAATCGCGTGAAAGTGAAGCACCTTGACGAAATTCGGCGTACGTGTGGAACAGTTTTGATGAAGCCTTATACAGCTCCTGGCGATGAATGCTGTCATAAGCGGCCTTAAAGTCGATAAAGGGGTGGTGTGCCTTTGCCATCTTCAGGATTTGGTCTATCGACGATTTGCTGGGCCGGAATCCACACTGGTACGTGTTGATTAACGCGGCGCAAAATGGCTTAAGGCGTTCGCACAATACTTTGGACAGGATCTTATAAGCGACATTGGATGTTACTGCATCTAATCTTGCTCCCCAGGTTTGTTGGCTAAGAAATTTGAACATCCAAAGGCTAAGTGTCGTACAACGAGGCTATTGGAAGATGGTTATTTCGAACTCTATAATCCGAGCGTATTTTTTAATTTCAATTTCTCATTACCATTAAAATGGCGTTATTGTTCGCTCTATTGTTGACTTAGACATTAGCCAGTTTCTGAATGTTTTTGTTTATTGTTCATCGACGCGTTCAGAGACAAATTCGTATGCTACTCGTAAAATCATTGTTCGATCCTTTTATTGTTTGGTTGCCATTTAACCAGAAATGCTTATTTGTTTCAGAGGAAATTGACATAGCATGATCTACATATATAGTTGAAGTATTTGACGGAGCATATCCAACGATTTTGCTTAAAATTGTACTTTCCTGGAATTTTTGCAATTAACTCTGCGCTGATTAATACAACAATTGGAAGAAATCCACCACGCATCCGTCACAGCAATCCCCATCCAGTAGAACACACTTATATAATTTTTTCTTCGACTTCTGGAAGACGTGAAAATCATCTGAATTGAAGCTCATCAAAATCGTCCTCTGCTGCTGGATGGCTTCAATTGACTTAAAACGGTTTCCTCTCATAAGATACTTCCATTTTAAGAATAGCATTAAAGTTCAGGGGAACAAGATCAGCGATATAAGGGGGATTAGGCAACGTTGAAATACCCATTTTGCCAAAAACTCGAGCGTCAAACAAGATTGTCGATTATCATAATCTTTTTCACATTTAGCGCATAGTTTTCTTTATTAATTCTTAACTCTGTGGTATTCCCTTCATTCTCCCCTACTTTGAAACATCTGGCCCATACGTAAACATGGCATTTAATTTTCAACCAGTCTTCGACGGAAGGTCTTGCCAGCGCTGGACCCAAGTTTCAAGTCATTTTTGCGTAAATTGGCGCATATTGGCGCAGCAGTTTCGCGTCTAAGATTTGGCTCCAAGTCGTCTAAAGTTTCTGGCTTGTTGGTATGGACCAGAGTAAGTACATTAAAAAAGAGTCTAAAGGTGTTAAATCGCACGAGCGATGAGGCCAATTGAAAACACGATATCTAGCGATAAGACGATCATCGAACTTTGCCTTCAATGTGCCGTTTGTGGAACGTACTGCCTGGTGCACTGTCCTGTTGAAAGCATACTTTCTTCAAGCTTACCAGTGCGAATTTTTCACAAAAAAATTGGTTAACATGGAGTGATTGACTGTAGCCGACTCGTCGGTATCATTTGAAAGAAGTACGGCTCAATTACATGTAAAACATACCATATCTCTGGCTGTTCGTTTGACCAAATGCGACAATTTTTAACAAACTCATTTAACCCAAAGTGGGCCTCGTCACTGAGAATGATTTTCCGAAGATGGCCTTTGGCTTTCACTCTTGGGTCAATACGATCTTATACGGACGCAAAAATGCCACAGGAGCCTTGAGGAGACGCCCAGTTCTTGAGAGCGGCGTGGAATGGATGGATTGCAGTTTTGACTTCCCGGTTTACTTATAGCCGCGATATTCTCTTTACTTCAAGCGTTTTCCTGCCTCTGCGGCTCATCCACGTTATGGAATGAATTAGTCGATTAGAAGTTTTTCACTAAATGCCTAATCGTTCGCTTATGGGAACGATTCTAAAGGCCCAGAATTGGCGTGAACGATTGTAACATAATCGTAACTGACCGCGACAATTTGGATGATTTATAAACGTTGTTGAAGCGGATACTTTCCTTTGATTAAATGGTAAAGAATTCATATTGGAAAAATGGAGCATATCTAGTCAAAAACTCTTTACAAAGCTACGTGTAGCAATACTTATGTTTCTTTTGATATGGCAGTCTCGAAACATGTTCAAGTGAAAAAAAATTAACATGTATCCTCAACACTATTTGAAAAGCGGTAATTCTTGAGACTTTTGAAATTTAAAGGAGAAGCGGTAGTATCAGTACGAAGGAGGGGATTTCTGGGAGAACTACGTTTTGGTCAAGCGTATCTTAAACAATGAATTCCGACTTTTATGCAGTCGGCGAAAATGATTAAATATATTCACCTCATTTCTTGCTCTATATTACGGACTGTGTTAAGAAATTATTACATAGCCCTAGTTATAAGAATTTAGCCAAAACATTCTGAATTTCGATTGCCACCTCTATAAAATATGACCATCAAATTACGAGTTTCTTTCCATTTCTTCTCCAAAATTATTAACCAAAATTCGCAGTATTACATTTAAAATAATTTCATTTTCAACTGTTAACTAATATAGTACAATATATAAAATGGAAAACTATCAATTTGCTTATTTTTTCTCTACTCTTTGAATTTGTTTTATTTATTTTTTTTTTAAGTGCACAATTTCTCTTCTTTGTTTTAGTACCTATTAAGCACATTTAAAATTTCCTCAAACAGAAAAAGTAAAGAATTTGGGTAAATTTTAGGCGCAATACATCTGGCGGGTCCAATAGCAAAAGTCTCCAAAGGTTTGTGTAAATTGGCTCTAGCACATTGTGGTCTAACATCGAAGGGCGTTAATCAGATGTCACATTCTTTGTCGCTTAATCAAAGTATTTCTAATTCATTAACGTATTTAGACTTAAGTGGAAACAGTCTGAAGGATGATATAACCGTAAGTTAAAGAAAATACATAAACTTCTACAGATTTACATTGTTAATCATTTTTATTTTTATATATATATTTTTTTTTGTTTAGAATTTACATAATTTTCTGGCCCAACCGAATGTTCTGGAGCATTTGAACCTCTCATCGACTGATATTACTTTAGAGAATGTATATATGATTTAATGAAATTCAATTTGTAGTTGGATAAATGTTTAATTGTTTTTTTTTAATTTCAGTTATTTGGTGCCCTATTGCGTGGTTGTTCAACACATTTAAGTAATTTAAACGTTTCACATAATTCGTTTAGTACAAAGAAAGGAAAAGAGATTCCACCATCGTTTAAACAATTTTTTACGAGTACATTAAGTTTGAAACATTTAAATATTGCTGGTTGTAAATTACCAATGGAAGCATTGAAGTAAGTTACATTTAAAAATAATTTACTTCTTTCTCCATAACATTTTAATTCATTTTCTTCCACTTTACTAACTACCGAATGTAGGTAGCTGTGAGTTGTCACAAGTAAAAAGAGTGCCTATGTTTGTTTAAAAAGTTTGTCGAAGCAACGGAACAATAGCTCTTAGTTCAACTTACCCATTAAACTTCTTTGCGATACTCCATGTCTATACCTAGTACTAGCAAATGTTTTGGTACAAGGATTTTGGCTAATAAAATGAAAAGAAAACTTTTTTTTTCTGTTTATTGGGTCATAAAATGGCTACGAATTGTGGAACAACTTATTCGAAATGGCCCCATTTCTGCATTGGAAAATTTTCCACTGGTCGGACAAGGGCACACTTCAAAGACTCGATGCTTGGATGTCGAGTACTGCAAGCCAGATGGCCAATCATCCGTGGAAATGAAATTCGGAACGTGGTTCTTGATCCATGTTTGAGTGGTTTTTGCTTATAAGCTGGAGCGGAGTCTTGTTGAAAGACTGTTGGGCTTATTTGCGAATAGTGTATTGTTGAGAAGTTTCATAACGTTCTCCAAAACGTCCGTTTGATACACTTTCGCCGAGGTTTTGACGTCTCTCTCGTAGAAATGGAGCTCGATCGTAGGAGACTCCCCACCAAACCATCATAGAAGCTAGGCGGTGGCCACCTTCAACTCTCGGAAAGGTTTCAGACGTATGCCGTGATGACAGAACATACGCTTTATGTTCTATTTGTTGAACCATTCTTCAACGGAGAAAATATTCGCGTCAGTAAAAAGAATTAGTCTCTGACCATTCTTCCCGTTCCTGGCGAAGCAAGGCTTTCGATTTTGACTTATGTTTCTGTTTCAATGTTTCTGTGCGTACAAGGACGATATGTCTCATGTATGCACTGATTTCCAAATCACGTTTTATGATGCACGACATGCTGGCCTTACTGATATTCCTGTTTCGCTTGCGCAGCGGACTTCAAACAATTCGATTCTCTACGGCTTTGATGACTTATGGTGTTTGGCTATTCCACCAGTATCCTCAAATAACTTCACGATATAATACGCAAAGTTTCGTGTGATTTTCAGTGGCCGCAACATCCAAAAGTTTTCGCCTTTTTCGTAGCCGCATTTTTGCAGGCCAATTAAGACAACACGATTTTCGAGCGAACCCAAACAATTGCAAACAATTATGTCAAAAAATTTCTAAGCGGTAAGTTTTCATAAATGTCACTTGTCAAAGAGCCATCAAGTTGGAGTGGATGCGTTCATTGATTCTTGAGAATGAATGTGTTCATTTCGTGTACCAAAACATTTGCTAGTACGAAGTATATGTAAGAATTTGTTAATGATGGGTTGCCTTACACGGCGTCTCCACGAGCAATATTTCATAGAATACCATCAGCTGTCACTTTCCATAGAAAGAAAGAATGATAGGATGATATAAAATTAAGAGTGGGCATTTCATAGCATACTATTTCAATTAAATAAAAAGTTCATAGAATGATATCCATGGAATGCTATGAGCTAAGCAATCCATAGAATGCATAGAATGATATATAGCATTCTATGAAGAATTGCTCGTGGAGACGCCGTGTTATGAAACTTTAAAAATTCACTGATATTTCAAGATTTCCATTCTTTTGATGGTCAATTGCTACAAAGAATTTATCGCCATGTGTATACCATTTAGAAACCATTTTGTGTCTCATAAGCGACATGACTTTTCATCCCATTGTCGCTCATGCGAGTTAGCAGATCTTTTAAACACGATGAATAGGGACCATTTGACGGTTGTTTTTTTTTGATGCAGTTCACATTATTACCAAATTCTTCAAGGTCGACTTTTCCATGTGCATATCATTTTTATATCTGCATATGATCTGTTCCGATTTTGTTACCTGTTAGTCGGTCGAAATCTTCTGGATTTGATCTTACAATGAATCTTCTTCCGCAGGAGCCTCTTTCATTTTGGATGGTGAAACTTGCTTGGCTAGAAAAGTGGAAGGTGTCGGACCCTTTGGCGAGGTGTCCCTCTTCCTTTTATGGGTGTTACATATTTCTGTCCCAATGATGCCGATTACGAGTAATTATTGCTTGTTTTGTTTGCGTCGTCTTCGGTTCGATTTTTGGTGTACAGTCACCTTCCTCCCAAACAAGTTTTTTGTAGCCTGATCAAATCAAACTGATCAGTTTCCTAATCTCATGAAGACCGTTATTTTTGCTCTTCTTAAAGTTCAGCAGATCTTCAATTCTTTTGTGGAGAATCTTCAAAGTATCATTTTCAGCCATTTGTTCATTTGAGTCTGTTGTTTTTCCGTAACTTAGGACGTCTGTTTTGCTTGTAGCTTTGGGCTTAATGAAACTACCTCTGTGGGGATCACATTCGGTGGTGACCACTATATCATCACAGTGTTCTTTCGGAATCGATTTTGTAGAGTTGATGAGTCGTTCTCAATTTATTTAATATTTCACAGTGTTAGGAATCTCATAATTCCCTATACAATTCTCCATGATACTACGACATGTAGATGCCTTGTTTTTGCATGCACTACACTACTATAACGATAGACTTTTGCTAATGTACGAGTATAATTAATACCTCTTCAACCTAGTTGAAAAACAATGCATGAAAATTCTGACTTTAATTCAAGAACTCTACGAGAAAAGAAGACGGAAAGTACAACGGCTTCTCAGAAAGAAAAGGAAAGAACCAGAGAAGCACTCGGCCATGGAAAGGTGCTTTAGCAGAAATGATAGATGAGGATTGAAACATAATAATGGAGTCACAGTTAGTACTGAAAATTTGGAAGGATTACTTCCATCGCCGAAGGTGATCAAATTTCCTCTGTCAAGCAGAATTAGCTACTACAACTTTGTCCACCCTACTAAGAAGAGGTCTGGATAGCGTTATCTGAACTAAAGGCCAATAAGGCCTTTCTGTCCCATTATTTAAAGTATTGGGAATTGAGTTGGTAAGAGTTGATTTATACCAACTAATCTGTAAAATATGGTTTGATGCGAATATGGTGAATAAAATCTCAGCATCATTTTCCCGAAGGGAGACCCCCTAAACTGCGCCATGTCAGCTTGAATGCCTATCTCAACAATGTTAAAAGTCCTTATCAATTAGTTGTTAACTTGGTAAGCCCACCATTGATCTGATATTCTCCTTATGGCAGATCTAGAGAAAAACTCAGGAATCGATACCCTAAAGCGTTTGCGACTATTGCACCATTGAAGAAGGGCTTAGTAGTAATATAAATTTGGGTAAAACAGAGACAGCGTATCACAACGGCAAAGTCTAGCTTTTAGGTGGTAAAAGACTTTGTCTACATGCGCTACATCGTAAATTCATCACCACCATAGAAGTCAAGCGAAGAATCACTCTTGCAAACTTATTCTTTTAGTTAAGAAGACAATTGAGCAATAAGCATGAATGAAGAAAGCACTGTATGCAACCCATATCGTTCCATTCCTATTGAAAGGCACTGACGAAAACAACAAGATATAACAATGAACTTTGATTTGTGGTTTTGTTAACTTATAAGCCTTGATTCTCCTTAGTTTTACTGTTCATTTAACTTCATACCAAACTTATTATCAAGAAGCTTCTTCCATTAGTGTTTTGTTTGCACATCCCAATTTCTTCTCCATTGCTTTCCACCGGGCCAAATTAGTTCCGAGAGAAAATGCTCTGACGCACTTCTTTCAAACTTTTTTTAATCTGCACATATAGAAAGCAGGGAATTGACGCCAGATCATCCCACACTCATAAAACAACTCAACTCGCTGTTTAATTGTTCTTACACCTACCACTAAAAAGTTGGCCTATCAACAAATACTGTTACCATACAATTTGTTTAGGAAATAAATCAGTTTCATTTTCCCTTTCTTATATATATGTATCTATTCGTCCATTTCTATTTATTTATAAAAATTAAAAAAAATAAAAACTTACCGATTTCTAACTCAAAAACATCTCCTCCTTTCTAGAAATTTACTTCTTGGCCTTGCATGCAACGAGTCAACAGCTGGGCTGTACTTAGATTTAAGTAGTAATTCATTAGGTGCCCAGGGTGCTCATGTTTTGGAATCATGTATACATGGTGTTCGTGTTCTACAAAGTCTAGACATAAGTGACAATAGTAAGTTGACTTTTATATTTCGACGAGTGCACCCTTACATCATATTTTTCTTTCTTTACTAGATTTGGATGCCGAATTAGCATCAGTATTAACTGCAATATCGAAGAACCCATCGATCCGAACCCTTTACATGACGCGTAGTCTCACCGGTATGAAACCTAAGCACATTCCAACTGTTATGGATGCATTGGTAAATCTTATCCAAAAGGATGATTTCCCTTTGGCCGAATTGGTTCTATCGGAGAACAAGCTAAAAAATGATATTCATGATTTTATAAATGCCTTAGGAAGTAACCAGAGCTTGCAGAAACTAGGTACTATCATTAAGAAAATCTGCTCTACTAAATTTGCTGATAATACGTATGTTTTTCTTTCTAGATATAAGTGGAAATTACATGGGTGACGTTGGTGCACGACTTTTAGCCAAAGCACTACAAATCAACAATAAACTACGAACCATTTATATGGATAAGAATAACATCACTCTTCAAGGCTATGCTGATATTGTCTACGCTCTGGAGAACAATCATTCAATGCGTACGATACCATTTCCGGTATTTGATATAGCGCCACATTTAAAAAATCACCCAGAGAAAACTGATGCGATTATGCGTAAGATGCAAGAACTACTACAGCGAAATTGCAATGGACTTAAACGACAAAATGGTCAGGGCTTCCGATTACAACATGGATTCATGTTATCTTCCACTCATCAACTTGTCGATAAGTTAGTTGCAGAAACCCAAGATACACTGTCTATAGCGCCGGGCAGTGATTCGTGTGCTGTACAACGATTAATTGACGATGCAGAAAATTGTAAGCAACTTATGCCGAAATTACAGGAGTCTGTGCGTTGTGAATCACATCCGGTTGAAGTGAAACTTACACGGATTGCAAGTGATTTAAGTTATACGATTCAAAGTCATTTAGAGGAGACAATGGAAACTATGATACGCACTGGTATTGAACAATGTCCCAAGACATTTGGATGTCAGAATGTTATTGTCGATTTGAGAAAGGTTTTGTGTGAGAGATTAGTTATTCCAGAGGATTTCCTGCAATCGTGTTTACTTAACAATGCTGGAAGTGAAATTATGAATAAAGTTGCGTAAGTATTTGAATTTTATTTGAAAAATGTATATTTGTTGAGGTTTGCTTGTAAAATATTTATATTATTGTCTAATAGATAGAAATAGAATATAAGTATATTTATAAAAATCTTCTTCTATTTAAATCAGCAATATTTGTTACTCGTATTCATATTAAACCCTGAATTGCAAATCTCGATTCTGCGTAACATAATAAAATGCAATATTAAAGCTAAACACTGCTTCTGTGACCTTATTGCATGGAACATCTGTTCAATTTACAGGGCAAAACGTGTGTCGTTTGGCACTGTTTGAAGCCCAGACAGATTTATAGAAGCACATTAAGGTTCTAGACATAAAAACTAACAGAGCTTAAGAATATAGCTCTAATTAAAAAGTAAGTATTAGGTGTGCAACTAATACTTGGAACATGGAACAAGTAATAATCAGACGGCGCAATATCTGGGGAATATGGCGGTTGGGGTAGGACTTCCCATTTGAGCGTTTCCAGGTAGGTTTTAACGGGTTTGGCAACGTGAAGCCTAGCGAAGTGATGCTGTAGAACCGCTTTTTCGTGCCTCTACTGGTATTGTGGACGTGCAGTGCTCGCTCAATCGTATCAATTGAAATCAATACTGTACCCCAGTGATGGTTTCGTTGGGTTTCAACATTTTCGACCTGATCCCACCAAATACACAGCATAACCACCTTCGCAGCGTGAATATTCGGCCGAACCGACGACGCAGAAGCATGACCAGGTAGTGCCCATGACTTTCTTCTCTTTGAGATGCTGTAATTAATGCATTTCTCATCACCCGTCATGATGCGATAAAGAAAACCCTTAATTTTTTGCCACCGGAGCAGATATTCATAGCTGAAAAAACGACGCTCAATTTCCCTTGGCTTAAAATCATAACCAAAATTCCTTGTTTTTGAATCATTCCCAATGCAGGCAATCGCTTGGAAATCGCTTGGCGGTTAACTCCTAATGCTGAAGCAAGCTCTTCTTGCGTTTGGCACAGATCCTCATCGAGCAATGCCTCCAATTCAACATCTTCGGAGAATTTTGGCCTTCCTTCACGCGGACGGTCGTCAACATCGAAATCACTGTGTCTTTGAAGAGACGGAACACTTAGAGCAGCATCTCCGTAAACTTTTTAGTGTTTTCGGTGCGCTTCAGCCGCCGTTTTCTTCGAATGAAAGAAGAAAATCAAAACTTCCCGCAAATGACGATTATTTGACACAAAATCAGACATTTTCACACAACCAAAACAAAATCACGGTGTGTTTACCATATGTCTAAGCTTGGTTCATGACGTTTTGGATATATCAAAATCGACCAGCATTTACTGCTGGAGACATCTATCGAGAAGTAGAGGTGGTAGCCGAATACAGGTTAAATACCGTTGACTTCCCTTATAATTGTATTGATTCAGGTTATCCGTAATTTTTGCGATGAGGATTTAGTCGAAAGAAGGGCTATCCTTGATATCAGTCAAAATCTGCTAAAGAAAGAGTATATCGACAAGCTGTCGAATAGAAACGGGCTGTGAGTCTATAACTTCAAGTCGATCCTTTTTTGATGGTAAATTTAGTCTAGGGCGGTCCCCTTAAATCGAATCAGAGAAGCCGGTATCGTATAGTTTTCATCCGGAGATGAAACTTACAAACTTGCCAATTGTATTGTATAAAATGATTTCCAGACTAAAATCAGTGGCGATCACATCAACTTCAGTCACTTTATAGTGTGCACAAACTTCTTTATATAAACTCGGTTAGGTTTGTAGTTGTAGACCTTTCAGAAACGTTATAAAGAATGCTCGCAAACAACTTAGACATGTAGAAGACCTTGGCAATGGGTCGATAGTTAGAAATATCATCTTGGCGAACTTTTATATGAAAGAGATTTGTAAATAAATTCTTCCAGTTGGGAGAAAGGTCCCTATGACATCAAAGCGTTAAGAGTTTTATGAGAGATTAAACTAAATGAATTGTAAATTTTTTCAAAAATATATCAGGTCCAGTGAAGCAAACATCTTTGAGATTGTCTATTTTCCCTTTTACTTGTTCCAAGGTTATATTTATTAATTCTAATGATTTTCAGGTTCTTGCGCTTGATTGACGAACCCATGGCTCAAGAAATTGCATAAAATTGACAATCACTTATAGCAAACATTTTCTAGACCATCGTGATATGAAAACGTAGTGAAAGGAGTAGAGATTTCGTGAAAATGGGTGACAATATTTGATAGGTCATTGTGGGAAGGTTTTGTTGGTGAATTGAAACCATTACATTAGTTTCATTAGCTTTCATAATACGGCCAATAAAGATAAAATCGAGCTTATGAAGGCATACAGAATATAATCGAACATTTTCAATGATTTTGCATTTTGTTGACGGTCAAAGTCTCCTGAATCAGCTAGTAGTTATTTTACCATGACTGAAGAATAATTTCTAAAAAGATCCAAAGATGGACAAGGATCGTAAATAAAGGATAGCATAAATTTTGGTTAAGCCATATTAATTTGATTAGGTCTACGAGGTGTCGTCTGTTTTGATAAAGTATAGAAGTTAGATTTAAGATTAAAAGATACACGACTGCAAGGTTTTGGTTGATTACAGGAAGATTTTACGGAAAGAAGGTGAGCGAGATAGGATTAGTCACAGACCTGTGGAGATAAGTTTTGTTTTTTCTTAAAATTATTGAGGATGCTGAGACCAAAAAGATTAGGACTTCTCGGCATTTGTTGGCAATTTTTTTTTTGCTGTGGTATCAATAGAATGCTTATTCTGAAAGTGTTCATAACGCCTCACATCGCATTACTGTAGAAGCAGAATTTTTGGCAGGTTGCGGGTCAGGTTTGTTTGGCAAATTCGGTTTCCAAGAAGTGACCATTCTGCGATAGAATTAGCGAAGACGGAGGAGAAGAGTGTACAGCATATTCACGAGAATTGATATGTTATAAATGGAACTCAACCTCGGTTAAGGTATATCAATCACCAACTTTATTTGATTCAATTCAATTGTGTTCACCAATATCTCATAAAATAAAACTGCTTGTTACGACATCAATCCTAATTTTATGAATTTCGTATGCTAAGTCTAGAAAGCGTTACTCGATTGTAAACTAATTTTTGATCGACGTAAAATTTAAGGGCTAACGTTTTGAGTGGAATCTTTTCTTTTAGCGGGATCTCTTTTTTCCATTCTCAGGTTCATTGCTTTTCCCTTACTGCAGTATTCAAAGCACTATTTTATGTGTCTCTTCTGCCTGTGCCCCTTTGCGCACATTCATAACCTTACTACAGGTTATTTTTCAGAGGCGAGTGGAAGCCCAAGGTTATCTCAGTTACCGTAGCACGCTAGAGAGTTTTATGCTCAGACGCTCAATGTGGGCTCCAGCTTTTCCGGCGGTGCTGAGGCGTCAAACTTTAAGCTTTCCTGGACAGTCAACTCTTATTCACACACATGCAGTGTATTCGAGACATGCTTTTCAACAATGACCGCATAGACGATTCGGTAGACCGTTCGACCATCTGGGGCTAGCCAAGTCGCTAGATAAAACTGTGTGATACTTTTTCCCTTTTTTCGTTCTGATGCAAGTTCTCCCACCCGGTAAAGTTTTTCAGTTTTCATTTATCTTGCTTGCTTACTTACTTGCAGTTCGCGATGAACCTTGGCCTCAACTAACAAGCCTATCCAGTTAGCCCGATCTTTAGATAACTGCCTCTAGTTAGTTGCGCATTGCACATCGGTCCCCTTCTACAATACTTGTGCACGCCACCTAAGGTGAGGTCTTCTTCTATTGTGTTGTCCACCGGAGCATTGATATTCATTCGTTCTACGTGTCCTAGACATCTCAGGCGACTGATACGCAGTTTTCCTATTAGGTTGGTGTCGCTGTACAGCTCGTAAGTCCTTCGTTGGATCTTCTCCTAGAAAGCGTGTCAACGAAAACCGGACCGAATATTGTGCGGAGAACTTTTCTCTGGAAACGACAGTATCTCCTTAGGTGTTCGGGATAGGGCCTTACTATCAATTGCTCACGAGCGGGTCTCGTCCTTCGTTGCACCGCAGCTTTGTCTACTTCTTATTGTGCTTACCGACATTCTTCATCAAACCAAATATTTATTGGTGGTGGTCGGGTGAAACCGAGCACATATGCACGTTGGCAGCGTTGCAACTAGTCTTCGGTACTCTTGATGCTATACTTGATGAGTTATTGAGAGATTTTGGGATACGCGTTCGGCGAAGATTCGGGCGGTCTCTTATGTCTCTCGTGATTCACACAGTACATAGGTCTTCTTTGTTGTGGCTCTTGGGAATATCTTGGCTGCAACAAGATGGTGATTCGAGTCATTGTTGGCTGCCCGAAATTTCGGATGTCCAGAATACTGAAGGCATGTCTTACGACGATTGTAATGTGATTAATTTGATTTAAGGTTTCATGATCCAGAGCCCGCCCTGTCCCCTGGTGGATATTGAGATGAGGAAACCATGTGCTTCCTATAGTGTCATTTCGTCAATAAGCCTAAGTCTCTTGCCAGGCGTGGTGTGGAGTAGACTATATTTACCAACTCTTCTACTAAAGATGTCATCCTTTCCTATTACACTTAAGACATTGCTCATATGTCTTGTCGAGGAGCTCGTGAAAACATTTTTTGGTGACGTCTTCGTAGAGACATGAGCGCATATTTGTTTTATGTTAGCGAATTTAGCCTTGATGTGGATTGTCAAAAAATGCTAGCTCACATGTCACGATTTCTTGCCTAAGTCTGCCGCGTATGGCAAATCTACATCTGAATTTCGAATATTTTATATTTTCCTTGATATGATCTTTAGCCGAATCCGTTGCGCCATATGCACATATTACAGTTATGCTGAAGACTTTAGCTTTTATGAAAATTACGTTGAACAAATTGTATTCCAACTAAAAGTATGGTTTTTCTGCTGAGTCGATTCGCGCAACGAAACCAGTTCCTCACTTGCTTTCTTTGATGGCAGCTGTAGTAAATAAATATCTCAAGTTGATTCCTTCCAACGAATACTTCCGGCGACCGTCTGTCTTCTGTGGAATTTTTCCTAAACTTATTCTCCTTCCGCCTTTTATTCGGTTGGGTCTACAGGAAATGCCTCATCTACTTTCGTATGTGGCTCGACATAAATGTCATCCAACAGCTTTTGAAGGAATACATCACCACCGTCTCTTTTCTAGAATCTCATTTCGTCGATTTAAAATTATTATTGGATTAAAATTTCAATCAGAAATGTATTGAAGCTTTTAAATACCTTCTAAACCGGTACCAAGTCGACAAAACTGATGATATCAGCATTCAAACACAACGTCATAAGTTGGGTTAAAGTCATTTAATGTGTGACTCTTGTGTCAATCAGTTGATTTTTTATTTGTTTGCTTCCTATCGACAAGAAAAACTCGTATATCAGCAGTTTCTTTGAGTATTTAAACATCAACAGCATGAATTTCAGAACTTCTTCGACGAATGGATGCTGTTTTTTGATGACGAAGTCAAATTTCCCAAAATAATCTCAAACATTCTGACGTACTCATACGGTCCAGGAGCATTGCAATCACTAAGAGATGATAAGTTTCCACAAAAATCAACAACGTGACGCATATAATGAATTCATTTTGTAAACGCCACAGAGCAATTGCATCACAGATACAAAATATTAAATGTGTTCTTTTATTTCTTTTCTTTTTGTCTTAATTTGCAATTCTTACTAGAGAAACTCATAAAACAAAAACTAATCTTGTTGCCCCCTCTAAAACGTAAAGGTTATGTTAATAGAAAACCATTCTATTGACATACATAATGTATGTATTTACTTGTGCCCGTTCGACTTGGAGTCAGTTCTCATTCTTAGTTCCGGAGAGAGATTTGTTGATATCAATGTCGCAATATATTTAACAACCGATTAAGTGGTCAGCACATTTTATTTTAACTTGTTCCACAACCACACCACAATATAAGGTTACACTCGTTAAGAGTCTAAACAAGTGTGCTTAGATAACTAGTTTACGAGTAATTGAAGTGAGAATAGAAGATTTATGAAAAAAAAAACTTCTGGCCGCAATTATCATGAAACTCATTCATGACTGGCAACCCCTCCATCTTCTCGTTACTCGTAAGCTTTTCACATTGTGCAACAAAAGCCAGTTTTTGCGTTGCTCACACATGAATAGTATTTGCGATTGTGCGGGAACACTTTTAACGTACACTGTATTTCTGTGATAAGGGGTCCAATACTCTAGCTTTTGATAAGATTACCCGAAAGCTGAGTAAGAAAGAATTCGGGAGAGCCGTATTCAGAGCAACTCGATTGTGTATTGGATTCTCACCCTCTATGCGATTGCCATTCTGCTGGTCAGTAGTAGTATCGAAGTTGTACCTTAAGGGTATTTACGCGATGGGTATATGTGACAAATTGTTTATGTGCTGTTCGAGCCGTAATAGCTCATCAAAGGCGGCACGCAGCAGTAACACCGAAAAACTCTTAGACAAGTACATACAATTAAAATGAAATTTTTTCCTGCACATTCTCCTATTAATGTTTGTTTAATTTTATTTGTTTTATTTTAGTGAAATTGAACAATCAATTGCGGCTACTATCTCGGATCGAGCAACAGATGAAGTCTTGGAAGCGTTGACACGTTATCGCCGTGGGCTGGGCATCTCAGACTCACCGTCTGTGCTATTGGATGAACCCCAGACGCCGGATATTGTACGAAGTCGATCTAGTCATGTAAGCTATTCTTGTAGTCTTTTGTTTGTTTACGCTTGTTTCTAGCATCAGTATACCAAATTACTGTCGTTGTTTGCCTAGCTCTTTGATAAGAGACGAGTTATGGAGACGTTTTTGTTGTGTACTCGTAAGTTCTAAAACTATGGCGATGGCGATGGCGAATGCCTTGTGGCGTTTGGTGTGTCTTTTTTTACAAAAAAAAAATGTAATAAATGCATCGAAGTGGTGATAATTTATCGGGGAGCGATATGAGAATTTCTTATTATGAAGTTGAACTGGTGTGGGTGTACAATTAAACATTTTGTAGCCGATCGAATACAAATAACATATACCATGATGTCAGAATGAATGCGATATCAGCATTTTGAAAACATAGATAAAGTGCGTTTACAACTATTGACATAACCACTCCCTGGATTGACGTAGAATCTATTGATGTTAATTGTTTGATATGTGAGGAAGTTGTATTCACTTACACAGCTTCCTTTGCGACCTGACAAAGTACCAGACAAAGGGCTTTTTTTTGGATCAAGATTCAGCCAAACGTATTTTTCTTTGCTTAAGGCGACAGGCGCGTTTAACGATAAGATGTAATAAATGCCAGATATTTTTGATTGATGTGTTACAAATAGTTTTGGCATTTATTAACAAGAATTTTTTATATATAAAATAAACCTGGGATGGGACCGGTAGCTTCTGAGTTAGCTGTTTTCAATATTTGTTCCCAGACTTTACTTTTAATCCTATCACTTCGGATTGCATGGTTAGGTGCTTACAAATGGATAAAATGTTTTTTTTATGAGTCAACAGAGATGAAGATTTACTGTTTGAAATTGTGCGCTCACTCACTTCAAATATTCTTCTTTCTTTAAGCAATATAATCTAGAATTCCACTGTCAAAAAAGATTGTAACAACTCAGAGTTCGCCCAGCACTTAGCTGTCATCATTAATTGAAATTCATTACCTGCATTCTGATTAAAGCAGTGTGGGATGGATTATTTTTTTTGTCACATGTACTTTGCCTTATTAGCATTGTTGCCACGCGATTACATTGATATCCCATCTGTAGGACGCATTTGATGAAGAGAGCGTCGTCTGTAGGGACACGTATCACAGCATTTCAAGCCTCAAGTCAGTCTGATACTTGCAAGTTTATGTGTCTGAAGCTTAGTTGTACCAATACTTTATCACTCTTTCTTGATCTTAAACGTTCTTGCAATTCTTTTCAGTGCAATAATAAGGAGATTTTTTTTTTTCACTATTTTAAAGAACTTTATGTCTTAATTTCTTGAGAGAATTTTGTCATCTTAGAAATCGTAAGAGAAACTTTTGATACTTTTCTCCGTAGCACTTAGTCCGCTTTTACACGTCGCAAGTTTCGAAAGATTCAAATGAGTGCAAAAGAGAGGGATAATGAAACAAAAAATACCCAATTAACCAAATTCCCACTGCATGTGGGTAGCAATTTCATTGCAAGTTTTTGACATTTCTTTTTCTCCTTCTTCTTTCTTTTTCGCATTTGCTTCATTACTTCTTTCGCTGTGTTACGAGCACAACATTTCAGTATGGCGGATGAACCGAAATGGACCAAAGAATTAACAAGGGGGCTCATTTTCAATTATGAAAGACTGAGCGCCAAAGATGAAATGAAAGAGAACTGTCAAATATCATGCAAACCCAAAGAAGGGGAAAGTCTTCATGTAGAGTTGCGCGCATCACTGAATGAAAGTTCAAAAGAAAATAACCAGAACATGCGCATTACACACTTGCGACATGTGAAAGCGGACTTACTATTTGAAAGTAAGTTAATAAGTACTCACAATCCTTCGTCGAGTTGTAGAGGTTAGACGCTCTGAGAAATTCACAAAACCTTCTTTTGCTTACTGATTTTAGCTTTGAAAAGACCATACACAAATTGGATAAAATACTATGGGTGGACTCGAGAAGTTATATGTTTCTTTTATAATTTGCGCACGCTCAAGGGATTTAAGTACCCTTAACATGTTTGCACATAGCGCGGGCAAAGGAAAATCAGGGAGGATGGAAAAATAGGTACCGGTGAATGCTGGTTTTAAATGTTTGAAGATTATAATGAATGGGGAATAAAGAGCTAGGCAGTTCATTCCATAAGCGAGTTGTAGCAGGTGCAGACATGTTTTGGGAGCATCCGACCAGATGTGGGCATTGTACTCCAATTTCGGGCGGATAAATGCCTTATATATTGAGCCCAGATCAAAGGGGGTGCAGTATTTTTTACATCGCTTGAGGAAACCTAGACAGCAGCATTTTTGGAGTATATGTGGTCATTCCAATGAATGTTGTCATACATACATATACATACCGAGTATGGAAAGTTTATCGGTTTCGACGATGCAAGAGCCATTCATCGATAATGGCTGGGTGTTTAAATTTCGCTTTAACGACAGCAGACAGCATTGTGTTTTGGAAGCATTAAATTCGACTCTATTAGTGTTATGTTATGCTATGTTATATAGTAAGGATATTAATATATAACTAAATTATGATATTAATGTATATAGTAGCGGCGCTAGCTGTTATGGCTTACTGCTAGATGATTAGATATTATTTAACTTAATGAATTTCCACTTGCATTGCGCAGAACGGGTGCTGATGGCAGTTAATGTTGAAGTTTGGCGAAAAACCGAGGAAATAATTGTTTTGTAATTTGTGACCACAAAAATAATAATAATAAAATACTTTCAGTGCTCATATTTCAGTTAAAAAATTACCGGTGAGTAGCTGTGAATGTATTTTTTCAGTAAAAGTGTTTGTGCGAAGAAAAGGGATGTTTCCCAAGTACCAAAACTGACCAACAAGCTGGATGGTCTACAGGCAGTCTTGGGATGAAAAGTGTAAACAAATTGTAACCGCTTTCTTTTTTTAAATTGGGTTTTTGTTTTACATTTATTCACGCATGAACCGTTGAAAAAATACTAATACTAAGTTGACAAAAATACTAATTATCGTCGTTGTCTGACGAAGAAATAGAAAAAGTCATGGAAGCTCTTGACTCTGAGGTCGATACAGATGGAGAGGTGGATGGAGAGAAAGATTTTGAAAGCGATGATGATTTGAACTTCGACCTAGATAATGATTATATAGAAGTGATTGATGAAGCATTGATGAAACAAGTCTACCTTAGCTACTGAAACAGTTGTGGGTACAAACGTAAGAGAAGAGTCGTTCTGTGATATGCCTTCTACTCCTACTGACTTACCACTACTGAAACGTACGCGATTTGAGCCTGCTGAACAAATAAAATATCGAACCAGCAAGCGGTTATTGATGAAGGTGTGAATCACTCTGAACAAGTGGTAGTGGAAGGCTCAGACATTTTTGTTGGATCTCTTTTAACAATACAATACATGCCGAACAAGCCACACAAATGGGGCATCAAGCTTTTCATTGCCCTTACTTGTATATTTAAGATCTCGAGGTATTTATTCTTTGGGGACGATTCGCACAAACCGCATTCCTAACTATAAGCTGCCCTGCGAAAGGGAACTCAAATCGAAAGAGCGCGGATACTCCACTGAATTTTGTAACTCTGCTTTTGGTGTCGAAATCTTGACATCTGTATGGAAAGACAACAAAGCTGTTCGATTTTCTTCAACCTATGTAGGTGTACAACCGTTTAAAGATCAAGAAAATGTACAACCAACAGTTTCAAGATATGAACTATCGAACAAGAAATATATAGACGTCGAATGCCCTAACATAGTTCGGGAATCGTCATATGGGTGGAGTAGACAAATCCATTTGAAGACACCAAAATACACAAATCGATTATTTTACCATCTACTCGAGCTAGCTATGGTTAATACTTATATTTTGTTTAGGCGGATTAACAAATCAAATCCACATGACAAAGGTTATCAATTGCCGAACTGCACAAAAGGACTGCTTTTACGCTTTTCACCATAAATAAATTGATTATTCAAGAATTAATTTATATCATTATTTTTCTGGTTCTTTCCATAAAAATATAGAGAATAAATTAATACTCGTATAACAACCAATGACATAGGCTCCCAAGGCTGCCTCAAAGGAGCTTTCCTGCCTCTCCCACCTCCTAAAACGCATGCCTACTCATTTTTCCACTTTTCTATCATTTGATTCGAGTTTCTCTCTCCAACATTAGTCTCCACTAATTTTTTGAGCCTAAACAAAAAATTGGGAACTAGAGGTTACTGAGGATTGAAACTTGATTCCTTGTGGATGAAGTCATCTAGATACAGCAGTGCATCAGTAGTACTTCTGCCTTTTCTGAAGGCCACTTGATTTCTATGTAAAAGTTTTTTATTTTCAATAAACCAAAAAAGATGTTTGGAGATAATTTTTTCTAATATTTTCGCAGCGCAAGAAAGGAGAGATATTGGACGATACCCTAAAATTGAGGTGTGGTTTTTATTAAGTTTTGGCAAGGGAATAATATTTGCCAACTTCCATGCTTGCGGAATGTTACCTTCGTCAAAAATTTGATTATACACGGCTAATAATCTTGCCTTTAAAGCTGGAGGGGCATTTTCTACCATTGCATATGAAATTCGATCGAATCCAGGGGTTGAACCTTTGAGGGTATGAAGACAGGATTCAAATTCTATCATCTTGATAGGTGATTCCACTTGCCTTGGATCGGTGCCGATGTTGTATGGTGGAAGCTGTCGTTGAAGAAGTAAGTTTTTCTCCCGAATAAAGTTGTGGTGGAAATTGGAATCGTTACTTGAAATCTCCCAAGACTTTGCGAAAAATTCGGCGATTTCTAAAGGACAAGTAAAGTGTTAGAATCGGTTACAATCGTTTTTATAGAGTGGGGAGTGTAATTGCCAGTGAGGGTTTTTATATCAGACCAAATTTTCTTTAGGTTACTTCCAGCAGAAAACTTTTCAAAACATTCGATTTTATGGGCTTAAGTATACCCTCTTAAATTTGGCATTGGCTCTACGATAAAGTATCAAATTGGGATCAGTTGGGTATTTTTTGAATACTCGCCATGCTTTTTTTTTTGTCGCAGCAGAGGACAATCAATTTTTTGGACCACCAAGGGACATTTTTATGACACAATTTTTCTTTTGTTTGGGGGATTGCTTCATTAGCTGCGGATCGAGTACACTTTAGAATGATTGCCGCTTTCTTGTTAATACTGGAAGTGTGTTGTCTTTTGGAGACTTCAGTGGCCACTTTGGAATTAAAGAGTTCCCAATCTGCTTTATCCAGTATGATTTTTTTTTTTTTTGTGTTTTATGGAGGTATTGTTCGAACCAAGTGATAAAGTGGTTGTTATGGGGAAGTGGTCGCTGCCGTGTAGGTAATCGGAAACTGACCATGTGCAGTGTGGAATAAGGGAGGGAGATATTAATGTTAAGTCGACATGAGTGTATGATTTAAGAGTAGAGAAGAATGTAGGTCGACTGTCATTTAAAATTGCGAGTTTAGAGTTTAAAATGAAACCAGGAGGGACTCCATGAATTGAAGTCTCCTGTTAGAATAGCAGGTGTATTAATGTTAATTAGGATGTCATCAAGGTCATTACACGAGAAGGGTTGTTCGGGATGTATGTATAATGAGATTAGAGTGAGTTTAATTTCAAGAGATATTTCGACTGCTACTGCTGATATATTAGAGTTTATGTTGAGAAATTTGTGTGGGATGGGTTTGTGGACCAGAAGGCCAATGCATTGTTTCGAAGTCAAGATTGTGAAAAAGTGGGGATATTGTTTGGGGGCCGTAGGTTGGAGGTTATGTTCAATATGTTATGTGCAATAGGTTATGCTTCAATTTCTTGAAGCGATATTATAGAGGGTTTAAGGTCATTAATAAGTAATTACAGCTCATGGCAATTATTAAAAAAACCTGAAGAATCTTGAGAGAGGAGTTTATTATTGAAGAAGATTTAATTTGAGTTATGTTGTAGGAAAATCGGGTTAGACAAGTTTTGGAGGTTATGTAGAGGGCTCTGTGGCTCAGATGCCGAAGCATCTGACATCCTTACGGAGTCCGAATGATGAGCTGAATGGTAGTTAGTGTTAGATGGTATCATCATCCACTAAATCTGAAAGCATTGTATAATAATGATTGGTTTTGATAAGATATTGTGTAATAGTTGATAACGGTGAATCAGTGGATTTTGTAGTTGTTTGAGATTTTTTATTCGGAATTTTGGTTTGATTTTGGTCGAACGAATTGATATTTAAATTTTGTGAGTTTGTGTAAGTGTGGATTTCAGAGAGCTTGAAAGTAGATGTAGAGGGTTGGTTGTCGTTAAATTTGGTGTGTACGGAGTTAGTGGGGGTATTGGGTGTGTTCATGGTGTTATTGTTGTTGTTCTGAGCAGTTGTATTTTTATTTTAATAGTTTGTTGATGGTGTTATCTGGGGTGGGGCAGCGATTGAGGTTTGTGGGTTATTTTTTCCGAGAGATGTATTATGGGATGCACAGTTATTTATGTTTGTCGGAGCTTTTACTGGTTGAGGTAGGTTTTTTGTGACTGTAGAGTAGGTTTCGCGGAGAACAGGTGTAGGATGTTGTTCTTTAAAAATCTTTTGGGCAGCATCCATGTTGCACTTCTTAATTGTTTTGATTTTTAAGATTTCCTTTGCCTGCAAGTACCGTTTGCATGTTCTAGAGGAAGCTGGGTGATCTTCTTGGCAGTTGGCGCATGAAGTACGAGAGCAGTTGTCAGGGTTATGGGGCGGAAGATTGCAAGTTACGCAAGAAGGGTTACTCTTGCATCTTTTTGAGGTGTGGCCTAGTAACGGACAATTTTGGCACCGCATTGAATTGGGATATTCAATAATATTCGTTAACTTTAACGCTATACCAACCAATGTTAACTGAAGTAGGTGGTCGGAAGAGGTCAAATGTGAGGAGGGCGAGGCCAGTGGCGCATTGATTGCCGTCTGCAGTTTTTTTTTAATTTAAAAACGTCGGTGACACCTTGTGTTTTCATCTCTTGGATGATCTCAGTTACAGGCATATTAATTAGGCACGGTGCGTACCTTTTGAGCAGTTTAAGCTTGAATGAAGTGTAATGAAGGCAGGGCAGATGTTGGACAAAGTTTTTTGTTTAGGAAATAGGTCAGCGATTTTTTGGCACTTAGTTAGAACCAAAAGGTTCCCATCACGCAGTTGGCTGATATTGTCATATGAAGTACTGATATTGTCGATTGCTTTCTTAAGCAGGAAGACGCTGTAAGATGAAAGCGGTTTTTCTGCGTTTAATGATGATATTATCACAAATTTTTGATTATTGGGTGAAGCTTGAAGCTTGAAGCACATTGTCAAAGCTATAGTTTAGAATTTGTGTGTAGCTAGTTTTTTTTCTTTTATGTTGTTTGGGTTCTGATAGCAGATCTACATCGAGATCGCCAAACCGATTGCCCGAGAGAACACGTGGCACAGAGGCCATTGTATAGTTGTTTGTCACTATGCACTTGTTGTTTTTGTTCTTTTTTTTCCTCACTAATATGAACAAATGTGAGTGCGCGAAGAAGAGTACAGGGGATTTGTTAGCGCCAAGTAACGGAACGCGAGGGAAAAAGTGACCGAGAACGCAATCAGACAAACGATGTTATCGCGGCGAAAGCGAGACGATGACTGTGCGACCCTATTAGTGGTTCCCCAATTCGTTATTCTATTAATATCAGAATTTAATGAGCTTAACATACGCTGACGTTCCCGTTCTACAACAGGGACGTGAGACAGGGAACGAATATTAAAAGCACAGAGTACTGTCGTCAGCAAAGGAGTATATTGGATTAGAAGTAGCAGACAAGAGATCATTAATGAAAATGAAAAAAGAGTGTCGGAGACAAAACGGAGCCCTGGGGCACACCAGCATTTATTTTGTAAATATCAGACTTGAAACCATCCAAGGCAACTTGAATTGAACGTTCCGAAAGGTAATTTCTAATCCATTGAAGAAAAGAGTCATCGATCCCAAAAGCACACATATTCGACAACAGAGCCGGGTGCCAGAAATATTAAGTGCAACTATATTGCTTTCGCTAGATTGATGTACGCTTTGGTTCCACTTTTCGGTGAGACATGCCATTAAATCGACCTGTTGCTACGAAAACCGTACTGCCGGTCATTGAGAAGTTTTCGTGTTTCGAGATATTTCATGTAAAATCAGAATCATCACCAGCAGTAAATTCGTTAAGCCAAATTACTTGGAGCTTATACTCTTCAATGGTAACTATTTAATTCTGGTATTTAAAGATATCAAAGCTCCTTCGCAGTTCGCAGTTATATCCGTCTTTCACTGCTGACGATAGTGACATTTTGTCGAAAACATACGACGAGGTTTTTGGTGCAGACATTGTAAACATTTACCTCTTGAAAAATTTTCACTGGTTTAAAAGTTATTTAAGAAACCGGAGATTTAAAATAAAATCAAGATTATTTGTAGTGAGAAAAAGTTGACAAAGTATCGTAATACCACATCCCAGATGGGTTATTTACATTCATTTTCCATATATGTAAGCGACATGTTATTCTCAACAGCAACGTGCTTGCAGACAATACGATGATTGTAATCAACCACAAAGAATTGCTAAAACAACATTTTTTAAAAAGGAGTCATGACAATGGCCATACAATTATTATTTTATTATTTATTTACACTGGAACCAGGAATGCCTCCCTCTATTTTCTAAGCATTCGAACGCCTTATCATTTTATTGAACAAAACTGCGGTTCAACTGCACTCTCGCGTTGCTTTGCTTGGGCTCGGAGGGAATAGTATTGTGTGGAAATTCTTCGCTTAGTTACGTTGTTGACATTCGTCCACACTCGTCTTCTATATACCACCTCGATTCCGGAATTATTCAGAAAATTAAAAATACAAGTTTATTCATCTAAATCTATATTGTCCCCTTCAAAGTAATCCCCATCGACTGCAACACACTTACGAGTATGCCAGCGCTTGATCCAATCCTCGGAACATTTTTTATATTCGGTTTTCGGTAAGTCCATCAGGGCTTCCTGCGGTTTTTCCATTACTTCCTCTCGGCTACTGAAATGCGTTCCCCGTAGTGGTTTTTTTTTAACTCGATTGACCAGAAAGAAGTCACAGGGGGCCAAATCAGGTGAATTCGGTGGCTGTTGGATGGTATTTGTTGCATTTTTCGTCACCCACCTACTGAGTTGCAAAACGATCAATTCTATCAGCAAAAACATTTCAAACCATAGTCTTTCCTACCTTATTTCTAATGTAAATATTGCAAATATTAATCTTGTATATAATATTATGATCGCTCTTAAACTCGAAAACTACATTTAAAACAATTCTTTCTTACTCTCTAGCCGAAAGTCCAGTATTACTATTGTAATTTATTTACATTTTAATAAATTTATAATAATACTAATAATAATTGGACTCTTTTGGAAGCTGTTTATATACTTTTTCTTACACTAAATTACTAAAATGAAAACACTTGACTATCCACCGTCTTTCTTTTCCAGGATGCCGATGGTTTAATAATATCAAGATCAAGTAGAGGAAGTGTACTGCCAAAACTTGGATTAGACTCACCCACTGTAAGTTATCCCCAATGGATGAGATAATCTATTTCAATTTTTATCTTGACAAATACATTTAAAAGAAAAAAAAAACCTAGAAAACAGCATTTTGAATCGAAAGTTTACTCCTCTCTCTGTATAATCATAACAATAAAGCGACTACTCATATACTTAGTGCCAGTGAATTTGTACAAATATGTAATCTAGTAACTGAGTTGCATTTACCAGTGTGAATATTTATCGATTGCTTGAATTTTCCCAAATGAAAGACAAAATCCAAATTGGCCATCAAAAATGACAAAAAAACAAAAACACAAAACCAAGACGAGGAAATTCATAGCAAAGAAAAACTCTGTAGCGATCAACAAAAGTAGTAGTGATACAATTTATAATTTTTTTTTGTTTGTAGTTTTTGCATTTTTAAATCGAAATGATATATATGTATGACAAAAAAACGAAAAATAAAGAAACAAAAAAACCGAATTAGTACATCCAAAATCACCATCTCCATCACTATCACATCACATTCACTCATCATGCATTCACCACACCACATCCAACAAAAAAAAAAAAATTAAATAAAACAAAAATTCAAATTTTAAACAAAATTTATACAAAAAGAAAAAGACACATCAAGTTTTTTAATTTTCTCTCCGTGTCTTCCCATCATGCTCTCTCTACTACTTATCACCCTTCATCCGTTTGTTCAGAAATTGGAATATCTAAACCTTGTAAGTAGATCACACAGAAATCCTTTCATTTCCTTTTGTTGTAAATACTCGTATGTAGTTTTTACGTTTCGAATTAAATTTTTTTTTGTTTTTTTTTTTTTTTTATTTGATTTGATTTGGTTTTCGGTTTGTCTTTTATTGGTTTTCTTATTTGTTTCTCTATATGAAATGTGTATAAAAGGAGAAAAAGAAAGAAAGATATTTGCACGTCTACACACAACCCCCAGTTTGAGTTTGAATTTCAATCACCATCCCCAGCCACATTCTTTAACTAAAACAGAACAAAAAAAAATAAATAAAAAATGAAAACAGAATCTTCAAAATTATGAATGCATTTGAAGACACCTCCAGCTTAGCTGTAAATCCAAATTAAAATAAACACCCCGTTTGACTTTCAGGCCACACCACATCTTCCATCGAAACGTCGTTCAATTGCACGTAAGGTGCGACCACAGTCAGTGGTTGAAAACCTTAGCCTTGGCCATATTCCAGATTTGCTGGAATCCCCATCATCACATCGAAGTTCATCGAATATGTCATCGCACGATAAACGAGGCGATGACGAATGTTGTGATTCAATTACCGAACTGCCAAGTGCCTCATTCCAATTGCAGCATTTGGTCAAGGGTCGACCAAAGAGGGCTAAAACACGTGCACCATCGAGACCATTAGTGGCTGATACAAGTACTAGGGAAATCATTGAAGGATTAGATCAGTTTTTCAGACCAGGATCGGTGACACCGACAACATTGACACCACTTGTTTCACCAACATCCGAGGAGTGTAGTTCATTAAGCTTTGCCGACAGTCCGACAATGAGTAGGGATGATAATGGCAGAATGACATCAGAGGAGACAACACCAATTCTTGAGGAAAGAAAGCCAATCAAGCTGGATCGTAGTTCACCACTATTAAGAGGTAAATAGGCAAAGTCCGGTTATTAATACAATAAGAGTACTTTTGAGCCCAAATCATGGTTAGATTCCTCCTTCAAAAGCTTAAATCTCCTTTACTTCGTACTCCTCCTTTAGATTACGTATCGAAAACCATTAGAATTCATCGGCTCTTTATGTCTCAATCATCTTTCGTTTAATGAAAACATTTTCACCCTGCCTCTAGGTGTAGCTTGGGCATCACGTTCACGATCCACAGACAATTTAGAGAAATACTCTCCATTGGTAGGACGCAAATCACCACTTGTGAAGATGCGTACTGAAGGAGGAAACGACGATCGTTTAGATCGTCTAAATGCACCACATCGTGACGATCGTATGCGATCACCAAGCAGTGAGTCAATAAAAAGCCATACCGGAGGTGATAGTGTTATAATTAAGACAAGCAATGGTATCCTAAGGACGCCAATTGTTCTGCAAAAACCACGTCCATGGTCTGTGGTTGGAAATGAACCAAAGTCTGGAGATTACTCGACCGAGTCGAGTAAGACTACGCCAGAACAATTGGATGATGGTAAGTTAATGTTTCGTACAAATATTTTCTGAGTTCATAGTGTGATTTATATTTGTAGATTGCGATGTAGTGCCATTTGGCCAACAAACGGGAGGTTCTATTGTTGGTATTAGTCCGGGTATTGCTCTAGCTTCAAGTGGAGGTGGAGGCAGTATCGTGGGAATCACACCAGGTATGTCAAAATATAAATATAAAATCAAATCGGATAATGGAAATGATAAATCATTACAGGTGCAGCGTTGGAGAAAAAATCAGTTCGAGAATTGGCAGCTGGTCTCAGTCGAATGGGTATGTAAAAGAACATTAACTGCGCATGATTTTTCTTTTGTTATTCAAGTAGTTTATGATATTTTTGATTGGATATTCGTTGACGAAAAGGAAGTTTATTAAAAATTCACATTTATCTCGTGATTAAACTGCATACTGGTGCATTAGAAGAAACAAAATCGGTTTCATAGAATATGATGAAATAATTGTTTGTCTTAAAGCAAAACATTTAAACAAATGCTTATAACGTAAAGTAGATAGGTAGAGTATTATTATTATACGATGTTAAAACACCATTGACTTTTAAGTAACCTCTCAATTAAATGTTCATTGGACTTATTTTTAAGATAACTTTATCTTATCTTGACCCTTAAGATCAATGCCAATCTATGTATATAGTTAAAGAAAAGATATTGAACGGCTAATAGAACCTACAAATAGAACTACAAAAATATGTTTCATTTATATTTTCTATGTTTTATTACTTAATACCAGTCCATGGTACTACAATACAATATAATGTTTGGTTTGATAAGGTTTTTAATCAGGTAGCAACCAGAAGCTGCTTAACATTTCCCACGACTGATCCGCATGCAAAAATTCTATTCTATTTATTCGGATACTAGAAGATGAGCATTAAGAAAATGTACTTCTATAGTGCTTAGAATATTTTAACAAAAATATAAGGTTACTCAGTTAGATGGCTCAACCAATAAACCACTCCAGTTACAGCGGTACTTAGCTACGAATCGAATGCTGTTCGGGTGGAAGCGTTAATATTTATTCACTACACGTGTCCTAGCCATATTAGGCATATTTATAATGCTCTTACATCTCCTCCTCTAAGGCCCCTTCAATGCAAACGCTATCAAAAGTCGTTTGAAGAATCTTGCTTTCAAAACGGCCAATGATATCTGCACGCACGTTTGTTAATATAGAGTTTCCTTAGTGTTTATTGCCTTTTAAGTCCAAATAATAAGAGTTAATAACGGAACCGAGGTAGATGAAATTCCTCAGAATTATACCAGCTATTCTGACGTTTTGCCCGATTGGTCGATATCATTCATATTTTCTATGTTTTATTTTGACAAGGATATAGTGGCATCTATTGTACTCAATTGCATTCTACTATTATTTAAACCTTGCTCGCTACTATCTTATAAACATATGCATATCAGCGGCATGACTCCATTGTGTCCGTATTTCTATTTTCATTACCGGAAAAGATCTCTCTTTACTGCACCACATGGCGTTAATTGTTCCTTCACGACCAACTGATCAAATAGAATCGAATAACTCGATGTGCACCAGCACACAACCCACACGTAATTGATGATTACGTTGGTTGTCATTCTTCCTTCACATAGCATTTGATCACTGAACGATCAATTACTAAATGAGTTTTCGTCATGTCAGAATGTTGTTCATGTCCCAAACTTTTAGACAAATTACAAAATTCGTACGGATTAATGCCAGAAGTTTTAAAAGGATCCATGCCAGGAACAAACCATGGCTCTGTTATCGGCAGTGAGCAGAGATACTCAGTTATGATACCGCATATATATTTAATGCGATAGCTAAAAATGCCCAAAGGTTGACTATTTTCTACAAAGGGAACTGCACTTGTGCTACAGAAGAACTATAAGTACACTATAGATCACTAGGTTATCATTTTTTCCATCAGCGATGCCTGTTTGGCTGACATTACAAATTTCATTGAGAAAAGCAATTGATTCTAAGATTGATGAGTGTGACCAATCAGTTTCAGCAAAATGTATCTAATTATAGATTCTGACGAGAGCTACTTTAAACTAACTGAACTAACAATGACCTACTCGTACAGAGATTGCCAATCAATGTACATCGGTACATCTCTTTCTTGCCTCGTTATTTTCCTTGTCGACTGGACAGAGAAGAATGGCCACATTCACGAATCTTCTAAGATACTTCCTATTCATAAATGCATAGCGTATTCTCAATCAACGCATTAGAGGGGGTCGCAATCTGATGGCTGATGTGATCAATCTGTTTTAATGTAATTTTTATCTTTTCATTGACTGTAGAGATGTCAAAATCACGAGAGCGATAATGCTCCATTAATGAAGAAGCAGGTTTTCGCTGCACGTCTCACAGTTTACGCAGAATTTTTGTTGGTTTACTCATACGACTGCGCTAAACATGAGTCATTTTATGAGCATTACACATACGAGTATGCCGCAAAAACAATGATTCTCCTGCAGCTGCTTTCTAAAGATTTATATTTGTTTTTTTTTTCTTTTGTTTTGTTTCTTCATTGTTTTAACAGCCTTTCTATAAGAAATATTGCTAATTATAGTGTGTTTGGTAAAAACGTGTGGCTCGTAGAAAATAACCCGATAGTCGGAGACGATAATAATTGCGGATTTTAATTAGAATTATTCCTCTTTTAATGCCCAGTTAAATGCATCTCGTTTTTGCAAGCAACAAGACGTATTCCGTAACGAGTGCTCTATATAAGGGTCAGTTTGGACCTGTTTCTTCTTGTTCATATTCGAGGACCAAAATTATCTGTTAAAGCTGCAGCAAAGTATCAGTGCAATTCCAATACGACCAAAATATACTGCAATGTCCCAAAGGTAGTACAAACTTTTGGATGTTCGTCAAAAACATTCGAAATTCTGCCTCATCCTCATGTCTCTGCCTACAGACTTAAGGATGTCGAATCTTCAATGGGTCCAATCCGAAATCCACACTCATGCTAATACAATAGTACTTAAGGATTATAATATGCACAAATCCGCTGGTCCAGATGGTATCTCTTTCTTCTGAAGAGATGTTTTTCTACGCTGGCAAAACCACCGCGTAAGCTTTTTTTATCAATCCCACTTGTCGTAGATGGAAAACAACATTTGTCTAGTCCGTCCCTAAAAACGGCGAACCTACTCTCTCCTACAGACCTAAGGTTACGGAAATGCTAATAGTTCGTCATCGTATGAAATAATTCGAAACACGAAAACTTTTCAATGATTGGCTTTTCGGCTTATTACGAAACATTACATGCCCATTGGTAGTTTGATGGCATGTCTCACCGAAAACTGGAATCATAGTCTAGACCAATCTGTCAAAATTGGGATAGTTTCACTTGACGTCGACACTGGATCGATGAATACGAAATTGTATTATATGCCGAAACATTCAACTCAAGTTATCTTGAACGGTTTGAAATCTGGTACCCATAAAATAAATACTTGTGAGTCCTAAAGTTCTGTTTTTAATTTCCAGCAATGACCTCTTTTCTGCTATTTCTAATCCAATATATCAGCAGTACTCTCGTCATATTCGGGAACATCCCTGCTCTTCGGCTGCAGAACAGGAACCGTTAAACTTCGATATTAACATTATAACTAAATGGGAAACCATCAACAAAGTGGAATTTAATGCTTCCGAAACACAATTTTGTCTGCTGTCTTTAAAGCGAAACTTAAGCACAAAGCCATTATCCATTAACGCCACTCGTGTTGTGAAAATCGAAAACCTTTCTATATGGATGTGGAAACCATTCGTCAAAAATGCTGCGGATTGTCTAATTTTCCTGAAACGATGTAAGAAATATACACCCTCTAATCTGGCCTCCAATCAGATATTATTTCCGTTGAGCAAATCGTGATTACAATTAGGAAACAATTGATTATTATTTACTGTACATATAATTGATCAATAAGGAAAATCGCACAATTTTCTTGAATAAAGACTTGTTAATAATTTTAAAATTAAATAATAATCACAACGAATTTCCAATCAAAAATTTAGGTAAAACTTTTTATGCATGTTCTTTTAGAATAGTGCATGCATTTGATTTGTTTTTAGTTTTTCTTTTTATTTAGTTATCACTTTTGTTTTTTTATATATATAATTTTTTTTACTTATGTTTGCAACTCAATACTACACAAAAAACAAACAACAGATTTGCCATTGAAACCGCAAGTTGGTCCAAGGCCAGCATCAATTTTAAATAATACATCCCGCACAGTAATTAGTAGTAGTAGTACCTCGACAACGTCAACATCGAGCCATAGTAGTGGAGTAATAGAAAACATCACAAAAACATTAATCACCACAGACGATGATGGATCACTTGGTATTTTAGGCGGAACTGAAAAGAAAACGGAAACAATTGTTAAGAGAATCGCTGGCAAGGAAATCACATCGATATTCGAGGTTTGATTGACTCTTTTGGTTTGGATATACCTAATACGCTATCCGATAATGATGTTTTCATCTCTGAATGTTGGGGAAAGACTACTTGCGTTTGCATTCCATTTTGTGTGTTTCATTGTGCTGGTGATATAAAATAGCGTGGCGTTTACTGTGAAGGCTGAATAATTTTTATTTGTTTTTTTTTCTTCAATAATAAGGGCGGCGTTCGGGTTTAATAATAATTTTTTTTTTCTCATCCTCTGTCTGTGTCTTGAATTCTTTTTTTTTTCCTTATTTTGTTATGCACACATTGATATATGATTTTTTTAATTTATTAACTATTATTCGTTTTATTATTATTATTTTTTTTTTGTTTTTTTACTTGCATACTTTATAATTTGTTTTATTTTATAATAATTTCCATTTTACTGTTGTGCTGTAGTGAAAACATTTTTAATTTGCTTGAACGATAAAGAAAATATAAAACATATTTGTGTGAGCTTTAAACGTATCTAACAAGTTGCTGGAATAGTATTACTTACAAAAATCAAGGGAGATAATAAAGTTGGCATAGTGAATATGAAATTAAAGTGTTTACTGTAGTGCATTTACTTTTGTAAAAGGAAAATTTATTTAAATGTTTCGTAAGGTCAATATTTTTTAATGAGTTTATCTATTTTATTCTTAATTAATGAAAAAAAATCCATTTACCATAAGTTCAATTGTCTAAGTAAATGTTGTACAATATGTTGCTGTTCAGCTGCCTCTGGTAGGAAATATGGTAAGCCGCGAGAGTTAAACAGGAACTGGAATTATCTTCGAATATATGATTTCTAATTTTTATTTTAGAAATTTGAACTATTCGCAATATATATTTTTCATCTTCATCAATGTATTGTTAGAATTCACATAGCATTCAAATGTCTTGCAATTATTTCAACAATTATCTCTTTTCCAACTAATTGACAGTGGACGACGCTAAAGGGAATAGTAACCATTGCTTTCTTTCTCGTTTACATTTGGGTCTTTAATAATCATGGATTAACTGTAGTGAAATATAAGCTTTAGAAGACACTAAGTACGCTGCATAATTTCATCGCCCAGAACGGAATTTTGTTAATATCACGATTGTAATGTATGTAAATTTCTTCTCTCCAGAACAGAATTTCGTCAAATTCTATGATGGTGACGTAGCGCAGTGGTTAGGTTCGCCGACTAATACTCAACCCATATCCAATACAAGCGAATAGAAAAAGTAATATTTCTGGTGTCACAGACTTTTCGGCAGGCAATGGCAAAACTCCGCAAGTGAAATCGTCTATGGAAAAGTTTTTCAGTCACCCGGAGTCGGAAAAATTGTAAGTTTTTCTCTCTTTGCATAAGAGGACAAATCGAACAGCATAGCCCGATAATCATCGGCTAATTTATTGATTAACAATATAGGAATATTAACTTGAGTGATGGGATGTAGATCCTAGCGGGAGTACGACGTCAATAACAATTGGATCTCTGGCAATTTGTTATGGGCAGGAATGTTGAAAACACGTGTATTTTCAGGTTAGGCGACTATTGCCTTTATTTTTCCAGACCCTTTTTGTTGACTATTAAATAGACTAATTTGCAGTTCTGGTTTTAAACAGGATAAGGCCTTTGGTTGGTTTCTTCTTCGGTCCTTCTTTTTTTTTTATCGTTGAAATACATATTTATCAAGTACATACAATTCGATATATTTCTTTTAAGTAAGTTTAAGTGAATCCTAGATTTTGCTTTTACCTCTTCTTCATACGTACATACTTCGTACGCATACTAGCAAATGTGTTCACCGTGAAATTTTTACACTATCGTCTTCGCAACGTTCGAAAGAATGGCAGCAGTTATTTGGTCTCTGTACGACAAATTCGTTAGTTCTTATTCCCTAACACCTTAATTCATTTTGTTAATATTGGCTTAAGGGTTGTTACGTCGCCATTGTAAAATACCAATCGGCGAAAAAAACAGACGTTGCACTGTGGAGTATTTGTATGACAAAACCGCTCAAAATTATTGTATGATTTTTTCACCTGCGTTCAAAAGATTTCGTGCCTCCTGGGAAAAAGATCTAAAGCAACACGTGAAAATTTTCAACTACATTTCAGTCTATATTGCCAGAAGTGCTTATTTCGAGCCTCAGCTGCTTTCTCCTTTATAGCTTTTTCAATTGGTTTTTCTTTAACAGATCGCGCCTGTCACTTTTTTAAAGGTATTTTATAAGCCAAATGAAGAAGCGATTCAAAAAATCGAATCCGTGCATGAATAATTGAGAGTTCAAACTTTCGTACTTCTACATTGACTTGGTCGGTTTTAATAAATTTATTGAAATCCTTAGAAGTATGTCCACAAACATAGCATCTCATAGTAGAGGCAGTATCTGTAGCAGCATTGCAGACTTTGCCGTCAACCATTGTAAGCAACATGGTATGCTTTATTCTTGCTGCTTTATTAGAAGTAAATACTTCTGTTTCTCTGAGGTGTGCAATTTCATTTTCAATGTAATTGATTCTATCTCTGGTAACATCCTAATTCGCTAATGAAGCGTGTACGTATAGGCCTGCAAAATCTAGGCTTTATTCTTGCTGTTTTATTAGAAGTAAATACTTCTGTTTCTCCGAGGTGTGCAATTTGATTTTCAATGTAATTGATTCCATCTCTGGTAACATCCTAATTCGCTAATGAAGCGTGTGCGTATAGGCCTGCAAAATGTAGGAGAAGAAGCGACTGAATTTTGCCATATGATTTTCCTCTGTTCGCCATCAATCATTACAACAAGTCGCAGAGGAACAAGTGACCCTAGAAAAATATTAAATTTTTGCTGATACTGCGTCTGTTGCGACCCATCACAGCCCGATTTTGAAATCAAAACCATATTTTTATTTTCTTCCTCTGAACACGTTTCTACTACAGCTGCGACATATTTACAAAGGCGTAATGCAGTGTGATCAAGCAATGTTTGCAGTTGAATTTCTGCACAGGTTTCAGGGGTAAATACTCTTGCTGGCACTTTGAATAAGCTTTTTTACTTCTAGTATAACTCTTGACACTATCCGATGAATCTGCCAACCAAGCAGGAAATTATATCTATGGCTGAAAACACACCGGAGCAGTCAAAACGTTTTTTCTTGCCTTATCGAAAAAAAATCCATTGATTCTTATGAGCCAACACACACCAAAGCAGGCGAAACAAAAAACATGTTTTTGACTGGGTTTGTTTCATGACTGGTTGTCGAAAATGCAACAAAAACGTATCAAGTCACACAAAAAATTTAATTTTATATCTAAACATATCGATTATACCTTCCACTTCCATAATCAAATGATTTTCTTTCTTAATTTCACCACACAAAAAAACAGTAACCAATTCAAAAAAGAATCACGAACAAAAGTGCAGATAACCAATAAATGAAATTCCGACAATGTCTGGGTTCTGACTGATAATGTGACGAATGGAAATAGTGGTGCAATTTTTTTGCATATGGCGTGATGGGCCGGTTATCAATCTGGAAGAATAACGATGCCAACCGAAATTTATGCCATACTCCACAGGCGTCGTTGATTTGAGAAAACACTCTCAATAGATTATCTTTCACGACACTGTAAGAAGAGAATTTTAACGCCAACTTGAAGTCATTTAATTTTTGTATTAATTTCGATACATATCTCGTTTCATTCTTATATTGACCTGCCGGTCGGATCTGTAAAACGACTTTAAATCGTGTCGTCCCCAATGTTTTATTTTTGTTTTTTGATTATGTTGTCCTGTCAACTATCCAGAACTCGGTCGTATTTTTTCGTTGCAATCGGCATAAGCTTCATCCAATGGTGGTTGTAACAGTTGTTCGTGACGTTTTTATACAATTGGAATAAAAAAAAAACTCTCCATTAGTAAATTGAATGAAATTGCGGACCATTTGATATCAAGATATTCGATAGTCATACATAATTGGAAAAGTATCCTTGCAGACCGATCCGACGATACATTTGATTTTGCTAATTGATTCGCTTAATTCGTCTTCCGTGAGTCTGTCTTTTTCACCCCATGCGGGACAGCCGAGTGCACTTTTCATCTGACTTCTCTAATATGCTTGCATCTTCGGAATGATGGAAGGATGAGAGTCTTAAATATGTAGATCACCTTTAGCGTTTTTTGACGCGGCCCTAGAATTTAAACAAGTATGTTGGATTTTTTTTCCATTTGCATCTTCGCTGAAACTTCGCTGAAGCATCTTCTGAGTTCCACTACGACCTTGCTTTTCTTTTCTTTTTAGAACTATAAATAAAGCCGCTGTTTCTGTTATGGTTTGTTCATGCTAAAAAGCGATCCTAAACTGCCCTTTTCGAGCAGCCATTTCAATGTATCTTTTTCGCATTTTTCATACGTTTTTCTACATATGTATATTACGATCTAAACTCTGCCACTTATTTTATTGCATGAATTTCTGTGCTTAAAATATCAAGCTGAGTACAATGACGAACAGCATTCACCATTTCATTGATTTTCAATGCATCAGCAGCTCATAGTACACCATTACCTTCTTCTGATGCATACCAGCTTTTGATTTTTATGGCTTCTTATAGGCACTTTTTTTTATAATTCTTCATCTCCAGTTACTACGTTTTTGAGACGCGTAAGTTTTGAGCCACATTTGGAAATTCAGTCTATTCAGTTCCAAGCATATTGCGTAGAACTTCATCTTTAACACCTGATAGTCTTCCGATTGGTGTACACCTTTCAAAGAAAAGTCATCCGGACGGAATTTTGTAAACCACCATGTTACCCCTCCAAACACTCTACAAAAGTTCTTTATGCCTGCACCGCGTTATTGCTTTTTTGAAACTGCTAGTATAGTCTCCAGTGAACTTTTACGATTCGAAAGCTAAACAATTATTGACTAACATGTGGACAATATTACATAGTCACTTACCGCGTCTACCTACCCAAATCGAACGCGTATAAATGCATGTGATAATACACGATAGAAGTTGATCTTATTCCTAATAAATCTAGGCTTGATAGACAAATATTTTAATGGGAGTTCTTTTGAACACATTGGCTACTCAACTTTTTGTATACTTTATTTTACCATTTTTTCAAAGCACAACATAACCATTTTGACAACGTTTGCCTCCCTTAAACAAGCCCTAAATATCTACATATGTATGTCAACAAAAATAAGAGGAAAAAAACGCTTTATTAAAACAAAATGTTGCATTGCATTCCAGTCAGCTTAGATTTGCATGTGTTCACATTATTCTTGTAGAAGTCATTTACTTGTAACACTTAACATTTTTTTTTGTTTTAAATCGTGTAAATTATTCTTATAGGAGACATTAGTTGAAGGTCTACAGAGGTCTTCAACACGTCGAACATTTAGAGATGCACAATATACAAAGGATGATGTTATTGATGTATAAAAATTTGAGAACTAAAAACCTAACACGTAAATGTATTCAGAAAAAGAAGAAACAAAATTTTTCATTATTATTATTTGTGCAATTATTTTCTTTTACTTTTTACTTTTATTCTAAAGTGATTTCGTTTGTGTTTTTTTTTTTTTATTAAAATTAACTTTATACTATATTTCTGGTGTGAAATATAACTCAAAATGAAAGAAAAAAAATGAAAATTAATGAAAAAATGATAAAGATAGACTTAAACGGTAATTTAACTACATAATTTGTTCATTTAAGTGCCAACATTAAGCATGTATATAAATATGTATTTTATGTATGTAATAACATATAAACGACTATATAATGTGTAATTATATTTTCGCATTCAAATTTTCATCAATGTACACGATGAAATGCTGTATTTTTGTAAGCCCATTGTGTAAAAAAAAGGATTAAAAAACAAAACAAAAGGAAAAAATCATGTAATTCAATTTTATTATCGGTTAACAGAGTGAAAGATACAAAGTTTAATTACGAAAATGTATCTCATAGTGGAAAATAGTTAAATATACATGTAGAGGATTTATAATTTTTGTTTTTATTATTTTTGCTTTTTGTGTAGCAAATCTATTTGTAGTTTTACTATTTGTGAAGAAGAGAAGGTTGTAGGAATATAAGTAACGTAGAGATGGATATTGGCATACATAAATTTAAGACCTACCCAGAAGTCTTGTATGTTCTTGTTAAAACACAGTCTACACATTTTGGCCGGAGGAGTAATGTTTGATCCCTTTACTTTCCATTTTCTCTTTCTTAGTTGTAAACAGCGTTTACTTAGTATCGTCTTACTATACACCAAAATCCAGCCTTTTTCTGCATATCCAATTCCATAGGAAGATAGATACATCGCTGGTGCTTTTTATTTCTCACACCTTTGTCGACAACTCATAATCAATTTTCCAACATAGTCTTGCGGTGGTAGTTAACAAATTATTTTTAAATACAGTATAATCTGTTTTCTTGCCCTTTTTAATCGAATTAGCATCTGGAGACTCAGATGGCCTATCCAACACATAAACTTAATTTTCATGTCTCAGTACGTTGTCCTGTTGTACGATCCAATCCCGATTTCCACGTCCGAACAGTATTTCACCGCATGAGAACAATCCCCTTGTGTTCAGTTGGATCATTCCTTGAGCATCGAGATGACACTTATCTAGTGAAGGTCACCAACTTTTCGAAGCCCGCCGCTCAGAAACAGCCATAAACATGCACATTGCCGAATATTTTTCCATTCGTTGAACGACAGTTTCACCATGTGCAGTCCACACATGTGTCAAGGGATTGTTTAAAAGAAAATGAAGCTCCGTCAGTAGAAATGATTTTGGTTCAGTCAACTCTGTAATGGGACCCACATTCTTCAAAGTTTTTTTAACGTGCTTTTCGGTTAACAAAGGCTTGGCTGCAATTAAATTCTTTTTCTCGGATAATTTTGCGTATACCAAGGATAGAAAATTTGTGACCCTTTTCTAATAATATTTGCCTTCCTCTGTTTGAATTGATCTTTGCACTTTCTCACTTCCACTTGCTGTGGCCGTAATGGATAATTTTGGTGCCCGTCGTACCCCGAAGAAACACAATTCCAAACCGAACCTAATACATACTCGTATAGAGCACAGATTATGTAATACGCATTATATTATAACTTGCAAAATTGTATTGTGCATTTGAGGATGAACAATTCTAACCGTAGCCAACACTTTTTATCGTATGCGAATAACGGATTAATTCTTACGAGTCGCACGTTCTCGCCGAAAACACTGCATGTATGTATATGCAACTGAAATCAACTCTAATACATTTTATTGTGAAATTTCTTCGTCTATTAAAATGACAACATAACACATGTATTTGTTTGCATCGTTCTACCACTTTCCTTCATTAGTTTCTAGTTCTTCAGATATTCCCTCTTCGACGGCATTTTGTATGGAATTGTCTACCATTGTTGTTGTTTTTTTTAAGTAAATTAAGCGCAACACACTTATCTTTAAAGGTGGCCTATTACAGTAATTTTTTTATTCACACTAAAATTTTGAAACCTTAAATAGTGAGCCACAACAGAGCAGTATAGGCCATATTTCTTTATTTAGTTCTCGATTAATCTAATCGAGGCCATAACTGCTTTGAAGAGTGCCAATTATTGAATTATTGGTTTCCTGAAACCCGACATACAGCAACGATAACTTATTTCTACAATGAGTTTTACGTTTGAACATTTTATTTAAAAAAAAGCCACTGTTTGGGGTAATTTAGAGCTGATTGCATTTCATCTGATAAAACTTAGAGTTGATTAAAAATAAGTCAATCGTGACATGCTTTTGAATCGACGTTCTTATGAGTTTAACAGAGCACCATTTACTGGCTTAACCCTATTATGACTCTCTAGACGATGTTGCTTTTGCACCCTATGACAGCAATCCAATTGTCATTTTGTAATTTTTAACACTTAATGTGATATTGGTGAAAATTTCCCTAAGTCCGCTTTCACACGTCGCAAGTGTGTAATGCGCATGTTCTGGTTATTTTCTTTTGAACTGTCATACAGTGATGCGCGCAACTCTACATGAATACTTTCCCCTTCTTTGGGTTTGCATGTTATTTGACAGTACTCTTTCATTTCATCTTTGGCGCTCAGTCTTTCATAATTGAAAATGAGCCCCCTTGTTAATTCTTCGGTCCATTTCAGTTCATCCGCCATACTGAAATGCTGTGCTCGTAACACAGCGAAAGAAGTAATGAAGCAAATGCGAAAAAGAAAGAAGAAGGAGAAAAAGAAATGTCAAAAACTTGCAATGAAATTGCTACCCACATGCCCGCTTTTACACGTCGCAAGTGTGAAATGCGCATGTTCTGGTTATTTTCTTTTGAACTGTCATTCAGTGTTGCGCGCAATTTTACACAAAAGCCTTTCCCCCTTCTTTGGTTTTTCATATTATTTGACAGCTCTCTTTCATTTCATCTTTGGTGCTTAGTGTTTCATAATTGATAATGAGCCCGCTTGTTAATTCTTTGGTCCATTTCAGTTCATCCCCCATACTGAAATGTTGTTCTCGTAACAACAGCCAAAGAAACAATGAAGCAAATGCGAAATAGAAGGAGAAAGAGTAATGTCAAAAACTTGCAATGAAATTGCTACCCACATGCAGTGGGAATTTGGTTAATTGGGTATTTTTTGTTTCATTATCCCTCTCTTTTGCACTCATTTGAATCTTATGAAACCTGCGACGTGTAAAAGCGGACCATGCAGTGGGAATTTGGTTAATTGGGTATTTTTTGTTTCATTATCCCTCTCTTTTGCACTCATTTGAATCTTTCGAAACATGCGACGTGTAAAAGCGGACTAAGGAGATCAAAGATTCAGTTATACAGGTTTTGAGTGTGGATGTGGTGGCTGTCTTTCTTAGAGTTGACGTACACTAACACTCTTTGATTGTATGTTCATTTGCATACTAGATTGGGTTTCAGTATAAATGAATTTTCTAGCATTGCTCCGCAATCTGCCCGAAATCGATTTGTTTCCACAACCGCATCCTGCATTAGAATGTTCGTATTTGCCGAAACTCAACTTTTTAAAGAAGATTGAAGTGGAAGAGCACTTTAAATCAGATCACAAGCATGGAATTTCATATGCGATACTTAACAAATACCCTTCTTGTATAATATAATACGAGGACATAAGTCTAATATATATTTCATTCATCGTGCATCCATTTATGCTTGATTGGTTATATGTTAATTCTCTCCATAAGAGTGTCTCCTCCAATTTTGAATAGCACTGTGGGTAATCTGTCTTGTGCCGGGCTTTCTGGTTGGGGAGAGCTGCTATTTCCTGTTTATTGAATCTAGATTTGATTTTTTTTCCGTGCCTTAAATCTGTTTGAATCATTTTTACTATACAATATTAAGGAGTTGCTGGAAATACTGTTTACATATAATACATCTACGATTTCTTGTGAATCAGATACAAAAATTGATGATTATGTGACACTGGATTCACAATTCTTTTATGTTTGGTACTCAAGCGCTTGTAGTAAGGGCACATGTAAAGAATAGAATAATGTAAAAGAATATGACCAGAGCTGGGCAATCGATTCTCCGTTTTACGCCGCATGGCGATGTGACACAATTTCCCACACATCTGCCATATTTGAAGGCAGCTGTATTAATCGCTGCACGATTTTCCTTTAAGTATGTTTGTTTCTATGAATCGTATCTGGTGGAATCCCTGCCATGTGCGGGAGAAATGAGAAATTCCAAATTGAGACAGACTTAGTAGCTATAAAATTTGTTAGCCTAAATGGTTGTTATCACTATTAAGGACAATAGTAGTCTTAACTTGAAGATATATTCGTACTTCGGTGCCCTTAGAATCCAAAACTTCAACTATTTGTCAGCAGCAACTTTTGCACACTAGTGTACTTGAAATGGAGCCTTCTATCAGGCCGATATCGATGACGATGCAAGTCCTTTTGGAAGGTATACACCTTACTTTTTTAGTCAAGCAATATTATTATCCGTAAACAAGAAGAACATTTATGCCCTAGCCATCTACTCGTAGTTGCACTTCTAAAATCTTAAATTCAAAAATAAATCGTTCATATATCCATTGTTGATGTGAACTAGTTTCCTAAGCTTTATGGACCTTCTCTAAATAATATAGTAGCTAAGTAGACGCTAATAAAAAAAATTTATTTTATATTTGTTTCCATCAAAATGGCGGTCTTTGAAGTACGCACATGTGTTCATTTTTGATTAATTCAAGAAGAAAAAAAAATTATAAATATTAGTCTTCAAATCTTTAGCTTCATGTGCAATTTCATTCGTTTTCGCCTTAGAATGCACAATTTAAAAACAGATTCAACGGAAAAGAGAGAATTTAAACCTTTTTCTAGTACCCTATTTGAATTTTGTCAATTTTTTGAAAAGAAAGAGTAAAAACTATGATGGTACGGGGACTGTCCATCAAAACAAGAATCGTAATTATAACTAATTTTTGTTTAAATAAAAATTCACCCACCATTGTCCCCCTTGTAACATCTTGAACAAATTTATTTTTCCATTAGAAAAAAAAAAAAAAAAAAATAACTACCCCTAACATTTAGCGATTTAAAAGGAAAAAAAATCATAAACGTATATTTAAATTTTAAAAGAGACAATGAAAGAACAAAAACAAAAAAGAAATGAAACATTTTAATAATTGCTCCAACTAATAGTCATTAAGTTAAATTATGTAATAATTGTTATATAAATATTCTACAACTAAGATATTAACGTAAATACCAACACAACAAAAACAACAAACAATTCATATAACCTATCCTGTGATTTATTTTCGTATTTAATAAATCTTTTTAAATATTTTATTTTTTATTTTTATTTTTATAAATCTAAAAGAATGCGCAAGAATAAAAAAGAGAACAGAAAGAAGTTCAACAAATATTGTAAATGAAAACAATTCTTTTTACATGATATACAAAGTATTATTTTTTGAAAAGAGTTTTCTTTTTTCATTCTCAAGATTTTTCTTATTTTATTTATGGTTTCTTTATGTAATGCCCTAAAATTTATTATGCATAAAACCAAGTGTAAACGCATAATAACAATAATAACTTAAATCAAACGAATTAACATTTAAAGAAAAAGTAAATCTATAAAAAAAATTATTTTAGTTATATTTTCTTATAAACAATTAAAGTTAAATGTTACACATTAAGTATTAGAAACGCGTAGTTGAGGGAAAAACATTAATTTACGAAATAACAGTACGCATGTAATACATAAAATAAGAAGTGAATGTAATAATCGCAAACTTTGCGTAAATGAAAACAAAAAATAGAAAAACAGAAAAGCAAAAATCCATAACTAGTTTGTTTAGTTTTTATTTTTGTAGTAATTCTTAAGGTTGAATGAATAAAAAAAAAAAAAACAAAAAACAAAATATGCAAATTAAAAATAAAACGCTAAAGAAAAAAATATTAAATAGTTTTGAAAATGTTTCGTAAAAAAAAACCATAAATAACAATTAATGTAAAGCGTAATGCGTATTAAAAGAATATATTCTTTACTCAAACAGTAAATTCATTATACTTATATTCGAGAAAATAAATAAAATTATAAAAAAATTATTACATTGTGTTTTTTTCCAATAGAGTGTTCAAAAACTAATTGTTCTTAAACTTCTTCTAGGAATGAAACAGTTTTTTTTTCAGGATACATTTATTGATCTATAAAGAATACTATCCTTGCAATATAAAGGGTGTCCCAGCTTAGGTTTTCGTCTTGATAGCTGAAGATTCCTGAAGTTATGGCGAACAAAATATTGAATGGTAGGGGGGGGGGAGGGTCTATTTTCACCCCCTGCAAGTTATAGGCCGTTAAAGTGAGGAACCTCTGATTTTGAGGTAAAACTTCTTAATAGGCCGTGGCTTCCTAATGGACTCAGCTTAAGAAACCGTTGTGGACAGTTTTGAAAGAGAATTTCAGTGTGCATAAAATGCTAAAATTTCGTAGAGTTCGATGAACGCCAGCCAAGATTGTGGCATTTTAAAGCTAACCTTTTGAGAAATCGTTGGACCAATTTCATCAGAAAAATGCGTTTTTCTCGAAATTTTCAACTTTTAGGTTAACTTTTTTTTATCAAAACTTTTGTCTTCTCTTCATTATCTACGATTTTTATCTATGACTTTTCAACCTATAAACAACGGAAGTTATTTCAAACCACTATTTTATTCAGGCAAATGGGTCACAAAATAAATCGAATATCCCTTTAAATAGTTTTTGTGGTCCGTGAGAAGATGTTGTTCGTGTTAAGTGAGGATTAGACACTGCCCAATAGAGGGAATTTCGTTGGTTGGTAATGCCCATTCTCGTAAACCGGGCTTCGTCAGTCCATAAAATTTTTTGAATAAACTGCTCATTCTCATCTTGTTGATGCAGCAGTCATTGGCAAAATTCAATCCTTTTTTGGAAGTCCCCTAGCAAAAGTTCCTGTACGGGTGTATAATGAAGTTTGCAACTGTGCTGCAAGCCTCCTGGTGCTAAAAGATGGCTGCATTCTTACAGCATTTAAAATTCTTTCTTCCTCTTCTGCTGCTGTTATGTTAGACAATCTTTCTCTTCTTAACTCATATGCCGAGCCGACTGTTGAAAGGCGGTGAAAAGCATTGATAAAAGTTGGCCTAGATCCTCCGTCTAGGATATCGGCGTTGGTACTCTAATCTAGCTAACCCTGCATCCCCATTACAGAAACCGTAGACGAAAATTATATCGGCGTATTAGCGAATCGAAAGCATTTTTTCTTAAACATTTGCTAAACACTTTACTCGTTCACTCTTAATCAGTAAATAGTAAAGTAACATCCGCACATTTCAAACAAAAACCGAATTAAATAAAAACATTCCACAAAATAGCGGAAAATTTACCGTGATAAAAAAAGTTAACCTAAAAGTAGAAAATTTCGATTATTTTATGCACACTGAAATTCTCTTTCAAAAATGTAGACATCGGTTTCTTAAGATGAATCCGTTAGAAAGCTACGGCCTTTTAAGAAGTTTTACCTTGAAATCAGAGGTTCCTCACTTTAACGGCCTATAACTTGGAGGGGGGTGAAAAAAGACCCCCCCCCCTGCCATACAATGTTTTGTTCGCCATAACTTCAGGAATCTTCAGCTATCAGGACGAAAACCTAAACTGGGATACCCTGTATGTAGGTATAAACCTCATGAAGTCCCCGACGAAGAGATCTTTCCTAGGATTGTTTTTACGAGCTTTCGACAATACCTACGAGCAATGCCCAACGTGAAAATCGCCCTTGGCGATTTTAATGTCAAGCTAGGCAAGAGCGGCATCTATAGTAATGGAAAAGTATGACCTCCAGGACATCACCACCGGTAACGGACATAATCTTATTGATTTTGCGCGGGATGTAATGTAACTATAACCAGCACACGGTTTCAAATCCTTGCTATCCAAAAAGGGATCAGGCTGTCTTCTGATCAACCATCAACCATATGATTAACGCCGGGCACTCCTCCGGTGCTTTGGATGTCCGAACGTTCCGAATGGGGCATTTTCTTGTTATAGCCAGCATACAGATCCGGATATCCCTAACGGCCCAAAGACAGCGAATCATTGTGAGGAAGTTAATCGTCAACGGGGCTACAGTCGCAAGATACCTCTTTTTCCGATCGAGTTTCCCTTAACCGCTCGAGGAGTCCGATCATGCCAAAAAACGTAGCATAGCACTGAAGCCAGGTTGCAGGAGCAATCAAAGAGGCCGCTTTTGATATACTGGGTTTCAACCTGTCCCAGTACAAAAAAAAAACACGGCTGGTTGACAAATGTATACAGGCAAAACTAGAAACACAGGTGATGTACAAAGCGGTCCTTAAAAGAACGAAAGAAATTCGGTAGCTTTACGAGCAGAAAAGAACTGAAAAACATTAGCCCCTCATAAGTAAAAAAAAAAGCACGAGAACCGCGTTTCTTTGCATTAGAGACGTAATATCCGTTCAGAAATTCCAAAAATTTAATCGAACACGCCAAAGCTGTAAAGCCCAGAAACTCATAGTAGAATCAAATCAGTGTTGAGAATCTGAACAGTTTTTTTCTGCTGACTGTCAAATAGCGATGAGAAACAACATGTCACCGTCAGGCAGAATAATCCATTTAACCTGGATGAAGACAAACAATATCTGACTAAGATGAAATCAGGACAGCAATTTATAACCCCAAATCTCACAAAATTGCTGGATCCGATGGCGTAGCTGTCGAACTGTTTAAAGCAGCAGGTAGTGATTGAATATGGAGCATACTCGTACATCAACCCATCTCTAAAATGTGGGACGAAAGTGACGAGAAAGAAGAATCGAACTCCAGCATTGTTTGTTCCATCCTAAAGAAGGGAGAATAACTATGTTACAGGGGAATAAGTCTCCTCGACATTGCGTATAAAAGTCTGTCTGCCGTATTTTGTAAACGCCAAAGACTTCGTAAACACTCTGATCGGCTCTTATCAGTATGATTTTACTCCTCCTTGGAAAAAGCCCAACATTTCCAAATCGATTTATACTATCTCTTCATCGATTTCAATACCGCATATGACAGAATACATAGAGACGAATAATGCGGAGCCACGTCTTGATTTGCCATCCCTGCGAAGTTCATTCAACTATGCAGGATGACGGCGGAGAATGCACGCCGCTCCGTTATGGTAATAACAAAACCGACCCTTTCAGTGTCAGAAAACGACTTTAACAAGGTCATGCGTTGTCATGTGATTTTTTCAATATCGTTCTTGAAAGATTTCTTGCGAAACTCCAGAGGCACCATCTTTCAAAAGTATACTCAGTCACTCGTATAAGCAGACAACACTGACAACGGGAAGAAGAGCTGTCAGTGGAACGTTTGCGACTATTAAAGCTGAAGCGGCAAATATGGGTTTAGTGGTCAGCAAACGAAAAAGAAAGCATATGCTCTCAACAAAGGGGGATACACCACATCGACGCGACATCGACAAAACGGATAGTAAGAGACTTTATCTACCTCGAATCGCGCAAATCATGCGGAAAATTAGTCTTGTTAATCGCTGTTTCTTTGAGCTTAGAAGGAAAAAAGTCTTTATACAAGATACTGATGGCACGTACGAGTAAGCTTGGATACTGACGAAAGCGGACGAAAATGCTCTCGAGCGCTTCAAGAGCAAAGTTGTTCAGGTAATTTTCGGTTCCGTTGGCGAGGAGACGTTGAACCAACGCCCGGCACCTAAAGTTTTCAACTTTAATCCGGAGGACGACCTCATCTTAGTTGGCGTGCACAAGTGGAAGGGGACCTCAGGCCAATTTCGTGTTCGCAACTGGGGGCAGCTAGCAAAGAACCGCGCTAGCTGTAGAAGCATGTTAACTGAGACCCTGGTCTGCGGACTGTAGTAAGTAAGTCAAGGTTTTAACATGCGATCCGTAAGTAATAGTGTTGCATAAGTGCTGAAAGTGTACCGACCAAAAGTTTGTGGTGCTACTCGTCGCTCCGGTAAACTGTCTGAAGTAAAGGACAAGAAAATATTATAAGTGGTTGTTTTCATATTGCACGCACGAGAGCGAAAGCAAAAGCAGTAGGTTAACGAATTCGTAGAAATCCTCTTCGTTTCCAGGGAATAGGTTGGTTATAGGAACCAGATCCACGCCTAGACCAATTTGGCATAATCTTTACATGAAAGCCTATCATTGCTCAATGTGCGGCATTTGCAGTGCCTTGCCGATAATGGGCATGGAAACATTTTGTTTACGAACCAGAAAATATTTTTCCAAGTTTTCAATGCGGCCATCACTCCGTTTTCTTGGCTTTACAGCATCAGAAGTCCATATTTGAAGCCACTGGATTGTTATTTGGGGTCAGAATTGACCTGAAATACTCCCCGCACAAATTGGGAAAGCTTCAATGCCCATGAAAACCGTGCGTATTGCTTTAACCCGAAGGCTATAACTTTTGAACGCATATCAAAAAACAAAAGGCAGTTATTTTGGTCGATAATCTCATAAACAAGATCGACTGAAACCATTCACCACATTCCTCAGAGGCATGGATGTGGGGAGCTGCGTGGCGATTGATCGGGAAACTGCTGACTGTCCTATAACTTGGATTGGGCCAGCAGCGCAAAAATTAAGTTGTGAAGGCGAAGTGTTTGCCTTACCTCCAAGTGGTGGTCACCGGTAACTGCATGAGCATGTCTAAAATGTCAAGGTCATTCTCGGTCAGAAACATAATACTTGCTTACGCCATCATAGGGCTCACAACCCTATACAGAAGAAATTAAAAAGATGTGACGAACCGACTAATGCCCTCGGATAGAAATGGATTCACTGTTGACGACCACTGCAAACTTTAAAAGGACAACGGAGCCTTAACATGACTCATGCAGTCAGGCAATTAGGAGAGACCCTTGACTGCTATCACTCAGATTTCACCGCCATCCAGGAAGCACGATGGGATGTGCTGGACATAAGGAGCGCTTATTTGGATGCGGATTATTTTGTAATAGCTTTGCAGAGTGAGGGCTCTGTATTTTTATTATTGCTAAAATGTTGTAAAAAGAAAATAATTTCAGCTCCTTAATTGTTCGTCTGACTTTTTTTGTCGAAAGGTTTTAAATATTTGTTTTTTTATCGATTCTTGGGTAGTAAATGCTACCAACAACTATTGGATAATTCGTTCAACAGTTACACAACTGTTTATTGAATTTTGTTTGTTTGAGTTCTGGGCTTCTCATCATGATTAATATTTTTTTTACAATGACAGCGCTCCCCGCTGTAGCAGAATTATTCGGGTAAATAGTATGACAGACTTTATATCCACTAAGTGAGAAGCGAAAAAAACGTATATCTTATGTGCTATGGAATTTGACATGCTGTTGGTCTTGAACGCAAGATTATTCAATTGAAAGGCGCATTAGTCACATAAGATGGCTGGGACATGTAGAGAAAATGAATATAAACGTTTCGGACTCATTTCACAAGGAGGAAGACAAAGTAGAGCAAGACCTCGCCCTAAGTGGCGCACTATGAAATGGGACCTTGGAATGGGGAAATAAGTGTACTTGACCAACTGTAGAGTTCGTAGAGTTTCATTTGCTGAGTTTCTGATTCCAAAGATTGGATAATTATCTTTTTGAACTCGTTTACCGCCCTGGTGTATGCAATCCAGACGCTATGTTTTCCAGGTAAATACAATGGTTTTCTATTACACCCACGCAACACTAGTGCGCACCACTCTAGAAGCTCTTATTGAATTTTACACGTGTGGAACTTGGTCTGCAGAGTAGAATTCTTTGTGCGTGTTCACATTGGCGCGGGCAGGAAGATTGTCCGAAAGAGAGAGAACGTTTTTTATTTAAGTGGGAAGAAGAAGGGTTATTTCCACCGTGAATCCATTTCTAAAGTGGATTCTCGGGTGCAACACATCGTTTTTTTCCATAGCGTTCCATTTCGGACATATTTTTTCATTTTAGTTTTGATTGTTAATGTGAAAGGAAGTGTGAAGAATAGGAAAGGTATTTTTCAGGCCAACTGCTCAAATTTAAAAATTAAAAATACTCCGATTCAAGTGTTCCACTTGTCAAAAAGTCTTTCAACCCCATGAAAATGTGAACACGACGTTCATGGTGAGGACTTTCATCCCGTCGCCAATGTAAACAGGCACTTTGACGAAATGAAATTCAATGCTCCTAAATTTCTACTACAAGCAATGTGTATATATGCTTGTAAACAAATAAGAAATACGTATAACGCAATTGATTATTATATCCCAACTTTATTTTTTAACATTGAAAGCATTTCCGAACCGGAGTTTTCCCCATCTTCGAACACTATTCATTGTAGTACCTACGCTCGCCGCTTACTTTGGTAAAGTGTCACCAGCGCATTCGATTTGACATTTCAACATTGGCAACTAACTTCAGTAATTATCATTTTGTTCGCAGAGTTAATTTTGTTATTTTCAATTTTCCGCGAGTATTTTGTAACTAACTCCAACACAATGGTAAAACTAACTCCTGAATTGATAAATCAATCAATGCAGTTCATAAATCCCTGCAGGGAACGCGAACTAGATCTACGCGGCTACAAAATACCTCAAATCGAGAACATGGGTGCTACGCTCGATCAATTCGACACAATTGACCTGTCCGACAATGATCTGCGTAAATTGGATGGTTTCCCATATCTCCCACGACTCAAGTGCCTTCTCCTCAACAATAACCGCCTAGTCCGCATCGATGAGAACGTCAATGAATTCCTCCCAAACCTAAACACAATCATCCTTACCGGCAACAATATCCAGGAATTCAATGACCTTGATCCACTAACACACTTCAAGCACCTACACACAATCTGCCTGTTAGTGAATCCAATTTCAACAAAGCCCTATTACCGGGAATACATTGCCTACAAGTTCCCCAACGTGCGTCTACTAGATTTTAGAAAAATCAAACAAAACGATCGCAAGAACGCACAGGAATTTTTCCGTTCCAAAGTGGGTAAAGACCTTCTCAAGGACGTCGCCAAGAAAGCCAAAATCAGCAATGCCCACTTAAATGAGAATAAGGCCGGTTCCAATGCATCCGGCGGAACAGTAGCCAACCAAGCAGACATCCAGCGTATCCGTGAGGCGATAAGAAATGCAAATTCCCTGCAAGAAGTGGAACGTCTGACGAGAATCCTCCAGTCGGGCCATCTGCCAGAGAACTTCTCTCTGGACAATGGCCAGGGGGACGCCATGGAGATGTAGTTTTTGTAATAAATTCCAAATAATGTGAAATAAATGAAGAAATCCATACATGTGAACTGTTCCCTCGACCTTTTATTTCATTTTTCACAGAAAAACAAAATCAAAACTAGCGTTTCAACAGAGAAAATCTTGAGCTTCGTACGTTTCCACTCCGATATGGCCTATCTTATAATTCCTTCTCCGCCATAATGCTTTCATAGTGCAGCCCCGTATAGAAGATGATCCACGTCACTAGAAAACCGGCAAACGAGGTCATGAAGCCTTCCTTTACCAGTTCCCATGCACCACCGTACGCCTCTTCGTCAATCGATTGGAAGTTGATCGAATACAAGTAGACAATTCCACAGCTGATTCCAGCGAACCTAAATACGGACAGTCTCATTAGTTTTTTGTTGAATTGAATTTAGTGTACCAGCTATCTCACAGAACAAGACCAATGAATCCCTTGAGCGGAATGATGCCCCAAATCACGCCCAAAATGATGCCAAAGACCTGACGGGACCAGTAAATCACGTCTAGGAATTCATCCTAAAATGAATTAACATTTAATTGACGATTTATTTTTGCGGGGAATGCAACAAAGGGGGGTTGGTAAACATTTGTTCTGGTCACTCACCTTATCGGGCCAATCAGACTTTGCTGTTAGAGCACGCGTGCAAATGGTTTTAAGGGAGGCGGATTTGATGTTGCCACTCTTTTCTATGGTACTCGTTTTGGTAGACATTGTGTTTGAGAATTTTTCAGTTAAAAATCGGAGGAAAAGTTTCGCAAAAGACACGATTTGGGATTCCAATTAGTCGCCGATGAGGTGTAGGAAAAACGAAGGAAGACGTCAGATGTGACATTTGCGCAGAAAGTTGCTCAATTTTGCGGGATTGAGCTAAAATTGTGACTGCATCAGTGATTTGAGCAGTGACATCTAGGGTAGTTTCCTCGGAACAATGGGTTATAAATTTAATGTTTTGCATTTAAATTTTCTGGAGCTTAACAGGTTGATCGAAAGGCAACGAAAAGTTGGAGAGGTGCGCAGTCCCGAGGTCTCTGTGTTAAGATTTTAAAAGCTCATTATGTAAAAGGGCTCTCTTCTCGACATATGATTGCTTGTCGGGTTTTGAGATTGTTTACATTGTGTTGGTTTGTTTATTGTCAACTTTACCTATTACATTTTAAAATTAATGTAACATGATTGGGCGTACAAAAACAAAAACAAAAAAAAAACGACCTCCACAATTATCTTTGAGTTACACCTGTCAACACCCGAGAAAAGTTCTTCGGGTAATTTTCGGTCCCGTGTGCATCAATGGAGAATTGAGGAAAAGTTTCAACAGTGAACTGTACGGGCTATATAACGATTCCGACTCCGTCCTCGTGTGAAGCGGATTTTTAGATATTTTTCTTCCGTTATGTATAGGTCAATCAGCTTTTCCATAGTCTTTACCACGAAAGGCTAATAGACCTATATGATTTCGGAGATTCTGCGGGTTTGTTGCCTCCTTTAGGTATAAAGATTACCTTAACTTGCTCTCCAAGCCACAAAGGAATATATTTTAGGTCTGAAAATTCGAACAGAAGTCCGATCCCTGAAAGTATACAAGAGAGGGTTGTAGACAATCAATATTATTATACTCCATGGCAGTCAATACGGTTTTTGTGAGGCAGGTCGACATATGTATAAAGGGTTTTTCAAAAGATGTCAGTAGTAGGTAATTTCTGAACGCTACCTTTTTTTTGTAAGTCATCTTTGACATTTGTGAAGTAAACACATGTACATTCCAATTAACAATTGAAGTGGATAGATCATAATCATTTATTTTTTTCTATGTTAAGTGAATAACTAGAGGCTTTAACGTATGGCCATTTTGTTCTTTTAGAGTTTTGTCACAATAATGCGAGTGTCAACATGGCGTGGATTTTATATGCGAATAAATAGTTGTATATACGCGGGGTAGAAAAAGCGAATGACACTGAAAATATGTACGTTTCTTTTCTAATTATAACATGAATTGCAATTTCTGCTTCGCGTTTTCTCTTTCTACCTTTTCTTATGGTGTTTCGTTTGGGCTGTCAGAAGGCTTTTTTTTGTGTACTGGGATTTTTATTTAAATGGTACACTAAAAACTTTTTCGAACTTATATATTTTAAATATATTTGCTTGCGAATCAATTTGAACACACAGAATAATCAATGGGCCAAACACAGCCGATTGCACGAAAACAGAAATCTAGTCTGACACACAATCCTATTTGACGTTTATACGTACATATTTATATGGGTTAGTACATTTTGATATTAAATCCAGGAGAGTTATTTTGATTCTGAAATGAAAACGAAAAGCAAAATTTTGATTCTGAAAAAATTAGGGGAAATGGTTTTACGTCATTTTTGTGTTTCGGAGCACGAACAAAAGCCCAAATGAAAACGCTATTAACTTGGGAATATCATGACAGTTACTATCTCATGGTGAGATTAAGATCTGATTTTTAGAATTCACTAATTGTCCGTGAATAAAATAAAGGGTCCGCCATCTGACGTTTTTTTTTTTCAACTAGTGCTTATTTCGTGAATGGTTTCTCATGTCTGATTTGATAGATAATTAGTTTTATCCTTCCGGTTAATAACGGAAAATAATTTCATTCAAATAGCTGCCTCGGCTGGCCATGCAGTAGCCCACACGATCGGTCCAATTTTTAAGCACATTATCGATTGTGTGCAGCTGTATTTCACCAATGGCTTCACGAATATTGTCCTTTAAAGCGTCAATTGTCTCTGGCTTGTCGGCGTAACACCTATCTTTTACGGCACCCCACAAATAATAGTCCAACGGTGTCAAATCGCAGCTCCGAGGTGGCCAAACGACATCAGCTCTGCGGCTGATAATCCGATCTTCAAACACAGGGCGCAAAACATCGAGTCCTGTTGAAACGAAATGTTGCCAATATCCTCCTCTTCAATTTTTGTGAACAAAAATTCGTTCAACATGGCCCGATAACGATCGCCATTGACTGTAACGGCCACTCCTTGATCATTTTCGAAGAAAAATGGCCCAATTATGCCTCTGGACCAAAATCCGCACCAAACAGTGACTCGTTTTGGGTGTATCGGCTTTTCAATGTATGCGTGCGGGTTTTCTGTGCCCCAAATGCGACAATTTTGCTTGTTTACATACCCGCCAAGATCAAAATGAGCTTCATCTGAAAAGATGATTTTTTTGGCAAAATCGGCATCTTCTCTAAGTCGATCGCAGGCCCACTTAGCGAAGCGAAAACGCATTGGATGGTCAGTTGGCTTCAACTCCTGAACCAATTGGACTTTGTATGGCGTCATACCAAGGTCTTTATGCAAAATTCGTCTCAATGATGTCTCCGAAATGTTCAATTGTTGAGAACGACGGTGAATTGATGTTGATGGCGCTTCACGCACACTTTCTGCCACAGCAGCAATATTCTCGGGTGTACGCACTGTTTTTGGCTTTTCAGTCTTTGGTTTATCGATGAGGATGCCAGTTTCTTTCACTTTTTTCACAAGATAACGAACATACGGAGCTGACGGTGCTTCTCTTCTTCCAAAATCCGTACGCAATTTTCGCACACATTCTGCAACATTACCATGATTTTCAAAGTAATGTCGCAATATTTCCCAGCGTTGCTCAAGCGTATACACAACCATATTCGTTCAGCGGAAGGATAAAACTAATTATCTGTCAAATCAGACATGAGCTAAGTGTTACCATTCACGAAATAAGCACTAGTTGAAAAAAAAACGTTAGATGGCGGACCTTTTATAATTATTTAATAATACTGAATTTGTACACATAAATTCTAATGAATTACGTATGTATATGTATCTTAATAGATATAATTGATTTGCGTCGCCAATGATAAATAGTTATTAATTTACAAATGATGGTTCTTTAAAATTGCTTTACGCAAAATAAAGGATTTACACGTTGAGTGCCACATGAGACCACTTTGGTCTCACACGAATTTGGACCCCCTGTGCCGCGTGAGACCATAGTGGTCTCACAGTAGGTTTACACGCATTTGTGTACGCAGCATTGTATTGGACTCACAATATGTAGAATCTTATTCCATCGTAAACTATACACCCAAGAGTTGGCTTGGTTTTTGGCTGTGAGGCCAATGTGTCACCATACGGAGCTTTGAACTTACTATACAAAAAAAAATTTTTCTAGGCATAATACTTATTAGAGCACAAATAACGGAGTTATAAGAATAAATAGATACATGTAAATACGCTAAGAATGTATTTATTTTATTTGCTTGGCCTTGTGCACAAAAAAACATTCCAAACAAAAATGTTTGTCGCAAGCAGTGCATTTCAATGTTGATTGTGGAGTTCTTCTTGATGCAAATGTTCTCCCCGATTCTGCTGTAATTTTCTGGTAACAGGTGACACATCTACGTCTATTAGCACGGGTTACATCTTCTAGTTTATGTTCTGGCTCGTTCTCTTCTTGTACATGTTCATCTTCGATATTTAGCAAAGCTTCAACAATCTCTTCCTTGAATTGGATTATGGTCATTCTGTTGTTTGTTATTTCTCTATATGCAATAAGAGCGTTTACAACTGCAGTCCCCGTCAATAGCTCAAATACTAATTTTCGATACCACTCTACGCTGCGTCGAAGGGCGGTGTTGTATGACTTCAGTTGGTCTGACAAGTCGATATATGCTTTATATTTGTTGTATAATACTCAAGTACGTTTATGGGCTTTAGCTTTTCTTCGCCCCTTTTCTGGATACTTATCATCTCATCTCCGTATCTTGTGCTGATCTCTCTCGTCGTTCCATTTTTGGACGACAATGTCTTGTTTACACTCCTCAGCAATAGACTCTCTTTTGGGTTGAATTTTCTGTTTGATTTCAATGTTCCAATAAGACGGGTTTTGCGCTGCATGAAGGAGTATGCCAAGCTTACAGATGTGTAGTAGTTATCCGTGCACAGAGTACGTCCTTTGTCTAAAAGATTCTCCATCATGTCCATTACAACGTTTGATGGTACCATTGTATTGGCATCTTTTGATTTGCCACAATACACTTGAAAGTCAAACGTATAGCCATCTTTCAGACATAATTTGAATAATTTGATTCCAAACTTATGTCACTTGTTTGAAACATACTGTCGGAAGCTGTATCTTCCCCGAACGGGAACAAGAGTCTCGTCTATGCAAATGTACTCGCTTGGTGTTATTCCATTCTGGAACGTCTCCCGTAGTTTTCTCAAAAGTGGTGTCAATTTACGCAACCTGTCTTCGGTAACTTCTTCGTTGTTGGAGAAGTGTAATGTTTTTAGGAATAGTTCAAAACGATTTCGGGACATTATTTTTGAAATTGCTGTTGAGTAAAACTTGTGTTTTCGCCAGTATGATTGAATGGTTGGTAGAGAGCATAAGCCCATCCATATCACGATACCCAGAAGCTGTTCAATTTCCTTGGAGTTTGTTGGTGTCCACTTCAGTATCCGTGCTTTTGGACGGTCGGTTTGTTTGTTTTTTTATAATGAGAGCGCGCTCAAGGTAGTTTGTGTACCCTTAATGTGATTGTTCACGGCGCGGGCAAAGGAAATTTAGGGAGGAAGAAAAGGGAGGTACCGATGTGCATTGTTTTTAAATGTTTGCAAGTTATAACGACCAGGAAATACAGAGATCGGCAGGGCATTCCATAAGTGATATTTTAGAGTACGTCCGAAAATGGGCTTGAGGGTATACTGATGAGCATTCATAGCGAGACGGGTGTTACGGTTGAAAGTTTGAATGGGCTGAATGCTACTGGCGATTTCAGTGGAGCACTGGTGGTGGAAATAGCGATAAAACAAAGTGAGACAGGAGACATTACGTCGGTGTTCGAGCGTGTCAATTGATTGACTGATATTAGTATCATCAATAAGTTTTATCGCACGGTTTTGAATCCTATCTAGCAGGTGCAGAGATGGTTTAGCAGCAATAAAGAATAAAGTTAAAGAACCGCATTTTGAGCTCAACGGCAAAAGTTTATTTATTTGCAGATACTAATATATATTCATTTCATTCTAACATATGTCATATCTTTTTCTGCTTTTGTTTCTAAGAATTCAAATAAATACATTACTGGTTACTACGCAATAAACTGTTAACAGTAAAGACGCTAAATCTATTCGTACAGACGCCAGCATTTTATGAAGATATAGGATAAGAGTATATGACTCCCGGTGTATGCCAATATGTACTCAAATATAATACAAAATATCGAATGTGCCACAGTTATCACCAGGCTCAGTTTCTAATTAATATTTCAGTGAGTCGCTTTAGATAAGACACTTTCTGCAAATTGAAACAACCGATATATATGTATCTGTGTATATATTACATATATGCATACTCGACAGTATATTTTGAAGAACATTGATCTTCAGAGATAGCCAACTTTTAGATTTTTATCACTAAACAATTGTTTTGGTAAAACAAGAAGGCTTTAATTATTATCAACTTAGGAACAACCACCATAAGCACTAATAGCCCCATTCTATTTGTACACATTTGAGTAGATTAAAATGTCTACCTCGCGGGAGTAATTCATTATCTTATCTGTTGTCCATGGCGCTAGTATATTGTACAATGTACATTAAAATAAGATAAGTAATTCAAGTTATGCAATATTATTTTCCCATTACAACAATTATTATTAGAAAGCCGGTATACGAGTATGCAGGTTAAAACACTTCAAGTGTTTACGGTATTGTTAGCATCATGATGAAAACATTGTTTTGTCATTTGTTGATCTCTTTTATGCCAATATCTTGCCATAGCAGGTAGCTTTTGGCAGGTTAAATGGTCAGGTGGTACCGCTGTATCGCATTAAGGTGAGAGGAGTGCAGTGCAACGTATGTCATGATATATGTACGTGACTACATGCACAACTTGGCTACAAAACCCAATAAAGCAATAAATAACATCACTGTCTACAGAATCAATAACAAACCGACAGGTGTTCCTAGTTCTAGACAACATTCGGTGAAAGACAGTTCTCTACTCATTTTATATGAGCACCAACAAGGAAACAGAAGTAAACATTTCGTTTCTGTTCTGAGATAAATGAACTAGCAAGCAAGGAACATAATTTTTCTAAAAAAAAAGGGTGTAATATGTCCAGAAATGAATCTCAGCAGAGCGGAGAAGCAACTACAACAAACTTAAGTTGAATGAACTAGAGCAGGGCTTAGTAGACTTAGTAATGATACACCATAGAGGAATGTGCGCTTCACGGAAGAATTTTCGCAGAAACTACTGGGACGGAGAAGAATAGGAACCGGTGACTCCCTTGTTAATGTGACTGTTCAGGTCTAGCGGCCTGAAGAAACAAAACGGGGGTACTCTACCTGTGCTCTCAATGAACATTGATATTTAAAAATTGTCCAATACGGTAATTCGTGGCATCATAAGCTGCCAAAATCGGCCTATACAGGGGGTGGTATAGTGTGTCGAAGACCTTAAGAGAGGTTCCTTAACATATTTTAAATTTTTTTTTATAGATGTGGGGGGCGGTATAGAGAGGTTTTAAACAAAACCTTGCGCTTCTCTCTTTTGACTTCTATAGAAAATAACATCATTAAAATGTATGCGTGTATGGTAACAATTGGAGTATCGGTGAACTCATAATTATGAGCACTTTAATTGATTCAGAGTAAATGGCGTCCTAAAATTGATGTGTCAAAAGTTATCAAATTTAAATTTAAAATTTAGACTTTGTCATAATTTTTTTTCGGAAATATATATTATTCACCACCATTTTTTGCAACTTTGAAACGTAGGAACACGTTTTATAGACAAAAAAATGTCATGTCATTTAATCTCATGTCAGTAGTTTTCAACACCCAACTTGTTCAAAGCATAAAACAACAGTCCTATACAATTAAATAGTTAACAGCTCCTTTGGAATTTATTTCTCGGAAAACAAATTAATTATTGAGCAATGTAAATCCAATCATATTGTTTTTTAAGAGAATTACAAAGGACAACCTCTGGTAGGTGACGGCCATTTCTTCGATCAACATAAAATATAAAATTACATGTCTTGTTTCTGAAAATGAAAATACTAAGCAGATCTCTTATGAAATAATATATTATTTGAAATATATATACGTATGTATATTATATAAGTATATACGAGTATTTATATGAAATAATAAAGGGTTTTAAAAGTCGCGGCTAGTTGTCAGTAGTGAATAATTTCTGAACGCTACTTTTGCTTTTATGTCATCTTTGACATTTGTGAAGTCGACACATGTACAATTTTAACCATGGACAGTTACTACACCCTAGAACAACGTATTAATGTTATTCAAACATATTATGAAAATTGTTGATCTTTAAAAAATACATATCGTAAAATTCGTGATCTTTTTGTTGTAAATAATCGTTGAAATGAGTCAACAATTAGTGGAAAAATTAATTTTAAAAAACTGGTTCTGTCTGGTAGACCAAAAAGTGGGCACTCTACTGAGAACATTGCTGCTGTAGCATAAAGTATGCTGAAGAATATTCAACGTCGATATCACGACATTCTCAGACATCAGACATTCATCCATCGACTGTTTGGCGTATTTTAAATAAGGATTTGTATTTGTATCTTTACAAAATCCAATTAAAACAAGAATTAATCCAATAGACCATAATCAACGCAACAGATCATAATCACTTTCGTCAATTGGTTGTTAGAACACGATGAAGTTCATTTCACATTGGATGGATTTGTCAACAAACAAAATTGTCACATCTGGAGAGAAGAAAATCCTCGAATAATTTCAGAAAAATCATTACATCCACAAAACCTGTTTGGTGTGGCTTTTGGGCTGGTGGAATCATTGGTAAATTTTCCTTCAAAGATGCAAATAAAAGAGCTATTATTGTCAATGGAGAGCGCTATAGACAAAAGATTGTAGATTTTTTTTTCCTTAAATTGAAGAAATAGACACAGATGATCTTTATTTTCAACAAGATGGAGCTGCTAGTCATTGAGCACAATTGCACACAACTGAAAAACAACATTCGGACCGGAAATTGATGAACTTAATTCGATTATGTTCGATGTTCGTGTGAGAGCCTGTAGACGTGCTCATTGTGAACATTTAAACAATGTTATTTTTCGCACATAATTGTTAAAGGTCATATTTTTATTACAAATAAAAACACCAGCAAAAATCTAAATATTTACATGTTTTATTTAAAAAGAATCAACTAGGCGCTATTTGTGAAATACCCTTTATATGACAGAATGTAAAATTCTTGGCATAACCAGTTTGTAGTTTTTAATTGAGATATTGACGTTTAATTCATAATATCCTCGATGAAAGATTTTCAATACCAGAATACGCAGACATGGTTTATATCTATGATTTCTGCAACGGTAATAGTCAACGAGCGAGATTGGAATATCTGAGACGATAGGACTGCCCTAAATGGAAGGACATTTATTAGAACATTGTCCAGTTTGGGAAGCAGGAACAACGTCGAGAGATTCATATCCTGTTTTAGCAGAAGGCGATCGTAGCTTCGAAGAGGTTTTTCGTTACGTGAGTAACCATCCAAATACCACTCTGAGACAACTAAGCAGGCATTGTAATCCCAGCAATACTTGCATCTTCAGAAGAGAACATTATTGGCAGAATTCTATAGTATGGACAGGTGAGTGCCAATTCACCAGGAATGGAATCACTAATTTAAACAATTTACATTGAGTAACAAGCTGATCGGACCCTATCGGTTTCCTCCAAGGCTGAATTTGAAACTTTACCTGGAATTTTAGCCAATCAAATTACCAGAACTATTAGGTTATATACTACTGTGAGAGAAACGTTGTCAGGATAAAAGAAACACTGAAGCACACAACAAATAATTAATTTATTTAAGGAAAATAATAAAAATCTCCCAACAGAGGAGAAACGTTATCAACCGTTTTGTTTTCGCTAATCGTACGAGTGTCGAGTATTAAATTTTGACAGCGCTCTCTGGGGTGTTTTCGGGCTGTCCTGCGGAATGAGTGCGTTCAGTTGACAGCTCGGCCCTTCCTGACATGGAGTCGTTTCTGACTCCCAAACCAACTTCGTCTTCGTCGTCACCCAGCTCTGGTCCTAGCAAACACCACGGCTTCATTTTGTCGCTCGTCATCACCGTTTAAAACCCTCGTTGTTGGCGACCAGCCTCGATTCCAACCAATACATACCGATCCTGTCGGAGGCACTTCTCAACAACGTACGGTCATTTATAACTCTCCTCCAATTTATGGGATTCACCAGTGGGCGAAGGAACACACTCCACCACCACGAGATCTCCTTCGTTATACGTTGTAGGCTTCTTATGCTTAGCGTCGAACCTCAATTTCCACCTCTCCTTCTCTTCGCGAATTCTTCGGGATACATCTGCTCGTCGCTGCTGCATATCTACCGGCTCAACATCAACTACATCGTCCTGGACAGCATTCAAAAAGTGATTGACACCGATATCCTTCAGCTTGAAATCAAAGATTATTTCATTCCGACTGTATCCTGTGGTTGAATTCCGCTGCGTATTGATCGACCATTGCAATTGTCGTAGTCCTAGGTCCCAGTTGCTCTGATAATCGTTCGATGTTCGAAGATACTGCAGAATGCTTTGATTCAGCCTCTCAATTTGACCATTGGCTCTCGGCGTTCGCACGGCAGTTCGTATGTGTCGGATCTCGTTATCGTTACAAAAAGTTTCGAACTCCTTCGCCGTAAAAGCTGTTCCTCGATCGCTAATTATGACATCCGGTAAACCAAAATAAGCTGTGAGTTCATTGAGCATTTCGTTAACATACTTCCCTTTCGTGTCCTTTACTGCTTTAACTATCACATACTTGCTAAAAGCGTCGGCAACGCCAATAATGTATGCTTTCCCTCGTCGACTTCATGGAAAAAGACCCCAGTGATCAACGTGAATGGTCCTGAATGGGATTAGAGTTACATCAACGACGTGCATTCTCCCTTCAACAGCTCCTGGCGCCCTTTTGTGATAGCAACACTCGATGCATGCGGATATGTAGGATTTGACGAAATTCCGCATTCGCCTGAACCACAAATTCTCTTGAATTCGCTGCAGAACCTTCTCCACACCAAAATGACTCATGTCGTCGTGAAAGTATTTTACGATACGCCACCGCACAGCTGATGGAACAACTAATTTTAACTTCTCGTTCTCTTTCCGGAATAATCGACCGTCCTTTAAATAGAATTGTTGTCGTAGCTGCACATTTCCAACGTTTCCTCCATGCTCCTTCAGTGCCTCAACGATAGAAGCCAGTCTCGGATCTTGGTGTTGCATACTGGCAATCCAATCATCCCGGGAAATATTAACTCTCATCACAAGAGCAGCAGCAGTATCGGTTTCCTTCGCAACTTCGACGGGCATACGGCTTAGCGCATCGACATGTGCCATTCGATTGGCACTTCGGTGAACCACGGTGAAATCATACTCCTGCAAACGCAGCCACCACCTAGCTACGCGAGGAATGAGCGAAGATGTTGCCTTAATCGCACTTACAGCAGAGCAGTCCGTAAAAACCGAAAATTTTATACCCAGCAGGTACGAGTACATACGGAAGTGTTTCAAACTCTCAACTACTGCAAGCACTTCTAGTTCGTAGCTCGAATATTTTGACTCAGCAGGCGTACATGCACGACTATAGTAAAATACAGGTTTACGTTCAGCAGAATCACTTACCGCTTGAAACAATATGCCAGCTAATCCGTACGAACTGGCGTCGGTGTGTACCTCGTGGATTTTTCGTGGATCGTAAACTTGTAGAATCGGCTCACTGCACAACATATTCTTAAGTCTTCTGAATGCTTGCATCTGCTCAACTTCCCATCGGAACGGAGAATCGATTTTTTCTTTCTTTAGCATCGACGTCAGTGGTTTGGCTATGATAGCGAAATCTTGCACGAATTTTCGAAAATAACTCACCATACCCAAAAATCTTCTCAACTCGGTGACGTTGGTAGGCTGAGGAAAATCTTCGATGGCAATCGTCTTCTCACGGCTAATCGTGATTCCGTCCTTCGTCAATTGATGTCCCAGGAAAGTTATTTCGGTTGCCAAGAACACACATTTGCTAATGCGGAGCGTTAAACCAGCATCTTTTAGCCGCTGCAAAAATTCCTTCAGGTTACTGAGTCCCTCCTCGCTGCAGCTGGGAATAATGATTTCGTCGACGTAACCGAATGCTTTTCCCTTCATCGGTCTAACAAGCTTAGACATTGCTTCGTAAAATGTGCTTGGTGCGTTAACTAGGCCAAATGGCATCCGATTAAATTCGCAGCGACCCGAATGTATGATGAAAGCGGTGTAATGTCGGCAGTCTTCGTTGATTGAGATTTGATAATAGCCTGACATAAGGTCCAATATCGTGAAATAACTCTTTCCTGCGGTCATTGAGAGAATTTCTTCCACCGTCGGCATTGGATACGGCTTCTTTAGAGTGATGGCATTGAGCCCGCGGAAATCAACACACATGCGGTCTTCCCCTGAAGACTTTTTCACCAGAACGACAGGTGATGAATACGCAGACGAGCTGGGACGAATTACATCATGCTTCAACAATTCTTCGATGACATTGTCGATTATCTCCCTTTTCGCGAAAGGTACACGGTACGGTTTCTTTTCTATTGGCGTATCGGATATGAGTGTAATATCCATTGTGGTTGTGTTGCATAAACCTAGGCGCTCGAGTTTCTCACCAAAACACATAGAGAACTCATTAATTATCTCGTACAACGTCTCCTTTCCGTCTGGCGACAATCCTTCTCCTGTTCGTATTTCCTTTTCGGTAAATTCCTCGGTAAATTCGAAATTCCTCGGCAGTTTTTTTTCCCGATGATAAGGCGCCTGTTGTCTTTGCAAAGGATATCGTTTCCGAGGAGGAGAGGATACGGCATCAACTCATCTTGAACGATCAAGAAGCAGTGAGCTGACTCTTCCATTTGATCTATGTGTATTGGTGCGATAACACAACTGTTTCCACACCACTTCCCGCCAGCGAATCCATTTAACGTGAATGGGTCGTGTGGTTGGATTTCCCCTATATTTCGTGCCAGCGAATACCGTATGAGTGAAAGATCGCTGCCTGGGTCGATGAATGCCTGTACCGTATGGTTGTTTATCGTCACAACCTTCGTTCGATTGTTGTGGCCATCCTTTTCGTTTGAAATCCTCAGCACGTTGTTCTTTGCACTCGGCGTTTGACCTCTTTCTGGACAGCTGATTTCTGAATGGGTTGTGTTCTTCGACAAATATTGCAACGCGGTTTCTTTTGTGGTTTCGTGCAGTTGAGAGATATGTGCCCGGCTTCAGAGCAGTTGTAGCATATGACTGGGGATGAGGACTGTCTAATTGAGATGGTGGGCTGGCTGTCTGCTACGGTATTTGTTCTTGGTGGACCGTTGTATACGCGTCCAATCAGCGGAGTATTTGTTTTTGCTCTATTGACTGATGATCCTGATGGACGATTAGCAAAGAATCGTTCAATGCTGTTGCGCATATCATTTAATTCCGTGAAGTACGTGGCCGCCAGTGCTGTTTGTATTTCGTTGTGATTGATTCCACAACGAATATATTTAATGATAGCTGCATCGCTCAATCGGTGTTTCTGCCCAAGCGCCCGCATGCGATAAAAGTAGTCGATGACGTTCTCGCCTTGCTTGCGTGTGCTCGAAGACAATTTGAAATGGATGTCTGCTTCGTTTTCGTTTTTGCCGAAATCGGCAAAACTCGTCGGGAAAACTCTTGCCAAGATTGTATTTCGCCTAACAACGAATCTGACCACTGCTTCGCTGGGCCACGCATTTTCGTTTGTGCGACGTAGAGTACGGTTTTTTCGTTCCATGCATAGAGTTGGATGAGGGTGTTAATACGATCAACGTATTGTTCAGCTGTTGGAGAGAGCTCCTCCGACGGATGGTATTCTGGAATGAGATTTTGTATCTCCGTTGCGGTTGTGGAAGGTTAGTGTGAAGGTTGAAGTTGACGGTGATGACGGACTAGCGTGTGTTGCATTTCCAGTAATTCCTGTTGGTGACGACGTGGACCTGTTGGAATTGAAAGCCGTTAAAAGAGTAGAAAACTGTTGAGTCAAATTCTCCACCGCCCTTGTCAACTGTTGCATATTTTGATCGTTGCTGTTCACTTCTTCGTAGTTATCCTGGATGTTTCTTAATTCGTTGGCGTTGATTTCGTCCGTTTTGGTGTGCTCGAATATGCGTGCCAACAATTCCGCTTTGCGACCGCGTGTCGGCAAATTATTCGCTTCGAGTATCGTCTTCAGTTGTCTCATTAAGAGAGTGTCCAGCTTGATGTGTTACATGATCAGGTATATATCCCACTTCTGAACTGTGAGAGAAACGTTGTCAGGATAAAAGAAACACTGAAGCACACAACAAATAATTAATTTATTTAAGGAAAATAATAAAAATCTCCCAACAGAGGAGAAACGTTATCAACCGTTTTGTTTTCGCTAATCGTACGAGTGTCGAGTATTAAATTTTGACAGCGCTCTCTGGGGTGTGTTCGGGCTGTCCTGCGGAATGAGTGCGTTCAGTTGACACTACTGAAACAAAGAATAGCCGTTGTATACCAACAAGATGGCGGCACTGGCACACTATTGCCATACAAGTAGAGAGTGGTTAGATCACGTGTATGAAAATTCGCGGATAGGGAGGGATGGACCTGTTTCAATAAGTTGGGATGAAAAGACCTGACTTTTTGTTTGTTTGTAGATTGTATTAGTAAATGCTAGTTAAAAGCCAGGATCTTACGTTGTAGCACAGATCTACTGGGTTAAAACTGAGGCCTTAATCCCAAAATCACACAGCAATTGCTAGATCTATAGCCACTTATGCATCTCTAATATGGTGGCTTAAAACTAAACAAAAGTCTACACGGGCTGTACTATTCATTCTTCAAAGAAGGAGTTGAAGCAGGCATATACAGATAAACTACCAATACCTCACTGTACACAAATATGGACAGTAATATCTCTGTATTTCAAGGTGACAAAGACGCAATATAGCTCTGTATTACGAGAGATCTTAAAAAGATATGCCACCAACAAGAACATTAATATTCTCTCTGACATCAACGCGGCCCTGTTTGCTGTCAACACTTTTGAGATAACCTCAAAGATTGTCTGCGACTGCTTTATACTTCTCGACAACGTCGACAACGTCGACAACTTTCACCCCCTTCTTCTTCCATCATTTTTCCATAACTCTTCATCCCAGCCCACTTCTTCAACTACCATCTCTTCTTACAACTTCCATAAAGCTAATTTTCGTAAAAGCAATACCCACCTTAGCAAATGTTCTTTTGATTTTACCAACCTATCCTTATATGATGTTGTCTCCATTTTCTACAGTGAAATATTTAATTCCATCTCTCTCTACGTCCCCTTTTCTCTGCATAAAACATCATCTATTTCCCCTCCATATTACAACAGAAGACATCGCTATTTACGAAACAGAAGAAACAAATTATGGGCAGTTTTTCTTCGCACCAATTCTTATTATATCTACTCTAACTAGCTTGGAACCTACCTCCAATTCACTCAGCTCTATAACTGCCTCTATCAGCGCTTTCTCGACACAGCGAAGACCAACCTTATCACCGATCCTACGACATTTTATCAATTCGTCAACTAAAAAAGAAAATCAGACGGTTATCCCCCCTCTCTCTCGTTCAATAAAAAGTCAATTGCAGACAACCTCTTTGTACCCGACTCAATCTATTTCAAGTACCTTCCCAATTTCTCCATTGGACCATCTCTCTCTCAACCTTTTGATCCCACCCTTATCGAATAAAAGTTACAAAATCTCAATGATGAATTTGTATCCGGTCCAGATGGGCTCCGAGCAATATTTCTCAAAAAGTGTGCCTCCAATCTTTCGCACCCACTTTCCTCCCTCTTTCATCTGTCCCTCACACAAGTGGAATTCCCCCAAGTTTGGTTCACAAAAAGGGATCAAAGAATGAAGTAACCAACTACCGTTCCATTGCTAAGCTTTCTTACATACCTAAAATGTTCGAAAGTTTTTTATATGAAGTTCTAAGCTTTCAGTGCAAGTCACTTATATCACCCAGTCAGCACGGATTTCTAAAAGGTAGATCAACTACTACAAACTTAGTTGAATTTGTATCCTTTGCGCTTTCAGCCCTAGAAAATGGCACCGAAATTGACGTTATTGCTACAGATTTCGCTAAGACCTTCGATAAAATATCACATCAACTGATCCTTTTCAAATTGTCTTCCCTCGGTTTTGACCCCATATTGTTAAAATGGATATCTTCTTATCTGGAGAACCATTACTATAGCGTTCGCTTTAGGTCAGCCTTCTCAACCCCGTTTTTAGCCACTTCTGGTGCCCCACAAGGCAGCCATCTAGGTCCCCTCTTTTTCATTTTAACTATAAACGATTTTGAGAAGATTATCAAACACTGCTCCGTATCCATTTACGCCGATGACACTAAGTTCTCCAAAACTGTTTCTTGGTTTTCCACTTGGTTTCAAAAAAATTGCTTTGAGCTTAATGTCTCCAAATGCCAATCCAATCAATCCCCCTCTCGACTTTGTTTTCTACATGAACAACTTGTACACCAGGTTCAATCATTTCGCGACCTTGGAATTTTATACGATAGAGAGGCAAACTTCCGTTCGCGTATTGATGAGATAATCCTTACAGCCAACTCGGTTTTATCAAACGTTGGTCTAAAGAATTGTGCAACCCTTATGTGACAAGGTCACTTTAATTTACCATTGTCCGGTCCCTTCTCGACTATGCCAGCCAAGTGTGGTCCCCCTTTCAGCGAATTCATATATCCAGAGTCAAGAACATTTAACGTCGTTTTCTTCCATTTTTCTTCGTGGACTACCCGGAAATGACCCATTTATCTTAGCTCCCTATCGTGACCGCCTCCAACTTCTTAACCTAAATACCCTCGAAAAACGCAGAGACGTAGCTGACATTCTCGGTTCTGTGGCCTGTGCTTCCCTTTAAAATTCTATTTCCTTCAACACTAACCCTTGTAATTTACGCTGTCCTCGTCTCTTCTATATCCCAACCCACCCCACCTCTTATGGCTCTAACGAACCAATCGCCCGCATGCTGCGTAAGGTCAACTCAAACCTCACCCTTTTTGATTTTAACCTGAGCACTTCTCGTCTTAAATTTGATCTACTCTACCATTCCCTTACTTCCTAACCCTTAACTCTTGTTAGTTTTTAAGTTAGTTTAAGCTTGCATTAAGCGAAATAAATGGGGGCGTTAGCCCCCACTAAATAAATTAAATTAATTAATTCTCAAAATACTAATCAGAGTCTATTTAATCTGGGTGCAAGGTAACAGTGGTTATGATGGTAATGAAAGAGCAGACATACTGGCCAGAAAGGGTTCAGCCCCAACATTTATGTTGCTACGACCATACTGCGGTTTACCAATTAGCTACATAAAAAGCTATATAAACAACTGGTTAAAAGCAAAGGCATTCCATTACTGGAAGAAAACTGAAGGTAACAGGAAATCCAAAACTTTCCACACTTCCCTCAAAAGAACAAAGCAACTTCAAAAGCTTCCTAGGAGTCAAAAAAACAACTTATGATTGTGAGAACTCCACATGACAACAACTGTTGCATGAGGACATAGTCTCTTGTTTTTAACGTAAACGCCTGTCGTGTAGCCTTAAGTTTACACGATGCCGGGAGATCCATGGGAGAAAGGATACGCCTTGCCATCGCTCTCCGTCATTTCATAGATACCAATTCGAAACTGTGTTGCCAGCACAAGTTCCACCTTTGGTATGAGTCGGGGCCGACCTAAAACCTCTTACTGTTTTTAGGGTCACAGCACCCAGTACTTACTACATTGGGTCAAAACCAACAGGAAGACCCTTTCCGTGATTTGGGTTTAAGCCACAGCGACCATGACGCTCCCACAAGGGGGCCTATCTCTACAAGTCAGGCCCAGACCGAGATCCGGGGGAGCTCCTGACTCCCATGGTACCGTGATTTAAGTCCTAGTCGGGACTACCGTTGATCCAGCCGCCAACAAGACCAATGACCGGCAACTTGTAACTGATCAAACCTTCGGTAGCGTCATCTGAAGATGTTTACGATAAGACCAGTACTTTGCTGGGTCCCCGCTTTTTATTAGATAACGTCATTGAAGGGGGGAAGCCTTGATAATTGGGCGGGTGTCCTGTTGCATGAGGACAAAGAAACAGCAGAGCACGTCTACGTCTTTCATGTAAGCCATATCTTGGAGAGAAGATATCACTGCCAGCTGACTCAAAAATATAGCTGAGTTAATTAAAATTTAAGGCATCATGGGTAATCTTAAATTTAAGAAATCACAGCAGGCTTAACCTGGCCGCAGCGATAAGGCTACTTAATCGCACATGTCCGCTTAATCTACATATTTTCGGGGTCAATTAAATATATTTTCGAAAAAAATTACGACAAAATCAAAATTTTAAGCTTAGAAATAAAAACAGAACCACAATAATTTTAGGGAAATTTTTACTTTGAAACAATTAAAGTACTTAAAACCTTACACTTACACTTCATTTTTAAAATGAATTTTCTATCAATTGATATCTGAGAACTCTTAATCACAGCTAATCTATTTAGGTCCACCAGTTCTTCAATCGAATCAACACCACTTGGGCATACTTACGAGTATGTACCATATCTAACTTCTTTATATTTCCAGAAAAAGTCGCTCAATTTTGAACCTCCAGGCAGATAAGAAGCAGTGAATGTGTTACTATGCAATTTTATTTAGTTCGCATGCAACTGGCGCCGCGCTTAATTGGTTTTTATTTAAAAAGGAAGATTATTCATAAATCTCTAAATGATTTCCCATTAATGAGAAGGAGACAACTATTGTACATATGTTGGGACAAGGGTAAGAAATTTTATTACCTAATGATGAAAATACATACATATACACTACACGGCTTGAAGAAAGTACTAAACACTGTACTTTATCACTTATCACTTTTGAGGGTCAGATTTTGAATAATTACAAAGCATCTGAAATTTCAAATTTCATACTCGCATATCTTATACGAGTACATATGTTATATTTAATTTCATACCCTGATACTATGCAGTGATATGTACTCGTATAGAGTAGAAAGATGGGTTCTCGTGAATACGAATACTGTGAAATATTTGCCAATAAATTATGATATTTACCTAACGAATAAACAGTCGGGGGTTTAATTAATTCGCAAATACTGTCTATGTACTCGTATATTCAATAGTGTTTACTTTTAAACACAATGTCAAGTATTATACCACCCTGATCAAAGGGTTCCCGGAATTTATTCAGAAAATTAAAAATACAAGTTTATTCATCGATAAATCGATATTGTCCCCTTCAAAGTAATCCCCATTGACTGCAACACACTTATGCCAGCGCTTGATCCAATCCTCGAAACATTTTTTATATTCGGTTTTCGGTAATTCCATCAGTGCTTCCTGCGATTTTTCCATTACTTCCTCTCGGCTGCTGACACGCGTTCCCCATAGTGGTTTTTTAACTTGGTTGGGTGGCCGTGGTGTAGTGGTAGTAGCAAACGCTTCTCACTCGGAGGGTCCAGGTTCGAAACCTGCCCATGGCAAATCAGTTTTTCATTGTGTAATTGGAACTCAGACATTCATTCATTTCATTTTAAATGCATTTTTATTCTTTTCAATTCATTATTACTTATACGCTATACAAAAAACGCTTAAAAATTAGCTTAATTAACTTAAAATTATCTTATTTTAACTTACTGGCCCCATGCGGGCACTCTAAATTAAACATAATACTTAATTGATGTCTTTCGACGTTTCGTACGATTATAAATTTTATTTTCTTTCTATATTTATTTAAACTAAAACTAAGAAAACATTTTATTTAATACAAAAACTTAGTATACGGACTTTCTTTTTTATAAAATCTTAAAAACTAAAACTTATAAACTATCTACCTATAAATAAATCTTAACCTACTTAATCTACTTAACCTACTTAAACTAACTTATTGTATATGTCATACAATTTAAATTTATTTATTTTTTTTTCCTAGATGTGTTACCCCTTCTTTTAGAGAAGTTGTTACCCATCTAAGTTCATATATAATTTTTTTTTTTTTTTTTTCATTTTTAATTTTTTTTTTTTTTTTTTTTTTCTCTTATGTCTACCCTAATCCTACCTAAATCTATGTAAGCCGGCCATGACTAAATAATTAGGCTAGCCGACTTTGCTTCCGAGTGAAGCTATACTATACCAGAGGAATTCGACGAAGAGACTTCCTCTCCTCCCATAAGCCACCAAAATTGTTGGTGCTGCCGTGCAACATCCCTTATGTCGCGACTCCCTACCGCCCTACTGAACCGGAGACGCTCCGCACTGCCATGTGCGACGTCTCTGTCGTAGTTGAGTCGCCTGTCCGCAGCTGTTCGAGCAACGTGGAAGATTAGCGGCACCGCCAATCTGTCCTGGATCAGACCTTTCATATCTAGGTAGAGGAACGCTTCTGGAGGAACAAAGCCGTCAAAGCGAACTCTCTCATGATACATATAGTTAGGGTAGTAAGCCCCGGAGATCAGGTTGTTCGATGAGGTCATTGCTCTTGCAATGTGCCTTCGAGTCAACTTAATGACGAAATTGTCCACTCTTATTAGGTTCGCCCTATTGTATAAGACCTCATTAGGATAGAATTTTATGTACTCAGACTCTGGTGTTCTGTATAAGCGAAGACAAGTCCTAAGACAAGCCCTCTCAAACACCCGAATCTTTTCCAATAAACTTGCTCTCACGTTGAACCACACGGGACATCCAAATACAAGCATAGGCCTGATAAGGGCCATGTAGCAGATAACCTTCACCCTCGCATCGAGTTGGCTGTTATAAAACAGTCTCTTTGTAAGGGCAAAGGCACCTTTGGCTCTGGCCAGAGCAACATCTATATGTTTGTTAAAATACAGATATTGATCTAGCCAGATCCCAAGGTATCTGACTACATTTCGACAAGCAAGTGGCTGCCCGTGCTGTCCCACGATCGAGAACTTTCGCCAATTCTTTCTGGTATCCCTAGAAGCCCCAGACAAAGGCGTCCTAAACAAAATGGTTTTCGACTTCTGAAAATTGATTTTCAACTTCCAGTCATCGCAATATCGTTTAATTTTATCGAAATCACGTTGCAAGAGTATATTAATGACCTCAATCTTTGGACCTGATCTGTACGCAATTAAGTCGTCTGCGTACGCTATGGCATGGTGAAGTGAACCTATCAGATCACTTGTGTAAATGTTGAATAGGATCGGCGAATTTACCGCACCTTGTTGCAGACCGTTTTTAATGTTAAATGTTCCAGCAGAAGTCACATCGCCATTCTTGACGATGAACTGTCTACTGGAGAGCATATCAAAAAGAATATACAGCAGTGGTTTACTAATGCCCAACCTGTCCAGCTTGAAAAAGAGTCCCTCTAACCATACGGTATCGAAGGCTTTTTCCAAGTCAATCAGGCAGGCACCAGTGCACTGATTCTTGCCTTTGTTCCATTGGATATCAGAAACCAGTTTAGACGCAGCATGAATAACATCATGCCCCGCCTTGAAACCGAACTGATTATCCGGAACTATATGTTTGTCCTCAACCCACTTAGTCAGGACTCTATTGATCACCTTCTCGAACACCTTACTGATGTTTGGAAGAAGACTGATCGAGCGGAGATTCGCCGGATTGGAAGTGTCTTTATCCCTTTTGGGGATGGGATGTACCACCGCAGTTTTCCAATGCGCTGGATAATGTGCATTATTCATTGCATTATTAAACAAGGTGGTATAAATGTCCACCGCTTCTAGTGGGAGATGTCGAAGCACAATGTTCGGTATTTCATCGGTTCCCACTGATTTCTTACTTCTAAGCGATTCGAAGATCGTTTGGAGCTCTGCCTTCGAAATGAACGGTGGTAGTACCATTTCATTGGTGATGACATTATTTGCCATATTCTCGTCACTGAACTGGGTGAAACCCGAGCTCTCGAATCGCCAATTCACTATTTCATTTCGAAGGTAGAAATTGTGCACAAGGACTCGATTTTCCAGGTCGTGGTTCGGGCCAATGATGTCATTCGCCTTGTATACTTCCTGGAAAGTCGCTCCTATAGCCTCTACCTGCTCCTGCGGATCCTCGATCACAAAGAAGTTGTCATCATCAACAGCTTCATTTGGATCTATGCCTGCTGCTGTAAGTATGTTCTCGTTGTATGTCGTTCGGGCGATTTTAAGACACGAAAGGTCGTTGTGATCTTTCCTCCGAAATATTTTATATATTTGCGGGAACATATTCGGGTTGCTGGTGTTTACAGCCCGAATTTTGTTGTTCCAATACAAACTTACAGATGCTCTGTAATTTTCTTTTATTAATGTTTGGAGGTTTTTGATCGACGACTTCAGTGTCATGATCTCCGGGTTATGTCTGTCAGTAAACTGTCTGTACAAGGTTTTTAGTCTTGACAGAAGTCTACTTTTATGTCGGTGCAGTGCGTCAATAGTTGCGTTGCGGAATATGTCTTCTTCGTCAGTGTATTGGTACCGAGGTATCGTTTTGTCCATTGTTCGTTTAATTGTCTCGTCCATTAGTTTTAGATATCTGTCAATCTCCTCGTTTGACAGATTTCTATTGGACGGTGGGTAGAGCGAATTCGAGGAGAGTGCTCTCGTCATTGTTCTGGAGAAGTGTGTCCAACGCACCCTACTATAATTGTAGGCATGCCTTTGAACAAACTCGTCCAATTCCGCAGCTTCGTTCGGAACGGTTATTTCGGTACTAAGTCCGCAATGGTCACTGTCATACACAAAAGTTCGTAGACAGTTTGTGGTTTGTTGGTTTGTGCATGTCAGGTGTATTCGTGTGTCGAACAGCAGGAGATCCAAATAGGACCCGTGTCTAGGAAACGACGGACTATCCGTCGCCTTAAGGCCGAGTCGATACATTATATTGTGCTGACCCCACCAATTGAATAGTAGGTTCCCTCTAGTATTTGGAGTATTATTTCCCCAATCGCTATGTTTGGCGTTGAAATCTCCGCCGATAATAAAGTAGTTCTCCTCCAATTCCAGTCTTAGGAATCGAAAAAGTGTCTCGAGCTCTGAGATGAATAAAGTGGATTGAGTAGCCTTAGGTGCATAAACAGACACAATGTATAACCGCTTTCCACTACGGAGAGGGATATACACGATGCATGCCTCCAGCACCTGGAACCTACGCACTACACGACTGTATACTCTTTTAAAACGAATACCTTTTCGTACGAAAATCGCAACGCCTCCTCCCTGAATGGAGTTGGGTCGGTTTCTCCGTACTATTTTATATCTTTTGTGCCTCATTTTGTGTCTCTTTGTAAGCTTAGTTTCGCTAACCAAGAGCACATCAGTGGCTTGGTCTTTAAGCAACTTAAATAGTGTGGCTCTTCGTTCGAACCTAATCAGTGAATTAACATTCACTGCAAGGACCTTCAGGGTTTGCTCCGCCATGTGCGTACCCATTACGACTGGAGGTGCGTTAGGCCCGGCAGCAGCGCGTATATTTGATCTACCCGCTTAGCCTGTTCCTGTATTTGACGCTGCAGCTGAGCCATCTGCCCCTGAATAGAGAGCAAGATAGCCAGCATGTCAGGTACAGGTTCCGGTGCTCTAGGCGCTGGGGCCTGAGAAGCTACCTTTGGTTGTTGTACCGTATTTCCCCTACCTGCCGCCATTTGGGCGTAGGTAACATGGGGAGTAACGGCTGGTGTTTGTGTCTGCACGAGTGGACGTTTGATTTCCACTTTCTGCTGCCGAGCCAGATTTACTCTTTTGATGTATTGGAATTTGGGACAACCCCGATAATTTGCGGTGTGTCCCGTGTTCCTACATAACGCGCAAGAGAGTTGGCTTTTTTCTGACGCTCCGTCCTTGCCTAGAGCGCATTCCTCGGACTTGTGGTTCTTTCCGCACTTCACGCATCGAGGCTGCATTTCGCAGTTCGACGCGGCGTGCCCGAACCTTTGGCAACGAAGTGCCGCCAAAAAGACAAGTTATTGGAACTCAGACAAAAAAATTCTGCGTGTGAAAGCATAACACTGACACGTAGATTTGGCTGTTATAAGAGTTTCAAGCAATGAAAAAAAATACTGGGAATTATATCTCGAATCACTCTGAGTGAAGAAAAACTCTCCGTCCTATTCGGACTCCCACCCCTGGAGAGCAAACATAGAAACCAAACACACCTAAGTTTCAAACCACTACAAAAACAATTTTCCTTTCTCCTCCTTCTATCTTTCCGCCCGCGCCCTGGCAACAGTAAAAGGGTATCTAACCCCTTAGGCGCGCGTAAATTATAAAAAAAAAAAAAAAAAAAAGTCACAGGGAGCCAAATCAGGTGAATTCGGTGGCTGTTGGATGTCATTTGTTGCATTTTTCATCAAAAAATTACGAATAATGATGGCGTGCGACGGTGCGTTATCATGATGCAAAATCCACGAGTTTTCTGCCCATAATTCTGGTCTCTTTCGGCAAATTGCTTCACGCAAACATCTCATAACGCCCAAATAATACTCTTTGTTTACTGACTGGCCTTCTGGCAAAAACTCATGATGCACTACACCGTTGTAATCCATGAATACCGTGAGCATTACCTTCTTCTTTGACTGAAAACGACGTGTTTTTTTTTGGCCTCGACTCATTTGGCGAACGCCATTCACTTGCCTGATGTCTGGATTGCGTGTCGTACTCATATACCCACGTCTCGTCTTCAGTAATGATCCTTTTGATGAATGTGGGATCGGATTCAGCCTCGCAAATCATCTCTTTTGCGACGTAAACACGGTCTCTTTTTTGCATGAAATTGAGGTCTTTTGGCACTAACTTTGCTGCTACACGACGGAAACCCAAATCATTAACCAAAATGTCTTGGACGGATCCATAGGCAATGTTGAAGTCCTCCGCTATCTCTCTAATGGTTAATTTGCGGATATTGACCAACATTTCTTTTACTACATTTATCAATGTTTTCATCGGTTTTCGATGTCGATGGTCTGCCATGATGAACGCAGTATCATCTTCGATTGACTCACGACCACTTTTGAACCGCTCGTGCCACTGGTAAACGACCGTTCTCTTTAGAGAATCGTTGCCGAAACACTTTTCCAACATTTCCAACGTTCGCGCACTATTAAATCCGTTTTTTACGCAAAATTTAATACAAGTTCGTTATTGCAAGTTTAAATCCACTCTAAAATTGTAAAAAATCGCCAACGCACACATATATAGATAGATGTACTCTTGGCTACGTAACTTTTGCAAATGTCAAACTATGGCGCTAAGATTTAGAGGGAATATCAACAACAAATTTACCAACAAATTTTCTGCACGTGGCACATTAATTTGTATGCGCTCTCTAACTATTGATCGTGATTTGAATTGAGAAATGGACTATAGGTTTAGATCCAGATTTATACAAATTGAACTTGTCGTCGGAATTCCTGTTTACTGAATTCCACTTTGTGACGCCTACAAAAGTGTGTCGAGAGTTGAATGGGAGAATTGCAATTTTGTACTCGTGTATTAGTAGTAGTGCCCTTAGAGCTTAATATACACAAATCCGCTCAAGAGGCGTTCTTACATACTGGCGAAACCAAAGTGTAAACTTATTCATCAAACTTACTCTTAAGAACTCATTTTGGGTAGAGGGGAAACATCATTTATTCAGGTCTTTCCTAAATCTTTATTTCCCTTTTCTTACAGATCAGACCCATAGCACGTAGGTCCCTTCTTTTCGAGGTCATGGAAACGTTGATAGATCATGAAATCAAAATAAATCACCGGCATCACATGTTTCTTAACAACAGGTCCACTGGTGACTTGATGGCATGACTTTCCGAAAAGTGTAACCGAAGTTTCCACCAACCAGATTTTTCATTTTTTATTTTTTATAATGAGCGCGCACTCAAGGGGTATGTGTACCCTTAAAGTGATTGTACACAGCGCGTGCAAAGGAAATTTAAGGAGGAAGAAAAGAGAGGTACCGATGTACATTGTTTTTAAATGTTTGCAAATTATAACGACCAGGAAATACAGAGATCGGCAGGGCATTCCATAAGCGAGTTGTACGGCTTAGGAACGAATCACGATATTTTAGAGTAAGTCCGAAAATGGGCTTGAGGGCATACTGATGAGCATTCATAGCGAGACGGGTGTTACGGTTGAAACTTTAAATGGGCGGATTGCTACTGGCGATTTCAGTGGAGCACTGGTGGTGGAAATAGCTATAAAACAAAGTGAGATAGGAGACATTACGTTGGTGTTCGAGGGTGTCAATTGATTGACTGGTATTAGTATCATCAATAAGTTTTATCGCACAGTTTTGAAACCTATCTATCAGGTGCAGATATGTTTTAGGAGCACCTGACCAGATGTGTGCATATACTCCAATTTTGGGCGGATGAATGCCTTATATACTGAGGCCAGATCAGAGGGGGTACACTATTTCTTACATCGCTTGAGGAAACCTAGACATTTCGCAGCATTTTTGGCGATATCAAATATGTGGTCATTCCAACGTAAGTTGTCATTAACACACATACCGGGAATGGAAAGTTTTTCGTTGATAGTTCCCCAATTGGTTATGCTGCTAATATCGGAATTTAATGAGTTTAACATACGCTGGCGTTCCCGTTCTACTGCCGAAGAGCAGGGACGTGAGTCCGGGAACGAATATGAAAAGCAGAGAGTACTGTCGTCAGCAAAGGAATATATTGGATTAAAAGTAACAGACAAGAGATCATTGTCATTAAGAAGTTTCCGCGTTTCGAGATATAGCTGACGGTTTATCAGTGTTTCCATGACCTTGAAAAGAACGGACGTAAGTGTAATGGGTCTGTAGGAGGAGAAGGAGGAAGAATCGACTTTTTTAGGGACGGGCTGGACAAATGCAGTTTTCCATCTGCTCGGAAAGAGTCCTAAAGAGTAGGATTGATGAAAAAGCCTAAGCAGTGGTTTTGCCAGCAAGGAAGAACACCTCTTCAGAAGAAGTGGAGATGGATTTATTTATAGCAGCGGATTTATGTATATTAAGATCCTTAAGTACTTTTGCTACTACACGAGTGCGAAATTAGATTCGTCCCATTGAGGATTCAACGCACTCAAGTGTAGGCGGGCAAATAGTGTGCTATGGGAGTGTTGAGCTGGGCGCAAAGTGTGTAGCAAGCAGATTGGCTTTGTCCAAAGAGCTGACAGCCGGAATGTCATTGTGATTGAGCGTTGGGATGGAGGATGAGGCAGAATCTCTAATATTTTTGACGAACAACCAAAAATTGTCACTGCCTTTGAGACATTGCAGTATTTTTTGCCTCAGTTTTTAGTCGTATTGAAATTTCACACGCTTAAGAAAGGCGTTGCAGTCATTTCTGGCTCGTTTGAACTTTTTTCGGTTTTCCTCTGTCGGGTTGTTCTTGAAAAACCGAAAAAACCCTTCTCTAACCCTGACGGCCTTTTTACAGCTCGAGACGTACCATGTCTTTTCTTTCGGCTTGATACTCTTCATCCGATGAAGAATAAAGGATCTCTTTCCAAAGAGAATGGTGCCTGTAATCATATCAGCAGCGGCATCCACGTCGTTATCGAGGAAGCATAACGACCAGTTAAAATTCCTAAAGAAGAAAGAAAGTATTGCCATAAGGTTCGTTTAGGAATTTTTTCTATAACTGTGTCGTCGGGTGTACGAAAAATTAGCTGATATGACACAATGGTCCGACGAGCCTAGAGGGGAGAGCACATCAACGATGTACTTATCAGGGTGAGAAGTTAAAAACAAGTCAAGGATGTTGGCGGTATGACTATCAACGTCTGGTATTCGCGTGGGCTCATTTACAAGCTGGGTTAAGTTATCTTCCGCAGCGAAGATCTCAACACAAAGTGGCGAGACCGCGGTGAGAGAAGAATAATGGAACTAGTTCGTAGCCAGGTAGCTCAGATCAGAATGATCTGAGAGGTGTGAGCAGGGATCTACCTGTGTTTCACTAAGTGCCAAAACAGCTGATCTGTACTTACAGACGTGGATGTATGTAGAAAAGTGGTTACTTTTTAGCCCGCGTATATTGGCTACGTCTACCCTGAATTCCCTAGTCATAGTCACAGAAAACACAAACACTAACACTGACGATACCAAGCAAGGCTGCGAAGTAAAAATTCATAGTTGTACTTGATATTTCAAAATCGCTTGACAGAGTTCTTCTACATAAACGGTCACGAACCCTCAAAATGAGAATGGTTGTCTCTACAGGTAGGTACCACCAACATTCTGAAGTATGCCGAGCTGGGCACTTTGACCGGCCCAATCGCAGCTGGGTTAACTTCTGTTTTTACGTTTGATGCTGACAAAGCATAATATGGACGCTTGACTCAATCCCAAGATGGAGTTCAATCACATCCAGCTGTCAAAATATTTAGTAAAGTTTGCCATTTCATCATGCATCGTTTTACGCTTGCCGAACTTAAATATTAAATATAGAAATTCCGGCTCAGTTGTAAATACGCAACGTGAATTTCGCTCAGCTCGCTGTAGGTGTGAAAATCGTTTAGAGTGAGGGTAGTGGCTGAATGCAGCAATGTCGTAACACACCGAGTCCGATTAGTCGTGCAGGTAGGCAAGAAAGAGACGAATGTTTTCATATATCTTTTTTCTCTAAATCTAGAGATGTATGTATATCTTTATTGAGACTTTCTATTTTCATTATCGTTATAATATATGTAAATACATTTGTCTTTTACTACATCGAAAGCGACTGTAAAGTATGGCCGACCTTTTCCTTTGGAAGTTAAGAAGTTTAACAATATGAATGCCAACATGGCGTTTCTTTTCTTTATAGTATGTCGATTAGCTCTTGCTCATGGAGCTTTTATGAATATCTCTTTTGACTTGCGTCTTTGTCTATCATTATGCTATCTTAACCTAACTTAAAAACTAAGTATTTACACAACACGAAACGATTGAAAAGGATGACTATAGCGCGACATTTTGCATGAGATTCGAATAATTATTTTACTGTCTTCTATCTATCTTTCCCTTTCGACGAAACATCTGCGAGAGGTGTTTCTTTTAAATTTTGTTTTTTTTTTTTATGTTCACGAGTGAATTACATATATTTAGGTTGTTCTCCTTTCCTTTCAATTGCTTCGATATGAATGGAATTAAGTTTCATCAATTGACAGTTCGAGTTTCAGTCTCTCGGTTACGTTATTGTTCACAATCATTTTTTTTTTTTTTTTTTTTTTTTTTAAATATGTTTTACATGTATATAAATATATCGTTATTGCCTTAGGTCCTTTGTTTGATAGTTTTACAATTTTCTAAACCTATTTGGCATTAGTAAGGTACATTCGTTCGGATTCATTTGACTATAAATAATAATTCACAATATAATACAAGTCAGAAGTCAGGATAAAGTTTTGCCCATTTAGTTAAATTAAAAAAATATTTTACATACATATTTACAACTATGTATAGATACTGACACATAACATAACATATGTTATATATTTGTAGCTTTATTTGTTGCTATTGAAGGTGTATACTACTATTAAACTACTAATGCTGTGTTTGGGGTTAGTTTTGATTCAACCACGATTTTGTCCTGTTTGCGTGCTATTATAGAAGGCGTTATCCCCCATGGAGGTTAAAGAGATGTTTTCGGATATTATTCCAATGGGAGATGGATATTGAGAGCCAGACCAAGGGGCACTCCTTTGGGAGTCAAACATTTCCTTTATCAGGTCGTTTTCTGAGTAGTTCATCGCCTCAACCTGTCTTCTCATTAGACTTACAGCGTACTTTATGAGCGGGACTATGTTCGCGTTGTCATAGATAAACTTATTTGAGTATCTTTTGTTAGTGTCTGAGAAATTTTTGTTGATACAGAGTCTTAATATTTTCCTTTCAAATTTTCAAGGTCTTTAGCAACTGTGGGGGAGATAGTAAACCAAATAGGAAAGGCATATAGGGTTACTGGCCTTATGATGACTTTGTAGAAGAGAAGCTTGGTTTTTCGTTCTAGCATATCATTTCTTAAAAGAGACATTAATTTGAGAGAGACCGTTCTAGCCTTGGCTTTTACTAGCCTCGCTTGTGGGTTGAATTTAAGAAGGTTATTAAAGTTAACTCCTAGGTATCTTATACTTTTTTTAAAAGTAATATATATTGTGATAACCACTTAAATGTGAGCAGCGACATCTAGCAGAAAATGTCGAAGACCAGAAGGTTTCGATATTGGAATAACAAAGTCTGGAGACTGGAGAGTGGAATCGAATTTTCTAGCAAATTGGAAATTGTATGGGACGCTGGATGGCGAGGATTGTTCTCGAAGTATGTCATTCGAGTATAAATACCAGCATCCCAAAGGTATGCAAGTTAGTTCTAAAGTGTAATTTGAAGTGTTAATTAGGAGAAGTGATTAAGTGGTTTAAGTAAAAGATAAGAAAAGTATAAGCGGCTGAGAAATTGAATTGTACTGAGAGAAAGAATTAAATAGTGAATTGTAACTGTACTGAATAAAGGGATTTGTATTGAAAAGAATAAGTTCTATCATTTGTACCCACACAAACATTTTACATTGGTGTCAGAAGTGGGATAGGACTTATTGTGCGTAAAAAAAAAAAAAAAGGGTTTTTTTTTTGACTATTTGAAAAAGCTAGAATGGGTCAAAAACTATTGCAGTTGACCCTCGTCCAACTCAAATCCGAGTTGAACAAGAGAAGCCTCAGTGCCAGTGGAATAAAAAGTGACCTGGTGCTCCGTCTTCAGGAGGCTTTGAACAACGAGGGACATGATCCTGATGCATATTCCTTTGATGTTGACGAGGATGAACAGACAAGTACCGGCAATGACATGGCTGCAATGATGCAACTCCTCTTATTAAAAATGGACGAACAAAACAAAAAAATGGACGAACAGAAGAACAGTCTCGACCAACAAAAGAAAAATCTGGAAGAACAGAAGAACAGTCTGGAACAAAAAATGGACGAGCAGAAGAGCAGCATTGAACAAAAATTCAACGAACAAACCAACAATCTGCACGGTCTTCAACAGAAAATGGATGAACAAAAGAATAATCTGGAAGAACAAAAGAACATTCTCCAGCAAAAATTCGAAGAAATCGATGACAAATTTGAAAGAATAGAGAAGAACGTTGATGACAAATTTGAAAGAATAGAGAAGAACGTTGATGACAAATTTGATACAATAGAGATAAATCGTACGGACCGTGAGAAAACTGCCTTCACTACAGGAAGCGGTCTTTGGCAGTTTGCAGTGATGCCGTTTGGACTGTGCAACGCTCCGGCCACCTTCGAGCGACTAATGGAACGAACATTGCAAGGACTCACCTGGAAAACTTGCCTAGTATATTTGGACGACGTTATCGTCATAGGTAAGACGTACGAGGAGCACCGCGAAAATCTAAAAGAAGTGTTTGAGAGGCTACGAAGTGCTCATTTAAAGCTCAACCCGGAAAAGTGCGCCTTGTTTCGTCCGGAAGTAAAATATCTGGGTCACATTATATCAGCGGAAGGAGTAAGAACGGATCCTGACAAAATCGAAGCCGTGAAAAGTTGGCCTTCTCCAAAAGATAAACACCAACTGAGAAGCTTCTTGGGACTCGCCACGTATTACAGAAGGTTCGTAAAGGATTTTGCTGGCATTGCGAAGAGCCTGCATCAACTTACAGAAAAAGGCCGACAGTTCAGGTGGTCTGGAGAATGCGAAAAAGCATTTCAAGAACTGAAGCGACAGCTGTGCAATGCCCCCATCTTGGGTTACCCGACGCCCGGAAAAATGTTCATCGTGGACGCAGACGCTAGCAATGTTGGGGTCGGAGCTGTGATTTCCCAGGTTCATGATGGTCAAGAGAAAGTGGTCGCATATTACAGTAAAGTACTCTCCAGACCTGAAAGGAACTACTGTGTAACCCGGCGCGAGCTTCTGGCTTTAATTCTGGCTACGAAGCATTTCCATAAGTACCTCTACGGACAAAAGTTCATTCTCCGGACAGACCACGCAGCTCTGAAATGGCTACTCCAATTTAAGAACCCTGAAGGCCAAGTTGCAAGATGGATCGAGCAGTTGCAGGGCTACGACTTTGAAGTGCAACACCGCAAGGGAACACTCCACTCAAATGCTGATGCTCTCTCTCGTCGACCGTGCGGGGTAAAATGCGAACACTGCAACCGTAAAGAAGCGAAAGAACAGGCAACTATCCAAATGATCAGGACTGAGCCAATAGAGGGTTGGAGTATAGACGAAATCCGTTCCTCCCAACAGGCAGACAATGACATCGAACCAATATTGGCCTGGAAGGAACACGAGGAAAGACCAAGCTGGCAGCAGATATCAGACCGGACCCAAACTCTAAAGACATACTGGGCACAGTGGGAGTCGCTTTGTGTGCAAGATGGTTTGCTGAAGAGAAAATGGAAAAGTGCAGATGGGACAACATCTCGTATGCAGCTAATTGTGCCACGGTCCAGAGTCAACCAAGTGCTCCATGAAATACATGACGGAATCTCAGGAGGCCATTTGGGAATAAACAAGACGTTGGAAAAGGTAAGGGAACGTTTCTATTGGCTAAGCGCTAAACAAGATGTCGAGAATTGGTGCAAAAAGTGCATAAGATGTGCAGCTACCAAGGGTCCAAAAGTAAAGCCACATAGACAAATGCAACAATACAATATCGGAGCACCTTTCGAACGAATAGCCATCGACATCGCTGGGCCGTTTCCCGAAACCTTTAATGGAAACCGATATACTCTCGTAGTCATGGATTACTTCAGTAAGTGGCCGGAAGTGTTTGCCATCCCAAATCAAGAGGCTAAGACCGTAGCCGAACAGATAGTCAACAACTGGGTGAGCAGATTTGGGGTACCAATGGAGCTGCACTCTGATCAAGGGCGAAACTTTGAATCAAAAGTCTTCCAGGAAATATGCCAATATTTGGGAATAAGAAAGACAAGGACAACGCCACTACACCCTCAATCTGATGGAATGGTCGAGCGATTCAATCGGACCTTGAATGAGCATCTATCTAAGGTTGTCAGCAACTGCCAGCGGGATTGGGATCGACACATACCCCTCTTCTTAATGGCCTACCGAAACGCGGTCCATAGCTCAACAGGGCACACACCATCCGAGATCTTATTTGGTCAAACGATTCGGTTGCCAAGTGAAGCAAAATTCGGATCCCCACCGACGGAGCCCAAAGAGGTGAACGAGTACGTGAATGACTTACGCAGCAGGATTCGTAAATTGCATGAAGACCCCAGAGAAAAGATGAAGCTAGCAAGCAGCCGCATGAAAACTAGGTACGATATCAAGGCGAAACTTCCGGTTTCAACGAAGGAGATCTGGTTTGGCTGTATAATCCTCAGCGTAAGAAAGGCAAATCACCAAAATTGCAACAGGACTGGGAAGGTCCATACAAGGTGATAACCCGCATTAATGACGTTGTCTACCGGATCCAGCGTGGGAATCGAGGAAAATTGAAAGTGGTCCATTTGGATAGAATGTGTCATTTCAACGGGATGCTGAATGACGAAGTTGTTCGGGACGAACAACTGTAGGGAGGGAGCAATGTGATAACCACTTAAATGTGAGCAGCGACATCTAGCAGAAAATGTCGAAGACCAGAAGGTTTCGATATTGGAATAACAAAGTCTGGAGACTGGAGAGTGGAATCGAATTTTCTAGCAAATTGGAAATTGTATGGGACGCTGGATGGCGAGGATTGTTCTCGAAGTATGTCATTCGAGTATAAATACCAGCATCCCAAAGGTATGCAAGTTAGTTCTAAAGTGTAATTTGAAGTGTTAATTAGGAGAAGTGATTAAGTGGTTTAAGTAAAAGATAAGAAAAGTATAAGTGGTTGAGAAATTGAATTGTACTGAGAGAAAGAATTAAATAGTGAATTGTAACTGTACTGAATAAAGGGATTTGTATTGAAAAGAATAAGTTCTATCATTTGTACCCACACAAACATTTTACAATATGTTATCCAACGCGAGTGACAGGATTTTACTTTCGCTAACTACGCCAGGTATACCCTTTTGACTAGAATTTCTGAAGCAAATAGCTTCTGACTTATCTTTGTTGACTTTAATACCCCATTTTTTATAGTAATCATTTATTATATCTAAGTGTGACTTAAGATGTTGAAGTGCCTTTAGGGGGAAGATGTCATGAGAGTACACCATAGTGTCGTCAGCAAATAATATGGCCTTAGAGACAGTTCGATTATTTATAAAAAGTGTGTGTGGAAAATCATAGAGGAAGATGTTAAACAGATTTGGACCTAAGACTGAACCTTGGGGGACTCCTCTCTCAGTTAAGCAATTCTCTGATTTTGTTTGCATTATTTGTGTAAAGAAGGTTCTATTTTTGAGGAAGCTGTGAATGATGTTCACAAGATGGGGTGGGTATTCAAGTTGGTGCAATTTATATATTAGTCCCTCTCTCCACACACTATCAAATGCCCTTTCGACATCCAGAGAGCAGGCTGTAGTACATTTTTTCCTTCTCAGGTTTATTACTATGTCGTTATGGAGTTTTAGTAGAGCGTGCACAGTAGAATGTTTTTTGCGGAATCCGAATTGATAGTCCGGTATGAATTGAATATTTTCTTCTGTATGCATCTCTAGTTTGAGTAGGATAACTCTCTCTAAAATTTTTCCGACATTTGACAGTAATGAAATTGGTCTGAAGTTGCTAATGTTATAGTTTCGTGGCTTTTTAATTATTGGGAGTATTTTAGCTATCTTCCATGCATCTGGGACATATGCGTTGTTTATACAATTATTATATATTATTGTCAAGTATTTCACCGCTTCTGGAGATATTTTTTTCAGTATGAAATTTGAGATGTTATCAGGCCCAGTTGACTTTTTTGCGTTTATGCTTTTAATGATCTCTTTTATTTCGTTGGTGGAAGTAAAGAGGTAAGCTGCAATAGGACTAAGAGCCGAATTATCATGGCTAAAATTGAAGATTCTAGGTGGTCTTATGCTCAGTGCTCTTTGTATGGTTTCATTTACTTCCTGTATGAGTAAGGGTTCACTAGCTTGGGGTCCCCCTCTAAAGGTTTCTGAATAAAATTCTTTAAAAGCCTGCACTGTATCAGTTTCCTCAGTAACTACCGTCTATCCTATTGTTATTTTTTCGCAGAGGAATTGCTTTTTCTTATTTAAAAGTTTATCTACTTCTTTGAAAGCAAAGGGGCCTGGTTTTATTCGAGAAAGTTTTTGATGTATTCGGCTGTCTACCCAAATTTCTATTTTATCTTTAATTATTTTTTTGAGCAGTGAAATTCTACTCGATAATCTTTTATAAGCTTCCTCTACTCTGTTGAATGCTCTGTGGTATATAGCTTTTAGTTGTTTTTGCCATTGATGCTTGACTGCAAAGAGTGATTTGATGTCATCTGGGATTTGGTCATATTTTCTGTATCTCCTTTCTATTTTACATGTATGGATGTCAATGGTGTCAGAGAGAATATTGGTAAACGAGGTTATAGTGTTGTCTATTTCTGTATTTGTCATTGAGATTGTGGGAGAGGGTTGAGATTGAGCTAATGCTACGTTTAAGTCTAATCTGAAATTTTCCCAATTTGTATTTTTAAATGATGTTACGTAGGATGGTTCTATTAGGGTTATTGTTGCGTCGAAGAAGTCAATTGAGAGCTCAACTGGAAAATGGTCTGAGAAGGTTGGCAGTGTCCTTATGGCGTAATTGCTATTGTTCGTCAGGTTAAGTAAGTTAGGAGAAACTAAAAACTGGACCAGGTAAGCTGAGCTTTGCGGAAAAGTTGGTGTCTGAGTAGTCAAGTTCATAAGGTAAGGTGAGTTAAATTCTAACCACTTGGCCAGGGTTCGTCCATTTTGGTTCGTTATTGTATCGCCCCATTTAGTGTTTTTCGCATTAAAGTCCCACCTATTACTGTTCCGTCAAAAGTCTCTGCTAGTCTATCTATTTTTTGTAATTCCTCAGTCAAAATTTGCGATTGGATTCGTGTGGGGAAGTATATTGAACCTAGCAATAAATATTTTGGTTCTTGTCCGGTAGACCATTTTATTTTAATGAATTTACATGCGAATTTAGGATTGGGGATATCAACTTTCCAGAATTTAATGTTATTTTTAATAGCAATTGCCACCCCTTGATTAAGGTTACCTTATGGTTTCTAGAGAGGTGAGTCTCTTGAATAAATGCAGCTGAGCAGTTATTCGCGAGAAGGATTTTATTGAGTTCCATCCTTCTACTCTGTGTAACCAGTGACTGTGTAAAACTTAAAAGTTATGAATTTTAATTTCATTATTTAATCGAGGTTAGTTGGTTGAGAAGGATAAGGTAATCCAGCCTTTTTTTTTGAATGTTGTTTGAATTATGAATATTTTTAACGAAAGATTCAATTTTTTGGAAGAGTTCGCCCACCCCCATTCCGAAAAGTTCATTTGCTAAACCCAGAAACTGCCCCACATAGTTCTGATTGTGCTCTGTAGGAGACGGATTTTTCGCCATCAGAAAGGCTGGTTGATTAAAGTTTGGTGTTTTGAGTAAGCTAGCGTAGCTGACGTTAGCGTCAACTGTTATAGCCTTATTTAAAGTTTTAGGGAACGGGTTGAAAGATTCTCTCTTTTCCCTTGCCTCCCTTATTAACTTCTTCCTCGATTCTGCATACTTTTTGAAGGCAGGACAGCCTCTCCAGCTTGCTGGGTGTTGACCCTCGCAATTTGCGCAGTTAGCCTTTGAGTTTTCCAATTGCTTAGTTTGGCATTGCCCCGGTAGATGATTCTCTAGGCATTTGACGCACCTATAGTTCTTAGCGCAATTTTTGGCAAGGTGCCCAAAACTTTGGCACAGCTTGCACTGTATTAACCCGTCACCCCCCCTGGGTTTTTCCCATTTAATTTTAGTGTGAAATAAGTATTTAAGCCTAATTATTTCGCTGGGTACTCTACCCGGGAACAATGTCACAAGAAAAAGGTTATAAACTAAGTTTGGGTCTCTTTTGGATCTTGGGGTTTCGAATTTGGTAACTTTTTCAACTACGCCCGGTGTAATTAAATCTAGCTCCTCCTTAATCTCGTCTCCAGTAAAGTCCGCTGTAAGACCTCTGAGCAAAATGTTGTGCAATTTATTTTCTTTGAGGGTAAAGGAGTACCCCTGGATCTGACTCTCTCTAATTAGACTTAAAAGTTCCTTGTGGACTTCGGGGTTGTCCACAAAGACCTTAGTTTTATGCGAATAAGAATTTTTTTTTTATCAAAATGAGCCCCAACATTTATAATTTTGAATTTAAAGTTACAATGATTTTTTTTTAAACTAAGAATAAGTTCTCTAACATTTGTGTCATAGATAATAATAGGTGGGCAAAACTTACCTGCTTTATTTGACCTGGACCTTGTTGCTTGTTGCTGTTGATTGTATCGTCAATGTTGGCTGCAGTGTTGGAAGTTCTTTCTGCTTTGTTAAGTGATGCGTTGTTATTTTCTTGAGTTAAAGTTGAATCGGTTTCTTGACAAGGGATGATATTCTATCTTCGTTGTGTTGTTGCTTTTGAGAAGCATATCTTGTCCCAGGATTGCGTATTTGTTGCCGTTACCACTTGTTGTTGCAACTTCTGCAGTCCTGTTGCAGTTGTCATCTACCGTTTTGATGTTGGCTTGATTTTTATTTACCGTTTTGGTGTTAAGTATTTTGCTTCTTTTTAAATCAGCTAGGAATTGCGCTACCCTAATGCTCCTTGGGCTGTTTGCTTTGTTAGCATTTGCAATTTTCCCTTTTGATTTGAGAACACCATCTTCCTTGATTATAGAGTTTGGCTTCATAAGAGCATATGTATGCAGTTAACTCTAGAAAATATGGCGGCGATTTTCTCATCACCAATTCGTTTTTTTTTTTTTTTTTTATTGGATTCACTCGACTTTGGCGAGAAACAGAAAAAGAAAAAGAAACGAACTCCGTTATAATACTTAATACTTCAATATTTTGTCAAAAATTATATTTATAGCGCACAAGAAAAGAAGCACGTCTAATACACTTCGCTGCTCAATTTAGAATCTAAATCTAGAGAGTGCATAACGACTTTCTGTCATTTGTTTGATGTGTTAGTTTAACTGTGGGGTATCAAGAATGGAGATAGATGGTTGCATGCGGATTTGAAAGAGGGATGAGATGTAGGGTTAGGTAGAGTATTAGAGTTAATAAAATTAGGGTACTTAGCTCCAGTTTTAATGTCGAAATTAGATAATGAGTTGCTAGCAGCGATTGGGGGCGTAGAAGGTTGAGAAGGGATAATATGGGTGGTTGGAATTAAGGCCGGTCCATACGCTACGTTTTGCACAACCTTTTGTCTGCGCAATCTTAAGGCGGAATGAAAACGTTGTAATTTTTAGAGCGTCTACATGGTGCAGAGATGTCTGTATATTTCGCTCAGTTTTGTGTCATCGTCATGGAGGAGGTACTACTCTGGTCAATTTTGGCAAGCTGTCATGACTTGTCTGCACAGGTCACGGATATCTATGCTCTCTAGCTCAGTTATCGCTGCAACTGTACCGTTTTCGCACCGGATTCAAAACTGCGCACTTTTCCAATTTACACGCAACGTGTTCAACTGCGCAGACAAAAGGTTGTGCAAAACGTAGCGTCTGGACCGGCCTTTAAGCTGAAAGAGACGCGTTGGTGCGGGGGGTTGGGTGGAACGGGAAGAATTAGGGGATTAGTAGATTGGTGCATAAGGGATTTGTGCTGGGTAATTATTAAAAATCCATTTATGTTTAGAACTGCAATTATGGCCGAGATATGAAAAGACTTGGAGCTTGTCGTAAGCGGATGAGGAAGCACTTGGACGTTTCGAGATTTTCGGTTCCATTTCTATTGATAGGAAATGAAAATTTAACTACGGTATGTACGGCCTGTACAGTGACATCGGTCTAGCAAATTTTCTACGGATAAAAGATTTGAGATGACTGGATAATGTTGAGCGAATTGTTACCACAGCTCAGGCTCATGGAGTTTTCCATTCTAAGCCTGGAGGCGCTGCAGCAGAGAACGATCACATGTATGGTGGCGTAAGCAAGTGGAAGGGGAGCTCAACCTACTTGCAGCAGGCACGGAAAAAGCAGCTGGCAAAAGGCCGTGCTAGTTAGAGTGGCTTATTGTCTACAGGTTCACACCTAAGTAAATAAGTAAGTGATACTCTACAATTTTGTCAATTTTGTCATTTATATTTTGTATTATCTTATATCCGTTCTAGCACTATTATTTCACCAAATAGTCCATCAGACAACTATGAAACTTCGATTCTTACCTCGACCTCGTAGTCCACGCAAAAGTTTGGGTATTAAGCTCAAGCAAACAGTTTAAGGGCAATTTCTTGATATGCCCGAAAGAAAAATAAATCAGTATCACTTTTCTTGACTGCGAAGTCGGACCAAAAAACCAGGACGGCCGCAGCAGACACAGCAATGAGTATTCCATTAATCGGATTTTTACGAAACCTTCATAACTCTTTTGATCTAATTGTTTAATAAAAATGATTAACAACGAGTATAACTTCAATTAATATGTAGGGTGCTTCAACAGGAGGAGTAGGACAAAATATCTTCCAAAGGCGGACCTTTTCTCGAAATTTTCAATCACTCTTTCACATAATTGGGGCTCTCTCTCTGCAATGGCGGCTTCAATGTTCGCTTTCAGAGTTGGAATTGTTTGCGGATGGTTAACCTAGACCTTGCTCTTAACATAGTCCCAAAGAAGTCGAACGGTGTTAAGTCGCTAGATCTTGGCGGCCAGCGAGTGTCTCCGAAAGTGCAAAATTACGCGGCCAGGAAACTTCATGCGCAATAACTTGATTGTTATACGACTTGTATGGCACGTAGTACCATCCTATTAAAAGTAGAGGAACTCAATTGGCCGCAATGGAATTTTCCAGCCTCATTTTCGAAAAAGTACGGCGCTATGACGGAGATATCTCTTCCGTATTCAAGATATCTCTCCCTGTATATTTTTATTGATATTTGCAGTTACTTAAAAGTAAGTATACCAATAAAGTTATATTTTTAGATTGAATGGTTAAATACACGTCCAAGCTTTTATCAAGTGTACGAGGAATTGTTAAAAAAAAACAAATAATCAAGCAAAACAAATTAGTTTAAACTTTTCACAGAAAATTGTTTTTATTTGTTCATAGAATCGTACAAAATAATAACGATATGATAAGATATGACATATTAGTAGTTTTCAGTAGTTCTGACATAGTTGACACCAGATGGCATGGAAACCTTGTCATATCCTTTGGGGAATAGTTTCTTAGCTTCATCATCAGTTACTGTTGGTAGGATCATAACCTTAGTTCCAGGCTAATAAAAAAAAAAAATTAGTAAAGTTTCCTAGGAATCTTCTTACCTTCTTTAAGACTTACAGTCCAATTAGCTGGAGTTGCAATACCCTGTACTCGATCAACCAATTGAAGAGAATCGATGCACCGTAAAATCTCACTATAAAAGACAGGGATGTTAATACAAAATTGTATTGTGTTTTGATTGTATTTTAAATAAACTTACTCTACATTACGTCCGGTTGACATTGGGTAGAACATTGACAAGCGTAACTTCTTGTCAGGGCTAATGATAAACAAGGCACGAATGGTCTTGCCGATTTCTGGATCGTTCTTTTGACTCTCATCGAGCATGCCGAAAGATACCGCCAAGTCACGATTGGGATCGGCGATGATTGGATATGGGAATTCCCCGGGAATGTCTAAGCAGTAGGACTTGATGTCATTCACCCAGTCAACGTGGGAGTCCAATTGATCGACGGAATGAGCCAAAAGTTTGGTATTACGCTTGAGAAATTCTGGTTGGTGGACAGCCAAACGACCGAGTTCGGTAGTACAGACTGGGGTGAAATCGGATGGATGGGAGAAGAAAACGCACCATCTGAAAAAAGAGAATAAGTTAGAGTTTCTAATTCTTTTAAAGAAGGTGATAATGGAGTGAAGAAGTGAACAATATTATACGCCTCAAGAATAAGAATAAGTTAAATCAAAATTAGACAATAAGACCATGAAGTTCTGTAAAGTAAGAAAGTCTGATTCCGTATTAGGAATATTCATACCATTTTGCGGGAATATTTGCATAATTGTAAAAATCGACGGATATCGAATAACTTGTTACGGATAGTATGGCTGGTATAATAGTCCTAATACCTACCAATTGTGTTTGCATTTTAATTAAAAATTATCATATGATATACTCAAGGCAATACTGTGCTGCCTTTAATCAACTAAGCGCTCGTATGGTTCTATGATGATTTTTCTTTGCTCGTTATAATCGTTAAGGTAAGTCAGCTATACGTTCTGCATAAATAAAATGTTTGCATAATTTTTACACTTCAAACAACTGCAAGAGAGGCTTTTTTAAGTCGTGCTGTCTATGAGTATGTGTACAAGAATTAGTTTGTTTCATTGTACCAGGGAAGCTCCAAAAGAAATAACTTGCTGGAGTAACATGAAAGTTAAAAAATGATGAAGGGAAGTAGACACACATCTACGAAGTGAACCAGCCAGGTGCTTTCTGTAAATTGGCTCTATATTGGGTCTAGCTCATGATAAAGGTGACCTCATCAAATACGAGGAGAAATCGGATTTTCAACAGTAATATTCGATACCAATACAGATAGACAAATATAATGAAACCTTAAGCTATTCGACGTGGTAAAGTGGGGATATCTAGTTTGGGGCTAACTTATCTGTTAGGGCTGGTTGGCAGAGGAAAAAGTCCAGCCTCACCAAAGAAAAAATATAAGCTCTTTTTGCTTTAAGAAACCCATTGCTCTGAAAGATTTGCATAAAAAATTTAAAAAAAAAACTCTACAATGAGCACTTATGTATAAGCCAACCGAAAAATGTTCACGTGTTCAGAACTAACTCTGACTTTGAAAAAAACAACTCTAGTACCTGGAATTGAGTTAGAAGAACCTCAACACCAAAACCAGTGAAAGTTCGGTGCAGAAGTCTTCATGAAAGAAACGGCTTTAGTCCCTAACTCTGGTTTGAGTCAGGAGAAGATTGCTTTCACAATTAATTCAGGGTTCGGTGCAGAAATCTTCGTGAAGGAACAATTTTAGACCTTGAATTGCCTTTGAATTAAGAAAACCACGGCTCCAAAGGGAATTAAGGGTCCTGTGCAGAAGCTTTTTTAAAAACGACAATCAGCAATCAAGGGTCGTCTGTTGACATCCAAATATTGCCTAGTCGCCTTTTATGCCAGGCTTCTGGGCTTAAAATCCTTATGTTTTTCGGAATGCAGACAGTGAGTGGAAAGACTTGGTCCGAACGGGAGCAATGTTGTGCCATTGACTTATTTATTTTTACAACCCTACATTGGGTCTAAGACCATTCTTGTTGTATGGAAAGTAAAGACAACAAATACCTACTCGTACTCTGCCGTAACAAGAACCTTTGAACCGGAATGATTTTTGAAAAACAAACGTTTCCAGGGTAATATAGATATTCTGAGTGCAATTTAGTCGATCTAAAGGTATACAATTTACTCTGAAAATATGAAATTAGAATATGACTGACGTTTATTTCCATCTTGTTTTATGACCAGTTCTTCGGAATAAATAAATAGAAAGTGAGACCAGAGGGGTCTAGACCGCATTTCGGGCTCTATAAGGAATCGAATGTCAAGACAAAATTTGCCAATTTCCAATTTCACTTTATTCAGAGAAACTCCAGTAGAAAGGATAGTTTCAGATTGCCTAAATGCGCAAGATTCTTCAAAATTCTTTCCTGACAAGTTATAGTACCTTAAATAGTGAATTTCTAAAAGATATCAAACATATTTAACGCGGTTAACTTTGCATTCACTTGATCAGACTGAAATTAGTTTTTGTTTTAAAAAAAACTTTACAACTCCCAAATTTTAATTGGAAATTGGCCGTCAGAAGCCTATGCCCTCTTCACATTTCTTTCCAACAAAAGTAATGCATCTAACGTGCTTTATGTAAAATACTGGGCTACCACAAGAATCTATACTGAGACCAACTTTCTTTTATTGTACTTTCTGTCGGAGTCATTTGCCGAATAAGCTGCGCGTTCATCCAGATTTGATTGGATTTTATATGAAGTGCCCTAGTTTACGGCAATGCTATCATCGAACAGTTGAAATACGTCATGGGAGAATTCTTCTCGTAAACACAAATAATCGAAATCAGAAAATCTAGAATATGATTGGTGTAAGGAGGAAAAAAAAAACTGACTCAAGTTCAGCCTTTGGCCGATGTTGGATCAATCAAAATTTGAGGAAAGACACCATTGTTTACGAATGCACGGATTCAAGTTATAGGTGTCAGTCCGTCAAATCTATCACCCGTACCAAGTTTAAGTTGCAACTAAAGTTACATAAACGAATCCATTATTATGGTATACAATCAAATGAAAAGTTTTTTGAAAAACTAGACCAGGACACAAAGTAAGAAAAAAAAAATACGAGCTCACATTAAGAGTCTTTTATTGGAATTAATCTCGTAAAAGGCCATTAGACTATCAACTTATTTATAAAGTAGAAAAAGTTTCACAAGTGCCTCCGCGAAATTAATTTGACCTTGAAAAAAAAAAAAAAAAAAAAAAACATCACGGCCTCACCTACATTCTTAATATGTAGATGCGTCGACTCAAACTCGTATGCCAACGTCTCACTGTGCTGACTGCTAAGTCATGTATCTATCTAACTACCTCTGTATTGTATGTACTATTAAAGTCGGTTGATCGCAATCAATCTTTTTCAAAACCGCACTAAAGGTAGCTAATGAATCTTGTCACTCATTTTGTTACTCGTATATCACAAACCACTATCACTGCTCCTATAGAGCCTATCGCAAAAGTGTTCGTTTCGTTTCCAAAAGGCAATAGGTTTCACTTCCATTTATGCCGCATTTGGTGGAATAAAGTTAAAAAAAAAATTCAAACGAACTTGTACGAATATGTATGCACGATCATTCGTAATCAAAACAAAAAAACATGAAAACAAAACCAAGTTAAAAAACAATCACAATGAATCTGAGAATCTGAATCAAAACACTTACGAGTCACCCAGCCAATCGTAGAACTGGATTGGGCCTTTTGTGCTATCGGCCTTGAAATTTGGTACTATGGCTCCTAGACGCATTTTGATTTATTTTTTTTAGAAACTTTTTCCAGTTCTTTTTTTTCGTTATTTAGTAAACACTCGCGTTCGACTGCGCTGACAGATTGAGGAGAACCATGGAACTATGCGAGGCTTTTATTCAAATTGAAATTCGAAATTGTACCGAGAGCGTAAGAGAGAAAGAAAGAGAAACGGGAGCGGCTCGTGTGCCAAAGTGTTTACGATCAAACTCGCGGTTTGCACGGAGCGATCGTACATACGTTATCGGAGAAAACTATGTACTGTATTTAAAGATTATTTTGTTGTTGTTACATCTGGATGGGTGGGTAATCTTTGGTGTTCTGTTTTGGTATCTTTATCTACAAATGTAGGTAGAACAATAGGTGATAAAGTCTGGGGGCTAGAGCTAGATTATGTCAAGTAACATAGGTACGCGAAAGAGAATTTGAAATTTTTTAATAAACAATTACTGGTTATGTCTAGAATTTCACCATTGGTAAGGATTTTGCGGCAGCGCACTGATTCAGGCGTTATCCACTGGAAGTTGGTCGGCTGGCTAAATGCGTGTTTGGTTCTATGGATAAAAAGTGACTTTTGTCAGTTGTCATTTCAAAGTAGACTTGCGCAGTTCAGTTGGACTGCTATTCACGCCAAATAGAGGCATAGTTACTCCGCTTGGTTGCGGTTTTTTCAAAGGTTTTTGTGCTTGTCAATGTTGCAGATGACAAAGAAAAATTGCCGAAATTCACTTTGAAATTCGTTGACCAAAAGTGTGTCCCGAGTCGAATTGAATATATGCAACAAATTATTCGTAAAAACTTCGCTTTGGCAGCTTTCAAATCTTTTAATAAATGAGGAATTCCCAGAAAAATTCAACCAGTTCCATGCTGAAATCGGCTTCAATATTTCATTGTACCCATGCGAATGTTGTACGAGTAATTGCATTTTGTGTGCTAAGGTTGCATTATGCTGCCAACAGTTGTTACGGTTCTCGGAATTTCGTTCTATGAGTATGTACATATCTATGGCACTTTTTCAACTAGTTATGTAGAGTGGAACCACAAGTATATGTATGTATTCACTCCTAAGTGGTTGTTATTCTAATTGAATGTTTAAATGGAACATTTAAAAAAGTTGCAAGTTGGATATGTGAATTTGCTAGTTTTGGTGAATAAAACTTATAACACTAGTTTACGCGAAAAAATGTACAATTGATGAAAGGTTACTTTTCGTGTGGATTACCAAAACGGGACATCACACAACCTATAAACTGATGATTCAAAATCTGTCTCGTTGCCCGAGCTGTGCAAGCGGTTGCTCCGTCCAATAATGAAACCAACAATGCTCGAGACTCAATTCAGCAACTGGCCTCGAAAACAAGTCTTTTAACATCTGTCTGTAGTGCTCACCATTTACGGTATCCACAAAAAAATAAGGGCCAATCACTTTTTCACTGCAAATTGTGTACCAAACAATCACTTTGGGGAGATGCAATGGCTCTTCATGCATTTCATGTAGATTCTCCGTGTCACATAACCACTCAAGGGAAAATGGGCTTTGTCGGTTATTATGATTTTGGATACGAAATCATCCTCTTCTTGCACCTGGTTTAACAGAGCATGGGAGTAAATTAACCTCACTTGATGGTCGGCAGACATCAATTGGTGAACGGTTTGTACTTTATAAGGGAACATTTTCAGGTCTTTCACCAAAATACGACGCAACAAACGTCTGGTGATGCCAAATTCCGTGCATCGTTGTTTGTCAAACGAGGAGATCAACAATTACCTAAAACAGATGGACGAGACAATTAAACAAACTATGGACACTACAATACCGCGGTATCGACGTACAACTAACGAAGACCTGTTCCGCAATCCTACTATTGACGCACTGCACCGACAGAAAAGTAGACTTCTGTCAAGACTCAAAAACTTGTACAGACAGTTAACTGACAGACAAGATCCGGAGATTAGGACGCTGAAGTCGTCGATTAAAAATGTGCAAAAGTTAATAAAAGAAAATTACAGAATTGCTGTAAGCTCATATTGGAACAACAAGGTTCGGGCTGTAAACACCAGCAACCCGAACATGTTTCCGCAAATCAATAAACTATTTCGGAGAAAAAAACAAAACGACCTTCAGTGTCTTAAAATAGCCCGGACAACAGAAAACGAACGGTTACTGACAATAGCAGGTATTGATCCAAATGAGGCCGCTGATGATGACGACTTTTTTGTGATCGAGGATCCACAGGAGAAGGTTGAGGCCATAGGGGCGACTTTCCAGGAAGTATACAAGGCCATTGATACCATTGGCCCTAATTGCGACCTGGACAGTCGCGTCTTGGTACACGACTTCTGCATTCGAAATGAAATAGGGAACTGGCGATCCGAGGGCTCTGGTTTTACCCGGTTTAGCGACGAAAATATGGCAAATAACGTCATTGCCAGAGAAGGTGACCTACCCCCGTTCATTTCGAAGCAAAAACTCCGTGAGATCTTCGACACAATCAGGGCTAAGAAGTCAGTGGGGACAGTTATTAACTTTTAATTTTAAATGAAATAAAAAAAAAGTTATTTTGAGACAGATGTCTCGCTTTATTCGCTCTACTTAATAATCTAACTACAATTTCGTCTTACAGTACTATTTATAACATTTTTCTGTGGGAAAATACAAATTTTGATGATTACATGGAGTCAGCATTAATACTTAAAATACAGAAATATTTCAGAGAGATATCTGATCCATATCCGCTGGATATGCATGCAGGTGTTTGGCGCGTGTGCTGACTAAGCTGGTTTGTGTGTGATAACTCTTCCCTCCTTAGGTCTATGTCTCATGGATCAAAAATTAAATTTGATGGGTTGTGGCGAAAGGTCATTGACTTGTGGAACAGCTGTTGATAGTTTAATTTGAAATGGAGTTTGTTTTTTCTCGCATCTGCATCTAATAAGTATGGTTATAATGATTATCAGAACAAAAAAGATAATAACATCTGAAACGACTGAGAAATGATTGATTAGTGCAAATTTTTGTAACTTCTTAATATTATCTAGGTGTAAACTATGTAGATATTCTAGATCTATTCTAATTTCTTTTACTGTTAAATTGGCCTGAAGAAGCGGTGGTAGGATATGATACGTGGTGACTTCTTTGTTTATATATTCTTGGTCGTTGATAAATATAGAGTCATTATTGAACTGCAACAAGAATGTTCCATTTAGAATTTTGGTCTCCTCTTGATGTTTAATACTTCCGTTGAAATTGGTTAGGAATATAATGTTTTCGTTGATGAGTTCGATGATTGGTTTTTTATAGAATTGGTGTTCGCATTTAGCACTGATTCCTTTTAGCAGCTGACTGATGCAATGGTCTGCAGATAGTTTTTGAAGTTGGTTGCTGTTGCATACTAGTATGCCGTTAATTTTTCTGCACTGTTCTTTGATTCCATATTGTTCGTCTTGATTTACCAGAAGTTCGTTTGATTCTAAGTATATTCGTCTATTGTCTTTAACTGAAGATCTAATTAGAAGATGATTAAAATCGATTGGTTTTGTTTTTGGTAAGGAAATAGCATAAAGTATAATTGAATCTTTTTGTAGCTTTTATTATTGTAAGTTTATTATACATTGTTTGTTCAAACTTATCGACACTTGTATTGTTAATTCTCTGAATGATCTTATTGTAGTTATCCAAAATTCCTTGAGTTACTTCGGTAATGCGGTTATTAATTCGATATTGATTATTGTTATTTTCAATAATGACGTTTTGAGTTTTCAGAAGGCTATCCCAATCGGTGGAATCCGGTGTTCCGGCGATCCATTTCCATGCAGATCCAAGCCAGTTTATCGATCTGGAAAACCTTAGTCTTTTGCCGTGCAATTTCTTTAATGATTCTTCGATTTGATGTAATTGATACAGTATTTGAGGTCTGAGCATACTATTTTTGTCTATTTGTTGTTCAATTGTAGGAATAGAGGCGCTGACTATTTCATTGTACGATGTGAGATTTATAGCGTGGATCATTTTAAAATTGCCATTAATGATTCGTCCGCTTCCATGTTTTATAGTTATTAATGGTGTATTTTATTCGAATATGCTTAGGATTGCCGAGGACAATCCTATTGACCTAGAACGGAAAGAAAAAAGACATTGTTACTGCTTTGTGTTCTTAATCTGTGTTTTATGGATTCTTTTCCCAGTTTCTGTTGTAATTGTTACGCGATTATCTTTCTGAACTTTTTCTTTTCATTAACTTTTTCCTGAAAATCCATTAGATTTTTGTAATTTATCCTTTGGATTTTCCCTAGAAATATGTCACTTGACTTCTTGTTTGTGACAGAATGTATGGAGTTGTTATAGCGATCGACTGCTATATTAATCAGTTCTTTTGTAGTAAAGTCTGGGTACTCCGTGCGTAAGCATCTGATCATCTCAATTATTGTTGAATGGACTCTTTCGATTGTGCCGTTGACTTCACTTTTTTGAGTTGGTGTTAAATATATTTGAAATCCTAGCGTTTTGATGTAATTCGAAACAATGGGACTTATAAAACCATTCTCATTATCCATGACTAGTATTTTCGGAACTGTAAAGTAGTGGAGAATTTTTATTATTTTGTTTCTCAAGTACAAAGCCGATTTTTCTTTGATACGGAAGAATTTCGCGAATTTAGTAAATTTATCGATGCAAGTAATATATTTTTCATGGTCTATTTTGAAGAGGTCGATGTGCAGAATTTCTGAAGGATAAGTGGGAATTGGAGTTTGTTGGAATTCGGGTTTTAAAGGATGGCGATCATATTTATTCAAATTGCAAATATCACAAACCTTAGTATATTTTTTTATTAGCTTGCTCATACGCGGAAAATAATATTTCTCTAGGATCTGATCTTTATTTTCCTTGTAGTTACGATGAGCCCTACTATGTTCTTCTTGTATGACTCGAAATTGGTTGTCTTCATTTGCCAAATCTTGAACTACTCGTTGTGTTAGACGGATTTTATATTTTTTGAAGTTTTCCTTGTATATATCCTGCAGCAATTGGATGTATTTCTCGGGGATTTTGATGCCGTTGAGAGTGTTGGGGTTAAGCTTCTCCTTCAATTGCTGTGTTAAGTTTTCCTTATTTATCTCAGCGAGTCCTATAAAGTGGCGATGGTAGTTCGAATGTGGTTCCTCGTAAGCACACATATCAGTTCCTTCCTTAAAGATCAATTGATTTTTGAACACATTCATTGGAGCTTCGCAGTGAGGTATTAGTTCGGAACTGTCTTCTTCCGCACTGTGCATAGTTGCTGCACTGGAGGAAGTCAAATTATTCACATCCGTCTTCAGTCTTGACAATGCGTCAGCCACGAAGTTGGTTTTACCAGGCCTGTAGACGAGCTCATAATTATACTCTTCGATCCGTGCCTTCCATCTTTTCAGCTTTGCATTTGTATTTCTAGTACTTAGAGCGAAAGTTAGAGGCTGATGGTCAGTTAAAATCCTAATCTTTTTCGCCCCATACAGATAGTTTCTGAAGTTATCTAAGGCCCACACTATCGCTAGCATTTCTTTTTCGTTTGTAGCGTAGTTCTCTTCGGTTTTACTGAGTGATCTAGAAACATAAGTGATGGGTCTGTCCTTTCCAATATCGCCTTGAGATAGTACTGCACCAATCGCTGTGTTCGAAGCATCGGTTGTTAATATGAATGGCTTGTCGAAGTCAGGAAAAATCAATACTTCAGATGATGTAAGAAGTTCCTTTAAGTTGTTAAATGCTCTAAGTTCTTCGGCATTTAGTTCTATTTTGACTTTTTTTGATTGCGTGGCTTTAATCTGAGCCTTCTCTCCCCTCGTAAGATTTGTCAAGGGCTTTGCTATTTTCGCAAAGTCTCTGATAAATCTTCTGTAGTAGGATGCAAGGCCAATAAATCCTTTTAACTCTTTAAGGTTTTCAGGAGGTCTTATTTTTTTCAATGCCTGTATTTTCTTCGGATCTGGCTTAATACCTTTATTCGTTATAAGGTATCCAAGGAATTCGGTTTCTTCTTTCAAGAATTCTGTTTTGTCCAAATTTACTCTAAGGTTGGCTTGCTCCAGTTTGGAAAATATTGTTTCTATATTTTTCATATGTTCTTCTTCGGTTTCTCCTATTATAACGATATCGTCTATATATACAAAACAAATTTTCCCTATTTCCTCACGCAAAACATCGTCTATTGATCATTGAAAAATTGCTGGAGCATTCTTCAGTCCGAACGGAAGTCGTGTAAACTTATACTTTCCATTCATCGTGGAGAATGCTGTCTTTGCTATATCTGTATTTTTCATTTTAATTTGGTGAAATCCTGAAGTTAAGTCGATAGTTGAAAAAAATTTTGATTTTCCTAGGCTGGCTATTGTGTTTGAGATATCCGGAATCGGATATGTGTCGGGTATTGTAACGGCGTTGAGACGTTTGTAGTCAATCACAATTCTGAATTTCCTCTCTCCTGAAGCGTCCATCTTTTTCGGGACTATCCACAGAGGAGAATTGTAGGGGCTTTTAGATGGTCTTATAATGCCATCCTCTAGCAACTTTTTAATTTGTCTCTCTACTTCGTTCCGTAAATTTACTGGGTAAGGGTATGATTTTGTATATATAGGTTCGCTTGTGGTTGTTTTTATTTCGGCTCTTACGCTTGTCTCAATAACTTCTTGATCGTTAATCGGACCAAAGATTTTCTTATGTTTCTTCATTATGGATTGGAGAACCTTCTTAGTTTTTTCAGTCAAATGATTATCTCTAATTTCTATATTATAAACTTGAATGGATTGCTTTTCTTTCAGTTTTATTTTTACATTTGGTTCACCGCCTGCTGATCGAATTTTGAAAGGATTTTTTAGGGGAGTAGCATTTTCGCCTAATGCGGGACAAATAAAATTTTTATTTGCTCCTGTGTCCACAAGAAATTTTAAACTGTTGCCTTCTCTGGTCCTATACTCTAGGTATGGAATGCTAGAGAGGCATCTGTCATAAAATTTGCTTCGGTTGTTGGTTCTTCATTTCCTATTTCTTGGTTATACTCTTGGAGGTATTGCAAATAAGCTCCCATTTCTTCAGCATCATTTTGTGAACATTCTTCCAACTCTTCATTATCATTACTTTGTTTGTCTTCTGCTTGCGTGACTATGTTAAATAGCCTTTGCTGCTTTGGACGGAAGTTTTCTGAATCGTTTGGTCTTTTAGATTGGAAATTCTGTCCTTGATTTGCCGGCCTATTTGAATAATCAACCTGCTTTGTTTGGATTGATCTGTCTATTTCCATTTGCTCTAATGGTTTAGGCGGTCTTGGTGGAGGAGGATTGTTTCGTCGATTTTGGTTATTATGCTGTAAGTTAAAAGCCTTTATCATTTGTTGAATGGGAAGTGGCCTTGGAGGTAGACGATGCTTTCTATGCTCTTGTTGGCTCGTAAAAATTTGGTTAGTAGGAGCTGAGATGGTATTAGATACATTTTTGTTATGAATTGTTACGTTCCTGAAATTAAGGTTTTGTATCTCCAAACAAGATGTGTAGGCTTCTGGTAAGGTTTGCGGTTTCTGTATTATTAGCATTTTACTCAGATCACCGTTTAGTCCCCTTACAAACACATCTAGTGCGCGGTTCCTGGAATTTTCGGTGAGAGCCCTTATAGTTTCAGCGGAGTAGTCTTCTGATTTAATTTTGTTGATGATGAGGGATAGCTGGTGGTTTACACAAGCATAAAATTCATCTAATGTCGAGCTTCTCTGGGACATAGTGCTTAGTTGATGCTCTAGTGTCCTAATATCTCTTTTGTCGGCATAGTGTAGAGATAAACACCTTTTTATCGATGCCCAGTCGTCATCAAAAATATTATAAGATATGAGGGCTGTATCGGCATGTCCTCTGATTTTTTGTCTTATACTTTGCAGTATAGACCTATAAATGGGTTTTTGACGGACTATTTCATAATCCCTAAGGATATTTTCTACGGTGTGTATCCATGACAGGTACTGCACCGGATTGCCATCAAAGATTTGCAATTCTCTGACGCAATCTGGAAGTTTGCTTATCTCCTTGAGATCAGACTCAGTAAGAGGATATTGCGAACTCATTTGCGTTGGATTCGGATCGCTTATGACCTTCGTTTCCAATACAGTTAGTCTATTATCTATTTTTCTCACTAGCTCTATTTGAGCATTAAGTGCTCCTGTTAGCTGAACCAGAGCGTCTTGAAGTCCTTCCATTATTATGGATTATGTATTACTTAATTAGTTAATTAAGATTTTTGTTCCGTTAAAGTGAAAATTATTTATTTATAATTTAATTTGGTATACGAATAAATTTATTGTTTCGTAATGGTTACAATTTCAATATACTATATTGTAGATTTATTATATATTTATAATAAAAAAATTTGTACTCACATGAGTAGGATGGCTATCTGCATTTGAGATTAAAGTCGGCGAAGTCCAGCGATGTTCGGATGACCTGTATTTTTCCTCTTTGACCTGTTACAGTCTACTAATGGTACTCGATCACTCACTTGACACTGTCTATAGGTTTTTTCTCACGAACTGTCTCTTTGTCCTTTCGGATTTACTCGCGACACTGTTTTTCAAGAGTTGTTCTTACGCTTAACACTCGCGAAACAGTTTTTAAGCGATGTTCTTACGGATTTATTCGCGACACTGTCTTTCAAGAGTTGTTCTTACGGTTAACACTCGCGAAACAGTTGTGTTAGACTATTTATGACATACGTTTTAAACTCATGTCCCTGCTCGGGCGCCAGTTATTAACTTTTAATTTTAAATGAAATAAAAAAAAGTTATTTTGAGACAGATGTCTCGCTTTATTCGCTCTACTTAATAATCTAACTACAATTTCGTCTTACAATACTATTTATAACATTTTTCTGTGGGAAAATACAAATTTTGATGATTACATGGAGTAATAATACTTAAAATACAGAAATATTTCAGAGAGATATCTGATCCATATCCGCTGGATATGCATGCAGGTGTTTGGCGCGTGTGCTGACTAAGCTGGTTTGTGTGTGATAACTGGACCGATGGTATTCCAAACATCGTGCTTCGACATCTTCCTCTAGAAGCGGTGGACATTTACACCACCCTGTTTAATAATGCAATGAATAATGCACATTATTCAGCGCATTGGAAAACGGCGGTGGTTCAACCTATCCCCAAAAAGGGAAAGGATATATCCAATCCGGCGAATCTCCGGTCGATAAGTCTCCTTCCGAATATCAGTAAGGTTTTTGAAAAAGTAATCAATAGAGCTCTGTCTAGGTGGGTTGAGGACAAACATATAGTTCCGGATAACCAATTTGGTTTTAAGGCGGGACATGATATCTCACATGCCGCGTCTAAACTGGTGTCTGATATCCAATGGAATAAAGGCAAAAAACAATGTACTGCTGCCTGCCCCTTTGATTTGGAGAAGGCTTTCGACACGGTATGGTTAGAGGGTCTTTTCTATATGCTGACTAGGCTGGGGATCAGTAAACCTCTCTTGTACATTCTTTATAATATGCTAACCAACAGACAGTTCATCGTGAAGAATGGTGATGTGACTTCTGTTGGAATATTTCAAATTAAAAATGGTCTTCAGCAAGGCGCGGTCAATTCGCCGATCCTTTTCAACATTTTTACAAGCGACTTGATAGGTTCACTTCCCCATACTATTGCGTACGCAGACGATTTGATAGCGTACAGAACTGGTCCAAAAATCGAGGTCATTAATACTCTCTTGCAGCGTGACTTCGATAAAATAAGACGATTTTGCGATGACTGGAAGTTGAAAATCAACTTTCAGAAGTCGGAAACAATTCTCTTTAGGACGCCGTTGTCTGGAGCCTCTAGGGATACCAGAAAAAATTGGCGAAAGTTCTCTATCATTGGACAACACGGACAACCTCTTGCCTGTCGAAATGTAGTCAGATACCTTGGAATCTGGCTAGATCAGTTTCTGTATTTTGGAAAAAATGTAGATGCTGCTCTGGCCAGAGCTAAGGCGCTTTTGCCCTTACAAAGTGACTGTTTTATAGCACCCAACTCGATGCAAGGGTAAAGGTAATCTGCTACATGGCCCTTATTAGGCCCATGCTGGTATTTGGTTGTCCCGTGTGGTTCAATGTACGAGCAAGCTTAATGGAAAAGATTCGGGTGTTTGAGAGGGCTTGTCTTCGCTTGTACAGAACACCAGAGTCAGAGTACAAGAAATTTTATCCTAATGATGTCCTTTACAACAGGGCGAACCTAATACGAGTGGACAACTTCGTAATTAAGCTGACTCGAAGGCACATTGCAAGAGCAATGACCTCGACGAATAACCTGATATCTGGGGCTTACTACCCCAATTACCTTTACCACGAGAGTGTGCGCTCTGACGGCTTCTTTCCACCGGAAGCATTCCTCTACCTAGATCAGATAGGGTTGATCCAGGATAGATCAGCGGTGCCGTTAATCTTCCATGTCGCTCGGACAGCTGGGGACAGGCGACTCAACTACAGTAGAGACGTCGCACACGGCAGTGCGGATTGACTCAGGTTCAGTAGGGCGGTGGGGAATCGCGATATGAGGGATGTCGTTCGGCAGCACCAGCATTTCTGGTGGTTGAATGATGGAGAAGATGTTTCGTCGTCGTTTCCGTCAATTACGGACCAGCCTCACTAAAGAGACAGAGCTGACCAATTTATTTGCTCTGTGAATAGCGGTGGCCAGCTTACATATGTAGGTTTAGGTTAGCATTTAAGAAACATATACAGTGTATACAAAGGTGTATACTGATATATATATATGATTGTGTATAACGTCTATGTGTGTTTATGTGTGTATTGTACATTTAGGTTAGGTAGGCTAAGGTTTATTTTAAGTTAGATACTAAGTTTTTATTAAAAAAAAAGTCCATATGCTAAGTTTTGTTAACCAATTTTTTTTCTTAGCTTTAAGTATACAAAATAAATAGTTCTAAGTAAAATGTAAATGAAGTCGAAAGACATAGTTATAAGAATTTAGAGTAACTTAGAGTGCCTGTGTGGGGCCAGTAAGTTAGTATAAGATTATTAAGTAATTGTAAGCTAGCATTTAAGCATTTTTTGTTAGAATATAAGAGTTAGTGTTAAGAAAATAAAATGCATGAAAACTGAACTGAAAAGGAAAAAAGGGCACGAGAACGGCAAGATCGAAGATATGGAGAAATTGTACTCCAGGCATAACATACGAAAGTTTTACCAAGACGTAAAAGGACGAAAGAAACCTTGTCACAGTCGGTGCTGTGAATATAGAAAAACTTTTTCTGCAGACTGCATAACGGCGATGAGGCCCATCATCCCAGAGCCACCTGACCAGAATGAAGTAAGGATAGCAATATCTAAGCTGAAATCCAACAAATCAGCTGGGCCTGACAGCTGACCGGCTGCTGGAAATGACTTTGTGGTGAGTATACACCTACTCGTTTCTTGTCATACTCAGATCTTGTCAGAAGAGTGCATGCCTGATGAATGGAATCTCAGCATAGTTTCCCCGATCCATTAAAAAGGATAGCCCTCAACTGCACCAACTATAGAAGTATAAGTCTCCTCAACATCGCATACAAGATCTTATCTGTCATATTGTGTGAAGGTCTGAAAACCCCGTCAACAACCTAATTGGGCCCTATCAGTGCATTTTCGGACCAGGAAAGTCCACAATCGAACAAATCTTTATACTCCTGCAACTCCTGGAAAAAAGCTCAAGAAATCCAAATCGATATCCACCATCTTTTAATCGATTTTATGGCCGCATACGACAACAGTTATAGAGACGATGCCAAACTCGTCCGTTTCACAGTGGCTCAGTTTAACTTTTTTGCTTGCAAAAATCATAACTCTTAAAGGAATAAAGAATTTTGAGAAAAATGCTTAACTGGATGTTTCATAATCTTCTGCTGAAATAAGACTTTCTCACCACAGCGGATAAATATAATATTTTACTTCAAAATATATTCAAAAGTTCATTTGAAGGCATCTAAAAGCTAATCCGAGCAAGACAGTGGTGAATTAAAGTAAAAGAACCAACTTTTGAATGTTTTTATAGGTATAACAATATAATGAAATATTTCAGTGATTCATTTCAAGTCAAACCGTGAAGAAAAAAGTAAAAGGACCAAAAATATAAATCAGATTTCTTGGAAAATTTCGTCAACATCCGGGGTAATGTCTATTAAACTTATTATTTCTTTAGTGTATTGTGCTTTGAGATATTTTTCAGTTCTGACATGCTTTAACAAAGAAATGAGTGGGTCTGAAAAGGCTGCAAGCATGTTGTAAAGGTCTTCATTCTGTCGCATCTTTGAAACCTCACACGTATTTTGATATTTGTATTTTTGTATTGCTGAGCTTCTTCTTACAATTCTCCAAGTAATAACTGTTGATACTCGTTTACATATTGTGATAACCACTCAAATGTGAGCAGCGACATCTAGCAGAAAATGTCGAAGACCAGAAGGTTTCGATATTGGAATAACAAAGTCTGGAGACTGGAGAGTGGAATCGAATTTTCTAGCAAATTGGAAATTGTATGGGACGCTGGATGGCGAGGATTGTTCTCGAAGTATGTCATTCGAGTATAAATACCAGCATCCCAAAGGTATGCAAATCAGTTCTAAAGTGAAATTTAAAGTGTTAATTAGAAGAAGTGATTAAGTGGTTTAAGTAAAAGATAAGAAAAGTATATGTGGTTGAGAAATTGAATTGTACTGAGAGAAAGAATTAAATAGTGAATTGTAACTGTACTGAATAAAGGGATTTGTATTGAAAAGAATAAGTTCTATCATTTGTACCCACACAAACATTTTACATTGGTGTCAGAAGTGGGATAGGACTTATTGTGTGTAAAAAAAAAAAAAAAAAAAAAACAGTGTTTTCTGACTATTTGAAAAGGCTGGAATGGGTCGAAAACTATTGCAGTTGACCCTCGTCCAACCCAAATCCGAGTTGAACAAGAGAAGCCTCAGCGCCAGTGGAGGAAAAAGTGACCTGGTGCTCCGACTTCAGGAGGCTTTGAACAACGAGGGACATGATCCTGATGCATATTCCTTTGATGTTGACGAGGATGAACAGACAAGTACCGGCAATGACATGGCTGCAATGATGCAACTCCTCTTATTAAAAATGGACGAACAAAACAAAAAAATGGACGAACAGAAGAACAGTCTCGAACAAAAAATGGACGAACAAAAGAAAAATCTAGACGAGCAGAAGAGCAGCATTGAACAAAAATTCGACGAACAAAATAATAGTCTAGAACAAAAACTGGAAGAACAAAATAACATTCTCCAGCAAAAATTCGAAGAAATCGATGACAAATTTGAAAGAATAGAGAAGAACGTTGATGACAAATTTGATAGAATAGAGAAGAACGTTGATGACAAATTTGATACAATAGAGAAGAATGTTGGCGAAAAATTCGAAGAAATGGACAGCAAAGTTCAGCAACTGGCAAAAGAGCTCGACACAGTGCGAAAACAGAAACTGCGAGAATGTTCTTTAAGCGGTCCAAGGAGAAAAGAGTTGAAGCCTCCCTCATTCGGTGGCCAGACCTCATGGTCTACCTATAAGAAGCAGTTTGAAATGGCTGCCTGTGCAAACGACTGGGACAATGAGGAAAAGTGCTTTGCCCTAACAATGGCCTTGCACGGTCCTGCAGCAGAATTGTTGCAAACAGTAGACATCGAAAAGCATAAAGATTATGTGACTTTAGTGCAGGCTATCGAGAAACGGTTTGGGGACAGCCACATGCAGGAGGTCTACAAGGTCCAATTGCAAAGCCGAACACAGCAAAGAGGAGAAACACTGCAGCAGCTCCAAGCAGACGTGAGTAGACTTGCACATCTGTCATACCCCACCGCAGGCCAGGAAATTATCGACGAAATGGCAAAAGATGCATTTATCAGGGGAATTGCAGATTCGAAGCTACAGTCAGCAGTAAGGATGGATGGGAAAAGAACCCTTGCTGAAGCACTTGCCTTCGCTCTGGCGATGGAAGCAGCCAATCAGGCTTCCAGGGGAACACATTTCGTCAGGGAAGTAGCATCTGTCGAATGTTCCTGCACAAGAATTAGTGCCGAGGAACGAGATACTCGACGGGATAGACGAATAATGCGCTGCTGGAATTGCAATAAAATAGGACACCTTCAAAGGTAAAGAACCGGTGCGACGAAAAGACTGCCCTCACTGTGGTGGCAAGCAAATAGAGGAAGAAACCAGCAGAAACAGCTATCAAGAAGCCGGTCAACCTTCCCGAAGCCATCAGTCGGGAAATGCTTAAGCACCAAATTCGCGGGGCAGAAGTTGGTAGCAGGAGTCGACGGCCCCAGGACCATCATCCAAGTCTCGCTGGCAAAACGACGCAGCGAAAGCCTTCTAGTAGAAGTAGTCAGTGGAAAAGAAAAATGGATGGCAACAATAGACACCGGTGCCACGGCCTCAATCATCAGGAGGAATCTTGTGCAGAAGTCTTGGCTGCATAACACTAGCAGCTGCAGCTTGCGAACAGCTACAGGAGCAACGATTAAGGTATATGGTGAAGTCCGCATAAAAATCCAACTGGCCGGAATAACATTCACTCACGCGTTTCTGGTAGCTGACATATGTGACGAGTGCATCATTGGTACAGACTTCATGAGAGAACATGGACTTGTAGTCGACTTGGGGGCACAAACCCTGAAATACGGAAACATGGAGATACCAATGATATACGGAAACGCCAATACCACAGTCTCAAATGTCGTCATCTGCAGCAATCAGAGTCTACAGCCTTCGTCAGAAGCAATTTTGTGGGCAAAAGTGGAAGGTGGTCCTGGTAGCCACCGATTCTATTTGATGGAGCCAGAAAAGAAAAGAGACTTCATGGTGGGAAAGACCTTAGTGGAGCCAAAGAACAACATGGTCCCTGTAAGGATTCTAAATCCAAAGACATTCAGTGTAAAGGTGAAAAAGGGGGAGATAGTGGGAAAATGCGTACCTGTTGAGGCTATATCGACCACAACGGAAAGAAAGGGTGCAAAACCGGTCACAACAGTTCAGAGCATAAAAATCAAGAACAAAATTCTCAGCCTCTGTAATCTGGACGAAGATCAGCGAATCCTGGCAGAAAAACTAATCGGTGAGTACGCTTATATATTTGCTACACAAGACGGAGAATATGGACGTACGCATATTGTTCAACACCACATTGACACCGGAGACGCTCGACCAATCCGTCAACCTGCAAGGCGTCTTCCATTGGCAAAGCAAACAGAAGTTGCTGAAATGATGTCGAAGATGAAAGCTGAGGGAGTGATTGAAGAATCGCAAAGTCCGTGGGCATCTCCAGTGGTCCTCGTGAAGAAGAAAGATGGCAGCACGAGATTTTGTGTAGACTACCGACGTCTCAATGATGTCACTAAAAAGGTCAGCTACCCACTTCCGAGAATCGATGACACTTTGGATATGCTTTCTGGAGCGAAATGGATTTCAACACTTGACTTGAAGAGCGGTTACTGGCAGGTAGAGATAAATCGTGCGGATCGTGAGAAAACTGCCTTCACTGCAGGAAGCGGTCTTTGGCAGTTTGCAGTGATGCCGTTTGGACTGTGCAACGCTCCGGCCACCTTCGAGCGACTAATGGAACGAACATTGCAAGGACTCACCTGGAAAACCTGCCTAGTATATTTGGACGACGTTATCGTCATAGGTAAGACGTACGAGGAGCACCGCGAAAATCTAAAAGAAGTGTTTGAGAGGCTACGAAGTGCTCATTTAAAGCTCAACCCGGAAAAGTGCGCCTTGTTTCGTCCGGAAGTAAAATATCTGGGTCACATTATATCAGCGGAAGGAGTAAGAACGGATCCTGACAAAATCGAAGCCGTGAAAAGTTGGCCTTCTCCAAAAGATAAACACCAACTGAGAAGCTTCTTGGGGCTCGCCACGTATTACAGAAGGTTTGTAAAGGATTTTGCTGGCATTGCAAAGAGCCTGCATCAACTTACAGAAAAAGGCCGACAGTTCAGGTGGTCTGGAGAATGCGAAAAAGCATTTCAAGAACTGAAGCGACAGCTGTGCAAAGCCCCCATCTTGGGTTACCCCACGCCCGGAAAAATGTTCATCGTGGACGCAGACGCTAGCAATGTTGGGGCCGGAGCTGTGATCTCCCAAGTTCATGACGGTCAAGAGAAAGTGGTCGCATATTACAGCAAAGTACTCTCTAGACCTGAACGGAACTACTGTGTAACCCGGCGCGAGCTTCTGGCTACGAAGCATTTCCATAAGTAGTGGAGTGGAGAGTGGAATCGAATTTTCTAGCAAATTGGAAATTGTATGGGACGCTGGATGGCGAGGATTGTTCTCGAAGTATGTCATTCGAGTATAAATACCAGCATCCCAAAGGTATGCAAATCAGTTCTAAAGTGAAATTTAAAGTGTTAATTAGGAGAAGTGATTAAGTGGTTTAAGTAAAAGATAAGAAAAGTATAAGTGGTTGAGAAATTGAATTGTACTGAGAGAAAGAATTAAATAGTGAATTGTAACTGTACTGAATAAAGGGATTTGTATTGAAAAGAATAAGTTCTATTATTTGTACCCACACAAACATTTTACAATATTAACTATGAGCGAAAACTTTATGCAGAGTAGGTGTGAGTTGTTCTTCGGGATATTTTTGTTTTATTAACTCTGTTGTTTTCTTGGTACGAGTATACTCTCCAAACTTGACAGTTTTCCTTGTAATTCAAAACATTAACTATTACTTCAAGACTCGTTACTTATTTTTTCTGCCAAAGGAGAAAATTCTATTGTTTGTTTGTAGTTATGTTTGTCATCATTTGATTCATCTTGATTGTTGAAGTTTTCTTTGTGTTGTATTGCATATGGCACATAGTTAAAAAAAAACTCGTGATTGACAACTAAACTTTATATTAATTTATTAATTTGACTTTGGATATCGTTTACTGTGCTTTTTATGAGTTCTCCAGTTTCCTTTGCATATTGGAACATTATGGGTCGAAAAAAATGAACTTTCACCATTAGAAATGTTAAGCCTCAGTGGAACAACTCTGATCATAAACATGTTTGCATTTGTTTCACCATCTGGTGTATATATTTTTTACTTCTTGGCGCCTTGTCCAGATGATCCATCACAGCCCCACTTAAGAACCCGTTCCATGGAATCTATTACATCCGTTACGTTGTCGGATAGGTTGACGTTGGCGTTAATAACGGATATGGCAGTCGCATAGAATCCGACACTTACATTGACAGTTTGTTATTGCTGAGTGTTTTACTTTGAAGCTATAACAGTTTCTCTACATTCTCTCAACGCTTCCACCAATAAAAATGCTTACTCTCAATTTGTGAATGAGTGAACCTCAAAATGTGGATGTGTGAAATTCAATGCGCGAATGTCTGAACTGCCAACGGGCTCAAGGGATAGAAAAGTAGGAAGTTAACCTACTTTATCCGTCGTATACGTCATATCCTTTGTTTATGGACCTCCTTCCGTAAGAAAGTGTTTATTTTACTATTCTACCCAGCTGTCAGTTGAATACGTCGATGCAACGGATACAGAGAATTCTATGCGAGGGACTCTTTACTTTGTAATGTAAGTGCAATCAATTCCCCCTCACTTTTGTATTTGTATTTTCTTTTCTCATTTAGATTCACCAGGACAAAGTGCCCGCTGGCGACTTTAAATTTAATAAGAGCGGAGTTCTAACAAATAATACGCTGAAGTCTGCACCGCTGTTTCATTTCATTTCGCCAATCTAGCCTAATCAACAATAAATTTTCCTATCATTGCTTTTATTACATGGTTGTTTCGTAAAGGAACCGATATCTAACACTTCAGGTTGAGTATCTTAATTGCCATATGATTTAAAATTGGATAATATGTACTTTATTGGTTACCACCATATTCAGCTTTTAATTTTAGAAATATAAAGACGCATGCTAGAGGATCCAATCGTTTAACCCACAGGAAAATTGATGCATTCTCAAGCCATATGTATACTATACATCCTGACCTGACTATCCATTGATTTTTAAGATTATTTTTAAAATAGTCAATGGCGACATTACACTCATGCTTAAAGATGTCGGAGAAATGTCAAAATAGCAAGACCATAGATCAAGTAATGAAAAAAATGTCATAAATTGGATGAAGCAAATTGGGTCCGATGATGGTAACTTACATAAACGCGACAACTCGCTCTTTAAAACCAAACTGATTTCATCTCAAGCTCAATCCCTTCTGAATGAAATGTTTTAAAATTTACTTTGGCACGTCCCCATATGATTCGAGTAAGTTCAATAGTGTAATTGTAAAATGAAGTTCATTTAGTGACATTTTCACATTTTGATATCTCTGGACTACATATTTGTATTTCAAGTGATTGTATTGAAACTAAAAATAAAACTAGAGTTGTAGATATATTTAGGGAAAATGCTTGATAATTATGAGAAAAAAGTCAGAGTTTGACATATCTATCTTTGATTTATCTCCAAATAAATTGTTTTTTTGAAACCTGATGTTATAATAAAATCGCAGTGCAAGGAGTACCTTACTTTAGCTACGTCAATATTATGGCGATAATATCAATATGGATTCAAACTGCAATGGTTAAATGGAGAAGGTGGGGGATGATTTTTTTTATAAGTCAATGGCAACTCTTATATCTCCTTCATCTAAGAAAGGTCTGATTCTTCAGGTTCAGGGCTATCTCTGGGGTAAAGTGCTTGTTCATGTAAATAAAAATTAGAACGAAAGAACCAAACCGTCGGATAGCGACGGAACCGCTGTTGAGGACTTAAGTATCTAATCGAGTCCTTGCTCGAAGGGTTTGGATTGCTGCAAAATACTCGTAGTTATAATCCCTATCAAAAGGTGCGATCGGAGGGGCCAAAGAAAGATGAAAAACCAGTGCTTATGACACTATGATTAAAATACACAGGCCATCTTTGGTTATACTCTTGCATAGAATAGCCTACACGATACTACGTCCGATAAAGGGCGCAGGTTAATAGCCCTTGAGAAGGGGCGAAGCATTGTTTTGACAAGCACGCCTTTCCCTATTCATAAGCAAACATGGATAACTCGCGATTAATCAATCGTCAACTAGATTGATCAGGTTGCGATTGGCACAAGGCAATCTTCCAGCATAATTGATGTCCTATTGTGGCGAAATGTCAATTGCAGGTTTACCGAACATTTCAATGCTTCTAACGTAAAGACAATACTGTGGAAAAGTGTGTCCGCTATTTTATTTTTGTAAAGAGGTTCAGGGCCACAAAGCCTAAGCTGAAGTCTGCAAAAATTACGGGAATCACGTTCTGTACTAAATGATGATCGAAACTCCATTGCCATGTAAAATAAATCATTAACGATGTGAACCAGGAATATCAATTACCCGACCTGGACAAAGTAAATATAGCCGTACCCTGATCTAAGTCCAACAAATCTGCTAAAGCTGACGTCTTACATGCCGAGCTGTTTTAAGTGGCGGAAAATAACTTGATAATGAACATACATCAATCCATCTGCAAAATATAGTCGAACGAAATTCTGGGCAATGTATGGAGCCTCATCAGTCCTTGGTGGCGAAAATAGGTCTAAAAGTTAACGAGGTCAATGTTGTTTTCAAAAAAGGGAACGCAACGTAAACAGAATATCACTTCATTCGGATATAACTTTTGGGTGGTGAGTGACTTTCTCTAGCTAGGCTTCGCTATTAACAGCGACAGCGACACCAGCACTGAAAAGGAAGAATAACATTTCCCATTCGCCTTTTCTTTAGACTAAGAAGGCAACTGAGTAGCGGAACTCTTGCCCTCGAACATCTAAAGATATATTACAAAGACCCTAAGAATCCCACTCCCACTCTATGGCCCACAGACATAGATTTTTTCAAGAATGGATGATGAGAACGCTCTAGGATATTTTGAGAGAAAAATCCTTCGAATGGTCCTGTGCCGGACTCGCCTGAAGAGATAAAGAAGATTCAACGCCAAATGGTACCGACTGTACAGGAACACTAATATTGTCAGAAGAGTTCGAATAATTAGGCTGGGACATATAAAACGAATCGACACCAGGGGTCGGGCTCGAAAAATGTTCGGTTCCATCAACTTAGCGGACTGAAGCCAACGGCCATGAAATTTGAAGTTTTCTTGGATAGTTAATCTCGTTAGAATTATATTTAACAAATTAAAGATGGCTTGGCTAACGTGAAGCTCATTTTTTGGACATCCCATAAATTTCTACGGCATCCTTGTTTTTTTTTCTGTAGAAAAGCTGCCTACTGACGATGAGCACGTTACGAAAGTTAATATAGCAACATTAAATTTCTAGTATTTAATGAGTTGTAAAACTATCTATTTATCTATAGCTATTACATATACACATCATTTCCATTAAGTTGTGGTAAAGTATTAGCGATTGTTACAATGCTCAGTGACGTACTCCTCTAAATTATCGCTCGTTCTGGGGCAAAAAAGACAGCATAGAAGGTCAACCTATTACCCTATGTGGTGTGCAAAATTGATAACGTTTCCAAATAAATTTGGTGTGCAAAACTAGAGAGGCTGTGTGATATTTGAAGCTTAGGGAGTGTTGGGACTTCCTATCAACATTTCCCGATCAATTGAGATTTTGTTGTGGAAAGCGATAGGTAGGTGAGAGCGGCTCACTCATAGAGACGCCGAATATTCTGAAGTCAAATAAAATAATTAGCAGCCCAAGCGAATCCAAACAAGATTGCGTTGCGCTTACAAGTACTAGGTAACAACGCAAGTGTACCCAAGCTTGCTTAGTATTCGCTTGGATTAAAGTGGAAGGACGTAGAAATATGTTTTTAGAGAGCTTAAAGCGAAAACTTATTCGCCTTCTCATATTAAAGGCAACTGTTACAGTCCAATTAATTAAAACAAATTACTTTTAGATAGACATTATACCATCTAATAATATTATTTCTATAATACTGATGTGCAACCAGATCGCTTTTGAAGTCATAGATGGCTGTAAAGGTTCTGATAGTCTGTTACATATTTTAAAATGAGACTAACTGTGGAGACAGAAGTCTGTCCCAGTGTATCGCGTTGTTAAATAAACATAGTGAGTCTAAAATTATTGTAATGTCGTATTTACTTAAAGAGAAAAATAATTAATAAATAAAATTTCACAGCTCACGTTTGTGTAGGGATCTCACTAAGAAAGAGGCCTCAAATCATCGGGGAACTAATCTAAATGGAACAATTTCCCATTAAAGTACATCTCATGGAATTCGATTTCATTCATATATATGTCCACCACGAGCGCGATTGAAGCCATCGATTCGATAGAGTTAATTATCGACCACTCATCCACACATTTCGGCCGATATTCCAGTAATTTCGCGTTCAACATTGGCTTTGATCACGTCTAACGTCTATGGCTTATCGGCATAGACCAATGACTTTGACGTAGCCCCAAAGAAAAAAGTCCAGCTAATTGACTGGTCCATTTCTTGAAATAACACGCTCAACAAACTTTGACTTCAATGGCTCCATTGTTTGGCAAGTTAAATCACATATCACCAATGTTAAGTGCATGCAATTGCGGCCAAAAATTTTCATTAATTTTCATCATCACCAACGAAAAAATACCAATGACGCTGCGGTAATGTTGTTGCTGAATTGGCATCTAATGAAGCACATGTGGGTTTGTAGTCGTCCAAAGTGCATATTTTAGCTTTGTTCAGTGAGGCTGTTCCGGACTGTTCCGAACAGAAAAGTACAAGCTTTCCTGTTCAGTGAGAAAAGTTTCTGTCCGAATCTGTTCTGCTCTGTGTTCAGTGAGGCTGTTCCAATCTGTTCGGAACAGAAAATCTTGCATCTACGATTACTTTCGAAGTAGAACACAATTGTGAAAAATGTCAAAATCAGCTGTTCTGTACTTTTCGGTTCTCATTTGATTTGACGTTTTTCACGAATCTGTGCTGTTCTGTTCTAGTTTTTCCTCACTGAACAAAGCTTTTGTTTGTTGATAAAGCCACTTAGCCAGAAATGGGTTTTATCGCTGAAGATGATTTTGCGATGAAATTCCGAATCGGTTGTAACCATTTCCAGAGACCATTTCAAATGGTCATCTGGCTTTAGGTATTGAGTCAATTTGATTTTCTACGGGTATTGATACCCGGTAAAGTGCTTTCAGTGCCCCTTGGTAGCATTTTTTTTTTTACCTAAATGGCTAGACTGATTGTTGACAGCTCGTCGCCGGGAGAAAATTCATATGTGTGGAACAAAATAAATAAATTTGTTAAAGAATTTATATTTGTTTGATAAGAATAAAGTTGAAATGTCGAAAAAAAATACGCGAATTTCGAAATAAGAGCTTGTGAAGTTTTTAGATGGGATAGTTTAAGCACAGATAATAAATCTATACAGATGTCTCATTCATATGGGAAGTTTTGTCCTATGAAAATGAAATCGAACTAAAAAAAAGCTTTTTTAAAAAGCTGCAAAGAGCAGAAAAATCATTTTATTTCTTTTCGCTTTTTGCTCTTGCCACTTGTCACTTACCCATGCAAAGTCGTTTATCGTGCAAAAACACTACGTGAACGAAAGAAATAAATAAAAAAAACATACGTTGACGTTGCCCAGCATAACCGGTTTACTTGGGTGTGCTTGTTATTTTGTTTGTAACTTGTTATGCAATGTAAATTAAATGGGGGTAGGAATATAATTTTGAAGAGCATGAGATTGATGGTCCCCGATGTGGACGTGCCGGAGGGGGTGGGTATGACGTTGCACCACACTATAAAAGTGGTTGATATTTGAAGCACGAGGTGTTAAGGGCTAATAAAAGTTAAGCATCTAACACTGCTATTATTTTGCACACAGGTGTATCTGCACTGCGTATTAATAACACGAATAATATTTTGCTCGTCAAACTTCAAACTTTTCCCGCCTTTGAATTGTTCTTTCTTACATACACAGAATACGCTCATACAAAATACCAATTCATGAAAAATTACATAATTTCCTATTGCAGTCGAATGAAAACAAACAGCCAAGTCTTCATACCCCTTCCCGCAAAACCCTTGCAATTGTTTTTCATATTCCTTTTGCCTCTGCCCAAAACTTGTGGTGAGAGAAAAAAAATCTCTCAGTAAACAAAGCAAGAAAGAGCGAAAATAAAAAAGCTTTACATTATTCCAAAAGCTCGTGTCGGCTAGCCGACAAAAATTTAACCATTTTTTTCTACAGCGATGAGACATCTGTATAGATTTATTATCTGTGGTTTAAGTATAATCACGGTTAAAAAAATATAAACAAAGCATTTGCACTTGTGAAACACGAATAAATTGTTGTGTTGTTATTTTCCATTAAATATTTAGTGAATACTGTGTAATATAGTGTCTTTTTGTTAAATATATAGTTAAACAAATCAATAAAGATAATAAAATGAGGCTGAAAATTCGCATAGTTGGAATACTACACATGTGCATGTACGAGTATATGCATGTACTCCTAGCAGAATATTTTAAAAGGTCCATTTCGTTTTGGTGGAAGTGAAAGAATACTGAAAGCTGGTTGCAATTACTCTCTTGCATTTGATCCTGCTTCAATTATAATTTAACAACCAAGCCAATTTCCACCAAACTTTCACTTTCAGCAACGGAAATATTCCCCTAGAAATAATATTGCTGTAATATTAATAGGATTCCATCTATGAAAGTTTTAAGTTGCATTTCACTGTCTTTATTGACTTGTTTAAAAATATATTAAATAAACACTTTATATTATTCACTACGAACTTAATATTGAATAAATAAATAACAAGAAAAACAATTTCTTCGTGTTTAACAAGTGCTTTGTTTACATTTTTTAAAGCACGATTCTATTTAAACAAAGATACTCGTATCCAAACACTTCAAAAGCACTTATTACGATACTTACTTATCTTTTCTCGACATTTCAACTAAACTTGAAAACAACAATTCTTTAAAAATTATTTCTCGTACGAATTTGCTCCCACCAACGAACTGTCAGAGATTAACATAGGGGTTTAAGTACAAAAAATATCCGCCAGATTTTTCGTTCCGGGTGTCAATAGTGTTTTCGTTCGGGTTGTCAGAAGACTTTTTGTTGTGTACCCTGATTTTTATTTAAATGGAACACTAAGAACTCCTTCTTAAATATATTTGCTTAGAATCAATTTGAACACTAACAAGAAAAAAATTGGCCAAACACAGCCGATTGCACGACAACAGAAATCTAGTTTGACACACAATTTGACGTTTATAGATTTTGAAATAAAATCAAGGAGAGAAATTTTGATTCTGAAATGAAAACGAGAGACCGATATTTTGGTTCTGAAAAAATGTGGGGAAATGGTTTTACGTCATTGTTCTTCTTCGGAACGACATTAAAGCGACATTACTCTCAGTGGCAGCGAAACATTAAGCAGTGAAAATGTAAACTTAAATTTTTGCATCAAACTACGAATTGCGAGCCAGGTAGGACCATTATAGCGACCGAAAATTGGCGTTAGCGCTCTTAAAGTTGAGGCCACCGACTCCGAATTTTGGTAATAAATTTTAATAATTTGTAAACGTTGCTCCTTCGAGTACTGAACCATGACTAAATGGTAGACATTGACAAGCAAAATAGTAATGACAGTTCAAAAAAAATAAAAAAAACATTAACATATTTAAACAAATAAAATTTATAGTTCTTAATTTAAAATACTGTATGTTTCAAAATATAAAAAGTTGTCTGAACCTTGGCTAGGTTCCAAATGGTCTTCGGGATGTCTAGGTATAAACGATAGTTACAAATGAATTACAAACGATAGTTCAAAATATAACTCGGTGAATTTAGCTGCGTTTAGTGAAATCGTGCATTCTCGATCTAGTTTGGAAGTCGTTAGAGGGCTCAAGAAGGCTCTAAGTGAAACGTAGCTCTCGCCTCAGTTATATGTAGTTTGTTGCAATAAGGACTGTGTATATATTCGAATACAGACGCAATTTTTCCTAACGAGAAGTGAAATCTAACGTTGTCGTCCTCCAGAAAGAAGGAAATACATCAGCGACGGACCCTAAATTGGTCTTGGAGCCATCCGTAAAGACCTGACTACATTGCTTTTCTGGCTCAAGATTCTGGCTGAAACCAGTCTTAGGCACAGGGAAAATCGACTTCGTATTTTTTCCGCAGCAGGAGTTCTGGTGTCATCACCTACCTTAATCGGCGCCTTTTTCTCCTTTTAAGGGTCTTAAAGTTACCCTTTCCAACAAATCTTTTTCGTTCTTACGAGTATAATTTCTAACTGTAGGCTTAATGCGTAATATGATGTAACAGAAAGGTTGCTGCGAATGTAGTACGGCGGTATCGTGACTGGCAGTAAATGATGGAGGTGGTGATGAGGTGCTTTTAAAAATTGCGAAAAAGTAGCGCATATTGATTTGAAACGTTAGTTGTCACAACTCGTCTTGTACAATTTTTTTTAATTCATCACATGGTTTTATCAACTCGCCTCCAGTAGCAACACGAACAAAACGTCTCGGGCTTGTCATAGCATTCCAATAAGGTATTTCGTCCGTTGTTTGGCACAACAGCCAACCAACCCTTTATGTCTCTTGTTTATGACTAATTTCACCTTAATAAATTGCCAGTAGTATTCTGCACCTTAAATGCCTCAACCGTAACAACCGTCTCACTATGAATGCTCATCAGTTTACCCTCAAGGCCAGTTTTGGAAGTACCCTGAAATATCAATAACTCTACTACCTGGAAATATAATGCCTTGTCGAGCTCTTTATTTCCTAGACATTATAGCCGCCAAACATTCAAAACCAACGTTCATCGGGACCTCTCTTTCTTTTCTTCCTAACTTTCCTTCGCACGCGTTGTATGCAAACATTTTAAGGCATATCTCAGTTATTAAAACACAAAAAAGAAAAAAAATAGTTTTTGCAATATTCTTGCAGTTTTTACCGAACTTGTTTCATTTTGCGCTTAGTTCTTTCGCTGATTTTATGGTGTTTTAGAGCCACTCTTGGAAATTTAGCGCTCAAAATCGGCAGTTTATTTCCTTGACTGATGTCAGTTTACATGTATTTTTCTCTTGTTTTCTTCACGAAAAAGCAAAAGTCGTTGCTATCTTGACCAATATCACATATTGTTAACTAACTTAACTTTTTCTAAAAGCTTAAGAAATATGATTTTAGAGCATGGTTTGGACTATTAATGACTTAGGTGGCTGTACAGTTCGGGGTGAACCTGGAACTCAACTAACAAGTCGCTCCAGTTAGCCCGATCTTTAACTAACTGCAACCGGTTGCTCACTCCAAGTCGGTTACGGCCGCCTTCTACTTGTGCGTGCCACCTAATGTAAGGTCTTACTCTACTGCGTTGTTCCTCCGGGTTAGAGCATTGATCTCTATTCGCTCTACATGTCCTAGCCACCTGAAGCGACTGATGCACAGTTTTCGGATTAGGACGATGTCGCTGTACAGCTCGTATGGTTCGTCGTTGAATCTTCTCCTTCAAAGCCCGTCAATGCAATTGGTATTCAATATTGTACGAAAGTCTCATTTTTTGTGGATCGAGCAAACAATGCTGAGATTCCATTCATCATGCATATATGTGGTGTATACTCTCCAAAAAGGCATTCCCAGCAGCTATTTTTTTTTTTTTTTTTTGTAGAGCTCATGCCTTGTATGCTTGTGTATAGAATACGATAGTTGCGCTGCTGGCCCAATCCAAGTATGTAATAGTAAAGTCAGATCCCCGAATCCTACCCGGTTGGTTGGAAAACTCCATTCTCAATTGTAGTAAATCTGTAGACGTCTGTTATTGCAGACGGTTTCATTTCTGTAATGATTTCAGATTCAGAAACATTTATCAAACAAGGTGCCTTGTCACTTGTTGAGTTTAAGCGGTATTGGCTTTTTAAAATCTAATTACGTTTTGTTTTTCAGCGCGCAAATAGATTCAGAAAATAAGAGAAAAACAAAATTGTGAAAAACCAAAGTTTTATGACGCGAAAAATGGTAGAACACAAATAAATCTCAAATGCTTAGACTACAGAAAGCTAGTCGGTGACTGTGAATAGTAAAACTTAATTAAATAGTTGTTTCCAGTTTTATTGGAACCGAATTTCATGATCCACTTGCATCAATTTAATTTTTAAAACTCAAACCCAACCGCCACCTGTTTAGCACCATCGGTTGGGATTTTCCGGCAACCCACAGAACAAGTGAATATTCGCCATTTTCGTTCAGTTCATCCATACCCACTAGCAAATGCCATCCCTGTAATGTCTGTCTTTTTTCTCCTTCTGCATTTGTATTTTGATCTTTTTATACTAGTTGTCTCCAGTTAAACGGGTCGTTCGCTTCATGGTTCATTTTCGTAGTGGCTATAGCAAAGGCAAATCGCACAGTACAAGTGAAAAACCAAAAAAAAAGAAGAAAAGAATTTGCAGAGCAAGAAATAACTAAATCGAAGGCGAAATATCTTTTCATTGTTGCCCCCACGGGTGGCTCTCCATTGTTTCATCTTTAACTCGGAAAAATTAGCAAATCAACTGCAAAAGTGTTTATAAATCAATTGTCGCCAGCAAGAGAAAAAATTGAATTTCTGTTCTTTTTTTGCACTTTTTTCTTTCCCCTATTATTGCAAAGACTTGCGAGAAAAAAAGAAGAAAAAAACTACACAAAGAAAGAACGAAAAAGACCATATAGAGGAAGAAAAAACAAAGCATAACAAAAGAGAATCATCTGTGTGTGAGTAAGATTGTGTGTCCAAATGTGTTAAGGGAAAAGGAAAAGCGAAAAAACGGACAAAAAATAGGAAACCAAAAGAAAAGAACATAAAAATGAAAAAACTTTCATGGCCGATAATTTTTGTGATAATTTAGTGTTCAACGATCACTCGTAGAATATTTCATAATTTCGTCTGACGTCCTCGGCTATTTTCACGTTGTCCCAGCTGCATCAGCAGCAGCAGCAGAAAAACCAACAACACCACCACCACAACTATCATCGTCAACCCCAGAGCTACTCGTATAAGCAACCAACAAAGCAACAAGCAAATCGAATTACATTTTTTTCATTTCGTTCGTCTTAAAAAAAAAAGAAAATAAATCAAAATACGACGGATCCAAAGGGGCATTAGAACTAGCACAGAGTTGTTGTAATCAAACGTCGTAGTGCGAAAAAGAAAATGGACGGGCACCATACGCATAATAATAATTCGTCGTTCTCGACACCGTCATCATCGTCATCACACCATCATCATCATGGCCAGTCGATGATGCAGCAACAACAGCAGCATAGCAGCAGTAAACATCATCACCATCACCACCATCATAATCATCAGTCACAGAATCCGCAGCATCCCAGCTGCAATAGTGGCAGTCCCACAAATAACAGTAACATCCATCAAATCGATCGCCTCAAGCTGTTATATCCAAATGTCAACGAAAATGAAACTCCTCTACCTCGATCGTGGAGCTCCCATGACAAGTGCCATGCCATCGGGCTGTCGCAGAATAATCAACGTGTTCACTACAAAGGTTACTATCTAGATTTATTATCAAAAATATCTTTTCTTTTTTGTTTTTATTTTTATTTTAATTTTTTTTTTTTTTTTGTTATGAGCTTGCCTCACCTGTTATCAGACTATTTTCTTTGTTTTTCTGTTGTTCCATTGGATAAGCACATTTGGAAGGAGATGTGGTATAGTGATTTTTAGGGACAGTTACAGGGTAAAATTGCATTGCTCTGCTCTGACACCAGTGACAGTGACAGCGGCAGTGCCAGTGCCAGTGATAACCTTTAAGTTATTTTCAATTTTTTTTCTCCTTGCGCTCCGTTTTTGGTTTTGTTTTATTTTATTTCTCTCTCAAAACAGCGGGGCTAGTCAACCACTCGTGGGGGGTTTATTGCCATCCGATGATTTTCTATCAATTTATTGGATTTTCTTTAGAGAAAGAAAATTGTTTTTTTCGTTTAACAATGGCTTGCTCTCCGTTTATACCTTGAATAGGCTCACAGTGGGGCTTGTGAGTTTTCATCTGTTACTTAATAAGTTATAAGTTGGAACTTTTCAGTATTGCATATTTTCGCTGCTTAGAATGACACGGCTTATTGTTGTTATACTGATTTTCAATTTTCCTTGATTTCAGATTTTAAAATTTTCCCTCAAAGAGGCTGAATTCCAAGGGTATGAGATGGTGTGCGCGACTCTGTCTAGACTTCGTCATGTGAACATAATGACTTTAATGAGCTTATAATTTTGTATTAGGCAATTTCTTCAAGAGATATCGGGACGTATGAATGTCGTTAACAAAGAAATTTGTGATCCAACTGTGTTTACTTTTGTAGATTGTTAACTTTCTACAACTGACCACTTAATCCATTACATAAATTGTTTATGTAGATTCGATAACTTATGCGTACAAAATGCAACAGCTGTATGTACGTCAGCGTTTATTGTGGTGGCTACGTTGTTGAAACAGAAGCTGTTGTTCCTTATCCTGATGTTAAATCAACTTGATTTGTATTAAAATTTAAAGACGGGACAAATGATGACAGATAACCGTTTCGGTATGCAGATAAGATGAACCAGTCGTTTATCAATTCCATATTTTTACTGGGTAGTTGATTGATAAGTCGCTGTTGGGAGCAAGTAAACAATTGTTGTTCCTTAAAATCTTGAATAGATAAAAATGCAGGGACTACATCTCTTGTTTGGAAAAATATTTAGCTCGCCCTAACATAAGTTTAATTTACTTCATACACAAGTAAACAGGTTATTAAAAAAAATTCCGTGATTTGTGTTTAAAAAAAAAATGGTAGAGTAGAGTCTCTGGAAAGCCGTCGAGAAATGTTTTTTTCCGAATGCATAACACCACCCTCGCCACATTTCCTTGATAAGACTTCCCGTCATCTAAACGCTCTCCCTTCATCGCAGTCTTCAGCTCAGGGAATAGAAAAAAGTCGACCTGCACAAATTACAGGAGTATGATATGTAATTGATCACGTAAAATGATTCTTTAGCCAAAAACTGAATAATAAATAATGACGAATGCGCAGAAGAATTATCGTGAAGCAAAAACCAGTCGCTCGTGCGGTACAATTCCGGGCAGTAAATGTGCATGCTTCCTTTACTAATATTCAGTTCCTTAGGCAAGATTTTTGCTGTTGCTCGCGGAATAGAAGACATGGCGAGCCACATGCGTTTAATATTCTCGCCCGTATGAAAGTGGAGGGGCGTCCCTCTCTTTCAATCGCAACCATTTGGCGCGTGTCGCTTCACATGAAAATTTTGGATAAAAATTGTAGTCTACGACTGCATAAGATCCAGCTGATCCAGGAACTAGACCCACGAGACCTGAAGTTCGCGGATTGGTTCCTGGGCACCTTGAAGTTGACACTAACTTTTAAGTGACGAGGCTCACTTTTGCCTAATAGGTTTGTGAAAAAGCAAAATTTCATTTCTAGGATGAAGTCAATCCCGTGCAAAAATATACGGTTTTGTGTGGTCCTCACACTCGTGGCATCATTTTTACAGGCAATGGCCAACGGTGTTCAATATCGAACGCGCTTTGTGCAAACATTTTAAGAGTACTCAAAATCCTCTTTCAACATAATCGTGGTTTTCTGGAGTTTCTTGGTCTTTCGAATAAAGAATTTTGAATCCAGTCGTTTCGCTAAGCAACGTTTGGTAGATAGGGTGCTGTGCTAAACTCGAAATAGTTCATATTGTAAATTCACTTATTCTTGTAGAGAATTACGCTTCTCTTCGTAAATACCATCTTGAGATGTTATTTTGTTTTTCTCTTTTTGCGGAGTAAATATTTATTCGAGGCAAGTGAACTTAAAATTGTTCAAATTTATGGTTGTCGGTTGTAGTGTTTGGCCTAAAGTGATGTGTAGCTGCTGGCTTGTAGACTTTGCCATGTTCTTATTTACATTCAAATCAGCTCTCTCTTTTTTATTGTCGTAAACGTTCTACAACGGCATGTTTCACAGTCGTCAGCATGCGAGTAGAACAAAGACTGGATAAACTTATTGATGACAGTATCTCTGTGTTACAGGCTGTGTTAATAATTGAAGTATTCACACGATAGATACATACATGTGTATGTATGTACACTGTTTTTTTTTTTTCGGAAAGTTGCATATCTCGCTCGAATAAGTCTGAGAGGAATTTTCAAACCGCTCGGAAGGAATACAAACTTGTTATGCTCACCAAAGACTGGGAATTGTAGAATATGCTACATATTACATACATTAGAAACGACTAAAAAATCCATTTGGCAACAAAGATGTAGAAATGAAACTTATGGAGTGAGGATAGGAAGATAAATAGGATGGGTTCTCATGGTAGAAGTCTTGTAGGACGGCTAAAAGGAATTCAATTTGATGCAATGTATACGTTGAGGAAATTGGCAGACGAAAGCTTATTGTCATTTGGAAGTTTTAACATGGCAATGCAAAGCCCACTTGGAAATATTTGCAAGACAATGTTATCAGTGTTTTTTTTTTAACGGAATTCGGCAACTGCTGATCTAAGCTTTATCGAGCTTATTTTATATTCCATTTATATTCCAAATAATTCTGCAGAAAATTTCAAATATGGGAGTTATATTCGTTAAAGTTAAAGGCTTTCAGTACTCCTTACCTATTGAGAGATGTCGCATATTAATCAAATCAATACCTCACTGCCGCATAGCAATTAAAGGTTTCCCTTATCATATTATTGATTTATCAAGGGAACACGTATTCTTTACGAAGTAAAATTTGATTTTTATTTAAATTGATAGAAGAAAAGTTGGTATTACGAGTAATAAGCAAAAACAAAATCAGCCAAATGACTTTCTCCACCTTTGTTGCACATACAGGCTCTTTTAAAATATTTGTTTACCACATTTTCTCACATTCTATTTCATCGATAATAGCACGGATGTTGATTTTGAGTGCTTCAATTGACTGGGAAGCATTGGCATAAACTTCCCTTTCATATAGTTCTAAAGATGTTAAATCAGATGATTTCGGACAATAACGGACAATTTCTGCCAGCAATATTTTCGTCACTTGTGTGGCACATACCACTGTTTTGTTGGAAATAAACATCGCCCAAATCCATAGTTTTTTTAAGTTCCTATTTTAAAAATTCATTGATCATGGCTCGATAACCCAGGACGACAGGCTTGGTTTTGATGTCAATTGAACCTTATAGGTATATGTCTTGCAAAGTTCGGTGGTGTATGGTTTGCAATAATGCTCAATCGCTGGATCGACTTCGAGTTTAGAAGCAATATTTCCAGTTGTTTTTACGTGACGGACAGGATTTCGGTCCTTTATATCACTAGCTTCTGCCAATAGCTCAAATCTCTAAACCAATTTAGCAATTTATGCGAAAGAAGGGGCTTCACGTTGGCCGAGAAAGCTTATAACTTTTTTTTTAGATTTTTGAACTGTTTCAAACGAAATGTTCACCTTTTTGTACTGAATTTCAATCCATTTACCATGTTTCTCCTATCGTTTAACCAAGAGGTTGATAGTTCATTCTTAACAGACCAAGCGTACTGTTATAGTGGAAAAGGTAAGAATAAAAGGAATAGAGAAAACCCTTATGATAATGAATTGGCGACAGAGATTGTATTATTCTTTATTGTGTGACATTACTTGTATGTAATTATAAAATGCAAACGTTTAAGTATACAGAATCATGCATTCCGTTTTATCCAACTCAGGTTATGTATTATGAATTTTGATAATTTTTGTTTTCTCTTGAAAATTCATTCAGCAATTCATACATAACTTGCGAGAAAATATCTTGAAGTCTTCCGAAAAAAAGGTACACCTCATCTCGTGCATAGATTTAGATTTGTCTAACTGGTAACTGACTGTTATATCTTTATTCATTCATTCATTCATATTTGTAACGAATCTAAGCTATGAAAAGGATGAGACGAAATATCGTTCTTTATTCTGCAATATGTCGAAAATATGTATTGAAAACTATTTTGTTGTTATGTTATCTAAATGGATCACAATTTCCAGTCTTAAAAATCAACCTGGTGACTCGTATGGGTACATAATTAGAGGTGGCTACTTGGCTTTCCTTACTGTTTCCAATTCCTATATACTTTTGTGTCGTTCTGACAAAACAACTCATGAAATCATGGTATTGCTATGAGTTACTTGGGATGTACTCGTATGATTTAATTTTACGAGGTTTGAGTCAGGTTAGTAAGCTATTCTCGGCATTTGATGACGACCTAGTAGGCTCTTAGCGATTGATTCGCCTATATGTTAGGCAAGAGTGGGGAATTGTAAAAACGATAATTGTTCTGGGTTTGCCGTCCAACGGTATGGTGGAAAACTGCTCTTCTAGTGTTGTGACATTATTTGTTGCGTTAATAATTCTTCTACTCCCTTTAGATCTGAAAATAAATGTGTGCTTATATAATTATAGCAGAAGTGTGTCGGATCTTCTTCGACATGATAGGTTGACAATCCTCATCTTTGCCATTTGTTTATATAACAGATTTTGATCTGCTATGACTCTTGTAGGATCATTATATCGTTTTTTTTTTTATACGTAGGGCAACAAGATTCTTTGAACAGTTTCTGTATGAGCACTAAACATATGAACACTGTTCCATTTCTATCTGCTTACTCGTGATATAATATTTAATAGTAAAGTGCACACTACTGTTGCGGTCGATGAGACGGCAATTCAAGCTCATTTTCTGTTTTTTAATTTTTTAATTAATTCGGTCATTATTCTGACTGCATTCATTACAACCTTTCGCACTGAACAATGGAGTCCCACTTTTTTTTAAATATATTTTCATTTGACTGTCAAGGTAGAGGGACATATTCTCTTCTAACAAATTCAATATTCTGCGTAGTGGCTTCAAATCCCTGCCCAAGAGGCAATCTTCAATTTGAAATATATCATATATATAATTGCAGTACATGCGCTAATCGAATATGAAATGTGAAAGTCTTAAAACATTCGGTCCAAATGAAAAGGCACACGATCTTAGAGGTTTCTTCTTGAAACCGTCGGATTAAATCGATACTTGATAATCCACGGCCACATAATGAATACATACATATGTACAATGGAAGGCTAAAAGGCTTTTTCCTAGAGAATGTATTGAATAGGGGGATTATCCCCCTTCTTTTTTGTTTTAATAAATTGAATCCCTTTCGATGCTTGTTTCCACTCTTATACACATTATGCATTTATATTTCTTTTGAAACCTGTCCTCTATGCAAATTGTCATGTAAAATAACTTTCATGGGTAGTTAGATTTTTTGAAGCCATTTCCGTTCAAACTACCTTTCGTTAACCAATGGGTTGTCCTGCAAAAATGCAACCTTCAAAAGACAACATTCAATTGTTTATCGAATGTCGTGGGTATTGCCAGTGCCGTATACGTGTTTTTTTCACTTAATCGACATTTAGTATTGCTGACATTAGACTTTCATTCATAAATATTAGGGTCCATCTCTATATAAACATTTCTTCCACATCATTCGTGTATTATACTTCGTCTTGGCTCGTCACGAGGTTTAAATTTGGTTACATACTACAAATTATCCGATCACATGAGGTGTCTCGTTTAATTTCTCAGGATGAAATGATCCTATTGACACACAATTCATTTATATTGATAGGAAGCATATTATTTGGTAAACAAGCATAACGCGTGCATTAAACGTGCCGAAAACATTTTTCCTACTCTCAACCATGTTTTTTTTGCATTAAAGTCGCTCAGTTGACTGGGACAATTTTTTTTTTAAAGCCTGGAACTTGTTAAGTCAGTTGCGTGCGATTTTTTTTTTAAAGCCTGGAACTTGTTAAGTCAGTTGCGTGCGATTTTGAAAGCCCAGGGTCCAGGTCAATCACCTAGCACATGGGTATTCTAATTATATTTTCTTATTTCCTACGAAAAGAGTTGTGATGTCCATTATTTCCTTTTTTCCGTAACATTTGTATCTGAACGGCTACAGAGCTCTATTGAACTTATTCGACAATTACTCGTATATCACCACAAACACTCATCAGCGATTGAGTTTAGAGTAATTTGTCTTTCGTTATCAGTGAATCGGTGCAAATGCCAAAGTTGAATAAACCTTTTTTGATTACTATTTACTGTGAGCTACGAATATTGATTTTTTGAAAATGACATTCATAACAGAGTTAAAGGTACAATAGAGCTGTATTTTTTTTCTATCGGAATAGAGCACATAGACAAAGCACTAATCCATTGGACTCTTTATAGATATGTTACTTTTATTGGAATTGACCAGTCCTTTCTAGAAAGAAGATTCAGTGATACGAGCAAAAATTGGAACTGGTAAGCAGATTCAACATGGAAGGTTTAGATTGGCTGTTGCTACTGACGTAGATACTTCCTCACGTCCCCAGAAAATTCTCTCCCTCCGCAGATAGGGAATAGTGCATTGTTATTGTTGCAACTGCAATAGGAAAAAGTGTCAATGTCTTTCAAGATGAGCTTCATGCAATCCAATAATAGCTCAGTACCGCTTCCATCTGTACACTCACGGATAGACAAGCAGCACTGTAAGCATTAAGCTCAACCTAGTTTGAATCCAAATCTGTGCAACACCAGTTCAATATTCTTGAAGACTGATTTTAAAGAAACAAACTCAAACTCTGGTGGGTACCCGCCACAATGGTATTGAAGGAAATCAAAAGTTGTGATAACACCCTGTGTCTATCCTATTCGGAGAATATGCCGGTCTCCGACAGGCTAACAGATCTTTGAAACCTTTCTAGCGAGACACTGTCAGCTTTGATATCACTTACACAAACTTAACGTTAGTCATGACGAAACCGCAGAACATATACCAAGTGAATGTGTGGCGCTGTGCGCCTTAAAGATACATTACTTTCTCGGAGAAATCCTAAAGATTGACGATCTGCAAAGGACCATATCTCCACCAGTGTGATTCTCAAGTTTATTCAAAAGATTTCAGGCTCATCTGGCATCCAAAGCTATGTTTGGTCGCAGTGCCTGTAAAAAAAATCATTGTTATCAGAATTTCTTATATCTCTGCTTGCAAAATAGACGCACTTTTTCATAATGAGGAGTGAAATGTAACGTTGTCGTGCTTTAAAAAGACACCAGCATCCGTAAAGACCCGATTACATTCTTCACCTAGCTTAATTCGAAACCATTTCTGGGGGAATAAGAAAAGTGCAATCGATTTCAGCGAGGAGCTCTGGTGTCACTGCATCAGATGACAGTTCATAAGGTCATCAAAACTCCATTACGTATTGCACCAAAAACAGTTTCTTTTTAAACCGAAGATGGCTTTGAGAACGCAGCCCATGATATAAATATCACGGGAAGGGAGATTCATCAGTGCGTCAAAGGTCACAGCCGCCAAGTAAAACAGCAGTAATGTACATATTTTTGTGCACGCATGTTCTACCAGGCAACCTCCACCGTGATCAATCCCATGTACGACAGAAGGAGGTTTTCTACGTGACATGTTTAGTCCAAAGAATTTTGTTAGCCAGGATGACACGTAAATACTTAGTGTTTATTTGGAAAAACAGATTGTGATGTCGTTAAGCTAATTTCCTGCTTCTCGTAAGGATAACCACTTAGTTTTAAGATGATTGGCTGAAAATTCATTTCTAGTGCACCAGTTGTCGATCCGTTGGGAGGTGCCTTCTGTCTACCCTTTAGAGCGGACAGTCGCTAGACATGGCCCAACAGACAGTAACACGCACGTTTAAATTGTTCTATCAGTTTCAAGTTTGTAAGAAAAGAATCAGAACTCGACTATTTGTTTCCTGTTCACATTTGAAGGTACTTCCGCCCGTTAAACTGACATTCAGATGGAATCTTTAGGAATTTTTTAAAGTTACGTAATGCATAATACTTTCACCCGCGTACAGTCTAATGAAGAACCAGAAAGACTTGTTTATTGGACAACTTTTTGTTTCACTTTCTTAGCATAAAAAAGTTAACTTAGTCATAACAGCTCAGAAAGAATAGCAGTTAGCTCAAGATTTATCGATTTTTAGAGAATTACTAAGTCTAAACTTTAAATCGTGATCTAGTGGGTACGAATGGAAGTGGAACGTCGTCGATGAACACACCTTATAGGTACATAACCCTATTGTGGGAATTGGGAATTCAATTCATTTGTTGGGATATACCTACACAACTGTAAGCATTGATGGAATTCCTAATGTAACAATGAAACCGCAGGGTATCATTTGTGATGATGCAGGGACCACAACAAGCAATCTAGACATCGATTCTTTGGTCAATATTTACAATGATATCCCTATTACCTCCGAATTTTCTAACGCCTATTCTAAAAGGTACTTATCTCTTTTTTAATATGCATATTTTGAATAGCATGCTCGATAAGTTTTCAGGAAAAATTGTGCACTCTTCGCGATTATATGGACATTGCCAAGAGTCATAAAATTTCAAATTTCCAAGAGATTCTTCTTTCTATTTACATATTCGTTTGTGCCTCAATCAAAAGATGTAACTAGGGGTTGTCGAGTGTCGGGCGTTGATAAATTATTTTTGGACTTATCTTACGCACAAAACCACCACCATCATACCACTAATAAATACATCGTACCAAGTTTCTCTAATTTTTAATTCATTCAGAAAAGTTGTTAGACACTTTGCCCTGTGGGAGGAGGTGTGTATTTGGAACATGGTAAACACAATGTGTCTGTAAAAACATGACAAAATTTTATAAAAAATTTAAATTTGAAATATTTCATGAGTTTTAAGGGAAATTACTTTATCCCGAGACTGTTGTTGTCGCATCTTTGTTTTCGTCTTTTTTTTCTCTCATATTGTCATCATCTGTTGTCGTTGCCAAAACAAAGACTCTATTCGACGAGAGAAAATACAAAAATATAAAAATACGAAATGCGAAAAGAACGAACGAAGAACGAAATATGTTGAAAGGGAGAGATGGATAACAATTTCCCATTTTTTATTTTATTTTGTAAAAAAATGAAAAATCATTTTCGTAAAGCAGTGATTTTCGAATTCCTTTTTGTTGGTTCATTCGGATTTGTGTGTAAAGTGTGATTTACTTGCCAAGATTGTTTTTTTTTGTTACAATTATTTTTTCTTTACAGTCCCTACTCCTCACACATATGTTTAGTAGTCGTTCCATTTGCTATGTTTCTTTTGTTTCTTTCCTTTTTGTGGTGCTGTTTGCCTTTATTTTGGTTTTAATGCGTAAATGGCATTTCTTTTTTACCATTTTCTTTATGTGTTCATCTTCTCTTGATATTCATGGGTAAATGGGTAGGTACATATGGGTACATTTGTGTATTTCGATGCGATTGTGTGTGTGCAGGTTTGCTTTTACTTGACGAAAATTGAACGAAGAAATTGTTGTTTTTCTTTTTGTTGCATTCTCTGCGCTTCTCCGTTTTGATTGGTGTGTTTTTGTTGGTTGTGCTTTCGTCCGTCAGCTGATTTTGCATGCTATCGAACTGTCAAAAGTTGGATTGTGTGCGTGGAGCGAATGGTTTAGATTTTGGGGAAGGGAGACAGACAGACAGAATTGTGTAGAATGAAGGAAATGAGGAAGTCATGATGATTTTCTTGTGGGAAAACAAAGGAAAACCTTCAGTAGTATGTAGTGGAATGGAAGTGTTTTCAATTTTTTTTCCAATCTCATTCTGGTTATTTTCTTTTATTTTACACCCCTTATTTCTGCAGCCTTTTTATTTTGTTGAAAGGTAATGATAACAAAGAAGTAAATAAAAAAAATACTGTAGTTTGGCTTGTAGCGTATGTTGGATTTGTTGGGCTTATGGATTTGGAGAGTATGGGTGGTTATTGGGTTGTTGAAATGAGCTCATAAAATTGGAAGATATCGTTCCGATCGTCGTGTGTTTTCGATGGTTTTGGAGTGGGTGGGATAGAGAAAATGGCGTTGAATTAGTTGGTATCTAGAAATATGATCGCTCTGTTGTGACGATTAGGGAAATAGGTTTTTGGTTTTTGTTTGGACGGTGTTTATATTCTGCATTGAACTAGTGAATAGTAACTGACTACTAATACATACTCACTCGTACGTAGATTGTCTTATCATTGCTTTGAATTCAAAGAGAAAGTTTGTCACTCGAAAATGCTTAATTAGGAAGATAGTGTTACTTTACGATTGGTGGGTAGACCATTTGAATCTTTGATTAACATTCAGAGCGCCGATTGTCATCGACGTGTGTCCTAAAATTCACGCGAAATTTAAATTTTGCGCCATTTGTGTGGTAAAGTGTTGCCAACGAAAAAAAAAACAAGGCAGCGTGACAGATGACAGTTCAGGGTTATTAAAAATTGTTTTCATTGTTGAGCAATATTTTAAAAATAATAAAGGTTCCACAACTACAGTTTGCAATTTTCGTACAAAATATTGTCGGAATAGTGATTTAACTTGACACTCTGGCCGTCCTTCAACAAGTCGTTCGACACAAAACATCGAAGCAGTTCGTGAGAGTGTTGCTGAGGGTGCATGAATTCGGTATCGTGGTTAAGAATTGTACATTTCGAATAGCTTTCTACAGCTTATTCTCACGAAAGATTTGCACCTTCATGCATACAAAATGCAATTGATACAAGAACTGAAGCCTACTGACAACGCACAACGAAGAGAGTCCGTTGAATGTTTTATATAACAATAAGTAGATGCTGATTTTTTAAATAAAATCTTCTTCAGCGATGAGGTTGATTTTCATCTTGATGTCTTTGTTAATCGTCAAAATTGTTGTTTTTGAGGTTCAGAAAACCCACGGGTGTTTGTTGAGAAACAAATCCATCAACAACGCGTCACTGTGTGTTGGTCATTTTGAGCTGAAGGCAACATTGGACCATTCTTCTTTGAAAAGGCGGTAGGTCAGGCAATAAAAGTTAATGGTGCTCTCTATCGCGGCATTATAATCCAGTTTTTATGCCTAAATTGCAAGCTATGGATATTGGTGACATGTGGTTTCAACAAGTCGGTGCTACATGCTATACAGCCCAAGATATAATTCAATTACTGCATGAGTTATTTCCTGGTTATAATTATTTCATGTTTTGATGATCAGAATTGGCCGCCCAGATGATGCGATTTAACGCCCTTGGACCCTTAAGTTTGAGTTTGTTTTTTCTTTAAGTCTAAGGTTAAACACAACATTTGTATGGTAGGAGCTGTACAGTTCGTTTGGTATAAAATTGATTCAATACAAGAGTGAAACAAGACTTCGAGCACCCAAACTACACCCAATCAAACCCTAAATTTTTGATCACATTTTGACACATTCACATGTGTAGACGTTTTATGACTTACCCTTTATATAAATCCTTCTTGTACTTAAGAGTCTTATACACTTTAGTAAATATGAAGGTATCCTCTCTAAGCAAGTTCCTTTGAAAAATATGAAACTTTAACATGCACATATGATTGACATTGGCATCAATATTCATTCAATATTCAATATAAAAAAAAGGCTTAAAGAAGTAATTGATTCAATTCACAACTTTCTGTTTACATTATAGAAGGAACCCCAAAGACACCAGATTGTAACCTAAAATGCAAATGTTAACAAAAAACCCAACCTCATGTTTTCCATAAAAACTCACTTATACTCGTATACATACATATTATTATTATTATTATTATAAATTATTAATACATAAGTAAATTAAATATTAATAAAATTACAAAATAAAGCACTAGCTGCTAGGGCTTTCGGCTAGATAAGTTCTAAATATTATTAACTAACTTAATGGCTATCATCAATTTATATACAGTTTTTACATTTTTTTCGTTTGTCGTACTTAAAAGGCCTTTGAGGTTTAGGTTAGAGATTTGGTGACAGATTGTATTTACTTGTTGGCAGTCCAAGAGATGGTTTACTGTTAGGATAGGTTTTTCTTCACATAGATGGCAGTGGGGTGGTGATTGCTTCGTAAAAATATGTTTATGGGTGATGTTGGTGTGGCCCATTCTAAGTCTTATAAAGATTTTCAACATTTTTATAGATACATTTCCTGGGAAGAAAACTTTCTCGGCAGACGGGTTGAATTCTTTGTATAGATGTTGATACTCAGTCCAGCAAATTTTTTTCCTATATTTCCAATTTGAGGTGATGTGATTTTTCAGGTCTTTTTTGTTATAGGTGTAAAAAGTGGTGAGCGGTTCCATTAAAGCCGATTTTGCAATTGCGTCTGCGTATTCGTTCCCTTTAATCCCAACGTGCCCTGGAATCCAAGCGAGTTTAACGTTACCCCTCTTCGCTATAAGTTTATCACGGATGGTTTCGATGATGTTACAAGAGTTGTTCGTGTTCTTTATAGCGGTAATTGAGGATAAGCTATCTGTGAATATTACGGTTTTTTTGTTACGAGTCATCTCAATTGCCTTAAGGATGGCGAAAGCTTCGACTGAGAAGATTGATGAAAATGAGGGCAGCAGTCCTTTGGAGATAACAGATCCATTTCCGTCTGTAACAGCAAAAGACGTTCCGTCAGTTGTTTTCGAGCCATCGGTGAATAGAATAGTCCATCCTAATCGCTTATAGTTTTCGGCTATCTCGGAAAATAGTGTTTTGTATATGTCGTTGTTGGTTGTAGCTTTAGGAAAGTATGCCAGGTCAGTAATTATACTTTCTTCCGGAAGCATCCAGGGTGGAAACGACGTTTTTTTGTTCTGGATGGTGATTGGGACGTCCAGTGTAATTGCAGATGTTAATGCCTTGGCTATTGCAGATTTGTATTTTGGACTTTTTTTCCGTCCCAGTATTTTTTTGGCGTCGTCATGGATGGGAGATATTCTTGGAGAGTTGATTTTCAGTACGACCTGAGAAGAAAGGCAGTCAAACCTTTCAGTAATTTGGGGTAACCCCGCTTCTGTCAGAAGATTTTTTATAGGAGTTGTTCGGAAAGCTCTCATGCTCCTTCTTACTGCTCCGTGGTATGGTGTTGCGATAAGTTGAATGCTTGATTTTGAACATTTTCCATAAATTGCTAGGCCATAATCAATTTTTGATAAAATAATGGATTTAATGACGTTAATGATAGTGTTGATATTGCAAAAACTATTTTTTGAAGAAAGGTATTTGATAATATTTACTCTAGAATTAAGACTTTTCTTAATATAAGTACAATGGTTACGAAAGTTAAATTTGGAATCGAATAAAAGACCTAATATGCTAGCACAATTAACGTTTACTATGAAATTATTATTTATATGTACTAATATAGATTTACAGCATCGTATCTTTTTACAAATATGTAATATTTTACATTTATTAATTGAGATCTTAGAACCTGACATGTTGCCCCATTTGGATAAGCAATCGAGTATGTTTGAAAAGATGTCTCCCATTAAAGTTAAATTCTTACATTTTGAAAAAAGGATGAGATCATCTGCATACAGGATATGGCAGACTTTGTTGTAACTGTTAATTACTGTACTTATTCCGTTGAAAGCAATTATGAATAGAACGACTGATAAAGGGGATCCTTGTGGGATACCGTTTTGTAGTTGATGAACGGTGGAAAAGACAAAGTTGGTCTTAATACGGAAACGTCTATTGGTAAGAAAAGATCTTATATAATTGAGAATTTTTGGCCCAACCTTCCATACCACGAGTTGTTTTAAGATAACATGAACACCAATGCGGTCGAATGCTTTCTCGAAGTCAATGCTGAGAATTGTTACGTGGTTCTTTTCAGAGAGGGTTGAGGAAATAAATTCGTCTAGATGCAGAAGTGCATCAATAGTGCTCCTTCCTTTTTTAAAGGCTACTTGGTTTTGGTAAATAAGTTTTCTTTTTTCGAGGAACCAGAAAAGTTGTTTAGTAATTATCTTTTCTAGGATTTTCGCAGTGCATGGGAGGAGGGATATAGGTCGATATCCCTGTATGGTGGAGAGGTCTTTCTTCGGTTTTGGTAAGGGGATAGTGCTTGCGACTTTCCATATTTGTGGAATGTTACCTTCGAGGAAAATGTGATTGTATAGGGCCAACAATCTTGTCTTAAGCGCCGAAGGGGCGTTTTTTATCATTGCGTATGATATACGGTCAAATCCTGGACTTGTCCCTTTGGCAGATCTTAAACAGCTTTCTAGTTCCATCATATTGATGGGTGATTCAATTTGAATCGAAGAGGGGTCAGTATCATATTGTGGAGATTGGTCATTCAATACTGCGTACTTTTCACAGATAAAATCGTGATGAAAATTAGAGTCTTTTGATTCGCTTTCCCAAGATTTTGCAAAGAATTCAGCAATTTGCTTAGGACAGGTGAGGGTGTTGCTCCCAGTCTTAATTGCTTTTATAATTGGTGGAATGTAGTTGCCAGTGAGGGTTTTGATATCGGACCACAGTTTTTTTGGTGTTGAGTTTGGATTAATCCCAGCAGTGAATTTCTCATAACATACTGTTTTTTGTGCCTTCGCGGCCCTTCTGAACTTAGCGTTAGCTTTGCGATACAATATAATGTTAGAGTCTGTTGGGGATCTTTTAAACAATCGCCAAGCTTTTTGTTTTTCGTCACGAAGGACGCTTATTTCTTTGGTCCACCAAGGGACGGTTTTATGGCATGTTTTTTGTTTTGTTTGGGGGATTGCTTCGTTTGCAGCGGACCGTATTGCTTTTTGGATGTTAGCCGCTTCTTTGTTTATATTAGGAGAAAGTTGTCTCCTAGAAACCTCGTTGGATATTTTTGTTTGAAAAAGGTCCCAGTTAGCTTTTTCCAGTATAAATTTTTGTTGGTGTGTTTTTGGGGAAATGTTGGAACCAAGTGATACAGTGGTGATGATAGGAAAATGATCGCTACCATGAAGGTAGTTAGAAACAGTCCATGTGGAATTGGGTATAAGAGAGGGTGTTATAAGTGTAAGGTCGATGTGAGTGAATGTTTTGTGCGTTGAGAAGTGGGTAGGTTGCCCGTTGTTTAGAATTGCTAGTCCCGAGTTTGCAATGAAACTTTCAACCCTTTTACCTCGTTTATTATAGGTTTCAGAGCCCCACGAGGGGCTCCAGGCATTGAAGTCACCCGTTAGAATGATTGGTGTGCTTATACCATGCAGGATATTTTCGAGGTCGTTGCATGTGAATTGTTGATCCGATGGGATGTATACAGAGATTATGGTTATTTTTATTTTTAGGAATATTTCGACTGCTATTGCGGATATATTGGAGTGGATATTAAGAGGATTTTGTGAAATTGTTTTGTGAATAAGAAGACAGGTGCCGTGTTTAGAAGAGGTGTTTGAGGGTAGATTGTAGAAATATGGTTCGTATTGTTTAGGTGCCACAGGTTGACCGTTGTGCTTAATATGAGTTTCCTGTAAGGAAATGATAGACGGTTGGAGGTCATTAATAAGTAATTGCAACTCATTGTAATTATTAAAATAACCTCTAAGGTTCCATTGGAGAACTTTAAGTATTGATTTTTTACTTGGGGGAAGACCTTGTACATTATAATACGATTTATGTTGTAGAAGGTTCGTGTTGGATGAGTTTTGAGGGTGGTTTTTAGGACTCTGTGGCACAGTTGCTAAGTTGCGCGAGCATTGTAAAGAGGTCGAACGATTAAGCCGCTGAACAGCAGAGTCGGGATATTGGGTTTGAGAATTATTATGACATGTTTTCATCATCGTTTAGATCTGGCGGATTTAAAAAGTATTGATTGTGTTTGATAAGGGTTTGAGTAATTGTAGATATAGGTGAGGTGATAGATTTTTGAGTGCTGTTAAGTATTGTTTTTGAAGGGGTGGTTTGTTGTTTGTTTTTCGAATTGTGTGAATGGTTTGTATCAATGGCTTGGGGCTTGGTTGAATTGTGTTGAGTATCGAGTGGTTTTATGTTGGCTGAGGTGGATTGAGTATCGAACACAGTTTTTATGGGTTGGTTTGTGGTGTTAGTGAGTGCTTTGAGTGAGGTTGTTGGCGGGGTATCGGTTGTATTAGCTTTCCCCGTAGGGGTGCTCTGAACTCTATTGTAGAGATTGTGGGATACGGATATGTTTTGTTTACTTATTGATGTGGTTGGACGGGGTGGAGAAGAGTTTGATGTAGGGTTGTTGCTTGTGCCGGAGAATTTGCCTTGCGAGTTAGTTGCAGGTATTTCTGTTTGAATTGCTCTTTTAGCAACTGTGGAGAAAGCAGTGGAAAAGTTGTGAGTTGGGTTTTGTTCCCGGAATATTTGTTTTGCTTCAGCCATGCTGCACTTTGTAATGGTTTTGATTTTTAAAACTTCCTTAGCTTGTAAGTATCGCTTACATGTTTTAGAAGAAGATGGGTGTTCTTCTTGACAGTTGGCGCATAAAACACGAGTGCATTTTTCGGGGCTGTGGGGGGGAAGATTACAGTTCCCGCATGAAGAGGTCCTGTTACATCTTTTTGTAGTGTGGCCCAGCAACTGGCAGTTTTGGCATCTCATGGGGTTTGGGAAATATTCGTTGACTTTAACGTTGTACCAGCCAATGTTAACTGAAGTTGGTGGACGGAAAAGGTCAAAAGTAAGGAGGACGAGACCAGTGGCGCGTTGGTTGTTGTCTACAGTTTTTTTGAATTTAAAGACGTCTGTCACACCTTGAGGTTTCATCTCTTGAATAATTTCTGTTTCATTAACGTTGATAAGACAAGGCGCATAGACAGTACCTTTTGAAAAGTTTAAATTTGGGTGGAGAGTAACGGAGATCGGGCAAAGGTTGGAAAGGGTTTTTTGCTTAAGAAATAGGTCTGCAATTTTTTGGGATTTTGTGAGAACCAAAAGGTTTCCATCACGTAGTTGAGAAATATTCTCATAGGCCGTACTAATACTGTCAATTGCTTTCTTAAGTAAGAAGACGCTGAAAGATGAGAGTGGTTTTTCTTTGTTGGATGAAGATATAACAATAAATTTAGGGTTATTGGACACTGCATGGGTTGTAAGCACATTGTGGTTTGAATTATTGATGATTGGCGTAAAGTTAGGTTTTTTTCTTTTACTTTGCTTGGGCTCGGTTAGCGGGTCTATATCGAGCCCACTGAACCGGTTGCCCGAAAGAACACGTGGCTCAGAGGCCATGGAACATTCACTTGTTTGTCACTGTATACTGGTTTTTTGTTTACTTCACTGACCGAGGGAGGTGAGACGAAGAAAGAAAAAGAGGGGAGATGAGCAGTACGATTAGCGGAACGCAGTAGAGGAAAGAGACCGAGAACTCAGGCAGACAAACGATGTTATCGCAACGAAAGCTAGTCGGTGACTGATACATACATATATATGGTAGCTTCACTTAAAACATCCAATTTTTAGTTGCAAATTAATTGCTTTAATGAAGCAAGAAGAGTACATTTTAAGATCACCGGCAGAGGTTATCTAAAGACCTATAAGCTTTTTTTTTAAACAATAACGGCGGGAATTGTGTTTGAAGCAAAAATCTTTATTAATCAAATTATTTATTATTTATTTATTCAGACATCATACTTAGTGGGGTGTTGTTTACAAAGTATATCCTGTTGTTTCAATGTTGGGTCACTCTCTCTGGCATTTGGTTCTACCTCTCTCCCCAATATCACGTTGAATGTTGACGTAGAAGTCCAGGATAATTTGCGGTTTATCAGTATATACCAAAGACTATCCAAAGCCTCACCAGAAAGTAATCAAGTGACGCCAAATCGCATGTTCTCGGTGGCGCTGAAGTGTTATCGTTTAATCGAGTCCTCAGTAAGTCAATTGTTTCATGAGCGGTAGGCACGTAGCACCACATATCGTCCTTATTTTCGAAGAAATTACTGGTCATAGTCCATGCTCCAGCATTATTTTTGAAAAATATTATTCCACACCAAACAGTTCATTTTTGTGGGAAAAATTAAGTGCCATAGAGATTTGTCTCACTCCAAAAATAGCGAAACATACCCATTGAGCCAGAAGTGAGCCTCGTCACTTAAAACGACGACCATCCAAACCATGGGCTTGCAAACCATGGGATCATGGCGTTAGTTCCTACACCCGCTGGATCTTATATGAATATAAATATAAATTGTTAACATAGTGGACAGACAAAGGCCAAACTGTTGCGATCAACGTTGAACTGACAATTTCGGATCTTTTGCCACGCTTTCGCTCATATGTTGACGCGTTGTTGGCTTTGCGTCATGTTGGTTGTGTGTGGTACCAAATTTATCCACAATACGATGAAAAGCAGGCTGAATTATTGTTGTTAGTCTATTATGAGGACCATATTCGAATTGAAGACCGATTTTCCAAGTAAGGTTTTTTATTGTCTATTCATAATAATTTCTCAAATTAAAAGCATACATTGAAAATTAGACCTATCAGGAAAAACAAAAATCCTTTAGCTCATACAAGAGACATGTCAATTAAGTTAATTTCTTTAGATAGTCCCAGAAGTACCCGACCTTACCAAGAAAACACAAAAAATTGAGAAAAAATATCTTTTTCTCCACGTAGTCTCCTTTTAGTTCAATACACTTTCGTTGAGCTCCTTAAATTAGCCATCAGCCACAGACCCAACCTTTTTACTGTTGGAAAATCTTTTACCACCGAGCCATTTTTTCAAGTTCGGAAATAGAAAATAATCCGAGGGGGCTAAATCTGTTGAATAGGATGCATGAGGAAACAATTCGAACTTTAACGCACGGATGTGTGAACTGGTGCATTGTCTTGATGAAGCAAAACTTTTCTTTTTTTTCAAACGCTGCAATATGTTCGCATAATACACGCCGTTGATAGTTTTTCCTTTCTGATGAATTATCTCACGCGAATACCAAAAAACTGACGCCGATGGAGCCTTTTTTGTAGCCGATTCTCCCCTGTTCCTTCGTCTAGGGTGTGAACTGATGGAAGCATTTTTCATCCAAGGTTCTGAATCGACGCAAAAACTCGGCTTTATTGCGGTGAAACTTCACCAAACCAAACCAAAAATTATTCCATTGCGGGTAATCACGGCACCCACTCAAGGTTCACGCACTTTCAATCGGCGGTCCTCCAATACCATTTTGTGGATTTTTTCAATATTTCTAGTGAACTCACCTCATTTGGTCGACCACTGCGATGTTCATCTTGGCAACTCTACGGCTTCGTTTAAACTCTGCCACCCAATATTTTATTGTTGTAAACGAAGGAGCAGACTACCCTAGAGTAGAATCCGGTTCCGTTTTATTGTTGGTTTGTTGATGGCTGCCGAACAAATACTAAACAATGTAGCGTCTAACTTAAAATTTAAGCTTTTTAAGGTTGGTACTTTCTACAATAATCATTCTTTTTAAACAATAACCGCCATCTATAGGTCAGTTCGGGTACTTCTGGGACTACCCTCGTATATATGTCGGAACGTGTATATGTGGGGGACCGGGAGCTATATAACGAAGAGCTACCTCTGACTTAAACAGAAAAATAGTCCATTGTACCCACACGGCAGTAATATTACTCTCTGAAACCTATGAAGATATTGTACTAAATTGGGCTACAAAGATATTGATATAAATCGCAGGAGGTTACTACTAAATGGCCGGGTGCCCTGTGATAGTACCAGATAGGAGTCCCAGCGGTTCAAATATAACCAAAGAGTGTGATCTCGTCTTGGTCATTTGGTCAAAGCCTCCTAACTATTTTGATTGTGATAGTGACTATGATAGTCTTCATATATATGCATGTGCCCTAGCACCCAGTATAGGCTCATCGTAGGGGCACTCGATATTTTATTCCGAAGATGCGTTCAAGTTCCTTGATCCGATTATCGAAGAGTCTAGAGTTCACAGCTGCCTGGTTGCCCAAGTATAATAGTAGTTGGGCAGCATTTTAAGTAATGACAGTTACTTCGGCTTGGGAACAGTTTATCCGTCAGTTTATCAACTCCTAGTTGGCCCCAAACTTTAGGCGATGCCCAGTTTAGAACAGTCAGTATAGAAAGCTAGCTGCTCTATGTTAGTGTATTATAGAATCGCCTCTCAAGTGGTAGTCATTAATCATATAATTAATGTTCTCTGGATCTTGGTGAGATTTGAGAGTTGGTAGTGCTTATCTACAGCACCACCAGAATAGTGAACTCTATGTCAGGATGGGTCTTATTGGCGCTGTATAAAACAAATGTACTATAGCCGGTTGAAAGCCCCTGGTATTTACAAGAATATAAGTACGTTCATCGACTTCGATTTTGAATATAATGTCTGACCTATAAGAATAGTCTAAGTGAGATTGCCCATTTATTTCCCATCAACATTTCGAAATAAACGTAGATAATAGCATCCAGTGTAGATTTGCTTGAGCCTTGGAATAACGGTATCCAAAAACTAACAATATCCCTAGTCAATTAGCATTCATTCCTTGCATTTTAAAAGGTCGGTGATGATGTCATGATTGGGCATCACAATGGGTCTCCGCAGACCTAAGTGTGATAAGTTATAGAATGGACTCGACTCCAGATACCTCAACAACCCGCTAACCTAACCTAACCATGTCATGATCGGAATTTTCAGAGTTCCTCTTGGATGGACGAGTTAATAGACCCTTCTTTGGCCAAGTATCACGCTGTTCTACAGCTTTTTACTGTTGACTGGAGAGAGTCTTTTGAAATGAAAATGCTAGACAACCGGTTAGAGTATTAACTGCATCGTTGACCGCAGTGCTGGTGGTACTAACGAATTGATTTGAGGAATTCTCTGTAGAAGATTTCGTGGTTGTCTTCTGGGTTCAAAGAATGATCTCTAAGCTGGTGTCGTTGTTCATATCGTCATTTCGTCACCTGAGTGCAAGAACTAGGTAACTCGACTTTTTATGCTTTCGAGAAATCGGCACAAACAATTTGATCTGTAAATGCCCACTTTCGTATAGTCCAATACTTTGCAAATACCTAACAACCACCTCGCAATCTTTTGCTGGTAATTTCTATGTCATCCGCATTTTTTTGAAAGCGCCTCTGCTACCGGTTTGCGAGTTTCGCGCAACATTCTCAAGTAAGATGTTGAAAAAATTTGCATGGTAGTCATTTTTTACATCAAAGGTTCGGCAGCAAGATCTCGACACGGTAATTTCTGCAGAGCGGATCAAGTTTAGGAGGGATGCCAAAATATATGTTTTGGTTTCGACAAATAGGTGTTGGGTGTTGATTTGGAATTCAAGTATGTTTATCAAGATCTGCCGTAATATAAAAATCCGGTAGATGGTAGAATTTCCAGACATGAAACTACACTGATCAGAGATAATCACTTGGTTGACATAAGGTTTAAGGCGGCAAAAAAAGAGAAAATCTTATAGACCATGTTGGAGAGAGTGATGCTTCTATAGTTGGCGCCGAGAAAAAGGTCTGCTATTCTCAGGATTGAGCATATGTACAACGCTGAGGTTTCATTCGTCCGCTATGCTTTCGTCTTTCCTATGGTGCATGCTCTTCACAAAGTCATGTCCCCTATTATTTGATATAAGTTAGGATATGTCTATCCTAATTGTTGCTCATCATTTTCCTGGCTGAATAGTTCATTCTCCTTGACAGCAGAACTTTGGTCGTCATCGTCGTTTAACAGTCTGCAGAAATGGTCCTTATATAACCTTAGCACTGACTGCGAATCTACCATTAACTTCTTTCGTTTGACTTTCGGTCGTGCTTTCCTGACTCACCATGTTCTTTTTTACCTTCTGGTAGAATTTCTGAATGTCTATCCTGCTGTAACATATCTCAATTTCTGTGATCTTAGACTTCCCATGATTTTTGTTCTTCTTGCTGAGAAACCGTCATTTCTTTTTGTTCATGAACTCACGAGCCGCTACGCAGGGCATTTTGTGCAATAACAAAGATCGGAGCTGACATCTTATAAATTTTTAGGGCAATTACGAGTAATATTACAAGACAAAATTCTATGCAATTGGAGGTCAAGAATGATCACAAAAATTGATATACGAGCTTGGCGGAAAGCGATTCTCGTCAAACGAGGAAATCATCGCCGAAACAGAGGCCTATTTTACGGAGTTCGACAAATCATTCGACAAAGTTATAAAGAATATCGCTAGATTAAACGTGTCGAGCTGAAAGGAGACTATATTGAGAAATAGATAAAAAAAAATGTTTAATGCGTTTTGTTGCCTAACACAGGTACTTATCGTACAGCCCTCGTACATTAATTTCAAAAAACAACTATGAACATCATAAAGGCTTCAACTGCAATAAAATCTTTTTAAGTGAATATCATATTTTGAGTTGGAAAAAGCTCAGTATATATAAAATAATTAAATTCAAAATTCGGCAATGAGTGTCTGAAGCACTATAGTGCGAACTGACTGTAATCCGTGTTTTTTCAATGCACACTTTGATATTGAACAAAACCTAAAATAAAATTTAGAATTTATAAAATTTTCAAGTAGCCGTTGAACATATTTTCTTAGACTCAAGTAATGGCAATGAGGGTAGTGTAGCCATTGGAGAGTATCACAATAAACCTATTCATGCAGAGCAATTAACCGCAATCATGTAAATAATAATGGAAAGTGCTACATTACATATTATGCTTGGCTTCTTTAAGGGTGTTGCATTAAGTTATTGCATTAAACAACAAATATTTATGCAATGAGTTGAATACTAAGTGATTTTTAAAGGTCCAATAGAACGAAATTACTAAGCGAATCTGAACGATGTACTTTCTACTTAAACGAAAAAGTTCTTATTCTATGCAATATTCAATGACATGACTGTCTCTGCCATACGCTTTGAATATTCTTATTCAACGAATGGGATACGTGACTAAACCCATGATCATAAGGAGATTTTTTTTGTGTTGACTGGAAACACACAGGCATTCAGGTAAAAGCGAAGCGAATGTTTGATACGTGAAATCGAAATGAAGCCTTGTTTAGTAATAGAAGAAGTATCACTGTTTCTATCTCACTCGTTTTGTAAGAAGTTTACTTAAATTCTGATTGGACTTTCTTCCTACGGCTTTATGATTAGAACAAGTAGGTAATAAAACAAAGAGCAATGGATACCATGGAATACAAGGAAAACCAATAGCATGACTATAAATTAGTCGTTTTGTGCTTCAAAAGAGCAAGCGATGAATTCGAATCTTCTCTTTGCCTAAACATACTGAAACTTGTTAATTTGGACAACATACGAGTATTGTTATCGAGGCTGTCTTTGAGTTCATTTCAGCCTTTGTTTAACAATTCTTTGGCATCATTAAAAAGTTGCTTTCGAAATTTGCTCAATTGTTTTAACTTTATGAATAAAGTTATCTCATCGACCTGGATTTTGAAACGATCTCTTAAATGAAGACAATGATACTTATTTCAAAAACCGTTGTTTAGGTCCCAAAACTTATAATTCACTACACCCATTTTACGGTCAACATAATCGTCCATCTGAGCATGTACATAATTCAAATAACCATGAATCGTTTTCGCATCGCTCATACCCTAATTGATTATATGCATCCGCAGAGACGTCGTACAGTGTGCACCGAAGAAGTTTTTGCTCCTCTGAAGCGTAGTATTGAGGATGACATGAATAAATCAAATCGCCATCGTTTACAGCAATTAGACCTGTGTCCATCCAATGCATAGAAGATTTCTTGGTTATAAGATTCAGCTCATACAAATTGAAGCTGCTTAACCCCACAATGTATGTCGTATGATCGGTTAATGGCTCGAAATTCGTTATCCTCTTTTTCATCACAAAAAATTGTTAGCGACAAGGCTAATTTTTGAGAATCTGTAACATCCGTAAAAAGGCAGTGTTTATTGCTTGAGCTGGTGGAATCATTGGTCCACATTTCTTCATAAATTACGACGGCGTCCAGGACGTTACAGTCAATAGAGAGCGCTGTAGACCCTGTCAAACTGGTGCTTTTCCCTTTCCATAAAAATCATGAAAGTATTATAAAAGTTATACCGATCCGGTCCATCAAAGTTAAACGTTTTTCTTTCGCGAAAACAACCCTTCACCCGTCATTCTTAATTTGTTAAATTGTAATCAAATGTGTTTACGCAGAGCATTTGGAGCCCATTTTCAATTTCCAACCTACTAGGTTCCCAGCACTAAGAATAACGTTTACCAGTGAATGCATTTACTAGCATTTACCCCTGCCTCGAATTTGAATTCTGATTTGCTCCTAAGCTAATGAAAACACTGTAGAAGGTCTTCCTCTTTAATTTTTGTCCGCAAAAGTCTGGACCTTTCTAATAATTGTCAAATAGTTGCCCTTCGTCAAATTTTTTGTCGCAATGTCGCGGTTGGAAATACTGTAGTTAAACTTTTTCCTTTGCCGTTTTTCGGTAACAACTGCACAAATCTTGTCTATTTTAGTCCGAACTTTGCAATAACCAAACCTGCACTTTATTAACCAGTCCTTACGAATGCTAGGAAGGTGAAACAGAACTATAATGATAATAAAATTTGTCAAGAACCTCAAAATAAGCATTTGTTTGAGCGAGCATCGTTGGAGCCAAATCCATTTTTACCGAGAAATTTCTTCAAGTTTTGAAGCGGATGTTAGTCACTGTGATCTAAATCCAGAGAATACGGCTGATAAGGTGGTAGTTCGTAGCCCAATTCCGTTCATTGACTTGATAGAAGAACACATTTTCTTGGCGGAAGCTGGCCATTGATTGTCTTTTACTTTTGAAGGTAATCGATGTGGATTATGCAGATCTCAAAAAACTGTCATCATGACCTTGTTGGCGGACGAAACCGCATTGTTCTTCTTCTGAACCGATCCGCCCAGAGAAACTCACTGGTCTGGTCCCCGTTGTTGTGTTTGTAGATCCATGTTTTGTTCACGCTTACGAAACGACGAAAAAACATCGACCGAATTGCTGTTGAACCAGGGTATACAATCCTTCGAAATTGAGCATATGCAATTTACGCAGTTGTACGAGTATTCTTTAAATGGCTGTCACACGCAAATAAAATAATGAAGTGGCTTGCTGAAAATTTGACAGCAGTCTATTGATAGATAGATGGTGGGAGCAGAGTAACTTTTCAATTTGCAGCGCAGGAGATTTAACAAGTCATGGACTTATTGGTTGTCAACCCTGATATTAATTTCGCTACTGCTTCTGTTCCTGTTAATTCTGAATCTTTATTGTTAATTGCTGTTGGTATTTATGTATCGCATTTATAGGACAAAATTCTCTGTTTTATTGCCTGAAAGTTTTGCCCCTATTCAAGTGAACCGGAGTACATATATTTCTAATCAAACCATAAACAATGACTTTTATCCAATAACTTATTTAGAAAGACAATCATTTTGTAGAATGATCATTGGATACAATTTAAGAACAACTGTTCTGTCCACAGTTAAAACGCATTTAATCTGTGCAACAAAAACGTACAGAAAAACCAATTAACTGTAAAAAAAAGAAGAAGAGATACATAGAATTAAAAATACATAAATAATTTAAAACAACCATCCGCGGATTGTTTTCTGCTTTACTTGGGAATATTTTGTTCACCCATCATGTGTGTGCCAATGTAGGAAAATCACTGACACCCGCGGCTAAATGAGAATGAATCAGCACAAGAATGACAAATCATATTGTAATACTGGACACATTTCTTGCTTGAAGATGACGATAAATGTGAATGGCCTTTAGCAAGGTAATAAAAAAAAATACATACTCGTATATGACAAAGTTAAATCAAGAGTAAATAACGTTTTAAACAAGAAAATGAGAAAAGAAAATCAAAATTTATGGGAATTTACAAGACATGGTTTATGATAAGGCAAATCCTTTCGTATCTTTCTTTCTATTGCCTAGAGATGGGGTGATTAGAGGACTACACAAACAAATGCCAACTACCCACAACTCATAGTGGGAGTAAAAATACTTAAACTACACGTGACAAGAAATCCTCTGTGGAATAGAGGTTTGAATTCGAGAACTGAAATGAGTACAATTTTTTAAATCGCAGCGTTCATTTGCTGTAAACAATTTTTCAATTCAACTTTCTGATTAGCGATTGCAAAAAACACGATCGAGTAATATGTTTTGGAACGATGCGAGAAACACACTCATTTGATGTTTTACTTCCAATTTTCTTATCTCGCACCGCTTCCAAACGCATTTGTCGTTTGTTTTTTTAGATGCTGTTTGGGGAACGCCTTTATTTGATTTTGAACGAGTACTACAAAGGGCTCCTGTATGTTCTGCAGAGTCGTCACTTTCCTGTGAGCTAATTAAGTGGTCTTTTAGATTTGTTCTGTTTTTTTTTTTGTACGTAGGAGAGCGATCACATAGTTCATTTAGTTTTAATTATTGTTATTATAAGAGGAATTGCCGATTTATCCGATTGTTCGGGCCAATAATATTTGTCATTGCCCTTTTTTATGGAATTTCAAATATAACACACCCTGCATTTAATAATAGAACAATCGACCAATGTAAAATCTTCTCACTCACACACACCAAACAATCAAAGGAAAAATGCACGCAAAAGTCTATTCAAAATTCGATTGTTTTTTAATTTCAATTCAATCTATACCTTCTGGGCGCTGTGACTTGCTCTCAGGTTCTGCTAATATGTAGACCCGTATTGGATTTCATATTGCCATTGAAGAATGAGCTCCACAGCAACAATGCAAGTAGTATAACAGACCCATTGCACTTACGCCGCTTATGTCAGATCATGAAATATCTAGGAACACAAAAACATCTCAATGATCTGCAGTACGATTTGATGGAAAGTGGATCCAAAGTCTACAGCTACCTGGGAAATGCAAGGTACTTGCACTTGGTATTTCAAAGGGATGTGACAGATCTTGGTATCAGGCTCTTTTGTTGGAAACCCGTGCGTTTGGGATCAACGGATTAGAAATTACCATTCGATACGTTTAATTTAATTCGTTTTGGATGGTTTCATGCCTGATGTCCACAAATTAAATACCGGTTTGATGCAGAGATCCGTTCCTTGCTGATGACAGTACTCTACTTCCAAAACACAATGTTGTCGGTTATCGTTAAAGCGAAACTTAAACAATGAGCCATTGTCCATCATTGGAACTTGCATTGTCGAAACTGAAAAACTTTTTACTCTCGTTATACGTATCCTATGTTGGAACGGAGTAGAATGCTCAAACCTGATCAGGACACCCCAAAAAAATGTATGTGCACTTGATAGAATTCAAAACCCTGCGATAAAACTCATAGGTAACGTCAACCCTCCTACACCGACGTAATATCGTTTACCTTTTCTGGTTCTGTCGCTATTTCCGCAACCAGTGCTCCAACTAAATTGCCAGTGGTATTCCACTTCTTCAATCTTTCAACCGTAGCAAGCTTCTCGCTAGAAATGCACATCACTTTCAAGTACGGTTTCTGAAATATATGATTCTTTCCTAAACCCTACAACTCGATAATGGAATGCCTTGCCGAGCTCTTTAATTCCTAGTCATAATAAAACCTGCAAAACTTCATCGGCAAACAAGTGCAATTTTCGCATTCAAGCCGTGTAAAGATGTTCCGCATCTTAATATACTTGTATGTTATATTTCACTTATTCAATTGTAAAATTTTGCAGTAAGACCCAGAATCAAGCAGCTTCCCTGAAATCAGTTTAAGTACGAATTGTCTCTGAAGGCTTAGAAGATCTTGTCAAGTGTATTGTGTCACCATCTTGCATTTTTAACCCTTTAACAGGATACTGTTCGGTAAATACTTATGCCTTTTTCGATTAAGCAAGTCGTCAGTCCACCAAATGCTTTCAATTAGTCAATTATGAAATAAGGCTTACGCGTTTGAAGTCGCAAAACACTTGTTGTTTGTCAACTCTAAAGCCACTTCTGACGATGAACACTGTCATATACGGACTAAGAGTCGATAAAAAGTTGGAGTGACATACTTATCCGAATGTACTTCCGCACAAGCAGAACGGTATCTTCACTCTAAATGAAATCCTGGAAAAGATTGACGAGTTTCAAGTTGAAACACATCAAATCCAAGCCAATCCAGATGGTGAATGCCATCATACTCGTATGCCATATTGACTGTCGTCAATTCGTCTCGTCAGATGATTATTTCTGAATTACTGATTGTGGATATGGATAGTTTTCCTATTTTTTTTTATTTAGGATCGCACAACGGTTGCAAATTGTTAAATTCTATAACGAGAAAAACAATTTGGTAGTAAGTGTGCACTGTAATTTAATAGTGGTCGTTGCAAGTCTATCCTTTCCCCAAACCAGCACGGATTTTTGAAAGGTCGATTTACAAGCACAAACCTTAATGAATTCGTCGCAATACCTTGTGTGCACTAGAATGTGAAATTGAAGTTGATGTGATCGCCACTAATTTCAGCAAAGCTTTCGACAAAATCTCTTATACAATTATTTTTCTTCGACTAAAGCCTCTTGGCTTTCAGTCGAGCTACTTAGAAGATCGACAATATAATGTTTTATTTCTAACTAATGTTTTGGTTTTCTACTCTAATTAAAACCTCTTCCGGAGTACCTCAAGGTAACCATCTTGGTCCTTTGCTATTTATACTAGCAATCAATGATGTTGATCGTATCATTGAAAGCTCATGCAGAATGAGTTGGACTGATTTTCTACTTGGTGCTAGCTCAATGTTTATAAGAGCCAGGCCATAGCCTACACCTACACTCTTAAACGCTCCCAACTTCTCGTACATGTTTGATTTATAATCAACGTGTTCCCTAGTAACTGAATTGCGGGGCTTCGGTGTTATTTATGATAGAGAACTCAATTTTAGTTCTCATATTGACAGCATCATAAATAGTTAACCCCTCACTTGGTTTTATCAAGCGCTGGTCTAAGGAATTCTCCAACCCCTATGTTACTAAGTCTCTTTTTATAACCTTTGTTGGCACTCTTTTTGAATGCGTTAGCCAAATTTCTTTCACCTTACTACACCACCCATATTCTCCGGGTTGAAACGTACAACACAGGTTCCTTCGTTTCGCTTCACGGGGACGCCTCTGGACTGATAAATTAAATTTACAGCCGTACACAGATCGGCAGAAACTTATAGATTTACAGCCCCTTTCTGTACGTCGGAAGGTTGCCGATATTCTTTGTCCATCAGATACACTGGTAACATAGACAGCCCTTTATTTTTTCTTATCTCTCTTAACACTAACTTACGTATTCTAAGGTCTGTACCACACTTTCGACTTAGTCCTCACCGATCAAATTATGTATACCTAGAACCAACATTTAGAAATTAAGAGTGTCCAAACATTTTTCGATTTCCAATTCAACAAAATTTCCCCCATTAACCCGGGCCTAAATCAAATACAGCAAAGAAAAAAACGCAGTTACTAGATTTCAAGAACCTGGAAAAGTTGCGGATAGAGTAAGAAATCCGTATCATTACAATGCTGGAATTAGTAAAAGTGGGTGCGGCTAAAATTGTAATTTCTATCACGGCCGCAGTAATAAGACACTGCTACTACTGCAAGACGCAGTAGATGCTAATTTCAAACAAAAAAAAATCTTCAGTACGCTAATAGGCAGGACTGTCGTATATAGAGAAATGGGAGCCATCAAGTGATTCAGAAAATACCATTACATGCACAAAAAGTTACTATTTGATGTGTATTGCGATGAAAACGATGAAGATCAAACGATAACAACATTCAATTGCCAACGTTACAGGCACATCATAATTAATTATTTTTATTACAGAATCGATGATTTTAGACTGGAGAGCTTGTGGTTTACCAGGATGGTGACACATGGCACACAGCACGCTACACGATCATGCGATCTAATACCACCGAGCTTTTTTTGTCGGATTGTCTGAGGATTTGTGCCCTAGCCGATAATCTTCAGACTCACTTAAAAGCTAGTATTATCCGTGTAACAACCGCGACACAGCCAGATATGAATGAATTGCTGAAAGTAATCTAGAAAAAAGCGATTTATATATAAAATATAGCTCAAACTTTATATTGAATAAGCGATTTCAAAAGATTAGCCTGAATTGTTTTGTTAAAAAAAAGGAAACGGATTCTTAAGCTGAAGAATAACCCTGTGGTAGATATTAAGTTAGAAATAACTTTCGTATTAACAATAAAGCTTCTCTAGACTACGGAGTGTTCGTGTCTGAATGTCATCTAGGTCATGTCGGTGTAAAGTTCACCTCAATAAACTCAATGTAAATGGAAACAAAGATTATTCTAATTTTCCGACTGAAGATCACGTCTATAGAACCAATATTGATCATTGCAAATCGGAAATTCACAAGCCAATAGTTATTTGGTACACTTTCGTCGAAGTTTTGACCGCTTTCTCGCAAGAATAAAGGTCGGTAGAACCATCATAACTCAATTCCCATTATACTATTACTGATGTGGGATGGTGTCGTTATTTGTACTGTACTGTACGGATTTTTGCACCTCTTTCGACAAGATATTCTGTCGATTTTCATCTGATTCAAAATAACAGGCCGTTCAGTATGCGAACGGCCGGATGTCGAACTCCTCCCACATCCCCGAACAACACTCTACGATACACAAAATTACGAGTGATTCCAAGCAGCCAGAAGATCTGACCTTCCCATGTTGTATTTGTGAAACCCAAATGACCACATGATTTCCGATTGTAGATAATTCATTCCATGATTGTAGATAATTGAAGTCGTATATGCATTCTTCATCCACCAGTATTTATGACTAGACTAGAAGCTTTCATAAACGGGTATATGGGTTGGGTCCGGTATATGCCAATAAATTTAGATATGGGTATATAACAACCCAAGGCTCTAATTACAACTTATTGATTTGAACTTAACTTTTATAACATCAGCTTTAACATTTCTCTTTCAACTTTATCGTATTCAACTCCTCATTTTTGTTCACCCTTCCATCGTATACAGTATCGTTTCTCATACAACCGAGTTTAACTCGTAAAAGTCATTTAACTCACATGAATTTTGTCTTGTCCTTATGTGTGAAAGTAAAAGTATTATAATTCAAATTTCGCTTCTTTTAAGGAACAGGCAAGATTGTTAATGATGCTGCTGCATCTGTACGTACTCCCCATCCGATCCCACCTGCTTGTGGATTGTATTATTTCGAAGTTAAAATTATTTCAAAGGGTAAAAACGGTTACATGGGCATCGGTCTAACTTCAGAGAATTTCAAAATGAATCGATTACCCGGTAAGTTACAGTTATATCAAATTTTGTTATCAATACTCTGTACTAATTTGATTACATTTTCTTATTATTAGGTTGGGATAAACAATCATATGGTTATCACGGTGACGATGGTAATTCGTTTTCTGCCTCAAACCGAGGTCAATCATATGGGCCAACATTCACCACAGACGACATTATTGGTTGCGGTGTGAATTTCGTCAACAACACATGTTTCTACACAAAGAATGGCATCGACCTTGGTATTGCATTTAGAGATTTACCGGTAAAATATTAATGACATAAACAGACTATGCTTCTCGATATGAATGTAGTGAATGTTTTCTTGTAACAATTACAGTCGAAATTGTATCCAACAGTTGGTTTGCAAACAGCTGGCGAAGAAGTAGATGCGAATTTCGGTCAGGAACCGTTTAAATTCGATCAAATCGAAGACATGATAGAAGCGATGCGAGAAGAAACTAGACAAGCTATTTATCATTTTCCACTACGAAGTGAATACCCAGATCCAACGACGCTATTGCACAAGTACATATATAAAAATTTCAATTGATTCTCGTCATTTTCTAAAACGATTCACTTTATGATTGTACTTTTGTAGAATGGTCTCATCGTATCTAGTTCATAATGGATATAGTCTCACTGCAGAGGCATTCGGAAAAACCACCGATCAGAGTTTTACTGAAGAAATAGGATCAATAAGAAATCGTCAAAGTAAGGGAGCGAACTATTGACTTAGCACTAGCTAAAGTCGATTTTTTGTTTGTTTCTTTTTAGAAATATTAAAACTAGTTATGTCTGGTAAAATGGGCCAAGCAATAGAGCATACTGTACGCTCTTATCCGGGACTGTTAGAGAATAATAAGAATCTATTATTTATGCTGAAATGTAGACAATTTATTGAAATGGTCAATGGATCCGATATTGAAGTAATTCAGTCCACTTAAATCGCGTTGCGATAATAAAGTTCTGTTTTGTTATTAAGATATTTTGTTTGTTCATTTTGTTGCAGTGTTCTCCTGCCAAAACAAATCAAACTTCTGTTATTCAATCAACTAAGTCGTACCAAAATGGCACACCGAATAGCGCTGTGATAAATGCAGAATGCGTTCAAGATAATCAACAAGACATTAAGAATTCGTAAGTAACATCTACATATTTACTCTTATTTACTTTTTACTTAAATGACTGATGACACATTATGATTGAAATAACTTGTTTTTGTTTTTGTGTTGTAGATTTTTAATAGACAGTAATTCGGACGATTTAAATAAGTGCAACGATATATCGAACAGTGATTATTTGAATGATGTTGAAATGGAGAATGGCCATACAAATGGTGAGTCGAGTCTAAAATTTTTTATAACCTATTACCGGTTGAAGAGTGTCGAATTTTGAACATGCACAAGTATCATTTGTTGCTTAAATTTTACATTTCCAAGATATCGTTGAGGTAAATTAGATTTTACGTCATAAATATGCACTACCTAATTATAAAAAAAAAGCTAAAGGTGATTTTTTTTTTAGAGACTCTTTGCCACACAAAAAGTTCAAAGTGTACCAAGTGCACTTTTGTATCAACGGCAGTGTACATAGATCTACGAAATGTGATCGAATAATTTATGGTCTTACCTAGCCAAGAAAAGCCACTGAGTGGTGTAGCCTCCAGGGATATTGAAAAGGTTGTTTTCGAGTTATTACTAACTCTGCCGCATTCTCCGTCGTCAACAACCCATCAACTCATGACAAGTTTTTTATTTGTGTAATTGGAACTCAGACAGAAAAATCTGCGGGTGATGGCATAATACTGACATGTAGAATTGGCTGTTGTAGAGTTTCAAGTACAAAACAAGCGTGAAAAATTGATAACCTTCGAATCATTCCGAGTGAAGAAAAAACTCTCCGTCCTATTTGGACTCCGACCCCCGGAGAGCTAATATCGAAACCAAATATATCTGAGTTCCAAACCACTACATCGCAACAATGTTTTCCTTTCTCCTCCTTCTACCTTTCCGCCCGCGCACTGGCAACAGTAAAAGAGTATCATAACCCCTTAGGCGCGCGTAAATTATATATATATATATAAAAAAAAAAACGGTTTGTTGGTTGATTGACACGATTGACAACTTCGAAGATAGGAGATTTAAAGAAGATTGAAAGAAGAGCAAAATCGAGCACCACGTTATTATTAAATTCCTTACAATTCAAAGGAAAATTTTATTACGAAAGTAAAACAACAAGTAATTGAATCAACGTTATCCCACAGACACGTACATTCAATTCAGAATCGAATGCAGAGTATCGGTCTTGTTTAAGCGAAGAATCCGCGAAAAACCGACCGGAGACGTTTTAAGGAGGAGATCGGGAAGTTGTCAATGCTCGGTTGAAATTAAAAACGAAACAAAAGGCATATGCTGCTCAGAATCCTAACGTTGACTTCAATAAAATGTTTGAACTAACAATCAAAGCTTAGAGCGAAGAAAAGAACAGCGAACGTTGTTCAGAATCTGCACGTTTTCCTCACCAAATGTTTTGAACTTAGGTGCCCAGCCAGAAAAGAATTCCTCCAGATGCTCCTTCCGTGCAGCGATAACTTAAGCAAACTCGAAAACTCCTAACCAAGTTATTTAAGGCTAATATGGAGGAAAATTGGAATCGTTATAAATCGAAGGAGAAATAATATACGTATAAGAAGCTAATTTATTCGCTAGTTAAGGTTCTCAAAGGTGACTGGCAAATGAGTCAGGTTAAAAAAAATATATCCAGAAGATGTAATGGTACCTACATTAAATCGAAAGCAGAGATTTACTTTCCAGCTAACCCATTAGAACTCCAACTCTCAACAACATAGTTTTGCTTCAAAAAGTTAAAATTATTTTCTGGCAGCTTGAGAAAATTTTTATTGCGTTCCTGGCGCAGGCATACACCGTACGACGATGATGACTACACGCTCGCCAAGATCTTCAGGCCAATGTCCGACATCCTTCACGTTGGAAAGAGAATGGTTGGGGTTCATGTGTACTAAACTGCTTTGCGAATGCATCCTTTGTTGAAGATGCAACATGGTTACCAATGCGGAAGTTCCTACGAGTTGAAAGAATGCGTACACGACAAGAAGTACACGCTGAGCATTTTCAGCGACTTTGAGAAGTTTAGTGCATTAGAACAATGCTGCTGATAGGACTCTGATTCTGAATGCTGACAACGGCCAGTATGTTCGCCCGCAGCGTGACGTCCTGTCCCCACTGCTATGGTACATGTTGGTCGACTCACTTGGAATATTTTTTATGTCTACGCTCAGATATATGAAGAAGATGTAGCCGTACTATTTGTTGAATTATGTTGGGTGACAAAGGCGTGATGCACTAAGAAATGGGCTTTGAGTCAATCCCTTCAAAACTGACCTTGTTTTCTTCAAGGGTAGGAGGAAACTAAATGGTCTAACTCATCTTGTGCTTAAACTTTCTTCAACGAAGCTCCATAATTAATTGAAGGTCATCCTCTTGGATAACAAACCTCTTTGGACTAAACATTGCATGTCGAAAATCTCCAAGGAACTTGATGCGGCTAGCTTTTTAGCCGAATGGTGACAAAGAAAACGAAAAAAATTTCAAATCATTTTATTCTTTAATAAGTTAAAATGGACTGCATATGTAGCATATGCATAGCACTTGCTGCTAGTAATGTCGCCTTCCCAACTACCGCTCAGCGAATGTAAAACTAAGTCATAGTTGTCGGTCGCAACTACCCCTACTTGGGAGCCACGATTAATATCAAAGTAAAATGTGTTAAGGGTACCACTAAGCAGCTCGTTGTCGATCCAATATTTCGCATATCGGGAGCGACCGATGTCGATGATTTTGATGTTGGCTACTGTGCTAGTAGGGCAAGCCCAATCTTCGTATATTTCGGTAGCAACCACCGCTATTTGGGAGTGACCAATGTTGATGTGTAAAGTGCACTGGCTGCTGATGCATTTGGTGATGGTTGTGCCATTGACATTGCTAATTGTGGTGAAAAAAAAACTAAAGGAACACATAGGGTGATGTTTGAGTCTTTTGCAAAAAAAAAACAACCAATGTTATGTAATTGCGAGTAGCAACAGAGCTGTCAGTTTTCTAGCAATGTAAAGGAGCTCTCTGTCTTATCGAAATCTACATGGCTATGATAAGACCAATTATATCATATGGATCGGTCCCTGCTGCCTTTACCAGAAACAAAAGAATGGGCCGTCAGCTTTCTTGCAGTGAAAAGGAGCTTTCGACGAGACATTGGACTCGTCACCGAGGATATGGTAAGAAGAATTATATCCTATTCGTCGGTCTCGGATGCATTTTACCACAAGCCGAAATAATGAATGTCTCTTCTTTATGGAAGTTCTACCTAGCTGGCCAGGCTTTGCTCTAGACGCACTGATGAATCTCTCTTACCTTGATTTTCAAATCATGGGCTGCACTCTGAAAGCCATCTTCCGTTTAGAGAGAAGTGAATGGTATAACGCGTAGTGCAGTTTTCATGAGACATACCTCTCTGACTGTATTTTGATTCTGGTCTTATGGACATGTCATCTGATGCAATGTCATGAACTCCTGCTGCTGCTAAAATAAAATTCGACTATTCTTGCTTCCAGGAATGTTCTCTGTCTGGTTCTGAGTTAGAAGACATATGTAGTTGGGATTTCCTGAATGAAAGTTCGAAGATGAGGCGATGGTATTTTTTTTAGAGGATTGTAATCCTCGTTAGGAAAACTTACGTCTGTCTTCCAAGTATGGATATACGCAAGCCTGATGGAAATTAACTATATTTTTAATGATTTGTGGATTTGTTTAGCAATACAAAGCTGAATTCATTGAGTCTTATTTGGGTCCTAGATCACAATGAGATCACCGATTAACTTTCTAGGACTGCAGACTGCTTATTACACTTTTGTTGAGCACCTTAGTGTGATAGGTATAAGTGACCCAACAATCCTGCGACGCTTGGTGAGCGAGTGACTACAACAACCCGGAGCACTATCTCTGTGGCTGTCGGGCCTACGATCGCATCAGGCTGCAGGTACTCGGGGCTGATGTGCGTGCTGGTAATGTAGACACTTCATCACTGAAGATTTTTCTAACAATAAAAGTTAAAGATAAATTTAAAATGTAGCTGTCTTATCGTAGGCCTATGAGACCGTCACCTATTCAATATAACGCCACTTCTGATTGGTTCACGTTTAATGGCAACTGGGTTGAGGCGTACATGATACAAAGCATGACTAACCTATTTTAGAAGCACCTACACCGCACTAAGTTTCTGTCAAGCGTTGCTGTTGAAATTTGACTTTAGCTGCTTGCTTTCATTCGTTTGACCATTACTCAAAATTGAATTATAAAAGTACGAATTGCAGCATATACCAAATTGAAAATCAATAACTTATCACCAACATATGGTTGAAAAGTTGGTCACAGATCCAATAAGCTCTTGGGTCGAACTTGGAATTTTCCCTTCCATCATGTATGACACTTCCTGAATATCTTCGACATGCAGACTGCACTAACCAGATGTTTTTAAGAGTAATCAATTCATATGCGTGACACCGTGCATGTTTAAGGATCAGTATCTCGCAGCTAGCAAGAAAATTCTAAAGCTTTAAAAACTAATCGAATAATACAACTTGATTCTTTACTTATTTTGTTTTAGGAAATTCATGTAAAAATGGAGCCTCATCTCCAACTAATTTTGCCAATTCCTTGGACGTAGACGAAGACATGGGTAAGTTAGTTGTTTACGCATGTGTAACACATCATTATAACTTTTCATTTATATAGTAGATGTCGATTTATTGCCATCACGTAAATATTGCCATGGTTTTGAAAGAATACTTGAGTTTGGCAAGGAACTTTCACAAATGGGTCAACAATTAGAAAAGGAAAACAAAATGAACGAAGAAGATCGACAGATGTTGGAAGTAAGTTTTTTTTTTCATATTTACATGCATATATACTGTTAACATTTTATGTTGTGTTTTATTTTAGGATGCATTTAGTTTAATAGCATATTCAAATCCTTGGTCAAGTCCATTGGGCTGGCAACTGTGTCCATCGAAACGCGAAACAGTATGCTCGGCCCTTAACTCGGCTATACTAGGTGAGTAAAAGATTTTACTTTTAAATTTAAAGTTAAGACGGCCAATTTGCGGCTCGTGATCAGAAGACGATAGTGGGATTGGCGCAACAAAAAAAAACAAATTGACTGAGCGTCATCTAATGAAAGTGGTTTAATTCATAAATGAACCGCTCATTTACGGACTTGCGCTATGCAAGTTTAACCAACGTTTAAGCGATCGGAGAAAACTGGCAGAATGGTATACTCCAGTCCCATTTTTTGAATTGATTCAGAAATTTGATGAGGGACAAAATGAAGAACCGACATCGAGAACAACTGGGAATATTCCTTAAAGAATGATCGAAAATACAGGTTTATCGATTACAGGTTTATCTTCAGAATCAGACGTACTCGTATCTACACGACGCTCTACCAAATTGACATAGAACTTAAATCTGCCGACCATCACCAGCTAGATGGGTCTTTAAAATGCATAAAATTGATCAATAATTTAACTGAAAAATTATTTTGAGCGATGAGGTAAACTTCCGTTATCAAAGCTTTCTTTATAAGCAGAATTGTGGTATTTGAGGCTTAGATTATCGAAAAGCATCCATATCGTCAACGTATTACTATTTGTTGCTGCTTTTTTGTTGGAAAATGTAGCGGGTGTGTCTGTTACGCTACATCGAATCATGATTAATGAATTTTTATGGCCTGAACACCAAGGTATAGATGTGGGCGATGTTTATGTCAGTCATTCAATTATTTTTCGATCCCTGGCCGGAGTTTGAACTTTAATTCTTTTTTTAATAATAAATATAATTTTTGAACGACTTTCTTTGCTCATTCAGCCTTCAATTTATGCCTGAAACAAAATATTTAATTTTTCACACTTCAGGGCGATAACCCCTTCTCTGAATAGATGTCTGGAATTGGGTTCGTAAAACAACAAGACATTCGTAAGCCCTTATCCCCTAACCAATTATAACATGTTGTATGAATGGCTGTCACGTCACTTCTTACGATTTTCTTTAGAATTGTTAGTAGTTAGTGTATACCCTGCAGTGTAGCTCTAGATGTGAATATGCAATCGGTACCTGGTAGCTCAAAGTGATCGAACGATGCAACAGTATATTTAATGACATCGTCTCTTAATAAAATCGATGACTGCAACAAATTAGATCTTGCAATCGCTTAAGTTAAGTTTTTCATAAAACATAGTCACATTCGTTAAGACCCTGATAAAAGATTTGTATAGGTGTAACTTTATATTCTTTTTCAAAATAACCGGCACTATTGCACGTTGATTAATTCCACGTAATCTCGTCTCCATCTTGTTGTTCATTATCCCCCTTGTCTGAACCTTAGCGCCCACGATGAGATCAATTTCTTGCTCGGCCCATCACATAGTTCTGGATTACTAAGGGAGAGGTAAGATCATGATGTGCGTGAACCAGTGATTAATTTCGAAATCATCACATTACTCGCTCCTCCATTCGTCCTATGATCACCCTCTGCTGTACAGCGTCACTTCTATGATGCTTTACTGCAATCTGCACGGATAGCGGCAAATCAGTTTGTTGACGATAGGTTTTAGGCGTTCATAATATATGCTAGATAAGATCTTGTGTCCGACGGCAGTTCTAACAATAAAAGAGATATTTTTTGTCGATCGGACAAATTTCAGATATTTGACCAGCAGATCTAAAAAGTGAGTTGGTATATGCCTTTAATCAAACAAGCTCCATCTGCAGTAAATAGTTAATTTGATACATTCTCATGCGGCCTACTACATGCACCTTAATTGTCTAAGGATTAACTACCATCTTCTGTGCGGTACGCAATTTGTTCCCAATGCCATATCTCCTACTACCACCAACTAATATACGCTTTCTTCTATCATTTCTATATGTTAATGTATGATAGTTCTTGTGCAACAATATTTGTGCACAAATTCCTTTTCCCTTGTCGTTTATGCTTGTATTTTCTATAGAGCTCTCGGAGCTTTTTCGCCCCTTTAGGGTTTTTGTGCTCGAGGGTGGTTGAAAAGGAATAGGTTTCGGTGAAGTGTGGTCATCTTCTTCGTTTGAAGTAGCTGTGATAGGACACGCTAAAGGATATTGGGAAATATGATCGGCAAACTTGTTGGTGTTCTCTTGCAACTTCAACAATATATTTTCGCACACCTTTATATAAAAAACAAACAAAACTTTTCCCCTGATTGAATTTGTGACTTTCTTAATCGGCAACGGTTCAGAAGAACAACCTGCACTACTGCTTTCTTCGCCTCTACCGTTTTATCCACCACAATGGTTCACAAATTTGGCAATTTTTTGTCGAAGTTATTCAACATACCTTGCATACTTAGTTCTTCTTTTAGTCTATGGCATTTTTTACCGTCAGTCATTGTTTTTCGTCAACTTGTACATTTTTTCTGCACCCAAATCTACTTTAAACTATTAACTATCCCAAAAATTGTTACGTGAAACTCCACAATTTGATACACAAGATACACATGTTGATGGTTTTGCCCTCCCTAAAGTTGTTTCTCCATCCCGAAGCGTCCCACTATCTCTTCTACTGCCATACTTGACTTTGTTTCAATTAAAATAATACTTACCAATAGGTCGCTATACATTATGTGTTGCTACATTCTATCGCATCAACCCATCGAATTCTACATCCTTTCTATTAAAGCCGTTGACCAACTAATTGACCTAAGTTAGACCATCAACAATATCTTTATCTTTGGTGAACTTAATCCTGAATCTGCTTAAGTGGATTCCATCGGATGATAACATTTTTTTTACCACGTCAAACGCTAGTTCAACCAAGGAATGGATATTCATTGACCGGATAACAGACTCAAGCCTATGCCAAGTAAGTGGCGTCTCTAACTCCATCGGTAGGCAACTATTTTCACTAGCGATCCCATTAACTCCACAGTAACGTTTTGTCCCTTAACGCTAACAACTATCGATAACTTTCACTCAACTCTTCTTCTCTTATTCTTTCATAACTCTCCACTCCGGTCCACTTCTTTCCCTACTCTCTCTTCTTATAAATTCCCTTTTCTCGGCATAAAACAAAATTGATCAAAATTTTGTAGCTACGTTCATGCCATTATGTGTGGAATAGCACATCATTCAAATGACTGCCTCGGCTTCGCTGGCAGTCCTTCGAGCTGTCGCTCGGTTGAATTTTTGATGACTCGGTCCAATATGTGCGGCAAATTTCTCGTTCACAACTTTGGGCGTTGCAACCACAGTTCGGATATATCGATGTTGTCAAACTCTGACCACAGAAAGTCGGTTAACATCGCTCTATCCCTGAGACCATTGACGGTAACGGTCCGATGATGCTACCATGCCATACACCACACCAAACAGTTAATCTTTGTGGACGCATTGATGCTTGGCCGAACACAATTTTACTTGCTGACATAGCCGCTGTGCGCAAAATGGGCCTACTTCGAGGAGATGATTTTTTTGGAAATGGCAAATGGCTGAATGTCATTGGTAACTTTGACCGCTGCTGAAACATAAGAATTGGAAAAACTATCATTGCTATCTGATCACATTATTGCTTACAGCTTAATGTCTCCAAACCTCAGTCTATGACTTTCTCACGTACATAACCTCCTCCTAGACTTTATTTAGGGTTTATTTAGCCTTACCCCAGCCCTTCGCAAGCTTGGCATATTATACGATAAAAGATAGACTTCGCTCATTGATGAGATAATCCTTAAAGCCAACTCATCACTTGGTTTTATCAAACGTTGGTACAAGAATTTTGCAACCTTGTCGGGCCCTTCTCGAATATGTCAGCCAAGTGTCGCCCTTTTAACGACTTCCTTCAATTTGCTCTTCGAGGACTACCCTGAAATGACTCGTTTATTTGTTATCACCTTATCGAGACCGCCTCAAACTTCTTAACTTGAATACCCTCGAATAAGGCAGAGACGTATCTGACATTCTCTTTATTCATCAATCGACTGCACTTTGGTTCTATGGATTGCACCTCCCTTTACAATTCTACTTCCTTCAACACAAACCCCCGTGATTTCCGATGTCTTCGTCTCTTCTACAATATACCACCTTGATCAAAGCAATTTATTCAGAAAATTAAAAATAGAAGTTTATTCATCTAAATCTATATTGTCCCCTTCAAAGTAATCCCCATCGACTGCAACATACTTATGCCAGCGCTTGATCCAATCCTCGAAACATTTTTTATATTCGGTTTTCGGTATGTCCATCAGTGCTTCCTGCGATTTTTCCATTACTTCCCCTCGGCTACTGAAACGCGTTCCCCGTAGTGGTTTTTTAACTCAATTGACCAGAAAAAAGTCACAGGGAGCCAAATCAGGTGGCTGTTGGATGGCATTTGTTGCATTTTTCGTCAACAAATTACGAATAATGATGGCGAGCGACGGTGCGTTATCATGGTGCAAAATCCACGAGTTTTCTGCCCATAATTCTGGTCTCTTTCGGCAAATTGCTTCACGCAAACGTCTCATAACGCTAAAATAATACGCTTTGTTTACTGTCTGGCTTTCTGGCAAAAATTCATGATGCACTACACCGTTGAAATCCATGAAAACCGTGAGCATTGCATTCTTGTTTGACTGATTTGACGTGGTTTTTTTGGTCTCGGCTCATTTGGTGAACGCCATTCACTTGCCTGATGTCTGGATTGCGTATCGTACTCATAAACCCACGTCTCGTCTCCAGTAATGATCCTTTTGATGAATGTAGGATCGGATTCAGCCTCGCAAATCATCTCTTTTGCGACGTCAACACGGTCTCTTTTTTGTATGAAATGCAGGTCTTTTGGCACCAAGTTTGCTGCTACACGACGGAAACCCAAATAATTAACCAAAATGTCTTGGACGGATCCATAGGCAATGTTCAAGTCCTCCGCTATCTCTCTGATGGTTATTGACCAACATTTCTTTTATTCCATCAATGTTTTCGTCGGTTTTCGATGTCGATGGTCTGCCACTGCGTTCATCATCTTCGATTGACTCACGACCACTTTTGAACCGCTCGTGTCACTGGTAAATGACCGTTTTCATTAGAGAATCGTTGCCGAAACACTTTTCCAACATTTCCAACGTTCGCGCACCATTAAATCCGTTTTTTACGCAATACAAGTTCGTTGTTGCAAATTGAAATCCATTTCTAAAATTGTAAAAAATCGCCAACACACACAGAGATAGATGTACTCTTGGCTACGTAACTTTCGCAAATGTCAAACTCTGACGCTTAGATTTAGAGGGAATGTCAACAACAGATTTACCAACGCAACAAAAAAAAAAACCGGAACAATGGGAGCGCCATACGGTGGTTATTACGGGAACTTTTTGATCAAGGTGGTATTCCAACACATCGCACGCTTATGGTTCCAACAAAGCAACTCCGAAAGGTCAACTCAAGTCTCCCCATTTTTGATTTCACCTGCGCACTTCTCGTCTCAAATTTGATCTTCTTCTCCTCCATTTGTTAGTTAGTTTTTAAGTCGTAGTTTTAAGATTAAACTTGTATAAAGCCAAATAAATGGGGGCTTCCAGCCCCCATCAAAAATTGAAACATCTTCGAGTAGTTGTTTAAATTTCTTTGTTTTTTCTTTTTCTCCTACAGAATCGATGAGCTATCCATGGAGACCACCGCTGGAAGTGTGCGTCGCCCATGCAGCAGAGCTTCTTAAAGTGATGGCTAAGGCATCATTAGGCGCTTGCGCCTTTGTCAACATAGACGATGTGTTCCAACAACAGAATTGACCATGTGCAGTAATGACGGCGCCGTCGTCCAACGTCATGTTTGCTACGTTAATTTAGAAAAAAAAACAAAACAAAAACCCCCGATTTGCATAATTTTTATTTCTTAATCTAATTACAAATAATTACAAATCTTAAAAACAAAAAGAGAAAACTTACTTATTATAAATTGTCTAGTTTAATTTTTGCTCGTCGCTCATTGTTGCGCTCTATTGAGTTTAAGTTAAGCACTAGTTTCTTTTTTATTTTATTTGTTTTTCTTTTTTTTTATTATTATTTCTCAATTATTTTTTACAACACTAGTTTTATTCAAATTTCCTTTGCTAAAAATGCATCTAAACGTATTAGATGATTTTTAGTTTGTGGGAGTGTGTTTCAATTGTAAAATTCGATTGCACATTAGTTGATTTTTTTTAAGAAAAAGAAAGAAAGAATAAATAAAAAGAAATTAAGGAAAAAGAAAATAATTCAATTCTGTAATAATATGGTCAAAACGTAGTACGTATACAGAATGAAATAAAAGAAGAAAAAAAAATAAGAAAATAATGTGATGTAAATACGAAGAAACATAATATATGTAGCAAGTAGGAGTTAACTAATAGGTATTTTCTTTTTTTTCTTTTGCTTAACATTTCTCATTGAAAAACAATGAAAAAAAAAAACAAATAACACATAACAAATAAACGTTTCTTAGTGTGCTGCTGTTAATAATATTACAAAAAAAATACTTATATATATACATACAATACATATATTTTGATAAAAGCAAAAAAGAAAAAAAAACAAACAGATTTTAATTAATTATATTTATTCTATTCTCTTGACCTGTGTACTGTTTCTCTTTCGTTTTATGGCGGGGGCAGTAAGCAATTCGGTTAGAGTTAGTCAACACTATACGTATACAAAAGGAACATGTTATTTAACATTTATTTTTCTTGTAATTTTCATTATTGTAGATACAAAGATACAAAAACTAAAACAAACAGATAAAGAAAAACAAAAAGAAAAAATATGTTTACAAGAAGCGATAATAGGAAGAATTTAGTGTATTTAGGAATTTATTGGTCACATTTTGTTAAGATACAAAGTTTACAATATGAGACTTTATTTTCTGAATTTTGTTACTTGAACATGGAATTTTATTATTATTTTTTCTTTTGTCTGAAATATGAAATTTTATGAAACTAAGCATGCAAATTTTATTTTGTTATTTTCTTTTCTTTGGTCATCTGATGCATTTTTTGGTTCGAATTGTTTGTTAATACCAGAGAAATTGTGGTGGTTGATGATTATCAGCATTAGTCAAAGATGAGATTTGTTAAAGCTGACTAATGCGGTAGAAATCAACAAGCAAACAAGTACATATTGTACTTATGATGGTGACTACTTTAAAGTCATTTATTCTTGACTCATTCTGCATAGCCAATGAGAATAATTTTGTAGTTGGTCAACTTGCAAGGTTAGTACATATGCGCACAGTATTCGTATGGAGCCGATGGTCTAAGTGTTAAAACGATTCACTGAGAATTCCATACGTACTCAGTTAAAAGGCTCCCGACCCATTTATAGGGTATCTGTCTGAGACACGGCTACCTTCCACTTTCTTCCACGCTGTTTCTAGTTGTCTAGACCAAGCGCTCTAACGTTTGAAATACCTTGATCTCCTATCTTATCGTTCCGAAAGTCGGGGATGCGGTTTGAAGATCATCTTTTCTGGAGTATTATTATCCATTCGGTCGATGTGGCCGACCCAGTGTATCAACGTAGTTAGCAGAATCCATGTTTTATAGATGCATTTCGTCGTCTTCCGAATTAAGAGTTTTGAGCCTATTTATTACAACAATCGAAGAAACAGCGGTTTCCTAGGGAAAGCCCACGCCGAATAAACTCCTTAACCACTTAGAAGTTACTATTGTTAATAATGACGTTTTGTCCTATGCGGTGGTCAGATGCTTCTTTGTTCGTTGACAACATGTATATGATTTAGTTCTCATCTGCTTCAAGTTCAGCTCATTTCACCCGTTTTTCAATTGCCGTAAAAGTTCCTATGACCGTGTTTTGAGAGCGATCGATAATTTCGATATTGTTTGAGTGTTTCAGCAGTTGGACAGATTGCTTGAATATAGTACCTTCCGTGTTAGCACCTGCCCTGCACACTATCTGTTCCAGTAAATGATTTAAAAAAAAAATCATGAGAAGCATTTCCTTGCCGAAATCCAGAACAAGTTCGGAGGAAGTGTTTCCAAAAACTGTATTACGTGTTTTCCAGCTTTACTCGGCTTAGCTGGATCACAGTTTCCGGCATTTAACCGAATTTGACCATCACCTTGTAGAGAGTTGTAGAGCTAAAAATGATTAAGAAATGGTGAGTTTCGACTTGTTAGTTTTAGTGTGAAAATTTTCTCGATCGTCGCGACATTGGTTCGTGCCGATTAGTGTATTGCAGATTGCTCAACACATTCACACAATACACGTTGGGTAGGATTTTATATGCGGCATTAAGCAGGAATATGCCTCGACAGTTGTCGAGGACATAGAATCGATTTTCTTAATAATGGGCCATACAAAGCTTATAGACCAGTCCTCGAGGTCGTTTTTTTACACCCATATCTAGTTGATGATTTGTCGCATGGAAAGTATCAAAACATTACCTCCATGTTTGGAAAGTTCTGCTGGTAGACCATCGGAGCCAGTGGCCCTGTTGTTCTTTAAGGTTTTGGTAACTGAGGCAACTTCTTTTATTCTAGGAGATGGGATGGCTTCTTCTTGCCCTATCACTCTCACTACTTGGTGTACATAACAAGCTGCTTAAACACATCTTTTACCAGCGCTTATATGACTAGGTTTCCATCACTGTTTCGAAAAGCTGTTTTAAGCTGTCAGTTACTGGCAGCTCTCTAAAAACACGAGTATCGGGATATTGTTCCTTTTGCGGGATTCTTCGATATCTTTGAGCTGGGAGGTTGCCTTTTCTTTCTTCGCAGGATCTTATCTACCTTCCTCCTTCTCGCTCTATACTCTTCTCTTGTTGTTCTTCTTTTGCGCTGCAGCGCTTTTAGGTACGCATTTCCTGATATCACACTAAGGGCCCTATTTCAGTGGCAACTTATTCCAGTTTTCCAGATTTAAACAGCATTGTACTCTGTACCTTCTACTGGTTGCACTAACATCGTTTCCAAACAATTTTAACTGGAGAAATCTTTTTGTTTTAGTACAAAACAATTAATGTTGATAATGTTTCATAGATGGAAAATAAACGGGCAGTAAGCAATTTTAAACTTATCCTGAGACTCATTTGTTCATCAACTTAGGCATTGTTTAAATGAAGCATTTTTAAAGCTTCTCACATGTTGTTAGACTAGGTAGTGTACTCATCAGACTGGATTGACCACTTTGTTTTTTTCTAAGTCGCACATCATACTTATCTCAAATTTCTTTTTGTAGATCCTTCTTCCTAAAGTTTCTTTCCGCTTTTGGAGGTTGGAATTTATCTTATAAATCTTCTGCTTGTCTTTTTTGGTATTTCTGGCATTGACCGGTCAAAATATTAATGCAGATTTGTCAACCATCTGAGTCTCTGGCCCCAGACATCCCTAAAATGATGACTTAAAGTATGTGGCATCTTTTGGTTTTAAAAATCAGTTAAAATTAGTAACTCTAGCCATCAACGAGACATGCCGGAACTAGGTACACTTGAAATGCATTTTTTTTTATCATGGTCTTATGTTATGTTCAAGTTTTAACTCTACATGAGACTTACCAGACAAAGCACTTAGTTTTGATTTGACCTCATCTGATCTAATTTTGTTCTTGATCGGACTATCCAGCTCTGTATCTAGGGGGTCTTTCAATGGAGTTTCAGTAGTAATTGAATTGTTGAGCGTAATTTAATGTGTACGTTATTTTCCATAGCAATTTGGTGAACTAATGAATTAATGAATAATGCACCTTTATTTCATGTCAAAACTATATAGCGTCCATGAAAAGCGGCAGTTGTTTTCTTCATCCTGTTCTGAAGTAGAGTTTTTCTCAAGTTTCAAGGGCAAGAGAACAATGGACTTATTCTTTGAAGATGGATAAAACATTCCCTTTCCGCAGTGGAACATTTACAACAGCAAGAGATAATTGAAGTAAGGCACCTATCTAAAAAGTTCCAATTGAATTCAAATCATAATGTTTAGCAACCTCCAAATTTAGAGTTGATTTGTGTTTTTATTTTTTCAAATAAAAATGCCGAGAAAATGAATGCTTTACTATGAAATAGTGATCCGTATGGACTTGTTTTGATTGTAACCTAAAGCAATACTCGTATAATCTTTTGAATTTAGTGGAGCATTTTGAGGAGTCCGCACTTAGGTCAGTTTCCGGTTCAGTATCAGTTTTACAGTCTCGCCATCATTAAGGACTCATTTGACTAAGTTTGGATTTTTATCTTATCTAATACACCCAAGTTGAGATTGTCCAATATTATTTGAAATTACTTTTCCAATGCAAATGTATCAGTTTTGATTAGATGAAGTTCGTTGCCTTCCGGTATCTATGGCTCATCAGATGTTTCCCTTAATAAACGAACTTTCAAGCATGTACAACTTAAATAATAAAGACAAATTTATAATAATTTTTTCTCCAAGAAAAGAATTAAAGCGTTGTTGGATAAAGCCGAGTAATATTTAATCAAGGCTGTTTGCAAAATATGTTGTTATATAGTCGTAAAAGCCATACGTCTTTCTTTTTATTTTCTCACCTACTTTGTACATTTTTATTTTTATTATTCAAGTTTTTTCTTTTTCCTAGTTTTCATGGTAAAAAAACAAATTGGAAAAGAAAATCTAAATCACAATACAAACGAGACACTACACCAAAAACACAAACAAAAATGTTTCCTCTTACTACATAAAATATTTAGATACATAACATATATTAATAGCTAAGAATTAAACAATGCAAATATAAAAACTACAATATACGAGTATAAGGGATTAAGAACCATAAACAGAAAAACAAAAATACGGAAAATAAAATAGAAATACGTTTTCAAAATGCCTAAACTGATTAAAAGCAAACCCAAGTTTTACATAAATGTAATAATAAATTAAAAAAAGAGTCAAATATATAGATTCATATATACAAAACTTAAATTTAATAAACAATTTACTAAACTTTGTAGAAATGAAAAAGCAAAAAAAAAATAGAGAGACTTAAATATTATTATCAAATCTCCAACTGCTAGCAACAGTTTAAATTGTCTTAAACCAAGTAAAGGGGAACTTTTCAATCTCCAACAATAATATTAGGTAATCGTTGAACGTTTCATTTTCTATTATATTTGTGTGTTAAGTTCCCAAACTAACTCAAAACTGAATATAAAACAAAACAAAAGGTGGACGGAATGCAATATTTAAAAGTAGCGTTTGAATTGTTCAATAAACAGTTCAATACACAATTTTTCATTTTTCATTTTTCATTTATCATCTATCCACGAGTGTGATGCGATTTTTTTGTTTTCATTTTAGACCGAAAACTAATCAACAAAACAGAAAATTAGTATTAAAAAAAATTAAAAATAAAACAAAGAATATATGTGGCTTAAAGGAAATAAAATAAAAGAAAATCATACATAACATACATATATATACGAGTACATAAATAAATCGTTTTTATTGAACTCTCTTAAACTAAGTGATTTTTCGTTTTCTTAATTAGAAATACATATTACAACTAACTGAGTAAAACAAAAGAAGAATTGCTTGTGTGTTTCATAGTTATTATCGGTTTTATTTTGTTAAATTGTCTGTGTTCTTTTTTTTTTAATAAATTAAGAAATGAATAAAAAACAATTTACATATTTATAAAAACAATGAAACTTAAGTTTAAGATTAAATTTCATTCGTCTTTAGCAATAGAGAGGTAACAATAATTAAAATTAGTTATCATGTAACTAAACGCATATAAAAATAAAATAAAAATGTTTTAGTTATTCTTTTGCGAAACAAACTGTGGGTATTCCACATTTAATATACAATACAAAACAAAACAGATTATATATATATATATAGAATTTTAAAATAATAAATATAGAGGATGAGAAAAAGAAACTAATAAATTGTAATGATTTTTAGTGTTAAGATAATATGAAATAAAAATAAAAAAGAGTTTTAACAAATACAACTAAGTAAAGTGAATAAATAAAAATTATAATATTCGAATGGGTTGTTTTATTTTCCTTTTTATTTTATTATGAATCAATTTCAGGATGAATTGAACTGATGACTCACTGAATAGTCTAAAGTTCAATTTGTTCAAGTCTATTAAGCTTACACTACCTTTCTTTTACTGGAATTGCTCAGCCTTTAGTAGATAGGCTTATTTACTTACTTAACGTGGCGCTACAGACCGGGAGTTACATGTGCTTTTACCAAAAATAAAATACAACACGTTCAACTAAATCAGTCTTTATTCCACAAAGTTCAAAATTCGAAAGGAATTCAATTATTTAACTTACATGATAAGAAGCTTAAACATACTTAATGAGAAGAACAAGATAAGTCAAGAGCATCTATGTTAATGTGTGTACATATGTATGCCCTTATGCATTATTCCCCAATTCTTTGTTGGTGTTTATTCTTTTTATAATGAGCGCGCGCTCAAGGGGTTTGTGTACCCTTAAGGTGATTGTTCACAGCGCGGGCAAAGGAAATTTAGGGAGGAAAAAAACAGAGGTGCCGATGTACATTGTTTTTAAATGTTTGCAAGTTATAACGACCAGGAAATACAGAGATCGGCAGGGCATTCCATAAGCGAGTTATACGGCTTAGGAAGGAATCACAATATTTTAGAGTACTTCCGAAAGTGGGCTTGAGGGCATACTGATGAGCATTCATAGCGAGACGGGTGTTACGGTTGAAAGTTTAAATGGGCGGAATGCTACAGTGAAGAACTGGTGGTGGAAATAGCGATAAAACAAAGTGAGACAGGATACATTACGTCGGTGTTCGAAGGTGTCAATTGATTGACTGGTATTAGTATCATCAATAAGTTTTATCGCACGGTTTTGAATCCTATCTAGCAGGTGCAGAGATGTCTTAGGAGCGCCTGACCAGATGTGGTCATTGTACTCCAATTTTGGGCGGAAGAATGCCTTATATATTGAGGGCAGATCAGAGGAGGTAAAATATTTCTTACATCGCTTGAAGAAACCTAGACATTTCGCAGCATTTTTGGCGACATGAAATATGCGGTCATTCCAACGTAAGTTGTCATTGACACACATACCGAGAATGGAAAGTTTTTCGGTTTCGACGATGCAAGTGCCATTCATAGATAATGGCTGGGTGTTTAAATTTCGCTTTAAAGACAGCAGACAGCATTGTGTTTTTTGGAAGCATTAAATTCCACTCTGTTGATAGTTCCCCAATTGGTTATACTGTTGATATCGGAATTTAATGAGCTTAGCATACGCTGCCGTTCTCATTCTACTGCCGAAGAGCAGGGCCGGGAACGAATATGAAAAGCAGAGAGTACTATCATCAGCAAAGGAATATATTGGATTAGAAGTAGAAGACAAGAGATCATTAATGAAAATTAAAAAGAGTGCCGGAGACAGAACAGAGCCCTGGGGCACACCAGCATTTATTTTGTGAATATAAGACTTGAAACCGTCCAAAACAACTTGAATTGAACGTTCGGAAAGGTAATTTCTAATCAATTGAAGAAGAGAGTCGTCGATCCCAAATGCAAGCATTTTCGACAAAAGAGCCTGTTGCCAAACTCTGTCAAATGCCTTAGAAATATCTAGTGCAACTATCTTGCTTTCGCCAGATTGATGTACGCTTTGGTTCAACTTTTCGGTGAGACATGCCATCAAATAACCAGTGGACCTGCTGCTACGAAAACCATATTACCGGTCATTAAGAAGTTTTCGAGATTCGAGATATTTCATGAGCGGACGATTTATCATCGTTTCCATGACCTTGGAAAGAAGGGACGTAACTGCAATGAGTTTGTAGGAGGTGAGAGAAAATGTTTCGCCTTTTTTAGCGACGGGCTGGACAAATGCTGTTTTCCATCTGCTCGGGAAGAGTCCTAAAGAGTAGGATTGATGAAAAAGCTTACGCAGTGGTTTTGCCAGCGAGGAAGAACACCTCTTCAGAAGAAGGGGAGATATACCATCTGGACCAGCGGGTTTATGTACATTGATATCTTTAAGTATTCTTGCTACTGCATGAGTGCGAAAGTGTATTCGTCCCATTGAAGATTCGAAGCACTTAAGTGTAGGACGGAGACAAAGCACAATCTGGGAGTGTTGAGCTGGCCGCAAAGAGTGTAGCAAGCAGATTGGCCTTGTCCAAAGAGCTGACAGCTGGAACGTTATTGTAAATGAGCGTTGGGATGGAGGATGAGGCAGAATCTCTAATATTTTTGACGAACAACCAAACATTTTCACGGCCTTTGAGACATTGGAGTATTTTTTTCCTCAGTTTTTAGTCGTATTGAAATTTCACACGCTTAAGAAAGGCGTTGCAGTCATTTCTGGTCCGTTTGAACTTTTTTCGGTGTTCCTCTGTCGGGTTGGTCTTGAAGGGCCGAAAAAACATTTCTCTAACCTTGACGGCCTCTTTACAGCTCGAGTCGTACCATGCCTTTTCTTTTGATTTGATACTCTTCATCCGATGAGGAATAAAGGTTCTTATTCCAAAGAGAATGGTGTCTGTAATCGTATCAGAAGCGGCATCCACGTCGTTATCGAGGAAACATAACGACCAGTTAAAATTCCTAAATAAGCTATTAAGACCGCTCCAATTGGCTTTCTCGTATTGCCATATGGTTCGTTTAGGAATTTTTCTTCTAACTGAGTGGTCGGTGTACGAGAAATTAGCTGATATGACACAATGGTCCGACGAGCCTAGAGGGTAGAGCACATCAACGGTGTACTTATCCGCGTGAGAAGTTAAAAACAAGTCCAGGGTGTTGGCAAGCTGCCTTAAGTTACTTTCCGCAGCGAAGATCTCAACACACCGTCCTTCGAGTGTTGTCTGTCCAGAATGTCGAAGCCACACAGAATTGTGTATATTGAATTCGCCCGTAACAACGATTTCAGTATGAGGATACAGGGATATAATTCTTTGAATGGGGTCAGACAGCGCATCAAACTCGTTAAAAGTTGAATTGCTGTCCAGTTTGGGGCTTCTGTAAATAAAGCAGTAGTGGATAATTTGCTTACGGAGATGGAATTTTAACCACATGAAGTTGAATTCCGGATTGGAACATGGATCACATTGTGGTGGAGTTTGGTAAGCTACATCCCTACGCACATAAATGGGGAGACCGCGGTGAGAGAAGAATAATAGCACTAGTTCGTAGCCAGGTCGCTTCAGATCAGAATGATCTGAGAGGTGTGGTCGGGGATCTACCTGTGTTTCACTAAGTGCCAAAATAGCTGGTCTGTACTTACAGACGTGGACGTACGCAGAAAAGTGCTTACTTTTTAAATTTGGATCGCGTGGTTTTTTTCCACTATACCCCTGTAGAATGATATTTGGTCGATGGTGAACTTTCCGGACCTAAAGTCAAACTGATACGGGCGAATCAGGTTGTTGACGAACAAGATAGGATTTTGTAGGGGATATTAAGAAGGCTGATGCCTCTGTAGTTGGCGCAGTTGATAGGGTCTTCTTTTTTGAGGATCGGACAATCATTGCTGAGGTTCCATTAATCGGGTATACTTTTGTCTGACCATATTTCACAGATGAGTTGGTGTATTCTCCTTACCAAGTCATCGCCTGCCGCTTTGTAGAATTCGGCGATCAGGCCGTCCGCTCCAACAGCTTTGTTGGACTTAAGCTTAGATATGGCTATCTTCACTTCATACAGGTGAGGTGGACGGAATTGTTGGTCTACATCACCCAGGTTGAAAGATTTATTCTGCCTGACAGCGGTATTTAGTTCGTCATCGTCGTTATACAGGAATGCTCGGGGTTTGTGCCCGTGGCATGTTTTTTTTACATTTTGGTAAAAAGTTCGAATCTCATTCCTGGATTTCCTCGACCGTGCGCTTCTCATGTTCCTTCTTAGTCCTCTAGAGAAGCCGGTGTTCGTCTTTCCTCTTCTGCTCATAGAGCCCGTGAGCAGCGCTAGTCCTTTTACGTAGCGAACCTTTGTATGTATTTTGCTCATGGTATGTGCTTGCCGGCAGTCGTCATCAAACCAGGGGTTTCGCTGTGTTGACCGGGTTTCAGCACATCAGAGGCTGCATCTGGCTTTTTAGTAATGTTACCACTGGTCGTCTATACTTTGCGCTGGCGGCATAGGATCGCTTAACAGATTAAGGAATACTCGAATAGAAAAGGATTTGTGAATCTCCTCCGACGGAAAACTTCCTAATAGTATTAGCTTGCCCTTGGGATGTTCGGGATATCTGCAACCGTACCTTGGCTACAACGATGTTGGTCTCTCGGAGCGTTCGGAAATCCATTATACTGAAGGAGTGGCTGGAGTCGATCGCAGTGTGGTTAATCTGGTGAGCAGCTGATTAATCAAGAGTTCTCAAAGTCCCCTTAATCATATCGAGATGCGGGAACCGCGTGCTAGCTAGTTATAGCTAGGGCATTGCTCGTAAGTCTTGTCGAAGAGCTCGTAGAAGCTAACTTTGGCGTCGTTATCTTTCTCATCTGTGGGGGGCGCGCGCATATAAGTCTAATGTTGGCAATTTAACCTTATTACGGACTGTTACGTGGCCTTCGTTAATATGACGGAGAGTCAAGACTTCTTGCCTAAGTCTGGCTCTAACAACAAATCCCCATGCAAATAGGTGCTGCTTTTGCCGTCGATAATCATCATCGTAGAAAATATCGCAGTTTTTCATTCTCTTTTCATCCGCCCCATCCCATTGCATTTCTTGGATGGCGATAACATCTACTTTGCAGCAGTCAAGGCCTCCTAGGATCGATAGATAGATAGATCACACTCTTCACCGATTCTTCAGAATACCATATAGTTTATTGCCATCAGGATAGCGAATACGAGTGGAAGACGAACTCAAGTAGAAAACACTTGACACGAAACACGAAGAGTGAAATCTAACATTGACGTCCTTTGAAAATCACGGTTTTGGAGTCATGTGTAAAGACAAAACTTTCACTTCTTGGTTCAGATTCTAGCCGAAACCATTCCCCAGCATACGGATGGTCGATTTTGTACTTTCCCAGCAAAAGGACTTCTTTTGTCAATGGTTACGACCAAAGTCAAAAGACTGTCGGTACGCAATGTCATCAAATCTCCCAAGCCCGTATTCTTATTAAACGGAATATGGCTCTGTGAGTCAGCACATGAATTGATATCAACGAAACGCAGATTAATCAGTGAGTCTGGAGCAGAGCCAGGCATGCTGAGGTGCCTGGTAAACTCAGCAGTGACATATTTTCGTGAAAGAATATACACTATGTAGCAGGTATCAGGTCAGCTGCGGATTACGATAGAGAGAGTTGTTCACGGCAGTGCGGAGCACCTCCGGTTCAGTAGGGCGGTAAAGAGTCACGATAAGAGGGATTTCGCCACATAGAACCTGGAATGTCGGTGGCTCGCTGAAAACTGTTCTTTGCTTTCTTCCAGTTCGATCTAGCATGTCGAAAAATATGAACTAAGATTGGTTTAGTTAAGAACACACGTATAGGAGCGGTAGGTTATAATTAGAGAGTTAATTAAGCAAACAATTTTTTGCTAATCAATTAAAAAATTTTTTAATGTAAATAAATAAAAAAAATCATTTAAAATGGAATAATGAGTCTCGTGCAGACCACGCGAAGTCTGTTGGTGTTTTAGTGCTCTCTGCGCTACAGGACGCAAAACTAACTTATAACAAAACAAAATTATATACATATTTTATAAAATATTCATTTATTTAGAAATCTACTAATTTGTTCCCACACACACCCAACTGATCTACTACAATTCCCAATAGGACTACTCATTTTCGAACACACTGTTGTATACTTCTGCGAACTGTCAAAAGTTCGATTTTTTTCCACCCTAGGTAGCTGCTTTTGCTTGGTGAAGTGCAAAAAAAAAAAATTATAATTTAAGTCCAAAATTCTACCGAATTCGTGTTGAAAAGTTGACGGGCGGTTTTCCAAATTCTCCACCTTCGCATTACAAAAATACAAAATTTTCAATTTAACAATTCCTTCAGTCCATCTTCAGTGTAATAAATCTGAACAATCTCCAAAAAGCAACCCAAAAACCGAAAAAAGAACCAAAACTCCCCCCAACCGAACTAGAAAACGAAACGAAATAGAAGAAAAAAAAAAGTCGAATACATCAGAAATCAAATCATCATCGGCTTTGCAGAAAAATTCATCACTACAGTGCCACTGTGGGTTGGTTTTTTTTTTGGAAGTAAATTGAACGATAAAACTAAATTAAAGAAATTGTGATTTCGGTGGCATTGGCTTGGGGCTGTTGTGCTTGGTGATCGGTGCAAGTGAGTGAAGTGTTTAACGAGGATTTTCCGTGTGAAAATTGGTGCCGAAATAGTCGGTCCCTAGTGTGTGTCCCTCCCACTTTTTCGTTTATTCTTGAGTCAAGTCGGTCAATCTGACATCTGCTGCTAGCGGCGGAGGTAGAGGTGGAGGTTCTGGTCAAGGTTAGGTTTAGGCAGGGACTTCTGTTTGATCGGCTTCCGAAGGATGACATAGAAGTTGCATTGAAGAGCAATATAGCCGCTGTAATTGGTTTGCTGGTGGGCTGATAAGATAGTAAGTCTTCTCCCCCTTCTGTCATCAGTGCACACCAGTTGTTAGTTCAGTAGTCTGCAAATCGTGTCGGTATGTAGAGACCTATTTAAATTGGCTTCCACTCGCGCCATGTACGAGAGTATCCAAAGTTGGATATCAGTTACATTTTGTATGTTATCAGTAGCCGAGTAGAGGAGGGTGCTTAGGTGGTCTGCGTCATTCGTGAAACGCAACAGCTGTAGAGGAATGTTTTTTTTTTTCGTTATGAGTTTGAGTTGGCACAGCATTCGGTTCAGAATAGAGCTGCTGCTGGAGCGATAAAAATTTCTGGAATTCAGAAAAATTTAAAGAAATCTGGAACAAGGTCTGTTCTTGTGTGTTTTTGTTTGCATAGATCGAGAGAACAACATTTGGACAGTACAGCCAAGAGGTGTACTCTCAGACAAAATGCATGTTTCAACTTTGTGTGCACAAAATCAAAGAAGCCCTTCACTGTTTATATCGACACGGCGATAATATTGGAGCAACCAACGCCTTTTCGGTTAGCAGATGATTCATGCAACGTTTGTTTGGGTGAGATTGTTTATGCTTTTTTTTTTAAACTATTGCGCTGTACTCCTCTGTGTAACATTGAGTGCCCTATTGACTATCTACTCACTGCATTGGAATTTGTATTACGAATACAAAAAGTGAGTGTCTCTTTTATTTCACAGGCAACATATGTAGCAGTGAAACTGTCACTATGCAGTTTTTTTCCTTTCCTAGATCGTAGGGCAGCATGCGACTCTTTTAAGGTGCATCCATTTTTGTTATTTTGGCGCCGTATTAGATCATGTTTACGTAGTTCTATCATTTCTAAGCAACTCAACTTTCTCGTTACCGCGTAACTAGACGAAATTAAAGACAGAAAAGTCTTCATGCAATGACCTTTACTTTTCCAAAACCCTAAGCTTGGTTTCCATAGCGTACATGTCTCCAATCTAGTTTTTGTTAGAGAATGCCTGCACCTTATTTACCAGTGATTCGGTGAACTACTCGCCGACAAAAACTGGAACTATTTGCTTGTTCACGAAGTTATTGCTCTTTTTTGCCTTCCGGTTCAAATTCTCACATCCCAGCTTAGAATTAACTTTATTAGATGAAATGAAAACCATTGGAATCGACATCGCTCATCAAAGACATTCTGACAATCGAGTTGATTGTTTAAGGCTTTCTCTTGCGATAACGAAGTAGAATCCGCTGCTGTTTTGATCGAAAGTACTATCTTCTTTGACATGAAATACTTTATTCCTCACCGAATGAAGAGTATGAAATCAAAGGCGACCACCACACGACCAAAAATTCGGACAAAGGTTTTAACAGTAACCTAAAGGTAGTAGAAATTGTTGCTCCTGGATTAAAAACATTATGAATTCGGCCTCATGTTCTATTCTAATGCTCATTTTCTATGACATTCCGGATATTTAAGTTCCTTCATAACTAGGTCATTGCTTCCATATTGTGTCGAGGTCTCCGCCTGCACTTGAACACGTTGAACATTCAAGGGGATGAACAAACGTTCGCATTCTTGAAGTAGTTGTAGGATCACTGTAAATCCCCTGGTCCAGGTGTTATGTTTCAACTTTCTTTTGCAGTGGTATACGTCTCTTCTTGCAAAACTTCTGCGCAAGTTTTTCCATCTATCCTACTCATGGGAACACTTTCAAAGAAGATGCTTTTGCCACAGATCCTTCATAGAAAAGGGAATCTTTTCATCACTCCTCTTACAGGCTCATTACACTTACGTCGCTTTCTCTCCAAGAAAACGGCAATAATATCTGGTGACAGGAAATCTACTTAATGACCGGCAGTTCAGTTTTCGTAGCAACAGGTCCACTGATGGCATGTCTAATTGAAGAGTGGAACCTAATTCTACACCAATCTGGCAGAGGCAAGATAAAGGATGTTCTTGGAATACGGATAGGTATCAAACCGTGTTGTAATATTTGGCAGTTTGAGGAGGCCTCCATATCATTTAAACCATTGGGAAATGGTCTTCAATTCGCGAAACGTACTCGTGTAGAAGATTTCGTGATTTGTGCGGTCCTTATAATCAACTAATTGAGCTCGATATTCGTCAGATAAATTTCGTACCACATGCTCTCTGCATGGCGTAAAGCCAATAACGCGTCAAAGTTCTATGCGCACGAAGAAACAGTGGCCGATGTGAGTAAAAGTTTGCTGACAAATCTTGAATTGTAAATTCGTCCTCGATCGCAGCGGTTTGAATCTTGCCCGTCCACTTTGAGGAACATTTTAGGAAAAAATCTCGGCAGGAACTAAGCACAGGTGACACACCTGCGGTTTTTGCGGATTGGGTTCTTGAACAAGTTGAAGTCGACTTCTTTATCGAAAATTAATGTTCACATTCAGCTCGATGGGCATGTGAAAAAGCAAAGTTACAACCACAAAAGTGCACTGTTTGGTACGGTCTTCATGCTGATTACATCCTATGTCCTCATTTTTTTCAAAAACGAAGTCAGAGCTCTCGTGACAATCACTGGCCGACGTTACCACCGGACAATGATCAGTGATTACTCCTGCAGAAATATGGACGTCGTTGGTTCGGGCGATATGGGGTTTCGTGAGGATGGATACGTGCTGAACTGCTCTTAAAACTTACAGGGGACTCGATTCAACGACTACAGTATGTCGCGAAATGAACCAGTCAATTGGTAACCAAAATCATGGGATGCCACTCGCCTTTGGTGCAAACTGATAAACCGCAAACTATTCCGACCTTGGAAACATATAGCAAGGGTTTTTAATGGCGAAATAGAGCCGCATATGCTTGAAAAAGTGGCTTACAATTAGACCAACAAGCTGCGCCTCACCAAAAACAGCCCAACAAGCTATGTACATGCCTGAAATGATCCTCAAAACGTAGTGTCATAAACAGTGCTTTATAATTAATGAAGATTTTTGATTCAATCTCAATTTTAGTTGCTTGGCATCAGGCCATTTTGTCGAAAAAACGTACATTAAATGGCTAACAAATTACATTTCGGATAGTTCAATTCATGCTGTTTCTGAGTTATAGTCTTGCGTTAGAGTCCCATTCTGTCCTGGACACTCTTTAATTTACATCAACGATCTCTTGTTTGCTACTCCTAATCCAATATATTCCTTACCTGACGGTGGTTTCCACAGCTTTTGCTATGGATCCTCGCTTATACCATATAGAAGAATGCAACTGAGAATAGAGTGAGATTTGGTGATTAAGAATTCAAACCTTTGTCTATCATTCTGATATGACAGAAAGCTGTGTGCAAAAACAAATATATGACCACCATCTCAACACCGACGTAATGTCTCTTTTTCTATCGCCGGTGATACAACCAAATTGACGGTAGAATTCCTTAAACCTTCATTCGCAACTCCCATCTCGCTATGAACACTTATCAGTTTACTTTTAAGCCCGTCTCGAACACACTCGTACTTTTAAATATCGTTCAACTTAAGTGCGGATGGAATGCTCTGCTCTAAAGAGGTGTGTGTAAACGTTTTTAAGCAATTCAAAATCTATTGAGATGAAATGAAAAAAAGTAATGAGATGCTGGAAAAAGTGTAGTCGGTTGGCATTGTGGTCGCAGCAGTGTTTTGGAGCCCAGTTGATTTAACTTCACCGGGGAGATTGATCCTATCTTGTCGACCAATCCCTAGCACAAATGCGACAGATCCTGTAGAATCGCGTCATTTCTTGACAATAGTTCTGTGATTTTTTTATCTTCATTCAGCAAATTAAAGTGGATATTTCCGCGTGTTGACCACTAAATACTCACGGTGAATCTTTGCCTATCCATCTCAATCCAATTACTGTGCTGTATGTCGTCGATTGTCGTACAGAATCAGTTCTTCATTGCACATAACAATTCGATCTAGATAAGTTTTATTTCAGTTACGCATAAAGGTGCGGAGGGTGTCGACGATTTGTCGAGATTTTTGTGTTAACTCATTCAAGGTGATCAGAAATTGCACCAAGATCTCAGACTGCTTTACCTGGATCTACACACCTTGAAGTGGGCATGACTGTATATTGTCCATAGCGCTTTTCATCTTCGGATCTCCAAGACGAAACACCATTGCCCCATGCGCTCATTATCCGGACCGAGCGTGCTATCTTATTTCGAGTCACCTCAAGTAGCTTACCTAGTGAAACATGAGCGTTTATGAATCAAAAATACACAACCACTTCACTTGGAAACAAAGCGTCAATTGTCTAAAAGGTGAAACCGCAATATATTTCTGGACAACCTAAACGAAAATTGTTTTGCTTCGCTCTGTGCGATTATCTTTGTTTGGTTTTGTGAAGCTATATCTCTAGATTTTGTAGTCCTCCTGCAGTCGTCGTTTGTAAAATGTTTCTCTCTTTGCATTTCGAAAGATCTAATTTTTAGGTATTTGTACAAGAATATCATATAGACTAAGTCAGTAGGTTATTTTTTGTTATTTAGATACGCAAACCGTAGAGAATTTAAGAAGTTTGACGGACTGTATGTATGTACATGTATGTATATTCCAGTGAGCTTAGAGAGTCACGGGTTAAACCTCTTGGCTACATTTTACAGTTCGTTCAAGTTTGGATTACATGGCCCGAGAGTTTACTGATCTTTTTCCTGGCCCCCCGCCAAATTATCAACGCTTCTTCCATCAATGACGTTGTCTAATAAGTAGGGCAAACACTGGTCTTATCGTAATGGTTTTCAGATTTTAACGCCACTGAAACTTACTACGACCAGTTACAAGTTGAGTGGCACGACCTGTTACCTGTTGAGTGGCACGACCAACGGTAGTCCAAACCAGAACTTAAAACACGGTACCGTGGGAATCAGGGCCCCCGGACTTCGGTCCGACCCTGACTTGTAGAGGTATGTCCCTTGGTGGGATCATCGTGGTGGCTGTGGTTTAAACCTAAAACGCAGGAAGGCTCTTCCAATTGTTTTTGAGCCGACGTAGAGTTGCAAAAAGTATAGGGTGCCGTGACCTCGACTCATACCGAGGGTGGAACCTTGGCCTCAACACAGGTTCCGAATTAGTATCAAAGTAATGACGGCATCCCGTGAACTTGAGTTTTTATTGACAGGTGTTCACTTAAAACACAAGAGACATTCCGATTGTTTTCCATTGCAGTGATCCAATTATTTTCCTTACATCCTCTTTGTCTAACGTTGTCTGCAACGTTTCAGTGGCTTTTCGAACGAGATACTCCGACTAGCTTTTGTGTAGGTTTCTTCAGCAGAAACTTCCGCAAATTTGCAAACTTCTAATTAGCTAACCCATACGCTTACCCACATCCATAACATATTTATCTCCTTTAATTTTTTCTATTTCTCGTGCGTCATCCAACACAGCGATGCGTATATTGAAATCGACCACCTGACTTTTGTACAAACCAAACGGTTGGAGATTCCATGAGTTTTTTGTTATGCTTAGGCGTTTCAGCACTTCTTACCGCCTGACAGCTGTTATGATTTTTCCCCGCACGAACTGGTGCTTTTTTGTGAGGGGGTGTCGAGCAAGCTATATGTTTAATCTTAATATTCGGCACCTCAAATAAATGAGGATTATTTAAAGATGTACTTAGGAAAAAAAATTATCAGTAATCCACTCATACCACCTGAATTTATTCAGAAAATTAAAAATACAAGTTTATTCATCTAAATCTATATTGTCCCCTTCAAGATAATCCCCATCGACAGCAACACACTTATGCCAGCGCTTGATCCAATCCTCGAAACATTTTTTATATTCGGTATGTCCATCAGTGCTTGCTGCGATTTTTCCATTACTTCCTCTCGGCTGCTGACACGCATTCCATGTAGTGGTTTTTTAACTCGATTGAACAGAAAGAAGTCACAGGGAGCCAAATCAGGTGAATTCGGTGGCTGTTGGATGGTATTTGTTGCATTTTTCGTCAACAAATTACGAATAATGATGGCGAGCGACGGTGCGTTATCATGGTGCAAAATCCACAAGTTTTCTGCCCATAATTCTGGGCAATTCTCTTTCGGCGAATTGCTTCACGCAAACGTCTCATAACGCCCAAATAATACTCTTTGTTTACTGACTGGCTTTCTGGCAAAAACTCATGATGCACTACACCGTTGTAATCCATGAATACCGTGAGCATTACCTTCTTCTTTGACTGAAAACGACGTGTTTTTTTTGGCCTCGACTCATTTGGTGAACGCCATTCACTTGCCTGATGTCTGGATTGCGTATCGTACTCATAAACCCACGTCTCGTCTCCAGTAATGATCCTTTTGATGAATGTAGGATCGGATTCAGCCTCGCAAATCATCTCTTTTGCGACGTCAACACGGTCTCTTTTTTGCATGAAATTGAAGTCTTTTGGCACCAACTTTGCTGCTACACGACGGAAACCCAAATCATTAACCAAAATGTCTTGGACGGATCCATAGGCAATGTTCAAGTCCTCCGCTATCTCTCTGATGGTTAATTTGCGGTTATTGACCAACATTTCTTTTACTCCATCAATATTTTCATCAGTTTTCGATGTCGATGGTTTGCCACTGAGTTCATCATCTTCGATTGACTCACGACCACTTTTGAACCGCTCGTGCCACTGGTAAACGACCGTTTTCTTTAGAGAATCGTTGCCGAAACACTTTTCCAACATTTCCAACGTTCGCGCACCATTAAATCCGTTTTTTTACGCAAAATTGAATACAAGTTCGTTGTTTCAAATTAAAATCCATTTGTAAAATTGTAAAAAAATCGCCAACACACACAGAGATAGATGTACTCTTGGCTACGTAACTTTTGCAAATGTCAAGCTACTCGTATGACGCTAAGATTTAGAGGGAATGTCAACAACAAATTTATCAACTTAACAAAAAAAAAAAAAAAACAGAATTCAAATCGGAACAATGGGAGCGCTACACGGTGGTTATTCGGGGAACTTTTTGATTAAGGTGGTATAATTCAAGAAGTCTTTCTCTTGGTCCCCCTTCAGTTCTCGGGCATTGTCATTTTTTGTTTGCCCTCATAAGGGACAATTTGTCGCATCACAACTCGCAACTAACCAATTTGGAACATCATATCTTTAAACGGATAGAGTGAGTAGCCCCCCAACGAGGATATGAGCACTATTGTCTGTTCAAAAAAGTTCACGAATAAACTTGGTTCATAATATGTCAAATTAAGGTTCCTACATAACCAACCTTTTAAGTCATGTAAGCGGGTAAACGTCCGTATTGTGCCTTATTTTGATCTAGTTTATGCCCTGAGGTTAACCCAGCTGTTCTTGCTCAAGTCAGAGTGTTCAGTGTATTTGCAAAGTAAGGCTCAGCATACTGCAAAGTGGTCTATGATGTAATATTCCGCGGTTTACCTCTCAGATGAAAAACCCATCTACCCATTGTAGATGAATAGACATTGGGTAAAGCAAACCCTGTTTTTTGACGAATGATTATGTCCAACTGATTAGTTTTATCTTCATAATTATATGCATTCGAGTTTCTCTATTTTCGTCTTTGTGGCGTTAACTTCTTCATCAGTTAAGACATTGATGGCTTTGGGTTGGTATTCGCACTTCAAAATCTTAAAAAAGTTTTTTCAATCCTCTCTCCTGGGTTTTGTGGAATGGAGCAGACGGCGCGTAATATTATACTTTTATTTGCTTTTTACTTATTACCTGTATCCTCTTATGGTGCCTAGGGATTCCATACTTAGTCTTAGTCCTCCCCATTTTTTGTTTAGCTGAGGTGCTTCTTTTTCGATACCGTTCTGCGGCATGTGTTTCTCGGTGGAGCGCATGAAAATAATGGGGTGTCGCCTTTTCAAAAAGTATGTTCAATCCACTCCCATTTTCGTCTTTGTATTGTAATGTCTATGCAACTCTGATCAGTACCCCCTCATGGAGCTCCAACTTGGATATGGGTTTTGATCAGAAAGCTAAGATTATTCAATAATATTTGTAATAGCATTGCATAGTTACAGCATAAAGGATTAAATATTTTACTTTTTCAACAGCTGCGGCTTGGCCTCTAAGCTGATTGCATTGTTTCGTTTTTTATTCAGTTGGCTATATCTCGTTCATTTCCAAGGTATTCGAAACACTTTACTTGACCTAAAAATGTCCTGTAATGCAAATTTATGAGATTGAGGTGGGAAGGCTGATGATTTAACCTTTGCTCTTCGACAATAGCTTCCTTTTTCAGGCCAGTTATCATTTCGTGAGGGTCCACAATCCCTTGGGATAGCAAGCAAATATTAATAGTGTGGACGAGGGCAACCACTACTTCGAGCAGTGAATACTAGCTCGGTAGCTAATACTCGGTTGAGAATCAAAGCGAAAATTTCCCTCTATCTCCTGAGTGACCAACTCATTCGAGACGAGCAAAAAACCGACTTTCATTGAAGGTAGTCTAGATCTGTAGCCCCGTGTATGCTCTTTAGTGATTCTGTCACGTCTATTTACGTTTACTTTTGCTTCCGCAAGCATCACATTCGCGTAGTTGCGGTTGTCCCATTGCACGCTACCCTATACATCGTTGCAAGACGAACCAACGCACCGGATTTCCATAAGACAACTTCTAATATGATGGCGTACCCCCAAATGATGAAAAGTGATTCACAAACAAGCAAATAAACACTGAAAACGATGAATTCTATTCTTAGAATCAGACAGAAATTTTAGGAAGAAGAACATAAAATGGAGGCCTGTCGAGTAAAGTTTACGTATCTCAAATTATCACATTATTCACTCTTGGGCCGAAAAGAGTGCTTATATTGTAGATTGCTATCTTTGTCCGCTTACTATATAATCGTCATCGTTTGAGAAGACTTGGATAATCTTCGGTGATTTAAAACGGACTATACGCATTGGATATGCATTGAATATGCGTATAGTCCGTTTTAAATCACCGTGCAATTGGAAAGCTGCGCAAAGAGACCCTGAAGGAGCATGCTACTCAACTGCTTACTGGAAAATGGTATTTACGAAATGGCTGAACTTTCTCCACTTCCTTTCATATTTAACCCATTTCTTTTCAACACAATAATTGTGAAGAGAGTGCTTTCGATAAAATCGTCGTTGCCAACCCACTGGAAAAATATACAATAGACACGCCTTCCACGTCCATGCATTCTCTACACTCTGGTTTCGCATCTGTCAATACCGGCTTCTTATCTTTTCCACAATACATTATCCAATGCCATTCAAGCAGATAATCAGTACGCGCTGAGACTCAGTCATAGCTAAACTAACCTAGATGTTAAACTCTACTAATACTTTTACAAACCTTTAACTTTCGCACAGACCCTCTGTAAGTGAATTCCAACACTTTTACATCTCTCTAACTTCGTCAGTTTGGCGGGTTTTGTGCAAAATGGGAGGGAAATTGCCATTGATGACAATTCACACGTATTCACAGACAGGGTCACACGGTTATGGGCGATCAGCAGAAAACCGGTTTTGATTTTCCAATATCTGGAAAGTTTGACATCTAGGTTAGTTTATCTATGGACTCAGTGCAATCAACACCAAAGTGTGGTTACGCTTGAATTTTGTCTGGATCACTTCCAGGATTACTGAAAAAGAGAGCACATGCGCAAGAAATTGCACGGTGATTTGAAACGGAATATAGTGTCTTTTTCCGGTAGCGGTGGTGGTTCAGTAACGCACATTGCTACCCTACGTAACTTTTGACTGGAGAACGCTAGCCCGTGCGCACTTGCCGTGTTTGTTTGTGAGCATAAGGGCTTTTCTTTCCTTCAGTAGTTAATTACGGTTAACCAGATATATGTTTGGCAATTAGTACTTTAATTGTTGCCAGATCACTCTCATTACTCCATCTTTGCGTTCTATATGAATTGAATAAATTGAGCCAATTTTTCGTGTATGCCTTTTCGTAACAGTCTTCTAAATTTTTCTCAAGTATTCCGAGTAAAGACTGAACATATTAAGTGATAATTATTCTCTTATATGAATATGTATCAAGGAGTCTAACGACAGAAACTTTAGGATGTTCATGCCACGATCATATATTTTTTCTATGGACGCTTTCGGCATTGAGTGTACATTACGACTGCATTGAGAGAAGATTTGCATTCTGGGTATAGCTTTTAAGTGGTGAAAGAGAGCAGCGCTGCTTGGACATCGCTACGGACTGTTTCTTTACAAAATTGTTCATTGCCTTCAGGATTGCGTACATATACCTCCGCTTGGAAAACAGACACAAGTTTGCCTAAGGAAGAGTGAGATTTAAAGTCGCTATTATCCTTGATCGGTTTTGGAGCTATCCACGAAGACCCGACTACATTCCTGAACACAGAGAAAGTCACATTCATATTTCCGAAGCAATAGGAGTTCTAGTTTCGTTGTATCAGACGGTATGTCCATAAGAATCTTTCAGATTTCGTTCATAAATAAAATAATATTTCTTTACATTTGGCAATAACAGAGCTGATATACGATATCGCAATAGACATCGCAACATACTATGGCACGTAGTTCTGGAAAATCTATGTAATGTCACTTTTAATTCATTTCTATCGATGATGTCAATGTTTTTGTTGAAATAAAATTAATCTTTGCAAAAAAATTCGTCACAAATTCTTCGCTGCCGCACAAGAATAATGAGCGATTGACATTGTTAATTGTCTATTCAATCCAAGACTCACTTATCGTTACACACTATCGTCGGATAAATTTTATTTTAAAATAAATCACTCCAAGTAACTTACTTTTAACTTACCATCAATTACAGTCCAAACAAATCTCGAGGATGTCAATCTTAATATTGCATCCCTTGGCAAACACTTTATGCTATAAAACAACAGCGGCATCATTATAAAGATCTCCTACCAACCCACTCCAGTTGGTATGGTTATTTTCATCAGCCAACAACACTGGCCCAGTTAAAACCATTCAATACCCTTCACTGAGCTCTCCAGCTAAACGATTTATCGATGATTAATGTGAGCACTACGTGCGTTATGTGCTAGCAAACAACACACCCAAGTCCCACACATCATCATCAGCATCATAAGCATCGTATCAAGCTCTACAATACAAAGCAGTGACTACACTCGTACTCGTACATCAACTATTGCCCACCAGAAAGTGCATCAACTCGCATTCGCATTTTGCTCGTATTCTGTTCTCGTTTTTTTTTTTTTTTTATTTTTAATTGTAATTCCAAGTGTGCGAGGACTAGTGTAGCTACTAATAAACCTCCCTCGACATTACCCATTTTATGTGTTAACTTGTTGAACAATTGCTCTTTGGCATACTGGGGGCCATTCGGAATCAGCTCTTACGAGTACATGTGCCAGTCTACGCTCAACTGGTACTATCAATTAGAATTTTGATTGCGCAGTCTGTAGGGGCAGTAGAGGGCAACCTAATTGATGGATATACGAAGGACAATAAATACGAGTAGTCGTTGTGATGTTTTTAAGCTTTACACCACCTACACTTTGAGTTGCCTTTGAAGACCTTAGTGGTGTCTGCCAAATCACATTTTGTTTACAGGCACGTGTTCAAAACACATTAAATCATCGCATAGTCGCATAGGTTTTAAAATGTTACTCATGCTACAATTATTAAACACCTTACTCATTGCAGCGACTCTATAACTTTGTTTTTGTATAAAATCGTAGTAATCGTAGTCACTAACGGAAAGTAAAACAACACCAAAACAAACAAAAAGTGAAAAGAAGAAAATTTATTTTGAAAAATAAAGGAATAGTGCAATTTTGTTGGTTGTAACCGGAGTGAAACAGAAGAGGAAGAAGTATCCAAATAAACTAACCAACAATGGGATGTACCACATCAGCTGAGGAACGTGCCGCCATCCAACGCTCGAAGCAAATCGAAAAGAACCTCAAAGAGGATGGAATCCAAGCGGCAAAGGATATTAAACTACTGCTTCTCGGTAAGTACTTGTTCTTTATGATGTACACATTTTGTTTTATTTCTATTTTTGTTGATTTTATGAATACGAGTATACCACATATATATGTACATTGTACATATATGGGCTCTGGGGCTCGGCTTGGAGCATTAATGAAGCTGCTGGAAAAGAAGTCGAGATTATGTTACACACTTCACAAAATTCATCCAATTGAGTCTTAGTTGGAGAATTCAAACCATGTTCACGTAGTCTTCTTCTGTTGTATATTTTTCCATTTTTAATTTAACAGAGAGTTTTGTTTTGTTCTAATTTTGTTGGTAGATGATTGTAGACGATGGTGGAACGTAGGTGGAGACAGAAAGAAGAGAAAAAAGTAAGTGCAGAACAAGAGTTGTCCTTCGTTGGCTTCATTCCAACTGGACTGGGTATCTCTTATTTTTGTGTTCTTGTTCTTGTTTGTTTTTGAAGGTGGATCTCTGGTTGATAGGAGAGGTTATGTGGGCGATAATGATTAATATGCAACAGTTTGAATGAAAGGATTCGAGTGGAAAGTTATCTATGATGATTTTTGGAGTGCAAATGGGTGTTAGTCGAGAAAGATTCTCTGTTATTTTATGATCAGAGTTCAGTTGCTACTTCTTAAAGCCAATGCCACGGTTCGTTAAACATGTTAGGCAACCAGTCGGAGGCTTGTCAAGAGTGACGAAATGATTTTAAGTTTTGTTTTGTCTGTTTTTCAGTGTTTTGTTTCAATGAGAATCGGTGTTTCAAAATTTTATTCAAATCCACTTTTGAGAAAGTTTTATCATTGGCCGACGGGCTATTTCAATGCTGATTCTTTCACTATTTTTCCGAATGACTTGATTTCACCTTTGACGGCACTACAGCCCTAATTGAAATAGAACTTTAACTAAGCAACCTCTACAGGTAGCTTGGTTCTTCTTCTTCTTTCCCTAATTATTGGAAAATGTAACGCGAATAATGGAATGTTATATATTTGTTCCACGTGGTCATAAGACTATTTCTACAGTCTTATGACATCCATTAGTGATGTCAAGAGTTTTTTCATGTTTTTTGCAATTGATGCATTTTACTTCGGCCCCTTCTTCCAACGACAGCCGTAACTTTTATCTACTTTTGCGTTTTGGACCGGATTTTCCATGACCATTGTTGTTGAAGGTGGCAAAAACAACTGATTTGCTGGGCCTCAAATTTTGCCAACTGTCGGTTCTTTGATGAGGCTCCAGGTATGCGCGTATTTCTCACTAGATAACGCTTTGTAACGTTTCCGACTTTGCCATTTTTTCTGTACACTTCTCGTACATCCTCCAACATTGCGATGCATATGTTAAAGTTGGACGAACGACTGTCGTATAGAACAAATTTGTCGCAAAATGCTGAAGAGTTTTCGCATAATTTAGACCTGCCCACACTGAATCTATGTGCGACATCGTCTTGGTAGTTCACGAAAGAGCCTACGAATTAAAGATGTTCGCACTCCAGTACGGTGACACGTTCTAAATAGATATCATGAATTGCGTTTGCGAGTTCGGAAAAACAAAAATGTAAATATTCTGTATAATAACATATTTCTTCTGGCGCCAGTTATTAAGAGTTGCTTGAAGGTCTGTCAAGTCGATAGCATGTGCTGCTTCAATAGAAAATCTTGCACGACATTAATAAATACCACCTTGATCAAAAAGTGTGGCGCTCCCATTGTTCCGATTTGAGTTCTGTTTTATTTTTTTAAGTTGGTAAATCTGTTGTTGACATTCCCTCTAAATCTTAGCGTCATAGCTTGACATTTGCAAAAGTTACGTAGCCAAGAGTACATCTATCTCTGTGTGTGTTGGCGATTTTTTACAATTTTAGAAATGGATTTAAATTTGCAACAACGAACTTGTATTAAATTTTGCGTAAAAAATGTTGGAAAAGTGTTTCAGCAACGATTCTCTAAAGAAAACGATCGTTTACTAGTGGCACGAGCGGTTCAAAAGTGGTCGTGAGTCAATCGAAGATGATGAACGCAGAGGCAGACCATCGACATCGAAAACTGACGACAACATTGATGGAGTAAAAGAAATGTTGGTCAATAACCATCAGAGAGATAGCAGAGGACTTGAACATTGCCTATGGATCCGTCCAAGACATTTTAGTTAATGATTTGGGTTTCTGTCGTGTAGCAGCAAAGTTGGTGCCAAAAGACCTCTATTTCATGCAAAAAAGAGACCGTGTTGACGTCGCAAAAGAGATGATTTGCGAGGCTGAATCCGATCCCATATTCATCAAAAGCATCATTACTAGAGACGATACGTGGGTTTATGAGTACGGCACGCAATCCAGACATCAGGCAAGTGAATGGCGTTCGCCAAATGAGCCGAGACCAAAAAAACCACGTCGTTTTCAGTCAAAAAAGAAGGCAATGCTCACGGTTTTCATGGATTGCAACGGTGTAGTGCATCACGAATTTTTGCCAGAAGGCCAGACGGTAAACAAAGAGTATTATTTGGGTGTTATGAGACGTTTGCGCGAAGCAATTCCCCGAAAGAGACCAGAATTGTGGGCAGAAAACTCGTGGATTTTGCATCATGATAACGCACCGTCGCACAGTGCCATCATTATTCGTAATTTTTTGAAGAAAAATGCAACAAATACCATCCAACAGCCACCGAATTCACCTGATTTGGCTCCCTGTGACCTCTTCCTGTTCAGTCGAGTTAAAATATCACTACAGGGAAGGCGTTGCAGCAGCCGAGAGGAAATAATGGAAAAATCGCAGGAAGCACTGATGAACATACCGAAAACCGAATATATAGTAAAAAAATGTTTCGAGGATTGGATCAAGCGCTGGCATAAGTGTGTTGCAGTCGATGGGGATTACTTTGAAGTGGACAATATAGATTTAGATGAATAAACTTGTATTTTTAATTTTCTGAAAAAATTCTGAATTTTTGATCAAGGTGGTATTTCTGGAAACTCTATCGAATGTTTTTCCAGGTCGATGAAGACGATATGTATATCTTTGCACCCGTCACGCTGTGTCTCAGTCATTATTTGCAAACTTTGACTCTAATTCACCGGCCCAATGCGTCAAATTAACTGTTTACCGAATCGTTCTTACAAGAAAGCCATGGTCTCACTGGCTGTGCGGCAAGTGGCGCCGTCTTGTTGGAAGCACATTATCATGGCGCTATAACGAGCGCTATTGATAGTTACGTTTCGGCAGGCCCCAGTTTGGAAAATGGACCGATGATTCCACCAGCCCGTAAATCATACCAAACCGTAGTTCTGTCTGAATGTCTTAAACCTCTTCGGTTTGCTCCGCATCCCAAATACGGTTATTTTGCTTATTAACGTAGCCATTAAGTCAAAAATGGGGCTTATCGCCGAACAAAATGTAGGTCGAAAACAGTGGATCGAATGAAACGGTGACGATTCGGAAGGTCGGCCGGCTTCAGTTCTTGCACGAATTGAATTTTGTATGCTTTTAAACCAAGATGCTCATGTTGTTCCATAGGAAAAGCCAATCTGTTGAGAACGATTGGTCATCGCGTACACTCTCCGCCACCGCCGCTATATTTTCTTGACTACGTGCTGGATGTGGTCGCTTCATCTCCAATAAAGAAAATCATTTTTCAAACTTTTCGATGGTACATATAGCGGATTGTGCGTTCGGTAGGCCGATTATGTGAACCCTAAGTTGCTCTGCTGAATAATTTGTAGACGCTGTGCTGGGCTAAAGGTCTTTCCGCGATGAAATGCCAAACAACGCTGAACAAAATTACCATATCAGTGTGACAGGACTCGTGCGTGATCTTTCATTAAATCTCCACTGGAGAAAGTACCTGTAAAAGAATCACACTTTATGTGACTTTAGGTTTGCTCACTGAGTAACTTTAGAGTTAGTTAGTTAGATTATGAGTGTTTATGAGTTCTACATGACCTAGTTACGAGTATCTCTCTTCAGGAGAACCAAAATCATAAGCCGCCTAAAGCAGATGTAAAATCACTGTAGTAACTCGTAATAGCTGTTTGTTCAAAGAGTAATTATTGTTTGATTTGTCTGCGTTCTTTGCCAAGCTCATTTGAGGCACTAACACTCTCTGGTGTTCTTCCTATTATACCAACAACATCGATGTATGCTCGATGATTTGATAAAAATCGTGCGGTGTACAGACAACTCATCGTTGTGCTCTTAGGTTGAAATAATCTTTACAGTTGCTGTCGATTTTAACGGTCTAGTGTGCTGATTCTCTCTTTCAATTTGAACGGGCTGTATAATTTCGTTGGTATGTCGTAGCTAGACATACATCGGAATAACTCGCCTCCACATACGAGGTCATAGGGCACTTTAAAATCAACGAATGAGGTGTCGGGTTATCAATCAAAAACTCGTAGGTTTCTCCAAAAATTACTTGTAAAGCAAAGATTTGGTCGGTAGGGGACCTTTTTCAGCCAAAAATCGCGCTTATAGAGGACATATTCATATTGCATGGCAGACGGAATCTTATTGATATTGCTTAGAAGATTCAGGGCTCTCTAGTTGGCATAGTTTAAGGATATTTGTATGTTAGTGTATCGCAATCTTGAGACGGTTTTTAGCCGATCAAATGCTGCAAAAGAGGTGCAGCGGGTTTTGTTATTAGGTTCACACCTATTTCTTTCAATAATTCGGCGAGTGCACTGTAAGGTCCAGCAGACTTTTGTCATATTTGCTTTAACATCTCTAAATATCAGCGAAGGCGCGCTTTATTTTTTTTATTGAGAAACTGAGGTTCTCCCTTTTTTGTTGCACTCCAGTTCAGGGTCGCCATGTATGCATCCTGCAATGCTGCATATGCTCGCCGGCATTGGTTTTCAAATTGGAGATTTCGTTGCGGGGGCCGAATGCAATTCAGAACTTCAAAGAGAGCTTTTCTGATGGCCTGCAGCCTGCAGTGCTACTTTTTTTCTGTATTTTTTGTTGACGGCAAAGAGCTTCTCGAAACATTAGCATGAGAATTTCTTGCTAACTCTTTCAATTTTGAATGATGATTTGAAGATTGCCGTGTTGGTTTGGAAATTTTAAAATGTGCTGATTGTAGGTCGATCAGCTAAGTCCGTTGCTGCTCTGGGTATTACTGAGTGTAAACAGATGTTACTAGAAGAACATCAGCATCTTGACACACTAGAAAGTGTGTTTTGGGGCTTCATAGTTTATAACTTGGGTATGGGCTTCATAAATTCGTCTTTCCATCGATATTCTTCACAAGACAGGTATTCAACATAGTTTGACATATCACCTAGCCAATATCCGCGGAATAACGCTTTTCTTCAGAAACTATGAAAGACCCAAAAAGTGTCTTTCATACACGGATTGCAACGAAATAACCTGTATGGAATGGCATCATGTCATGTCACCAGCAACATCTCCAAGGACTAGGAGTTGATCATAGACATTTCAAGTAACTTCCTTTCCTGTCTTCCCTTACTTCCCTGTCATAGAATGGTCAGCTTTGGCAGTTTTACCGATGCTATTCTTGATTACTTTTCAAGAGAACATTCCTTATATCAATGTCACTACGAGTAGCACTAGGATCGTTGGTCATGAGTTTGGCCAAACTTTCATCGAACGGATTATCAGTTAGAATAAATTATATTTTTTGGATGAAGATCTTCCGAATGTCTGGTCACCAACTCATCAGTGTTAATCAACTGACCCCAGTTGACATGATTGGCGGTCAGTTTTATCATTTGTCTATGATGTCAGCTAATTAGTCTTGCGATCGATAATTTGTCCATGGTCCGGGAAAATAAATTTCCTCAGTTTTAGTGAAATCAAGACTGCTTCATATACTCGTATATATGAAAAGTTTTCCAGTCTCATCTCCTCGACTTCAAACGTAATGACGATGATATCAATCAATTCCTTGATCGGTTGACCCCTGCTACCTACTGAGATAGAGTTTAGTTGAGTCAAATTCTCTTTTGAACGTCTATTCTAACGGATAATTGAATGATAATTTTTCCAGTTGTTATTCTTCAGCAGCCTTCAAATTTACCAATGACATCCAGCGGTCAAAATATTCAATACGGCTTGCCATTTCATTATGCGTCGTTTTACACTTGCCGAACGTGCGGAAATTATTCAAAAATATTATCGAAGTTCCGGCTCAGTTGCAAATACGCAGCGTTGTGAGGTCGGTCGTCATCATGGCTTCAGTGTTCAGGTAATTCATCGCACCGTGGAAAAATTTGAGCGTGAGTACACTCTTTTGGATCTTAAGCCATCAACCAGACAGAGATTGGTGCGAAATGAAAAAAACATAGCCGCCGTAGCGACCAGTGTCGAAGAAGACCTAGAAATGACGATTCGGCGCCGATCAGCTGAATTGGGCATCGCCAGAGAGTTAACCCGGCATATTTTGCGGTTTTATTTGGGCATACATCCGAATAAGATTGTGAATTGAGTCCGCTAATTGGGCGATGGAAATGTTGGACCGAGATCCGGATTTGGTCAAAAAATCATCTTCTCGGACGAGGTCCATTTTTGGCTCAGCGGCTATGTCGACAAGCAAAATTTCTGTTATTGGAGCGAACACAATCCACAAGTATTCGGCCAAGCATCAATGCATCCACAAAGATTGACGGTTTGGTGTGGTTTATGGCATGGCGGCATCATCGGATCTTATTTCTTTCTAAATGAGACAGGAGACACCATTACCGTCAATGTTCTCAGGTGTAGAGCGATGTTAACCGACTTTCTATGGTCAGAGGTCGACAACATCGATATATCCGAGCTTTGGTTCCGAAAAGACATGCCATACAAGTGACGCAACGCACGAAGTGGTGAAGGAGAAGTTTGCCGTCATTTCACGCCTAGCGTTCATCAATTGGCCGCCGCGATTATGCGATTTGACACCACTCGATTATTTCCTCTGGGGCTGCGTCAAGTCCTTAGTTGACGCTAGCAAGCCAACCACTTTGGACGAGCTTGAGGCCAACATTCGACACACTATTGTCGGAATAACGCCGCACATATTGGACCGAGTCATCAAAAATTGGACCGACCGTTTGAAGGACTGCCAGCGAAGCTGAGGCGGCCATTTGAATGATGTGTTATGCCACACATAATGGCATGAACATGGCTTCAAAATATAGCCAGAATCAATTTTATATCTCAAATCGTTGATGTTTTGTTGAAACTTTTTTTCCTATAGTTCTTATCTGGTCACCCTTTATTTCTATTTGCCTCAATCCTGACATCCCAGCATAGCAATCTATAATCTTGGTTGAGCTCTACTTATCCACGTTCTGCCTATTTTTAAACGAATTCGCATAAGTTTTCAGTTGGCGCGGAGTGCGCTGTCAATAGCGAATTCGAGGATTTTTGTATTTGCAACGGAGGATTGGATTCGTCTTTCTCTGGGGGTTCAGTTCTGACATTTTCCTTGCGATAGTTTTGAAGTAACTCCTTATTACTTGTAGTTTCTTATAGGGGATAGTAATAAGATTTACCTAATTTACCTTCTGGCTCGCAATCCTGCTTCCATCCATACTCCTCATGCCACTTAATCACTGGAAAAGAGGGGCTACGTTTTCTTCCTCTTGTGGTCTCTCTTTTTCCTTCAAACAGAGGGAACTGATAGAAATGACTTTTATCTTGGCAACAACTTTGCGGGAGTTCATAGGAACTTAATGCCCGGCTTCAATCAGAAAGTACATACCACCAAACACTCTTTCAAACTGTCTGACAAGAAGACACTTAAAAACCCCTCAACTGAGCCGTTTATTTCGAAATTTCGATAGCTAAAATAACTTTTATTGGTTCGACTATCAAAATAGTATAAAGTCACGTGAAAACCTATCTAAAAATAGACGCTCGTAGGCATGAGTTGTAACATATACATATGAAAACACAACTCGCATGGCTGTAGAGTCATCGTACGATTGAAAGTGGTCCGCCCTAAAATTATTGTCCGCCACTAAAAATAAACAAGCAAACGATTGGACACCTCTATTCATGCATTTGAACCAATTTCAAGCAGACATATTGACCTCGGAATCAATAACATTAAATCAACGAACGCTAACAGCCAATTGACACGGTCGGACTTTATTAAATGAATCCCCACGAAGTTTCTGTCGCTACCGATGACGGTGCTGCAGCTGCCTCTACCTCTACTGCTGACCTTACTTCATAAATTGTGGTTCAATTACAAACAATCCAACACTTTTGTGTTCAGCAGTAGGTAAACTTTAGGATTTCCATGAGTGCAATACGTACTTCCCAAGTTATCTTCTTACATCTCCCATTGGACTTTTAGATGAGTTAGGTGAAGAAAAAAATACCCCAAACACCTGTGAAATTCCCAATCCCGGGGATGTTTCCTGCACGCACATCAATAAATTACTCACGCAATCGACGGACCGATAAACAGGCAAAATGTTCGTGTGATCGCTTGCCAATCCGAGCGAGGTTAGCCCGCAGGTATAGTCGATTGTTGTGGCCAGTTGTAAATTTCATTATAGTTTAATCGATTCACTGCCACCACACTTTACCAATATTTCCACTAGAGAGCCATGACCACCTCCACCGCCTCCACCGCCAGCTATCGACCGGATGTGTGTTTTTTGCTAGGGTCGCGGTGTGGTGTGTAACCGCTTTTGGCAGTGGTTGATTGGTGGAAATGTCCTTGCGTGGGACAGTGCATTGTAATTAACTAGGAAATTTGCAATGCAGCAGAGAAGGTGATTTAGCCGGAGGTTTAAATTAACGAGAACTTGTCCAGCGGTTTGAATATTCGAAATATTTTAACCGCCTTCATTTGCCATCATTAAAGGAATCCGACAAAGGGTTAACACAATTTAATATGCATTTGTAGATATAAATTATCGATGTTGCTTACTAAGATATTAATAACCTTTACAGCTAAGGAAAAAACGACAAAACAAATTAAGTATATTAAGTTAAAAATTTTATTTTGGAGTTACTTCACTGTTATAGTGACATTTCGAATCTTAATCATACACGATTTCGTCATCAGATATCAACGTTCATCAGCATCATGTTTTTATAAAAGTGATGATGAATTGGTGGAATGTATGGTAGAAGATCAAGCATATTGATTGATCAAGCAAGATTGAAATCAAAGAGCTCTTTTGTTGCATCTATTTAATTCACTTTTATTTTATTTAATTACGATAATTTAATTATAAAATTGTATTTTAAATTTTGTTCGTCCGTGGCACTCAGTACTCTACCAAGACCCAGAAGAAGAAAGAAAGACCGGAAAAACATTTTTGAGCATCGCCGGAAATTTCGTGGTAACAGCTGGTGGGTGCGTTCGAAGTAGTGAGTGCGTTCGCAGCAGCGGGTGCGTTCGTAGTACATTGGCTGCATGCAGCTGTGATTTTGTAGCGTTTTAAATGTGGTCGCTACATGGCTCCCCCTTTTGTGAGAACAAAACGCGAAGGTGGTTTGATGTTCCTCCCAGACCTTGTTATTACCTCTGGGTTCTTCGAACATACTGCTTGCGTAACGGTACTTCATTGTAAAAGGTTGGCTTTCCCTCTGAACTATCTATCTTGTAGGCTGGCTTGAGACGCTGGATAGAGACGTGAACTTCCTTGTTTGGCAAGGCAACCTTGAATGTGTGTTGTTTGCGTTCGAGAACAGCGTAGGGTCCGGAATATGCGGGCTGCAAGGGGCGCTGAACATGATCGTTGCGGATGTAAACGTGCGACGAAGTCTTTAACTCCCTTGGGATGAACACAGGCATCGAGGTACGGCTGTAGAATGTTGGTGCAAGCCGTTGAATTGTCTCCCTCAAATCTTGTATGAAGCTAACTGGTTCTTTTGAAGTGGTGTCTGTTTCAAAGAAATCTCCTGGGAGACGCAATTCGGTGCCGAACATCAGCTGTGCAGGCGTGGTGCCAGATTCGTTGACCATTGGGCGGAGTCCAAGGAGAACGTCTGGTAGCGAAGTCATCCAACTGTCAGGGTTATGTGCGGTCAGTGCTGCCTTAAGTGAGCGGTGCCACCGCTCCACCACCCCGTTTGCTTGAGGATGGTATGCCGTTGTGTGTATGCGTTTACAGCCGAGCAGTTGGGAAAGGCGATGAAACAAAGTAGATTCAAACTGACGACCTTGATCCGTGGTCAAGCGTTGAGGACAACCGAATCGTGCTACCCAGTTGAAGAGGAAAGCGTCCGCAACAGAGGCAGCAGTGGTGTCGGCAATTGGAATAGGTAACTGAATCCGTTGCAGGTTGGGAGGGGGCCGACGATGTCAATATGCACATGTTCTAGCCTATCAGCTGCTTCAAAAGTTCCCATAGGCGGGTTGGTATGCCTGTGTACCTTGCTTCGCTGACAGTCATGGCAGCTCCGTGCCTACTTCCCGACGTCCACGTTCATTGCAGAAGAAACGAAGTGCTATAGTTTTACGTGAGGCTCTTACTCCTGGGTGGCTAAGTTTGTGAACGGTTTCGAAAGCGGTACGCCTGAATGCCTTAGGTATGTAAGGGCGAGCTCGTCCGGAAGTTGTTTCGCAGACCACTTCTGTTTCGGTACCAGGAAGAACAAAGTTAGCGAAATTTAGTTTGTCACTTACCGATTTTAACTTTTCTAGCACTGTGTCTGTCCTTTGCGCTTTGGCTATCGCTTCGTAGTCCATGGTTATCGGGTTGTCGATGGCTGTGATACGAGAGAGAGCATCTGCTGCAGCGTTCTCTGATCCGCAGACATGGCGAATGTCGGTGGAGAATTGTGAGATGTATTCCAGATATCGTTGTCGTTGCGGTGTCTCTGATTTTGATGGTGGGTTGTGAATGGCGAACGTCAACGGCTTGTGGTCCGTAAATATAGCACAAGGCCGTCCCTCGATAAACCGACGAAAGTATTCAATTGCCAACTTAATTGCTATCAACTCACGATCGAAAGTGCCATACTTCTTTTGCCTCTCTGACAAAGCCTTGGAGAAAAATCCCAGAGGCTTACATTTCCCATCAACGACTTGTAGGAGTACTGCCCCGACGGCTGTGTTTGAAGCGTCGGTCATGAGGCGTAACTCGGAGTCTAGAAGGGGATGTGCCAACGTGGCAGCTTCTGTAAGTGCTTGGCGACAGCGTAGGAAAGCTTCTTCGGATGATGGGGTCCAGTTAAGTGGTGTATTATCCCTTTTCCTTGAGCCATGAAGCATATTGCATAGAGGTGCTTGATCGGCCGCAGCATGAGGCATGCTAAGCCTGAAGAAGTTGAGGGCGCCGAGGAAACGACGAAGTTCGGTAACGGTTGTTGGTTTTGGAAATTCTGCCATCGACTTGACGGAATCTTGTGGCGGTCGAATACCCGTAGCATCCACTTGATACCCCAAAAATTTTCTTTTTTCTTTTCCAAATTCACACTTTTCCCGGTTCAGGGTGATGCCGTTTTGATCAAGTCGTTTGAAGATCTCTTCTAGATGATTCAGGTGTTCCTTTTGTGATTTTGAAGCTACTACCATGTCATCGATGTAGGTGAAGACAAAGTCCAAGTCGCCGAAGATAGAGTCGAGGAAACGTTGTTGAGTTTGGGCGGCATTGCGTAGCCCAAGTGTCATCTGCTCGAACTCGAATAACCCGAAAGGGGTTATAATGGCGGTTTTTGGTACGTCATCTGGTGCCATGGGGATTTGGTGATACGCTCGGGTCAGGTCGAGGCGAGTTAGAAATACTTTGTCAGATTTGAGCACAAAAGTATTTGGCATTATCCGCTGGAAATCCATGAGACGAGGCAGAGGATACCTGTCAGGAAGTGTTATGGCGTTGAGACGTCTGTAGTCACCACAGGGACGAATTGTGCCGTCCTTCTTAGCGACGATGTGAAGGGGACTGGCCCACGGACTTCTTGAGGGTCTACAAATGCCTTCATTCACCATGCGTTGGAACTCTGCTTTAGCCAGCGTGTACAACTTTGGTGGAAGCGGTCTTGCACGACAGTAAACCGGTGCGCCGGTCGTTTCCAGATGATGACGTGCTGAATGCTGTGGTGTTCGAAGCGCACTGAGCGGGCGAGTGATGGCAGGATAGCGCTGAAGTAGGTTTGTGTAGACGTCCTCTTGGTTGATGGCATATAACGAGACCTCATCGGATGACGTGAGAAGGCGTGAAGTGCTGCAGTTGGAATCTTGTTCGACGAGTCGGCGACCATGGACGTCTACAAGTAGGCGGAACGAACTCAAAAAATCTGCTCTCAAGATTGAGTGCGGAATTGCAGCACGAGTGAAGCTCCGGCGAAAATTGCGCCCTATGCCAAAATCCAGAACGAGAGTTGTGGTACCGAAAGTTCTTATGTGGGTGCCATTCACAGCTCGCAGTATTGTAGGATCTTGGTGTAGTCTTGCTGTGTTCTTGACTGATAGAGCTGATATGGCGGCTCTGCTATCTACGAGAAATCGGTGGCCACAAATGTTGTCATGTAAAAATAGGCGATTTAACTTACCAGCAACTGTAGAAGCCTCACCAAACGAGATAGCCACATAATCTTTATAACAGTGTCCGGAGTGCCTGAAGATCCGGAGAGGTCGCGGATGCGCCGAAGGAGCTGAGATGGCTGCGAGTCGCCCAGGTCTAGGCCTTCTATGAGGCGTTGCATGCGCTGCTCCTCGTTTTCTTCATAGACCTTGATAAGCCGTTCTTTTACCTTGTTGTATTTATTGGCAGCTGGCGGAGTCAAAAGGATGTCCGAAATTTGTTCCAGATCCCTTCGATCGAGGTTAGCAATCACGTATTGGAACTTCGTGTCGTCGTTTGGCTTCGAAGCTGAGAGGATGGCTTCCAGTTGGGCGAACCAGAGGGAAGGTCTCTCGCGCCAAAATTGGGGCAGACGTGCAGCCACAGAGAGTCCCGAGACGATCGCTGGGGTTAAGTCAAAGATGGTCTGGCTATTGCTAGCATCGTTTGCCGTTTCGTCCGGCATGCCTTTTTGGTGTGGATGAATTCACAAATTCTGAATTCTTTCGTGTTTTTTTTTTGTGGCAGCCGTAACGAAAAATGCGAAACACTGGATGTTCAACACGATGGCAATGAAAAACACTTGAGATCTAAACGGATGGCTTTGATTTTTTTGGATAAGCAGTGGGTGCGAAAACAACACGTTGCAGAACAAAAATAAAAATTGCGGAAAGAGCTCTTTTGTTGCATCTATTTAATTCACTTTTATTTTATTTAATTACGATAATTTAATTATAAAATTGTATTTTAAATTTTGTTCGTCCGTGGCATTCAGTGCTCTACCAAGACCCAGAAGAAGAAAGAAAGACCGGAAAAACATTTTTGAGCATCGCCGGAAATTTCGTGGTAACAGCTGGTGGGTGCGTTCGAAGTAGTGAGTGCGTTCGCAGCAGCGGGTGCGTTCGTAGTACATTGGCTGCATTCAGCTGTGATTTTGTAGCGTTTTAAATGTGGTCGCTACAATATCTTTCTTCTTTGCCTCAGTGACAGGTCTTCTTGATGGATAGAGTGGGTCCTGTTGAATGTTGTTTAAATTTTTAAGTCCGTTGTCGTCCTTTCGACTTTTTACTGAGATCATCTTCATACAACGGTGTGTCTGTGTTAAATGTTTCTTTAAATTTGAACTATAGAGGATGATTTTTTTCAAATCTCAGCCACCTAATATCGAGCCAACTAAATTCATAGCCACATTTTGTTTTTTCTGTTTGTAATGCATGCTTCTAATGCGCCCGTGCTTAAAAACTCTGTATGTTTTGATTCAGTGACTATGAAATGAGGTGTTTTGTGTTTGGCTGTTTTTATGATGTCGATCCATTGCTCTGGGCTATAAATTTGTGCGTGGAGACGACTGGCGTTCTCCATTATACCGAATTCTCCATCATTTGGAAGATAAAAATGTCCTGATACCAAGAACTTGTAGTCTAAGGTCATTATACTATAATCAGGGTCGTTTACAAGCCAAGAATCCGAGTACATAATTATATGTTTTCGTAGCGTCGCATGTGTTTTTAAATGATTAGTTAGACAAAATGCAATATCTTGAGAACCTCTTCCGCCCTCAACTGTATCCTATTCCATTATTAAATCAATGTATTCCCAAGTTGTATAAATAAAGGTTCCTTTTGTAGTATACCACTGAGGTAGTTAATTTTGGAAAGGGCATGGCTTTTTGGAGATCAAAAGTGAGAACGTATGCTTCTTAAATTTTTTTAGAATCATTTTAAAGGCCTTGTTTTGCTGATTCTGCTTTTTGCTGATTGATTTCTCTTTTTGGTCTCCAACTCATTTTTCATAATTTCATTACTTGCACCTTCAATTTTCAAGTTCAGGTCATCACAAGTCTTACAAGTGTCTTGGCGCGGAGCCTTAAAATGAAGATTAAACTTCGTATTAAATATTTTCATATAATATTTTAATTTTTTAGCTTCAGTTCCTTCCTTAATACATCTTTCTTCATATAGACCGTGCATTTTAGTGATAGTTAGCCCAGGATTTAAATACAGTACTCCCCGGATATAAGCAACCCCCTTAATCGCAAAACCCTTTTAATAGCAACAAATTATTCAGAGTTGAGATTTATAAATGCCATCCTATGCAATTGCACTCGCTTTATAACAAACCGGTTTCAAGCAACCTCCTCTTATTATCAAATAAAAATCTAAACAAAAATGGTGCCTTACCTGGTATTTTACCCTTTTATAAGCACATTGAATTTTTTATTTGCTTTGAAACTTCACAAACGTAAAGGGTTTTCCAATAAGGACTTGACAACTTTTTTTTTAAATAAAACGAAAACCATTTGAGATATTTCAAAAACTTTATTATCGGCTTGAAGTACAATCAAAACATTTATGTTATGAATGGAACTCGACTTCGTTCATATGTCCACCAATATGGACCCAATTTTCAACGACTCGGCCACACATTTCGGCCGAAACGGCCGCTATTTCGCGTTCAATGTTGGCTCTGAGCTCTTCCAACGTTGTCGGCGTGTTGGCACAAACCAATAACTTAACGTAGCCCCACAGAAAATAGTCAAGCGGCGTTAAATCGCACGAACGAGGCGGCCAATCGACTGGCCCATTTCTTGAAATAACACACTCACCATACTTACTTTTCAACAAATCGATTGTAGAGTGTGCTGTGTGGCTTGTGGCATCATCCTGTTGAAACCACATGTCGTCCAAGTCCATATGTTCCAAAATAATCGGTGATTATGGCGCGATAACGCTGACCATTCACAGTAACGTGACGATCGTTATTGTCGACGAAAAAATATGGCCCAAAAACGCGGCCGGCATGCAAACCGCACCAAACAGTTATTTTTTGTGGAAGAACTGGTGATTCATGAAGCACATGTGGATTTTCACCCGACCAATAACGCATATTTTGCTTATTGACGAACCCATTAAGCCAAAAATGAGCTTCGTCACTGAAGATGATTTTGCGATGAAATTCATCGTCTTGGCGCATCTTCTCCAGTACCCAATCGGAGAACGTACGTTGCTTCAAATGGTCAATCGGCTTCAATTCTTGAGTCAGCTTGATCTTGTATGGGTGTAAATCAAGATCCTTACGCAAAATATGCCATCATGTGGTCTGAGCGATGCCCAATTCTTGAGAACGCCGTGGAATTGACTGATTTGGATCGTTTGCTACGGACGCCTGAACGGCAGAGATTGTCTCACTGTTGTCTCACTGACACAGCAACATCACACAACGAATATGTAGACTCAAATTTTTGCACTAAACTTGTTATTGCCTGTCTATTAGGGCGAGAATCACAACCGAAAATTGGAGTTAATTCTACCGAATGTCGGTAGAAAATTTTTATAATTTGCAGACGTTGCTCGTTCGTGTACTTTACCATGATGAAAATGTTGAGTTTACTGAATAAATTGACAGTGACAGTTTGATGATTGGTGAAAGAGTGCGTTCACAAATTAAATTCAAATTTGTCAAGTCTCTATTGGAAAAGCCTTTAGTATGCACAAAAATCTCCACCTATTCCCGGTGTGTACTTAGCTAAGCTCAAGCTTTTTTCGACTTCTGCCTTGAGATTAACTTACCGATCAAATGGATTATGAAGGTGGCTGAAGCTCCTACACTTGTGTAGCTACTGAAACCTTTTTTCCGGTAGCAGTTGTGACATTCATTAGATTTTTCGAAGAATAACCAAAATAGCAATGTTCCAGGGTCCCAGGTCCCAGGTCACAGGTCCCAGGTCCCCAGCCTAAGTATCTTTTTTTCTGATCATATAACCGATAAGAGAAACTCATTTCTTTGATACTCCTGCCATGATGATCCCTCGAAATATTGTAATTACCCGATAAAGAAAACCCATTACGGTATAACGAAGAAAAAAAGAAGAAGAAACACCCATTGCCATGAGCTCCGAATGCATGTAATAAGCTTAAGTACTCTTACATTATGATGTGCACAACCGGAATTTCCTTAAAATTCCAACGTCGATGGGTGACATCTACATCCGCAAATACTGACGGCACACGGCATAAAGTATCCATTCCGTATCCCTCAGTTTAAGTAGTGTAATGTGAGTCTCAAAACAATTTACTCGTAGTCGTTGTCGTAACAATAATTTCATCTTTCAGTAACAATGAGTTCTGCAGCCAGAACTCGCATTCATACGTTTTTAAAAAGCTACAGAAGTTGTCGTCCGTCATAATTCCAATTACCCGTCTATCTGGATCTATGATAGTACGAGTATTATATATCTGTACCTGTATCTAAATAGTATACGGTTGCTGTTTATAGCTAAATAGTCGCGTTCCAATGCTATGGTTTGGCTTATCCCCCAATGAGCTATAGCGACGCAAGGTGAAAACATAAAACCACCGACGCCAACGTTACGTTGAGAAAAGAAAATGTTTTGCTCCACTGCGAATACGCTTAACGCTCTACGATCTCATTTCTGGCACCGACTATATGAGTACAAGTATAAGTAGACTTGGAAGAACTGCCGCTGTTAGTCGTTTATATTTTACACTCTCATTCGGAGGCATAAAAATTTCCCACGCATAATTACACTGAGAGCAGTGTGCAAGCAAGCTGTAAAGGGAGTAGGGTATGGGATGTCATAAATTTGCTGTTATACTTTCTATTCATGCTGGCAGGGCGGTAATGCGATGTCTATAGATCCGGATTCGGATATGAATACGAATACGGATTCGGAGTCAGAGTCAGAGGCGCAGAGTATCTATCCACACAATAACCATAACCTACGCCGCTGTTTGTCTTCAAGTGGCTGGGTGAGGAAATTCTATGAAATGTCCGCTATGTATTATAGATGTGGATGTGGATGATGAGCACCCGAAAGAGTAATACTCTTTGGTCCCTGCATTTGTATGTTTCTTTTTGGAGAATCTATTCGAGGGTGGTAACGCTTATCTGTTTATTCACAATGTCTGCAGGTCAAAAACAGCATAAAGTCACAGCTCCATCATCGTATACTCATGAAAAGGATGCAGAATTGAATGGATTAAGCACCACTACGAGTAGCTATGCATGCATACTGCCCTCGGGGTGACCAGCGATGAGTTGAATGGAATGCAAAAGGTTTAGAACCTCTCATGTGATGCACTCGATTAAAATAGTTTTTGTGTGAGGGTTCAAGTGGATAGTTCGCAAAATAGGGGAGACTGACCTCTAAGTCAAGATTCAATGAAAGATTTTGAATGCATCACAAAGGCTATATTGACTGGTACGCTTAGTATTGTAAAATGTTTGTGTGGGTACAAATGATAGAACTTATTCTTTTGAATAGAAATCGCTTTATTGAGTACAGTTACAATTCACTATTTAATTGTTTCTCTCAATACAATCCAATTTCTCAACCGCTTATATTTTTCTTGTCTTTTACTTAAACCACTTAATCACTTCTCCTAATTAACACTTCAAATTCAACTGATGAACTCATTTGCATACCTTCGGGAAGCTGGTATTTATATCCGAATAACATACTTCGAGATCAATTTTCCTCGATTCCCACGCTGGATCCGGTAGACAACGTCATTAATGCGGGTTATCACCTTGTATGGACCTTCCCAGTCCTGTTGCAATTTTGGTGATTTGCCTTTCTTACGCTGAGGATTATACAGCCAAACCAGATCTCCTTCGTTGAAACCGGAAGATTTCGCCTTGATATCGTACCTAGTTTTCATGCGGCTGCTTGCTAGCTTCATCTTTTCTCTGGTGTCTTCATGCAATTTACGAATCCTGCTGCGCAAGTCATTCACGTAGTCGTTCACCTCTTTGGGCTCCGTCGGTGGGGATCCGAATTTTGCTTCACTCGGCAACCGAATTGTTTGACCAAATAAGATCTCGGATGGTGTGTGCCTTGTTGAGCTATGGACCGCGTTTCGGTAGGCCATTAAGAAGAGGGGTATGTGTCGATCCCAATCCCGCTGGCAGTTGCTGACAACCTTAGATATGTTAGATGCTCATTCAAGGTCCGATTGAATCGCTCGACCATTCCATCAGATTGAGGGTGTAGTGACGTTGTCCTTGTCTTTCTTATTCCCAAATATTGGCATATTTCCTGGAAGACTTTTGATTCAAAGTTTCTTCCTTGATAAGAGTGCAGCTCCATTGGGACCCCAAATCTGCTCACCCCGTTGTTGACTGTCTGTTCGGCTACGGTCTTAGCATCTTGATTTGGGATGGCAAACACTTCCGGCCACTTACTGAAGTAATCCATGACCACGAGGGTATATCGGTTACCATTAAATGTTTCGGGAAACGGCCCAGCGATGTCGATGGCGATTCGTTCGAAAGGTGCTCCGACATTGTATTGTTGCATTTGTCCATGCGGCTTTACTTTTGGACCCTTGGTAGCCGCACATCTTATGCACTTTTTGCACCCATTCTCGACATCTTGTTTAGCGCTTAGCCAATAGAAACGTTCCCTTACCTTTTCCAACGTCTTGTTTATTTCCAAATCCGGAATCCTGAGATTCGGTCATGTATTTCATGGAGCACTTGGTTGACTCTGGACCGTGGCACAATTAGCTGCATACGAGATGTTGTCCCATCTGCACTTTCCCATTTTCTCTTCAGCAATCCATCTTGCACAAAAAGCGAGTCCCACTGTGCCCAGTATGCCTTCAGAGTTTGGCTCCGATCTGATATCTGCTGCCAGCTTGGTCTTTCCTCGTGTTCCTTCCAGGCCAATATTGGTTCGATGTCATTGTCTGCCTGTTGGGAGGAACGGATTTCGTCTATACTCCAACCCTCTATTGGCTCAGTTCTGATCATTTGGATAGTTGCCTATTCTTTCGCTTCTTTACGGTTGCAGTGTTCGCATTTTACTCCGCACGGTCGACGAGAGAGAGCATCAGCATTTGAGTGGAGTGTTCCCTTGCGGTGCTGCACTTCAAAGTGGTAGCCCTGCAACTGTTCGATCTATCTCGCAACTTGATCTTCAGGGTTCTTAAATTGGAGTAGCCATTTCAGAGCTGCGTGGTCTGTCCGGAGAATAAACTTTTGTCCGTAGAGGTACTTATGGAAATGCTTCGTAGGCAGAAGCTCGCGCCGGGTTACACAGTAGTTCCTTTCAGGTCTGGAGAGTACTTTGCTGTAATACGCGACCATTTTCTCTTGACCATCATGAACTTTTAGATCACAGCTCCGACCCCAACATTGCTAGCGTCTGCGTCCACGATGAACATTTTTCCGGGCGTAGGATAACTCAAGATGGGGGCATTGCACAGTTGTCGCTTCAGTTCTTGAAATGCTTTTTCGCATTCTCCAGACCACCTGTACTGTCGGCTTTTTTCCGTAGGTTGACGGATTGGTCGAGCGTCTCCGGTGTCAATGTGGTGTTGAACAATATGCGTACGTCCATATTCTCCGTCTTGTGCGGCAAATATATCAGCGTATTCACCGATTAGTTTTTCTGCCAGGATTCGCTGATCTTCGTCCAGATTACAGAGGCTGAGAATTTTGTTCTTGATTTTTATGCTCTGAACTGTTGTGACCGGTGTTGCACCCTTTTTTTCGTGGTCGATATAGCCTCAACAGGTACGCATTTTCCCACTATCTCCCCCTTTTTCAGCTTTACACTGAATGTCTTTGGATTTAGAATCCTTACAGGGACCATGTTGTTCTTTGGGTCCACTAAGGTCTTTCCCACCATGAAGTCTCTTCTCTTTTCTGGCTCCATCAGATAGAATCGGTGGCTACCAGGACCACCTTCCACTTTTGCCCACAAAATTGCTTCTGACGAAGGCTCTAGACTCTGATTGCTGCAGATGACGACATTTGAGACTGAGGTATTGGCGTTTCCGTATATCATTGGTATCTCCATGTTTCCGTATTTCAGGGTTTGTGCCCCCAAGTCGACCGCAAGTCCATGTTCTCTCATGAAGTCTGTACCAATGATGCACTCGTCACATATGTCAGCTACCAGAAACGTGTGAGTGAATGTTATTCCGGCCAGTTGGATTTTTATGCGGACTTCACCATATACCTTAATCGTTGCTCCTGTAGCTGTTCGCAAGCTGCAACTGCTAGTATTATGCAGCCAAGACTTCTGCACAAGATTTCTCCTGATGATACAGGCCGTGGCACCCGTGTCTATTGTTGCCATCCATTTTTCTTTTCCACTGACTACTTCTACTAGAAGGCTTTCGTTGCATCGTTTTGCCAGCGAGACTTGGATGATGGTCCTGGGGCCGTCGACTCCTGCTACCAACTTTAGCCCCGCGAAGTTGGTGCTTAAGCATTTCCCGACTGATGGCTTCGGGAAGGTTGACCGGCTTCTTGATAGCTGTTTCTGTGGGTTTCTTCCTCTATTTGCTTGTCACCACAGTGAGGGTAGTCTTTTCGTCGCACCGGTTCTTTACACTGCCTTTGAAGGTGTCCTATTTTATTACAATTCCAGCAGCGCATTATTCGTCTATCCCGTCGAGTATCACGTTCCTCGGCACTAATTCTTGTACAGGAGCATTCGATAGATGCTACTTTCCTGACGAAATGTGTTCCCCTGGAAGCCAGATTGGCTGCTTCCATCGCCAGAGCGAAGGCAAGTGCTTCAGCAAGGGTTCTTTTCCCGGCCATGCTTACTGCTGACTGTAGCTTCGAATTTGCAATTCCCCTGATAAATGCATCTTTTGCCATTTCGTCGATAATTTCCTGGCCTGCGGTGGGATATGACAGATGTGCCAGTCTACTCACGTCTGCTTGGAGTTGCTGCAGTGTTTCTCCTCGTTGCTGCGTTCGGCTTTGCAATTGGACCTTGTAGACCTCCTGCATGTGGCTATCCCCAAACCGTTTCTCGATAGCCTGTACTAAAGTTACATAATCTTTATGCTTTTCGATGTCTGCTGGACCGTGCAAGGCCATTGTTAGTGCAAAGCATTTTTCCTCATTGTCCCAGTCGTTTGCACAGGCAGCCATTTCAAACTGCTTCTTATAAGTAGACCATGAGGTCTGGCCATCGAATGAGGGAGGCTTCAACTCTTTTCTCTTTGGACCGCTTAAAGAACATTCTCGCAATTTCTGTTTTCGCACTGTGTCGAGCTCTTTTGCCAGTTGCTCAACTTTGCTGTCCTTTTGTTCGAATTTTTCGCCAACATTCTTCTCTACTCTTATTATTTCAAATTTGTTATCGATTTCTTCGAACTTTTGGTGTAGAACGTTATTTTGTTCTTCCAGTTTTTGTTCTAGACCATTCTTTTGTTCGTCGAATTTTTGTTCATTTTGTTCTTCTGCTCGTCTAGGGTTTTCTTTTGTTCATCCAGCTTTTGTTCCAGGCTGTTCTTCTGTTCGTCCATTTTTAACAAGAGGAGTTGCATCATCGCAGCCATGTCATTGCCGGTACTTATCTGTTCATCCTCGTCAACGTTAAAGGAGTATGTATCAGGATCATGTCCCTCGTTGTTCAAAGCCTCCTGAAGTTGGAGCACCAAGTCACTTTTGCCTCTACTGGCGCTGAGGCTTCTCTTGTTCAACTCGGATTTGAGTCGGACGAGGGTCAACTGTAATAGTTTTCGACCCATTCTAGCTTTTTCAAAGAGTCACAATTTTTTTTTTTTTTTACACACACAATAAGTCCTATCCCACTTCTGACACCAATGTAAAATGTTTGTGTGGGTACAAATGATAGAAAACCGCTTGTACTTTTCTTATCTTTTACTTAAACCACTTAATCACTTCTCCTAATTAACACTTCAAATTCAACTGATGAACTAACTTGCATACCTTGGTCTTCAAGTATCGACATCTTCTGCTCTGTAAATTTAGATGTCGCTGCTCACATTTAAGTGGTTATCACAGTATAGAAAAGAAAAATAGCAATAGATACACGAGATCATTCTGAGGTTCTGCATCGCTGAGAAGTCTTTTTCCAAGAAAGATGAGTAAAGTGCCTACAGGGCCGGCAACAGCCACATGAGTGTCTAAGACTTTAGCCGGATAATAGCTGTTGTAACAACAAAGTAAACCTCGCAGTAGGTGCCTAAAACTATTCTTAACAAAATCGTAGTGGCCCATTAAGTCACCAGTAAGTCGTCTACAGTAATTACAGCAGGTAATTGACGGCGTTCCTTGGGCCTGCCTGCGATTTAGAGAACGAACACCGGCAACATCAACGCGGGATTCATGTACTGAGAAGTCCCCTTGCTTACCAAGAACGCCGGCAACCTCAACGCGGAATTCAAGTACTGACAAGTCATTTGGAATGTGTTATAGACAAAATTTAGTGGATCCAAAAATGCCTTGTTGTGTTGTGAGAGGAGGGTTATGCGAGAGTTTAGAAAAGCTGTAGGCTGTCGCTACAGATGCTAATATTTCGCCTGCCCCAGCTTACTTCCTACTTAAGGTGACGCTATTCTCTCCTTTTAGCATAATCTTGCGCAAATCATCTCCATCTGCGCACACGAAGTTGGCTGAGGACTCTGCCAGTCTCTCGGTACCTAAGACGAGGTCTTCCTTTACCACGTGTCGTCCCTCCGGAATGGGTTTCAAGACACTCCGCCCTGGAGCGTTCTGTTCATTCGCCTTAGCCACCGAAATCGATGACCGATGCTTCCGTGATATACATTAGGACTGGGACGGTAGGGGTATTATACAGTACTTTCTTCGTTATTCGTGAGAGGGACTTATTAAAGAAAAAGCGATTCGCTGGGATACACACTGGGGCATCGCTTTTCACTCTGCGTATACGAGTACTCTTATCTGTCGGTTTCTACAATCCTTTGTCTGATTAGTGTCGAGACCGAAGCCTCAATAGGTACTTGGCTGTCTGAATAGACATCAACTGACCTCCATTCGATTTTGTTCCCAATAATAATCGTTTTAGTCTTGTTAATGGAAGGCATTTTTTTTTCTTGAAGGAGCGACTAACTTCTTGCGGACTTGGTTCCCCTGTACTGATAACCTCTTTGGAACCATTGGAGTAGAAAGCCATTTCCTCCATCTTAGTGATTTGATCCTTGTTCTTCCGCTCATTTCTGTCAGAAATTTCCGTAAATCTTCTGCTTTTAAAAGCAGCCTTGGAATCATGTGATCAGCTTTGACGATTCGTTTGCCAGCCTCCTAACGAAAGGGTATGGAGTCATGGACGTAGGTTGCGGGTGATCATATTTATATTTCCCGAAGCCTAGCATGCTGACAGTGGACTTAAATGCATAATTCGATATAAGAGCTGTGCTCTAGATATTGATAGGGTTTTAGAGCTAGTACTGCTTCCCTGAGGCATACCAGTAAAATAGTGAACCATGTATCATGATGTGTCTCACAAGTTAGTACACTAGATTACTAAACTACTTTTCTCGTTGATGTTCTGTTTTCTGTGCAATTTAGAATATGAAATCACATCGCTACCCTTTCCTCCTCTTTCATGATTTCGACCTCCTGCCGGTTTGAGAATCGCCTACGGTACATATTATTCATATCATTCGCGAGGATGTTGACGAGTATCATTTCGGCTAACACACATTGTTTCGTCCGATATTGTTCGACGCACAACCTGTACGCTGACGGCGGTTTATTTTTTAAACTACTTCACTGCTAGTGATCCTGCAGTGGTATTCAAGCTACCGTACGTTGTTCTGAAGTATTCAGGAGAGTGCTTCCTGACTTATCAGTGCCTTCTTGCTGGCGTACTCGAAGTGGGCCATGAAGTGTAGCCTGTAATCGAGTATCATTTCGAGGTATTTTAGGGACTCCTTTGGCCTAATTATCTGGTTCTCAACTTACTCCATAGTCTTGCGGCTGGTTATTAGGTCAGTGTCAATATTGTGGTCGGCTAATTCCAGACCGTTAACAGTGGATGTGCTTGCATGCGGTGACCACGGCGATGTCAGCGATTCCGATCACTCTTACTTTTCGAACAGTGTTAGAACTCAATCGTATATTATGCTCCAAAGGAGATGTCCGAGGACCAGCCCTTAAGAGACGTTAAGTGTTATTGCTGCACAATAATTTTGTGTACCCCTTCTCCAGCTTTCCTCCTGTACTGCTTCCCCTAGTGTATCTACTACCCCCTTTATGGCATTGACTGTAGGACGTGGTTTTTTTAAATCAAACTAGAGGTGTGATAGGTCTTCATTTTCCTCTGCCACCGCAAGCTGTCTGCCATATATAGTACTCGTATGATGCATTACGGGATCTTTCCTCAGCAGATATCTCGTATTAGGCAATATGGCGAAGAATCGCCAGTCGTGGAAAACTTCCTCCTCTATGCACCTTTGCTTCCTTTTTATGAAGTCGTGTGGAATTTCTGTTGCTTTAGGAATGAAATGGCACACATTTGCCGCGATGGCTCGTATTTGTTTTGTATTCTCTTGCAACATCCCTGGTCGAATGTTATCCATCTTGGTGTCTTGAATGAAACAAAGAATTCTATTGTCCACTCTATCTTGCGCTCGTGGAACTTTTTATCCAAAATAAATGGTGTAGCCACATTTAAAACAGCGCAAGAACCCTCACTTCACAATGCTGGTGATGAAAGAAGATATGTAGAAGATATCCAGAATCTTTCTTAGACGAGAGGCTTCACTCTTTGGTTCAATAGACCAGCAAAATTTCCTCCAGGAGTTCCGCACTGACGAGCCTTATTTTTCCTTTCCTCAGATGCTTGCCACCCTGTTTATAGCTTTCGAGCGGCGGAAAAACTTGCTCAATAGATAGATAGATAGATAGATAATTTTATTTCATATAGTATTCCGAGTATAATTCAAGTACAATTCATTAAAAAAAATGTTAAAACTAGTTTAACGCACAAAACTTATTTATATGAAATGTTAAGACATTCTGTATTTTACTAACAAAAGTAGTGAAATAGGTTTGAATGCCACTTAATCAGTTATTTACATTAATAATAAAGTTTATGATGGGGTGGCCATAAACAACAAAGGTAATTCATAATAAAAACCAATTAACAAAAGAAGCAGGATGACGAAAAAAAAATCAATTAAATTCATAAATTAAGAAAGATTAAAGAAGACAAATGAGTTTAAGTTAAAGTTAAATCAGAATGTCAAAAGTAACAGATTCTAAGCTAGCGTAGTTGTGGTTCAGAAGCCAGTTTTTTTAGACATTTTAAAAACATTCCAGGTATTGCTATTGCCCTGATAGACTGTGGAAGTTTATGAAAGTGGCGGAATGACAAAACGGAATAGAAATTACGGTATGCAGTGGTACGACCAAATTGAACAGGTAACAAGTACGAAAAATTACCTCGTAAATTGTAATTAGAACTTAATCTAAAATTTCGATTACCTGATTTCATAAAGAATAACTTCAATACTTTAAAACAATACAGATGGCGAACAGGAAGGATTTTAAGATCACAGAACAAAGGAAAACTAGGGTATCTAACATGTTTTTGACATAACTTTCTTATTATATGCTTCTGTAAAACTAATAGAGGTTGTATTTTGCTAAGATAAGAACCTCCCCAACAGGAAATTCCATATTGCAGCTTTGACTGAAAGATCCCATAGTAGATTTTCTTTAGAAGAATTGTGGAACAGACATTTCGCAAATAATAGAAGTATCTCAGTGTGGAACGGAAATACTTCCTCAGAGAATCCGTGTGATTCGAAAAGCTCATATTGGAATCGATAGTAAGACCTAGATATTTATATTCATCTACTTCCTCGATAAGAAAACATTTATCATTACAACTAAGAGTACTACAAAATGTGGGAGTAGTAGGTTTATTAATGCAATTGCAATTGAAAAATTTTAATTTTTGACACTCGGGTGCATGAAAGTGGACATTTGCTCCGAAACTGTGTACTGATGACAAAGTGAAATACATAATTTTTGTTTTGGAGCTAATTAGCAACTTGTGATTTTCAAACCAGATTCTCAACAAATTCAAATCGTAATTTATGTCAGCAACAAGTTCCAAAGGGCTACTCTTACCATATGAAAAAGCTATGTCATCCGCGAAGGCAGTTGGTGAGCCTTTAAAATCAAGTGCAAATAGTGAATTAATGTAGATGAGAAATAGAATTGGACCCAAGACCGAGCCTTGGGGAACACCCAGGTTAAACAAATTTATTTCGCTCCTTATTTCATCAATCTTCACACTTTGTGACCTATTTTTTAGGTAAGACTTTAACCAATCAAGCATAAAGCCACGAAATCCAGCTTTTTCCAGTTTACCCAACAAAATATCGTGATTGACCATGTCAAAAGCTTTGGTAATGTCAATGAACAAGCCAGCTGTACACCTTTTACCATCAAGATTATACATTGTTTGGGCACAGAACTGCAGTAGAGCATCTTCAGTAGATTTTCCTTTCCGAAAGCCAAACTGTTTAGGACTAAAGTAATTATTTATATCTGAAAACTGCACTATTCTGTCTTTCATTAGTTTTTTCAAAAACCTTACTTAGCACAGGGAGGAGGGAAATAGGCCTGTAATTGCACAGTTGAACTGCAGATTTTTTTTTGAACAAAGGTATACCATCGGCACGCTTGAGTTCATCAGGAAAAACCCCTGCAAAAACGCAGCCATTGAAGATGTCCTTTAAAACATCCACTATGAACCAAGCAATTTTTTTAAGAATCATACTTGAGATACCATCTGCGCCACTTGAATTAGTATTTTTTAAACGGCGAATAGCTCCGAATATTTCAAGCGATGTTATAGGTTTGTAACCAAAGCTTTTTCTTTGAAACGGTTCAGCACACATACAGAGAGCACAAGATGAGTTTATTTGACAGGGTTGTAAACTACTGACAATATTTGTGTAGTAGTCATTAAATGCATCAGCGATTTGTTTTTTGTCAGAGATTAAACCATTACAGGTACGCAAAGATGTAGGTATTTTTGTGGAAGAAGATTTATTTAGTAAACTGTTCACTAATTTCCATTCGTATCTGAGGTTTCCTCTGGCAAAATCAAAACAATTTCGGTAATAGGTATCACGACACATTGGAATCTTCTTTTTCAGCTCAGAGCACAATTTAGTGTATTTCCTTTTAAAATTCACATTACTAGGGTATCGAAAGCATTTCATTCTAAGTTTATTTTTTTTATTGACTTTATTTACTAAGTATCTAGAGATCCAGGGCTTGAGTCTTTTTTTTAATTTTTTTTTGAGGTAAGAAAGAGCAACAATTATAAATATGCTTCTTAAGGCACTCAATAAATACTGCGTACGAATTCGAAACATCACTACACGAATAGACATCATCCCAAAACTCACAAAGTAGATTGTTTCTGAGTCTACTAAAGTTAATTTTCATAATATTGTTCAGTGGTTTTGAACAATTGCTATTCTTCCTACAAAACGTTTCTACAAGGGGACCTGTCATACAATGGTCTGTGATCATCAAATTAAAAACACATTTCTCACATTTGCTAGATGAAGCACATTTGAATCGCCCATTAATATGGTCCAAACAACTACCTGACGCAATCCTAGTAGGCTCATTAATAAAAGAATTAAGGCCATGCGCAGCTAATAAGGCTAAATATGTTGAGACAGATTCATTACTATCTAAAATGTTAATGTTGAAATCCCCAATAACAATTAGATTTTTAGATTTTACTTTAATTAAAAGATCAGAAAACTCTTTCATAAACATGGAAACATTAAACATGTGCAGCCTATACACACACAAAAAAACGAACACTTCATTGTTAACTACAATAGAAACTTTTAAGACATCCGCACTTACAAAATCGACACACAAAACTTCCTGAATCTGGTAACCCTCTTTTAAAAAACACCCAACACCACCTGCAGCGTAATTATCATTCGTATTAGCAAAGAAATTAAAACCGGGAATAACATAATCACTCTTTTCAAAATTGTAAGTCCGTATTTCAGAAAGAAAAATAATATCTGGAATGCACGCGAACGAATCAATATGCGTTACAAGAGACGCAAAGTTTTCTCTCAAACTTCTGACATTCTGATGCACAACAAAAAATTTGTCATCGCAGTATGAACTAGATTTAAAGATAATATCACAGTTGGCATTACTAGGTTCAAGGGCAGAAAAGTCTTCGATTAAATCACTTACATCGTTTGAGCAATTCAAATTTCGATATTAAATAAGTGCAAAATCATTAAAAGATCTTGGAGGGGACAATTCTCGCAGTGATTTTACAGGTTCTTTCGAAGGAGATAGGTACAAATACATCATGCATCCACAGTGATTTTTTGTTTTGTTTCTCACGTTACGAGTAATTTTATGTTGTTTGTCTTCTACGTATTGGAAAACTTTGTGAACAAGATTTTCGTAAGATTAATTTGGTTGGTTTGGAAAATATGCACATTGTAATTCTCAAGACTTGTTGGTTTGATCTGTTTTTTTCTGAACTGGTCCCGGTCGATTAGGATCAGACTACGTTTCTCTCAGTTTTTCAATCATTAATTAGAGAGAATACCCGAATAATCAATTTTAAGTTGCGCATATTTAACAAATAGTTGTTGCAAACAAAACTAGAATACAAAATAATTTACTTATATAAAAAAGACAAACAATTTATCATAAATAATTTTTTTTTAATTTAAAACAACTGGAAATTCTGCTAATTATGATTCTCCTCATTATTTAAATGAGAAGAACGAGACAACCCTGAATTCTTCGCTTTTGAATGGGAGAATGCCAATTTCTCTGCGAAAAGGTATTAACGAGCATATTATGCTGTGTACCATAAATTAAATATTAAATCGCAGTTAGATTCCGGGATAAGTATAAAATTTAAAAATGTACATCTTCTAAACAATATTGCAGTCTTTGTGTCTATTATTTGTTAATGCTTTGGGTGGATAAAATCCGTGCGCAATCATGTTAAAAAATCGGAAGGATTAAGAGCTTGGTTATAACCATAAATATGTAAGTGGTGCTTTTTGAATTAACGTTTCGATGGATTCGAGTAGAAGTGTTTTATGTTACTCTCTCTCTCTATGATCTTTTTGAAAAAGTGTATTGTGTTAAGGGGTTTTTTTTTTTTTAATGATCCCTTGATGCCCCTTTGTTTATGAATTTTCTGATACGTAACGGGTGACGTATGATAGTGCTTCCAGTTCTTATGTTTCAGCAGCTGTCAAAGTTACCACTGACATCCAGCTGTCAAAATATTCAGTACGGTTTTCCATTTCATTATGAATTTCTTTACACTTGCTGAACGTGCGGAAATTCTTAAAAAATATCGAAATTCCGGCTCAGTTGTAAATACGCAACGTGAATTTCGTCGTGAATTCGGTTGTCATCATGACTTCAGTGTGCAAGAAATTCGTCGCACCATGGAAACGTTTGAGCGTGAGTACACTCTTTTGGGTCTTAAGGCACCAACCAGACAGAGATTGGTGCGAAATGAAAACAAGATAGCCGCCGCACAGTAGTTTCATATGAATGGGATCACCGGTCATAATTCAAAAATTCATTGAAAATAAAAAATTGTAACGTACTTTTTATTGATAAGCCTAATTTCTACAATTTGAATCAATATAGAAGAAGTTTTCACATTAAAAGTTTTAAAACGTTAAAACCTGTGCTATTATAGTTAAGAACGGATCCGAAACAAGAAGCAATCGATTGAATAAATCAGTGTTGGTGGCTGCTCCGCAATATATTTCTCTCGTGTTTTTTGACTCAAATAACTTGAATGTTTTTATTATTAGTCAATTAGTCGATCAACTGGCCTATAGGCAAAATCATATGTTGGGCAACTTGTCCACCATGGATTAGTACCTTATGCACTCAAGTTAACAATGGATACAATGGACATTCGTCCACAATTTCTCTTGCTGTTTGTAAGACATACGCTTCAAAGGCCTGGATATTAATAGTGTCGTCACATGCCATAGTTCTCAGGACTACAGAACATCTTTCAATTATGGAGTTTTTCAAGCCCGTAATTTCTGAAGATAATGAAGGGTTGGCAAAAAATTTGCGAGCCGTATTGCCATCATTTGAATTTTCTCCACCTTGTTTCGGTTTATCAATTATAAGGCCAGTCTTTTGTCTGAATTCAGCCGTAGGTGTGGCATTTCTTTAAATCAAGTCTATAGGATACATGAATTAATAAATGCAAAGGCGATATTTTATCGATCTTTTATCTTTTCATTGACTGCCTAACTGGCTCTGGTCTATATCAATTAAGTGGTGTCACCAATAACATCGGCAGACAACTCGACCTAGTCTTCGCCACTGATACAGATAACTGCGTCGTTTTAGAAAGTAAACATCTGCTTTCTAAGTTGGATAGTTACCACCCTCCCCTTTCTCTTACGCTGACATATGACAATGGTCTTAATCCCGTTTCCTATGAATATTCTTACAGTTTTAATTTTCATAGGGCTAACTACGCCAAGCTGAACAACCTCCTCAGTATGGTCAATTTTAACTTTCTCTACAATAACCCTAACCTTACGGTTAACGATGCTCTTGCATCCTTTTATATCGAAATTTTAAAATGTCTCTCCCAATCTGTGCCTTTTTTACCCAAAAGGAATCCCTCATCGTCACCACCCTGGTATAATAAAGAGCTGCGATCTCTTCGTAACAAGAGAAATAAGCTCTGGTATTCTTACTTAAAATCGCGTTCCGACACCGATTTCTTCTACTACCAGTCTGCCCAAATTAATTTCTCTGTACTTTGCCAAACTCTCTATAACAACTATTTAAACCGAATGGACCACACACTCATTTCCGACCCCAAAAGATTCTTTCAATTCATCAAAACTAAAAGCAAATCGGATAACTATCCATCATCCCTAAATTTTCTTGATAGGTCCTCGGGCGATCCCCAAATTATTGCAAATCTCTTCGCAATCTTTTTTGGCCAAGCGTTCGCCATCCATTCCCAAGAGCCAGACCATTCTTACTTTTCCTACTTAAACAGCTGCCCACAAACAACTTTGGAATCGGTGTCTATAACTTTAGAGCAAGTTAGAGATAAAATAATAAAACTCAAAGATGATTATTCTGCTGGCCCTGATGACTTTCCCCCTATATTTTTAAAGAAATGTCAAATGCATCTAGCCCAACCTCTTACAGCTCTCTTTCAGCTTTCTATCACCCAGGGATTATTTCCATCAACCTGGAAAAGGTCGTTTATTATTCCCCTACATAAAAAAGGTAGAAAAGACGATATTTCCAACTATCGACCGATTGCTATGTTGTCCTGCATACCTAAGCTTTTTAAGAGCATTATCTATGACATAATGCTTTTCCATTGTAAATCTATTGTTTCCCTAAACCAGCACGGATTTTTCAAAGGCAGATCTACGACCACCAACTTAACGGAATTCGTATCAAGTACTTTATGTGCACTGGAATCTGGAAATGAAGTTGATGTGATTGCCACCGATTTTAGCAAAGCCTTTGATAGAATTGCTCATGATATAATCCTTCTAAAATTAAAGGCTCTTGGTTTCCAGATAAACTTTATAACTTGGGTTCAATCCTATTTAAATGAACGACTTTACTATGTTCTATTTAGGTCCATGGTTTCTGACCCAATTAAAGCCTCCTCTGGTGTACCCCAAGGCAGCCACCTTGGTCCCTTATTATTTATTCTGACCATTAATGATGTTGCTTGTATCATTAAAAATTCATACATATCTATTTACGCAGATGATATGAAAATATTTAGATATATATCATCTTCCTCTGACAGCCTACTTCTGCAGCAAGATCTAGACAGATTTTGTACTTGGTGTCAGAAGAATTTTCTTGAGCTTAACGTCAATAAGTGTCAGGCTATAACATATACCCGTAAACGCCTCCCTACTTCACCTCGTTGCTATCTAATCTTTAATCTGCCTGTTCCCTTAGTGAATGAGTTGCATGATTTAGGTGTTATCTGCGACAAGGAACTCAATTTCCGTTCTCACATTGATAGTATAATAAAAAAAGCCAACATTGCCCTTGGTTTTATCTAGCGCTGGTCTAAGGAGTTTTCCAATCCTTATGTTACCAAATCTCTTTACATAACCTTTGTTAGGCCTCTTCTTGAATATGCCAGCCAAGTTTGGTCACCCTACTACAGAACTCACATCCTCCGGATAGAAGCTGTTAAACGCAGGTTTTTACGGTTTGCCTTATGTGGTCTTCCCTGGGATGATAGCCAAAATTTACCACCTTACACTGACCGGCTGAAACTTATAAATTTACAACCCCTTTCTATACGCCGAAAAGTTACCGACATTCTCTTTATTCATCAAATCTTAGTAGATAATATCGATTGTCCTTCCTTACTTCAAATTATTTCTTTTAACACCAATCCCCGCAATCTTAGGTCTGTGCCACTTTTCCGGCTCAATCTTCACAGAACGAATTACGGACACCTGGAGCCAATGTCTAGGATGCTCGCGAAGTTAACGATATTCTGTCTCTCTTCGACTACCATCTCAGCAAACTCTCCCTCAAGAACATACTTATTTCCACCTATGCCTCACGTCCTAACTTTCTTTAACCGCTCCCACCCTTTAGTTTTTAAGTGAAAATGTTAGTTTTAAGTATATGTTTGCTTGCAATAAGCTCAATAAATGTGTCCGGGATTGACCCGGGCCGCAAAAAAATCTGATAAACCGAAATCCAACCATCATGAGCAATATGTCTTTGCAAGGATCCTCAATATCGTTCATTGTAGTTAGTTTGGCTCCGCAAATATAACACACCTGTGTGGACGCGGTATAGGTTAAGGCATTGTACACCTTCCCATCAAATTAACCATTGTCAATTTGAGCTCATGGTTTACACTATAAATCTGATCTAGATAATAGTACTAGATAGATCCTCGATTTGAATTAGTATGTATTGCTGTTCGGCTCTGCTCAACTCTGCAGTTTCCTTCTTAAGTTGAAAACGGACAGGTCGACAGTACCTGGTCGATCACTAAATTAACCCGTAATTCGCTCTTTTTACTCCGATTGTCCACTGCTTCCCTCGAAGCCCCATTTTCCAATAAGTGTCAAATTACTCAAACCAATTTCTGGCATCTGGAGAACGCGAGAAAAGGCCTTAAAGAGTTACTTCCGCTGAAGAATCAGTGATCGTTATTATTTCTAGCTTCGGTACCTTAGCATAACTCGGGAAAACTCAAGCTTTGGTTTTTTCATTTACCACATTCCTTATAACTTGATATTGGTTTTTTGATAATCTAGCATCAATTAATAATTTTAAGGCGTCATTTGCATCAAGTTGCGGAATGTCAGTTGGTTGAAGTTGCTTCAAAGCAGAAGCGATATCTTGGTCTTTTGTAGACAAGCTAGCAATCGCCTTCTTTTTGTTCTGGGCGAGCATTCTAAGGAGGCATTTTTTGCCCTTCCTTGAGATTTTTTAGTATCACTGAATTTACTTACACGAATCAAAACAAAAAAAAGAACCCAACATCAATATGCACATGCACATCAATATAGACGATGAGTAAATTTACAATTATCTAAATACCTTGGTCTTCAATATCCATCACTATATTTGCACACCCTATGTCTAAAAAGAACAGTTAATTTAATCGTAGTGAAAAATAATCCGCACTAAAAATCGCCAACGACTGCAACAAAACATTTAACTTTAGCGATTGATCATGCTATGAACAACTACTCTCAAATGAGTAATTCGATTTTGCAACACAAGATAACGATACTTTTAACTTTTGCATGGGGGAAACAACTGTGCGCCGGATTGACCTGTATCGAAGAAGGCCCAGAAATGTGGGTTCGGCGCCGATCAGCTGAATTGGGCATCACCAGAGAGTCAACTCGGCTTATTTTGCAGTTGAATTTGGGCCTACATCCGAATAATATTGTGAATTGAAACCGGACGATCATAGACAACGCCGTGAGTTCGCTAATTGTGCGCTGAAAATTTTAGACGGAGATCCGGATTTTAGCCAAAAAAACATCTTCTCGGTCCATTTTTGGCTCAGCAAAATTGCCGTTATTGGAGCGAACACAATTCACAAGTGTTCGGCCAAGCATCAATGCATCCACAAAGATTGACATATGGCGGTACCATCGGACCTTATTTCTTTTAAAATGAGGAAGGAGACACAGTTACCGTGAATGGTCTCAGGTATAGAGCGATGTTAACCGACTTTCTGTGGTCAGAGCTCGACATAATCAATATATCCGAGCGCTACATGCTATACAAGCGACGCAATGCTCAAAGTTGTGAAGGAGAAATTTGGCGACTGAGTCATATCATGGCGAGCGTTCATAAATTGGCCGCCGCGATCATGCGATTTGACATCACTCGATTATTTCCACTAGGACTATGTCAAGTCCTTAGTCTACGTTCGAAGAGCTCGAGGCCAACATTCGACACACTATTGCCGGAATAATGCGGCACATATTGGAGAAATTTGGCGACTTGGCCATCTTTCGGCGAGTATTCATCAATTGGCCGCCGCGATCATGCGATTTGACATCACGTTAACGTGATACGTTAACAAACCAACCACTTTGGAGGAGCTCGAGGGTAACATTCGACACGCTATTGTCACTTCAGAAGACTTTTTCAAAGTTTGAGGGAGATTCATCCGTGCGTCTGGAGAGCCAGACGTGCTAAGAAAAACACCGTGTGTGCAGTCTGGTAAAAGCAGCAGTGACATATTTCCGCGAAAGCTTTTTCCCCCAGACAACCGATGCATAGGATATATAATTGGACTTAACATAGCCCTCAGAGGACCCTTTTCTATGACAAGCCACAGGTTTTGAAGTCAGACCAGTCAGATTCCTCCTTCTCGTAAAAAGAATAACCTCAGTTCTAAGAGTATTGACTGAAAGCCCATTCCTAGTGCACCCTTCGAGGTCTGCATGTGCTTTAGAGCAAAAAGTCGCTAAGTAACAGACACTACATGATTCAACAGACACTACATGTCTATTATCTGCATAGAAATGAGAATAGATGTACTATTGACAGCGTTAAGTAGTGAGCCGACCAACATGCATGGAGAAACCCCTGTTTACCCCGCCATCACATATTGGCCGCAGTCAGCATCAACAATCAGTGTCCTGTTCACTAGCTGTGCTTCCATCGACGAAACTAGTGATTCGTCTACGCCGTGTTTTCTGGCCGAGTTATACACATGCCGTCAAAAGTTGCGTTGTAGAAGGCGCCGGTAATGTCGATGAGAATGGCCAGCGTGTATTCCTTTTTGTCGAGTGTGCCTTCAATTCTGCCCACGACATTTTGAATCGTACACTCGCACTCTTTCCCGTTAGTGGGCATGTTGCATTCCCAGAGCAATTTTGCGCACCTGAAGGTCGATTATTTTTTCTATGCTCTTCATCATGAAGGAATTCAAACTGATGGGTCTGAAGGTCTTGGCGAGCGTTTAGTCATCTTTTCTAATTTCCGATATAGTGGCTACTCTCACTACCCGCCACGATTTCAGTATATATAGGGTTTTCCTATAAGGACTTGACAACTTTTTTTTAAATAAAACGCAAACTTTATTATCGGCTTGAACTACAATCAAAACATTTATGAATGGAACTCGACTTCCTTCATATGGCCACCGCGGGCACGTTTGTAGCGGTCGATTCGTTGTACCCAATTTTCAACGACTCGGCCACACATTTCGGCCGAAACGGTCGCTATTTCGCGTTCAATATTGACTCTGAGCTCTTCCAACGTCGTCGGCGTGTTGGCATAAACCAATGACTTAACGTAACCACACAGAAAATAGTCAAGCGGCGTTAACTCGCACGAACGAGGCGGCCAATCGACTGGCCCATTTCTTGAGATAACACGCTCACCATACTTACTCTTCAATAAATCGATTGTAGCGTGTGCTGCGTGGCTTGTGGCATCATCCTGTTGAAACCACCTGTCGTCCAAGTCCATATCTTCCAATTCGGGCCAAAAATAATCGGTGATCATAGCTCGATAACGCTGACCATTCACAGTAACGTGACGATCGTTATCGTCGACGAAAAAATATGGCCCAATAACGCCGTCGGCATGCAAACCGCACCAAACAGTTATTTTTTGTGGAAGAACTGGTGATTCATGAAGCACATGTGGATTTTCACCCGACCAATAACGCATATTTTGCTTATTGACGAACCCATTGAGCCAAAAATGAGCTTCGTCACTGAAGATGATTTTGCGATGAAATTCATCATCTTGGCGCATCTTCTCCAGAACCCAATCGGAGAACGTACGTCGCTTCAAATGGTCCATCGGCTTCAATTCTTGAGTCAGCTTGATCTTGTATGGGTTTAAATTAAGATCCTTACGCAAAATACGCCATAATGTGGTCTGAGCGATGCCCAATTGTTGAGAACGCCGTGTAATTGACTGATTTGGATCGTTTGCTACGGACGCCTGAACGGCAGAGATATTTTCGACACTTCGACCAACCCGTTGTCTCACTGACACGGCAACATCACACAACGAATATGTAGGCTCAAATTTTTGCACTAAACTTGTTATTGCCTGTCTATTGGGGCGAGAATCACGACCGAAAATTGGAGTTAATTCTACCGAATGTCGGTAGAAAATTTTTATAATTTGCAGACGTTGCTCGTTCGTGTACTTTACCATGATGAAAATGTTGAGTTTACTGAATAAATTGACAGTGACAGTTTGATGATTACTGAAAGAGTGCGTTCACAAATTAAATTCAAAGTTGTCATGTCCCTGTTGGAAAACCGTTTATATGTCATTACTGACGGACGACATGATGCATCTTTGATGGCCTCATCTCTTCCCACAACCGATGAGAAATATTAGAGGCATATGGTATTACTCAGAAGTTTGACCCTTGTTTCCCATTTGGCTCAATAAGCCTGTGAACAATGTCATTTCTCTAATGAAACTAATCCAGAAGTTTCAATATATGTATCACATACAAAAGCGCTGTTTGATGTGGGCTTTACGCTGGTGGCCTTATTTTTTATGAATGAGGCCGGGGCTATTTTTTTGAAATTATGAATTACATTGATCTGGACGATATGTGTTTCCCACTAGATAGCGATACGTGCCATACTGCTTATGAAACCATCAGGACAATTTAACCCGCATTCGAGTAAGTCCATGCTTTAGCATTACAGATCGGGACTGGTACTCTTAAGTGATGCAGTGTAATTTATATCTTATTGAGTAGTAACACTCATGATCAGTAACGATCGTGGTGGGGGAATTAAACCTCTCCATTATCGTCTTGCAAAAAGGGACGAATTTGACAAAGACACCAAAACGGATGACCCTATATAGCTCTAAAATCTTGTCATAACTAGCTTTTATCAATTTTTCTTAGATTTTTTTCCAAGATCATTGATTATTGATTCATTGTTGGTTGATTGTCTTGGCATACCACCTTGATCATAGAATCCAATCAGCTTGTAGAAAAAATGCGTCTGTATAACATGGTAAGCGGGGTCTTCTGTTTAATGTTGTAATACTTTGAGAAATTCCACGAAGTTTGCTTAGTTGAAGGGCAAATGATGCTTGGATTTCAATTGTCATGTATACATCTATCTGACCGAATCTCGGAAATAAGTTTATGTATTGCCGTGCCGACTAATTCCATTTGGATTCAATCAAAAAAGTGTTCATACTTTCCAGGTCTACAATAAATAAATCTTTCCAGTTATTGCTGCCTTTGGACAATTGCCTTCTGTTGTCCACTTTAAGAGGGTTGATTTCAGTTCCACTTGTGTATGCCATGTAAGGCATAAGGTTTTCTAATGCGTTGTCAGGGAGTAATCGAAAAGTCTTAGGATCTAGTCGCTCTATAAGTCCCAGCCATCTCAGGCGGGTGAAGCGCTCTTTCCTTTCCGTATCGACTTCGCTGAACAACTCGTAGACTGAGCTTTCCACCTCCAAAGGCGGTCAACTCAATTGGTCCAAAATGACTAACGATATCTTTAATCCCGATGTTCTAAAGAGAATATCCGCCATGGCTCAGTTGCCGTTTGAGTCTACAGAAACAGCGATTGCCAATTGTAAGTCTTCGTTCGAGTCAGAAAAACACTCTAATTACCTCGAAAGTTATAACTCTCAATTTATAGCACTCAATTTTCTGAAGTTGAACAAGTAAAACAATTCACATAGTAGGGCATCATCTTGGCTTAGCTCTTTTTAGACATCAAAGGTGTCAACCTTTACGGAGCACCGATTGTTCTCTATTGTCATTCTTTACAATCTCATGTACTTGGCAAGGATTCAAGAAATAGAAAGCGATCTCTGTGTTCATAGATGTTATAAAATCCTCCAAGACCTGCTGCGTGTGAATATTTAGTCAGTTGTGAGTTTCCGGGTCAAAATCACAAATATACAAGATCTTGTACGTAATGGTAATAAACAGTGGGTCTATATTTAGAGTAGTTTAGAGAATACTCTTTCTTGTAGATCAGGTATGCTAAGGTTCCATTCACAAGGCATACTTTCTTTCGACCAAATTTAGCAAATGGGTTTATTTATGCTTTCTACAAAATTTCACACTCATCAGTACATCCTCAAGCCCAATTTCGGACGTACTCTCGCTTATGGAATGCCCTGCCTTGCTCCTTATTTCCTTCATTTCTCATTATAACCTTCAAACATTTAAAACCAACGTTCATCGGTACCTCTCTTTATATCCTCCCTGATTTTCCTTCGGGATGGAAACAAGTCTCGGCTTTCATCACCAAATTTAAGCGATTTGTCCTACTTGGCCGAGAAATTTGGTTAAACAGTCTGTGGAAGTGGTTTTTCCTCAGCGCTGACCTTACTGCTAAATTTTGTCGCTGATCTCTATTCGAGCTCTATTCGAGTGTTGCCCTGATACGTTCTTTTTATCTCTTGGAAAAACGTCCGAATGTTGTTTCTGGAGTAACACCTCTTCATTTTCTCAATCGCGCTCTTCATATGCTGTATGAGAAGTCGATGTTTTTCCTCCCTCTTTTGCGTGTAGAGCGAACGAACAGCTCTTGCCATGTCGCTTCGTAGGCGAGTTACTTGGTTTCGTTTGCGTGATTAGGTGAAATTCAGTACGTCAGTTGCGGCGATTTTGATTGCTTCTTGACACCGATAATCTTCAGCATTTGAATTTTAACGAATGCGCAATCAGTGAAGAATCTAGCAATTTGTATCGTCTGCAGCAAATCTTCTCACAGTATTTCTTCATCGCATTCTCACCTCGGTTGCAACAAGATAGTCATCCGAGTCTATATTGGCCGCTTGGTACGTTCGGACATCTATAATATGTCGATCGCGACATGGTCAATTTGGTTGATGGTTGATACGACACTAAGCGGGGTGTCGTGGTCTTCTAAGGAGTACCTGGGTTTTCCGGTAAGCCTGTCGTGTCCGTGTTGATTATATCGGTGTCCATTTTTCAAGGTCGTCAACAGTGAATCCATCCTTACCCAAGACTCTTGATTGCTTCACAACAGTAGACCTTTAATGTGGTCGAGTGGGTAACACCGCACACAATCCCCAACTCATAGGAAGTTGCTCTTTCTACTAAACTGAAAAGTGATTGTGCGAGTGCTTTAGCCATATCACCTTTGAAACATCACCTTAACACCAACATTTTATTCTTCCTTAAAAAAAACAGAAAAAAGAAAAACGTCCTTCAGACGCTTATACCCAACTCACAAATGAAATGTCCAGCATGCTTATAATCTTCTTCGACGTCGTGACCATAAATCACTCCAGTGTACAAAATAATTCACTGCAAACCTTTTTTTTTTTTCTTGCAATCTCTAGATTTTATTCGACCGGCAATTGAAAACAGCAACCCTTTGCTTTTACTGTAGAATATGGCAGAAAGAAAACTCTGGTGTCCAAGCAATGGGACGGGTCTGTAGAAAATGTGAAAATTAATTACCCCACCCGTGATGCTGTTCAACTTTCGAAGTACTATCTGAACTCTGAAGTACATGACGGAATTCTGTTTTCATCGTGATAAACTATAGCTCCGTGCAATTTACAATTACTGCGAATACACGGATACCAGATACCAGTAGATATCGGACCTAGATTCTGGTAGCTCCTTCAGTTTCTCATAACAAACTCTGTGTCGACTGTGTGTGCTCGTATTGCTATTTGTATTTGGAGGAAAACAGCATCAGAAAGTAGCATCACATGTCACCCTGTGTGTTGACAAAATTCAACTATTACTTGTGCGCTCGTAGTAGTGGACACTGGACGACACATCGCCAAGCTATGAAATCATTTCACTGATAAATGAGTTGGCTCTCAAATTGACACGCTTGACCTTTTTTGATTGGGGTTTTGATCTGTTCTCGTCTGTTCTCGGTCCTCTGCCTCCTATAGTTGCTCTGTGGCTCCTCATATTTGTGTATCTACGTTTAGATGACAGGGAAGAAGAATTACTTCAAATGAATCCTAACACACATATGATTTATAGATAAACACTTCAATTCCCATAACATTATTCTCTAAGTACGAGTATGTGAATAATGGATGAATTCTTCAATCTCGCTTGTATCTATATAAAGTTTAGAAACATATTCATACTCGTACTCGTATCTATGGGGGTGCTTGCCTATACAGGTTTCCGTTTTATTCTTTAGAAATCCATCGAGAGTACATTTTCTGGAGTCCCTCTCTAGCTCGCTACGCTTTGATACGAATAGAAGCTTAATTAATGCGTTCTCCGAATAGAAGTATAAAATAATTAGCTTAACGTCTCTCGTTCGAAATTTATACAGTTGGATGGATGGCTGGATGGATAGATGGATGCTTTAAAGGAGAGCTACACGCAATTAAAAATATCTTGACGGTGGTCTTTATGGAGCACATATCACCATGTACCATGAGTGTGCTGTGTAGGAAAGGAACCAATGAGAGTTGCGATGAAGAATTATTAGCGAAACTTTTAATGCGGTTCATTTTGACTTTCGTACTTCAATTATGAACTTTTCAATTATGAATTTTGAAGATGTTCGTTTGTGATTAAATTAGCAACTTAAATGACGAGTTATTGGTATTTGTACTAATTGATAGATGGCAGCACGAAGAAAGTGACAGTCTTAGCAGAGAAGAGCGCTTTCTTTTTATATCAAGGAATGCTGTGTCTAGCACTGAATCAAAAGCGATTCCATTGCAAGAACAATTAATTTTCCTTAAGACAACAACAAAACATTGTTCTTTTTTAACTACCATTGAGTAATGGTTCAAATAGTGGTAATGAGATGCACTGTGGATCGTAAGGTTTGTTCGAAAAGTTCAGCAGATGGTATCAGGTTGAAAGGGCAATATGAAGGAAAATGAACTGAGTGGTTAGGTAGTAAGGTAATGGATAAGGGAGCCGTCAATGCTCGAGGATGTTAAGAGACTTATGTATGTATTCGACAAACTTGTTTAATTTTGCAACTGGTATTGCATTGGTAACTGAGATAGGAAGTGCATAAAGATTAATGACCTGCAGTGCCATGCAGCAAATCGTGTTGCTTTTTTGAGGGTTTTTTTCTTGTTTTTGTTGCTGGACCAATTTTTTGTTTTACAGAAGAAGTGAGTGCCGGGATAGAAGTCATTGCTCGTGGACAGTACCTCTTCTTCAGTCAGAAGAATACTAGTTCTGGTATTTGGTAGTAAGATCGACGCTTTGTGATGAAAAATCACTGCTGACTTCATGCAGAAGTGAGTTCGTTTTTTCAATACGGCAGTAGGAATCTCACGGACATTGCTACCACCCAAATAGCTGTATGAATCTCAGGAGGTTTTTAGCTCAATCTTAAGTCGTTCAGATCTGTGAAGAAGTAGCCACTTTGAGTTACCATTCTTCTCGCAGAGAGGGCAGAATATTTACGCAGCAGATGGAAATACACAATCCCTTCCTCGTCCTTGCAGGTTTTTCAGAAGTCCTTGTCATCGGCACCCAGGCGTTCAGATTGTATGCTGATGGCGAACTGCCCTGTGATAATACCAAAAACATTTCGTGCGTTGGAGTGGGTAAGTAATAATAGGATGGCGCGGTGCAATATCTGGGGAATATGGCGGGTGAGGTAGGACCTCCCATTTGAGCATTTGCAGGTAGGTTTTAACGGGTTTGGCAACGCGAGGCATGCTGTAGAATCACTTCTTCGTGCCTCTGCTCCTATTGTGGCACCGTTCACCAGTGATAGTTTCGTTGGGTTTCAATGTCCCAGGATGGTGGGACACCGACCTGGTCCCACCAAATACACAGCATAACCCTCGCAGCATGAATATTCGGCCGAAAACGTATAAGCATATCTGGGCCATCTGCACGACTTTCTTCTCTTTGTGTTGCTGTAATGAATCCATTTTTTATCACCAGTCACGATTTGATAAAGAAAACTCTTCATTATTTGCCGCTGGATGCTCAACATCCCTTGGCTTCAAATCATAAGGAATCCAAGGTCCTTGTTTTTGAATCATTCCCAACGCATGCAATCGCTTGGAAATGGCTTGGCGGTTAACTCTTAATCTCTCTTAAACGCTCTTCTTGCGTTTGGCACAGATCCTCATCGACTAATGCCTCCAATTCAACATCTTCGGAGAATTTTGGCCTTCCTTCACGCGGACGGTCATCAACATCAAAATCACCGTCTTTGAAGCCACGGAACCAATTACAGCATGTTGTTTCGCTTAGAGCAGCATCTTTTTGGAGCTCTCAATGCGCTTCAGCCGGCGTTTTCTTCGAATGAAAGAAGAAAATCAACACTTCCCGCAAATGACGATTATTTGGCACAAAATCAGACATTTTCATACAACCAAAAGTATATGACAACAAAATCACTAATAAAGGGTTTTCCAATAGGGACTTGACAACTTCGAATTTAATTTGTGAACGCACTCTTTCACTAATCATCAAACTGTCACTGTCAATTTATTCAGTAAAGTACACGAATTATTATGGTAAAGTACACGAATGAGCAACGTCTGCAAATTATAAAAATTTTCTACCGAAATTCGGAGTCGGTGACTGCAACTTTAAGAGCGTTAACTCCAATTTTCGGTCGTAATTCTCGCCCTAGTAGACAGGCAATAACAAGTTTAGTGCAAAAATTTGAGTCTACATATTCGTTGTGTGATGTTGCCGTGTCAGTGAGACAACAGTGAGACAATCTCTGCCGTTCAGGCGTCCGTAGCAAACAATCCAAATCAGTCAATTCCACGGCGTTCTCAAGAATTGGGCATCGCTCAGACCACATTATGGCGTATTTTGCGTAAGGATCTTGATTTACACCCATACAAGATCAAGCTGACTCAAGAATTGAAGACGGTGGACCATTTCAAGCAACGTACGTTCTCCGAGTGGGTTCTGGAGAAGATGCGCCAAGATGATGAATTTCATCGCAAAATCATCTTCAGTGACGAAGCTCATTTTTGGCTCAAGGGGTTCGTCAATAAGCAAAATATGCGTTATTGTTCGGGTGAAAATCCACATGTGCTTCATGAATCACCACTTCATCCACAAAAAATAACTGTTTGGTGCGGTTTGCATGCCGGCGGCGTTATTGGGCCATATTTTTTCGTCGACGATAACGATCGTCACGTTACTGTGAATGGTCAGCGTTATCGCGCCATGATCATATTATTTTTGGCCCGAATTGGAAGATATGGACTTGGACGACATGTGGTTTCAACAGGATGATGCCACAAGCCACGCAGCACACGCTACAATCGATTTATTGAAGAGTAAGTATGGTGAGCCAGTCGATAGGCCGCCTCTTTCGTGCGAGTTAACGCCGTTTGACTATTTTCTGTGTGGTTACGTTAAGTCATTGGTTTATGCCAACACGCCGACGACGTTGGAAGAGCTCAGAGCCAACATTGAAATAGCGGCCGTTTCGGCCGAAATGTGTAGCCGAATCGTTGAAGATTGGGTCCAACGAATCGACCGCTACAGACGTGCCCGCGGTGGCCATATGAACGAAGTCGAGTTCCATTCTTGTAAATGTTTTGATTGTACTTCAAGCCAATAATAAAGTTTTTGAAATATCTCAAATGGTTTGCGTTTTATTTTAAAAAAAAAAGTTGTCAAGTCCTTATTGGAAAATTTAATTTTTAATTTAATTTTTAATTTTGGTGGGGGCGAATGCCCCCATTTATTCGGCTTAATACAAGCTATAACTTACAAATTAAACTTAAACTAAAACTTAAAACTAAGGTTGGTTGGAGTGGTGAAGGAGAACGGATTTGAGGTAGGGAGTGGTGCGGTGGAGATCAAAGACGGTAGGGTTTGAGTTGATCTAACGTAGCATACGGGAGATTGGTTCGTTTGCGCCATAGGAGGTGTGGTGGGTTGGTAGATAGAAGAGTCGAGGGGTACGTAGATTATGAGGGTTAGTGTTGAGGAAAATGGAGTTGTGAAGGGACGCGCATTCAACGTGACCTGAAAGGAGTCGATGAATGAAGAGAAAGTCTGCAGCATCTCTGTGATCTTCAAGGGTGTTTAAGTTGATAAGGTTGAGACGGTTTTGATAGGGGGGCAGATTAAAAGGATCGTCCCAGGGCATACCTCGGAGAGCAAATCGAAGAAAACGGCGCTGAATGCCTTCAATTCTCGTGATATGAACACGATGATATGGGGACCATACTTGACTGGCGTACTCTAGGAGGGGGCGAACAAAGGTAATATAGAGGGACCTGGTCACGTATGGGTTGTTGAATTCTTTGGACCACCGTTTTACAAAACCTAGTGCAGAGTTGGCTTTGAGGATTATCTCATCCATATGTAAACGGAAGTTGAGCTCGCTATCACACAAAATGCCGAGGTCACGAAGAGATTGTACGGAGGAGATGGGTTGGTTATGGAGAAGATAGAGTCGGGGAGGAGATTGGTTCCGCTTATGTGAGAAGGTGATGGATTGGCATATGGCGATGTTAAGTTCCAAAGAATTTTTGAGGCACCAGATAGAGAAACTATCAAGATCTTGTTGAAGGAGGAAATAGTCATGGGGAGAGGAAATGGTTTTGAAAAATTTGGTATCGTCGGCGTAAAGGGAGACAGACGAGTGTTTGATGATCATATCGAGATCATTTATGGTTAATATAAAAAGAAGGGGACCGAGATGGCTGCCTTGTGGAACTCCAGAGGTGGCCAAAAATGGAGCGGAGTAGGCTGACCTAAAACGAACACTGTAAAAACGGTTTTTGAGGTAAGAGGATATCCATTTCAACAATATGGGTTCAAAGCCGAGGGCAGACAATTTAAAGATGATTAACCGATGAGAGATTTTATCGAAGGCTTTGCTAAAATCGGTTGCAACTACATCGACTTCATTGCCATTTTCTAGGGCAGAGAGAGCAAAGGATACGAATTCAACGAGATTTGTGGTTGTTGACCTACCCTTTAGGAAGCCATGTTGTCTAGGAGAAATAAGTGATTTGCATTGGAAGCTTAGAGCTTCATACAAAATACTTTCGAAGAGTTTGGGTATATGAGAGAGTTTAGCGATGGGACGATAGTTGGTTATTTCATTCTTTGATCCTTTCTTGTGGATCGGGGTTATGAAGGAGGATTTCCAAGCCTCAGGAAATTCTCCTTGTGAAAGGGATAGACGGAAGAGATTAGAAAGGGCAAGGGAAAGAGAGGAAGAACATTTTTTAAGAAATATAGCAGGGAGGCCATCTGGGCCGGGTGTGAATTCGTCATTGAGTTGGTGTAATTTATGTTCGATATAAGACGGATCAAAAATATGAGAGAGAAGTGGGCCATTGGAGAAGTTCAGTAGGTAACTAAAATAGGATGGATCTGGTACAAAGGAGTCGTTGGTGAAGGATTGCTTAAAAAAGGTGGCAAATAGGTTGGCAATAGTGAGTGGATCGGTTGATGACCTGTTGTTGAAAGAGAGGGAAGGAGGGTAACCATCGGACTTTCTTTTGTAGTTAACAAATTGGAAAAAGGACTTAGGGTGGTTTATAAGGTTGACTTGCGCATTGTTAAGGTAGCGCTGGTAAAGGGAATCGTAAAGTTCGGTGAAATGAAGATAAGTACCAAGATAGTTGGAATAGTCGGTAAAGGATCTGGTACGCAGGAAAACAGCCCATAACTTATTTCTCTGATTTCGTAAGGAACGAAGCTTGCGATTATACCAGGGAGGACTAGTAGATGATGTTTTAAGGCGGGAAAACGGAACGTAAAGGGAAAAAGAATTAAATATTTCTTTATAAAAAATGGATAAGGCATCATTTATACTTAGGTTGTGAAAGTTAAAGAGGGATCTGCTGAGATATTCACTGATTTTGTGAAAGTTTGCTTTATGAAAGTCGTGGGATGAGAGAGTTGTGGGGGGAGTGGACTGGAATGAAGAGTTATGAAAAAATGAAAGTAGAAGGGGGGGATGGTAGTTATCGATTGTTGAGAGAGATAGGGGACAAAGTGAGACTGAGGAGTTAATTGGATCTGTTGTGAAAATAAGGTCTAATTGCCTGCCCATAAAATTGGATATACCACTGACTTGGCATAGACTTGAGTCTGTTAAGCGATCTAAGAAGAGACATTCCTTAGCTGAGTTGGCATTTGAAGCGATGAAAAACGATTGATCATCTGATGGAGTCCATTGTAGTTGAGGAAGATTAAAGTCGCCAAAAATAAGGATATCATCAATAGGGTCTGACAGGTCAATTAAATGATCGATCGCATCAATAACAAATTGGTAAGATTCGATAGGTTGAGCTGGTAGGATATAGCAACATATAACGTAAAGGGACTTGAGAGGCAGTGATATTTTTATTGCGACAAAGTCGGCTTTAGAGGATGAAGACATTGTAATGGGGGAAGAGTTAAGGCTGTTGTCCATCGTCAGTAGGACGCCTCGGCAGGGGGAATCTTTATTTGTGCGGGTAGGATCGTCGTCGCGGAAAACATTAAAAGTAGGAGGGAACAATTCCTGGTTCTTTATGTCGGGAATCAAATTGGTTACGGTCAAGGCGTAGATATCAAAGGGAAGAGCATGCGATTGACGTAGGACAGCATTGGTTTTAGAGCGAAGACCTCTTACATTCTGGTAGTAAAATGTAAGAGGGATGTTGTGGGGTGGAGGTGTGAGGCAGGATGGTTTAAGCGCTGGCAAGGGAGGCACGTTATGGACGAAAAAATTTGTCGTGGTCGGCTCGGCTTCGCTGAAGGTGTGATACTCGTTTAGAGTGAACATAGTTGCCGAATGCAGCGAGGTCGTCTGCTACTTTCTGAGGGGACATGTTAAAAATCTCGTGGTACCTGACATAAAGGTTCCTGAGACTGATAGGGTCGGTAGGGAGGCCTTCCTGCTGGATGGAAACCATGACGCTGGTTTTGGTTTTCCCTTCGTAGCAGACCGAGTCCGATTTGTCATGTAGATAGGCAAGTAAGAGACGAATGTTTTCATATATCCTTCTTTCTCTGAGCCTAGAGAGAGCATATCGACTTTCTGTAGTGCCATTGGTTTGCTGTGTTAGTTTAACAGTGGGGGGAAAAAAGGGATCAAGAATAGGAGCATTGGAGTCAGGAGATAAATGATTGGATATGGAGTTGGATGAGGGATGAGATGTGGGGTTTAGGGTATGGGAGTTAATGAAATTAGGGTACTTAGCTCCAGTTTTAAGGTCGAAGTTGGGAATTGAGTTGCTAGCTGGGTTTGGTGGTGTATCAAAAATAGGGACTGGGGCCCGTGAAACCGAGGGAGAAAGCGAGCTAGAAGCGGGATTTAAGATAGGTGTTAAGTCAAAAGAGACACGTTGACGTCGGGGCTTAGTTTGGGGTGGAATAGACGGAGTTGGAGTATGGGTAGGAGGCTTAAAATTAGGAAAAATTTTAGTTTTAAAGCTCCAATTAGAGCTGGGTTTGTTTTGAGAAGAGGAGGTGGGTCTTGGCAAATAGGGTTTACTTGCTATCTTGATAGATGGTTTAGGTAAAACGGACTGCTTGACTTTATCCTGCTTCTTGGTCGTATTTTCCAACCATTTGCAGACACGCATCTTTCCAAGGTTGACATTGTTGCTGGCTGGATTATGGAATAGCCATTCGTATTTGGCCGGCATATTGAGCTTGAAGCTGCGCTTACTTCTGTGGTGAGATGTTGGAATTAAATTACAGTGGCTAATGGTAATGCCATATTTCTTTACGAAGAAATTCGAGATCCAATCAGCATCGGCGTGTGGTGGGGCGCCTTTTATAAGAAGCGTAGTGACCAATTGATTTTTCGAAGCAAGCTTATCAATTCTACGCTGCCATTCAGAAGGTGTCCAAGTTGAGTTGAAGTGATTGATAAGCCTCCGTGGGGCAGCGATTGGAGGTGTTGACGTAACCGTCCGCAGATGACTTGTATGTGGGGGTGAGTGTGAATCCACTTCAGGTTCCATTAATTCAGCCATTAGCGATGTATTATAGGGAACATTCTGGTAAGGCTGCGGGAAGTTTGGTGGGTCAACGATTTTGCTGTTTATTGTTGCGATGTGATGTTCAATATCGCATACGAGGGATCGAGTCGCAGTAAGTTCATCACTGACATCGTTCACTTTGTCGAAGATAACTTCGAGCATAGGATCGGATTCTTTAGGAGATGGTTGTTTGCGTGACGAGGACTGGAAATGAATGTCAATGTCGTCACGCAGAGAGCTTATCAACTCGCAAGTTTTCTGGTTGGATATAACTTGCGTAGAACAGATGGCTTTGATGTCACTTAATACTTTATCCAGGTGACCTAAGGGAGTTTCTTCATTCCTGGATCTCCCAGAGTCTAACTCGATTAGACCAGCAATTTGTTTATCCATATGCCTTACTTTGGATTTTATTAGTTCGGCTGAGGTCTGCACTGAGTTCCATAACTCTTCAACACTTTTAACACTGCTTTCGATGACCGAAATTTTGTCCGTGATCTTTTTCGCGAGTGCGTCTTGGTAGGAGTCATTGGAATCGCTTAGGCATTTTATTGCCAAAAGAACATGCGAGAGTGAGATACACTTGCACTCATCACAGAAGAAAAGGAGGTTATCAGAGAATTCCTTGATAAACACCGTATTTCTTTTGTTTAACCCGACACAAACGGCATGAAAGGCTTTCCCACAGATGCCCTTGCAAGCTACCCAGTCAGCACTGCAGTCATCGATTACACAATGGGCAATTCCGCAAGACATATTTAATTTAGTTGAGTAGGTCAGTGAGGGTATAAATATTAGGTCGAATTATTGTTTTTATTTATTTATTTTTTTTTGTATTGCTTGGTTGCAATTTTATATATTTAGGGGCTTTGCACTGAAAAAAAATGCACAAACAAAAAAAAAAATTCGAGAATTCAAGCACTGGGTTTAAGAACCGGAAAATGCAATTTGACGAAAATTAATTAAAGGGAGAACAAGAAAAAACACGACTGTCTGGTTTGAGATACTGACTGAAACCCTATACTTATGTCCGTATGTAGCCTTGTACGCCTTTGTTGGGTTACTTTCTCTCCCTCAAATCGCAGCAGGTGCAGATGTAGAAAAAATGAAATGCCAGCAAGCCAGGAAATCCAATTTTGATGAAAAGGGATTTGAGGACGCAAGTCCTGTAACGGTCGCCAATGTAAATTCCGCTACGATGATAAAGAAGGGAATTTCTTCGCAGAAACAAAACCTCTTAAAAAATGAACTGTGCAGCTCTGAATATATGTAATTACGAAGTGGTAAACAAGATCTTTATTTCATGAAAGAAAGGGATGTACAAAGAGTAATAGTCAAATTCACTAAAGATGTGGCAAAGAAAATTAGTGTACTGGATTTCGATAGTTTGGAGACTTAACATCTCCGCCTCCTTAAGGCATACTAAGTATGCTTAAACTCTTCCATCGGTAGAGGGTACAATTTACCGTCTCTTCCAGGGAATGTTGCAATGACGCGACCAAGTGACCATCTATAGGGCGGCAGATTATCATCCTGGACGAGAACGAGGGTGCCAGCTGACGTGGTACTGACTTTGAATTCCCATTTATAACGCTGCTGGAGCAAGTGTAGATAGTCCGTTGACCACCTTTTCCAAAATACCTGTGGAAGGTGTTGAAGTCGCCGAAATCTGGGTAATCGATTTATTGTAGTCTCGGATATGTCGGGTTCAGGAAAAGAAGTCAATGGCGCGCCAACCAAAAAGTGTCCAAGAGTGAGGGCGTTCAAATCGTTCGGGTCCGATGATAGCGGTTTTATAGTCCTGGAATTGAGTATGGCCTCAATCACTCGAAGAAGATGATACTCCGCCGTCAAGGCGGACTCTCAAAGCCTTCCAAAATGTGGCGATCTAGGAGGAATTGGACGCCATACAATGCGATCCCTTTCACACAGTTCGTGGCTTGCAGTTTTGTGTGACTCCAATTGAAAAAGCTGATAAAGCTCTGAAAGATTGTTTTTAGCACCAACGAAGTTCGTTGCGTTGAGCAGAGGCCCCTTCTGGCGATGAAGCGTCGCAGTGCAGCTAACAAATGCTTCCGTTGAGAGGTCACCGGATAGCTCTATAAGAACTGCCTTTATAGTAAAACATACGGAGAGACACAAATAAGCCTTAAGCCCGTCCTCGTATCTTGGAGCTGATGGAAATTGGTCCACAGAAGTCAGTCCCGGTGGTCTGGAATGCACGTCCATGTTGAACTCTCTTCTTCGGTAGACTGCCCATCAGAATGTCAGCTTTCCTCGGCTTTGTGCGAAAACATCTTATGTACCGGTGGACGATTTTGCGACACAAGTTCTTCCCATCAAGTGGCCAATAGCGCTGTCGTGTAATGAAGAGAAGTGTTTGTGGTCCAGCGTGCATGTGCATGAAATGAAAAGAGATTATTAAAAATTTTGTAAATTCGGACTTAGAAAGTACAATCTGGTGCTTGAAATCATAGGTCCTACTGCGTTGTGAAGGCGTCCGTCAATACGAATAATCCCCTTTTCGTTCATGAATGGACAAAGGCTCGCAAGCCGGCTCGATGTTTCTATCTCCCGTGTTGCTAGTAACTGATTATAGTCCTTAGTTAAATATATACGTTGATTATTGCGCAAAATTCCTGTGAGTGCTGCATCGGTCTCAGGAATAGTTAAAGGACCGTAAAACCGCTTGGATTCAGGGGACCTTGCGTTATTTAGCAATCATGTTTTCATTTGGGTTCCTTCTCCAAACGATCATTTGAAATGGGCGGTCAAGGGCGTTGACTTAAATTTGACGAAACATTTGCCTCACGTCAGCACACGAAGCGGTATGCGCGAAAAGAAACAATGACTGCGAACAAGTCTGTACTGTGGGCCCAGTCATCAAAATATCATTTAAAAACATTTTGGTGGTAGTTTTTAAAGATGCGTCAAATACGACGCGCATCATTGTCGTGGAACTGCGGGATTATACGATGGCGTGGTGTGGTAGGAAGAAATTGGTTGAAACTGACTTCGACACCTTACGCATGTGATTCAGAGCTTCATACTCGTCCATAAATTTAATATATTGCTTTTGAAGCTCAGGATCCCTTATGAATTTTCACTCTATTGATAACAGTCGTTTTTTTGCGGCTTCGAGCGAATTTCCCAAGAGTATTGTGGGCTTACGAAAAATCGACCGTCATTAGTTAGTTGAACGGTTTCTAAAAAATGAGTCTCGCAGAGTTTTTCCTCTTCCGTCATTATAAAATTGGCGCAGTAACTATTGACAAGTTACGATGAGACTGATGGAGTTGAGGTTGTTCGTATGTGAAACGTCGCCTGCTGCTTAGAAGTAGTTGGGATCTTCCCAGTCACAATGTATTCTAACTTTGTATTTTGTAGGATAGAACAATCCTCCCCGAGATGAATCTGATCATCGCTTAAGAGATCAAAGTAAATTTCTGAGAATGAAGAGCAGTGAGAGTGTATGGATGTGAGGCTGTTTCTTCGGATGGTGTAACCGGCACAGGGGTGTTGAAATTTGGTGGGAATATGCGTGTAAACCCTTACCACATCTTAAGTGCGAATAGTCAGGTTTAAGGCGGTTAATGCAAAGGTTAGCAATATTTGCTGCTTGGAACCTCTCCTTGGGAGTCAGTGTTAAAAACTTTCTACACCGGTATATATTGTGATTACCAGCTGAGCAATAATTACATACCATAGATTCCCGAGCTGTCACGAATGAGGCCCATGAAGAAGTTGGTTGACTTGTCTTCTGTGTCCTTGGGTGTGCATGTGAGAATTGTGAAGAAGTTGAAGGTCGAAGCTGCTGGGCTATTTTTCTCTCCAACTGATGGCAGCGTTTGTCCAGAAAGTCGAACAACTCTTTCAACGTTGGAAGGCGATCGGTTGCGTGTTCATCGATCCATCTGTCATTTGTTGAGTGATCTAGTTTAGACAAAAGAATGCATAGAATTAAATCGTCCCACTGCTGAACTGGTCGGCCAAGCGAACTCAAGGAGTGGAAGTGGACGTTCACACTGTCAACAAGTTCCCGAATATTGTCTGCTGTAACCTTCGAAATTCTTCGGAAAGTTAAGAATTTTCTTAATGTGCTCTTCAACTATTATAGCTTTCTTAGCGTACCGATCCTTTAGCAGGGTTAATGCATCATTGTAGTTTTTTGTGGTAACTTCTATAGACTGCTTCGCCCGAAAGTGATGTCCGAAGGTAGTGAAATTTCGTGTTGATCTATAATTGCTCAACCACTTGATATAATCACCGGAAAAGTTTGGCAATGGAACCTTTGGAAGTTTTATCGTACTGCCACCGCTTGTGGTGTTGAAGATCGTACTATCTTTATCGGAAGATTCACGTTTGCTATGTTGACAATCAAATATTGCGACGGAGATTGCTTGTTGTAGTAAAAAATACGATTCTTCGTATTCTGCACGTACATCTGATTCGCTTTCAGTACTATCAAGCTCTTCGATTGCGGACTGAATAACCTGAAACTCCGAATAATATTTTTTTTTTTTATAATTTACGCGCGCCTAAGAGGTTAGATACCCTCTTACTGTTGCCAGGGCGCGGGCGGAAAGGTAGAAGAAAGAGAAAGGAAAATTGTTTTGTAGTGGTTTGAAACTCAGGTGTGTTTGGTTTCGATATTCGCTCTCCAGGAGGAGGGGGAGTCCGAATAGGACGGAGAGTTTTTTCTTCACTCAGCGTGATTCGAGGTATAATTCACAGTATTTTTTTCTGTGCTTGAAACTCTACAACAGCCAAATCTACGTGTCAGCGTTATGCCTTCACACGCAGAATTTTTCTGTCTGAGTTCCAATTACAAATGAAAAACTGACTTGCCATGGGCAGGACTCGAACCTGGACCCTCCGAGTGAGTAGCGATTGCTAGTAGCACTACACCACGTCCACCCCAGTCAAATTGCAAGCTCTTTTGGGCAAGCAGTAGGTATTTTCTCCACAAATTGTTTTACACCTGTTTGCCGATCGTTTAAAGTTTGACACTTAATTCTTAATTTTGCAAATTTTTGATTCCGACATTTTGTACGGCTTTGATAGAACGCCCTGTGAAGAATAAAAATCTTTCAATGTAACCTTAGCGCTTTGGGAACTGTACTTTTATGTTCAAGCTGCCTGAAACCCCCGTTGTATTATACTTATGTCCGTATGTGGCCTTGTACGCCTTGGGTTACTTTCTCTACCTCAAATCGCAGCCGGTGGAGATGTAGAAAAAATGGAATGCCAGCCAGCCAGGAAATCCAATCTTGATGAAAAGGAATTTAAGGACGCAAGTCCTGTCACGGTCGCCAATGTAAATTCCGCTACTATGATATCGAACGGAATTTCTTCGCAGAAACAAAACCTCTTAAAAAATGAACTGTGCAGCTCTGAGTATAATACCGAAGTGGTAAACAAGATCTTTATTTCATGAAAGAAAGGGATGCACAAAGAGTAAATGTCAAATTCACTAAAGATGTGGCAAAGGAAAATGAATGTACTGGATTTCGATAGTTTGGAGACTTAACACCCACTTTTTATAGAAATGTTGCGTTTTTCTATTGATTTAAAATGATACCTCTTGTTGGATGACCCTATATTAAGTGCGCTCACAAAGTGCTTTTCCAGCTTGACTAATCTTCTCACAAGACAAGCAGTGGTAAACGTTACCAACTAACATCCAATAAAAGGGTTCAAATGAGCATTTTTGCTAACCACAACCTTTGTTCGCTTTAATTGTTTTAAACTAGTCTGGGTCACCTTACCTACACTCAAAGGCTTTGCTTGTTTCGGAGTGTAAGCAAGTGAATTTCTAACGAGCAAATTTTAACCAAACCATAGCACAGCGACAAAAACTGATTTTATAATTTATGCGAATTTAAACGAAACCTACATTTAGCGGAGAAAATTTCCATTTACATTTTACACACTCCGCACCTTTCCGGGGCGTGACAGGAACGGAAACAGAATCAGAAACAGCTCCGATTGCATTCACATCCGCTTCAAAACACAACACACACACAGATTTTAGCTACAACACGAACATCACATGGCGGCATCTTGGTGAAAAAAGTCCACGGCAAACGTTGTAACGTATGCATTTTGAATCATGAAATTCCTACCAACTTGCCGGGAATAATTACATTCTCCCGGAACAGCATGCTACCGTCCGCAGACAATGGGAAACATTCATAAATACGTAATCGCTGTTTCTCATTATTCGTACCTCCATCTACATCTACGAGTATGTAAGCGCATATCAAGACGAGACCATCCATGGAATTCCAACGAGTCGATAGAATCTCTGCTCGCCTCGTTTCAAACTAAGATGAACCAATCCTCCACGGTTCAAATGTTATCATAGCTCTCCGATAAAATGAGGAACTGAGAAGAGGCCGTCTTCCTTGAATGTGGTGCTGAGTCTGAGAAGACGCCTGGTTAGACAGAAACATGTATCCATACAATGCAAATGACTATTTATGAGGTGGAAAGGTCAGACTGCACTTAGAGGGAAACAAGATTGATTGGATTGGAAATTTCTAATCTAACTGAAGATAAGCGTATCAGAAATTCGAATACTAATGGCAACACTATCTGATTTGATTAACCATCACACTTCGGTATAGATACGGAGCATTTTGCGGGCGCTTCTTCATCTCCTGTGCCTGTGTCTACCTAGACACACATTCAATTTCCTGTAAAATATGGGTTGGAAAATGTATCCGCCAGAGCGTCATGCGCACTACCGCAACGCTTCCAAAAACTCACGAGTACAAACCACGAAGAGAAGCAGCAAAAATAGGAAAAGAATTAAACAAAGTAAAAAAAACAAAAAACAAAACGCGACTGGATACTAGAAAAATCCCCAGCAAAAGAAAAAATTTATTGTTTTGAAGTTATTTCGGAATTTTTAATCATTTTCGAGAGCGCTCTTTGGACTCGAATGGAAGGATGGAACGAACGAATAGCGACACAGAGCCACACCATATGCGAGAGAAGCCACAGGGAATCCAGAATTTCGGTTCAAGTTAGCCGACATAGTCGTACGACACCAACGCACAATCTAGAGTACCCATACTCCATATTTCCAACTTCGACGCTGAGTCATTTACTTGTAGGCCACAAGGATATGGTAGGTAGGCACATAGGTACGAGTATGGTGGATTGGATGATTCCTTTCCTCTGACAAAAGGGTGACTTGACTTGACTTGAATTCGCTTTACTCTATCAAGTGGGCGTCCCTTTTTAAATGGCAATGGGAAAAGGGTTTTAAGGAGACCATATCCTTAGCCATATCCTTTAGAAAATTAAAAAAAAAATAAAAAATTAATTCACCTAAAAGGATGAAGGATCTGTAAGCGCTTTTCGGTTGCGTGTTCTTCTTTTTTAGTTTTTCTTGGCTTTCCATGTGAAGTTTTCTACCACATATGTATGTATGTGTACTGTCCTCATCAGGTGTCTGCACGATAGGTAGGCATGGGGAAATGTACAAATCTAAGTGTGGTAAGGCGGTGGTTGAAAGGAAAAGCTTCTTTATTGCCGATTGGCATAATAGGTGTCAGGAGCACGTAACATATAAAGCGACACTTTTGCCAAGGGTCTCGGTAGTGTTAAATTTTAAAGAGCGAAATGGAATTAATGCGGCCGTTTTGGGTGGTAAATCGCGTCCGTATGTTTGGGGTAAATGATATTGGGTTTCCTGAATGAAAGGTTAAGGATGGATAGAAGCGGAAGTCTGTGTCATATGATGAGGTTCTCATGCTTTTGCCATGTTAATGCGGATAAGTGTTTCGCATGATTAGTGTCGATAGAAATCTGGTTGATAAAATTTTTATATTTTCATTAAAATAGCTTTGAAGGCTGTCAGCGATAGAAGATAAAAGCAATTAATTTTTTTTGTTTTTAATTATATTAATCTCTCTAATATACTCGTATACGTGTAGTCGATATGTATCATGTTTGTTGATTTGAACTGTCTAAGTTTTGAGATGGGTTTATCAGGGAAAATTCCTGCTCACAGTTCACAGAACTCTTCGTTAGTTTGCGCAACAGTCGGATTGCCTGAAACTAACTGGTTATTAGATTGATCAATGAAGCTTAGTAATTCCGACTCCAACTCTTCAGTTGTCGTGCTAGGGTGATGTCGTATGTATATGCACCACCTAAGGCAAGGTCTCCCTTCACCACGTCCTCCCTCTGGGTGGGAATTAAAGAATCTTCGGATCTGGTCGTTAATATTTATTTTTTCTACGTGCCATTGCCATCTCAATGGTCGATGGCGTTATACCGCTGGCCGTCTACTCCTCTGCTATATCTACTCCTTCTTGAACGGTAGCATTGTCTACTGTGACGTACTGTCTGTCCTTTGTATACGAACCACTGACAGTATTCCTGCTTTCGTTCAATTATGCCAATATCATCATCGTTTCCTTATAGTTTTTTGAAATCGTGACTTTTGGGAAATCGTGCCTCTGGCATTGGCTTGCGAGTTCCGTCCAACTTCCGGAAGTACCATATTATGTTAAAAAAAAGTTATGTTAATAAAAGCCTCAATGGGATTTCTCCCAACCTTAACAGAGTAGCGAGCATTGTACATCATTATTCTGGACAATCCACAATCTGCACGAGTATGGCATGTATACCATAACTAGGCATGGCCTTGAAACCTGTAACGAGGTAATGAGTATTGATTTGTTAATCTTCTTGGGTTTTGTTTTGCATTATCTCGCGAAGTGTAAATTTTTGAACAATGGTAGACTTACTCGAGCTAAACTCGCACTGATATGGGCCAATCAGATCGGCAGACAATGTCATGCATGGTAAGGCAAACATCCGTATGGCAAAACGAGAAAGAGAATTGGAGCGGACTTAACAGCTTCTTTAGGAAATTTAACTGGTCGTTATATTTTCCCGATAACCGGATTAAGAGTATCAAACCAAAAGAAAAGGCATGGTACGACTCGAGTTGTAAAGAAGCTGTCAGGGTTAAAGAAAGGTTTTTTCGGTCCTTCAAGACCAACCCGACAAAGGAAAACCGAACAAAGTTTCAACGAACCAGGAATGACTGCAACGTCTTTTTTAAGCGTGTGAAATTCCAATACGACCAAAAACTGAGGCAAAAAATACTGCAATGTCCCAAAGGCAGTAACAATTTTTGGTCGCTCGTCAAAACATTAGAAATTCCGCCTCATCCTCCATCCCAACGCTCATTTACAATGACATTCCAGCTGTCAGCTCTTTAGACAAGGCCAATCTGCTTGCTGCAAACTTTGCGGCCAGTTCAACACTCCCAGACACTTAAGTGCTTCGAATCTTCAATGGGACGAATCCACTTTCGCACTCATGCAGTAGCAAGAGTACTTAAAGATCTCAACATACATAAATCCGCTGGTCCAGATGGTATATCTCCCCTTCTTCTGAAGAAGTGTTCTTCCACGCTGGTAACACCACTGCGTAAGCTTTTTCGTCAATCCTACTCTTCAGGACTCTTCCCGAACAGATGGAAAACAGCATTTGTCCAGCTCGTCCCTAAAGGCGAATCATCTTCTCTCACCTCCTACAGACTCATTGCAGTTATGTCCCTTCTTTCCAAGGTCATGGAAACGATGATAAATCGTCCGCTCATGAAATATCTCGAAACATGAAAACTTCTCAATGACCGGCAGTACGGTGTTCGTAGCAACAGGTCCACTGGTGATTTGATGGCATGTCTCACCGAAAAGTTGAACCAAAGCGTACATCAATCTGGCGAAAGTAAGATGGTTGCACTTGATATTTCTAAGGCATTTGACAGAGTTTGGCATCAAGCTGGCATCAACGTGGCAATTACTTCGTTGCTAACCGGATAAATCTTTCTTGAGTGTAGTGTCGTCAAAAACATTAGAAATTCCGCCTCATCCTCCATCCCAACGCTCATTTACAATGACGTTCTAGCTGTCAGCTCTTTGGATAAGGCCAATCTGCTTGCTGCACACTTTGCGGCCAGCTCAACACTCCCAGATTGTGCTTTGTCTCCGCCTACACTTGAGTGCGTCGAATCTTCAATGGGACGAATCTACTTTCGCACTCGTGTAGTAGCAAGAGTACTTAAAGATCTCAACCTACATAAATCCGCTGGTCCAGATGGTATATCTCCCCTTCTTCTGAACAGGTGTTCTTCCGCGCTTGCAAAACCACTATCCTACTCTTCAGGACTCTTCCCGAGCAGATGGAAAACAGGATTTGTCCAGCCCGTCCGTAAAAAAGGCGAATCATCTTCTCTCTCCTCCTACAGACCCATTGCACTTACGTCCCTTCTTTCCAAGGTCATGGAAACACTGATAAATCGTCAGCTCATGAAATATCTCGAAACATGAAAACTTCTCAATGACCGGCAGTACGGTTTTCGTAGCAACAGGTCCACTGGTGATTTGATGGCATGTCTCACCAAAAAGTGGAACCAAAGCGTACATCAATCTGGCGAAAGCAAGATGGTTGCACTTGATATTTCTAAGGCATTTGACAGAGTTTGGCATCAAGCTCTTTTGTCGAAAATGCGTGCATTTGGGATCGACGACTCTCTTTTTCAATGAATTAGAAACTACCTTTCGGAACGTTTAATTCAAGTTGTCTTGGGTGGTTTAAATACTGGTGTGCCCCAGGGCTCTGTTCTGTCTCCGACACTCTTTTTAATTTTTATCAATGATCTCTTGTCTGCCACTTCTAATCCAATATATTCCTTTGCTGACGACAGTACTCTCTGCTTTTCATATTCGTTTCCTGACTCACGTCCCTCCTCTTCGGCTATAGAAATGGAACTGCAGCGTATGTTAAGCTCACTAAATTCTGATATCAGCAGCATAACCAATTGGGGAACCACCAACAGAGGGGAATCTAATGCTTCCAAAACACAATGCTGTCTGCTGTTGTTAAATCTAAATTTACACACCCAGCCATTATCCATCAATGGCACCTGCATATTCGAAACTGAAAAACTTTGTGTGTCAACGACAACTTACGTTGGATATTTGATGTCGTCGAAAATGCTGCGAAATGTCTAGGTTTCCTCAAGCAATGTAAGAAATATTTTACCCCCTCCAATCTGGCCTCAATGTATAAGGCGTTTTGGAGTCCGAAATTGGAGTGCAATTAGGAGAATCAATCCCGAACGATTTTTGCTCTTAAACGATCCCGGGATTGGTGACTGGCACCTCCCGCTTGTTTTTAACGCCAGACAATGCGTTTGTGTAATCAGTTAAAAAATTACGGTCATGTAAATAACAGGGTGGGTATGTCATACCCAGCCGGCAGCCACACTCTCGCCTGGTTAAAGGAGAAAGAGAAACAAGTTTAGTTATCAGTTTGGTTTCTATTGTGTTTGTGGTGTTCTCGCATGCGTTTTAAATGTCAAGTGAAACTCATTTTACCAAGCATAAAAAAGATTGTGAATCTGACCCGTCACCAAAAGTTTGGCAACATTTTTACACATTAAAAAATGGAAAAAGTGCACAATGTAAAAAATGTAAGGCTGTGCTGAAGACTTTGGGAGGTTCAACTAAAGGCTTACACACGAACTTATTAGCCATCCAGGTGAACTGAGTATTGCTTCGACTAGTCGACAATCAAGAGAGAAGCAAACGGCAGGACCACCGGTTAAACGCAAAATGGATGATTACATTTTGAAAACTGATATTGACACCCTGGATATAGTTTTGTCACGTATGACGGTTTTGGACGGACTGGCGTTGTCACTTTTATTAAATCAGCAGACTTGAGAAAACTGCTGATTTCCAAAGGTGTTGTTGACTATAGCCTTCTAATAAGGCACCAGATTACCACAGAAATTAATAAATTAAAGCAGACGGATGAAAGATTTAGCTTGACATTCGATGAATGGACGTCCCATGCCAATAAGAGATACATGAACATTAATGTGCACTCGCGTAATAAAATCTGGAGTCTGGGAATAATTCGTGTTTCTGGATCACTAAACGTGAAAATTTTTATAAAGCTGCTTAAGGATCGTCTTGCCCGTCACAGCCTTGCTCTTGAAAAAGATATAGTCGCAATTGTCACTGATGGAGCAAATGTTATGATAAGTGTGGGAAACCAGCTTGACACTGAACATCAAATTTGCTTTGCGCACGGTATACATTTGGCTATTTGTGACGTCCTTTACAACAAAAAAGCGTTAGTCGAAAACGAACTAGAATCAATTTTGGATGAATCAACAAACGATACAATGGATACTGAAGATGTAGACAATAACGGCCATGATATCTAGGATTTCGAAGACTCAGAAGCAGCTTTAGTTGTGATTTCCCCACACAATGCAATCGAACGTGTTCCAGATTTCACAAACGAGCAAAATATAAATGAAGTCATTAAAAAAATTCGCAGAATTGTTGTGTCGCCGACAAAAAACGATGAGATTCTCCAAAAATATGTAAAGGCTGAAGATGGAAAAGAGCTGTCATTACTTTTAGATTGCAAGACTAGGTGGAATAGCCTTTTGATTATGCTAGAACGATTCGTCCTTCTGAAAATGAGCATTGAAAAGGCCTTAATTGATCTCAACCATTTTGTTCAGCTAAACGATGCTGATTTTGATTTAGCAGGTGAAATCGTCGCTGTTCTTACTCCATTATAAAACTAGCTGTTGAAGCAATCTGCCGCCAAGAATCAAATCTGTGTACAGCTGATTCAGCATTAAGATTTTATTTCGATCAATTGGCCAGTAAAAATACAATTTTGGCCAAAAAAAATGACAAAATCACTGTCAGAAAGAATCAAACAAGGACGTCTGCAGGAAAAAATTGTTTTCCTCTTTAACAAACATGTGCCGTTAAAAACAAAACCTGCTAGGCCCCCTCACTTTCAATGGTTTACTCCTAATATCCTACAGCTTATGAAAAAGCGTGATGATGCCTATAAAAGCTGGAAAAAATACAGAATGCCTGAGTTCTTAAATATATATCGCAAATTACGTAATGAAGCGGTTTCTAAAATAAGAAACGCCAAGCGTGTCTTCTACTATCGGAAGTTCGGTAGCTGCTCCTCAGGCAGAGAGGTTTGGAAACATATCCGTGAACTTGGGTTAGGAAAACAAAGGCCTAAAACTCCCGATGATATAGACTGCAACCACCTTAACTCAACTTTTTTAATGTCAAGTGATCCACCCTCAGTAAGCTTAACTACTTTCGACCAGCCACCGGATGATTGTAGAGAATCATATTTTGAATTCTACAGATTACGCGAGGAAGACGTTGCAGAAGCGGTACTATCGATCAAATCAAATGCTATGGAGATCGATGAAATTCATCCAAAATTTGTTAAGCTTCTGCTTCCATGCCTTTTATATGCCTTTTATAACACATATCTTCAACTCAACTTTAACGACGTCAGTCTTTCCCGTTCATTGGAAAGACGCTAAAATTATTCCTATTCCAAAGAAATCGAATGGAAATGCAGTGGAATTCAGACCTATCTCAATTCTGCCATTCCTTTCAAAAGTTTTTGAGAAATGTATTCTCAAACAGATTCAAATCTATCTACAGTGCAAAGAACTGCTTTGTGAGAATCAATCTGGCTTCCGTCAAAAACGAAGTTGCAAGACTGTGTTATTATTGGTAATTGACGAAATTAGGAAAGCTGTTGATGACAACCATGCTACGATACTAACGTTACTTGACTTTTCGAAAGCATTCGACACCGTTAATCACACTATACTTTGCTTAAAGCTCAGAAAAGAGTTTAAATTTTCATTGCCCTCTACAAAACTTATATTTTCTTACTTAGAAGGAAGACGACAACAGGTTGTAGCAGGAAACCGATGTTCATGCTATTTGCCTATAAAGAGGGGAGTACCGCAAGGCTCCATTCTTGGACCGTTGCTTTTTTCGCTCTACGTAAATGAACTGCCAAAGGTTGTCGTGCATTGTGCAATTCATATGTTCGCCGATGATGCCCAGATCCACTTAAGTTCTCCCATGAATTTGGTTCACGAAGCCACTGCGCAGGTGAATGAAGATCTCCAGCGTATACTTGGTTGATCAGCTAAGAACGAACTGCGTCTAAATGCCCAGAAAACAAAAGCACTTGTGATCCATAAAAGAAAACTGGACCTTAATCACTTTCCACTAATCCAACTAGCACAAAATCCAAGAGAGTACGTCGACCGCGCCAACAACCTGGGCCTGATATTTAACCGGACCCTTACTTGGTCTACCCACATAAACGCCACTATAGGTAAGATATATGGTGGATTACGTGCTCTCTGGACTGCACATCGCTTTGTTCCTACACGGACAAAGCTCTTGTTAGCGAAAACCCTCCTAATACCGATTCTGCTATATTGTTCTGAAATCTTTTGCTGCCCCGACTACGACTCCAGACGAAAGCTCAATGTCGTATATAATAATATTGCCCGATTTGCATTTCACCTAAAACGATATGACCATATTTCCTTTTACTCAAAGCAAATCAGCGGATGTACATTTGACAATGTGCTCAAATACAGAACGCTAAGTCTCTTGCATGGCATAATTCAAACTAAGCAACCAGCATACCTATTCAATAGGCTACGCTTCCTTCAGTCAGGTAGAACATGTATGCTTTTTCAAACGAGCTATGCCTGCTTGACGTCTGAACGCCAATTCTTCGTAAACTCCGTATGGCTGTGGAATTCTTTGCCCATAAATATTAGGAAAATTAGAAGCACAAAACAATTTAAAACCTCTCTCTTAAAATACCTGGCCAATGAAACTAATTAGAATTTTAAACGCTTAAAATGTTCAATTTGTTTGTAAAGCCAATTGTTCTTTTCTATTCTTTTACTTCATCTTACTTACCTTATTTTATTTTATTTTGTTATCACTTCCTGAATTATTATTGTTATATATACTTGCACATACTTGTATCTGATATTTGAAAAATTTAAGGCTTCCACATTTAAAAGATTCCATTATCTTACCGTGTAAGCAATACTTACTTAGTAAATAAATAAAATAAATAACGTCGCACGGAATTAACTGGTTTGCTAAACTATCTCCAAAATCCATCAACACAATATTCTGATGAAGTATTCTTGTCACCTAGTCAAGCTACGAAAAAAAGAAGAAGGTAAAATCACTAATTGAGAGACTTACTGCTACTAACCAACACCAAAACATTTCTAATAGTGTCAATGATAAAGAAGAAGAAAACAGTGCGAATGTATTGAAACCACTCATCCAACTTACATTAAAGCAGCAGCTACAAGCAAAAATAGAAAAAAGGATGTAAACCATTGTAGAAGAAACACAAACAGAATCGGATTCAACAGCGTGCCTCAGAAAAGAGTTGAATCTCTTTAAAAATGGAGGTACCTGAGGACATCATCTGGATTTAGTTCACAAATATTTACTGTCCATTCCACCAACAAGCGTAGAAGCAGAGCTGGGTTACATACGTTTCTCCGCTCAAAAACGGAGCGTTTTTCAGGATTTTTTTTCGCTACGATATTAAATTAATACAAAAAAGGTAAAATATACATTGTGTAAAGCATTCCTTGACGAATACAAAACTTTATTGACAATTGAAGAAAAACAATTATAAAGTATACATTTCGCCCATCTCCGGAAACCTCTCTTCAAAAACGTGCTGGGCGGTACCAGGAATATTTCTGGTAGGTTTCATTTGAAACAAAAAAAAAAACCTGTTAAAGTAGATGGATAAAACAAAATGGCAGCTTTTTGAACGTACGAGGCTATATTTGACTAAAACACGAGTAACATTTTTATTTATAACAAATCTAAAATTTAAGATATCAAAAAAATCCTACGTAGGACACTAGATAATGGTATTAAGAATATCCGTGCGAAATGGCATGCAAATCGGTCGAGTGGTTCAAGAGATATTTCTGGTACCGACTCGGAAAACACTGTTTCGAGAAAAACGCAAACGAAATGCAAAATCTACAGTGTGTCTTGCCTGCGCGGCTTCGAAAGCAAAACTGAAAATGTGCTCGAGTAGTGCCTTCTGGAATATTCTGCATTCTAATAATCTTATACAAGGTTTAAATCTATTGCTAAGCAGGTATAAGTACTCGTATATGCGAGGGCACTGACCCGTCATTAGAGAAGGTAGGAAGGCAGAGCAGGCACGCAGCTGCTCATGTTCCTAATGAGCGCTCCGCCCGGTCCAACGGTCATAACTTTCTTAATTATTGGAATTTTTTTAAAATTCTTGCGGCATTTGAATTGCAAAAGAATATAGAATTTTTCCATGTAAAAAAAAAATCGATTTTTTTGAGCGGAGAAACGTATGTAACCCCTTAATGCCTCCTGTCTCATCTGTGGTATCGCTATTTTCACCACCAGTGCTCCTCCAAAATTGCCAGTAGCATTCCACCCATTTTAACTTTTAACCGTAACATCCGTCTCGCTATGAATGCTCATCAGTGTACCCTCAATTCCACTTTCGGACGTACTCTAATATATCGTGATTCATTCCTAAGCCGTACAACACGCTTATGGAATGCCCTACCTAGCTCTTTATTCCCTAGTCATTATAAGCTTCTAACATTTAAAACCAGCGTTCACCGGTACCTCTCTTTCCATCCTCCCTGATTTTCCTTCGCCCACGGTGTGTGCAAGCATTTTAAGGGCACCCAAATCCCTTCAGCGCTCGCAAATTATAACAAAAATAAATAAATATGAAAAACGTGGCAATTACTTCGTTGCTAACCGGATAAATCTTTCTGGAGTGTAGTGTCGTCAAAAACATTAGAAATTCCGCCTCATCCTCCATCCCAACGCTCATTTACAATGACGTTCCAGCTGTCGGCTCTTTGGATAAGGCCAATCTGCTTGCTGCACACTTTGCGGCCAGCTCAACACTCCCAGATTGTGCTTTGTCTCCGCCTACACTTGAGTGCGTCGAATCTTCAATGGGGCGAATCTACTTTCGCACTCGTGTAGTAGCAAGAGTACTTAAAGATCTCAACATACATAAATCCGCGGTTCAGATGGTATATCTCCCCTTCTTCTGAACAGGTGTTCTTCCGCGCTGGCAAAACCACTGCGTAAGCTTTTTCATCAATCCTACTCTTCAGTACTCTTCCCGAACAGATGGAAAACAGCATTTGTCCAGCTCGTCCCTAAAGGCGAATCATCTTCTCTCTCCTCCTACAGACCCATTGCACTTACGTCCCTTCTTTCCAAGGTCATGGAAACACTGATAAATCGTCAGCTCATGAAATATCTCGAAACATGAAAACTTCTCAATGACAGGCAGTACGGTTTTCGTAGCAACAGGTCCACTGGTGATTTGATGGCATGTCTCACCGAAAAGTGGAATCAAAGCGTACATCAATCTGGCGAAAGCAAGATAGTTGCACTTGATATTTCTAAGGCATTTGACAGAGTTTCGCATCAAGCTCTTTTGTCGAAAATGTGTGCATTTGGGATCGACGACTCTCTTCTTCAATGGATTAGAAACTACCTTTCGGAACGTTTAATTCAAGTTGTCTTGGATGGTTTAAATACTGGTGTTCCCCAGGGCTCTGTTCTGTCTCCGACACTCTTTTTAATTTTCATTAATGATCTCTTGACTGCTACTTCTAATCCAATATATTCCTTTGCTGACGACAGTACGCTCTGCTCTTCATATTCGTTTCCTTACTTACGTCCCTGCTCTTCGGCTGTAGAAATGGAACGGCAGCGTATGTTTAGCTCACTAAATTCTGATATCAGATGCATAACCAATTGGGGAACTATCAACAGAGTGGAATTTAATGCTGTCTGCTGTCGTTAAAGCGAAATTTAAACACCCAGCCATTATCCATGAATGGCACTTGCATCGTCGAAACCGAAAAACTTTGTGTGTCAACGACAACTTGTTTGATGTCGCCAAAAATGCTGCGAAATGTCTAGGTTTCCTCAAGCGATGTAAGAAATATTTTACCCCCTCTGATCTGGCCTCAATATATAGGCATTCATCCGCCCAAAATTGGAGTACAATGTCCACATCTGGTCAGGTGCTTATAAAACATCTCTGCACCTGCTAGATAGGATGCAAAACCGTGCGATAAAACTTATTGACGATACTAATACCAGTCAATCAATTGACACGCTCGAACACCGACGTCAAGTCTCCTGTCTCACTTTGTTTTATCGCTATTTCCACCACCAGTGCTCCACTGAAATCGCCAGTAGCATTCCGCTCATTCAAACTTTCAACCGTAACACCCGTCTCGCTATGAATGCTCATCAGTATGCCCTCAAGCCCATTTTCGGACGTACTCTAAAATATCGTGATTCGTTCCTAAGCCGTACAACTCGCTTATGGAATGCCCTGCCGATCTCTGTATTTTCTGGTCGTTATAACTTGCAAACATTTAAAAACAATGTACATCGGTACCTCTCTTTTCTTCCTCCCTAAATTTCCAATCACCTTAAGGGTACTCAAACCCCTTGAGCGCGCGCTCATTATAAAAAAAAAAAACAAAAAAAAAAGTGTTTGCCTGCTTATTCCCATTTGAGCAGATACGATTAAGTTCCGGCTCGAAACGGTTGGATTTGTTTGTATGGCAGCAATCGTATCCTGTGTCCGAACTGAAGCATCTCGGCAAAAGAGTGCCGCCAAAAGTCCGTCTAAACTCTATTTGGAAAGAAATTACGGACTACAAAGCATGACTGCACTGCACTATCCAAATCATGGTTTCATCATCTCAAGCGTCCACTTTTACTAAATTTAATTACCAATCTGTAAAATAAAATAAAAAATTTAACCGCCTTACACAGAGAAAATTTCTTACGTTTTGTTTTGGTAGCACGTTTCATCTCCCACCGTCTATAGGAATGTCACACCGAAATTCTTGAACTTTTTGCGATAATTCAGTCCTATTTCGTCAATTTTATTTCCCACTTCTCTTGTTTTAAGTTTCCCTAAAGATTCTAACTTTGCTTCTACTGAAACCAATCACTTACCAAATTTGAGGATCATTATCTGACATTTCCTCCTCTGCAAAAGACAACATGAAACATCTTCTAACATGGTCTCGTACACAAACTTCCTCATGGTGTCACTAATGAGATGGATTGGACCTATTCCATACCACGGAGAGCATCCCCAAACCATTACATTGCCTTTTCATAAAAAGGTAGGTTGATGCATTATCACACATAGTTTTCAAGGCTATTTAGGTTTGGCCATTACTGACCGTCTACAAGTTTGCCATTTAGGCTTCCTACACAATATAAGCATGCACTTACATAGTACGCAATAAACTTTAAATAGTCTCATAAAGAATTTAATTATATTTTTGTTTATTTTATTTATGTATTTAACATACTCGTGATTGCTTAAAGACAGTAAGATACAATATCTTATAAGTTTGCCTTAAGCTTATTTTACAAGAGAGAGCTAATATAAGATTTTTCACTTTCTTTTTCTTTGCTTGTGATATGATTTGAACTTTTTTATTTATTTATTTATTTATTTCATCAACAAGCTTAGCTTACAGATTACGAAAAACAAACACAATTGTATGAGAAAAAATAATTTAAAATATAAAAAAATAATAATAATTAAGTAAAATTTACAATAAAAACAATAACTAGCCAGAAAGTATGCTATATAAAATTATTTTAAAAGATTTTCTTGAAATATGAAGATCTATGTCTCTACATATTCTATTAAATGACTTAAGGGATCTAAAAATAGGCTCATTTTGTCCATAGTTTGTTCTATGCCCACTTAAATAAAAAAGTTGACGATCCCGCAGCACTCTCTCTGGGGCATAAATTGGAAACATAGATAACAAAATAGGACTATTTACACGTGAACAAAGGACATCTCTCACAAACATTATATCATGTGCATGCCCTTCTCTCACTAAGTGGCATTATACCTAACAGCTTACACCTAGCATTATATGTCGGCTGAAAGTTCCAGCGCATGTTGACGAAAATATATTTTGTAAATTTCCTTTGCACCCTTTCTATGCGGTCTGAATACGTCGAATAATTTGGGTTCCAAACAACATCAGCATATTCAAGAACAGATCTGACAAGGCCAATAAAAAGAGATAGCAAAGTAAAAGGATCAGAAAAATTTTTCGTGTTTCTCTTAATAAAACCAACTAGTGAATTGGCCTTCGCAACTAAGTATTCTACATGAGAAGCAAATACTAATTTTGTGTCAATAAATACACCAAGATCTTTTATTTTGGATACTCTTTTTAAGGGCAGATTATTGACGTAATAATTGAACAAATGCAGAACGTTAGATCTAGAAAAAGAGATTGCAAAGCATTTATTAACATTTAAAGTTAAACAATTATTAACGCACCAAATCCATAAATTAATAAGGTCCATCTGGATCTTTAAGCAATCATTTGAACTCTTAATTTTTAAAAATATTTTGAGGTCATCTGCATACATTAAGCAGTGACAAAATTTTAGCTGTTGAACAATGTCATCAATAAATATAATAAAAAGGAGAGGGCCAAGGTGACTACCTTGAGGAACACCAGAAGTGCAAGATATTAATCTTGAATAATTATTTTCAATACAGACTTTCTGAGACCTTCCAATTAAAAATGAAGAAATCCATTTCAACATTGTCGAATGGAAACCAAATCTCTCCAGCTTTCTTATAAGTAGCCCATGGTTCACTGAATCAAAAGCTTTGCTAAAGTCCGTATAAACAGCATCAACCTGACACCCACTTTCGATTGCATTAGTTACAAAAGAAGTAAAGTAGACCAGATTAGACGTTGTCGAACGACCTGAGACAAAACCATGTTGAAACTCGGAAATATGTTCTTTAATATGAAAATCAATCTTTCTTTTCACAATACATTCAAAAAGCTTTGGTATAGCCGAAAGTTTGCAGATACCCCTATAGTTCTCGACGTCATTTTTGGAACCAGATTTAAAGATGGGTACCAGAAAGGATACTTTCCAATCGTCTAGGAACAAACCTGACGCCAGCGAATAGTTAAATATCATGAGCAAAGGTTGGCTAATGGTGTTACAACAGTTTTTTAAAATTATAGCAGGAATGCCGTCGGCACCAGGCTTGGGATTTGACTTGATGGTACGAATAGTAGACTCAATATCCTCAAGGTCCAAAACCAATTGACCAAAATCAATTTTCGACATCGAGTAAGTTTCAGGCACAGTAGGAGTAGCAGAAAGAGAGTAGACAGATTCAAAAAATTTTGTAAACTTTATTTGTTTACGAATTTGGATAGCACAAACGTTCGTCATAGTCGTAGCATGAATGAAGTTCAGACTCGCAAAATGTTGAACGTTCTTTCGTGTCAAGAAGCGGGTTTAAGGTATGTCACATTAATGCACGGAGTCTTAACCAAATTAAACTTGATTAAATTAATTATCTATTTAATAACTCTTCTGTTGATGAAAGATGGTTTGAACCTCGAATTGATAATTTTTTTTATAAAATAGCTGGATATGAGCTCGCTCGTAATGATAGGGTTACGGAAACAACAGGAGGTGGTGTTGCGATTTATTGCAAGGAGACTTTAAAATGTGAAGTCATAACAAATTCGCAAGGAACTGATGTTGAGTATTTGATTGCAGACATTTTTGATGGGTCGGTCAAATGTTTGGTTGCTTGCTGCTACAATCCAAATCGTGTTTTTTCAACTGAACCTTTTTTCACTTCTCTATCCGAATTCTCCCCTTTATATAATAACATTGTCGTTTGTAGTGATTTTAATGCCAACATGCTTAAAAACGACTCGCGGTTCTACCAAGTGAAAGATATGGCAGCGGCCATAAATAAATAATTCCTATCCAACATGTTTCCGGCCAGGTGCACCACCGAGCCTTGTTATTGTATCTGATTCACTTTCTGTCTTACTGTTTGATCAGATTTCTCTCAAAGGTGTCAGCGAACATGATCTCCTATTCTGTACCTACAATGTTGCCTTTAACCACAATTCTTCCTCAAGCTCCTTTGTTTATAGGGATTACTCATCAATAAATCATGAAGCACTACCGACCGCAGCAAACTCGGTCCCATGGTTGAATTGCAGAATGGTTGCCGTTCCAAATGAAAAGCTAATCATTTTCCAGACGCTTGTAATGCAATTATTTAATGATCATGTACCAACAAAAACCGTCGCGATCCGAAACAGCGCGTGTCCCTGGTTCACGGAAGGGGTAGTTGGTGTTCTAAAGAAGCGAAACAGACTGTACAGTTAGTGGAAGCGTAGCCAAAACGCGATTAACTGGAACACGTACAAAACTGCTCGTAATGCTGCAACCGATGCTGTTCGTGCATTTAAGCGACACTACTATTCATCTAAACTGAGCACTTCTTTACCCTCCAAGGTACAGTGGAGAAATCTACGCCAAGTTGGCGTTGGTGTAAGTAGTGACAGCAGCTGCAATATTGATTTAGATGAAGGTAGGTTAGGTTAGGTAAGAGTGGCTGTTGGAAATACCAATCCACTTAGGCCTATTGGCCCATTGTGATGCCACGTGGATCTATGATCTTCTTACTACTGGAACCAGTTTCTAGATCGTTTAGGTCGTTGTAGAAGAAAGCTCCTAGATGAAGCTTCCTTCTCTGGGAGAGTGCAGAGTAGGTGGGAGATTGTCTCCTCCTCTTCCTCGTCCATGCAGCTTCTACAGAAATCATTAGTAAAAGCGCCAAGCCTTCTTGCGTGCTTGCCTATGAGGCAGTGTCCAGTAATGACACCTATTATGGTGCTGAGATGTTTCCTATCTAAAAGGATCAGACACTTGTGACTCAGATCCAGCCTTGGCCAGATCTGTTTGGTCGCTAAACATGTTTGTCCAGCAGTCCACCTAAGGTCTGTTCTTTTATTGACATCTAGCTTTAGTGTTAGTTTGCACGTAGCGATTGGTATACCTATACTACCTTTGTCCGGCAGGATAGGTAGAGTGGTTCCAATTTTGGCGAGTTCATCGGCTCTGCAGTTCCCTGGAATGTCTCTGTGGCCCGGCACCCAACAAAGGTGAATGTTGAACTGCTCTGCCATCTCCATGAGAGATGATCGGCATTCAAGGGCGGTTTTAGAATATAATGAGACCCAGTCCAGGGACTTGATGGCGGCCTGACTATCCGAAAATATGCGGATATCCTTTACAGATATCAAGTTTTTCTTCAGCAAGGACAGAGCTTCTTTAATCGCCAAAATTTCCGCCTGGAACACGCTACAGTGATTTGGAAGGCGGAAAGAGAGGCTTAGATTTAGCTTATCTGTCAAACCAAAGTTCAGGTATGGTGTAATCGATGTTCTCTGTGAGGATTCCTAATGTATTAAGAATATTGGCGTGGCCAAATGAATTATTTGTCCACTTGTAGTCGCTTTAAGGTGAACAGCTGCAGTCACAGCTACTTGCTTGCTAAAAATGTCGGGGGGTGTCAAGTGAAGCAGAATATCTAATGTCGCAGAGGGGGTAGACCGCAAGGCTCCGCTTGTGCATAGACATGCTGTTCTTTGGACTCTGCTTAGTTTAATGCGGTTGACTGCATTTTACAAGGCCGTCCACCAGACAATCACCCCGTACGTAAGTATCGGTCTTATGACCGAGATGTATAGCCAGTGGGTTATGCGAGGTTGAAGACCCCATTTGTTCCCAATGGCTTTCTTGCAAGAGAATAAAGCTATTGTAACTTTATTGACTCTTTCTTGAATGTTACGAGTAGGTTTCCAGTTTAGTTTCCTATCAAAAATGAGACCCAGATATTTTGCTGTATCGGAGAAAACTAAACTGGTACCGTTTATTGAAGGAGGGTCTATGATTGGAATTTTATATTTCCTAGAAAAGAGGACAAGATCAGTTTTATGGGGGTTTATTCTTAATGGTATTTAGATGTTTTCCTGAGACGGCTATGGCAACATCATCCGCATAGGCAATCACTAGTTCGTTAACTACTAAGTTCCAGAGAAGGGGAGAGAGGACACCGCCTTGCGGCGTACCTCTACTGACATATCTTTTATCAGAAGTCTCACCCAGTTTGGAGTTGATTATCCTGCTTTTTAGCATTAGACTGATCAGCTCCCCAAGTGAGCCGTCTACCTGCAGAGTTGACAGCGCAGTGTTGACGTTGTTAAAGGCGCCCTCTATGTCTAGGAAAGCAACCATTGTGTACTCCTTATATTGTAGGGATCCTTCGATGTGGCTAATCAGAGAGTGCAAAGCCGTTTCCACCGACTTTCCCTTACAGTAGGCATGTTGAGCCGTAGACAGAAGTCTTGGATCAACTTTAGCTCGAATATGGATGCCAATCAATCGTTCTAAAGTTTTCAGAAGGAATGATGATAGACTTATAGGTCTGAGTTCCTTTGGGACTACATGAGAACATTTCCAGCTTTGGGAATGAATACTACATTGACTTCTCTCCATAACAGTGGAATGTGGATAAGTTCTACACAGCTCCTCATTATATTTTCCAACACTGGTAGAATAATATCTGAAGACCTCTGTAGCTCGGCAGGTATAATACCGTCCGGACCAGCAGACTTGTATGGTTTGAAGCCATGCAGCGCCCAGAGTAGTTTGTCTCTCGTAATCAGACCATGCATTTTGGTCACGGTTGCAGTAGGCCTGTTTGGGCTGCTACTGGAAAGTAGTAGTAGAAATTTAGATGAAATGAACGACTATTTTGTTTTAAATGATGTTGCTGCCGATTGTTTCGAGTATGACGTTGTCTCCAACAGAGGCCTTGAACAGGAAATTGATTTTGAAGTAGTTACGGAGGTTCATGTCCTTTGTATTATTAAAAAAAAAAAAACTTATTTTGCCGCACATCATAGGCCATCTAACACATATAATCAATTCTTGTATAGCAACATCTACTACTCCTCTGGTATAGAAATGTGCTAAGGTTGTACCTGTTCCTAAAAATGCCACTGCTTCCGATGCTTCTGACTACAGACCTGTTAGTATTTTACTTTGCCTGTCTAAGGTCTTTGAAAAGGTAATAGAGTCACAAATTCAGAAATACTTGGCTGAAAATTCCCTGTTGAGCCCATTCCAATCGGGCTTTAGGAAGAACCATAGCTGTTCTTCCGCCATAGTAAACATCTTTTAAGATTTTGACAAAGGATTTGTGACGCTGCTTTGCCTGCTTTAGGTTTTTGACATAGTGAATCATTCCATTCTTTGTTGGAAACTGCACCATTACTAGGTTTTAGTGAAAGAGCTGTAAGGCTCATTCGAAACTTTTTATGTGGACGGTCACAAATAGTCGTTGTTAGTAACAAGCGCTCAAGTCTCCGGTCAGTTTCTCAAGGGGTTCCGCAGGGATCAATATTGGGCCCAATTTTGTTCTGTATTTACATAAATGACTTAGCAGCGATTTGTAAGCACGCACTTATTCAGACGATGTACAACTTTACCTATCTCATCCGGTTAGTAAAATAGGTGAACTAGTGTCACTACTAAATGAGGATCTTGCTTCTATTGTTGAATGGGCAACTAAAAATGGACTAGCTTTGAACCCAAAAAATGCCAAGTACTTCCAATATCGAACAAGTTTTTTGAGCTAAGCCTAGTTGTTGTTGCCTGATGTTTGCTTAGCCGGTAGTAAGATTAGGATAGTTGATTCGGCTACAAGTCTTGGTTTCACCATAAACCGAAAGCTTTCTGGCTATAGCCACGTTAATATCGTTGTTGGTCGCGTGTACGGATGCTTGCGTAAACTTTGGATTTCTGTCAACTATACCCCCTTGAATACTCGCCGAAGACTTGTGCTCACCCTCATAATACCCATTATTTCATTATTGACTCACTATCTTTTCGCAAGCTCCAGGTTGCTTATAATGATGCTGTTCGGTATGTTTATGCAAGGCAACGATACGATAGAATCTCGGAATTCTCATGCCGGTTTCTTGGCTGTACATTGAGAAAGTACCTTGATTTCAGAAATTGCATATTTCTACATCAAATTATAATTACAAAGCAACCCCCTTACATTTACTCCAAACTGGAATTTTCCCTTTCCCGAAGAACTTTCAACATTAGCACTCAGCGTTGCAAATACCTCAATTCATCGCGTCTATTTTTTATTTATGCCATTAGACTATGGAATAACTTACCGTCTCATATAAAGTGCTTGCCAAATACTGCTAGCTTCAAAACTGCCTTGTATGTGTACTTTTCTTCTTAACGTATCTCTTTTTATCAACCTGTAGTTCACGCAGTTGATTTTTTGACTGAGGATGCACAACCTGAAGATTGCATTGTTCTAGTAGGAGATTTCAACTTCCCTCACCTTATATGGGAGCCTTCCGATGATTCGTCTCATTTTGTCTCTCGTAATTCGACATCTGAAATAGAAATATTGATGGCCTAACCAACTCAAGTCTGCATCAGATTAGTGGAATACCTAACACAATGAACAGACAACTCGACCTTGTCTTCACATCCGATTCAGATAACTGTGTCGTTTATAGGAGTGATCATCTTCTTTCTAAACTAGACCGCCTTCATCCCTCCATGTCAATTATATATTCATATGAAAATGGCAACACATGTGTCGATTCGGAAAATTCATTCTCATTTGACTTCCGTAGAACCGACTTTAACAAACTTAAAAACCTCATCAGCAACATTAACTTTGACTTTATTGGTGAGACAACTAACATTGATCTTGCCCTATCAACGTTCTATTCGTTAATTTTCTCCTGCTTTGCCCAATCGGTTCCGTATACCTTCCGAAAGGACTGCATATCTGCTCCTCCCTGGTACAACAATGAGTTGCGCTCTCTCCGTAATAACAGAAACAAGTTGTGGCACAAATTCTTAAGAACTCGATCTGATTCCGACTACAGTAATTATCGATCGGTATATAATCGTTTTTCTGAACTTTGTGAGTCTCTTTACCTTGAGTACCTCTACCGCATGCAATTTAGCTTAGTCTCGGACCCTAAACGCTTCTACCAGTTTATTAATACCAAAAGAAAGTCAGACGGCTACCCATCTACTCTTAAATTTCTTAGTGAATCTTCTGCCGACCCAAAAACCATTGCAAATTTCTTTGCCTCTCATTTTAACAAATCCTTTTCTAAGAAAACAGCTGAACCCGATCCTAGCTACTTTAGCTATATGAGAAACTATCCTGAGACGTCAGCCATTTCACTAAATATAACAACAACTTTGGTATCTGAAAACATTACCAAACTTAAAGATGATTTCTCGTCCGGCCCTGATGGAATTCCGGCTATTGTAATAAAAGAGTGTGTTACCCATCTCGGTCCTCCTCTTGCTGCTCTATTTAACTTGTCTGTCTCAAAAGGTACTTTCCCTTTCCTATGGAAGGAATCTTACATTATCCCTATTCATAAAAAAGGAAGTAAAGCCGAAGTCGATAATTATAGGCCCATAGCGAAACTCTCTTGCATACCCAAACTTTTTGAAAGCATAGTCTATCAACAACTGCTTCCGTGCTGTAGGCCAACTATCTGCACAAATCAGCACGGCTTCATGAAAGGTAAATCAAAGACCACTAACCTAACAGAGTTCGTCTCTAGGACTCTTCATGCTTTAGAAGACGGTGATGAAGTCGACTCAATTTCCACAGATTTCAGCAAGGCATTCGATAAAATTTCTCACCAACTTATCATCTTTAAACTAAAAAAACTTGGCTTTTCCCCACATTTTGTGGCATGGACCAAATCCTATTTAGAAGACCGAGAATACAGGGTCATCTTCAGATCTTCAATATCCGAACCCATTAAGGCAACATCTGGTGTCCCTCAGGGTAGTCACCTTGGTCCAATCATCTTTATCCTCACAATTAATGATATAAATTTAATTTTAACTAACTCTAATCTTTCTATTTTCGCTGATGACATGAGAATTTCCAAAGTTTACTATCAACTCTACCTCAGTCTTTCTCCAATTTCTCAACTAACATATTTTATTTCCTCTCCCTTTTTTCTTTGTCTTTCTTTTTCCTTTTTAGTATTTTATCTTATTATTATCATTATAATTACTATTACTTATCATTTTTTAATTTGTTTGTTATATTTTTTCTCTTCTTTCTGATTAAACTTAACATTTTGTTACTAAATATGTCTTAATGTACAAATTGTTTATTGTAATGAATTGAAAATTGAATTGAATGGTTTTGGATTTTATGAATTAATTGATATGCATAAATTAAAATTTCAATTAGAACTTAAATTAACAAATCTACTAGAAAATGATTTTTTAACATCTTTTTAATGGTTGTTGCGTTCTGTGCTTCTTTAATGTAACGCGGTAAAGAATTCCACTGATAGACGGCATTGGCAAAGAATTGACGCTCGCATGTTAAACAGGAAAAACGAGGATGAATTAATTGACGGGACCTACTCGAGGATGATATACTAATTCTTTCAAAAGAGTATTGTGGCTGTCGTGTTAGCAAAATATCGAAAAGCAATGTTACACTTCGAAGTTGAAGATAATTTTCCCAAGCATACCAAGCAGACGATTAGCAAAACCAGACAATCCATCATATCTTCGTATTCCAAAGACATAGCGTAGAGTGCTGTTAAACGCCACATTGAGCTTTCTTTTACCTACATGGTTGCACCTACAAAAAAGTTCACACCCGTAAATTAAAATCGGTAATACCAATGTCTTAGCAGGTAAAATTCGTGTTTTAACTGGTGTAAATGACTGAGTACGCCATATATCGGGTTTTCCAATAAGGACTTGACAACTTTATTTTTAAATAAAACGCAAACCATTTGAGATATTTCAAAAACTTTATTATCGGCTTGAATTACAATCAAAACATTTATGAATGGAACTCGACTTCGTTCATATGGCCACAGCGGGCACGTTTGCAGCAATTTTCAACGACTCGGCCACACATTTCGGCCGAAACTTCCGCTAAAGGGTCCGCCATCTAACGTTTTTTTTTTCAACTAGTGCTTATTTCGTGAATGGTAGCACTTAGCTCGTGTCTGATTTGACAGATAATTAGTTTTATCCTTCCGCTGAACGAATATGGTTGTGTATATGCTTGAACAACGCTGGGAAATATTGCGACATTACTTTGAAAATCATGGTAATCTTGCAGAATGTGTGCGAAAATTGCGTACGGATTTTGGAAGAAGAGAAGCACCGTCAGCTCCGTATGTTCGTTATCTTGTGAAAAAAGTGAAAGAGACTGACAGCCTCATCGATAAACCAAAGCGTGAAAAGCCAAAAACAGTGCGTACACCCGAGAATATTGCTGCTGTGGCAGAAAGTGTGCGTGAAGCGCCATCAACATCAATTCACCGTCGTTCTCAACAATTGAACATTTCGGAGACATCATTGAGACGAATTTTGCATAAAGACCTTGGTATGACGCCACACAAAGTCCAATTAGTTCAGGAGTTGAAGCCAACTGACCATCCAATGCGTTTTCGCTTCGCTAAGTGGGCCTGCGATCGACTTAGAGAAGATGCCGATTTTGCCAAAAAAAATCATCTTTTCAGATGAAGCTCATTTTGATCTTGGCGGGTATGTAAACAAGCAAAATTGTCGCATTTGGGGCACAGAAAATCCGCACGCATACATTGAAAAGCCGATACACCCAAAACGAGTCACTGTTTGGTGCGGATTTTGGTCCAGAGGCATAATTGGGCCATTTTTCTTCGAAAATGAGCAAGGAGTGGCCGTTACAGTCAATGGCGTTATCGGGCCATGTTGAACGAATTTTTGTTCACAAAAATTGAAGAGGAGGATATTGACAACATTTGATTTCAACAGGACGGCGCTACGTACTACACAGCCGAAGCTACACTCGATGTTTTGCGCCCTGTTTTTGAAGATCGCATTATCAGCCGCAGAGCTGATGTCGTTTGGCCACCTCGGAGCTGCGATTTGACACCGTTGGACTATTATTTGTGGGGTGCCGTAAAAGATAAGTGTTAAGCCGACAAGCCAGAGACAATTGACGCTTTAAAGGACAATATTCGTGAAGCCATTGGTGAAATACAGCTGCACACAATCGATAATGTGCTTAAAAATTGGACCGATCGTGTAGGCTACTGCATGGCCAGCCGAGGCAGCCATTTGAATGAAATTATTTTCCATTATTAACCGGAAGGATAAAACTAATTATCTGTCAAATCAGACATGAGCTTACCATTCACGAAATAAGCACTAGTTGACAAAAAAAACGTTAGATGGCGGACCCTTTATTTCGCGTTCAATGTTGGCTCTGAGCTCTTCCAACGTTGTCGGCGTGTTGACATAAACCAATGGCTTAACGTAGCCCCACAGAAAATAGTCAAGCGGCGTTAAATCGCACGAACGAGGCTGCCAATCGACTGGCCCATTTCTTGAGATAACGCGCTCACCATACTTACTCTTCAATAAATCGATTGTAGCGTGTGCTGCGTGGCTTGTGGCATCATCCTGTTGAAACCACCTGTCGTCCAAGTCCATATCTTCCAATTCGGGCCAAAAATAATCGGTGATCATGGCGCGATAACGCTGACTATTCACAGTAACGTGACGATCATTATCGTCGACGAAAAAATATGGCCCAATAACGACGCCGGCATGCAAACCGCACCAAACAGTTATTTTTTGTGGATGAAGTGGTGATTCATGAAGCACATGTGGATTTTCACCCGACCAATAACGCATATTTTGCTTATTGACGAACCCATTGAGCCAAAAATGGCGCATCTTCTCCAGAACCCAATCGGAGAACGTACGTTGCTTCAAATGGTCCATGGGCATCGATTCTTAAGTCAGCTTGATCTTGTATGGGTGTAAACGAAGATCCTTACGCAAAATACGCCATAATGTGGTCTGAGCGATGCCCAATTCTTGAGAACGCTGTGGAATTGACTGATTTGGATCGTTTGCTACGGATGCCTGAACGGCAGAGATTGTCTCACTGTTGTCTCACTGACACGGCAACATCACACAACGAATATGTAGGCTCAAATTTTTGCACTAAACTTGTTATTGCCTGTCTACTAGGGCGAGAATTACGACCGAAAATTGCAGTTAACGGTCTTAAAGTTGCAGTCACCGACTCCAAATTTCGGTAGAAAATTTTTATAATTTGCAGACGTTGCTCGTTAGTGTACTTTACCATGATGAAAATATTGAGTTTACTGAATAAATTGACAGTGACAGTTTCATGATTAGTGGAAGAGTGCGTTCACAAATTAAATTCAAAGTTGTCAAGTGTGGTTATCCCAAGTTAGACACTGATTGAAAATCACCACAGGATTTTTTTGCAGTTTCAACATATTCGATAGGAACGTCGCTCAACACGATCGAAGGAAAATAAGAGAGATGCATACTTTTTCTTGATATTACCAGACATTTTGACTTGTTTGGGTCTAAAATAAGGCCATTTAACTGGGACCAATGTGATATCTTCTCTAAGTCTTCATTTACGAGTACACAAGAAACGCCATTCTCTTTAAGACCGAGAGGACAGCTTAGGTGCAGTTGCATGACATCTGCATACATGTGAGATGAGCAGTTCTCGATTATAGATGGAAGCTTATTAATGTAAATCGAAAACAATAGTGGTCCTAGAATGGAAACTTGAGGGACTCCGGTAACATTTGTAAGAAAGTCGGATAAGTTATCACCAACCTGCACTGCTTACTTTCTATTAGTTAGGTAGGAATGAAGTAACTTTGTGTCGAGGTTATATTGCTGAATAAGCATTTTACATAAAATATCATGATTAACTGTGTCAAAAGCCTTTAGGAAGTCAAGTAATACCAAGAAAAGTTAACTGTAAAAAGTTAACAACTGTGCTTTTCACGAAATCCGGATTGTTTTGGGCATATTATTCGCCGTTAGGTGAGCACTAATTTGTTTTTGAAGAACCCTTTCAAACACTTTCGACAAAAAGGGCAAAATTGAAATGGGCCTAAATTCATCCCCTTTAGTGTTTTTTTATAAGGGGTACGATCTTAGCCAGCTTCCATAGATCCGGATACTCGGCTGTCTTCAAAAATATATTTGAACAAATAGGTTATGTGTGGCAGTACAACGGGCGAAATAATTTTTAAAAACTAGGGATGAATTCTGTCCAGACCCACAGGGCCCCCGCCCAATTATCAAGGCTTCGCCCTTTAATTACGTTGTCTAATAATGAACTGGGGCAGAGCAAAGTACTGGTCTTATCGTAAGGTTGCTACGATTCGATCAGTCACAAGTTGCCGGTCATAGGTATTGTTGGCGGTTGGACCACCGGTAGTCCCTAGCAGGACTTAAATCACGGTACCATGGGAGTCAGGAGCCCCCCGGATCTCTGTCCGGGCCTGACTTGTTAGAGGTAGGCCCCCTTGTGGGAGCGTCATGGTGGCTGTGGTTTAAACCCAAAATCGCGGGAATTGTTTTCCTTTGGTTTGATCAAATGTAGAGTTGCATTAAGTACTGGGTGCTGCGACCCTAAGAGCAGTAAGAGGTTTTAGGTCGGCCTCGACTCATACCAAGGGTGGAACTTGTGCCGGCAACACAGTTCCGAATTGGTATCAATGGATTGACGGAGAGCGATGGCAAGGCGTATCCTTGCTCCCATGGATGTATGGGCATCCCATAAACATAAATCATCATGACAGGTGGTTTACGTTAAAAATCAGAGACTATGTCCAGACCCACAGAATTTGACTTTATAGAAAGCACCTTCCACAACATCGGCATGATCTACCACTCGGAAACCAAAACCAGAATCGTCCCATTGATCCGCAAACGAAAAGGAAGTTTCTGTAGTACTCAATGGACGTAGCGAGGGCACGGAAACAAATTTTTGTTTGACTTACCGATGCCTAAGTTGCGTAAGTTATTCCACAATTGACGCCCACTTAAAGAAGTACTAAGCTGGTTAGAGTACATTTGAGATTTGACTTTACGTCAAATCACTTTACTCACATCACTAACGAAAAATAAATCTGGTAGTGTTGCACCACCGTCAAAAAAGTGTTTAGGAATGCAAGTGTTGACTGGACTTAAGTTAAACGTTTCCATGTGTTGAGTGAGGGAATACGGACCTAAAAGATTGCAGTTTAGATAGTCACATAAAATAATATTAGGGTAGCCCAAAGATATTTCTTTTAAAAGAGTAAACAAAGGTCATAGGTTAATATCCCTATTTGGTCTATAAATTGCACCAATAAGTAGTCCACCCTCACTGCCCACCAGATCAACAAACATACGAGTATACTCGATACTACTTCCATCATCAGATGAAAGCCTTGCTTTGCATTTAATTGTATCTCGTAACACGATTTTTTCTGTTTGAGCGAAAGGGTCGGTGATAACCCTCCAAGCGACAAGCCTCGTCTCGTAGTGTAGTTATACCACTCGTTACACCCATAGTTTCCATTTAACATGTTCATCGTTCTCTCCTCATCCCAGCACAATCGATCCAAAGTATCTCATGCGGTATTCTTTTAAAATAGGGTATATCGCTATAAAGTCCTCTCTCGCAAAGAATAGAGAGCTCTGGACGATGCGGAATAAAATTAAGCTCGATCAGGGCCTGCAACCTACAACCCGACAAGCGCTTGTAGGACAAGTGAAATTCCACAACTTGTACAAAATAGTGGAACACAAAACGACAAGTCTGTGAACACTAGGACAATTGTCCAATTGGGATGCCGAAAGTTTGTGGTACAGTTGATGGCATGCTAATTAATATTGATGCCCCTTTTACTCGTATTAATGAAGCAGCTTTTGTTGATCAGCATGGTCAGCACTCATTGAATTGTATGACAGTTTGGCAGCAAGCTGGCCAGGCAGTGTACATGATTGCATAATAGTACTCTATATCACAAGATTAAAACAGGATGGAGGCCTTTTGAAAACCCTGTTATTCTTGGAGATAGTGCATATCCGCTGAAAACATGGCTATGACAAGCTCTGATGAAACATCAGTCCGTCGATACAACATGGCTCACAAACGCACCCAAAGTTTCAGAGAATGTACGTGTGGAGAGAAATGAAAAATTTCCTTGTTTAAACCACCTTCGTGTCAATCCAGTGTTTACTGTCAACATTGTGTACTCGTAATCTTTCCCGGTGCGATAACGATAACATACATAATGTGCTTCCCAAAACACTTGAGGAAAATATTGATGTGCCATGCGAAAATATATTTTCAGCCCCTACCAGAGAAGCAAAGTTGAGGCAGAAGCAACTTGTTAACTTCTTTAGCGCAGACTAATAATAAAAGCATTTTGGTTGAGAAGTTTATTTAATTTTTGATGGAAATTAATATTTGCTCATGTCTAAAACTTCTTCGTCGCTTTAGCCGCTTTCAGCACTTTTAGCTCTTTCTTCGTTGGAAAACCATGCTCGGTTATGGACTTTCTTAAACTTTTCGTGAAAATTGAAGGAGGATAACCGAGCTTCTTTTCTAATAGAGCCATCTCCAACTTTCCTTTATAATTTAAAATCTCAATGTTTTCGATCATTAGTTTCCATTTTTTTTTTCTCTTTTAAACTAAGGGGAGATTCTTTATTGGAAGGTTTTCTTTCTCCTAAATGATAGAGTGTTCATATATATAAGATTTCCGTGCGGCTTTCGATTCAATTGGTCGTGGCTCGCTCTTCTATAAACTACATATATCAGATGGGAATCTCAAGTAAAATCGTTAACATATTGCGAGCACTGTATGGTAATAATGTTGCATGCGCATGGGCAGTATCCGAAGAATTTCTGACAACAATGGGTGTGAAATGTTACTTTGCTGTTTGTTCTGTTCATCGATGATATAATTGAGTTCATAGGAGGTGTCATCGATATCGGAAGCACTAGAATACAGCAGAGAGGCTGTATGCAGACGACATTGTTTTCTTCTCACAGTCGATAAATGGCATGCAGCTTATGATGAACAGACTAGACTCATATTGCAAACGTTGGAACTTAAATGTTAACTTGGAGAAGTCAAAAATTATTGTTTTTAGAGGAGGTGGAGGCAGATATTCTCGAAATGAAGAGTGGATGCATCAAGGAGAAACTGTCGAAATAGTTTGTGGATATAAATACTTGGGAGTCCTGATATCGGCCAACCTAAACATGAGAAAGCATCTTGAAGGTAAATTAGCTGAAGCTAAGCGAGCAATTTCATGTGTGTGGGGCCGCTGTTTCAACAATAAATACATAGCTTATAGCGCCAAGCAAAAATTATTTCACTCAACCGTTACCTCAATTCTTTTGCATGGTGCTCAAGTGTGGGGATACTCCTCGTTCGATGAAGTGGAGAAGTTTGTTCATTACTTTCTTAAGCGCACTTTTCGGTTGACAATAAGCACACCCAATTACATGCTGCACCTCGGAACCGGGACGGCACCACTGGTTTTAGAAACTTTGAAGATGCAGATGGACGAAGAAAGGTTGCCCACGATAGTACTTACATATATCCTTACAACATGCGGAAACCTCATCCAAGAATGGAGGCACCTAGCGTCTAACTGCGGACATGAACTTTCATTAACACCAACAGAGGAGCCCATCTCATTAAGAAGACAGTTTGACACTTTATTGGAGAAAATTAATGTAGTCACTTACGAAAAATATGTTGCTAAAGCTTGAGCTTCTCAATATCGGTTGTACTATAGTCGATTGAGCTACAATCTTCAGGATAAGTCTTATCTCTTGAACCAAAATTCAATTGACAAAATAAGCTTTATATTTAAATTGAGAGGGGAGCTTTCGAATTTAAGTTTCAACCCACACCAACCCGAACTTCCAATTTTGTGCAGTCTCTGTAATCAGAGAGCGAGAGAGGACATCTTACATTTCCTAGGATTTCAGATCCGAGGTCCTGTCTGCTGGCGAAGTAATTAATACGAGGGCGGGTCAATAAGTCCGTGACTTTTTGAATTTCTGACCTCTTTACTGAAACAGCAACACTGCTCCTGTCAACAGGCATATGTCAGTTGACTCCTGTCAAAATTTAAACTTGCTGCGTCTGTTAGTTTGTGTTTGACAGCTATTTTTATCAGATTACTCGCTAATTTGAGGAGAAAATGGAAAAAAGTGAATTTCGTGTGCTTAACTTCACAGGAAGGTTTGGCGTTGTTTAATCGCAATATGGAGGAGTTTTTGCGCCGTTTTGTAACCGTGGACGAAACATGGATCCATCACAACACACCAGAGAACAAACAACAGTCAAAACAGTGGGTTTCTAAGGGTGAATCGGCGCCAAAGAAGGCCAAGGTGGGTTTGTCAGCCAATAAAGTTATGGCGACTGGTTTTTGGGATGCACGTGGGATAATCCACATTGACTACCTTCAAAAGGGAAGAACAATCAATGGGGAATATTATGCCAACTTATTGGACCGATTCAATGACGATTTGAAAAAAAACCGACCTCATTTGGCCAAGAAAAAAGTTCTTTTCCACCAAGACAATGCAAGGGTGCACACATGTGCAGTTGCCATGGCAAAAATCCATGAATTGGGCTATGAATTGCTCCCTCATCCACCCTATTCTCCAGATTTGGCTCCGAGCGACTACTTCTTGTTCCCAAACCTGAAGAAATGGCTTGGTGGAAAAAGATTTGACTCCAATGATGAAGTCATCTCGCAAACAAAGGCCTATTTTGAGGACCTCGACACATCATTTTTTTTGGAAGGGATAAAAAAATTGGAGAAGCGTTGGACAAAGTGTATAGAGCTCAAGGGAGACTACGTTGAAAAATAAAATTATTTTTTTATCAAAAAATCTGTGTTTTATTCCAAAAGTCACGGACTTATTGACCCACCCTCGTATTTTGAACGGACAACAAGGCTGAATGTTTTAAACTACTATGCTGTAAATGCATTCCGCTACAAAAGGCGTATCATCGAGGAAGATTTTTAAGCTTTTCTATTAATCTTATAGTCGGCGTTATAAAAAGTGAAATAAAAGTCTTTTATAAATCTAAATCTATATAAGCAATATTGCATATCCGAAATAACTAACGTATTACGTTCGTACTAACCTCTGTTTCTCTTAGATGTTTGAGGCGCATTTTCTCCAGCAACAGTGTTTTGCCGCTCCCAAACTAGCTAGAACTGTAGCACAAGAATCTATCGAATACGAACGCTGATTACAGTTAGCAAATATCCAATGATATGCTTATACATACCGTTAGTGGTACTTAAAGACTCTGCAACGCCGGGTCCAATAACAGATTCGGATTGTCGCCCAACGATGTCGATCACAATGCTATTGCAAATGGTCAATATGTAGTCTATTCCACCCGCATAACCGGTTTTTCTTGAGTTATCCCCTTTTGCCTAGAATTGGTTTTGTGTATTTAACGTTTTACTTTGAAATTACTATTAATTTTTTTTTGTAATTAATTTGCTAAGTACTTAGTATAGCGCGCTTCCTAGAATTTTGCCAAAATACGTCCAATTCATATTTTGGGGGAAAATATGTGTATTTAGTAGATCTGCTTCCATTTTTCATATTTTGTTTCTTTTGTCAGAATATCACTAAATGCGCCAAATGGAATATTTTTATTTTCTCTTATTTTTGTTAGGTAGGTAGGTAGGTATAAATTGATGTTGGAAAGACCAACCCACTTGGGCCTATTGGCCCATTGTGATGCCACGTGGATCTGTGATCCTCTTACTCATGGAACAAATTAGGTCGTTGTAGAAGAAAGCTCCTAGATGAAGTTTTCTTCTCTGGGAGAGAGCTGGACATGTACAGAGTAGGTGGAGGAATGTCTCCTCTTCCCCCTCGTCCATGCAGCTTCTACAGAAATCGTTTGTAAAAGCACCAAGCCTTTCTGCGTGCTTGCCTATGAGGCAGTGTCTAGAGGTGACACGTATGATGGCGCTGAGATGTTTCCTGTTTAGAGCGATTCGGATCTCGCTTTGACCAGATCTGTTTAGTCGCTAGATATGTTGGCCCAACAGTCTACCTAAGGTCTGTTCTTTTATGTTCTTTTAATATTAATTTGCACGATTGGATATGCTACTCTTTACCGGTAGTTTGGCGAGGTTCCAATTTTGGCGAGTTTATCGGTTCTACAGTTCCCTATAATGTCTCTGTGGCCCGGCACCCAGCAAAGGTTGAACTGCTCTGCCATTTCCCGTAAGAAGTGATCGGCCTTCAAGGGCGATTTTAGAATTTAATATGCTTGAGTCCAGGGACTTGATAGGGGCCTGACTATCCGAAAAGATGCGGATATCCTTTGCAGATATCACGTTTTTCTTCAGCCAGGACAGAGCTTCTTTAATCGCTAAAATTTCAGGCTGATTTGGAAGACGGAAAGAGAGGCTTGGATTTAGCTTATCTGAGAAAACACCGCCACCAACTCCGCTATTGGTTTTAGATCCATCTTTGTAGAAATGGATTGACTTGTCCTCCATGAAAACATCTTCAAACCAAAAAAAAAAAAAAGTTCAGGTATGTTTTCTGTGATCGATCGATGTTTTCTGTGAGGATTCCTAATGTATTAAAAATGTTAGAGTGACCAAATGAATTAGTCGTCCACTGTGTAGTCGCCTTAAGGCGAACAGCTGCAGTCGCAGCTACTTGCCTGCTGAAAATGAAATAAAATGTCTAATGCCTCAGAGGGAGTAGACCGTAAGGATCCGCTTATGCATACACATGCTGTTTGGACTCTGCTTAGTTTGCTACAGTCGACTGCATTGTCTAAGGCCGTCCACCAGACAACAACCCCGTAGGTGAGTATCGGTCTTATGACCGAGATGTCTAGCCAATGTGTTATGCGATGTTGAAGGACCCATCTGTTCACAATGGCTTTTTTGCAGGAGAATAAAGACGACAAGATGAGTTTTATGGGGGTTTACTCCCAATCCACAGCGATCTGTCCAACGGGTTAATCTATTGAGATTTATCGGAGTTCTTTAATGGCATTAAGATGCTTACTTGCGACGAATATAGCAACGTCATCCGCATAGGCAATCACCCTGCTACCACCCGCTTCCAGGTATGAATAGGGTTTTCCAATAAGGACTTGACAATTTTTTTTTTAAATAAAACGCAAACCATTTGAGATATTTCAAAAACTTTATTATCGGCTTGAAGTACAATCAAAACATTTATGAATGGAACTCGACTTCGTTCATATGGCCACCGCGGGCACGTTTGCAGCAATTTTCAACGACTCGGCCACACATTTCGGCCGAAACTTCCGCTATTTCGCGTTCAATGTTGGCTCTGAGCTCTTCCAACGTTGTCGGCGTGTTGGCATAAACCAATGACTTAACGTAGGCCCACAGAAAATAGTCAAGCGGCGTTAAATCGCACGAACGAGGCGGCCAATCGACTGGCCCATTTCTTGAGATAACTCGCTCACCATACAATAAATCGATTGTACCGTGTGCTGTGTGGCTTGTGGCATCATCCTATTGAAACCACATGTCGTCCAAGTCCATATCTTCCGATTCGGGCCAAAAATAATCGGTGATCATGGCGCGATAACGTTGAACATTCACAGTAACGTGACGATCGTTATCGTCGACGAAAAAATATGGCCCAATAACGCCGCCTTCATGCAAACCGCACCAAACAGTTATTTTTTGTGGATGAAGTGGTGATTCATGAAGCACATGTGGATTTTCACCCGACCAATAACGCATATTTTGCTTATTGACGAACCCATTGAGCCAAAAATGAGCTTCGTCACTGAAGATGATTTTGCGATGAAATTCATCATCTTGGCGCATCTTCTCCAGAACCCAATCGGAGAACGTACGTCGCTTCAAACAGTCCATCGGCTTCAATTCTTGAGTCAGCTTGATCTTGTATGGGTGTAAACCAAGATCCTTGCGCAAAATACGCCATAATGTGGTCTGAGTGATGACCAATTCTTGGGAACTCCGTGGAATTGACTGATTTGGATCGTTTGCTATGGACGCCTGAACGGCAGAGATTGTCTCACTGATATGGCAACATCACACAGCGAATATGTAGACTCAAATTTTTGCACTAAACTTGTTATTGCCTGTCTACTAGGGCGAGAATTACGACCGAAAATTGGAGTTAACGCTCTTAAAGTTGCAGTCACCGACTCCGAATTTCGGTAGAAAATATTTGTAATTTGCAGACGTTGCTCGTTCGTGTACTTTACCATGATGAAAATGTTGAGTTTACTGAATTTATTGACAGTGACAGTTTGATGATTAGTGAAAGAGTGCGTTCACAAATTAAATTCAAAGTTTTCAAGTCCCTATTGGAAAACCCTATATATCAGCAGTTCATTAACCACTGAGTTCCTGAGAAGGGGCGTCTGCTGACACGTCTTTTAGCAAGAGCCCCATCCAGCGTGGAGTTGATTATCCTGCTATTTAGCATAAGACTGATCAACTCTTCAAGTGAGTCGTCTACCTGCAGAGTTGACAGCGCAGTGGTGATTGCGGATGTGTTGACGTTGTTAAGGGCACCCTCTGTGTCCAGGAAAGCGACCTTTGTGTACTCTCTATATAGTAGCGATCGTTCGATGTGGCTAGTCAGTGAATGTAGAGCCGTTTCCACCGACTTTCCTTTACAGTAGGCATGTTGAGCCGTTGACAAAAGTCTTGGATCAATTTTAGCTCATATATGGATATCAATCAGAAGGAAGGATGATAGACTTATAGGTCTGAGGTTCTTTGGAACAACATGAGAACATTTTCCGGCTTTCTGAGAACTTTCTGAAAACTAGATTGACTTCTCTCTATGACAGTGGAATGTGGATCAGTTCTACACAGCTCCTCATAATATTCTGTAGCGTAGCCAGGATAATATCTGAGGACCCATGTAGCTCGGCAGGTATTATACCGTCCAGACCAGCAGACTTGTATGGTTTGAACCTGTGCAAGGCCCAAAGCAGTATGTCTCTTGTAATCAGACCAATAATTTTGGTCACAGTTGCAGTAGTCCTTATTCCTATTCCTACATTTGTTAGAATTGCAATCTTTTTTTCTGCCGCGATTTTTGCAATTCTTACTTATCGAACAATGTGGACAGATCGAGGGAAATTATTTTTTCGCACAAGTGTAACGGGTTGTGTTACAGAATTAATAGTTCGACAGGTGAACTTAGACTTGTCGACTGTTAGAGCCCCCAGCTCACCTCTTACTTCCAAGAGTAGACTTATTTTGTCGATTAAGTTCCTGCTTAAAAAGTATGTTTCATCTTGTAGATCATATCTAAGTCGCGATCTCGTCCGATTGATATCAATAGCACGTTAAATTTAGTCCTTAAGGCTGTACCCTGATCTGATGTTGTTAATCTAAGATTGAAACCGCAATCAGACGCTAAACATTCCCAATTTTGATAAAGATGACCTCTTCTTGAAATGATATCCCCTTGGTTGTTGATGAGGTGATCCATCACCACGTCGGAAAGCTTGGCCTCAATGATTCCCCACCCCTCGGCTATGGCTTTCCCGCTTGTGAAGAGGTCGTCAACTAGTGCAATTTGGATCTGTAATCTCTGACCACCACGACGAGGGGTTGCTTATGGACAGCACTGGCAAACGACGTGGCTAGTTTGGTTATTGTTTTGGCAGCTTTGTGTTCAGCTACCTTGCTTTTCTTCGTGGCTGGGCGTTGCAGGGTCTCGTCTAAAGACCTGTTGCGCTTCGCTGCCTGTCTTGGCTTATTCTTCTCGTTGTTACCTGGTATTTCCTGGTACGCATGGTCCCTTTCGTTGACTTGAAAGGGACTTCATTTGAGTGGCTCTTAGTTTTGTTCTGTGGGCAATTCACCACGACCCAGTGATCCAGCGACGAATCTTGAATTAATAACAAACTTTCTGACCAAAATTCCACACCAAAACCAGCAACATCGCAACGAATTTAGTTAATAAAGGCGGCGTACCTATTTTAGTTACTACATGTGTACTCGTATGTTGTTGTCTATGAAATGCTGGATGTCTTGAGGTATCTGTTTTATAAATGATTATTTGGTTACAGTGGTGGCGAAATGTACTACCTTTGGTGGACCACTTGTAATAAATTCACAAATTCAATATGATTGGCTGTTGTTAATGGTTTTCTTTTGTGTCACAGGATATGTCCATCGTCGAGCGTTGAAAAATACCCTTGTGGCTTGTGTAGAAGTTAACCCTCCTCATTTCTAATTCTCCATAAAAGACCACGACTACATCTGGTGTCCCTACAGCAAAGTGGCGCGTCAAATGAATGTCTGTTGCCACCATATGTGTACTGACATAAACTGCATTCGTTATTGTCCACCTTATCAGATGGACAAAACAAAAAGACAAGGCGACTGTTCATGACGGTAATTCCTCACTGTCGAAACGTTTGTATCTGTAATCATCAGGTTACACGGTTTTTGGACAGTGACAGCGTTAAATTAACACCCAACAGCACAACGACCAACGGTTGAACAGTCGAACAGTCGAACGGTGATCAATTCCAGGGACTTTGGCTGCATGCAGTTACTCCCTTCTTCGTTGCCCCGGTGCCAGTGGGACACCACTTTCATGACGTCTCTTCCACCCTTGGACACTTATGCGCATGCATTTCCATTTCTATTTCAATTTTCATTTTCACTATCATTTCCATTTTCGTACTTCACTTGTACGAGTCAGGCGAGAAAACTGTTTTAGTTTTCCAAAAAAAAAAAAAAAAAGAGAAAATCTCCAGCAGTTCTCCAATTTTATGGTGCGCCTTTGCCCTGCTTGCTTCCTTCGTTTCTTTCAGACGAAATACGAGAAGATGAAGAAGAGGAAAAAATCCTCTCTCGCTCGCATAAAGCTGTCAATACATTTGAGGGAGTACGGTGTGCACTTGCGTTAAATGGGGTCACACGGTGGAACACTTTGCTGAAGAGAGAGAGAATAACGAAGCGAGAAAATGTCTGGAAAACGTATAAATTCCATTTTCCATAAGCAATTGGAAAACGGGGAGACAAATCATCCACCCAGCAGAAAGGAAAGAAAATGAATAGTGCTTAAAGGGCGATAATGAAAAGTAGTGCTGCCGTTGCAGTTTTCTGATGAGGTAGTGGAAAAGCAGTTGACATCTTAAGACGTTCAGATAACTTTTCGAGACTCATTGATAAGTTATGTATTTTGATTATGGAATATGGTATTATCCGATCGCGGCATATTCTTTTTCGAACGTCCCCTTATATGACTTGCGTGTCGGAATCTTACAAAATTGTTACAGCACAGCTCCTGATTAGTACAATAGTTCCATCCTTTCTATAATGTTTAGGATCTTTGGGTGGATGAACCTTTGGATGAATATTTTTTTTTTCGGAACATAGAAGGCCTTGCTTACAGAGATAGTGGTCTGCGAAATCGTTATAACAAGCAGTCAATCGTCATTCCTCTTGAGGGATAACCGCAATATCGCTGACCTCTTAGAGACATCTGGAAGCATTCGTTTGGTTTGCCGGCAACCTGGAGAGACAGGTTGCCATTTGTTGAGATTCTTTACTTTTCCCATGTGAGAGAGAAGTCTACTTATTGTCATAGAGGATACCTACATGTTCTGTGCAATGTGATGGATACAAAACTCCTAATACTTTTGGAGAGTCATAGACTCATAATATTTAAAGACCGTTCGAGAGTAGTTCTTGAAGACTTTTGAAGTCATATGTTTCATACAGATATTTGAAGATCTATCTTGCTTGCTTACTTAGATGGCGCTAGAGTCCGGGGTGGATCAAGGCCTCAGCTAACATGTCCCTGCAACTACCGCGGTTGCAATTGCGTTCACGAAGTCGGTAGAAGTCATCTTTCCCTTGTGTGCGCCATTTAAGATGAAGTCGTCTTCTACTACGATGTCGCTCTGGGTTGCAGTCGAAAACCTTCCAAATTAGCCATCTAAACCGCGATACCCGAGCTTTTCTGATGAGGTCGTCATCGCTGTATAGACCGTACAGTTTGCTTTTGAAACGTCTCCTCCATTCTCCATTGATGCAAACGGGACCGAAAATCGCCTGAAGAACTTTTCTCTCGAAGCGGCCGAGACAATTTTCAGTGTTCGTCAGTGTTTAAGCTTTTGCGTCCTAAAGCAGGACTGGAATGATCAGTGTTTTGTATAGTGTCTCTCTCTCAAGAGAGAACTTTTCTACTCAGTTGCCTTCTACGCCCAAAGAAGAAGTGATTCGCACGATTTCCGCGTTGGTGTCGTTGTCGTAACGGAGCCGAGGTATTATAGATAAAGTTCCTTACTACCTCAAAGTTGGAGTTGCCTGCTGACCTTTTGATTAGGCGTTGATGTCACAAACACACCTCCTTTGTTGACAGCATATACTTTGTTTTTCCTTCGTTGACCGCTAAGTTCATCTTTCTCACTTCTTCAATAGCCGCAAATACTCCATTGACAGCTCGCTGTGTTCTTCCCATCACTTCAATGTCGTCTGCGTATGCCAGTAAATGAAAAGATGGTGCCTCTGGAGTTAACATGGAAGTTTCACACAATTCCTTCAATAACGATGTTAAAAAAACGTGAAAACGAACCGCCTTGTTTAAGTTCCTCCTGACATTGCAGGTCTAGGCTTTGTCACTGTCGACCTTGAACGGAGTAGCATGCGTCATGCTGCATAGTCGAATGATCTTGGCAGAAGTGTCAAAACTAGACATGATTCTATATAAATTATAAAAAATATCACACAGTGCGGGTATCCCACCTCTCCCGCTCCAGGTCGTAGTACTGTTGCTTGCACTCAATCACTGCCATTACTGTATTTACCATACGGTACGGGCAGTGGCTGAGGGTATGTAACAACTGATGGATAGCCGGTTGTGAGTGAACATTTTGTTGGTGCACTGTTTCATATTGTTGTAAGGGCATAACACCTACAACAATTTGATCTGGTACATCAATGTTAGAATTTTTACTTCGCAGCCTTGCTTAGTATCGTCGGTGTTTGTGTTTTCTGTGTTTGTCTGTGATTATGACTAGGGAATTCAGGGTAGACGTAGCCAATATACGCGGGCTAAAAAGTAATCACTTTTCTGCGTACGTCCACGTCTGTAAGTACAGACCAGCTGTTTTGGCACTTAGTGAAACACAGGTAGATTCCCGCCCACACCTCTCAGATCATTCTGATCTGAAGCCACCTGGCTACGAACTAGTGCCATTATTCTTCTCTCACCGCGGTCTCGCCATTTACGTGCGTAGCGATGTAGCTTATCAAACTCCACCACAATGTGATCCATGTTCCAATCCGGAATTCAACTTCATGTGGTTAAAATTCCATCTCCGTAAGCAAATTATCCACTACTGCTTTATTTATAGAAGCCCCAAACTGGACAGCAATTCAACTTTTAACGAGTTTGATGCGCTGTCTGACTCCATTCAAAGAATTGTATCCCTGTATCCTCATACGGAAATCGTTATTACGGGCGAATTCAATATATACACAATTCTGGGTGGCTTCGACATTCTGGACAGACAACACCCGAAGGACGGCGTGTTGAGATCTTCGCTGGGGAAAAAAACTTAACGCAGCGTGTAAATGAGCCCACGCGAATACCAGACGTTGATAGTCATACCGCCAACACCCTAGACTTGTTTTTAACTTCTCACCCTGATAAATACACCGTTGATGTGTTCTCCCCCCTAGGCTCGTCGGACCACTGTGTTATATCAGCTAATTTCTCGTGTACTGACCACACAGTTAGAGAAAAGATTCCTAAAAGAACCGTATGGCAATACGAGAAAGCCAATTGGAGCGGTCTTAATAGCTTCTTTAGGAATTTTAACTGGTCGTTAAGTTTCCTCGATAACGACGTGGATTCCGCTGCTGATATGATTACAGACACCATTCTCTTTGGAATGAGATCCTTTATTCCCCATCGGATAAAAAGTATCAAACCAAAAGAAAAGACATGGTACGACTCGAGCTGTAAAGAGGCCGTCAGGGTTAGAGAAATATTTTTTCAGGCCTTCAAGACCAACCCGACAGAGGAAAACCGAAAAAAGTTCAAACGAGCCAGAAATGACTGCAACGCCTTTCTTAAGAGTGTGAAATTCCAATACGACCAAAAACTGAGGCAAAAAATGCTGCAATGTCCCAAAGGCAGTAACAATTGTTGGTCGTTCGTAAAAACATTAGAAATTCCGCCTCATCCTCCATCCCAACGCTCATTTACAATGACATTCCAGCTGTCAGCTCTTTGGACAAGGCCAATCTGCTTGCTACACTCTTTGCGGCCAGCTCAACACTCCCAGATTGTGCTTTGTCTCCGCGTACACTTGAGTGCATCGAATCTTCAATGGGTAGTAGCAAGAGTACTTAAAGATCTCAACATACATAAATCCGCTGGTCTAGATGGTATATCTCCCTTTCTTCTGAAGAGGTGTTCTTCCTCGCTGGAAAAACCACTGCGTAAGCTTTTTCATCAATCCTACTCTTCAGGACTCTTCCCGAACAGATGGAAAACAGTATTTGCCCAGGCCGTCCCTAAAAAAGGCGAATCATCTTCTCTCTCCTCCTACAGACCCATTGCACTTACGCCCCTTCTTTCCAAGGTCGTGGAAACGCTGATAAATCGTCAGCTCATGAAATATCTCGAAACACGAAAACTTTTCAATGAACTTGACAATGACAATATGGTTTTCGTAGCAACAGGTAAACTAGTGATTTGATGGCATGTCTCACCAAAAAGTGGAACCAAAGCGTTGATGTACGCTTGTGTTGGATGGTTTCAAGTCTGATATTCACAAAATAAATGCTGGTGTGCCCCAGGGCTCTGTTCTGTCTCCGACACTCTTTTTAATTTTCATCAACGATCTCTTGTCTACTACTTCTAAACCAATATATTCCTTTTCTGACGACAGTACTCTCTGCTTTTCAGATTCGTTCCCGTACTCACAGCCCTGCTCTTCGGCTGTAGAACGAGAACGGCAGCGTATGCTAAGCTCATTAAATTCCAATATCAACAGCATAACCAATTGGGGAACTATCAACAGAGTGCTGTCGTTAAAGCGAAATTTAAAAACTCAGCCATTATCCATGAATGGCACTTGCATCTTCGAAAGCGAAAAACTTTCCATTCTCGGTATGTGTGTCAATGACCATTTACGTTGGAATGACCAGCTATTGCAAGCTAGGTAAAAAATATTTTACCCCCTCCGATCTGGCCTCAATATATAAAGCATTCATCCGCCCAAAATTGGTGTACAATGCCCACATGCTCCTAAAACATCTCTGCACCTGCTAGATAGGGTTCAAAACCGTGCGATAAAACTTATAAATGATACTAATATTAGCCAATCAATTGACACCCTCGAACACCGACGTAATGTCTCCTGTTTCACTTTGTTTTATCGCTATTTCAACCACCAATGCTCCACCAGTAGCATTCCGCCCATTCAAACTTTCAACCGTACACCCGTCTCGCTATGAATGCTCATCAGTATACCCTCAAGCGCATTTTCGGACGTACTTTAAGATATCGTGATTCGTTTCTAAGCCGTACAACTTATGTACGTACGCTTATGGAATGCCCTGCCGATCTTTGTATTTCCTGGTCGTTATAACTTGCAAACATTTAAAAACAATGTACATCGGTACCTCTCTTTTCTGATACTTTTACAATCACCTTAAGCGTACTCAAACCCCTTGAGCGCGCGCTGATTATAAAAAAAAAAAAGATGCTGTCATATGCAGCTTTGGAAACGATGAAGAGGTGGTGTGTATCGATTTGGGTTGGGTGGTGGACTTTTCTAGTTTAAAACTACGCTGAGGCTAGGCCAGACTGTTCAAGACATTCTCATAACACGGCCGATCTGATTTTATATTTTATTTTATTTTGGGGAGACTTATTCCCTTGTAGCTGTCACAGTTCTGGAGATCTCGCTCCTTTAGGATCGGGCATACTTCGGTTGACCCAGATTTTGTATATGAGTTAATATTATATGCTCTGCATCTAATCACCAGCTGCTGCTTTAAAGAGTTCGGCAGTTAAGTCATCGGTTCCAGAAGATGTGTTATACTTGAGCTTAGAAATGGCTGTCCTGACTTCATTTTGGTCGGGTGGACGGAAATGTTGTCTGTGTTCCAGAACTATTCATTCTGCCTGACGGTGGGATGTTATTCATCATCATCGTGTGGTTCTTCTCTGAGGTTTCCTTCTGCATCTTTGCACATTTCTGATCGGGCTTTACAGCTTTGGCAGGTTTGTTTTATTTTTTGGTAAGACTTCCGAACTTCATTCTTCTGCGCTTCGCATCCTCTTTCTATTTTTATTGGCGACATCGGAGTCGATATCTTGTGATTGTAGCCGTTCCCCACGATGGTTCGGTGGCTTTGGGCGGTTACGGATATCCGCATCTATACCTTGGCTACAACAAGATAATGGTCTGAGTCGATGTTAGGTGCTCGGAACGTTCGGACATCCAAAACTCGGGAGGACTGACTTCGATTTGGTTGAGGGTTTGTTGAGCACACCGCAAAATCAATATGCATGTCTCTGTTTCTGGAGGTGATGGCGTGGACTCTGTGCTACCCCACTGTATTGCCGAAGATACAATCCTTGTCTAGTTTGGCATAGGTAGAAGCAGTAGAAGCAGCTCATAGGTAGAAGCAGTCTTCAGAGTTTCGGCTACATAAGCCTCATATACCCTTTATGCGAATCGTTGTCAGGCGTTTGCTTACATGTCTGAAGCTCAAGACTTGTTCCCTATGTCTTTCTCTTACGGCGAATCTCATTCGAATAAACGCTGCGACTTCTGTCCTTGACGCGCCGGTTGCCTGTAATATTCTCCAAAGTAGATATCACGGTGTTTCATTCTTTTTTTGCGCAGTTCATCCCATCACACTTCTCAGACGGCGGGGATCTTGCCTAGTTATTCGGCTGCTCGTGGTCTATTAAGGGTTCAAACATTCCAGCTTTTTTGGTTTGCCATGGTCGTCAGTAGAGAATCCACTATTATCCGATGCTATTCGGCTGGTTCGTCACATTTTTTTATTTCTTCCGTATAAGGTTGTGAGCCCTATTTTGGTGTAGACAAGTTACTGTAAGTACATAAGTAGGAAGGTAAGGCCAGCACTACGCTACGAACTTGATTGGCCCAATCCAGGTTATAGCAGTTTGCCAGTCAATCCCCACGCAGATTCCCTAAAAAAAAACGCCTGTCAAGCAATGATCCATTTAATTTGTTCTCGTAAAAATGCTATTGGTATCATCTTTATCTTTTTTAAGTGATAAATCAACCAAAAGTACTAAGTAGTACACTACTCAAACAACTCATATTCCCATTTGACTCCATTGGCAATACTTTTCGAACGCAACAGCGTTTGCGCACCCCCAACCCCAAACGAGAGTCTACATTCAAACCTCGTACAATAGCAACCTACACGCGTTCCATTTCGCTTCTGCTCGCTCATTCGTAATCTATGGTCTACTGAGGCAACCTCATGCAGAAGTATTCGCGTTTCCACCTCGTACTGTCCTCATAGAAGAAAAGTGTGTAACATAAATTTTCCAGTGTCGTCCCTTACGGTTATTTTATCTGTTCACAATTTTTTTTTAATTTTATACTTCCATCAATTTGTGGTTTAATTGTGGATAGTGTTGGAAAATTTCCTTTCTTTCTTTGGTGTTTTCTCTGCGCGAAACATATTACTTTCAACGACGCGATTTCAACACACACATCTCGTCCGTCGTGGTCTTCTTTTTCGCCGTCGTCGTCGTTGGGTGGTGGAACTCTGAAAGAACAAACAAGTATCCCCATCCAGATCCAAGTCGTCCGTCGTGTGGTGAATCCAAAAGTTTAAGAAAAAAAAAGAAAGAAGAAAATTCCTCGCTAAATATTTAGGGCGGCTCCGCTTATTTTTTTTTTTGCTTCTCCATCGTCCGTTGGTTCCTTCGTTTGGCAAATTTAAACTTTCTGTCATCGGGTTGAGTTTTTTTTTTTTAAAAAAAAGAAGAAGAAAAAAAATTTGCGTATACAGAACACGCTGTTGCTGGTGATTTTTCTTATTAAACAGAATTTTTTCTCAAAAATCAAAAATCCACGCAACAATTCATAAAAAAAAGAAACGGCGCGCAGTGACAAGAATCCACGGGATATCTGGCTAGCTCCTCCAGAAGAAGGTTGCGAAAAGCGTAGAGGAGGTGTTTTTCCAATTTTCTGTTTTAGATTTTGGTTCAGTGTTCAGATTGAGAAAGCTCTCGGGTAACACCTAGATACGGTCCATCAAGCAAATTCAGTGAAACATATGAAATTTGAAATTTAATGTTTTTTGTTTTATTTTTTTGAAACCTCAACGCGTGCAACCTTCAACTGGAGAAGCAGACTTTTATTGATTTTTTTTTTGTTCATATTCTTGTGGCCCCGTGCTGGAGCTAGAGAGTAGAAGTGAAAAAAAAAGAATATTGAAAAAAAAAAACAAAAAAAAAAGTATTAACGCACCACCAACCCTCATCATTTTGGTATACAAATCCGCATACGTATACCACCCCCTTTACGTCCGTTATCCACCCTGTCGACTAGTATTCGTGCTGGTGTTTGTGCTCTCCCATAGATACAACGACTACGAGTACACCATTTTCACCTCCACCTTAGCGATGGTGTAGACATCTATCCGTATGCGAGATTTGTTTGAACGTCAAAAAATAGTGGCAGTTATTATTTTTACGGTTTTTGTTTTTGCATGTCGAATTTTCAATTCTTTTTTCTTCCTCTTACTCCTTCTCGTTGTCTCTCTCGGTGGGGAGTTTTTGAATCCTTTTTATGTCCTGGGGTGGACTAAGAGGAAGTGAAGGAGAAATTTCTGTGATTAATAACAACATCCACCCAAGTGGGACATCATCATCATCATCATTGACAAATTGTGTGTGTACATATTTTTGTTGTTGTTAAAACATCCCCTTTCTCTTTTGCTCTCTCTCTCTCTTCCTTTCTCTCTCTCGGCAGTGTGGTATGAAAAGTGGGATTTGTGAGAGAACAGAAAATGTACACCACCCTCTACGGTGATTTGTAGTGAAGAAAAGTTTATAAAAAAAGAAAAAAAAATAATATAAACAGTTTGCGTGAAAAAATTTAAGACACCCTCAGAGATACATTCTACAAGTGCAACAGTTCGCAGAGGAGTCAATGCTTACATAGCTAAGCATAACGCACATTCTTTCTTCAGATTGTGAGAATACATTGTTAATTGTCGTCTTTGTAGTTGTATATTGCCGTTGCTGTTGTCGTTGTCGTTGTCACCATAATTGTTGACAGCGCCATCTAGCTTCAGGTGGGAAATTCCAGGATTCAAACGGCACCAGTAGAGATTGTTTCGGTTTTGTTTGTTTTTTTATTTATATTCTCAACCAATCGTCGGCCATTCACGGCCGATTCCAACGACCTTCAAAACGTTTTGTGTAGAAGCAATACGCACCATGGGCTGCGCACAGTCTGCTGAGGAACGAGCCGCAGCCGCTAGGAGCCGCCTTATTGAAAGGAATCTCAAAGAGGATGGGATACAGGCTGCTAAGGATATTAAACTGTTGTTACTCGGTGAGTTTTGGTCCTATTTTTCATACTTTTTTTCACTCCTTCTTTTCCCACTTATACCTTTATCTTTTTGATAAGAAAAGCCTCAGTGCGTTTGAATGTGTATGTGTGGGAGTACACGAGTACACGAGTACACATAGTTTGCTCTTTTATGTCATCGTTTACACACTCTTTCCCTGTCTCTCTCTCTCTCTCTCTCTCTCTTCTTCTTTGCGATGAGCTTCACTTAATTTTCACCTCGAAACGTCATAATTGCTTCATTCCATTCAGGACATAAGCAGGGCTACCAACTGTTGTAGTGAGGCAGAATGAAATTTGTTTCTTAGGGGCGAATTCCAGAAGATGAGGAAGGAATAAAATTGTTGGCACCTTTGGAGAGTATTATAGTAAAGAAAGGGTTGAATTATTTTCGAAAGGATTATGGGGGGCCTGGTTCATACATATGTATGTATACACATACGTTTGAAGATGGAGGTTCTTTGGCATATTCTGATAGTCGTGTAAATGTGAAATTATCCCTAGTAAATGTTCTGTATAACTGCTTTTAAGAGGAAGGTTTAGGACAGACATTGGACATTGCAGCATTCTTCTCAATTATTAACTCATTATCAACGGAAAGCGGTCAGTCTCGAAGTTGTATGTCTTATTTTGGAATTCTTTAAAACACCCATTTAGCCTGCATAGTTGTCAAATCAATGACGTTGCGTACTTGATTTGCATGACATTCACAAAAGATCGAACTCAATCATTTATTCCATAGCCGAGAATAATATAGAATAGATGGAAATATGAGCAAAACTGCTCCTTCTATGCTCAGAGAACTACTTCTCCAATTCGGTTTCCCGTTTCTCTGTCTCTTTTTTTTATACACGGTTTTCATGATTTTCAAGCTTAGACTGCGCTCTTTATTAGCATATTACTCGTACTTTCTTAAATCTTTCTGGAGTATCAATCGGCCTTCATTTGCTCACAGCAACTTGATTAAGATATTTTCATGCTACATTGGATATGGGTTCATATTTCATAACTCGTGCAAATCGTAAATAGCTGAAAAAGAAACAGCTTTTCGGACGTCAACATCCATTAATATCGGTGGGCAATAGCAAAACCGCTATTCTCTTCTCCTCTAATTAGCCGCTGAAATACAATGTGTAACGCGCTGTTAATCGAAATTGCTGATCATATCCGGATAACTTCCAGTAAAATCGAAGATATACCGGTGCAATCCCAGCCCCCACCGACTGCATCATACAACACCTCGCTTCTTACTGAGATGCTTGAATCTGCAATTATGGAACCACCAGTAACTCCTGGATCATCTTCTCCTCCACCATAACCCTCTTCGGTAAACGATGCTACTACACCAACACCTGAACCCACAATCTCAAGATTCGGGGTCTTATGGACACTTTCGGAGTGGAACACGAGAATAAAAAAGTTGAACAATTTCAACAAAGCTGAGTCAGCTGATCGAAACAGTCTAACTAGTCTCTTCAAATCTAAATTTAAAATAGATGTCAGCAACTGCCGTAAGATCTCCACCAACACCTTCAAGGTAAGCATCCCGTCAAAATATGAATGGATGTTTATCAACCCTGCTTCCGACGTCATCAATCTGGGTGGATTAACTATGGAACGAATTAAACTGAATACAGGAAACAACAAACATCGCAATGATACTACCTTTAAGTCCAGTACCTCAAAATCCACTAAATCTAAAAAACAGAATAATGTTAATTTTAAGTCTAACTCTATACCGATCCCTAACTCTTCCAAAAAAAAAAACCCAACTCCTAACAAACAAACTCCTGATACAAACTGGAGTTTTAAAGTTGGGACATTTCCTGTCTTCACTCCTCCTTCAATTCATACTGCCAATCGCGTATATACAAAACGTTCTTCCACCGCGTCCAACTCAATTCCTAAGCGCGTATCTTTCAATCTAGATCCTCCTCCCAGTCATTTACAAAACCCAACATCTCCATTGCACTCATACAAAAACGGCATACCCCAACTTTATTCGCTCCCATATTTTAAATCCCTCCCCATGTTCTAAGCTAGACTCCCACCCTAATACCACACCACCTTCTTTTTTAGATCCCATTCTTATGGGATTATCGATTCTGGGGAAGATGGCCGATATGTTCTCTCTCGTTTAAGAGACCGCAGATTATATGATAATGTTCGCTTATATCTCGCCTACCTACATGACAAGCCTGACTCTGTCTGTATCGACGGTATAACGAAAACCAATGCAATGGTTTCCATTCTGCAAGAAGGCCTCCCCACTAATCATAATGATCTGCGGCAACTTTTTATACGTTTTCATGAACAATTAGATATGACTCCTGATGACGTGGCTAATGATCTCTCTTCTTTTGCGTCTCATGATAGCTCCAAACGCATACTACACCTCCAGAGAACACGGTCTAGTTTCAAAAACTACCATCGCTCCTAACCCACCACTCAATTCACAGAAACCAATCTTACCCCTGATATTAAAAATAATGAATTATTTTCCCAAGACTTCGATTTACACCGTGACGATGGTCTAGATAAAGAGGAGAATTTATATGGCCGTGGTGTACTTCTAGCTATACACTCTCGTCTCGAGTTTAGACCCTTTAAAAAATCGTCCACTGCATTCTTCGAATTCGTTTGCGCTAGAATTCCTATTTGCAAACGCAACCTATATACGAGTATTTGTTGCTGCTATATTCGCCCCTCTCAACCAATTCAAGGTTACCAGCTAGCTGTTGATGCAATCGACTGCATTTTTAATGCTGCTGATCCCAATGACATTGTTATTTTTTTAGGTGATTTTAATCTACCTAACCTTCTATGGACTCAGACTGATCAGTGCTACTATACTGCAACAAATCCTACCTCTGATGAAGAGAATCTTTTCATTGACTGCCTAACTGACTCTGGTCTATATCAATTAAGTGGTGTCACCAATAACATCGGCAGACAACTCGACTTAGTCTTCGCCACTGATACAGATAACTGCGTCGTTTTAGAAAGTAAACATCTGCTTTCTAAGTTGGATAGTTACCACCCTCCCCTTTCTCTTACGCTGACATATGACAATGGTCTTAATCCCGTTTCCTATGAATATTCTTACAGTTTTAATTTTCATAGGGTTAACTATGCCAAACTGAACAACCTCCTCAGTATGGTCAATTTTAACTTTCTCTACAATAACCCTAACCTTACGGTTAACGATGCTCTTGCATCCTTTTATACCGAAATTTTAAAATGTCTCTCCCAATCTGTGCCTTTTTTACCCAAAAGGAATTCCTCATCGTCACCACCGTGGTATATCTCTTCGTAACAAGAGAAATAAGCTCTGGTATTCTTACTTAAAATCGCGTTCCGACACCGATTTCTTCTACTACCAGTCTGCCCAAATAAATTTCTCTGTACTTTGCCAAACTCTCTATAACAACTATTTAAACCGAATGGACCACACACTCATTTCCGACCCCAAACGATTCTTTCAGTTCATCAAAACTAAAAACAAATCGGATAACTATCCATTATCCCTAAATTTTCTTGATAGGTCCTCGGGCGATCCCCAAATTATTGCAAATCTCTTCGCAATCTTTTTTGGCCAAGCGTTCGCCATCCATTCCCAAGAGCCAGACCATTCTTACTTTTCCTACTTAAACAGCTGCCCACAAACAACTTTGGAATCGGGTCTATAACTTTAGAGCAAGTTAGAGATAAAATAATAAAACTCAAAGATGATTATTCTGCTGGCCCTGATGACCTTCCCCCTATATTTTTAAAGAAATGTCAAATGCATCTAGCCCAACCTCTTACAGCTCTCTTTTAGCTTTCTATCATCCAGGGATTATTTCCATCAACCTGGAAAAGGTCGTTTATTATTCCCCTACATAAAAAAGGTAGAAAAAACGATATTTCCAACTATCGACCAATTGCTAAGTTGTCCTGCATACCTAAGCTTTTATCATTAAAAATTCATACATATCTGTTTACGCAGATGATATGAAAATATTTAGATATATATCATCTTCCTCAGACAGCCTACTTCTGCAGCAAGATCTAGACAGGTTTTGTACTTGGTGTCAGAAGAATTTTCTTGAGCTTAACGTCAATAAGTGTCAGGCTATAACATATACCCGTAAACGCCTCCCTACTTCACCTCGTTGCTATCTAATCTTTAATCTGCCTGTTCCCTTAGTGAATGAGTTGCGTGATTTAGGTGTTATCTGCGACAAGGAACTCAATTTCCGTTCTTACATTGATAGTATAATAAAAAAAACCAACTCTGCCCTTGGTTTTATCAAGCGCTGGTCTAAAGAGTTTTCCAATCCTTATGTTACCAAATCTCTTTACATAACCTTTGTTAGGCCTCTTCTTGAATATGTCAAGTTTGGTCACCCTACTACAGAACTCACACCCTCCGGATAGAAGCTGTTCAACGCAGGTTTTTACGGTTTGCTTTACGTGGTCTTCCCTGGGATGATAACCAAAACTTACCACCTTACACTGACCGGCTGAAACTTATAAATTTACAACCCCTTTCTATACGCCGAAAAGTTGCCGATATTCTCTTTATTCATCAAATCTTAGTAGGTAATATCGATTGTCCTTCCTTACTTCAAATTATTTCTTTTAACACCAATCCCCGCAGTCTTAGGTCTGTGCCACTTTTCCGGCTCAATCTTCACAGAACGAATTACGGACACCTGGAGCCAATGTCTAGGATGCTCGCGAAGTTAACGATATTTTGCCTCTCTTCGACTACCATCTCAGCAAACTCTCCCTCAAGAACATACTATGCCTTACGTCCTAACTTTCTTTAACCGCTCCCACCCTTTAGTTTTTAAGTGAAAATGTTAGTTTTAAGTATATGTTTGCTTGCAATAAGCTTAATAAATCTGTCCGGGATTGACCCGGGCCGCAAAATCAAAATCAAAATCAAATCAAAAAACGCGTGCAATCCAATGTCACATTTCTACTGTTTCGTCTTTAGAAGCAAACTCTTGGCTGCTACATTTTGGATCATTAGTAAAGCCAAGGGTTTTCGCATTTGAGAGATTCACTTATTTTTCTTTCTCTCTCTTCTTCGAATCTCGGGTGCAATTTCAGACTCTATTCCTTTTTGCACTGGATTTTCCGATGGTCTTCGTTGAACATGTCATAACTAGCTATAAGGCGCTTGCTAGAAATCCACTTTCCTGGATGCACACCTATTCCAGAATCAGAAATAGATATAGACACATATTTCCGTAGCCAACATGAAATCCTAGAAGAAAACAAAATAAGCTGGGCTGTAGACTCATTCTCCCAATCATACTTCAAAAATCGTAACTGGCTTTGATTCCGTTTCTACAAAGACTATTCAGCAGTCGCATCGAGTATGGACATGTGCCAAAATGCTGGAAGGAAGTAAAGGTAGTATTCATTCCGAAGGCAGGTAAGCCCAGCCATACCTATCCAAAAAAAAAATCAGGCCCATAAGCCTAACAACGTAGGTAGGACTTTGAAGATATCCTCCTTTTATAAAAAAAGATTTTTAAAACTTTGAAAAAATTGCCTCACTGGCAGTATTTTCATGGTCTTAAACAAATCCATAGAATGTGTTAATCGATTAACTTTGCACATGTTTATTACAGCACATTTTTGGAGGACAATTAGCTGCTGAAGTTTGGTGCGATAGGCAGTTTCGAGTGAAATAGACCGTAGTAAACCATTTTCAATGTATTGATAGAAAAGACGATACAAACAACGAATAGATGATAGAAGGCACTATCTTAAATTGGTAATGTGTTTGGACCAACTCATATTTTGGTCAATAATAACTCCTGTGATGTGATTTTACCCTCAAACGGTTGCGAAAATAAAGAATTAACATAAACTAAAAACAGTATTGGGCCAAGCACAGATCCTTGAGGCACACCTAGATTAGTTACACTGGAATTGCTTACACAGTTTCCAATTTTGACTATTTGAGTTCTATCCTTTAAATAGGACTCAAACCATTTAAACATGAAACTGCGAAAACCCACTTTAAAAAGTTTGTCTATGAGGATGCTGTGGTTTACCATGTCGAAAGCTTTTTTAATATCAACAAAAATCCCGGCACAACTCTTTTTCTGATCCAGCACCTCGAGAATTAAAGAACAGTAATTTAACAATGCCTCCTCAGTACAATGATTTAATTCTGTTAAGGTATGACAAAATACGTACCTTAATTGTTTTCTCAAATACTTTAGAGATAGAAGATAATAAAGATATGGGCCTATAATTCGCTTTGTCACTCCTATCGCCTTTTTTGAATAGAGGTATCACTATTGCACATTTTAATTGATCAGGGAATATCCCAGAAATGGTTAAATAGATAAGCTAAAATATCTACAATATTTAACGCAGTTCTTTATAGCACTAAATTGGATATTTCATCGCTGCCACAGGAACCCGATTTCCTTAAGGAGTTTATTATTTTGAAAAGTTCACAGCCCGAAATCGCCTCAAAAAAGAAGCTATTTCTGACGAAATTCTCCAGATCATCGGACTCTGTGCAAGAGGAACAAGAAGAGAACAAGTAAGACGGAGAAGATGACTGACCAACTGTGGCAAAATAAGAACTAAATACATTAGCTGCGGCTGTAGGATCCGAAATAGTTGAACTTCCGCTTTTTAACGTGATCGATTTACATGTATCAAGAGTATTACGACCGGCAATGTTATTAATTACTTGCCATTCTTTATTCCAGTTTCCATTCGCAATCCTTATCCTGTTCTGAAAGTAGATATCACGGCAACTGCGAATTTCTCTATTAACTTGTTTGTGCCTATACGAACGAGACGAGTTTTTAGATTTGAATTTAGTTGATTTTTATCACATTTCTTTTGAAGTTTGTGCCTCAGCCTTATTTTCTTGAGTAGCGAGTAATTGATCCAAGGTTTAAGTCTACGAGGGGCGTTCAATATATTCTCGGTATCGATATGAAGGAAAATGCGAATTCAATTTAAATTGTTTTTATTTTTCAATATAATCTCGCCTAACATCCATGCATTTGTTACATCTTGAGATAAGCTTTTTTAAACCCTCAAAAAAATAAATTTCCTCTTTCTCTGCAAAATACCCATTTATTGCCGACTTGAGTTCTTCATCATCCGAAAATCTTTTTCCACGAAGACATTTTTTCAAATCCGGAAACAGGAAATAATCACTAGGGTCAAGGTCTGGACTATAGGGTGGGTGTTGGATTTCTTCGAAACCACAATCTCGCGCAGCAGCCTTGGAAACTCGCGCCATGTGAACAGGAGCGTTGTCATGAAGAAGCAACACACCCGCTGCGAGTTTACCCCGTCTTTTTTTTTTAATTTCCTCCCGCAAATTATGCAAAGTGGAAGCGTAGGATGTGGCGTTGATGGTTTCACCTTTTTTTTTGTACTCAATGAGCAAGATTCCCTTTGAGTCCCAAAAAACTGTGGCCATGAGCTTCCCGGCAGACGGAGTGACTTTGAACTTCTTCGGGGGGTCTGTTCCTTTTTTATGCCACTGCATGGACTCTTGTTTGCTTTCAGGGTCATAGTGGTCGACCCATGTTTCGTCCCCAGCAACAATTCGATCCATAACACCGTCCGCGTTCTCACTACACATCTCCAAAAGCTCTCTACAGCATGCGATTCTCACTTTTTTCTGAGGCGCTGTGAGCATTCGTGGCACCCACCTTGCACCTTTGAAAGGTTAAGATGGTCATGAAGAATGGTGTGAATGGTACCAATTGAAAGCTTGGTAATCTCTGCCATCATTTTCACCTTTATTCGGGCATCCTCAAGAACAAGGTCGTCTTCAATGCTCTCTCTGCCTCTCTTGAACTCACTTGACCACTTTTGCACAGTTGATAATGAAGGTGCGGAACCCTGGTAAACAGCCACCATCTCTTCATGAATAGTTTTTTGACTTTTTCCTTGCTTAGTGAGAAATTTAATTACAGCGCGATGCTCAATTTTCACCATCATCGTCTCAGTTGCCATTATGATTCTGTTTAACTAGAGATAAAACGCGAATTAATAATCACATTTATATGAAATTTTACATGAATGCACTAAAATAATAGTATTACTTGATAAATAAGTCAATTTATATATACAACCACAGCTTCATCCCGATACCGAGAATATGTTGAACGCCAGTCGTAGTATTCGATTTTTTGTGCACAACAGTGAAGTTAAAAGAACTGATAATGTTTTTGGAATTTTCTTAGAAATAAAATTAAATCGACCGAATACATGGTCAAGACATGTGCCCGAAGATGGTCTAGTGATACCATTTATAAAAAAAATTACTCCATGCTCTGCAATCATTGCAAGGTAAAAATCTGAAAAACTGTTGGAAACTAAAATATCTAAGCTAAAGTCACCTAGAATGACTAGATTACCCGCTTGTTGAATGCACAGAAAATCAGAAAGTTCATCAATAAATAAGTTTACATGTTGAGAATGAAGTCTATACACACAGAAAAAATTTATATTATAATTAAATATGGTGTAAGAAACTTGTATGATGTCTACACTTAAAAGTCTTCAAGGCTTCAAGATTTGCAACAAGTAAATGAAAGTTTGCACTCAAACTACGAATATTCTGATGCACAACGAAAAAAGAGTGATTATTTGAAATACATTGGAAAACTCTACAACAAATGGAACTAAAGGTTTCAGTAGTGCGGTTGTTATTTGTGATATCAAAAACATCATCCATGTTGTTGATATTAGATTGCTGCTAGATCATCAAACGATTTAATAACAACAACCTCACCATTATCGACCTTTCTCAACAATATTTGAGAATTTTGAAACCACAAGTATTTAAATTTATTCTCTATTTTGCATTTTTTCGCTGCCATGAAGAGTGCCCTAGTATATTTGGTAAAACGATGGTTAATGTAAATATTATTCTTACTGCCTTCGGCAAAAATAGATGCATTAAGTTTCTTCTTAGCAACTCTTTTAGATTGCATTATTTTCTGCTTCATTCATTTTAAAAACTTTGGGAGAACTTCTTAATACTCATATTCACAGTAATCTGCACCCGGAAGACTTAGCTTTAAACCAGCATGCCTATACAAAAGATAAAGGCACGGAAACGGCCCCACATGAAGCTGTTAGTACGATTGAAAAAAGTCTTCACGATCAATAGGAGCCTTCAACAATTCTCGCTATAGGTATAAACTTAGGGAATGCTTGAGCATTAGCGAATCTAATAACATACGTACGAGTATATGCTCCGCAACAGGAGCAGGTAACATAGTATTGAGGGTCACCACCACAAGGGGCACCTTTTCTGTGGACCATAGTGGTTAATGAAATACTTCTAAATTTAAAAAGGGTAGGAGTAAAAGCCACTGCATATGAAATATGAAATATCAGTGAAATCCTATACTACAATTAGAATCCGTGGAGACTGGACCAAGTTCTGTGGGCTGAAAATCAACCCGAAAAATACCGAGCTTATTCTATTCACAAATAAAAGGATAATGCCACAATTTGACCTTACTGGAACAGTGCTAAATAACTAGGTATCGTACTAGATAGTAAACTGAGCTGGAAGCTCAATGTCGACAAACGCGTAAAGAAAGCAAAGATCGCCTTCTATGCTTTCAACCGTATATTTGGGATAAAATTGAGACCTAACCCCAAGACTATCAGGCTATCGTCGGAACCATCTTAATCTACGACAGCTTAGTATGGTGACAATACATAAATAAAATACAGGATTGCGTGTATAGGCACAACTCATGCCATGAGAACGAAAATATACGTGGCCTCCTGCCACTAGATCTATACATATAAGAATCTGCAACGAAAAGCGCTTTAAGATTGTGTCAGTTTACTGGGTGAAAACCAATCCCGAAAGGCTGCACCTCGATCCTTACAAGTGAACTGGGTTTATGCTCCAATACAGACTACATAATACTACATCACGACTTCGAAACACCATTCGCCTACATTTTCCCAAGCAGAGAAGAATGGCACAAGTACCATATGGTACCAGACTCGATATCCATTTTCACGGATGGATCAAAGATGGATACAAGAACCGCGGCCGTATCTTCTCCGATCAATTGAACATACGACACTCTCGACGCCAGTCGGACTACATCAGTGTCTTCCAGGGCGAGAAATCGACTGTAGCAGAAATAGCCAAACTTACAGCAATAAAGGCAATATCCCACAAGGATATTACTATATTTGTTGACACCCAGGCTGCCATCAAGGCCATCGCAGCAGTCGAAGTCAAATCGAGGCTTGTGAAGCGCTATTGCTGCGTTCAGCATAAGGTTACGCTACGAGTATGCTGGGTCCGCTAGGACACAAAGGAGTGTCAGGCAATGAGCATGCAGACTCATTGCATGCAGACTCTCGAGCTAGTTCGAGAAGAATCCTCCCTAGAAAGGAAACTGGCAGATCAAAATATCAATCACTCTGCAGTCTAAGAATACAAGTGGAGCGAACGATACAAATAAAATCCAATGAAAGATGGGAAAATCTTCCAACCTGTAAAACCCCAAGACAATTATTGCCGGTGCTCAGCAAATCCAGAAAAAGAAAGATTCTCATGAAAGGCGGAGCTGAACTATCTATGCTTGTTGAATTACTCACAGGCCATGACCTTCTGGGTGCGAGCGAACGCAATAAAGTTGCGCCTAACCGACGAGGACTTCTGTGGAAGCTGTGGGGGCATAGGCTCAAGGGAGAGTACTCTTCACTTTCTGTCCCGCTGTCCCAGCCAGGGTAATTCGAGACAAAGAACTACCTCCACAAGGACCAAATCCAAAATTTCCTTGCTAAGTACGAGTCTTCGAAAGAGGGTATAATGAGCCGGCCAGAATATTCGCCCCGATTCATTTTTTCTTTACTGCTTTGCTTTGATAACATTTTTGCTCGGTTGAATCTCTTTCGAACTTCTATCTAATTTATGCCGCTGTCTTAAAAATACCAGCTCCTTTTAGCAACGTTTGTAGTCTAACCCAAATCGCACTTTTTCGGTTTCCTATTTCCTCTGTACTCGGTCCACGCTTGAAAGGCTTTTATTTATTTTTTCATAACTCTACAATAAGCTTCGAAATTGTTCACAAAACCTTGGGCGTTTGATCCTTCTTCTTGGCGTATGGTATTTTGGTGCCGTTCTCGCAAATTTGCTAGTTTTCGTTGCTTTTCCTCTGGATTCTTCACGAAGAATTCTGTCAGCAGAGCCGGTACTTCGCCCAAGACCACTTTAGAATCCTTTACTCGCCGTCTATACCTTGGTGTTGTGCCCACTGCTGCAATATTCAAGCAAGTGCCGCTCTTGTTTAGTAAATAGTGCATTGAATATAACTGAGTTCCTCCTTCTGAAACCTTTTCCACTTAAATCTGTACCGATAAAAAGCATTCCTCCTTGATATTCCACTTGAAAGCCCATCAAAGTCCCGCCAAAATATTTATTTTTCTGTTTGGGACCTGCTTGCATTGTGTCTGCTTAGTCGGTTGCTTTTTCTTGATTAGCTTACGATCTTATTTTTAATTTTAAGATGATGGCAACTCTGTTTTTATTTTGTTCAAGTTGCAAGTTTGAGTAACAAACCTTGTTTCCGACATTGCGGCACTTGGTTTCATGAATGTATCTTACCTGTATATCAATTTTACGTTGTGGTAATACGTTTTCTATTTCGAAACTCTTGCCCGTCATAGTGCCGACGAAATGTCATATTGCTTGCTCCGGGATATTGTCGTGCTCGGATATGAGTACATACGAGTATGTATATTCTGTTCGTCCCTGGATTGCTTCTCCACTGTTCAATGTCACTTCCATGATGCACTAATTTCGTACTACTTTTCCTTCTTCATCCCTGAGGCGTTGGTATGAATGAAAGTATGAATGTATTGCTCCACCAGTAGTCTCAAAACGTGGGTAGCCGACCACGCATATCGACTTCGGGTAGTCACCTTAGATGTTAAAGTCTTACAGCCAAAGAAAAGAATTAGAATGAGACCTTATATAAAGTTCCCTTTGGAATGCAGCATAGGGCTTTACAACATTGGTTATCATTCAAAGAAACTGCTATTCCTTTTACGACTTCTTCGAAGAATGAAGATTGTTTTGATATTGAATTTTTCTGGCTTAAATCTACACTGATAGGGGCCAGTCCGGTTATTAGCGATAAGTTTTACGCGCTCTTACAATATGATAGATAAGATGTTGTGTCCGATGCCAAGGAGGCTGAAGTTTCCTTAGTTGTAGCAATAGAATAAATCTTGTTTGTCGATCGGGCGAAGGAGGTTGGATTCAACCAAACTACAATAGTTCTAGCTGCTCTAAATAGCTCCTTTGATACTTGTTCACCCCTTAATAAGTATTCGTCTCTTGTCTTCTTGCATTGGCAAACTAACATATCGAATTGAGCCAGGGGTTTCGTTTTTTTTTTGGTCCAAGTCAGCTTAAACGCACAGGATTTCGGTGATGTGTGGTTTTATTTTTCGTCGGGTCAAGACTCGTTAAGAAATATTGAGATGTAATAGGTGTGTGAATATGTAATGTAGATTTTTTTGCTCAAGAAACTCATTTATTTCAACAACAAAAAGAAATATTAGCCATCGTTAGCCACCTTTCTTGCATTGATGGATGATGATGATGAGGCTAACCAATTTTTCGCTTCTTCAAAAAAATTAAAGTGATGTTCCGAAATTCCGTGCTGCATAGATCGAAACAAGTAGTAATCAGAAAGGGCCAAATCTGGTGAACACGGCGGGTGTTGCAGAGCTTCCCAATTAATATTTGCCAAATAGTTTTTTACTTGGTTTTCAACATGTGGATACAAAAAAAAAAATAACAATTCGATACAAAAAAACCTTTTCTTTTGTGCCGATCAAGCAAAATTTCTAAAATGGTTTTTCGCCTTTCGATGTCTCTTCCTTTCAATTGATATGGAACCCACATTCCTTCTTTTTCGATCTTTCCCAGGGCTTTTAAATGTTGAAAAAAAGTTGTACGATTAACTTTCAATGCTTCTGCGAGCCGTTCTTGTATTTGAGTCGAGTCTTCATCTAATAATGCTAGCAATTCTGCATCTTCGAATTTCTCCTCTGGTCTTCCACGATTTTTGAAACGAACAAACCGACGTTCACAAGTCCTTTGAGTTGGGGCATGTTCACCATAAACTTCACCTGTTCACCTGGCACAAAATTCGGCATTTTGAAGGCGACAAAAAAAAAAGTTACTTGTACAATTACAACCTGATTTTATTGACAGATGTTTGCCCTCCAAACCGCCATATTTGTTATCATTGACATAAACTATGTGTAGTAGTTATGCCATCTGTTAGTCAAATCGACATTTCATATTCACACAGTTGTTGGTGTACTCTTACAGCTGCAAGAGTTGAGCCGCGCCTCGCATCGATTACAGCGTGGATAATTTGGTTGAACCTGTGTTAATCACGAAACCGATATGTCAATCTCGTGAAAATTGAAATTACGCCTTGTTCGATATGATTTTTGAGAACGAATGCATAGCCATAGGTGCATTGCAGACAAAACTAGGCAAGTCCAACTTGTATATAAGATGCCAGCGAGGAAAACATGGCACATGTATCAGTGAGGATTGAATGAGGAAACTCGCGCTACAAAAGTTAAGCTCAAAGTTCACATGAGGCATGTAGTGTTGAATTTGTTATTTGCCAATATAGGGATGTTTTAGTCGAATGAGTTCTGCCCTTTAAATAGTTCAATTACTAATCTTTATAGGTAGTAACTGTAGTTAGTTTCATTAGACTTGCAGTCTACTTTCCACCATCAGTAACAGTCGTAATAGATTTTCAAATTCCCATTTACAGGATTGTTTCCATGCCACAACTTATACACCGAAAGGAGGCATGCAAAATTTTTTCTAGGAAGATAGAGATTGCTTGTGATGAAAATGTAACTCCTGTAGATCTCGTTCAGCTTATTATTGCATATTTTACATTTACCGAGTCAGACTTTGTTTTCCAGATTTGGAAGTTCCCTGAATCAGTTTCTAAGAAGTATTATACATAGTTCCTATTTTCATCTATTTTCACCACCAGTGCTCCATTAAAATTGGTAGTAGCATTCCGCCCCTTTAATTGTAACACTCGTCTCGCTTCGGACGTACATTGAAATATCGTAATTCTTACGTAAGCCGTACAACCCGCTTATGGAATGCCCGGCCGAGCTCTTTATTTCCTAGTTATTATAATCTGCAAACATTCAAAACCAATGTGCATCGGTATCTCTCTATTCGCTTGCTGTGCAAACATTTTATGGCAAAATCCCTCGAGCGCGCGCCAATTATTTATAAAGAAAAAAGTTTCACCTGATCTTCGTTGGTGAGAAGTTGAAATGATTCTTTGACTTCGGATTTAGAGCAAAAGCTGCAAAAGCGGCTCGAATCATCCTGACTTATTATTTTTTCAGAACATTCAGCGTATAACTTCGGTTCGAGGACGACAGTGTTCCCGCACAGGACATATCCTTTGAAGAAAGCCAAATCCATAGTTGAGACATAAGGTTGGTACATAGAAACGGCTTTAGTACGTGGTGGTACAATAAGAAAACTGATGAATACTACTTTATCCATCAGAGTGAAGCTATCGCCCACTAGATAAGCCAATTCAAAGAATGAACCTAAACAGGAAGCGTACAGAGCGATATTTGTACGGAAATCGCTTAACTGCTCGCGAGCTCTACGAGAAGAGAAGACATCATCCCGTCTTCACAAAAAAAAGAAGGAGTATGGGAAGCGCATGTTCAATGAAATAGAGATATCTAGCCTGTAAATCGCAGTCGCAGGATTTGGAAGAATCATTTCTGCAGACTGTATAACGACTACGATAATCAAAATTCCGCTGTCAGGAAGAATGAACTAGTTAATCCACTCAACCAAACTGGATAAAGTGCAGCCACATCCGCACATAAATCGAATAAAGCTTCTGAAGCCTCTCGCCGATCCGCTTAAAGCAGCGGCAAATGACTTGGTAGGAAACTTACTCTAATTCTTCTGCAAAATATGGTCAAACAGAAATCATGCTCGATGAATAGAATCTCAGCATTGTTTGCTCGATTCCCGAAAAGGAACTGCACCAACTATTGAGGTCACCTAAGTCTTCTTAGCTTCCTACAAGTTCTTACGAGTATGTCCTATAGTGACCAGCGCAGACACGTCAGATCTTAGAGAAAATTAACGAATTCCAGAGCGATAAACAACATCTTTTGCATATGATAGGCGAGTAAAGTCTAATTGCTGTCAAACTTATTCGATTGTACAGGATTTGAGACTTTAGGGAACCCCTCGATGTCAAGAAGGACTTAGGAAAAGCGGTTGTGCAAAACTCAAACACTAAACACACTGAACAGTGGCGCCATCTAAGTGGTATTCTAAGATATCTAGCTTTTCACACAGACGTTTCGTGTTTAAAATTTCGACCGCAAGGTATTCTTTTTTTTTTATAGATTTCTGATGTTGGCTCTCTCGATACCAGTTTCAATTTCACACAAGTAAAGCCACTTCATCTCCGAAAGTGTTGTTAGAAGGCCTTAGATTACCTATTTGGGCATTTCACTGGCTTGTTTACCGTGACTCTTTAGTACATTGGCTTGCTAGAGCCGTTTGATGATTGGTACATATCTTTACCATGAGATACCTCTAGAAGTTTTGCTTTAACTGAGTTTAAAAGTGGCTGACCGCTTGTTTTTTGCTTAGCACAGCTATTGGTGATAGGGGGTTCATTGTTTGAAGACAACCTACATAAATCTAATTCTATGTTCTCGCTCTTCGACTTAGAGGATTCTCCAGTAGCATTGCCACACATATAACTGAGTTTCGGTGCCGCTGTGAGACACTGTCATTAGATACGAAATTTTCCGACGGGGTTACATTCATGTGACATGGTCACGAATACCCCAAAATTAATGTCCTAAACTTGATGTATTGAATGAAAACAAAGCCCAACGTTGGATTTCTGTCGCTGATTGCAAACAACCAAATAATGGTCTCCATTTATGTCTAATAGCATCATTTCTACGGTTGCTTGTCAATTTTTAATGGAAACTGTAAGACATTGCGGTCTTGTTGTTTATAAAGGTCGTTGTTACTTAATTGCGTCCTTAGGCGCAACGTAATTGTCCAAATAAATCCTTCGCTTCGTGTTTGGACATGTTCTTGACCTTGTGTTTTCCTCGCTAGTTACATGTAGATATATCGTAGCCAAGGTAAACTGAACCCTTTTCTTTTTCACTTTGAAAGTATATAAGGTTTCTTCATGATTTGGGTTCTTTTTTTTTTTCTTATTTTGTGGCCGTCAAATGAAGTTCGGAGTCCTTTTCAAATGCACACCAGTTTATGGACAGCAACGTGCGATTATAATACTATACATAATTGTAAAATAAAAAGAAGGAATCCACCTCCTTTTAACAATCAGTTATGAGGGATCTTAGAGGGTTCAGAAAAGTAGTAATTTTAATCTAACTATTCGTTCGGATTATCTTTCTTCAACTCGGTCCACGTAATATCGTAGGAATCGACCACAGGTATCCTTTAACATCAATCTGTGAGTTGGATTAGCTTACCTTGTGATATACTTTTACCAGGATTAGGAATGTTTAAGACCATGACCTTGTTCACTTAGCCGTTTCACTGTAGACATTAAAAAGGGTATGTAGCGTACAAGTACATATTTGCAAAATAGTAGTGCTGTTTGGAGATGTGCTTAAAAGCGAAAGTTTTTTTTTGATATTGCCTATACATCTATGCCTTCTTCAAGACACTTTGTCAAGGCGATTATGTTTCAGAAGTTGAAATTTTCGTAGTTCAACGGTAGTTCTCATATTTCCGAAGAAGCAGCTTATTCCGGCTATCCAGCCCTTTTTGCACAAGGAGCCAGGTTGTGAAATTGTGCGCAGGGCTAACTACCTAACCACGTAAGAGCACCACTATTGCGAAAGAATTTATAGCCTCGGATAGACGGATTCACTGTTGAAAAGAAGAAAGCACAACGATGTTGGGACCTGCATTTGGAATGTTCGGACCTTGAGATGACCATGTGCAGCCGAACAACTAGTGGAGAACCTAAACTTTCGTCAAGCAATTGCGTTGTTTTAGCCCGGATATGAAGAACCATGTATATGTGGTATATATACTACGGTGATTGGTAACTTTCCAGCTTTCTTGAACAATCTGCATCAGTCCTACAATCATCGTCAGCCCCAGTATCAACACCATGGAAACAGACGATGCTACCATAGGATGTTTCTACGAAAAAACCATCAAACAATGTCCGAAGGACAGCAGTCGAAAAAGTTATACATGAGACCACGTCTGGAAACAGGTTTAGGCTTATTGACTTTGACGCCCCAACTGATGTGCAGGGTTTCAGCCGAATGCCCCCACGAACTGCGAGCATGAGAAGTGCGTGTTCGAGGAAATGGAGTGGTGCTACTCCACTAACATTATCGTCTCAAGGCAACAAGATCCGAACAAACATCTGTGCCTCTATAGAGCGAGAATATTTAAAAGTAGAATCACATACCCCGTTTTTTGACTCAATGCGCAATGGTTCAATTCGCTCATATAAACATCACTTCAAACCGCGTTGAAATACTTATAGGCTCTATTGGCACTATTCTCTAAATTTTATTTAACTTTCTCAAAAAAATACAAAACTTATCGCCTTTGACGGTTGCACCAGGAAAGACAAAGAAGAATTTTTTCACACAAAGGAAAGTCAGAAAAGGAATTGAAACACCTGTCTCTCTTTAGCGACGGATGCGAAGAGTGGTGGCGATTGCTGGAACTTGTCTTTAACAAACCTGGTTCTATTGTTCACCAGTAGAGGTCGCCACATACTCAATACGCATTTGTTCATTCCTGTTTATAAATAGCATTGAAAATTTGAAACGAAATTTAAATATCATATAAACACTTTCAAATCGCATTGAAACATTTTACTCTCTCGCGCTCTCATCATTCTCTCATTTTTCATCTAATTTAAGTCCCATTTACAATACTGCGAGATGCGAACAACATAAACGAGAGCGCATGAACTGTCAAAAATATTTCCATAACATGTAATTCAATGTGTTCGTTTACAATAATGCTAGTCTCGCAGCGAGCATCGCATTCAGACATCGGACGTCGGTTTACAATGACGTGTCAAAACACCACTCACAAATAACAAACTCAAAATAAAAACAACAAAAATTTAGCTATCACGCATTGCGAGATGCTATGCTTGCTGCGAGACTCGCATTATTGTAAACAAACACCTTGAAGTACATGTTACGGAAATATTTTTGACAGTTCATGCGCTCTCTTTTTCGAACAACGTTAAGAGAAATTTGACCTTCTAAACTGTAACAACTATTAGTTATTAGAGACCTTAGCATCGCGTACAGGACATGATTTGAGAACATATTCTGAGAACACCTGAAACTATACCTAAAGTGGGAGACAGACTGCTGACATTGATATCATGGTATAGCAATACTATTTTCTATATCACATGACTGTCACTGTAATACGTTTAAAAGCTAGTATTCCACGAAACATACCTGAAAAACATTAAGATTCGCAATTTTTTGGTGGTAAACCATCTCCTTACTGATTGCAGCGCCAATTTCTCTCTGTTGGTGATTCTTCGTAGATTCTTTGACAAGTATTCACAGTGAAAAAGTATAGCACTGCTTTTGTACAAAGGATTCGAAGAAAACTATTTTATCCAAATGCGAAACAACACAAACGTCAAAGTATACCACTTAACGCGAAAATCAGCGTGTACTACGAAATGCTGTCTGTCAGGGTTTCAATACCAGCAGTCTGTCCACCACATATGTTTCTATCAGTGCAGCTCAGTCCAGAATTGACCAAATATATACACTAAGTGGATCCTAAAGAACACCCAAGAGTTTGAAGATCGATGCGTACCTCTTTATGGATATCAATGCCACATAAGAGGGAATCCACAGAGATAAACTAAACAGAACCATTTCAAGTTTTGTTATCATTGTCAAACTCACAAGATTAAGCAGAATGACTGTTGAGAACTCTCGCTGCTCCACAAAGGTAGCAATCAATCGCTTCGAAATCTTGGTTGTCAAAAAACAAGGAAATGCGACAATATTAACCCATATCTTTGACATGATCTGTGGTAGATCATACGAAGAGTTGCACTTGTTAATCGCTGTGTCTTTGTTCTAAGAAGGCAATACAGTAATAAATCTTTATCAAGAAATACTAAAGGATCTGTATACGATTCTAATCATCCGAGTCCTCCTGTATGGCGCAGAAGCATTGGTCGTTTTTGCAGGCAAGATAAAGAACCTTGTGATTTTCGGTCCCATTTTCGTTTACAAAGGGGCATATATAACAGCGACCTCGATGAGTTGCACAGCAACTTAGACGATGACAGAACGATTTAGAACGAAAAGATTCTTCACTCCGAGGCAACAACGCAGTAAAAAAAACACAACCTCCCCTAAGATGGTAAGGAAGCTGAACTCTCTTGAAGTGTGCAACTAAAGAAGTTGTTCGATTTATGAAAAGGAGGAAACATGTCGGCCTGACTTCACGTATGCCGAAAACCGCCTTCATCTTGTTCTTCGACTTAGCTAAATTTTAAAATATTTCATGGCCATTTTCTAGTGGTGCAAGGGATTGTTCAGAAAAGCATAAACTTTGTCATAAAGAAAGCTGAAATGATTTGTGCTATCAAATGATATGATTAGACCTGTTCTATTGAATCTCCTGGTTATTTTTTTTTTTTTTTTTTGTTTATAATTTACGCGCGCCTAAGGGGTTTGATACCCTTTTACTGTTGCCAGGGCGCGGGCGGAAAGATAGAAGGAGGAGAAAGGAAAATTGTTTTTGTAGTGGTTTGAAACTCAGGTGTGTTTGGTTTCATGTTTGCTCTCCAGGGGTGGGAGTCCGAATAGGACGGAGAGTTTTTCTTCACTCAGAGTGATTCGAGATATAATTCACAGTATTTTTTTCATTGCTTGAAACTCTTATAACAGCCAAATCTACGTGTCAGTGTTATGCCTTCACACGCAGAATTTTTTTGTCTGAGTTCCAATTATACAATGAAAAACTGATTTTGCCATGGGCAGGATTCGAACCTGGACCCTCCGAGTGAGAAGCGTTTGCTACTACCACTACACCACGGCCACCCCCATTTGGTGAGATGAAGCTGTAAATAAATAGATAGTTCCACTTGATATTTCTAAGGCATTTGACTGGCTCTTTTGTCGAAAATGCGTTCTTTTGGAATCGACGACTCCCTTCTTCATTGGATTGGGAACTACCTTCTGGAACGTTCAATTCAAGTTGTTTTGGATGGTTTCAAGCCTAATATTCACAAAATAAATGCTGTTGTGCCCCAAGGCTCAGTTTTGTCACCGATACTCTTTTTTTTAAGAGCTTAACACTCAAATGGGTATGCACATACTTAAAGTGCCTGAGCAAGTGTTAAGTTTTTGGAAAATTTGTTAGAGAGAGAGAGAAAGATGTTTGGGCTCAGTGGTTATTTCGCTCCATGAGTGGCACCCAACATTTAATGGGGAGACTAAATTCTTAGTGGAGGTTGGCTTGTTGTTGATTTCTAGTCAACTACTCATCATACTTGATTTTCGTTAACTAAAAAACTGGATATGTCTTTCGGGCGAGTCTGGGATTCGAACACCGAACCTTCCGATTTGGAAGACAGTTCACTATCACTTGAGTCACGGCTATCTCTCGTCTGCCACTTCTAATCGAATATATTACTTTACTGACGACAGTACTGTCTGCAATACTTCCAAAATACAATGCTGTCTGCTGTCGTCGCCAAAAATGCTGCGAAATGTCTAAGTTTCCTCAAACGATGTAAGACATACTTTTCCCCCTTTTGATCTGGCCTCAATATATAAGGCATTCATCCTTCCAAAATTGGAGTACAATGCTCACATCATCTGGCCAGGTGCGCCTAAAACAACTCTGTACCTGCTAGATGGGATTCAAAACTCATAGGTGATGCTAACATCACCCAGTTAAAGGGCATCCTCGAACACCGATGAAATCTCTCGTGTCTCACTTTGTTTTATTGCTATTACCACCATCAGTGCTGCATAGAAATCACCAGTAGCATTCCGCCCCTTCAAACATTCAACCGTAACACCCGTCTCACTATGAATGCTCATCAGTATACCCTCAAGCCCACTTCTGAACGTACTCTGAAATATCGTGATTCATTCCCAAGCCGAACAACTCGCTTGTGGAATGCCCTGCCGAGTTCTCTATTTCCGAATCATTGTTACATTCAGACATTTAAAACCAACGTACATCGGTGCCTATCTTTCTTTCCTCCCTAAGTTTCCTTCGCCCGTAGTGTGTAAACATTTTAAGGATACCTTAACCCCTTGAGCGCGCGCTAATTTAAAAATAAAATGTGTTCCTTTAACTATTCAAATTACGGTATGTGTCTGCTGCGGAAGTGCTTTCATTAACACGCTTCGCTCTGCTCTTGATGCACTGGTGAACCTTTTAGGTTTTGACATTCATTTCGAGGCCTACATCCTCAAAGCCAGTCCAGTGATCTGCGGTACAATAGGCACTACATCTTCAATGGCCGTTGCTGTCTTTTAAAATTTGTATTATGGTCCGAAGCTATCATATGATGTTTTAATCACTTCGAAAGCAGTTCGAAAGTACAAGACTTTAGTTTGCAACTAAAATTCGCCAAGTGTCAGGTCATGGAATATGTCACCTAAACCCGTGTTATGAACTGCCTGCGTCCGTTTAATTTCTTGTCAGTAGGAGTCAAGACTTTCTAGGCTATGGGTGGACAAAACGATAATAAGACAAAAAGTCCCGTAAACAGGCAGGTTAACGAAGTAATTGTACAATGAACACCTCATGGGTGTTAGTTGTTTTTTGCTTTTTATTTTGGTTTTTCTAGTGATGACGACTTTGCGGAGTATGTTGCCTACGAATATACCTAAGCCGGTAGTAGGAAGAGAGGAAAAAAAATCGTCTACTACTGCCAAGATTCTTGCGCCGTCCTGTGGAGACAAATTCCATTAGGTGACTTATATATTGCCACTGATGTGGCCTTCACTGTGATAAATTCGCCCGTTATAGAGTAATTGAGATATTTCAGAGGTCAACGAGCTAGACTCCTATTAAGGAGCAAGAATAAAACATCAGTACGAGAACTCCTCAATACTTATGTATGTTACTTGAGCTGAGAACCTGGCACCTTTGATCCTTGGAATATTCTAACTCTAGACTACTGCTGGGGGTGTTACTCATCGGCTTTTTAGAACTCTTACAGCCGACATCAAAACAAATCAAGTTGCTTGCCATGTATTTAAAGTAAATATGGATCTGTCTTTATGTGAGTCGTCTTTGCAATGGAAATATGTGAATATTCAAGGGCGGGTTTAACTTGTTCGCATCGATCTTAGTCATTGCGACATTTCTGAAATCGTTCGTACAATTCCAAATGCTTCTTTCCGTACGAGTAGCTGGCATAAACACCCAGAATCCTGACAAACTGTCTTTTTTTGTCCTTCTTGGCTCAGACAGTTTGGACCAGAATCCATAGGCAAAGCTCTACATTGCTTAGGTACATAGCTGAGCATCACTGAATCTAATTTTCCCCTCTAAAAAGCTAAAACACAATCAAATACCTTTACCTCTCCACGAATACCAATAACATCAATATTATTTCTCATTCAATCTCTTGAAGAAATTGAAGCTTAACCACTTCTATGTCCTTCTTGTCAGTGGTGTCTCTTCCTTCCACCATCAATGGGCTGTTCCTAGATGTTGCCTAGATTAAAGAAAAGTCGCAGCCAGTCAAGCAATAATCTCCCAAAACCGCAGTTCCCAAAAGAATTAACCAAAAGATACTCATACACCACCTCTAAAACATTAGATACAAATTTATTGTTTAAAAAAAAAAAGGAAGAACAAATTTACATAAAAACACACTTCGATAAACATTAAAAGATTTACATATTCTACATGATGCACATGTCTGGACTCAACCTCTTCGAATTCGTTGGATATTAGTCATCAAGCGAATGGTAAAGTAATAGACCATCTCCACGGCACTCAGCGCCGAGAAGCCCATAAATAAACCAAACAGACCGCCACAATTGGCCACAAAATCAGTGATGCCATACAACTCGGAACGCTTCGATGTGATGAACTGATTCTCTTTGAAGTACATAGACAAGCGGGACAATTTCACCCCCTTATTCTCGGCAAGATACTTGGTATCCCCATGTGACCCTAACAGCTTCTCGATATTATAATCCCCCTGTGACAATTCGGTACTGTATGCCAGTGATGTACAAGCTGGTAGGCAATTACACTTTGTCCGTCCTCTTACCCTTAATTTAGAATCAGCCAGACCTTCGGCAAATTCATTAATAAGCAAATCATCCTCAGCCAAGTCGTAGCAGTGAATCTTTGATTCATCACAGACTGGAGTGCCCACACTTCTCGGCATGGAGAACTTGACACAGCCACATTTGGTTAATGTGTAGTTTGTCAGGCATTCCAGTTCACAGTTGCTCTGAGTGTAGATCTTGAAAAAACGCAGGTGACGTTCAGTATTAAAGAAGCACTGCCTTCGATTTGGCTCATAATCACTGATTCCATCTAGAGTGGTGATCATATTGGGCTTGACTAGAACGACGACTTCGGTTTTATGGGGAACTCTGATGAAATAGCGAGAAACTTGTGGCGCATCATCTGGTGAGTGGAGTATCACTTTAAATCCATCGGCTGCCCCGCGGCAAATGTAATCCAAGTCTTGTTCGAAATCTTGCAGGGTTATGAAGAGGCCAGCTCTTGGTCTAGCTCCGAGGACACGTGCGGGAAAGGTATCGATTCCAGTGTTTTCATCGTATCCCTCTTGAAGTGACCACTGAACGGTGTGTTTACGTTTCGCCAAAGACGTTCTGTTTTGATAGTGGAAGTACTGATAAGTATCTTCACGATAGATCTCGGACTCATTTAATCCGTTGAACGTGTAACATATGCCCTGCTCGGTGTAACTCTTGAAGAACAAATTCTCACAACTGCCATAGTGACTGACAAACTTACAAAACGGATAAGTCTTCTGAAATGGCGGCACAATGGCATCTAGATTGTCATAAAAGTCAATCGCCTTGTAAGGCGGAAACTTGATGTCTTTCACCAAACTGTTTCCGCAAATCTGGAGGAGACTCCTCATTTTATTCAAATCACTGATGGACATATTAGCCGGTGGCTGGTACGAATGGTTGCTCTTCTTAAAAGTCTTCATATGGTTGTAGAACTTGGTAAAGTCATGTGTGTCCGTTCTGATGCTTTTCGTTTCAGAACAAATCGTCACAGCTGGAAAGGGAATATTCCAAACGGGAGTAGACTTCTCTGAGAAACTAACAATCACTGGTGTCTCACACCACTTGAGGTAGGTGTTATAGATGAGGTGCGAACAAATGAAGATAGAAATAATGATGATAAGAACCCAAAAGAGTTTTTCATACCAAGGGCGATCCTGTCCCAGATATTGAATCCCGTGAAGCGTACAGTTCTGGCAGTAGTCGTGGTAAATAAAGTTTATCGCTCGCGAATGGCTGTATGACTTTTTTGGAGCCGGCTGTCTTCTTTCCAGCGATTCTATGGAATCAAAGGAGTCCCCCAGAGTGAAGATTTTACCACGATTACGATTGTTTAATTTATTTTTCTGCACTTTTGCCTTCATGGTATTTGGTGGAATTCGAAGACAAGAAACACTTTGCACAGTTTGACAGTTGCACGATGGGTGGGCAGTCCGCTAGAAATGGGTGCATTCACAGTGGTGAATGGAGTTAAACCGTTGACTTATTGGAGAGTTGCATGTTTTTTTTTACTGGATGAAGTTTGTGTTTGTATTTGTGTTTGTACAGCGGGATTTGTACTTTGACATTGGATTTCCCTATTGGGGAATTTTTACTTTCGACATTTTTGTCTCATACCTTCGATTGAGGGCAAATTTGTGGAAGGAGTAAGTGCTACTTAGGACGTCAAACTTGACATCAGAAAGGTAATCGACATGAAAGTCGAAAAACCTTGAGTTCATCTTTGAAGATATTCTCCGATTGGCAGGAAGTTTATTTATTTACGCGGAAACTGCCCAAATTACTCCTTCTTATGGCAAATAATAATGTTTACGAATGTAAGTATAGTAAAAAAGTGGTAAGAGATCCGTTTTTGGGAAGCCAACTGTGTAAATAGTAATTACTGTTGGGAAAGGATTTTTACCCAGAGAATTGGGAAATCCAGTGATACAAGTAATTTTGCAGATGTCCGGGATAAAAATGTCATGAGGGACTTACTTACAGTTCGAAAGCGTGCTGGTTTCTCCTATGCTTTTTTTGGGGGTAGAACTTATTTTATTTTCCATAGGGAGAGAACATATTTTCGTAAGTTTATGGCTTCGCACCTGATGCTGCCGTAAAGCAGTTTGTGTGGTTTGGATGTGTTTTATTAAGGTGTATGTTGGGGTTAATAAAAGTTCAAATACATAAATAAATGCTGTTCTGACCTTCATAACTTCTACCAGTCTTTTTGTGTAGATCCTTGACAAGTGGAAATGGATACTAAAAAGCTTTGTTTCACACCACATCAATCTTATTTAAAAAAAAAATCATGGTTTACCCAAAGGTTATTGGGATTTTTAGAGTCTATGATCTAAAATCTGCCTAATACTGTCGTAATGAAAGGTCTGAAGTTGAAGGAACGTTAAAGATAGTTTCCTTCTATCCTGTTTCTTTTACAGCTCCTGCGGAAGTCGTTTCGTTTAACACTCGCGGCATTTCTAAATATTTTATGGAGAATAAGATAATATTTTGACTGATATCTCCTTCCGACATTGAGTGCTTCAATTGATAGGTGAGAGTTGTCAGAGACCTTTTCTTTTACTTAGCTCCAAGGTCGCATGGAACACAATTGTATGGTTTCAATGGCCGGGTTCAATCACCATTGCGAGAAATGGCTCGGTCAGGAAACTTTTCTCGTAAAAAAACAACAATTTCGGCACGTGTATAGTACGTAACTCCATCTTGTTTAAAATGACTGTAACCCATATTTATACCTGCAGATAATTCTGCTCAAAATGTTTCAGATATTGGCAAAGTCCCGACGCTGCTGATGGTTAACAGGTTTAAGCTCTTAAGTCAATTAAACTTTATAGGCTTTTTCACCCAAGTTCTTATACACAGTTCGGTGGAGTGTTGTTTGCTGTAAGATGGCCATTGTCTGAGATTGACGAGGAATCGTTAAAGCTCACATTACGAGCTATAGAAGCAATATTCTCAGTTGTTCTTGTGCGATGGACATGATTTCTGTTCCTCACATCACTAACTTGCTCAACTTTCTGAACCAATTCAACAATTGCTGGACGAGAAGTTGCTTCACGTTCACTATTCAAACCAAAATTCAAAATCAAAATTTCCACCACTTCTGTAGTGGATATCAACAAATTGAATGCGTTGTTGGAGCGTTTATACTTGCCATCATGTGGCAAAGCAGCAGGCTACTCAAAATGAACTGTTTTATTAGAGATCCCTGCATATTATGCCAAGAGAAATCCCAGAAACAGAAACAGAAAAATTCGAGTCTTACACTCTCTTAGAACGTCGTACGTTCAACTTGGGCTTTAGAGCCAAAAGTTATCCGCTGGGTTCACACGGGTCGTCAGACCAATTTTCACTTATGGGACAGCATCACTGGCAAGTTAAGAATCTCTTCAACGGCATCCCTTCATGCCTTACGGTATGCAGAAATAGATAAATGTGAGAAATGCTACTTTACTCACACTGCATCGCAGCATCCTAAATCACAGATTTCAAAAAGAAACGATGGGACAACGCAAAGTAATTCATATTTACATTCATTCTTTCTCCATCCTCACAGATTTCCCTAAAACAGCCGAATGTATTGTAGTGGTCTTTTCTGAGGAAGTCTACATACACCAAGCCTTCAGTTTACCTTCATTGTAGCGTGTTTTAAGCCGGCTTTTTGGAATCTAATATCTACCATCGACGGAACATCATACATTTCAGAGTGCTGAATACCAAAAAGCACGGAATCACACTCCTGGTCACAAGGACGACCAAAATTAGGATAGTGAGGCGCCCGCTATTAATTGCCCCATTATACGTGCAGGAACACTAGCATGTCAATGGGCCGTATTGGAGACTATGGACACCAGAGTGACCACGACCATTGGATCTAGAATCGTGAATCGAAACCTAATGCCTTCGTTCATGCTGATGTTGATGTTTATCTCATTCGAGATGAGCACAGAATAATCCAATGCTTTTATGCAGTGATATTTAGAGCTGTCGCCACCTGTCAGCTTTTAACTGATTCTGTAGACGATGATGTTGCCATATCTTTGCTTCTTCATCCACAGCCATATCATTGGCGGAGTTGCGTTTGTCACAACGTACACTACGTGGTATCTCTCCCATCTCAAACAGAGATAAGTACGTGAGCTCTTTCCTCCCCGTTGATGGGGTTGATGCAACACAGGCTCCTAGAGGAGCCTAAGGACCATTAGGCGCTCCGTTTCCATTGCCACCTATCGACAATATCTTCTGCTTTGGAACTTGGAACAGTTTTCACAGTGGTGTAATGTTCATGAATGAGTGTAAACTCTTTATTTTTGATTTGTTTCCACTCCTTGGGAAAGATGTTCTCCTAGTTTCTGGCGGAGCTATTAGAAGCCATTGCCATTCCGCTCTTCGAGCACATAACATGTCTGCAAAATTGGTTCTCAGCACGCATCATTAAGATCCTCGATGATTTCTTGGGTCGTATTACTGTATCACGAGGACGTTTCTTTGTCAATTCGAGAGTCTAGCTAAAAAAAGCTCCTTTCACCGTGATGCTGCTAGGACAAAACAGTGTTATGGGCCTTTCTTAAGAGCTTCAAGTCTATTTTATGTTGGTGGTTACTGCCTTCTATCCTGGATTCTCCATATTTGTTTGATTGGTCCTTGTTTGAGGCGTGGTTGGTGTTTTGTTGGCCAAAGATGCTCAGCATATTTCTAGCCCAGGTTCGCAAGAACGTTATCCCGTGCACGCTGTGCATGAGAAATAGTTCCCAAGATCACCACGTTTACGTACTCGTACTTCATCATGGTACTCAAACATGGTCGTTACAGTACTGGATCAATCAAAGTTTTGAACGCAATCAAAATCTACATTTTCGCAAACCTGACTAAGAAGTCATAAATTTGTTCCTCAAAGAGTTCAGGTTTTCATAAGTGGAGGGCTTTGTACCAAGTGGCTCAGATGTTGGAGGAGTCTCAACAACAATTTACTACCGGCAATTTGAATGCAATAGAACAACATGCTTATGTGGCTTCTACAGGTCTTCTGGATCTTTTGTCGTCACTGCGGTATCATTCGTAATACATAGGAAGGACGTTGTAACATTAGTGAACACTTCCTTTCCTTCTTTTAGTTCAACTAGGTAAAGGTTTTATTGGCCTCTTGCACTTTGTACTCCAAACGTTCGAGAATCTCTCTGAGGTTCAAAGCATCTTATTGCTGTTGATATGTGGATATCAGATTTAATCGATTGGACTGTCTTTTCATTATTTACCCCATTATTCACTAGGAGTTAATATGATATATTACATCATCATTCTCTTCTTTGTTGGATGGATACAAATTCTCACAACGGCTAGACTATGGGATCAATCAATCAATCGGATCGGGCAATAAAATGGAGAAAAACCAGCATAAACAACGAGTAGGTATATAAACTTAATCCATGACCTCGAATCTTCTGTATCGAACGACCTTTCGTGGAAATCCCACATCCCAAGACAACTTGAAAATTCTCAAGAAACGATAATATTTACCATCATACACATAATTGCTATGCATTTAGGACAATTATTTAATTAAAAATCGTTCGTCAACCGTTTTGAGGTAAAGTGCTGCCAATGCCATTAACTATTCACCAACGAAATATTGATTTGATTCTTACGCACGAAAATATTTCTTCAGAATCAATCAGCTTTCAATAATGAAGGTATTCCGTGGCGAACAAGCTCACCCAATTCACTGCTGTGAGCCTTCCCAAGTAATTTATGGAACCGAATGCGCTGCGCACCCCTTCCTGAGAGGGCAGTACGAGTATTCTATTCTAAACTTTTCCGAACTTTGAATTCTGAGAAAAATCGTGTGAATTTCTTATGAACTTCTACTCTGCTACCTGTTGCTGTCGTTTCGTTTTACTACCTTAAGGCCGTCGTCGCGGGGACGCAGCTCAGCAGAGCCATTTCGTTCGATACCAAACTTTGAGGTACGAAATGTAAGTGGACAATAGCCCTGATTGTTCTATTTGAAACGTCACCGTGCATACGAAGGTATAACACATATGGTGGGCTTAATATTTGAGAACTCCAAAAAGCCAAACGACAATTTAACTTCAAAATGTCAAAGGACATGACAGTCGGATGAAATCATAAATGTACGCAGGTATGAAGGTCGCATCCTTACATGCCCTTCCTTCTGACGCATTCAAATCAAATGCACGTACATTTGTCGTTTGTCGTGTTGTGTCGTAAGAAGTCGACATTTTGAACCAGGTGTGCGGTGAAAGTAGTGGTTTATGTATGAAATATTGCCATGGGAATACGAGGGTACTTCCAAATAGTACCAATACAGGAAAATGTTATATCCTTGATCTACTAAGGAAAGCCACACACGGATGGATACATAACACATGTATCCGTATGTGTAGGCCTAATTGACTAAAGTTGTCCTTTATAAATTGAATGCCAAGTCTTATCGGTACTTGTACTTCGGAGTATCTATAGGAACCGGAGCATAACTTCATTCCATTTGGCTAATTCCCTGACAGTGAAAAAGGTCGGAAGGATATCAGAAAATGGGAAAATATTTAATAGTCCACAATGTAAAAGAGTTTTTGCCTTTTGTTTTCAAGCTTTAAGGTGGATAAGAACGCTCCTGTACTTGTATGCTTCCGTATGTTTTATCCTTTGATGGGAAGAAAACTGTAATTCGGCTGACGTCAATTGAATAGAATGTGGAATCTTTGAGGTTATGATGAAAGGAGGCGAAACAAGGGGAGATACTTAAACATTAATGGGATGAATTTGAAGTTTTATTTTTATTCGGTACAGGGATGAGTAATTTCTATGGAGGATTTAGGACATGAGATTGGGTAAAGGTCATTCTAAAAAAAAATTAGATACTATATACCATATTTCGATGAGTCAGCACATGAATTTCCAATCAAAATCTTCTTAGTCTGTGGTTTATACACTGGTTTTTCCTTCCACAAAAGATCATCGTATACTTGAAAACCACAGCAGTCATCTGTCAGTTGCAAATCCTCCTCAATTACCACACCAGACTCTTAGACATCTTGGTAAGGTTTAAAGAAGAACACTGACTCAAGCTTGCAACTGCAACCGCAGTCAATTGAGCAACCCCAGACAATTCGGAGGCATACGTTCGACTTTGTGGAAATGTGTCATTGTATGTCGTGGACCTACGACTTGTAAACCGCAAAGCAATGTTTCTAAATTGCAATAGATGAGGCAACTGAAAAGTGACACATTCTAGGCTTTAAATTTGAAATATAAATATTTTTGGTGAAATTAGGAGCAACTAGGTATGTTGTGGGAAGAAGCGGAATTTCCTAAAGAGAGTCAATTGCTGTGTTGCCATTTGTGTTCTGATATTTTCCACTCAGGGAAACTCACCTTGCTTGATGATTTTTTATCCGGACGAACGTAAATGACACAAAGCTGTTCTATTGCTATACGTATCGAACCTACTGCCCAGATCTAGTCCAAATGAATGATTATTTGATCATATGGCTGTGGTAGAAGTTTTATTGGCATCACTCGTGCCATACTGACGAACCCATTTGGCGCATTTTTATTTTATGTCTCAAAGGGCAAACCACGTAATCGGGCGTCGGCATTCATAGAAGTACGAATACTTAAAACCTCCAAGATCTGCTTGGAAGTCGATTCTTCATGATTGGTTCCGTTCATCTCATCTCTTTCAGAGTAAGTCTTTGACAGTCAAAGGAAATTCTCGACTAGGAATTAGTCTTCATTATTTCCGGAGTCAGTATGTCCAAATAAGGACGGACTATCTTTTGAAGCTTTGTAAGACGAAAACAGAACGACGATGTACAAATATTGACGTGGAATGGTCGCCCCCTAGGCTTTGGATGTGACTGCCATCCAGAAAGTGTGGTGGGATGGGGTGGACAGAAACAACGTCTTTTAAGATGTGGATTGGTTGAAAGCAGCACGCCTAGGGAAAAAGTCTTAGCTTTCAGAACGTAACCGATTCTGTTGTACTAATCCGGGTAAATTCGCTAGCATGAGCTTAATATGGACTTACGTCCCTACAGACAAAACGAACGATACTTCAAAAGAGTATTTCTACGAACTCCTCTACATACGCTCAAGCAATGTTCATTTTTAATGAATAGGATAGGCAAGTAGATATTTAAGGTAGTAGGGTCGTCTGGAAACGGCCAATTGACTTTGCTACACACGATCACTTGGTCGTCAAACCTAGAAACAAATTGATCGACGCCTTCCGAGCGGCTAATATAGATTCGGATCACTACTTAGTTGCAGTCAAACTATGACTACAGATATTTCAGGCGCCACAGCAACGCAAAAATACTGTGAGGAGATTAACGACTGCAATCGCGACTAACTTTTTTTCGGTTGCTTTTCCCTGAACCTCTCCTCAACGGCCTTATACTAGGTGGAGTGAAAAGTAACCATCCTTGGGAATGAAAAAAAAAATTTTTTTTAAATGTTTTTTTATTTTTTATTTTATTCAATAGCTTGATACACTTATTCCAGCGAAGAGTAATTTTCCGGAAGGTCTACAAAATACCCCTCCGTGGCGTCGATGATTTCCTCGCGTGAGCTGAATTTTTTATTGATGAGCCATCTTTTGAGGTTTGGGAAGAGATAATAGTCCGAGGGAGCCAAATCGGGCGAATACGGTGGATGCGACAGCAATTGGAGCCGTAAGTCATTGATTTTAGCCGTGGTTGCGATGTCTTGCTTCGCTTCATGTGAGGCTGTTTTACAGCGATTTCGGTCTTCAATTGGTCCAATAATGCACAGTAATACTCGCTGTTGATGATTTTTCCTTTTTCGAGGTAATCCACAAAGAGTATGCCATGACAATCCCAGAAAACCGACGCCATAACCTTTCCAACCCATCGAGCCTCCCTCGGCCTCTTCGGAGCACTCGTGCCGGCTTCAGTCCATTGCCGGGCACTCATTCTGTTCTCTGGTGTGTAATAGTGGATCCAAGTTTCATCAACAGATATCAATCGAAGCCAAAAGTCCGCCTGATTACGCATCAGCAAGTCCAAACGCTCTTTCGAAGTGCTAACTTTTTCATATGCAGAATATTGCCTAAAATATGGCGCTCAGTACTAATCTTTGTGGTATCTGTTAGCTCGCGCACCTTCACTTTCCGGTCAGCCAACACCATTTCATGTACTTTTTGGCATTGTCCTCTGTAACCGCATCGGAGGGCCTGCCGCTGTAGACTTGATCGGTAGTGGAGTTGCGGCTACCACGAAACTCTCGAAACCAATATTTGACGGCGTAATCTGACGGAGCATTAGCCCCATAATATTTATCCAACTTTTCTTTTGTTTCCTTCTCCGTTTTGCCTCTCAAAAAATAATGTTTTATGAGAGAACGAAAATCGTTTTTGTCCATACTCAACATGATGTCAAACACGTCAACAACAATCAACTGTCAAAACAAAACTAAAAACAGTATCGCACTGAAATTTGGCATATCTGCCTAAATATGAACGGACATCAATGCACCATAACCTTTTTTGCAGTAGCAGCGCATTCTGACGGTCAAGGAGGTTACTTTTCACCCCACCTAGTAACCAGCATTAAGTACAGAAAATCAATAGCATCGATGTCAGGAAGCTTTCAAAGCGACGCTGCCTAAAAAGCTCCTGAAGCCTACGAATTCAAAAAGGAGGAAGGACACCGGCTTGTCCGGAGGAAGAAGAAAGAACATGCACATCTAGAAGATATCGGGGTGATACTCCAGGAACGAATAAGACCCTAACAAAAGTCTGTAGACATGAGCAATTAAATTAAGTAGTTGATTCACATTTGGTTCTAAAGTCGGATAGAACAAACCATGCAATCTGGGGGATGTAAGCCAAAACTTCCGTCCATCCAACCAACGTGATGTACGGGTAGCAGTTTCTAAACATTGGACAGACCTGGAAAGCAATAAGAGACAGCGGAAGATGACATGAAAGAGAGCATACACCGGCTTATTTCCGAAATTTAATCGAAAGATGTCCCATGAATAGAATTTCATCATTTCTTGCACGGTCCTTCAGAAGTGAATCTATTTCAACTGTTTCAAACGCAAAAACATCAGTATTAACATCTTGCACAAGAATGTTATTGCAACAACAACTAATACCAGCGGTTCATATCATCTCAACGGCTGCTCATCTGAGCCAGTCCTAGTTTGTGTCCGGTTGGATGACAATGTACTTAGTACTAGAAAATGTTTTGGTACACCGTTTTTGGCTAATAAAATGAAGACGAAAACGGCTGCAAATGGTCCTCCAATTTGCTTTCCAGAAACGACGAAGTACGAACCTCATGGCACTAGAAAATATTCCACCGCTCTGACAAGGGCGAGCTTCAAAGACTCAATACTTGGATGTCGAGTAGTGCAAGCTATAGTCTTCAGAACGGACTTGTAGTCTAATGGACTACAGATGGCCTACCATCCGTGGAAATAAAGTTCGGAACGTGGTTTTTGAGCTATGTTTGGGTTGTTTTTGCCTTGTAAGCTGGAGCGGAGTCTTGTTGAAAGGTTCACCGTTTATTTGCGAGTATTGTTTTGTTGACGGGGCCACAACGTTCTCTAAAACGTCAATTTGATACACTTTCGCCGATTGACATCTTTCTCGCAGAAATGGAGCTAGATGACCACATCGTTGGCGACTCCTCATCATAGACACTAGGTGGTGGCAACGTTGAACTCTCGGAATGAGTTTAAACGCATGTCGTGGCGACAGAGCGTTCTGTTTGTTGAACGATTCTTCATTGGTGAACATTTTTTCGCTAGTTAAGAGAATTCGTCTGTGACCGTTCTTTGGGAGAAACAAGGCTTGCGATTTCCACTTATATTTCTGTTTTAATGTGACTTCTATGAGTAAGTGCCCGGAGTGTCTGTCATATGCGCTGAGTCAAAAATGACGTTTTGAGATGCGCGATATCTTGTCCTGTCCTTGCTGATATCCATCTCCCGAGGCATGATTTTCTACCAGATTGTGAACGGTCGACTATTCCACCAGTACCCTCAAATAACTTCACGGTACGATACACAAAGTTTCGTGTGATTTTTAGTGGCCGTAGCATCTGAAAAATTTCGCCTTTTTCGTAGCCGCATTTTTGCAGACCAATTATGACAAGACGATTTTCGAGCGAGCCCCATTCCATGATTGCAAACAACTGACGTCAACAGCTTTTTACGCGGGAACTTGCATAAATGCACTTGTCAAATAGCCGTCAAGTTGGAGTGGATGCGTTCATTGGTTTTTGAGAATGAATGTGTTCATTTCGTTCACCAAATCATTTGCTAGTGCTGGGTAGAACAAAGGAGTAAACCTCAGACAGTAAAGGACTTTGTCCAACTATCCAACTTAAATAAATATGAAAGTAGATATCAAGCGAAAGGTCAATCAAGCCAATTGCTGTTTGTTTGTAAGTTATTGTCACTAATAACTTGGAAAACTCACAATAAGACCGTTTAAGTTCGAGATGAAAGCAAGAAGCGGATGTAAATGCTCTTCGTTACTCCAAAAGAATGGTTCTTCAAGTGACAAGGAGTCTATAGTTCCATACCTCAAATCCTTTCGCACCTTGGGGGCTAAAATTGCCTGGCATACTCTTACTCATATGTACCGAGTAAACTTAGGACTGGGACATATCATTCCTTATCCAGATCGGGTATTGGCCTTTTCTTCCCTTCTTATGTTCTTACAAATTGTTGGTTCCTTTTCTGATAAAATGAACCAGATGGTTGCTGCAATTTTTTGTAGATCCTATGATTTGTTCTGGGAAGTCCCTGAAATTATTTGGGGTTCTGCTAAGACTTTTGGAATCGTAGCGGACTAGAACTTATCTCCTCAAAGAATCCGCCTTAATCTTTAAAGAGTGTTTTCGAAAATCACAATCACTATGTACCGTCAGTATTTTCTCGAATTGTATGCAAAGCTGCTGAATAAACTCAGTTTAGTCGTTACTTGTAAACTCACTTATTCCGCCCTTCATTCTTTATCATACATGACAACTACTAGAAGCTATTTCCACTTGCAAATCTGCCAAACCTTGAAGAAGCTCAGCTCTGTTTATTTTTTTATTTCTATTTTATCAAGAGAAGATCATTTGACAGTTGGTCAGGTTTGAAGCTGTACAGGTTGGATTAGATCTTAAAGGACGTTGACGCAAACTAACTGCTGAAGTCATCCTTACAGTCACAGTACGTTGTTTTGACATAAACTTGTTCAAAGATCGGGAAACGCTCAGTTTTCAGTTTTAAAGCATTTTATTTCCTTAATCACTAACTCTTACATACTAACAAAAAATGCTTAAATGCCAGCTTAAAATTACTTAACAATCTTATACTAACTTACTGGCCCCACACAGGCACTCTAAGCTACTCTAAATTCTTATAGCTATGTCTTTCGACTTTATTTACATTTGTTTTACTAATATTTGTTTTCTATACTTAAGGCTAAGAAAAAATATTCGTTAAGAAAAAACTTAGCATATGGACTTTTTTTTGTTTTTTTATAAAAACTTAATATCTAACTTAAAGTACACCTTAGTCTACTTAACCTACATACACAAAACACACATACACACACATAGATATTATACACAATAATATACATATATTAGTATATACCTTTGTATATACTAACCAATGTATATATTACTTAAATGCTAACCTAAACCTATGTAAGCTGGCCATCGCTATTAACAAAACAAATACGAGGGCGGGTCAATAGGTCCGTGACTTTTTGAATTTCTGACCTCTTTACTGAAACTTGCTGCGTCAGTTAGTTTGTGTTTGACAGCTATTTTTATCAGACTACTCACTAATTTAAGGAGAAAATGGAAAAAAGTGAATTTCGTGTGCTTATTAAGCATTATTTCTTGCGAAAAAAAACCATTACCGAGACCAAGGCTAAGCTTGATAAATACTATGGGGACTCTGCACCATCGATTTCAATGGTAAAAAAGTGGTTTACTGAATTTCGTTGTGGCCGTACAAGCACTGAAGATGCCGAACGTCCTGGACACCCAGTTGAGGTCTCTACACCCGAAACAATAGAAAAAATTCACGATATGGTGTTGGCCGACCGAAGATTGAAAGTGCGAGAGATTGTGGAAGCCGTAGGGATCTCGCATGGCTCAGTGGTTTCAATTTTGAATGATCACTTGGGCATGAGAAAGCTTTCCGCAAGATGGGTGCCGCGTTTGCTCACAGTCGACCACAAACGCAATCGTGTAACAACTTCACAGGAAGGTTTGGCGTTGTTTAATCGCAATATGGAGGAGTTTTTGCGCCGTTTTGTAACCGTGGACAAAACATGGATCCATCACAACACACCAGAGAACAAACAGTGGGTTTCTAAGGGTGAATCGGCGCCAAAGAAGGCCAAGGTGGGTTTGTCAGCCAATAAAGTTATGGCGACTGTTTTTTGGGATGCACGCGGGATAATCCACATCGACTACCTTCAAAAGGGAAGAACAATCAATGGGGAATATTATGCCAACTTATTGGACCGATTCAATGACGATTTGAAAAAAAACCGACCTCATTTGGCCAAGAAAAAAGTTCTTTTCCACCAAGACAATGCAAGGGTGCACACATGTGCAGTTGCCATGGCAAAAATCCATGAATTGGGCTATGAATTGCTCCCTCATCCACCCTATTCTCCAGATTTGGCTCCGAGCGACTACTTCTTGTTCCCAAACCTGAAGAAATGGCTTGGTGGAAAAAGATTTGACTCCAATGATGAAGTCATCTCGCTATTTTGAGGACCTCGACAAATAATTTTTTTTGGAAGGGATAAAAAAATTGGAGAAGCGTTGGACAAAGTGTATAGAGCTCAAGGGAGACTACGTTGAAAAATAAAATTATTTTTTATCAAAAAATCTGTGTTTTATTCCAAAAGTCACGGACTTATTGACCCGCCCTCGTATATTGGTCAGCTCTGCCTCATTAGTGAGGCTGGCCCGTAATTGACGGAAACGACGACAAAACATCTTCTCCATCATTCAACCACCAGAAATGCTGGTGCTGCCGAACGACATCCCTCATATCGCGATTCCCCACCGCCCTACTGAACCTGAGTCGATCCGCACTGCCGTGTGCGACGTCTCTACTGTAGTTGAGTCGCCTGTCCGAGCGACATGGAAGATTAACGGGACCGCTGATCTATCCTGGATCAACCCTATCTGATCAAGGTAGAGGAATGCTTCCGGTGGAACGAAGCCGTCACAGCGCACACTCTCGTGGTAAAGGTAATTGGGGTAGTAAGCCCCAGATATCAGGTTATTCGTCGAGGTTATTGCTCTTGCAATGTGCCTTCGAGTCAGCTTAATTACGAAGATGTCCGCTCGTACTAGGTTCGCCCTGTTGTAAAGGACCTCATTAGGATAAAATTTCTTATACTCCGACTCTGGTGTTCTGTACAAGCGAAGTCAAGCCCTCTCAAACACCCGAATCTTTTCCCTTTTCACACGGGACAACCAAATACCAGCATGGGCCTGATAAGGGCCATGTAGCAGATTACCTTTACCCCCGCATCGAGTTGGCTGCTATAAAACAGTCTCTTTGTAAGGGCAAAAGCACCTTTAGCTCTGGTCAGAGCAGCATCTACATTTTTGCCAAAATACAGAAACTGATCTAGCCAGATTCCAAGGTATCTGACTACATTTCGACAGGCAAGAGGCCGCCCGTGTTGTCCAATGATCGAGAACTTACGCCAATTTTTTCTGGTATCCCTAGAGGCTCCAGACAACGGCGTCCTAAAGAGAATGGTTTCCGACTTCTGAAAGTTGATTTTCAACTTCCAGTCATCGTCTCATCTTCAGTCATCAAAATCGTCTTATCTTATCGAAGTCACGCTGCAAGAGAGTATTAATGATGATAAATAAATGATAAATGATAAATTCCCCTTTTTGGGGATAGGTTGAACCACCGCCGTTTTCCAATGCGCTGGATAATGTGCATTATTCATTGCATTATTAAACAGGGTGGTGTAAATGTCCACCGCTTCTAGAGGAAGATGTCGAAGCACGATGTTCGGAATACCATCGGTCCCCACTGATTTCTTAGCCCTGATTGTATCGAAGATCTCATGGAGTTCTTCCCTCGAAATGAATGGGGGTAGGTCACCCTCTCTGGCAATGACATTATTGGCCATATTTTCGTCGTTGAACTGGGTGAAACCAGAGCCTTCGGATCGCCAGTTCCCTATTTCATTGCGAATGCAGAAGTCGTGCAGCAAGACGCGACTGTCCAGGTCATAATTAGGGCCAATGATATCAATGGCCTTATATACTTCCTGGAAAGTCGCCCCTATGGTCTCAACCTTCTCCTGCGGATCCTCGATCACAAAGAAGGCGTCATCATCAGCGGCCTCATTTGGATCAATACCTGCTATTGTCAGTAACCGTTCGTTGTCTGTTATCCGGGCTATTTTAAGACACTGAAGGTCGTTTTGATTTTTTCTCCGAAATAGTTTATTTATTTGCGGAAACATATTCGGGTTGCTGGTGTTTACAGCCCGAACCTTGTTGTTCCAATACAAACTTACAGAAATTCTGTAATTCTCTTTTATTAGCGTTTGAATATTTTTAATCGACGACTTCAGTGTCCTAATCTCCGGGTCTTGTCTGTCAGTTAACTGTCTGTACAAGTTTTTGAGTCTTGACAGAAGTCTACTTTTCTGTCGGTGCAGTGCGTCAATAGTAGGATTGCGGAACAGGTCTTCGTTAGTCGTACGTCGATACCGCGGTATTGTAGTGTCCATAGTTTGTTTAATTGTCTCGTCCATTTGTTTTAGGTAATTGTCGATCTCCTCGTGTGACAAATTCCTATTGGACGGTGGGTGGAGCGTGTTCGAGGAGAGCGCTCTTTTCAAGGTTGCGGAGAAGCGTGTCCATCGAGTCTTACTGTAGTTGTAAGAATATCTTTGGACAAACTCCTCCAAATCCGCAATTTCGTTGGGAACTGTAATTTCGGTGCTAAAACCGCAATGGTCGCTTACATACACGAATGTGCGCAGACAGTTTAGCGTTTGTAAATTCGTACCTGTCAGTCGTATACGTTCGTCGTACAGCAGTAGATCCAGATAAGACCCGCCTCTGGGGAACGACGGGTTATCCGTCGCTTTAAGACCGAGTCTGTACATGACATCGTGCTGACCCCACCAATCAAGTAGTAGGTTCCCTCTAGTATTTGGCAAATTATTTCCCCAATCTCTGTCCCCCGATTCCAGCCTCAGAGTCGAAAAAGCGTGTCGAGGTCTGTAATGAATAGGGTGGATTGTGAAGCCTCAGGTGCATAGACAGAGGCCAAGTACAGCCGCTTTCCACTGCGGAACGGGATGTAAACGACGACTGCCTCCAACACCCGGAACCTGCGCAACACTCCCTTGTACACTCTGTGAAATTTTATACCTTCTTTAATGAAGATCGCGACACCGCCTCCACGTTTGGATCTGGGCCGGTTTCTTCTTCTAACAATATAATTATTGTACTCCAGTTTGTGCTTATCGGTTAGCTTGGTTTCGCTAGCGAAAAGCACATCCGGAGTTTGGTCTTGTAGCAATTTAAACATCACGGCTCTTCGTTCGATCCTAATTAGTGAATTAACATTCACCGCAAGGACCTTCAAAGTTTGCTCCATCATGTGCGTACCCATTACGACAAGTGTTGCGTTAGGCCCGGCAGCAGCGAGTAGATCTGGTCCACCCACTTGGCCTGTTCTTGCACCTGCTTTTGCAGTAGAGCCATCTGCCCTTGGATTGCGAGCAAGATGGCTAGCATGTTAGGTGCAGCTTCCGTTGTTCTCGGCATTGGCGCCGGAGAAGCAACAACCGCTTGTTGTACCGTAGCCCCCCTAACTGACGCCATTTGGGCGTAGGAAATTTGGGACGTGACGGCTGGTGTTTGCAACCTAACAGGTGAACGTTTGACTTCCACCTTCTGCTGCCGAGCCAGTTTTGCTTTTTTAATGACGGCGAAATTAGGACAACCACGATAGTTTGCGGTGTGTCCTACGTTCCCACATAACACGCACGAGAGCTGCGTCCTATCAGATGCTCCGTCCCTACCCAGAGCACACTCCTCGGAACTGTGGTTCTTATCGCACTTCACGCATCGAGGCTGCATTTGGCAGTTCGACGCGGCGTGCCCGAACCTCTGGCAGCGAACGCATTGTATAACGCCTTCGCTCCTTTTTAGTTTTTCCCAGTGAACCACCTGGTAGTCTAGGACATTGATACTCCTTAGACTATTCAGACGGCTTTCGGGACTGAGCTGCACCAAGAAGAACGGCAGACTCCGTTTCTCCCGCCTAGCTCTAGCTGTGGTAAACGGCTTTACCCCCACAATCTTGAGTCCTTCGCACTCCTTCGCTTTGAGCAGTGCCAAGATCGCCTCAGGATCAGAAGACGGTTCCAACCCCTTTAGCAGCATCGATTGCCGCTTTTCACATTTTGGTGTAAATGAGTAGTGCTCCGTCGTCGTTTCCTTTAGGAGCTCTTTCACTTTCGCGTAGCCCTCCACTGTATTACAGTGGATGGCATGGCGATCATTCCCCAATCGCTTAATATTAAAATTATTACCAATGACCAACTTACACATGTCCTTGGTTTCATTTACCTCTAGTTTATAGGTGTTTATAGGAGGCACCTTCTCCTTCTTCTTCTGCTGCTGCTGTTGTTGTTGTTGTTGCTGCTGCTGCTATTTTTTTAGCTGCTGTGTTTTCAGCTGTTGCTGTTTCTGCTGCTGCTGTTTTGTCTGCTGCAGTGGTTGTTTCTGCTTCTGCTGCTTTTTTTGTTGGGCGCTTTCTGCCTCTAATTTCTCCCTCCGCCGCGTGCAGTTTGTTTTATCTTAACATCAAGCATTTTTTCTTGCAGCTTTTCTATGCTGCTGCTAATTTCTTTTAACATTTCATCCTCATCTTCTGATTCGGATGCCGCTAGAGAGGCAAAGTTGTTATTTCCCCCCTCATAGTGTTCATCATCCTCTGATAGAATGGCATTTATTTTCTTTTTTGTTACATTAGGAGGGGATTTCAAACTCCTCCTCCTCTTAATGGCTTTCGCCACGGTACCGGCAACACTGTTGTTGTCTTTTGTCACTCCCGTTATGGGAAGAGCGGAACGCTCTCCACCATCCATCACGTGCTTTCCTGAACAGTTTTGTTTCGATAACACTATTTATTTAAACAATTTGTGACCAATAAAATAAAAAAGAAAAAAAGTTTCAAGTTTGCCTGGGATCGAACTCGGGTCCCACGATTTAATGACTGACGCCGCTACCCGCTTGGCTATCGAGTCAAGTAACAAACCCGCGATCAATTGTCTATACGAAAGAAAAAACTGACTTGCTATCTTTCTCACTACGAAAAGCCGGAACACGTCTTTTCTCTGTGGAGATCTGCGAACGACTGACGGGAAACGCTATCGCTACTCCTATGGATATGCTGGTTTAAATTATCCAGAACAAATATTTTGACATCCGCAATAGACACAGTGTCATATATTTTGTGGTTCTGAAAGTAAATTTAAATAGAACATGTATATGACTAAGATTTCGATGAATTTTTATTTCAAGATATTGTTTGGATCTTGCCAATATAAATGGAATATAACATCATTCAAATGCCTTGCAAGACTTGATTTTGACAAAGTAATTTCCGATGACTTTTCGACACATATCGGACAATAACTCGGCTATAACTTGACGAATATTCGTTTTCAAAGCGGCAAGAGTTTGCGGATTGTGTGTATAACACGATCTTTTGTATAGCCCTACAAAAAGAAATTTAACGGCGACAAATCACACGATCTTCCACATGACCAAAACGCAAAATACCTCGTTCAGCTAATTTTTCTTGCAATAAAGCCAAAACGGGTCGTGTTGTGTGAGATGTGGCTAATTTTGAAGCCAAAAGAATTTGGTTAACATTTGGCTATAGCGATGAGAATTGACGGTGACGGTTACACCTTCCTCATTTTAAAAGAAGTATGGACCAATGACAGACTACAGTGACTTTTTGTGGATACAATGGTCTTTCTTTCGACAGTTACATGTGGATTTTCACTTCCCCATATGCGACAATTTTGTTTGTTAACGTATTCATCGAGTGAAAAATGAGCCTCATCGCTGAAGAAAATGTTGTGTGAAAATTAGTCATCGTAACACTGATGTTCAATGTTCAGGATGATGTTCAGCATTCAATTCCAGCCATAATGTGCTGTAAGATAAGCCCAAATGCTCGCCGTGAAAGCGATAGATTTGGATCTTGTTCAACACTTTCTCTAACGGCAGCCATATTTTCTGTACAGCATGCATTTCGAAGATGAATAGGCCTTAAAACTTATCTGTAACAGAGTCAATCTCTTCGAATTTTTTTTTACAATTTTTAGCACGGTCAGATGGACGATCATGTCGACCATAATCTTCTCGTAATGCGCGAATCGTATCTACTACAGAATCACTATTTTCGTAATAAATTTTCACAATTTTTTGACACGTTCAGCGATTGTTAAACGATCCATATAGACAGTTCGGTTTGTGATTGGAACAGGGACGTCAAACCCCTACCACGTATTGGATGACCCTATATTAGGGAACTAACTCTTATCCACGCCGTACTTTACGGCTTTACAGGCAAAAAAAACACATGAATAAATTTTCTTTAGAAGTTCGCAACAAGCTCTAGAGGTCATTCACCTTGCACACTACAAGCAATTGGTCTCGAAAATATTTCACATACGAATATTGAACGCTTGTCATCTAATCAAAGGCGTTGCACTGTATATTGTAATGGGACGGAATCTAAATTTATTAAAACTATTATGAAAAGTATAGGTCCAAGCACGTACCCTTCCGGTCTCCCATAGATTATTATTAAACAAATGCGCAATACGTGATCAATTCACAATGAAATCTCAATGAACTAAACGACTTCAACGAACGTTCTTCCAATCACATAGTCCACTTCACCTCTGACATTTACAAGGCTCGCGCAGCCCGTCAATGTGTCAAAGAAACGAAAACGACAACGTGCAAAGTACACGACGAATCATCTTGCCAAAACTTGAGTTCAATAAATTCTCTTAAATTAATTTGTTACAACAAAGCAAAGCGTAAAAATGAAAACAAATTAAACACTAACAAGTCAAGAGAATTGGAATTCAGTTCCAAAGATCACCATGCAATCGTAGGATTTACTCCTTTACAGGGTGTGAAGGAAAGTCAGGCTGACTACCCAGCGAATACGACTGTAGCAAGCCAAAACCTCTTGGCTTTGTGAAAACATTAAACATTTTTTCTTCTTTGTTTACAAATTCGAAAGAGAAAAGTCGAAAAGTTCCAAAACACAAAAAATTCAAAACCAAAAAAAAACACGAAGCCAATTCGATTAGAAATTTTCTAAAAATAATCGGGGCGAAATCGTTTATCGTTTACGCACGTCATCTCTTGAAAATTTGTTTACATTCGAATCCTGTGTGTGCTCGATCGATAACCATTTGCTACATACGAGTACAATCTCATCGATTCTCGTATACCTATCCCCGGATTGACGAGCAATGAATTGCTGCTATCGATATCCGGGAATGACCGAGTTTGCACATTCGGATAAGTATTGTATCTACATCATATCGAGAGTGTTAAGATACACGATTTCTGTTGTTGGATGCGGCGGATTAATTTTATGAAATACTTTCCACTCCCGATAGTTGAGTGTTTAGTTGTTTTAACAACTTTTTTCGGAATTTTTTAAAGCTGTAGGGGTAGATATTTGTTAACAAAAAAAACCGTTTTATAATTTAACATACGACTATGTATCTAAAACATTTTTGGAATGTGGCTGATATTTAATTTTATTATTAGTTGCGGTGGCAAATGACGGCGAATAAGACGGAATTAAGGTGAATTGCAGTGGTGATTGACGATATCTTAATGATTTCGAAGTGAATCTGCGAACTGAGAGATTTGCTTGTCACGTGATGTGGCACACAATTTTGAACTCAAAACTAGAGTGTAATATGCAACGAGTGTTCCAGTTTGTTTACAATACGAGTATAGTGTAGTGTTTATTGAACTGAGTTTCTGACGCACGAACCATCTCTATCGTGTGTCTACTAAACAGAGCGACTGATTCATTGCACTTTTCATGAAGCTCTTCCAGGAAGTACTCCATATTATTACTCTTATTAAACAAAAGTTATATTTTAAACAGGTCGTTTGGAAGGCGGAAAGAGAGGCTCAGATTTAGCTTATCTGTGTAGAGATGGATTGACTTGTCCTCCATTAAAACATCTTTCTCCCAGAATGATATTGAGGGGAAGCTTACATGGAAGTTTTTGTCAAACCAAAGTTCAGGTATGGTGTAATCGATGTTCTCTGTGAGGATTCCTAATGTATTAAGAATGTTTTAAGGCGAACAGCTGCAGTCACAGCTACTTGCCTGACGAAAATGAAACAAAATGTCTAATGCCGCAGAGGGAGTAGACCGTAAGTCTCCGCTTATGCATAGATATGCTGTTTTTTGGACTCTGCTTAGTTTACTGCAGTTGACTGCATTGTCTAAGGCCGTCCACCAGACGACCACCTGTAAGTAAGTATCGGTCTTATGACCGAGATGTATAGCCAGTTTTTTATGAGAGGTTGAAGGCCTCATTTGTTCCCAATGGCTTTTTTGCAAGAGAATAAAGCTATTGTAGCTTTCTTGACTCTTTCTTTCTCTCTTGTTAGTTTAGTTTCCTGTCAAATATGTGACCCAAATATTTTTTTGTGTCGGAAAAGACTAAACTGGTACCGTTTATTTAGGGAGGGTATGTGATTGGAATTTTATATTTCCTGGAAAAGAGGACAAGATCAGTTTTATGGGGGTTTACTCCAAATGTACAGCGATCTGTCCAACGGGTTAATCTGTTAGGATTTAGTTGAAGGAGTTCTTTATTGGTAATACTTACCTCTGACGGCTATAGCAAGGCCACTAAGCTTCAGAGAAGGTGAGAAGTGACACCGCTTTGCGGCGTAACTCTGCTGACACATCTTTTAGCAGAAGCCCCACCCAGTTTTGAGTTGATTATCCTGCTATTCTGCATAAGACTGATCAACTCCCCAAGTGAGTCGTCTATCTGCAGAGTTGACAGCGCAGTCGTGATTACGGATGTGTTGACGTTGTTAAAGGGGCCCTCTATGTCCAGGAAAGCAACCATTGTGTACTCTATATATTGTAGCGATCGATCGATGTGCCTAGTCATACAGCCGTTTCCATCGACTTCCCTTTACAGTAGGCATATTGAGCCCTTGGATTAATTTTGTCTCATATATGGTTATCGATCAGTCTTTCTAGAGTTTTCAGACGGAAAGATGATAGACTTATAGGCCTGAGGTCCTTTGCGACAACATGGGAACATTTTCTGTCTTTGGGAATGAAAACTACATTGACAGTCGAATGTGAATCAGTTCTACACAGCTCCTCATGATATTCTGTAGCGTAGGCAGGATAATATCGGAGTACCTTTGCAGCTCGGCAGGTGTTATATCGTCTTGACAAGCAGACTTGTATGGTTTGTGGCTATGCAGCGCCCAGAGCAGTTTGTCTCTTGTAATCAGACCATGAATTATGGTCCCGGTTGCATAATCTTGTTTAGGTTGCTACTGGCTGCGAATTGGGAGCTACCAGCAGCAGGTTCAGTTATTCACCACTTGAGGTTGTCCAAAAGCCATTGGTGTTTTTCAAACAGCTAAACATCATAGGATTTGAGGGATTTTTTGTATGACTCCCAGTTAGTCACTTTTCTTGTGCATTTTGCTAAGTTGAAAAGTTTTCTGCAAGTGTTTCTAAGCAATCGATACTATCCAGTTCGTTAGCATTTGAGTGATGCTGTCGGAAACAAGAGCACTTCCTGTCGGTTTCTAGTTATAAAATTGGGCTCATTTTGAGGTTAGTACTTATAATATAATCAAAAAGTGACACACCTCTATATCTATACTGCCCCATACCGTGTGATGAGCGTTAGCGTCGCATCCGATGATGAGGCCAGTTTTTTGCCTTCCAACTTCCAGTACCACCCTCTCTAGATTATCATGAGGGAGACGGCTCACATGATCATTGCCCCTAGCACTGATGGCATATTTCAAATTATGCTGAGAATTGTTGAGCATGTACCCAAAACAGACATCTGAATGCATCCTCTGTTCAGGATACAACATGATGTAACCTTACTTTCAATTGGATTCAGTGGCTCTTTGCTCTAAATCACAAACAGTGCAATGCAAGTTATGGACGATTGGTGCACTCGATATGGGTTTTCAGCTAATCATTTCAAAACCGAAGTTGTTCTCTTCATAACAAAGAAGAAGATGACTGTTATGACTAATGACCATCCATTTCCCGAGAGGGTAAGACCAATTCTAGCCCATGCGGCAGTTGTTTTGAGGAACCGCAAAATCGTCAGTGCTAATTTTACCGGACCCCAAAAAAAAGATTTGTCCCCTTGTAGGCGAGCTATTCTTACGCACGCATGGCTCTGCCCAAGACGCATTAATGCATCTTTTACCCTTTGATTTAGTTATAATAGACAGGGCTCTCCTTTTCTTTTTATATGAAATGGTACCTTGTTCCAGGGTACAATGGGATCATGAGAAATGAGATCGTCGGGACTTCTCGGGAGTACGTGCTTCCTCGGTTAGTGCTGCTACCAACAATTGGGTCCGTTATGAGTTGAACTATATAGCGACTGTTGACTGGAAAAAACTCTTGATAGCTTATTTAACGGGGCACTACCCTCTTCCTTAGCATTTCAGGGTGCATAATCCTGCGACGATTGTTTTGAGAATAATCACGGCAGGTACTACACCTTTATGTGGTGGGTCCTGGTGCTGTAGACACTGAAGCGATTACTCATTTTTCAACGAAAGAATAAGAAACTTCATTAAAAGGAACGTAAAACGATTGTATGAGTGCTCTATTCCGTTCGGTATATAGTGTCTAGTGAATTGGAGTCTCTTATGGCCGAACTGATGTATTGTATTCTTGCTCTACCTCTTATATTGTCAGCCTGCATTGTCCGTATAATTCAAAGTAGGGTACTCAGTAGGGAACCTTGAGGAATCCCTGTTGTTGTGCCTACATTTTCTTGCTGTGTTACTTCCGTCTTGCGAAATAAAACAAAAATAAGCATCAATGATTAAGAGGATAGAAGATCGCCATTCACCACATCAGTCTTAAAAATCTTTCTGCTGATAGGAGCTGGGCGTGGCTTTAGTTTATCTGCAACCAACAGAAACCTGTTATCTATAAGTTGTATACCAGCAGACTCATCCAAAGGCAGTTCGGGCCCTGAATAATTTTCCTCTAATCCTGTTCCAGCAAGTTCATTGGAGAATTAAGGGATTAAGCTATTAAGCTTACTCAGCGATGATCAGTAGCTTCTGAAGGAATGATTTCGTGTGATGATTCTATTCCACGTCAGATCGGTGGTGATCTGATTTATGGGAAAGTGAGTCTCCTACAGAAGGCTGAAATATCCAATTGTGCCTCAGTAAAGCTTCAATAAATTTTAAGACAGTCCGGCTTGGTCCAATGATTCGATTTCTTCGCGGAGATACCTTTAAGATTTATTTATCGATCTCCGAAAAACGAATTCGTTGTGCAGAAATGCAGAGGACACGTTAGTTTAAACGCCTGGTGGACGGGCTACTCTTCAAACGTAGTACGTATCCAGTTAGAATGTATCTACAATCTGACGAGGCTACTTTCAGTGTGACTTCCCAGACAGCGATTGACCGAAAGTTACTGATGGACAGAGTTGAATTGATGAACTGCCAGCGGGTCAAACTTGCTTGAGGGACACAAAACAGTGTATTGAGAATTGTAATCGAAACATACGAGTATGACAAAATCTATCTTTCTGGTTTCGCCAACCTCGACTTGGAATTGCCCTAGAAATATGCTTGTTCGAAGACGTACGTTACCCATTTGTGTTTTTGCTAAATAGCTTGTTAGTTGTATTAAATACAGATACCGTGAAGCCTAGAAGCTGAGTGAGATAATGATGCGATGATGTAAGGCAGGGCCCGCATAATATTTATTTCCGAGACCGCAGGTTCTGATTTTTTACACTCATTGCTCGTTGATGTTTTTTGTGGGCTTCTTCTTCTAGCTCCGATGTTTCTACTGTACTCTACGAGTAATATGATAGTAATATGCTTTGCGGTGTTGTAAGTTGATCTCTGTTAAAATTATGGATATCGACCAATATCGATATCGATGCATGTCATATCTAGTCCTCATGACGCGGACAGAAGCTTTGCTCAAACCTATGACGGAATTGAACCCTTCTCCATTGGAACGAACCCTATTTTTAGGAATAGACATGGACACAGATTTTTCGTCGGCTTCCAATGATTTCGCAGAAGCAAATCTTTTCCTGTATGTACTTTTGCAGGTTTTTCGAGTAATCCTGTAGATATTGCATCAGCGGTAGATTTTGTAGAACTCAGAAGCAGAGGGAACCCAAGTGTTTATCATTCTTACACATCTCGCTAAAAGGTGCAATTTGCCAGCAAAGCGGAGTTCTTCAACTCGCAACCCCCTACTTGAAATTAGGGATTTAATTTGGATTTCTTTCAGCATTCTAATGTCTTCCACCTAAAGGTTTCTTTGCTTTATAGTCAAATTCAATCCCCTGGTAGCTTCATTCGAATTTTTGTGCGTTCAGAATTACTGGATTGAGATGGATGTTTTGTGGATCTGCATACGTAAAAACACAAAGGATTGCGTGCTCTGTTTAGCTTGTCCTTTTTTTATGTGGTCGCCAAGAGAGTGCAGTGCAGTGGCGTTTGCGCCTGCATCTGTCTCTATTTGCGGTGCTTTCGCTAGTAAGTTTAATCCGCTACATATTCGATGCTCAGCCTGCCAATTGTGTTTGACATGGAGGTGTAGGAGTCCCTTTCGCAATCTAAATCATTTGTTGGTTGGAATACTATTTATCAACTTACTTACTTACTTAGATGCCGCTTCAGCCCGGTGAGGGCCAGGGCCTCAGCTAACATACCTCTCTAGCTAGCACTGTTTTTTGCCAGCTGCTATCAGTTACTCACGTAAGATGAGGTCGTCCTCTACTGCATTGTACCTCTCGGTTGGTGTCGAAAACTTTTTAGGAAGGAGCGCTATTGGGCACCGCAGCCCATACAATTCGCTATTAAAACATCTCCTGCATTCTTCATTGATGCAAACGTGATCAGAAATTACCCGATGAACTTTTCTCTCGCAGCGTCCGAGAGCATTATCATCCGTTTTCGTCAGTGTTCAAGCGCCTGCACCGTAGCGGAGTCGAGGTGGATAAAGTTCGTTATTACCTCAAAGTTGGTGTTGCCAACAGACGTTAATGTTGTGTGTCCCTCTTTGTTGACAGCATTTACATTGTTTTTCGTTCGTTGACCACTAAGCCCATCTTTGCCGTTTCTACTTCAATAGTCACAAATGGTATTATTATTATTATTGGCCCGGGTCTACCCCGGACAACTTTATTAAGCTTATTAACAAGCCAAACTTAAAACTAGACTTAAAAACTAACAAAGATATACTTAACCTAATGGGGCGAGGAGAAATGGTGGACGGGGGAGATGTTAAGGGAGTGGCATATTGAGCAGCGCTGTTTTTATTTCTTGTTTGCTGCTATTTAGGTCAAAGACTTCGGCGTAGTTGTCCGTTATACGCAACATTCTGGATATGGGTTCAAAGTGACCGTAGTTGGTACGGTGAGTTCGGATCAGGAAGAGTGGGACAGATCTTAGATTACGGGGATTGGGAGTGAATGCAATATTTTGCGTTATTGTCGAGCAGTCGATATTTCCAGTCAGTAACATCAGCGACTTCACGACGTTTTTTTAGGGTATGCATGCTAATTAGTTTTAGCCTATTTTCATAGGAGGGTAATCCATATGGATCGGCCCAAGATAGACCACGAAGTGCAAAACGGATAAACCTGCGTTGGACTGCTTCTATTCTTTGAATGTGGGTTATTTTATAGGGTGACCAAACTTGGCTGCAATATTCGAGAAAAGGCCTTACAAAAGTAATGTACAGGGACTTTGTAACGTAAGGGTTGGAAAATTCTTTTGACCAGCGTTTGATAAAGCCGAGTGAAGAGTTAGCTTTATTTATAATGCTGTCAATATGTGAGTCGAAATTCAATTCTCTATCACAAATTATACCTAGATCCCGTACTTGGGTAGTGGAAGGAATAGGCTCATCGGAGATGAAGTAGTTTCTTGGAGGGGGAGGTAGACGTTTACGGGAATAGGTTATCGCTTGGCATTTGCTGACATTAAGCTCCAAAAAGTTTTGCTTGCACCATACCGAAAACTTATTCAAGTCATCTTGCAGGCAATGGGAGTCAGAAGGCAATGATCTCATTGCCTTTGGAAATTCTCATGTCATCAGCGAAAATAGAAAGATTAGAGTTCGTTAAAATTAAATTTATATCATTAATTGTGAGGATAAAGATGATTGGACCAAGGTGACTACCCTGAGGGACACCAGATGTTGCTTTAATGGGTTTGGATATTGAAGATCTGAAGATGACCCTGTATTCTCGGTCTTCTAAATAGGATTTGGTCCATGCCACAAAATGAGGGGAAAAGCCAAGTTTTTTTAGTTTAAAGATGATAAGTTGGTGAGAAATTTTATCGAATGCCTTGCTGAAATCTGTGGAAATTGAATCGACTTCATCACCGTCTTCTAAAGCATGAAGAGTCCTAGAGACGAACTCTGTTAGGTTAGTGATCGTTGATTTACCTTTCATGAAGCCGTGCTGATTTGTGCAGATAGTTGGCCTACAGTACGGAAGCAGTTGTTGATAGACTATGCTTTCAAAAAGTTTGGGTATGCAAGAGAGTTTCGCTATGGGCCTATAATTATCGACTTCGGCTTTACTTCCTTTTTTATGAATAGGGATAATGTAAGATTCCTTCCATAGGAAAGGGAAAGTACCTGTTGAGACAGACAAGTTAAATAGGGCAGCAAGAGGAGGACCGAGATGGGTAACACACTCTTTTATTACAATAGGCGGAATTCCATCAGGGCCGGACGAGAAATCATCTTTAAGTTTGGTAATGTTTTCAGATACCAAAGTTGTTGTTATATTTAGTGAAATGGCTGACGTCTCAGGATAGTTTCTCATATAGCTAAAGTAGCTAGGATCGGGTTCAGCTGTTTTCTTAGAAAAGGATTTGTTAAAATGAGAGGCAAAGAAATTTGCAATGGTTTTTGGGTCGGCAGAAGATTCACTAAGAAATTTAAGAGTAGATGGGTAGCCGTCTGACTTTCTTTTGGTATTAATAAACTGGTAGAAGCGTTTAGGGTCCGAGACTAAGCTAAATTGCATGCGGTAGAGGTACTCAAGGTAAAGAGACTCACAAAGTTCAGAAAAACGATTATATACCGATCGATAATTATTGTAGTCGGAATCAGATCGAGTTCTTAAGAATTTGTGCCACAACTTGTTTCTGTTATTACGGAGAGAGCGCAACTCATTGTTGTACCAGGGAGGAGCAGATATGCAGTCCTTTCGGAAGGTATACGGAACCGATTGGGCAAAGCAGGAGAAAATTAACGAATAGAACGTTGATAGGGCAAGATCAATGTTAGTTGTCTCACCAATAAAGTCAAAGTTAATGTTGCTGATGAGGTTTTTAAGTTTGTTAAAGTCGGTTCTACGGAAGTCAAATGAGAATGAATTTTCCGAATCGACACATGTGTTGCCATTTTCATATGAATATATAATTGACAAGGGGGGATGAAGGCGGTCTAGGGTAGAAAGAAGATGATCACTCCTATAAACGATACAGTTATCTGAATCGGATGTGAAGACAAGGTCGAGTTGTCTGTTCATTGTATTAGGTATTCCACTAATCTGATGCAGACTTGAGTTGGTTAGGCAGTCCACCATCAATATTTCTATTTCAGATGTCGAATTACGAGAGACAAAATGAGACGAATCATCGGAAGGCTCCCATATAAGGTGAGGGAGGTTGAAATCTCCTACTAGAACAATGCAATCTTCAGGTTGTGCACCCTCAGTCAAAAAATCAACTGCGTGAACTACAGGTTGATAAGACTCAATGGGTTGAGATGGGTGAATGTAGCAACAAAGTACGTAAAGACATCGTTTGGGGAGCGTAATGTTGGCGCATACTAACTCAAAGTTTTCAGTGTGGGGAATATCGACAGGAGTTGCGTGAAAGCAGTTCCGGATTGCTAGTAAAACACCGCGGCCATAAGGATTATCAGCTCTTTCAAATCCATCTTTTCGAAAAACGTTGAAATTTGGAGGAAACAGCTCATGGTTTTTAATGTCTGGAATTAGATTTGTTTCAGTATGAGATTTTAGAGCGCAAACCTCTTACATTTTGGTAGTAAATGGACAGGCATTGTGGACTGGAGGATACAGATTTCAGTTTGTTAGGAACTGTAATAGTTTTTAAAATTTGAACGAGTTCTTTGCAAATGGGAAAGACGTTTGGAGCTGACATGCGAAGACAACGTAGAAAGATCATTATGAACTTCGTCGGAAGAGATGTCGAAACTCTCATGGTAGCGAACGAAAATTTGCATTAATTCCGCTGGCTTAATAGGAAGACCTTCTCGTTGAATCGAAACTTGGTTTTGGTTATGCCATCAATGCAAACGGAGTTGGGTTTGTCGTGTAAGTAGGCAAGGTAGAGCCGAACATTTTCATAAATGCGGCGGTCTCTCAAACGAGATAATACATAACGACTGTCATCATTCATATCAGAAAATTTTTTAGTGAGTTTGACAGTTGGTGGAAGGAGTGGGTCAAGGTATTTTGGGTGAGAATCGGAGTCACGAGCGGATGATGAAGGGACAGGATGGTCAAGCACCCCGGAACTAGAATCTTGACTAGTGAGGGGGGTTGGATCAGGTGGATTGATAGATGAAGATGAGGAATGGGTGGTTGGGTTTAGTATATGGGAACTAATAAAATTAGGATATTTGTCGGATGGGGCATTGTTAGTTGGAACTTGGGTAGAAGGCGCAGGAGCAAGGTTGAATGAAACTCTGTTTTGAAGCGGCTTTAAAGATTTGGTGAGGGGAGGGAGAGAATTTGGTGTAGCGACTCTGGTGTTCTTTTTAGATGGTGCAAAGGGGGGAAGGAGTGAGGAGAATCTTGGAAAGATATTGGTCTTAAATGACCAGTTTGAGTCGGGATGTTGATGGGATGAGGCAGAATTGTTCGGGCTATGTTTTCTTTTAATAGTAAACTTATTATCTACCATATCCTTCCGTTGGGTGATGACCATCTTTTCCGTTATTGGTATGCCGTCCGATGATTTGAACATCCAATCGTATTTAGTGGGTATACGTATTTCAAAACACTGGCCGTTTTTGCTCTTGACTTTGCCAACTTGTTTACATTTGACGTCTTGTATACCGAATTTACTCCTAAAAAGGGCTTTGATCCAGGACGGGCTTGCATGACGTGGGGCAGCTTGGAGGAAGAAAGTAGACAGTTCCGGTTTTTTGATCGCTTCAAAATTCATTTTATTTAATTTTTGAATTCTGTTGGTCCATTCGGGGAGAGTCCAGGATGTCCCAAAAGCCCTAATTATTGGCAATGGTCTTGGGTCGGGATTGGTGATCGAAGTTGCATTTATCGTAGAGGGTTGAACGGGAGCTTCGGTGGTAGCGGCTATTGAATGAGTAGGGGCTGAAGTGGTTGAAGGTGATGTATATAGCTCGTCGTGCAAGGATTTGTTACTCGGGCTTACTGCAGATGGAGGCGCATCCGGCTTACTAGAGATGTGCTTTAATTCCTCCAATATCTGCATCGTGGTTGATCTAGTGGATGCAGCTTCCTCACTAAGAAAATTGAGGTCATGTTGGATGGATCCGATGTTTTCGGTATGTTCAGCATGCTTGAGATGTAGAAGAGTTGATTGGTCAGCCAATGTTGACATAATTTTTCCCAACTGAGTTGAAGTTGACTGAATCGCTGGTAATGTGTTTGAGCAGAGAGACTTATCGGAATCTGCTAATTTAATGATTTTAGAGTGCAGGGATTGAACAGCTGATTTTATGGCGGTTATGCTGTTATCGATCGAACAATTTAGATTGTCATGGCTCTCTGAAATGAGTTTAGTTAAATTGTTACTGCTGAATTGAATTTCGCATTTCAGCTCTGCAATCGAGTCTGCAAGCCTAATTAGTTGCTGGTTATTACATTTTATAGCCAGCATTATATGTGCCAGGGAGATAGTCCGGCACTCTACACAGTACATTTACAGCTCGCCGTATTCGTCCCATTATTTCAATGTCGTCTACGTATGCCAGTAATTGAAAAGATTTGGAAGATGTTGCCGTTCTTAAAAAAACGTTTTAAGTCCTTTCTGGCATTGAAAGCCTCGGTTTTGCTATTATCCGACCCTAACGGAGTAGCATGCGTCATCCTGTCAAATGAAGTTGGCAGAGATCTCAAAACTAAACATGACTCTGCAGAGGTCATTTCTATAGATGCTGTCATATCGATGAAGAGGTGGTGTGCATCACTTTGGGGTTTTTCCAAGGTCTGCCGTAATGTAAAAATTTGATCTATCGTGGACTTTTCTGGCCGAAAATCAAATTGATAGGGGGCGGTCAGACTGTGTAAGGCGTTTTCATAACACGGCAGACAAGATTTTATATTTTATTTTATTTTGACAAGACTTATACCCTTGTAGCTGGCGCAGTTCAGAACATCTCCTTTCTTTAGATTCGGGCAAACAATGCCAGGTTTTGAAGATGAATATCCACTCACAACGAGCTGCTTTACACAGTTCAACTCGTTAAGCTGTCAGGTCCAGCAGTTTTGTAATACTTAAGCTCAGAAGTGGCTGTCCTGACATCATCTTTGTCGGATGGACGGAAATGTTGTCTGTCTTCGTCCAGGTTGAATGGGATGTTATTCGTCCTTACTGTTTAACAGTCTGCAGAAATAATCTTTCCAGATTCTCAGCACCGACTGCGAGGTTTGCTTCCCCATCCTTACAAATTTCAGGCTTAATGTCTTTGGCATGTTCGTTTTATTTATTCTTCTGTTGCACCTCTTTAAGGTGTCGATCGAACGTTTCTCGTTTTTCTTTTTCTTCCTTCTTTTCTGCCCGTAGAGCTGCTGATCCCCTCTAGTTCTATTCAGTTGAACCGCTCGGTACACCCTACGTTTTTTCTAAATTTGCCTGTTTGCATTCGTCATCAAGCCAGTGGTTTTTTTGTTGCGGCGGGTTGAAACGCAGTACATCAGAGGCAGCTTCTGAGCTTGATCTTTGGCAGTGATGCCACTGGTCTTCTAAAGGGTTTTCCAATAGGGACTTGACAACTTTGAATTTAATTTGTGAACGCACTCTTTCACTAATCATCAAACTGTCACTGTCAATTTATTCAGTAAACTCAACATGTTCATCATGGTAAAGTACACTAACGAGCAACGTCTGCAAATTATAAAAATTTTCTACCGAAATTCGGAGTCGGTGACTGCAACTTTAAGAGCGTTAACTGCAATTTTCGGTCGTAATTTTCGCCCTAGTAGACAGGCAATAACAAGTTTAGTGCAAAAATTTGAGTCTACATATTCGTTGTGTGATGTTGCCGTGTCAGTGAGACAATCTCTGCCGTTCAGGCGTCCGTAGCAAACGATCCAAAGCAGTCAATTCTACGGCGTTCTCAAGAATTGGCCATCGCTCAGACCACATTATGGCGTATTTTGCGTAAGGATCTTGGTTTACACCCATACAAGATCAAGCTGACTCAAGAATTGAAGCCGATGGACTGTTTGAAGCGACGTACGTTCTCCGATTGGGTTCTGGAGAAGATGCGCCAAGATGATGAATTTCATCGCAAAATCATCTTCAGTGACGAAGCTCATTTTTGGCTCAATGGGTTCGTCCATAAGCAAAATATGCGCTATTGGTCAGGTGAAAATCCACATGTGCTTCATGAATCACCACTTCATCCACAAAAAATAACTGTTTGGTGCCGTTTGCATGCCGGCGGCGTTATTGGGCCATATTTTTTCGTCGACGATAACGATCGTAACGTTACTGTGAATGATCAGCGTTATCGCGCCATGATCACCGATTATTTTTGGCCCGAATCGGAAGATATGGACTTGGATGATATGTGGTTTCAACAGGATGGTGCCACAAGCCACACATCACGCGCTACAATCGATTTATTGAAGAGTAAGTATGGTGAGCGTGTTATCTCAAGAAATGGGCCAGTCGACTGGCCGCCTCGTTCGTGCGATTTAACGCCGCTTGACTATTTTCTGTGGGGCTACGTTAAGTCATTGGTTTATGCCAACACGCCGACGACGTTGGAAGAGCTCAGAGCCAACATTGAACGCGAAATAGCGGCCGTTTCGGCCGAAATGTGTGGCCGAGTCGTTAAAAATTGGGTCCAACGAATCGACCGCTGCAAACGTGCCGCGGTGGCCATATGAACGAAGTCGAGTTCCATTCATAAATGTTTTGATTGTACTTCAAGCCGATAATAAAGTTTTTGAAATATCTCAAATGGTTTGCGTTTTAATTAAAAAAAAAAGTTGTCAAGTCCTTATTGGAAAATCCTATACGTTCGTTGCTGGCAGCATTGAACTCCTCGCAATGTTAAGGCAGACTCACTGTGTAACGTTATCACCTTCCTTCTTTCTCAAACCGTGTTGGAACAGTCTACAGCGAACAACATAATTTGATTTGTGCTTTTGAAATGTCTAATGGAGCTCTTTGTAGGATTGAACTCTCCAGAGCGGTAGTCACTTCGTCGGCGGCACTCTGAAGGTGTTCTTGCAATCTAATGACGCCTCGCTTTCCTAACATTTTTGACAAAATTTCCACTTGTCTGTGGTTAACTGGGGTAGTTAAGTTTTCAGGACTGGCCTGTTTTATCCAGTGATACGCTTTACAATTGTAATCGTTTGTAAATCTCACAAATATCGGTTTTCGCAAAATACGAGTACGAAAACTGGGCAGATCTAGAGAATTAATGATTCCTTCTCAAAACAACCGTAGAATGTTTTTCTATCTTTCTCGACGTCAATCACATGCCCCGTTACAAAAGCAATTATAACCAAAAGATCAACTTTTACTACAATAGATGTTCCTCGAGGCCAACAAATAAAAGTCAATTAAACAAGCAAAAATGCAATTATCATAGTTTAATGCCGTCGAGATTATTTTGGCACAAAACAACAATTGGCGTCACAAATCCAACACACAGGGCAACAACAATAACAGGCAATCCTACTTACTGATAACCTAATTGATAGCCACCCTCATTATTAGCCACAAAAAAAAATCAAAAAAATATGACTCAATTAGCATATTTGTGCTGTATGTGGGAAAAAGCAAGCAGGAAGGGTCGCCATTTTTGTTTTTTGTTTTTTTGTTTTTTTCACCCCCGTTTCCATTCGTTTCCATGTCAGAGCAGACCTTACTCGTACTCCAACGTCAAATGGAAGTCTCCGATAGGACGAGTACTCCACGAACGTATGTGGTAACTGGTAAGGTGGCCATTAAAATGGCATGACTGACTCCACTTACATTATGTATACACGACATTATGACTACGCACTTGTACATACGAATATCTACGGCTAACGACAAGTACGAGTATGTATCGAAATAACGCTAAAATATGGTTTAATGAACTAAGCATGAGTCATCTAACTCGGACGCGCGGCATTGTATAATACGTCATTGAACAGAAGGGAAGAACAAAAAACAAGTCGCTCCATACTTACGGATTTCTGTTGGAACTTGTTGGAAACACGAGTATCCTTGCCAAGTGGAATGAAAAAAGAAGCAAATACCAAACCCTCCTGCTCCTCCCAGCCATCCATTCCAATGTTTCTGGTATTAACTTTGAATTATTAATGCAGCCTCCTAAAACAGGAGTACATACACACATCCTTACACACGAATACATTTGTATTGTAGAAAGGGAAGAGCAGATAAGTAATGTGGCTTTGAGTTTTGGCATGTTCGCGGAAGGGAGGAGATAGTTGAGAAGAATCCATTCCTTTTGGCTTTGGTTATGGCTTGGATGAATGAACGGCCAGTAATGCTTCATATGTGAGCCGGAAATATGAGTACACATTTACAAATGGAATATATGTGGGAGTCCTTTAATTTAAACCGAAAGAACATTACGACGAAGAGCACACACATATACCAACCAGTGTGTGTAGAGGAAGGAAGATAAATCATGAAAGGGATTAGGTTGAGCTGATCATTATGGAAAATGGCAATGTAAATCAATGGTTGGGGTGTAATAAGTACTCGTACGACTCCACATGTAAAGGATTAAGTATGGGTGGTATGAGTATTTTAGAGTTTAAATCAAGTTTTTCTACAGTTACGTAACTCTTTGGATTTAACAAAATTGGGATTAGCTTTATCACAATCTGGTGAATTTGTGTGCCATTTTCAACTTAAATGTTCAAGACCAGGACCCAACTTTCATTTGCCTCAGAAATCTGTTGTCTTCCTGTATCAACTACATAAGGATATTCGTCGTCCGGGGAACATCTGAAAAAATTCTTCAAGTTGGGTAGGCCGTAATAAATTCAAGTGGCACGTGATGTCCTCTATGTCTTTCAGTTGAGTGGAGACCAAATTGTTGAGCCATCAATTGTTTATTTTTTTCAATTTAGTAAAGCGCTCGATTATTTAGAGGCTTCTTGTACGGCTCCTCATTGTACAGAGCTTTTCAAGATTTCAACAAAAACGTGCGGAAATTATTAAAAAATATTATCGAAATTCCGGGTCAGTGGTACTCGTAAATACGCAACGTAAATTTCGTCGTGAGGTCGGTCGTCATCATGACTTCAGTATGCAGGCAATTGGTTGGTCGCACCGTGGAAAAGTTTGAGCGTGAGTACACTCTTTTAGATCTTAAGCCACCAACCAGACAGAGATTGGTGCGAAATGAAGAAAACATAGCCCACGTAGCGGCCAGTATCGAAGAAGACCCAGAAATGGCGCCGATCAGCTGAATTGGGCATCGTCAGAGAGTTAACACGGCTTATTTTGCGGTTGATTTTGGGCCTACATCAGAATAAGATTGTGAATTGAAGCCGTACGACTTGGCTTAAAAGCTTATGAGATTCAGCTTGTGCAAGAGTTAAAACCGCGTGACCCTTATAGGTTCGGTGAATGGGCCGAGAACATGATTCAGCTTGATCCTCATTTTCAATGCAAAATTTTGTTCTCCTATGAGGCCCAGTTTTTTCAGTTTTCAATGCGTTTTATTTTCTTAATCACTAACTCTTATAAACAAACAATTGTTTCTGTTAAGTGGAAAATATGATATCCGCCAGTGACGTTACACATTTGTCCCCGTTTTATAGCATTTTCCATGACTTTCTGCAAGATTTCCGGTGATTACTGTTCGCATTCCTCTCGAATATTTTCCTTGAGGGCTGCGATTGCCTGAGGATTGTTGGGATAAACCCGCGACTTCAAGTAGACCCAAAGAAAGAAGTCTGTGGTGGTTAAATCGGGCGATTCGGTAGATTACGCGACCAGGAAATGCTTCCCTCACAATATCCACTGCGGGTCGTGCTGTGTGTGCGGTTGCACAGTCTTGTTGAAACCACATGTTCACCAAGCCACGCTCATCCAATTCCGGTAATAAGAAGTCGTTTATCACGGCCCTGTAGCGTTCGCCAGTAATTGTAACCGTGACCAGTGACCGTATTGCCGATGGCGTCCTCAAAAAAATACGGCCCAATCTCTAGTTAAGGGGTGGCCGTGGTGTAGTGGTAGTAGCAAACGCTTCTCACACGGAGGGTCCAGGTTCGAATCCTGCCCATGGCAAAAATCAGTTTTTCATTGTATAATTGGAACTCAGACAAAAAAATTCTGCGTGTGAAGGCATAACACTGACACGTAGATTTGGCTGTTATAAGAGTTTCAAGCAATGAAAAAAATACTGGGAATTATATCTCGAATCACTCTGAGTGAAGAAAAACTCTCCGTCCTATTCGGACTCCCACCCCTGGAGAGCAAACATAGAAACCAAACACACCTGAGTTTCAAACCACTACAAAAACAATTTTCATTTCTCCTCCTTCTATCTTTCCGCCCGCGCCCTGGCAACAGTAAAAGGGTATCAACCCCTTAGGCGCGCGTAAATTATTCAAAAAAAAAAAAAAAAAAAAAAAAAACTAGTCCCGCATGAACGCCGCACCACGCAGTGGCTTTGAGTGGATGTAGTAGCTCTTCATGCACCACTTAAGTGGAAATGCGCCTCGTCGCTCATGATGATTTTCGACACAAAATTGTCTTCTTCGTTGTTGAGATTGGGGATGGCATTACAGTAAATCACACGTGACTGACGGTCAGGATGCATTAACTGATGCACTGTTTGTACTTTGTATGGGAACATGTATAAGTCTTTTACTAAAATTCGCTGTAGGGTCCATCTGGTGATGCCCAATTGCGTGGCCCGTCGTCTGGTTGACGACGCCTCGCCCTGCATGGCCTCCTGTGGCTCCACTCTGTTCCAGTCGCGTAGCTAAGCGCCAGAATGTTTGCCCAGTTGGCGCAACACGATTAGGAAATCGACGTCGAATTTCACGCTGCGCTAATACCACCGACCGATTATTGGTCAAAAACATCGAAACAATTATTCCACGCTCTTGCGGAGTATAGCGCTCCATTGCTTGTATGTTTGTATACTGCAGCTGTCTAGTTCACAAATGTCAAATATAATTGACGTACGACGCCATTTGCAAAAATTATACCATCTTCCGATAGGGTGATTAATTTTGCGCCACCTTGTAGTAGTGGCCAACTGCTTTGCTAGTCCACTATGACGTTGCATTACGGCGAATAATTGAGATGGGAGCGATTTATTGCTCTGTTCAAGGCAGTCCAATAGACCAACACTCAGTATGTCCGTATAGTTCTCATGACGAAAATGTACAGGGAGTGAGTTATGCAGGATTGTAAGCTCCACTTACCAGGTATATCCAATGCCTTTTAGCTTTCTTGTGTGTTAGGTTTCCTACTCTGAAATAGGACCCAATCATTAAGCTGTATCAGAAAATGTTGAACTTTGTAATTTTATATTTCCCAAGGAAGAGGACAGGTTCAGTTTTACGGTGACTTATACCTTATCCACATCGATTTGTCCATCTTAGTAGCTTGTTGAAAGCGTGTTGTAGGAGTGTAGAATCTATCAGGTGCAGTAACTAAAGCCACGAGACCATGGTTTGGGATGTAAAGTTGCGGACCTGGCTCATGAATAAAATGATGTCGACCTTTATTTTTATCAACAAATCGTGTAAGTGAAGAGGGGCACTAATGGGTTGGGGAACAAACCCAATTGCTGCTTCTATAATAAGGCAAATGCAAAAGGGAATCAATTAATTCTCAACAATGATACCGGACCTCGCATTTCAAGATATGGACGATATTGATCCGGACGATATGTGGCTCCTGCAAAATAGCGCTATGTGTAATTTCGCCTATGAAACCATTCTACTGACTTGCTGACGACTCGATTCAACAACAACACTATATCGCGAAATAAACCAGCGAATTGGCCACCAAGATTGTGGAAGCTAATATTCACCACGTTATTGGTGAGGTAGAGCCAAAATGCTCGAAAGAGAGGCCTAAAATTGAATAAGGAAGATGCGCTTCGTCAAAAGTACCCCGGAAAGTCATATGCCTGAAGTAGTGTTCAAAACGTAATATCGTGAACTATTCGTCATAATAAATAACGATTTTTGATTCAAACTTCTAAAACTCTTCAAAAAAACACACTTTTCCTTTTAAAGAGTAAGACCAGTGCATCATTATACTAATCGCTCGGCCGAGAATATCGTTAGTGAGCCAGAATTTCATTTGCATTTTGACTTGCATTTGCGTCCATATAAACCGTGGACAGTTCAAGAGTGCTCGAGCCAGTAGATGCTGATTTTTTAAGAAAATCTTTTTCAGTGATAAGTCATGAGATACGTTTTCATATTTCTTGTCACAAACGGAGAGCATTTCAAGAAAGATTGTTATATACACAAAAAGCCACTGATGTGCCTTGTAGTCAGGCGGTGTCATCGCTATTTACTTTTTTGAAAACGATAAAGGCTAAATAGTTACAGTCAATGGCACGTTATAAAGGTTATAAGCACATTATTTGTCTCGTGAGATCAATAATTTTGATCTGGAGAAACGCGAAACGATTGAAAGTTTGTTTCAAAAGCTTTATGGTCACACAAATTAGTTGACAAATACTGCCATTGAATCACAATCTTCTATCGTTCTTCAACCTAGAAGTCAACGATCGCCAAGTTTTAACTACGATTCAGCCAAAAGAGTGCAACAATTTCATCGAAAATTACAAAATAAGAATCGAGTACTGTGAGAAACCCATTATTGAAATAAAGTTCTCCAGAAATTAGGCAAAATTGTGTGCTTAATTTCGAAAACACATTAAAATTTTTGGGAAACGGGGAGGTTTGTTTTTTTAGAGGTTTAGTTTTTAAACTGGCAACACTGTTTCTACAGATTGTCAATTTGACAGTTAAAAGTTGCTTTGTAGTTAGTACGGTGTGCCATTTTACGATGAATAGATTAACGCCAGAACAACGAGTGCAAATTCTGTAAAGTTAATTTGAAAACCGTGGTTCGGTTCGCCAAACTTATCGTGCTTCCATTTACGGTCGACATAATCGTCTATCTGAGCAATTTATTCGGAACACGATGAATCATTTTCGCACCACGTATACCCTAGAGTCTAGTGGATAATACTCATCCGCAAAGACGACAAACAGTGCGAACAGAAGAAGTTATTGCCGTTGTGTAGCGCAGTCTTGAGGAGAATCCGAATGAGTCGATTCGCCATCGTGCACAGCAATTGGAGCTATACCCATTCACTTTGTGGAAGATTTTACTTAAAGATCTTGGCTTAAAAGCTTATAAGATCCAGCTTGTGAAAGAGTTGAGACCGCGTGACCATTATACGCGTCGTAGGTTCGGTGAATGGGCCGAGAACATGATTCAGCTTGATCCTCATTTTCAAAGCAAAATTTCGTTCTCCGATGAGACCCACTTTTGGTTAAATGGATATGTAGACAAGCAAAATTGCCGAATTTGCAAGAAGCCTTTGTCGACACGCCCTTACAACCATTAAAACTCACTGTTTGGTGTGCTTTATGGGCTGGTGGAATCATAGGCTCATATTTCTTTAACGACGATGACGGCCAGAATGTTACCGTCAATGGAGACGTCTGACTTCTTCGTTCCTCAGTTGAATGGCATTGACGTGAACGAGCTTTGGTTTCAACAAAATGGCGCAATATACCACACGGTGCGCGAAACCATCAATTTATTGCGGGAAACATTTGCTGAGCGCATGATTTAGTGTAATGGACCTGTGATATACGGCCCCAGTTACTCGATAAATTTGTCGAAAATTGGACTTCACGATTGCGCTTCATTCGCACTAGCCGTGACACCCATATTGATTGGGATTGCGGATGGCACCACTTACTAGATTTCAGGATAATAGAAAAAAATTGGTTGATATTCGGAACCCTTGAGTTTCGTCGAGTTTTATCAACTGGAAACCAACAGTTTTGCATGGCACGTGCACTTCACTCGCACGTCACTTAACCTTCCACGACATTTGCATGATATTTGTTGTCCGTTCAGAACAATTTGTTTTACAAATACTTCCCACTTCTGATAAGAGTGACGTAGGAAAGTACTATATACAGATAGAACTTTAAGCTAAGCCCAGTACAAATTCCTTTTTTTAACATTTCTCAGCGCCAGCTACTGATAGCACTTTTCGTTGAAATTGCATTAACATGACGATAAACAATTGAGGGAAACACAAGTTTGTATGTTTAAATTTAGCAGAATTAGATAAACTTATCAGAGTTTGGAAAAGCCCTGAACAACAACATGCAAAATAGTTGAGTAGTTGAAATAAATCGCAGAGCGAATTGCTATGGTCTTGGATGTTTCCTTAGAGGGTATAAGCTAGCTAACAGCTAACTAATAGATATTCTAGAAATGGTTTTGCTTTTAAAGGGGATGGTAACTATTTGTGATGAACATCATATCAGTGACAAAGCTCTGTTTAGGCCTTTGATTTTAGAAAGAGTATTTTGGCTTCCCATTTGAGCGCTACAAGGTAGGTTTTAACGGGTTTGGCAACGTCAAGTCGAGCGTCTTCATGCTGTAGAATCACTTTTTCGGTCAGTGTTCGCCTCAATCGTATCAACTTCTTGCATTTGGCATGGATCCCCATCGAGCAATGCTTCCATTTCAGCGATTTCGAAGGATTTTGGCCTTCCTTCATGCGGACGGTCGTCAACATCGAAATCACCGTCTTTGAAGCGACGGAACCAATCACGGCACATTGTTTCACTTCGAACAGCATCTCCGTAAACTTTTTAGAGTTTTCGATGCGCTTCAACCGCCGTTTTTTTCGAATGACAGAAGAAAATCAACACTTCCCGCAAATGACGATTATTTGGCACAAATTCAGAAATTTTCACACAACCAAAAGTAAAGGGTACGCCATCTAACATTTTTTTTTCAACTAGTGCTTATTTCGTGAATGGTAACACTTATCTCATGTCTGATTTGACAGATAATTAGTTTTATCCTTCCGGTTAATAATGGAAAATAATTTCAGTCAAATGGCTGCCTCGGATGGCCATGCAGTAGCCTACACGATCGGTCCAATTTTTAAGCACATTATCGATTGTGTGCAGCTGTATTTCACCAATGGCTTCACGAATATTGTCCTTTAAAGCGTCAATTGTCTCTGGCTTGTCGGCGTAACACTTATCTTTTATGGCACCCCACAAATAATAGTCCAACGGTGTCAAATCGCAGCTCCGAGGTGGCCAAACGACATCAGCTCTGCGGCTGATAATGCGATCTTCAAAAACAGGGCGCAAAACATCGAGTGTAGCATCGGCTGTGTGGCACATAGCGCCGTCCTGTTTAAACCAAATGTTGCCAATATCCTCCTCTTCAATTTTTGTGAACAAAAATTCGTTCAACATGGCCCGATAACGATCGCCATTGACTGTAACGGCCACTCCTTGCTCATTTTCGAAGAAAAATGGCCCAATTATGCCTCTGGACCAAAATCCGCACCAAACAGTGACTCGTTTTGGGTGTATCGGCTTTTCAATGTATGCGTGCGGGTTTTCTGGTGCCCCAAATGCGATAATTTTGCTTGTTTACATACCCGCCAAGATCAAAATGAGCTTCATCTGAAAAGATGATTTTTTTTTGGCAAAATCGGCATCTTCTCTAAATCGATCGCAGGCCCACTTAGCGAAGCGAAAACGCATTGGATGGTCAGTTGGCTTCAACTCCTGAACCAATTGGACTTTGTATGGCGTCATACCAAGGTCTTTATGCAAAATTCGTCTCAATGATGTCTCCGAAATGTTCAATTGTTGAGAACGACGGTGAATTGATATTGATGGCGCTCCACGCACACTTTCTGCCACAGCAGCAATATTCTCGGATGTACGCACGGTTTTTGGCTTTTCACGCTTTGGTTTATCGATGAGGATGCCAGTTTCTTTCACTTTTTTCACAAGATAACGAACATACGGAGCTGACGGTGCTTCTCTTCTTCCAAAATCCGTACGCAATTTTCGCACACATTCTGCAACATTACCATGATTTTCAAAGTAATGTCGCAATATTTCCCAGCTTTGTTCTAGCGTATACACAACCATATTCGTTTAGCGGAAAAATACTTATGATGGATTCTTTCATATCCTCTTCATCGGGAATAGCATCGTTTGGGAAGACGATTGAGGTGTGATCGACACCGATTGAGGGAAAATGTGGATCACGTTAATCAATGATCTTGGATGTTATTGCCTCGTTAATCACGTGTGTTACTTCTGGTTGTTCCGATGGTGTTTGAGGGGTGGCTTCTGTTACTATCGGCTCTTATTCTCTACAAAGAGGTCAGAGAATGTGACTTCAAAACTCAGAGCTTTGTCTCCTTCATCGAATGTGAGTGGTGTGCGATTTAAAAATGCTCTCGGTGAGCAAGGAACGTTTAGGTTATAGAAGAACCTTTTGAAGAATCGTTTTTGCAGCAGCCCAAGGTGGTTATCACTAGAAATTGCTGGTACGGGGGTCATCTGTTGACATACGAGGGGCGTTCAACATATTCTCGGTATCGGAGTGAAGCTGTGGTTGTATATATAAATTGACTTATTTATCAAGTAATACAATTATTTTAGTGCATTCATGTAAAATTTCATATAAATGTGATTATTAATTCGAGTTTTATCTCTAGTTAAACAGAATCATAATGGCAACTGAGACGATGATGGTGAAAATTGAGCATCGCGCTGTAATTAAATTTCTCACTAAGCAAGGAAAAAGTCAAAAAACTATTCATGAAGAGATGGTGGCTGTTTACCAGGGTTCCGCACCTTCATTATCAACTGTGCAAAAGTGGTAAAGTGAGTTCAAGAGAGGCAGAGAGAGCATTGAAGACGAGCCCCGCTCCGGCGCCCCGGCTACTGCTTGTACGGGAGAAAGCATCAAAGAAGTCGAAAAACTTGTTCTTGAGGATGCCCGAATAAAGGTGAAAATGATGGCAGAGATCACCAAGCTTTCAATTGGTACCATTACCAGCATTCTTCATGACCATCTTAACCTTTCAAAGGTTAGTGCAAGGTGGGTGCCACGAATGCTCACAGCGCCTCAGAAAAAAGTGAGAATCGCATGCTGTAGAGAGCTTTTGGAGATGTGTAGTGAGAACGCTGACGGTGTTATGGATCGAATTGTTACTGGAGACGAAACATGGGTCCACCACTATGACCCTGAAAGCAAACAAGAGTCCATGCAGTGGCATAAAAAAGGTACAGACCTCCCGAAGAAGTTCAAAGTCACTCCGTCTGGCGGGAAGCTCATGGCCACAGTTTTTTGGGACTCAAAGGGAATCTTGCTCATTGAGTACAAAAAAAAAGGTGAGACCATCAACGCCACATCCTACGCTTCCACTTTGCATAATTTGCGGGAGGAAATTAAAAAGAAAAGACGGGGTAAACTTGCAGCGGGTGTGTTGCTTCTTCATGACAACGCTCCTGTTCACACGGCGCGAGCTTCCAAGGCTGCTGCGCGAGATTGTGGTTTCGAAGAAATCCAACACCCACCCTATAGTCCAGACCTTGCCTATAGTGATTATTTCCTGTTTCCGGATTTGAAAAAATGTCTTCGTGGAAAAAGATTTTCGGATGATGAAGAACTCAAGTCGGCAATAAATGGGTATTTTGCAGAGAAAGAGGAAATTTATTTTTTTGAGGGTTTAAAAAAGCTTATCTCAAGATGTAACAAATGCATTGATGTTAGGGGAGATTATATTGAAAAATAAAAGCAATTTAAATTGAATTCGCATTTTCCTTCATATCGATACCGAGAATATATTGAACGCCCCTCGTACGTCTATGGGGTGGCGCAAAACTAACCACACTATCGGAAGATGGTATAATTTTATCAAATGGCGTCGTACGTCAATCATATTTGACATTTGTGAACTATACAGCTGCAGTATACAAACAGACAAGCAAGGGAGCGCTATACTCCGCAAGAGCGTGGAATAATTGTCGCAGCGTGAATTTCGACGTCGATTTCCTAATCGTGTTGCACCAACTGGGCAAACACTTCGGCGCTTTGCTGCTCGACTCGAACTGAGTGGAATTACAGGAGACCATGCAGGGCTGTCACCGGACTGTTCGTTCGGTCGATAATATCGCGGCTGTGACTGCCGATGTCGCTGAGAACGAAGAAACATCAACCAAACGACGGGCCACTCACTTTGACATCACCGGACGTACCGTACAGCGAATTTTAGTGAAAGACTTACACATGTTCCTCTACAAAGTGCAAACAGTGCATCAGTTAATGCCTACTGGCCATTAGTCGCGTGTGAATTACTGTAAAGACATCCTCAATCCTATCAACGAAGAGGATGATTTTGTGTCGATAAGCATCATGAGCGACGAGGCGCATTTCCACCTAAGCGGTTACGTCAATAAGTAAGATCTTCGTTTCTGGGGCACTGAAAATCCGCGCGTGATGCACGAAGGGCCATTACATCAATTCAAAGCCACTGTATGGTGCGGCGTTCACGTGGGAGGAGTGATTGGGATGCCATCAGCAATACGGTCACTGGTCACGGTCACACTTACTGGCGAACGCTACAGGGCCATTATAAACGACTTCTTACTGCCGGAATTGGATGAGCGTGGCTTGGTGAACATGTGGTTTCAACAAGACGTTTCCCGTTTTGGTGGGAAATTTAACCATCCCAGACTTCTTTCTTTGAGGCTACTTGAAGTCGCGGGCTTTTATGTCAACAAGCCTCAGACAATCGCAGCCCTTAAGGAGAATATTCGACAGGAATGCGAACAGTTATCGCCGGAAATCTTGCCGAAAGCCATGGAAAATGTAATAAAATGGGCACAAATGTGTATCAATACTGGCGGCAGCCACTTGGCGGATATCATATTTTCCACTTAACAGAAACAATTTTAAAGGTCCAAATAAAGATTTCCATTATTCAAAATCATTTTTTTTGATTTAGTAAAAAAGTAGTTCAAAAACAAAATTGGATGATTAATTTTGCGCCACCTTATACTTCCGTGCTTCGGCGATTTCCACTTAGTGGTATCCGACAAATGTGCGATGTTGCTGCTTGATCTCAAATGCATTTAGAATAAAATTCCAGATATTAACTCCTTAAACAAGGCAATCACATTGCTACGCACTTCGTAGCTAGTTCAACGATTTCAAATTGTGCCATGTCTATGGGTTTAATTGACTGTTATAAATTTAATGTTATCAATTCAGTTTAAAAATCTTTGCACATAGAAATCTGCGGATCCAGATCGTAAATCTCTCCAACTATGGTGTCAGAGCCAATGCGTAAGCTTTTCCATCGGTCCTACTCTTCCGTAAAAAAGGTCAAATCTTCTTCTCTCTCCTCCATTGCACTTACGTTTCTTCTTTCAAATGTTAAGAAAACGCCTAAGAATTGTCAGCTAACAGAGTCTAGCATGTTGGAAATGGAATAGATTAATCTTCTTCAATGGATTCGAAATTGCTTTTCGGAATGCTCGATTCAAGTTGTTTTGGACGCATTCAGTTCTCATATTCATAAAATAAATGCTGATGTGCCACAAGGTTCCATTCCATCTCCGACAGTATTTTTAATTTTTATTATTATTTTCTTGAATGCTTTTCTAATTCAATGTATCCCTTTTCTGATGACAGTTCAACTCAATTCAATTCTGACCGTCTTTCTTGACTCACTTCCTTGATGCAGAAATAAGAATATAATTAAATTTGGTGCTTCCAAAACATATTGCTGTCTTCTTCCGTTAAAGTGAATTTTGAAGCCGAAAACGCTGCGAAGTAGCTTATTTTACCTCCAAGTGGTAATCAACGGGTAATGGCTGATATCCATCCGGACTCGACTTCTCAAACGTTTTTATATGCATGAAACTAGAGTAGCTACAAGGCTCACATCTAATTAGGCGACGATACAGTTAAACAGCATAGTGGCCCCAAACTTCAATTGACTCATTGTGGGGTTCGACGCAGCTCCAATAAATTAGATGTCCAATAGATCCTGAGAAGCCAACATGAACTCGCATCATTACCTTGCATCTCTAGACTGTAGAAAAAGTACTGTTGAACAAAATTTGACGTAGAATGGCGGCTGCAAATGCCAAGCACTGCCAGAGCTCTTTTACTATTAAATCTCCCAAAAGATTTTCCAAAGGACCTACACTACCAGCTCGAAGAAGAGAAAATCAAGTCATCAGAGACACTATATCTTATTTGCACACCGCAGAACTTCTTCTTTTTGACGAAAAGTGGGCGGTAAGCGCTTACAGCTAAACCGGTTACACGTAAAGTGCAAGGAGGCTGCTCATAAATTCTGCGAGCAAAAAGCATACAATGAGAATAGTAACGCATTTTTGGATTTAGGCAGAGCTTTTCAGAGATGACAGAAATATTCAAGGAGCATGTGGCAGCTCATTTGTAAAATTTTGTCAGAGGATCGTACGCCCGTTGAATCAAATCTCAGCATCACCTGTCTGTTGGTGAAATAAAGAGAACTCCTCAACTACGCCAACTACAGGAGCCTACTAAACATATCCTACAAGATCATTGCTGTTCTATTATGTGAACATCTAAAATCGATCGAGTGCAGTTTTAGACATTGTAAGATCACCGTCGACCAAATATTCGTTCTGGAGCAGATCTTGAAGACGATCCAAAAATATTTCTTCATCAATTTTAAGGTTGCTTATGATAGCATCTACGGAGACCAGCTTTAAAGGGGCATATCCGGTCTTGACATCCGTGCAAAAATCGTTCGGTTGTGCAGGATATTGATGGAAAACTTCCACCTACTCTATCAAAGTCAGAAGAAACATCACCGAATCTTTTGATTGCGTAACCCTCAAGCCAACACCGAACCACAATATTTCAAAAAATATGTCCACCTTTTCGCATATGCTAATGACAGTAACATAGTTAGGAGAAACTAGCTGATTTTGTGAGTATTGAGGCAGAAGTAGCAAAAATAGGTCAAGCACACAGCACGGGTGAAGGAAAATTAGGGAGGGAAGAAAGGTTGGTACCGATGTACGTTGGTTTTAAATGTCTGAATGTTACAATGACTACGAAATAGAGAGCTCGGCAGGGCATTCCACAAGTGAGTTGTTCGGCTTAGGAATGAATCACGATATTTCAGAGTACGTCCGAAACTGGGCTTGATGAGCATTCAGAGCGGAAGGTGTGTTACGGTTAAAGGTTTGGAGGGGCGGAATGCTACCGGCGATTTCAATGGAACACTAATGGTGGTAATAGCGCTAAAACAAAGTGAGACACGAGACATTTCGTCGGTGTTCGAAGGTGTCCATTGACAGGGTGATGTTAGCATCACCTATGAGTTTTATCGCGCGCTCTTGAATCCTATCTAGCAGGCGAATGAACGGCTTATATATTGTGGCCAGCTCGGAAGGCGAAAAGTATTTCTTACACCGTTTGAGGAAACCCAGACATTTCGCAGCATTTTTGGCGACATCGAATATGTGGTCATTCCAACGTAAGTGGTCATTGACACACATACCGAGAATGGAAAGATTTTCGGTTTCGACGATGCAAGTGCATTCGACATGGATAATGGCTGGGTGTTTAAATTTCTCTTTAACGACAGTAGACGGCATTGTGTTTTGGAAGCATTAAATTCTACTCTGTTAGTGCTTCCCCAATTAGTTATGCTGTTAATATCAGAATTTAATGAGCTTAACATACTCTGGCGTTCCCGTTCTACAGCCGAAGAGCAGGGACGTGAGTCAGGGAACGAATCTGAATAGCAGAGAGTACTGTCGTCAGAAAAGGAATATATTGGATTAGAAGTAGCAGACAAGAGATCGTTGATGAAAATTAAAAAGAGTGTCGGAGACAGAACAGAGCCCTGGGGCACACCAGCATTTATTTTGAGAATATCAGACTTGAAACCATCCAACACGACTTGAATTGAACGTTCCGAAAGGTAATTTCTCATCCATTGAAGAAGAGAGTCGTCGATCCCAAATGCACGCATTTTCGACAAAAGAGCCGGATGCGAAACTCTGTCAAATGCCTTAGAAATATCAAGTGCAACCATCTTACTTTCGCCAGATTGATGTACGCTTTGGTTCCACTTTTCGGTGAGACATGCCATCAAATCACCAGTGGACCTGTTGCTACGAAAACCATATTGCCGGTCATTGAAAAGTTTTCGTGTTTCGAGATATTTCATGAGCTGACGATTTATCAGCGTTTCCATAACCTTGGAAAGAAGGAGCGTAAGTGCAATGGGTCTGTAGGAGGAGAGAGAAGTTGATTCGCCTTTAGGGACGAGCTGGACAAATGCTGTTTTCCATCTGTTCGGGAAGAGTCCTGAAGAGTAGGATTGATGAAAAAGCTTACGCAGTGGTTTTGCCAGCGAGGAAGAACACCTTTTCAGAAGAACTGGAGATATACCATCTGGACCAGCGGATTCGTATATGTTGAGATCGTTAAGTACTCTTGATACTACACGAATGCGAAAATGGATTCGTTCCATTGCAGATTCGCCACACTCAACTGTAGGCTGAGACAAAGCACAATCTGGGAGTGTTGAGCTGGCCGCAAAGTATGCAGCAAACAGATTGGCTTTGCCCAAAGAGTTGACAGCTGGAATGTCATTGTAAATGAGCGTTGGGATGAGGATGAGGCAGAATTTCTAATATTTTTGACAATCGACCAACAATTTTTACTACCTTTGGGACATTGTATTATTTGTTGACTCAACTTTTGGTCGTATAGGAATTTCACACGCTTAAGAAAGGCGTTGCAGTCATTTCTGCCTCGTTTGAACTTTTTTCGGTTTTCCTCTGTCGGGTTGGTCTTGTAGGACCGAAAAAAACATTTCTCTAACCCTGATAGCCTCTTTACAGCTTGAGTCGTACCATCCGTTTTCTTTTGGTTTGATACTCTTCATCTGGTGATGGATAAAGTATTTCATTCCAAAGAGAATGGTGTCTGTGATCATATCCACGTCGTTATCCAGGAAACATAACGACCAGTTAAAATTCCTAAAGAAACTGCTAAGACCGCTCCGGTTGGCTTTCTCGTATAGCCCTACGGTTCTTTTAAGAATATTTTCTCTAACTGTGCGGTGAGAAGTTAAAAACAAGTCCAGGGTGTTGGCGGTATGACTATCAACGCCTGGTATTCACGTGGGCTCATTTACAAGCTGCGTTACGTCGTTTTGTGCAGCGAAGATCTCAACACACCGGGTCCAGAATATCGAAACCACCCAGAGTTGTATATATTGAAATCGCCCGTAATAACGATTTCAGTATGAGAATACAGGGGTACAATTCTTTGAATGGACTCAGACAGCGCATCAAACTCGTTAAAAGTCGAATTGCTGTCCAGTGTGGGGCTTCTGTAAATAAGGCAGTAGTGGATAATTTGCTTACGGAGATGGAATTTTAACCACATGAAGTTGAATTCCGTATTGGAACATGGATCACATTGTGGTGGAGATTGGTAAGCTACATCACTACGCACGTAAATGGCGAGACCGCGGTATAGAAGTTCGTAGTTCGTAGCCAGGTAGCTTCAGATCAGTGTGATTTGAGAGATGTGTTTCACTAAGTGCCAAAACAGCTTGTCTGTATTTACAGACTTGGACGTACGCAGAAAAGTGGTTGCTTTTAAGCCCGCGAATTTTGGCTATATTCACTGTAAATTCCCGCGTCATTATAAAAGAGTCAAACCTAACTAGAGACGGTTAATCCAAGATTGGAAGAAGAAGTTGTGTTCATTGTAGTGTAATCGTTCTATATCTCCGTAATCTTTTTTCCATTACGGAGAATGACTTCATCAATATGAACATTCTGACATTCTGAACGATCATGAAATGAGTCTGCAAATTGTCCGATTCCTCAGCGGTTAAACCTATAAGTCTAAATAAGCTCTTGGCATTGGCACTGAACTTTCTCTTTTTCCAAAAGTGTTTATGTTTTACTATCGCTCGAAATGATTGTAATGATATTGTTAATTTGTTGGCTATTTCAATAAGAAGCTCTAAATTTGCCATCGCTCTCCTGTGTAATGAGGATAAATTTCTATTTAAATTTAAATTTTCATTGCTGTCCGTACATTTATGGCAAAATTTAATGCAATATAACGCTCTCAATGTTGCTTATACCTTGTCACTTGACTAGATAAGTACTCTTAGCCCTCCATCTAATACAAAAACATAAAATCCCTCATCTTCAATTGACATTGTAACGTCTTTTCAGAAAGCCCAATGAATCATAATGTTGATTTATAATTTTCATGGAACCACTTTCAAGACCACTATGCTGCGGCGCAACACAACCGTACGTAATTGATTGCCTTTTCGACTTGGCAGTAGTGCTTCGATTGTTTTCATGTTTCACCACTGAATGGAACAACATGTAATCGATAGACCATGCCGTAGCTATACAAATAAATCCATCAAATAAATTCATATCAACAAAATTGTTGGTTTGCAATTAGATACAAATGCTGTGTGGTACTCGTACATGTTAGTGTTACCGATTACTGTGGCTACTGCACATTTGTAAAATTGCTATACAAATCCAGGTGTCTAGATATGTCAAATGGAGGAGGGAGAACTAACTGGGCGCTTAGACGGTAACCAGTTTTTGGTAACTGATACTCGTATCTACGCCTGAATGATTCATTTGAGGTTATCATATGGAGTATGTTACATCTGAGGTGCTTTTGCATTCTCACGAGCTTGATTGAAAGGAGAAAATTTGTAATTGTAGTCAGCTGTGGGGGCTGCCTTGTGGAAGCCTGTCCTACTGCCTTGGTTGAGGAGTATGTATCTTCTTTCTACAATATTTGAAGTGGAATATCTTTATTGTGGTTGTGAAGAAAAAAAAGGTCAACGATTCGGTCTTTGAATATATTTTACGAGACATGCTTTGAGGATACTGTGTTATGCATTTCAGATTTGAACAGAAACTCTCTGTTCTTCCTGTTCATCTACGCGAATCAGAGAACAAGTCTTTCTATGGGCAATTCCTTATGGATTTTTAATCGTAGATTCTTATAACACCAGCTGCGTTATGATCTTCTGCCTTAACAAATATTCTCACAGTTGTATCGCTGGTAGCTTCCTTAAGGCATTTTTACCATAGAAGACCTCAAATGGTGTTTGGTCTAGATCCTTTTCTTATAACAGTATTTCTTTAATATTGATCGGTCTAGATTATAATGGTTGGCGAATCCAGATCGAGCCACTCACCAGTAACCCGTTGAGTATTGGCTTCCAAGGCTTGAATAGTTTACGGTTTACCAGCCAACCAAAGTCTTAGATGTAATCGAGTGTCGTCAAATCTACGGATATCGTAGAAATTTCACTCGTCCATTTCGGGATATGATGATGCCGTTGGATCGCGTTCTCAGTAAGTCAATGGTTTCCCGAGTAGAACAGCACATAGTTGTCCCCCCGTAATCACATATCGTCCGGATCAGTGACGTCCATATTATCGGAGAAATAATCACTGATCATTGCCCGATAATTTGACCATCGAGTGTAACACGTGCTCTGCTCCAATTGTTGACAAAATAAGCACCGACGTTGAAATCAACGGGAATGCAACACAATTGGTGTACTTTTGCGAGTATCACCTGCCAAAAGACGATTTTTCGGTTAAAATAAGGATCGACATCATGCTGCTCAAAAGCCTAATCCGCGATTTCCTGTCGCAAGCCATTGTCTCATGGATTCATATGTCCTTTCGCTTGAAGTGTTCGAGTTTAATGAGTCGCTGGGTCTTAGTATTTCGGACTACAAACATAGCTTGGTGCAACTCAGTGGTTATGTTTTCTGCTCCTGAATGTGGTTCACCTTCCGGCCGCTATTCCGAGTACGCGCTATAGTGCCTACAGTATTAGCACTCACCACTTCATCGTGAAGAACCTGCAGCCTGATGGGAGCGTAAGCCGCACATTCACAAAGGTAGTGCTCCGGTGTCATCATCACTTTGACAATAAGCGGCACGGGATGTTGTATCACTTATGCCCAGTACACTTAAGCTCTTAGCAAAAGCGTAGTGCCCGCCACAACGTCAGTAAACAACCCACCGTTTTTCCACTTGAGGCACAGCAGGAAAGTCGCCGATCTCTTAGAGATGTTGGAGAGTCATGCTATCTACAGTTGTGCTAATATGAAACCTAACTAACTAACTAACAAGTTTTCCTCTGAACCTTGGCTTGCAAGTTCATCTGCGAGTCGTGACAACAAGACTTTAAGCGCAGCTTGGCTTCGCTTTGCTTCTACCACCGATTCTTGACAATATATCATAGTTCGTTGCCATCAGGATTGCATATATCTCCGCTTGAAAGACAAACTTACCTCTTCTTAACAAGCAGTGATGTCCTCCAGAAACGCACAAGCCATCCATGGAGACCCGACTACATTCCTTTCCTGGATCATTTTTCGTATTTTTTTCCGGAACAAGAATTCTGGTGTCATTGCATCAGACGACAGTTGGTCGGCGCGCACCGTCGTGCGTTTTGTACTAAAGAAAACTTCTCTTTAACTTTCAAAAGGCAGTCCATGATTTGAATACCAAGGGGATGGAGATTCATCAGTGCGTCTGTCTATCGTTGACGGCCGACCTCGCTTTGAAGGCTTTCGGCGTAATATGTTTAGTCCAGAGAAATTTGACACCAATACTTACCTTCCTAGGAGAATTGGATGATGATGCCTTTAGGTACTAGATGAGCCAAACCAATCATCCTTCATCCTTCTCGCAAAGAGATCAACCTCAGTTTTGTGAGGATTGACTAAAAGCTCATTACTATTGCACTAATCGTAATTGCGTTGTCGAAAGGGCTCTCAATATCAATGAAAATGTCCAACGCTTATTGCTTCCTGTCCAGCGCGCCTTCGATTCGGTCTACAAGATTCTGAATCGCACTCTCAGAATCTTCGGCATTGGCAAGCGTGTTACATCTTAGACAGAGGATGCATTCGTAAAGCAATTTTGCGCACATGGAGATCGACGAATTCTCTCCATGCTCTTCAACACGGAGGAAGTTAGATTTTATAGGTCTGAAGCCAGAGTACGTATTAAGTTTGAGAGTGTGAGAGAAAGATGTTTGGGTTAAGTGGTTATTTCGCTCCATGGGTGACATCCAACATTTAATGTGGAGACTAAATTATTAGTGTAAATTGCCTGCAAAAAGGAATGTCTTTCGGACACGGCTGGTGTTGAACCCCGAACCATCTGCCGGGAAGCCAATACACTACCACTTGAGTCACGGTCACTTGAGCTTGACGAGCATGTAGTCGTAGTATAAAGGCTAAAGGTGTCGAACAGTGGACAGGGTTACGGTGTGTATGTCAATGCTGAGTTTTTTCTTTATTAGGCTGCGCATTCTTTGGTTCATGCATTCAAGTTTCAGTTATGAAAACTGGTTCTGGATCAATGCAACCGATGAATACCTGGCTAACAAATATTTGGACAAAAAAGTCTACAACTAGACCTTTGTTTTCGAATTAATACGAGCATGCCGCTCCTGTTGAAAATTTGCTCTCCAAAAATTACTGAAGTCAGCTGAAAACCAATTTAAACATTTCGAAGTGACTTGTCTGGCAATACCTTTTGGTGCACGTGTTTTTTCGTCGCAAAGACATTTTAACCCAAATAATATTTCATGCGTTAACAACATCACCCCCTTTAAGTCCTGTGAGTGGTCTGACAGATCTTGAGTCGCCTCTTATTCGTTATAGACGTCGGTTCAACTTCCGGACAACTGTTTGTAGGTCAAATTCCATTTAAAAAAAAAAAGAAAGAAGGTCAACAGTAGCCTTTCAGTGCGAACTGAAATTTTAATTTTAAATCGTCTCCTACTGCACTTTCCATAAATTTCCAGAAGACTTCCCATGATATTTGCAAACAAGTCTCTGACCAACACTTCCATGTTAGATGTTATTCTCGGCAAAGCCTCTGCATCCTCTGGATCCTCTACCAAATTTAAAAAGAACAAAACACCAACTCTAGACATAATCCTTTCAGAAAATTTCACTTACATTTGCACTCTCATTCATTTCCATTCGTAACCAAGTCTTCAGACCTCCCTGGCTCTGTTGGGTAACACCCTCCATTCTGGTATGTACGAGTATTCCCATTTGTATTTGCATCATACCTCCCTCTGGCTTTATTTACTCGAATAAATCTCTGGAAAATATTTTCTAATTATTCCCCAGTGCAACCTGCGTTTTTGTTTTGTCTTAAAATGTAGCTCACCCGCTAGGTTCCTCAAGAACGACTCGACACAGGATAGCATCCGAGGTGGAAATATGGTGCAGTGGCATTTGTTTTTATTTTTTTTCGCGTTCAAATTCAATTTTGTTTTCTCTTAAAAATACAAAAATTAAAATCTCATATATAACCAAGCGAATTCTGAAAATGTTTTCTTTTCCTTTCATTTTAGGTGCCGGTGAATCGGGAAAGAGTACGATAGTCAAACAAATGAAGTACGTAACGAGAACATCCTCAAAATGAGAAGTGTCAATTTAATTTTTCAAAAAAAAAACAAACCCCGTTGTCCGATTGTTCTTAATTTTGTTGTTTTCTTTTGTAGAATTATTCACGAAAGCGGGTTCACTTCGGAAGATTTCAAACAATATCGACCAGTTGTATACAGCAACACAATACAATCTTTAGTTGCAATACTTAGAGCTATGCCAAATCTTAGTATTCAATACAGCAATAACGAAAGAGAGGTAAGTACAAATGTTCTTTTGATATTTAATCCTTGAATTTGAGCTGATGTCATTCAATTTTAGAGTGATGCAAAAATGGTGTTCGATGTGTGTCAAAGGATGCACGATACGGAACCTTTCTCAGAGGAACTATTGGCTGCTATGAAACGATTATGGCAGGACACTGGTGTTCAGGACTGCTTCTCACGTAGCAACGAATATCAACTAAATGATTCCGCTAAATAGTAAGTTTTAGTCTATAGGAAACCTTTGTATGACGGATTTGAAGTGAAACTCTGGATAATGTCATGAAATGGGATTTGATTTTTTGTATTTTCAGTTCTAGGAGGCGTCGTCTGATATAGTTGTTTAATTCGAAGACGATTGTCTAGATTCTAGGTTGTCTAGATTTCCTTTAAACAGTGCCAAGTGACAGAGTAAAAACCTTTTTGATATGCAAACTTCTCCTATGCGCTCACACCTGTTGCACCATCCTCTGGCATGTTCGATAACTTATTTCTTAGAGTCGTAGTCGTCTCAGAAATTTGGCAAGTTGCCTACGAATACTTTCTTCATACTCTTAAAGAACGTACAAAATATTTACAACTTAACAACGGCAGTCTCGTTTATCTTAGTAGAAATAACAGCCTCGCAGTTCACTTATCCCTCAACTACCATCTTTTACACAGCTTTGTCCACAGAGTTGGCACAGATGTTTTTGTTAGCACCGTCTTTGACTTCACTGTGAAATAGTTTCCTGATTTCTTAACACATTGCATCTCAACCAAACATTCTTTTTGATAATGTAGCCGATAAATTTGTTTTGCTGTAAGTCCCAATATTCAGACATTACACGTTGCGTTTGGATGTGAAATCTTGTTTCTTATACCTGTGGAGTTTACATTTTTGAGTAGAAGCAACATTAAAAAGTAAATAATGACCTTTTCCAAGCAGCAATCCTCTGGGATGGAACAAATTACAATATCTTAGATATGCATAGCAACTTCAATGCCTTTGAAGTTATCTGGTGAATCACAGCAGGCCATGATTACAAATAATGTAGCCGAATGAATCCCTCCAAATCAGTAAGCACGAAAATTGGAAACTTATTTATCACGAATTGGAAAAAATACGGTTTCTTATTTTATATGAGCATCAAACTTTGCATGTTGTCTTTATTCAATTACTTTATTCTCCAGATTGCTACTTTCATGTTTAACAAGTTGATGTTTGAGCCATTAAGGACGTAATTATCACACGTAATTCGGTTTGCATCTCTCCCAAATCGAATATTGTGACTGGAATTCACTGGCATTGCTCTTAGTTAAAGTTTTGCACTCAATTCCTCAATCAAAGTGAGCTTGTGAAACTATAGCATTCTTGATTTATTCATGATAATGTCTTGGTTAGACTTTTACTTCGGTGCTGCTTCTACTACTTTGGTTTATACATATTTGAGCGATATACTTCTTTGACTGTAAAGAAGATCGAATTCCATTGCATTGATTTCTGGGCTGCGATTTGAATGCTCTCTAAGTTGAAAAGTTTTCGTGTATTCCCTCGATATGAATTTTCCTATAGTAGTTTGGGGATTGCGCCCTTTCATCCATTAACGCACCTCGGACGAGAGGGATCGTTCAGTCAATATCAGTATCAATGCTGTAGTTAAGCCCCATCAGGTTCGGATTTTTTTGAGCATTTTCTTAGTATTTTCAATTAGAAGTTTTCAGACCAGTCGTTTTGCAAAACCAAAGTAACAACGAATTGATAGAGTCGGTTAGATAGATCTCCACTAAGTTGCCATCTGTGGAGCCAGTACCTACTCCTTCTCATGGAAAGCCCTTATCTAATTTTGAGTTATAGCTTTCTACCGTGAATCTTTATTTAACGACAGCATGTATTCCGCTTTGTCCTCGTTTGTTTTCAGAACTATTCTGTTTCTTTTCCCGAAAACAATTCTACATCAGACCGATGATAGTGTCATCATAATTTGCATGTTAAAACTGGAAAAAATTAAGTCCGTTTTTGTGAGGTCCCGAAACCCGCCATCGCTCTTTAGCGATCCAGAAGATGAATTCTGTTACAAACTATTGATGTTGTTCCTATCGTGGGAAACTTCAATTTCCTTGAAATGCTTGAAATTTTAGCAAAATTTTCTTTTTTATTTCCATCCTGGCTCGAAAAACGTACTAGTTTTTCATTGCTTTTCGTAAATTTATAAAATGTTGCTAAAAACTTAAGTGATTCAACACTTTTTGATGCACTTCCGTGGTTGGAGTGCGTTTGAGTCTACTGATGGTAGCAGATACAACAGATCAGTCACCAATATCAGTTTGGTATTTTAGGGATTCATTTCCTTATGAGGTTCGACAAACTGTGATGAACAGTTATTCATTTTCTGATACATTGTAGCATTTATTCGAGCCCATTTACGCACAAATACAAATTACATTCAGGCTATCATAGAATGCTATGATTAGAAACCAAAATATGGTCAGTAAATATCCTATAATTTCCTTTAACAGTCCCGAGTCTTGTGTTGCTTTCAAGATAATTTTGAAGTTAATGGGGTTATAGCCATTCTAGAATTTAATTCACTGTTCTATTTCCAATGGTTTTTGAAAGTAAATCAAGGTGACGTGGAGATAAGTCGATCCTTTTGGACGAGTCGGCTTAAAAATTGCACGAAACCACTCATATTATTCGTTCGCATTAACTCACAAAGCCATGTAGCAGATCAAATTTCTGCAATTTCATGATTGGAATGAAACATAATTAACTTTTGAAATGGTCACGAGTTCAAATCATGATTCAAGGTGCCCAAATTTGCCACATTACATCAACCCTTCCCACTGCCACTTGAATCAGTATCCACCAACACAAAGTACAAAACAATTCTCCACTACATATTAGCTTATCGTTTAATCTTCTTACAGATACAGTATCTTACATCTACATGTCATACAATAGAAATAAAAAAAATAAAAAACGCAACCTACACTACTAATTCACTTACATTTGGTCAAACTATGATACAATAATTAGAATTTAAGTCAAATCGCTTGGAATAAATAGTTTGCGGGCGCTCTTCAATTTACACACAATTTCCACTCTGTCAGCAACGTGTCACTCTGTAATTTACTCTCCAGTGATGGCTTTATTCCATTCCTCTCGATCGTCCCCTCCGATTATTTCCTCAGTCCACTATCTAATCCTCCCTCAGCGTCAATTTAAAATTTAGCGGCGACTCTGGGATGTATGTCGAATTCACTTTGTAGACTAATTCGCCGGAATTGTATTCCACTTTGTATTTCCGGAATATCTATACAAATATATTATAAACGCACATTATACGTTATAAACAGAAAAAAAAAAATACAAAAATAATTAAGTATCTCTGGGATACTACGAGTATATTTGAATATTTCGAAAAATGCACGTACCTTAGCCAGAATCGTGTTTAATTCAATTTCTGCAAATCTGCGTCCCACACACATACGTCGGCCAAACCCAAATGGTAAGCTCACGAAGGGATGTATCTTTTGCCCGGCATGGGGACAAGTGGCACCTACAAATAAGTTCACATACAAATAGATAACACAAAAAGGGGAGAGCAACGAAAGGAAAAGACAGAAAAAAAAAACGAATTAACCCAAATATTAGATTTAATATTGTGGATACATACATAAATACTCGGATACGTGTACAATGTACATACTCCCTTACATGGGTTGTAGATACTGTACATTCATACCCATATACAATAGATACTCAGATACTCACTTGGTTCAATTTGCTTGATCCAGCGCTCTGGCATGAATCGCTTTGGCTCCGGGAAATACGCTGGATCATTGGACACCACGAAATGGGGGAAAATGACATGAGTCTGCGAAATGAAAATCGAAAAAGAAAAATAAGTATGTACACACCCATTTACACATATGAATGTTTTCAAATGTATACACATACATATATATATGAAACAAGGAAAAAAGAATCAAGATTTTCCACTAGTGCGGTTAGGTTAGACAACTTGGTATTGGTGTACCGAGCTTTTGTAGGCCTACCATTCCTGGCAATGTACTCGTACTCATACAATATGAAAAGGTTTTTGTTCGCTTGATGCTCCTCGTAAAAAGGATACCGTTTTATTGGATGACAACGAAATTACCTTTTAAATTGAAGGTGTCCCTGGTTTTGTATGGATTTGGGGTGGTTCGCGGGTAGACTATGGTAAACTAGATCGAACTGGTACATGGGACGTAGTAATAGTGCTGCCAGTACGTACTTTGAAAATTTCCATTTGTATGTCCTAAAAGATTCTTTCTTTTTGCTGCCACGTGCCTGAAGAATCCCTACAAGGATGTATTGTATGTAGGAGTGCATATAAAGAAGAGAATATTATATACTCCCTAAAAATAAATCTATTGCAGGCGAAATTTGTCGAGGCTATGTCTTTTTTTATCGTTAAAAATGAACAGAAATGCTGTATCAGTGTCTCTTTGTTTGAATGTGTTAAACGTATGTCACCCAACATAGACATATCTCCAGCTAGTTCCGTTCTATGATTGTGAGTTAATTACTGTCTATAACATCTTCAATATCAATTCAACTCCATCTATTCTGCTTAGGAAAGTCAACTTTTCTGCCTGGCTGGTATTTCAATTCGATGCACGCCATGTCCTGGAATTTTCGAACATTCTGAATCGTCTACATACTGAAAACCTTTTATAAAAATCAGAACAGATCACGAACGGTTCTTTTCTTATTGTGTTGAACTCCATATGTCCAATAAAGTTCTACTAATGTGCTATTTTTCTAAAATACAATGTGGCTTTCGTCGACATTAAACAATATAGCTGAATAATACAGCTTGTATAAACTATTAGTATTGAAAATTTAAGCATTTCCAATAAGCAGAAACTTGGTCTTTGACAAGACAGACAGGAGTTTAGCTAGAAGGAGAAATTTTGTCTCCGTAAATGCTTTAACCCTTTTTAAGGTGGTGGCAACATATTGGATTTTTTTCTTTAATCTACGTTAAGTATTAAATGGTTTTGTTTTTTTTCTGATGTTGTAATACAATCTTTTTAAAAAAAAAGTTATTTTTATTAAGAAAAGTTACTATTAGTTGTTTAAATGAAGAGGGAAAAAATGGGGAAAATTATATTAATATTTATGGTATTTTTTTGTTGTTGTTTAAATATTTTTTTTACTAAATAAATTGTTTGTACTTTTTTTAAGATTTTTTTTTAATCGGCATTTTTGAATATTTTTTTAAGTCTTTTTATATTTTTTTATGTTTTTTTGGTAGCCTAGGAACTCTGTTCTTTCTTTAAAAAACTCGGTCTTATCCAAATTAACCCTTAAGTTAGCCTGTTCTAGTCTATCAAATACCAATTCAAGGTTTTTAAGATGTTCCTCTTCCGTCTTTCCGAATATGATGATATCGTCAATGTATACATAGCAAATTTTGCCGATGTATTCATTAATTTTTTTAATTTTCGTGGGGGCTAACGCCCCCATTTATTATGCTTCATACAAGCTTAAAAACTAAGACTTAAACTAATACTAGGGCTTAAAGCTAAGGATGGTGAAGGAGATCGAATTTGAGGGAAAGTGTGCTGCGATTAAAATCGAAAACGGAAAGGTTGGAGTTTACCTTACGCAGCATACGGGAGATTGGTTCGTTAGAGCCATATGTGGTGCGGTGGATAGGTAGATAAAAGAGACGGGTGGAACGTAGATTACGAGGGTTAGTGTTAAAGAAAATGGAGTTGCAAAGAGGTATGCAATCGACGGAGCCTGAGAGGAGTCGGTGAATGAACAAAATGTCTGCTGCGTCCCTTCGTTCCTCAAGGGTATTCAGGTTAATGAGTTTGAGACGGTCTCGATAGGGAGGTAAGATTAGAGGATCGTTCCAAGGTAGACCTCGAAGAGCAAAGCGAAGAAAACGACGCTGGATCCTCTCAATACGAGATACATGAACTCGTTGAAAGGGATACCACGCTTGGCTAGCGTACTCGAGAAGGGGGCGAACGTAAGTGATGTATAGTGATCTAGTCACGTACGGGTTGCAGAATTCTTTGGACCATCTTTTAACGAAGCCGAGTGATGAGTTTGCTTTAGAAATTATCTCATCAATATGCGAGCGGAAATTAAGCTGCCTGTCGCATAATATACCAAGGTCGCGGATAGATTCAACAAGGGGTATAGGTTGACCGTCGAGATGGTAAATTCGTTGAGGAGACTTCTTGCACTTACGTGAGAAAGTAATCGATTGACATTTGGAGACATTGAGTTCTAAGCAGTTCTTGATGCACCAGGTGGAAAAACTATTTAGATCTATTTGAAGGAGGGTGGAGTCTTGTTGTGAGGAAATGGGTTTAAAAAATTTGGTATCGTCTGCATAGAGAGAAAGTGTTGAGTGTTGAATGAGCCTTTGAAGGTCGTTAATAGTTAGGATGAAGAGGAGTGGACCTAGGTGACTACCTTGAGGAACACCTGAAGTGGCCAAGAAAGGGGCCGATAGGACAGATCTGAAACGAACATTATAAAAACGATTATCCAGGTAAGAAGATATCCATTTAAGCAAAATGGGTTCAAAGCCCAGGACGGACAATTTGAACAGGATTAGTTTATGAGATATCTTGTCAAAAGCTTTACTGAAATCAGTTGTTATAACGTCAACTTCTTTACCATTTTCTAAGGCTGAGAGAACAGAGGACACGAATTCTACGAGGTTAGTGGTAGTTGATCTACCCTTCAGAAAGCCGTGTTGATTGGGGGAAATAAAAGATTTACACTGAAAGCTTAAGGCTTCATGCAAAATGCTTTCGAGGAGTTTGGGTATATGGGAAAGTTTAGCTATAGGGCGGTAATTAGTGACTTCGCTCTTTAATCCCTTTTTGTGTATGGGTGTTATGAAAGAGGACTTCCATATCTGTGGAAATTCACCTTGAGAGAGCGATAATCGGAAGAGATTAGCAAGGGGGCGTGAAAGAGTTGAGGAACACTTTTTAAGAAATATGGATGGAAGGCCATCTGGGCCGGGTAAGTATTCATCATTAAGTTGTTGTAATTTGTTTTCTATTACTGTATGATCAAAGCTATGCGAAATAGTAGGGCCAATAGGGAAGTTAAGTAGGTATTTGAAATAAGAGGGATCCGGTACGAAGGAATTATCGGCAAAAGATTGCTTAAAAAAAGTAGCAAAAAAGTTAGCTATGGTATGCGGATCAGTTGATGATATATTTTCGTATGAGAGGGATGGAGGAAAACCGTCGGATTTTTTTTTTGTAATTAACGAATTGGTAGAAAGACTTAGGATCATTTATAAGCCTTGATTGCACCCTATCAAGGTATCACTGATAGAGAAACTTATAGAGCTGGGCGAATTGAAGGTATGACCCGAGATAGTTTGAATAGTCAACAAAAGAGTTGGACCGGAGGAAAACTGTCCATAATTTGTTTCTTTTGTTACGTAAAGAGCGAAGTTTATGATTATACCACGGGGGGCTCGTAGAAGAGGTCCTATTACGCGAAAAGGGGACATAGAGAGAAATAGAATTAAGTAATTCTCTGTAGAAAATAGAGAGAGCACTTTTTAGGGGCATATTGGCGAAATCAAAAGAACACTTACTAAGATATGCGTTAATTTTGCGGAAATTCGCTTTATGAAAGTCGTAAGAAGTGGTAGCTGCAGATGGGGTGGGGCGGAAAGTAGAGTGGTGGAAAAGAGAAAGAAGAAGTGGTGGGTGAAAGTTATCAATGGTCGATAGTGAAAGGGGACATAGCGAGACAGAGGAGTTTATGGGGTCAGTGGTGAAAATGAGGTCTAATTGCCTTCCCATATAGTTGGAGACTCCACTAACTTGGCATAAGCTAGAGTCTGTGAGCTCATCCAAGAAGAGACATTCTTTACTCGAGACAGGGTAAGCGATAAAAAAAGATTTATCATCTGATTGAGTCCAGTGCAGATGAGGTAGATTGAAATCGCCAAATACGATGATATATGATATCAGAGGATCAGATAAGTTAATTATTTGATCAATTGCATCGATAGCGAGTTGGTAGCATTCGATTGGTTGGGCCGGTAGGATGTAAAAACACATAATGTACAGGGACCTGCAGGGGAGTGTTATCTTTATTGAAACGTAGTCAAGTTTAGAGGAAGTAGAAACAGCGATTGGTGAAGAGTTTAGGTCATTGCGGACGGCCAATAGGACACCTCGACACGGAGCATCATCATTTGGGCGGGTAAGATCGTCGTCTCGGAAAACATTGAAACTAGGGGGGAATAATTCCTGATTCTTTATATCGGGAATTAGATTAGTTTCGGTCAGAGCGTAGACCTCAAATGGGAGAGCGTGAGATTGGCGCAAGACGGCACGGGTCTTAGATCGCAGTCCTCGTTTTGATAGTAAAAGGTAAGAGGAAGGTTATTACGAGAGGGCGTAGGAGTGGATGGTCGAAACACTGGCAATGGTAGCACGTTAGGGACGAAAAAATTTGTCGTTGTCAGCTCTGCTTCGTTGGAGGTGTGAGATCCTTTTTGAGTGCACATAGTTACCGAAAGCAGCAAGGTCGTCTGAGACTTTTTGCGGAGACATATTAAAAATCTCGTGGAACTTGATGTATAAGTTCCTCAGACTTGTAAGGTCAGTAGGGAGACCTTCCTGCTGTATTGAGACCATGACGCTTGTTTTAGTTTTCCCCTCATAACAAGCTGAGTCTGATTTGTCATGCAGATATGCTAGAAGGAGACGTATATTCTCGTACGTCTTTTTTTCTCTAAGCCTAGAAAGTGCATAACGACATTCTGTTGAGCCAAAAGTTTGTTGGGTTATTTTAACTGTGGGAGGCAGAAGGGGGTCAAAAATGGGGCAGGTGGACGAAGATTTTGAAGGCGATGCAGGGGTGATTGAAGAGGCATTAGACACATGTTCATGTGAGGGATTTATAACATGGGACCTAACGAAATTGGGATATTTAGCTCCGGTTTTAAGGTCAAAATTAGGGAAAGAAGTGCTAGTGGGGGCACGTGCAGAGGGGTTAGGTATTTCCGAGGGGTTATTGTGAGCGGTTGGTGCTAATTTGAAAGAGACGCGTTGACGCGGTGGCTTGGGTGGAACGGAGGCTGCAGGTGCAATATAATTAGAGGACCGATGAAGTCGGTTCGGGATGTGAGTGGGAGGGGCGAAATTGGGGAATATATTAGTTTTAAATCTCCAATTAGAGTCAGAATTGGAACGGGGGTTGGAAACGGTTTTCGGTACAGAGTCAGGTTTGCTACGGTTTGGGACGGATTTCGGTATTTTATTAGAGTCCGGTTTGGGATGGGAGTTGGAATCGGAATTAGGTAACTTAGATTTAAGCTTCTTTTTATCCTGTTTCTTGGTAGGTGTTTCGATCCATTTACAGATGCGCATCTTTCCAACGTTGAAATTAGTACCAGCAGGGTTTTTAAATAACCATTCGTATCTAGCAGGGAGGCCGAATTTAAAGCTTCGATTACTTTTGTGGTGAGATGGCAGGAACATTTCACATTTGCTGATGGTTATGCCGTATTTGTCTGCAAAGAATTTCGTGATCCAAGAAATATCAGCGTTTACAGGGTTGCCTTTGATGAAGAATGTACTCATATCGGTTTCAATTTTTTCCAGTCTACGCCTCCATTCGGAAGGTGTCCATGTAGTACCAAAATGTTTGATTAGCTTGCGTGGGGCTGCGACGGGAGGAGTTGACAGTGAAACAGTTTCGGTCTCCTGGATTGAAGTAGCAGCGGGAGAACTTTAATTAACCGTGGTGGACGAGGAGGTGGTGGTAAAAGTGGGTCGAATTCGGTTTCCAGTAATTCAGCCAAAATTTATGTATTGTAGTGGACATTCTGATGGTGTTGTGTGTGGAATGGTAAATCGTCAATTTTGCTGCTTACCGTTTCGATATGATTCTCAATATCGAAAATGGTTGATTGTGCGGCAGCTAGATCGTCACCAACACCGTTGATTCTGTCAAAGATTACTTCGAGCATTGGATCAGGCTGCATTAGAGATGGATGGTTCTTTGAGGTAGATTGAAATTGAGTCTCAAGATCTTCGCGCAGGTTATTTATCGATTCGCACAATTTAAGGTTAGAGATGTTTTGGGCGGAACAAACTGCTTTGAGATCATTGATCGCAGTTTTCATCTCGACCAGACTTGCAGATTGTTTGTCGATGTTGGTGAGCTTGGACTTAATTATATCGGTTGAGGACAGAATCGAGTTGCCTAATTCATCAACATAACTGACACTACTTTCTAAGTTGGACTGATTCGTCGTTATCATTTTTGTGAGATTTTTTTGGAATGAGTCATTAGAGTCACTGAGGCACTTTATAGCAAGCAACACGTGCGAAAGCGAGATTATCTTGCACTCATCACAAAAGAATAGGAGGTTGTCAGAGAAGTCTTTGATGTATACACTATTAATTTTATTTAATCCGACACAAATTGCACGGAATGATTTTCCACAAATGCCCTTACAAGTGACAAAGCCAGCATTGACATCAAAAATTGGACAGTTAGTGATTCCGCAAGACATGGCAAATTTATCAAATGTAAACAAAAAGGTAAACAAAGAACTTTACGCACTGTTATGCACTGCAAGTGAAATTCAGCAAAATCAGAAAATTGGTCAACACTTGGGGGGGTAATGCACTAAATATATGCGGAACCGATATCAGAAGCGGCAGTTATTGAGCGCGAAAGATTGAGGTCAGCCAAAAAAACAAAACAAACCAAAAAGACAGTCAGCAATTGGGGTAATGTAATAATGTCGCGGAACTGATATCAGAAGTAGAGATATGGAAGGGGAAGAAATAAATAATATTTAAAAGTTTGATGTGGAGCAAAACCAAAACACGTCCGAACACGACGAGAATTTTTGAAAAAAAAAAAAGGACGTCATCTATCATTCTTTGAAATATTGAAGGTCCATTCCTTAATCCAAAGGGCAATCTTAAGAATTCAAACTTCCCGTTAAGAATAGAGAAAGCTGTTTTTGGTATATCAGACTTTTTCATTCTTATCTGGTGGAACCCAGATGTTAGATCCAAGGTGGTAAAAAAATTTGCTTTCCCTAAACTTGCCAATGTATTTGATATATCCGGAATCGGGTAGGTATCTGGCACGGTAACTTCATTAAGCCTCTTGAAGTCAATAACCAAACGGTACTTCTTTTCGCCTGATGCGTCTAGTTTTTTCGAGACCACCCATACAGGTGAATTGTATGGGCTTTTTGATGGTTGAATTATCCCGTCGTCAAGTAGCTTTTTAATGTGGCTGTTTACCTCTTCCCGCATGTTAACTGGATAAGGGTATGTTTTAGAGTAGATTGGCTCGTCTGTTATCGTTTTGATTTCTGCTTTGATATGAGTGTCCACTAATTCTGTATCTTTGATAGGGCCAAATACTTTACTATGATTTTCCACTAAACTTCGAATTCTTTGTCTTCTGCTCTCTTCTAAATGATCATCTCTAATTTGTAAACTATTTACTTGGGCAGATTCCTTTGATTTAAGTTGAATTTTGATTCCTGAGTCGATCGTTAAGATATTATTTCTGCGATCTATTACAGCTCCTAACTCCCGAAGGGTATCATCGCCGATGATACCGTCGAATGAATTCAGACCCGGAAGGATGAAAAAATTGATTACTGCGTCAATTCCCACACATGCAAAGAACCTTCCACAGATTTTACGCTTAATCTCTAATTCGCCGGTAGCTGATTGAATTCTGAAAGGCTTTTCTGTTGGCATAGAGTTAACTCCTAATTCGTCTGTAATAAAATTTTTGTTAGTGCCTGTGTCGACGAGAAACTTCAAAATTTTCCCATCCTTGGTTTTATATTCTATATAAGGGATGCTAGAGAGGCATCCGTCATAAAATTTGCTTCTAGGATTTCCTCTCTAGGATTCTCATTAACTTCGAGTTCTTCATTGACCCTTTTTTGATATTCTTCATTTGATTCGGTACGAGTATATTCGTCATCAGCTTGGGTCTCCAAATTATAAATTCTTTGTTGCTTATGTGGGGCATTTAGAGATTTATTTTCCCGTTTTCCTGTATTGAACTGCTGGGGATTGTTCATATAATTTACTTGTTTCGTCTGAATGGATCGATCTATTTCCATTGGCGGGTTTGGCTTAGGGTAGTTTGGTCGAGGAGGTGGGTTATAATTTGACTTTGGTGGATGCGTTTCTCCTCGTTGTTGATGTTGTATATTATAACCTGAATTTCTTTGTTGTACAGTTAGTGTTGGTGGCCTTGGTGGCGGGTCACGTTTAGGTGTATATATTTGATTTATAGGTGTGGTAATTGCGTTAATATTTATTTTTTTCTGCACTGATAAGTTGCGGTAGTTCATATTTTGAATTTCGAGACACACTGCGTAAGCTTCTGGAAGTGTCTGAGGTCTTTGGATCATGAGGATTTTACTTAATTCTCCATTAAGGCCTCGAATAAAGACGTCTAAAGCCCTGTTACGGTATGTCTCTACAAGAACATTTGTTGTTTCACTGGAATAATCTTCGGTCTTAAGTTTGTTGATGACTAATGAGAATTGATGGTTCACATTGGCATAAAATTCATCAATTGACATTCCTGCTTGCCTGAGGTTACTTAGCTGATATTCCAGTGTGCGTATGTCTCTCTTATCAGCATAGTGTAAAGAGAGACATCTCTTTATGACACTCCAATCTTCTTCAAAGATATTATAGGAAATAAGGGCAGAGTTTGCAGCACCTCTAACCTTTTGTCGGATGCTTTGCAGTATGGCCCTATATATTGGCTTATTTTTAACGATATCGTAGTCCCTAAGTATATTCTCAACACTGTGGACCCAGGATAAGTATTCCACTGGGTTACCGTCAAAGGTCTGCAACTCCTTGACGCAGTCTGGAAGTTTACAGATGTCTTTCAGGTCTTGCTCTGTTGCTGGAAGTTGCTTTAAGTCCTTGTCCGGATCTAATGCCAGTTGTTACAGGTTTATTTTCAAGCGCTTGAACTCGCTGATCTAGCTGCTTGAGCAATTCAAGTTGAGCATTTACAGCCCCAGTTAAATGAGTCAATTGAATACTAATTTCCTCCATTATGTAATTATTTTGTTAAAAATTTAAACAATGATAATGTATATGATTTGTGATTTATAAAGCTATTTAAATGCTTCCTTTTTTTTATAATTGTAAAAGGAATTTTAAGGTTTTTTTTTTATATATATTTGAACTTTAGTAAAAGAAAATTGGTACTCACAGCAGTAAAACTATGGTATAATGGGTAGCTCCTGTTTTCATTGTTGTATTCGTTCGGATAGTCCGTAAAATTCCTTTTTAGCCACCAGCTTTGTCTTCGCAAGCGGCTTACTGCGGTCACTGTACTTAGTTTCTTTACTTGTTCACAGTCACAATTTGCGAGCACTATTCACGTCACTATAATATTTGTACCGTTTATTGTACAGTTTACAGTCACAATTCGCGAATATTAATTCACACGGAAAAAACCAAAACCGAGATGAACTTAAACAAATTTTATTTTAGGGTCTGCGCAACCGAATCCCAGTTCTTGTGGTTTAGGATTTTATTACACGAACTACCTGTCCCTATGTTCTTATGGGTTATAGAGTCAGGTCCCTGCTCGGGCGCCAGTTAACGTATTTTATAACGGAGAACTAAAAAAAAAGATTTTTTTCAGGCAACTGATGTTGCTTTATTCATTACAATTACAAGCTACAATATTTTAATGCAGTTCTATTTATAATGCATGCAAAACAAAAGTGTCTTATTACTTTAGAATAAACGAATAATTTGTAATACAATAATAAAAATTCATTCCCACGAACGTTTGCTGACTATGCAGCGTGTGTTGAAACTTTATACTGTTGTTGATAGTGTTGTCTGGCGATTTCCGTCGATGCAGTTCATTTCAGGTGGTGTGGTTAACTGTACATGGTGCAAAAAAAAAAGGAAAAATACAGTACATACACATCCAATTCTAATAGCTGTAGATCCAAATTATTAATTGGCATAGGTGTTGTTGGGTATGGAATAACATCTGTGTTTATCCAGGCATGTGTGTGATTGTACTAACACTGCTCAAATATTGGAATAATGGGAGAAGTGGGCCAATCCTCTTCTTCTTCTGAACTAATACTTTCAGTTCTCGATCGGCAGCCGTCGTCGATGTTGTTCGAAATTCCTTCTTCGATGGTGGGCAGGTCCGATGAGAAGCGATTGGTTGGTCGTAATACACGTAATGTGCGGCTAGACAACTTCATACCAATCGTTGCTTATACGGTTGTTTATTTTGACCATTGTAGTGCGACAAAATTCCAGAGGCAATACTGACACCACAAGTAAATACCCGATCGGGAATCCTCATAAACTGCTGCAAGAACAGAATATAATCAAAGACATGCTTTAATTCGGGACTACCCTTGGTGTAGGATTCTTTAATATGGAAATCCAAATGCAAACAAATTGAGACCAGTGCCAAAGTTGATGGTGAAATGACAGTGGTCTTAATATCACACAATAAATTCTCCAAACGATTCTCCAACTCTTGTAATTTGATTAGTTGAGTGTAGAATTTAAAGAATTCGGGATTAAGCTCCTTGGCCAATGTTGCGGAAGAGTGCATAGTACATGCGTAAGAAATTGACCGCAGTAATGGGTGCATGATCCATTTGTACGCCCAATTTGTTGGCAATAACTCCCGCCATACGTTCCAAGTCACTAGCTGTGCAACCGCATTGAGATATTGTTACCAGATCCTCGGCGGGAATTGGTTTTAATCCATACTGTTTGATCGCCAAGTGAAAAGATGCCACACTCATGCAAGCCATATGTTTCGGTTTCACTGCCATACGATCCAGAAATCTGTCGACTAAGCTCATGGATGAAAAGAGGACATCTGACAGCAGCTCATACCACATTTTAAGGCATCGTAAAACATATGCCGAGCCATCACGTCCACCTGTTGTTACTTCGCGCCTTGATTCCTTGGGTAATAGCAGTACAGTGTGGTATTTATCCTGTAGAGCATCATATTCCTTAAGGGCATTGAATAACTCCTCCGAAGTCATGGCATGGAGTTCGTTTTCCAAAATTTCACGTTGCTCTTGTTGGATTTTTGATGTCGAACTAGTCGACGATGATGTGGATGATGTTGATGATGTTGATGATGAAGATGACGATTTTTTTGTGGATGATGTTGATTTAACTGTAGATGATGATGTAGATTTCTTGCCATTGTCCGTTAACGAAGGCCCCATTGGTTGTTGGTGCTGCTGCTCAACTAAATTATTCTCATGTTGATATTGTTGAACTCCAGCAGCACCCGGTGTTCCAAGCCGGCCCCTGTTTGGCAACATCCACTCATCATCATCGCCGCTGCTGCTGCCATTTACTGCTGCCGCCGCCGTCGTTGCTAACATACCATTTGATTGCTGAGACAACATCATTTGATAATGACGCAATCCTTCTGAACCTAATGTAGCTTGACAAGACGCTGTAGACGACATCATCGATGACTGCTGCTGCTCCTGCTGCTGCTGTTCCATCAACAACTGCTGTTGGTGTTGGTGGTACCTAAACTCTTCCTCGCTATTACAAGTGTAATTGTGATGAGCAAAGAATTGTTGTTGCTGTTGTTATTGATAATGCTGTTGTTGCTGTTGGTGGTATTGCTCTTCTTGTTGTAGATTTAATGACAAACCACTATCAACGACGGCGAAATTGGCGGCAGCAGAGTAGCGCACAGGGACAGACATTGTGAGGGCTATCCTAGTACCCGGATGCTTCTGCGATGATTCTCAGCGTTTGTGTTTTATAATTTAGTCGGTCCCCAAAAGAAAATTTTAACACGATTCAAACGAGAACTGCAACATGAAGTTTTTTTTACTGCTTTGGCAGTTGCCACCCATCTTTGTCCCTGAATGCATCCAATCTGTTGCATCAATTTTTGAGATCTTGATGTAGCTGCTCCAACAGAAAACGTTGAAGATAGTCGGCTTACAAATTCTGATGATATAATGATATTTGATTTACCATGCTGCAGCTCTAATTCCGACCAAAGTGCAGACGAAAACGAGAATCCACTTTGGAATGAAAGTGCTGCGAATGAGACGTTTTTGCCATGTGAAAGTTTAGATTCGATTAATATTGCCCAACTATTTCTATGCTCAAATCGAAGTCGGCCAATTTACTTTTCCAAGCAAATGTTCACAGACAGTACACTTGAACTTATTGTCGACCAAACCAATTTGTATGCTCAACAAAAAAAAAAAAGCAAAATTGGAAGAACATTGATATAATATAACTGAAGGCCTTTTTAGGAATAATAGCATAACCTTCCGTCTATTGATTTAAACTGGTCAACAAACCCGTTCTTTTTTAATGAAGTTATTGCATCAGTTATGCCATGCAAAAGATTTAAAAAAATCTTGCAGAATTTTCACTTGGCTAACAATTCAATAAGACCCAAATATGGAGAAGCTAACTTTGATCGCCTATTCAAAATAAGGCCGCTACTGACAACTTTGAATTACCGTTTTGGAAGCTCTGCTATGGCAACTAAGTCCCAATCAATTGATGAGTGCATGGTTCTTTTCAAAGACCGATCCAGTCTAGAGGTGTGAACTAGGTGTAACTCGCAAACTGGATACTTATACCAGTTCGATGTATACCCCGGCAAAAAAAAAACACAGACAACAGACGCCTGAACTGGGATTAGGACCTTCAGTTGTACAACAGCTTTGTTACTCACTGAAAGGTCCTAATGTGCATTTAGCCTTTGACGATTTCTTTCATCTTTTCAGTTGCTTCAAGACCTATACGAAAACAAAATTTATGCAACTGCAACGGTGAAGTCAAATCGAAAGGGACTCCCAAGAATCGCAGCACAAAAAAACAAAATGATGAGAGGGGAATATAGGTGGAGGAAGCGGCAAAATGTAGCTTTTATACAGTGGATGGATACGAAACAGGTAAATCTTTTATCAACTGCTTTTGATGCGAAAACGAAGCTTGTGGTAACACGAACGCAGACACATGGATCCTAAGCTGAAATCCCTTGTCCGCTGGCAGTTCAACAATATACCAAGCGCATGGGTGGCATCGACCTTTTTGATCAAAAGCGTGCCACCTATAGCGTAGGACGCCGAAGTAAACGTTGGTAGTTACGCATTTTTTATTTATTTTTGTCGATGTGGCTGTGACAAATGCTCATATTTTGCACTCTTCTATAGTCCGGGTGAAGACACAAGAACTATCTCACTTTTATTTTAGGGTTTTACTTGGTCAAAAGCTTATTGGAAGCTTCCAAACAAACAAGATAAAAAATAGGCCAAGTCAACAAGGAAATCATTTGGTGTACTTCATGAAAAAATGGTTGATCTCTTCACAAAAGTAAAAACTCAGCTAAGAAACGCCACAATCGATTTTTCGAACAGGGCTAAATATGTTGGTGTTATCTTCGAAAGAAAACTCGAAACATTTCGAGTCGAAAACTGCCAAGATCGTCGGTCTTCTGACAATTAAGATAGCTTTCGACAAGACATGGGGCTTAACACGGAAAGGGGTGCTACTGTACTATACGGCTATCAATCAATTCCAAGCATCATTAGTTTGCCGATAATAACCTTTCACGTTAAGATTTTACTTTTGTTTTCTCATGGCTTCAAAAAATGGTCAGCCTTGACAGTATAGGCGCTTTTCCTACTACTCCTAACTCTACTCTATAAAGAACCAGAGCCTGCCCCTTCATTTCGTGAGCTGTACCTTTGAAATAACCTGCTGATTAGAAAGAAGTGCTCCTTGGTATAGCTTGCTCTGAAGTTTTGATTACCGTGACTGTCCTTTTGAACTTGTCTTTTCCACATGTCATCTAAAATAACGACACCAAAACTCTGGCTGCTGCGAAAATTAGCATTATTTTCCTGTGCGCAGGATTGGCTTTGGTTTTAAAATGAAGTCGAATGTGAAAGATCTCAGCTTCAAAAACAATCAAAGGTTAAGCACTGAGGTCTTTGTAGAGTATGAAAACTCATACTCTTTAGGTGAAGATGTCTTCCAAGTAGCGATGTATGCAATCGTAATGACCATGGGTTATTTTATAAAGAACTGCATTTGCTGAGACAGCTAAGCCGCACTGTAGACCTTGATCAGCTTGTTAATCATTTCCAGATATTTCGAAAATTTAAAAGTCAACCCAGTTGAAAGGCTGAACGCTGCTTAGATCCCAGCGTATAATGGAATGGGAGAAATAAGATGAACTTCGTTAAGGTTGCTTGCGTCCATGGCCGATTTCGATTTGGCTGGAGGACAAAACCGTCCGTCTTTTAAGGTGAGAATGTTTTCAAAGCGGCGATGCACGTTATCCTGAATTCTATTATAAAGAACTGCGAAGGCACTCGCACTCACTTCCAAAATAATAATAGAGAACTTAAAATGCAACGCAGTTAGCAGGCCTGATTTCCAGCATATAATGAAATTGCGGAAGCAAATTTGCCAATGAACATGATTTACTATGTGAGGTGAAAAGTAACCTCCTCGGGAATGAAAAAAAAAATTTTTTTTTAATGTTTTTTTTTATTTTATTCAATATAGTCCACTTTTAGCTTGATACACTTATTCCAGCGATTTTCCAACTTCTTGATCCCGCCCGAAAAGTAATTTTCCGGAATGTCTGCAAAATACTCCTCCGTGGCGTCGATGATTTCATCGCGTGAGCTGAATTTTTTTATTGATGAGCCATCTTTTGAGGTTTGGGAAGAGTAATAGTCCGAGGGAGCCAAGTCGGGCGAATACTGTTAATGCGACAGCAATTGGAGCCGTAAATCATTAATTTTAGCCGTGGTTGCGATGCTCTTGTGCTCCGGCGCATTGTCTTGCAAAAACAAAATTTTGTTTCGCTTCATGTGAGCCCGTTTTGCAGCGATTTCGGCCTTTAATCGCTCCAATAATGCACAGTAATACTCGCTGTTGATGGTTTTTCCTTTTTCGAGGTAGTCCACGAAGAGTATGCCATAACAATCCCAGAAAATCGACGCCATAACCCTTCCAACCCATCGAGCCTCCCTCGGCCGCTTCGGAGTACTCGTGCCGGCTTCAGTCCATTGCCGGGTACTCATTCTGTTCTCTGGTGTGTAATAGTGGATCCAAGTTTCATCAACAGTTACCAATCGAAACCAAAAGTCCGCCCGATTACGCATCAGCAAGTCCGAACACTCTTTCAAAGTGCTCTCGCGTTCGTGTTTTTGGTCAGGAGTGAGCATGCGCGGCACCCAGCGGCAGGATAACTTTTTCATAATATTTATCCAACTTTTCTTTTGTTTCCTTCGCCGTTTTGCCTCTCAAAAAATAATGTTTTATGAGAGAACGAAAATCGTTTTTGTCCATACTCAACATAATGTCAAACACGTCAACAACAATCAGCTGTCAAAACAAAACTAAAGACAGTATCGCACTGAAATTTGGCATGTCTGCCTAAATATGAACGGACTTCAAAAAGGCACCATAACCTTTTTTGCAGTAGCAGCGCATTCTGGCGGTCAAGGAGGTTACTTTTCACCTAGTATAAGGCCTAGATGAGTACTCGTATGTCTAAGGATCTGAAGCTTCAGTAGCACTGCTTGTGTAAATGGTCCGAGATTCCATTGCCATTTTGGTTTATCGTGGCATATTGTCAGACTAAATGAATGCTACTTGACATCCCTAAAAACATCAACGGTATTCTTGCCCTTTTTTGATGTCTTTTACGGAAAATTTGCTTAATACATGAATGTCACTTGCACTTAATAACTTCAACGATTACTCATCTTTCTGCGAAGGGCTGTATTTATTTCCTTTATTCTGTTTTTCTGACAGGAGAAAAGGTGTTCAATAATTTTTTTCTGATCGATTTGAGTGTTCTTTTTGTTATAGTCGACGTTTTTATCCTCTGCATAAACGTTTATGATGTCTTAAGCATGGTCGATCTATTTAACGAAACGATCATCTGAAGACAGCCAGATTGTTTTCTTTTAGGGCTCTCATTATTGGAGCCTTGAACTTCCAATCACTGTCACACGGTAGGATGGTGTACGCATATCAAATTGGTATTGTACGTATTGTGAAATAGAACCCATATTTCGTTTACTTTTCAGAGTTTCTATCGAAGATTGATATTTCTTTTGAAACAAGGCATATCGTAAGGAAGTTCCACAAAAAAATATTTAGCAACTGTCAACGGAATACAACGAACTAATGTAAGCCATCGTTTTTGTTTTTTAAATTGAATGAAGAGTAAAGGTCTATGTACACTTCCCTGTGGTATTCGATTATCTCAAAGACTACAACATATAAAAAAAATGTTTCCAATAGAATTGAAAGCCTCAATGGCAAGATAACGTTTGAATCTCTGTCGGACAAATTTCACTTAAAAATTCAATTGCCTTCAAGGCCGAAGGACAGTGGCTGCCGTTTTCTCTGTATGTGTTGGCAATAGAAGGCAGCTTTTTACATTCGGTATCATACCCAATCATATGTTACAACACCGTGGTCAAGGGCATTACTTTTTTGAAACTATTAGCTTAGAGGTTAGACGTTGGTAGAAATTTTGTATTAGTCTTGACCATTTGGTAGTCCGGACACACAGCAATACCCTACCTTACATGACTTAAAAGTCAAAGGATGCAAACAAACAATGAAATTGACTGGAGAAGTTCGTCTCCTAAAACCCAGGTCCTTTATTATTTTTCTTCATGTGGGTGACTTTCTGGATGTGGTGGTGAACTTATTTATTCCTGCAAATCCAAAGTAGGTTAATTACCTTCTTTTCGTTGAAAGGACGAGGACAAGTGGGCATGGTTGAATTGGTTTATGTGAAAGCAATAAGCACCAAGTGGTACGCGAAGCTAGATAAATTTGCAAACCAATTCACAATACCACACCACATGGATGAGGACGAGAGTATCTGCCTTTTTTCATTTTATTGTACTTCGTGCAAAACGAACCTCACGAGTGGAGGGATGAAAGACGAGTCAGTCATGGGAATAGCGAAACGATTTCAATTTGTCTGACTAGGCGATATGGAAAACCTGCAAAACTGACAAACTCTTGGCAAATGAGTTGTATTAGTATATCCAGCCCATAGGAAGGAAGTCGGAGGATTTTGGTAACATTTTTAAAATTTTCAGAATTCATTTACTCCCAACAGGCGGGTGACACAAGCTGGAGAGGGTTTTCCAAATTATGAGTAAACACTAAACCGTCTTGAACGTGGACGAATGTCGGTATAGTTCAAGCGGATGAATGCAAAGTTCCTATCTAGGATCGAATCGCAATAAGTTGCGTGGGGGTGCTCTTTGTACGCGTGAAACTATTCATATCGTCGTTCCAGAGAATGAATAGGAAATTGAATTGGGACATTTATATCGAGAAAAGAGGTCTAATGCTGTTTAGAAATCAATCAGATGTTTAAACGCTTTAATTTGGGAGACTTTTGTGGACTGACTTTGTGGTTTTCCTTTTTTTGTTTTGTAACAACCTTGAGTATTTTTTTTTTTTTTTTTTTGAGTTTATTGCCTGGGCTTTGTTTTTCTTTTTTGTCGAATTTTCCATGTAACCGTGTTTGCACTTTTCTTGATTAAACCCCAGTCAATTTGAGTAAACGATGAGATACTGAATGATGTTTTCTTTCCATTCCCCTTTGTGTATGTATATGAGACATACGAGTATGAGTCCTGAATGTAATGAAGTGAACATAGGCATTTCTTTGTATCTACTGCAAAGACGAACTTCATAAGAACTTAGTTCAAAGATATGAATAATAATTGGTTTTGTAGTCGCTCCCCAAGGTTAGCTTATTTTTATTGACTTGTTTAGAGTTAGTGAAATGTTCCAGATAGCTTGTAACATAATGTCCGTATTCAGTATGTACGGACGAATATCCAACGAAGATAACTTGGATTATTAGACATTGAATACCATTTCTTACCCTAATAAGCGATGTCCGAAATGATGTGTAAGTGTATTATAAGGAAGTAATGCAACGCTGCTTCCTATCAGGCAACTCTCTTTATTAGGAACTATCCAAGACTCAACTCTACCAATAAAAACCTAGAAAAACGTCCTTCGACATAGAGGAAACTTTCAATAAAATTGAAGCCAATTTGATAATCAATGCCGCACGAATTGCACGCATATGGCGAATGAATACTTAATGTACGAGTATTAAAAACATGTGCCTAGAAGCAGAATAATGAATGCTTTGGAATTTCGTTGTCAACGAACTTAACTTGAGATGGCGGGGTGTACCTGAGCCTCAACCGGCAAGCCTCCCCTTCCAGCTCACTTGTTAGCTGGTTGTTTTCTGTTATGCATACGAGTTGGCGTCGAGATCATTTTCAACTTGCGCGCTAGTTATTAAAGAGCTCCTTCTGACAATAGAGAACATTACACGCGATTTTGTTACTAAGGGTAAGGTACCCCTAAAATGTTTGCACGCAGCGCGGGCGAAGGAAAATTAGGGAGGAAAGTGAGAGATGTGCTGATGTAGTTGGTTTTAAATGTCTGAATGTTACAATGACTAGAGAATAGAGAGCTCGGCATGGCTCGAGTTGTACGGCTGAGGAACGATATTTTAGAGTACGTCCGAAAATGGGCTTGAGGGTATACTGATGAGCATTCATAGCGAGAAGGGTGTTACGGTTGAAAGTTTGAATGAGCGGAATGCTACTGGCGATTTCAGTGGAGCACTGGTGGTGGAAATAGCGATAAAACGAAGTGAGACAGGAGACTTGACGTCGGTGTTCGAGCGTGTCAATTGATTGACTGGTATTAGTATCATCAATAAGTTTTATTGAACGGTTTTGCATCCTATCTAGCACGTGCAGAGATGTTTTAGGAGCACCTGACCAGATGTGGGCATTGTACTCCAATTTTGGGCGGATGAATGCCTAATATATTGAGGCCAGATCAGAGGGGGTAAAATATTTCTTACATCGCTTGAGGCAACTTAGACATTTCGCAGCATTTTTGGCGATATCAAATATGTGGTCTTTCCAAGGTAAGTTGTCATTGACACACATACCGAGAATGGAAAGTTTTTCGGTTTCGACGATGCAAGTGCCATTCATGGATAATGGCTGGGTGTTTAAATTTCACTTTAACGACAGTAGACGGCTCTGTTAGTGCTTCCCCAATTAGTTATGCTGTTAATATCAGAATTTAATGAGCTTAACATACGCTGGCGTTCCCGTTCTACAGCCGAAGAGCAGGGACGTGAGTCAGGGAACGAATCTGAAAAGCAGAGAGTACTGTCGTCAGAAAAGGAATATATTGGATTAGAAGTCGCAGACAAGAGATCGTTGATGAAAATTAAAAAGAGTGTTGGAGACAGAACAGAGCCCTGGGGCACACCAGCATTTATTTTATGAATATCAGACTTGAAACCATCCAACACGACTTGAATTGAACGTTCGGAAAGGTAATTTCTCATCCATTGAAGAAGAGAGTCGTCGATCCCAAATGCACGCATTTTCGACAAAAGAGCTCGATGCGAAACTCTGTCAAATGCCTTAGAAATATCAAGTGCAACTATCTTGCTTTCGCCAGATTGATGTACGCTTTGGTTCCACTTTTCGGTGAGACATGCCATCAAATCACCAGTGGACCTGTTGCTACGAAAACCATATTGCCGGTCATTGAAAAGTTTTCGTGTTTCGAGATATTTCATGAGCTGACGATTTATCATCGTTTCCATGACCTTGGAAAGAAGGGACGTAAGTGCAATGGGTCTGTAGGAGGAGAGAGAAGATGATTCGCCTTTTTTCCTTTTTTAGGGACGAGCTGGACAAATGCTGTTTTCCATCTGTTCGGGAACAGTCCTGAAGAGTAGGATTGATGAAAAAGCTTACGCAGTGGTTTTGCCAGCGCGGAAGAACACCTGTTCAGAAGAAGGGGAGATATACCATCTGGACCAGCGGATTTATGTATGTTGAGGTCTTTAAGTACTCTTGCTACTATACGAGTGCGAAAGTAGATTCGTCCCATTGAAGATTCGACGCACTCAAGTGTAGGCGGAGACAAAGCACAATGTGGGAGTGTTGAGCTGGCCGCAAAGTGTGCAGCAAGCAGATTGGCCTTATCCAAAGAGCTGAGAGCTGGAATGTCATTGTAAATGAGCTTTGGGATGAGGATGAGGCGGAATTTCTAATGTTTTTGACAAACGACCAAAAATTGTTACTGCCTTTGGGACATTGCAGTATTTGTTGCCTCAGTTTTTGGTCGTATAGGAATTTCACACGCTTAAGAAAGGCGTTGCAGTCATTTCTGGCTCGTTTGAACTTTTTTCGGTTTTCCTCTGTCGGGTTGGTCTTGTATGACCGAAAAAAACATTTCTCTAAACCTGATAGCATCTTTACAGCTTGAGTCGTACCATCCCTTTTCTTTTGGTTTGATACTCTTCATCCGATGAGGAATAAAGGATCTCATTCCAAAGAGAATGGTGTCTGTAATCATATCCACGTCGTTATCCAGGAAACATAACGACCAGTTGAAATTCCTAAAGAAGCGTTTAAGACCGCTCCGGTTGGCTTTCTCGTATTGCCATACGCTTATTTTAAGAATATTTTCTCTAACTGTGTAGTCGGTGTACGAGAAATTAGGTGATATGACACAATGGTCCGACGAACCTAGAGGGGAGAGCACATCAACGTCTGGTATTCGCGTGGGCTCGTCTACAAGCTGCGTTACGTCGTTTTCCGCAGCGAAGATCTCAACACACCGTCTTTCGGGTGTTGTCTGTCCAGAATGTCGAAGCCACCCAGACATTGTGTATATTGAAATCGCCCGTAATAACGATTTCAGTATGATAATAGAGGGATACAATTCTTTGAATGAAATCAGACAGCGCATCAAACTCATTAAAAGACGAATTGCTGTCCAGTTTGGAGCTTCTGTAAATAAAGCAGTAGTGGATAATTTGCTTACGGAGATGGAATTTTAACCACATGAAGTTGAATTCCGGATTGGAACATGGTAGCATAGCCAGGTAGCTTCAAATCAGAATGATCTGAGAGGTGTGGGCGGGGATCTACCTGTGTTTCACTAAGTGCCAAAACAGCTAGTCTGCATTTACGGACGTGAACGTACGCAGAAAAGTGATTACTTTTTAGCCCGCGTATATTGGCTATGTCTACCCTGAATTCCCTAGTTATAATCACAGACAAACACAGAAAACACAAACACCGACGATACTAAGCAAGGCTGCGAAGGAGGTGAAAATGAAACCTAGACATGAGTCTCTTTACATTTTCGAAGAGCCGAGGTGTAAAGTTTATAACCAGAGCCGATATTTCTGACGTTTTTTTTATAAAAGTTTTACGTTTGCTCTGGTATTTTTCAATGTCCTTTATTTGGAACATTGTAGAGAGTCTTGTTCTGCGTCTATGTGTTGGAGTGCTGTCTGATATTCCTCGTCGGCAGCCTTCTTGTTTTTCATCACCATACAACAAGTTGCTCAATAGGCTTGGTGGGAGTCTTATGTGGTTTGATCTTCTTTTTGGCAGGTGCCGTAATGTGAACATTAAAACTAGGTCGGATGTTGTACATCCGTTTCGGGGCAGCATATTAGACCATGCCTGCTAGATGCCATTCGGACTGATTTCGGCTATCCTTTAACGACTACTGCAAGACTTAAAAAGGAAAAAGATGTTCACCTGTTCTTTGAATGTGCCTTACTACTCTACGGGGTAGGCGTAGAAGTCCTAGTAATTTTCCATTGATCTGGAACGCCTCTTCTTGAAGACCGAATTTAAGTCTTTTTTTAAACTCACATATGAATTCAACAGTTTAAGCCCAGGCCTGTCCCGGATTTTTCCAGAATTTGCCACACGCATTTTGGCAGAACGCTATTTGCGAACATGCCCATTCGTACTGTCAGTTAGTGGCGAGTTAAATGTCTGAAAGATGTCCGATATTGATATTTTAAAGGAGAATTCTATTTAAATCTAACTAGGACTTCATGCAGAAAAGAGGCCACATTTTCTTTTAATTTTTTCCGCCACCACTCCCTTACAGGGTGCATTAAAAAAACGAAAGTCATATGTCAAACGCAGATACTCTATCCCGGATCTCTTCCTTTAGATGCTCCATTAGATTGGGGCACCCACCCGCAATTCACAAGACTTAATTGGATTTTTCCTTTACCGTTTCCAAAAAAAAAAAAAAGTTCACCTTCTCGCTGAGATGTCTTCGCTTGGTCTATTCCAACTTCTTTTTTTCTTTATTCCGCGAATTCGATCAATTTATGTCGCCAGAATTGTAGTGTGGTCACCATCTACTTCCGCCGTCGCCGCCGTCAAAATGATGGATTTACAAATACGAGCATGACTACGGGTGAGAGTATGTACGAGTACCTCGAAGATATACATTTTTTGGTTGGTTTTTTTGTTTTCTGAACTTTTTAATGGAATTGCTAGGAAAAACAAACGTGAGTTGCTCTGTTAGAGACATGTGCCTTAGCAAAATGTCAATAAGCTGCTGAATTAGATATTCTTTGACATCGTTGGACGCTGAGTAAATATTGACGAATGCATGCTATTCCTGGCGACAGCGGTAAATTGATTTACACCACAGGCGAGTACATAATGAAGGATGATTGAGGATGGGAATGTTCATCATTTGGCCTTGGCGCTTTTGCTTTATGGATGATATGAATTTGGTTAGTTGCATTCGTTATTCATCAAGTCGTTAACGGATTTTTTTCTGCATCCAAAAAATCCTTCCTACATTTGGATCTTTGAAGTCGAAATCGAAATGCATTTGACTTGGATTTGACCTTTATTGTCTGGTGAATGGAAACCAGTGGAATACGTGTAGAAACATTTGGAAAACGAAAAAAAAAAAAAATGAAACAAGACCAAGTCTTCTTCTCTTATTAACCATTACACCCAATGCGTCCCTTGTTTGAGATCTTAGCGTCGTTCAAATAAGATGGGGAACTCTGGGAACTCTGTCGAACGCTTTGTCCAAGTCGATGAAGATTATATGCAAATCCTTTGAAGTTCTCCGATATTTTTCCATAATTATCCGTAAACATTGAGTCGCGTCATATGTCGACCTGTCTCCCACATAGTCGGATTGTCTGCAATGGGGTTTTATAACATTGTGTTGTTGACTGTCGAATACTCGTATTTTCATAGTATGCGGAAGTATGTTTTACGGATCGGTGGTGTTGCGATTTCTTTTGTCGCGCTTGTCTTTATATGAGTACAGTCGAACGAGAAAGCTCTCCTTCCACTGGTTAAGCATCCGCTTGTCCACTTATCCAGTTCCGCACTCCAAGTAAAAAATGTCTACCTCTACTGCGTTATATCTCAGGGTAAGATTCAGAGACTCTGCGGACCAGAACATTCTACATGTCCTAGCCATCGCAGGTGTAATTCGTCGTTGAATCTTCTCTTCCAAAGTTCGTTAACGTAAACGGGACCAACTACTAGTATTTATCGAAAGATTTTTCTCTCGAAACGACGCAACTGAGCGATCCGCTTGCAATAAAGTACACGCTTCAGCCCCATAAAGTAGGAACGGGATAATCAAGGTATAGTTGTTTGGGATAGGGCCTTTATACTCAAGTACCTGCTTAGATCAAAGGAACATCAGTCTGCTAAGGTGTGATTTGTTGGCAGAATTTATAGCAGAGTCAAAGTAGGCAAAGTCCCTTACTACATCGAAATTATAGCTGTCGACTGTTACGTTCTGTGCAATTCGTCGATGTTGTTTTGTCCCCTCTTATTGACACCATATACTTGGGTTTGCCCTCTTTCACTGCTCTACCCATTTTTGCAGCTTCCGTTTCGATACTAGCGAAGAACGCTTCACCTTGTCTAAAACCTTTTTTAACATCAAAGGTATCGGCTGCGATCGTTCTCAAACGTCATTGTCTATGCGGCCTTAAAATTGATGGAAAGACTGTGGGTATCGGTTTGAACTTCTTGAGTTTTTTCCAGGATCTGACGGTGTGTGGTCGATTGTGAACTCTCCTGGTCTAAAACCGCACTGATAGGGGCCAATCAGGTTGTTGACGAAGGGTCTATGACGTTCACATAATACATAATACGAGTATGTCAGATAAGACCTTGTACATGATGTCTACTCTTTTGTGGATCGGGCAAACCATGCTGAGATTTACTTCATCAGGCAGACACTCTTCTGACCAGATCTGAGAAATGAGTAGGCGTATGCTCTCCACAAAGTCATTTCCAGCACTTTGAATACCTTCGGCCGGTAAGGCATAAGATCCAGCTGCTTTGTTGGATTTCAGCTTTCTCCATTTTAGTCAGGTCGATGGAAGTTTTGGGTTGAATGGTCTATTCTGCCTAACAGCGAGATGTTGAGCTTCTTCGCCGTTATACAATCTGCGGAAAGAGTTTTCCATATTGTCAGCACCGACTATGTCTTTACGAATATGCAAGGTTTCCTTATTCATCTCTACAGATTTCTGTACGGGTCTTCTTGCCTTGACACGTTCTTTTTACCTGTTGTTAAAACTTTCGTACGTTATTCCTGGAGTACAAACCGTCAATATCTTCGATCGCTTTCTTCTCGTGCTCCTTTTTCCTTCTTCTGGAGAAGCCGATGTTGTTCCCGTCTCTTCTGCTCATAAACCTCACGAGCTGCGCTCGTCCTTCGTTACAGTGCTGCTTTGCCGGCTTCTTTTTTAGCTGGATGTGCTTTCCGGGTTTCTTCATTAAACCAGGTATTTTTGGGAGAAACCCAGAACATCAATTGCGGCGTGGTGCTATAGTGATATTTCGTCCCACCGCAGAATCAATAAGTCTAAGTCTGTTGCCAGTAGGCTATGTTTAAAAACTATCTTACCTAATATGTACTCATTTCTCATATGTCTTGTCAAGGAACTACGAGTAGTAGAAACATTTTTTGGTGGCGTCGTCTTTGTCTTCCGTAGGGCAATTATCATAAGACGGTCGCTCATAAGTCGGAAGCTCAATACATTTTGCCTTAGTCTACCGCATATGACAAATCTGCATCCGAATAAGCGCTAATTCTTTTTCCTATAGTAATCACCGCTTCGCCAAATTGCATTAGATCTGTCGTTTTCTCCTTGTGCGCGCTTCAGCCGATGGAATAGTATTGTGCGGGAATTTTACTTAAGTAACGCGTCATAGGGGTGGCCGTGGTGTAGTGGTACTAGCAATCGCTTCTCACTCGGAGGGTCCAGGTTCGAATCCTGCCCATGGCAAGTCAGTTTTTCATTTGTGTAATTGGAACTCAGACGGAAAAATTCTGCGTGTGAAGGCATAACACTGACACGTAGATTTGGCTGTTGTAGAGTTTCAGGCACTGAAAAAAAAATACTGTGAATTACACCTCGAATCACTCTGAGTGAAGAAAAAACTCTCCGTCCTATTCGGACTCCCACCCCCTGGAGAGCGAATATCGAAACCAAACAAACCTGAGTTTCAAACCACTACAGAAACAATTTTCCTTTCTCTTCATTCTACCTTTCTGCTCGCGCCCTGCCAACCGTAAAAGGGTATCTAACCTCTTAGGCGCGCGTAAATTATAAAAAAAAAAAAATAGTACTTGTTTCGTTTATTGCAAATTGTGTTGCTTCCCGTTAGCAGGTGACCCTGTTCGTCTTCAATATATTTTGGTGATTGAAATATTAGTTCGTTTGCCGTGATTCGGATTGCCTTTTGTGTTCACCGAAATTGTAATTTCCTCGGTTTTTAATGTATGTGGAGTCGGTCTGTTAAAGCACCGAACAGAGTTCCACAAATCTTGCACAGATTGTTCTTCCTCTTGATTTATAGAAGTTTCGAGCCTATCGAGCGCCCAAAACTGACTCTTTGTTTATTTAACTTGGACCAGTTTATTTTCTCCAGTGATTCCGGCTTTCGCTAGGTTTTCTCTGGTTTCTTCAAGACCCAATATCGTCTAATTTGCTGAACAGAAGGAGCTTTAAGTAAATCCAATGCTTCAACGGGCAGGAGTTGTCCTTTTTTTTCAGTCAGCTTCCTCATGCTAGTTAATATGGGGTCAGAACTTAACAAAAGAGAGTTAAAAATATCTATATTAGTATTTTCCCTGCTTGATTTTCGGGAATGATGCTCTCTATAGTTCTTGAAGTTTTTGTTCCGTGACTCTGGAGCTTCCTCCGTAAGTTCACCAATCGGTAATAGAGCATGGGCTATTATTTCCGGTCCATGAATAAAATATTTATGAAGGGCGGGTGATATGTGATTCCACAGATACTTTGACATTTGGCAGTAACAATTGCAAATTTCCTGAACTTCTCTACATCAATTTCATAGCCATTAGATACAACGATATGAATTTTTATGAGTTCCACATCAATTTTTGTAATTTCTTCCGAAATTTCAGGATTTTGAAAGAATTTGAATTACCAAACCCGGGCTTTGGTTTTTCTACTATCAGACCACAACGATCCTTAAATTGTTTTTGTATCCTCTTTTTGTTTTCCGCAACAATATACTTATCACGATAATCTCGAGCTTGCCACTTCCTTAGAGGTAATTTGTAGGACATGTGGAGTAAGTTTTCGAAAAAAAGTATCCATCCATGAAGAACGGATAGACCAAACTACAAGTTCTCGGTTTTAACTTCCCTTGTCATCATGTCTTCGATATCGTTGAAGTTCTTAGAAGATGCACCACATATACCAAAAGTTGTTGGAATAACCACCGTGTTCCCATTTGAGTTCTGTTTTGTTGACTGCTGTTGACATTCTCTCTTATCTTAACGTCATAGCTTGACATTTGCAAAAGTTACGTAGCCAAGAGTACATCTATCTCTGTGTATGTTGGCGATTTTTTACAATTTTAGAAATGGATTTAAAGTCTTTGCAACAACGAACTTGTGGTGGGGTGAAAAGTAACCTCCTTGGGAATTAATTTTTATTTTTATTTTATTCAATATAGACCACTTTTAGCTTGATACACTTATTCCAGCGATTTTCCAACTTCTTGATCCCATCCGAAAAGTAATTTTCCGGAATGTCTGCAAAATACTCCTCCGTGGCGTCGATGATTTCCTCGCGTGAGCTGAATTCTTTATTGATGAGCCATCTTTTGAGGTTTGGGAAGAGATAATAGTCCGAGGAAGCCAAATCGGGCGAACTCGGTGGATGCGACAGCAATAGAAGCCGTAAGTCATTAATTTTAGCCGTGGTTGCGATGTCTTGCCATGTCTTGTTTCGCTTCATGTGAGGCCGTTTTGCAGCGATTTCGGGATTCAATCGCTCCAATAATGCACAGTAATACTCGCTGTTGATGGTTTTACCTTTTTCGAGGTAGTCCACGAAGAGTATGCCATGACAATCCCAGAAAACCGACGCCATAACCTTTCCGACCCATCGAGCCTCCCTCGGCCGCTTCGGAGCACTCGTGCCGGCTTCAGTCTATTGCCGATCACTCATTCTGTTCTCTGGTGTGTAATAGTAGATCCGAGTTTCATCAACAGTTACCAATCGACGCCAAAAGTCCGCCCGATTCCGCATCAGAAAGTCCTAACACTCTTTCGAAGTGCTCTCGCGTTTGTGTTTTTGGTCAGGAGTGAGCATGCGCGGCACCCAGCGGCAGGATAACTTTTTTATATACAGAATATTGCTCAAAATATGCTGTGTGCGCTCAGTACTAATCTTTGTGGTATCTGCTAGCTCGCGCACCTTCACTTTCCTATCTGCCAACACCATTTTATGTATTGCCGCTGCGGACTTGATCGGTAGTGCAGTTGCGGCCACCACGAAGCTCTCGAAACCAATATTTGACGGTGTAGCATTAGCCCCATAATATTTATCCAACTTTTCTTTTGTTTCCTTCGCCGCTTTTTGCCTCTCAGAAAATAATGTTTTATGAGAGAACGAAAATCGTTTTTGTTCATACTCAACATGATGTCAAACACGTCAACAACAATCAGCTGTCAAAACAAAACTAAAGACAGTATCGCACTGAAATTTGGCATGTCTGCCTAAATATGAACGGACTTCAAGGCACCATAACCTTTTTTGCAGTAGCAGCGCATTCTGGCGGTTATGGAGGTTACTTTTCACCCCACCTAGTAAACGGATAAAATGGTAAAATAAAATAAAAAACGGATTTAATGGTGCAGAACGTTGGAAATGTTGGAAAAGTGTTTCAGCAAAGATTCTCTAAAGAAAACGGTCGTTTACCAGTGGCACGAGCGGTTCAAAAGTGTTCGTGAGTCAATCGAACATGATGAACGTAGTGGCAGACCATCGACATCGAAAACCGACGAAAACATTAATGGAGTAAAAGAAATGTCGGTCAATAATCGCAACTTAACCATCAGAGAGATAACGAAGGACTTGAACATTACCTATGGATCCGTCCAAGACATTTTGATTAATGATTTGGGTTTCCGTCGTGTAGCAGCAAAGTTGGTGTCAAAAGACCTCAATTTCATGCAAAAAAGAGACCGTGATGACGTCGCAAAAGAGATGATTTGCGAGGCTGAAACCGATCCCACATTCATCAAAAGGATCATTACTGGAGACGATACATGGGTTTATGAGTACGACACGCAATCCAGACATCTGGCAAGTGAATGGCATTCACCAAATGAGCCGAGACCAAAAAACCACGTCGTTTTCAGTCAAAAAAGAAGGCAATGCTCACGGTTTTCATGGATTACAACGGTGTGGTGCATCATGAATTTTTGCCAGAAGGCCAGTCAGTAAACAAAGAGTATTATTTGGGCGTTATGAGACGTTTGCGTGAAGCAATTCGTCGAAAGAGACCAGAATTGTGGGCAGACAGTTTCGTCATTATTCGTAATTTTTTGACGAACAATGCAACAAATACCATCCAACAGCCACCGAATTCACCTGATTTGGCTCCCTGTGACTTCTTTCTGTTCAGTCGAGTTAAAAAACCACTACGGGGAACGCGTTTCAGCAGCCGAGAGGAAGTAATGGAAAAATCACAGGAAGCACTGATGGACATACCGAAAACCGAATGTAAAAAATGTTTCGAGGATTGAATCAAGCGCTGGCATTAGTGTGTTTCAGTCGATGGGGATTACTTTGAACGGGACAATATAGATTTAGAATTCATCTATTAAGTCATCAAACTTGTATTATTAATTTTCTGAATAAATTCCGGGAATGTTTTGATCAAGGTGGTATACAACACTTTTGCGTGTAAGAAGTCTCCGTCATAGACATTTCTGTAGATTCTTTTACAAATTCTATTTTTAATTGATTGCAGTATCTTGTAGAGCCCGGGAGTGGATTTCCCCATACAACTTTAGTATTAGCAGAAAGTCTATAAAAACTAATGAATAAGAAGACTCAGTGCCATGGAAAATTTGTTTGTAGGAGCTGTGTCCTGAACTTCCGTCAAATCCCCACTTGGAAAATCATCACAAGTTTTCCATTTGTTCACTTGTAAGTAAATTGATAACTTCCTTCTGCGTTTCCAGCAAACGCTTTGTTTTGAGATCCAGCAGTGCCGGAAGGGTAACCTGCACTGAAGTTTGGGTAACTTTCATGTGGTCTCAAGCTCATTTGAGTAGCATAACTCAAAATGGAAACTGATATGGACGTTCTCAATTTTGCAGTTTTCATTCTTTTTGTTCGTTCAGTGCTTTCATCAAAAGTGATACTTGGTCGACCACGCCTTTTGTTCAGGGCAACAGACAAAAGAAACAGATGTCTCAAGCCAAGAATTGTTTGTATTTATAGTAGGAACAAATCGAGTTTTCGGTAAGCATTTTCCCACTGAGCCTTATACTGTGACTTAAAATACAATAATATTTTATTTAAGCCTTTATTATCGTAGTTTCGAGTTCGTTTTTTTAACTCCTCTGCTAGAAAACCAAGGTGTTTTTCTAAATTATTGTTTTCTGCTGACCGCATGATATTAACAAGCTCCATTCGGGTCATAAACATTGCATTTGAACTTGTTCCTAAAAGTTAAACATGTGTTTAAAAAGTTGACCACTAAAATTCACCACTTTTTTTGTCAGAAAGCATATTTAAAAAAAAAAAAAAAATACAATCAAAAACGATAAAACGAGCTACCAGCAAAAAATAATTTTAAGCTTTGAACGGCTTTGGAACACAACTTTACCGACCAACATGTGCAGGCAAAAGCAAAACATAGGCAATAAAAAGGATTTTGATTATTGTTAGAGTTTTATAAAAATAGTAGCACTCTCTCACAAAAAAAAGAGGTCCATACCGAAAATTAAAATTTTCTATAACCCTTATAACTTTTAATGCAACCAAAAAAACACTTCTAAACTGCTTCGCGAACAAAACTGGCTGGCGCGAAGTGAATTTTTTGCTAAATGTGTTTATGATAACGTCTTAGGACTGTTACACTATTGACAGAGGGGGTATTTGACCAATAATAAAAAATAAAAACGGACCCATACGAGCAATTTCATTTTTTGATTTATTGCCAATAATTGGGTCATTCTGCCTGAGTGTGCGACGTTGCTCTAAAGCTGAGTGAAAATCATATTCTAAAACTCAAACGGTACCGACTTATTATTTACACAGAATCATGTGTCAAGTCGGCGGCTGAGTCGACCAAAAACGTTTCGTGTATACATGATCCAAGACTGTAAAGATATTGGTCACAGAATTTGCATCAAATGGTTCCCATTTTCACTTCCTCACGATTTCTACTTAGCTATGGTTCTATTTGCGGAATAAATTTTGTATATCCATTTGCTTTTCTTTGAGGTATCCTGCTGGTCATACCGCCTATCCGAATTCGTCGTATATGTAAATATCATTTTGAGTGATGTTAGTCTATAAACACTATTCATCAGCCGAGATTGGAGTGCATCAAGCATTCGCAATCCCTCAATCGCGTGACATTCTCCAGAGTGCATAGTACACTTCGATAGTGCTACGAGTAGCTATCGTCCATATTTACGCTGAGGTACTTCATTAATGTACATTTTTGAGCGAACTACATAAATCGCAGCCTCCATTTTCATCTTATATCTTATTCTGCGGACACCTACATATGTTCATAGGTTTGCCTCCAATGTTCCAGTCATTGTTTGAAAGTTGCGATGCTGTTGTTACAGTAAATCGTGTGATAAATACTCGATCAGGGACTTGAAACTTAAAAAACTGTTGAATCTACACGATATTCCAAAGGAGAGGTCCAAGAACGAAGCCCTGTGGAACGCGTGCATTGATTTTGAGCTCTTTTGTCTCTTTGTTCGCTCTGTACTCTCGCCCGTCGGTAAAGATAGAATCAACTATTTTCGGGGGTATTGGAGTCATTAAATTCCTGGATTCGAAACAGTCACAAACTTCTTCTCACTCAAACCAGGGCAAGATTCGATGACAATAGCCCTAAACCAATGGTAAAGTGCGAAAATCGTGATATGAGCGAGCATTAAATATGAATCTAGCTTCTGTTCCACTTCCAAAATATCAACACTCACTCTGTACTTGTCATGGTTTGTCAACAAACCTAGAGTCCCATTCATATCAAAGAACACTACTTCAATTAGTGCTCGTCCTCGTTACTTCAAAACATCCAAGGAGCTGAATTAGGAAAACCATGAAAACTCAATAGAAACACAGAGCATCTCAGTATTAAAATGCAAAACCCAATTCAGTCAAGGTTACATTAGCCACAACTTGCAAATATTAATCAAGGTAATTGGCTCTGCAAAGCACTCAATCAGCATCCAAGCATCTGGTTGACTTTGGTTAACTCTGTGTCTAAAGAAAATTAATTGAAATTGTGGTGGCCCAATTTGATTCAGCAATTGGAAAATATGTACTCGTATGTATTGGTGGAAATCCTCTCAAAAATTCATCTGACAAATGTCAGCTGCTGAATAATTCATAGAATAGAAATTGCATTCAACCGTACAAAAGATGGGATTTATCGAACCCCAACTCAAAGGCAATTTGAACCCAAAATGACGAAATCTGACTCACCCCCTTGGGAACATGATATCCTCCGATGACTGCATCTGATTGCAGGCTCCTTCCGTTGGCAATAACCACCGGATACATCCTATAACCAAAGAAGATACACAATGTCACCATCTACTCTGTTTGGTATATCCAATCAGTACCTACCTTAGGGTTTCCTTAATGCAAGCCCTTAAATATGGTATCTGCTCCAAGACATTTTGATTTATCTCTGCCTCTCGATTGGGAAAGATTGACTTCAATTCTTGGAACAGTAATTCCTGTTTATCGGGATTTTTACTTAGCTGATAGATAGTCGAGGACGCTGCCACAGAAGTCTAGAAGGGAAAACATACGAAACATACTCGTATACATCTATAATATCAAGCGAAAGGGAGGGGGGTGTCTGTCTTTGTATTTGTACTTACTGTATCCACACCAACTAAAAATAGATCCAATGCCAGGATGGCTGCCAATTTACGATTGCCAGTCTTTGTAACGATACGTTCGACAATCGATATGTCAGGTCCGTCTTTGGCCTCTGTCCGGCTGTCAGCTTTGTCCATTGTCAGACTGATGTTCTTCATGCAGATTCTACAGAAACAGATAGAAGGATTCGGTCATAACATTTCAATTTTGATACAAAATAAACCTACTCAGTGAAGCTGTCAAGCGCCGAGACGAAGCTACGATACGCTTTGGTTGGATAAAATCTCCAGATTGGCATACGTAGTTCTAATTCAGGCACTGCCCAGAAGAATGTGTTGATCGCATTGATTATCTTCTGAGAATCGTCATTTCCATTCGGCGATAAACATCCCAGACGGGTATCCAATGCAACACGACCGACAGCTAGAAATAGGAAATGAACAAAAGAGGATGTTGTAAGGGGTCTTCTTTAAACATACATTCCAGTGCCCATTTGTAGAGTTCATGCAGGAAGTTTCCGGGTAGCTCATCGTTTTCATCGCGCAGCTCATGGATTCTGTGGAATTTTCAACGAAATATTGTTGTGAGGCTGTTTCGTTCTCCTCGTTTTAGTGAAACTTTTTACCTTGTCATAAATTCGGTGGCAATTTCATTAAGAGGCTTAATGTACTTTTTGGCGGTACTTGGCTGGAGTAGGATGTGCTGAACTTCCTGACGAAATGTTTGCCAATTTTCACCATGACTACGGGGAATGAGATAGAGGGTGTGAGTGTCTTGTTTAATCGTTTAACTTTCTTTTTTTTTATTGAAATTTAGAAATTCTGCTTTGTATCGGAGGAGTCATAACTTACACGCCAATTAAACCAGCAACATCGCCAAAGAAGTCTCTACGAAGTTGTCCTTTATAGTGTCGTAAGGATGGCATTGAAGGTCTAGAGTAAATTTTAAGACAAAAAAAAACAACAACAAAATTAAAATGAAATTAATTTAAAATTTAAATTTGATTTTAACTTTTAAAGGCATCCTGGGGAAAATATGTTTTCACCGGGAAAACCCCTGGGGGTGGCAGTGGTGAGACAACTACCACGACAGGCGCTCGCTCAAGTGCCAATGACATTACAATTTGGAACCTGAAAGTCGTGCCGTATTACTTTATATCTATTTTACAACACTGATGACACGGAGTCACGTTAATTTGTAAAAGAATTCATGATTGGAGCAACACGATTTCAAGGTAATTCGAGTGCTCCTGATACGATACAAAGCTTCTTGAATTTATGACAGGCAAATGTCTTTTAGATGGAGATAGAAATGAACATTCCTGGAAAATTGGCAATAAGTTGACACTTTTAACGGTTGCTCGGTAATTTAATTTTTAATACGCGCTCTCTCTTGTCCCTAAAAAGATCCCATTTTGCATTTGAGTAGGCTTTTAAGAGCAATATTCACGATTACCATCTCTGTATTGAGTGTTGCAGTACCACATCATGTGGACTGTTGTGGGGAAGGGGCTCGTCGATGGTCTCTTAGCGGAATTTGCAGGCGATGGTGTCATCGTAAGTTGTTTGAGTTTTTTGTCCTGACATCCTGGTCAATTGTGTGGCTATTGAACTGCACAGATTGACATCGACAACAGGTAATTTGACAGCCGTCAACATCCTGATGCCTTTTTCCACTTAACTGAATGGATAGGCGCTATATACGACTAACTGCGGATGTTCGTCGGATACAGACATCCACGTAATAAGTTAAAAGATTTTATCGGACTTCCGACACGTGAGGAGTCTTTGCCAGAGACACAGTATCCTTCCACTCTCTTCGATTGCGTACGCACTGATTCGAGTTGTACAGACCAAGCGCTCTGGCTGGTCCTTAAAACGGAGGTTCGATCTTCTTCATCGCCTCGAACCTGGGGGCTGTCCCTTCGCTTGATGTGGCTGAGCCAGTATAGTCAACGTGTTTTAGCTTTTCGGACCACATCCACATCTTGATACAGGTCATAGAACTCGCGGTTGTATCTACTTCTCCAATCGCCCTTCTAGCATATGGGACCAAATATTCGACGAAGAATTTTTTTTTCTCGAAAGTGTTCCTGCTTATCGTTCAACACTCCGCTCCATAGAGTAAAACTGCCAGGATCGATGTTTTGTAGATCATGCATTTCATCTTCCGAGTTAGGAGATTCTCTGTTAAACCCATTCGTTTCGCCAATCCGTAGTAGGAGCCAGTGGTTTCCTTGGGTAAGTCTTCGCCGAATCTCCACTAGGTTGTCATTCGTGGAGATGGTGTTTACCCCAAGGCGGGTTAACTTCTTAACAGTGAGGTTTTGTCCTAGTTGGCGGACGGAAACTTCTTTGTTTGTTGACAACATGTACTTCACCTTGGTGTTTTAACAAATGGCGTCTGTAGAAGCTACATGGGCGAGGAGCAAGAGAAGACAATCCTTCACCTGTACCTGCCCAGCTCTCTCCCAAAGAAGGAAACTCAACTTAGGATCTTTCTTCTTCAATGATCTAAACAATATAGTCGTTAACAGTCACCTACGCATCGTCATTACCTCAAGTTGGTTCCAAGATTAAGAGGATCACGTGTCATCACAATGTGCCAATAGGCCTAGGTGGGTTGGTTTTTGCAACAGCTACGATAGTCCTATTAGAGCGATCTTTGGCTGACTGCCTCCAGTACCACCAAAAAGCAAGATGGTTGAGGTGCCCTTCCGCTGGTGTTTTCCTCTACTCCGTTAAAGGAGAGCTGTTCGGTTCAGACCATGGTTATCCAGGATCCGTATCGATTCAGACTTCTGGGATCTGCTTGAGTATGAATATTTGGTCAATTGTGGATATACCTGGCTTAAAACCACACTGATAGGGGCTAATCAAGGCGATGTCAAATGGTTTTTTGGGGCGTTCACATAATACGTCAGATAAGATCTTGTACGCAATGTTAAGAAGACTATTGGCGCCGTATAGACGGTATTCTTTGTTGTGGAACGGAGAAAACGGTGGATAAATTTGAGTCCACCGTTTCAGTAAACGATAAACCAACACCCGTACGTAACCGAAACGCAAGATCTGACGAAAATATCACCGCTGTTCGTGAGAGTCTGCAGGAGGTTCCGAGGCAGTCAATATCGCGTCGCTCACAAGAACTCGGCCTTTCGCAGACCAAAACTTTGGCGAAATTTGCATCGTGACTTGGTCCTGCACCGTATAAAATTCAACTGAAGGTAAACGACCATAGACAACGACGTGTGTTCGCTGAATGGGCTCTGGAACAGTTGGAAACTGCCTCTAATTTTCATCGAAAAATCATCTTCAGCGGTGAGGGGCATTTCTGAAACAAAATTGTCGAATTTGGGACGATACCAATCCACATGAGATCCAAGAGCGTCCAATGCATCCCGAAAATGTCATTGTTTGGTGTGGATTTTGGGCTGCCACACCGTCAACGGCGAGCGCTATAGGTCGACGATTACCAACTTCTTTTGGCCTGGATTGAATGATATGGACACCAACGACATATGGTTTCAACAGAACGGCGCTACGTGCCACATAACTCACGCCACATTGGAAATTCTGCAAGAGCGATTCGAGGGCATGGTCATCTCACGTGGAGGTGATGTGAACTGGCCGCCGCGACCGTGTGATTTGACTCCGTTAGACTTTTTCTTGTGGGGTTTTCTGAAGTCGTAGGCCTATGTGAATAAGCCACGCACCACATTGGCCCTCAACGCCAACATAATTCATGCAATCGGTCAAATTCAGCTTGATTTATGCGCCAGAGTCATGGAAAATTGGATATTTCAGATGCGCACCACCCAGAGAAGCCTCGGCGGACATTTAAACGATGTTATATTCCATACATAATGGCATCGATAGGCCTTTCAAACGATGTCTCACACACACTTTGTTTTATTTAAATTTAAAGATAGGAAGCGCGCTTAAAGAAAGACCCTTTACTTTCCTCAGACCAATTCTTGGAAATGAGTTTTGTATGCTTTCTATCAAGTCACCTCTCATCTCTTGCTGCCTTCAATATCTCGACAGGTAGGCTGCTCCATTCTGAAATTTTAATCGACCAATTTGGATGGCCTATTTTACCTTACAGAGGAGTTTGGTTCGTCCTCGCCATTAAACATTAATTTTCCCTTTTACGCAGCATCGACTGTGACTTCTGCTAAATTTTCTTGCTAATCTGTACAGGTTTCTGTTCCTTTTGGTAGATTTTGCCAGCGCTGTTATTAAAGTAGCACCTTTCCATTTTTTCGATCGCTCGTTTCTCATGTCTTTTCTCCGGATACACCGATGATCCTTCCTCCACCTTTGCTCGTAAAGCAACGCGCCGTTCGCGTATTTCTTTGCAGCGGCGCTTCATATGAACAAGAAGTTGTTGCAATTGATTGCCTGCACTCGCCATCAAACCAGAGGTTAAGTGGTCTCACATTGGCATCGATGCCACTGATCTTCAGACGTTAATGCATGTTTAATCTCTTCACAGTATTTATCCGCAGAACGCGGGCTCTTCAAGTTCTGAACATTTCATCTCCAGATCAGAATGTCTTTGTGCTTTTTTCGTTTTGTATCGTCATCAGTGGGTATAACTTTATCCGAGCTTTTTCGTTGCCCCACAGGAGATGGGGATTTACGTGTCCACCAGCCGGGACCAGGAACCGGCTTCTGGGATATGAGAGCTGTCGTCGACCCATTAAGGGGTGATGCGCCACCATCTCTATTTCAGCACTCTGACTAGTCGTACAAATTACTAAATTTTCCTTCTGATGTCCTGTCATTTTTGACACACATTATAATGTTGCTATTTTATCCTGCTTATCTTAAGAAGTAAACCCCGATTGTGCGAGATCAGCACCTAGTGACTACCACAATAAATACAATTGTTGTGTAGTCATAGTTTCAGAGTTGGGCATCGTCAAGTTGACTCCGTATAGTGCCGAACCTAATCTGCAACAGCCAGTCTATTACACAAAATATACTATAACAAAGCCTCTACGTTGTCTTCAGAGAGATTTACTCTTTGGGCCTTTATAAGCCAAACTTTTTAACACAATCCGACTTGCCAAATCTGAGTATTTTATGGCCATAATCTCCTAAATTTGTTTCCCATTTTATCTGGCGCAACTGCAACACCAAAACCTAACACAAAACGGACAGAGTTGTACACAATTTTATGTAAAAAAGGTGCGACCTGCATTTAATTAGTTCCCACAATCTGCAGCCAACTCGGAGTCTTTTTGTTAATTACGAGTATTCACATAAACTGAAGCCACGACAATATAATTTATTTCCATTTTATAAGCATTTTTATGTCCATTTTGTGTACCGACATACATCATTCCACATTAGGCAGGTGACAGCGCTTTCGATTTACTTAACACCGCTGTACCCAAGACTTCTGGCTTTGACATCGCGTCATTGTGAGATCAAAGAGAACCTGTTTTTTTCTTCAAAAACAAATAAGAAGACAAAATCCAAGGCCAGGTTCAAATTGATCAAAATATCGATGCTGTAATCTACTGTTACAGTCATCCATCACACCTAACAGCTATTTCTTATGAGGAAACCTCCTCGTCTGTTGTCATAGTTTTGCTGATGGCTTTTGTAGTAAATAAACTTGAAAGCGGTAATGAATAGAGTTCCTACTTACAGAGTTAAGATACGCCTTGAACCTTGAGATGCGAGTAACCACCAGCTGGGGGAAAAAAGTCAAAGATGAGAAATGAAGGGATGAAAGAAAGTTGTTTTCTTGCCTCGGGAGGTCGCTGTTCTTTTTTTTTTTTTTTTCTTTTTTTTTTGGATGGTCTTTGGAGCATGCAGGAGAAGAAGTACTCGTACACACTATAAGACATCCAACAGCGGTTTTTGAGCACATACATATATACCAAGTTCTCTAGAAGGGTTGTTAGTTCTCTTTCAGTGAAATTTCTTGTAAAAAACTTTGCGCCAAGTGCGGTTGGAGAGTTGGATCCATAAACTTACTCTGAAGGAGGATCCAAACAAAAACAAAAAACAAAATACAAATTTCGGAAAGTAATATCCGCAAAACATAATTATGACGGCCAAGAACAGTACTTTGCATCTGCTGAATTGTTGCTGTGAAGTTGTATTAGCGGTAGTAAATGCTATTCGAGTGCTATAAGGCGAGAATCAAAATTTGGCATCGATTCTGAAGGTGGATTGCATTGTAGGAATATATAATGAAGGTAGAGGCCAATACCAAGGAGATTATTGACGTCAGAGCAATCATATATAGTCCTATTCACTAGAGAAATGATTTCCTTTTTTTTTCTTTTTTTTTGCAAGAGGGAAACACAATCAAACACCTGATGACGTAATGCAATGCAGGGTGTTATTGCGTGTAAAGTACCATCAAAAGGATTGCCACAACCGTGGAGGCCACACAAAGAACTGTGTCATATCGTCCTGGGAAATGGGAGCCCTTATAAATAGATAGTCTGAGCATAACGAGAGACTGTAGATGGCGTGGTTTATTTTTAATTAGTTTTGTGGTCTTTGAAAGGTGCAATATGTAAAAGTGTTAAATTAGATTTTGTAGGACAAAAGGAATTGAAGTGAGTTGTCTATTTCCGTTTACAGGAAGAGTTTTCAAATAAAATGGTGAGCTTGGATTGTACTGATTTCATCTAAAAGCAGTGAAAACAATGAAATAATTGACCGACAAAGTGGTGAATGAACACAAATGGCAAATGAATGTCACAGTCGCTACAAGCCCGGGTAGTCAGCAGTATCCCTGCATATACCACCCCGAATTGCATTGGTTAAGCATCACATTTATATCTCTTAATATCCTGACTGACAACGTCCATTCTGCAGACTACGGAAAATCCGTTGTTTCGTTTATTAGTTTCTTATAAAGTGCCGAAATCTATAAAAAAAAAGCAAAGTATAGGGTTTTCCAATAAGGACTTAACAAAGTACCATCAAAACATTTATGAATGGAACTCGACTTCGTTTATATGGCCACCGCGGGCACGTTTGCAGCGGTCGATTCGTTGGACCCACTTTTCAACGACTCGGCCGAATCGGCCGCTATATCGCGTTCAATGTTGGCTCTGAGCTCTTCGGCGTGTTGGTATAAGCCAATGGCTTAATGTAGCCCCACAGAAAATAGTCAAGCGGCGTTAAATCGCACGAACGAGGCGGCCAATCGACTGGCCCATTTCTTGAGATAACACGCTCACCATACTTACTCTTCAATAAATCGATTGTAACGTGTGCTGTGTGGCTTGTGGCATCATCATGTTGAAACCACATGTCGTCCAAGTCCATATCTTCCAATTCCGGTCAAAAATAATCGGTGATCATGGCGCAATAACGCTGACCATTCACAGTAACGTGACGATCGTTATCGTCGACGAAAAAATACGGCCCAATAACGCCGCCGGCATGCAAACCGCACCAAACAGTTGTTTTTTGTGGATGGAGTGCTGATTCATGAAGCACATGTGGATTTTCACCCGACCAATAACGCATATTTTGCTTATTGACGAACTCATTGAGCCAAAAATGAGCTTCGTTACTGAAGATGATTTTGCGATGAAATTCATCATCTTGGCGCATCTTCTCCAGAACCCAATCGGAGAACGTACGACGCTTCAAATGGTCCATCGGCTTCAATTCTTGAGTCAGCTTGATCTTGTATGGGTGTAAACCAAGATCCTTACGCAAAATACGCCATAATGTGGTCTGAGCGATGCCCAATTCTTGAGAACGCCGTGGAATTGACTGATTTGGATCGTTTGCTACGGGCGCCTGAACGGCAGCGATATTTTCGACACTTCGACCAACCCGTTGTCTCACTGACACGGCAACATCACACAACGAATATGTAGACTCAAATTTTTGCACTAAACTTGTTATTGCCTGTCTACTAGGGCGAGAATTACGACCGAAAATTGGAGTTAACGCTCTTAAAGTTGCAGTCACCGACTCCAAATTTCGGTAGAAAATTGTTATAATTTGCAGACGTTGCTCGTTAGTGTACTTTACCATGAGGAAAATGTTGAGTTTACTGAATAAATTGACAGTTGACAGTTTGATGATTAGTGAAAGAGTGCGTTCACAAATTAAATTCAAAGTTGTCAAGTCTCTATTGGAAAACCCTTTACTTCAAACCGCCACTAAAAATTTTATCAGAAATATTACGACATTGTATCCGGGCAGAGCTTAGGTTACTTTGAATCCCAGAAATTAGGCGAATGTTGCCTTTGACAGTTGAAACCCAGACTATCCTATGCTTCAGTGCCATCCTATGAAATCATGCCAAATTGAAGGGTGTTTCTACAACAGGTGTAGGATTTGTGTTTTGAATAAACCGAACAATTCTTGACATATCTGTAAAACCTCAGCTGCTTTGTAAAGTAGACACATGGGGACTATTTATGGAACACAATATCTTCCAAATGACCACCTCGGCTCTGCTTGTAGACCTTCGTATTTCTCTCGATAATTTTAATCACTCTTACTGGGTTTCTATCTCGTCGTAGCGGCTTCAATGTTCGTTTTCAGAGTTGGAATTGTTTGCAGATAGTTAGCGTAGATCTTGCTCATAACGTAGGTCTAAAGAAAGAAACCTAACGGTGTTAAGTAATTGAATCTTGTCGGCCAATGGGATTCTCCGAAACGCAAAATTACACGGCCAGGAAATTTCGTGCGTAATCGAGTTATTTCGCAACCTATATGGCACGTAGCACGTTTAAGGCAGAGGTCGTCCGTATGCATATCCTCGAGCTCCGGCCACAAAAAATTGTTTATCATTTCTCCCTAGCGTTCTCCGGGCTTTGCAGGCTCATTTTTGAAAAAGTACAGCCCAATGACATCTCCAGTAGATAAACGGCACCAAACAGTTACTCGTTCTGCGTGCATTGGTATCTCCTGAATAACTGAATTTTCGATGACCCAGATGCGGAAATTTTGCTTATTAACGTAGCCGCCAATGTAGAAATGGGCCTCAATTTTCGTACAAAAATCAATATATGCATGTTTTCCAGAACCCAATCCGAGAAGGTACGAAGCTGTTTGTGGTCGGCCGGCTTAAGTTCTTGCGTTGATTGGATCTTGTACGCATGGAGAGCCAACATATGTAGAAAATGTTGACAGAATCGGAGGAAGCCAGGAGACTTCAGTAAATATGTAAATATGGACAGATTGCCAATCGCAACACACATCTAAGAAGACACATCACATTCCTCCTGAGAAACCAAATAGGTGTGGAATTAAAAAAAAAAATATTATCTCCTCCGTCTGCATTTTCTATAAGCTTGCACCCTTTCAAATATGGGAACTTTGGAGAAGAAAATTCAAAGATAAATTTTGCGAGCTATGGACATTTATCGCCTCAAATGACTAAGTCACGAGGAATGCTACAATTCAGTGTATAGAGAGTGAAGTAGAAAGTAAACTAACTCATATGACCATAGCCCGTAACAGCTTGTCGATCATAAGTCATTTGTTTCGAATTCGACAACAGTCAAATATTTTGTGTATTTTGAGTATAGTTTCTCACTTCATTGAAAATGAGGCTCAAACGATGACGTATCTTTGCCTTACGTTCTGCGGCTTTGGAATGGAAATCACGATTAGAGCTTCGCTGTCCGCATCTGTGTCACGGATAAGTATCAGTATTGGTATAGGTATCACAAATGTGTCTAATTTACAGCAGGGATTCCTTGTAGCTGCCACTACTCGCTGAGTCCCCGCCGAATTATTAAGGCTTCGCGCATTAATGAGAATCACGTCTTTTGTTTGACGAAAGACAGTGTGTTGAGATCTTCGCTGCGCAAACCAACGTAATCAGCTTGTAAATGAGCCCACGCGTCGATAGGCGTTGATAGTCATACCGTCAACATCTGGGACTGCCCTCTAGTCTCGTGGGACCATTGTGTCATATCAGCTAATTTCTCGTACACCGACCACACAGTTAGAGAAAATATTCTTAAAATAACTTCTTTAGGAATTTTAACTGGTCGTTATGTTTCCTCCATAATGACGAGAATACCGCTGCTGATATGATCACAGACACCATTCTCTTTGGAATGAGATCCTTTATCCCTCATCGGATAAAGAGTATCAAACCAAAAGAAAAGGCATAGTACGACTCGAGCTGTAAAGAGGCGGTCAGGGTTAAAGAAATGTTTTTTCAGTCCTTCAAGACCAACTCGACCGAGCAAAACCGAAAAAAGTGTAAACGAGCCAGGAATGACTGCAACGTCTTTCTCAAGCGTGTGAAATTGCAATACGACCAAAAGTTGAGGCAAAAAATACTACAATGTCCCAAGGGTAGTAAAAATTGTTGGTCGATTGTCAAAAATATTAGAAATTCTGCCTCATCCTCATCCCAACGCTCATTTACAATGACATTCCAGCTGTCAACTCTTTGGACAAGGCCAATCTGTTTGCTGCACACTGTCAACACTACCAAATTGTGTTTTGTCTCCGCCTACACTTAAGTGAGTCGAATCTTCAATGGGACGAATCCACTTTCGCACTCATGCAATAGCAAGAGTACTTAAAGATCTTAATATACATAAATCGGCTGGTCCAGATGGTATATCTCCCCTTCGTCTGAAGAGGTGGTCTTCCTCGCTGGCAAAACCACTGCGTAAACTTTTTCATCAATCCTACTCCTCAGGACTCTTTCCGAGCAGATGGAAAACAGTATTTGTCCAGCCCGTCCCTAAAAAAGGCGAATCTTCTCTCTCCTCCTACAGACCCATTGCACTTACGTCCCTTTTTTCCAAGGTCATGGAAACGCTGATAAATCGTCAAGTCATGAAATATCTCGAAACACGATAACTTCCCAATGACCGGCAATACGGTTTTCGTAGCAACAGGTCCACTGGTGATTTGATAGCATTTCTCACCAAAAAGTGGAACCAAAGCGTACATCAATCTGGCGAAAGCAAGGTGGTTGCACTTTATATTTCTAAGGCATTTGACAGAGTTTCGCATCAGACTCTTTTGTCGAAAATGCGCGCATTTGGGATCGCCGACTCTCTTCTTCAATGGATTAGGAACTACCTTTCGGAACGTGCAATTCAAGTTGTCTTGGATGTTTTCAAGTCTGATATTCACAAAATAAATTCTGGTATGCCCCAGGGCTTTGTTCTGTCTCCGACACTCTTTATGCTTTTCATCAACGATCTCTTGTCTGCTACTTCTAATCCAATATATTCCTTTGCTGACGACAGTACTCTCTGCTTTTCATATTCGTTTCCGGACAATTGGGGAACCATCAACAGAGTGGAATTTCCAAAAACACAATGCTGTCTGCTGTCGTTAAAGTGAAATTTACACACCCAGCCATTATCCATGAATGGCACTTGCATCGTCGAAACCGAAAAACTTTCCATGTGTCCATGACAACTTTCGTTGGAATGACCACATATTCGATGTCGCCAAAAATGCTGCGAAATGTCTAGGTTTCCTCAAACGACGTAAGAAATACTTTTTCCCTTCTGATCTGGCATCATATATAAGGCATTCATCCTCCAAAAATTGGAGTACAATGCTCACATCTGTAAGGATTCAAATCCGTACTATAAAGCTCATAGGTGATGCTAATATGTATCACCCAGTCAATGGACACCATCGAACATCGACGAAATGTCTCGTGTGTCAATTTGTTTTATCGCTATTTCCACCATCAGTGCTCCATAGAAATCGCTAGTAGCATTTCGCCCCTTCAAACCTTCAGCCGTAATACTCGATGCTCATCAGTATACTCTAAAGCCCAGTTTCGGACGTACTCTGAAATATCGTGATTCATTCCTAAGCCGAACAACTCGTTTGTGGAATTTCCTACCGAGCTCTCTATTTTCTAGTTAATGTTACATTCGGACATTCAAAACCAACGTACATCGGTACCTATCTTTCTTCCCTCCCTAATTTTCCTTCGTTCGCGCTGTGTGCAAACATTTTAAGGGTACCTTATACCCTCGAGCGCGCGATACTTTATAAAATAAAAAAAAACGTCTTATTGTAATGGTTCTCAGATTTTAACGCCACTGAAGGTTACTACAGCCTGACTTGATAGAAGTAGGCTCCCTAATGGGACCGTCACGGTGGCTGTGGTTTAAACCTAAAACGCAGGAACGTTTTTCCAGTTGGTTTTGACCCCGGGTGCTGTGACCTGACTCTAAGATAGGCAAGAGGTTTTAGGTTGACTTCGACTTATACCAATGGTGAATCAAAGGAATTGACAGAGAGCTAAGGCAAGGGGTATCCTTACTCCCACGAATGTAAATGTGGGATTCCGTGAACCTAAGTCTACAGGACAGGCGTTCACCACAAATCACGTTGGATTCGAATCTTTTGCCATCTCTGCCCTAGAGAATGGCAAGGAAGTCGATGTAGTTGCAACCGATTTTAGCAAGGCCTTCGATAAAATCTCTCATCGATTAATACTCTTCAAATTGTCTGCCCTCCACAAATGAACCCGTTCGTTTGTTTTAGGTCAGCCCACTTGGCTCCATTTTTGGTCACCTCTGGTGTTCCACAAGGCAGCCATCTCGGTCCACTTGTTTTTATATTAAACATAAATGATCTCTATAGGATCATCAAACACTCGTCTGTCTCCCTTTACGCCGATGATACCAAATTTTTCAAAACCATTTCCTCTCACCCATGACTCCTTTCTCCGTCAACAAGACCTTGATAGTTTATCGATCTGGTGCCTCAAAAATTGTTTGGAACTTAATATCACCAATTGCCAATCCATCATTTTTTCACATAAGCGGCACCAATCTCCTCAACGGAGGAGATCCTCCGTTCAATCTCTTCGCGACCTCGGCATTTTGTGTGATAGGGAGCTCAAATTCCGTTTACATATGGATGCGATAATCCTTAATACCAACTCTGCACTAGGTTTTGTAAAACGATTGTCCAAAGAATTTACCAACCCATACGTGACCAGGTCCCTCTATATTACCCTTGTTCACCCCCTCCTAGAGTATCCCAGTAAAGTATGGTCAAGCATCCAGTGCCGTTTTCTTCGATTTGCAGAGACTCAGCCGACTTTCTCTCTGCATTCATCGACTCCTTTCAGGTCACGTTGAATTCGCGTCCCTTTTTCCAAAGAATGAATTCTTGGCATAAATATCTGGTTCCTACGTACGAATATAGCTAAGATTAGCGTATGTTGACTAAACGAGTATTAACATACATAAAAAGCCAACGAATGCGACCTGTAATGACCAGCACAGAACACATTCCAATTGAAAACAGGGACAAAAGTTTCAGGGAAGATAATCAGAAGCAGCAAAGGGAGGGAATAAAAAGTTCCAAAACCTTCTTACAAACAACATTGTAGCTCCTGCCTATCATCTAGAGATTTTCTTTGACTAAAGCCATATCGACCCCAAGGTTAAATATTCCAAATATAAGAGGTTGGGCCTTTAATTCATTTGTATATGTATGACCTTCAAACTTATTTTCAGTTCCGTATTACACTGTAAAACAATAGGCTTTGGGGCATTTGTAAAATCCTGCTCTTCGGGGTGCCTAAATTCCAAATTCAGTCATCAAAGACTATTCGCAGATCTGTGAATTCCCAAATTTACATTCATGCCTCCAGGGTGTGTACTCTGTAAGGCCTACTTGTTCTGCAAAATCGTCCGTATTTGCTTTCCCACACCAACCGCGCCTGCGGTTGGTCATCTTCTCTAAAGTAACAACCTTCTATGATGTCATGTGTCAATCCTAAATCACGAAAAGAGCCGCTCGCAATTATTTGCCAAACTCAACATAAATTGACGCTAAAAAATATATGGTCTCAGTAAATTTACTTTCATCTAAATCACCAAAGATACCAAAGATACGGATGTACTCGTATGTACATGTATACAAAGTTTAAGTAAACTCTAAATAATTATTTCCTTTAACAAGGCCTTTATTTATTTCTCATTCCAAAACTAACGCACTCAGATACTTAGATACTAATTGAATTACCAACTTGTTTTGCACAACCCAGCCGCAAGATACACAAGAACCTCTAGTTCTTAAGTAGCCACCTCGGATAGTTTTCGATTTACTTATTGCATACAAATGTAAACAAATTTCACTAATGTTTGTTCATCCAAAAGAAACAATTATTCGTTTTTACTAAGAAAAGATACAGAGATACAAATATATTCCTATTCCTATTCGTATTCCTACTCCAATTCCTATTTGAATAGCAAATGAACTGATTCACATCCCACTTACTCGTAAGAGTGTTGCAAACAATAATTTTGTTTAATTGAACAAATGCGTTGCCCAAAACGATTTTAGTTTTGAATTGTTCGCACATTTCATAGATACTCGTACACACGGTAATCCGAATATGATTAAGAGCTTAACCAATGACGCATCTGTACGAGTACAGCACCTTGGCATTGGCGCTTAGCACTTGGATTGCGTTAGCATTAAGTAATCTCGTATCTTTATATATTTTTTATTATCCTGTAAATCTTCACGAAATCACCGTGTACGAGAAGAGATGCCTGCCATAAGCAGATGGTAATCATTTGGCACTGAATATCGTTTTACAAAGTATTAAACTCGTATCTGTTAGGTATCGATATCAGTGTGACCAGATCAGTCAAATGAAAAAGTGAACGTTTTCTCTTTTCACTTGTGTGAACACGGAATGACCGTTAATTCGCAGAATAATCTTCGTCTTATATACGGTTTGTAGTCTTAAAATTCACATAAACCTTCAGAGGAACTAATTTTCTGTTAGACGACTCGTATAAATAACTTTCGCGACACTCGCTAAACACTTTGCTGAACGTAGAAACGAGTCGAGCCAAAATGAAAAGATTATCAAGTCTTGAAGAGTGAATGAGCGCACTGATGTGCATCAAACCGAAGAATGTTAAAGTGAGTGATCTTGTATGGGTTACTAGAAGACGAACCCTTACTATCTGTAAGGTACAACTAGTTCTGAAGACTAGGTACGGTTTAGTTAAGTGTCACCGAACATTACCTACGAGTATTAGGTCAAAGAAAGTCCTTTGTGACGCTACAAAGGTGAAATCCCTAGGGTCATGGAAATCTACTTATGTCTGATTTACTGAAAGAACATGTCGTACTTAAAGCCAAACCGAGGTCCCTAGTGACCGTTAATTCGGATAATCCTCCACTCCAACATTGTCAAAGAACAAAACACCCAGATAAGTTTTGGTGCAGTGAAGCTTCGTGACATACATTAGGATGGCGGAAACTTGGTTAGAAACGGAAATGTGTGATAATCAGGGTTAGGATTTTGTTGACTTTAAAAAGTTAGAAAAGGCAAAACAAAACACTTAAAAAGGCAAAAAAAGGCATTTATTAGAAAATAAGAAAAGGAATGCAAATTTAGTTATAGTAGCATTGAACTACCAAAAGTTTTTTGAAATTATCTGGTAATAATCTTCTCCGGTTGTCTCTTAGAAGTGCCTTTGAAGAGCTAAATGACCTTTCCACTTCAGCTGAAACGAGTGGGGCCCATTTAAAGCTTTCAACATTACTAACATCAATATTTTCTGGAAGTTTAGAATCCAAGTCGCCGTTCATTACAGAATTTATCTGCTCAATCGTTTTCAGCGCTGTATTTGCATTGAAAACGGCAGTAAACTTTTTCAAATCTTCTTTTGCTATCGGCCCTTTTGCTTTTTCCAAGTTTTGCTGAACATTCTTTAAAACCGGAAACACTTGATGCTCCTTAATGAGAAGAATGCCAGTTAAAATTACAAGTATAGACTCTCAAAAATAACTCATTTTTGTAAGTCTTCAAAAATTTGTTTTTTTGGGTCGATTAAAAATCCAAAATTGACTTTGATATATGCCAGCTGCGCTTGTACTGCTTCATCCTGAATCAATTCCTTCGCAAACACAACACAGCTTGCATCGTCTTAAAGAACGTCGACGATTTTTTTGATCCTAACAAAATTATCCGCATAATACGTTGCTGCCTCTAGCCAAGTCCCCCAACGAGTTAACACCTAGTGTAATGTAAATTCAAACATTTAAATTCAAATTTAATTTTAAGCAAAATTACGGGTTGAGGCGGTAGCGGCATGTCAGGTTCCATCTCCTTAAAAACAGCAATCCGTGATGGACTTTTAAAAAATACTTTCTTCATATTAGATACCAAGGCGTCAACTTTTGAGTGGTGACTGCGTATGCTTTCACAGACTCTATGTACACCGTGAGCGACGCAAGTTACGTGAACCATTTTGGAATATAATGTTTGCAGTGATTTGTCACTCTTTTTCATATACGGTGCAGCGTCTGTTAGGAACAACAAAACTTTCTCTCGCTTAAGTTCATCTGGCCACAGCAACCGCATTGAATTGTCAAAAAGCTGGGCAATGGTTGTTGAGTTTACTTTCTCCAGAACTTTCTCGACCATATGCTCGCAACGGTCCAACAATCACATTTAATACTCATCGCCCTGCTTTGTCAGTCGTTTCATCGATGGATACAAAAATATTGTCGTCGCCAATTTCAGATCGGATTTTGTGTAGCGCTTCGATGTAACAATCTTCGACGTAATTTTTTCTTAGTGTAGACTCGTTTGGCATTTTTTTTATGTGTACTTCTCTATAAAAGTCTGGAACTCTGGAACTCTCTTCAATTTTGTTTCCTCTTTACAAGCCGTTTTAGGCATTTTAGCACTTTAATTGATTTCTTCCAGTTAAAAAAAAAAAACACTCCGAGATACAAGTAATGTCCACGTACAGAAACGAACTTCGAGTTACTGAGTTTCATTGTTTGTATTAGGCCATCAAGATTATTGTATTCGCAGACGTTTTTTCTCTACATTTTAAAGGAGTAACGGAGAAGATGCAACCACACTGAAATGTATCGCACCATATGTATTGAAGGATTACATTTACAAAAAAATAACTATCCCATACAATGCAAACAATTTGTATAAATACATTTGAATGGCACCCGCGATCTTTCGCATTTGAATACAAACAAGAACTTTGTAATACAGTCAATAACGTCTGTGGTCACATAAAATAAAAACCGTCTAGAAATTTAGGTATGCGTATAACGTAGTGCGAATAAGAAGCATTTTTGCGCAGATATATGTAAATATGTGCATTTTTCTAAAAAAATGTATAGCGAACAAACTTTGAGAAAAGAGCAAAGAAGGCAGAAAAAGGCACCAACAGTAAAATAGGGCAAAAAAAGGCAATAATGGTATAAAAAGGCAAAATAAAATATATATATATGGAATCAGAAGGACATAAAACGTGTTTATGTAAAGTAGGTACTATCTTCCGATTAAGCAAAAAGAGGAGGCAAAGTTAGCAAAATCCTATCCCTGGTGATAATTTATTTAACACTACTTGATGTTGCCATAGTTCTCTCATCATGGTATGATCTTTCTGACAGTGGATATACTATATTTCCGTCACTTGAAACTGAGACGAATTTCAGATTACATCAATATTCTCGAATTAATTTAGAAAACCTTTGGCTGGCTTTGAATTGGTCTCCAATTTATAATTCCAATATAATATATAAAGTAGACTTCTTTAACAAAATTATTAAATTCCTTCTAAATAAACATGTGCCTACTCGTGGAATACAAAACACCAAAATAAAGTCACCATGGTTCACACAGGAAGTATGTAACTTAATCGCAGCTCGGAACTTACTATACTCTATGCTAGATGGAGGCGTTACAAATGCTTGGAAATTTATAGGGAATTTAAAATTGTACGTAATTCTGTAACCCGTCTTATTAGAAAAAACAAAATCGCTTTTTATAAAAAATAAATTTAACTCATGTTCTTCTAGTTCTGACTTCTGGAATCAATAGGTTTTGACAGTTGAAGTAGAAGATGTCTAGAAGAAATCTTCTATAATATATTAAATTCCAAAAATTTGTCGTTTGAATATTTAAAAGTCGTGGTTATCATTCTATTGATATTAATTCTTAATCCTCGAACTATTTTCCCCGTAATTTGCTAAACGAAGTGTTCTTTGTAAATTGTTGTTGTTACCAAACTTGGCAGCACCTGTTGAACGAAGTTGGTCATAGCTAAGTTGGCTTAAACTAAGTCGGCTTAAGACTCAACTAAACCAACTCAAGATGGCAGACCACGGGAAATTGAAAAGGGCAACGAGTTACCAGCGAACAACGAGGACCAGCAAACGAAATTACAAATTTAGTGCTTCTTTCTTTTTCATTTTATTTGTATTTAATAAAAAGTTATATACTAGAAATTCAAAGTAAAGTTTCTTTAATTCGCGGTAACAGTTGTTGTAACGCTAGTGATTGTCAAATATGCAGTCTGACTTACAAAGTGCTCGGGAAACAAGGCTAACGTCGAGAAATAAGCCAATAAATTCCCCATCAGCAACATCAAAAGACAACAATTCTGCCAGGCAAACAGAGCTACGTTCAACTAACAAGCCTATCGGCTCACCATTACCAAGCAATGCAAAATCCTTAGAATTGGAGCTCCGTTTAACAAAGCAAATTGAAGAAAGTCAAACCCAGTTTATAAAACAGCTTGAAGAAAATAATGCTCAGTTGAAATTGACGATCATGGAGACTCAAAAACAACTAGATTGCTTTAACCAAAAGCTCAAATCTACCATCCTTCAGATTCATAACAATCTGCTTAAAACGTTGGAAAAGGCTGTCATCAGAGTCTATTTATTGTAACCAGCTACAAAGTGATGTTCGTTCTCTAAAAGGGAAAATTGATGATTTGGAACGCGAAAAGTTGTCTACTGATGCTATTTTGCGTGCTGTTCCAGTAAACGAAAACGAAGATCTCGTTCGTATTTTCACTGCATTGCATGCAATCTAAAACATCAAAAGCAGCTGACATCTGTATTCACCCGAGGTGGGCGTATTTATGTGCGTGTGAAACCAAACAAAAAAGCTTTTTTGGTAAATTCTATACACAACTTGGATTCATTTGCCGCGCCATCAAATAATATGATTAATATCAACTTCACTTGTAAGCTACAATTTCAGTATTCCTTTCTATATGTCACTATTCTGTTTGTGTTTGAGTCTCTTATTGAGAGGGCAATTTTCCGTTGGTACCATTAATGGGTGATATCGGCGGAAAACTATCCGTAGGCAATGGCTCAAATGATAACCTGCGCGTTCTTCTTACAATCTTTTGTGAACAGCAAGAAGGCCTTAGGGTATGCCACATTAATGCACAAAGTTTATCGGGGAAAATTGACGAATTTAGATATCTGTTTGTTGGTTCCTGCGTTGATGTTGGTTGTGTGTGTATCTGAGACGTGGTTTGATCCGAGGGTAAGTGACGAGCCATACTCCATGTGCGGTTATATGATCTTTCGCGCTGACAGGAAAAATAGAATCGGTGGTTGCGTTGCTATTTATGTTCCTCATAGTTTAACTGTAAATCCTCTGTTTGAGTCACCGCCCGATAGTGATTTTCAGTATTATTTTATAGAAATTGAAAAAAGGAAATGCCTGTTTCGTGTCGTTTATAGACCCTACAATAATATTGACCTGTCATCCCTCTTTGACTTATTAGAAAATTATTCGTCGTTATACTTGCGAACTATTGTCTGTGGTGATTTTAATTGTAATACTCTTGAATATATGAGATCGTCACTTTTTATTGATTCCATTAAAATGCTTGGTCTTCATGTTGTAAATTCGACCATTCCACCGCACTTTACTGGTTCCAACAGCACACTCTTGGATATCTTTATTACCAGTGACTGTCAAGAAGTGTTCTTTACCCAGGTTTCCGCTCCTGTTTTTTCTAAACATGACCTCATCTTTGCCACTTTTAATCTAGTCACCAGTAACAAACAATCGGTTTATACATTCAGGGACTTTAAAAATCTAAATGTGGAGCAACTTGAACAAGACCTTATTTGCCTAGATTGGCATAACGTATTTTTTGAAACATCGGTTGATGCCCAAGTTGAATTTCTCCATTACGTAGTTTTACAGCTCTTCGATAAACATGTTCCTCTAAAAAGGAAAGCTGTCAAATATAACAACATCAAGTGGTTTACCTCTGAAATTGTTGAGCTAAGAAACAAGCGTGATGCTGAATTCAAAAAATGGAAACGATTTCGAATTCCCGAATACTATGACAGCTATCGGTTGTTACGTAACATAGTTAACTCGAAGATTAAAGAAGCCAAACGTCGCTATTATGCTAAGCACTTCGATCATAAACTTCCAACCGAAACACTTTGGACAAACTTACGTGAATTAGGTGTAGGTAGTAATTTGAAGTCCATGATAGACCAGGTCGATCCAAACGAACTAAACAAAGAATTCGCTAAAGTTCAATCGTAGCTGCGCCCAAATGGGAACAATATCCAAACGCCACACGCTGGCTTATTCGAATTTGGCCGAGTGGAACAAATCGACGTTGCTGGAGCTGTGCTAAAAATTAAATCTAACGCTGTTGGTGTCGATAACATCCACCCAACTTTTATTAAATTAATATTACCCTATATACTTCCAGCTCTCCTAGATTTTTCGAAGGCCTTTGACACCGTTAATCATGAACTACTTGTATCAAAATTGATGAACTTCTATAATTTCTCTGTATCAGCCGCTAATCTCATACGGTCCTATCTGGTTGAGAGAAAACAAGCAGTTCATGTAAGCAATGCTGTGTCAGATTATATTGCAATTTCAGTTGGTGTTCCACAAGGATCCATTTTGGGTCCCCTACTTTTCGCAATTTTTATTAACGATCTTCCTAAAAGCATTAAAAATTCTAATTTTCACATGTTTGCTGACGATATCCACCTCTATTTAAGCTTTGAGAATGATCTTATTGATCATGCTGCTTTGAAATTTAATGATGACCTAAAACGTATCCATTGCTGGGCAGATGAAAACCTTCTGCAGCTTAATCCAAGAAAAACGAAGTGTCTTCTCATAAATAGAAACCCCTTAACTTTTAACAACGTTCCTTCAGTATACCTTGGTAATGAACCTATCGAATTTGTAAACAGAGCCAAAAATCTTGGTATTTGGTTCAATACAAAATTAACCTGGGACGACCACGTTTACTCAGTTGTGGGAAAAATATACGGATGTCTTAAAAATCTCTTCCAAACTCAAAGCTTCACACCAGTAAATACGAAGCTCATGTTGGTCAAGGCCAAGCTCATTCCTCTGATAACATATGGCTGCGAAGTTTTTTGTTGCACCGGCGCCTTTGCCAGACGTAAGCTCAACATTGCTTTTAACAATGTTGTGCGATACGTATACGGCCTAAATCGTTTTGCTCACGTGTCGGCTTATACCAAAAATATTCTTGGTTGCACACTTGACCGATATTTTGATTACTGCACAATCAAATACACAGGATTATAATCAATAAACAGCACCAATACTTATATGATAAACTAAGGTTTTCGCATTCAAGTAGATCTTTAGGTTTAATTGTACCTCGTGTTGCTTATCAAGTTACCGAACGACAGTTTTTTGTTCACGCCATTCGCCTTTGGAATTCACTCCCCCTTAATATAAGACGACTCTATAATACAAATAGCTTTAGTGAAACTCTCTTTCGACATATAGCAGGCAACTAGCAGGAATACTGAACATAAATTTAACACCATACAAATATTTTATTTTAATTGTTCAAGAAAGCTTATAATTTTTTTTTCTCTCTCTTTGTACCCAAATTTATTTCAATCAGATGTTAATATTTTTAAAGTTTACCTTATTGAGAAAGAATTATAATTCTAGTTTAATCTTAAATCACTTATTAATTGTATCACATTTATAGCTTAAAGATCTGAATGGTCTATTATAAATGTCGTTGTTATACTGTAATAAAAATACTGAAATACTGAAGAGTATTCGTCAGTTAGGACTGAATTCACAAAAAACATCGGTTCCCAACAGTGTGGATGTAGAAGGACTAAATGTTAACTTTGTGTCTGTTTGCAAAGAGTCAAATAATCTAAGTTCCCCGGTTTTGAATAGCAGTGTCACCTATTCCGAATCAACTTTTTCAGTTACATGTGTAGCCGAAACGACGGTAGGTAATATTATATTAAGTGTCAAGTCAAATGCCGTAGGTTCGGATAACATTGCTCCTAAATTTGTAAAAATTCTGCTTCTTGTTATTTTGCACCAAATCACCCACATTTCAAATACAATTTTAACAACTTCAGTTTTTCCGGATAACTGGAAAACTACGAAGGTTGTACCCCTACCAAAAGCACCAAACGGAGCATCCGTAGAATACCGGCCTATTGCGTTTTTACCGTTTTTAAGTAAAGTCTTTGAAATTATAGTAAGTGGTCAAATAAGAAACTATCTAAGCGCTAAGAATATGATATCAAAATACCAGCCCTCTTAAAAATCTGTGAAGATTTACGTGCCGGTTGTGACAATGGTATTGTTCAGTCTAAAATGCAGAAGTAGTAGTTTGGAGTTTTGGCACATGGATGGCGTGCGGAGCGACAGCACTTCTTAGCATTTCAGATAACGTTAAACAAAAATTCGCTTTCGTGGGATATTCTTCTTGGCATTAAGTGTGTATCCTGAATGTGAATTTATATTCTCAGATCCTGTATATTACGAATATTTGATTTCATAAATAAAATAACTTTATAATTAGTAAAAACGCTTACTAACAAATTCAGGTATGCTGGGATTAATTGTTTTTTTTTTTTAGATTTTTCGTAGGCTTTTGATTGCGCGTTAATCATGTGCTCTTACTAAAAAAAACTGAAACATTGTTGTTTTCATATCTTTTCAACAGGCCTCAGTACGCCTGTTATAGGAATGAGCGCTCAGCTTGCCTGCCCGTCCTCGCAGGTGTACCACAGGAATCTATTTTAGGACCCCTCCTGTTCACTTGTTTCATAAATGACATAACACAATGCTTTCACGTTTGCAATTACCATATATACGAAGACGATGTACAAGAGCAAACAAACACCAAGCGCTTGACATTCTGAACCAAGAATTAAATGAAATCCATAAGTGGTCATCAGATAACGGTCTAAAGCTTAGTCCAAATAAAACAAAGGCACTGATTATAAATGCAGGACGAAGTACAGATGTTTTCCCACCATTGAGTCTTAACGCCTCCCCTATAGAGTACGTGGTCATAAAGAATCTTGGAGTTTATTTTAATTGTAACTTAAATTGGAATGTACATGTTAACAAAACTGTATCTAAAATTTATGGAACTCTCCGAGGACTTTGTCCCACTTCAAGTTACCTTCCAACCAAAACGAAATTAAAACTTGTTAATGCATTTATTCTTCCAATAGGTTTTCCAATAGGGATCTGACAACTTTGAATTTAATTTGTGAACGCACTCTTTCACTAATCATCAAACTGTCAACTGTCAATTTATTCAGTAAACTCAACATTTTCATCATGGTAAAGTGCACGAACGAGCAATGTCTGCAAATTATAAAAATTTTCTACCGAAATTCGGAGTCGGTGACTGCAACTTTAAGAGCGTTAACTCCAAATTTCGGTCGTAATTCTCGCCCTAGTAGACAGGCAATAACAAGTTTAGTGCAAAAATTTGAGTCTACATATTCGTTGTGTGATGTTGCCGTGTCAGTGAGACAACGGGTTGATCGAAGTGTTGAAAATATCGCTGCCGTTCAGGCGTCCGTAGCAAACGATCCAAATCAGTCAATTCCACGGCGTTCGCAAGAATTGGGTATCGCTCAGACCACATTATGTCGTATTTTGCGTAAGGATCTTGGTTTACACCCATACAAGATCAAGCTGACTCAAGAATTGAAGCCAATGGACCATTTGAAGCGACGTACGTTCTCCGATTGGGTTCTGGAGAAGATGCGCCAAGATGATGAATTTCATCGCAAAATCATCTTCAGTGACGAAGCTCATTTTTGGCTCAATGGGTTCATCAATAAGCAAAATATGCTTTATTGTTCGGGTGAAAATCCACATGTGCTTCATGAATCACCACTTCATCCACAAAAAATAACTGTTTTGTGCGGTTTGCATGCCGGCGGCGTTATTGGGCCATATTTTTTCGTCGTTACTGTAAATGGTCAGCGTTATCGAGCCATGATCGCCGATATTTTGGAAGATATGGACTTGGACGACATGTGGTTTCAACATGATGATGCCACAAGCCACACAGCACACGTTACAATCGATTTATTGAAGAGTAAGTATGGTGAGCGTGTTATCTCAAGAAATGGACCAGTCGATTGGCCGCCTCGTTCGTGCGATTTAACGCCGCTTGACTATTTTCTGTGGGGCTACTTTAAATCATTAAATCATTAAACGCCGACGACGTTGGAAGAGCTCAGAGCCAACATTGAATAGCTGTCGTTTCGGCCGAAATGTGTGGTCGAGTCGTTGAAAATTGGGTCTAACGAATCGACCGCTACACATGTCCGGGGTGGCCATATGCACGAATAAAATAAAAATTTTAAATAATTAATTGTTAAAATATTGAAATTCTGTAAAGCTTATTCTATTCTTAAAAGATGTATTACTATTATGTGAACAATTGAATTTAAATAAATTAAATTTGCAAATTGGTAAATTGATATGAGGCTATTTTGTGCATCTCGGATTCTGAGTAAGATTGAAACATCTTGAACATAATATTAAATCTGATAGTAAATCGTTTTGGCTTTTTATCAATTCTAAAAGGAAGTCTACGGGGATTCCAAATTCAATGCATTTTAGAAACCGTGAATCGGAAAATATTGAATCTACTCTTGAGCTGTTTGCAAATTTCTTTCAGTCCGTATACACCTGCCATGACAAAATTAGCACCATTCCCATTAGTTCCTCTAGTTGCGTCGAAATCGGATGTTTGACTCTAAGCCATGACGATGTTTCCATCGCTCTTCAATCATTAAAACCTACTTTATGCAGTGGTGCAGACGGTATTCCTGCCATCCTACTCAATAAATGTGTCGGTTCGCTTTCCGTCCCCCTGCTTCAAATTTTCAACCGTTCTCTCTCGGAAGGTGTATTTCTTGAAGTTTGGAAGAAATACTTTTTAGTTCCCATCCATAAGTCTGGGACCAAAGGCAATGTTGAGAATTACAGAGGAATTTGTAAGCTTTCGGCAATCCCTAAGTTATTTGAAAGCATTATTAAAACTAAAATTGAATTCCTTATAAAAGAGTATATCAGCATGGTTTTGTCGCTGGTAGATCCACTACCACAAACCTTGCATTATTTTCGTCCTTTGTTCTGAAACAAATTGTGAAGGGGAACCAAGTTGACACCATATATACAGATTTCAGCAAAGCTTTTGACTCAGTCAATCATGATAGGCTAATCTATAAACTTGAATCTTTCGGATTTCATTCGCAATTAGTTCGTTGGTTGTCTTCCTTTCTTCTCGGTCGAACCCAACAGGTTAAAATCGGTAACCTTGTATCAAAAGAAATTAAATGTAGCTCTGGTGTTCCACAAGGGAGCCATTTGGGCCCGCTTCTCTTCATCATCTTCATTCGTGATATCGCGATAAATATTAAATATGGACAGTGTTTATTGTTTGCCGACGATCTAAAAATATTTAGAGCTTTTAAAAACATTGAGGATTGCTCTTTACTGCAACTAGATTTAAACAGTATCACGGAATGGTGCAAAATCAATGCCCTAACGTTAAACACAAGCAAGTGAAATTTCATTTCATTCTCCAAATCATCCTCTATAATTCAATTTGAATATTCGATTGTTTCCATACCCCTCTCCCGAATTAGTGAAGTCAAAGATTTGGGAGTTATGTTGGATACTAATTTTTCTTTTAAAGTACATTTGAATCGTACTATATCCAAAGCTTATTCGGCAATAGGTTTCATTAAAAGAAATTTCAAAAGCTTTTCTGACCCATTTTCTTTCCTGTCATTGTACTCCGCCCTTGTTAGACCTTATCTGGAATACGCAGTTGTGATTTGGAATCCCAATCTCTCTTCTGACTCCGACCGAATTGAACGTGTTCAAAAGCGTTTTACAAGATTCATTTTCCATAGAATGCATTGGAACTTTTGCCCCAATTATAAAGCTGATGTTTACTCCTTGGCTTAAAATCGATAAAGTCTAGACGTACTATACATGATATAATGTTTGTTAGAGACCTTCTCGGTTATCATATAAGATGGCCTATTCTATTATCAAAAATAGGACTTCATGTCCCTATACGGTCATTGAGAACACGGCATCTTCTTTTTGTTGAATACCACAGAACGAATTATGGTACTAACGAACCGCTTACTCGTACGGTCAAAGCTTTTAACGAAGTCAAAGAGCTCAATTTAAAAATATAGTCAAAACCTTATACATTTTTTAAATTTAATTTATGTATATATGTAATATTTTGTTTTCTATTATCTGTTAGCACTTAAGTGACTTGTAGATGTATAAATAAATAAATAAATGTGAGTTATGAATTATGTGGCCATTTCACTGAGAAACAGACGATCGTTTTTAATACATACGCTCCAGAGAGGTTTTAGGAATTTTTTAGCTGCTTGACTCCTAGTGTACTCGTAGATACAGATATCCTTACCGGATATCACATTACCATTTAGTCAAAAGAGAGCTTCTTTAATTGTCAAATGCAGTGGTCTCAGATACTCAATGCTAGTTTTTCGGAGAATATATCACCTCCATCCTTAGTTCGGTTTTGAACCGTCAGCCGTGTTTATATGAATGAATTCTGTTTTCGGCAAAGCGATCGTTTTCTGTTCGTAGCATTGACATTCTTTCAAGTGTACTCAATTTTCTGATTTAAGGATGGGGAAATTGCCTGTCAAGACAATTGTCAAGCCTGCGAGGAAGCTCTCTGACGTCTGATAGTGTAGGTCACTGGCATGCTTATCAAAGGCCAATTTTTGTATCTCTCCTACAGTTGATATGTTTGTCTAAAGGTGGTCTTCTAAACCGCTTTATCCTAAATCAGTATAGGTCTGTCGATCATTGTGTAGGGCCAACGAGCGATTAAGGTTGTACATATTCCCAGTATTTTCCGATGGCTTTGTTGCATGTGAATTGTAAATAGCGCCATTCAAGCTCAACACACGCAATGGTGGATAAGATATATTAGATAGATAGATAAACTAGTAATCCCAACACTTCGAGATAGGAATATTAATGCCAATGAGGAATTGTGCAACGAATTTAACTCCTTCTTTAGAAATGATGTTAAAAATGCTAAACCAGATATTACAGTGAAGCTAAATAAAACAAATGCGAAGTTCTTGATAGATAAGTCCACCTCATGTTCATTTTTCTGCAGTCCGATAACTAACGAATGCAGAGCCGCTTTCCGTAATTAACATTCTGAAGCCAAAAAATCCTGTGGAATACGAGTAGATGGAATAAGTAGTCTGGCGGTTAAAAAGATCGGAAAATCTATTTTAAGTCCTTTGGCATTTTTAATAAACCAGAGCTTCGAAGAGAGGAAATTTCTTGATGCTCTAAAAACAAGTATCGTTATCCTTACTATCTCTTCCTAGCAAAGACTAGTTTTTTCAGTAAATCCCAATATGGCTTCATAAAGGACAAATGTACAGAGGATGCAATTGGCGCCTTTCTAAGCAGAATACCATATGTGGATTGGGCTTGGAATCTGAGGCTAGTGCTACTGAGTATCTTCTTGCCGAAGTTACTGATGATAATACCAAGTGCATTATAATCGTTGTTTATAGTCCCAACCGGAGCTGTTCTCCTAAACCTATGTTCTCCGCACTCCAAGAAGTTTCCCCAAATTTTGAACACACAATTATATGCGGTGATTTTAACGCTGACCTTTTCAAATATGACAGTAGATCTCACCAACTCTTAGATTTAGCTGCAAGTTCAGCGTTAGCTATTGTTAACGCATTTGCTAGCCGCTTCGCACCTAACTGCTCTCGAATTTTCTGGACATTTTGTTGGTATCTGTTCGGTCAAATGTGTTACTCCAGGACCAGTTGTCATTAAAAGGTGTCACTGCCCACGATCTAATTTTCTGCACCTATAACATTGACTTATCTCGTACCTCTATACCATTAACTTTCCAATTCAGAGATTTCGCTTCAGTAGATAACTACGCACTGCAAGGCGAGGCGAGTTTAATCGCACAGTGGTGGTGCGTAATAGAATTTGTCCATTTTTTACGTCTGAGGTTCATAATGCCATTAAAGTTCGCAGGAGACTATTCAAATTGGAAGCTAAATTCAACAAATCTGAATTGGGTAAACTTCTGTCGGGCATGTAATTTCTCAACTCGAGACTCTCACGAAACTCTCAAAGAAAAGATATTTCCTATCTAGGCAGGGAACTGACCAAAATCTGAAAAAGGTCTGGAGCAACTTACACTCGGTTGGTGTTTGTAAAAACCATATTGTAGACGTCTTACCTGATCTTAATGATGCTTTCTTATCCACCTCATTAGAAAGTACAACTTCTCTACCCAACCTTCGACATTTTTCTGAAACACCCACAGTTTTTGAATTCGACGCTGTATCGGAAGTTGATGTCATTAATATCATTCGGTCCCTCAAAGCAGATGCTGTTGATGAGGATGGAATTCCTATGCGGTTTGCCAAAATGGTATTAACTCACGTAATTAATTTTTGCATTACGACATGATCATTTCCGTCTAGTTGGAAGCTGGCTAAAGTAATTCCTGTCCCGAAAAAACCTCAACCGTTTTTGGCTGCACACTTTCGACCCATCAGTATATTACCATGCCTTTCCAATGTTTTGGAAAAAATCCTTGCCAAGCAAATCTCAAGTCATCTAGGTCATCATAAGTTACTTGCTTCGGTCCAGTCTAGTTTTCGAACCAACCATAGTTGTTCTACAGCTATGACTCGAACTTCCTCACTATACTTTGCCTCCTTGACTTTTGACACAGTCAACCACTCAATCCTTTCTGAGAAGCTAAGACGGTATTTTGGTTTTAGTGGAAGTTCGGCGCGTCTCATAATCAATTACTTAAGTAATTGCTGTCAAAGGGTTGTGGTTGGTGACAAATCCTCTCGTATTAGGAATATACAAGTTGGAGTACCACAGGGCTCAATACTGGATCCAATATTGTTTTGCATGTTTATTAATGACCTCCCCAAAATTTGCTCTAACGCTAGTTTTCACTTCTATGCGGATGATGTGCAAATATACTTATTTAGACCTATTGGTCTAGTTGAGGATCTTGTTTGCAAGTTGAATGAGAATTTATCCGCAATCTACCATTGGTTGCTACGTAATTGTTTGATCCTCAACCCAGTAAAGTCTCAGCTGATTTTAATAACTAAAAAATCAAGGTGGTATATATAGTGCATTTGATAAAAGTCAAAAGTTAGTTGGCATATTTCTTGATTTAACAAAGGTCTTTGATTTAGTGAATCATGAAATATTGCTGCAAAAACTGCTGCAACGCGGGGTTCAGAAGAAACATTATTCAAATCATTCAAATCATTTTTGACTAGCAGATTACAAAAAGTGAAGGTAAATGGAGTGATGAGTGGAGAAGTAAGGTGTTCGAATATTGGTGTTCCACAGGGATCGGTCGTTGGACCAATACTGTTTCTAATCTATATTAACTCCATTTTTAACCTACCTCTTCACGGTCATTTAATTGGCTATGCTATGAACTATCACCAAATTTTTCATTGTCTAATTGTCGCGTACAGATTGAGAAGATTCGTTGCCATCACCCCAAATGCAATAGCGTTCGTTGTTCGGAACAATGTTTTGTACTACATTTTGTTAAAGAATTTTAATAGACAACAGATTGTGCTGGAAGCTACATATTGCGTCAGTAAAAAAGTTGCTATACATCGCCATGAACAAAATGTACTATCTACGTAAACTTGTACCACATAGTCTGCTATTAATAATTTACTATGCACTGGTTCATTCACGACTAGAGTATGGTCTTGCTTGTTGGGGTAGCGCGTATACGAGTATAAACAAACCTGATGCCCATTGTCATAGCACAAAAGAAAATTATGAGATTAATATTCCATAAAAATAAGCCCGAGCACTCACTGCCTTTATTTCAATCAGCGGAAATAACATACTCCCTCTATGGTATCTAAATATATATTTACAAAGAACTAAAATTGTTCTTTATTAGGCGTGATAATATTGATTACAGAAAAAGTGAGGTGTACCTGCTTAGAAATAGGAACACTGTGGTCGTCCCAACAGTCAACAACGCGTTTTCTTAATTCCATTGCACCATTCATATTCAATAAACTGCCAACGGAACTATCCAGTCAAATTATGCACGGTTTCAGGTTTCTTAAAAAGCTCAAAATTTGGCTGCTATCTGCGATCTGAGGTGGAGACACTTTTACAAGCAACAATGTAGTCAACTAAATATTTCCATTGCAACTTTCATTCCCATTCATCATATCTCGTTCAATTCATTTTCCTATTTCGACTCCCACCGCAACTTTTGCCGCGACTTCGCACAGTGAAAATGTCATAAACTGCGTTTTTTCTCCTTTTCTTTCGGCTTTTAAACGTACTCGTAATTCCAATAATATAAACTTATTGCTAAACAACACTCTTGTCACTTTGGCCACAAAGTGTGTTTTTAAATATTTTAAATACCAATGTGAGAGGGAGAGTTTATTTTTTGGCGAAGGGAATCACAATTTTATAGTTTACATCCAAGTCACAAGTTTGGGCCAGTTGAACGGTTTAACAGGGCAGTTTTTCTTAGGACCTTAAGAGCATCCAGGCGCTTGCAAAGTAATACCTTCTGCAATGTCCTCTGCATAAGTGGACACCACTCAAGCCTTCTCTTCCAGATGTCTGTTAACCGGCATGTGCCATCGTTTCGGTTTGGTTTTTTTTTTTTTTTCTTATTTTTGAAGGCATCCTCTGTATTCTGTATCGAGGACAGTCGTCATAGTTTATGCATGTTAAGACATCGTGTGCAGAGTATCATTATGTTCTGATAATGATGGGTTTCAATCAATCTTCATGGTAGTGTGAACGATCTTGAGTAATTCGGATAAACATGTGATCTTCTTCTTGCTTTATGTATTAAACACACTTTGTTAGAAGAGGATGAAAAATCCGTTGCAGTAGCGTTCGCATCAAGGGGTTAAGGTACATTTAAAAAAATGTTTGAACACAGCACAGGCGAAGGAAAATTTGGGGAAGAAAGAAAGATAGGCACCGATGTACGTTGGTTTTAAATGTCTGAATGACTAGAAAATAGAGAACTCGGCAGAGTTCGAATCACGATATTTCAGAGTACGTCCGAAAGTGGGCTTGATGAGCAATCATAGCGAAGCGGGTGTTACGGTTAAAAGTTTGAAAGGGCGAAATGCTACTGGCGATTTCAATGGAGCACTGATGGTGGAAATAGCGATAAAACAAATTGAGACACAAGACATATCATCGGTGTTCGATGGTGTCCATTGACTGGGTGATACGTATTAGCATCACCTATGAGTTTTATCGCACAGTTTTGAATCCTATCTAGCAGGTGCGGAGATATTTTTAGCGCATCTGACTAGATGTGTGCATTGTACCCCCATTTTGGGCGGATGAATGCCTTATATATTGAGGCCAGCTCAGAAGGGGAGTATTTCTTACATCGCTTGAGGAAACATTTTACAGCATTTTTGGCGACATCGAATATGTGGTCATTCCAGCGTAAGTTGTCATCGACACACATACCAAGAATGGAAAGTTTTTCGGTTTTGACGATGAAAGTGCCATTCATGGATAATAGCTGGGTGTGTACTCGTAAATTTGGCATTAACGACAGCAGACAGCAATGTGTTTTGGAAGCATTAAATTCCACTGTGTTGATAGTTCCCTGCTTATGCTGCTAATAGCAGAATTTAATGAGATTACAATACGCTGCCATATGAAAATAAGACAGTACTGTCGTCAGCAAAGCAATATATTGGATTAAAAGTAGCAGACAGGAGATCGTTGATGAAAAGTATAAAGAGTGTCGGAGACAGAACGGAGCCTTGGGGCATACCAACATATATTTTGTGAATATCAGACTTGATATCAGACTTGATACGAGACAATTTGAATTGAACGTTCAGTAAGTCGTCGATACCAAATGCGCGCATTTTCGACAAAAGAGCCTGATGCCAAACTCTGTCATATGCCTTAGAAATATTAAGTGCAACTACCTTGCTTTCGCCAGATTGATGTATGCTTTGTACCACTTGTCGGTGAGACATGCCATCACAAATCACCAGTGAATCTTTTGCTACGAAAACCGTACTGTCGGACATTGAGAAGTTTTCGAGTTCCGAGATATTTCATGAACTGACAACGATTTATCAGCGTTTCCATGACCTTGGAAAGAAAGGACGTCAGTGCAATGGATCTGTAGTAGGAGAGAGAAGAAGATTCGCTGGAGAAATTATGTTTTCCATCTGTTTGGAAAGAGTCCTAAAGAGTGATGAAAAAGCTTACGCAGTGAAATATACTATCTGGACCAGCGGATTTATGTATGTTGAGATCTTTCAGTACTCCTGCTACTACACAAGTGTGACAGTGGATTCGTCCCATTGACGAGACAAAGCACCTTAATCCTTAAATCCTTAAATAGGATCCTCGTCTTACGGCCGCAAGCTAGTATCAAACGTCTCGAAATGTCGGACAAGTATTGCTTAGGTTCAATTTAGTGGGTATACTTTCGTTCAACCATATTTTCAGACGAGTTGATGTTTGCTCCTTACCAAGTCATCATGTAAGTAGTGGCCCATTTACGCAGCTTGGTTGGACTTACATTTAAAAATGACAATCTTTACAGCCAGGAAGGGTTGGCGAAATTTCTTGTAATCATCTTCAAAACTGGGTGATTTGTTCTCCTATAAGCGGATCATAGTCACTGTGGCCACTGTCTTCAGAAATAATTGTTCCATTTTCCTGGAACTAATCCACTGGGTTTCTATTAGTTCAGTTCATAGCTCTCCTTTTCTTCCTTCTGATAAACCGATGTCTATGCCGTCTTTTCAGCTCTTAGAGTTCGCCCTATGTATTCGTCGGGTTTCCTTGTTGAACCAAGAGTTTTATTGTGATGGACGACTGAAACCCACCACATCCTTTGAGACTTTTTGGTAGAGGCGTCACTGGTCTTCAAAACTTGATACTGGCCTCTTGGAAGATTGAAACAGAGTCCATCGGCAAACGATTGGCAATCTATTGCGATTGTAACTGTCCAAGTTCAAACTTTCTTGTCTTTCACAATCTTTGACGTCTTGAAGTAGAAGAGTATAAAGTTGTGTCTTATCCGGTTGGGATGGAAAGTAAAAAGTGCCTGCAACATTAAGGGACCTAGTGGAACCTAGTTTAAACAAGATTTCAAGATAGGCTCACAAAAAAAATACCAAGCAAGAAAATATTGATTTTCGAGATCCAACCAAGCCTTACAAGTATTTTTGATCTGATATGGAAAATTGTAAATCGCTGTAGGTCAAGTTAAAAACTCCCTCCATTCTGGTCACATTGCTACGCATCCAACTGTATCCAAAAGGTATTTCTTTGTTTTTTTGGCGGCATTTTTTGAATGGATGATGTGTGTGAAGCTGTGAAAATATGGGCGTTGTTCAAAATACGACGAGTATCTGTTGAGTTGAGTTATTATACAATCGGTCTTATGTGTCTTATACGTGTATCTTTTTGAGTTTATTTCCTTTTGGATTTATGCAAATATTTCATCTCCAAAACATTGTACGATGATTACTTCGTCATCAGGTCTCTTTCAATGTCAAACCAAAGAAAAAAAAATGAAAAGATACAACGACTGAGTCAATAGACGTAGATCGACGACACACAATCGATTGTGTGTTTTAGTACAAATAGATACTCGTACACAAAATATATCTGTCTGCATGACTGTATCTATAGCACAAAGCAAAGAGTTGAATTCGTTTCGATTTAGTCAGGGCAATGGGGATTTATTTTTGTTTTTGCCATTCACCGCAATGGAAGTCGTCTCTACTGACACCGAGGTATTCAATCATTAATAAACAGACGCCAGTCTGTCTGCACGCAACACAACACCGCATGATGACGGTGGAAAAGGCCTACACCTGTAAGCCATGCAAACTAAAAGTCGATAGAAAGGTGAAATTGCTTGACAAGTTGTATTGTACTCGTAAATGCCATGTGTGCGGTTGTTTTGTTTTTTTTTTCTATTTTTAATATTTCTTATTTTTATTATTTGGATTAAAGCCCCATTAGTTGTTGTCTGTTGTCTGTTGTCATTGCCACTGACTGATGATCACATGATTACCTATCAAACTGTCCAAATTGACTCCGAAAGCAATTTCCAAAGACAACGAGCTTAATTGGCCATTTATTCAATTGAATTGAATTGAATTGGAATTTGAATTTGAAGTATCTATGAGATGAGAAGGTGTAGGAAGAGGTAATTACATTTGAGATGGCCAAACTAGCCAATCAATTGCAATGGACGTGGTGTGGTGATTCTTGATATTTTGGTCGTTAGTGTGGATGGTTTAGTTTGAATATTAAATCGAAAATTAAGTTTAGAATGTGGAAGATGTTCTTGCATAGGAGAACATGAGTTAAACAGGATTCTTGAGTATGGTTTGGGTTAACACATAATTTCTAATATAGATAGGTCAATTATTTGCAGAATCCAAATAGTAAAAGTCCTCGTGAACCTCATGCATCCTCTAGACAGTCACGAGTGTGCAATATTATTTAGGGGAAGTTTCAAGGAATAGGGAAGTTAAAAACTAAGTGCTTTGATTCGAGAAAAAGAGATGTAACTCGCTCCTATATCTGCGTGTGTCATTCAACTCTCTTAGGAAGTGAATTTCACAGGCGAGTGACAGCAATGAAAAATTGTCTCTCAGATGTTAGGCAAGAGAATTGTGGAAGAATTAAACAAACAGATCTATTAGATGCCGAAAATTGGATTTTATTGTAGAGATATGAAGGTTGTCTCGTTTTTGTTATGTTAAAAAGAGAATTGAGAGTACGAACATAGTTCTGAAAAGACATATCCAACACGTTTTTTGCCAAATGTGATATGTGATCAAACCTTTTGAGACCGTAAATATAAGGTATAGTGCTGGTAAAAGCTAACTGAAGCTTTCTATTACTTTCAGCATCACAATTCCAGAAGATATCACACTCATAAATTAATACAGGAATAACCAAAGCTTTGGCAAGCATAAGCCTGCTTCTCAGTGGTGGAAATTTTCCAACGCCCATTTCGAAATTCGTTGAAGATCTTCATTTATATCATTAGCGCAGTTTTCTATTAATCCAAAGGTACAACTTCTATAAATTTGAATATCATCCGCATAAAGGTGCTTTGACGAATTCATAATATCAGATCCTATGTCATTAACATACATGGAGAACAGGAGAGGTCCCAAAATCGACCTTTGGGGAACGCCTCATTGCAAAGGTAGAAATTCTGATAGAACGCCTTCCAGAGACACGGCCTGGTTTCTTTCTCTAAGGTATGACGAGAGTAAATTTCTAGCAGAAGAAGACATATTAAAGAAGTAATGTAATTTATAAATCAGAGTGGAGTGGTCAACCATATCAAAAGCTTTCGAGAAATCAAGAAGAACCAAGAAGGTGACATGGTCCTTATCCAGATTCTCTCTTATATCCTCTACCACGCTTATTAATGCAGTTGTACAGCTTGGCACGAAATCCAGACTGAACAGAAAACTTTCCACAATATCCACACTTTCTATTCTTTGGAAAGAAAATGATGTGCCGCTTGGGATAACACGAGCGCTGTTCGCACGATCTTCAGCCTCTGTTGAGATTACAGGATGTGGTATAGATAGAAATCGATATTACATTTTTGTTTACCAATCCTTAATTCACGGAGGTTACTGCACAGTTTTCGACCATCAGAATTAGTAGCTAGGAGATTTGAATAAAACCGTGTTTTAGCAATTCTTATTTCGCGAACTACGCTGTTCCTTAGTTGTTTGTAGACTTGGTGGAGCTCGTTTATCCTAAAGCGTTTACATTGACGGTAAGCCTGATCACGTTACATCATTAACACCCTTGTGATCTTGTCTTTTCCTCACCTCGTGAGGTGGTGTACTAAGGCAGACCTGTCTATATTTTTTAAAATTTCTAAATGAAAAGCTAGATGACCTTGTAATGTGTGATTTTTTAGCTGGTTTGGTTTTGGCAACACTGGTTTTGACAGCTGACGTGTGTTTAGTACCTTGTGTCACTGTCAAACAGCTTCAGTTTGGTTTGCAATTTAACCATGGATCGTCTTACAAATGAACAACGCTTGCAAATTATTGAATTTTACTATCAAAATTCGTGCTCGGTTCGAAATGTTCATCGCGCGCTGCTTCCATTTTATGATCGGCATTCTCGACCTTCTGAGCAGTCTATTCGGAAGATTGTGACCAAATTTCGCACCAAATTTACTTTGTTGGACATTAAACCACCAACACGTTTACGTACTGTGCGTAGTGAAGAAAATATTGCGGCCGTATCAGCTAGTGTGACAGAAGACCGCGAAATGTCGATTCGGCGCCGTTCCCAGCAGTTAGGCCTTTGTTACAGCACTACGTGGAAAATTTTGCGGAAGGATTTGGGCGTAAAGCCTTTTAAGATACAGCTGGTGCAAGAACTAAAGCCAGCCGACCTACCACAACGCCGAATTTTTGGTGAATGGGCTCTTTTAAAGCTGGCCGAGGATCCGCTTTTTTATCGAAAAATTGTGTTCAGCGATGAGGCTCATTTTTGGTTGAATGGGTACGTAAATAAGCAAAATTGCCGCATTTGGAGTGAAGATCAGCCAGAAGCATTGCAACAGCTACCAATGCATCCCGAAAAAGCCACTGTTTGGTGCGGTTTATGGGCCGGCGGCATTATTGGGCCATATTTCTTCAAAGATGATGCGAATCGCAGCGTTACTGTCAATGGTGAACGCTACCGAGCGATGATAACAAACTTTTTTTTGCCCGAAATGGAAGTTCTTGACTTGCATGATATGTGGTTTCAACAAGACGGTGCCACATGCCACACAGCACGCGAAACAATGGCGCAATTGCGAGGCGAGTTTGATGAACAGTTAATTTCACGTTTCGGGCCGGTCAATTGGCCGCCTAGATCGTGCGATTTGACACCATTAGATTATTTTTTGTGGGGGTATGTCAAGGCTAATGTCTATAGGGACAAGCCCGCTTCGATTGACGCACTGGAAGCCAACATCCATGCATTCATTCGTGAGATACCGGCCGATATGTGTGAAAGAGTATGCCAAAATTTGACTCAGCGGATGGGCTACCTGAGACGCAGCCGCGGTCAACATTTGCATGAAATTATCTTTAAACATTAAATTGCAAGTTTCAAACTATCGATTCAAATAAATATTTCATTCATTTTTTGGAATTTTTTGTGTTTTTTTTTTAAAAAAAGTTTTAAACCTCTTAAAAAATCACCCTTTAGAACCATTTATGTCAAAATCAAAGGTGAGAAAAATGGGGTCATGTTTAGAAAATGCAGGTGCTGAAATTTTACTATTGACAAAAAACAGATCTAACAAGGTACTGCAAGTACTTGTGAAATGAGTAGGGAGCTGGGTATTTACTGGATGTAGACCAAAGGCATTCATGTTTTCAATTATGTGACTTTCTTCTAAAATGTTACTGTTAAAGTCACCACAGACAATTACATTAATGGCACTGATTGAACTTTCCTCCATGAAATCATAAACAGGTCCTAAATTAGCATTCCTATTTGGTCTATACACATTGCATAAACGAACAGCATTTTCACCACAGATTGTATCTATGCAAAGATACTGAATGGCGTTCTCAAAAGATGACTGACATTTTAGTTTAGAAGTTAGTCCTTCTCGTACATAAATCGCTACACCACCGCCGCCAATGCGATTAGTCCTATCAGAACGAAAAAAATTGTAACCACTCAAAGCATATACTACGTCCTTCACATCTCGGAAAAACCAAGTTTCCGACACACAGATCGCATCGACTTGGGAATTTACGAAAATTTCTCTAAATTCATCTATTTTGGGTTGCAAACTTTGTTCATTTAGATGGCAAACATTAAGTCCTTGCCTACTCGTATGACAACAAAACCCCCAAATCATATATCGCAATACGAGTATAACATCATTGCCGTCACTAATGGAATCCACCCCGCCATCCATTTAAATTAATTTTTTAAATAAATTTTGTATCAGAACACCAAACGGCACACACAGATCACACCAAAAGCCGCATCAATTTCCCCAAAGCAACGAAATTGACCTACTAGGACAGGGATATAAAAAGGAATCAAGCAAAAACAACACAAAAAGAGAAAGAAAATAACGTAAACAAAATAAAAATAAAAAGATTTCGATTAACACTTGCTGAATGGTGATTTCGATCATCATTGTTATTCGTCTTCTCCTGCTTCCCTCGTCTGACGACTCGCGGCTTTGGCATTGATTACTCAGTCATTCTCCACTAACATCCCTGTTAGTGCGTGTGCACTCTTCTTTACGTAAACAGAACCACGGTGAGTCAAAGCAGAAAACAGCTGTTTATTATGCTTTAGACGCATTGCCCTGTGGTAAAGAGTACGATTTTTTCTGGTCATACTCCCGAACATATAAATTGTTTTTTCTGTTATCTGCTTCGATGCCCACGTCTTGGAGACAAAGCTGTCTTTTGTTTTTGCAAAAGAGAGGAACTGCATGCAGAACGGTGTTTCTTTCGTGGAGAGAGCTGAATTTGACAATGTTGGGTGTGTCTATTTTATTGGTGATGTCCGGATGGTTATTACATAGCTGACGCTGAGAACGGAAAATTGCTTTCAAAGTTGGCGGCATACACTCAATGCTGTGACAAAGGTGATGAAAGGTAGTTTTTAGATTTTCGTTCGGCAATTGCGGGATTCCTAATATAATTGCGTCGGCTGCAATTTCACGTCGCTCCAAAACATCACGTCGTTTTTGAAGTTCAGCTATCTCCCCTTCGAGAGTTTGCGATTCAGCTAAGTCCGCTTTTACACGTCGCAAGTTTCGAAAGATTCAAATGAGTGCAAAAGAGAGGGATAATGAAACAAAAAATACCCAAATTCCCACTGCCTGTGGGTAGCATTTTCATTGCATGTTTTTGCATTTCTTTTTCGCATTTGCTTCATTATTTCTTTGGCTGTTGTTACGAGCACAACATTTCAGTATGGCGGATGAACTGAAATGGACCAAAGGATTAACAAGCGGGTCCATTTTCAATTATGAAACACTGAGCGCCAAAGATGAAATGAAAGAGAGCTGTCAAATAACATGAAAAACCAAAGAGGCTTTCGTGTAAAATTGCGCGCAACACTGAATGACAGTTCAAAAAAAAATAACCAGAACATGCGCATTACACACTTGCGATGTGTAAAAGCGGACCAAGAGTGACTTTATTGCCTCTCCCTGCTCTTGTGCGGCTTTGCAAGCTTTTGATAGATACTTCGACATCTTTTGTGTGTGTATTTAGTCTGTCTTCTATCAGCGATATACGACTATGTACATCATTTCACAAAACATTCATTTCCGTAGAAATTCGACTTACTATGTCATAAGTGAGTTTGGCAAGTCTCTCCTCGACATGTGTAAGAGTTACAGCTGGGTCAGGATTGTAGGCATCTGGTGTAGAGTTATTTACAGCTCTTTTTCGTCCGACTGGGGTAAAGATTTGCTTCGGTGTTGGTGCTTTGTGTTGGTCGTATAGTTGTCTCCAGTGTTGGTGTTGACTGCTTCTCTTTCTCCAAAGAACTCGTCAATCGTGTTTTCCCCGCCATTTTATTTGTAGCAGTACGATTACAAAGAAAAAAAAAACTATTGCCTGGCTGACCTTTAAGTTATGACATTATTTTTGTCAAGAAAGGCGAAATTTTATCATTTATGCGGAAAATTTTTTAAATCTCACACTTAGCTTTGGATTTAGTGTTCTGTCAGCAAACCGAATATATAGCCGAACGAGATTATCAACACGTCTATTCACTCTGAATCATTTATGAATCATGAGAATGCGTACAATGATCCCTTTACTACAGGTAGAGACTCTGTACCATAGTTAAGACTCACTTTCCAGGTTGCCTGACCATAATCGACTCACAACCTGCTCCTATTTGCCGAAGCTGCAATTGAGCTGAGTAACACAAGACGCCGTAGCTGGTATCTGTCATCGAATGTGGTGACAGGTAAGGTAATCAAATACGCGGTTGATTGGTTTGATGGCTTTAAGTCACTCGGCACCGCTGTTTAATTATGCTGCAAAAATTGTATAGACCATTTGCTGGCAACTTTGAGGAGAACCAGGTCTGGCGTTGAAGCAGTAAGAGCAGTAACACATGACAATAATAAGTTTGACTCCCTCGTGTTGAAAACCATAGAGAGAATGAACGAACCTCTATGTGCGTAAAATTGCTTTCATAATGTATCCTCTGACTAAGATGCAACATGCCTACCAACGCGAAAAATCCTACGACACTGCCCTTCAAAATCAGAATTGAACGCGCATTCGACAGGAAGGGCATTTTCACCGACATGAAGGGTCCTTCCTACAACGCAACTTATAATAGCATGTGAAATTTGGCCAGGCAATGCGACGGAGACGAATCACTAATCTCGTGGATACCTGAACCCTGAACTGCGGCATGCTGATTGACTCCCTTCTGAACGCTCTCAACGGTTCTAACAACTATGTACTTTCAGGAATATTCAGATAATACAGTCTATTCGATCATGCCTAACGACTGTCTGCTCTAAAGCGCAGGCACCTCTAGACATTTTGCACGATTGATGCACTAGAAAGGAGCTTTCAGTCAATCCTTTCAAAACCGGGGTTGTCCTCTCACTTAGTTCTTAAAGGCTTCACTATGCGTTTTTTCAACGAATACTTAGGCTTTGCAAACTTCTTTGAACTAACCATGACATCGAAAACCTCCAATTCGCGGCTTTCTGGCAGTGTAAAGGATCATTCGAGTATGAGGGTCATTTGGATGTGCACAGCTGTAATAAGATTGTATCCTATGCGCCGGCAGTCCAGTGGGACCACTCCTTGCTATTCATATCATGAGTTGCACTCTCAAAGCCATTTTTTGTTAAAACTGAAGAGGTCTTTGGTACACCACGCGCTGGAGTTTTAATGACTGAGTATGATGACAACACTACGGAGTGTTTATCCAAACTGCGCTCACTGCAGGTACTCGGCTCCGATTTCGTGGGTCCTGGTGCTATAAACATTCTTTCAAAAGACTGAATAATTCCAGTTAAAGGAACACGCAAAGAATACAATAGACTAGTTCTTTGTTCTTTGTTTAAGAGCTTTTTTCCGGCAGAAAAGAAGTTGATGTGCACAGAATGATGCAAAATGACCTTTATAGCTTGAAATCGTTATTTCATTTTTATTTCTGAGTAAATCACTTCTTATAGTAAAGTGTACAAATTTAGAATTACAAGGTCCGTTCCAAAGTAAACAGAGATTTTTAAAAATAGGCATTTCCTAGTGAGGTCTAGTGAGGTAGATCCTTCACGGATGTACTCGTACTGTCAAAATTTCATGACATTTGGACGAAAAGAAGCGGAGTTAATGCGTGACAGTATGGTTATGCCATCGGTACAAAAATTACTGACGACCAATTCAACATTGGTCAACATTGGTCAACATTCGAAGGACATCATCGAGGAGGCCAAAAGAACAAAAGCTTCCTTTACAACATTGTGACTGGTGATGACACGTAGTGTTATCGATTATGATCCAGAAATCAAGCACCAAAGTGCTGAGTGGAAGGCGCCAAACGAGGCAAAGCCAAACAAATCTCGTTTGGAGAAGTCAATGACGACGTTGATTTGTTTTTACGATTACAAGGGCATCGTTCCAAACCGGGCCAAACCCTTAATGCACGATTCTATATTGGTGTTTTGAAGCGTTTGGTGCATTGTATTCGTCCTATTCGGCCAGAATATCGAACAGAAAGAAGTTGGCGTTTGTTGTACGATAAGGCGCTATCTCTGCGATCGACACTTGTGACTGACTTAGGCTAAAAATCGCATTTTAAGTGTCAACTACTCCCCGTATTCGCCTGATTGGGCACCGTCCGATTTGCAACTTTTCAGAATAATTCATTTGCGATGAAAGGAAAGGGTTTTGTGGACGTAGAAGTCATCCAAAGGGCTTGTACCGACATCCTGAAAGGCATCCCGGCCGACGACCTAAAAGACTCGTTTGACATGCTTTTAGACCATGCAAATCGCTATTTTTAATAATATATGAGTATACCTATTTTGCCAAAAAAAAAAACGTTTGCTCTTATTTTTAAAAAGTCCTGGGGCCTAATTCCGCAAGCATGAATTTTGATGTGTACACCAAAAAATGTGTACAAAGTCTTTTCCCAATTCCTCAAGCGTGAGGTTGAGAATGTGAGAGTGAAAACAGATGTAAGGACATAAAAATAAACAAAAACATTTACGATGAGCAGAAAGAATTCTGAGAATTCTTGATTGAGGAAAATTTTGGAATTCGCTCATGATAAGTAATCATGGGAAGATTGACGATTTCAACACGTTCAAATTTATTTCCAAAATCCAAGCGAAACTGGAAAAGCACTTAGTGAAATTTCAGGTAGGTATCAATGGCCATCTATCGAATTCTTGAAAAATTTCGCACCCAATCCACTCTATTGGATACGCATATCCCAAGAAAAATAAGAACAGTTCGGAAGAAAATATCGCAGCTTGAGTTAGAAAGGACCACAATATATCGATATTATAATATTCTGATTAAACGGCTGCGTAAATAAGCAGAATTGCCATATTTGAAGCGAGGCAATCCTTAAGAAGTTCATCAGATCCCACTGCATCCAGAAAAATGTACCGAATTGTACGCCGGTGGCATCATTGGTCCTTATTTCTTCAAAAATGAAGCCGGAGCACAAGCTACTGGTGCAATGTGATGGTCAACGATTATTTGCTCCAAGGTTTGCGTGACATCAATGCGGAATGTAGCAACCCACCAACGAAAACATCATTTTGTTGAATATACGATTTGGCAATGGACGAAATTGACCCGTCAATAAGCCACAGACATCGTGCAATTCGACGCCACTGGATTATTTTCTGTGACGGTACGTCAGGTCATTAGTTTATGTCGGTAAACCAACAAGGTTTGACGCTTTGTACCAAAACATTGTTGGAGTAATACCTGATATAAGAAAATCGGACCTCTAGACATGGTAGACATATGCTCAAAACTATTTCCAAATATTAAATGGCACGAAATACTCTTTCGAATGAATTTAATAAATTACTATCAAGTTACAAGTTTTATTTAAATAAGAGAAAAAAACGCTTGGAAATCCATTAGGCAATACGAAAGAGCAGATTGCAGGGGGGCAGTTTCCTTAGCAATTTTAGCTGGCCTTTGAGTTTCCTGATATGATCAGAGGCACTATTTACTATTGGAATGAGATCATTTATCTCTCGTTGGATGAAGATTTTCAAATCGAAAGAAAAGGTGGGATACGCTCCGAGCTGTAAAGGAGCTGTCAGGGTTAGAGAACTGTTTTTTCGTTCCCACAAAATGTTCGAAAACATTAAAATTTGTGCGTCATCATCACGCTCCTATATAACGAAATTACAGTCGTTAGATCTTTGAATAAGGCCAATCTGCTTGATACCCACTTCCCAGCTAGATTAACGCTTCCAGATTGTGTCAAGTCTTTGCCCTCATTTAAGCGCCTCTAATTTTTAATGGGACAAATCCACTTTCTACATTAGTGCGAAAGTACCAAGAGTACTCAAAGATCTCAATGAACACATATCACCTGATGCAGGTGGTATATCTTCCAATCTTCATAAGAGGTATTCTTTAGCACCAGTCTCCACCAACTTTCCAAAAATTTCTTGTGTTATGGCGAGAATTTAGTTTTAACTATTGCTTTTCAGTTAGCGCATTGACGTATTTCAAAAGGGTCCAAACAAAATTGTCATGAGATGAACGTAGCGGCCAACTAAAATCGCTACTACGCAAGTAATGCACTAGTCAAAGATGGGACTTAACAAAGCCATTGCATCTCTGGAAGTATGCCTTTTGGCTACATCCACAGCTTTGGACCGTTTTGCACAGCTCCCCTCAAAAAACATCCACATTGTCCACATTGATGAACTGTTGTTGAATTCTACGTACCGAAAATTTTGCCTCTTAACGAAGGCATTTAATTGGCATAATCAATCCGTTGCAGGGTTAAATCCTTGCAAAAGCTGGGCTTTGTATCGGAACAGGCCAAAGTCTTATGAACAATCCTACGTGGTAGACCTAGTTGAACCAAACATCTGGACTAACCTGGACACTCTACGTTATATCTTTTCATCCGTTTTCATCCGATCATTCTTGCCAAAAACATGCAAAACTTAAAAAAATGTTGAATATCGTTCCAGTAGGGAATAGAGTAACGACAGGACAATTCACCTTCGTGAGATGTTTGAGGAAGCTCCAAGGGCTATTCTTTCACAATTGCACTAGACTTATGCGATACGTTTGAGAATGAATGGCAACATAGGCGTCTTTAAAGTCGATGAAGAGATGATGTGAATCTTTTGCGCCGAAAGACGATTAGACTACGAACTGCCAAACTTTCCTTAGGAATTTGATGAGATTACTGGTAGAAGCTGTGGTAGAAGACACCTATTTAAATGTGCGTTAGGTTACGTCTGATAGGATCTTCTACCTTTTGTGTACAAGTTTTGAATCATAGCAGTCATTCATTAACGTTACCAAAGTATTCCTTTAATATAATATTTAAAGGACTATTCTGGCAATCCATCGGAGCCCTCTCTGACCTCTTCAATACTGAAAGAGAGAATTGCTTCTTCTTTGACTACACTTGGGTTCCTTTCTTGCCCTCGCTTTGCCTATCTCGGACGTTTTTCTGGTTCGGAAACTTGGAAACTTTTGCTTAAGGTAGCCCTAAACGACGAGCATGCTCGTTTTTCGCAAACAGCGAGCCGCTTGCGAACCAGCCACTACACGAGAAAAATATTATGAGGACGATCATGTTCGGCGAGCAGTGAACAGTTCCCCGTGTCGGTAATGTGAATAAGTTCCACTGTACCATAGAAAACTATCGAATCGGATTTTTCCCGAAGAAAATGACATTTCTCATTCGCATCAAAATCATTGCGGGTTTCATATGCTTGGCTTGGCTTGTAAGTGAAATTAAAAAAAAAAGAACACCAACAAATTGTTTATTTGTTTACATATTACAGAGAAAAATACTACAAATAAAATACAGTTTAGAGCAATGGTAAACTCTATGAAGGAATCACCAGACATTGCTAAAAATATAAGTAAAAGGCTACCAGAACAGGTGAAAAAATTTTGGGAAGATGTAAGTCCCTTCAACACACATAATTACTCCTGGGATTTCACATTTTTCATAAAAATAATGCTTAGCTTCGGCTTTTTCTTCATTAGTTATTGCCAGGCTAATCCACTTCGGAAATTTTCTTTCAAGGATGTGAAGTACTTCTGTTAACACATCGGAAAACGTTGATTGATAGTTTCCTTCGGCAAAGAAACGTAGGCAGGCTGCTAACATCAGTTTTGATGAAATTGAAAAGGATTTTGTATTTGGAGCCTTTTCCATTTGTTCGTATAAAGAGACTGCTTTATTAATCCGACATTTTTTAATAAACATATGCAATATTGAACTTTATTAAAATCAAAAATAATAAAAAAGTTTCTAAAAACACATTTCATCCGGAAGTTCCATGAAATGATACGCTGCTACTCTTAACTTCTCTCGTACTCTTCTCTAGGAAGAGCGCTCATATCCTTCTTTCCTCTTCTGGTTCCAAAAACAGAGCTATCGTTCCATTATTATTTTGCCTACTTTATTTTTTATTTAAATGACTTTTTAAAGAAACTTTCCTTTTTTGTCTCGAACGAATGTAGCTACACAAATTTTTATTGACAGATAAAAGACAGCTGTTTGATAGTGAAACTACCTTTCCCAAAAACCTGTCGATAAGGAGACGTTCTCTGTGGATTCCACGATAGCAGTAGAAAGTGAAAGGGAATCGAATAGGTGAAGTGAAACTCAATTCCGACAGATTCCACGATAGGGGTGAAAGTCTAGCATCGATTTGTCCTGTCAACTTGGTTGTCGGTTCATCGGAGGTAGCCATGTTGTTTCACCGATGCGTGGTCTATAAAATCTAGATTTCGATACTTAACTGTAGTCTCCGTTCTGTGAAAGACGGATGGAGAGTGGAAGTTTCTGAATAATGGTACACATCCTCTCGATTTCGTATATTTCGTCTGCTTCTTTCTCTATTCTAAGAATTGGATTATACTCATATTTGTGGCCTATACTCTGAACTAAGAGGCTTGACAGAGTTAGATCTATTAACATGCCTGACATCAAATTTAAACAAGATCTCATGACCTCAGGCTTTACTCTACTGTACAAACAATATAAACTTCTAGGTGATTATTTGCCATTAAAGTCACATCTATCTGACGATCTTTGAACATTTATTTTTGGCATGCAAAGCTTCTGACAAGTTATTAGGATTCTAGTTGCTTTGTTGTAATATGATTCAGCTGCCTCGGTAAACCTCTAAGCTTTTAACGTCCATGACGAGATCTGAAGCACGTTTGTACTTTGAGTGTTTGAGTGAGAGCGAAAGGTACTGTTGACGGTTTTACCAAGACGAAGATAGGTTCCACGATTTTGTAGTATTCTCTTACTTCACCGAGTCATTTTGGCTGGCTGATTTCGGGGATCATCAAATTTCGACATTTTTAGCCGATGCTTGGCTGTCTCCGACGACCAGGAAATTATTGTCGAATAGCACGTCGAAGTGTGCTTAGCTTAGCCCCTAAGGACAATCTCCGTTGATCTTGCTGCTGATGAAGAAAATAGGGAACTCGTCTAATATAGAAAAACTCTAAAAAGATATTTTCTATTATTTTCAAGAGCGAGATAGTTTTTTAAGGTATTTTTTGCACTCGATTTTTCTCCTGCATCTTTAGAAATGAACACCTCCCTCGGATTCTTCATTTGCTTTGGTTATGGGTGCCCAAGCGTAGTAGAAGTGTTTGAAACACCCTTTGAAGGGTAATAGATGCCTATGCCGATCTAATACCTTCCTTTTTTCTTCTATTAATCTTCCTTAAATTCAGTTTAGTTGCAATACCTTTGCTAAATGAATTTTTAAAGTCAAGAAGGTACTACATTACCCGCTTCGGAAGATCGTCGGCATTAGTTGGTGCGCCCAAGGAGACCTTTGCTGATTGAGCACTTGATATTAGGACGCTTTTTGTCCAATTGCAAAAATTACTGGCTGTCCATAGTTAATGAATTTGAACGGCGTTATAACTATCAAGAGGGCAAGATGGTTTTATCTCATAAAGCAGAAGACAGATCGATTAATATTTATAAAATCATGTAATAACAAACACAACTGCAGAAAAACTATATAAAACCGAGGACGGTGAGTTGCTTGGTCCATTATCCTACTGTCGATACCTTTAAGAACTCCTACAAAGCTGTACGGTTCTTAAAATATCACTTATAAGCCTGACAATGTCAACGAACGGCCCTTTTCAATTCATCTAAGGTCTGCTTTGAAGGCTGTTATAATACTCGAGTATATCCAGAGAGATAAAAGGAAAAGTAATTAATCTCTGCCACCATGGCGAAACTTATAACGTCCTGATTCAATTCCACTCATACTCGTACATACCGAATCTATTACTGGCGTTGATAATTGATTTTATGACGTAGACTCCAAATCCCAAGACCCCTTTCACCTTATTCCACCTACCTCACCAAAATTTCGCTGAATTATCTCGGGATTTGTTTACAATTTCTTTTGACTTTGTTTTTTTAAGTTTACACGCCACTTCTGGCTCGATTTTCCCTTTAGATTTAATGGAGTGAGGGGAAGGGAATGGGAAACTAAACAAAACCTCATATTTTGTTCAAGTATAAACGATAAACAACGTACACAAAGGAAAGCATAACAAGTGCAAGCACTAGCTGCTGGGACGGTCGGTGGAATCAATTCCATGGATGTACAGATGTGTAGTATCTACACATAGGTATACTTGGGGCTAGAGGCTATAAGCCAACCATGTGACGATGGATTAGAATCAAAACGGTGTACGAGAGCCCCACAACAACAAAAGATAGATAAGAGTATGAGTATTTATCCCACTTGAGATGCTTGTTATTATGTGCAGATACGAGTACCTCGTATAACAACAACAGCAACAACATCTGGTGGCGCTGCCATTACCTTTATGCAATTTCTCATGTTGTGGAGTACACCCTCGAGATAAAAAAAAAGAATGAAGTGCATGAAGGCTTTCAAAACAAAGGACATAATGGCTAAGCTTTGGATGCAAATACCCGTACACTCTACTTCTACCCTTACCCCAATCCTTCAACCCACACATCTGCAGCTAAGAGCTATATGGATACCCCTTCAAGGTTAAACAGTTTTATTTTTTATTTTTTTCTAACCTGACAAAGCCATATGGTGGAAGGAGGTGGGTGGGTTGGCTGTACACCTCTATGCATGCCTCATCTGTACTCGTATATGTAAGTATATGGGACTCACCTGTGAGGTAGGGTTTCCTCCTTTTTGAAAACCTTACGGATTTCATCACCGTCAAACACGAAAAGTAAATCTGGGTGTCCGATTAGTCCTCCAACTTTGGCCATCTTGCCATAGTTTAGGTGCAATTCCTTCATGATTTTATCCAGTTCGCTGATCTTGTAATGACCTAGAAAAATCCACAAAACGAAAAACAGAATGATAGGTTAGTCGACAAAAAAAACAAACAAACATACAAAGAACAATAGAATGAGAGGTGTGGAAGGGAGTGTAAAACTCGTATTTGGTTAAAGGGGTAAAAATTGTTTCCTTCTTTTTGATTCGTACTCGTATATTGTCAGGAAGCACGCGATGGATGGAACAGCGATTAAAGTCAGGTTTTTGGTCGAAGGGAGTTGTTATTCGTATCCGTACAATAGTACTGCCATTGCTAGTGGCAGTGGTAATTTCCTCTGCAAGATTAAACTTTACAATGTCACCCCCAAAACAACAGGCACAACAAATGTTGGTGTACCAAATTGTGGTGGCGAAAAAAAAAACAAGCTCGTACAGTTTTGGCTCTTTGGTTCCATGAAATTATTGAGAAATTATGCAGAAGGTAGTAGTAAGGAGCCAGTACCCTACTTGTTTCTGTAAGTAGGGAATTTAAAAAAGGTAAAAGATCTACCACCAGTTGGGACAGGAATATCTCATTTGCGAGAAGTTGATTTAGAGGGCTTTTTTTTGTTGGTCATAATCCAGAATTTAGGAAGAAATAGGATTCTGTGAGTAGCGCCTGGGTCATGAAAAACGTTTCGCAAGAAAATTCCCAGCACAAGAATGAAGAAATTTTATGCTGCAACGAGTTTTAAGTGACACTTTTCAGGAGAGTTCTTTACTTTAATGAAAATTTTTATATGTATCTTTGTGCTGAGTAGATCATAAACTGGGTTGTTGTTTTTGTTTTGTATTGCAAGTTGAAGAAGACTTATATAGAGGGAGAGTTAGGGTCATGCTTTTCGTTTTAGCAATATTTCTTGCCCCGTGGATATTGGGGTAAAATAGGGTAATTGGCTGTACGAAGATACGGACACATTTAGACCAGGAGCGGTAAATCCAAGGACGGTCATAACGGATGACGTATACAGAGAGCCTCTAAATGGAGTATTCTTTTAATAAACTTTCTTCTTCTACGTGTTCATATAATTTAGTCTCTATAGCTCCTGCAGAGAGCCCAAGTTTTTAGCATGTATTAGTTTACTTTTCCGAAACCTCCTTTCGTGGTTTTTCGATAAATCATGTCTGAGACATTGCATCCAAAGGATCCCGACACTATCATCTTCGATAAAACCCACATTGCGATAAACCCCTCAACCCTGAAAATTGACCCGCGATGAGGAAAACAACTACTGTTGCCCACAGAAGAATTTGTATGGACACTCGCACTCTATGGACTATGCACTCTCTGGCCCCTGGGATAAGACTCTCTGTCTCGTCGTTTTGAAAACCACACTAATCACGTCCTTTCAATCGCCTTCTCTGCTGACAATCGTCAAATAATTTCCGCCTCCCGGGACAAGACCATCAAGTTGTGGAATACTTTAGCCGAGTGCAAGTACACCATACAAGAAGATGGACACAGTGACTGGGTGTCATGCGTTGCTTTCTCACCAAACCACTCGAACCCAATTATCGTCTCTTGCGGTTGGGATCGTACCGTCAAGATCTGGAACTTGGCCAATTGCAAGTTGAAGAATAGTCAGCATGGACACAGTGGCTACTTGAATACTGTTACCGTTACGCCCGATGGTTCCCTATGCACCTCCGGAGATAATGACGGCAAGAACTTTTACACTTTGGAACAGAACGACATCATCAATGCTTTGTGCTTCACTTATGGTCCATCCATCAAGATCTGGGATTTGACATGCAAAACGACCGTCAAGGAACTTCGCCCAGAGGTTGTTTCGCAAACATCAAAGGCCGACCAACCACAGTGCTTGTTACTCACCTGGGGCTCCCGGAAATTACGCCAGATTTTTTTTATGTAAAGCCAGAATTTTCTGGCTATCTTTCCGAAATTTCAAGTCGTTTTTCCAAAAAAACGCCTGAGAGAATATGTTTGGAAAAAATACCAGAAACGATATTTCTGACATATTTTCCTTTCCTGATAATGGAAAAACACCCTGAGCACCTTTATGTGAGGCCGAGGCCATCCGGCGTAATTCCTCGCACAATTCAATGAATGTGTTGTTCTCAATATGTTCTAGCCATCAGAGGTTATGAATTCTGGTCTTTCTGACTAGGTCAATGTTAGTGAATAACTGCATGCTTCATTTAAGTACTTATGTCCTTGGCAAGTTCTGTTCTGGCTTCTGAACATCATTTCTGTAGGAGCATTCCTTCGTGTCCTCGATAGAGCACTTATCTTTCTGAGAGAAACCAATGTGCTTCCCGTCTTCTTTGCTCTTACAGTTTGTAAGTGCTGCAAAAAAGCGCCGGTCTTATACGCCTCTTGTTGGGCTTCCTTATGGTGGCCAGGTGAAACATATAGATTCGCAGTCTCTAATGGCTTGCCGGCTATGTCAGCACTGGTCCTCTGCGTTTGATATTGGCAGCACGGGACTTCTCGAAAGATTTTCCTACACTCGTTCAGAGAAAGTTGTAACAGTCACTTACTTTGGTGCTCTGGCGTACTGGATAATCGCATCCGCACCTTGCCCGTAACAAGGTTATGGCATCCTCCTGTGGTGATGTCTCGCCGCGAGGTCAATCAGCCTGAGTAAATTTTCAGAGTTGGTGTCGTGTAGCCTATGTTTTCAAACTGTGCTGTCAAAGATGCTCACTTTTTCTAATTTGGCGATAAAATCAGCAAGAACGATCTTGTGGTCGTGCTTAGGATGTTGCACATACCTCTGGTCGAGAAGCACGTAAAAGCATTGCTTGACAAATTTGTCATTTTCTTCTGTGGTCTTTGCTCAGACTTCTTGCCTTAATATGAAGAATGTACACCCAAATATGTGATATCCGTTTTAAGCGGTTAAGAACTTCAGCTAACTCCTCGGCTGCAATTAGACTGTTAAGTCCGTGCATAGTCGTGTGGTCGTCAGCACTAAGTTCATCCATATTCGAGGCTGTTGCTTCACAACATATACTGTTTTACGTGCTCGGGCCGTTGACCTCAACCTGGAGGGCTAAATTCTTCAGAGTATAGTGTCAGTAGCCCACTGCGGAGGCTTATCGTTGGTTAGCTTAATACTCCTGTAGAGTACGGTGGGTGGGGAAGCAATTTGAAGTGTAATTCATTCAATTTATCCATCGTTTTCATTGACTTGTGACACGGTGCATTTTCTTGGTGCAACAGTACTTTTTTCTTTTGCATGTGATGGCCGTTTTTTCTTGATTTCTACACTCCATCGGTCAAATAATGTCCACTCAGCTGATGATCTTTTTGATTCAGGTGCGTAGTGGATTCATGTCTTATCGATTGCCACATACCGACGTAAGAAACGCTTTTTATCTCACTTGAACTCCAAACAGCGCTCTGAATCGTCGACGCGTTGTTGTTTTTGATCCTTTGTGAGTAAACGCGGCACCTACTTCGAAGGCAATTAAATGTTCGTGTAAAATTGTAAACGCACTACCTTCCGATATCTTTAAGGCGTCCGCTATGTCATGCAACTACACTTTACGGTCTTCCAAACCTATTTTGTGAAATTTTTTATGTTTTCCGGAACAATTGGCAACAAAGCGTCGCCATTGTTTTGAGAATAACTAAAACCACTGTCAACAGTGGTGGCATCTATGTTTCAGACCGGCGACTTATTGAGTGATGTATTACGTGCAATACATCATGGCTGGATGTCGAAAAATCACCCAGAGTTCCGAATATGTCAAAGGAGCTCTGCCACTCACGACGCCGTTTATTTAATTTTGGGAGTTCCTCTGCATTACCATACCATTTAATCGGCTGATTCGGGTAGTTGAAAAAATATTTGTTCAAAGCTCTTAACACCGTTTACGTCTGCGTCAGTTTATAAATTACCACCATGCCACGATGGTAGCCCAATTAAAACCTTTTGCCGGAAACTTGTCAAAATAGTTTCCTTGTTCAACCAGCCGAAAATAGTTTGCAATTCACTACTACGCCTCAAAACTTTAGCAGCAAGAAATTCTCGGTCACTTTATTTAACTTTGCTTATTCCAAAGATTGTCTACCCCCTAGTTATACTGCAAAATAACACTCCCAACCCGAAGCTTTTTATAAGGGTGCACAATAAGGGCAATCCGAAAATAAGATGAAAAATTATAAACTCAAGTACTTAAGTTAGATGAGCATCCTCTCGAGCAACTTCTGTCAAACTTGTAGTTTTGTTAATTTTCAAATCAAAATCCAAATTCGAAATCCCACCATGAGTTTTGTGGAACTTCTTTAGGGTTTCCGAGTCTCAGAATTTCCCATTTTAATGCGTAGCTAGCCGTAATAGGGGATGGAAAGAGAAAAGGTAAAAAGGAAAAGTTTTCCATGTCCAAATACTCGTAAAACTGCGATGGCCGGGATGGTGATGGTTTTCAAATGGCATCACCCTGTTTTAAGGGGAATGAAAGTTTCCAACAGCATAATTCCGATGCGAAAGGGCATACGCTCAGAGTGTGCCATTGGAATAGCGGACAAATGCAAATCCTCGTCCTAGGATGTCCTTTTTTTCCATTTTATTCTACTTTTCTTCTTCTTTTTTTCTCTGGAATGGAAATTTGAGAAAACTTTGTCTCTAAGCAGCGAATAAATTTGAATCGAAATACGTGAACTTTTTACATTTGTCCCAGGACGAATGAATTTATCTATGAAAGATTCATTCGTCGTATGTGATGGATTTGGGGGACTGGGGGAAGTGATACTTTGAAATCCTTGCTATCGGAAAGGAAATCTGTGTTTCGTAGTTTAGGGTTTGTGAATAGAATCAGCTGCTACGCGCAAGTGATTGGTTTTTTGTAAAAAAAAAAAATTCGGAAAATCCATCTTAATAATTTATTGCATCTCAGCTCCACCCCGGAGTAAGATATTGAACGATGGTAATGCAGTTTTAGGGGATGCAAATATCTCGTCTTTATGCACAATTTGGTCTATTTAGTTAGTGCCTTGAAGAACTGTTCATATCCCATTAAACATCGAGACATAGACAGTCTTGACGTTGGTTCGAAATTTATTTTATAATATTACTCTCTTAAACGAAATGCTCTTTTAAGAACTAAGAATTGAAGAGTGAAAAGTGAGGCTATTGTGGTCGTTCATGAAGTGCCTACTATGGGTAAAAATTTATTCACTTTCTCTCTAATCCAGAGGAGGAATACCAAGCGCCTTTTCAGTTAATTCATCAATAGTCTCGGAGAGAGCTCAGCGATCGTCGGCTTTGTCAGGCCATCCATGACTGGAAAAAAGAAGAAGTTAAAACTGAAGATGGAATACTTCTATTTATTGAAGATAACCTGCATTCAAGCCCTTCTGAGAGTTGCCTAATTTTGAAGACCTGACTGAAGAAAAGAGGTTTATAGTCTTAGTAGTAAGGCGTATCAGATTACGTTTATCGAAGCTGGCGGCGTAGATGACATCCCTCTAGAAATTCTCCAGGCCTTTTAAAAGGGTAAGTTCTGTTAAAAATGTGTGTGAAGCTTTAATACTGACGCACCACAAGATACCAAAGTGGCTCATTTTTACATTAGCATGGTTAATATGCTATGTTCTCCTCGTTTGCATCTCACCACCGAATCTGCAAGTCAGATCCTTCTGGCATGTTTCCTTGTGAGACAGTGTCTTAAAAGTTTTCCCTCCAGAATCCTGACCTGCTCCCTGATAATTTCGAGGAATCTCCTTGATATCTCCAGATGAATGCCTTAGATACCATATGTCCACCTCTTCCAAGGCGCGCTCAAGGAATTGTGTGTACCTTTTGCAGACCGAAAGAAACTGAGGTACCCATGTACGTTGGTTTTAAATGTTTGAATAATTAAATGAGTATTAAAGTGCGTCTGAAAGTAGTCTTGAGAGTAAACTGATAAGAATTCAAAGACAAGTGGGTGTTACGGTTGACTGTTTTAAGGGGCGGAATGATGCTGGCAATTCTGATGTACCACTGGTGGTGATAATAGCGATAGGAAAAGGTGAGATAGGTGACGTTTTGTCGCTGTTTATTTATGCTTAGGGAGTTTTGAACTCCATACCTTCACATCCTTCTGGCTTGCCTCTTATTTTCACTAGCTCATCCATTAACTCTTTTCATCGTATACTTGGTCCCCAGCATAGTCTAACTCTATTCTGATGCCTAAAACATTGAATTTATGTAAGTGGATTCCATTGCCCCAGCTCCCCAGTTGGGACATCGATCCCATTCGTATTAGCTCTGAGGCTCCTGCAATTTGAAAACACTCCTTGTATCCGAAAGCCGTATGGACACTTTCCGGACAGGGTCTACGCAGACAGTACTGGACATTCCTTTTGCTGTTTTGAATCCATTTATGGAGACAGCAATTTCGTTTGACCTTTTTATTGCCACTTTGTGTGGCCCAAATTGGTGAGCCATAGTGCACTTCTGCCAGCTAGTTGTTTGGTTTGTAAATCAAAAGGTACAAGCTGCATAAACAGGTTCAGTTTCCACTTTATGTGATGGGTATGCTTGCCGTTCTTTCCCCATCCACTGATTTTCCGAGTATCGTTTTCCTTCTTGTTGCTAACCACCACTGTACTATATACAGCCAATTCACCATTGCGGACTTCGAACCTTACATCTTGCAGATTAAAGTCCTGAAAATACTTTTCCTGGTTCATAGTGATTCCCAGAATCACTCCAAGACAATTTTGCACCCCCTGAAAGCGTCAATTCTACTTCATTCAGCTTGGGAAGACCTCTAAAAAAGAGGTTGCTCAGTGACAGGTGAGCTGGGAGAGGCATATTACGATACGCAAGAAGTCTGGAAAATGAACTACTCGTACAACTAACGTTGATTGTGTCAACCAGTTATTCACTTGGAGTACACTAAAACTGCTTACATTCGTTTTTCCGATTTGGAGAAGTCCTACGAACAGGGTTTTCGAAGCAAACTCTGGAGTTTACTGCGCATGTAAGGTATTTAGGCTTCACTTCTGTTCTGATCTCTATATTTCAATTGCAGAAGTCGCTTCCGAATGAACGGAATTAAACCTATCATTGTGGGTGGTGGCTCTGTTTTGACACAACTTCTGTTCACTACTTATGAAAATGTAGACCAGAGGTTACAGTGTTGCCAAAGAGACGAGTACGTCTGATTGGGAGATTTAAGAATAAGTATTGTATGTATAATCTTACAGACGATTTGGTTCCTCTTGGATATTCTCAGACTAATTTTCAGCCCTAGAATGGCTTGTAGCTGTCTGTCATTAAGGTGAAATAACTTCCACTTATTCTGTATGTTAATAGAGTACCCTTGAAATAGGTGGATGAGCTTAAGTCTTATATAACATACAAGTGATGAAATATGTAATACTCATTCATCAGTCACACTATGCACTCAGAACCGGGTAAGACTGGGTGCCGGGATACTGGGTTATTAAAGGAAATGAACAAGCTGACGAGCTTGCAAGAAAATGAGGGCTACTCGACAATAGTGAGGTTGCCAATATCAAACCATCCCTTTGCATAGTGAGGGGCACTATCGAGGAAAAAACTACAAAGACTGCCAACCGAAGGTGGTCAAATCTTGAAGGACGCAGGGTATCCAAGGCTCTTTGGCCACTCTTTGACGGCAAAATTAAACAGGGATAAGCTTAGGCAGTAATATAAATCCTGACAAGATACTGTCTCCTGCGGCAGCACGCAAAGAGACTCAAATTGTCAGATACGGATATCTGAAGATCCTGCGGCGATCTGCAAGCTGTTGAACACATAACACACATACTGTGTGAATGCGAGGCAATATCGCGGAGTCGAAGAAAATGTCGAAGAAAATTTTTAGGGAAACACTTTTACGAAATAGACGACACGAACTTCAAAGGCCTTCTTGGCTTTGCAAGAAAATTGGGTGCTTCACCAGGGCGATTGTTTAGGTTTTTGCCATTTAAAGACAAATTCAACTGGTTCCCAGGGATCTCGATGGGCCCGTTTTATTTTCTGGTGCGTGTGTAGCAGATCCATCACACCCCTGTTTAACCTAACCTAACCTATTCATCGGTTCTCTAAATTGTCTCTTATCTTTCTTCAACTGCTATCTTTGAGCCAGCGATCTAAGTAATAACTTAAAAACAAAGATCGAGATTGCAGGCACTTAAATTTTAGATTTCTTCATTGAATCGCCACCAAAGGGTGAGGTACGCGAGTATCTCAATATTGACCGGCTACTCACCGAACGAATTGTTCAATGTTTAAGTCGCGTGCCATGATCGTTTTGTCAACAGTTTACATCCTTTATGAAGGCGGACCATTTGATGATTTGGAGTTCTGTTGTGAGATAGAAGAATAGAAAGTGGAATAGAAGAATAGACTGTTTCATTTGTGATTCATTTTCTGTTCTTTTTTGTTTTCGCAAATTTGCATTCAAGTTGAACTCACTGAATTCGTTTTCACTGTGACTTATCTGCTTAAACAAAAAAATATTCTGGATTCTATAGTCCAGGAATAAAGATAAATCTTCTAGTATTTTAGTGCTTTTAAAGCTTTCTTTAACACCCCAGTCTGGCAAGAATTTATGGATATTTTGAAGCAACCTTTAACACATGAATATCATACGACACAATACGAGTATGTGTATCCTCAAGATCGCTGTATTGACAATCAATATGATAATAGCCTTTTCCCTATTCGTGCTTTTCTTTTTAAAAATTTAAGTCCACGAGAGGTTAAACAGTCCAGGGCATGCTTCGGAGCACTGAGGTACACCACTTCCAATATTCTTAACAATTCAAACTGCTCAGATGATGTCAAACTTTCAAATTGATGTCGGCTTTCTGGTTGGTTCCTCTGTTGGTTACCATGGAAGTTCCTCTGAAACTACACGGCTATGATGGCTGTTCAGGAGCCTCGCTCTCATGCCTGACTCTTTTCCATACGAAATGGATCACCTTAATATTCATATTATTCGCTTCCATTCAAAAAGAAGTGCTCTTTGATATATGGTAATGCGAACTGGAACTTTGTTCACTTTGCACGTTGACTGGCATTTGACCCCAGTGCCGATACACATGCCGACTGATGGGATTATACCGGTACTCTCATTACTGCGGCAGTATGAAACCAACTTTCCATGTGTTCAGGAATGGCTTCTGTCAAAATCTGAGCTAGCAAAAGAATGATGGCTCTAAAACCGATTTAGTAGAGTAGGTGGCCAGATAGCAATGATAGTTTTTCCAATTGTTATGTCTCAGCAGCTGTCAAAGTTACCAATGACATCCAGCTGTCAAACTATTCAGTAAGGTTTGCCATTTCATTATTTATCGTTTTACGCTTGCGCGGAAATTATTAAATACGCAACGTCAATTTCGTCGTGAAGTCGGTCGTCATCGTGGCTTCAGTGTGCAGGCAATTCAGTATCAAAGAAGGCCCAGAAATGTCGATTCGGCGCCGGTCAGCTGAAACGGGCATGGGACTCGGCTTATTTTGCGGTTGGATTTGGGCCTACAGCCATATAAGGTTGTGCTGATGCAAGAATTGAAACCGGAAAACCATAAACAACGCTGTGACTTCGCTAATTGGACGCTGGAAATGTTGGCCGGAGATCCGTATTTTGGCCAAAAAATTTTTTATCTCAGCGGCAAAATTGGCGCAATTGGAGCGAACATGATCCACAAGTGTTCGGCCAAACATTAAAGCATCTACAAAGATAGACTGTTTGGTGCAATATATGATGACATGACGGCATCATCGGACCTTATTTATTTCTAAATGAGGAAGAAGATAACGTTGCCATCAATGGTATCAGGTATAAAGCGATGTTAACCGACTTTTTGTAGTCACACGGTGCTACATGACATACAAGCGCCGTAACGCTCGAAGTTGTAAAAGTGAGAAATTTGGCGACTGGGCCATCTTACGGCAAACGTTTATCAATTGGCCGCCCCGATCATGTGATTTGACACCACTCGATTATTCTACCTGGGGCGACGTCAAGTGCTTAGTCTACGCTAACAAGCCAAACACTTTGAACGAGCTCAAAGCCAACATTCGAAAATAGCGTATTATACGAGGGCTGTATGATAAGTACCCGTGTTTACCGACTGATGGCACCACTGATGCAAAATGTGTTTGCCATCATATAGCACCATTTTTACAACGATGACTGTCAAAATTTCAGACAGATGTATCGAGTAGTTTTGTTTTGACAGCTGTTGAAAGTCATCAAGTTCGTTTTTATTTGCAATCATGGAGAAAGAGCAATATCGATCAGTGATTCGATTTCTTTTTTTGGATGGGAAGCCGTGTGAGGAAGTCAAAGTAAAGTTGCATGCCGTTTGTAAGGATCATGCACCTTCGATGACTTCGATGACCAATATCAGATATTGGTTTAATGAATTCAAGCGTGTCCAAACATCCGTTTTTGATGAAGAGCGCCCAGGCCGTCCGATTGAGGACTAACGATTGGTTAATAAAATCCATGATATCGTGTTAGCAGATCGTCGGCTGAAGGTCAGAGAGATTACTGACATTGTACACATCTCAATTTAATGCATACAAAATATCCTACACGAAAAATTGGGCATGAGAAAGCTATCGGGGAGATGGGTGCCGCGTTTGCTAACAGTGGAGCAAAAACGAAATCACATGACAACTTCGGAGCACTGTTTGGACATGTTTAAGCGCAATCCGAAAGAGTTTCTACGGCGTTTCGTGACTGTTGGCGAAGCATAGATCCATCACTACCCGCCAGAAATGAAAGAACAGTCAGAACAGTGGATTTAACCTTCGCTCCAAAGAAGGCGAAAACGGTTCCTTCGGCCGGAAAAGTCATGGCCACTGTTTTTTGGGATTCGCAAGGCATCATCTTCACCGACTATTTGGAGAAAGGAAGGACAATCACGGGGCAGTACTATGCTGATTTATTATACTGATTCAATGCTGAATTAATAAAAAAACGGCCCCACTTGACACAAAAAAAAGTCCTTTTTTACCATGACGACGCACCTGCTCACTCGTCCGCAATCGCCACAGCAAAACTGGTTGAATTACGCTACGAATTGCTGCCTCACCAACCCTATTCTCCAGATTTGGCGCTATGTGATTTCTTTTTGATTCCAAATATGAAAAAAGACCTATTTTGCGGAGTTCGGCAAATCATATTTTTTGAATGGCTTGAAAAAGTTAAAATATCGCTGGACTAAATGTGTCGAGCTGAACGGAGACTATATTGAGAAATAAAAAAATAAAGTCAATGCGTTTTCTTGCCTAACACAGGTACATCATACAGCCCTCGTAAGCACCAGCTGCCGGAATGACTCCCAACTTATTGTACCGAGCCATCAAAAGTTAGACCGACCGCTTGAACCACTGCCAGCGAAGCTGGGGCGGCCATTTGAATGATGAGCTATTCCACTCATAATGGCATGAACGTAGCTTCAAAATAAAGCCAGCATCAATTTGATATCGCACACCGTTGTTGTTTTATTTAATTATTTTTTTTCATATTGTTCTTATCTGGTCACCCTGTATATGGCGCCGGCGTCTTTGTGAAGAACGGAAACCTTTGATCGTCCTACTCGTCATTCGTAATCTTGATGGCAGTAAAATGAAATTGCAAAGCATATTTTACAAATAAAAAATCCTACACGCAATTTTCTGGACTATGAAGAATTTAGCAGTTCAGAGGCTAGTACGGAGCCTGCAGGTATGCCCCTTCTAACGAGGTATTTGAGCTTGATAATGCATACAACATATAGCATTTAACAGTGCAAGGCATAGTGAAGTCGCGCAATAGTAGAGCGAAAGCCCACGGTGTATCATTACACATGTTAAGTCCTGCGATTTTAGGTTTAAACCACACCCCCTTGAAGCACCCACAAGGGGACCAACTTCTAAGAATTCAGGCTGAACCCGAAGTTCCAAGGACGCCTGACTTCCATGCTCTAAGAATTAGGCCTCTGGTCAGGCTACCAGTAAGACCCTTACAGGTCCGTTTTTCGACTGGCCACTGGCGTTTTAAAGGATTTCAAATTTGACGTATCATTTTAAATTGCCATTTTTTTTACAGCAATTAGATTACACTGAAGTTTTTTCAAGTATGAAGTAAATACATTAGCTAAAATGGATCGGTACACTATTGAGCAACAGAAGTTGAAAGAAAATTTCACTCAAAATACGGTAGAGAAAATGCTCCGTCAAATCGTGCTATTAAACTTATCCTTCATAAATTTGAAAAAACTGGTTCGGTTCAAGATCAGAGAAGTAAAGTCTATCATCGTAGTGGTCGTTCGAGTGTAAATATTGCAGCTGTTAGCAGAAGTGTTGCTGAAGAGCCAAAGACGTCAATTCAACGTCATTCACAGCAATTAAACCTCAAACCAACAACTTTGTTTAACATTTTGCACAAAGATCTGCATGTAAGGGCTTACAAAATACAGTTAACACAAGAATTAAAGCCAACTAACCACGCATTGAGTCGGCAATTCGTTAATTGGGCCATAGAGAAGCAACAACAAAATGACTTTTTTTTTCAAACAAATTATCTTCACCGATGAGGCTCATTTTGAAATTGGCGGTTATGTCAATAAACATAACTATCCCATTTGGGCTGAAGAAAATCCTAGAGGAATGTTTGAAAGGCCAATAAAACCAAACAAAGTTATTGTATGGTGTGGGTTTTGATGTGGTGGCGTAATTGGTCCTTTTTTTCGAATATGAAAATGGTAATGCAGTTACTGTGGATGGAGCTCGATATCAAGCGATGATTAGAAACTTTTTGTGGAGTCAATTGGAAGATATTTATATGCAAAATATATGGTTTCAACAGGATGGCGGAACATCCCACACAGCAGCGAACTCAATCAATCTTTTGAAAGGGAAGTTTAACAATCGCATAATTTCCCGAAGAACAGACGTGAATTGGCCAATAAGATCATGCGATTTAACACCACTGGATTTTTTCTTATGGGGTTTCTTGAAGAGTAAATTTTATGCGGATATTCCTCAAACACTGTTCAACACCTCAAAGGCAAATATCACTTATTGAACCATCGTTATGCGAAAAAGTGATTCAAAAGGTTGGTAAAAGGTTGACAGTCTGCCGAGCTAGCAGAGGAGGTCACTTGGACGACATTATTCTTCATCATTAACCGGAACCAATGTACATTAATTTCCAATAAAAATAAATACAGATTTCACACAATTTACGTCTTTCATACAAAATTTAAAATGATACCTAAAATTTTAACACCTTTTACATCAGCAGCATGTCTGATATCCTTTTACATAAGACCCGCTATTGCTCTACCCCTTTTATTATCAGACTATGACATGGAAAAGACGTAGCCTGTGTAAATGGGCGGGGGCCTAAAACACGGAAAGAGGCCTATAGCCTTGATAATGAATACAGCAAGCAGCGTTTAACAGAACAAGGCATTGCCGTTCGAGAATCGCCGAAATTGCGCGAGTCAGCAGTCTCGGTGAATCTTTCTTTACTCGGTTTGTTTGATTCGCCTGAAAATCGTTGCTGCCACGACAAAGAAACATAATGACAGCAACTCAAATATCAGAAAATTTTCAAATTCATTGTCTGTTTTGAATGTTGGAATTTTTTTTGTTTAGTAACTTACAGTAGAAAATAGCAAAATGATTAGTAGTGTTGATTTATTTTCCGTAGACGAATACCACTGTGAAGGAAACGCACAAATGTATAGAATAAGGTGAAATACTCGTATAAGGGACAATTCTAATCCTTTAGAACTTCCAAGTCACACGTATGGTGCATTCAATAGTTTATTTTAGCAATGCGGTTATATTTTAATTGTTGCAGGTTCATTTCATATTTTAGACTAAATAAAGAAGCTTTCTTGTTTGTGTTTAACAAAATTAAAAGCAAATCGTTGTGCAAACGCACTTCCGCCATTCCACCTATATAAAGGGTCCGCCATCTAACGTTTTTTTTTTCAACTAGTACTTATTTCATGAATGGTAACACTCAGCTCATGTCTGATTTGACAGATAATTAGTTTTATCCTTTCGCTGAACGAATATGGTTATGTATACGCTTGAACAACGTTGGGAAATATTGCGACATTACTTTGAAAATCATGGTAATGTTGCAGAATGTGTGCGAAAATTGCGTACGGATTTTGGAAGAAGAGAAGCACCGTCAGCTCCGTATGTTCGTTATCTTGTGAAAAAAGTGAAAGAAACTGGCATCCTCATCGATAAACCAAAGCGTGAAAAGCCAAAAACAGTGCGTACACCCGAGAATATTGCTGCTGTGGCAGAAAGTGTGCGTGAAGCGCTATCAACATCAATTCACCGTCGTTCTCATCAATTGAACATTTCGGAGACATCATTGAGACGAATTTTGCATAAAGACATTGGTATGACGCCATACAAAGTCCAATTGGTTCAGAAGTTGAAGTTAACTGTTGAACGAATTTTTGTTCACAAAAATTGAAGAGGAGGATATTGGCAAGATTTGGTTTCAACAGGACGGCGCTACGTACCACATAGCCGAAGCTACACTCGATGTTTTACGCCCTGTTTTTGAAGATCGCATTATCAGCCGCAGAGCTGATGTCGTTAGGCCACCTCGCAGCCGCGATTTGACACCTTTGCACTATTATTTGTGGGGTGCCGTAAAAGATAAGTGTTACGCCGACAAGCCAGAGACAATTGACGCTTTAAAGGACAATATTCGTGAAGCCATTGGTGAAATACAGCTGCACACAATCGATAATGTGCTTAAAAATTGGACCGATCGTGTAGGCTACTGCATGGCCAGCCGAGGCAGCCATTTGAATGAAATTATTTTCCATTATTAACCGGAAGGATTGTACTTTCAAATAAAAAAAGAAATTTGAGAAAATATTCAGTAGTTTTTTTTTGATAGCATTTTCAAAAAAAACAAAAATTTTTTGGCGGACCCTTTATAATTAAATTTGCATGTGCTCTACGCTTTTTTGCTGACGGCAACTATCAAAAGAGTGTAGGCAACGATTTCGATCTGAGTCTCACACAACCAACGGTTTCAATTGTTTTACCGGAAATTTTGGCTGTTTTATAAATTTATCCAAATTGGATATTAGCCGATATGACCGCAAAACTATGTTTTGCTCCATGACCTCCACTAGCTTGTTAAATTGACGAACGTTCGTCTTTTTGCTATAAATAAATTAGTTTATGTAGAGCGGGACTCTTCTATACAAGAATGTTTTCTTCACCAAAAAGTAGTTCCCTCGATGAAAAAAAGAATTAAAAAAAAACAATCCGGTTCGTTTTTACTTAGAATGTCTTCTTTTGATGCTCCGATAATATTCTATGTTTAAGCGGACTTCTGTGGGCTTTTATACTCTATTACGCAACCACAAAATAGAGCTTTTACATATGCTCAAACAGCTGATATTAAGCCTTTATGGAAGTAAGTATACAAAAACTTTATTATAGGGTTACGTATTTAATACAAACATTAATTAAAGCTCTGTTTCATCTATTATTTTTTCACTTATGTTGTTGCTTGTTCTTGTTCATAGAGGTTTCCATTTTCAAATTCGCCAACCGTGTCACACAAATTCTTTGTTCGTTTAAATTTGACATTTAAAGCGAACGAAAACTCGGCGAGTCGCTAACCGTAATTCAAGGAAATTACATTCCCCCGCTTCAACGACTCAATATTTGAGTCTCGAGTAGAGCAAGCCATGCCCTGGTCCGTATTAGGACCAAAACTTGTAATCCAACGGGTTGAGGTCTGGACTACCAGCTGGCCAATCATCCGTTGATATGAAGTCCGGAACGTTGTTTTTGAGCCACAGTTGAGTCGTTTTTGCTTTGTGAGCTGGAACAGAGTCTTGCTAGAAAGTCCATGACTTGTTGTTGAATATTGATTGGTTGAGAGACTTCACAATGGGTTCCAAGACGGTCGATTGATATACTTTGGCCGATGTCTTCACTCCTTTCTCGCAAAAATGGAGCTTGGTAACGCCATCGTAGCACACTCCCCACCATACCATTACAGACGCGGGACGGTGGCCTCTTTGAACCCTCGGGATGAGTTGGGATGCTTGTCTGGATGACCGAGCATACACACGATCGTTCTGCTTATTGAACGATTCTTCTACGGTGAAGATTTTCTCGTCAGTAAACAGAATTTGTCTGTGAGCGTTCTTCGCGTACCGGCTGAGTAACGCTTTTGATCTTCGCTTGCGTATTTCCTTCAATGCGGCCGTGAGCAGGTGTCCAGTGTGTCGCTTGTATGCGAAATTTGCATTTCCCGCGACAAGATCTTCTGTATTCGCAGCGGTTTTCGGTCGATTCGTTTCTTCACGGCTTTGATCGCTTTCGGAGTTCTCTCAGTGTGCGGACGGCCAGATCTTTGACGTTCTCGTACTCCACCAGTATCCTCAAACGAGTTCACAGCACGATACACAAAATTGCGAGCGATTCCAAGCGGTGGCAACGTCCTAAAGATATCGCATTTAAAATTCCAGTAAGCCAACTACAACAATACGATTTTCGATGTCGTCCCGTCCCATGATTGTAAGCAATTATTGTCAAAAACTTTTTACGTCACAATCAACTGTCAAATCGCAATCAATACGAAATGGATGTGTTGTCCAGTGTTGCATTCGTAATGAGTGAGCTCAGTTGTGTACCAGTATTTATGACTTGTGTACCAGTTCAACTTGTTTGTCTGAACCGGAAGACAATCACCTTTCTTCTTTTTTCTGTTTATTATTTCCAAAACATTTGCATGCTTTTCCGGTAGCAGTAATTAACAAATACCTCAGAAACATTCGCACACATTATACAACCACCGAAATATGAAGTAATTGATATTGTTGTCCGTTTCCACATAAGTTTGGGTGTAACGCGAAAGTCAAGAAGAAATTCCCTAACACCATTTCCCCGCATTTTTCTCTCTATGCGTTCAACCGAAAGAAGTGAGAAATGTTGTAATGAGTCAGTCAGTCAGGGAGAATTATTTACCTTTCGCATGCTAACGCTAACCAAAGCTAAACAAAAGAACGGAAACCAACAACAGAAGAGAAGAAAAGGAAGAAAAGTGCTCAAGCAATAAAAAAAAAATCAAAAATAGTCAAAGAAAGCAAAATTGGTTTTCTCATCCATAGACACCATGTCATGATGGAATTAATTTACTTACACCGCACGCACGTTGTCAACTCGAAAATGGTCGAGGTTGCCCCTTAAAAATCGAAAGCGATCTTCATCTCAATGAAGAGGAACTTGAGTCGGAATACACTATGAATCCAGAGCGTCAGAGCAATTAAATTCTTCAAAAAAAAAAATAAATAAATAAATGAGTAAACTCATCATCCCTAGACAAAATTCAGCAATTCAGCAGTTTGGCAAATCCACAGGCACCACCATCTGTCGTCTACACATAGACACTAAGCAAGCAACAAAATGCAAATGTTTGCTTCGCCATATATCGTTTTCCAACTTAAACAAGACGGGTGTGCATATATTAGTTTGTGGCGGCATCCCTAAGTGCAATGTGATGAGACAAAATGAGGCTAGTTGTAATGCTTAAGGCACTTACCGATTACTGGCGCAAATCTCCATGAATTTCCCAGAAATGGTAGCTCCCACGGACCAGGTATTTCGTCATATGACTTCGCGGCCGTGTAATCACTGCAAAGTCAAAGTCACGCTTGTTACAAAGGGCAAACTAATTGTAACGTGTGAGGGTATACCCCCGTGCCAACTTAAAAAGACTTACGTAGTTTTAGTGGTGGGTTTTGTTGGGCTCAAGCTAACATCAATGACTTTTTCTATGTCAACTATGGACGGCATTGGAATGGTGGCTGCTGCAGCTGTGTATGATGAATGCTTAACGAGGCCAGTAGCAGCTTTCCTAAAGTGCGACATTTTAGAGAGCTGAAAAAAAGAAGGAGAAAATGTGTGAGAGAGGTGGTTATTAAACTATTGCAGAGTGTGAAAGGGTGTTTACATTTTCATGGGCATTTCATGGAGGATTTTCAGGGAGAGTTGTTTGTCGTTGACAAAGGCAAGTTAAGTCAGTGACTGTGGTGTAAATATAATGTTCTTATGAATATTACGTATAACCACGTAATCTGTGCTACAGTGTGAAATATAACTAAGAGCCTTACTATCTGTTAAAGCTTAGAAATCTTATCGACGATGACAAATACTACGAATTGTTTACCTGGATTAAGTAAAATTTGATCCGCGTTCCAGTAGTACATACTTTATATACTCGTTCATAGGACTTCGATTTTACTAAGTACTCTCCTGGATAATCAATCATTCGATTTCTTTCCATCTGCTTATGAGAACTCAAACTGTGGACCAAGGGCTAATCTAAGCCGGAAGTTTGCACTTTTCGGTGTTGGACTGTGATACAAATTTAGAGGCTCTGGTGTAGTAATCGATCAAGTTAAGCAGTCCCACATCAGCACCACTTATGAAGAGAGCTTCTGTTCTTTCTCTGACATAGTTGAACATTTGCTGCAAACTTGCATTCTAAAGTTTTGGCTACTACCACTACTATGGTGTGATCGGCATATTCGATTCTGTAAAGCTGTTAGACTCCACGTTGGATCTCAAACTGATTTTTTGTAGAACACAATTCCACCCTGTTTCGTCGAAGTGTGCTCCATCTGTTTCTTCGTTGCTTTTGTGTTTTTTCATTGTCGGCTACTTACTTACATTTACTTATGTGTTTTGGTACTTTTGGTTTTTTTTTCGAACAACGGCCCAAAACGTCTGTATAACAAGGGTTGTTCTCAGGGTTTGTTGCCCTTCGAGATAAGTACCAAGTGTTGTCCTATTCATTGTTATGGGATTCTGTCCTTCTTCAGTCAGGTTGTGTAGGTAGGGGCTTTCGAACATATTTGAACTCCCGAAAAAATTAGAAATTTCACTTTCTACCCCCGAGTTTTCACTATTCTTCTCTTTTGCTAAGGAATTCTGCCTGTATCTCGGCAAAATCTTTAACAATCTGTGAAAGATCCGTTCTAAGGCTTGAAATTGTTTCATTCTTTCATTTAAAATGCCTCGTAATTTCTTTGGCCTAGTCCTCAGTGAAATGAATTGAGGCTTAAACTGTGATTAAACCACGGTCTCGTACTGCCTCTTACTGTACAAAACAATGCGATTTCTTAGCAGAGTTGGGTCGGAAGTATTCGAGGCAAAAAAAACTTATCACATAATTAAATAATGTTGACCAAAGCTTAGTCTCTCCCCTCATTGTGTTGTTCATCTAGTCATTTTGTGCAAAGAGAGAGTTATCTGCTCTTTTTTACCAACTCCCAACGGTGAGAGTTTGAAAGACTTTTCATAGGAGGCTTGCCATTGCCTGCCGAAATAGTGGTGATTTCAGGAATTATTGTTTCCATTTTTCAACGAAAAGCCTGGTACTCGAACCTAGATTTCTGCCATAGTGATCCAAGAACTAAACTTCGTCGACAACCGATCAAATTCATATGCTTGGTGTGCTGTAATAGAGCAGACCTTTGGTCTACGAGGCCGAATGTAATTACAATCCCGATATCAATTCCTACTGCAATCTTCCGGGTTTGATTTCTTAGTCTCATAACTGTAAAGACATGCAGAGTTAAAATTATGGCTTCAATTGGCAAGATCACTAGCGCAGTTATGCGCTGGTTACCTCTTTTATGTTTGAATGTATCAATCGAATATGTTTTAGCAAATCTGTACAGGTCCCGTGCATATTATTCCCAATTGGTCGGATCAAGCATTCTCTGGATATCATGGTACTTAAAAATTAAAAATAATGTTTAGCCTTTCACGTCGTCCCAAACCTAAAGTCTGGGATTCAAAGACTCCCAGGCAGAATTGTTGTCCATTGAGATATAGCAATACCGGTGTAGATAGGTCAAATCTGACATTAGCATCTAAAGTGTGACTTATACCGTGTGCTGAGAACATCTCGTCATACGAGTGCTATTCGCGCTCATCTCAGCCCAAAAATGGAATTAAATCGTGAACACTTTCGTACGACGTAGATCAACTCAACAACTGTGTTTCCGATCAACTCGCTCCGTTTTTTGGTTATGAAGCATCATCCCGGGCCACTGTGTTTCGTTAATTTTCCGATTGCTCGTGTTGATTGGTCCAAAGAAATGTTGAAAAAATTTAATCGCGGTGCTTCAAAAGACGTCTATAAAATCGTGACTGGCGACGAATAAAGAATTTATATATATGAGCCCAAAACTAAACAACAGCCGACTGTATGGCTTCTTCCGGACGAGCCGAATCATACAAAAGCTATTCGCGCACGAAGTACTTCGAAGCAAATGGTCGCCCGTTTCTTTGGAAAATCCGGAGATGTCGCCACCGTGCCATTAGAGCAACATAGAACGGTCAATTTGGAATGGTACACCACCATTTGTTAGCCAGAAGTCTCTCTTTTACAGGTCGGCTCAAACAAGTGACTTCTTGAGCACTCAAAACATCGAATTGATGGGTCATCCGCCTTACAGCCCTTCTTTGGTCCCAAATGACTTCTTTTTATCACCGCACATCACACATAAATTGGGAGGTCAAGGCTTTTCGACGCTAAGGAAGCGGTTAATGCGTTTAAAACGCATGTTTTGGAATTACCTCATTCGGAGTGGGAAAACCCCGTAAATTTTTTAAAACGCATGCAAATGTGTCTTGATCTTCATGGAGAGTATTTTGACAAACAACAAAACCATTTTCGATGATAAACAATATTTACTTATTTTTCTTAAATCGTAAGTAGCAACTTACGTATGCCTGAGCATACCTGAGTCGAATCTACACCGAAATGTCAGTATACTCATTGCACAATCCCAAAATAGGAGCCTCTATCCATTGAATATTCAAGGGGCATACTCGTATAGAACCACATCAGCCTGCAGGCACTTTTTCGCCCAAAAATGCCGTGAAAAGGAGTACAATGGTCTTGTTACTTTGGTATGTCTTCTGACACATTCTCGTCCAACCATACTCTTTTTTTTTATCCAGTAAAACTCGATTGCTCTGTTATTTATTCGCTTTCCGAATTGCATACTCAATTTGGGTTACTGAAATCTGTCCATCCGGCCTATGCATCAGGGACTTACTTACTTAGATGGCGTTCTAGTTCGGCGTACATAGACTACCTCCAGTTGGACACTCCAAGATAGCTCAGGTCTCCTTTCACTAGTGCGCCGTCTTTCTCTACTGCGCTGTACATTCGAGTAGAAATCGTGGACTTTTCAGGACGGAGCTCTATCAATTTCTTTAATACTTAGAAGCATCTCATCGTTTGTGACTGAATTTAGGCTCCTTTTAAGCTAGCTTTTGACCTTGTTACTTGTCAGAACATATTTAATTTTTTTTATAAAATTTGCAAACCAAATTTGGCCGAGTGAATATTTTTTTTTTATAATAAGCGCGCGCTCAAGGGGTTTGCGTACCCTTAAAATATTTGTACACAGCGCGGGCAAAGGAAATTTAGAGAGGAAGAAAAGAGAGGTACCGATGTACATTGTTTTTAAATGTTTGCAAGCTATAACGACCAGGAAATACAAAGATCGGCAGGGCATTCCATGAGCGTAGGTACATAAGTTGTACGGCTTAGAAACGAATCACGATATTTTAGAGTACGTCCGAAAATGTGCTTGAGGGTATAGGAGTGAGTGAGACAGGAGACATTACGTCGGTGTTCGAGGGTGTCAATTGATTGGCTAATATTCGAATTATTTATAAGTTTTATCGCACGGTTTTGAACCCTATCTAGCAGGTGCAGAGATGTTTTGGGAACCAATTTTGGGCAGATGAATGCTTTATATATTGAGGCCAGATCGGAAGGGGTAAAATATTTCTTACATCGCTTGAGTAAGCCTAGACATTTCGCAGCATTTTTGGCGACATCAAATATGTGGTCATTCCAACGTAAGTTGTCATTGACACATATACCGAGAATGGAAAGTTTTTCGGTTTCGAAGATGCAAGTATCATTCATGAATAATGGCTGGGTGTTTTAATTTCGCTTTAACGACAGCACTCTGTTGATAGTTCCCCAATTGGTTATGCTGTTGATATCGGAATTTAATGAGCTTAGCATACCCTGCCGTTTTCGTTCTACAGCCGAAAAGTAGGGCCGTGAGTCCGGGAACGAATATGAAAAGCAGAGAGTACTGTTGTCAGCAAAGGAATATATTGGTTTAGAAGTAGCAGACAAGAGATCGTTGATGAAAAGTATAAAGAGTGTTGGAGAGAGAACGGAGCCCTGGGGCACACCAGCATTTATTTTGCGAATGTCAGACTTGAAACCATCCAAGACAACTTGAATTGAACGTACGGAAAGGTAATTTCTAATCCATTGAAGAATTTAGTCGTCGATCCCAAATGCATGCCAAACTCTGTCAAATGTCTTAGAAATATCAAGTGCAACCATCTTACTTTCGCCAGATTGATGTAAGCTTCGGTTCCACTTTCCGGTGAGACATGCCATCAAATCATCAGTGAACCTGTTGCTATGAAAACTGTATTACCGGTCATTGGGAAGTTTTCGTGTTTCGAGATATTGCACGAGCTGACGATTTATCAGCGTTTCCATGACTTTGGAAAGAAGGGGCGTCAGTGCAATGGTTCTGTAGGAGGAGAGAGAAGATGATGCGCCGTTTTTAGGGACCGGCTGGAAAAATGCTGTTCTCCATCTGCTCGGAGAAAACCCTAAAGAGAAGGATTGATGAAAAAGCTTACGCAGCGATTTTGCCAGCGTGGAAGAACACCTCTTCAGAAGAAGGGGAGATATACCATCTGGACCAGCGGATTTCTGTATGTTGAGATTTTTAAGTACTCTTGCTACTACGCGAGTGCGAAAGTAGATTCGTCCCATTGAGGATTCGAGGCACTGAAGTGTAGGCAGGGACAAAGCACAATCTGGGAGTGTTGAGCTGGCCGCAAAGTGTGCAGTAAGCAGATTGGCCTTGTCCAAGGACCTGACAGCTGGAATGTGATTGTAAATGAGCGTTGGGATGGAGGATGAGGCAGAATTTCTAATGTTGTATTTTTTGCCTCAGTTTTTTGTCGTATAGGAATTTCACATGCTTAAGAAAGGCGTTGCAATCATTTCTGGCTCGTTTGAACTTTTTTCGGTTCAAACGATATCTCCAAGCTGAGAAGGTTCCTAGGCACTTTTCTAATCAGTCTCCAACGAGAAAGACGCTGCATTCAACATTAGTTTAACATTTTGAACAGGTCTTGAGCAAATGCGTGCCAAGCCGCATTGTGTGGTTTAAATCAAGGATATCGCCACACATCAACTTAAACCGTACTCAAAGTTGGTAAGGATTAAATGTATATTGTCCAAAACCCAAGTCAATGTTCGAGGTAGCCATACAGTTTATCACAAAATTTGCCTTGATGCACGCGCAGTTTCGGTCACTCGTACTCGTATATACCTGAACGAAGAGTAGAGTATGGGATTTGGTGTTTTCTCAAAGTCCGGTGAACGGTGCAAATAGTCCTCCACAATAATATTATTTATTTCAAGGCAACTACGAATATCTAGAGGAAGAAACCCTAAATTTCGCATTGAACTTGATTTCCAATAATTCTCCCAAATGGCCGATTCGACTTGGATTTTGTAGCAAAATGCAATTTATTATTATCGTAGTCTAACTGTCTTTTATTCGTGAATATAGAATAAGAGATTATTATCGAAAGCGAATAACCGATAACAAAAGGGAATATTCTAGTGATTAATCCATTAATAGTAGCCCGTTAGGCACAGTAAAATCCTTCAATTCAATTTAATCGGATTCATATGACGTCAAATTACAATCAAATGGATATGGGTGGTGTAACTGTTCCTAAGCTCTTTTACTTGTCAGTAAAACAACGGTAGTAACATCTAAGTAAATTGATTCCGAAATAGGAAAAAAGGGCAATCGGAGTTAACATACGAGTATAATGTGAAATGTGTCATACAACTACAAAAGAGGGATTTGATGAGGGAAAAAGGTTTATGGAGTTTTGATTTCCATTTGAATGCGACCTAATGATTCAAAGGAATAACTTAACGAAGGAAATTGTCATTAAAATGTAACCCAACGTTAGGGCATTCCTATTTTTGGAAATAGTCTTGTTAACCCTGAAAAGGGACCGGTTAGTAGTTTTCTGGAGAAGTCAATCAAAACACTTTTGCTCATCTGACACAAAATAGCTTTGTCTATACTTGGTGTTTCAGGCAATGCGAATCTGATACATAAAGTTGTTTGGAAGTGGTCCTAGTCAAACGTTTGTATCCTAGTTAAGTGAAACTTTTATCCATATCCTATACCGATCAAGCTATCTTATTTTTCGAAACCTAGGACCAGCCTTACAACCAATGGAAACGCTTCGGACTAGATTGTTACCATCAAATGTAGCGCTCTTTGTGTAAATCAAGTTGTAAATAAAATAAGGACTAAAAACAAAAACAAGTATAGTCGAAAACTGGATGTTACAATGAGAGAACAACAACTCTGTAAGAATCTGAGAAAACTGGGGACTACAACGATAATATTGACATTGACGCATTAAGCAAAACCTTCACTTCACTCCCAATTCCGACTCTTCCAAACCCGTCTACAAATATTTTTCCTATTTCAGTGAATCATTTAAGTCTTCTCAAGAACACTTCCAGTTCTCACGTATCAATGGCCCTGACAATATTGAAAGTTTTCTTTCCAACGCGACCGGAGTAGACGGCCATAATCTTGACCGTTACACACTTGACGACGGCGATATTTCCTTATTAATGGAAATTAGCCAAAGTATTACCTATCGCTAAAAGTCCTAACAATAATGATATCAGACCCATATCTGTACTCCCAATCATGGCTAAGACATTCGAAAGAATCATGCACAAACCAATGAATGCTTATCTAAACGAAGCCACGTTAACAGCTAGTATACCACGAAACGTACCTGGTATTGAGATTCGGAATTTTTTGGCGCTATATCACCAAATTGCAGCGCCACTTTCTCTCTGTTGGTCATTCTTCGTAGACTCTTTGACAAAGCAATCACAGTGAAAAACTATAGCATTGTTTTTGTACAATGGATTCGAATCCAAATGCGGAACAACACAAACGTCAAAGTATACTACTTAACACTAAAATCAGCGTGTACTACGAAATGCTGTTTGTCAGGAGTTGTAGCATTCACTATACCATGGCATTCACACCATGATATTAACATGGCATGACAGTTGTATGTCAACTATTTTAAATGTAACAGACGATGTTCGCCAGGCTTTGGACACAGATAATGGTGTCTTTTTAGTACTTTTAGATTTTTCTAAAGCATCTGATACAGTAGACCATATCAATTTACTTAATACGCTTTTGCTAGTGCCGTGAGATTAATTTATTCCTATCTTCAATGAAGGAAACAAGAAGTCGAAGTAGCAAACAAAATGTCTGGCTTTCTTCTGATCACGAGAGGGGTTCCACAAGGTTCAATATTAGGACCTCTCCTCTTTTATTTGTATATCAACGAACTTCATACAAATGTATGCTGACGATGATCAGTTGCTAAATAGTAGTTCGCCGGGACTCAACGAATAGTGTTCGTAAATCTAATAAAATCAACAAGGACTTAGAAGATATTTCACTTTGGTCAAACAGAAATGAACAGTTTTTAAAGTCCAAATGCCTAGTGATTGGAAAAATTTATACTTAATCTACTCTCCTAAAATAATATTGTACAAAACGGTACTGTTATGCAATAGATTACTTTGAAACTGCTAATAATCTAGGCATGATTTTCAATAGGTCCTTAACTTGAGATTTTCATATCAATGCCTCCGTGGGTAAAGCCCGAGTATTTAATATTCTTCGTACACTACGGGTCTCGCAGCGCTCTATTCCTTCGAGTACTAATTTCACTCTCGACCACATATATTGATATTGCTTTTCAACATAAACCAGAAGCGGCAACCTAGTATCCTTTTCGAACGCCCACGCTTTGGATCCTCAAGCAGATCTCGGAAACCAATACACCCGTGCGGCTCCTGCCTTACTTCTGAGCGACAGTCGTCCGTCAACGCTATCCGCTTATGGGACTCACTTTTTTTTTTAATACTTCCAATCCTATTAAAATTTAAGAGCCGTTGTTTGTTTGACCTGTCAGATGAAGGACTCCCTGTATCAACGAAATCGTAGTGTGTATTGACGGCTCTAAAATGTTTGGTATTCCTTGAATAACTCAAATAATTCTGGCCGATTTTTTTCCAAATTTTTGTCAAATGTTTGCTATGTTCTATAGATCCTATCCGATAGGACCCGCACGAATCTTTCGAATCGAAAGTTTACACGTCTTCTAGGTTCGTCCTAAAATGTCGAAAAGTTTTGCAGTATGAGCTTTATCTGGACTCTACAATTGAAATTATTTGTACTCTGATTTTGTTTAAAGACAAGTCGGCCAGTGCCTAAGAACTAGAATTCTGTAGAATCATGCCTCATCAACTGTTCAAGGCTCTTAACTATCGACTTTGTTGCTTTTCCGCTCTCAACCTCCGACACTTCCATATATCCCGCAACATTCCCCGCAAGGCCTTGTGCAAAATATGAGTGAGGATTTAGCGACTTAGTGGTTAATAAACTGCTGATATACCTGGAAGCGGGTGGTAGCAAGGTGATTGCCTATGCGGATGACGTTGCTATAGCCGTCAGAGGTAAGAATCTTAATTCCATAAAAGAACTCCTTCAACTATTCGTCTTAAAGCGACTAAACACAGGACAAATAATTCATTTGGCCACGCCAACATTCTTAATACATTAGGAATCCTCACAGAGAACATCGATTACACCATACCTGAACTTTGGTTTGACAAAAACTTCCATGTAAGCTTCCCCTCTATATCATTCTTTGAGAAAGATGCTTTCATGGAGGACAAGTCAATCCATCTCTACACAGATAAGCTAAATCGGAGCCTCTCTTTTCGGCTTCCAAATCACTGTAGCGTGTTCGAGGCGGAAATTTTGGCGATTAAAGAAGCTCTGTCCTGGCTGAAGAAAAATGTGATATCTGCAAAGGATATTCGCATCTTTTCGGATAGTCAGGCCGCTATCAAGTTCCTGGACTCAGTCTCATTAAATTCTAAAATCGCCCTTAAAGGCCGATCACATCTTATGGAGATGACAGAGCAGTTCTACGTTCACCTTTGTTGGGTGGCGGGCCGCTGAGACATTCCAGGGATTTGTAGGGCTGACGAACTCGCTACTCTACCTATTCTACCGGAAAAGGGGTAGCATAGTATACCAATCGCTACGTGCAAATTAATATTAAAGCTGGATGTCAATAAAAGAACAGACCCTAGGTGAACGGTTGGACCATAATTTCTATCGACCAAACAGATCCGGCCAAAGCTGGATCTGAATTGCTCTAAGAGTCTGATAATTCTAAATAAGAAACACCTCAGCGCCATCATAGGTCTCATCATTGGGCACTTCGGCAATTCGGCCTACGTCGCTATTCAAAACTCTCGGATAGTGATGGAATAATATCACGTCTCTGTGAAAGAACTACACATGTTTACTGTTGTAGAAAAAAGTTGCGATGGAAGTCCGAATTTTACAGATACAGTGTCGGGCGATGTGAGAAATCTGATCAAGTCCACCATCTTACAGTAAGCCATCGTAGAAGAAGTTGTCTCATGGACATCTGAAGCTGACGCGGTGGAGACATTGTGATAGTGCTGCTTGACCACCACCTTATACTGCCCACTCTCAAGTTAAAACTTTAGCAAAGGAAAAATATTAGATAAACAACAAAATCAACACTTTTCGCCGAAGCAATACAAGTTTTAAGGACAGTGAAGCTTCTGTAATAACCCTTCATTAATGAATCATATCAATCATATCATACCATATCAAGAAAACTATTTACAAAACCAGGATCTCATTAAATTTTCAGATTGGTACACATGGAATGCATTGTGTATGTAGCCAACTCTCTACAGTATAGACGAACTGTCTAAAAAGTACATACTGTAGCCGATTGGCTACACGATACACTGTACGAGTACGTCAGCTTAAAAATGATAGCATTTGGCGAAGAAAGTGCTATTCCATCAATGCAATGCAAGGCGAAATTTTATTTGTTTTCCTTCCGGCGAGGGCAGGTGAAAATCTTCCATATGACATTATGAGGATCGCAAGCCTGTGTTTATAGTAGTTGAGATTTATACTCACTAAAAACACCTCCCTGCGATATTAATGTTTATGTTACCACAACCAAGCAGTTTTTTTAATCATAAAATGGAATCGTTTGACAGGTGACTTTCCAATGGTTTGGCCCTTTGGAGACGGTGCAATAGGTTTCTCTAGTCCAAAATCCGTCCACGTCCATTTAGTCGAATTTTGAGTTTTCTCGCGAATTTATTTGTTTCGTCTTCGACAGTAGGAATTCCGAGGTCTCGGTGTAAGTCGTCATTTCTTATGTACGATGGACAATTTCTCTTAGCACTTCATTTCCAAAGCATTCGCTTTCTTCGTACAACCCCAGAGTTGTATACCATAGGTGCACACCGGCTTTAGCACTTGCTTATATAAGGACAGCTTGTTTTTGATACTAAGCTTGGTATGTTTACCAAGTAACCAATACTCTGTATTTGTTTTCGAGTTCTTCGCTATTTTTTTTTAACGTGCGACTTCCATTTTAACTTTGCATCGAGTGTCATTACAAGGCATTTTGAGGGCTATCTGCCAGGCCTTTGTCCATTGATATGCATACTTATCGTTTCACCGATGTTTCTTCAATCGTTTTATCTTCTGCTCGTATAGCAGTGCCATCGACAAATGTAGCTACAACGGTCCCTCTTCTTGGGATATGTCTCGGGTATTTAGGAGATATAGAAGTGGGCCTATAACACTTGCCTGCGGTACGCCGGCTAAAATCACTTTGAATTGCGATATTTCGATTCCGAGTCTGACATAGTAAATTCTATTCTCGTGCTGCTTTGTCAGTATATTATAAAAGCTCAGTGGCAAGACCGGCCTAAAGCCTTCACACCATACCTACCACAGGCTTGAGAGAATTTAGGGAATGAGCTTGACCGAAGCTTTGTTTCTTCCGGTGATTCTATGCATCTGATCCATAGTTGAATGCTTACTCCTGATCCCGAACTGTTGATTAGGGATACGATTTTTTCCGTCAATAATTGGCAGTACGAGTATATGTACAGGATGTCGGCACGTCAATATTGAATAACTTAATTTGGTCATTTAGAACAACAACATCATTCAAGTGGCCGCCTTTATTGACCAAAGCAAAATGTGCCCTTTTTCTGCGTTTTTCATCATCACTTTTTCGAGCATTTTGGACGGTATAGCGATGATTTCGGCACGAATGTTTGTCATGAGCTCGTCAATGGTCTGAGGCTTGCTGGCGCACACTTTGCTTTTCAAACAACCCCACAAAAATAATTCCGGAGGAGTCAAATCTGGAGATCTGAGTGGCCATTTTTAACAACACACGTCCATTTGTTGAAACTACGAGTAGTAACCGTCCAGGCCTTTTTCACATATTTGTGGGCAGACTTAGTGAGCCAACATCCACCGATATCGATTCCCATCAATTGTTTCACCTTCTCTGAAGAAAAATGGCCCAATAATAGTTTTGGCGCATACGCCGGCCCAAACAGTCACTTTTTGGTCATGCAATGGTTTTTCATGGATCTCGTGTGGATTCTGCGTTCCCCAAATGCGGCAATTTTGTCAGATAGTGTGAAATGGGCCTCGTCGGTCATCAAAATTTGCTTCAAAAAATCAGGTTCAGTATCAACCATTCGAGCGACTGTTTGGCTGCATTCCAAGCGACGTGGACGGTTTGTCTGTCGGCAATATTATTTAAGTCAATTGCACAAATGCAAACCATCCTTCAAGGTACGACACATGTGGGTTCCCGGCAACACTCTCTCTTACCGCTTCAACCAGCTCATTGGAACGGCATGCCGATAACCTCCCACTGTCCCGTGCTCAACAAAATTGGGTACGACGAATAGTGTTGTCAGACGGTGCTTGTTGGGCACGATATTTTCGACAACTGAACGACTGCTTTCAATGTACAGCGTCACTATGTCGGCGCGGCGAGCAGGTCTACTCAAGTCAATCAGTTGATAAATGTCAAAGTTGTTCAATGTTTACATATGCACATAAAAGATGGCGCACCCTGTACGTCTCAGAATTATCCTCTCAAAGATATTCGTTAAAATTGGTGGAATTGGTCTGTAAGTCTTCTTGTCTTTCAGAAATCTTCATGGTTTTAAGACTATTCGCAGCGCTTTCAACTGACTCGAAACGGATTCTATCATAAGTACGTACGGCGTTAATAATATAAAGAAGCTTAGTTAGTGTTTTTCTAGGCAGCATTTTAAGGACTTCTCCGGTTATTAAGTCGTAACCGGGAGTTTTCTTTGGTTTTAATTTCTTTACTTCAGTGCTAAGTTCCACCAGCGTTACATTTGTCATCGTGTAATTGTCTGACGCTCTTTCCGATTCGCTGATATTGTGGATGAGTTCTTGACCGTAGAAGGGCTTAAAGGTCTCTTCCAGATAGAAAGCGAAGATTTCCACTTTCTCCTTATCGCCCTTTTGCCCATTCGTTGTTATTTTTTCTAATTGGTGGCTTTAGGTCTTTTAGTATGTTTAAATGCTTTCCAAAGCGAATAATTAGATTTAGTTTTTGCTGTCAAGCTTTCAAGATACGTGTCTACTGCACGGTTTTTGAAGTTTTTAATGGTCTCTCTCAGCTGGTTACACAGGTTATTTAAACGTGTCTTATGCTTTGCTGCCATTTTTGGCGGGCTTTTTGTTTTTCCTTTGCCATTTCTTTTATCTCCGATGGATTTTGGTTGGTTTTGAAAAATAGGATAGAGAGAGAAAGAAAGATTTTTGTGCTTAGCATACAACATTTAATAGGGTGACTAAATTCTTAAAGGAAGTTGGCTTGTTGCAAATTTCTAGTCAACTACTCATCTTACTTCGAACACCGAACCTTCCGATTTGGAAGCCAGTCCACTACCACTTGAGCCACTTCCATCGCCAAATTCCCCTTTTTTTTGGCGCCCTCGTATCATTCCTTCTTCGGCCAGTGGATCGATCCTCTATGTTCTCAGCTCCATTTCAAAATCACTCCCTAGTATACTTTCCTATGAATTTATAAAGAGAAAATAAATCACCATTCCAAATGTGTTCGGTCTGACCCCGGCTCGGCTTTACTATATGCCTGTTAGATTTTTGTAATCACCGCTTCTTTTTTTTCAACCGAGACTTACAATTAAGAGTAGTCTTTCGTCGTTGACAATAACCCCCGATTATGGCCGGTCCTGTTTCTTATTGTTTGTAATATTTTCATTTAAAAATCATAACGCTGCGCTATTTAATGTCCATCAGGCCATGAAATCTTCCAATTTCTATTGACAAACTTGGCCCTTTTTGATTCTGTCCTTTTCGTTTTCTTAAGGCTGGTCCTTTTCGTTTCTGAAAAATAAAAACGTCGCACTACCCATTGTTTTCGTTCAAAGAAAATAAAAATAATTACAGGTAACCTTCTTGCATAATAGGGGTTGCCTTTTAATTAGAACCCGAACAGAGTACATAATTCAAAGAAGGAAAACCTAGAAAAAAAGGTCGCAATTCTCTGTTTCAATTTGCTTGTTTCTTCTTTTTTTTTAGATTTTGGTCATGTTTTCCCTCATCCTTCGCAGGGCTTGACAGAGTTCAAACGAGCAAACAAACAAAATGAGAAGGAAAAATATGCTCCACTCCGTTTCAAGTCAAGGTCGTAGGGTACCATAACATATCGTATCGTATCACAACTACTATATACCGTTGTATTACTAACATAAATCTCAGAGACCGAAATAAAACATCTCTCTTTCTCTTACCCTTGGCTGCACAAGATTTAAGGGCGAAAGTAACATTTGTACCTCCTTAATAACCGCCATATCCATATTTGCTTCTACCTGCTTCTTCATGTGTCCTTTCCATATGTCACGAAATGAGGTACGTTAACTTTGGTCCTCGTTTTCAGTTGCATTGTGGGGGTATGTGCTCGTGTACTGCCGAATTGTGTCAAAATTTTACGATATTTAGGCCAAAAAAACATGGCCGCCGTACAATGGTACCCCCACACACATACATACATCCTCATATAGTATATTTTGTTGAAAAAATAGAAAATCATTTCGATGTCCTTAACGGTTGGTTAAACGTTTGCCTAAAAGTGTTTGCGTGCATTTTATTACTTTCCTTTTATGGCGGGAAGGGGTTCCCCTATCACCGTAAGGACATTCAGCTTCGAGTAGGTTTCATGAATGGATGGAATTGTTCAGCGCAACGAGGTTGTCGGAGTGTGTTTTTAATATTTTTTACGATATTAATTTTCGTTTCAGCTTTTTGTTTTTTGTTGGTTTGCTTAGCTATTACGGTCTTAATTATAATTTACACATTTACCAAGAGGAAGTAATAAAAAATTTTCCAAAACGTGACCTCGACGGATGTGAAAAAAATTGAACATGTCCATCCGGATCCGTACAGCATCTGGCAGGGGACTGTAAGTCGATTATGTGATGTAAAAGCATCCTTGATTTAAATGAAATATGCATTTGTTTATAATAAAAATGTGAATAAGGATTATCCTTTCTACATCTCTCTCTCTCTCTCTCTCTCTCTCTGTTTACTTGGTTTTTGAGCGGGTTGTTTGAAGAATTTCTTTTCATTTCGTATTTTCTACCACGGATAGGGGTACAAAGCTAGTTGGCCTTAGCTAAAAGTGGAACCCTGGAAATTTGGAACCCAAGCGGTACCATGTATGCCCTTGAAATGGAAATGAAAATTCAAATCTATCGATATGTGATTCGGTGAATTTTTATGTCATCAATTTTTATGGCATATTTAGGTATATTAATGGAATAAAAGAGAATCCTTAAACCGAAAGGCAAAACCAATAGCCAAAATCGAATCCTTAATATGGTTACGAACTTTGGTTGTTTGTTGTTGCCGTTGTCGTATATTTTATGACAACCAAAGCTAATGGCGATAAGGATGTCGATGTCAATGTCGATGTCGATGTTGATGGTTGTGTAAAGGAAAGTGGCGACGCAGTTATCAGGATGTCTATAGCAATAAGCCCCAGAATTATGTTGTCCTCCTTTCGTTTTTTGAGCGGATAGAAGTAAGAAACCACATTTGAACACATTATTGCCGAAACAGTTGACAGTTTGTTGTAAATTTTATCAGAAACATTATTTTTATTTTTTATTCTCTATTTTTAAATTAAGCCAGGAGTCATAAACGCACTCGGCAGAGATGTTAAAATGAGAAGAAATATGAAAAATTACTGTTTGTACGAATAAATATTAAAATTTCAATGGTAATATCGGAAAGAAAGTAAGTACGAGTACTGTAAAGAAGATGAAACAAGATGAATTCAACCTTCCTCTGAATGCATGTTTTTGTTCTTTTTTTTTTCTTCAAAGTATATCTCATAGGAATGGGAACATAATTGCTGTTCCTTATTGACCTTTGTTTTCGGGAAGAAGTAGAAGAAAAAGATTTTATTTTCATCTGAGCTATTGATCCTCTTTCAGTTTACACAGATTACACAGCTCACGGGACGCTGGGAAGTCGTCTATTTCAGTAATATAATTTAACTGCCCCTCAGCTTATATACCATCGCTATCTTCCGTATGCTAAAACTTGATCTTGAAGTAGTTGCTTTTGCCCAAGTTATGACTCAGCCAGTTGGTTAACATCGCTCTATACTTGAGACCAATGACGGAAACGGTGTCTCCTTCCTCGTTTCGAAAGAAATAAGGTCCGATGATGCCGCCATGCCATAAACCGCACCAAACAGTCAATTTTTGTGGATGCATTAATGCTTGGCCGAAAACTTGTAGATTGTGTTCGCTCTAATAATGGCCTGGTCCGAGAAGCTGATCTTTTGGCCAAAATCCGCCGGATATCCGGCTAACATTTCCAACACCCAATTAGCGAACTTACAGCATTGTCTATCATAGGTTAGGTTAGGTAAGAGTGGCTGTTGGAAATACAAACTAACTTAGGTCTATTGGCCCATTGTGATGCCACGTGGATCTATGATCGTCTTACTAATGGATCCTGTTTGAGCTTATGATAAAGTGTAGGAGACTTTTAACGTCTATAGATGAAGCTAGCTCCTAGATGAAGCTTTCTTCTCTGGGAGAGTTCTGGACATGTACAGAGTAGGTGGAGGATTGTCTCCTCCTCTTCCTCGCCCATGCAGGTTCGATAGAAATCATATATAAAAGTGCCAAGCCTTCTTGCGTGCTTGCCTATGAGGCAGTGTCCAGTGATGACACCTATTATAGCGCTGCGATGTTTCAAGACACTTAGACCGATTCAGATCCAGCTATGGACAAATCTGTTTGGTCGCTAGACATGTTTGCTCAATAGTCCACCCCAATCTGTTCTTTTATTGCCATCCAACTTTAATGTTAATTTGCACGTAGCGATTGGTATACCTATGCTACCCTTTTCCGGTAGAATAGGTACAGTGGCTCCAATTTTGGCGAGTTCATCGGCTCTGCAGTTCCCTGGAATGTCTCTGTGGCCCGGCACCCAACAAAGGTGAACGTTGAACTGCTCTGCCATCTCCATGGGAAATGATCGGCATTCAAGGGCGGTTTTAGAATATAATGAGGGACTTGATAGCGGCCTGACTATCCGAAAAGATGTGAATATCCTTTGCAGATATCACATTTTTCTTCAGCCAGGACAGAGCTTCTTTAATCGCCAAAATTTCCGCCTGGAACACGCTACAGTGATTTGGAAGCCGGAAAGAAAGGCTCTGATTTAGCTTATCTGTGTAGAGATGGATTGACTTGTCCTCCATGAAAGCATCTTCCTTCCAGAGTGATATAGAGGGGATGCTTACATAGAAGTTTTTGTCAAACCAAAGTTCAGGTATGGTGATGTGAGGATTCCTGATGTATTAAGAATGTTGGCGTGCCCAAATGAATTACCAAATGAATTGTCCAGTATTTAGTCGCTTTAAGACGAATAGCTGCAGTCGTAGCTACTTGCCTGTTTAATATATCGAGGGGTGTCAAATGAAACAGAATGTCTAATGCCGCAGAGGGGGGGTAGACCGCAAGGCTCCGCTTATGCATAGATATGCTGTTCTTTGGACTCTGCTTAGTTTTATGCAGTTGACGGCTTTTTCTAGGGCCGTCCACCGGTCGGCTGGTGTAAGTAAGTCGTAAGTAAGTATCAGTCTTATGAGCGAGATGTATAGCCAGTTTTTTATGAGAGGTTGAATGCCCCATTTGTTCCCAATGGCTTTTTTGCACGAGAATAAAGCTACTGTAGCTTTCTTGACTGCTTCTTGAATGTTAGGTTTTCAGTTTAGTTTCCTGTTAAAAATGAGACTGGTACCGTTTATTGAGGTTGGGTCTATGATTGGAATTTTATATTTCCTGGAAAATAGAACAAGATGAGTTTTATGGGGGTCTACTCCCAATTTAGAGCGATCTGCCCAACGGGTTAATCTCTTAAGATTTAGTTGAAGGAGTTCTTTAATGGCATTAAGATGCTTACCTACGACGGCTATAGCAACGTCATCCGGAAAGGCAATCACCCTGCTACCACCCGCTTCCAGGTATATCAGTAGTTCATTAACCACTAAGTGCCAGAGAAGGGGAGAAGTGATACAGCCTTGCGGCGTACCTCTTCTGGCTGACACGTCTTTTAGCAAAAGCCCCACCCAGTTTTGAGGTAATTGTTCTGCTATTTAGCATAAGACTGATCAACTCCTCAAGTAAGTTGTCTACCTGCAGAGTTGTGATTGCGGATGTGTCGATGTTGTTAAAGGCGCCCTCTATGTCCAGGAAAGCAACCAATATGTACTCTTTATATTGTAGGGATCGTTCGATGTAGCTAGTCAAAGAGTGCAGAGCATTTTCCAGCGACTTTCCTTTACAGTTGGCATGTTGAGCCGTTGACAGAACTCTTGATATCAATCCGTCGTTCTAGAGTTTTCAGAAGGAAAGATGATAGACTTATAGGTCTGAGGTCCTTTGGGACAACATGAGAACATTTTCCGGCTTTAGGAATGAATACTATATTGACTTCCCTGCATGACAGTGGAATGTGGATAAGTTCTACACAGCTCCTCATAATATTTTCTATCACAGGCAGAATAATATCTGAGGACCTCTGTAGCTCGACAGGTATTATACCGTCCGGACCAGCATACTTGTATGGTTTGAAGCTATGCAGCGCCCAGAGCAGTTTGTCTCTTGTGATCAGATCATGAATTTAGGTCCCGGTTGCAGTAGGCCTGCTTGGGCTGCTACTCACCGCGAGTTGGGAGCTACCTGTAAAGTGGGTGTCCAGTAGCAGGTTGAGTGATTCGTCATTTGAGGTTGTCCAAGAGCCATTGGTTTTTTTCAAACAGCTAGGCATCATAGGATTTGTTGAGAGAATTTTTCTTATCCGCGATGCCTCAGAGGTTTCTGTGATTTTGTCACAGAATGACCTCCAGGATTGTCGCTTTGCCTTCCTCAGTTCTTTTTTGTATAATTTGAGGGATTCTTTGTATGAGCCCCAGTCAGTGACTTTTCTTGTGCTTTTAGCTAAGTTGAAAAGTTTTCTGCAATTGTTTCTAAGCAGTCCCAGTGCCGATGTCCACCAATGTGGCTTTTTCTTGTCTCTTTGTTGAATAAGAGGGTAGGAAGCGGCCATAGCGAGACTTCCATGTCAAGCTCATTGGTGTCACGCAGGGACTTGGTAGTTCAGAGGATAGCGTTTCTGACAGTATTCCTCTGTATTTTGACCAATTAGTTTTCCGGTAGTTTGAGTGATGCTGTCGGAGACAAGAGTGATATCTAGGACTTCCTGTCGGTTCCTAGTTATAAAAGTGGGCTCATTGCCAAAGTTTCAAATAAAGAGGTTAGAATTTAGAATATAGTCAAAAAGTGTCTCACCTCTATCATTGATGTCGGTACTGCCCCATACCGTGTGATGTGCGTTAGCATCACATCCGATGATAAGGCCAGTTTTTTGCCTTCCAGCTTCCAGTACCACCCTTTCTAGGTTATCACCACATGGTCGTGGCTAAGGTAAGCCGATGCCAGCCAGTAGGCAGTCTCCAGTCTGACGACGGTTAAGTCGGGTTAGGAAGTAAAAAATACATTAAGGCTACGTTTCACTAATATACAAGTGCCTCCACCACGGTGCTGTCCTCCGATTCTGAAGATGTGCCCAAGAGCTCATCTTCATCCTTTGATCGTATAGGTCCTCTTTTTCCTTTGTCATCGGTTTCCATTTCTGACAGGGTGTCAGAAGAGGAGAGCGACGGCTTCATTGTCACCGTCGTCGCTATCAATTTCTGGAAAAGAAATCGACGCTCCAAGATTATGTTTTCTGGTATCTCCGTTAAATAAGGAGGAGGTTACTTATCAGCATCCAGCTCATCCTTTTTGTAGACCCTTAAGTCTATGATCGTCTGGCTTCAATGTAGGCCCAAATACAAAGGCAAAATAAGCTGGGTTAACTCTCTGGCGATGCCCAATTCAGCTGATCGGCGCCGAATCGACATTTCTTGCTCTTCTTCGATACTTCCCGCTTCCCGGTGGCTATGTTTTCTTCATTTCGCACCAATCTATGTCTGGTTGGTGGCTTAAGATCCAATAGAGTGTACTCACGCTCAAACTTTTAAACTGTGCGACGATACACATGGAAGCCATGATGACGACCGACCTCACGACGAAATTCACTTTGCGTATTTACAACTGAGCTGGAATTTCGATAATATTTTCTAATAATTTCCGCACGCTCCGAATATTTTGACAGCTGAGTGTCATTGGCAACTTTGACAGCTACTGAAACACAACAATTGGGAAAAGTACAATTGCTATCTGATTACCCTTTAGTTGAATGATCAGGAGGTACTCAAACGGACATCGTTTGAGTTGTGCAGACGATACCCATAATTTTGTTGCTAGGCCTTTTGTTAAGAAGACACCTTACGTTGCATATGTATGTATACAACAGGATCATTCGATTTCTGAGTACCTTGAGGAAAATTACAGACAAAGCTGACAGAGATATACTCGTGCGAGTACATAAAACAAGACCTCAACCTCAAACATAACATACGGCATTGAACAGGAAATTTGAATGTTGTTGAATGTGTTACTGGCTTGTACGATTTATGTAACTGGAAACAAAGTTATTGATATTGTTTTTGGTTAGGTACAGAGGTTCTCTTAACAATGAATGTCAACTGATGACTTTCTTTAGCTACAAGTAAAGCTCAGTGGAAACATAATGACTTGTGGCGAACCTGCTTGTTGTGACATTGAGTTTTTACATCAATCCAAGTTGCAAGTGATCGAAAATGTTAACATAAATCTGTCATGTACAATGAAATCAAAATCAAGATTATTTAATTAATTATGAATTTAATTGTAGAGTGGTGGGATAGTAGCTTACCAAACACGACCATCAGCTTTCGCATTGTCATGACATATACACTGCAGGCCAAAAGTTTTCGGCCCTCTAGACAATCGATTTCATTCATTAATGGGGCTTGGATTTTATGAATAACATTGGGTTTCTAAAAGTCGGATTTTACACCCACGTTTTTGAACAGCAGACGTTTTGTTTACAAATGTGGAAAACATAGCTTTTGTGGTTTATTGAGAAGTGTTCTTTATGATTATTAAATTTTATGACTTTTGGTTGTTGATTCAACACTTGTTTATGACTTCTTACATCAAAAGAGTTGTTAAATCCCTAAATTTGTCGACTTGGATGGCAAGGGTGTTACATAAAAGCCACACTTTGAAGTCAAAAGAATTTATTTGAGATTCTTCTCATCTTGAGTAAACAACTCGTTAAAAATGGGAAAAGTCGCGGAAACCACAATCGAGAAACCATCTGCAATCATCGCCCTTCTTAACCATTTAATTGTTTAATTTTCTTTCGAAAAGCATTTTCTGCATCCTTAATTATTTTTCAGCGAAGATGTACACGATGTGTACTTTATGCTGTAAAGTTAGATAATTATGACAAAAAATTAAGCGATGGTTTTTTAAAAAATGTAAATTGTTGTTCGTTATTAGCAACCAAAATTTATTTTATTGATAAAAAATAAACCATGTAAACGTAAATTTTGTGACATTATATAGAAATGAAAACAAAAAACAATATAAGACCAGATGGTAATTATTTATTGTCGCGGTCACCTGGTTTTTTGGCCATAAAAAATCGAAAAATGGATGAATCTTAATTTTTTTTAGTGCAAAAAGGACTTATAATAAAAAATGCCAGAATTATCTAAATTCAAGATTTCTAATATGAGGTTGTACCACATGAAATGTCCGATTTTCGCTCAGTCAGAAATGAGAAGAAGTAAATTTTCTTTTTTTATAAAATAAAGTGGTACGTGTGCTCACACGTCGAGAATTTTAGGGTTCGTTACAAGTGTCGTTATTTTTTTTTTAAGAACTATTTACCATGCTGTCGACAGTTCAAATTCGAACCCTCTTCCTTTACCAATTTAAAACAGGAAATACTGCGTCATTGGCAATGAAAAACATTAATGACGCATTTGAGGATGTAGCGGTAAACGACGTTGGTATGGAAAGTGGGAATCCTGAAACGTTATAATAAGTAACAAATTTCCCTCATAGGAAAGGTACAGAAACTCGATAAGTGGGTACCCCAAGAACTGAACGAATCCTAAAAACTACGACCGGTGTAAAGTGTGAAATTTTTGCAATCAGCGGAACTTAATTCCAAATTTTACTGAATTTATCTTAGACTGATTTATGTGGGAAACGATTAATATGTATCACAGTAGTGTAAGCTTTCGATGTTACTATACGCCTGTAACAAATAAAGCTAAACAATTGTAACGTAAGTGTCCTGATTACTGAAAAATAACCGACTAGTTTGAACACTAAATTTTTTCATTAATTTTGTTTTTAATATTTTTCTTTACAATACGCACACGTTTTCGATAATTTTTCATTAAGCAAACTTTTTCTCATTAAATAATACGTAGTTTTCTTTTTGTTAAATAATAGTTATATTTCTTCAAAGTCCAAGTTTTCCTCACCTTTAGAAGTTGAAAAATTAACACTTGGTCGTTTGAGCAAGGAAAATTGGCGTCATTTGTATTGCCCGATGCTTGTTTGGGCATATCAACAAGAATGCCCATTTCCTCTCGAAGCCGTTTTTGGATAGGTATACGATTTTCTAGATGCGACTGAAGTTTTGTCTTCGGGTTGCCCTGGATTGCCATTTTCTTATTTCTAATTTTTAGGAGATACGAGTATGCAACATAGATTCATATGCCCGTATTCAAGAGTTCAAGGGGGATATTCCGAAGGAACACATTTCTTCATGAATATCACGGGAAACGAATGAGTCTTGATTCATTTCCTTAGGGCTGGCTCCACATACAACCTTGATCAAAAAGTTCCCGGAATTTATTCAGAAAATTAAAAATACAAGTTTATTCATCTAAATCTACGAGGGGCGTTCAATATATTCTCGGTATCAGGGTGAAGCTGTGGTTGTATATATAAATTGACTTATTTATCAAGTAATACTATTATTTTAGTGCATTCATGTAAAATTTCATATAAATGTGATTATTAATTCGCGTTTTATCTCTAGTTAAACAGAATCATAATGGCAACTGAGACGATGATGGTGAAAATTGAGTATCGCGCTGTAATTAAATTTCTCACTAAGCAAGGTAAAAGTAAAAAAACTATTCATGAAGAGATGGTGGCTGTTTACCAGGGTTCCGCACCTTCATTATCAACTGTGCAAAAGTGGCAAGTGAGTTCAAGAGAGGCAGAGAGAGCATTGAAGACGACCCCCGCTCCGGCGCCCCGGCTACTGCTTGTACGGGAGAAAGCATCAAAGAAGTCGAAAAACTTGTTCTTGAGGATGCCCGAATAAAGGTGAAAATGATGGCAGAGATCACCAAGCGTTCAATTGGTACCATTCACACCATTCTTCATGACCATCTTAACCTTTCAAAGGTCAGTGCAAGGTGGGTGCCACGAATGCTCACAGCGCCTCAGAAAAAAGTGAGAATCGCATGCTGTAGAGAGCTTTTGGAGATGTGTAGTGAGAACGCGGACGGTGTTATGGATCGAATTGTTACTGGGGACGAAACATGGGTCCACCACTATGACCCTGAAAGTAAACAAGAGTCCATGCTGTGGCATAAAAAAGGAACAGACCCCCCGAAGAAGTTCAAAGTCACTCCGTCTGCCGGGAAGCTCATGTCACAGTTTTTTGGGACTCAAAGGGAATCTTGCTCATTGAGTACAAAAAAAAAGGTGAAACCATCAACGCCACATCCTACGCTTCCACTTTGCATAATTTGCGGGAGGAAATTAAAAAAAAAAGACGGGGTAAACTCGCAGCGGGTGTGTTGCTTCTTCATGACAACGCTCCTGTTCACACGGCGCGAGTTTCCAAGGCTGCTGCGCGAGATTGTGGTTTCGAAGAAATCCAACACCCACCCTATAGTCCAGACCTTGCCCCTAGTGATTATTTCCTGTTTCCGGATTTGAAAAAATGTCTTCGTGGAAACGATTTTCGGATGATGAAGAACTCAAGTCGGCAATAAATGGGTATTTTGCAGAGAAAGAGGAAATTTATTTTTTTGAGGGTTTAAAAAAGCTTATCTCAAGATGTAAAAAATGCATTGATGTTAGGGGAGATTATATTGAAAAATAAAAACAATTTAAATTGAATTCGCGTTTTCCTTCATATCGATACCGAGAATACACGCAACTCTCTTTTTACACGGATTTGAAGTTACACGGTTGAAAAAATTTTTTTTTGTAAAAATTGTTTTATCTAGTACGGTTTCAAAATCACTGTTTTGTAATTATGTTTGTTTTTACAACACTTGGCACCATTGCTGAAATGAACATACATAGTAGTAACTGGGGAAATCCCCTTATTCGATAACTCTTACCTACACATTTTGTTCGCATGATATTTACATAAAATATTGCTTAATTAAAGTGTTTAAGGTTTTAATGCTCAATAAAATGCCATATGAACATACAATTTGTATGCATATCTGAAATTTTATAGTTTTCAAAATTTTTTACACGGTTTTTCGAAGTAAATATAGTTCTTTATTTCATCTTACACGGTTTTCAAATCACATGGAACGTATCCCCCATTTTACTATAGGAAACGCCTCTTTTTTTACACGGTTTCTTTTTACACGGATTTCTGAGGAACGTATCTACCGTGTAAAAAGAGAGTTGGGTGTATATTGAACGCCCCTCGTATATTTTCCCCTTCAAAGTAATCCCCATCGACTGCAACACACTTATGCCAGCGCTTGATCCAATCCTCGACACATTTTTTATATTCGGTTTTCGGTATGTCCATCCTGCAATTTTTCCATTACTTCCTCTCGGCTGCTGAAACGCGTTCCCCGTAGTAGTTTTTTTTAACTCGATTGAACAGAAAGAAGTCACAGAGAGCCAAATCAGGTGGCTGTGCTGGATGGTGTTTGTTACATTTTTCGTCAAAAAATTACGAATAATGAGATACGTAGATGTACTCTTGGCTACGTAACTTTTGCAAATGTCATGTCAAATGTCAAAGATTTAGAGGAAATGTCAACAACAGATTTTTACCAACTTAACAAAAAAAAACAGAAATCAAATCGGAACAATGGGAGCGCCATACGGTTGGAGTTGAATCGTATTGCGACAAGGAACTGCACGCCCCCTTAGGCTCTTATTTTACAAATTACAGCCATTTTAGTGTTGAAGTTTGGTCTGGCTGCTCTAAATTTGTTGGTGCATGGTGTGGTGCTTAATATGACCCCCCTAGTGGCTCTTTAATTTAAAAGTTACAACCATTTTACTGTTGAAGTTTGGACCCCGCTTTGGATACTACTAAAAACCAGGTCTTTAATATTCTTTTGCATTTGTGATGGTAAAACGAATGCGTCTGCAGAATCTTGTAGAATTTGGTCGAGGATTCTGCCAAATGACACCATTTGACTTCTCACATACAAGTCTTAGAGGAACTAAATTTACTGAAAACAAATTTTCATCACTATATCCCTCCATTGAGGTTTGCTTATAACGACTTTGTGCAGAACTGCCATCACATCCCCACTTATAGATCAAGCGTAATTGTTCCAACTTTCCTTGTTTAGTAACTTCTGATTGCGCTTCACATATCCCTTTTGCAGTCAAATCGACAAGAGCTTGTAAATTTACCTCAGCAGATGTGTCTGTGATGGTTATGCATTGTTCCTTACCTTTCTTAACAAGTAGTAAGGGGGACATAAATTGCTTCCAGCATCTATTGCTTTCTGTCTGATGGTTTGTTATTGTTCGACACTCAATTTTGCGAGGACAATTTTGGGTCTGGTTTTGGGACTTTCTTTTTCAACCGAAGACCTTAAACTCATTTCATTCGCTAACGCAATTTATTCAGGAGATTTAGTCTCAGCAATGCACTTTAATTTCCCTTTTTTTTACTTTGATATTACACTCTTTAAATAATTTTGGTGGTCTTCCGCGCCTGCCTTACTTACTTGTATTTGCCATATGCAATCAGATGGCAACAAAACAGGCTGTTCTAGCCAAGCCTGATGCTGTTGTAGGAATCTGGGGTACATTCTGTTACTTGTTTGCCATTTCTCCTTTATCTTCCGAATTAGATTACCTACAAACATTTCCAATTCTCTACTAGGATCAACTGTATTGTTTTCCGAGGCAATATGTTCCAGAATTTTTCGGAGTCTTTCGTCATTCGGAGTGTGTCGCCAAAGCTCGAAAATATCCAGCCTCTTCATCTAGTCGAAATTGAAAATAAATGTGTGGACGTTGCAAAAACGGACACGAGATTACCCGAGATTACCCCGCTTAGCTATATCCAGTGAAACAGAATTTGTAGGAATTGGTGGGCCTACACGTGTCTACAACTTAAAAAACTCTGCCAAAATACAAAGTTTCTCTTTTTCGTGTTTTTTTTTTTAACCGAAATAGAAATTTAGCCAAAAAGTATATAAACACGAAGAAAAAAAAATTCTACTTACCTTCGTGTTAAGCGGTAATATTATCCTTATGATGTTGCAAATAACCTTTAATTTCACATAGCACTTTTTCACTTTATTGCCCTAATTTATCGAGAAATTGAGTTTGACAGCTTACTGCACAAAATATAATGCAAATACCAAGCTTGTATTAGCTAAGACAAATCGACTAGTATATTAAGAGCTGAAAATAACGAGATTGTACATGAGAGACCAACTTGATTGTTCGATTAAAGTTATGCTGGATTGCGAAAATTTCGCTCTGTGCGGCGCCTGGAAATCTGCACATCGATTACATTAAGAAACCAAACTGAACCGTTTTTGCACCGGATAGTTACCTGTGATGAAAAGTGGATACTGTATGATAATCCTTAAAGATCTGGGCAGTGGTTGGATGCAGATGAAAAAATGGTTATGGTGACAATTTGGTGGACATCGAAAGGACCAATCCACTTTTCATTTCTTCAACCAGGAGAAGCGATAAACGCTATCAAATATTGTGTGGAAATCGACATTGTGCATGCCAAATTGACTGAAAAGCAACCTGCGTTGGTCAATAGTTACGGTCCGATCCTTTTACATAACAATGCTAGACCCCATACCTCACAAGTAGCGGTGCAAAAACTTTTGCAGTTGGGATTTGAAATTCTTCCGCATCTACCGTACTCTCCTAATATTTTGCTAACGTATTACCATCTTTTCCGCAATCTGGATTCATTTTGCCAGCAGAAGGTCTTCCGGAACCGAGCAGAGGTCATAAAGCCTTTGATGATTTCATTGCCTCAAATAGTTGACAACGGAACCCATTTTGATTGAATAAAAATTTACGGAAAAATAATATTGACTTTAAATTGTTTGCTCTAAAATCGGACATTTCATGTGGTGCAACCCAATAAACACGAGGGTCGGCTAATAGTCCCAACAATCAAACGAAGTAAACAAGAAAAGCACCCGAAATACGCGCCGAAATAAATCAAACTCGGAATAAACCGCTGTCCATGACAGCGGCCAAACGAAGGCTAAGGCTGCGACCACAAAACATGCAGAAGAATGGGCCAAAAAGCATAAAGACGGATTGAAGATTTTAACAGTGTTTCGGTTCTGTTATATTGGAGATCTGCTTTGAGTGATTGAAAAAATTAATACGGAAGCATATAAAGCGTTTTGACTTCTAGACTAAGATTACTTGGCGATGGAATCGTCAGGACTTTGTCAAGACTGCCTGCAACAGAAAAAAGGTGAAGATATCTTACAAATCATGACATGGCCGCCGCAATCACTAGATTAAAACCCTATAGAACTGTTCGGATAAAAGGGTCTGAGATCAGTGCCCATCACAAGATTCTGCGCTGTGGAATATACTATTGGATTGCTGAAGCAATATAACACAAGCAACGATTCAATAACTGCTACATAGCTAGAATGCCAATTATGAAAAAGTAATCGAATGTAAAGATGGATTTTTCGACAAAAAACCGGTTTAAGTGATTTTTTCTTCTTTTTAATAAATTCCTTTTTGTGTGGAGCAAATATTAGCTTTATTTAATAGATAATTTTATGCCACGGCTAGCTCGAATGAATCTAAACTCTAATCTTCTTCAACTTTATCGAGCAACTGGGAACGTATATCAGCAATAACACGAATGTTGACTTCCAAATCGTCCAACGTCTCTGATTTATCGGCATAGACTTCACATACCGTGAAGCCGTGTCGCATTTTACGCCATATTGTTGAAACCAAAGCTCTGTCACGTCACTGCCATTCAACTGAGGAACGAAGAAGTCTGAAATCATGTTTCTATAGCGCTCTCCATTGACGGTAACATTCTGGCCGGCATCGTCCTTAAAGAAATATGAGCCTATGATTCCACCAGCCCATAAAGCACACCAGATAGTGAGTTTTAATGGTTGTAAGGGCGTGTCGACAAAGGCTTCTTGCAAATTCGGCAATTTTGCTTGTCTACATATCCAGTTAACCAAAAGTGGGTCTCATCGGAGAACAAAATTTTGCTTTGAAAATGAGGATCAAGCTGAATCATGTTTTCGGCCCATTCACCGAACCTATGACGCGTGTAATGGTCACGCGGTCTCAACTCTTTCACAAGCTGGATCTTATAAGCTTTTAAGCCAAGATCTTTAAGTAAAATCTTCCACAAAGTGAATGGGTATAGCTCCAATTGCTGTGCACGATTGCGAATCGACTCATTCGGATTCTCCTCAAGACTGCGCTCAACAACGGCAATAACTTCTTCTGTTCGCACTGTTTGTCGTCTTTAGGGATGCGTATTATCCACTAGACTCTAGGGTATACGTGGTGCGAAAATTTTTCATCGTTTTCCGAATAAATTGTTCAGATGGCGATTATGTCGACCGTAAATGGACGCACGATAAGTTTGGCGAACCGAACCATGGTTTTCAAATTAACTTTACAGAATTTGCACTCGTTGTTCTGGCGTTAATCTATTCATCGTAAAATGGCACACCGTACTAACTACAAAGCAACTTTTAACTGTCAAATTGACAATCTGTAGAAACAGTGTTGCCAGTTTAAAAGATAAACCTCTAAAAAAAAACACCCTTATGTTCACCGTTCATTTTACATGATTCTTATTTTAGTAAAAAAAATTGTTCGATGTTAGATTTTGTTTTTCTTTCGAGCATTGAGGGCGACCTCCAATATTAGCATGCAGCGTATGTTGTGAAAATTTTAATGGAGCTAGGAGATGAGTTTGATTTATCCATTTTCAGGTTTAAGATGTGTTTTCGAAATTAAGCACACAATTTTGCCTAATTTCTGGAGAACTTTACTTCAATAACGGGTTTCTCGCAGTACTCGATTCTTATTTTGTAATTTTCGATGAAATTGTTGCACTCTTTTGGCTGAATCTTAGTTAAAACTTGGCGAACGTTGACATCTAGGTGGAAGTACGATAGAAGATTGTGATTCAATGGCAGTATTTGTCAACTAATTTGTGTGACCATAAAGCTTTTGAAGGAAACTTTCAATCGTTTAGCGTTTCTCCAGATCAAAATTATTGATCTCACGAGACAAATAATGTGCTTATAACCTTTATAACGTGCCATTGACTGTAACTATTTAGCCTTTATCGTTTTCAAAAAAGTAAATAGCGATGACACCGCCTGACTACAAGGCACATCAGTGGCTTTTTGTGTATATAACAATCTTTCTTGAAATGCTTTCCGTTTGTGACAAGAAATATGAAAACGTATCTCATGACTTATCACTGAAAAAGATTTTCTTAAAAAATCAGCATCTACTGGCTCGAGCACCCAATCTTAGTATGTCTTGCACTATCCACTGTTTATATGGACGCAAATGCAAGTCAAGATGCAAAATGAAATGGCTAATAGCTGTGAGGGCAGTGAAATGGGAAATTCTGACTCACTAACGATATTCTCGGCCGAGCGATTACTATAATGATGCACTGGTCTTACTCTTTAAAAGGAAAAGTGTGTTTTTTTGAAGAGTTTTAGAAGTTTGAATCTAAAATAGTTTTTCATTATGATGAATAGTTCACGATATTACGTTTTGAACACTACTTCAGGCATATGACTTTCCGGGGTACTTTTGACGAAGCGCATCCTCCTTATCCAATTTTAGGTCTCTCTTTCGAGCATTTTGGCTCTACCTCACCAATAACGCGCTGAATATTGGCTTCCACAATCTTGGTGGCCAATTCGCTGGTTCATTTCGCGATATAGTGTTGTTGTTGAATCGAGTCGTCAGCAAGTCAGTAGAATGGTTTCATAGGCGAAATTACACATAGCGCTATTTTGCAGGAGCCACATATTGTACGGATCAATATCGTCCATATCTTGAAATGCGAGGTCCGGTATCATTGTTGAGAATTAATTGATTCCCTTTTGGATTTGCCTCATTCTAGAAGCAGCAATTGGGTTTGTTCTCCAACCCATTAGTGCCCCTCTTCACTTACACGATTTGTTGATAAAAATAAAGGTCGACATCATGGTATTCATGAGGATGGTCCGCAACTTTACATCCCAAACCATGGTCTCGTGGCTTTAGTTACTGCACCTGCTAGATTTTACACTCCGACAACACGCTTTCAACAAGCTACTAAGATGGACAAATCGATGTGGATAAGGTATAAGCCACCGTAAAACTGAACCTGTCCTCTTCCTTGGGAAATATAAAATTACAAAGTTCAACATTTTCTGATACAGCTTAATGATTGGGTCCTATTTCAGAGTAGGAAACCTAACACACAAGAAAGCTAAAAGACCTTGGATATACCTGGTAAGTGGAGCTTACAATCCTGCATAACTCACTTGCTGTACATTTTCGTCATGAGAACTATACGGACATACTGAGTGTTGGTCTATTGGACTGCCTTGAACAGAGCAATAAATCGCTCCCATCTCAATTATTCGCCGTAATGCAACGTCATAGTGGCCTAGCAAAGCAGCTGGCCACGCAAATATCCTACTACAAGGTGGCGCAAAATTAATCACCCTATCGGAAGATGGTATAATTTTTGCAAATGGCGTCGTACGTCAATTATATTTGACATTTGTGAACTAGACAGCTGCAGTATACAAACAGACAAGCAATGGAGCGCTATACTCCGCAAGAGCGTGGAATAATTGTGTCGATGTTTTTGATCATTAATCGGTCGGTGGTGTTAGCGCAGCGTGAAACTCGACGTCGATTTCCTAATCGTGTTGCGCCAACTGGGCAAACATTCTGGCGCTTAGCTACGCGACTCGAACAGAGTGGAGCCACAGGAGGCCATGCAGGGCGAGTCCGCTGTAGTTGCCGATGTCTCTGAGAACGAAGAAACATCAACCAGACAACGGGCCACGCAATTGGGCATCACCAGATGGACCATACAGCGAATTTTAGTAAAAGACTTATACATGTTCCCATACAAAGTACAAACAGTGCATCAGTTAATGCCTCCTGGCCGTCAGTCACGTGTGATTTACTGTAATGCCATCCTCAATCTCAACAACGAAGAAGAAAATTTTGTGTCGAAAATCATCATGAGCGACGAGGCGCATTTCCACTTAAGTGGTGCATGAAGAGCTATTACATCCACTCAAAGCCACTGCGTGGTGCGGCGTTCATGCGGGACTAGTGATTGGGCCGTATTTTTTTGAGGACGCCATCGGCAATACGGTCACTGGTCACGGTTACAATTACTGGCGAACGCTACAGGGCCATGATAAACGACTTCTTATTACCGGAATTGGATGAGCGTGGCTTGGTGAACATGTGGTTTCAACAAGACTGTGCAACCGCACACACAGCACGACCCACAGTGGATATTGTGAGGGAAGCATTTCCTGGTCGCGTAATCTACCGAATCGCCCGATTTAACCACCACAGACTTCTTTCTTTGGGTCTACTTGAAGTCGCGGGTTTATCCCAACAATCTTCAGGCAATCGCAGCCCTTAAGGAAAATATTCGAGAGGAATGCGAACAGTTATCACCGGAAATCTTGCAGAAAGTCATGGAAAATGCGATAAAACGGGGACAAATGTGTAACGTCACTGGCCGATATCATATTTTCCACTTAACAGAAACAATTGTAAAGGTCCAATTAAAGACTTCCATCACTCAAAATCTTTTCTTTTTTTTATTTGTTAAAAAAATTATTCAAAAACAAAATTGGATGATTAATTTTGCGCCACCTGTTACATACAGAACTTTTCTAGGAAAGACATACCCGTATAGTTAAAAAAAAACTTCAAATTGGTTATTCATTCAAAGACATCCCGGGAGAGAGACGCATTCGTACAGATCGATCCGCTTCTACACTGAGTTATCAAAAGTGACATTTTCTCCAATAGACTAAATTTAAGTCTTCCAGTTCTTAAAGACTGTGAAATAGCCATGCTGTTGATCTCTTAAGAAAATATTGGAACAGTTCAACATTTTCCAGACAGAATTGAAGACGCATCGACAAATCAACATTGCCTTTGATAACTCACCTGCTGGTATGTGTTACTTTACCAGACAACAGAGCGTACACGAATTATTTGTTTTGTAGAATGGAGCAATACTGATAAACAGAACTCTGACTGCGGGAAGTACGTAAAAGCGCCTGTAAACAGGGGTTGCCCACAGTGGAGTGTATTGCTATGGTGCATACCGTTCACTGAATACAAATGTCGAAAATGACAGTACAGTTTGAAAGTTATCTTTGTGGTAAGACCCATCAGTCAAAAAACCAAAAAACAAAAACTAGAATTGGTCCTAGTACATATGCCTGCGGTACACCTTATTCTGTTGTTTATTAAAAATTCCTTTTATTGAATCTTTGTGCTAAGTCATTTGATATAAAGAACAGCACATACAAAGAAAACCAAGAAATTATAAATTTTAAGGCCAGTGATTATTTTTCCATTCGAATTAAAGATGGCGCAATACGAATATTTCCACTGCTCTATACTTTATGAGCTGTTCTTTACTCAAACTTATTCATACAATATGTACTCGTACATGTAAAATTTATTACTCAAGTGCATGGCTACTTAACTGTTAAATAGAATATCTTTTTGCTTCTCAACTATAACGTAGTACTCATCCAACCGTGCATTTGTATTGTATTCATTCGCATTACCTCCAAATGACGGTTTAAATAAACCTAACGGATAACCAAAGTCTTTGCTACATATTTCTTTCGCTAACATTTTTTAATGAAAAAAAAAAGAAGACTAAAACCGAAAGCAACACAAAAACCGCACATCAAGAGGCATGTTAAAAGAAAAATATTTCACCGGTGTAAATGGATTTCTCCGCTCCGCCAACTTACACCGAACTTCCAACCATTACATGGCATGGCTTAGCTTGGACGAATGAATGGAGTTGTTTGCAATTATTATTTTATTTTTTATTTTTTGTTTTTTGAAAGGTGTCTTACGGATAGTAATGCCCAGATCGGACAACATCATTGTATCCCATAAATGAAAAAGAAAAAACAATGAAGTGCCACAAGGTTATGTAACTTGTCCCTTCATTAAAGACAAACAAAAAAACGACTCGTCTCCCCATTTAATTGGAGGTGCCCTTCGACGTAATCACCTTGGATAACACAGTACACAGTACAAAAACAAGAGTTCGTATTCACATTTAAAACGACAGGTACAAACTACTGCTCCGACTTTTGAGGAAACTGATTATTCGATTACTCTCGCATTAACCATGAAACGTCATCGTCTCACTAAATCATCGCAAAAGGGCCCTTCGGAGTAATCCACAATTGATTACAGCATTCGTAAAGTTTAAGAAAGAAAAAAAAAACAACAAATTCACTGGACCACATCGCTCACCTTGAATCGACGGTTAATTTATGCAAATGTCCAAATAGTCGCAAGTCTATAGGGCTACTAGTTGATGCCACAAATTGTTCGTAGGATACAGAAATCCGTAAAGATGTGTCTTCCAAACCGATCACTTCCGATCGAATTTAAATTTCAAATATCAACAAATCACTTTTCGATCCTACTCGTACATTAAATTCGAAATTGTTTGCGAAATTTACCCGCGCCCGCCTGCCAACTCTAATATTTACAACTAAAGCACAAAGGGAAGAATACTCGTTAACAATTGTATGCAACTAAAAGTCGTAGTATCTCAAGCATCATCCGCCAACGGTTTGAAACTAAACTTGGGCTTTCAATTTTCCGGCATCTTATATTAAATTTCTTGGATTCGGATTCGAAGCGAAGCCCGAGTTTGGTGGTGTGGTTCTATGGTGTGTATCTACCTGTGTCTGCTGTGTAATGTTTTTTTTTTTTTTTTTTTTTTCGGTCGTACCGCGGTACCATGGCGGCAATTTACATTGTTTTTCGTTGCCTACATACACCTATATACGTATGTTTGGATATCATTCCACCTGTAACTGTTGAACCTGTGGAAAACTGTCACTGTTGTCTGATGTTAACCGGATGACAGAAGTCGTCACAATGTAAATCACTTTAATATGAAAATTCGCAAAGCCTGAGTATGGACTCATTTAGTTGTCGGATGTTAATCTTCGACATCGTTGTACACCCCGATGCATCCAGTTTGTTTGGATATGTACCTGAACCATCCCTGACGTTAGATGCGACACGAGTACGTTTAGATCGCTCATGCATCAGAGCGCGTTGCGTATGGATGGATTGATTATGTTGCAATCACGACTTAATGGCGTTTAGTGAACGGGTGTTTAGTTTTTTTTTTATACAGAAGCAATGAATAGTTACGAAAGCTTGTCAATGCTTCTGGTTTGCAGCAGGTACATAATAATACGTATGCATTGCGTTGTCGAGTAATTCCTTCCTTTCTTAAACATGGTGTGTGGTATGCGATTGTGAAATATCTTTCCAAACTGGGAACTAGAATCTGACCGATTTGGATGAACATAATATCCAATTAAAAGGTAATATTTGAAATGACGAAAGAACGCACGCGCTGCTCTACATATTTATTTGAAAGAAAGTTTATTGCAAGACTGGTTACAGTACAGATGTTTTTTACTCGGATATTTAAAGATTTGATAGTCTGTAGAATCTGATTTGGATTTAATGTGGCAGTGGTCGGTTTAACTTTTAACAAATCCTTTTCCAGGCAAACACCTGAATCCGATCCTAGTTGCATTTGCTTTATCTATATGAGGAACTGTCCTGAGACGTCATCCATCTCGCTAAATATAACAATATCTTTGGTATCTGAAAACATTACCAGACTTAAAGATGATTTTTCGTTCGGCCCTGATAGCCTTCCGGCTACTGTAATAAAACAGTGTGTGTATTTAACTTGTCTGTACTTCCCCTTTCCTATAGAAAGAATCTTATATCATCCCTATTCATATATTTATATCCACAGCAAAACTCTCTTACATACCCAAACTTTTCGAAGGCATAGTCTATCAACAATTGCGTCCGTACTATATGTACAAATTAGCACGGTTTTATGAAAGGCAAACCACCACTAACCTAATTGAGTTCGTCTCTAGGACACTTTGTGCTTTAGAAGACGGCGGCTGTGAAATCGATTCAATTTTTGATTTCGATTTCAGCAAGGCTTTCGATAAAATCTCTCACCAACTTATCATTTTTAAACTAAAAGAAACTTGGTTTTTCCCCTCATCTTGTGGCATGGATCCAATTCTATTTAGAATACCGAGCATACAGAGTCATCTTCAGATCTTCAATATCCGACACCATTAAAGAAACATCTGGTATGCCTCAGGGTAGTCACTTTGGACCAATCATCTTTATCTTAACGATTAACGATATAAATCTCATCTTAACGAATTCTAATCTTTCTATTTTCGCTGATGACATGAGAATTTCCAAAGGCCTTTCATTGCCGTCGGAGTCCCATTACTTGCAAGATGACTTAAATAAGTCTTCAGTATGGTGCAAACAAAGCTTTTTGGAGCTTAATGTCAACAAATGGCAAGGCCAACAGCCCACCCAAGGACCATGAACGTGGAATAAATGCGTCAATGGTTTTATATATGATGATCTTAAACATCATGTGCTCATTACACTGTCTTAGCTGAGAGCAGTTCTGCAACCATGTTTTGAGCTAGGAAACATCGAGGAATGATATAATTTCATTGTTGTGGCAGCTTATAAGGCTGCCCGGCAACCACAAAGGGCAGTACCCAAACTCTTTCAATACTCCAAGAGATGAAACTTATGAAATACTGCAGTGCGCATGCTCAGAACACTTTCTGGGGTAGCAGCCAGTGCAACCTTGTATTCTGCATCGAATGCAAAGACTTGGCTTTACACAAGAAGAGGAATCCGACAAAAACCAACTAGACACGTTTTAAGGAGCGGCAAGTTCGTCAAAAGTTTGCCTAAGCTCAGAATAGGAAAGAAGGTAGAGGAAGGGGTTCAGAATTTGAACGGTACCCTAACCATATGTTTGAATTGACGTACCCTGTAAAGGAGAAATTTTGCGGATCACCCATTCTATGATGGAATACAGATCTGCAGCGACCACTTAAAGAAATCAAACTTTACACTAATTTAAAAAAAAAAACAAAAAAAACACTGGGACCTTTACAAATTAAAGAAAAAAAAATTTATGGTGCTTCCCGATCTCCCGAATGCACACTATTTTATTATACAAACTTGAAATTTATTTTGTGTAATGTTATCTTACAGCCCTACCATGTGGTACCTCTGCTTCTCAAACCTCTTTCGGAGGTTTGATATGCTAGTAAGCTCGCCACTTCTGTTCAACTGCCGAATGCGCAGGGTAACGGCATGAGAAAGATCTTTAAGAAAGCGAAACGCAGCTGATGCATTGGCTCTTTTATTTTTGAGATCAAGTCGTAGTTTGGTGGGCTTATGTCCACCTTTGTGTCGATAATGTTGCAGACGTTATTTTTTCTGACAAAGTGATGAAACTAAATCAAAAGCAGACACTCTCAGTCCCATGCAAGTTACCACATCAGAAGCGATTCCCTAAGATATATTACTGCAATGAGCAGCAACTGGTATATCGGTTTTGGTTACTGATAAGACCACTCAGTACGCTGCTATGTCATTCGGTTTCTTCAGGTCGCCTTTCAATTTCCAATTACGAGTATGATTCAGAATTGAATGCATCATATGCTGCTAACGTTAAAGAGAGTCTTCACTGCTTTTATACCAAAATCGTTAAAGATGACTACCCACTCGCTAAGAGTTTCCGAATTATCAGTCTGAGTTTCTTCCTTCTGAGGGGAATCGTTGAGTTTTATATGCGCAAAACAGCTTTATGAATGCATCCTTTGTCTAAAATGCAACATTCCTACCAACACGAACATTTTGTGAGACTGCCGTTCAAAATCTGGTGGGAAGAATTGAACACTGGGAAATTTCAGGCGGCGCCTTCAAGAACCCAACTTTTAACAGCGTGGGTAACTTGACCAAACAACAAGGCGAATCACGAGTTTTGTGGATGATAACAGTGCTATCGAGCAAATCCCAGACTGCGAATGGTGACTGCGGTCAATATGTGATGACAGACATGTACAAGTGATGCGCGCAGTGCGACGTCCTTTCTTCACTGCTATGGTGCATGTTGGTCGACGCTCAGGCAAAGCTGCACTCTGTCAAATCATTCCTGGCGACTGTTTGCCTTAAAATCCAAGCCGCACTACACTTAATTGACGATCGGTGCACCGAAAATGGCCGTTTAGTCAATTCTCTCAAGATTGAGGATGTTCTGTTGAAGAAAAGGAGCAATTTGACTGGTTCGGCTTATCTGGCGGGAAAAAGCATCATCATTCGACGATCCTAGATGACCAATTTCTTTGCACAACACATATGGCGTCGAAGACTTCGAAGCGCGTAACCTTTCTGTCAGGTAAGGTAGTTTTCAGTAAAACATGTGGATGGTCACCGAGGGTGTGATAAGACCAACTCTATGCGTCAGTTGTTTTGTGGAACCAGTTTTCACGAGAATACACCACTGCTATTTTTACCATAATCAAAAGAACGATTTGTATCGGCTGCTTGGGAGCTTTTCCGATTAAGCCTACCTCTAAATCCAGTGATGAATCTATCTCGCCTTGATGTACACACTAATAACATGGGCTGCACTCTCAAGGCTTTCCTTCGAATACAGAGAGGTTATCACATCCGATGTTATGGGCATACATCTCACTCAGTTCTGATTGCTGCAGGAATACGGAGTCGAGTTTCTCTGCATTTGGGACCGGCTTTGGCCAAAATCTGAGCCAAGAAACGAAAGTAGTGGAAGCTTCCCCTTTTTCCTTCAAAATCGATCTAGGATGTGATGATGGCATCTTTGTAGAGGACACCAATCTTATACTTTGGCACTCGTTATAAAAACGCTATTGTCAGCAACAGGTGGTGGGGCGAAATATTTGCGTCAATAACGATAGTCAAGCTGCTCATAAAACTTTATTGAACCCTCTTACTACTTTGAAGCTAGAATGCAAGGCAAGCTTAAAACACAGGGGAAATTGTGAACTCACTCGGTTTACCTGAGCCGCAGAATCAATGGAATCACGTGAAATGAGATAGCCGATAACTAAGAAGAGAAATTCTGCGATAAAACTACCTCGGTGAAGGTTTGCCCCGACGGCAGTTAGGTGCCTCTTAAGCATAATTGTATACGGCATAACTCTCCAAGATGCAAGCAGACCATATTAACATTTCTTCCTGATATTTCTAAAAAGTTTATGTGTAGACGAATCATAATAGGAATGCAAGCGAACAAAGCGTGGTCTCTGCGGCCTCCTAGGATTCCTTACAAATTTCTTCGTTACGACAGTATTTTGAACAAGATAACTCCAAAATATTTATAAGATATCGACCTTAATGGCACACTTATTTTCATATTTCATGGTGAGACCTCATATTTCGATATTCATTTTAGTCAGAAAGGTTATACCAATCCTATCCGTCGCGAGCTACACAAATATCATTCAAATACCAAGTAGCCATCTTTCTGGCAACTTAATTATTCCACGTTCATAGAACTTCTGCTCTTTATTGGCATAAAAATGAACCGAGTGCGATTTCACAGCGTCATCATCATTGAAAGTTTTACCATCCAAAGAGTTTTGCAAAAATCGAAATAAGTGGTAAACTGATGGAGCAAGGTCAGGGCTATATGGTGGATGTAACATCGTTCCCAATCAAACTCCAATAATTGTTGGCGAGTGACCAAAGATGTACGTGTATGTGACCTAGCGTTGTCCTGATGAAAACTGACACCTATTCGATGGACCAATTCTGGCCGTTTTTCGTTGATCGCTGTATTTAATTTGTCTAGTTGTTGACAGAATCTCACCAAATTGAGAGCAAAATCATCTTTTGGTGGATATCAGCTTTCGAAGTGGATTGTGCTGGTTCATCAAGCCTGGACCATGATTGTTTTCGTTTGACCTTACTATAAACAAACCATCTTTCATCATCAGTGATGATTCGTTTCAAAAAAGGGTCGGATTCATTACGTCTAAGATGCAAATCGCAATCAAATCCTGTGGAACCCAAATACGAGGGTAGTCCCAGAAGTACCCGACCTGACGTATAGATGGCGGTTCTTTTTTAAAAAGAATGACTATTGTAGAAAGTACCAATCTTATAAAGCTTAAATTTGAAGTTTGACAACGGTACGTTGTATAGTATTTGTTCGACAGCCATCAATAGTGAACGCTCTCAATGGATTTTTAAATCTGGAAAAAATTGAGCTTCGTTATGTGACACAATACTTTCATTTGAAAGGCCTCTATCCAATCACCATCAAAACGGAACTGGATTCCACTCTGGGGGAGTCTGCTCCTTCGTTTAAAACAATAAAATGTTTTGTGGCAGAGTTTAAGCGAGGCCGTACAAATTGCCAAGATGAACATCACAGTAGTCGACGAAATGAGTTCACCAGAAATATTGAAAAACATCAAAAAATTTTATTGGATGACCGTCGATTGAAAGTGCGTGAACTAGCAGATATGGTAACCATTTCAAAAAGCAATGTAATAGCATGTTGACTGAAAAATTGGACATGAGAAAGCTGTGCGCATTACTCACAATAAAACAAAAACACCGTCGTGATAATGTTTCAATCGAGTGTTTGGCAAAGTTTCACAGCAATAAAGCCGAGTTTTTGTGTCGATTCATAACCATGGATGAAACGTGGGTTCATCACTTCGACTCAAAGGGGAGAATCGACTCCAAAGAAGGCTCCATCTGCTGGCAAGGTCGTGGCGTCCGTTTTTTGGCATGCGCGTGTGGTAATTTGTATTCAAGTTTTGTTTCATCTAGACAATGCATCAGTTCACACATCCGTCATAGCAATGGCCAAAGTCAATGAGTTAAAGTTCGAATTGCTTCCTCATGCGCACCGTATTCGTCAGATTTAGCCCCCTCGGATTATTTTCTATTTCCGAACTTGAAAAAATGCCTCGGTGGTCAACAGCAAAAAGGTGGAATCTGCGATTGATGGCTATTTTAAGGAGCTCGACGATTCTCAATATAAACGGGGTATTGAAGCTATTAAACATCGCTGGGAAAAAGTATGCTGAACTAAAGTGAGACTACGTAGAGAAATAGAGATATTTTTTCCAAATTTGTTTGTGCTGTCTTTGTTAGGTCGAGTACTTCTGGGACTACCCTCGTATCAAGCTTTTTAAGATTTTTTTTTTTGCTATCTTGACTGTGGCTTTAATTTGATCACCTCTAAGCTCATCTGGTCGATTTGATCGTTTTTCATCTTGCAGTGAAAAATCTCCGGAACTGTCTTTCTTTTAAGGCTTCTTCACCATACACATCACGTAACTTTTTAGCGCTGCGTTCTTTCCTTTGCGGAAATAAAAAACTAAAATATGTCGAAAATGCTCGTTTTTGCACTCCATATTTTAAAACTTACGCCACACTAATACCTTTTCACAAAAATACGCACAATTTGCTGCTAAAGTAAAGTAAAACTGACAGCTAGTAAATGTGAAAAGGAAAAAAATGTGTCATTGACAGAAGCCATTAAAAAATATGACCAAAGTCATCTATGTGTGAAATTGGCAATTACAATACTTACTTGCCTACCTGATAGATAAACAATCTTGCATTTAACAAAACAGGATAATGACAAAATTAACCCCATCTCTTCTTTAGATTTTCCTTTCTCATACGTCACTCTTAGGATTATCCATAAAATTAGATTAATCGTATTTTCAATTTGTAACGATAGTGTGTGTGCCAATCTAGTTTTTAATAAATTTTATAAATGTATCCACTTCCCGATACTAACTATAAGAAAAAAAAAAAACAAAATCAATACTACCGTGATTGCCAATCCAATTTTAATTTTCCTCTTCTCCTGCAGAGGATTTAGTTTAAAAACCAGCTGTCCATGTGAAAGTGATATGCGAATGAGACACAGATAAAACGAAAATTCATCCATTTCTGCGCACAGAGAATTATGAAGAATTAATGAAGTAAATATTTTATGCAATAGTAACTCGTAGTTTGGGGAGCAAGGAAAAGACGAGCACAACGATCGTTTTTGTGCGTCAGCATGTGAACGTGATATTTTTGTCGTACTACACGTATTTGTTTTTGTTTGACAAAGGGTTACTCGTGCGACAATTTGGGTCACCACTATTTACAAAATCACAAGATCACAAGAAACACCAACATCATATAAGAATTATAATTGGAATCGTCAATGTAATTGACTTGAATCGGACCCGGTTTACACGCAAAGATGCAATCAAAGTCTACAGTACGCACAAAATTTCATCAGGCCAAAGTGCTAATTTAATCTGTTAAAGAAGACTGTCTACTTTCCCATCAACATTTTCCATTTTCTTCACTTAATTGAGAGTGGTGAACTTCGGAGGCGCCTATTAAATAATAACTAACGACCGAATATTTTAGCACATACGTCCTAATTGATTGTGACAATTAATGAAAGTGCTTATTGAGTCCATGTGTTGGACATAAATACTTTGGCAAAACAGTCATTTCACTTTTCTTTGCTTCGTTTATCAGATCAGTATTTGCCGAATAATGGAACCTTGTGGTGTTCTTTATTCTGTATCACAAATTTGTATGCAGCTGACGCCATCTTTGGCCAGCCTCCAGTTGCGCATTCCAAAATGATTCCATTCGACTTGTGTGCGGCACTTGGTATATTTCTCTAATGCGGTGTCCCCTAGAGAAGGAATCGTAAAGTCCTCGGGCGGATGTAAAGGGTTTTCAAATAGGGACTTGACAACTTTGAATTTAATTTGTGAACGCACTCTTTCACTAATCATCAAAGTGTCACTGTCAATTTATTCAGTAAACTCAATATTTTCATCATGGTAAAGTACACGAACGAACAACGTCTGCAAATTATAAAAATTTTTTACCGAAATTCGGAGTCGGCGACTACAACTTTAAGAGCGTTAACTCCAATTTTCGGTCGTAATTCTCGCCCTAGTAGATAGGCAATAACAAGTTTAGCGCAAAAATTTGAGTCTACATATTCGTTGTGTGATGTTGCCGTGTCAGTGAGACAACGGGTTAGTCGAAGTGTCGAAAATATCGCTGCCGTTCAGGCGTCCGTAGCAAACGATCCAAATCAGTCAATTCCACGGCGTTCTCAGGAATTGGGCATCGCTCAGACCACATTATGGCATATTTTGCGTAAGGATCTTGGTTTACACCCATACAAGATCAAGCTAACTTAAGAATCGATGCCCATGGACCATTTGAAGCGACGTACGTTCTCCGATTGGGTTCTGGAGAAGATGCGCCAAGATGATGAATTTCATCGCAAAATCATCTTCAGTGACGAAGCTCATTTTTGGCTCAATGGGTTCGTCAATAAGCAAAATATGCGTTATTGTTCGGGTGAAAATCCACATGTGCTTCATGAATCACCACTTCATCCACAAAAAATAACTGTTTGGTGCGGTTTGCATGCCGGCGGCGTTATTGGGCCATATTTTTTCATCGACGATAACGATCGTCACGTTACTGTGAATGGTCAGCGTTATCGCGCCATGATCACCGATTATTTTTGGCCCGAATTGGAAGATATGGACTTGGGCGACATGTGGATTCAACAGGATGATGACACAAGCCACCAGCACACGCTACAATCGATTTATTGAAGAGTAAGTATGGTCAGCGTGTTATCTTATGAAATGTGCCAGTCAATTGGGCGCCTCGTTCGTGCCGCTTGACTATTTTCTGTCATTGGTTTATGCCAACACGCCGACGACATTGGTAGAGCTCAGAGCCAACATTGAACGCGAAATAGCGGCCGTTTCGGCCGAAATGTGTGGACGAGTCGTTGAAAATTGGGTCCAACGAATCGACCGCTGCAAACGTGCCCGCGGAGGCCATATGAACGAAGTCGAGTTTAATTCATAAATGTTTTGATTGTACTTAAAGCCGATAATAAAGTTTTTGAAATATCGGAAATGGTTTGCGTTTTATTTAAAAAAAAAGTTGTCAAGTCCTTATTGGAAAACCCTATATTAGTATCCAACTGCTGTACATGTGTTCTACATGTCCCAGCCATTTCAGGTGGCTGGTGTTCACTTTTCTGACCAGTACAAATATGATGTGTTGCTATTTGGAGTAGCTTTTTTCTCTTCTAACTCGAGGTTCATCTGTCTATAGTAAGCCCTAAAAAATTATGCATTAGCTCGTTCTATAAATTGTTCCCTCAACTCGATGTCCAGACCTCTTATGAAGGCATGTATACGAGTACTATTCCTCCAAGAACTAACACTGTCCACGGTAAGTGTCAATTCCTAGACTAGCTTTGGTAACCGGTTACTAGAGAGTCTCATCGTTTTTATCACATAGTCGAAGTGCATCTTTACCGTAGCTACAAAAAGTGGTGATAATTCTGTCTCTAAATATACGATAGCATGTAATTTGGAGTCTTACAGTGTGTTCCTGAAAAATGTGCGTTAAATTACTTCTTTTACTTTACCCACACACACATGTTTGTAGCCAAATTATTTTCTCCATTTAATTGTCGATCGTTACATTGTTTTCATTTCATCAGTATATTTCCATACTTTGGCGGTAGAACACCATTACAAAATGAGTGCGGCTTTTAAAAAGCGTTTCGGAAGTGTTTTCTTAGTAAATCACCCAAAAGGGCCGCAAATGAGTATTAAGTTGGCAGCAAAATATTTAAGAAAACATCAGAGACATTTGTGAGAAAGTGGATAAAGAGGTATGGTGTAAGGAATGCCGTGTTGTCGATGATGAGTCAGGTAGAAGGACCAAAGCAAGCACGTCCAGTATTGTAATTTGTGAATTGTTTCGGAAAAACCCCATAATAAGTCTGAGGAACGAAATTGTCCAGAAAGGGAATTAAATTGTCCATCGGCAGAATCTGGCATCAAAAACAGGAGTACCAAACGTAAACCGCTACTGACTCAAAAACATATTGAAAAGAGATTAAGTTGGGCAACGCAGAATTTAGATCGTGATTGAAGCAACACAATATTTGCAGTTGAGTCATATTTTTTTGTTTATAATTGCTGGAAGGAAGTCGGGACAAAAAAATATGAAAAGTTTCTGCCACGCCACGTCGCCTTCAAAACAGTCCCCATTAGATATTATGCACTTGTGCCAGCGCTTCTTCCAATCCTCGAAACACTTCTCAAACTCTATCTTTGGGATAGCCTTTAGCTCTTTCAGCGATGCGCTTTTTTTTTGCTCTTGGCGAGCCAGAATGCCTCCACTGGCACCATTGAACCTTAGTTTCGACATCATATCCGTAAATTCATGTTTCGTCATCTGTTATATATAACACGTTTCAGTAATTCTGCATCGTCATTGACTTCATGTAGTGACTCCTGAGGAACTTCCATTCGCCGCTGTTTTTGTTCAAAGTTCAACAATTTTGGAACAAATTTTGGTGCCACGCGTTTCACACCCAAAACATTCGAAAAAATTTCATGGCATGAGCCAATCGATATGCCAACATCATCGGCGACTTCTCTGATTATGATTCGGCGATCGTTCATAACCATCTCTCCTGCGAACTTCCAGTTCTCGTTTCTCGCAAAATGTACAAACCTTCTTTCCTGTATACATCAACTTTGGACTTTCTCAGGTGGACCAAAGCCGGTTCCAAATTCTGGAGTCTGAAGTAGTTTTAGGCGGGAGAAGAAATCCGCCAAACGCAAATATAAAGATGAAGATTACGCTTGCCTCCCAACCGTTCAAAACGACGATAGCATTCCCCGATATATTGTTATTACTGGACTAGAGGAAGAAGGCGAACAATCGCGTAAATTGTCTACAATCTACAACCCAATAAGGATAAATCGCTGACTTGAGTACATTTCAAAACACATCGTTGAAGTTAAGTCAATGAGGTCTGGGGACCTACTTCTCAAAGTTCTTAACGTTGCCACCGCCGAAAAATTAGTAAAAGCCACTCTATTCCAGTCAAGGTGACTAACCACAATAGCCTCAATTCTGTTCGGGGAAGAATTTACTTTAGGCACCTAGAAAACATAAGTGAAGAGAAATTGCTAGAAGAAGTTAAAAAATTCAAAGTCATTGGGGTTCGGAAAATGATGAAGAGAGGAAAGGAATCATTTGCAGCTATTCTCACACTCGACCAAATTTGCCGTCCACACGAGGTCAAAATAGGCTGGCTGAATTTAAAAGTTGAGGAGTACCTTCAAAATCCAATGCGCTGTCTCAACTGGTCACACAAAAAATCGATGCACAAACCATTCGCTTTGCAAAAATTGTTGTCTTCCACCGGCTCACGAGAACTCTCCTCGAATATTCTGCATATGCTCTATATCACACCTCAAGCGATTCCGCCTGTCCCTCCTTCCTTAGGCACAAGTCAGTAAACAAAATAAAAGCCGATCGTCGCTGGTCTATTCGTTATGCATGGCAAATTTACAATGATAACCCTGCTCTGCATGAGATAGCTCCACCCAAAAATAGGAACATCACCAACCCTACCATGACTGAAATTATTAAGAGCAAAATCGAATATGAAAGAACACTTGCAAACAGCATCAAGAAAAGCTCTCATGGTCCAGACATAGCAAAAACAACAACAACCACAGCAATATCAAGAATATCCCGCGATGAAGACAAGCTCTCTTACGGTACGACAACTCAACCATCCCATCCGATTCAACAATCCTATGCACTAGAGCTGCTAATCGCTAAATACAATCCAGACATTATTGCTCTTCAGGAAACGCGCACAATTTCAACAAATTCACACATTCTTAAGCTTAGAAACTATGAACCATTAAAAATAGTATACCTGTGACATCCCACACTATTTCTTCCACAATTCTTCTGAGAGTAAGATGTTTCCGTTACAAGCGAACTCCTATGGGACATTGAAATAAATAACAACCATCATCACCTGGTTCTAGGAGATTTTAATGCCAAGAACACATTATGGGGATCAAACAACACCAATAGGATAGGGACACTTTTTAAAAACTACGCCAATGACCAAGGACTTATCATTACACCAACTTTATTTAATACAATAAACACATTCTCTGTCGTCGATGTCACTCTTGCATCTGAGGATTTGGCCCCACTACTTCAATGGGAAGTACTTCCAGCTGATATGCACTCGTGAAGGAAAATCACTAAGGAAACAAGCTACAAGGTTTAAAGAAAGGCAAGCAAACTGGGATCTTTTCAGATTGTCAACACACATTTTATCATCAACTATCTTGGCATCTAATAACACCAACCAAGAGGTAGTCAAAATCAAGAAAATTATTAGAAACGCAGCTGCAAAATCAATGCCAACTTCTAAACCACAAGAGAACAGTGGTCCTGTATGGATTAGCAGAGACATTACACTCTTAATTAAAAGTAAAAATGAAGCCTTGAAAAAAGCCAAAAGGTACCCAAATAGTCAAAACTGCATTGCTTATAGAAAAGCCAGTGCCATGGTTAAATATGAGTGTGTTAAGGCAAAAAGGGCATCCTGAGAATATTTCCTAGACTCAACTCAAGTTCTTTTGTCTTTAAATAATTGATCGATGGTGGAATGCCTTCCTGGAAGTCGTTTAGTAAATTCGAACTGTCAGCCGAGTATGTAAGTCTATTAAATATAAACGAAGTAAAAATCTTCATCGAGCAGTTGAGAAACGATATGTCTCTACAATTCTTCGTTGCATTTGTATCAGCTTTTTTGGGAATCGGAAAAGGTATTGATCTACAGAAACTTTGGAAAACCTCTTCAGACTCGAAAATGCTATTAAAAGAATCTGTTAAGAACATTAACATTTCTTCAGTTGCGCGTTTGCAGAATTAAAATTGTGCGAGGGCTGAATGTTAAGTACCCGTGTTTACCGACTGATGGCACCACTGATGCAAAATGTATATGCCATCATATAGCGCCATTTTTACAACGATGACTGTCAAAATTTCAGACAGATGTATGTTATGGAGTAGTTTTGTTTTGACAGCTGTTGAAAGTCATCAAGTTTGTGTTTATTTGCAATCATGGAGAAAGAGCAATATCGATCAGTGATTCGATTTCTTTTTTTGGATGGGAAGACGTGTGAGGAAATCAAAGTGAAGCTACATCGATGACTACCATCAGATATTGGTTTAGTGAATTCAAGCTTGGCCGAACATCCGTTTTTGATGAAGAGCGCCCAGGCTGTCCGATTGTGGTGACTATAGAGGATATGGTTAATAAAATCCATGATATCGTGTTAGCAGATCGTCGGCTGAAGGTCAGAGACATTATACACATCTCAATTTAAAGCATACAAAATATCCTACACGAAAAATTGGGCGTGAGAAAGCTATCGGCGAGATGGGTGCCGGGTTTGCTAACAGTGGAGCAAAAACGAAATCGCATGACAACTTCGGAGCACTGTTTGGACATGTTTAAGCGCAATCCGAAAGAGTTTCTACGGCGTTTCGTGACTATTGACGAAACATAGATCCATCACTACACGCCAGAAATGAAAGAACAGTCAGAACAGTGGATTTAACCTTCTCTTCAAAGAAGGCGAAAACGGTTCCTTCGGCCGGAAAAGTCATGGCCACTGTTTTTTGGGATTCGCAAGGCATCATCTTCACCGACTATTTGGAGAAAGGAAGGACAATCACGGGGCAGTACTATGCTGATTTATTATACCGATTCAATGCTGAATTAATAAAAAAACCACCATGACAACGCACCTGCTAACTCGTCCGCAATCGCCCCAGCAAAACTGGTCGAATTACGCTACCAATTTGTGCCTCACCAACCCTATTCTCCAGATTTGGCCCCATGTGATTTATTTTTGTTTCCAAACATGAAAAAATGGCTTGGTGGAAAGCGATTCTCGCCAAACGAGGAAATCATCGCCGAAACAAAGGCCTATTTTGCGGAACTCGACAAATCATATTTTTTGAATGGCTTGCAAAAGGAGACTACATTTTTTTTAATGCGTTTGCTCGCCTAACACAGGTACTTATCATACAGCCCTCCAGTTCTTTTCACTCCAGGAGCTTTGTTTAACTAAAACCTTCCAACTTCTTTAAATTCGGTTAAGGTTATGAGATTATCTACAATAGATAATCATTTGTTATAAGTAGGCTGGAGGATTGTATCTGCAGACTATTATTAATGGGGTTGAGAAGAAGAGCGCAAAAGTGAGCAAGGCTGACTGTCTGCTCGTCTGGCTTTCCAAAACTTTGTGGGTCCCTTGCAGAACAAGCTCCGCATAACATCATTGCTTCTGCGCCATAGAGTAGTATTCCTTCCAGCACTTAAAGGGGGGCGTTTTGGTAGGTTTTCAAATAAGTGGTATCCCACTCAAATCGCAAGACACTGGCATAGTCCGGTTAGGGAAAAAAACATTGAAAACTGCAGTTTAGCTTAATAAATAGAAGCGGGCGACCACTCTACCGTCAATTTTGGAACCATCCGTACAAATTGCTTTCCATTCTTCCATTTAGACATTTTACAGAGAAACTTTTGTAAAACTTTAAAGTGAAGCTCGTATAAATATAATCAGACCAAGATCTCTCGGTGAGGTACAGATAAGGAAGGTAAGATCTTATTGCACCGGTAGTGGTGCAATGCCTCAGTTGATGAGCGATTCTAAATTAACTTTAGTACAAACATTGTTAAAAGCACCTTCTTTGTACAGAGTATATACTTTTTAGACAGCAGCCTCTCAACGGTACACGTCACCTTATGGAGAGCCGTCCTTATACATCTGTGAGGTAGTCAAATTGGGATCTAGATAGAGGATTTTTATGGATATGGGCTTCAAGAAAGGGTTTCAAAGTCTTCAATAGGATAAGCAGTCGTTATTTAACTGACTACTATGTCCAGAAAGTTTTACAGCCTAATAAGCATAATATTTTGAGAAGTGCCCAAGAAATTTTCTCCTCCGGTTAGAACTGACCTACTCTGCGCTCTATTATTGCAGCCATGGATGTGAATGTTCATTAATTTAAGATTCTACTTTTGAAGATGTCGTCTAGCTACCTTCCATTCTTTTTAGAAGATATGGACTTGTATTTTTTTTTTTTTTTTATAATTTACGCGCGCCTAAGGGGTTATGATACCCTTTTATTGTTGCCCTGGCGCGGGCGGAAAGCTAGAAGGAGGAGAAAGGAAAACATTGTTGTGATGTAGTGGTTTGAAACTCAGGTATATTTGGTTTCGATATTAGCTCTCTGGGGGTGGGAGTCCGAATAGGACGGAGAGTTTTTTTCTTCATTCGGACTGATTCGAAGGTTATCAATTTGCACGCTTATTTTTGTGCTTGAAACTCTACAACAGCCAAATCTACATGTCAGTGTTATGCCATCACACGCAAGTTTTTCTGACTGAGTTCCAATTACACAAATGAAAAACTTCTCATGAGTAGGATTCGAACCTTGACCCTCCGAGTGAGAAGCGAATGCTAGTACCACTACACCACGACCACTTTGAACTAAAATATATCTAAATGAGCCGAGCGGATTCTTATAAACTTTTTAAAATTGGCATTATTCTATCCAATCACATTTCTTAGCGCTTATTATGAAATCTTTGAATATTCTAAGGCAGCTTTTGTAGGGTTGCCATAATTTATAATGATGGCAGATGTTTATAGATCACATTGTACGGATGTCTCTTCTATCTCAAAGGAAAGTGGACATTTATATTTCTGTTCTTCGCTGTAATATGATTTTTTTTTTATTTGTTTGACATTTCAAAACGAAGAGCAAATCTAAACTTAGGTACCCGGGGTGGACTTGGGCCTAAATCAACAAAACGCTCCAGTTATTGGGGTTTTTGGGGAACATCCTCTACTCCTGCTATCCCCTATTGTATTGTCCTAGCCCTCTCGGATGACTAATGCTCAATTTTGTGTGCAGCTGTTAGAGTTCGCTGTTATATCTCCTTCTCGAAAGCGCGTCACATAAGATTTTGCATTTAAGACTTTACCCATCGTCGTTAACGTCCATGCTTCTGTGCCATAAAGCAAGTCTTCTTTGTAATTGATGGCCGAGTCTTTTACGTTGGGTTACGGAGCAGAGATTGGCAAGTGTAACTCTTCGTTTGAATTCTGATGAGTTGTCAGAGCTAATAGCCGCGCCAAAATAACCGTCTCAAAGTTGTACCTGTCCATTATGACATTCTGTTTGATTCGTCGATGTTGTTTGTCCCATCTGGCTTACAGCATATACATACATAGGTTTTGCCTCCATTCACAAATTTTTATCGCATCTGTTCCAATAAATTCAAACACACAAGTGAAAGGTGACAGTCGTTGCGCCATATGTATTGTGAATATATGCAACGAGTTACAGAGAGTTTTGGATATATGGCTTTGGTTGTTGGCTTGTGATATTCGCACAATTTTCTCAAGTATGATGTTAAAGAAGATATACGACAGAGCATCACATTGTCTATTGGTGACTATCGATCTGTTTATCTACTTCGGGGTTTTCCAAGATCTCGGACAGTCGATGTCTGCTCTCTACCAAGTTATCTCCCGGCTCTTTAAATAGCTCGACAAACAGGACATCTGAGCCTTGTTGCACTTGAGTTAAAATATAGTCGTTGGTTGTATGATTCATTCTATCCGACAGCGAAATTTTCGTCATCCCCTCCGTTTAATAGTGTGTAAAAGTGTTTTTTTTTAAATATCCTCACTGACTCATCTCTACAGGTCCGTGTTCGGATCTTGTTAGTTTGACACATTCATTGTAGCTTTTGTAGCACCTCTTATTCCCTTCTCACGCTTTTTCTTCCTCTTCCAGAGAAGCCCTCTCTATTGTTCGTAGACGCATGCGCCACTCTCGTCCCTCTACGCAACACAGGTTCGCAACTGAGTGCTTACTCGCACTATTCATCAAACCTGGGAAGGGTGAAACCCTCCTTATCAGTTTCAACATTTCCATTTTATTCTTGGCAACCATGATACTGGTTTTCAGCACTTGATTCTCACATGAAACTTATCGAGAGGTTGAGGGATACGCTATCGTCGTACGTTTTGGCTGTTTGAATATCTCAAACGCCACAGCAAATGAGAAGCAATGAGTTGTGTAATGTTGAAAGGCTACAGTCAATACAAAGACGTACTTCTGCTGCAACTAGGTAGTGTTTAGATTTTATTTTAGGCGCTCGGATATCTCTGTAGTATTGGAGATGTGCGCAGCATGACGAAACTTAGTGGAAGATTTTATGATTTATGATAGAGAAATTTCGATCCGCAGTCCAAGTCCACTTCGATATTTCATATTGTGTATGTAGGCTATGCTTTCCGACTGTACCTAGTCCTGCCATAAGTTCTGTTACAGAAAACATATTGTATTCAAAACTATTTCATTTACTAGACCACAATATTGATTATTAAAAAAAATTGGATTCACTAAAAATCACTGCCTTTGGTTTTAACACAAGCTTGCAAACGGTGTGACCATTGGGCTATAGCTGTACGTACGGTTTCCATGGAGATCATGGACGCTGCTGTGGTTAATGCTGTTTTATGGCTTTCCAAACTTCTGTGGGGAATCTAGCAGGCCATGTTCTCCAATTCTGACCATAAATCATAATATAGTGGATTCAAATCTGGACTCACCGAAGGCCAATCTTCTCCTGCTATAAAGCCAGGAATATTGACTCTGAGTCATTCTTGGTAAACCTTTGCACCAGTTTATACGCATTTTACACAGAAATAGAGGGATGTGACACCATGGTAAAATACCCCCCCACAAAACCATTACGGAAGAGGGATGATGTCCACGTTGAACTCTTGGAACAACTTTTTTCGCTTCCATAGATGAAGTGGCATAAATTTTGTCATTTTTTTTTTGATACTCGTAACTTCTTCCACGGTAAAAATTTTCTAATCCATAAGCAGAATGTTTTCATGGCCATTGTCCACGTGCCACTGCAAAAGTCGCTTGCATCTTTCTAGCCTACGATAGGCTTTCATATGCAGATCATCCCGAATCAGCCTAGACATGGACCTAATTGGTATATCCAATTCCCAGGACATGATCTTCTGCTTCCTAAGGGGATTTCTTCGAAATCGTTTACACACTGCTGTTAGTGGTCGACCACTTACAATATTCACGATATTCAGAGTGGTTTTAGCAACCCGAAAATTTGGCCAGCACTCTTTCCGCACTCATACAACGCCATTACCGTGACTCGATTCTCTTTAACCCCGCACTCCACGTCAATAGTTTGCTAACTAAAATCAAAATGACTAGTATTCTTCATTGATCAGTGCATGTGTTCTGAAAAAAAAATAAAGGGTTCTATTTCCGCACGAAATTTTGAACGATAAACGCTGGAAATTGTGTAACAGAACTTATGGCACGACTAGGTATTACCAAAGATGGCTTTAAAACCACCTAAAACGGTTTTATTTCACACTTAGAACAAAAATTGCTTGTCAGCATCGTCTTTATTCTACTCACACTGGCTCTTGCAACAAATCCATATCCAAATAGACGCTGCTCTATTCCCTATTACGTATGTCATCATTTTTCTTTTGCTTGGTCAATCCCCCTGGATATTCGGAAGCCACTAATATCAGTAATGTCTAGTTTTTAGCTGCATGTGACCTGTTCAAATCAAAACATATCCTTTTTTCTCATTTATCTGGGTCCTCAAGAAGATTTTTACTTATAGTAGGCCCGCGGCAAGCCCAACCAACAAGGAAGGTCCTTCTTGCAGATACCAAATTCCAGAATCAGTAACCTACTTCAAGGAGAAATTTCGTTGACTTATTAATGGTACATTCGCTACCATGTTTATCGCTTCATTATTCCTGAAAATCCGATATAAGGTGAAGTAGCTCTTATAATGAATCCATTATGCTGTTTGCACATTTCATTCAATCGTGCAAAAATTATCCTGCGTATCATTCCGACAGTGTATTACACCCCATGGGGTAGCTACTCTGTTCTTGCTCAACATTGCGCTTTCAAACTTAGCAAGTTAAATCTGATTGGACTAGACCAGTACTCCGTGGTTACCACGGTGGTGTAAAATTAACACAATATACGTGTAATCATAATTTACAGCACTAGACATCGTTAGGTTGACACCATTTCCCGTGTGACAGTCGCTGGCTGACATTTGTTGGAAACTCAACCAAACCGAACCCAATTCACACAATCTTTTGCAACATTGAGTTGTAAATAGAAACGTTTGAATGTTTTGTTAAGAGATTTCTTAGAAAACGAGTTACAGTTGTCCATACAATGCTTACAAAGCAATTACAATTAGTTTACATGGTAAATCTTGCATTTTCGCCATAAACAATCTAGACCGTCAATCAACAAACCAAATGTTTACTTTGTATTGAAATGCGAACAATTGAAAGAGTTTCAATTGTCTTCTTCGCAGCAATATTTATTCATTATACGAGTATGTCTTCAAATATTGTTGTACTCGTACGACCTGTGTTGTCTACGTCCTAAGGGTGGTAGACTTTCTTCCACCATCACTTTTCAGTCGAATTTGTTACTACCAATTCCAAATAAAAAAATTCATTGCAATTGGTTGGCGTCACGGTTGGTGGACTAAGTTGCACCACCCCCAAGCCTGAAATGGAATGCAAGTCTCCGAGGCAGTAATTTTCGCAAATTACGTCAACACAGTCTCAATCGCAAAGCTGTATTACATCACACGATTCGATAGGCAATAATTTGCCATGCAAACTTTATATTAAATTGCCAGTATTACTAGGAGTATTCGACAGGAACGTTGATACAGAAAAAAAAAGACAGAAAAATACTTCAACAACAACCTTCAAACGTTTGATACACGCACGGTGAGTAGAAGAGTCACTTCAGAGTCCTTTCCGCCTGACTGCGATCAGTGCATAGGCCCAACATGAAAGACATACCAACAGACACAGGGAAACAGATTTTTTTTTTTAATTTTCTTTTTCTTGCTGCCCCTTATTTACTGTGCGCTGGTTAATTTAGAAAATTTTCCACAACATGACATAACACTGGAGATGGGAGTCATACTCGTACTAGTCGTACAGTGTTCCCTTTTGGTCGGTTTTCCAGGTCGGCTAGCCTTACGGTATTTACCCGAATCTGTCTTTCCACAGGCATTTATTCTATTATTAACCACTAACTCACCATCAGACAAGTGCAATGCACTTTTATGCGCCTCTACTGTTGGCATAATGTGATTTTAAAATAAAATAACCGCCATCACAATGAAAAAAGGAATCCAGGACAGAGTAGAGTAAAGGAGGGTTTAACCGATGTACTCGTACTCTAACCACTACCACTAGTGCAAAATCACATTCCAAACGAATGGAGTTTCGTCACATAGCACTGAAGCAGAGAACATCACACAGAGTTCTTCTACAGCTCTAGGATACACAAACCTTCTCTGCCTAAAAGGGCACACGGTGGCGCGACAAGGTACAAAGACCAAGACCATGCCAACAGCTATAGCTTTTTATACATATGTATATACTCGTAACCATGCAATTTTGAAAGGACATGCAAACTTATATTTACTGGGCGCTTTCCAACACTACCGCATGTATACACAATTGAAGCCAGTAAGAATGGAGAGAATAAGCCACGTTCATGCATAAAAGGACACCATGGATAATAAATGGACACGATTTAAAATATCTGCATTGAGATCGAGGAAAGGAAACAACAAAAACGAAAAATTGGAAAAGAAGAAAACCTACTCAACTATGAAATGCAGAAGGAAGCTTCGCCTTTTTTATCCCTCAGGCATGTGGGTTTGAATTGTCGGGGCTAAGGTATAACAATTGCAGGAGCTGCACTCCATCAATCTAATGCGCTTTGTATTATGAGGCTTTAATATAATTTTAATTTATTATGTAACTCATTCATAAGTAATTGTTGAGGCGCAACAGCCTTCAAGGAAGAAGCTTATTGCCAGACGAACTACCAAGGAGTTAATATAAAAGGCATTCTGTTCTTATTGTTTGACCATACTATTGTCATGAGGCTCTACGTGGTTTGCAGTCGAATTATAAAACTCAAAAGTTGATTCCAGAAGGAATTCTTAAATAAGTAATGTAGGAGTGCAATTAAATAAAATAATCTCCTCTGAAACAGAACATTATTGAAGTCGGCACGGTGCCTTCGAAACGTTCAGTGAAACCAAAAGCTCTTTAATGGCTTGAAGTCGCCTAAAAAAGTTCTGGATAAGATCCTGAAAATCCATTCAATGCTAGTGTAGGACTGCCACACACACCAAACCATATTTATACCTAAAATCCACAGAGCTGACTACTCACTCCCCAACACTTTCTGGCTTTTTTCCTGTTCAAGAGCATAAGGCATGTGCACAAAACTGATTTGCGAATACATGGTCTGCCTGATGGCACCTGCAATACCAACACGAAACATTTTTATCGACATTGAAGGCCTCTTCAATAAGACAAAGTATTTTTACTCGGCCAGATAACACGGCATAGATGAATCGCTAAGGAACAGAAGATTAGTTACGAATGTTGTTCGCTATCAATATGACAGGATGCATCCTAAGTTCATGTCGGCCGGCTGTCGGTCCTTTTTAGCTTTAACGATTTCACTTAAGCGTATGCTGATTAGGCGCAGATGACACCTAAATCTCTCTACACTTAATTGACTATTAGTGTACCAGAAATGGCTTTTCAAGCAATCTTTTAAAATATGCAGAACGCTGACTGGTCTGTCTCATCAACTACCAGCACGTTTGGAATTCGGCGCTAGCGCCTTTGTGAAAGACGACAAATTAAGACTTACGTCTGAAGACAGAAAGAAAAGATATACGCAATCCTGACAGCAATAAATTACAATGTATTGTGAGGAATCAATAGCGGGGGAGAGGTATTTCCGTCTGTAGCAACAACCAAGCTGAGGCTAAAGCCTTATTGAATACGTCTCTGAACATATTTGGACGACTGAATACATTGAGCTTGGTTTTTGTCCCCTGTCAGAATGGGATCACAGGAAATGAGATCGGCAATAAAATTGTTAGGCAAGGCTAACCGGAATCTGTTTTAGGACTGGCTACCTCCCCGGTTAGGGCTTGTATTGACTATTGGATTTCATATGAGCATAACTCTCTAGGACCAACTTAGGCAGACCAAACGAATGGTTCCCGTCTCTAAAATGACAGTTGCGAAGACTGTCTCTCCACGAGACATCGCTGGTGTTAAAAAAATGTTCATGTAATCAAAATGTCCAGTGGAGACGGGTAGTTTGCAGACAAGAAATATTTCAAGACATCTCTGTAGACATCAACCCTGAATTTTTTTTAACAGCGCTTGTCAGTTTGATTTCGGATTATGAAAAAAAATAATAATAACAAAGTGTGGCGAACTCCATACACCACAATGCCATTTGTTGGGAAAAAAAACAGAAAATCTACATGTGCGCTGCCATTTTTCTACTATAATGTAGTTGTTTTATGTGAACAAAAAAAAAACACCGAATACAAGCAATTCACAATTCACAAGTTAAAAGAAAAAATGTCAGACGAAATGTCTGAAATTTAGTCTGATATATTTGTGTCTGTGTGTGTGCAGACGCGGTGTAATGATTAACTACGCTTTTTCTAAGCACCAAAGTAAGTGTGCTAAGTGTAAGTGACACAACTTCCTGCGACGTTTGCTGTATGAGTCGCAGCCTAAGTCTGCAGGTACTCAATGCTGATTTGGTTTGTGCTGATGCTGTAAAACTCTAGGCACTTTATCATTGAAGCGTCTACTGATAAGTCCAATTGACAATAATAATCAAACATCAAAAATGTTCACCTTCCACGCGTATACTCTCTTAACAGATTTCAAGCGCACTTCCGCCACCATTAGTAGGAAAATCATATGGATAGTTCTTTCAAGGTATCCGGCATCGACTCCTTGTATGAGTTCCTTTGATAGCATCGAATTAGGATGTCGATAACCGCATAAATAAAGGAAGTTTAATGATTTGCCGCTGTAAATTAAAATAAAATTACACACCACCTATGTCAAACCAGTCTTAATCTGCGAATTCAAATTTTTGCAAACTGTTTCCTGCCTCAAGCACGCCAGATTTCTATTCGTTCACCATCAGATACAGAAAAAAATGTCCCTCACTGTCCAAATCGTCACAGATATTGGAATAGTACGTCTTCGAAAAAAGAATTCAGACAAAACTTTTTATTTAATTGGCAACGTGCCCTCTCTATATAAGTTTTTAACCGGCCGTCGTGAAATCTTCTTCCGGAAGCTTCGTAGCACTCTCGTCATGTTTCGTTGAATAGCCCTCAGGTCATCAAAACACTTTACTTTCATGGTAGACTTCAGATTAGGGAATAGAAAAAAGTCGGCTAGACCAACTTCCGATGAGTACGATCACAGAAACAGATTTTTATAGCCAAAAACCACGAATGCGCAAGGACATTCAATCGGCTGAACATATTGGGTTGTTCAACAAGTCTGTGCATTGTTTTTGCAATATATGGTTTTGTCCGCTTTTATTTCTAGCTGGGCGTGAAATATACCATATGTCAAATGTTTGCGCGTGTTTTGTTTTTGACACTTAACCTAAAAACGAAAAAAAAAAATAAGCTATCGCGATTCGGTCGAGTTTTGTGCTTGCAATTGACTGTTCGAACATGGAAATTTTGAAGAGCACATTCGCCATATTTTGCTTTATTACTTCAAAAAAGGGAAGAAAGCAACTGACGTAAGTCAAAAGTTGCGTAAAGTTCACAGCAGAACTGGTTCGCCCGCTTCCGCTTCGGAAAGTTCATCGTTCCATTGGTATAAGAAAATAAGCATTAAACGGATGCTCCCACTCTAAAAGTGTCCATTAGAATTGTTCATGGCCATTTGAAATCGCTTGACTTTGTAAAGAAGTTCCATGTTAGGGTATCGCATAAGTTAAAAGAAACTCATCTGATGAAACGCATAAACATCTGCGTTCAACTCAACAAACGCGAAGAAACCGATCCATTCTTGCAGCTTGATTGGAATTTTTTGCTACATTCAACGTATAGCCCAGATCTTGCGCCATCTGACTTCCACTTATTTCGTTCCTTCCGAAACTCCTTGAATGGTAAAACGTTCGCTTCTGAAGACCTCATCAAACAGCACCTTGACGAATTTCTTGCAGAAAAAGATAGGAAGTTTTATGAACACGGTGTTATCAGGTCATCAAACAAAACGGCCAATACATTTGATTAATGCTCATTACGTACGATTACATTAAATAAACGCACCTGGAAATCAAATGAAAAAACCCAATGACTGTTGGGCACAACCGAATAATAGCGCCACTTGTATATTTTACGAGTATATAGAACCAGTCCCGAAACTTTTTGCAAAAGCTGTGTATGTGGCCGGCTGAATGATGGCTCTTATTTTTAACTGAATTGCATATGGGCAAACTCTCGGTTTCACGATACTCTTCGCATAGTATTTGATGTCACCGTAGAATCCCCAAGTGTCCATTTCTACCAATATGATGATAAAAACACAGTATCCCTACCAATGTTTTAAATTTAAAACTGATGATGGTCAGGATTATGAGGGGAATATTTATTTGTCTACATATATTTATGTTTCGCAATTTGAATTTGATTGCGATAGAATTCATATGTCACAGCGTAAAATTTACATCTGTTGGCGATACATTAGTCCTTCCCAACCAATTCATGGTTGCAATAGTTCTGATTCAGACAATTTTTTATTTTTAATGTTTTTTTTTAACCAATTGGAGCTTTAATGGGCTCAGATTGATCACTCTTTCTGTACGTCCACTAATCTCACTTCTGAAAAAAACTTCTTATCATTCTGGAGCATCTTTGCCAACCTGGCCCGTCTTCAAAGAAGTGTGGGAGACCACAATCAAAAGCATTTGCTCAGAAACAGGCACTTATGTGATGTTGGATTTATCACTTTTTCCAAGGTAATCCAATAGACAACCAACCGGTACATTGGTATCTGTCAAATGACCCCGATGTATAACCATAGAATGATAAGGAGTTGTTGTAAAACCCATTTACATCCAACAGCTTACGTGCAAAAGATGAGTGCTTTAATCATATTTTTAAACACTGTCTTGTATGTAAGGTTTCCAGGCCTAAAATAAGACTCAAATATTTAGCTGCGTCAGAAAAAGCTAAGCTTGTACCATTAATTGAGGGCGGACGAATATATGGAATTTTGTATTTCCATAGCTTCATGGCGGCTTACTACCTAATCCACATCGATCTGTCTATATTTTTAGCTCGTTTAGAGTGTATTGTAGGAGTGCCTTTTCGGTGTCTATCGCAATAATCGTTATGAGACTCATTTTCGGCTCAATGAGTTTGTAGCAAAATTGTCATGAGGCTCAATTGCGGCCACCTATATTTCTTTGACTTTGATCCGGACCATATGTGACTTCAGTTGAATGACAATATGTGCCATACTGCACTTACTGAGGACTCAATTCGACTACAACATTATACTGCGGAATGGGTCAGTGAATTGGATACCAAGATTGTGCGATTTGACGCCACTCAATTACTTCCTATGGAGCTATGTAAAGTACATATTTGGTGTACCACATTGATCAAAAAGTTCTCGGAATAACCACCGTGTGGCGCTCCCATTATTCCGATTTGAATTCTGTTTTTTTTTTTCTTAAAACTAACTTAATCCTACCTAAAACTATGTAAGCCGGCCAAGGCTAATAAAATAGTCAGACGACCGACTTTGCTTCCTATGGAGCTATCTAGTACTGGAGGAATTGGACGACGAAACTTCCCCTCCTTCAACCAGCCACCAAAATTGTTGATGCTGCCGAGCAACATCCCTCATGTCGCGACTTCCTACCGCCCTACTGAACCGGAGACGCTCCGCACTGCCGTGTGCGGCGTCTCTGTCGTAGTTGAGTCGCCTGTCCGCAGCTGTTCGAGCGACGTGGAAGATTAGCGACACCGCCAATCTGTCCTGGATCAGACCTTTACTATCTAGATAGAGGAACGCTTCTGGAGGAATAAAGCCGTCAAAGCGAACTCTCTCGTGATACATATAATTGGAGTAGAAAGCCCCGGAGATCAGGTTGTTCGATGAGGTCATTGCTCTTGCAATGTGCCTTCGAGTCAACTTAATGACGAAGTTGTCCACTCTTATTAGGTTCGCCCTATTGTACAGGACCTCATTGGGATAAAATTTTATGTACTGAGACTCTGGTGTTCTGTATAAGCGAAGACAAGTCCTAAGACAAGCCCTCTCAAACACCCGAATCTTTTCCAATAAACTTGCTCTCACGTTGAATCACACGGGACATCCAAATACAAGCATGGGCCTGATAAGGGCCATGTCGCAGATTACCTTCACCCTCGCATCGAGTTGACTGTTATAGAACAGTCTCTTTGTAAGGGCAAAAGCACCCTTGGCTCTGGCCAGAGCCAGATCACAAGGTATCTGACTACATTTCGACAAGTAAGTGGTTGCCCGTGTTGTCCGACGATAGAAAATTTTCGCCAATTCTTTCTGGTATCCCTAGAGGCCCCAGACAGAGGCGTCCTAAACAGAATGGTTTCCGACTTCTGAAAGTTGATTTTCAACTTCCAGTCATCGCAATATCGCTTAATTTAGTCACGATGCAAAAGCATATTAATGACCTCAATCTTTGGACCTGATCTGTACGCGATTATGTCGTCTGCGTACGCTATGGCATGGTGAAGTGAACCTATCAGATCACTTGTATAAATGTTGAATAGGATCGGCGAATTTAGCGCACCTTGTTGCAGACCGTTTCTAATGTTAAATGTTCCAGCAGAAGTCACGTCGACATTCTTCACGATGAATTGTCTACTGGAGAACATATCAAAAAGAATATACAGCAGTGGTTTACTAATGCCCAACCTGTCCAGCTTGAAAAAGAGTCCCTCTAACCATACGGTATCGAAGGCCTTCTCCAAGTCAATCAGGCAGACACCAGTGCACTGATTCTTGTCTTTGTTCCATTGGATATTAGAAACCAGTTTAGACGCAGCATGAATGATATCATGCCCCGCCTTGAAACCGAATTGATTATCCGGAACTATATTTTTGTCCTCAACCCACTTAGTCAGGACTCTATTGATCACCTTCTCGAAAACCTTACTGATGTTTGGAAGAAGACTGATCGAGCGGAGATTCGCCGGATTGGAAGTGTCTTTATCCCTTTTTGGGATCGGATGTACCACCGCAGTTTTCCAATGCGCTGGATAATGTGCATTATTCATTGCATTATTAAACAGGGTGGTATAAATGTTCATCGCTTCTAGAGGGAGATGTCGAAGCACAATGTTCGGTATTTCATCGGTTCCCACTGATTTCTTACTTCTAAGTGATTCGAAGATCGTTTGGAGCTCTTCCTTCGAAATGAACGGGGGTAGTACCCTATCGTTGGTGATGACATTATTTACCATATTCTCGTCACTGAACTGGGTGAAACCCGAGCTCTCGAATCGCCAATTCACAATTTCATTTCGAAGGTAGATAGCGAAGGACTTGAACATTGCCTATGGATCCGTCCAAGACATTTTGGTTAATGATTTGGGTTTCCGTCGTGTAGCAGCAAGGTTGGTGCCAAAAGACTTCAATTTCATGCAAAAAAGAGACCGTGTTGACGTCGCAAAAGAGATGATTTGCGAGGCTGAATCCGCTCCCATATTCATCAAAAGCATCATTACTGGAGACGAGACGTCTGTTTATGAGACATCTGTTTATGCCAGACATCTGGCAAGTGAATGGCATTCACCAAATGAGCCGAGACCAAGAAAACCACGTCGTTTTCAGTCAAAAAAGAAGGCAATGCTCACGGTTTTCATGGATTACAACGGTGGCATCATGAATTTTTGCCAGAAGGCTAGACAGTAAACAATGCGTATTATTTTAGCGTTATGAGACGTTTGCGTGAATAAATTCGCTGAAAGAGACCAGAATTGTGGGCAGAAAACTCATGGATTTTGCACCATGATAACGCACCGTCGCACAGTTTCGTCATTATTCGTAATTTTTTGACGAACAATGCAACAAATACCATCCAACAGCCACCGAATTCACCTGATTTGGCTCCCTGTGACTTCTTTCTGTTCAATCGAGTTAAAAAACCACTATGAGGAACGCGTTTCAGCAACCGAGATGAAGTAATGGAAAAATCGCAGGAAACACTGATGGACATACCGAAAACCGAATATAAAAAAAGTTTCGAGGATTGGATCAAGCGCTGGCATAAGTGTGTTGCAGCCGATGGGGATTACTTTGAAGAGGACAATATAGTTTTAGATGAATTAACTTGTATTTTTAATTTTCGGAATAAATTCCTGATCAAGGTGGTATGCTAATAAATCACAAACCCAAAATCGAGCCGACAGGACGCGCTTCGTAAAAAATAGCCAATGCTATCGCCTGATGTCGTGTCCAAACTTTATGTTTTAAACCATTCTACATAATGGATAAAGATTTTTGATTTACACCCAATTCGAAACGTAATTGTGCGTTTTTTTTTGTAAGTTATTAGCTCTTTAGAAACACCCTTTAGTATAAAAGTGTTGTCCTCTGAAGTATCGTTACCATTCTCTTCGTACCAATATTTCAAATTCATTTCGGCAATGGAAAAGATTCATTGAGTATGCTTTAATATGTAAATTCAAGTTGAAAACTAACTCATTTGTTAACTTAAGCTCTAACCTAAAACTTTTGGCTGATAAAATCGTTTGTCTTCTCGAACTCGTCTTGCAAGTAGCAAATTTATTCGAAATCATAGTAATCATTACCTAACTCAGTTCTGTTTTTATCTTACTCGTAGATATGCATACAATAAATGCTTTGTGGCTGAAAAAGACAATTGATGGAAATTCGTCGTCCTGTTTAGCCCTGTATTCGTCTAATTCATTCTATTTGTCCGAATCTTAAAATCATTATTAGAAAAATATATTTTTCTTTTATTTTCTGTCAGTTCATGCCAGTTAATGGTCATCAATTTTAATCACTGACACTCTAACCTTGCTAACGAGATTTCTTGTCTTTTTGTTTTTTGTTTTGTTTTATGTAAGCATAAGTTCATAAATCTTTGTACACATTTCTTTAGAAACCACCACCCCCCTGAAACTAAACAGAAAAAGAGCATTTCTCTTTTACAGTAGGAGACAACAGTGTCCTTTCCAAAAGATTAATATTCCGCCCTGGAGCAGCGTTTGGAACTTTATTGGTTTCTTCATTAAAAGTTATATGTATATACACTACAGGGAATCCACATTGTTTCGAACCATAACCTAAGGCACAAAGCATTTCTCTTTCAAAGGTCATCCTTGACATGACTTCCGAAATATAAATGGACTTTTTACCACCTCTTCCTGCGACATAAATTCACCATCTATAATCGAATTTTTAATGAAATCATGCTCTGAGTAGGAGGTACATACATATATATGTTACTGATTAAGCAACAACTTCAATTTAATTAGCAATATCCAATAAAAAAAAAAGTGCACATAATTATTCACATGCATACAGTTGCATTCGAAATTAAAATGGAAATCTAATGAAACACAGAAAGGTCATGTTGGGTGGAAATTTTGGTGCAAATTTCGAATTCAAAAACAATCAATCCACTTGAAAATCAAAGATTTGTATTTGTTTTCACTTCAATTAATGATACGAATACGGTCGGATGTCCTTGAATGAACACACAACAAATGAAAAGCTTGTGAGCATGTCTCACTGCAGGGATTCCAAATGGGTAAATCATGTAGGCTCTTCCATTCACAAATATAGAGCATCTAATTCTGTGAAATAATGAAATGGCCAAACAGAAGAGGTATCTACATTTCTTCCAATCAGATGGACAAGGACATCTGTGAATGATATAATAATTTTATTTGCCTTAATAACAAGAAAAGGATTTTACCAATGCAAGTATCTACCCATTAGAACATATGTATGTATGGTATATGCAACCACCCACATACTCGTATCAATGAGTTCGAGTTCCATGAGAAATATTGATTCGGTATCCTCAATATCTATAAAATTGGAACATTGTGTTCTTAATATTAAGTCAATAGCTACGTTGGGATGACAATAACTCAAAAATACATATTTTAAATTTGCCTAAGATGTACATTTAAAGCCTTTGGTTGAAGCAATTTCATATGATAGATCTATTTATAGTTCTTAGCATTTAATTTCAACACATCATGCGTCAGAAACATGAGTGGCACTCTGTATTGAGAGTCATGGGTTTCATTCCCTTAAACGAATAAGAAATTGCTTTTTACGCCTTCCAACTGCCGCCTGTCCCGTGCTATCACCAGTATTTTTGAAGCTGAAAAATGTGTATACTCGTACTCGTATATTATTTTCTAAAGAAGAAACACATCCACCACCTTTTATTATACTCGTACGACGTACATACATTATTTTATTTTAAACAACTCCTACTGACGACGACGAATGTATTTCTACTTTCTCAATTAAATGAATTTCTTCAAAGATCTTTCCACAATACTTTTAGCTTATTGACTTATCCAGAGTTTAATTACAATTCCAGTCTCTATTTTTACCATGTCTTGTTTTTTTTTCACTTGTTGAGATTCAATCATTAATTTTTTTTTTCTTTTTCTCCTTTTAATTACAGTTTCCTTGACGATTTAGATCGGTTAGGTGCAAAGGATTATCAGCCAACTGAACAGGATATATTGCGCACTCGTGTCAAAACTACTGGTATTGTTGAAGTGCACTTCTCCTTCAAGAACCTTAATTTCAAGTGAGTACTTCAATCATATTGATTGGGAATGTGATGTAATTAATATGTGTGATATGTTTTATTTTTTAGATTGTTTGATGTTGGTGGGCAACGTTCGGAGCGAAAGAAATGGATCCATTGCTTCGAAGATGTAACCGCGATCATTTTCTGTGTAGCCATGTCGGAATATGATCAAGTTTTACACGAAGATGAAACTACGGTAAGTAGAAGTGAAGAAAAACCATTGAGTTTCATAATTTTTTCGAGAAAATTACGATTGCGCAGAAAGACGATTTAAGAGAACAAAAATGGTACGAAAGAGTAAATGTTTTTGGCCTGAAGTTTTTAATGCCTAACCCAACTTTACATGGCTATGAACTAAAATGCTGTTGCATAAATTACATTAATTTTTTTTTTTACTATGGGGTCGATAGGGTGGGATTGGCAAAAAATTCAGGGCATACGAGGGGCGTTCAATATATTCTCGGTATCGATATGAAGGAAAATGCGAATTCAATTTAAATTGTTTTTATTTTTCAATATAATCTCCCCTAACATCAATGCATTTGTTACATCTTGAGATAAGCTTTTTTAAACCCTCAAAAAAATAAATTTCCTCTTTCTCTGCAAAATACCCATTTTTTGCCGACTTGAGTTCTTCATCATCCAAAAATCTTTTTCCACGAAGACATTTTTTCAAATCCGGAAACAGGAAATAATCACTAGGGGCAAGGTCTGGACTTTAGGGTGGGTGTTGGATTTCTTCGAAACCACAATCTCGCGCAGCAGCCTTGGAAACTCGCGCCGTGTGAACAGGAGCGTTGTCATGAAGAAGCAACACACCCGCTGCGAGTTTACCCCGTCTTTTATTTTTAATTTCCTCCCGCAAATTATGCAAAGTGGAAGCGTAGGATGTGGCGTTTTTTTTGTACTCAATGAGCAAGATTCCTTTGAGTCCCAAAAAACTGTGGCCATGAGCTTCCCGGCAGACGGAGTAACTTTGAACTTCTTCGGGGGGTCTGTTCCTTTTTTATGCCACTGCATGGACTCTTGTTTGCTTCCAGGGTCATAGTGGTGGACCCATGTTTCGTCCCCAGTAACAATTCGATCCATAACACCTTCCGCGTTCTCACTACACATCTCCAAAAGCTCTCTACAGCATGCGATTCTCACTTTTTTCTGAGGCGCTGTGAGCATTCGTGGCACCCACCTTGCACTGACCTTTGAAAGGTTAAGATGGTCATGAAGAATGGTGTGAATGGTACCAATTGAAAGCTTGGTGATCTCTGCCATCATTTTCACCTTTATTCGGGCATCCTCAAGAACAAGTTTTTCGACTTTTTTGATGATTTCTCCCGTACAAGCAGTAGCCGGGGCGCCGGAGCGAGGGTCGTCTTCAATGCTCTCTCTGCCTCTTTTGAACTCACTTGACCACTTTTGCACAGTTGATAATGAAGGTGCGGAACCCTGGTAAACAGCCACCATCTCTTCATGAATAGTTTTTTGAATTTTTCCTTGCTTAGTGAGAAATTTAATTACAGCGCGATGCTCAATTTTCACCATCATCGTCTCAGTTGCCATTATGATTCTGTTTAACTAGAGATAAAGCGCGAATTAATAATCACATTTATATGAAATTTTACATGAATACACTAAAATAATAGTATTACTTGATAAATAAGGCAATTTATATATACAACCACAGCTTCACCCCGATATCGAGAATATGTTGAACGCCCCTCGTAGGTATAGCACCTTGATAAAAATACAAGTTTATTCATTTAAATCTATATTGTCCCCTTCAAAGTAATCCCCATCGGCTGCAACATACTTATGCCAGCGCTTGATCCAATCCTCGAAACATTTTTTATATTCGGTTTTTGATATGTCCATCAGTGTTTCCTGCGATTTTTCCATTACTTCCTCTCGGCTGCTAACACGTGTTCCATGTAGTGGTTTTTTAACTCGATTGAACAGAAAGAAGTCACAGGGAGCCAAATCAGGTGAATTCGGTGACTGTTGGATGGTATTTGTTGCATTTTTCGTCAAAAAATTATGAATAATGATGGCACTGTGCGACGGTGCGTTATCATGGTGCAAAATCCACGAGTTTTCTGCCCACAATTCTCTTTCAGCGTACTGCTTCACGCAAACGTCTCATAACGCCCAAATAATAATCTTTGTTAAGTGTCTGGTCTTCTGGCAAAAATTCATGATGCACCACACCGTTGTAATCCATGAAAACCGTGAACATTGCCTTCTTTCTTGAATGTAAACGACGTGTTTTTTTTTTTGGTCTCGGCTCATTTAGTGAACGCCATTCACTTGCCTGATGTCTGGATTGCGTGTCGTACTCATAAACCCACGTCTCGTCTCCAGTAATGATCCTTTTAATGAATGTGGGATCGGATTCAGCCTCGAAAATCATCTCGGAAACCCAAATCATTAACCAAAATGTTTTGGACAGATCCATAGGCAATGTTCAAGTCCTCCGCTATCTCTCTAATGGTTAATTTGCGTTTATTGACCAACATTTTTACTCCATCAATGTTTTCGTCGGTTTTCTATGTCGATGATCTGCCACTGCGCTCATCATCTTCGATTGACTCACGACCACTTTTGAACCGCTCGTGCCACTGGTAAACGACCGTTTTCTTTAGAGAATCGTTGCCGAAACACTTTTCCAACATTTCCAACGTTCGCGCACCATTAAATCCGTTTTTTATGCAAAATTTAATAAATTGTAAAAAATCGCCAACACACACAGTGATGGATGTACTATTGGCTACATAACTTTTGCAAATGTCAAGCTATGACGCTAAGATTTAGAGAGAATGTCAACAACAGATTTACCCACTTAACAAAAAAACAAAATCAGAACTCAAATCGGAATAATGGAAGCGCCACACGGTGGTTATTCCGTGAATTTTTGATCAAGGTGGTATTTGTTTAGTGTGCATACACTAGTCCGATCGTAATTGTTTAATTATTAATTACATGTAATTGTAATCAAGCTAGACGCAACGCATATAAATGATGGATTTGCTATTTGGAATCCAATTTTACGAAAACAATAGCATTGCTCGAACAAAAGTCTATACAGATACAGGAAATTGTCATGGATTCATCGCGAAAAGGAAAACCAATACGAAGTCAGGCCCGTAAGATCGTTGTTAACATGTATAACAAAAAATTGGAAGAAGCTATGAGTTTATGTTTAGATAATCCCATAACATACGCAAACTCGCAGACTGAGGAGTTCACTGGATTTTCAGCCCGATCAATACGAACGATTATCAAGGAGAAAGGTGTTACTAAATCACCAAATAAAAAAGTACCACACAAAAAATGGAAAACTGCATTAGACGTCTTTGACATCACAACTATTCAGCGAATTATACGAGTATACAACTTTCACCTTGAGGTAAAAAACTATGATTACCTTAGAAATGTTGAGACAACGGGTCCAGGAAGAATTGGAGCTTACCTTAATCAGTATGTCGCTATACAGGATTCTAAGAAGAAATGTATTTTCATATATAAAAACGGAGAGCAACCGTAAACTTATGTGGGAAAAAAATGAACTTAAACTTTTGCGAGTGAAATATCTAAGTAAGGTGCGGGAATACTGATTAAAAGGATATGAGATCATTTATTTGGACGAAAGCTCACACACAAGACCAAGGGCATGGACTGATGCTACCAGACGTGGATTAAAGGCGCCAATTTCAAAGGGTCAGATGTTGACAATGGCACGAAGTACCACGATTGCCACCTTATCATCCAGATCTCAACCCTATTGAAAATATTTGGGCAAGGCACGAAACACAACATTTAATCAGATGTTCAGAAACTTGCTGAAGAGGAATTTTCCAAAATTATAAAGACAGATGAGGAATACTTTTCTCATGAGCTGATATGGCACACAATATAGGATGCAACAGTTATCAATCCAGGAGATGATTCCTCAACCGATTATGAAACTGACAGTTCTTCAAATTGAATTCAATATACCTAGTCCTGCCATAGGTTCTGTTACGTTACAAATATAAAACGCTATAAAAAAAAAAAAGTGAACATATTGTATTCAAAATTGTTTCATTTTTTAGACCACAATATTGATTATTAAAAAAAATTTGGTAACATCCAACATTTAATGGGGAGACTAAACTATTAATGTAATTCGACTTGCTGTTGTATTCTAGACAATAACTCATCTTACGTGATTTAAGTTGCCTGCAAAAAAGTACGAGTATGTCTTTCGGGCGTAATTATAAACCAATACACTACCACTTGAGCCACGGCCACCCGCTTCATACACGAGGGCTATAGATTCAAGGTTGACTCTAACACCAAAAGTCGTATACTGGGTGTGCACCACAATCTTTCTCACTCATGTCAAAGCCGTTTGATAGCCAACAATTGAAAGACAGACTAATAAAAATATGTTAAAAAAAAATACAACAAGCTGCCGCCTGTCAAGAATCACTTGCGTGATAAGAACCTTTTCAAGGGCGGCTCTCCAAATTGTACTACATTTGCTACCTATAGACTTGTTCGGCATACAGCCCTAGGGTGAGAGACTCTTTAGTCTACTCATCCTGCATCATGGCCTCCTGAATCAACCGACTTTCAATTGAATTAAAATTGATTGAAAAGTTGGCTTCAATGACTTCAAACCTGATTCTAGAAAGGAGGAAATGGGGACATGCGAAGTCTTTTCTCATTTATAGTTTTCTAATGCAGCCGAGGACGTTGGCACAGTTGCTGCAGTTGACGTTTGCATAAACAAATTCTTTAGTCTACCCACTTTATGTAACGTGTTCCAAGCCGAAGTCTTAGCTATTCATACCGTCTCTTGGGTCGGCCTGCCTCAATTACCCGCGTTGAATATTGCAATATAAATAGGAAGTCAAGCAGCGATCAGATTCCTATCTTCGAACGTTTCAGGGAGACCAAGAGGCAGAGATATTTGTGTCGAACTTCCTCTGCAACTGGTCTGTTTATCAGGAATCAGAATTCAATCCAATTTAACACTTTATAGATCTGACAAATTTATCAACAAATTCTTTGGTTCCAGATGTTACTAGGTCTTCGCCAATGGTATCACAATGGACATACAACTGATACAAGTGCACCTCAACGAGGAGCACTCTCTCTTAACATACCTTATATGTATTTGCCAGAAGCTTATGGTTCATAAAAATAAGAATTTTTGGTTTTCATTAGAATTATTTGTACTCTACTGCGCAGTAAAGTCTTACTATAGTTGCATAATGTTTTTGAAAGTTACAAGACGTATATATTCTGTAGTGAGTGTTCGATACAAGGTTAAATTTGATGCTGTTGTATAAGACTGTTTGTTAGAGCTAGAAAGAATGAAGTATACAAATCACTGGTTTTGTGGATTTAAAACATTGCTATTAAACGGATAACTACTTCCAGTTTCTAACTGTGGCCAATATGTGATGGGAGGAATGAACTGGGCTGGTCTTGATCTTCCTGATTCAACCTTCTTAACTCCTTTTGCATTGTATATGTAGACGATGTAGCTGTAGTCGTACTTTCGGTCGGATTAGGTCCAGTAACTGTCTTCTTTAAGGCACAAGTAGATATTGATACACTAGAAATAGGCGTTAATCCTAAAACATCGTGTGATAACCACTTAAATGTGAGCAGCGACATCTAGCAGAAAATGTCGAAGACCAGAAGATTTCGATATTGGAATAACAAAGTCTCGACTGGAGAGTGGAATCGAATTTTCTAGCAAATTGGAAATTGTATGGGACGCTGGATGGCGAGGATTGTTCTCGAAGTATGTCATTCGAGTATAAATACCAGCATCCCAAAGGTATGCAAGTGAGTTCTAAAGTGTAATTTGAAGTGTTAATTAGGAGAAGTGATTAAGTGGTTTAAGTAAAAGATAAGAAAAGTATAAGTGGTTGAGAAATTGAATTGTACTGAGAGAAAGAATTAAATAGTGAATTGTAACTGTACTGAATAAAGGGATTTGTATTGAAAAGAATAAGTTCTATCATTTGTACCCACACAAACATTTTACATTGGTGTCAGAAGTGGGATAGGACTTATTGTGTGTAAAAAAAAAAAAAAAAAGTGTTTTCTGACTATTTGAAAAAGCTAGAATGGGTCGAAAACTATTGCAGTTGACCCTCGTCCAACTCAAATCCGAGTTGAACAAGAGAAGCCTCAGCGCCAGTGGAGGAAAAAGTGACCTGGTGCTCCGACTTCAGGAGGCTTTGAACAACGAGGGACATGATCCTGATGCATATTCCTTTGATGTTGACGAGGATGAACAGACAAGTACCGGCAATGACATGGCTGCGATGATGCAACTCCTCTTGTTAAAAATGGACGAACAAAACAAAAAAATGGACGAACAAAAGAAAAATCTGGAAGAACAAAAGAATAGCCTCGAACAAAAAATGGACGGTCTTCAACAGAAAATGGATGAACAAAAGAATAGTCTCAAGCAAAAGCTGGATGAACAAAAGAATAGTCTCGAACAAAAGTTGGATGATGAAAAGAATAGTCTAGAACAAAAACTGGAAAAACAAAATAACACTCTCCAGCAAAAATTCGAAGAAATCGATGACAAATTTGAAAGAATAGAGAAGAACGTTGATGACAAATTTGATAGAATAGAGAAGAACGTTGATGACAAATTTGATACAATAGAGAAGAATGTTGGCCAAAAATTCGAAGAAATGGACAGCAAAGTTCAGCAACTGACAAAAGAGCTCGACACAGTGCGAAAACAGAAACTGCGAGAATGTTCTTTAAGCGGTCCAAGGAGAAAAGATTTGAAGCCTCCCTCATTCGATGGCCAGACCTCATGGCCAGCAGTTTGAAATGGCTGCCTGTGCAAACGAATGGGACAATAAGGAGAAGTGCTTTGCCCTAGCGATGGCCTTACGTGGTCCTGCGGCAGAATTGTTACAAACAATCGATATCGAAAAGAATAGAGACTATATGGTTTTAGTGCAGGCTATCGAGAAACGGTTTGGGGATAGCCACATGCGGGAAGTTTACAAGGTTCAATTGCAAGGCCGTATGCAGCAACGAGGAGAAACACTGCAACAGCTCCAAGCAGACGTGAGTAGACTGGCACATTTGTCATATCCCACCGCAGGCCAAGAAATAATCGACGAAATGGCAAAGGACGCATTCATTGGGGGAATTGCAGATTTGAAGCTACAATCAGCAGTAAGGATGGCCGGGAAAAGAACCCTTGCTGAAGCACTTGCCTTCGCTCTGGCGATGGAAGCATCCAATCAGGCTTCCAAAGGAATGCATTTCGTCAGGGAAATAGAATCTGGTGAATGCTCCTGCTCAAGATCAACTACCGTGCAACGAAATATCTCGCGGGAGAGACGAAGGATGCGCTGCTGGAACTGCGATAAAGTAGGACATTTGCAAGGGCATTGTAAAGAACCGGTACGACGAGAAGACTACCTGCACTGGGGTTCCAGGCAAATAGAAAGAAAAACCGGCAAAAACGGCTTCCAAGAAACCGGTCAAATTTCCAGAAGCCATCAGTTAGGAAATGTTTACTTCGCGGGGCAGAAGTCTGTAGCAGGAGTCGACTCCAGGGTAATTATCCCAGTCTCACAGGTAAAACAATGCAATGAAAGCCTCCCAACAGAAGTAGTCAGTGGTAAAGAAGCGAAAGAACAGGCAACTATCCAAACGATCAGGACTGAGCCAATAGAGGGTTGGAGTATAGACGAAATCCGTCCCTCCCAACAGGCAGACAATGACATCGAACCAATATTGGCCTGGAAAGAACACGAGGAAAGACCAAGCTGGCAGCAGATATCAGATCGGAGCCAAACTCTGAAGGCATACTGGGCACAGTGGGACTCGCTTTTTGTGCAAGATGGATTGCTGAAGAGAAAATGGGAAAGTACAGATGGGACAACATCTCGTATGCAGCTAATTGTGCCACGGTCCAGAGTCAACCAAGTGCTCCATGAAATACATGACGGAATCTCAGGAGGCCATTTGGGAATAAACAAGACGTTGGAAAAGGTAAGGGAACGTTTCTATTGGCTAAGCGCTAAACAAGATGTCGAGAATTGGTGCAAAAAGTGCATAAGATGTGCGGCTACCAAGGGGCCAAAAGTAAAGCCACATGGACAAATGCAACAATACAATGTCGGAGCACCTTTCGAACGAATAGCCATCGACATCGCTGGGCCGTTTCCCGAAACATTTAATGGAAACCGATATACTCTCGTAGTCATGGATTACTTCAGTAAGTGGCCGGAAGTGTTTGCCATCCCAAATCAAGAGGCTAAGACCGTAGCCGAACAGATAGTCAACAACTGGGTGAGCAGATTTGGGGTCCCAATGGAACTGCACTCTGATCAAGGGCGAAACTTTGAATCAAAAGTCTTCCAAGAAATATGTCAATATTTGGGAATAAGAAAGACAAGGACAACGCCACTACACCCTCAATCTGATGGAATGGTCGAGCGATTCAATCGGACCTTGAATGAGCATCTATCTAAGGTTGTCAGCAACTGCCAGCGGGATTGGGATCGACACATACCCCTCTTCTTAATGGCCTACCGAAACGCGGTCCATAGCTCAACAGGGCACACACCATCCGAGATCTTATTTGGTCAAACAATTCGGTTGCCAAGTGAAGCAAAATTCGGATCCCCACCGACAGAGCCCAAAGAGGTGAACGACTACGTGAATGACTTACGCAGCAGGATTCGTAAATTGCATGAAGACACCAGAGAAAAGATGAAGCTAGCAAGCAGTCGCATGAAAACTAGGTACGATATCAAGGCGAAATCTTCCGGTTTCAACGAAGGAGATCTGGTTTGGCTGTATAATCCTCAGCGTAAGAAAGGCAAATCACCAAAATTGCAACAGGACTGGGAAGGTCCATACAAGGTGATAACCCGCATTAATGACGTTGTCTACCGGATCCAGCGTGGGGATCGAGGAAAATTGAAAGTGGTCCATTTGGATAGAATGTGTCATTTCAACGGGATGCTGAATGACGAAGTTGTTCGGGACGAACAACTGTAGGGAGGGAGCAATGTGATAACCACTTAAATGTGAGCAGCGACATCTAGCAGAAAATGTCGAAGACCAGAAGATTTCGATATTGGAATAACAAAGTCTCGACTGGAGAGTGGAATCGAATTTTCTAGCAAATTGGAAATTGTATGGGACGCTGGATGGCGAGGATTGTTCTCGAAGTATGTCATTCGAGTATAAATACCAGCATCCCAAAGGTATGCAAGTGAGTTCTAAAGTGTAATTTGAAGTGTTAATTAGGAGAAGTGATTAAGTGGTTTAAGTAAAAGATAAGAAAAGTATAAGTGGTTGAGAAATTGAATTGTACTGAGAGAAAGAATTAAATAGTGAATTGTAACTGTACTGAATAAAGGGATTTGTATTGAAAAGAATAAGTTCTATCATTTGTACCCACACAAACATTTTACAATAGGTTGTTCGTTTTACCAAAAGGGGGAAGCTAACTGGTCTGATTTATCTAGTTAACAAATTTCTTTTAACTATTTATGTCGCGTCGAAAACTTTATAGGCTCTGTCGCTTTCTGGCAATGTAAAGGATACACCAGCTGGCTGGTGAAACAAGCTTTCACGTAAATACGTTACCGCTACTTTAACCAAACTCTAAACAACGGTTTATTTTCGCTAGTTCTTTTGTCAGCCTGGCTAGACCCTCGAATAGATTTATCTCTTTTTCCATTTTGCCCCTCCGCGTTGGTTGCACTCTTCATTTAAAAATAAGTGGTCTTTGCTACAACTCGCACTGCAGTTTTGATGACTTGTGCTTTAACTAAGGGTGGGTCAATAAGTCCGTGACTTTTGGAATAAAACACAGATTTTTTGATAAAAAAATAATTTTATTTTTCAACGTAGTCTCCCTTGAGCTCTATACACTTTGTCCAACGCTTCTCCAATTTTTTTATCCCTTCCAAAAAAAATGATTTGTCGAGGTCCTCAGACAAAAAAATTCTGCGTGTGAAGGCATAACACTGACACGTAGATTTGGCTGTTATAAGAGTTTCAAGCAATGAAAAAAATACTGGGAATTATATCTCGAATCACTCTGAGTGAAGAAAAACTCTCCGTCCTATTCGGACTCCCATCCCTGGAGAGCAAACATAGAAACCAAACACACCTGAGTTTCAAACCACTACAAAAACGATTTTCCTTTCTCCTCCTTCTATCTTTCCGCTCGCGCCCTGGCAACAGTAAAAGGGTATCAACCCCTTAGGCGCGCGTAAATTATAAAAAAAAAAAAAAAAAAAAATAGGACTTTGTTTGCGAGATGACTTCATTATTGGAGTCAAATCTTTTTCCACCAAGCCATTTCTTCAGGTTTGGGAACAAGAAGTAGTCGCTCAGAGCCAAATCTGGAGAATAGGGTGGATGAGGGAGCAATTCATAGCCCAATTCATGGATTTTTGCCATGGCAACTGCACATGTGTGCACCCTTGCATTGCCTTGGTGGAAAAGAACTTTTTTCTTGGCCAAATGAGGTCGGTTTTTTTTTCAAATCGTCATTGAATCGGTCCAATAAGTTGGCATAATATTCCCCATTGATTGTTCTTCCCTTTTGAAGGTAGTCAATGTGGATTATCCCGCGTGCATCCCAAAAAACAGTCGCCATAACTTTATTGGCTGACAAACCCACCTTATCCTTCTTTGGCGCCGATTCACCCTTACTTTTCACATTCACAGTCACTGTTTTGACTGTTGTTTGTTCTCTGGTGTGTTGTGATGGATCCATGTTTCGTCCACGGTTACAAAACGGCGCAAAAACTCCTCCATATTGCGATTAAACAACGCCAAACCTTCTTGTGAAGTGAAGCACACGAAATTCACTTTTTTCCATTTTCTCCTCAAATTAGTGAGTAGTCTGATAAAAATAGCTGTCAAACACAAACTAAACGACGCAGCAAGTTTAAATTTTGACAGGAGTCAACTGACAGATGCCTGTTGACAGGAGCAGTGTTGCTGTTTCAGTAAAGAGGTCAGAAATTCAAAAGTCGTAACTTTTGATTCTGGTCTTCAGGAATGTTTTCGCGCAGAACCTGAGTAGGAAAAGAGATGTAGTTGGGTGAATCTTCTAGGATGCGGCGCTGGTATCTTTTTGGAGTACGGCAATGTTAAATTTCAGTTCTCGTTAGGAAAATTTGAGTGTATCTTTCAAGCGGAGATATACGTAAGGCTGATGGCAAGGAACCGTGTTGTGAAGAATCGGTGGAGGTGGCGTAGTATCTGCGGCTGTAGCGATAACCAAGCTGCACTTAAGACCTTGCCGAAATCTTTCATCACTTCCGAGATAGTTTGAAAAATCAAAGGCACACAGATAAAAGTCTGTATCTTGTTTGGGTCGCAGGTCACAATGGGATCGCGTGAAATGAAATCGCCCGTGAACTTGCAAAACTGCACTAGATGAATATGTTGAATGCTCTCCGACATCGTTAAAAGGTCAAAAGTCTGCTTTTGATGTAGAGGGTGTTGATTCTCTAGATATTTTATAACTAAAAGAATTACCCATTTTACACTTGGCTAGTTATTTGGCCTAGTACTCTGTCCCTAGTGAGAAAAATTACCACAGAAATAAATTTCAATCGTTACTACGGTCTCGTAACGTATATATTTTATACATTTATGTTTTTATTTTTTAGAACCGAATGCAAGAGTCGCTGAAACTTTTCGATTCCATCTGTAACAATAAATGGTTTACGGATACCTCGATAATTTTATTCTTAAACAAAAAGGATTTATTCGAAGAAAAGATCCGAAAGAGCCCATTGACAATCTGTTTCCCAGAATACACAGGTAAGATTTTTTTAAATCTCATTCATCCTTCTTCAATCTCTTTCAATACCCACTGGATTCATATTTCTAGGCGGACAAGAGTATGGTGAAGCAGCCGCATACATTCAAGCTCAATTCGAAGCGAAAAACAAATCAACCTCAAAAGAAATCTACTGCCACATGACGTGCGCCACAGATACAAACAATATTCAATTTGTATTCGATGCAGTCACCGATGTAATTATTGCAAATAACCTGCGAGGATGTGGTCTCTACTAGACAAAGGCACAAAACCAACAACCCCAGCAACAAGTAATATTTAAAATTTATAATAATTCACATAATAACAATAATAATTATTGTTGTTATTATTTATTATTATATGATATAATTAAAAACAAAACAAGATTTTACAAAACAAAACCCAAACAAAAACAAAAACCAAAAGCCCAAGTAAAAAAAAAAAATTTAATTAAAAAAAAAAAAAACAAAAACATACTTAACTGTAAGGATTAATATAATATTTAATTAGTAATTATTATTATAATTTAAAAACGAACAACAAGAACAAAAATTAAAAACAAAAAGCAAAAAACTAAAACACAAAACAAACATGTTACAAAAACGTTTAAAGAAAACAACAACCGAAAATATTTAATGCCATTCAGAAGAAGGATTGAAACACAAAAAAAAAAAACTATCGCCACCCCAAACAAAAAAAACCAATTCGAAAAAATGGACAGCAAAACAATTCTTATTAATCATGTCAACTTGTATTCTCTTTGTATTATAATTTTATTGACAAAACAAAATATTTTACTAACTTATTTAAAAAAAACAAAACAAAAATACGCATACGCATATTATATATAAACAAACAAACAAAAAAGAAAAATTTAAAAATTATTAAAAAAAATATTTTCACGTTGCTATATACATATAAAAAGGATGAAACAAAAACGTATATATATATAAAAACATACAACTTGCCATAATGTAAACGTGACGAATTTTATTAGGTCTCTATTTAATTCATTTATTCTATTTTTTTTTTAAGATTTCTTATGAATTTTTCGTTAAAAGAACAAAACAAAAATAATTGCGCACAAATTTGCTTTAAAACAAATAAAACATAAAATTTCAATACATGACAATTTTCTTTAAAAAAAAAAACACACAAAAACCATACACATACACAATTATTGAGAACGAAAACGCACATCACGCATACGTATTTATTGTATTATTATTAATTTTTTTTGTCTATTTTAATTTAAATAACATTTTCTAACTTTGTGTTTCATTTTATTAGTTTGTGTTTTTTTTTTCTTTTTATATTAAATAATTCCTTTTGTATATTTTTTATTTAGTTTTTAAGATTAATTTTTTTTTATGTTTAATAGTTAAATAGCAATGATAAATAATGTAACAAATCCAAAGGTGATAAATGATAATAAAATACTACAGACGCTGAGTGGTAGTTAGTTGTGAAGGTTTTCGAAGAGAAGTTGGAAAGGTCATGTAAAATATAAATTACAAAAGGGAAGCACGATTAGTTTAAATTAATTGTTGCTGGAGAAAGTTTATCATACAATATTGTAAAAAGCGTTAGACATTCGTTTGCAAATTACCTAATGGAGTTTGGGATTAGGGATAAGATTTCTTGCGTAGTCAAAAGCGAAATTCGATTTAGAAATGCTCTTGTAGTATTGGTATACTAGAAATCAAATTTCTATGATCAACGCTTATTTGTTTTTGTTTTAGTGCACAAAAGTGTTCTCGTGGGATACTAGAAATCGAGGCACTTGTGATTTTTTTTCTCGGTTGCCAGTTGGATGAGCAACTTAATTTAACTCACTTAAGTACCCCGTCTGCTGTATTTTCGTAACAATTTGTCTAATTGTCGATGCTTCTGAACTTTTGTTCAATATGAACTACTGCAATGTTTATGTTAGTTTGTCAGACTATTATGCTAGTAATCTGATCCTTATTCGAGCATGAAGGAGTCACCAAATTAATATTTTCAGGAATACGAACCAATCCTACTACATCGATAAAAACCTTAAAAATTCTATTCATTTCACCAGTTGTTTTCATGGTCACGATTCTTCTGCTTGTTAAGTCTTCTTAATTCTTTTTAAAATGAACATCTGTAATGGGTTCATAGAATTCTAGTAATCTGATCACAAATCGAGCATGAGGTCACCAAATTACTGTCAGAAATATAAACCTGCTTACTTATTCAAAATTGATAAAAATCTGAACAATCACATTCGTTTCACTAGTGCGTTTTCGTACACCTACAAATATTCTTCTGATGGTCAACTCTTCTTAAATGTTTTTCAACATAAACAGTTCGAACAGTTAATTTTGTAAGAATACTATCACAGTGATATGTTGTAAATTGGAGCGAATTATTATCAGAAGTACACACCAACCTATTAAATGGAATCAGCGCGCGGAAATCTTCTTTAAAAGATCCAAAATCCCGGATAATCTATTAGCTAACCAAAGTCTATAAACAATTACAATAAGTGTACGACAACTTTGAACCATTCGGACGATCTCATCAAATTTTACTGTCATTCGATCTAGTACTTCGTAAGTAGACTGATTTTTTAATTGGATAACAGAGTGGTATACAACAAATTGTTGGTACACATGACAACATATGTGCTGTCCCCAAAGCAATTAATCAGAAGAGAAACATTATAACAATTTAGTTTTCTGATTTCTTCTAAATTTCGTTGTATAAAACCAATTATTTCTGCGAAAGCAATAAAAATGGAAATGCATCCAAAACAGAATTGTTTGCTCTGATTGATTTTTCCGACTTCACAACTTCAGGTTTGTGATTCTAAATAAACATAGAATCTCAACTTAACCCTCAATATGCAAGTGCATTTCAGAAGTCAATTTCATTCCTCTTCGCGACGTTAGAGAATTCGGTTTCCTCCCAAACTCAACACAAACTAAGTGGTGAGTTAGTATTTCAAAAATTATACAGACTCTGTAGAGTCTATACCGAATTAAATAACAAACAATAAGACAGTGTCGTTTTAAGGCGATGGGTATTCTGAATTTGCAAGTTGTCGAAAAATAGCTGTACGAGGGGCATCGTAGGAGAAGATATATACAAATTCATTTTATTTCTTATTAGGCTCGAAGCTAAGGAATTTGATTTAAGATTCGGCTCTGAGTAATATCTTCTTTTGTCTTTTTAGCTTTAGTCTAGTGGCATCTTCTTTTGTTAGCTGGTGCAAGACAGTAATACAAAATATGTATTTTTATTCTCCTAAGACACTGTATAGATATTGCCTTTAAGAAAAAAAAAAAATCATCTGTTGTATCTCAGTGTCGTTTAACAACATCATAGTGCTATTAAAATGCTATGATTGACGCCGTTTCCATTCGTAGGTTACATGGGATAACTTGTCTCCAAAAATACATCAGTCTATATAAAGAAATAACTTGAAACTGACCAATTTGATTTACTAAATGAAGGGCACCATCAGTGGTAGTTGACCACCTCCCATTATATTCGAAGTCTTCGTTCTCACGGTCAGATCTAATCAAGTCTCCTCAAAATCAAATTGTTCATCATTGAGCACAAAGACCTGGGCTATTCTGACGATTTGATACTTCTCTTTGAAAACTGATTTATTTACACTCAAAAAAGCATCTGAAAATATATAAATACTTTTCTTTTCTAATTGTTATCTTATTATTTTGTATTTTTGTTCTTATTTTCCTACTTTGCAATAGATTTACTACGATTGTATGGAGATAAACAATAGCCACTAAAGATCAAACTAAGAATAGCATATACTATATATATTTTTTTTGAAATTAAACAAGAAACTTTGCATTTAAAACATTCCTAGTTATAAAAAGAATTTTTCTATTTGGTTTACTTGTTTTGATTTTTTAACAATTACTATACAAAAAAAAAACAACAGCGCGCTTTACTCCGGTTAAATAACAAATTAATTGAATTTAACAATTTAGCAACAATTTAATTTAGCATTTTTACGAGATTTATCTTCTTATTTCTATTTGCAATACAAATAAGAATAATTGAATATTATATTTACAAGAAAAAATAAAAATAACGCATAAATGTACATAACAACTAAACCTTTGAACTGCTCTTTTTGTTTTTTTAACAATTGGTTGCTATTTGTGTTGTTGTTTAAATTTCTTTCTTATCATTTGCAACATGTCGTCAGTTTAAAAAAATAAAAATCTATTTAAAAACTTCTAAGCTTAAATCAATCAAAAATTACAAAGTGGCCAATCCATCAACAAAAAACAACAAAATATAAATAGCTACACTTGGAATTAGATATTTACACATAAATATTTCCGCAATAAATATTAAAAAAAAAAAAATAAAACAATTAAGAATTTTGTAAAATAAACAATAAAACTGTGAACAGCTGATAGAATTTGAAAATACTTGAGTACGCCATAGCTTAGAAGATTTATCTATTCAAAAGTACTCGTACATCTAGATCAGAGTTTAGATTATATAATAATGTTATTGTAGCTGTTCCTTTATTTAAAAATTTGAACATTGCTCAATTCTTAAAAAAAACAAAAAAAAACAACAACAACAACAACAACAGAAGGTTCAATTGCATTTTCGTGAAAACTTAAGGGCTTGTCAATCAAGTTGATTTGCATTCAGTAAGGGCTATTAGCACCTATATGCGGTACATGTGTATCAATTTCAACTAGCTCATTAATCATTTGTTCTTGGTAAATACAAACGATTCACTTTCATAACATTACCACTCCCAAAAACTGCATTTATCTATCACAAGAAATCTATCAAACATTTGGTTTCCTTGTACACAAGACAAAGAGTATCTAAAGGCAGCTGATCTAGAGAGTACAAAATAATGAACGACAAAAATTTTAAATTCACTTCTCAAGCGCTTCACATGAACTAATTAAAATAGTAAAACGAAAACCATTACAAAAATTGTTAACTGTGTATATGTACGAGTATTATTTAACATTTTCTGAATTATTTTTATTGAAAAAAAAAAAAATATATATATATATATAAACTCTATAAGCACAAATAAAAATGTAAACAAAAAACGTTTATTCTTTAATTCTTTAAATTTATATTTTTCTGCACAAGAAATTTTTTACAATTTAATAATTTGTCATGAAAAAGAACAAAGGATAAAAATGAATCAAAAGCGAAAAATCTCTTGAACATATTTTTAAAATAATTGTACTGATACTGTGTATAAATATTTTTTACTTCTTAATAAATATTTGAGCAGGTACTTTTTATCATAAATCACATTCATAAACATTTGAAAAAAGGAAGAAAATTTGAAAAGAAACAAAGGAACAGGAACATAAGAAAAAAGCAAACACTAAAATGAGAAATGAAACGATCGAATTAATTGTAATATTTTATGTTCGTGTAAAGTTGGGTGGAGAAAGTTTTAAAGTAGATTACCTCTAAAGAAAAAAAATAAGTTCGCTTTTCCAAGTTAGAGCAGGTCCACGTTTGTTCGAATGGACAACAAACACTCTTCACATTTGAACTTTATTGGATGTAATGAGGAAATAGAATTTGCGAGAAATGCATTTATGTTGCTTACAAATTTCACCTTTCATCTAAATTAACTAGAACATCTAGAATAAGTTTAAGAGAAGCAAAAATTCTTCAAATATGAAACCTGATTCGTTATTGCATAAACAAGATCGCTGGCATTGGCAGTTATCTTCATGTAACTTGATTTTACATCTGCTTACATTCCGCTAAGGTTTTAAATTAAATTTGGTAAAACTACTTAATAAAGCATCTTCTTTTGACCCATTCACATTGTTAGCGGAGAGTCAAGAATGTGGCAATGAGAATTTTGTTTCATGAAGTCCAAGCTCAATAAATGTTTAAATGGTTTTCAGAAGCAATGTGTAGTAACCACTTCGAACACTGTAGTCAGAAAGTAATTGTAATTTAAGTTTTTCTTAAATTTCTAATTTCATAAATAACAAAACGTTTCTGCCGTTTTCATGGAAACAATTTGCATATTCCTGCAGCCACTTTAGGTGATATTTGTACCCCTTTTATATGTACATATACAAAGTACCAGATTTTTTGTGCAAACTTGTTGTTAAAAGGAAACATTTAGTTGATACTCAAGATATGCATTTGTAGCAGTCTTCGGATTGTTGAGGCTAAAGGCATTCAAAAGATTTAGATTTGTCGTAATGTTCATGCAAATCATTTTTTCGACTTCTCAGTCATAATGTCAAAATAAAGAAATGCAAAGCTGCACTTTTCGTGTCAGCACAGGCTCAAAGTTTCAAAAACTTTTCTTCACCATTACACTGAGCAAAATGTCTGTCTAATGTTTTATACTTGATACCATTTGACTTTAGATCATCAACAAATTCAGTTTTAATCAGCTTTCTACAATAGTTTCAAAGATAACTCTGCAAGCATAAATGCATTTTGAGTCGCCGATAAACGTAATACCATTTCATTGCGTAATACCAGCCAAACTGGAAACGAAAATAACGACATAAATGAATCAGAGGATTTATGTGTTAGGTCATACATGGAAGGGAAGTGTTTAAGTTTTTTTTTTCTTCAAATTCCTTTGTTTCATTTCAATAGTCACTGACACAAATAAACACAAATTAAACAAAAACCAACAACACTTTCAATTTATCTATCTTTCATAAACAAACAACTAAATCATTAAATTCATTCTATCTCACTAAATTTAATAAATAATGAAAACAAATAACTAAAACAGCAACAAACATACAAAACGCAAAATGTAATAAATAAATAAAAAACAAAAAACAATGTAAACAAAATAAATGAAGAAAATCCCAAAAAAAAAAAATTATAAAATGCCAACCTAATATTTTTCTAAGAATAATTTTCCCCACATACTTTGTGAACTCTAAAAACAAAATCTTATAAATGTAAAACCAAACAAATACCAGAACCATTTTAATTGAAAACAAAAAAAAAAAAACTATAAAACTAAAACTTTAAGAAAATAATAAAATAAAAATAGTGCGTAAATATAATTGATTATGAATATTTATTAATAATAAACAAATACAACTATTTAAATTTAACAACTAAATTATATATAAATATAATAACAATAAAGAAAACATAGGTAGACGAAAGTATATTGATTTTATCGTTTTCATTTCTATTTTCGTTGCGAATCAATAAACATTTATTTACGATGGACATACATACATACACATTAAGAATAGAATTTTTAAACAAAATTAATTGAAATTTGTAAAAATGTTGTGTGCATAGCTTGGTTTAGAAATTTTTTTCAAAAATAAGAAAAAATTAATTATAACAAAAAGAAAAAGAAACTATGAACAACTGAAAAAGAAATGGGACAACTAAATATAATATTTCTTCAAGTGAAAATAAAAATCTATATTTAATAAATGCTAATTGTATTATATTTATACATTATTGATTATTACCAACAATTGGGTGTAGTATTTCTTTTTCTCTCATTAAGTTATAAATATAAATAAAATTATAAAAACAAAAAAAAAACAAAAAACTATAAGAATAAAAATAACAAAAACAAAAAAATCATGTGTTCATTGAGATGAGGAAAGTTTTCCAATTGAACTAAAAATCTTAACTTCGACAACAACAAAAAAAAAAAACAATTCAATAAATCAAAATCAATCTTCTGTTCAAATCCAAAAACTCTACTTCTGTTATGTAGTTTACTTTACAAGAACAAAAACAAAAAAAACAACATCTAGTCTACCATAAAATTGAATTTGTTTTTAATCCTTATTCAATTTATTTTCAAGCAAAAAATTGTAAAATTCTACGAATATGAACAAAAAAATAAAAACAAAATGAATTTAAATAGGAAAAACTTTTGTACACAAAAAACAAAATATAAATACGAACATTAAAATCTAAATCTACATATATACATACATAACATAAAATTCTTTTTTCCAAAATCTTGTTTTATCTTTCAAAACGTAAAATGCGGACTTCATACTAAACTAAGAACAAAAAAAATAAAAAAAAAACATTAAATAAAATTAAAAATAAATAAAAGTGAACAAAAGAAAAAAAAAGAACAATTCCATGTATGCAAAAATAATAAAAACTAAAAACATACCAAATATCAAATTTTTAAGAAATAAAAATGAAAATGAAATTATATGTTATTTATAAATAAAATAAAAACAAAAACAAAAAATGAAGGAAATGGTAAAGAAAAACTAAACTTTTCAAGAATAATGAAAACCAAAGAAAGAAAAAAGAAAAACAAAAATCGTATTAATATAACAAAGGTAAAAGAAAACAAAAAAATAATAATAAAATTATATAACATTTAAAACCATGTTTGTATGTAAAAGGAAATCACATGTGTTAGATCATCTTAATAAAGGTATAAAAAATTTACTCTTTTGTCTAATTTACTCTTTCTTTTTGACATGGATATGTCTAACCGCTTGTCTTTCTGAAAAATGTGTCCCATTTTTGCTTTCCTTCTACCGTTCAGTGATCGTACTCGTGTGCGTATTTGGTGTTGTTGTTGGGTTTGTGTGCTTCACAAAAAATCAACTGTGCAAAGCAATAGGATATTGGAGAACAGTCTGTACATGAACACATGAATCTTCGTCGCTCCGTTTCTCGACGTTTTGTGTGTGTTACAAATATACGTTTCATCCTTTGTGCATACATATTTGTTTTCTTTTTCCTCCTTTAGCCTTTTGCCCAATGCTGGTACTTCCACGGATACCGACACCGCTGCCGCTACTTTGACTGTTCTTATATCATTTTATTGGTTGGTGGGAAGTGATGGTGCTGGATTTTATTAGATTTTTCCCAGATACATATATATTTTGCTTTCCTTCTACCGTTCAGTGATCGTACTCTTTGTGCCGATAAGTTTGTCTTTTACACCGATTTGAAGCATCCAATTGGACGAAAAGATGTAGTATGATGCGCTGTTTATATGTAAAAGCAGCCTGTAAACGCTAAAACATGGTACTAGTAAACATGGTACCACTAACACCCGCAGACGCTGAGACCAATTCACTCCAACATAATTGAAAACACTCGGAAAATTCTTTCCAAACATCTTTTTCCCGATTATTTTGTGTGTTCACACGACGAAATTCACTGATGAAATGTCTTGCTCGAGTAAATGTTGACAGATGAGAGCGCAGACACTCAAACATACGAGGGTTGTCTGAAAAGTTTCCGACCGAACAATGATACAAGACATTTTTTCTCAAATTTTTATTTTATTTTTCTACATAGTCTCCTTGTAACTCTACACACTTCTCCCAGCGATGCTCTCATCTCTCTAACCCGTCCAAATAGTACTTGGCGTTTTTCTCTGCAAAATAATTGTTCACGAAGGTGATTGCATCCTCATTTGACGAAAATCTCTGTACTCCGAGCGCAGTTTTTAGATGAGGAAACAAAAAGAAGTCGCTTGGGGCTAGATCTGGTGAATAAGGCGGATGGTCAAGCAGTTCAAATCGTAATTCATGGATTTTGCGCCATGGCAACCGCTGAGGTGTGAAATGGCGCGTTGTCTTGGTGAAAGATTTCCTTTTTCTGGAAATGTGGCCGTTTTTCCGCAATTTCTGCCTTCAGCTTGGAAAGTAATGATGCGTAGTATACTCCTGTAGTGGTTTTTCCTTTTCGAAGATAATCGATTAAGATAACTCCTTTACTATCCCAAAAAACAGTCGCCATCATTTCCCAGCCGAAAAAATAGTCGCCATCACTTTTTCAGCCGAAAAAACAGTTTTTGCTTTCTTCGGAGCCGGCTCGCCATTTGCAGTCAACTGTTTTGACTGGATTTTTTTTTCGGGTGTATAATAGTGTATCCAAATTTTTTCTACAGTAATTAATCGGCGTCAAAACTCGGATTTATTGCGCCTAAACTGCACCAACAGAGCGTTGGAAATGTTCATTCGAATACGTTTTTGGTCCAACGCGGCACCCAACGTGCGGACAGTTTTCTCATGCCTAAAACTTGATTTAATATGTAACAAACACGTTCTTTGGACATTTTCATAACCTTACTTTAATTCGGCGGTCGTCTAACACTTAAACTTTAGCAATGTTCTCTTCAGTGGTTGCAGTTTTTGGACGGCCACGTTTAAATTCAGCTGCCCAAAATTTCATTGTGGTAAATGATGGTGCAGAGTCCCCATACACAGAGTCTAACTCATCTTTGATTTGCGTAGATGTATTGCCTTTCAAAAACAAGAATTTAGTTACAGCTCGATACTCAATTTTTTCCATTTTCACAAAAAACACTCACATCGACTTACTCAAACGACTGTCAACTAAAAACTGCGCGTCCAAAATGACTGAAACTTCGGTAAGTAACTGTCAAAAGATGCACAACTAGCATTCACTAGCTTTTATTGACAAGTGATGCTATCTTTACGTTGCGGTCGGAAACTTTTCAGACAACCCTCGTAATATCAGCAACACAAAACTCCGCCCACAAACATCGACAAAAATCAAACCAGGTTTGATTTTAATGAGAGCAAATTCTGATGTTGGTGAGACCAAACAATTATTGGTACGCGTACCAGCCCGCAGACGATCAACATTAGCTAAAACTTGGTTTGTTTTACAAGTTTACTAGTACCATGTTTTAGCGTTTACAGGGCGCTTAGCTCTTATGTAATATGTACATGTGTCAATGAACTTTTTTAAATATTTTTGTAATATGTAATGACATTTATGTGTTTGTACAATATGTCTAAACCAATTAATTTTGATAAAGCCCCATATATAAATTATGAAGTTAGAGCTGTGACTATTAACCTTATGGAGCAATAGGTGTATGCTTTCTCTCTCTTTAAGTCGGCCATTAATATAACGTTTTGACTTAGCATGACTAGCTGCACTAGATGTGTCATATTGGTTTTGAACGATGCTAGAGAGAGAAAGTATGCATCTTAACGATCTGGCTTTACACATTTGACAGCTCAGGTGTTTTAGTTAGTTAGTCTCTATATTTTTGGTTCTGGTTTTATCTACACTTACAATTTTGTGTTTTCATGTTCGTCGAAACTAGTGGTCGAAGATATTAAAGCTGCATCGGTAACTAGCATTCTAGTTATATCTCGACGACCAGTCCAACGTGCAGAGAACCATTTCATCGCCTCAAGTGTCAAATGTACGCGGCCTTACAATAGATAAATTTTCGAATGCAAGGTACCATATATTTGAGTTTTTGTGTAGAGCCACTGATTTCCGATTGTCACCGAAGGGTATGTTATCGAGTCCGACGCACGCTTCCGGTTCTTTCCTTTTACAGCTTCGCTAACTTCGGCTTCCGTAAAATTTTCCGTATGCAATAGTGCCAGGAAATTCCTCATTTAGGAAGGCTTTAAAGTACTCTTTCCATCTATTACAAATCTCATTATTCCCTGTTAGTAAGTTTCTTTTCTCATCTTTAATATAAAATATTTCGGCGATGGCACCCCTTGCAAATTTTTTCTTCGTTGCGCGCAGTCTTAAAAATGTTACATCTTTTACCCATGATTCGACATTGCACTTCTTCTACTGCTTATAGGTTGTGAAGGTACTGCTATTGCACGTGCTCTTGCTAACACCTTTTTCGCCTCGGTTTCGCTATTTCCGATATACTTAGTCGACTCTTCAGAGTCAAATTATACTATTTGGTACGATCCAAAATAGTTTCGGTTCACGACACATTGATACTGGTATGAATACGAAACCGGTATACGAAATTAAGGCACTAAACTGAGGTACGATATTATCTGGTACTAAACCGCTCGTAGGAAGTTTAATTTCAGTTCACGAGGGCAAAACCTGTTTTCAATATAAACAATATTCTTGACAACAAATTGTGTTAAATGTAATTATAAATAAGTGCCAACATTAAGAATACTGTACGCCCTCTTACTATACTATTTTCCGCCAGGTCTAACATCACCTTACCTTTGTATAGTTCTCTTTTACTTTTTTCCTAAAATTCACTTCTGACTGGTATTTGTCTTAACATGGTTGTTAGGAAAACAATTCACAGAATTACTTAATTCTGATATTCTACATAGTGAGTAGATATAATCTGTTGCGGTTGGACACCATGACTATAGGGAAACCTCGCTAGACTTTATTAGGAAATATTTTGTTTATATTGAAGAAAGAAAAGGTGTTCCAACATTCAAGCAAGAAGTAATTTCGATAGAAAACACAGGTTTTTAATTAAAAATGCAAATATTTTATTGATTCATAAATTATACGATTTAGGGTTATGTAGTAAATAGCATATCGAGTAAATGGCCTCCACGGCTTTGCTGGCACATACGCACTCTTTTGTGAAATTTTCCATGACGATTTTACATAAATGTGGCTAAGTTTTATTGACACAGCGCTCAATTTGCACTTTCAAGTCGTGTGTGGTCTCGGCGCTGTTGCCATACTAAGTTTCAAAAACCACCAAAGGAAAACGTCCTACGCCGTTAAATCGCACGACCTGGGCGGTCAATTCTGATCACCAAAAGGGGATATTACACGACCAGCAAACGACTCATACAATAATTGAATTGTTTCATGGGCTGAATAGCATGTGGCACCGTCTTGTTGAAACCACACTTCGTCCACATAAATATCTGGCAATTTAGGCTAAAATAAAAGATTATCATGTCGCGATAACGAGCATTATTAAATGTTATTGCCTGACCAGCCGCGTTTTCAGCGAAAAATGATGCCCCCAGCCTAAAATCCACAACAAGCAGTGATACATGTGGATGCATTTGTTTCTCAACCACCACTCATGGATTTTTGAACCCAAAATTTGACAATTTTGACGATTAAGAATGCCATGCAAATGAAAATGTGCCTCATGGCTGAAGATGAATTTGTTTTTTATTTTGAACATTTCTTTGATTGAAAACAAAATGAATTAAATTGTAACTATGCGTCTGTATATATTTAATTTTATTCCGGTACGACACTACAGAGAAGTGCGATCCGAAACTAAACTATACGCAAGTAGTTCACCAAATGGTACGAAATGTATCAAGCATTTTCCGCATCAGACTGGTATGAAACTGTGCTTCCACAAGTGAAATTAGTGCGGTAGCAAGTTAGTTTCGTTCCGGATAATATCTCTACTTCAAAGGCTTGCCGTTTGTCCTTTACCGCCATTTTCGGTTCACGCGGTGATTTTTTGAAATACCGAGCTTGGAAGTTGTTCCACATACGTACACATACCTTGTCGGTTGCCCCCTTAGTTATTCTTCTTGGTTTATGGCACTATGGAATCTCGCAAATTTAGCGACCAAGTTCAAGTTTATTTTTTCGACTAATGTCGGTTTTCGTTTGTCGTTCTCTGATATTTTTCGCGAAAATGTCGGTGCTGACTTTCTAATTGTTCGCCTAGAATCTCTTTAAAATCTTTCATTCGCCGTTTCAAGTTATTCCATCATAGATGGAAATCTATCTGGTGTTGGTGTGCACTGCTGCAGTATGTAATCAAGTGCCGTTCTTGCTTAATAAATAGCGTAATTAGTAAGTAAGGCGTGTGATTCCTACACGCTCAGTTTTTTCGTTCCCAAACATTTCCTCCCTGATATTACATTTAATAGGTCATCGAAATCATGCCAAAATATATTTTTTCTGATTGCTAACTGTCTACGATTATCGGGTTTACGTTGCCGTAATACGTTTTATATTTCGAAACTTTTGCACGTTATTGTGCCGGCGCCGCCTCTCTTGTTTTAACTACCAAAAGTTCAGTGTTATCCTTTTCGAGTGTAAAACGCTCATCATAGGCGTGAGTTTAACTCTAATCTTGTTTGAGTCCATGCAGGAGCTTGTGGTCTTAGAGCTGCTGCTACCACCAAATTTGTGTAGAAGACTGCATACTTTCACGATACAGTGAAAGAAGTTAAGGTGGTTGACCCTTAATTCATTTTTGTTGCGAATTTCGTCAAACGGCCGCGGTGCCAATTTCGGGGTCTCCGGTTACAAAGCAGTTAATGTGAGGTAGTTAACTTTCTTCCGTCGATACAGGAATGCACTCTGTGGAAATTGCGTATCCGAAGGTGTTTTCGAAGTATTGGAGGGAATGTATTCCACGCGCAGGTTATGAAGCACAGATCCAGGTTGTAGCCTTGTTTCCATCTACAGCGGTGGAAGGTGGTTTTGTCTTTTGCGTCGAAGCTGTGATACATGAGGTTTAAATCTAGTTATTCCGTAAGTTTGTAACATTTGTAAGAGTGGATGCTAAAGTCGTCATGTGGCTTCATCGGGGGCTTAAAAGCATTTACATTGAAGGGGCTTAAAATTTGGATTGCTCTACACTAATTAATTTTAGATAACAAATACGATTCTGATATATTGGTGTCCCACATGATTTGTAGATCCAAAACTCAACGATGACAGTTCCTCTAGCTTTTACAGCTGGGTACGGGTAAGCTACGTCGATGTTTTTGCTCAATAGTTTGTTTGCAATTGATTAATGAACGGGAAAGTTATTATTTAGTTATGCGCTAGATCGTTCTTAAGTTGAGAAGGAGATGTATTACCATACATCGATATAGTGTAACAGCATTGCAAATCTTTGAGCGCTACCTTGATATATAAGAAGCTCAAATATATTGTGATAACCACTTAAATGTGAGCAGCGACATCTAGCAGAAAATGTCGAAGACCAGAAGATTTCGATACTGGAATAACAAAGTCTCGACTGGAGAGTGGAATCGAATTTTCTAGCAAATTGGAAATTGTATGGGACGCTGGATGGCGAGGATTGTTCTCGAAGTATGTCATTCGAGTATAAATACCAGCATCCCAAAGGTATGCAAATCAGTTTTAAAGTGTAATTTGAAGTGTTAATTAGGAGAAGTGATTAAGTGGTTTAAGTAAAAGATAAGAAAAGTATAAGTGGTTGAGAAATTGAATTGTACTGAGAGAAAGAATTAAATAGTGAATTGTAACTGTACTGAATAAAGGGATTTGTATTGAAAGAATAAGTTCTATTATTTATACCCACACAAACATTCTACAATATTATATAAAACAATTCAGTTTTAAGTCAAACAATTAGCACCAGCAACCGATAGTTATTATTTGGAGGTAAGGTAATCACTAACACATGGAACACATGGGCATTGCCAGATGATACGACTCAACTTTTTTGTTCAACAATCATCTTGTGATTTGCGATAATCAGTTGCATGCTTTTGCCATAATATCAAACCTTTCTGAGGAAAGTGAAAGCCCATCTTATGATCCACTGTTCTTAACCCACAAACAGCTGTATATATTCATTTGCATGGCGCGTTTTTCAATAAAGTTCTACGCTCTTCCACAATACGTGGATAAGGATGTCAAGGGCGATTTCTATAGCATACTGGACTATAGATATGCAGAAGTGTCTGTTGATTTTTGTAATTGCAACTGGTCATTGTTTGAATACAAATACTGCCACAAGATCATTCAGACCAGATCGATCACCATTAGCTGACGCTTCCGGAATTGCATCCAAGATTTCCTTAACATACGTGAAAATCCTCTCCAAGTGCGCTAAGGGATAAGGGACTTACTTCGTATAAGTGTATAGATAAGAACAGGTTCACTGACGATCAGCGGAATGCTGTGAAAAATGCTTTTACCCCTATGGCACACACCATCTGGAGACGGATCTCAAACATCTGGAGACGGATCGAAGAACGCATTGATCCAAATCAAAAGTTCTAGCGGTCTCAGGCCTCAGGCCTCAGCAGTAGAGTGCCCCGAACTAAAAGTCCAGTACCGAGTGAAGACAAAATAAGCACAGCGTAATTTACTACGAGATAAACAACTAAACTAACTACTAACCACCAAGGCTGAAGAAGCAGCAACATTTGCTGTTCAAAAATTTCGAGAATGCCTTCAACAGATTGAATCGAGATGTTATGTGGTGAGCTTTGCGTCACATGTTTAACAGTGAAAATAATTGCTCTTATAAAGTCCACCAACGTTGGCGGAAAATGTGTGACGGCAAGTTGTCAGATGAATTTGAAGTTCGCAGCGGAATACGACATGCCCACCGCACTTCTATTTCTAGAAGCAGTCTTACTTACTGACCTCTGTTTAAACATAGGGCTAAAATGAATTATGACATCATATCTTAAACATGTTTACTACACTTGTGAAGTAGATTTTCTGCTCTCACAATTAATATTGAACCTGCTCCTGATGACACACAATTTGCAGTCAGAAGCGAACTAATTAGTTCTCAACATAAATATATTGTAAAATGTTCGTGTGGGTACAAATGATAGAACTTATTCTTTTCAATACAAATCCCTTTATTCAGTACAGTTACAATTCACTATTTAATTCTTTCTCTCAGTACAATTCAATTTCTCAACCACATATACTTTTCTTATCTTTTACTTAAACCACTTAATCACTTCTTCTAATTTAACACTTCAAATTCAACTTTGGAACTGATTTGCATACCTTTGGGATGCTGGTATTTATACTCGAATGACATACTTCGAGAACAATCCTCGCCATCCAGCGTCCCATACAATTTCCAATTTGCTAGAAAATTCTACTCTCCAGTTGCTAATCCAGTATCGAAACCTTCGAGTTTCGACATTTTCTGCTAGATGTCGCTGCTCACATTTGAGTGGTTATCACAATATGTAGCTAAAGCAAAGGCCCTAAACACTTCAATTTCTCAACATTGCCGGATAGCAAGTGGACAAAGTAAACACTTTTCTATATCTAGTAAGTATGGTCTCTCAACTGCTAAAGCCGCGTACAGTACGTTATGTAAAACAGATATCGAACAAGAAACTACGAGCGGTAACGAGCCAATAACCAATAGACATAATAATATTGAAGATAAGGTCGAGGTGATTAGTTACATCTAATGGCGTGAAGACATTTCCATTGTGAGGTCAGTCGGGGACGAGTTCTGATCTATAGGGATAGCTACGAAGGATCTCCAGCGTGTTGCAGAATTTTTGACATGATAACGCGCAGGCATCATTGACGCCCCATGTCCCACGAGGCTCCAGATGACCTAGGTAAGTAAGTTTGTTTATTAATGTCCAGATTTCCAAAATATGTTTGCTTAGCAAATTCCGCAATTATAATGTTTAATGCGATACAGATGGGTTCAGTTTATAAAGTTTCGTAGGGATTTCAGCTGCATGTCTCTAAAGCGACATCTGCACCTGTATTCTGATGAATTACCTAGAACTGCCTTTAAGTGGAGCATGACAGAAAGGATTTGCATCTTCACAAACAACCAACCACCACAATGAATACTAAATACACTAAATGTACGTTTATTTAATTTTAAGGTCTACAATTATCATAAATATATCTAAATAAAATACACATGCATACAAAACAATGCATTTGATACCTAGATTTGGAAACTCACTCGCCGAGTACACGCAATTACGTTACGTCACGACATTCAAACGCATATAACACAAAGTAAGAAAAAAAATATATTTTCACTGATTTGACTTCGACATACTCGAAGCTCTGACTCCTAATAGCTAGTGGCTAAAGATAAGTTAAGTCCTACAGTATAATATCGTAAATTACAATAATACAAAGTACATAAACCGCAACGTCTTGGCGCGATGTCTACCTATGAAACTTTTCCATCGTAGAATGGCTCCTGCAATTTTTGTATAAATTTGGTCTCCTGTACGGTTTCTCCTTTTCTATTTTGCACACGTTAAATGTAATAATTAAGAATGGCTGGTTGAGCTTTCGGTAAAGTACGGATGTTGCATAGCAGCCTCTGCACTTATTCGTTCATTTGGCCGACAGACTAAAAGTTTTTGCAAAAGATCACGTCCTTTTGAATTCAGTCGAGGTACAATTTGGCTCCACGAAGTTATTGGTGGAAATGCTATGAATACAATATTTGATTAAAATCTATTCGAAAGTCTGCAGATTCGTATGTAAGCCTACATGGCAAAGCAGCATAGTCAGACAAATGGGTCACTCCTGGCCAGGATTCCTCCGTCGGAGTGCCTAAAACACGGAAGATACGCAATAATTGATCCAGAACATCTGATCCAGGAAACAACGGCCGTCCAGCGTCAGCCAACTCGGCAAAAATACATCCAGCTGACCACATATCAATGCTGGTTGTGTACAATTTAGCACCGAAGAGAACATCCGGAGGACGATACCACAAAGTCACTACTTCTGCTGAATAACACTTCACTGGTATCCCAAAAGCTCGGGCGAGACCTAAATACATTAAATCAATCCACTAAACCATGCAATGCGACTATTTTTTTTTTTTACCGAAATCAGCTAATTTAAGCTCCCCGTTTTTATTGATTAGTAAATTCTGCGGCTTCAGATCTCGATGCAGGACGTTGTGACTGTGACAGAAAGCCAGCCCACGTAGCAATTGCAACATAAAACTACGACAGACAGTCATATCAATGTCACCATTCAGACTGTCAAAGTATTTCTTCAGATCCTGATCACAGTGCTCGAAGACAAGCGTCAACTTACGATCCGAGTGAAGTACATCATACAGGCGCACAATGTTTTTATGTTTTAGTTCCTGCGAGGAAGTCTCAGAAGTTTGAATAAAATGCAAAAGAAATATTGAATTGAGGCAAACCTTAAGCAAACAAATTTCACGGAGTGCAGAGCTAGGGACACCCTCGTCATCCTCGTCCAGGCGAACTCGCTTTAGAGCGACAATCTCCATGGTCTCCCTATTTCGGCCCTTGAATACCGTTCCGTAGGTGCCTTCGCCGATTTTCTCCAACTTCTCATACTTTTGCATTGTAAGCGGCGAACAGTATGACGCGTTCCTCTTATTAGATTTATTTTAATTAAATTCCAGAACGAAAATAACTAAAATGTGCGAAGATGTAAAAGAATTTTGTTGTAAGTTGAACAGCTGATCTGGGATGCGTCAATTGACAGCCGATTAAATCTTAACAGTTTGAGGGCTTGTGCGGGAGGATTTAAATGTTATCGAAACAAAGGGTGTTCTAACGGTAAAAGAAATGTTATCGGATATTTTGGATATGAAGCTCCTCTGCAATTTATCACTTTTGAATACGCAGGTTATGCTGATCCGAAAAATACTTATCAGAATAACGGATGTCAAAGAAACATAAATTGCAGTTCTCAGCTGTTAACAAAAAAGATTTTTTGAGTTCATTTCTCAAAACGGGTAAAGGAGAATTAAAGAGGTAATGTGATCTCTCTTGTTAACAGTAGAAGGCAGATTTTTAGCTGATCGTATGGCATAATATCTTAATCGGGGCCTTAGAAAAATGAAGTCCAGAAATTTTGCCAACAAATAAAAGGAATATGACAAAGCTGTAAAGCCCTAGCAGATATCTGCAAGGATGTAGAAGAAGAATAAAACCACAGTGGGCTCTGAAAATCTAGATAGATTATTTCTGTAGACTGTTAAACGATAAAACAAAACGATAATGGACAAAATGAACCATTAGATCTGGACGAAGACAGACAACATTCCGTTCACCCAACCAAATTGAAGTCAGGATAGCCATTTCCAAGCTTAAGTCTAACAAAACCGCAGGATTCAGGATTCATCTCTAAAATCTGGGGCGGCGAAGGTATCCCCGACGAATGAAGTCTCAGCGTTGTTTGTCCGAACCTCAAGGAGGAAGATCCCCTGAACTAGGGCAACTACAAAGGAATAAGTTTCCTTAACACTGCATATAAAATCCTTTCTGCCATATTATGTGAACGCCTAAGACCCTTCGTAAACAGTCTGACCGGTTCCTATCAGTGTGGTTTAAGACCAGGAAAATCCATAGATTAAATTTTAACATTACGGTAGATCTTGGAAAAACCGCAGGAGTTCCAAATCAATACACACCATCGATTTCAAACCTGCATATAGCAGCATTATAGAGATGAACTGTACACAAGGTACACAAGCAACATGTCTAGTTTTGATATCTCTGTCAAGCTCATTTGACTATGCAAGATGAGATGATGAACGCTGCTCTGTCTGGGTCGGTAATGACAAAACCGAAGCCTTCAATGTTAGAAAAGGACTTAAACAAAGCGATGTGTTGTTATGTGATTTTTTAAAACAGTCTTCTTGAAAGAATTATGCAAAGCTCACAAGTCAACTCCAAAGGCACTATCTTTCCAAAGTCTGTTCAATTACTCGCATACGCAGACGTCAGTAATGTGAAGAACACAGCGAACTGTCAAAGAAGCGTTTACGACTATGGAAGTAGAAGAAGCAGAGAAAGGTTTAGCGGTCAATGAAGGAAAAACAACGCATATGCTATTAACAAAGAGGGACATACTAGTACATAAAACATCGACGATTAGGGCAAAACATTACGATAAGCACCTACAAGCTTGAGGTAGTAAAAAGCGCTATCTGGAGAGGCATGCTAGCTAAAGCCTGGACTGTAGCGCCAGTTTTTTTTGTATTCTTCAGCTTCGGTGCAAGCCTGACTAAATGAGGTTTGAGCACTACTGGGAGCGTCATGATAGCAAAGAGTCTTTTAACTTATTGGTAGGCCCGGGTTGGTATTGAAAACATACAAACGAGATTCCGGTATGTCTCTCCATAAACTAATGGTGCGATCTAAGCATAAATATGACTTTATTTGGCACTAATCGAAAAGTGAGTGTCTTTCGTCATTTAAGATTTAGCTCTGGTTAAATGCGTTTTAATCCCATATATATATACATATATATGATTACACACCGTTGGGTTAAAGCACCCAAGCTGGTTCCCATGTAAAACAAATGTGAAGATCTAACCCCAAAATAGCCATCAGCTAAAAGCTAATGGTTAGCTTTGGAGCCGTGGAAGAATTGGAAAAACTGATCCAGCTGTGTCGTATTATCATATATTGCATATCACAAATTTTTTAGATGATACTACTTAATCGTATATTGAACCAATTTGGGTTCAGAAGCAAGCATTCATAGGTGCATAGAATCACTAAAGTAAAGAAAAACTGATTTGTTCAACCGTATTTCTTGATGTCTCGCATTCCTTTGACAAAGTGTTGCATGAAGGCTTGAAATTCAAATTGCAACAGGCCTTGCTTTTAAGCCTATATAATATACCGTCAACGTATCTCGAGAATAGGCTTTTTCGTGTCAGACACAAAAAGGAGTTTTCGCAATTCAAAGAAATTTAAGTCTACGTACTGCAAGCAAGTATCCTCGGTCTGATTCTATATCAAGAGGGGACCCTTTTAGCTATATTTGCTGATGGCACTGGCAATAGGTGAAACGATTGAAGAAACAACAGCCAAACTACAAACGGCTCTTTAGAGTGTAAATGAATGGATAACGGCCTAGTGGATTGCGCTCAATGAAACCAAATCTGTTCAAGCAAACCTTACAGTATCGTGTTGTCTCCCGACGAGCATATACGTGCGCAACAGTTCGCTCTTTCTTTTTAAAAAGAAGACGCAAATAAAACTGTGCCCACAATATATTGTTCAATAGTGCTGGTCGCGAGTGCTAAAAGAATGAAAAAAAGTGTGGGTTCTTCCACTCACACCCGCAAATTCCTTTTGCTGTTGCGTAGCCTTAATCATTGTTTATGCTATTGAATTAATTGATATCAAAAACAATGATTGAATACATGGAACATCTAACATAATGAATAGGGGGTTATGCGTGTAGATTTTTGTTGGTGGACTGATGAAAATTGTCGTAAGGTCATAACACCTACGGCAATTTCATTGGAAAACTTATAATGAATTTACACATCACACAACAATGCTTTAATTGTTTCACGTGTTTGTGCTTATTATAACGGTGTATTCGGAGCAGTTGTAAAATTTATCTGAATTCAAATTCATGCATATTCGATAAAAGAGCATAATGCCAAACTCTGTTAAATGTATTAGAAATATCAAGTGCAATTATCTTGCTTTCGCTAGATTGAAGTGCGCTTTGGTTCCAATGTGAGACCTGCCATCCAATCACCAATGGACCTGTTGATGCGGAAACCGTACATTGAGAAGTTTTCGTGTTTCGATATGTTTCATGAGCTGATGGAAAGAGCCCTAAAGAGTAAGATTGATGATAGGTAAAGCTTACGCACTGGTTTTCCCAGCAAAGAAGAACACCTCTTCAGAAGAAGGAGAGATATACAATCTGGACCAGCAGATTTGTGTATATTAAGATCTTTAAGTACTCTTGCTACTACACGAGTGCGACAGTGGATTCGTTCCATTAAAGATTCGACGAATTGGAGAATAACCTACCAAGCTCTGTGTTCGTTTTTTGTTGTTCCCACAATTGCAAATAAATTATAAAAATGTACTTTAAAGAATTAAGAGGAAACTACAACGACTATCCTTCCCAAGTCTTATTTCTTTTTTCCTTACATTAACGGTCATCCTATAATCGATAATCATATTTTCATATTTATCGATAACACACTCGTTTTTGTAACCGCAGGACAACTCATCCTACTGGTCAAATGTCAAACTGTCATTTCTGTGATGAGTGCAGTTTTTTGTTGTGACTTTCTTACAAAGGTTCCGCAAAAGTTTCCAATTATATTGAAAAATCAACTAATTTCACTATTGAAATAATCAAAAACAATAAATTTAAATCTTCCCGCATCAATTCATGTATTTATTGTGTAAATATTTAACGAAAATCACGGTGAAATCATCAATTGAAAATTCTTACTTTCTATGACGTTTACTCCCCTTTTTTGCATGTCGTGTTTTTTTTCCATCATTCTATCGTTCACAGCTTCATTTCCACCCAGAAGCGCACTCAATTGATGTGGGCCACTGAAGCCTCCATCATCTCCAAATCGAAAATATTTTTTGATTAAAAAACAAACACAAAAAATTATCTCGGTAAAGTTTTATTTTTTTTTCTCCGTTTTGTTTTGTCGTTATGCCCACAAGTATTCGGTAGCTGAAAGTAAAAGAAAAGAAAAAAAATGATAATCGTCAATGTACGTGTGTGTTTTTTTTGTTTTCTAGTGATTGTTCTATGTGGCCATTAGCACCGAGGCGTAGAAACACCAAAAGGAAACTATCAAAATGGTTCCGCTAAAAGACAACATCGATTTGGAATGTTTTCTCGTAACCAAACACTCTTGGAAGGGCAAATACAAACGAATTCTATCGATAGGAACAGCCGGTGTGTCCACTTATAATCCGGATAAATTTGATTTAACAAATCGCTGGTCATATTCAGATATTGTTGCTGCAGTTCCAAATAAAGCCTCGAGTGTGAGTTGTCCATTTCAAATGTGCTGATGATAAGATTTCTATTGTTAATCAATTACTTGTTGCAGATTCCGAATGAGTTTGTGCTTACGATTAAAAAAGATAAAAAGCTCGACACAATTAAATTCTCTTCAGAGTATCGCAACGATATTCTAAGCTCGATTTTGAAGAACTATAAAGAATTTGCTGATAAACCGAAACATGTTCAAGTGAGTAATGTGCAAGTGGAGGATTGTATTTGTTGTGAGTGAGGAACAATTTGTTGTTTTTTTTTTCTTGTTACAGCGTTTTCAAGCTTACAAGTACCACTGGTCTGGAATTAGTTTGCCGACAATGTTGGAGGTTACACCATGCTCGTTAGATCAACTGGATCCGACAACAAACGAAATACTCGCCAGTTATATGTACAAGGACATTGAAGGGATTATAGGTACAATGGTTTTGTTGATGGATGCTTTTGTGCTTCATTTAATGTTGATTCGATTATTGGATGGATGAGTAAGACACAGGTGTTGAGTTTCGACAAGGTATACGTCATACGCGTAATAACTCTGATTCATGTGATAACATTTCTCTGCTGTTTATCTTAGCATTTAATGACCCCTTTCGTGTTGTGTATATGGTGGTGGTGGAAGTTGTACACACATGTGTAGAGCGGGTTTTAACTTTTAGGGGTTGAAATTAAACTTTACCCATCGATCAAATTGATGTTTAACATTTTCTATTAAAAATATCACTGGTTAATCGAGCAACAAGTAACGAAACTAGAGCATGTACATAGGCAATGCTTAACATTTAACTTTTATGACAGCGAGGTCATAATTCTTAATAATCTACTATATACGGAAAATTTCAGTTGAATTTACAACTTGGATTAGCTCTTAATATTACGAGATGTTGCCAAACTTAATAAATGTGTGTTATTCTGCAGTTATAGTCAAGGTACATCAATGGTATTGATGTGATGGCTATCTGCTGTATGGGTTTTGATGAGCGCGCTTTTAGCAATCAATAAACCAGTGCTGGATATCAAATTACTGTTTGAGGATTTTTTGAAGAATCAATTCGATTATATTATCTAGAAGTGATTTGAATTTATGTCCATATGTGGCAGAAGAAAAACAAAAGTTTGTCTTAAAGTTATTTGAATTTCCTGAGTTCTTATATTAATTTGTTTGTTTGTTTAAGTGGCCTCAGTCAACAAACGTCTCCAGCCAGCTCGATCCCTAGCTAGATGCCTCCAGTTTCGCACGCTAAGTTGGCTGAGGTCCCCTTCCACTTACGTGCGCCACCTGAGTCTTGGCCTTTTTCTACTGCGCTGTCCCTCGGAAGCGGATTCGAAGACTTTTCGGGCCGGATCATTGGTGTCCATACGCTCTACATGACCCATCCATCTCAGTCTTTGGAACTTCACTGTTCTGGTTAGGTCGATGACGCTGTATAGTCCGTAGAGTTCATTTTTGTATCTCCTCCTCCATTCACCGTAAATGCAGACGCAACCGAAAATCGCCGAAGAATTTTTCTCTCGAAGCAACCAAGAACACCCTCATCCATTTTTGATAATGTATGCCTCTGCGCCATAGAGCAGGACCGGGATTATTAAGGTCTTATAAAGGGTTACTTTTTTTGTCCGAGGGAGGGCTTTGCTACTCAATTGCCTTCTTAGCCCAAAGCAACAGCGGTTGGCAACAGTTATTCTTCGTTTGATCTCAGCGCTGTCGTCGTTGTCTGTATTTATAGCGGAGCCTAGGTAGACAAAGTCCTTAACTACCTCAAAGTTATACCTGTCGAGGGTGACGTTCTGCCCGAGACGGCGGTGTTGGTTGTCCTTTTTGCTGGACAGCAGATACTTGGTCTTGCCCTCGTTGACCGCTAAACTCATTTTCGCCGCTTCCATCTCAATACTCGCGAAAGCGCCACTGACATCACTCTGCTTTCTCCCGATTATGTCAATATCGTCGGCGTATGCGAGTAGTTGGACGGACTTTTGAAAGATAGTGCCTCTTGTGTTTGCTCGTGAGTTTTGCACTATTTTTTCAAGTACGATGTTGAAAAAATCGCATGACAGCGCATCGCCTTGCAGCAGCTTTGTTGGACTTAAGTTTAGATATAGCTATCTTCACTTCGTCCAGATCGGGTGGACGGAATTGTTGGTCATCATCGTCCATGTTGAAAGGTTGATTCTGCCTGACAGCGGTATTTGGTTCGTCATCGCCGTTATACAGTCTGCAGAAATCCTCAGTATCGACTGCGATTCTACCACGATGTTCCCTTGTTCATCTCTACATTCTTCGGTTCGGGGTTTGTTTCCGTGGCATGTTATTTTTACCTTTTGGTAAAACTTCCGAACCTCATTCCTGGAGTAGCATGTCTCAATTTCCTCGACCGCGCGCTTCTCATGCTCTTTCTTCTTCCTCCTGAGAAGCCGGTGTTCGTCTCTCCTCTTCTGCTCATAGAGCTCATGAGCAGCTCTATATGCATCTTGCTTAGCTTAGCTGCCTGTGCTTGCCGGCATTCATCATCGAACCAGGGGTTTCTTATACCCTCCATTCCTAGGGCATTGCTCGCAGGTCTTGTTAAGGAGCTCATAGAAGGCATCCTTGGTGTCGTCATCTTTCTCCTCTGTGAAGGCATGCGCGCATATAAGGCTAATGTTGGCAAATTTAGCCTTGATGCGGATTGCTACGAGGCGCTCAGGACTTCTTGTCTTAGTCTGTTTCCGACAACAAATCCGCATCCAACTAAGCGCTGCTTTTGCCGTCGATAGCAATCGCCGTAGTAGATGTCGCAGTTTTTCATCATCTTTTTGTCCGGCCCATCCGATCGCATTTCTTGGACGGCGGTTATGTCTGCTTTGCAGCAGTCCAGGGGCTCCGCTAGTTGTTCGGCTGCACGTGGTCTATTAAGGGACCTAACATTCTTCTTGCATATCGGAAGCTCATTGTCCTTTAATCGTTTGCGTGGGTTGTCAACAGTAGATCCGTCCATATCCGAGGCTTGTTGATGCTTCGTAACTTAATTTTTTTTTTAAATGGCCGGGCAGTTACCTCGGCGGCACAACCCCCAACCTGGAGGACCAGTTCTATTTTTTGCCCCTAGGGCGAGGGATCGGTTACACCGAAGCCAGTAACCCGTTCCGGGTTGTGAGTGCTGCCGTTGGCCCATATAGGGCTCTTCCGCCACCACCTCTTTTCCAAGACCCTGACTAAGTCTTGGAAATCCTTACCGGCCTGAGCTCCAAATATGTCGGAGTAGCCCGGATAAAGTCTTGTTTTGTTTTGCCGACACTAATCCTGATTTATGGCGCAGGAAACTCGCCATTTGTCCCCTTAACTTCGCAATCTCCGGTGAGATCGCCATCTCCAGATGGCGCCACGGGGAGGCGTGAAGTAGGGCTTATTAGCAAAGCTGCAAGATGTTCGGCTGTAGAGGCTCATTCTCGTGATTTAAAGAACCAGCACGTGCCGGAAGATGCTACTTCTACGAGGCCTAATACTAATCGTTGCCATCCATAATAGTTATATATCTAAATAAACGTAAAAAAAAATGCGATATATTACCGAAGGGTCCATAAAAATGTAGTTGCCACGAAGCACTCAGCGAGCTCAGACAGTCTTCTACTCTTTTGCAAGTTAAGTTCGCGCAATTGTGTGCATGGTTACGACTATCCGAAAAAGATTATTTTTCAGCTAGTTAAACTTTACTTCTATCTACGCTTTGAATTTTGACCAACCTGCCTTATTGCCCAGCTCAATAGCTTCCTAGCGGTTTAAAATTCTAGAATATCGTTTTAACAATCGCATGATAAGATTCGCCTATCTCGGATTTTGTTTTGACAACAAAATTCTGGAAAAAATGCTGCCGACCTGGTGTTCTCCATTCTCACTAAACAAGCCTGTTAGTTTGGCAGGAATTTTAAACTTGACATACTTCACCCTGATTTATGTATCTTTAAATCGGAAATACGCGTGATGTGGATCAGTTTGAAATTCTAGTCTGATTTACAGCACTGTGAATGTTGTAAAAACAAATCAAACTGTTTAGAAGGCTTTGAGCGTTCGCAGATTGCGACAATCGAGATTCTGAAAGCTAGAATGTTGGCAAGCACATGCACATGCAGTTAAACAAGAAGTCTACAAACTAGCGCTGCATCGAAGGACGAAAGCTGCTCGTGAGCTCTACTAGCAGAGAGGCAGGAAGAGAATCGGTTAGTAAGGCCCTATTCCGAAAACTAAGAAGACTCTATATAAGGCCTTTATCATCCCAATCCTACTTTATGCCGCTAAAGCATAGAATCTATCGAAAGCGGATGAAGATATCCTCAGTTTGGCACCAACCAAACAGTACCGAGATTTCAATCAAAAGGTATCCTTTTATATGATATGATATGTTGGTGCGTGCTTTTTAGCAGCTATGCACTATTTACAACATCCTTCAGCAAGAACTGATACATAGAGTATTTGATCGTCACCTTCTTGATAGAAGTTTTCTTTCCATATTCATAGCATCGAGGCTGAATTTAATACTATTTTCCTTTTTTCGTAGACAAGCTTCTGTTCACGTTCTGTTTCTTTGGTGTGTCTTTTAAATATTTTTGATAACATTTACGAACGTATTCCTTTGAATATTACCTCTCAATTTCTTCGTTTACTAATTTTCTGTCATGTAACTTCTTCCTTCAAAGGATCCGGTTTTCAATTATTCTTATTTTGCTCATGTTGGTAATGAGCTGCTCTTGTCCTTCGCCGGTATTCTTTATCGAATCAGATGCATATTTGTTGTGATAGTAGCGCGGAATTCCTGATTGGCGGTGTTTCTTGTTGTTTTTTGCAATTGATGCCTAAAATTTTTTGAGAGTTTGAAAGTGGAATATCGGCATTGATAGCTTGACTGTAACAAACGAGATTTTTGGACCTCCGTCCGCGATCAACTTGGATGACTATGTCTAGCTTAAATTCTAAGAACATACTCGTACATATATGCAAATGCTTAAGTCAAATCAAAAAAAAAAAATCAACGAACATCATATAAGCTAATATGAATCATATTCGTGACAACAAGGAAAAGCAATTACAAACAAACCGAGCAGTTACCATTGAAAGAAAAAACCATATCAGATGTCTGTCGTTCAAATCGCGGCTTCAAAGTATTGTGATAACCACTCAAATGTGAGCAGCGACATCTAGCAGAAAATGTCGAAACTCGAGGACTAGAAGGTTTCGATACTGGATTAGCAGTCTCGACTGGAGAGTAGAATCGAATTTTCTAGCAAATTGGAAATTGTATGGGACGCTGGGTGGCGAGGATTGTTCTCGAAGTATGTCATTCGAGTATAAATACCAGCATCCCAAAGGTATGCAAATCAGTTCTAAAGTTGAATTTGAAGTGTTAATTAGAAGAAGTGATTAAGTGGTTTTAGTAAAAGATAAGAAAAGTATAAGTGGTTGAGAAATTGAATTGTACTGAGAGAAAGAATTAAATAGTGAATTGTAACTGTACTGAATAAAGGGATTTGTATTGAAAAGAATAAGTTCTATCATTTGTACCCACACAAACATTCTACATTGGTGTCAGAAGTGGGATAGGACTTATTGTGTGGGAAAAAAAAAAAAAAAAAAAAAAAACCTGTGTTTTCTGACTATTTGAAAAAGCTAGAATGGGTCGAAAACTATTGCAGTTGACCCTCGTCCAACTCAAATCCGAGTTGAACAAGAGATGCCTCAGCGCCAGTGGAGGAAAAAGTGACCTGGTGCTCCGTCTTCAGGAGGCTTTGAACAACGAGGGACATGATCCTGATGCATATTCCTTTGATGTTGACGAGGATGAACAGACAAGTACCGGCAATGACATGGCTGCGATGATACAACTCCTCTTGTTAAAAATGGACGAACAGAAGAACAGTCTCGACCAACAAAAGAAATATCTGGAAGAACAGAAGAACAGTCTGGAACAAAAAATGGACGAACAGAAGAGCAGTCTTGAAGAACAAAAGAATAGTCTCGAACAAAAGCTGGATGAACAAAAGAAAAATCTAGACGAGCAGAAGAGCAGCATTGAACAAAAATTCAACGAACAAACCAACAATCTGCACGATCTTCAACAGAAAATGGATGAACAAAAGAATAATCTGGAAGAACAAAAGAACATTCTCCAGCAAAAATTCGAAGAAATCGATGACAAATTTGAAAGAATAGAGAAGAACGTTGATGACAAATTTGATAGAATAGAGAAGAATGTTGGCGAAAAATTCGAGGAAATGGACAGCAAAGTTCAGCAACTGGCAAAAGAGCTCGACACAGTGCGAAAACAGAAACTGCGAGAATGTTCTTTAAGCGGTCTAAGGAGAAAAGATTTGAAGCCTCCTTCATTCGATGGCCAGACCTCATGGTCTACTTATAAGAAGCAGTTTGAAATGGCTGCCTATGCAAACGACTGGGACAATAAGGAGAAGTGCTTTGCCCTAGCGATGGCCTTACGTGGTCCTGCGGCAGAATTGTTACAAACAATCGATATCGAAAAGAATAGAGACTATATGGTTTTAGTGCAGGCTATCGAGAAACGGTTTGGGGATAGCCACATGCGGGAAGTTTACAAGGTTCAATTGCAAGGCCGTATGCAGCAACGAGGAGAAACACTGCAACAGCTCCAAGCAGACGTGAGTAGACTGGCACATTTGTCATATCCCACCGCAGGCCAAGAAATAATCGACGAAATGGCAAAGGACGCATTCATCAGGGGAATTGCAGATTTGAAGCTACAATCAGCAGTAAGGATGGCCGGGAAAAGAACCCTTGCTGAAGCACTTGCCTTCGCTCTGGCGATGGAAGCATCCAATCAGGCTTCCAAAGGAATGCATTTCGTAAGGGAAATAGTATCTGGTGAATGCTCCTGCTCAAGACCAACTACCATGCAACGAAATATCCCGCGGGAGAGCCGAAGAATGCGCTGCTGGAACTGCGATAAAGTAGGACATTTGCAAGGGCATTGTAAAGAACCGGTACGACGAGAAGGCTGTCTGCACTGGGGTTACAGGCAAATAGAAAGAAAAACCGGCAGAAACGGCTACCAAGAAACCGGTCAAATTTCCAGAAGCCACCAGTTAGGAAATGTTTACTTCGCGGGGCAGAAGTCTGTAGCAGAAGTTGACTCCAGGGTAATTATCCCAGTCTCACAGGTAAAACAATGCAACGAAAGCCTCCCAGCAGAAGTAGTCAGTGGTAAAGAAGCGAAAGAACAGGCAACTATCCAAACGATCAGGACTGAGCCAATAGAGGGTTGGAGTATAGACGAAATCCGTTCCTCCCAACAGGCAGACAATGACATCGAACCAATATTGGCCTGGAAGGAACACGAGGAAAGACCAAGCTGGCAGCAGATATCAGATCGGAGCCAAACTCTGAAGGCATACTGGGCACAGTGGGACTCGCTTTTTGTGCAAGATGGATTGCTGAAGAGAAAATGGGAAAGTGCAGATAGGACAACATCTCGTATGCAGCTAATTGTGCCACGGTCCAGAGTCAACCAAGTGCTCCATGAAATACATGACGGAATCTCAGGAGGCCATTTGGGAATAAATAAGACGTTGGGAAAGGTGAGGGAACGTTTCTATTGGCTAAGCGCTAAACAAGATGTCGAGAATTGGTGCAAAAAGTGCATAAGATGTGCGGCTACCAAGGGCCCAAAAGTAAAGCCACATGGACAAATGCAACAATACAATGTCGGAGCACCTTTCGAACGAACGACATCGCTGGGCCGTTTCCCGAAACCTTTAATGGAAACCGATATACTCTCGTAGTCATGGATTACTTCAGTATGTGGCCGGAAGTGTTTGCCATCCCAAATCAAGAGGCTAAGACCGTAGCCGAACAGATAGTCAACAACTGGGTGAGCAGATTTGGGGTACCAATGGAGCTGCACTCTGATCAAGGGCGAAACTTTGAATCAAAAGTCTTCCAGGAAATATGCCAATATTTGGGAATAAGAAAGACAAGGACAACGCCACTACACCCTCAATCTGATGGAATGGTCGAGCGATTCAATCGGACCTTGAATGAGCATCTATCTAAGGTTGTCAGCAACTGCCAGCGGGATTGGGATCGACACATACCCCTCTTCTTAATGGCCTACCGAAACGCGGTCCATAGCTCAACAGGGCACACACCATCCGAGATCTTATTTGGTCAAACAATTCGGTTGCCAAGTGAAGCAAAATTCGGATCCCCACCGACGGAGCCCAAAGAGGTGAACGAGTACGTGAATGACTTACGCAGCAGGATTCGTAAATTGCATGAAGACACCAGAGAAAAGATGAAGCTAGCAAGCAGCCGCATGAAAACTAGGTACGATATCAAGGCGAAATCTTCCGGTTTCAACGAAGGAGATCTGGTTTGGCTGTATAATCCTCAGCGTAAGAAAGGCAAATCACCAAAATTGCAACAGGACTGGGAAGGTCCATACAAGGTGATAACCCGCATTAATGACGTTGTCTACCGGATCCAGCGTGGGGATCGAGGAAAAATGAAAGTGGTCCATTTGGATAGAATGTGTCATTTCAACGGGATGCTGAATGACGAAGTTGTTCGGGACGAACAACTGTAGGGAGGGAGCAATGTGATAACCACTCAAATGTGAGCAGCGACATCTAGCAGAAAATGTCGAAACTCGAGGACTAGAAGGTTTCGATACTGGATTAGCAGTCTCGACTGGAGAGTAGAATCGAATTTTCTAGCAAATTGGAAATTGTATGGGACGCTGGGTGGCGAGGATTGTTCTCGAAGTATGTCATTCGAGTATAAATACCAGCATCCCAAAGGTATGCAAATCAGTTCTAAAGTTGAATTTGAAGTGTTAATTAGAAGAAGTGATTAAGTGGTTTAAGTAAAAGATAAGAAAAGTATAAGTGGTTGAGAAATTGAATTGTACTGAGAGAAAGAATTAAATAGTGAATTGTAACTGTACTGAATAAAGGGATTTGTATTGAAAAGAATAAGTTCTATCATTTGTACCCACACAAACATTTTACAGTATGTTACAGCATACAACTACGACTGATTCTTTTATTTTAGCTTCTCAGCGAATTAAAGTCTGAAATTTCGATGAAATGTAACTCTGTTGACGTCAGCATCTTAAACAACAATCTGAACCAGCTAGCTCGATCTGGACTAAGCTGACATCAATCGTCTTTCCATGCTATGATGCTTTCGTGGGGCGGACTCAAACTATTATGTGTCTGGAAGTCTGAGCCGTCATTGGTTGCGAATCTTGTTGAATCAATCAATTGATTCAATCAATCAATCAATACAAATTGGAAGAAAAATATTACTCATATGAAGGATTAGGGTGATAATATTTCAAATGGCAATAGTGATTATCTGCTGTATTCCCGTCCAAGTGCTATAATCAGTGGTAATGGAGGAACCCATATAAAAAATGTACAATCTCGCTGATGTTACTTTTATGATAGCATTCCGGCTAATATGCCGATAGGCAGGTGTTTTTAATGGTTTTCTTCGTGTTATCCACGTTTATACCCAAAGCCGTTGTTGCCGCATTCGCTTTGGTATTTGAAAACGCATGACTGTCATCTCACTGTCCCCAACCAACATGCCTTTATGTTCATCCCAGATCTGCTCCAATTCTGACGCTAGTAATTGCTCATCTCTGCATTCTTCGGATTACGCTTTTGTTGATTGTGCATTGGTAATCTTTTTATAACTCAATGCTTTTGCCTATCTCTTTTTGCGTATCTCTTTTGATTACATGGCATCCAAGCAACTGCTAATTCTTCTAATTATTGAAACACTCCCCGCAATAGATGCCGCAGGTTCTCATATTTTCTATGCCCGGTGAATGATCGTAATTTTTGGAGCATACTGACTCTGGTTCCAAAATATGAGACGCGCAATTCTAGTTCTAGCAGCACTCTAGTTACAGCTTCTGTACTTCACTGAGTAGTGACTATATGATATGTTGCTAAAAAAAATCTGTTAGGTTAACATACCCACTAATGATACCACTCAAATTCTGCATTTTTCTGGAGAAATGTAGTTTCAAAAACCTCTTCAGGGTTTCGCTCATTCTAATTGATCGATGTTTCAATTTCAAGGACAGCTTGCTCTGGCAAACATTATTAAGACGATAGTCTTTCCATGATAATTGGCCAAGATATATTGAACAAAAATGACGTATGCATGTGTAGGAGTACAGCTGCCAAATATGTTAGCTGATCCAGGTTCGTTGAACGTTCTATCGCTCCAAAAACAACACGCATAAAGAAGAATGTGCAGTCTATTAAGAGGGGTTCAGTTTGGTTTTATTTTATCGCAGGATCTTCGAATACAACATCTGGCGTCTAATCACAAAATAAAGATTTGCAACGTCCCTACGAACACAAGCTTAAATAATAAACTTTCTTACTTACCTCTTATCCCTATATCTCAGCTCAACTTCTCTCAAAAGCTGTCTGCACATTCAGGGTCCACAGCTTTTGAAACATGTTCTAAAGATAAATAAATGTAGCAAATTGCAATATTGAATTACTTCTAGCAACTTCAGCGCTCAATCTCACCGCTGATGCTACCTCAAAGTCTGCAAAACACCAACATTCACGCTCTCCATCAATTCGCATAAATCATATCAAAATTGAATCATTTGTGTTGCCAGCTTTAAATTAGTACAAACTGAAATATTCTCGTTGTGTGTTATCTTTTCGTTTTTACAAAACCATTTAAGCAGGTATACAGGATATTGAAGGCGGAATTGTGATGGCATATGGCGGCTTTAGCCGTTTGCACCTTTTTAAAGCTTTAAATCATCATGAGATCGTTCAAAATATTGCCCAACGTTCATCTCAATTCTTGGGTATTGACACAAAAATACTTAAGAGTCAGATAACTTTGGAGCAATTCGAACGGCAACGTTTTGGAAAGTACAGGTAAGGCCCCAGATTCTATTCGATTCAACAGATTTATTTAAAAAAAAAACGAAACTTCTGCAGCGGTGATCAATTTCAAACCTCGATGACTGAATTTACAGTACAAAAAGTAACACCACGTCATCCAGAGCCAGTTAAGAGAATTTTGTGTCTAACAGAAACAACTGTTTTAGAGCGTGATCCACAAACTTACAGTGTAATTTTTGAAGCTCCGATCAATTGCCAATAACACATTGAATGATGTGCAATTTTACATTTTAGGTGTGTACTCTTCGGCCATTAGTTGATGTGTTTGCTCTTATCCGTGATAAGGACAACATCCAGCAGTTTTTTATTGAGTATAAAAATGGAATTGTCCGAAAGTATCTCACCAATGACAGGTAAGTAGTTTTGTATTTCCTTAAATCCGATTTCTAATCACTCTCCCTTAGAGATTCGTTGTTAGCTACGGTTTTGGATGCTGTTCGTTCTAGTGGTAACCAAGATGTTCACGTTCGGATTACCAGCACTCCACGTGGTAAACGTTTTGTGTCACTAAACAGCTGCGTTGATGAAGAGACCGAAGCGAATCTTTTACGTTTGGTTATAAATAATTTTCAAAATCCCGCCCGACGTTATGAAATTTTGGAAAAATTCAACGCCAACATTCCTCACAGTGGTCTAAAGTACAGTGTGACACAAGATGTAGGTTTAATAATTTTTTATCAAAATAGCAATTCACACAGTCTAAAATCCATTCTTAGAGTCTCTTTGCGGAAAATAAGGAGAAATTGATCCTAAGTGCCCTGCAGGCGTTAGCACAGAAGGAACTAGACAATCCGACAGCACAGTTGGCAAATTTAGAACTAGAAGCTATATTCCATGCATTGACACGACTTTTGGCAAGTAAAGTTGGCTACGCTGCATTCACAAATCTACCAGGGTAAACACTGATTCTTATTAATTGGAACAATTTGATAAGATTCTTTTGGTTTCTTTAGTTTCAGGGAGATAATTGGCACAAAAATTGTTGCATCGTTGCGGCGCAAAGACTTGGCTGTCACATATGCAGCAATCGATATGATTAACTCACTGATGCACTCAATGAATGCGGATCATGACCTTAAGCAGGAACAATTGAATAAATCATCAATTCTCTCATCGAAGGGCTTCTTGGAGACACTGCTTAATATGTGGACAAATCATGTGGTAAACACAAAGAGCCGTTTTTGTTTTTGTTCTTTTTTTTTAAAAACAAACTTCAAATTGTAATTCTTGCAGAGTCACGGTAGTGGTGCCCTTGTTCTGTCTGCAATGTTGGATTTCCTTACATTCGCTCTGTGCGTCCCATATAGCGAAACAACTGATGGTAAACAGTTTGATATTCTTCTCGAGTTAGTAGCTGAACGAGGAAGGTATCTCTACAAACTATTCCAACATCCATCACTGGCGATTGTTAAGGGTGCTGGATTAGTTCTACGCGCTATAATCGAAGAAGGAGAACCACCAGTCGCAAAGCAAATGCAAACTCTTGCCTTAGATGAGGCAGCGCTATGCCGTCATTTGCTGGTGGCTTTATATACACCATCTAATGATCCCACATTGGCAACACACCGTCAATTGTCCCGACATTTAATTGGCCTTTGGATCACCGATAACGATGAGGCAATGGAGCTTTTTAAAAGAATCTTTGTAAGTAATTTCGAAATCGATTTCCTGGATTATTTAATTGTACAGTATGCTCTTGTAGCCTGCGGGTCTTTTGATGTTCCTTGAAAGTGAAGATGCTGTGCCAGAGACTGATATCGAAGAGGATAAATTAAATTTTCGTGATAATTTGAAATTCGCTATTCAACATTCCAACAAAACTAGGAAAAACGTGATTGGAAAGCATTTAGAGGTTTCCATTACTCATATACTCCTACTTCGTAAACAATTAAACACGAATTCTTTTAACAGGGAATCAAGCACTGGGGTTTAAGTCTAATCGATCAACAAGAGAATGCCGCACAAGCTTTAAAGAATCGCCCAGTTGTGCTGCGCAATCGACGACAGAAGAAGAAAACCACCGATGCTATTGTCAATTTGCCTTATTTTTTCTACAACTTTGCCAAAGATCATAGCTTGCCAAATTTAATTTGGAACCATAAGACTCGAGAAGAATTAAGAATGTGCTTGGAAAGCGAACTGAGACAATTTATCAATGATCGTGATTTAGCTGGTACTTTGATTGTTGCATGGAACTACCAGGAGTTCGAAGTTCAATATCAGGTAAGTGAATTCATCGGATGAGTCTCTGCTCTTTTATGACTTAGAGAGAACTTTTTTGTCTTGCAGTGTTTAGCTGATGAAATCCAAATTGGAGACTATTATATACGCCTCATTTTGGAGAAGGACGATTGGCCACAAAATTTGGTTAAAGATCCGTAAGTTTTGAACTAATTATCATATTTTCAATATAATAAAGAACAAAGCAAACAATTTATCACTTTGTCGTACTGCTGCCGTTGATCTATAAAACTTTTGGTGTCGACTTTACTAGCTATCTTTTGACTTTAACGTTCTACAAAATTAGCTGTATATGTGTACAAGCCATTACCGAAAAGTCCGAATGTATCAAGAGAAATTTTATTAGAAATTTGAAGAACACGACAAAGGTTCTCTTTCAGAATTCCACTAAAATGCCTGGTGTTGCTGAGCTATATTCCTCCTATCGAGACTCTCTACTATTGAACCGCAGACTGACGTGTGCTACGTCTCTGTCGTAGTTAAGTCGCCTGTCCACACTTACTCGAGCGACTTGGAAGATAATCTTTCCTGAGTCAGCTAGAGGTAGATAGAGGAAAGCTTCTGGGGTAATGAAGCCCTTAAAGCGCACTCTTCTATGATATAGATAATTAAGGTAGTAAGCCCCGTAGGTCAGATGTCGAGTCAACATGACAACGAGATCGTCCACTCTTATTAGGTTCGCCCTGTTGCACAAGAACTCATTAGAATAGACTCAGACTCTGTTGCTCTGTACAAACGCCGACAAGCACCCAAAGTCACCAGAATCTTCTTCAGTAAACGCTCTCACGTTGCACCACACGGGACATCTACATACTGTAAAATGTTTGTGTGGGTACAAATAATATAACTTATTCTTTTCAATACAAATCCCTTTATTCAGTACAGTTACAATTCACTATTTAATTGTTTCTCTCAGTACAATCCAATTTCTCAACCGCTTATACTTTTCTTATCTTTTACTTAAACCACTTAATTACTTCTCCTATTTAACACTTCAAATTTCACTTTAGAACTGATCTGCATACCTTTGGGATGCTGGTATTTATACTCGAATGACATACTTCGAGAACAATCCTCGCCATCCAGCGTCCCATACAATTTCCAATTTGCTAGAAAATTCGATTCCACTCTCCAGTCGAGACTTTGTTATTCCAGTATCGAAATCTTCTGGTCTTCGACATTTTCTGCTAGATGTCGCTGCTCACATTTAAGTGGTTATCACATTGCTCCCTCCCTACAGTTGTTCGTCCCGAACAACTTCGTCATTCAGCATCCCGTTGAAATGACACATTCTATCCAAATGGACCACTTTAAATTTTCCTCGATCCCCACGCTGGATCCGGTAGACAACGTCATTAATGCGGGTTATCACCTTGTATGGACCTTCCCAGTCCTGTTGCAATTTTGGTGATTTGCTTTTCTTACGCTGAGGATTATACAGCCAAACCAGATCTCCTTCGTTAAAACCGGAAGATTTCGCCTTGATATCGTACCTAGTTTTCATGCGGCTGCTTGCTAGCTTCATCTTTTCTCTGGTGTCTTCATGCAATTTACGAATCCTGCTGCGTAAGTCATTCACGTACTGGTTCACCTCTTTGGGCTCCGTCGGTGGGGATCCGAATTTTGCTTCACTTGGCAACCGAATTGTTTGACCAAATAAGATCTCGGATGGTGTGTGCCCTGTTGAGCTATGGACCGCGTTTCGGTAGGCCATTAAGAAGAGGGGTATGTGTCGATCCCAATCCCGCTGGCAGTTGCTGACAACCTTAGATAGATGCTCATTCAAGGTCCAATTGTATCGCTCGACCATTCCATCAGATTGAGGGTGTAGTGGCGTTTTCCTTGTCTTTCTTATTCCCAAATATTGGCATATTTCCTGGAAGACTTTTGATTCAAAGTTTCGTCCTTGATCAGAGTGCAGCTCCATTGGGACCCCAAATCTGCTCACCCAGTTGTTGACTATCTGTTCGGCTACGGTCTTAGCCTCTTGATTTGGGATGGCAAACACTTCCGGCCACTTACTGAAGTAATCCATGACTACGAGAGTATATAGAGTTTCCATTAAAGGTTTCGGGAAACGGCCCAGCGATGTCGTTCGTTCGAAAGGTGCTCCAACATTGTATTGTTGCATTTGTTCATGTGGCTTTACTTTTGGACCCTTGGTAGCCGCACATCTTATGCACTTTTTGCACCAATTCTCGACATCTTGTTTAGCGCTTAGCCAATAGAAACGTTCCCTTACCTTTTCCAACGTCTTGTTTATTCCCAAATGGCCTCCTGAGATTCCGTCATGTATTTCATGGAGTACTTGGTTGACTCTGGACCGTGGCACAATTAGCTGCATACGAGATGTTGTCCCATCTGCACCTTCCCATTTTCTCTTCAGCAATCCATCTTGCACAAAAAGCGAGTCCCACTGTGCCCAGTATGCCTTCAGAGTTTGGCTCCGATCTGATATCTGCTGCCAGCTTGTCCTTTCCTCGTGTTCCTTCCAGGCCAATATTGGTTCGATGTCATTGTTTGCCTTCTCGTCGTACCGGTTCTTTACAATGCCCTTGCAGATGTCCTACTTTATCGCAGTTCCAGCAGCGCATCCTTCGTCTCTCCCGCGGGATATTTGGTCTTGAGCAGGAGCATTCACCAGATACTATTTCCCTGACGAAATGCATTCCTTTGGAAGTCTGATTGGATGCTTCCATCGCCAGAGCGAAGGCAAGTGCTTCAGCAAGGGTTCTTTTCCCGGCCATCCTTACTGCTGATTGTAGCTTCAAATCTGCAATTCCCCTGATTAATGCGTCCTTTGCCATTTCGTCGATTATTTCTTGGCCTGCGGTGGGATATGACAAATGTGCCAGTCTACTCACGTCTGCTTGGAGCTGTTGCAGTGTTTCTCCTCGTTGCTGCATACGGCCTTGCAATTTAACCTTGTAAACTTCCCGCATGTGGCTATCCCCAAACCGTTTCTCGATAGCCTGCACTAAAGCCATATAGTCTCTATTCTTTTCGATATCGATTGTTTGTAACAATTCTGCCGCAGGACTACGTAAGGCCATCGCTAGGGCAAAGCACTTCTCCTTATTGTCCCAGTGGTTTGCACAGGCAGTCATTTCAAACTGCTTCTTATAAGTAGACCATGAGGTCTGGCCATCGAATGAGGGAGGCTTCAACTCTTTTCTCCTTGGACCGCTTAAAGAACATTCTCGCAGTTTCTGTTTTCGCGCTGTGTCGAGCTCTTTTGCCAGTTGCTGAACTTTGCTGTCCATTTCTTCGAATTTTTCGCCAACATTCTTCTCTATTCTATCAAATTTGTCATCAACGTTCTTCTCTATTCTTTCAAATTTGTCATCGATTTCTTCGAATTTTTGCTGGAGAATGTTCTTTTGTTCTTCCAGATTATTCTTTTGTTCATCCATTTTCTGTTGAAGACCGTGCAGATTGTTGGTTTGCTCGTTGAATTTTTGTTCAATGCTGCTCTTCTGCTCGTCTAGATTTTTCTTTTGTTCATCCAGCTTTTGTTCGAGGCTATTCTTTTGTTCTTCCATATTTTTCTTTTGTTCTTCCATATTTTTCTTTTGTTCGTCCATTTTTAATAAGAGGAGTTGCATCATTGCAGCCATGTCATTGCCGGTACTTGTCTGGTCATCCTCGTCAACATCAAAGGAATATGCATCAGAATCATATCCCTCGTTGTTCAAAGCCTCCTCTGAAGTCGGAGCACCAGGTCACTTTTTCCTCCACTGGCGCTGAGGCTTCTCTTGTTCAACTCGGATTTGAGTTGGACGAGGGTCAACTGCAATAGTTTTCGACCCATTCTAGCTTTTTCAAATAGTCAGAAAACACTTTTTTTTTTCTTTTTTTTTACACACAATAAGTCCTATCCCACTTCTGACACCAATGTAAAATGTTTATGTGGGTACAAATGATAGAACTTATTCTTTTCAATACAAATCCCTTTATTCAGTACAGTTACAATTCACTATTTAATTGTTTCTCTCAATAAAATCCAATTTCTCAACCGCTTATACTTTTCTTATCTTTTACTTAAACCACTTAATCACTTCTTCTAATTAACACTTCAAATTACACTTTAGAACTCATTTGCATACCTTCGGGATGCTGGTATTTATACTCGAATAACATACTTCGAGAACAATCCTCGCCATCCAGCGTCCCATACAATTTCCGATTTGCTAGAAGATTCGATTCCACTCTCCAGTCATCAATGGTCGAGACTTTGTTATTCAAGTATCGAAATCTTCTGGTCTTCGAGTATCGACATCTTCTGCTCTGTAAATCTAGATGTCGCTGCTCACATTTAAGTGGTTATCACAATTTAATAACAGAAAAAAAAAGTTAACGTAAACATAAACATCTTCATTTGTTTAATTCAAATAAATAATTCAAAATAACATAAAATCCTTAATTCCTTAATTGTTCTGATTTTGAAAAGTTTTATTTGCATAGACCATAAAATTTTTCTTAAAGTTTTCGAAATCAAAACGTTGCCGATTTGGTCTTAAGAATGCCTTATACAACGAAAAAGATCGCTCGATGTCAACTGAAGTTAGTGGAGCATTTTTAAAAGAACAAATCTCATCGACGGTGAAATTTGGGTAATTTTCGTCATTGCATCGGAGGTTTTACTTATATTTTGCATTATTGCAAATACTTCATTTTTTGCCAGAACGCACTGAAGTTTTTTTTTTAATGACTTCCCCCGTTAGTCCTTCAACAGCATTTATCTTTGCAGCAACATCTTCAATTAAATCAATTTGATTTTTTAAGGTGGTCCTGCCTTCTAGCTTTGTGATGGTGTCACATAGGAAACTGAAGTTTGAATTTATAAATATTATTTGACTTTTTAACAATGGCTGGTTCATGACTTCTTTTGCATTTTTTATTGCAACTGCATCGGAGTCATCGAACTCATTGGCAATGCTTTCAAACGCTTCAAAATTTTGTGCATAATACTCAACAGCCTTCATCCAAGTTCCCCATCTTGTAACAATAGGCTGAGGTGGAGTGGAGTCAAAGGATATTTTTCTTTAAAAATTTCGACGCGTGATGGTGCCTTTAAAAATATTTTTTTGCCGTTTGAAATTAATGCATCGACGTTCCGATAATTACTCCTTATTTCTTGTGCAACTCGGTGCATTGTATGTGCTAAGCACGTGACGTGCAAAAATTTTGGATAAAACAGTGCTAATCCACGAGCTGCCTTTACCATATATGGTGCAGCATCTGTCAAAAAAAGGAGTATTTTGCTTTTATCAATTTCAAGTGAATTCATGGATTCATCAAACGCGCGAGCGATTGTGGAATGGTTCGTTTTTTCTAATTGGACTACATTTATTAAAAATTTCTTTTTACTTTCTTCTTCGTTTAGGTTCAACACACCCACAATTACGTCAGCAACAAAACGTCCTTGGATATCTGTTGTTTCATCAATAGAAACCCACAAATACTTATCTTTTAGATCGATTTTCATTTGTTCAAATAGCGAAATATAAATTTTGTCAATGTAATTTTTTCGCAAAGTAGAATCATCCGGTATTATTTCTTTTGTATATTTTTTTAAAAAAAATTCTTAATTCAGGGTTACCAAGCTTACTTAATGGTATATCGGCTGCAACAAACGCCTCACATAAATCCATTGAAAAGTTGTTGGATGCATTGGTAAAGGACAGCAGTTGTTGGGATTTTTGGCAAACTACAGATCTTCCTTCAAGTTCTAAGTGTTTAACACTTTTCAAATGCTGATCCACTTGAAATTTTTTTTCAAAGCAAACGCTTTTGTTGCAAAATTTGCAGAACAAAACACTTCCATTTGTTTTAAAAATCGTTGGGTATTGTGAAACATATCTTCTCAAATTTGAAGTAACAGATGTCTTCGCTTTTGGCATTGTAGCTGAAATTTATTTTTTTGAACAAAACTAAAATCATAAATTTAAAAGGAATATTCTTACATTTTCCAAGCAAAACAATTCTAAAAAGATTAATGATGCGGCTAGCTTTTTAGCCGAATGCTTAGCTAAAATTTGGGCAAAGGTCAAGATTTTTGTAAAGGAAAAAGAACAAAATTGCAATTTAATTTCAAATATGTTTTATTTTTTATTTAAATTATTTATATTAGCTGGAGAGGGCAATTACTTCTCGATGACGAGTTAAAATGGACTGTCCCACCTGCTTCTCCGTCTAGGGCTTTTATACTTGCATGTGGAGTATATGCATAGCACTTGCTGCTAGTAATATTGCCTTCATCTCCCAAATACCGTTTAGCGAAAGTAAAACTAAGTCATAGTTTTCGGTCGCAACTACCGCTACTTGGGAGCCACGATTGATATACGAGTAAAGTAAATGTGTCAAGGGCACCACTAAGCATCTCGTTGTCCAAACAATAATTCACATATTGGGAGCGACCGATGTCGGTGATGTTGATGTTGTCTTCTGTGCTAGTAGGGCAAGCACAATCTTCGTATATTTCGGTCGCAACCACCGCTATTTGGGAGCGACCGATGTTGATGTGTAAAGTGCATTGGCTGCTGGTGCATTTGGTGATGGTTGTGCCATTGACATTGCTATTGTGGTGCAAAAAAAAAAACCAAAGGAAAACATAGAGTGATGTTGGAGTGATTTGCAAAAAACAACCAATGATATTAGAAAAAATATGCATTTATAGGAAAATATGCAAAAATATGCACTAACGGTTAAATGCCATTTTAAAGGAAATTTCATGATACGTATACATAATAAGTTGCCTTGCATCCAAGGTGTTCATAAAAAAACATGCATTTGCATGGAAATCCGATCCCTAGTTATCACAATATGTTGCAGCCAGAACAACGACCGTCGCGTAAAGCAAACATCTGACTTTGATACTGATACGTGTATTTTAAACCATTCTACACTAGTCAGAAAAAAAGAAAATCCTGCTAGAGATTAACATACAACAACATTTTAATCTAAGCGCTGTGTATATAAGATATTTTGGAATGTTATTGAAAGTTTCAGTATATCTATCAGAGCTGCCTCGACGTGATTGTCTATTATAATGACTCGGGAACTCAGAAATATATAATAAATATACGCGGACTAAGAAGTAATCACTTCTTTGCGTATGTACATAGGGCAGCTCTTTTGACACTTGTGAAACACAGGTAAATCCCAACCTACACTTAGATTTGGAATTGCCTGGATATGAGCTAGTAGCATTATTATTTTCCCACCATGTTCTCGCCATTTACGAGTATGTGCTTAGTGATGTAGCTTATCAAACTCCAACAAAATGTGATTTCTGTTCCAATCCGGAATTTAACTTTATTTTGTTTATTTATTAAATTAAGCATCTCTGTGCATATTTAAATCTAAACAACTTATTACATTGGGCAGTTAAAATTTGTTTCACACACTCATTTACAAAAATTATCTTAATCCTAATAACAAAAGAAAATAAATAGAATATGAAAGCGAGAGGAAAAATGAAAAAAGAATAGAAAATGAAAGAAGAGGAAAGATGAAGATAAATAAATATAGTTTTAAGTAATAAAAGCTAATTTTAATAGGCATACCACTGGCGCACAGCATGAGCGAAAAATTGACGACTGCTATTTAAAAATTTCTACCTAGGAGGTATTAGACTAAGAGTGCACAAATTTAATTTTTGTGAACAAGTAATTCGGTGTACCAGAGTAAAATAAGCAATGAGAGTTCGATATTTTGGAATTGTATCCAGTGAACACCCAGCTATTTGCTTAGTAAAGGCGGATATGTGATGACCTTCTTCAATTAAATATATATCTAGCACAGCTGTTAAATGCGACTTTCTCAAGGACGAAGAATCTAAGCATGCGAAGATTTCGCATCCGTATAGTATAATGGACAGGACGAAAGACTTAATAAGTTTCATTTTGACTTTGACAGGCGGGTACCGGTGTGTCGGGCTCCATCCCCTTAGGACGCTATATATTTTTGAGACAATGAAGTTTATGTGATCGCTCCAGTTGAGTTGTTTGTTAAAATAAATTCCCAAATTTTTAATTTTAGTAACAGGATCAATGACATCATTATTAATAACAAGAGGCAAAATCACAGTTTCCTGATTGTTTCTTCCAATCAGCAGTGACTTAGTCTTTGAAGGATTAAGGTTAAGGCAGTTTTTTTGTGATGTGGGAATTTTTTCTGTATAACTGCACATCATTCGCATAGATATGATAATTGCAGTAGATTATCCTTTTATACGAAGCTTGTCTGAAAAGTTTCCTACCGAACAGTGATACAAGACATTTTTTCTCAATTTTTTTTTTATTTTTCTACATAGTCTCCTTGTAACTCTACACACTCCTCCCAGCGATGCTTCCATCTCTCTAACCCTAATAGTACTTGGCGTTTTTCTCTGCAAAATAATTGTTCACGAAGGCGATTGCCTCCTCATTGGACGAAAATCTCTATCCTCGGAGCGGAGTTTTTAGATGAGGGAGCAAAAAGAAGTCGCTTGGGGCTAGATCTGGTGAATAGGGCGAATGGTCAAGCAGTTCAAACCGTAATTCATGGATTTTCGCCATGGCAACCGCTGAGGTGTGAGACAGCGCGTTGTCTTGGTGAAACAGGATTTTCTTTTTCTGCAAATGTGACCGTTTTTCCACAATTTCTGCCTTCAGCTTGGCAAGTAATGATGCGTAGTATGCTCCTGTAATGGTCTTTCCTTTTTGAAGATAATCGAAAAAGATAACTTCTTTACTATCCCAAAAAACAGTCGTCATCATTTCCCAGCCGAAAAAAACACGTATTCACTCGAATACGTTATGGTAAACGCGGCACCGAACGTGCGGACAGCTTTCTCATGCCTAAAACTTGATTTAATATGTAACAAACACGTTCTTCGGACATTTTCTACTATCTCTCTCACATTAATTCGGCGGTCGTCTAACACCATTTGGTGAACTTTAGCAATGTTATCGTCAGTGGTTGCAGTTTTTGGACGTCCCGAACGTTCATCATCTCCTAAGCTCTTACAGCCACGTTTAAATTCAGCTGCCCAAATTTCACTGCAGTAAGTGATGATGCAAAGTCCCCATACACAGAGTCCAACTCATTTTTGATTTACGTAGGCGTATTGCCCTTCAAAAACAAGAATTTAATAACAGCTCGATACTCAATTTTTTCCATTTTCACAAAAAACACTCGCATCGACTCACTCAAACGACTGTGAACTAAAAAGTGCGCGTCCAAAATGACTGAAACTTCGGTAAGTAACTGTCAAAAGATGCACAACTAGCATTCACTAGCTTTTATTGACGAGTGCCGCTATCTTTACATTGCGGTCGGAAACTTTTCAGACAACCCTCATATATCATTTATTAACATCGTGAACAAAAGAGTGCCAAGGACAGGTCCTTGAGGCACCCCAGATGATACCGGCAAGCTCGATGATATACGATCACAATGAAATACAGCTTGGTTGCGATTTATGAGGTATGATGCTTCAAGTTGACAATTGATGTTGGGTTAGTAGGTTATTTAGTTCAAGGAAGATCTTCATTTGTTTGCTTACAATTTTCTCAAACACCTTACAAAGGAAAGGTAGGATTGCCTATACTCTGAATTGTTTTGCGATCGTGATTTTGGAACATGTATGATTTTTGCTTGCTTCCATTCATCAGGAATAATTCCCATCATTATAATTGTATTAAACAAATTTTTAATGTGTTTGGAGAGAACTGGCAACAAGATCCAAGCCTACGGCATTTGATTTGACAGAGAGAATAGCATTACCTACGGTCGTCTCATCAACACATTGAAAGGAAAAAGGTTGAATAGAATATCGAGATTAAAATCTCCACATACTAAAACTTTAGTATACAGAGGCCCTAAGTCTTCAAGATGATTCCTTACTTTTTTATGACACGATACCTTAGGTACCAAATATAGGCCATTTTGTATTTTCAACAACTATTTCAATGAAAATTTATTCTGTATCGTCCAAAATTGTGGATTGCCTCACTACTTTGTGCTACAAATTATTCTTCACATACACTGCGACACCCCCACAAGGCCTATTGAGTCGATCAACGCGGTACATTTTATATCCGTATGCTGTAAAAAGGTGTGTCTCCATATCTCCATATCCGTTATATAGTTGATATCGTTACTGAACGCGATCTCGACATTATGAAACGGTTCCACCTGAGAGATCTTAATGCGAAATAATATACCCAGCTTGTAAGTGGGTGAACGCGAATAGCAAACGTTGATACTCATATCGCCAACGTCCAGGATTTGTTTTTAACTTCTCACCCTGATAAGTACACCGTCGATGTGCGTCCCCTATAGGTTAGTCATAACACTGTGTCATACCAGCTAATCATCTCGTACACAAATGAAAAAAGGTAGTAAGGGTTGTTGGTCGTTCTTTAAAAACAATAGAAACTCTGTCTCATCTTCCATCCCAAAACTCATTTGTAATGACATTCCAGCTGACAGCTCTTTGGACAAGGTCATTCTGTTTGCTGCGCACTTCGCAACCAGCTCAACGCTTCCAGATTTTGTCATTTATCCACATACACTCGAGCATTGAAAATTCTATGTTACGAATCCACTCTTGTGTAGTAGCAAAAGCACTGAAAGATCTCAATATCACACATCTTCTGCTCCAGATGATATATCTTCTTCTTCTGAACAGGTGTTCTTCATTCGTTCACGCTGGCAATACCATTGCGTTAGCTTTTTTCATTTGTCAATCCTATTCCTAAAAGAGAGTGTGACCCAGGGTTCCGATATGTCTCCGAGACTTTAATTTGCATAAATGATCTCAGCTGCATATACAAATACATATGTACATATTTCATTCCTGACGACGGCGATTTCTGCTTTTCATATTCATTTCCGGGCTTACGTCTCTGCTCTTCGGCTGTAGAACGCGAGCGGTTTCTTGTGTTTTCTTCGCTTTTAATGTAAAGAAAACAAATTCCGATCTCTTCTCATAATTTATTAAAACCGTGAGCCATTCCAAATCGGAAATTTCCGATTCCCATACATGGTATGTGATACTGTTCGACTGCACTTCCCCCGATCTTTCTTTTACTGCTTCGACTAATTCATCTTCCGTAAATTCAATCAATCGCGTAGCAGAAGATATTTAATTTTGTTGTTAGTAAATAACCTTGTCCGTCTAGTACCTACAAAGCTCAGTGATTACATCTCCGCTTCTCTGTTTTGTTTGTTATCTTAGCTATAGCCTATATCCTTTTAACATTCGGCCAATAATTTCAGAGTGGAACTTTTTAACGCCCTATATCGACGCGTTCTCTGCCGGAATCGTGTTAATGACGACCAATTGACAGTAACATCACTACAGGCTTTAGCTAAAGTGTATAAGCGCTACCATAAGGAAATTGGTAAATTTAGTGACATGACATACATCTTACAACTAATTGATAGGGTAAGACCACTAAGTTTGTAATATAAATTGTGGTTATAATATTTTTCATAATGTAGTGCTTATCACCGTCCCTACGAGATGCCTTAATTGGTCTAGTATCCTGCTTAGTATTGGAGAAATCAAACTGCCGAGCACTTGTTGATCACGTGCAATGTCTTGTAGATCTAATTACATTGGCGCACTTGCACAAGGGTCGTGCACAGCCAAATACAAAAACCAACGTACTCGAAGCTGGACCCAATATGCATGCCTACGAAGAGAAAGATTGGTATTACAACATCGAAAAGGAAGGCATGAAACCAGAACGACAGGGACCAATCACGTATTCAGAAGTGAGTTTACCTTTTAACTTTGAACAAATTTTCATTTTTATCTTATTTTAGTTGAAAGATTTGTGGAATAAAGGCGTAATCACACCGAAAACTCGATGTTGGGCAATTGGCATGGACGGCTGGCGGTCACTGCAACAGATTCCTCAACTTAAATGGTGCCTTATTGCCAAGGGAAGTGCAATCCTTAATGAAACCCAGTTGGCGTCAACTGTTTTAGATGTTCTCATCAAATGCACAAGCTTTTTCCCTAGTCGCACACAAAATGGAGCCGCTGTTCTCATTCCCGGTCCAAAGCTATCTCGTAAATTGTCAGAGTTCATATGCTTGCCTCATATTGTGCAAGTTTGTTTAACTCATGATCCTGGATTGTTGGAAAGAGTTGCAACGTTACTATGTCAGATTATGGAGGTAAGAATGAATTGCCTAATCAGAAAGAGATGATATAACACTAGGTCTGTTGTAGGATAATCCCGAGATGCCAAAAGTTTATCTAACTGGTGTGTTTTACTTTATGCTAATGTACACTGGAAGCAATATTCTCCCCATTACAAAGTTCTTGAAAATGACTCACATGAAACAGGGATTTCGAAGTGAAGAGGTGAGCAATGGAAATCAATTCTCTGTGGATGGGAGACTATTATGTATTATGTGTTTTTCTTTATAGACCTCACAATCAGGAATCATGCACCGTAGCATTCTAGGTCAGCTACTTCCAGAGGCGATGGTTTGTTTTCTAGAAAATTACAGTGCTGAGAAATTTGCTGAAATCTTCCTTGGCGAATTTGATACTCCAGAAGTTATCTGGAGCTCTGAAATGCGAAGGTTGTTGATTGAGAAGATTTCAGCTCATATTGCCGATTTTACGCCACGGTTAAGAGGACATACAATGGCGAGATATCCCTATTTAGCTATTCCTGTTATTAGCTATCCTCAATTGGAGAATGAGCTTTTCTGTCACATTTACTATCTTAGACATCTGTGCGACACGCAAAAGTTTCCCAATTGGCCCATTACAGATCCAGTACAGCTACTGAAGCATACTCTGGATGCATGGCGTAAGGAAGTCGAAAAGAAACCCCCACAAATGACTATACAACAGGCATATTTCGATCTTGGAATTGATGTGACAAAGAACCCCAAGCCAGATGAATCGGTGATTAGAAAGAGTTACTATCGTTTAGCGCAGATGTATCATCCGGACAAAAATCCTAAGGGCAGGGTATCTACCTAAATCACATTTTGGTTTTTCTAATTTGAGATAACGGTACTTTGTTTTAGGAAATTTTTGAAAAAGTCAACCAAGCCTATGAATTTCTATGCTCCCGCTCAGTGTGGAGTTGTGGTGGCCCGGATCCCAAGAATATTGTTCTTATTCTGAGGACACAGAGTATTCTATTTGAGAGATATCCCGATGGTATACTTTTATGATTATGCATTCAATTTAATTCTCTACGACATGACTTTCTTTTAAGTTCTTCGTCCTTATAAATATGCTGGTTATCCACAATTGATCAAGACTATTCGGCTTGAAACAAAGGACGACCAACTTTTCTCCAAGGAAGTTGAATTGTTGACAGCATCGTCAGAACTTTGTTACCACACTGTTCATTGTTCGGCTCTAAATGCAGAAGAATTGCGTCGTGAAGAGGGCATTGAAGCCCTTCTTGAAGCATACACGCGGTGCGTGTCTATAATGGGAGTCGATTCGAAGCCCGAATCTTTACATTTCCAGGTCATCTCAAATGTTACCAAATGTTTTGAAGTGGCGTGCAATTTCGAAAACTGCAAGCAAAAAATCATTCAACTACCTCAGCTATTGTCCGATGTCTGTCGTGTTGTCTATTTCAAGGTAAATCTGAAGAATTGCTTGATGGTAATATGACGTTTTTGATGTTTCTTTTCTCAGCACACACTTTCAGTTAGCTTGGTGACTAGTTTAGCAGCCAATAACTACGAACTGCAATGTAATTTGGTACGAAATGGTGTACTTTGGTCACTACTCCTTTTCTGCTTTGAATATGATTATACTTTGGATGAGAGTGGTGTTGAGGCTAGTGATAAAACGAATCAACAGCAAGTTGCAAATAATTTAGCTAAAATGGCTGTGTTAGCATGTATAGCTCTATCTGGCTATGAACTAACTCCAGTTGAAAGCACCAAACAAAACAGCACAGAAGCACCACTACAACAAACTACACCACCGCCACCATCGACTGTGGTGGCAACTACTTCAAAATCTTCTTCTACATCATCCTACACACAAAATGCTCACAATGTGATTGCATCGAAGCAGTTGGCTATCACAGATAACAATAATGTGATTGCGAAACAAGATTCAATTGATAAGAAGTCGTTAAGTGAAAATGATGTTGTCACTCCAACAGAAACGGAGAAGGAGAACGTGGTCAATAAGCAGAAATATGTGATAAATAACGATGCGAAAAACGTTATAATTAAGCAGATACTCGATAGGTTACTAACATTGTACATCTCGAATAAGCTGGCCAAGGAGAAAGCAAGTGACGTATGTTATAGGGAATCTAATCGAATAACATTTTGGTATTAATGAAATGAACTGTGTCCACAGGTTTTGAAGCTTTTAACATCAAACACAAGGGATCCATATTTAATTTGGGATAATGGAACTCGAGCGCAACTGATGGATTTTCTCGAACAACAGCGCACGCATACTACAAAGGAATCGTATGAAGATATTACAGCGGTGCACGAAGCAGCATCAGAATTCGAATATGATGCACACAAGTAAGTACACTAACTGACAAATAACCTATTTCCATTTCAAGGATAGTCAAGATTCACTTAACGCATTGCTTAACTCTGCGGCCACTTCTTAAATATTGTAAAATGTTTGTGTGGGTACAAATGATTATTCTTATTCTTTTCAATACAAATCGCTTTATTCAGTACAGTTACAATTCACTATTTAATTGTTTCTCTCAATACAAACCAAATTCTCAACCGCTTATATTTTTCTTGTCTTTTACTTATACCACTTAATCACTTCTCCTAATTAACAGTTCAAATTCAACTGATGAACTAACTTGCATACCTTGGGGATGTTGGTATTTATACTCGAATGACATACTTCGAGAACAAACCTCGCCATCCAGCGTCCCATACAATTTCCAATTTGCTAGAAAATTCGATTCCACTCTCCAGTCAGCAATGGTCGAGACTTTGCTATTCATGTATCGTAATCGTCTGCACTTCGATTATCGACATCCTCTGCTATGTAATTCTAGATGTCGCTGCTCACATTTAATTGGTTATCACAATATAATTGTACAAGAGCTCAAGATTGCGCTGAAATTTGGTCGCTTAGTTAAATTCATTTAATTTTCTCTGGGTGTCAGTTCGTACTAAAATACGGAGAAATAAGACCCCCATAAACTTGCTAGACAAAATTGCGAGAAAAAAATTTCAAGACCAAAACCAACTTTGCAACTGTGATTGTACCTACCATTGACGATTTAGTTTATCGGGAACACAATCGTCAATGCCGTCTGATCAGCTCAGTTGAAACCGTACACGAGTATGGAATTCGCGACTTTCCCACTGCGGATAGATCACAGTTGTAGTTACGGGCGACTACATTTTCGCGAAGAATCTGAATATAGAGATATGTAATGGACAACAGATGATTCTTTCTACTATTATCCTGCTTTTTTTATTATTTGGAGCTAATGTGATATTTTCATCATCATCAAAATGTCTCACTTTTAAGAAAAAACAATAAAGAGGTGTCTCATAATAAATGAAGCGACACTTCTGATGGCTTTCTGATGCCATTAGTCTTTTACTCTTGATTAACTTGATGTGAGACTTCTTGAAGATTTCTGAGCGGGCTTCAGATGTTCGGACACCAAAAACAATGCCTTGCGTCCCTTCTATCGATCTTAATGCAAAATAAATTTTAATGAAAAGAATTGTAAGCGCTGAAATCGTTGTGAACCAGAGGCTTTCCTCTCACTGTGTTGTTCGTTATCAAAAGCATCATATGAAAGGCAAAACTTTAGACATTCGAAATTGTTTTCCTTGTTTTTTATTGAATTGTCCGGATTGAAACCCCAAAGTCTTGCGTGATCCCCAGCGTTTCTTCTAGCTGATCTTCGATGTGAACATCATATTTATATCGTTGAAATGTACACCGTTATATTGTCAGGAATCAGCTCAATTTTATCACAGACATAGTGCTGTTTTCCTACAAAATAATTAGGTTCGCATAGGTATACGGATATAAGGCCTTACATTTACGATTTCTTTGCATATTGATATTACGATATTTAATCATCTTCTTAATGAATGTAAAATGTTCCCTTTTCGCATGTCTATTGAAATACGGACCATTTGTCTTGCTGCACAGCAGACATTTTAGCGATTTCCGCAACGAACTTACTAAATATAAATATTTGCATTTATTGAACTTATTTACATATTTTATTAACCTCTTTCTGGACACCTATAAGTGACTTGTTTATATTTTAAAATTTCCAGAAATGAACTACAAATTGGTGGAGTTTTTATTAAAATCTACAACGAAATGCCTACATTCCCCATAATGAATCCAAAATCATTCATCATCGATCTACTCGAGTATCTTAAGCAATCCTATCAATTCCTCACATCGAGCAAACAGAACACAGCGGTAATTAATACTTTCGACGGCATTCTACAGCCGACACTAGCTCCCAATCATCCACAATTACAAGATAAAAAGGGTACAACCATAGATGATGTGTTGAACGCCTACAACCGATCGAAAAATCGAAAGAAGATTGAAACAAATTCAATTGATTCGCAAGCGCAGACTAAGTACAAATACAAATTCGAATCGGATAATAATATAGAAGCACACACAATTATGGTCCTGCGGGCGCTAATATCTGTGATAAAAACTAACGCCGAAGTGGAAATCCAGTGCATTGGGCATTTTGATATGATTTTCGGATTTCTCGCCAATAACATCTTTAATGAGGTAAGCAGGAGTTCGGTTTTTCTTTTAAGTCGAATTAATTGGATTTTGCTTTTAGAATACTGTAGTGAAATCAGTTGCATTGGAGGTGGTAGCACTTGTATCGCGCAATAAAGAATGCGTAAGTGAAGTTGCTTCGTGTGAGATACTGGGGAATTTTATGGTTGCCTTACGTGATCCAGATTTACGTGGCAGTCAAGTGAAAGTTCTTGAAACTCTATCTGGGCTGATGAATGTGCAGGAAATGATTAAGGAAGCACAAAACAAAGGTGCAGTTATTTACCTTCTTGACATGTTTTGTAATTCGAGGAATCCGCAAATACGAGAGCTTTGCGCTGAGATCATGTCTAAAATGACAGCTGATCGATTAAGTGGACCAAAAGTAAGTGAACCGTCATCTTGGAGGTAAAACGAAAATAAAACTTAAACCTATTATCTTTTTTTTTTAGGTTCGCATAACAATTTATAAATTCCTCCCTCCACTGTTTGTCGATGCGATGATTGAATCTCCACAAACGTCCGTCCAGCTCTTTGAGTCAATTCATGAACATCCAGAACTTATTTGGAATGATAAAACCCGGAATAGGGTGTGTGATGCCGTGGCGGATATGTGTGAAGGGTGCGTATTTAAAATTAAAAAAAATATATATATCAGTTGAGTTTGCCTACTATATTTTTGTTTTCGTTATTGTTTATTTGTATTTAGATTCTATAAAACACAAAAAGTCAATTCAAAAATTCTTTGGAAAGATCCAGAGATTCTTAAGGACATTGTTACCAATGAAGTTGTCGTTGCTGGTGTCTATCTACGACTGTTTGTTAGCAATCCTGCGTGGACCCTACGCAAACCAAAGCAATTTTTGTCTGATTTATTAGACTTTGTTGTTGATCAAATCAGTAAAAGTTCATCTGAGGTAAGTTTGAGTTTAGAGTTTCGTCTCCATATACATAATTTCATTTGCATTGTTGTCTTTTCCTTTGCAGAAAGATGTTCTTGATCTCTCTACAAAAGCTCTTGTGGAACTCCTTCGATCTCAACCTAATTTGGCAGATGATATTCCTGTTCTTGGTCATATACCGAAACTATTTAATTTGCTTACCGTTCAACCAAAAAATACGTTGTCAGTATTACATCAGCTATCGCTATCAGAGGTGAATTTTCAAGAATATTTTCTAAATGCTTGTTTTTACCTACTTAGTAACATTGCAGTTTTGTGTGAGTGCAGTTTCACAGACCGAATGCATCTTGCCACTCAAGAAATGCATGGAATACCACAAAGATTGCATCGAAAAGGCTTGTGAGACTTTGAGTCGTCTTTTTAAATACCAACATGTAAGTAACCAGAAACAAATATAACAGAGATTTCACTTAAAGTACGTCTTGCTTTGCTTTTTTTTTTATAGGACTCCTTAATAAGTCAATCATTGGAAGTAAGCCTAATTCCTTTCCTACTGACTCTGTTGGAAAGTCGTTTAGAATTCATTGATAACCCGTCAACTGTTAAAGCACAAATTGTTGCTGCCCTCAAGGGCATGACACACAATTTGAACTACGGAGATCGTGTTACACAAATCCTCCTCAAACATCCCGTTTGGGCGGAATTCAAAGATCAACGTCATGATCTCTTTATCACTGAATCTAATGTTAGAGGCTATCTAACTGGTATGAATTTCTTGTTCTTTTTTTTCTTTGTTTTTGAAAAGTTAACAATTTGTTTTTGTGTGTGTTTTACAGGCATTAATCCAACAGCCGGATACCTAACGCAAGGACCTGCCCAAAATGTTGAAGTTCTAACATCACCACCACCAATTGATCGAGATGACCCGTCTGCAAGGCCTTCTGAATAATATTTAAAATTTCTCGTCTATACAACTGGAAAACTGGAATAGTTAGATATTTAGAATTTTTATCTTATAGTCTTGTTTCTAGGTATTTAAGAAATGTCCCCACACTTTTATTGAAACATAAAAGATGAGCTTTAGCGTTGAACTCTCTCTGCTATAAGTATGACAACAACACAAAATCCTTTCTTATTATTTTGTGAAATTAAACATTTGATTTATTATTTTATATTGTTTCTTATATATTATTTTCTCGCTATAATTTATTATAGGATTTTCAACAGACACATTTCATTCATTTCGCTTTGTATATATAATTAACTAAACTTTAAAAAAAAAAAACAATAATAATAGAGACACAAAAGAACGGATGATGAATGTGTACGAAAGAGTAATTATCGAAAGAAGTGAATTTATTCTAATTTCCTTTTTGTTTATCTATAGCACTGTATATGATAATAATCTAAACTTACATAAATAATTTTTATATTTGTATGCGTATTGTATTTGGCAAAACACAACAAAATTGCAGTGATGAAATAAAAAGAAAAAATAAAGAAGCAAATTTATAAAATGTAAATAGAAGCAAAGTATTTCAAATTTAACTGAAAAATCAAATGAAAAAAGCGTCTACTAATGGCTTAGCAGAGAGACTTGCATTGCATGCATATTGAGACCTTTAGTTTATAGTTTGAAAATATGTTTACATCGTGTTTTCAATATAAAATCTCTCAAAGGGTGCACACTGTTAGCTTCGGCCGGACATGCTCTTTCCAGAGTATTTTCAATAACTTTTCTTAGAAATTCAGGTCACAATGCCCTCGCTTCTTCTCGAGTATTCGCCTTAAGCTGTTACTGGTTATTAGTTCTTGGCTTATTTGCATACACCTTACCCTTTACGTAGACCCAAAGAAAAAAATCTGGCGAACGCGGTGGTCAGTTGAAATTTGAAAAAGGCGATATTATGCGATCGCCAAAAGTTTCCCTAAGGAAAGCCATAGTTTGACGGGCTGTATGAGCTGTGGCTCCATCTTGTTGGAACCACAATTCTGGATTGTTCTCCACTTCTGGCCTCTCGGAACGAGTTCAGACGCATGTCGTGATGACAGAACATACACTCTATTGTTCTGCTTGTTGAGCGATTCTTCTGCGGTGAAAATTTTCCCGTCAGTAAAAAGAATTCTTCTGTGACCGTCCTTCGCGTGCTGGCGAAGTAAGTCGATTTTGACTTACATTTCTGTTTCAATGCTTCTGTGTGGCTCTTGTATGTGCTGAGTCCCAAATCACGCTTAAACATGCGCGACATGCTGTCTGCATATATCCATCTCACGAGATATGATTTTCTGTTTAAATAGCGGATTTTGACAAATTCGATTCTCCACGGCTTTGATGACTTGTAGCGTTCGCACAATGGGTGGACTGCCGGATTTTGCACGGCCCACTATTCCACCAGTATCTTCAAATAACTACACTATACGATACACAAACTTTCTTGTGAATTTCAGAGGCCGCAACATCCGAAAGGTTTCGCTTTTTTCTTAGCCGATTTTTACTGGCCAATTACGATAGCACTATCGCCGTCAAGTCGGCGTGGATGCGTTCATTGGTTCCTGAGAATAAATTTGCTAGTACCTTAACTTCGTGTGGGAATGAGCTGAAGTTCTTCAATCTCTACGGATGATATTGATTTTCGAAATTTCATTGCTAAGATTACTATGGCGATTCCCGACATGACTTCAACGGTACCGTAGGTTTATTCGATATAAGCTAAACTTTACAAGAAAGATAAAGATAAAATCAAGCTTCCTTTCCTTGGCGGCAAAGCTTAAGAATGAGGGATACAACAGTTATGAAAAGAATCTACGAGGGGCGTTCAATATCGGTATCGATATGAAGGAAAATGCGAATTCGATTTAAATTGTTTTTATTTTGCAATATAATCTCCCCTAACATCAATGCATTTGTTACATCTTGAGATAAGCTTTTTTAAACCCTCAAAAAAATAAATTTCCTCTTTCTCTGCAAAATACCCATTTATTGCCGACTTGAGTTCTTCATCATCCGAAAATCTTTTTCCACGAAGACATTTTTTCAAATCCGGAAACAGGAAATAATCACTAGGGGTAAGGTCTGGACTATAGGGTGGGTGTTGGATTTCTTCGAAACCACAATCTCGCGCAGCAGCCTTGGAAACTCGCGCCGTGTGAACAGGACCGTTGTCATGAAGAAGCAACACACCCGCTGCGAGTTTACCCCGTCTTTTCTTTTTAATTTCCTCCCGCAAATTATGCAAAGTGGAAGCGTAGGATGTGGCGTTGATGGTTTCACCTTCTTTTTTGTACTCAATGAGCAAGATTCCCTTTGAGTCCCAAAAAACTGTGGCCATGAGCTTCCCGGCAGACGGAGTGACTTTGAACTTCTTCGGAGGGTCTGTTCCATTTTTATGCCACTGCATGGACTCTTGTTTGCTTTCAGGGTCATAGTGGTGGACCCATGTTTCGTCCCCAGTAACAATTCGATCCATAACACCGTCCGCGTTCTCACTACACATCTCCAAAAGCTCTTTACAGCATGCGACTCTCACTTTTTTCTGAGGCGCTGTGAGCATTCGTGGCACCCACCTTGCACTGATCTTTGAAAGGTTAAGATGGTCATGAAGAATGGTGTGAATGGTACCAATTGAAAGCTTGGTGATCTCTGCCATCATTTTCACCTTTATTCGGGCATCCTCAAGAACAAGTTTTTCGACTTCTTTGATGCTTTCTCCCATACAAGCAGTAGCCGGAGCGGGGGTCATCTTCAATGCTCTCTCTGCCTCTCTTGAACTCAATTGACCACTTTTGCACAGTTGATAATGAAGGTGCGGAACCCTGGTAAACAGCCACCATCTCTTCATGAATAGTTTTTTGACTTTTTCCTTGCTTAGTGAGAAATTTAATTACAGCGCGATGCTCAATTTTCACTATCATCGTCTCAGTTGCCATTATGATTCTGTTTAACTAGAGATAAAACGCGAATTAATAATCACATTTATATGAAATTTTACATGAATGCACTAAAATAAAAGTATTACTTGATAAATAAGTCAATTTATATATACAACCACAGCTTCACCCCGATACCGAGAATATGTTGAACGCCCCTCGTATGTGAGACACCGAACTAAGCGCTAAAGTCGCTCTGACTCGACGTTAAACTGTTATCAGAGCGTACGCTCGAGTAACTATTGTAAAATGTTTGTGTGGGTACAAATGATAGAACTTATTCTTTTCAATACAAATCCCTTTATTCAGTACAGTTACAATTCACTATTTAATTCTTTCTCTCAGTACAATCCAATTTCTCAACCACTTATACTTTTCTTATCTTTTACTTAAACCACTTAATCACTTCTCCTAATTAACACTTCAAATTACACTTTAGAACTGATTTGCATATCTTGGGGATGCTGGTATTTATACTCGAATGACATACTTCGAGAACAATCCTCGCCATCCAGCGTCCCATACAATTTCCAATTTGCTAGAAAATTCGATTCCACTCTCCAGTCGAGACTTTGTTATTCCAGTATCGACATTTTCTGCTAGATGTCGCTGCTCACATTTAAGTGGTTATTACAATATGTTAGGCGTACCCATTACAAGAATTGAACACAAATTGCACCAAGGAATTCGTCGGTAATGGTATAGATATCAAATAAATGAAAACATGACAGGTGCAACGTCCAAAGACATCAGAAATAACCAGTTGAACAGAGATTTCGTGGACGATTAACTACGGGCATGGATCTTTAATAACAATAACAATCGGTTTGGTCAAAGCCCTTCCACGTCCTTCAATAGCCAGCCAAAAGTCCGGATTTAAACCCTATAGAAAATCGATTATGTATAATAAAAAGAGTAGTTGCAGCTCATAAGTTACGGGCATCGATACCATCTTCATAAGTAGAACATCCTTCTCTTCTTTCTCATCCGTCGACATGGAAGTTTCAATCTACTAATAAAGAGTTTTCCAATAGGGACTTCACAACTTTGAATTTAATTTGTGAACGCACTCTTTCACTAATCATCAAACTGTCACTGTCAATTTATTCAGTAAACTCAACATTTTCATCATGGTAAAGTACACGAACGAGCAACGTCTGCAAATTATAAAAATTTTCTACCGAAATTCGGAGTCGGTGACTGCAACTTTAAGAGCGTTAACTCCAATTTTCGGTCGTAATTCTCGCCCTAGTAGACAGGCAATAACAAGTTTAGTACAACAATTTGAGTCTACATATTCGTTGTGTGATATTGCCGTGTCAGTGAGACAACGAATTGGCCGAAGTGTCGAAAATATCGCTGCCGTTCAGGCGTCCATAGCAAACGATCCAAATCAGTCAATTCCACGGCGTTCTCAAGAATTGTGCATCGCTCAGACCACATTATGGCGTATTTTGCGTAAGGACCTTGGTTTACACCCATACAAGATCAAGTTGACTCAAGAAGCGACGTACGTTCTCCGATTGGGTTCTGGAGAAGATGCACCAAGATGGTGAATTTCATCGCAAAATCCCCTTCAGTGACGAAGCTCATGTTTGGCTCAATGGGTTCGTCAATAAGCAAAATATGCGTTATTGGTCGGGTGAAAATCCACATGTGCTTCATGAGTCACCCCTTCATCCACAAAAAATAACTGTTTGGTGCGGTTTGCATGCCGGCGGCGTTATTGGTCTATATTTTTTCGTCGACGATAACGATCATAGCACATAGCACACGCTACAATCGATTTATTGAAGAGTAAGTATGGTGAGCGTGTTATCTCAAGACATGGGCCAGTCGACTGGCCGCCTCGTTCGTGCGATTTAACGCCGCTTGACTATTTTCTGTGGGGCTACGTTAAGTCATTGGTTTATGCCAACACGCCGACGACGTTGGAAGAGCTCAGAGCCAACATTGAACGCGAAATAGCGGCCGTTTCGGCCGAAATGCGAAAATCGACCGCTGCAAACGTGCCCGCGGTGGCCATATGAACGAAGTCGAGTTCCATTCATAAATGTTTTGATTGTACTTCAAACCGATAATAAAGTTTTTGAAATATCTCAAATGGTTTACGTTTTATTTAAAAAAAAAAAGTTGTCAAATCCTTATTGGAAAACCCTGTACTTTGTTCTTTAAAAAAGGAAACTTATATATCGTATTACATTTTAATATTATATTTGTTTACAGTATTTTATTTTATTCTTATAAGAGGAATCAACAATATTTGACAGTTGTGGAGAGTGGTCGACAACAGTTTATGAAGAATGTCGTTTTTTAGTAGGTCTTTTTTTCAATATGGCAACACAAGGACAGCCTAACACCATTTTTCACTTTAATTTTTTCACTTCTATTTCAGTTTATTTTTTAATAAGCAAAATTGTCGAATTTGTCGATGCACCCCGAAAAATTCACTATTTGTGTGGTTTATGGTCTGGCGGCATTTTCAGCCTGTACTTCGTCAAAAATGAAGAAAATCGAAATGTCACCCTCAATAGCGCCTGCTACAGAGCCATGATCAACGATTTTTTGTTTTAAAAAGTTCGTAAACATGGTCTGCAGGACATTTGTTCTCAACGGATGGTGCCACTTGCATCACTACCGTCGACGTATTGAAGAAAGTGTTCGATGACAACATTACCTATCTCTAGAAATGGACTTCTGGCCTGGCCTTCAAGATTGTGCGATTTGACGCTGTTGGATTATTTTCTGTGGGGGTATTTTAAAGTTGTTGGTCTATGCGGACAATCCAACAACGATTCCAACCGTGAAAGCCAACCTCGAAAACAGCATTGGTGAAATGCGGCCTCAAATACTCGAAAATTGCAACTCTAGTAAACAGTTCCTGAGACGATCATATGGTGGCCATATGCCCGTAATCATTTATCGTCATTAATGCCCTTAAATTTTCTGTCGAAAAAATACATGGCTTGTTTGCTCAACTTGTGTGTGTTTTATTTCGGTTTCAAATCTTGCAGCACATAAAACAAGTAAATTGTACTATTTTTTTGTGTAATTCATGTGTCAAGCTAGTGAAAAATTTTAAAATATGTCTAGTTGGAGATAAAGCAAAGTCTGAGCGATGATGTAGCCAAAGTATGCCAGAAAACATTCATGGCTTAATACAAGATGCTTTTGATGCTCGGTCACCTCTAATCAACGCCTCGCATAGCAAAGTTAAATTTTCATCGCGTGTTCACATTTGAAAAAATGCCTCTAGCATGAAAGTCTTTTAAATCCTCGTCACAAAACGACAATGTGAAATCGGTATTAAGTAATTGCTTTATGTCATTGAAATGACTTGAGTCACCTATCTCGTGGAATGTATTCATTGTGTGACATGAGTCGAATAACAATTGGCATTGGTATTCTAGAAGTCGTTTTAGAGTCACATCAAATTAAACGATTGGTGGAATTAATAGAGGAAAATAATTATTAGTAACGAATTTTTAGAGAGGTGTTTCTCAAACGGCTGGCACAAAAACTGGATGGGGAGAGGTAACTAAGATTTTCAACAGCTTGGACCAAATGGAAGATATGACGAAAAAATAATTACGACTTATGTATGTTTCATAAGTTTGGTTTGACTTTAAATTTAAAGTAAAAAACGAGCTTATGTTCAATAAAAAAAGCAAGATGCAACTGGTGGAGGACCGTACAAAGAAAAAAATGTAACTGAAATTGATGAAGCAGTAGAAAAACTTTAAATAAAACAGTTGATCCTGCTGAGAAAATATTTGGATGCTCCCTAATACCCTGCACTTCACCATCCATACGTTCTTCAAATGAATCAATGATTAACACTTCATCAACATCAAATGAGCAAACTTCAGATTGTTCACTGATAAAAACCACAAATGATTTCCATCCATTAAAAGCTTCCTTTTCTTACTCATATAAATTCTCTTTTATTGAATTCCTGTTCATCCTTGCTCAATGCTATAAACATTGCTTTGCTGGCCATATTTAGATATATTAAGTAGTTTTTAGGTATGGAATCTATTGGCGTTTTCATGTGGACTTTTTTCCTTTTTCCGGAGAAGAAAAGTGACATAAAATCACTTCCCTTAAATTTTGCAGAAACAAAATTTGCTTCTCGCTTTCATTTGAGAATCAAAATTTTATGTCAAAATGTATAAGCGTCAATTACTATTGTGTGTCAAACTAGATTTCTGTTTTCGTGCAATCGGCTTTGTTTGGCAAATTTATTATTAAAATATAATTATTATAAAAATAAAAGACATTTTTAGTGTCTATTTGAAATAAAATCGGAGTACACAAACGACTGCCCAAACGAAAACACAATATTATGTAGAATATAAATAAGGGAAGGGTCGAGTCGTATAAATCACGTAATGCCGAGTTCCGACACTAAAACGACAGCAAAATGAAGTGGCTTTCTAAATGACATGAGTCGAACAATTTAAACGAATTTCTTAATAGGGGTGAATTATTTTAATATTATTATAATTTAGCAGTGACACTGTTACGGGCAAACAAAATCAGTCTGGAACATTAAAGTATTCTTATTTAAAAAAAAATTAAAAAGATGTAGTTTTTAGGAGGGAAAAAACCCTACCTTACCGATTTTCGTCCATGCAATTTACCTCGAAAGCTACCCATATGAATCCCGCTTAATGTTTATTTGCACTACGTCAAAATTTAAATTAAAAAAAAAAAACTTGAAATTTACAAGCATTTACCAACTGATTTTTAAAAAAATGTCCCAAATACTCAATTCCAAAATTGAGGAAACTATTCAAAGTTTAATAAGAACTGCCGAACTCATTGCAGAGTATGGCGATCAAGGTATGTCAATGTCCAAACAACAACGGCGCAATCTAGTTATGAATTTCTTTATAGAGATGAGGGATTCGGAGTGCTTCGGACAGATGATGAAAATTCTAATCACGACGGAAAAAAATGCAAAATATGCAGAAAAGGCGGCCGAAAAAGCAAAAGAGAAACAAACAATTGCTGAATATGATGAGGTAGGTAGATCATAAGAGCATGATTCCTTGAAATTGCAAATATTCCCTTGATAGACCTATACTCAAACTTGGAACAAACAAACAAAATGCAAACCTACAGCTACAGCTGAGTATAAACAATTCATGGAGGAAATAGGTACAATTCTTTCCATTAACATAGACTCAGTTGCTTCAACTAGTGTGGTGGAAGGCGATGATTATCAAATGGAAATCGAAATATCCGATATAGATCCACTGACGAAGCGTCCAATGACCCATCCAGTCAAGAACACCATCTGTGGTCATCACTACGAAAAATCTACAATCCTCGAATCCATACAAGTAAACCCAAGATTAAGGTAAGTAACAGAAGTTCGATAAATCAATATACCAAAAGTTTTACACAACTTTTCTCAGGTGTCCCGTTGCTGGCTGTGGAAACAATCAGTTCGTGAAGAAAGCCCACCTTGTGGAAGACCCCGTCTTTAGAATGAAGCTACAGAGGAGAAATGAAGCGGCGAACTGAATTTTATAATCAATTAAAACATCTTAATTTTTATTTCTCATTGCTTATAAAACTAATATTTGAATATTTAACTGGTGCCTAAACGTATTTAGACAACCCCCCTTTATCAGTCACTCGGTGATATGTTTTGTGCAGCACTAATGAGAGTGTCATGAATGTCCTTCGCCGATTGAACGTGCCCGCGAACAGTGCTCAGGTATTGTGGATAAGACATTGGTCCATTTGTGTTGTCTGGTGGCATGCAGGGATCGACCCTGACTGCAGTAACCGTTCCCGGTAGATAATGCTGAGCTGATGATAGCTGCTGTACACATTGTATGGCTGTCTTGAGATGCAATTCGATTTGATCGCAATACGAGTAGAAATCCTCAAGGTGCTTATCGAAACGTGCCGGATTGTTAGTGTCTCGCTTAAGGTTGTCTGCCATGTTGTTCTGCTGCAGGGAAAGTGCACCGTATTTAATGGTGAGAGATAGGGATTCTCTCAGCGGGCCAAAGAGACTCTTGACTTTGGAGATGTTGTCGATTTTCTCAGCTTGTTGCTGTTGCTGGGGCTGAGGTTGTGGTTGCTGCATTTGCTGAGGTGCCATAACTCCTTGCATTTGCTGGGCTTGTTGCGGTGAAGCTTGCTGCATCATTACGGGCGAAACTCCAGCTGGTAACATTGGTCCACCCATACCAGGTTGTGGCATACCGTGCATATTCATTGCGATTACTTTAGATACTTTCACTTATTTCTTGATTACTCAAATAAGTGCTCTTTACAACTAAACTACACAGTAAATTGAGAGGAGCTGATAGATTTATACCAACACATAAATTTTTTAGAAGAAAAACAATTGACAGAAAAGTGGTGCCAAATCCGGTTCAGATTTTACTTTCACTCGTTTCAAAATTTAAGAGGATAATACTATTTACCACAACCATTTGTGACATTTAGTGTTGTTCTTTGGACCCGCTAAAAAAATATTGCAACTTGCATGTAGTAGTAAAAGTATGTTCTCACTGGGCTCCAAATTGAGACAAGTGTTCACATTACATTTGAAATGCTTTTAGAAAGCTTATCGAAAGACCTATCTATCTGTCAAATATAGCACGGGAAAAAAATAACCAAGGAAATTCCTTTTAATGTAAAATATAAGTAATTAACAATAAAAATAAAAAATTAATCTTTCTTAAATCAACTGGTATGCCACATAAATGAATGTAAATAAACTTGATAACAAATTTTGCTGTCAACTTTGTTAATTCTGTTTGTTTTAGTTATTCGAAAACTGGCAATCTATAGAAAGCAGATTTTTGATCGCAATTTTGAGACCATTTTAAATTGCTTGTGTTTTGTTAATTAATAACTGTCCAGAACGCTTTCTGGCTTCTTGATGGCCTAGTTATTGCTTTATTTTTACATAGCAAATAACCCATCTTTTTGCAACTTTTTGCAATCCGGGTTATATAACTTTGAGAAAGATGATGTTCACTTTCTGGGCATGTCACTAAGCACTCCCTGAACACGCGTTCTTAATTTGAGACGCATATAAGCAGTTCTACACCAAACTTCGTTTAGAACTTTACGCCTTTGTCGTCGCGTATGAAGCCATCTGATCACAAAGATCAATATTAATTTGGACTGCATTACATGAAAGTACTGCAAGTACGAGTTTGACTGATGGAATCCTGTGAGTGATGGTAGTGACTACTGATTACAATGGTAAGACCGTCTGGTTTTTATTCGTAGGTCTAGGTACTAATATCAGAGCATGTTTGGTCAATAAGAACCTCACGTCACGAGCTTCCTTTCATTTTAAGACTAACATTCCATTTCCACCCTCTTTTGAGATCGTTTTGCCTTGTTTAAGTTCTGCAAGGCTTTTTTTAGGGATATTTTTTTTTATTTGCTTGCAAACTATCATATTTACTAACAACTAACTAATTCATAGCTTGCCAATTTCTCTTTTAAACTGACGTTAAAGGACTGATTTTCCAGAATAGACTTTCATTGCCCAAATGTAGGCATCGACTTTATCCCCTAAGCATGCGATTTATTATACGAGTATGTAACATTTTGATGACTATTATGCCTTCGCCGGGTAAAACAATTCTTTGAACCTTTTCTACACAATGTCTTTAAGTCTATAAGAGCCCGAATTTCATTTCAGCGGTTTTCTCTACCGCGATTTCGCGGCATTACAGATCGCTGTGTATATGTTGATAGCCAAGTTTTACAACCCATCCGCATCATTAACCCCAAGATCTTTTTTTACAGATTTAGAATTTGTTTTCGTCTATTTATTTATTATTATATATCTCTATAGGACTTATTAACAAAATAGGACTCAAAAACAAAAGAGGGCCCACTAAGTTTTTAGGCTCTCATTTGAAACACTTGGGCCCCCAAAACGGTCAGTTGCGTTCACCTTGTCTTCTCCACACGCGTACTCGTTTATCGCCACTAAAAAACACCTTACATTCGTCTGTAAAGAGTACAGGCATCCAGTTATCCATAGTCCAATCCGAATGCTCACAGGTAATGTGCCCTTGTCAGCTTCGGTAGAATGGCGCGCACTCTAGACTGTTGACCATCTTCGTGGAGTCGATTACGTACGGTTTGATCACTTACTTGAGTACCAGTAGATTGCTGCAGTTGATTTTATAACTCCCGGACGGTTACGGTACGTCCCCGACGTGCGATTATTCTTACGTACCGGTCTTCTTGTGCAGTTGTGACTCTGATTCTTTTTGATCCAGGTTTCCTTGCTACACTCCCGGTTTCTTGGAAGCGTTCCCAGACATTTCGGATAGTTCGCCGCGATACACCGATACGAATTGCGACAGACTCTCCCTCCTGAAGCAAATTTTCCGCTTTTACTGCGTTTTCGATATCCGTGGCAATGGTAAAATTGTGGCTCAAAGTATTGATAAATACTCATAGACACGCAAGCTATACAGTTAAATGCTTCGCTTCGATAATGTTTACCAATAAAGTAACTTTTAGACAAAATTCAAAATAAATCTTTGGTGGGCCCCATTTTGTTTTGAATAGTTTATATCTCTATATGATATATTTATATCTCTATGTCTGCCCTAGAAATAGTTTTTACTTTCCACATATATTTTTAACTGTAAAAATGTGTTGTATAGACGATGAGGTAGTCTTATACGGTGATATAGAAGTTTTGGTACTTTGGGGTTTTCCACGTGACATGTTTACCCCAAAGAAGTTTTTTTTTTTATCCAAGGTGATAGCCAAATATGTACTTACCTTCTTTTGAGAAACGGATGGTGATTCAGGCTGTTCACCTTCGTCCTTCTCCAGAACAATCCCGGTTTTGAGAGGATTGACTGAAAGCCCATTTCTAGTGTACTAATCGTTGATCACGTATACCTGCGCTTTAGAGCACAGGCAGGCCCTAGCCACAATCCAATAGACGGTACACCTACATCATCTGCAAATGCTTGAGTATAGACGCTATAACTATTGAGAGCGTTAAAAAATGAATCGACCAACATCCACCATAGACGCCGTCTTGTGGGCAGCTTCTGTTTACCCCCGCCAAATATTGGCCACAGTTAGCATCCTCAATCAGGGTTTATTCACCAGCATAGTTATCATCCACACGTGTACGTCGTGTTGTCTGGCCGAGTTACACATGCCGTGAAAAACTGCTGATATTCCCCATTTGTGGTTTTTGACTAGCCTGCTGGTTTCACCGAGTATTTCGATCTTCTCGCAAGTCTTGTTTCGATCCCTTAAATTTTGATTTGTTTAGAAATTTTCTGGTTTTCTTACGTAGTCGCTGAAAATCTATGTTCCATCACAGGGCGGGCGATCTAGGAGTGTTCTTGGCTTGATACGTTAGATCAAAACATTTGATAAGGGTACTTTGTAAAACAACACATTCAAAAACTTATATTTGTTGAAAGTGTTAATTGCGAATTGAATTTGTCATAGTTAGTCAACCGTTTGGCAATATTTTCAGTGTTTTGATTGTTATCGTCACGAAAAAGATCGTCGAAAGAGTCAAAATCGTGCACGGGATCTCTATCGCTTCAATGGTCTCTGCTTCCCCGAGAGTTAGTTTTCGTCTGGGAGAAAACTTTCCATAGAATCCAATCCCGCAAATCAAAATAGCACAAAAATAATAACTATTAAATTTTCACATTCAAAAACTTGTTCTTCAACCTGATATTAACTCTTTTATAGCGGCTTCAGCAATGAGAGCCCAAGCTTGGGTCATTATCCCCGCGAAAGGCAAAACTCTTTTTTACATGAAATGTATTTTCTATTGTACATATTTTTACAACACAGTTGATGTTAGATCCGTTTGATAGAGGGAAATTTGTATTTAACTACGCATTTCTCTTTATTAATCGAATTCATTTATTTATTATTTATAGCTTCAAATTAAAATACAAGACATTGAAAAAGCTTAGTTTATTCGCGTCTAACAGCAACTTAGCAACAAACCACTAGTCTCATGGTAATAATAACCAGGCGAATCGGAAGTCGCAAGGAAATCTAAAAGATAGTGAACTGTACATTGTCGATACGATTGGAGAAGCAAGAGCTAAGTCAAATCGTACTCGCTGGATACAACACACACACATATGGACAATAATTTGAAAAACCTTAGGTTCACATTCAATGTAATTCAAAGCAAACACAATTTTATTACAAAAGAATTATTTTACTTTATTCTATATATTTTTCTTGTTGTTTTTGTTTTCTTTTTTATCACTATTTACTATCCCGAAAGTGGAAAATAATTCATACAATGGAAAATGCGTTAAAAATAATTTAACATTTGATAATAACAGCGTGTAAATGTGCTCTTAATCTGACTCGAGAGGATGGATAGAGATACAAAATATGAATACACATATATCGAAGAAGGTTATTCTCCAAGATAAATGGAAACGAAAAAAAAAATAATAGTTGCAAAAATAATAATAAGAACTTGGCTTTAAGATCACTGAACAAGTTATTGCGTTGCTTTAGGGAAAATAAAATTGCATTAATGGAAAGTAGACTCCGTCGCATTTGGAGCACACGACGACGATTGTGTATCAAAGAATGTGTGTACGTTGTTTATTTCTTTTTTGTTTTTCCTCACTCGATTTGTGGAATTTTAATTGTGAAACTAAATTGCAAAATAGTTTGCTCTGGAGTTTTCGGGTGGAGCACCGCGGTCTTCTTACAACTCGGTCTTCTTTGCCTTGCCACTACGGTCGTAGCCCTTCAGTTCTTTGGTAGCATGCTTGGCAATATATTTAACGAAATCATCGAGCTCACGGCCATCATTGTATGAGACTGGTTTGTCTTTGCTGTCTTTGGGCAACCAGAATAAAGTTGGGAATCCACGCACATTGAATGTTGGTGGGACATCATTTGAGGTTGCATCCATCTTAACGATAGCTACATCTTCATCTTGCAGTTTCTCTGCGAGTTCATCGTAGATTGGAGTTAATTTCTTGCAGTGACCGCACCATGGGGCATAGAATTCGACGAGGGTATCCTTGCCGTTATTGATTACGACTTCATCAAAGTTCTTAGCCACAGCAATTTTAACTGGGCCATCATTGCTCTCCGGAACTGGTTCTGACTTAATGTAAGGCTCCAATTCACCATCGAGCAATTTCTGGGCAAAAGCTTGCAAGTTCTCAACAGAGAACTCTTCTTTGAGGGTATATTTCAAACCTTTCTCGTCACGACCTAGAATGACTGGTTTATCGCCAACAAAGTCATATCCGAATTCATTTAGTTCGTGTTGGAATTCGTCCTTGGCGGCAATTGCAAAGTTCAATTTTCCAACAAATTCCTTAGCGACTTTAAGGATGCGGTTTCTCCAGTAATTGGTGCCCTTGGCGTTTTTAACGTAATCAACTGAGTAGTAGGCAGTAAGGAGAGGATTCTTGAAATCATTGGCAGTATCCTGCGTCTTGTGTCCAACCAATCCGTGGCTAAAAACAAAAACTCACCCATCACAGTATGAGATATGTTGAAATACAAATTTTAACTTACAGATTCTCTTTAAGGAAGTTGGTGAAATCCAATTCAGTGGAACCTTCAAACTCAACAGAGGATGATTCAAATTTGTTTGCCAAATGTGGTGCACGGAAAAGAATTATGGCATCACTATAAACAAAAATAAATAAATAAAAAGTTTCCATTTGAATCGTTGATAAAATAACTCAGAGTCGTTTTACTTACGTTTTGCCCTGCTTCTCCAAAACAGGCTTGGCACTGGAATGTCCAAAACGATATTTCTCCCTCAATCTGTCAGCGGATTTAGTGAATACTGTCTTCAACTTGGAGTCGCTTTCAAAGAAACCAAAAATGGTTGCTTCCTTTGCACCCAAATACTTATCGAACTCTTCGACAGTCTGAATTTCCCTCGATGCAGGTCCAACTTGGGCACGCATGTACTTAGCAATGCCACTTGCTTCACGAGGGCCGTTGTAATCTTGTGACACCTCACCATTACGGAAGATCTTTAAAGTTGGGTACCCACTGACAGAGAATTTATTACATGACTCTTTGCCAGCTTCGGTACAATCAATTTTCGCCAAAGTAATTGGTGGATCATCATCTCGAACAAGTTCAGCGGCCTTGGCATATTCGGGTTTCAATCTTTTACAGTGGCCACACCTTTTAACAAGTAAAAAGATGTATAATTTGTTTAATTTTTAATTATTCTTGGGTTGTGGAAAGTTAGTAGTGGTTTCATGATGAGTCTACAAGAAATTACAACTTTATTCTAAAAATGCCAATGGTCACATGAAACTATCATTAGAAATGATGAATTGCTTTGAACAAAGCTAATTGGTAATGTGGAGCGTGCATAGTAAGGTGTATAGTTGTTTTACTATAGCTAAATATACATATTTCGACACTGATAGTTACGAGTACATAAATAGATCTAATTCACTGAAAGTAGTGATTTTTTACTTATAAGAGGTAATAATAGACTTTTGGGAAATGTTCCAACTGCGGCATTTGTTTAAATTTTGGCAAAAGGTCGCTAGATTCTTCATATGTACAATACCCTGTATTGTGGTCATTTTATTGAAATGTAAAATGATATTAAATTGATTCAACCTATGGAAACACTCTTTATCTATATTCGAATCTATTGCGATAATTAAATCGATGAGTATGACATGCAATTAGATTCGCTTTATAAATTTAATTGTTCTTTTGATTGTTATCTATTTAACTGTAATATAGTTCGTATGCGGACATGCACCACAAGTGGTACTGGTAAAAGCATTGTCCATTGAAAAAATAAAAATCAATAGACCATAAATTTGACGCGGTGCTAATGTTTCTGCACATAATTATTTAATTATCAATTAATTTCGTAGGAATACGACTATTTTCATGGTTTAAGAGATATTTATATATGATATCTCCCTTGTGAACTTGTGAACTACGTGTACATATCTGTATTCTGCGTCTTCTTTTTGAGAGGCCGGTGTTGATTGAGTAGTTCCTGTTTTCTTTTTCGTTAAGCTACAAATTCATAATAAAACCAGGACTTTTATTGTAGGATTCGTAGAAGACCTAACACATCTACATTCCTTTAATAAAATATAACCTCCCTTGTACTTTCCTGATTTAGCTTATATTATGAAATCAAAGTTGGCAGTGTTTCGCTATCTGGGCTTTTTTATACCAGCTAACCAAGATCTCGTCATGCCGAAGTCTCTGCCATATATGTATGATTTACGGAAAAGAATTTTGTTGTTAAATGTCGCATGTCACTTCGAACCATGCAGTAATTTCTCCGATAGCGCTTAACATTTACAAAAGTATCTAGTAGGTTCTCTCAGAACGCAATACCTCATGCAGACAATTTCGGGGCGTACAAATAAAGTTCTAAAATCGAGGTCATCAACTACCTAAAATTGTGGTTTGATGTATCGCCGTATTACATTGAAATTAAGACAATTTCTTAGAATCAGCCTACGACTGTACAGAGCAACTAAAGCAACTAAAATCACAAGCCCGTGTTTTGTGATGCACTTCATATAAATTAATCCAATAGTTAAAAAAGATGTTCCCAATAGCTTGGATTATTGATGATTAATTTATAAAATCAATGAACAGTAATTTTACCGTATTAAAAAATAAAATACAAACATCCAATTGAACATAAGTCAGCGACGGGACACTTCGCCGGAGGGCTGCTGATGGTTGTCTTTCATTATTCGGGATCGTAAAGAAACCATTTATTTCAGCTAAAAACAGAAGTGCAAGACTGAAATTTGCAATTGACCATATTAATAATTATTTCCACACAGTATTGAAGTGGAAAACAGTACCGTGGCCGAATTGAATCCTCGATACTTAAAGGGCACTGTGAAGCATGAAGAAAGAAACATTATAGTTTGGGGAAATTTCTCTGTACATTGAATTGGTCTCATACATAAAATAGATGGAACTATTGACCAATTTATTTACAAAAGTACACTTGAAAACACTTGTGGCAGCAATCTGAGCAGGAATTTCCACTGAAATGGATATTTCAGCAGGATAAAGATCCGAAGAATGGTTCAAAAATACGAGTAGTTCAAGAGTGGTTTCGGGATCAGAAAATCAATGTTATGGAATGCCAGCCCAGTTACCCGATCTTAAACCGATAGAAGTTCTATGCGAGATTGTAGATTGGTGAATAATTTGGGAGAAATTCAGGATTAGGGACGAGCTTTGTATTCATCCACGGATGGAAAACCATCCCACGCTCTATAATTTCCAATCGAGAGTGCCCCAAGAAGGTGTAGTGCAGTAATAAATAACAAAGGTTTCGCCACAAAATATGCGGTTTAGTCGCGATGATTATTATTAAATATGAAATTACTATGAAGTTGCTTTAGTTTTGGCCAGCTTGAAATCGACATGGTTAGAGTATTTTGGTATGGTATGGTATCATGGTATGAAACGCCACAAAACACCCTCGTACCTTGACGAATATTCACATAGAGAGGCCTCCATCTCCTTAACATCTTCAATAGATTCTTTGTTCCAACAAAGTTCAGATCATTGTCACTGTAGAAAAACCTCGTCACAACTCGGTTAATAAGGAACCGCCTTACAGCCATAGTACATTGATCTAAGCTAAGATCGTTCAACAGCTCTATCTGCACTGATCTGAATGTAAGGCAAGTGAAAATCATTCCGTAGCGTTTCACCGTACCGCGACCAAATTTAACCAACAATGGACCGAACCAATCTACTCCAACATAGGTAAAAGGTTTGGAGTTAAAGGCTAAGCGAGCTTTAGGAAGCTGGCCTATTACTGACATTTCCGCTTTAACATTGAGACGCTTACACATGAAACATCTTTTTCGTACTCTCTCAACAGCTCCTCGTATGCAGATTATCCAGGCGTTTTCACGAATGTCGGATATAACCGTAGCAGTCCCCATGTGAGAGTTTTTTTGGTGATGATGGTAGATAAGTAGGTCGACCAGAGGATACTTCTTGGGGAGTATCGCTGGATTACGGGAGGAATATGAAGAATTTGCCTTTTGCACTCTCGAACGTAAAAGCAACTTACCATCCTCGTCAAGAAACGGTGACAAACTTAAGATTGAGCTTGACGGGCTAATCTTTCCGCTTGATCTGAGAGAAATGATGTCACTCGAAAACGAATCTTCCTGAATCTTCCGAAATAACCAATCTTCGGCTTGACGATATTCAAATGGCATAATAAAAACTTCTTTAACTGCGATCTTTTTCTGAAGGATTTTTTTTAAAACGAAGCAAAAAGGCGATTGCTCTGACAGAGGAAAACCAACTGGACTGAGATCTAGCAGATAACAAGTCATATGCACCATAGTACGAGGGGCGTTCCATATATTCTCGGTATCGATATGAAGGAAAATGCGAATTCAATTTAAATTGTTTTTATTTTTCAATATAATCTCCCCTAACATCAATGCATTTGTTACATCTTGAGATAAGCTTTTTTAAACCCTCAAAAGAATAAATTTCCTCTTTCTCTGCAAAACACCCATTTATTGCCGACTTCATCATCCGAAAATCTTTTTCCACGAAGACATTTTTTCAAATCCGGAAACAGGAAATAATCACTGGAGGCAAGGTCTGGACTATAGGGTGGGTGTTGGATTTCTTCGAAACCACAATCTCGCGCAGCAGCTTTGGAAACTCGCGCCGTGTGAACAGGAGCGTTGTTATCAAGAAGCAACACACCCGCTGCGAGTTTTCCCCGTCTTTTCTTTTTAATTTCCTCCCGCAAATTATGCAAAGTGGAAGCGTAGGATGTGGCGTTGATGGTTTCACCTTTTTTTTTACTCAATGAGCAAGATTCCATTTGAGTCCCAAAAAACTGTGGCCATGAGCTTCCCGGCAGACGGAGTGACTTTGAACTTCTTCGGGGGGTCTGTTCCTTTTTTATGCCACTGCATGGACTCTTGTTTGCTTTCAGGGTCATAGTGGTAGACCCATGTTTCGTCCCCAGTAACAATTCGATCCATAACACCGTCCCCGTTCTCACTACACATCTCCAAAAGCTCTCTACAGCATGCGATTCTCACTTTTTTCTGAGGCGCTGTGAGCATTCGTGGCACCCACCTTGCACTGACCTTTGAAAGGTTAAGATGGTCATGAAGAATGGTGTGAATGGTACCAATTGAAAGCTTGGTGATCTCTGCCATCATTTTCACCTTTATTCGGGCATCCTCAAGAACAAGTTTTTCGACTTTTTTGATGCTTTCTCCCGTACAAGCAGTAGCCGGGGCGCCGGAGCGGGGGTCGTCTTCAATGCTCTCTCTTGAACTCACTTGACCACTTTTGCACAGTTGATAATGAAGGTGCGGAACCTTGGTAAACAGCCACCATCTCTTCATAAATAGTTTTTTGACTTTTTCCTTGCTTAGTGAAAAATTTAATTACAGCGCGATGCTCAATTTTCACCATCATCGTCTCAGTTGCCATTATGATTCTGTTTAACTAGAGATAAAACGCGAATTAATAATCACATTTATATGAAATTTTACATGAATCCACTAAAATAATAGTATTACTTGATAAATAAGTCAATTTATACATACAACCACAGCTTCACCCCGATACCGAGAATATGTTGAACGTCCCTCGTAACTCTTTCTTTTAATTACATGGACCAACATCTTCGAAGACTTTATTTCATCGTTTTCTTTAACACACGCCGTTATGCTAGGTGTTACGGGCCATTCTCCTACCTAGAGGGCATTTTAGAAAATTCGGGCCTTTAAACCACCTCGTGTCTTCATTTCCCATAGACGAATCGAAATGTTTTGTGCCATCGTCAGCCACATTATCGTTGGAACCAACGTGAAACCACTGACGGGAAGAGGTAGTGTCCAAGATCTCACCCACTCGAGTTGAAACGAAGGAAGGCAGCTTATTAGTACAGTTGATCCAAGAAAGCACAGTCTTTGAATCCGATAAAAACAACGATTCATCTATTCTAATGGTATGAGACTCCTTCATAGTAACTGCCAGTCGAACTCCAAGTACAGCAGCTTGCAGCTCCAAGCGAGGTACAGATAATTGTTTTACAGGCGCTACCTTGGCCTTTGCCATAACTTGTACCACTTCAACCTTATCGTGTCGAACGAACCGAAAATAAGCGACTGTAGCAAATGCCTTTTCTGATGCATCAACGAAAACTATAAGACTTACTTTGCATTCGTCAGGATTCCAAGATACATATCGACTAGGAATCCGGATATTCTCGATGTGCTTCAGCTCTTTGATGAATCCCAGCCATAAGCTTCGTAAATAAGGTGACACCGGCTCATCGTAATCCAACCCTTCTCTCCATACGTCTTGAAGAATGATGCGTCCGCGGATAATGAACAACGAAACAATTCCGAGAGAATCGAAAATCTTCATAATGGTGTTTAGCATTTGACGCTTTGTTATAACCGCTTTATCAAACATATCTTTCATGATCTCATCGTCTGCCAATTTATACGAGAAGTGGTCAGAGGATGGATGCCAAAACATACCTAAAACCTTGGAAACCAAACTATCGCTTTCGTTAGGATTAATTCTTACCAACTTGGTGTTGACATTACCATCTGGCATCTGGTGCAAAAGATCACGGCTGTTTCTTGTTTCTTGTATTCCATCAAGATCAAAATTCATGGAATGGCAAATCCGTATAGCATCTTTCGTAACAGCAGTTGCTTCTTCAACGGTGTTATGACTATTGAAATAATCGTCGACATAGGTGCGTTTGATCAATCAATCCATCAACGGCTTCAGGATATTCATTTTTAAATAGGTTGGCATGATGATTTTTAACATACTGCGCGCATGTGGGAGAGCATCTGGGTCCAAACATCATGACCTCCATGATGTAAACTGTTGCTTTTCTTGAGCTATCTCCTTCTCTCCAAAGAATGCGTTGGCACTGTTGGTCCTCAGCCTTAATTCGAATTCTGTGGAACATCTCTCTAACATCTGCGTTTACAGCTACTTCGCGTTCCCGGAATTTAAAAAGACCAGCATGCAAGGGAACCAGGTTGTCTGGCCCTTTCAACAAGTGTGTATTTAAAGATATACCATTGACTTTCGCCGCTACGTCTGCAACACATCTGGGCTTTAGAGGAAATTTGTTGGGGTTTACAATGATAAAGGTTGGCGCGTACCAAACCCGAGGCCAATCTTTCTCCAGCTCCTCCTGCGAAGCAATTCTGGCATAACCCTTAGAGATCAAGTCCCGAAAATAGTTGTTCTTCCACTGCAGAAGATGAGGTTTCTTTTTTAAAGACTTCTCCAATCCCAAAAGTCGTTTAAAAGCCATATTATAACTGTCGGGAAGTTTCGGTGGTAAAATGACGCCGCACAAGGTCGTGGAGATCAACTTCCTCCCTGATTGCATCATGGAACATCAGTTTCATTGAAGGCTTTGATGCCTGATTTAAGCAGGACACATTCATCGATGGAGCTGACTTGCCGTATACGAGCCAGCCTAAAAGAGTCTTCAAAGCGTGAGGTTCCCCATCCTTTCCATGGCGCTGCCCGTGGCCTTACAGGAATTCTGCTTGATCTAGGCCAAGCAATACTTTTGGTCGGGCGTCCACTAAATCAGAGAGTGGAAGGCCCGAAGGTGAGACCTTTAAGTAGCGCAACATCGATGGACTGACTAGCAAGCCCCAAGTCTTTAATGGTGTAGACATTCTTTAGCACATACTGCTTTCGCCCTTTAACAGCAGACACGGAAAAAGAATGTCTACGCCATTAAAGACTTGCGGCTTGCTAGTCAGTCCATCGATGTTGCAATTACTGAGCAACAAATTAAACCTTTAAATTTCAAACACAAAAAAGAAAAATTCCTCAGCAGCCAATCTCTAACCTTATCTTCTTCTTCGATGATAATGAGGACCGCATGCGCGCGTAGATCTTTGACACTTTTCTATCTCTTTCGTTAGAAAGAGACGAAATTGATATTTCAAATGGAGTTGCCAGTTGTCGAAATTATTTAAATAGTTGTTACACATATGAGTCTTTTCACGACTCGATGACAAACATAATGCAATTTAATCAGTTTTACTGCAGAGGCTTGTGTTTATGTAAAAGTTGCTTTAGTTTTGGCCAACACTGTATGTGCTATCCTAAAAAGACACATCGCAAGACAACAGCCTGACCATCGGAGCTTATTAACCCAATGTTAGTTATGCAACACGAAAATACGCTCCAATCTTCTGAACGCTGCAGCTTTGTGATGGAAGACTTCTGTTTTATTTAACTCCACCATATTGATAATGAGTACGAGTGAACATTAAATGAAAATGTATTTTTTCCAAAGCATTGGCAAAGGCTCACTTCTTCTTATACTACAATAGTGAAGGGAACTAAAAAGGTTTTACTAAAATTAATTGAAAGGTTTTCTACAACGCACCAGTCAAATACACTTTATAACATCTTGCGCTTCACACATGTCTCAGGCTTATATGTATAAACAGAACGCAGACAATCGGTGCAACCAGAAAGCCTCGTTGCCCGCCAACTTCAATGATTTAAAACACAATGTGAGCAACTTACAGCGTTGTACAATAGATATTGAAGTGTTCCCGCGAGATTTTGGGTTTAAGAGAGAATTTATTAGTACTCCTGAAACTTAAGCAAACAATTCTCTTTTACAAGTTGTTACAAAAATCTCGCGGCAACAGACCTATTGCTTCTGACGTGAAGTATGTTTGTGTCATCGGTACAAAAATGAGCATCGAGCAAAAATTGGTCAAAATTTAACATTCGAAAGATATCATCCATGAGGTCAAAAATAACAAAAGCTCCGTTTACAACGTTGTGACTAGAAATGAAACGTGGTGTTTTCAATATGATTCAGAAACCAAGCTCAAAAGTGCCGAGTGAAAGGCGCCAGACGAGCCAAAACCCCAACTTTCATTAATGTGAGTGCACCATGATTAAAGGGCAATAACAACAGCATCGCCATGGGAGCAAAAATTAAAATTCGTATTATCTAAGACAATGGAACAGTTATTTTGTTTCTTCGTAGCAGGTATTTGCCTTCTTCAAATTGAACATAAACGAACGATGAATAATTAGAAATATCCGGTCGCTCGATGTTGACTGGTTTGGTGGTCGTCATTGCAATTATATTATCTTATTTTGAGCATCTGTTCCGTTGTCCTATTTTAAACCTACGAAAGCTGGATTAGCTGTGCTATCGACTACAATTATTGAGAAGCACGACAGGTTTTACAAACAAAAAAAAAATAAAATCAGAAATCTACAGGTTATGAAGCAGGTATCGACGAATAACATAAAGGGTAAAGCAAACTCACCTCAGTCAATGCAATACACAGAGGTCAAAGTGTTTTAAAATCATCTACAAAGCTTTTGAATGCGAAAGCAGGATTTACTCACCCTGTTATTATCTCTAATTACCCTCCCAAACAAACGCAATCGTCAGCGGTTTAAAAAAAAAAACCCTACCTAGAATACTGTGCACGCATCAAGAAGACAAAATGCGATATTTTCCGTCGAACGCCGCTGTCAATTAAAGACTTTATATTTGAAAAAAAAAAAAAACAAAAAACGAAAAAGCATTGCTACTGAGATTAGACTTACCAACCAGGGTCAGTGGTTTATGTATAAACCGCTGGTCCTTCATTTTCTTTGGTTGCTGAAAGATAAGCAACATAACGGAGCATAACTTTAACTCAAATGAAATAGCAAATGCTAGAAGAACAACTTAATAAAATTCGGAAGACAATAAATCTGCTCGACCAAGTCAAACTGATAAACGACAGTGTTCCGGATAAGGTTTCGAACCCCAGCCATCTGAGATTACACCACTGGTTTGATAGCTTCGTCCGAAAGTGGTTACAAACAAATGAAACGTATTGATATTTCACGAATGCTAAGAAAGTTAGATTTGTCACTACTTCGTATCTATTATACTAGCCAAGGTAAAAAAAAAGGTTCTCAACCTTCTACCGACAGTAGCTGAGGCGGAAATAATCCAATAGTACAGTAAAACCAATGGCAATGTCAATGTCAAAGTCAACGTCAACGTCAAACGTCAAACCAATTCAAATGCTGAGAGAGTATTATCAAACTTTAAAATCACGAATATTGTATTTTCTTGTTTCATTTGTTTGCAAATCATCTATTGAAAACAAAACCCACGGTTTAACACAGAACGTTAAAGACGAAAGGTCTTGCCAACAATCAGTTATTACGCGTATACTTGCAATTAAGATTCTCAGTACAAACTAAATGCTATTGAGAACACAATACCTTCGACGCAATAGAAATAATACTCGGTAGCATCAAAAGCAGCAGCTGAACCTCATAGATGTAGGAAAGCATTCCCTGTCGTTGGTAATTACTATGCCTGCTGAGACTTGAGAAAGAGGCAATGTAGGCTTAAAAAGTTCTGTGGTTTGCGTGAAACCGTTTTCCGTTTAACACTCAAATAACAAATTCTTTTTGCATTAAGTCTGTGGGTCCATAAAAGTGACTAGTATTGTAAATAGAATCAATTTCGACGTCAGCAGTTCAAATTAAAACGAACTGCTATAAGTGTCAACAAAGAATACGGCAAAATGGCTTGATATGTATGACTACATATGAACAGAAAGCATGCAGCTAAAATGTTAGAACTTTTCATATTCCAGGTCAAAACGAAAACTACAATTTGTCCTCCTCGATCTATGCAGACTTAGTTTTTTCAATGGATTTTTAATTATCTTATTTTATTAAAAATTGGATAACATTTAACGTAAAGTGAGTAACTGTAAATCAAAGAGTAATATTTTGTGAATAGGAAAATATAAACATTTTTAAGCTGTCACAACTTTTTTCCTAAGTCAGAATTTTTCTTGCTATAGTTTTGGCCAACACTGTATGTATCCCATTAGGCTTTTATATGCCCCAGCATACAGTTATTTGTTTCCTTTTGCGATATTGCAGGCTGGTAAAAATGTCGAAATTGAATACTGAAGATATACTCGTAAGTGCAATATTTCAAGAATATGAAGATCACACCAGTAAATCGGAAACTGATTTTAGTGAAGGTAGTGACGATAACTATAGTCCTCCGCGAACCAAAACCACTGGCAGTGATGAATCTCTTAGTGATGCAGAGGACAGCCAATTGAGTGAAAATGCTTCTGTCTCGAATGATGGAATGTACAACCAACCTATGCGTGATGAAGCTTTTCATGGTGGACCTGTAGCCACATTTGTTTGGGGCACACCAGATGAATCGTTCATTTCAAGAAAATTGGTTACTTGGCACCGACAATGCAGAATTGCAGGAAACATTTCACGTCACTCATCGCGACACGAAATTTTTCGCAAATGAGAGGCTCAAGAAAGTTCCTTTACCGGGACATAACAGAAAAAAACTTCTGCAAACAGACTCTCGCGAAATCGATATAATACTTGGATGCATGTTTATTATGTCGTATAACCATGTGCCATCGCTAAAAGACTATTGATCTAATCATACTTCATTGGGCAACGAATATATAAAGTCAGCCATATCACGTGATCGTTTTGAGCAGATAATTTCTAAGCTGTATTTTCCCCCTGTAGACAAGCCTGCTGATGTAAGTAAAACGTACTACATAGAAGATTTTATTAATTGCTTGAAAGCAACGTTCAGAGCCTGCCGCGATGATAGCAGCTTCCAAAGCATCGATGAGCAGATGACGAAATTCAAAGGGCGTTCATCACTCAAGCAATATATGCCTTTGAAACCAATAAAACGGGCATCAAAATGTGGCTGCGCTGCGATTCTTTGAGTGGATACACCTATGACATGAATATTTACAGCGGAAAAGAAGGTCCTGGACATGAAGGTACACTCGGGGAACGAGTTGTAAACGATCTTGCAGCTACCATTTCAAATCCTGACGTGACACTTTGCTTTGATAGATTTTTAACCTCCGTCAATCCCGTCGGCAACATACACTACCCAGCTTTGCGAACATGTATGTCCAATCGCAAGAATGTGCCAAAAATCCCAGATAAATTGATTTATTATTCTAAGTTAATTCGGCAGGTACATTGTTACATTATATACTGTTTTCTTTATTTTGATAAATTTCGTAATCGCTGTAAAATGGCAGGACGTCAAGTAAGTTATGCTGCTCAGTAACTGCCACACATCTGAAATGACCACTGTTGCACGCAAAATTAAAGATGGCACAGTGGAAGAAGTTGGTGGAAAAAAGTGTTTTACCCTGGCATGATTACGGCCGCTGTGAATGCCTGTGTTATACATTCGAAGCTGAATAGAAAGAAACAGCCTTTCTTGAAATTCCTTGTCGAAATTGCTGTGGCGCAAATTGAAAAATGAAAGGAATCTACTGCATACAAATGATCTCGTCGGCTTGGAAGACTATCGAATATGTATAAAAGCCATGCGAAATGTTGGTGATCATTTGCCATAGAAGAGTATAAAAGACATCGATGCGTCACATGCGCCCAGCGAAAAATCGGAAAAAGAAAAAAATTGTTAGCCAAGCCCGTAAATTGCCGTTCTGTATAGATTGCTTTGCTTCTGCACACTCATAAGCACGTCGTTTTTTTCCATATCGGTCCATTTCTGACATATTTTTTCATTTTAGTTTTGATCGTTGATGAGCAAAGAAGTGTGAAGAATAGGAAAAAGGTATGTTTCAGGCCAACTGCACAAATTTAAAAATTAAAAATGCTCCGATTCAAGTGTTCCACTTGTCGAAAAGAGTTTCAACTCCATGAAAATGTGAACACGACGTTCATGGTGCAAACAGGCACATATTATGTATATTTCGACATTCAGCGTTCACATGAATGATACACGAACACGAGTACACCTTATTTTGAGTGAACACTGTATGTATTTTGGGACATTCAAAAATAAGTGAATGAATCTAAGTGAATTTGGCGATCTGAATGAGTGAGATTTCAAAAAGGCACAAAGAAAATCCAAACAAGATTCAGTCTACTCAGCCTGCATTTGTTCGCGTTCCTTATGTACGAACGAAGAAACAATATTTTCTTTTTAATAAAATATATAAAATAATGGATTCCCAAATCTATACCTACAAGTAGCGCTGCTTCTGAAAACCATTTTTAGACGCGAGAAACCCTATTATGGAAAACGTCTGATTGCTACATACCTTTACAAGGTAAACAACGCACAAGTTGTGTATGAATGTCTTAAGCGTCCTGTAAACGCTAAAACATGGTACCACTAAAACCCGCAGACGTTGAGACCAATTCACAATTGAACACATCTCTTCATTTGTCAAGAGCTGTCAAGTAGACTGTGAAAACACTCGAAAAATTCTTTCCAAACATCAGTATTTGGAATGTTTGCCATTCTTTCCCGATTATTTTGTGTGTCCACACGACGAAATTCACTGATAAAATGGCTTGCTCGAGTAAATGTTGACAGATGAGAGCGCAGACACTCAAACATAGTATCAGCAACACAAAACCCCGCCCACAAACATCGACAAAAATCAAACTAGGTTTGATTTTAGTGAGACCAAAAAATTGGTACGCGTACCAGCCCGCAGACGATCAACATCAGCTAAAACTTGGTTAGTGGTACCATGTTTTAGCGTTTACAGGGCGCTTTACTCATAGCAACATTCACATTGATTCAATTCATTTGATTGAGTGGCGCGAATTAATTCATTCGTTTTAGGCATAAACCGCGCAAACGTCGTTCTGCGTTCATGCAGCTTTCTAATTGGGAATGGAGGAGACTGGAAAGAGTGTTTATTAAAACACATCGACACCATCGCAGATGCAAACCATAAATAGATTCTCTGTACCAAATTTTTCAAAAGTTGTTGGTATGAATTTTGGACCTCATTTCAACCATTTAGCAAACCTTTCCACTAAGACTATATCTGTGAGAATAGCAACGACCACCATGTATACGATATCACACATTCCATGAACACTCCGAGGTTATAAGCAGAATTCTTGGTCCTATATTTTTAAGCCTGATTAATCTTTCTATAAGCAATGGTGCATTTCCTGAGTCATGGAAGGAATCAGTTATTAAATCCGTTGAAACAGTGGAACTGATAAATGTGAAAACTTCCGATCTATTTTTTCAAAACTCAACTCGAAAATAATAAGATTTTGATTGAAAATCAGCCGGGTTTCCGTAAGAAGCACTCGTGTGAGTCCGCTTTAAATAGCGTTCTTATCAGTTGAAAAGAAGAGTTATCATCAACAAATTACGTGGTCGAATATACGAGTACCTACTGCTCGAAATTATAATTACGAAATTACAACGTATGCAGGACAGATTGTAAAAAGTAGTCAGATTAATGCTAAATGCTCTAAATCGTTAAATGTAAAATAAACAGTAAATTTTAATGTTCTGAAATTTATTTTTAAAATAAAACATGAAAAATTATTTAAAGAAGTACCTACGATATGTAAAGGATTCACAACAGTGTAATTTAAGAAACGGAGAAGATTTTAGATTGCCTGCATATTTGGAAACTATGACATTTAAAACCAGCACAGAATTGGGATAAGAAGACTTCTTGTCGATTGCCATACAAACACTATTTTCGACAAGTTCATACAGATGCAGACTACTTAGACTCAGTTTCCCAATGGGCTGCTGTTAAAGTATTTACAGGATCTCAAAGAAAGTCAGTTAAATAGAAACTATAATATTTAATGAGGACGAAACAAAATACATGCATTCGACAAACAAAGGAATTATGTGGACTATGATGTCATTATAAACAGCTTCAACTTCAAGATAGTTTAAGAAAGGTACCTTTCACAGAGTCAAATGAACTCATGGCAGTGAGGAACCGGGGATTAATAACTCCGTTTAATCGCAGCTACTTCTGTTTTCTGCGATAGGCAGGGAAGCAGCAAACAGATATTGGGAAGCTTTGAAGAAAAATAGACTATTCGTGGAATTTTTTTTATCTGATTTGCTAACAGAACGAAAGGAAAAGATATTACAAGAGACTCAACAAGCTGCATCAAGATATATGGACGAAGAGCCATACATTGGGTCCAATACATCATTCAAATATATAACAATGCTCCAGCTAATAGTCTTTAATATTAGTACGGATAGTGTTCTGACTAACGTTAACAGGTAACTTCAATGTCACAGCAGGGAATTGTTGAAACACTTACTAATTAACCCGCATGGAAGTTACGATCTACAACAAAGCATTCGAAAATTTCAAGCAACCCAGGAAGACAATTATAATCTCCCAAGCATTGAAATCAAAAACTTGTTGCTTCCCAAAGGCCTACATTTAGACAGCAATTCTTTTTAATTTAATCTTATCAGCTTGCAGAGTAAAACAAATTTATGTTGAAAATAAAATGCCGGTAATAAACCGATAAGGTGGGTGAACCCATCCACTATTTCTACTCTTCTAATGTTGAAGGCTTGTTGCTATTTATCACACTTTAACTAGATTAGAATTTGTTCGTGCTACAAACAACCTAAACATTTCTCTTATCGATTTTTCCCTTTTCCATCACAGGCTATCTTTCTTTAATTTTTGTGTAAAACGGAAATAAAGAGATTTTCGAGGAAGAATGAAAAAAAAAACACAAGTCGACGTCATACGTGGCGATTGCACCACTTTAACTCGTCTTGTTTTTTTTTTCGCGCACAATTTTTACAAAAATAATTTAATTTTAATGAAACAAAGCATCTCACCATGGTGCATAGAACATGACTAAGGTAGTCTCATGCTGATTCAACGCAGATTCAAAGGTATCATCAGTCAATTCTAGAACATCCTGTTCGGCGCAGCTAACCAATGCAATAAAACAAAGGAGTGCCACAGCACCTAATCGCAATCGCAGCAACATTCTCGAGATTTGATATTAACAAAAAAAAAATTTAATCAAAAACACTTTAGTTAAAGAAAAAAAAATATTTCAACTTTACTGGAACACAAAAATTGACTCTGTGTTTCACTTTCTTTTGTGGGAGAATTATTAATTTTATTGCCCGATTACTGCGTGTGGCAATCGAAATTAACCACTTCGGCAAAGTTAACCGGCTAAAAAATCTACGGGCTTCTATTTGAGTGGTAGCCGTTCGGATCAGTTCAGTTCACCACGTCTTCTTGATAAATTCCAGTCTACGACCTTTTTGTGTTGGCCGCTTCTGATTGGCTGGAACTAACAAAATTTACGAAACTTCGAAGTAAATTTCTAACACAGTGATGCCAAGTCCTTACAGACGTTAATATGAAGAGAACTTTAAATCATTTCTTTATAAATTATTTAGATGGGAAATTTAAAAATAAATTTTTTAAATATTTAAGACATTTGTGAATTCATCATTATAAGCATAACGATATGTTCATAAATTACAATTATAAATGTACAGTTAGACAAAAAAGTATACATACCGCTTTTTAAAATTATGAGTTCTATATTCCGATGAAACTTTTGTTGCGACCAACAAAGCTCGCAGTTCCAGTGGACGGATATCTTACTAAGCGGTTAAACTCATCGAAAAAAAAAACAAAACAACAGCGGTGGTTTTAGCCGCAATCGATGACCGGATAAGGCCGGTTCTACAACCAGCAAAGGTCGTAGTTCTGGTCGACGGAAATCGGCTAATACGGTGAAATCTCCTTTAAGGTGGTGGCTTTCCCGCCGCACAAGATCCGGTTAAAAGTGTTGCAACTTTGGAAGGCTGCCGCCCATTTTACTCCAAAAATGTCATCCACATCACAGACACATAATGAACTTTACGTGGAAGTCGCTCTCATTCTAACAACTTTACTTGTAAATTCAGAAGTCAGAAGGCTTTTTTGTTGTGTGCAGTGATTTTTATTTAAATTTACCACTAAAAACTTCTTCGGACTTTTATATTTTAAATATATTTGTTTGCAAATCAATTTGAACATTTACAATAATAAATTTACCAAACACAGCCAATTGCACGAAAACAGAAACCTAGTTTGACACACAATACTATTTGAAGTTTAAACATTTTGACAAGAGAAATATTTTTATTCTCAAATGAAAACGTGAAGCAAAATTTTGATTCTGAAAAAGTGAGTCGAAATGGTTTTACGTAAATTTTTTTCTCCGGAGTTAAGTTAGTTCATCTATGGTTTTAGGCACGGTTAAAAACAAACTGTTTTTAAAGCACACTCTAACTAAAATCTAAATCTGGAAAGTTTTCCATTTATGTTAGTTTATCTATGGTTTGCATTTAAGCAAATGGCTATGATATGGAAAACGGAACTCTGCGTACTCCACGCAGCAAACGCTTGAATGGTTGAATAAGTCAGTGCCGAAAATCCTACCCCTGGAAACTATGACTTTCGACATTTTCATGCCACCATTGACGCGCCCCATCTCTCAAGAGAACTGGGAAGCGTCTTCAGACCTAGAATCCTGGGCTCGACAGTGGAAAGTGGAAAATCTACTCTAAAAAGGCGAGAAAGAATCGGTAATACAAGGACGGCTCTTCTCTTGGATATGGCTTCTGTCGAGACCATTAAATCTAGGTATGACTCAAGTGAAAATCTTCACCTTGAAAGGGTTAATTTCCACTTTGTTTCCAAATGAGTGCAGATACGTGATGACCCCCCCACTGCTCATATATGTATTTTGTGTACTCAGATCAACTTTCAACATTACAAGTCTGCTACTGCATCCCGATTTATGACGGTCGGAAAGTAACACAGCTTCCATTTATGTGCCGAACTCACTCTCACCATCTAAACTTGGGCAATCTTGCACCCAAGATGCTACAGACATAAGCTACGAAACCAACGGAGAATGGCAAAAATTCGTTATTTCCGTATGATTTATTATTACCACCTCCATCAAACTCATTGATTACTGTGGTTATCATATGCTGTGATGCTAATGCTGAGAATAGAATTTTGGGGCTTTAGCAAATGGAACGTCAGAGAATCATCTCCTAGATTTTATACTATCATCTGACCTGGTTGTCTACAATGTTGGCTCTCAGTCAACATTTGTTACGAAAGTAAGACAGCAAGTAATCGACTTGATGTTATCCAACAGGTATGCTTAGGAGATTACTGGCCGGGTAGTACTATCGGTGATCTCCATGTCAGACCATAGATACATCGAATTCAGAATCGGATGCTGATCTCGACCTTGTTCAAAAGGAATTATCAGGGGAAAACCAACTGAACAAGTTTTTAGGAGGCGCTCGATACATTCCCTAAGCTCAGGACAAAATAAAAGCAAGAAGAACTTGAACGGTACCCTCACAAAGTGTTTTTAACTGGCATGTCCAGCTAGAAAACAATCCTGCAGATCTCCCGCCCTTTTCACCAACTTCATAAAGAAACCAAAAATCTTCTAAATCGGTCACTTAAGACTAATTCGGAGAAACACTGGAGTCTTTGCAGATCGAAGCAAACCGAATACGAGTATAAAAGTCTAAATCAGATTTCGAAGAGTGTCTGTTATAGAGGCATTTCCGAAAAGATCGAAACTATCGGTGAAATCAGTAGTTTAGTCAAAGTCCTAAACAGGGAAAATCAACTACGCTTGAATAACTCGGAAAATCTGATGGCACCTATTCTGAGTTGAAAATATAGACTCTCCGTCTCACGCTTGAGGTTCACTTCTCAGGTAATTTAGTCGAAACTAGCTCCTGTTAATGAAGCTGTTAGTGAGCTGAATAACATAATATGCCGTAGATGGTACATCATCGGCTGTGGTGAGGAAAGAGGCCATTTAACATACTGTTGCTTCCTTTGATGGCTTCAAGTCGCCTGGCACCGACGGCATATACTCAGTTATGTTACAAAAAGCTATAGACCAGCTGCTGACAACTTTTAAGAGAATCTTCACTATTAGCCTTTATACAGAAAATCGGAAAAGAAGACTACAGGCTCACCAAGAGCTTCAGACCTATAAGTCAAACTTCTTTCATGATGAAGTGCATGGAGAGAATGGTCGGGATCCATGTACGCAAAACTGGTTTGCGAATGCATCCTTTGTCTGAGATGAAACATACTTATCAACTTGCAAGAGTGCACTTCAAATTCTAGTAAGCAGGGTTGAAGGCGCACTCAACAAGAAGAAATGCGTTCTGCGCATTTTCATCGACATTGAGGGTGCTTTCAATAACACAAATTTTGACGGCATGTATAACTCGGGCACTAGTTGGTGATGCTGGCGACTACGACACTGATTGTGGATGCTGACTATAGCCAATATGTGATGGCAGATGTAAACAGGGGTTGTCGGCCAGGCCGCGTTCTGTGTCGCACTAGCAATAGACTTTCAGTCAATCCTCTCAAAACTGATGTTGTTCTCTTTACGTGAAGGTGGAAGCTGACCAGTCTAACTCATTTTGTGCTTAAAGGCATCACAGTGCTGTACCAAAGACAACATATCTTTAAACGAAAGATGGCTTTGACAGCGCAGCCCATTTCTTCTGCGCTTATAGCTTTGCTGAACCCTCTCACAATTTTCAAGGTGGTTCGCTTACTCGTCTTTCTTTTAAAGAATGAGAAATTCTATTAAAACGAAATTACTATTACTGGAGTAATTCTTTGTCTAAGTGTTTTATTCCCACAGAAAAAAATACACGTATGCAGAAATAGGATTAGCTCTCACACCACGAATGTTTGTAATGCATTACTCTGAATTTCCGATTCATTATATGTACATAGGAAACAGAAAGAATATGTGAAGTTGGACATTTTCATGATGTCAGCGGGTACACCAAATGCTTTATAAATTTTTTTTAATAAAACTAACCAGCACGGTATAAATTTCGATCTGCCGTGAAGGAACTTTATTTCAGTTTTGTAGAGAGTCAATATCCACCATATCTTTCATGTTTCATTTTTCTAAACCAACTTCGAACTTGCTTTCGTAATACCATATAAAAAATTTAAGGTTTTCGTTTGGGCTTTTGTCCGTGCTCCGGAGAAGAAAAGTAACGTAAAACCATTCCCCCTCATTTTTTCAGAATCAAAACTTTGCTTCTTGCTGCTCAATTTTATGTCAAAATGTATAAACGTCAAATACTATTGCGTGTCAAACTAGATTTCTGTTTTCGTGCAATCTTCTGTGTTTGGTTAATTTATTATTCTGAGTGTTCAAATTGATTCGCAAGCAAACAACATATATTTAAAATATAAAATTCCGAAAAAGTTTTTAGAGTACCATTTTAAAAAAAAGCCTTCTAACAGCCCAAACGGAAACACCATAAGTGTTTTGTACGTATTGTCAATTTCGTTATTTTTGTAGATACATCTTTTACCGTTTCCTATTTGTTTAAAAATATTAGGGAATCATTAACAAAAATTTAAATATAATACGAACAAACACAAGCGCTTCTCAAAAACATGCCCCGAATTTATCAAAACAAACAAACCCCATTACTTGTGTTTTTTGATTAAATTGTTTATGCTGACTTTTGCCTTAAATCGCCTTCCTGCATTCAAATTTTATAATTGTCCGCAAGTGTAACTGTTAATTAAAATGCTTCTACTGGAAAACAAAGCAGGATCATTGCATCTAGAGGGGTACACCACAATTTTACCGTGCATTGGTTTTGGAAATGTTGGACAACTAGCGTGCGACTTAATTATCTCTACTTTACAGCTCAAACGAGTGGCAACGATTTTGCATCCAGCCCTGGTCCCGATTTATGGACCATCACCTTTTCAACATGACAAAAGTAAGGCAGCTTCATGTGAACTCTATGCTGATGAGACGAAGAAGCTTCTAGTAATCCAACTACGATCACGAGTCATAACAAAGCACCCCGGCGGTGACTTCTATAAGGATTTGGTTGAAATATTGAAGAAATGCTCCAAAGTGATTATCCTCACCAGCAGCTTTGGTTACGAGAAGCATACAGTAGAGGGGAATTTCTTTGAATACCTGGCAAACGACCAATTCAAACGAGACAAACAAAAACAGTTGAACGCACAACGTTGGACTGAGTTTGGCGGCAAGGTAATTCATGGAGGAGGCAGCGCTTTGAAAATGTACAAAATCTTAAGTGATAACAACGTTCCTGTGCTTCTTCTCTTCAAATATATTCTTGAAGGTGATAATTCACCGGATGCCGCCGAACTGGTAAGAGAATTAGACGAACTGTGCGAGTCAGAGCTGAGGATGAGGTCAAGTGGAGAACTGAAGTTGAAGATGCCGTCATCGTGGAAACTTCTCTATGGCAATGAGGCTCCAATTCAAATTTTCTAAAATATGTTTCTAAATGATTAATTAAATAAATGGTTGAGGAAGTAAATGGTTTTTGTTTTGTTTTTCTTAGAAATCCACTATAACCTAGTGGTTGATGGCAGAGAAGTGGTTTAATTGGTTGGTGGTCTGGAGTTTGCTAATCTTTTGGTGAAGTTATGGCTAGGCGCGTGGATATTTGCAGCATTTAGAATACCAATCGAAAATTCGAATTAATTCTGTAAAGTCAGCTAAATTTAGCTTTAAATTACCATATGCGACTGTCATGAAGAAATACAATAAGTTTTGTTCGCTTGTAAATGAGGGTGTTTGCTCGGATCGATAACATTAGTACTTAGAACGGTTCGTTGGAGAGACAGTGTGAACATGGTATACTATTTATTTTGATGTTAAAACAGATAATTCAAAATTCTTCCTGGCAATTTAGATAGTGCCTGTTTACATTGGCGACGGGATGAAAGTCTTCAGCATGAACGTCGTGTTCACATTTTCATGGGGTTGAAAGACTTTTTGACAAGTAGAACACTTAAATCGGAGCATTTTTAAATTTGAGCAGTTGGCCTGAAACATACCGTTTTTCCTCTACAATTTAGAAATATATTTTCCGTGAAAGTAACCCTTCTTCTTTCCACTTCAATAAAAAGCGTTCCCTCTCTTTCGGACAATCTTCCTGCCCGCGCACATGTGAACAAGCACATAGAGTGTTCTTTAAGGTAATAAACAAGTACTGGTTATTGCGTAAGTGCTATAAAAGTATCTAGCTTGTAAAGGCAGGGCACATTCTATTTAAATTATGGCACTGATTGCTGAGCCTCTTAATCACTTAGATCGATGCTAGTTGGGTAAGAATATAATATAAAATAAAAGTCTAATGGGATGAGTTCGGATGTCAACGATGCGTCATGGACAGTGGCATTTATTTTCAGAAATTGAATGTTTGTAGCGATTGTCGGATTATGTCTTAATCTAACAATTTAGATAAGTTACTATAGCTTAAATAAAAAACACGTAAAATTATTATAACTAATTTTACCAACCTGAATTTTTATTTCTGCTTATTCTTTGTCTGTTTGTGGTTGATTTGTCTATAATTTATCTCAGAGTCGAATAGTCTAGCTTTTATATCTGCATTTTTCGCAACCATGCAATACTGGATGTCTAATTCGAAACGCTCTACTGCTGAGCCAAGAAAATCAGACCTTTAAAAGTTATACGCTCTTCAATGAACATGATAATGGCAATGTTCTGTACTCCACCCTTAAGCCTAGTCATTAATACCCTACCGCTCTAGTGTGTATATAATATAAGGGTGTCGCGCTTTTGAACTTTCAAACTTAATGTTCTTTGAATTAGTATCTAGGTTTCGCATATATTGAATTGCATACACAGGGTATGCATCTTTTACAACAATTTATGTAAATTGAAGGGGTTGGTAAGATTACAGCTTAAATACTTATGTATGACTATTGGTCATTGCATGTCAGCGGATTAGAATATAGTAAATCTTCTGTTAGGTATCCTTCACACACCATTTCCTCGAAGGGCAGACGTCAGATGTTAGAGGAGCCAAAGTTAGAGAAGCTGTAAAAAGAATGAGCCGGGGGTGTGTAGTTGGACCCGATAGCATATCCTGCGACAATCGGAAATCTTTGGTTTAATGACCTCGCGATTTTATTCAATAAAATGATGAGAGCGATCGAATGGCAACCAAGACATTTGACAAGGCGACACTAGAGATTGAAACAACTTCTGATCGGTGAAACTAATGTTGCATACGAGCGAGTTCGAAACAGTAGACAACGGAATACTATTAAACTGCGTGACAGTAAATGCGGCTTTGTGGGAGGTATGTCGATATATGACGCTATTCAAAGTTTACGAATAACGATGAAAAAACGTCGTTAAGCTTCGAATGGCCTGCATATCATCTTCGAAAAAGCATTCGCCAGAGTTCCCAGAGATCTTATTTGGGCACCGCTAAGATCTCAAAAAGTACCCGATATGAATATAAAAATGATGAGCGATATGAACGCTGTTATTAAAACGAAATTTCTATTCCCGGGCCAGAGTTCCAGCAGAGGTTGAAAGAAAAATAATTTAATCACTCTCACTAACGAGATGTTCCAAAATAGAGTGGACAGTAGAATGGTGCTAAGGTCCGCAAATTAGGCAATTCCACAAGCGGAGCAGTAGCAATGCAGATGCTTTACAAAAATATGTAATATTAGGTGCAATTTTATGGATTAAGTCGATTTTTTTTTTATAAAAATCAATAAATACCCTGCTACAAGTTAATTGTAGAATCTTTATTATGATGTCACTTTGTCCAATAAAAACCCAATTTCATGAAATACGTCGTCCATCCGTAGTTAAATGGACATTAAGAAATGATTCATCATTAAAATTAATTTCACAATTAATCACAATTAATCAAATTATCGACCTGTTTCCTATTGGAAACCAAATTGCAAGTCCCTTAGATATTTCCCGTTATCGATAACGATAACCACCGGATATGTACTGCGAACATGTAGATAACGTGGCATCCGCCATAGGCATCACCGTCGATAGGTATATCGTTGTTCAGCAACTGATTTCTCGTTCACTTTGTTCGGGTCTGTTGCCGGAATAGCATAGGCTTGTGATTTTCGGTTCAGTATATTTTGCTCAATTGAAGTAAGTGTAGAAAAAGTGTCTTTAATTCATCAATTATCCATACCATAAAATTTATACGTAGCTTTAATTGCGCAAACAATTGAGTTTTGTTTAAATTGGATTAAAACATAATTGTGCCTAAAATGTAAACAATTGTTTCCTGGTGCAGAGTTTTTTTTTCCTCGAATTGTGATAAGTGGAATTTTTAATTGGAAACTTCCATGGAATACATATTCATCTGCTCTTCTTTTTTCACAATGCGGTGTGCCCTGCTGCAGTTCTTTCTTTTTCCATAAATGTGGCACGTGGCAGTTTGCCTTGGATTTGTGGAATAATTCTCGATTTATTTGGACACCACTTGGAGATTGTCAACTCGATTAAGTTAAATCGGTTAGGAGACGTTCATGCCATTCGTGGTACATAACTGTTCTCGTGTGTGGAATGTTCCAGAACACGTTTTCGTCTCATCATTCGTTCTTCCTGCCCTCTAGTTCATAGAAAGTAGGCAGCGGCCATATTTGGTGGCTGCACTCGAATATCAAGTTTCAAAAATTTCCAGTGAATTTTATTATTCGTTTTGCCCAATTGGCGGCTCTCTCGAATTCGGGTGATTTTCGTGTGCTTTCTGCAATTTTGTCAATGTAAAATTTTTTGTTCGCTTCAAGTCGGCCGACGAGATGAGTAGTATCAGTTTGCAAAGACAAGATGGCGGCGTTCATTGGCATTTCGCCAAGCCTCGATTTAGCGCACACATACTTCTATATCAAAATGGCCATTTCACAATATGGCGGCGTCGTCGTCACGCCGGCACTTTCATTAGCCACGCTAATGCTGATGCACATCGCCAGGTGTACTTTTCTTTCTCTTAAGCCGCCTTGCCAGTCCGTTAATTGTTTGCAATTAGGAATTAGATAAATTTTTTCTTTCTTTTTTTTTCTTTATGATGACCCAATCAGTTCTGCTACTGAATCGATTTATTTGACGAAAGCAAAAATACCAATCTACTGACAGAAGAAAAAGAAAGAAAAAAATTACCTTTCACCACCGCATGGCAGGCAATTCAGGCGGCCACATGCATATACATACAGACAACCCCACACCATCCTCCTCTGCTACTTGTGTGTAATAAAAAAAATACAATTTCTTTGCAGACTAACTACTCCGCTTAAAAATGGGTAAGGAGAAGGTTCATATTAACATCGTCGTCATTGGACACGTCGATTCTGGTAAATCAACCACCACTGGTCACTTGATCTACAAGTGCGGTGGTATTGATAAGCGTACCATTGAGAAATTCGAGAAGGAAGCCCAAGAAATGGGTAAGGGTTCCTTCAAGTACGCCTGGGTATTGGACAAATTGAAGGCTGAACGTGAACGTGGTATCACAATTGATATTGCCTTGTGGAAATTCGAAACCTCTAAGTACTATGTGACCATTATTGATGCTCCCGGACATCGTGATTTCATCAAGAACATGATCACTGGTACATCACAAGCCGATTGTGCTGTATTGATTGTTGCCGCTGGTACTGGTGAATTCGAAGCTGGTATCTCAAAGAACGGTCAGACCCGTGAACACGCCCTACTCGCCTTCACTTTGGGTGTCAAGCAATTGATTGTCGGTGTTAACAAGATGGATTCGTCCGAGCCACCATACAGTGAGGCACGTTACGAGGAAATCAAGAAGGAAGTCTCCTCCTACATCAAGAAGATTGGTTACAATCCAGCTGCTGTTGCATTCGTACCAATTTCTGGCTGGCATGGTGATAACATGTTGGAACCATCAACCAACATGCCATGGTTCAAGGGATGGAAGATCGAACGCAAGGAAGCCAACGCTGAAGGTAATTCTCAAAGGATTTTCTACTTTTCCTAAATTTTATTTCATTCTCGTAAATGCGCATGCCTAGTATCTAGTCTAGTCTACTCTACTCTATTCTGTATGTATACTTAAACACAAGTTGCAACCATATGTTGTGTTTGTGTGGGTATATCCAACGATAAGATCTGATGATTACTCATCTTTGTGAGTTGCTTACTCATTACTTGCCATGAGAAAAGTATGACGAAGTTTACTACTCATTCACATCATCATCAACTTTATCATCCTGCTAATATCACTTAACAAACGATTTTTTTTGTTGTTGTTGCTCTTTTTGCTAGGTAAAACTTTGATTGAAGCTTTGGATGCCATCCTCCCACCATCCCGCCCAACCGACAAACCCCTACGTCTGCCACTCCAGGATGTGTACAAAATCGGCGGTATTGGAACAGTACCAGTTGGTCGTGTTGAAACTGGTGTCTTGAAGCCAGGTTGTCTTGTTGTCTTTGCTCCAGCTAACATCACCACTGAAGTTAAGTCCGTTGAAATGCATCACGAAGCCTTGACCGAAGCCGTACCCGGAGACAATGTTGGTTTCAACGTTAAGAACGTTTCCGTTAAGGAATTGCGTCGTGGCTACGTTGCCGGCGACTCAAAGAACAACCCACCCAAGGGAGCTGCCGATTTCCTTGCTCAAGTCATCGTATTGAATCACCCTGGTCAGATCTCGAACGGTTATACACCAGTATTGGATTGTCACACCGCTCATATTGCTTGCAAATTCGCTGAAATCAAAGAAAAGGTTGATCGTCGTTCTGGCAAGAGCACAGAAAGCAATCCAAAGGCCATCAAGTCTGGTGATGCCGCCATTGTTAACTTGGTGCCAAGCAAACCATTGTGCGTCGAGTCATTCTCCGAATTCCCTCCATTGGGACGTTTCGCTGTCCGTGATATGAGGCAAACCGTTGCTGTCGGTGTCATCAAGGGTGTTAACTTCAAGGATGCCTCCGGTGGCAAGGTCACCAAGGCCGCCGAAAAAGCCACCAAGGGCAAGAAATAGCTGCAACCAATGAATACCTATTCAATTAACAACACTATAAATCAGCATCAATGCAGCACAAACAACATCAGTAGCAGCACCAGCAACAATACCAACAGTTGCAACAGCAGTAGCAGCAACAGCACCACAACAACAACAGCAGCAGCAACAACATTAAAAAAAATATTTGATAAAAAATATCATTGCTTCCATCGTAAAGAGTTTCGCAGGAAAGGAGGAGACTGGTCTCCAGTATCATTCCATCTACTATACTACTACATTAAAAGAATAACTACTATTTAAATACTATTTTTTTTTTAATTCGTTTTTTCATTTTTCTTTTCTTTTTTTACTGTTTTTCGTTTTTCAATTGATGAAAGAAGTAAAAAAGAAAAATACAACAAACATTACCTTACCTTACCCACAACACTACTCAAAAAGCATTTATATATGAATAATATATAGTTTATATAAAAAGAAAAACAAAACAATGAATATTTAGAGTATATTGTATATTTACATGTATGTATGTCATAGTTTTCTACTGTTGATTTATTTTTTTTATTTTTTGAATGAGAAACAAACAAATTCCTTTCGTACAAATATGACACACACATGAGGGTGGGGTGGATCAGAAAAATAATTGCATTTTGGTTCGAGACTGCATTCCGGGAACAACAAAAGCACAAACTATCGTCATAACACATACACCACACACACACAGCAAGATTTAATGTTTGGCCAAAACTATTTTATAAATGAAAAAGGAGAAAAAACATTTGTAGTTTATCCTAAAGAGAAGAAAGAGAAACTAAAAGTAAAATACATGCGATTTGGAAGCTTTAAACAGTTGTCTTTTCATTTGTTTTGTTTTCGGTAATTGTTCGCGCTTTCAGATGGGTTGATTGTACTTTGTGTTGTTTTAAGGCATTTTTGTTGTTAAATTGGCCATGCACCTGTTGTGCTGCACATCACATGTATGTTCTCGATGTACTTGCATTCGTTGGCAATGCGTCGTGGGGGTAAGTAGTCAAAACAAAAGCGTTGCAATTGTTGCACAATGAAAGCCGTTGCCAAGTCGTGTTCATGTTGTCCATGAACTTGATTCGTGTTTTGCTTTCCTACCTACAGATGATAAGGGCTGTGTATTGTACGCTTTCATGCCGGGCGTTCTACTTTTCACTGAAATGTGTTGCCCGTATCTTACTCGTACTAGTTGGTTGTCTTGTCTGTTGCTGCCCGGGGGTGGTATTTATTAGGTAGAATTATAAATAGACATTCAGTAGGTGATCTTAGGAAAAAACGTGTTCATACACATGTTTTACTTTCTCATAAAAATACACATCCATGTGAGACCAGTGTCAACGACCGTGTAAAAATAGTTCCATTTGATTGTACGTGTTCATTTTAGTGTCGAAAAGAGCCACGACGCATGCAGTTTCTAACCAAGCCGTTGTGATATGCATCATTCCTCATTTTGTATACGTGGGTACACGTAAAATAATAGACAATAAGGCATTAGCCTCCATGGATACACAGGGTAATGTCGTGTAAGGTCGGCCTTCTGTAGTAGTCGGCCAGTAGTCTACATTGTAGAGTAACAGTGTAATAGTAAAAATCTTCGTTTAAATTCAATGCAAAACATATGTTCCAATAGGATAACGGTTTTTCTATCTGGATGTAAAATTTCATTCCATTGCACCTGCTAGTTTTTTTTGTGAAAAAATGCCAGTTTGATTCAAGTTTTCTTTGGTTTCGGGTTTGCCTTTTTTCGGACAAAAAAAATAGTGGAAGTGAATTTTAAAACAAGGATTAAGCGGCAAACTACTGAAGCTGCCACACTGTGTGGTTATTTTTAAGTTGTTTTTAGCTTTAATTTGATGTTTTTGATTAAAAAATGTTGTTATTTGATAATTGTATAGGTATAAGGGGGCCGCTTTCAGAAGACAATTCAATTCAATTCTTCTTAACTCTGCCCCTCCTGGCCGACTGTAGAAATTTTTTTTTGCCAAAAAAAAAACATAAAATATTGCGTAGCTTCAGTACTCGGCCGTCTGTAAACGTAAAGATAGAATGGGTGGCCAACTAAAGAAGACAAAAGATCTTATGTCGGCCACTTATGTTTTGCACAAAAATAATGTTCATACCTATGTACATATGTAGGTAACAAAAATTCCGATTTATTTAAGAAAAATGGGTCCTGCCACTGTTCTTACTGCGGCCGAAGAACAAAGGCTTGTAAACTGGCTTATAGACCTTGCAAATGCAGATTCCTACGAAAGCCAACAGATTTGCTGAATACAGTCCAAAAAATAATTTTGGAAGACAATAGGAAGAGCCCATTTAAAGATGGGCTACCAGAGAAAACCTGGTGCTATGGATTTCTGAAACGTCACCCTGAATTGTCCCTCAGAAGAGCAGAGGGACTGTCGAAAGTGGTTCCGGGAGCTCAAAGATTACCTAGAAGAAATTGATGCCTTAGACATATTGGAAGATGCTTCTAGAATTTTTAATGGTGATGAAACATCCTTTCTCCGAAATCAGGGATTGTTTTGGCTCCTAAGGGCTCGAAAATTTATGCAGTTTCTTCCGGAAACGATAAAGTGACATTTACAGTTTTGTTTGTTTCTAGTGCTGATGGAAGAACTTTATCACCATTAGTCGTCTTTCCCTATGTGCGCCCTCCTCAGGCTGTAGTTAGAAGTATGTCCGACAAGTGGGTTTTAGGTACGTCCGAAAGTAGCTGGATGCCATCGAAAACGTTTTATGAATACGTGGCCAACAGTTTCAATGACTGGGTAGCCGAAAATAACATTAAACCGCCAAATTTTATTTCTGGTCGATGGGCATAAATCACATCTGACAATGGGCTTTGGTGACTTTTGCCGCAATAATGGCATTTTTTTTATATGCACTCTTGCCAAACACCACCAATATAACACAGCCAGCTGATGTGGGTGCATTTAAGGGCTTAAAAACAAACTACAAAAATACCATACATAAATGGCTATGCATTCCGGAAAACAGAGGCAAAACAGTAAACAAAACCAACTTTTGTGAAGTGCTTAAATTGGTTTTAGATAGTTCAGATTGGACAGAAAGTATAAGAAACGCCTTCCGAAAGTTTGGTTTGTTTCCATTCAATCCTAACGCAAATACTATATAAACTATACAAAATGTGTGCAGAATGAGATTTATGTTATGAAATTGTATCCGTTTTTATACCTAGGTATCTATGTTAATTAGTTAGTATTCATAGTTCATTTCTTTATTTATTTGCATAAGACCACATAGCTTTTGAAGTAGCTTTTTTATCTTATTTTGTTATTTTTTCATTAATATTCGTTAGCAAATAGGTAATCATAGTTTATTTACCTAATTATGTGTGTATATATATTTATTTATTTACTTATTAGGCTCAAAAATATGTCCTATGAAGCAATGTTTAAATAGATTTGACTGAAATACATGTTCCTATTTATATGAAATTGTTCTTTACTTACTATAAACCGTTAAAATGATACCAAAGTACTTGTAACTTTTGCAAATAAAGTAAATTTATAATTTTTCAAATTGAGGCCGACTACTAGATATTCACTCACGTGGCCGACTTCTGGAACTGAAGCGGCCGACTACATAAGAATCACACTTTTGTCTTAATAATCATAAATAATTTGTTTAAGGTAGCAAATTTAGTTAATACTTTTAGAATTACCTAATATAAACCTTTCAACTAATCATAAAAACTGATTCTTATATCCAAGAAATAAATAACTGATTTTTAAGAGTTAATCAAACACAAAAAAAGAGTTAAGTGGCCGACTACTGGTGCCATCACCCTATTGCAAGATTCACTACACGTGGGCAACAGGAACGGTTGGGTAACAGAAATAATTTAGCTACGACTCTGTCACGTAAAATACTGAATACTGCCGTCAAGCTAATTGAAATTAATTAGGTACATACACTGGCGATCACTAGGATGAGGCCATTGCGAATATTTCGCTGCAGGAGTTCACATCAGCGATTTTTTTCAAAGTTTTATTAAGAATATTTAAAAAAAGCGTTGAAAAGAACTGTTTTTATTTAGTTTAAAAGAATGGGTTCCGGAAAGACTTGACAGCGACAGAAAAAGAAAAAATAGATGCTGTCAATGAGTTAGGACTCTCAGGCCGAGAAATTGCAAGGAGGCTTATTAGAAGTAAGACTGTTGTAAACAGTTATCTTGTGGATCCACAACACTATGGAAAAAATCAAAAAGAACGCACGACAGAAGCAACAACATTGCGAGAAAAGCGGTTAATTCTACGGCGTGCCTCAAATTCTACTCTACCAGCGACTAAAATAAGGTCCAACAGCGGAGTATCAGCCAGCATCCGAACGGTCCCAAGGATATTCCGAAAAAGTGGTACTATACAGAGGAGTAAACTTAAAAAGAACTCTGTTTTGAGGCGAGTGTAAAAGGAGCATCGAATGAATTTTGCAGGAGAACAGTGAATGGAAACGCGTTGTCTTTTCGGGTGAAAAAAGTTTAACCTTGACGTTCCCGATGGTTACAACTTTTATTTCCATGATCTAAGAAAGGAAGAGCTTATTTTGGCAAGACATCACAGCCCTACATCAGGTGTGATGGTGTGGGGAGCTATTACCTACTATGGCACAATCGATTTGGAGATTTTGTCCACAAAAACGAACGGAAACAACTACAAATGTTTGCTGGAATGATCATTTCCAAAAGTGAAACATTTTCGGACCCTTGCCCTTGACTTTCCAACAAGACAATGCCCCCATCCACACTTCCAGGGTTGTTAGAAGTTGAATTCAATCAGAAGACGTGGAACTTTTGCCATGGCCGCCCTATTCACCGGACTTAAACATAATAGAAAATGTTTGGGCATGGTTATCTCGTAAAGTGTATGAAGGAGGCAGATAATTTGAAGACAGTTACAAGTTAACTTTATTGAGACAAATTTAATCAATACATTATAATACAATCTTATTTTAAATATGGCCGACTTAATGACTTAAGTCTGACTTAAACAAAAGTAAAACTAAATATTCTAGATAAATATTAATCAGGAAATAATTACAAACGAATTGTTCTGGGCTTATATTTGCGTACGCTTGCTCCCGGCGTACCTTCACTACTTTGCTCTTTTTGGCAGTCTTAACCTAGTACTTAAAATATCTTAAAACTAAAACTAAAACCTAAGATAATTAAACCTTAAAAGATATATCTTCATCTTATTAGATAAATATATACTGAATAGTGCGAAGACCTTAATCGTTGGCTGCAAAAGCTATGACAATCCTTAATTGTTCGTATACAATATATACAATATTAAGGAAATTCAAAAACTTTTGCATTATTAACAAAGGCTTATGTTAGAACAAGTATTGCAAAGTCATCCCTTATAGTTAAAAGGAGATGCTTTTTCGTAGAACGGTGGTATCTCGTGTCTATTTGTATCTGATCTTATCAAGGATACCGAGTCCTCATTTAAAAGTTTAAAGGGTGATAGATAATAGCTGTCATTCAAACTGTCCATAACATTAGAGTCCATAAGAGATCTTATTAGTGGGTTAGGGTGTGAACGAATACGTTCTAACTTTTTTTGAAGAAGCTTTATTTGGTAGTTCATGAGTGGTGTAACCTGAGTTGCTTCATATATAGTTTTGTTAGAGAACCATGTTTTATCGGGTTTTCTAAACATTCCGCAACAAAACCTCAGTATTTTTCTCTCAAAGACATCCATTTCTTTGGCTACAGTGGATGAGATGGTAAACCAAGTAGAAAAACCGTATGTCGGAATTGGTCTTATAAGAGTTTTGTACATCATAATTTTAGTTTTCCCTATCATGTGTTTAGAATTAAGTAATGGTTTAAGTATTCCTGTGACCATTTTTGCTTTACTAACTACAGCCCTTCCATGCTTGTTAAAGAGAAATCTGTTCTGGAAATGTATTCCCAGATAATTTCTTTCAGAACGTAATGGAATTGAGAAATCATTTATTCTTAACGACAAATCCTTGGTTTCTTTAACCGCACTATAATGTCCCTTTCCGCTGACATTTCTAAAACACGTGAGGTCACATTTACCAGTATTTACTTTTAATCTCCATTTTCTAGAAGTGGAAGTTTTGCTTTAATTTTGTCAAGAGCTAAGCTCGGTCGTAAGTCGCTGGCTAATATAGTGGTATCATCAGCGTAGTGAAGTGATCCAGGATTTTCCCTAATTGGGTCAGAAAGAGGGAAATCCTGAAGATAAATATTAAATAATGATGGTCCGAGTATGGATCCTTGAGGTATGCCTGATTTCACCGGGAGAGATTCTGTGTGCTCGAATCCAATGTATATTGAGGTTATTCTATTTGATAAAAAACTGTGTATCATTCTTATAAGCCAATTCGGGAAGATTAGTATTAGTCACTTGAATAAGAGTCCCTGATGCCAGAGAGAATCGAAAGTATTTTCAAAGTCAATATCTAAACTCACCGTACACATTTTATTTGTCAGATTTTGAACAACTTTGTCCTGAAGTATGAGTAAGGCGTGCTCCGTGGAGTTTCCTTTCTTGAATCCGAATTGGTTGTTTGGGATAATATCCTTCTCTTCACAGAAATTATTTAAGTGTTCGGCTAATACCCGCTCGAATAATTTTCCAAGATTGGAGAGAAGCGAGATAAGACGAAAGTTGTTTACTTCTTTCGCAGCTTTCATTTTAGCTATCGGAAAAAGTAAATAGCCATTGTTAATATAGTGGTTAAATATTGATGCCAATAATGTATCTAAAGAAAAGGGCAACTTTTTTTAAATGAAATTCGAGATCTGATCAATACTCGTAGACTTTTTATTGTTAAGCGACGATCTGAAAAGATTAACGCTATTGGGCGAAGTGAACGGAGATACCCCTGGATCACAGGCGCTGTTAGAAGACGAAAAAACGGACAGCGTGTGTTCAAGATGTCTTTTCTCAAATTCTTTAATTGCATATAGAACTTCGGTTTCTAAGTTTCGATCATCGGTGGATGCTCTTTCACTATAGTTTGCAGTGTACAGATTTTTAAATGCATTTAGTTTGGCTTGAATATCAATCAGCTCTTGGCCATTAGCGTATCTTTTGAAATATTTGCTCCAAAATATTTGCGCCCGGTTATCCTATCTATTTCTTTAAAAGCATGTGATGAGATGGTTTTATTTTTCCCAGTCTTGACTTAAAAGAATTATTGAGATCTAAGTTAACGTTTTCTTTAATAATTTTACTTAAGCACTGTATTCTAGAATGCATTTCAAGGTATTTAGGACTAACTCAATTAAGGTGACGGTGATACATTCTTTTAAGTTGTTTGAGCCAAATTCTCCTTAATTCAATTAGTTTCTTAGTCAAATCCGAAATACAGTGATACTTATGGTCGGTAACATTGTGAATATGTGAGTGTGATTCTACCTTTGAAATAATTACTGCGTTTAGTTTGGCTATTAGCATATCTATTTCAGTATTAGATATATTTCTCTCCGTTGGTACACTAATTGAGGGTAAAGAATTATGAAGACTAAGCCGAAAGGCTTCCCAGTTCGTATTTTTAAAACTTCTATATGTAGCAGGTGGGATCAAGATACGGAAAAAATTTTCAACTATTACTTCTATAAGAATTCCAAAGTGATCGGAAAATGCTGAAAAGGTCTCACAGGTTAAAATATTTGATGGATTGTTCGAACTGTATGTGGGGTTAAGGGATGGAGAAATAAGGAAAAAGTCCAAAAAAGAGGAGGATCTAGGAAATTTTGGGGTGCTAGCTGGTATTAAATCAAGATGGGCCATTATAGAACCAATTGTTAAACAGGTTTCCGTTGTTATTATGTACACTGTCTCCCCATGCTGGATGCCGGGCGTTAAAATCACCTCCAATTATTACGGCGTCAAAGTTATTAATGACAGCATAAAGTCTATCAAACTCACTAATTAATCGCTGTCCAGCATTGGACGGAATGTAAATGCTTCCAATCAACAGGCGGAAGTTTGAACCTGAATAGTTCTGTGAAACAATAGAAGATAGACACACAGAAAAGACATCGCTTTGGAAAGAGACTTCGTTAGGCTTGTACTTTTCGTCAAGTAAAATCGCTGTCCCTCTGCCGGTGTTATTTTTTATTATATTGTATCCCTTAAATGAGGGATTATATTTCCCGGATAGTCTGGTTTCAGAAAGGAAACATATCTGAGGTTTTTTATTTTTTAAGGTATTTGATAGTGCTAGTCTTTTCTCATGTGAGATTAAAGAATTGATATTTATTGATATGATTTTTAATTTTGTAAATGGCATGGTTAAACAACAATGGAGGCAACGAAGGTAGCAAAACATTTTATCCTCCTTGGATTTCAAGGCTTGATACTTAGGCCAGAATTGCCTTATTTTTGTCAGCAGATCTATAAATGAAATCTTAAACAGATTCTTAGCTTCGTTAAGGAAGTCGTTGAGATCACCTTCTTGTGCGTTTGGGTTAAGGAAAGATATTGGAATAGGTCCTTCTTCATTTTGAAGTCTAGTCCTAGGAGCTGAGGAAACATTCGGTTGTTTAGCTGATGCTTTTACTTTTTCAGCGAAAGAAACGTTGGCTTTTGTAAAATTGTGAATTGATTCCTGAAAAAACGTTCTTGTTTTGCCTGCTGTTTGTCTAGCTATTTCAGAATAAGATAACTTTTTTCCTTTATATTTGAGATATGCTGGGCATCCCTGATAGCTAGCTGCATGGCCGATCTCATTACATTTCACGCACTTAGGCATGGGAATCACTTCATTTTCTTCTTTAAGAGTTTTATTTAAATTAATACACTCATTCGAATCGTGATCTTTGCCACGAAGAACGCATCTGCTCATATAGGCGCAAAATTCACCTAAATGTCCAAATCGCTGACATCGATAGCAGCGCATAACAGTCCTATTGCACTTCTTTTCCCAGTAAACACGTTGGTAGAGTAAATATCTGACACTCGTTATTTCTCTAATGGACTCTCCTATCTCTAGCTGTACCACAAACATGTTTAATTTTATGTCTAACTCTTTAGATCTGGAGGTAGAAAAGGGTGTTATTTTACTAATCCTCGGATTGGGAACAAGTTTTCCCAGCGCTTTTTTAATTTCTTCGACTGGGGTATCCCCATCAAGACCTTTCAATAAGATTGACACTTTTTTCGTGTCCTTGGGAGAAAATGAGAATGCCCTTATGCCCGTACCGCGAAGTCGATCGATAACTATTTTATGAACGGCTGAATTATTAACATAAACCTTTGTTTTTCGGTAACCCATGTTAACAAACTTATATTCTAAATCAGATACCTTACTTTCTGTAGCTGCAAGTTTTAATAAGTCACTTATAAGTATACAATTAGCTCCAAAAATAAATATAGGAGGGCAAAAGGATACTTTATTTACACCTCGTTGTGATGATTTTGCGTTCTCGTTCCTTGATGAATGATGATGATGAGACTGCTCTTCTGTTTGTTGTTTGCGGAGTGCGGGGTCGGGGAAAATTTCAGAAACTGCATTGTTGTCCGATGATTTACAGTTTGCCAATGGAAAGAATTGGTTGTTCGAAAGATTCGAATTATAAGATTTAACTAAATTAGTTTTTTTGGGCTTTGGCTGATATCCGACGGCGGCTCGCTTTAATTTATTTATGACAGTTGTCCAGATGTGTCCACTTCATCATAGTTGTTCACTTCCATGCCTTGACTAGCACTGTTATCACTAGCAAACAATTTAATGGGAAGAGAGTCTGAGTTTGGAGATGTAGTCGGAGAGATGACTGCCCTTCTCTTTAACACATTCGGGGCACTAAGATTTAAGAGAGCGCTACTAGCTACCATATTATTTACTGAGTCTGCATTGTCACTGGGTAATACATGTTTGACAATTTGAAGACAAGGACACTTTAATCGAAGCTATTCGTGATGGCTGGGCCCAAATTTCTCTTGAGTATTTAAAAAAAACTGTATGATTCTATTCCAAACGGTCTAATAGAGGTCATATCGAAAAATGGTGGGCATACTCGTTATTAATGTAGAAAAACGTTTACAAAGGTATACACTAATATATGTATATTATTGTGTATAATATCTATGTGTGTGTATGTGTGTTTTGTGTATGTAGGTTAAGTAGACTAAGGTGTATTTTAAGTTAGATATTAAGTTTTTATAAAAAAACAAAAAACAGTCCATATGCTAAGTTTTTTCTTAACGAATATTTTTTCTTAGCTTAAGTACAGAAAACAAATATTAGTAAAACAAATGTAAATAAAGTCGAAAGACATAGTTACAAGAATTTACAGTAGCTTAGAGCGCCTGTGTGGGGCCAGTAAGTTAGTATAAGATTGTTAAGTAATTTTAAGCTAGCATTTAAGCATTTTTTGTTAGTATGTAAGAGTTAGTGATTAAGGAAATAAAATGCTTTAAAACTGAAACTGAACTGTAGAAAAACGTAATAAATAAATGTTTTAAAACCATAAAATGTAAACATTTTATTCATGTTTTTATCATCTTTTCGAAGATTTTGCATGTGGCCTCATCCTAGTGGCGCATCTTTTTATGCGCTTTTCAGGTACGAGTAGTTCATTGTTTGATCTTGTTGAATTCCAACGGGTTTCCGGGTACAAAATTTCCAACAGGTGTAAAGAGTGAAAATCTATTCCAAAATGTATGGCCTCATCCTAGTGATCGTCAGTGTATGTATATATCAGGGGGCAATGGACTTAGTATAAAGAAGATTTGGATATTAGCAAAGAAATTTAGTAGTAGACTCACAAGGAATTGTTAAGAATCTTGGAGAATCATTTCTGCAGATTGTTAAGCAGCGGTTAGGACCTAAGTTCCTCTGTTGGGTAGAACGTCATTCAACCTGGGCGATGAAATCTAAAATTTCCGTCCACTCAACCAAATTGAAGTAAAGATGGCAGTATTTTAACATAATCAGAACATGATTTGGTTGATGAATGGAATCAGATTTGTAAGAGGTCGTGCAAGTATGTTGACGACATTGGCAGAACGCAGTAAGATTTAACTGGTTCGTGAACAAGTACAAGGGGAAACTTATAATAGTATATGGAATCAACAAGGAGAGACGTACAAAATCGACAAGTCGAAATGCATGTCACAATAAATAGCTATAACTGTAAGGTAACTAGAGATTTTATCTACTTCAGCTTCGCTGTTAACTCCGGTAACATTTGCCAATCGCTGTTTTAGGCATTTGACTAAATAAGACGCTATTCAAAAATACGAAGGAGACTCTATATCAAATCCTAATTATGCCAGTTCTGTTCTATGACGTAAAAACTTGGATCGATGCAGTGAAGGCGGATGAAGATACCTTTAGTCGCCTTGTAAGAAGGAAAGAAGGATGATGTAACAGTGAACACTGCGGATATAGGCCTGGTCAGAAATGTTGCATCAGTCGCCTGATCTGGCTAGGCCATGTAGAATGTCAAGCCTCCGGTTCCTACCCAAAGGGAAGGGAAAACTTAGTAGAGGAATACCTCGCATTAGATGGTGTGCAGCAGAGAAACGGGGGCTTCATTTTGGAGAGATCATTATTTGAAGCCAGGGTTGACCAAGGACTATAAGTAAGAAAGATTTAGAAAAGAGTTTCAAAGAATGTGATCAGAACTTAAGGAAGTTTCGGTGTGTCAAAATTCGGTGTGCTTATATATCGAATAGTTTTGAGAAACATTTTGTAAACAACACAACACATCAAGTGCTTTCCAGTTACATTGCATAATTGGATCGATTTTTGCGGGATCTCTAAAACAACAGTTTTATGGAGCAGTAGATGATGAATACTAGCTATCAATGCAGCCCGGAAGTTGTTGAAAAAGTGGTACGTAACCCAACTAACGCTATTGGATAATCATACACTAACAAGAATGAAAACAGTGCGTTTGGAAGAAAATATCGCGGCTGTGAAAGTTAGTGTTGGGAAGGACCCCAATATATCTATTCATCGTCGTCCACAGCAACTTGGCCTTTGAGATATTGACCTCAGGGAATATAAGATCCAATTGGTTCAAAAGCTAAGGTCGCTTGACCATTTGTTGAGTTGGGTGTTCAGTGATTGGGCTTTAAATCAAATGGAAGTTAACTCAGTTGTTCAGAAATGCCGTATTTGGAGAGTGGGCAATCCTCAAGAAGTTTACCAGATGCTATTGCATGCAGAAAAATGTGCATTAGGGAGCGCATTGTCTTAATTCTTTAAAAACGAAGTCGGGACAAGAGTTATTGTCAATAGACACTGGTACAGTACGGCATCAATGTGAAAGAACTGTGCTCCACCACATACCCACTACAAACGAAAACATCGCTTTATTGAAAATACGATTTGGTAACAGAGTCATTTCAAGAAATGGACCCGTCAGTTGGCCACCAAAATCGTGGAGACTCCCTAAGATGTTTTCCTCATCTATTCTGACATTCTAGAAAACTCCAGCGAAAGTCTCTACATTCGACAGCATTCATCCTATCGAGATACACAAAGCGTAAACTGAATTCGTAATCCGTAGTAAATTAAAGAGAATTTATCGGCAGAGAAAAGGCAAGTGATTTTAGGCTTGAGGCTTGCGAGCGAACGCCTAATTACAGAAGGCATCAAGCCCAGATTTGCAAATATTAACCTGATATAAGTATGAATGCACATCCACTCATAGGAGAACAAGGACTTTCGCAAACGTTGACAAGGAATATTAGAAATCATCATATCCTCTTCAGAGGAATAAGGCTTAGTTGAAAAACATCCCCGAAAATGACTGATCAGAAAGCCGTAAATTAGATTGACGTTAGCATTGCTAATGGTGATAGTAAGACCGAGAACCTTTGATGTCAAAGATGTCGAAACGAAAGGGACTGCATGAGCATTCTTGAGTATCCAAGGTGATGAAACATGAAAATCCCTTTGTTGACTATTATAGAAAAGTTGTTCGATATTCGAACTTGCTTTTGTAAACGAACGCACGGACTATGGAATCCCAAAAGTTCGATTTCATGTGGCTTGAAGGCTAGAATATGTTGAGCGAATAAACACCAATGCTCCGGCTACGATGTTCCTCGAATTCATCTCGAAAAAAGGCGATAAAGGAAGATCTCACCGAATCAGAAATGACCTCCACTAATTTAGTGTGCTCGGCAGGAGACGATTAGCTTAAGGTCGCGTTCAATGGGTAATTGCTGCTTTTGGTTGAGGCCTAGGTGTATCTCAGGGTCTAGCGCTAGCAAAAGTACTTATTTAATTACTTAACGGGCTCTGGAACCGTGAAGAGTCTCTGCCTGAGACACAGCAGTCTTCCACACTCTTCAATTCCGGTCGCGCTGTTTCCAGTTATCTAGACTTAATGCTCTGGCATCCGCGATGGCTTAGTCCTTAAAACGGAGGTTCGGTCTTACTTGTCGCCTCGAACCTGGGGCTGTGATTCGAATATCCTCATTGTTGGAGCATTATTTCCAGTGTAGCGACGTATTTTGGCTTTTTGGACTACATTCACATCTTGATACAGCTCATAGAGTGCGCGGTTCTATCTTCCCCTCCATTCGCCCTCCTCTCGTACGAGACCTCTTTCCTGCTTATCATCCAGCACTCGGTCCCATAGAGCAGAAATGGCGGGATCAATGTTTTGTAGATCATGCATTTCATCTTTCGAGATAGGAGTTTTGAACCCAAACCGAAATAGCAGCGGTTTCCTAGGGTAAGTCTTTGCCGAATCTCCATTAGGGTGTCATTCGTGGAGCTAATACTCCAAGGTAGGTAAACTTCTTAACCACTTCGAAATTACCATCATCAACAGCGACATTTTGTCCTAGACATTGGGCAGATGCTTCTGTGATTGTTGACAACGTGTACCTGGTTTTATCCTCATTTACATATTTATATTACTCAACTCTACAACTCGTTGCATTTGCTCCCGATTGCCGTAAAAGCCTCTACGAGGGCGCACTGGGAGCGACCGCAGGTTTCTAGTGACACGCGACATAGCTGGATCAGTTTTGCCGGGATCCCGAATACAGCCATCGCCGTGTAGAGTTCAAAACGATGAATGTTGTCATATGCGGCTATGAAGTCGATGAAAAGATGGTGAAAAGATTGGCGATCTGCCCGGCTGGAAGCCACCCTTGTTCGTGCCGATTAGTGAGTTTTAGTAAAGCTTGAGACGTTCATACAGTATATTGGATAGGATCTTATAAGTTGCATTTAGAAGGGAATTCCTTAACATTTCTTATAAGACATAGAATTGCCTTTCTTGAAGATGGGTCCAGCAAAAATATATAAGTAATAATATGCATATACGCATATACTGGTGTTCAAAATATAAGTTTCTTTTTAAAAATAAAATAAAATGAGCAGCTATAATTTATTAATTATGGAATAAGATTTCATTCATGCGGCTGTCTCGCAGATGCTGGATTCGAAGTAGCGCATGATGTCAACCCAATTTTCCAAGACCTTGTTGATTGTTTCTAGCTCTATCTCACGAATAGCTCGGACGAAGGGCTTGCATCGTTTGAATTGGCCGCATAAAATCGATCTTTAAGGGCATCCCGCAAAAAAAAAATTAAGATTTTGAGCACGATCCAAAAAGAAACTAGTATTTGGACCAACTGTTACAAATGAATGCTAAGAACGGTTGTGCTTTGTTTCACCAGAATATTCTTTCTACTTTTAATTTGGTGGGGGCTGACGCCCCTATTTATTACACTAACTTAAGAACTAGGACTTAAAAACTAACAACAGTTAGGGGTTAAGAAGTAAGAGAATGGTGGAGGAGATCAAGTTTAAGACGAGAAGTGCTCAGGTTAAAATCAAGAAGGAGCATGCGGGAGATTGGTCCGTTAGGGCCATAAGAGGTGCGGTGGGTTGGAATACAGAAGAGACTGGGACAGTGTAAATTACCAGGGTTAGTGTTAAAGCAAATAGAATTATAAAAGGAAGCGCAATCCACAGAACCAGAAAGCAGTCGATGAATGAAGAGAATGTCAGGTTAAGGAGTTTGAGGCGGTCGCGATAGGGAAGTAAGATAGATGGGTCATTCCAGGGTAGACCACGAAGGGCAAATCGAAAAAAAGACGTTGAATGTTCTCGATTCGGGATATATGAATTCGCTGAAATTGGGACCACACTTGGCTGGCATATTCGAGAAGGGGCCCAACAAGTGTAATATAAAGTGATCTTGTCACATAAGGGTTGCAAAATTCTCTAGACCATCGTTTGATAAAATCGAGCGATGAGTTGGCTTTAAGGATTATCTCATCAATATGCGAACGGAAGTTTAACTCTCTATTGTATAATATTCCAAGGTCGCGAAGGGATTGAACCTGGGGTACAGCTTGGTCATGCAGAAAATAAAGTCGAGAAGGAGATTGATTGGACTTACGAGACAAAGTCATAGATTGGCACTTGGAGACATAAAGCTCAAAGCAATTTTTTAGACACCAAGTGGAAAACCTATCGAGGTCTTCTTGAAGAAGATTAGAGTCTCGGGGTAAAAAAATAGTTTTGGAGAGCTTAATGTCATCGGCGTAAATGGATACCTAGCAGTGTTTAATAATCTTCTTAAGATCGTTTATAGTTAAAATCTTGAAATTCCGTTTTTTTTTGTGGTGAGATGTTGGGAATGTTGTGCATTGGCCGATGGTGATGCCATACCCCTTTTTCGAAAAATTTAGAAATCCAAGTAACATCTGTATAATTTGGGCACCTTTGACGAGTAGGGTGGTGAACATCTGATTCGTTGTGCGGAGTCGGTCTAGCCAGCTTTGCCACCCTGAAGGTGTCCATGTCGTTTTAAATTGTGTAACGAGTTTTTTCGTGGGGCGGCGACAGGAAGAGTTGGCGTTGAAGCAGTTAGTTAGTAACCGTTTCATGAGATTTAATAAATAAGCTATTGTAGTTGTTAGGAAGCAAAACGAGTAGTAAAGTATCATCCAAGCCTCCTTGGCATAACAAGCAATTGTCCCATTTAAGAAATTTAAGAAAAAAATAGGCCTTTAAAATGTTCAAGAAATCGAATTATCAGGATGATTATGAGAAATTCAAAAGTTAACACACAAAAAAATAACAAATCAGTCCCTGGTGTGTCAATTTGACACAACACAAACAATTCTAATTTAAGCAATATAATAAACAGGAAAAGTAAATTAATTTGTACATTTTTATTGAAAAAATAATTAGTGTTCTTCACATAAAATAAAACGATGTTGGATACAAACTTTTCTTCACACTCAGCAGAATGAAGGTTTGCGTTCCTTGCTTGTGGGCATATGTGGCATCGTGCTCGTTTCCTCGATGGTTCATGGTGCATCAATCGATTGTTTCTTGGTGCAGCAGCTGCCGACGTCGATGGTTGCTCATCAGTCATCACAAATGCCACGAAGTTCATTCGCAATCGACAAAGTATTTTCTTTTCTCGGACTTCCTTCGTGTTTGATTATATGTGGTAACAACAGTGAATTGCCAAGTTTAATAAGAAATAAACGTCGACGATGGTTTTTTTTTCGTATAGTGCCACAACGGCTGCAACTCAATGAAGACAATAAATGCATTCAATGCAGAAATGTCTAAAATGTTGCAAAATGTTGCAACAGGCCATCGGTTCACTTTTCGCTTACATCTATATGTCCCGACCATCTCATCCATTATATCGACACCATATTTTGTTGCGTTGTAAAAATTTCTAATTTCCGTTTTTTTTTACATCATTTTCGGTGATTTGTTTACTTTTGTGCATTGTGCTGAATAAAGTCACAAAACGACGTCTCTTTGTAATATATGAAACCAAAGTAGCACCAAGTTCGTTATTGAATACGAGTTCTGAATGATATAGCGGTTTGGTTTTCATATCAAGCAAGATTGGTGGCAATTCTCGGCGATTTTTTCTGATGGTTCCAACAATTGTCATTTGGCGCTGCTTCAATTTCACTGACAAACTATGCGAAGTGAAAAAATTGGCGCAAGTTATATTTCTTCTATTCAACCCTTCTGAAAGCTGCAAAACCACTCGTTCGGCTTGATTTATTTCGGGTGCACAATTACGATTACGTCCAATATAAATATCCATATTATATACATATATAAAATGTTTCCGCATTACACAAAATCCAATGTTTTATGCCATATTTAAATGGCTTTGATGGCATATACTGTGTGAATGGACATCGACCACCAAAAGGCAATAATTGTTCGTCCACAGTAACATTTCTGCCTGATGTATACATAAATGCGATGAATCCATTTGTCAAATATTGCTCGAATCGGCGCTAATTTATCACGGGCACGCAAATTTGCTCTTTCTTCACAATCATCGAATCGAATGATGGCAAAACAAACTACATGTTTTGCTATATGTGTCAAATTGACACTTCAGGGACTCTTTTGTAACTTTTTCGTTTTGCAGGTTCAGGTAGATGGTTCGTGATCAGGTATATGATTTTTTTAATTTTTATCGAAAACAAAAACGAGATAGCAACTTGAAAAAGAAAATTCTGTCAAATTGACACAAGGGACGGATGCGTGTATCATTATTTTAATAAATTTTTACAGAACATTAACATCATGTCTATAGAACAGAGCATTAAACAGAACGGTAAATCGTCTTGTCATTACAAATATTACAAAAATTCAAAACGCAAATCTGAATCTTCTACCGTGGAATCAACTTTAGACCAACTTGCTGCCCTCTTTGAGCCCGTCTATTCGGAAGCTCGTTCTCACAGAAACGGAAGAACCTAAGATTCTTGCCACATCAATGTTGGCTCTCGTTAACTAAGTTCTGAAGAAGTACAATATTTCTTGCTCTTCAATCTATAAATCCAATCACAAATAATGGTGCTGACGGTATTCCTGAGACTAGTGCCTGTCCGACCGCTCATAGCGTTGCCAGTCGTACACAAGCGCCCCTCAAATTTGTATGCCTACAAATTTTCTCAACATAAGTAACTTGAAATTTGATGTGTATATAAAATATTGCAAGTTTTCTTGTATGTTCAATAAAAGGAAACTTTCTGTCTTTGGAAGCAGCAAATTGTTCCATGATATCCTCATATTGAATTGAATCAGCAATTTCGTGTTCAATCGATATTGTTGCTAAGCCATTTAGTCGCTCTTGTAACATCCAATTGCGTAAATAATTTTTAGTTGTCTTTAGCTTTGAAAATGATCTGTAAAATGTTTGTGTGGGTACAAATGACAGAACTTATTCTTTTCAATACAAATCCCTTTATTCAGTACAGTTACAATTCACTATTTAATTCTTTCTCTCAGTACAATTCAATTTCTCAACCACTTGTACTTTTCTTATCTTTTACTTAAACCACTTAATCACTTCTCCTAATTAACACTTCAAATTACACTTTAGAACTGATTTGCATACCTTTGGGATGCTGGTATTTATACTCGAATGACATACTTCGAGAACAATCCTCGCCACCCAGCGTCCCATACAATTTCCAATTTGCTAGAAAATTCGATTCCACTCTCCAGTCGAGACTTTGTTATTCCAGTATCGAAATCTTCTGGTCTTCGAGTATCAACATTTTCTGCTAGATGTCGCTGCTCACATTTAAGTGGTTATCACATTGCTCCCTCCCTACAGTTGTTCGTCCCGAACAACTTCGTCATTCAGCATCCCGGTGAAATGACACATTCTATCCAAATGGACCACTTTCAATTTTCCTCGATTCCCACGCTGGATCCGGTAGACAACGTCATTAATGCGGGTTATCACCTTGTATGGACCTTCCCAGTCCTGTTGCAATTTTGGTGATTTGCCTTTCTTACGCTGAGGATTATACAGCCAAACCAGATCTCCTTCGTTGAAACCGGAAGATTTCGCCTTGATATCGTACCTAGTTTTCATGCGGCTGCTTGCTAGCTTCATCTTTTCTCTGGTGTCTTCATGCAATTTACGAATCCTGCTGCGTAAGTCATTCACGTAGTCGTTCACCTCTTTGGGCTCTGTCGGTGGGGATCCGAATTTTGCTTCACTTGGCAACCGAATTGTTTGACCAAATAAGATCTCGGATGGTGTGTTGAGCTATGGACCGCGTTTCGGTAGGCCATTAAGAAGAGGGGTATGTGTCGATCCCAATCCCGCTGGCAGTTGCTGACAATCTTAGATAGATGCTCATTCAAGGTCCGATTGAATCGCTCGACCATTCCATCAGATTGAGGGTGTAGTGGCGTTGTCCTTGTCTTTCTTATTCCCAAATATTGGCATATTTCCTGGAAGACTTTTGATTCAAAGTTTCGCCCTTGATCAGAGTGCAGCTCCATTGGGACCCCAAATCTGCTCACCCAGTTGTTGACTATCTGTTCGGCTACGGTCTTAGCCTCTTGATTTGGGATGGCAAACACTTCCGACCACTTACTGAAGTAATCCATGACTACGAGAGTATATCGGTTTCCATTAAAGGTTTCAGGAAACGGCCCAGCGATGTCGATGGCTATTCGTTCGAAAGGTGCTCCGACATTGTATTGTTGCATTTGTCCATGTGGCTTTACTTTTGGACCCTTGGTAGCCGCACATCTTATGTACTTTTTGTACCAATTCTCGACATCTTGTTTAGCGCTTAGCCAATAGAAACGTTCCCTTACCTTTTCCAACGTCTTGTTTATTCCCAAATGGCCTCCTGAGATTCCGTCATGTATTTCATGGAGCACTTGGTTGACTCTGGACCGTGGCACAATTAGCTGCATACGAGATGTTGTCCCATCTGCACTTTCCCATTTTCTCTTCAGCAATCCATCCAAAGTGATTTTGATTTTGTCAGATTCGTCCTTACACCTTCCGCTGATATAATGTGACCCAGGTATTTTACTTCCGGACGGAACAAGGCACACTTTTCTGGGTTGAGTTTTAAATGAGCGCTTAGCAGCCTCTCAAACACTTCTTTTAGATTTTCGCGGTGCTCCTCGAACATCTTGCCTATGACGATAACGTTGTCCAAATGCACTAGACAGGTTTTCCAGGTGAGTCCTTGCAATGTTCGTTCCATTAGTCGCTCGAAGGTGGGCGGAGTGTTGCACAATCCAAACGACATCACTGCAAACTGCCAAAGACCGCTTCCTGTAGTGAAGGCAGTTTTCTCACGAACCGTACGATTTATCTCTACCTGCTAGTAAGCGGTCTTCAAGTCAAGAGTTGAAAACCATTTAGCTCCAGAAAGCATGTCCAAAGTGTCATCGATTCTAGGAAGTGACATCTACATAAAACCTCGTGCTGCCATCTTTCTTCTGGAGATGCCCACGCACTTTGCGATTCTTCAATCAGTCCCTCAGTTTTCATCTTCGACACCATTTTGGCGACTTTTGTTTGCTTTGCCAATGGAAGACGCTTTGCAGGTTGACGGATTGGTCGAGCGCCTCCGGTCTTTGTAGCAAATATATCAGCATACTCACCGATTAGTTTTTCTGTCAGGATTTGCTGATGTTCGTCCAAATTACAGAGGCTGAGTATTTTGTTCTTGATTTTTATGATCTGAACTCTTGCGACCGGTTTTGCACCATTTATTTCCGTTGAGGTCGATATAGCCTCAACAGTTACACATTTTCCCATTATCTCCCCCTTTTTTACCTTCTCACTGAATGTCTTTTGGTTTAGGATCCTTACAGGGAACATGATGTTCTTTGGTTCCACTAAGGTCCGATTTTCTGGCTCAATTAAATAGAATCGATGGCTACAAGGACCACCTTCCACTTTTGCCCAAACAATTGCTTCCGACTAAGGCTCTAGAATCTGATTTCTGCAGATGACGATGTTTAAGACGGAAGTATTGGCGTTTCTGTATATCATTGGTATCTCTATGTTTACGTATTTCAGGGTTTGTGCCACAAAGTCCACTACTAGTCCATGTTCTTTCATGAAATCTGTACCAATGATACACTCGTCGTATATGTCAGCCACCAGAAAAACGTGAGAGAAGACTATTCCGGCCAGAAGAATTTTTATACGGACCTTAGCCGTTTCTCCCGTAGCTGTTCTCAAGCTGCAACTGCAACCAGGATTTCTGTACCAGATCCCTCTTGATGATTGAGGCCGTGGCACCGGTGTCTATTGTTGCCATCCATTTTTATTTTCCACTGACTACTTCTACTAGAAGGCTTTCATTGCATCGTTTTGCCAGAGAGACTTCGATGATTATCCTGAGGCCGTCGACCTCTGCTACCAACTTCTGCCCCGCGAAGTTGCTGCTTAAGCATTTCCCGACTGATGGCTTAGAGAAGGTTGACTGGCTTAGCTGTTTCTGTCGGTTTCTACCTCCATTTTCTTATCACCACAGTGAGGGCAGCTTTTTCGTCGCACCGGTTCGCATTGTTCGTCTATCCCGTCGAGTATCTCGTTCCTCGGCACTAATTCCTGCGCAGGAGCATTCAATAGATGCTACTTCCCCATCCTTACTGCTCATTGCAGCTTTGAATCTGCAATTCCCCTGATAAATGCATCTTTTGCCATTTCGTCGATAATTTCCTGGCCTGCGGTGGGGTATGACAAATGTGCCAGTCTACTCACGTCTGCTTGGAGCTGCTGCAGTGTTTCTCCCCGTTGCTGCGTTCGGCTTTGCAATTGGACCTTGTAAACCTCCTGCATTTGGCTATCCCTAAACCGTTTCTCGATAGCCTGTACTAAAGTCACATAATCTTTATGGTTTTCGATGTCAACAATTCTGCTGCAGGACCGTACAAGGCCATTGTTAGAGCAAAGCATTTTTCCTCATTGTCCCAGTCGTTTGCACAGGCAGCCATTTCAAACTGCTTCTTATAAGTAGACCATGAGGTCTGGCCATCGAATGAGGGAGGCTTCAAATCTTTTCTTCTTGGACCGCTTAAAGAACATTCTCGCAATTTCTGTTTTCGCACTGTGTCGAGCTCTTTTGCCAGTTGCTGAACTTTGCTGTCCATTTCCTCGAATTTTTCGCCAACATTCTTCTCTATTCTTACAAATTTGTCATCGATTTCTTCGAACTTTTGCTGGAGAATGTTCTTTTGTTCTTCCAGATTATTCTTTTGTTCGTCCATTTTTTGTTCGAGACTGTTCTTCTGTTCGACCATTTTTAACAACAAGAGTTGCAGCCATGTCACTGCCGATACTTATCTGTTCATTCTCGTCAAGGTCAAAGGAGTGTGTGTCCCTCGTTGTTCAAGGAACAGAATTATTTATTAGAACTTATTCTTTTCAATCCAAATCGCTTTATTATATAGTATACAGTTACAATTCACTATTTAATTGTTTCTCTCAATACAATCCAATTTCTCAACCGCTTATACTTTTCTTATCTTTTACTTAAACCACTTAATCACTTCTCCTAATTAACACTTCAGATTTCACTTTAGAACTGATTTCCATACCTTTGGGATGCTGGTATTTATACTCGAATGACATACTTCGAGAACAATCCTCGCCATCCAGCATCCCATACAATTTCCAATTTGCTAGAAAATTCGATTTCACTCTCCAGTCGTCAATGGTCGAGATTTTGTTATTCAAGTATCAAAATCTTCTGCTCTTCGAGTATCGACATCCTTTGGCTATGTAAATCTAGATGTCGCTGCTCATATTTAAATGGTTATCACAATATTGTGGCAAAGGAAAACTTCAGTGTTAATTTTATAAAGGATCATTTGCACTGTTATGCCTTTATGCAGCACTAGTTGGAACAGTCTTTGAATATACTGATGTGATTTGGAATCCGGAGGGCTCTATCTATTGCGATCGTCTGGAAAAGGTACAAAGGCCTTCTACAAAATATTATACATCTTTTACAAAATACACTGGAACTCTTCTCCGAGGTACAAGACAAGATGTCGTCTTCATACGATATGCATGATGTCATGTTTGTGAGAGATTTACTGTGCTATAAGTCCGGTTCTTCTCTTTATGGCATCTTTATATCCGCCAAGTAGAACCTTGAGAAAAAGTAATCTCTTAATTCAAGGTTGTCATACAACTAATTATGGCCAAAATAAGCCAATTTCAAGAGCTATATTAGCGTTCAACGGCGTTTATAGATAACGTTGATACGAGTACTTCTATGTCAAGGGAAAATTTTAAAGATAAATTAATATACACGTATATATTTTTAATTGTAAGACTTACAAAATTTATTTCTTGTATTATTATAACATTAATTGTAGATTGCCAGTATGTTAGTATGTAAGTATACTAAGTCATTGTCTGGAGTCCAAGCCTTTGGGCTACCTTAACGACTTGAAGAGTGAAAACCAGAGAAGAAGAAACAACAAGACTCAGGTTCTTTAGCTTCAATATCCGATAAAACGCAGGAAATGAGAATCCTTAGAGAATAGGGAAACGAAAACAATTCTAAAAAACTCTGTTTAACTTATTTATTTTAAATGAGCTTACAAAATACATATAATTTACATTTATATGTACAACAATGAATTTTTACTATCTAATCAGTATCAAAACTTCATTTTTCTATTTTTCTTTTTTCTCTTCAGTCATGGTGGACACAATATATTTGGTCACCTTTTGAATCTGGTTATTACTTATGCTATCTAGTATCCATTGCGGATCAAGATAAATTTTTTCGGGTAATAACTCAGGACTAGAATCTCCTATTATATATTTTGCTCGTTTTCTTCGATCTGCTATGCGTCCTGAGCACAGTAAAATAAGCTCCTTTAGGTTTTCTTTCGGAATACTAGTTTTCGATGAGATATAAATTGGACCAATATCACTGAATAAATCCATTTTGTAAGCATTTCCGAATGCTTGTCTTTCTGAACGGCAAATCTAGAAAAAAAAAAATTGCATTACTGATTCAGGATTTTTAACAGAACAAAGGAATACACACCTCAACTGCTCTAGAGAATTCATGCAATTCATATTTTTCCTCGTTCAACCATTCACCTGCTTGAACAGAATCTACAATCCAATCATATTTCACAATCCATAGGCCCCTTACTAAGCCACGGAGTAGATTGAACGTACGCCTTGGTTCTAAACTGACTATGTGTGTTGTATTATCACTAACGTTGTCCTCGAGTTGAAATCCTGGGAGGGTTGATATTGCCTGAGAAATAATTTCATACAAAAATACCTTGTAGTTTCTAAAGTCCTTTAGCTCAAATATTTGTAAAGGATCTCCTAGGGAATACAAAAAAAAAAGTGTTTTTGTGCACACCGAATATAAAGCTTTAACAGTCCGTTTTAAGCTAAATGTTATGTCTTATAATCATCGCTCAGATTACATCGATTCAAATCAATCGACTTTACTTGTGTAAACTTGGCTTGGCGTGAAAATCAAAAATGAACCCTCGAAAAGCAACAGAATTACTAATGGTAGGCATGATATGTGAGCAAGAACAACAGTTTTTGGATGTCATGGGAAGTTTAAGACGCTTAAAAGGCTTCGCACAGTTTAGAAGGTCAAGAAAATAATGCATCACAGTGATATAAAGCAGGCAACATACCCATCCACGAAGTGCGATGGGATGGGCCAGGCAATAAGGGGTTAAAAAACAGGATTCATAGTATTACAAGTTCACTGCTCAAAAGAATGATGTCTTTAAAGAAGGTTTCTACGAGCTCCTCTATATGACCTATGAACACATTCTAAATAGAACGGAACATTTTTTTTTGATTTTAGAACAGCAAACTTAGCACGCAACACATCCAGTACAAATACAAACTTTCCTCATTTTAATATTAAGCGAACACAGCGGTCGGTCTTCGTTACTTTTTTTTCAATACTTTTCGCGCGTCCTTAAAATGTTTGCGCACAGCTCGGGTAAAGGAAAATTGGGAAGAAAAAGATGCCCGTGTACTCGTATGTTGGTTTTGAATGTTTTGCGGATTATAAAGAAATGATGATGAGAAAGAAATAAAGAGCTCGGAAGGGGATTCCATAAGCGATCTGTACCGCTTGGAAAGGAATCGCGATATTTTAGAGTATACTCGATCGTGCGGTTGAAAGTTCAAAGGAGTAATTTTGTTGGAGCACTTTTAGTGGAAATAGCAATAGAACAAGTTAACGAAAGAGACTTTACGTCGATGTTGGAGGGTGTCAATTGAGTGGGCAATATTGACGTCCCCTTTAAGTTTTGTCGCACGGTTTTGAGTCCGATTAAGGAAGTGCAGAGGAGTTTTGGGGTACCTGAAAAGATTTGGGGCTTGCACTCCTATTTTAGGCATACACATGATTTATATATTGATGACAGATCAGACAATATGCTTTGCAGGATATTTTGTTGACATATTCGGGGATACCAACGAAGGTTATCATTGACACACATACTGAGAATAGAGAGTTTTTTGTTTTGACAATATTCATTAATAATGGCTTCGTGTTTAAATTTCGCTTTAGCGGACACATAACATTAGGTGTTGTGCGCCAAATACAATAGTTATGGTGCCAATATCGGAATCTAATGAGCTCCACATACGCTGCCGTTTCCGTTCTACAGCCCAAAAGCGCGGACATGGTTCCGTGAACGTATCTCAAAAGCAGAGCGCACTGTCATTAGCAATAAGATATACTGCACTTGAGCTAGAAAACAATTGATCATCAATGAAAATGATGACCGACTTGAAACCGCCCAAAACCAATTGAATTGATCATCTCGAAAGGTAATTTCTTATCGCACATTTTCGGCAATAGACCTTGATGCCAAACTCGGTCAAATGTCTTTGAAATATCAAATGCAACTATCTTACTTTCGGATGCTTGGTTCCACTTTTCCGTGTAATATGCTCAAAATCATCAGTGGACCTGTAGATACGAGAACCTTACTGTCGATCATTGAGAAATATTTAATAACATTTATCAACGATTCGATGACCTTGGATGAAGAAATGTAAAATTAATTGGTCTTTAGAGGAGAGAAATGATGCGCCTTTTTTGGGGATTGGCAGAACAAATAGTGTTTTCCATTCCATCTACTCGAAAAGAGTCCTTTCGATTAGAATTGATGAAAATGCTTATGCCAGTGTTTGCTGGCGTGGAAGAACATCTCTACAGAGTAGTATACCATCTGCACTAGTGCATCTGTAGACGAGACCGACAGAAACTTTGCCCAACGAACATCTTAATATGTGATCTACTTAAAGATACAGCAAGCACAGAAGACCAGTATTAACGATAACAAAAGATCATTGGCTAAACCCAAACCAGTGTGGCGGACTTCATTCGTTCATCACCATGAAACTCGTGGTTCTACGGCGAATCCCTACAAGATTCGTAAGAAACATCGGGACTTTATCCAAAAAAAGCTGCTACGGAGTTCTGCAAGCTTTGGCTTTACAAAAACTGCATAAGTAAAGTATTGAAGGGAGGAAGTATTCTATAATACCACTGAAGAAATAAAGAAGAAAACGTACGCCTGAAGTGCGGATGACAAAGAAGTCATAAAAGCATTGTACTACAAAGCAAGTTAGTGAAGAATATGGATTCAGGTAACTGGGAGAAAAATACCACTCTGCAAAAAACTCGAAGACCTTGTGTACCTCAATTCAAAGCTTAGGGATATCGAGGAATTACACGAAATTTAAAACTCACTACAAATGAGAACTCTTTGAATTATTGAAGAAATTTTAGGAGTGAGGTAGAGGCAATCAAAATAATATATTCAGCGAATTTTTCAAAGACAAGTTGGTGAGAAGAGTTGGAGAGATTACACGAGTTTAAAAAATTAACATACAAATAAAAAAGGCAGCACTCTAAGGCAACCTGTAATTAGCCTCAAGTGTTACTTCTTAAAGAAATACTTTTCTTCTTTATAGTCGTGGAAGATCTATAAGGTCATACCTAACTTTGTGCACAAATCGACAAGTTACAATGTAGTTTCCGGACCAGTACATCCAGAGTCCATCGAATTGTAATATTTTCAAAATCAAAAAACCTGGCGAATATCAACAAATACCAACTCCATAACCCATTACTTCTTCGGCGATAGCTTATATAGGGTTCATGTACGATGAGCAGGAGAATTAGAATTTAAAGTTGGAGTACTCGTACATCAGGGCAGTGTACACGATCCGTTACTTTTTAATGTCGTTCAAGACTTTCTGTTGAAGCAGCATATAAAAAAAGTCCGAACAGCTTGTCTTGTCATTGCCTATCATGGCGCTATTATACTTAATAATTGAATAAAATAATGGACTGTGAATCTGTCATACACAGTGCCGATGTTCGAACAATTGCTGCACACAGAGGCTTAAAAAGTGCGGAAACTACGCAGTATTCGAAAATAAAAATCTGTTAAACACACTCATCATAGTATGTACAATATGTGCAAAGGTAAAATAACAGCGAAGTAAATGAAAATGTTACGAATGTTTCCAGGTGGAACAAAACGTAGTCTAGTAAGAAGTACGCGCATTCGCCTAAGTCTCAACACTAAGAAACCCATAGAGAACAAACTTCAGCAAATCAGCTGGTTTTCCATGTTCAACGAAGGTGGTCAGAAGATTCGGTTCCAGTCGAGGTTCGAAGAAGAGACCGTAAGGATAATTTGAAAAAAAAAAAAAAAAAAAAAGGCGGTGATCGGCAGAATGGTTCTAACCTCCGCAAATTTAGCCCCAACCCACAAAAGGCGCAGTAGCAATGCAGATATGTGGGGAATATATCTATTATTAGATGTAGTTATACGCGTTACACATTGTAACGGATTATAAAAGGACTTTTTTCATTCGAAAATCCTCTTTACTTTAAAATAGCTTCTTTCTAAACAAAATGATAGTTCTCTTGTAACAATATTAAGTTATTAAGGGGCAGATACAGCATCTACGACACACTACTCTTTGCTCTTGTCATATTTACTAGTGGAAACGTGACCACTGAACGCTTGAAATTTTACAGTGTGAACAATCGCGAGAGTGACCATAGCTTCAGTGTCACAGGCGGAAATTGTTTATAGATTTATTGTTATCACTATTAGCTCGGTCAGTGAAGAACAAGAATGCAAACCGGACAGAAACTGACTTCGAGAACATCACCTGAAGATGCCCACAAAATAAATTTTTAATCGCTTTCACCCACAAAACAATAACTTAACAGACCAAAATGTTAAAAACGCTACCAAGAACCTATCTGTATTTCTGACTTGTTAAATAGGATTAAGTGCACCACATTCATTTGGATCTGCAAGTTGTATTCTCTGATCAATTTATGAGTAGTAATTTATGTAAAATAAAAGAAACACACACACGATTAGAATATAGAAAATAATAGAAAACACCAAGTTTTTTTTTTGTCTTTAATTGAAAGGCAATTCAGAGAATACAATCTTAATCATGTTTATCATGTGTGTATGTGTTTACAATAGAATTAAATAAAATAATCAATGCAATTGCTATGCAATGTGCAAGTTAATTAACAAAAAAAAAAACAAAAAAACAGAAAAGAAGTTTACATAGTGTTTACTATCTAAGCGTACCAACCTCTTTAATGAACTCAATTTGTTCGGTATGCATATTTGTGTAGACAAGAAACGGATATGGTTTAGGTTTGCCACCATTGGCCTCACAACCTTGTTTTGAGTTAGCTGCTCCGGCAGACTTTTTAATCACAGACTTTGCCTTTTTTATTGCTTCAAAATCCATTGTGCTACGACGTGACGAACGGCCAATGACACCATTTCGTTTCGTTTCTGGTTTCTTTTGTTCAGTTTTTGTTTGTGTCAGAGTTGGCATGATTGTCCTGCGGCGTTTTGAATAGCCAGGAGGGCTATTACTTAGATTATCTGTATTGCGAGATCTCTTTGAGGTACTAGCAGTGTCTTCCAATTCAGTTGCTTGTGGTGTAGGTGTTAGGAAAATATCATTCGGTACAAAAAGTTTACGTTTCTTTTTTGTTGCAGCAGCAGCATCACCGGGAGCTGTTGTAGTTGTTGGTAATTTTGATGGTGTCGATGCAATAGTCTGTTGTTTTGGAGTTGAATCTTCATTTTCAGTAAAGAGTTCTTTTCGGATGGTTTTGTTATTATCAATTGGGGTTGTTAGGGCAGGGATGCTTTCAACATCGTCCTGAGAGCTGCGACGGCCGTTGGTTTGAATATCATCTGGTCGAGCGACACGTACCGATTTAGCTGATTGATTGATATTTTGCAAGCGCTGGCTTATAATATCCATTGAGACATCGAATAACGTACGACGTCGCGGGTTTGCAGGAGTTTTTGTCGAACTGAAAATTGTTGCTGAGGCATGTTCTTCCAATAGAGATGGAAATTGCATAGGAGTCTTGGCAGAATCGTCTTCAATAAGTGTTGAACTTGGGATGCCACGACTCAGTGGGGTTGTAGGAGCGATACTAGACATTTCTAGACCATATGTGTCAGACGGTTTAGCATTCGTGTCTAGAACCGTACGTCTTCGGTTGGCTGAAGACATTCCTGCCATAGATCGGGGTTTAGATAATTCCATAGGCTTCGGCGTATAAAGTGTACGCCTGCGTGTACTTTGATTTTTCGCCAGTGGGGTATTTTTACAAATTTCCACAGTTTTCTCAGTAAATGTTGTTTGCCTGTTTTGATTGGTGTCATCTTCTTCATCGAGGACTTCTTCACTTATCGTAGCACATAGCTTGCTTGACTTGTCTTCATCTTTCTGAGTGATGTTCATGTTCGTTGGAATGTGAATAGAACTTCTTCTGCGTGTTTGAATGCAAGACGTAGGTTGCTCCGAGGATTTGCTGTTCACCTTTTGTGGTGTTTGTGTCACTTGTATTGAGTTTCTCCGACGGGCAGGCGTTTTTCTAGTAATAGAGGAAACACTTTTATTTTCGGTGTCTTCAAAATCGAGCATCTTTTTGACGGAATTCGATTTGTTTGATTGTTCGTTGGTATCAGACAAACTTGATACCGTGTCTAGATATGCCAACTTCCTGAGTGAATCACCAAAGCATTTAGGAGTGCAAAAATTCTCATTAATTCTGGAATGTAGAAAGAATTGGTATAAAATGTAAAACAACATAAATAAACCGTCCATATCTACCTGAGTAACATTTGTTCAGAAGGTGATTCTTGTGTGCTATTTGGTGTACTGTTGACTTTATCCATTTGCGTAAAGAAGCGTGTTATATCAGTCTAAAAATAAGAAATGAGACCTTTAATTTGCGAACTAAATAGAGCTATTGCTAAAAATAATGGGACCGAACCTGTTGATATAACTACAAAGTCATAGTTAACACTCTGCTGAACCCATAAGTTACACGCAATTCGGAGATTTTATCGGAAAGCTAATAGAACACCTTCCATGATATGTGAATGGGAAACGCACTCTTATTGTAAAGAAAAAATAAAAACGAGTCCTAGTGGAGGACTTCTGGTTTTTACGAACAAATCTACTTTGTTGTTGTCGAAATTCTTGTTAGGTTTAAAACATAGAGTTTCAAGAGAAAAATACAGGTGCGGGTTGCTTTAAGCAATAATTTGGCTATACGATATACTCTACAGAAGGGCTAAGCCTTCCAAGGGTGCTGATAATAAATTAGGAAGCACTCTTTACGTTTGCTAATAAATAATTTGAGCCATCATTTTCCTTCACATCGTCTACAAGATCCTGTCTGCCGTATTGTGTGAAAATGTAACCGTTTTTCAACCACCTGCTCGGCCCCTGATACTTCGGTTTCAAGCCAAATATTCACAGACAAGACACACCACCTCTACATCGATTTTAAGGTCGCATATGACAAGAGATAGAGAACGCAAAAACGGTGTATATTTACGAGTATGTTCCAGATTGTAAACAAAGTTCTTCCTCAGTTACGACTCAGGTTAATTCCAATTAAAACGTTCCGATATGCGAACAATTGAGAATTTAGTGAAAAAATTCGAATCGACTTATTCACTCTATAATGGTACCGTTCCAGTGAGACAGCGAAATGCCAGAAGTATTGCGGCTGTACGCGAATCGATAAGTTAAGAACAAAATTAATCGATTGAGCGCTGTTCTCAGATACCTCCGTAACATATTTTGCGTCCGCAAAAGATCGTATTGACCAAAGAGCTGAAGCCAAATGACCATAGAACTTTGTGGGCTCCACTTGGGCTCTACTGAAGATGAAAGAAAATAAGATCTGGTTTTTACCGGATCATCATTATCATTAGTGACAAGCCACATGTTTGGGTAGAGACAAACCAGAGGTCTTCTAAAAGGAGCCATTGCATACGAAAAAATTAACTTTTTGGTTCATGTCGGAGTTGTAATTGGGCCTAAATTTACCAAGACGATGCCGGCAAGTCAGTTTCAGTCATTGGAAACCGCTATCGCTGCATATTGATAATTTATTTTGTGATAAATTAGAACTGAAAGGCTTGTAGGATATGCGGTTTTAACAGGACGGTAGCACAGCGAGTGGCACAATCGACTTATTGAAGTTCGGTGATCGTCTGATTACCAGATATGGTCCTGTCAACTGCCCGCCTTGCGCGTGCATTATAACACACTTAGACTCTTTTCTTTTAGGCTTCATCAAGTCTCTGATCTATGCCAAAAAGCCAGAAACTTTAGACTTGGATGTGAACATTCGACGTAAATTTGCTGGAATATCGCCTGAATTATTGGAAAATTGGGTTCAAGGAATCCACTCATGCAAGCGGTTTCGTGGAGGACATTTGAATGATGTCATATTCCACAACTAATGGTAACAATTATAATCCAATTCAAATAAAAATTTTCATTGACACCTTAAAAGCACGTTCCAATAAAAAGAAAAACAAATTCGTTCGTATGTAACGAAAAACCTTGTACTTACATTTACACATTGCTGAGGAGTGGACACAGAAGTGGCGTAAGTAGGTTTGGCTGTGACTAAGAGCAAATCCAAATAAATAGTGAAAACAAGAAAAGGTGTACAACATCGACAAATTGGACATTTAAACGTGGTAGTATCCGGTCTTGCTATTAGTTAACGACACCTCATCAGGAATCAAATGAAAAAATACACCTGCTAATCGCTGTTCCTTTGGCGTAAGAAGGCAATTTAGTAATAAAGCGTTGTCAGGAAACACTCAAGGGGCTCTATTATATTAAAGCCCAATCATACAAGCACTGCTCTATCGTGCAGTAGATATTATTACAAAAAAGAATTCCAACTAAGTAGCGTAAAAGGGGTGAAGTCTGCAGCAAAGCCATTGCTTTCAACTACTTTCCAAAGAAAAATCGTGCGAGCAATAACAACGGGGCAGGAAAAAAATTTTGTTTCCATGCAAAAGTCTCTCTTGCAAGACGATAACGTGTTTGTTAGCGCAGAAACTGTGCGAAGGCTCCTAAGGAAGGCTGGCTTAAAAGGGCGAGCTAAAGTAAAGAAGCCATTATTAATAGCGAGTCACAGGAAACATCGCGGAATTTTCGCCAAACAATACAACACATGGCATCCACCAATAAAAACGGGGAAAAAGTTATATTCTCCGATGAAACAAAAATCAAACGTTTTGGTTCAGACGGTAGGGAACGCACTTGGAAAAGACCAAGCAACAGTCTCAGAAGCCATATGGTGAAAGTGACAGTGAAATTTGGCAAAGGATTGTTGGAAGAATGACGGCACAAGACTACGCTGTGCTTTTAGAAAAGATTTTAAATGGGCGTAATCAGAAATGGGCAACAAATTCTTCTGACATCATCTTGCAACATGACAATGATCCGAAACATCCTTGTGGGTTGAAAGTCATGGGATTGAGGTTGTCTGAAAAGTTTCCGACCGCAAAGTAGAGATAGCGGCACTCGTCAATAAAAGCTAGTGAATGCTAGTTGTGCATCTTTTGACAGTCGTTTGAGTGAGTCGATGTGAGTGTTTTTTGTGAAAATGGGGAAAATTAAGGTTCTAGCTGTTATTAAATTCTTGTTTTTGAAAGGCAATACGCCTACGCAAATCAAAAAGGAGTTGGACTCTATGTATGGGGACTCTGCACCATCATTTACCACAGTGAAATTTTGGGCAGCTGAATTTAAACGTGGCTGTAAGAGCTTGGGATATGATGAATGTTCGGGACGTCCAAAAACTGCAACCACTGACGATATCATTACTAAAGTTCACCAAATGGTGTTAGACGACCGCCGAATTAAAGTGAGAGAGATAGTGGAGGTTATGAAAATGTTCAAAGAACGTGTTTGTTACATATTAAATCAATATTTAGGCATGAGAAAGCTGTCCGCGCGATGGGTGCAGGTGTTTGCTTACGTTAGACCAAAAATGTGTCGAATGAACATTTCCAACGCTCTGTTGGCGCAGTTTAGGCGCAATAAATCCGAGTTTTGCCGTCAATTACTGGATACACCATTATACGCCCGAAACAAAAATTCAGTCAAAACAGTGGACTGCAAAGGGCGAGCCGGCTCCAAAAAAAAGTAAAAACTGTTTTATCTGCTGGGAAAGTGATGGTGACTGTTTTTTTGGGATAGTAAAGGAGTTATCTTATCTTAATCGATTATCTTCAAAAAGGAAAAACCATTACAGGTGCATACTACGCATCATTACTTGCCAAGCTGAAGGCAGAAATTGCGGAAAAACGGCCACATTTGCAGAAAAAGAAAATCCTGTTACACCAAAACAATGCGCCGTCGCACGCCTCAGCGGTTGCCATGAATTACGGTTTGAACTGCTTGACCATCCGCCTTATTCACCAGACCTAGCCCCAAGCGACTTCTTTTTGTTCCCTCATCTAAAAACTGCGCTCGGAGTACAGAGATTTTCGTCAAATGAGGAGGCAATCACCTTCGTGAACAATTATTTTGCAGAGAAAAACGCCAAGTACTATTTGGACGGGTTAGAGAGATGGGAGCATCGCTGGGAGAAGTGTGTCGAGTTACAAGGGAGACTATGTAGAAAAATAAGAAAAAAATTTGAGAAAAAATATCTTGTACCATTGTTTGGTCGGAAACTTTTCAGACAACCCTCGTAGAATGGCAAAACATTTCATAAGAAACTTGCAAGAAGGAGGGCACACCAAATATTAAATGTAAGAGAATCTTCTTTTTTTTCAGATTTCATAAGGTATGCTAACAAAGTCAGTAACTGTTTTTCTCCCAATACAATGCAAAAAAAAAAAGATATACAAAAAGATTAGACTTCTAATATAAAGATTAACAATAAAATTTTAAAATATACAAATGCGTTCGTATCATTTGATCAAACTTGTGAGTTACGGTCAGGTATAGTCCGTACCAATTCAGTTTGCCATTCTACTGCGCAGGTCCCTTAAAATTTCTTTTATCATCTCTTCAATTGACAAATATGGCCTAAGAAACACGAACACATCCCAAGATGAGAGCGCACTGATGGGACGTCCATTTTCTACCTGAGGTATAATCATTGTGCATATCCAGTTTTCCAAAAAATTATTACATCCCTGATGTGAGAGGAAATGTAGATCCTTATATGCCAAATTTACTTCGAGAAAATTATATTCTGATAAAATATAAAAAAAAAAAGTTCTGTACGAGTATATCTGTTGGTACTGTATGGGATTTGCGTATGATGACAATTGGATAAATGAAGCAAGGGGTCTCACATGAATTGCTCATTATACTTTCGTAGATCATTATTGCTGACAAAGCTCCATTTCTGTGAAAAAGGCATAATAACTGGTGCAAATGATTACCAAGAAAATGTGCTAGAGGGTGTTGTGAAGGGCTTGACCAATGCAATACAATTTTTTTTTAATAATCAGTATTGTGGTCTAATAAATGAAACAATTTTGAATACAATATGTTCACTGGTTCTTTTTATAGCGTTCTATATTTGCAACAGAACTTATGGCAGGACTAGGTATATTGAATTCAATTTGAAGAATTCAGTTTCAGTTTCATAATCGGTTGAGGAATCACCTCCACATTTTTGAAAATTCTTGTTCTACTTTCTACTTTCTGAACATCCAATAATTTAAATGTTGTGTTTCGTTTTCCCACTCTTGCCTTGACAGTTGCCCAAATATTTTCAATAGGGTTGAGATCTAGATGATAAGGTGGCAATCGTGGTACTTCGTGTCCCGTGCCGTGAATTATAGCGTCAATCTTATGCTTTGGATGGTGTATAGTTCGACGTTCCTTTATAAGCTCATAAAGTTCGAGTTTGAGCATCTGTGAACTATGTGGTATATTGTAGTGGGCAAGCCTTTGTAACATCTCAAATTTTCCGGAACCAGAACTGACTTGCTTGTCTTCCCATTTGTTGTGATATGATGCGTTGTCCATTACAATAACTGAAGGTTCTTCTATGTTATTCAAAACTTGATCTGTCATCCATTTGGACAGATTTAATCCATTTCCAGATTTAAATAAAAGCAATGCATTATTTACGAAGCCTTCCTCGCCACCTGCATGCGCCATTATCAACATCTGACCCTTTGAAATTGGCGCCTTTAATCCACGTCTGGTAGCATCAGTCCATGCCCTTGGTCTTGCGTGTGAGCTGTGAATACAGCTCTCGTCCAAATAAATGATCTCATATCCTTTTGATCTGCATTCCCGCACCTTCATTAGATATTTCACTCGTAAAAGTTTAACTTCATTTTTTTCGCACATACTATAAGTTTACGGTTGCTCTCCGTTTTTATACAGGAAAATCCATTTCTTCTTAGAATCCTGTGTAGCGACATAATGCTTAACTTAAGCTCCAAGCTTAAGCTTACTGGACCCGTTGTCTCAACATTTCTAAGGTAATCATAATTTTTTCCTCAAGGTGAAAGTTGTATATAATTCGCCGAATAGCTGTGATGTCAAAGTCGTCTAATGCAGTTTTACATTTTTTGTGTGGCACTTTTTTATTTGGTGATTTAGTAACACCTTTCTCCTCGTATTCCTTGATAATCGTTCCTATTGATCGGGCTGCTGAAATTCCAGTGAACTCCTCAGTCTGCGAGTTTGCGTACGTTTTTTTATTTTTATTAATTTACGCGCGCCTAAGGGGTTAGATACCCTTTTACTGTTGCCAGGGCGCAGGCGGAAAGGTAGAAGGAGGAGAAAGGAAAATTGTTTTGTAGTGGTTTGAAACATAGGTGTGTTTGGTTTCGATATTCGCTCTCCAGGGGGTGGGAGTCCGAATAGGACGGAGAGTTTTTCTCTTCACTCAGAGTGATTCGACGTATAATTCACAGTATTTTTTTCTGTGCTTGAAATTCTACAACAGGCAAATCTACGTGTCAGTGTTATGCCTTCACACGTAGAATTTTTCTGTCTGAGTTCCAATTACACAAATGAAAAACTGACTTGCCATAGGCAGGATTCGAACCTGGACCCCTCCGAGTCAGAAGCGATTGCTAGTACCACTACACCACGGCCACCACATAAACTCATAGCTTCTTCCAATTTTTTGTTATACAGGTTAACAACGATCTTACGGGCCTGACTTCCTATTGGTTTTCCTTTTCGTGATGAATCCATGACAATTTCCTGTATTTGTATAAGCTTTTGTTCGAGGAATGCTATTGTTTTCGTAAAACTGGATTCCAAATAGCAAATCCATCATTTATATGCCTTGGGGCTTGATTACAGTTACATGTAATTAATAATTAAGCAATTACGATCGGACTAGTGTATACACACTAAACAAATACCACCTTGATCAAAAATTTACGGAATAACCACCGTGTGGCGCTTCCATTACTCCGATTTGAGTTCTGTTTTTGTTTTTTTGTTAAGTGGGTAAATCTGTTGTTGACATTTGCAAAAGTTATGTAGCCAATAGTACATCTATCACTTTGTGTGTTGGCGATTTTTTACAATTTATTAAATTTTGCGTAAAGAACGGATTTAATGGTGCGCGAACTTTGGAAATGTTGGAAAAGTGTAACGTTCGTTTACCAGTGGCACGAGCGGTTCAAAAGTGGTCGTGAGTCAATCGAAGATGATGAAAGCAGTGGCAGACCATCAACATCGAAAACCGACGAAAACATTGATGGAGTAAAAGAAATGTCGGTCAATAATCGCAATTTAATCATCAGAGAGATAACGGAGGGCTTGAACATTGCCCATGGATCCGTCCAAGACATTTTGGTTAATGATTTGGGTTTCCGTCGTGTAGCAGCAAAGTTGGTGCCAAAAGACCTCAATTTCATGCAAAAAAGAGACCGTGTTGATGTCGCAAAAGAGATGATTTGCGAGGCTGAATCCGATCCCACATTCATCAAAAGGACCATTACTGGAGACGAGACGTGGGTTTATGAGTACGACACGCAATCCAGACATCAGGCAAGTGAATGGCGTTCATCAAATGAGCCGAGACCAAAAAAAAAAAAAAAAAAAGGCAATGCTCACGGTTTTCATGGATTACAACGGTGAGGTGCATCATAAATTTTTGCCAGAACACCAGACACAATTCGCCGAAAGAGACCAGAATTGTGGGCAGAAAACTCGGGGATTCTGCACCATGATAACGCACCGTCGCACAGTGCCATCATTATTCGTAATTTTTTGACGAAAAATGCAACAAATACCATCCAACAGCCACCGAATTCACCTGATTTGGCTCCCTGTGACTTCTTTCTGTTCAATCGAGTTAAAAAACCACTACGGGGAACGCGTTTCAGCAGCCGGGAGGAAGTAATGGAGAAATCGCAGGAAGCACTGATGGACATACCGAAAACCGAATATAAAAAAAGTTTCGAGGATTGGATCAAGCGCTGACATAAGTATGTTGCAGTCGATGGGGATTACTTTGAAGGGGAATAGATTTAGATGAATAAAGTTGTATTTTTAGTTTTCGGAATAAATTTTGGGAAATTTTTGATCAAGGTGCTATACCTATGCCCTGAATATTTTGCCAATCCCACCCTAGATAATAGCTAGCATTACATATGAAGTGCACTGAAATTTATCGACCCCATAATAAAAAAATTAAAGTAATTTATGCAACAGCATTTTAGTTCATAGCCATGTAAAGTTGGGTTCGGCATTGTAAACTTCAGGCAAAAACATTTACTGTTTCGTACCATTTTTGTTCTCTTAAATCCTCTCTCTGCGCAATCGACCGTTGGTAAACTGAATTGGTACGGACTATATTAGTTGTGTATTCAAAATGTGGGATTGCAAACGAAATATTTGGAAAGACTAAGAAATAACAACAATGCATCAGTGTTAGTGTCATTTTGGATAATTTCATATAAACACCAGCATTTTTACGGATATTGAACGAATGCGGATTGCTTCAACGCACATTGAGCTGTCGGATAAACTGTGTCTATGATTATTTACCTTTTTCTTTGTAGGATTTAAAGTTGATATTGTAGTTGGAACTGCTTTAGGCTTTAATCCGTTCTCCTTTACGGGAGCTTTAGCTCTTTGGCGACGATTTTCTTCAGCATCTGGTTGCATTGATTTGTAGCGCTGAAAATAACGTAAAACATTTAATTTAGTAAATGAACAAAGAAAGAAGTTTAGCGGTTCATTTGAGTTGTAAATAGGACGTGTATTATTTATACTTATGCATATATCAAAATCTTTTGTATTTCATGATAATATTTAGTTGATTTTTTAACATACACAACATACATACAGTGTCGGCCAAAACTAAAGCAACTAAAATCGTAAGTCCCGTGTTTTGTGATACATTTCATATAAATTAATCCAAAAGCTAAAAAAATATGTTCTTAATAGATTGGACTATTGATGATTAATTTATAAAATCAATGAACAGCAATTTTACCGTATTAAAAAAAAACAAACATCCAATTGAATTTACTTTATTTTTCAACTGGCCAAAACAAAAGCAACACAGTTGGCTTCGACTTTGACCACAACTACTCATATCTGATTTGTTTATATTCAAAAAAACACATAACTTGACGCAATTGGGTATATCAGTCTGCTGCAGTAAGATCTTTAGAAGTGTTCCTTGAATTTTATCTCAAATGGCCAGAAATAACTACTCCCATGAGATTAAAGAAAAAACTATTGGCGACTATAGAAATGGTATTTAACAATCTGAATTATCCAAAATTGGTGATAAGCCGTTTAATAAAATTTTTCAACTTCGTCAAAATGATTCACCGAGGTTCAAGGCCAAGCGTTACCACATACCAGGAAGACAAAGTGATCATTAGAACGACAAGGAGTAATCGCTTTATGTCATCTAGGGAATTACAAAACAAAAAAGGGCTGCTGATGGTTGTCTTTCATCATTCGGGATCGTAAAGAAACCATTATTTCAGCTAAAAACAGCAGTGCAAGACTGAAATTTGCAAATGACCATATTAATAATTATTTCCATACAGTATCGAAGTGGAAAACAGTACTATACTCTGACAAATCCAAATTGAATTTAAAGGGAATGGGACTACGACTATTGTCTTGTAGTGGTTGGACGCAGATCTTGTATATTTAACGAGAAGCTGCAAACCGTAGTCCCTTCATTAAAGCAAAACAAATCTAATTGCCGAACCACAGAGCCATCTGTCAGATCGTATTGGAGCCATCGTCAATATGGACAACATAAATTTTCAAGTAGTTAAGGGGTGTGTAGGTAAATTCTCTACAAATGACACGCTACTGAAGATTTGACAATGACTTACCAAAGGAAGGTGTTGCCTCTTCAAATCAACAAAATAATTTTTCTATTTTAATAATTCTTCATCGAATACTTGGTCCTGTGTGTGTGGAAGACCAATAAGAGAGACGTATTCAGTCCAACATAACAAAGCGACACGACTATTTCAGCAAAGAGCATTTGAGGTCAAGTCCCCAGATTCTAAATGACAAGAGTATCGCGAATGCTAGGACGGTTGGTTGGGATAATTAGAGGAAGCGTGTTAGGAACCGAACATAGCATAGGATACGGTGTTCGAAAAAATAAAATAACCCGTAAGCGCATAAAAAAAACCTGCTCCAACTGCATAGTTGTGCTGCATATAAGCTGTGCGGTGCAATAAAAATCTATACAGACAGTTACGAGGGGCGTTCAACATATTCTCGTATCGGGGTGAACTTGTGGTTGTATATATAAATTGACTTATTTATCCAGTAATACTATTATTTTAGTGCATTCATGTAAAATTTCATATAAATGTGATTATTAATTCGCGTTTTATCTCTAGTTAAACAGAATCATAATGGCAACTGAGACGATGATGGTGAAAATTGAACATTGCGCTGTAATTAAATTTCTCACTAAGCAAGGAAAAAGTCAAAAAACTATTCATGAAGAGATGGTGGCTGTTTACCAGGGTTCCGCACCTTCATTACCAACTGTGCAAAAATGGTCAAGTGAGTTCAAGAGAGGCAGAGAGAGCATTGAAGACGACCCCCGGTCCGGCGCCCCGGCTACTGCTTGTACGGGAGAAAGCATCAAAGAAGTCGAAAAACTTGTTCTTGAGGAATAAAGGTGAAAATGATGGCAGAGATCACCAAGCTTTCAATTGGTACCATTCACACCATTCTTCATGACCATCTTAACCTTTCAAAGGTCAGTGCAAGGTGGGTGCCACGAATGCTCACAGCGCCTCAGAAAAAAGTGAGAATCGCATGCTGTAGAGACCTTTTGGAGATGTGTAGTGAGAACGCGGACGGTGTTATGGATCGAATTGTTACTGGGGACGAAACATGGGTCTACCACTATGACCCTGAAAGCAAACAAGAGTCCATGCAGTGGCATAAAAAAGGAACAGACCCCCCGAAGAAGTTCAAAGTCACTCCGTCTACCGGGAAGCTCATGGCCACAGTTTTTTGGGACTCAAAGGGAATCTTGCTCATTGAGTACAAAAAAAAAGGTGAAACCATCAACGCCACATCCTACTCTTCCACTTTGCATAATTTGCGGGAGGAAATTAAAAAGAAAAGACGGGGTAAACTCGCAGCGGGTGTGTTGCTTCTTCATGACAACGCTCCTGTTCACACGGCGCGAGTTTCCAAGACTGCTGCGCGAGATTGTGGTTTCGAAGAAATCCAACACCCACCCTATAGTTCAGACCTTGCCCCCAGTGATTATTTCCTGTTTCCGGATTTGAAAAAATGTCTTCGTGGAAAAAGATTTTCGGATGATGAAGTCGGCAATAAATGGGTGTTTTGCAGAGAAAGAGGAAATTTATTTTTTTGAGGGTTTAAAAAAGCTTATCTCAAGATGTAACAAATGCATTGATGTTAGGGGAGATTATATTGAAAAATAAAAACAAATTAAATTGAATTCGCATTTTCCTTCATATCTATACCGAGAATATATTGAACGCCCCTCGTACATTGCAAGCAAATATTTGTACACGACTTTACGTCACATCTAGGGCTGTGTTGGGTCACTATGAACGCAGCCCTAGTCGTTTGGTTAACTAAGGGATTTATTTCAAAGGACGTTTTCTCATTGACCCCTGTTTCCACAAGATGAAATGATGACCAAGGTGGGTAAAAGGTTTAACAAAGTCCGCAAGTTCCTCTTAGGTTGGATGCATATGCGTTTTTTGGTTTCTCCCTCGGAATATAGTATCTTTTTGAACTATTTAGATCTCCATTTGAAAGACAGCATATTTAGTTAGAGGTAGTATCTTCTTTTCGCTGCGCAACTACCGAATGATTTTCAAAACGTCAGAGGCACAATGTAATACGCTCTTAAAGCCTGTTTAGCTCTTGGCACAAGACTCAGTACCTAGACTGAAGAAATCGTAGCTTTCATACCCAAATCATGCAATCTTCACATAAAATGCAACCTGAATCACTAGACTGTTGAACCGCTTGCATGACTTACAAAAAGTTAAATCAATTGAGAACTCACTCTCTCTCACACGACCCATTGAAATAAAACTCTTTCTCAAGATGTACAATGATGCCGTTCCTTGATACTACGGGAGCTTTGAACAACGTTTTGAATTCTGGATCATCAACTCTATTCAAGAACTTGACACAAATGACTCCGTCTGCAACAATCTCAGCAGTTCAGTAATAAATATAACCAATGGTCGCTTCAACAAGAAAAAAAAAACAACCCACGGGGTACTCTCGCTTCTATGGAGCCTAGTCCTCAATGGGTTGCTGTCCAAATTATAAAACGCGGAATCTGATGAGAGAGACTCCTGTATCATCTCATCCAAGCAAAAAGGCACACCTCCGAATTTCTCGTGGACTGCCAGTTACGTACATGGAGGTCATTTGCTACGCTATAAATTTTTCTGGTATCCAGATTGACTCTGCCGTCAGGGCAAGAGGCACGCAGAAATGGAAAGTGCTAAATGTAGTACATGCAAGTTTACACACACTGTATTGTGACCTTCACTAATCAACCTGATTTCAGGAAGCAACGAATGGAGACAACGCGACGTCTCAGTAAATCCATTTCTACCATTACAGAAGGCTCTGAAACAGCGATCAAATCTCTTACCTCGAATGCCATAAATTCTAAGTTCGTTAGTTATGAGAGATAATTATGACACCTTTAAATTAATATGATTCATATTATGTCCTGAGCGATAGAGAGAACTGATCAGCCTCAGAAGAAGAGGAGAGATCTCCGATCCCACAAACATGACTGGATACTATACCACTGGAAGACACGTGCAACGATTGAATATTCCTCACAACAACTTTAGCAGGAACTGCAATGACGAAAAGCACGACGAATCGATGGCCTTAAAAGCGATGTATTGTAGTAATGCTAAGTGAAAAACGTCCGGAACGACTGACATGACGGTGTTGAAGAAAATCGAGCACCGCGCTGTAATAATATTCTTTAAAAGGCAGGTGAAAAGCCGAAAAATCACCCATGAAGAAGATGGTGTTTACAAGAGCCTGCATTATCATTATCTACACTTCAAAAGTGGTCAAGTGAATTTAAAGAAGAGAAAGAAAAAAGGCTACTGCTTCTATGGAAGATGACGTGGGAAAAGTTGAGAAACCTATACCGGAAAATAACCAAGGCCAAGATGAAGAGATGTCTAACTTAATCGCCTGTACTATACGCGCTATCTTTATTACTGTCTTAATCTACCAAAGATCAGTGCGAGAAGGGTGCGAAAACAAATGGTGCGGTGCCTCATCGGGTAGGGAGCTCTGTGGTGAAAATTTATCGAACATGTTCACTCTAATTTTTGCTGGACATGAAATGTGGGTTCATCACTATGATTACAAAAGCCAGCAGGAATCTGTGGATAAGATAGATTCAGAATCTCAAAAGAAAGTTAGAGCTACGGCATGCATCGGATGAAAAATAATGATTAATACGTATTGAGGCTCAAAACGTATGTTGTTGATCAAATGTACAAAAAAAGACGAAATCAAAGGCGCAGCATCTACCCGAATCACTCTGCGGAGTTTGAACTATACAGAGCCACGTTTAGCCTTCGTATCCGCGCCAAATTTGTCAGATTATGCAGAATGACGATGGAGAACGCTCGCTGTTCTGTAAAGGTCGGAAACTAAAATTTGACAAAATTGTGCGAAACTCGCAAGTCGACCGACACCATAGGTATAATTTTCCACAAAGATATGTACCATGAAATTGCTATCCTTGGCACCAATCAGCGAGCTGTCACTAGACCACAATATGCAAAAATGGGTTTAGTGGTAGGTAAATGAGGGCGAAACTAAGTATATGCTGTCAACAATCTTTGTAACATAATGTACACGAAATAAATAAATAAATGAGTAATAAAATTTTGTGCAGAAACACTAAGAGACCCTATATAACACCCTCTTCATACCAGTCCTGCCTTATAATTCAGATGCATGGACGTTAGCGAAGGTGGATAAAGATATCCTTGGCTATTTTGAATGCACAAATCTTCGAGTAATTGTTGGTCCCGTTTGTGTTGACGTGGTTTGGATGAGGAGATTTAATGGCGAGCTGTACAGTGATATCGACCTTGTTAGAAAAGTGTATATCAGCCGCCTAAGATGCCTAGGACATATATAGCGAATGAACCCCAACGCTCCAGCCCGCTAAGTATTCGATTCCAATCCGGATCAATAACGCTCCCTTCCTACTACCACTTTCATCAAAATTCACTATCTACTCTACATAGGTGAACGTTTTTTTCTTACATTAACGTGAACAAATCTGACAGGCTTGATTGTTATGAAATCTTCTAACTTATCGATTTTCCTTTCGAAAACAAGAGAAATCGAATAAGGAAGCTGCATTCCATACACGCACGTCCAATTGCAGAGTACGCCAAGCTTTCGAAAACAATAATTTCACACATTTCGTACCTATTTCACATGCGTTACCAAATTTTGTTTAAGAACAGAAAAATAAGAAACGAAAAGGAGAAAAAAAGAACAAAAGTTAATGCGCAAAATAATTAGCGCCACTTTAACCTCACTTCTTCGAGTGGCCAGGCAAAATATTCATGATTAAGAGTTGCATTTACCTTCATCTTATCGTACAGTTCGGGATTCTCATAACGATCTGCATTCGAGATGGGAAAATCCTTGGGAGACATCAGTCGCATTTGCTTTTTACACGCCTCGATCCATAGAATCGAAACAATTGGAATATTCCATTTCTTCGCCTTGTTGTAGGTGGACAAAAGACCATCTTTAAAAACGACATGAGTTGTGTCCCTGTTGAAGAAACAACCATCTCAATCACTCACCATCGTTGGTTTTTTAAAATACCAACGAATTCATACCTCAAAAGCTTGTCGTTCACCTTTGCTCCCAGAGCTGAGATCACTTTTTTCACTCCTGACGAGCGGTTATCTTCGCCAGTTCTCACTTCCACATACACGACGACATCTTTCATCAAATCCTGTATACTCTTCACTTTCACAGGTGATTTACGCTCCTCCTCAGTGATGATATCTTGCTCCTCATGAGGTATATCGAAATTTGCATACCCTGACTTAGTAGGACTTCTGAAAATTCACATCAAATGCTTACGTGTCAATTGAATTGGTTAACCGCCAACAATAATCACTACTACCCACCTTAAAGCCTTTATCGCACGCACACGTATTGCTGCCGATGGACTGTTCAAGTCCTTCTGGATCCGTGCCAGAAACGGATTTTCTTTTGGTGTGCAAGAGGCTAAATTCGCTGGGATCATATTGGTGATTGGGGTTGAAGGACGTGAATTGCTTTCTCCGCTGCTGTAGATTACGTCCGCTGCAGTCGCATCGTTGCCTATTTTGTTGTTTTACAGTGAATTGAGCAAGTTTTAACAGCGCGGATTTTGCAATATGCAGATAAACAAAGGCGCCCAAGTTAAATTACAATAAATAAATGTTATTAAAGAAAAAAAAAAAAAAAAAACAAAAAAAAATTACTTATATACTATTTGGTAAATTTTTGCTACTGTCAGTTTGACAATACTTACAGGTGATTTGCGTATTCGGAGGCGGAGTATTCTCATCGCTCGAAACGAGACGGAGCGAGTGTTGCAAATTCTTTTCGAAGCTGACAGCTGTGCCGACACTACCAAAGCTGCCATTGAAGCGCCCAGCGAATGGGGGATCATCTTGCGCCGCCGCTATAGTTGGAGCCACCATCAAGGGTTCATCTGGTTGACTAGTAAAAATTCGCAATAGTTTCTCGTCCAGGATGCTCAGTCTTTTCGGCGGCTGGGATTTAGCCACACACGGCTTTGGAGTTGACTTGTTCCCAGTGAGCGATACATTGGCGAAGCTTCGCGAAAACGAAGACATTTCGAGCGTTTTCCAAGTCGGTGCACGAGTTACAAAGCGATCCATTTTGGCAAATTGAATGCCAACACAAATATCTATTACTTTCTTGTTTTGATTTTATTAAGATAAACGACAGAAAACCCGATTAAAAAAATAGATAAATACTCCCACCCATACCTAACGGAAGAGAAAACGTATTTTGAATTTAATGCGGACACGTTCGTGAAGTACGCCCAATTTTGACAGATGGGTGGATTCAGTGAATGGATTTTCTTTCCTGCGTCTTGAAGGAGTTGCCATTAAATTGTTTTTAAAATTACTTAGTTTGTGAATATATTTTTTCTGGATTTAGACGCGAAAACGCACATTGTTTGGGAAAAGGAGATTAACAAGCCTGTGGAATAAGATAAACAACTAAACGGCTACCGGTTATACCACCAGTTAAAAAAATAATCGAGTGAATTTGAACAAGCTAAAACGACTGGTGCCATTATCATAATACAACCCAAACGCAAAATAGTTCGTCTATTCCTTGATTAAATTTAATTAAAACCCAAAATTAGACCAAAGAAAACAAAATTTGAGAAAGCACATAGCAACAATTTTACTTTCAATTCAAACAAAGATAAGAGCATAACAGTCCGTCTATTCTCTTTTGGATGCACAATAGTTGGGCTATGACTATTTAAATGGAGTTTCGGTTAATCGTTATTAAAGAAAATGACATGCACTTGTTGTGTTGTTCTTTAATCTATGCTTTTATGCAAGCCAGCAACAGTTTCATGTCAACCATGGCGCGTGGCGTTGCATTATCACGAGACCTAAGGGAATCAATTATTAAATCATTGGAAACGGGATTGTCGACCTACAAACAGCTAACAATTGTAACTTCCGCGCTCATAAGTGCAGAACAGTATTTCAAAGCTAAAAAATTCTGGAAATGTGGGGATAAACCTCGAGATTGTCGCATTTTGAAAAAAAAAATAATAAAAGAAAATTGACGCCAGACTGCTGCTGCAATAACTGTTAAATGGAGAGAACGAATTCAAAAAAGAGTTTCGGTTGACACTTGCAAACGGACTATGAAAAAAATTTGATACAAATTTTATAAGATTTATTTTAAAATATTTGAACTTTGCATAAATTACACAAACCTAATTCGCTAAAACTTCAGGCAAAAGAAAAACTACTGTTGACACAAAAGCAGAAGAAAAAGCGCCTTGAGTCAATGGCGGTCCATTATTTGGAGTGATGAGTCAAGATTCGAAGTTTGTGTAGGTGACGAACAAAGACGAGTGATAAGGAATGCAACAGAAGTCTTTCGCAAAGACTGCCTTGAACAAACTGTGAAGTTCCCAGCATCTCTAATGATTTGGGGGTGCATGTCTGGACGTGGTATGGGTAATTTACATTATGTCAATGCGATAGTCAATGCTGCCAAGTACCAGGACATTTTGGAACTGGAGCGTCTTCCATCAATACCACGTATATTTTCCAACAGGATGATACTTCTTGCCACACGGCCAGGTCAACACTTGCGTGGTTAACTGCTGAAGCAATTCCTTTATTGGAATGGCCTTCCAACAGTCCTGACTTTTCACCAATGATGCGAAAATTGCGAAAACAGTCAGGTCGGACTCTTCAACACTTAAGATCCAAAATATCAAATATTTGGGTATCTATTGGTGCGGAAGAGTGTCAAAAATTAGTTTACACTATGCCAAGATGCTTAGAAGAATGTGATAAAAGCCAAAGCGACACAGCGGTAAAATTAAAATTAAGACTCATAGAGCAACTATTTTGCATCTTAAAATTGTAAATATAACGCCATTTGAGTTTTTAGATGAATTCATAACATTATTTTATTAAGTCACTTTATTTTTGTTGTCTTTTCCTATTTAAAATGAATAAATCTTTATAGATATTACAAAAAAAATTAGTTTTTTTTCAAAAGAATTTAAGAATGAGCTCATATTTGTATCTTATCCTCGGTAAACCAACTATTTTGCGTTTGGGCTCGTACATAGGCTTGGCAATGTTCTGCTGTATAGAACAAATTGTTTAATCCTGATGTATATTTGCCTGTAGAGACTCATCAATTTTAACAGTTGGTGGACTTGTAACAAATTAGCGCAATAATTACAAGTCACAAGTTGTGGTAAATTATCAGATGTACATTTATTAAACAACCTATGTGCTAACCAACGGTCCTCAACTAAAGATACCCGGTCCAGTGCGCTATCAAGCGACCATGGTCAACTGCCTCCTGTTGGGCATTCCAAGCTGGTTGATATGCCCAGTATCTAATGCGTGGTCTTTCCCTTTTGCGTTGTCCTTTCAGAAGGAATCGAAGATTCTATGAGCGTTAACATGCTTTCGTTTCATGTAAGTAATAGATTTTTTTTGACAAGGTTGATGTCGCTGTACAGCTCATAGAGTGCGCTGTTTTATCTCTTCCCCAAAAACCCATAACGGGACCAACAATCGCCTAAGTCGATACCTCCTTACAATAGAGAAGGACGGGGATGATTGCCGTTGATTGGGGTCTAGTATAGAGATTCCTCAGTGATTAACTACTTCAAAATTTAGACTGTCAATTGTGACGTTTTATCTGATTTGTTATTTCTTTTAAGCACCACATACTTGCTCTCATCCATAGGTTAACCCATTTTGAAATTTATAGTTATGTACGTATCAGTGACAGCTTGCTGAATTTTGCTTTTAGTATCATTGTCATAAGTGTATGCAAGTAGTTGCTATGAGATTTCGAAAATGATGCCTCTGTTGTTGGCTAGTGAGTTTTGCTGGCAATGACAGCGCGTCACATTGTCTAAACCCTTTTTTGATATATATCAAAGGTAACGGTGAGATTGTTCTCGAGCTTTACAGAGAAACGGGCGTTTTCCGTTGTCTTTCAGCACCATCAAACGGGTTTGGGAGAGTGAGTGAGAGTGCCAAAATTAGACATGTCTCCATATAGACATAAGCGGCCCATAAGCGACAAATCGATAAATAGGTAGTGTGATATTTATATATATTTGATATGCACTCCTTGAGTTTTCTTTTTGGGTCTGCCCTAGTATATTTGGTTAATTGCAAGAACTGCACTGTGAGGATATAATCAGATCCTTGATAAATTGTTTCAGGCGTGCACATAGTATGGCAGAACAGATCTTGTACTTGATGTTAAACAGACTTATGCGTCTCCTTTCTTTGGAATCCTATTTCACACTTATTAGACGGTTTTTCCTCCAACTTAATTCGAAGATTTCGTTCTGCGCGCAGTCATTTGCTGTTGCCTTTTATATCTCGGCAGGTATGGAGTCTGGGCCGGCTCGCTTTCTTCACTCCTTGAAGCGTGTAGCACACTTGTCGCAACCAATTTTATATTTAACGCTGCTCTATAGGCGAGTTAATTGCCTAAATGTGCCTGTACTATTCATCAAAATTTGCTTCAATTGTGATAAATATTGAGGTGAAGCAATCGTGTGGAAGCAATAATGATATTCCCCCCAGCAGAAAAGTGAATTGGCTTAATTTTGGCGTTGAAACAACTTAAAATTATGTTAACGTCATACTTAGGGTATGATTAGTTAGTTATGATTACTAGGCATAATGTTTTGAAATGTAGTATACACCCGGTCAGTACGATTCTATCAAAGTAAAGTAAAGTAAGGGAATATCCACTCCCCGAATTCAAAACCCACATTTTATAAAGATACATCCAATTTGTAAACAATGCCAATTTAATTTTTAATTAATTTAATTTTCGTGGGGGCTACCGCCCCCATTTATTATGCTTAATACAAGCTTAAAAACTAAGACTTAAACTAATACTAGGGCTTAAAGCTAAGGAAGGTGAAGGAGATCGAATTTGAGGGAAAGTGTGCTGCGATTAAAATCGAAAACGGAAAGGTTGGAGTTTACCTTACGCAGCATACGGGAGATTGGTTCGTTAGAGCCATATGTGGTGCGGTGGATAGGTAGATAAAAGAGACGGGTGGAACGTAGATTACGAGGGTTAGTGTTAAAGAAAATGGAGTTGCAAAGAGGCATGCAATCGACGGAGCCTGAGAGGAGTCGGTGAATGAACAAAATGTCTGCTGCGTCCCTTCGTTCCACAAGGGTATTCAGGTTAATGAGTTTGAGACGGTCTCGATAGGGAGGTAAGATTAGAGGATTGTTCCAAGGTAGACCTCGAAGAGCAAAGCGAAGAAAACGACGCTGGATCCTGTCAATACGAGATACATGAACTCGTTGAAAGGGACACCACGCTTGGCTAGCGTACTCGAGAAGGGGGCGAACGTAAGTGATGTATAGTGATCTAGTCACGTACGGGTTGCAGAATTCTTTGGACCATCTTTTAACGAAGCCGAGTGATGAGTTTGCTTTAGAAATTATCTCATCAATATGCGAGCGGAAATTAAGCTGCCTGTCGCATAATATACCAAGGTCGCGGATGGATTCAACAAGGGGTATAGGTTGGCCGTCGAGATGGTAAATTCGTTGAGGAGACTTCTTGCACTTACGTGAGAAAGTAATCGATTGACATTTGGAGACATTGAGTTCTAAGCAGTTCTTGATGCACCAGGTGGAAAAACTATTTGAAGGAGGGTGGAGTCTTGTTGTGAGGAAATGGGTTTAAAAAATTTGGTATCGTCAGCATAGAGAGAAAGTGTTGAGTGTTGAATGAGCCTTTGAAGGTCGTTAATAGTTAGGATGAAGAGGAGTGGACCTAGGTGACTACCTTGAGGAACACTTGAAGTGGCCAAGAAAGGGGCCGATAGGACAGATCTGAAACGAACATTATAAAAACGATTATCCAGGTAAGAAGATATCCATTTAAGCAAAATGGGTTCAAAGCCCAGGACGGACAATTTGAACAGGATTAGTTTATGAGATATCTTATCAAAAGCTTTACTGAAATCAGTTGTTATAACGTCAACTTCTTTACCATTTTCTAAGGCTGAGAGAACAGAGGACACGAATCCTACGAGGTTAGTGGTAGTTGATCTACCCTTCAGAAAGCCGTGTTGATTGGGGGAAATAAAAGATTTACACTGGAAGCTTAAGGCTTCATGCAAAATACTTTCGAGGAGTTTGGGTATATGGGAAAGTTTAGCTATAGGGCGGTAATTAGTGACTTCGCTCTTTAATCCCTTTTTGTGTATGGGTGTTATGAAAGAGGACTTCCATATCTGTGGAAATTCACCTTGAGAGAGCGATAATCGGAAGAGATTAGCAAGGGGGCGTGAAAGAGTTGAGGAACACTTTTTAAGAAATGTGGATGGAAGGCCATCTGGGCCGGGTAAGTATTCATCATTAAGTTGTTGTAATTTGTTTTCTATTACTGTATGATCAAAGCTATGAGAAATAGTGGGGCCAATAGGGAGGATAAGTAGGTATTTGAAATAAGAGGGATCCGGTATGAAGGAATTATCGGCAAAAGATTGCTTAAAAAAAGTAGCAAAAAAGTTAGTTATGGTATGCGGATCAGTTGATGATATATTTTCGTATAAGAGGGATGGTGGAAAACCGTCGGATTTTTTTTGTAATTAACGAATTGGTAGAAAGACTTAGGATCATTTATAAGCCTTGATTGCGCACTATCAAGGTATCGCTGATAGAGAAACTTATAGAGCTGGGCGAATTGAAGGTATGACCCGAGATAGTTTGAATAGTCAACAAAAGAGTTGGACCGGAGGAAAACTGTCCATAATTTGTTTCTTTTGTTACGTAAAGAGCGAATTTTACGATTATACCACGGGGGGCTCGTAGAAGAGGTCCTATTACGCGAAAAGGGGACATAGAGAGAAATAGAATTAAGTAATTCTCTGTAGAAAATAGAGAGAGCACTTTTTAGGGGCATATTGGCGAAATCAAAAGAACACTTACTAAGATATGCGTTAATTTTGCGGAAATTCGCTTTATGAAAGTCGTAAGAAGTGGTAGCTGCAGATGGGGTGGGGCGGAAAGGAGAGTGGTGGAAAAGAGAAAGAAGAAGTAGTGGGTGAAAGTTATCAATGGTCGATAGCGAAAGGGGACAGAGCGAGACAGAGGAGTATATGGGGTCAGTGGTGAAAATGAGATCTAATTGCCTTCCCATATAGTTGGAGACTCCACTAACTTGGCATAAGCTAGAGTCTGTGAGCTCATCCAAGAAGAGACATTCTTTACTCGAGATAGGGTAAGCGATAAAAAAAAGATTTATCATCTGATTGAGTCCAGTGCAGCTGAGGTAGATTGAAATCGCCAAATACGATGATATCATCGAGAGGATCAGATAAGTTAATTATTTGATCAATTGCGTCGATAGCGAGTTGGTAGCATTCGATTGGTTGGGCCGGTAGGATGTAAAAACTCATAATGTACAGGGACCTGCAGGGGAGTGTTATCTTTATTGAAACGTAGTCAAGTTTAGAGGAAGTAGAAACAGCGATTGGTGAAGAGTTTAGGTCATTGCGGACGGCCAGTAGGACACCTCGACACGGAGCATCATCATTTGGGCGGGTAAGATCGTCGTCTCGGAAAACATTGAAACTAGGGGGGAATAATTCCTGATTCTTTATATCGGGAATTAGATTAGTTTCGGTCAGAGCGTAAACCTCAAATGGGAGAGCGTGAGATTTACGCAACACGGCACGGGTCTTAGATCGCAGTCCTCTTACGTTTTGATAGTAAAAGGTAAGAGGAAGGTTATTACGAGAGGGTGTAGGAGTGGATGGTCGAAACACTGGCAATGGTAGCACGTTAGGGACGAAAAAATTTGTCGTTGTCAGCTCTGCTTCGTTGGAGGTGTGAGATCCTTTTTGAGTGCACATAGTTACCGACAGCAGCAAGGTCGTCTGAGACTTTTTGCGGAGACATATTAAAAATCTCGTGGAACTTGATGTATAAGTTCCTCAGACTTGTAAGGTCAGTAGGGAGACCTTCCTGCTGTATTGAGACCATGACGCTTGTTTTAGTTTTCCCCTTATAACAAACTGAGTCTGATTTGTCATGCAGATATGCTAGAAGGAGACGTATATTCTCGTACGTCTTTTTTTCTCTAAGCCTAGAAAGTGCATAACGACATTCTGTTGAGCCAAAAGTTTGTTGATATTTAAAATTTTGACACTTTCTTCTTACTCCAGTTCCAAACCTAATTAGAGTAGAGTACAGAACCAGCACGGACAACGAATACTGGGTAGAGGTTTGAGTACGATCTGAGTGCGGCACTAGTTGACAACAAACCAATTGTTTTGCTTTGAGTGAGCACTCGATGCATTATGGCTAACAGCCACATCCATAAAGCAATGTTTTTTTGAATTTTTGATTTAAACTCAAAAAAATTGAATCCATTATTTTGTGCTACGAAGACAATTTTTTTGCATCTGGGGAACAATTTTGGTATTTTATATTTATTCTGTCATTCAACTCATGTATACTTTAAGGCAGAAGAAGTAGAAGAAGAAGTATTTTCAAATTTGATTGAAATCCGGGGTTGTTGCATTCCTAATCTAAAATGTGTTTAGTCAGCCGGCTTTAGAATTTCTTGATGGTTCAGGCTTTCGAAAGTTAGGCTTTACATAAATAAAGAACCGATTAGATGAAAATAGAGGACAAAATGCAAGTCTTACATGCGTGCACTAAGTAAAGTGGGAATAGCGAAACTGATAAGTTATACCTCACCTTCAAATGATGTAAAACGTTTTCGAAGAAAGTGGTAGCTATTGTAGATCACGTACGATCGGTGTAGAACCATTGTATCGGGAGTCATAAGAGTTATTCTCACAACCTATAAGTAGGCAAGAAGCAATAGAAAAAGATCAACGGCAAATCAAAGCTAATATTTATACAGTAACGGCACTACGGCATTCTTACTCCGGGTTTAATATACAGCTTATGTATAAACTTAAAGAGATCTCATTATTGCAGTCCAGATCCATTTCGGTTTCCCTCTTTTTCATTTGATGAAAACATCCTGAGAACAACTTCGACGTGTCAAAACTCTGCTTGGTGTTTCAAAATGCCGGATTGACATAAAAAATAAACGTGGTGGTGGAACGGTGAGACAAAAGTGACTGTGAGGAAGCGTTGATTAAGTACAGCAGAAATAGTGAACCCCACAAAGTCCGTCCTAAGTTAGACAGCGAATGAATCAGGAGAGATACATACCTTCACAACCTATAAGCAGCCGAAAAGCAGTAGAGGAAATAAGTTAATATTTTTAAGATAACGCGGAAAAGATTCAATACCCGCAGTATATTGATTGTATTTATAAAGGCAAAGGCAGCACGAGAAATTGCAGCAAGTACCGATCAGTGAAACTAATGTCGCATACTATAAAATATACGAGCGTGCTCTAGACAGTCGACTACGGAATATAACTAAACTCCATGGCAGTCAATGCGACTTTTTGGGAGGCCGGCCTAAAGTATACGGATAATAAACATCGTGAAGTCTAGACGGATCTGCAAATCTTTTTCATCGATTTGGAAAACGTCTTCGACAGAGTTCTCATTTTTTTATTTTTTAGATGACGCTAAGATCTGAAAATGTACCCGAGACATAGACTGGAGGCCGAAAGTATGAGGCCTACCTAGACAACTGACTTCATCCATGCATCTAGATTGAATTTTCTGAATTATTCTGGATCTTTTTTCACTAACATTTTTTACCTGAACAATACATAACACATTCAAATAATAAAATTCAGATTTTACACCCAAGTTTTTGAACAGTGCGCGTTTTGTTTGCAAATGTGGAAAAAATTAATTCTATTGGGAAATATTTAGGTCTTTCATAATTTTCTAATTTTATGACTTTTGGTTGTTGATTCAACAATTGTTTATGATTCCTTTTTGTCAAATCCCAAAATTTGTCGACCTGGATTACAAGTGTCTTACAGAAAAGTCATAAGAATTTATTTGAGATTCTTCATGCCTTGAGTAAACAAGTCATTGAAAATGGAGAAAGTCGCGGAAACGATAATTGTGAAACGGTCTCCAATCATCACTCTTCCTAAAAAAGCCAAATCGCAGCGGGAAGTTGCTACGCAGTTAAAGGTATCAAGGTGCTGCATTCAACGTACCATTGACTGACACGCTCAAACCGGAAGTCATGAGGATAAATCATTGATATGACGGACTAGAGCTGCAACTAAACACCAGGATCGGTTGATAGTCGCAACAAGCAAACGAAGTAGACGAAACATAGCACTCGAAATAAATCAAACATGGAATTAAGACATGCTGGACTATTTGAGCGAGTTGGTGTTCGAAAAGCTAGTCTGAGACCACAAAACAAGCAGAAAACGTTAGAATTGTCCAAAAAGGATAAAGACTGGACGGAAAAGATTTCAACTGAATTTTTGGCGCTAAATAAAAGATTCTACTGCACTGTGTGGTTCCAATTGTCCAGCAAGGAGGCTCTTCTTTTATGGTCTGGGGTTGTTTCTCTTCAAGTGGAGTGTGAGATCTGAATAGAGCGATTGTAAAAATAAATCAGGAGGCTTACAAAACAATATTGGAAGGAAACGTTGTGACGCCAATGAACATAATTGGCGAAGGATTCGTATCACAGCAGGACAACGACCTTAAACACACGTCAAGATTTTGTAAAGACTACCTGAAACAGAAACAAGATGAAGGAATCTTACAACTGATGATATGATACGTTGTAATCACCAGATTTAAATCCTATACCTAGAGGTGTTGTGGGTATAGCTGGATAGAAGAGTCCGAGATCAATGGCCATCATCAGAATCCGCATTGTGGAATATACATACTACAGGATTGCTGGAGCAATAAATATAGCGCAGGCAACAATTCAAAAACAATGCGAAAAATTGTGAAAAAAGTAACTGAACGTACAGTAAAAGTGGCATTTCAACGAAAGATCGGCTCAATTCAGGTTTTCTTCTTCTAATGGGATAAATCCGTTATAAAATAACAGATTACAAATCAGCCATACCAAATAATCTGCAATATATTGGCGTCTTTTCAAACCTGACACCTATTTAGAGGGAGTCATTGTACCGAGAAAGAGAAGTAGAAAGAAAAAAATGACAACGATGGAATGGAATGAATGTTAGCGGGTGTAACAAGTCCCCACATTAACAGAATGATAGCTGAAAAACGTTAGGCCTAACAAATTCGTTGGTTTTGTCATGACCAACGAAGGTCGCGAGAAAATCTGGTTCAAAAAGAAATAGAGGCCCAAGTTTCAGCCGAAGTTCGAAAAAGACAAAATCATAACCAAACTCTTGGGCTCATTAACGAGGCGGTCTGTAGAATGGTTCTAAGGTCCTCAAATTTACCAACTGCCACAAGCGACCCAGTAGCAATGTAAATACGCGCAAGAAAAATGTATCGTTCGAATTAATTATGAACCGGAGAGCTGCGGGGATTTCATTTTAGACTTAATGTGACCATTCTATTCTGTTGTTGTAGCCTCATTCGATGAGCTGGTCAATATCCCATGTTTCAAACAATTGTAAAAGTGTCAGCGTTAACTTACGATTCGTATTGTATTCTTTGGTATTGTACTCGTAACAATGTTTTAATTTTTAGTAGGAAATAGCCTTGCCACGTTATTAAAGGAAATACTGTTTTGCTCGTCATAATAATAAGACAATAAACGAAAATAAAACCAGACAACGTTTATCTTAAAACAAAATTTATTTTATACGCTTTAAATAGTTTAGAATAATAATAATTATAATAAGTATCTGAATGAGCTTGCTTTAAACTATATACAGTTATTATATATGTATGTACACAAGAAACACAAGCATACAATTTGCATATTACAAAAAAGAGTATAATTATCCAAATTAAAAATAAATCAAAGGCAGTTTAAATTATCATTTATTATTAACGAATAAAAAACACTTGTCGCGCGACTAAAATTCAAAAAAAGGTCAGAAAATTTTCTACCATTGGCCTACATTCAAAAAAAAGAAAAATAGAACAAAGCAAATCAGTTTGCCTTCCTTTTTTTTTATAGGACGTTTTTCAGTCTTAAGCGGTTTTATGGCAAAGGACCTCACGATGCGATACGAATTCCTTTCATGGTTTACCTCATCTCTCTTTTATTATAAGTATCTAACTAAAATCATCTTAATCCTATGGATTTAATAAACGGCTGAAATTTTATTCTGAAAAATAAAGGGGATACTGTTAATATTTAAATCAATATGAAATAGATTGTTTTAACAAACCAATTCCACTGACTAAACTGCGTGCATCCCATAAGGACATTTGCGATTGTGATATTCTATGATGTTGCGGATGCAACTTGAATGGATAGTAGGATGCTGGAGGATATTGATGAAAGGCAGCAATCGGTATCGGATGCGATGGGATATGTTGAGCAGATATTTTACGGACAGCTTTGGAATCCTTCTTCTTGCCAGTAGTCTTTGAAGACTTGATAAAATTTGGAATACGTGCTAGCAGACCACAATAGTAGGGATCATCTTGCTTCTTCCGATTCAATGATTTGTTTTTAGGATTGACAAGCGGAGGAAGGGCTTGATTGTAAATTTCATAGTCAGGCTAAAAGAAAAAAAAGAAAGAAAACAAAAAACATGTTAAAAATACCAGCTCTTTCAAAATGAGTTTACTTTAAAAGTTAACTTACCTTGGGAACGTAAGGATCATCGTTGTAAGCATCTTCACTATCGCTACGTTTTCCTTTAAGGCTTCCCTTTAAGCTTGCTTCTTCAGATAGAATCAGCTCAGCTTGACTTTCAATTGTTGAGTAAGGATCTTCACTTCCCGACGTGGTTGGTGATGTTCGATTACCATTATCGATACTCTTTCCTATTGTCGAAATTCGACTCTTAAGCATATCGATGGCAACAATATTAATGACCAGAATCCATAGAGGGCTGTGAATGAGATTATTACTGGATTTCACTAGAGAAATGGCAGATAAACATTGGCGTTCTAGACGATTGCACTCAGGTGCTGTCCGTGAGAACTCCCGTGTGATGTTCATTGTGAATTTACGCATATCGAAGAGCTATTATTGAAAGGATGTATCAAGAAATGCTTAAAATATAATTGAAAGCAAGTGTTACCTTTGAGGAAACTCCATTATTAATGGCATGATGTGGCAACTGTAGAATATCAGCTCCAATGACTGTTTCTTCACTGGATAGCTTCGAGGTGCTGTGCACAAAAACATTCGATTTGCCATAACGTTTAATTAGAATATTTCCCGTTTCGTCCATTTTCAATTTGAAACCATCACCGATCGATTTTTTCACTTCTCTTGTCTGAGTATCACGCATTGGATTTTGGAAGCCATTTAGGCCGATTCTACTTAAGAAAACAGAAAAAAAAACTTTTTTAAATATGAATTAGTTAATAAGAAAGGTTGGTTACTACCTCACACCATCGAAACCGTGTTTTGAGCCATTAATCGATATGACCGAAGAACGAGCATAAGCCTTGGCTACTCGACGATTTTTCTCGAAAACGATAATTTTGGCCCAAATTTCATCATCTATTTGATCCCATTTGGACAGAACTTCATCAATGTGGTCCTGAAAAAAGAAATATCCTCTGTGAATTAGATCGTTAAATTTTTTTTTTAAACTTTCAGAAAGATAATTGCAAGCAGGATTCTTGTGTTGCCCCATGACTTAAATTCTTAGCTGGTCCTTATTTAGTGTCATTGAATTTTGAATCAAATTAACCAAAGATCATCTGACATAACTGATAATGAATATCACAACTTTCAGCCAAATCGGTCTATGTCATATCATATATAAAAATATTGTTAACTATTGGTCCTTTGAGCTGGATAAACTTTTAAAAGAAACCGAAAAAAAGTACAATTCACGTGGTACGCCGGATAACATAATTTGCTCCAGCGGAGATATGGTAGCAATTCTCCAACTTACTTCTGATTTTGTGTTTTTAGACTTTGCACCAGAACACTCATTTGGAAGGTGACATGTCATGGAGGGGACTCGCGTATTATATTATTCAAAAATTACAATTCCGTAATTGTAATTACATAGAGCCCTGATATATTATGCACAAACTGATGATAAAGCTGTTATTGTTCTGTCAAATTTGCCATCAGCTTCAAAGTGATGTAAAAAGTATGTAAGAAACCGACTCGGAAATAGCGGCACGATGTCGGGCTGTCTCTTTTACATCAATATTAAGAAAATTGTGTGAAATTCTGAAGTGTTGCTCATCCTCCCCACTTACATACTCCTATCAACAAATTACTTCTCAATTATTCATAATTTTGTATCCTCTGAGTTGACTTAAAGGTGTTACACGATTTGTGCCGAAAATCGGCTGAAGACTGTTTTTAAAAATAATTCAGTTAGAAACAGAATATCTACTCGTAGATAAGATGATGACTTTTGAAGTAGCTAGCCCTTATTGGGATTATTTGTGTACAAAAACATTCCTAAAAAATGAATTAAGTCTGCTCTTCTTTTAAAGCTGAACGTTGGAATGACAATTATGCTACTACAGAGCTGATCAGCGGAAAGATTGCGGCTACTAATGATCCATTCACTGTTGATAACTGCAGTGAATTTAAGGCAGGTTGCAAGCTTCCTAGTAATGGGAGGACTTTGTTTAACCATATCTCTGCGACTACTACAAAAACTAATGAGTGCCATTCACACGAGTGTGAAGATCAAAGAGAACCTGGAATGGGCTAAAGAACAATTCAAATATCATCAAAAAGGAGTTCTTTGATTTTTTGGTAAGAGCCAATGATGGGATATTATTCAGTTTGGAGTTTCTAAGGACGAACTGGATGCAGGTAAATTGCTCAGATGCTTAACTTAATGTTGCAGATCCTTGTAGGTAGCTGGGTAGAGGCAGACGTGGCGGTTCACCATGAACCCAAGTACGAGTAGCACTAGAATGTGTTTTTTTTTAGCACGACACGTGTGACCTGGTTGTTGATATTTGTTGTTGAGGATGTGGATTCGGTGTCTGTGGAATTAAGAAAATGGATTATATCTCATATTCCTTTACCCGAGATGTACGTTAAGGTTGTCGAAGAATGGTTAGTTTAGTGTACGAGTATGCAGTCTGCTTCTTCCTACTGCCAGGCATTTGCAGATAAAATGGGAGAGGGTTTCCTTCTCATTTTCATTCTGGCAACTGCGCCAGTGAGGGTTTTAAGTGACACCTAGTTTGGTCGTATGGCCAACAATTTGCCATTGCCCCGTGATTATCGCAGTGATTCTACTGATATCTGGACGGGTTCTGTTTAGTAGGTATTTTGTTCTATTCCTATTGTAGGGAAGATAGTTAACCCATTCATTGTAGGTTGGAATTCTGCAGGAAGTGTTAGTGGATTTGTCCTTTAACTGCTCGTAGTGGGACGTTCACTCTCGCCGCGAGTGAGCCGAACCAAACCGTTCCTGGCCAGTTAATCTGCACGCTCGTTTCCTTTTATGTCGTTGTACCCTGGAATCCAGAGCAGTGGATCTTGGAGTATATAGTTGCTTGCCACCCACGGATGATGATGATCCCAAAGCAGACTTTAAATGCAGTCTAGGTCTCTTACGGTCGATGACAAAATTTCACATACGAATACGATATGACTTTTTGGTTTTTCTTCGGAATTGAAAAACATAAATAACACCGTGATGGGGGATTCTACTTAGGTGAGGTCTAAAACTCCACATAACTAACTGGCTGTACCGCTCGATCATAAGATCGATTCTCGCTCTAACTAATAGTATCGGGTTTTCCAATAAGGACTTGACCACTTTTTTTTTTTTAATAAAACGCAAACCATTTGAGATATTTCAAAAACTTTATTATCGGCTTGAAGTAGAATCAAAACATTTATGAATGGAACTTCGTTCATATGGCCACCGCGGGCACGTTTGCAGTGGTCGATTCGTTGGACCCAATTTTTAACGACTCGGCCACACATTTCGGCGAAACGGCCGCTATTTCGCATTCAGTGTTGGCTCTGAGCTCTTCCAACGTCGTCGGCGTGTTGGCATAAACCAATGACTTAACATAGCCCCACAGAAAATAGTCAAGCGGCGTTAAATCGCACGAACGAGGCGGCCAATCGACTGGTCCCTTTCTTGAGATAACACGCTCACCATACTTACTCTTCAATAAATCGATTGTAGCGTGTGTTGTGTGGCTTGTAGCATCATCCTGTTGAAACCACATGTCGTCCAAGTCCATATCTTCCAATTCGGGCCAAAAATAATCGGTGATCATGGCGCGATAACGCTGACCATTCACAGTAACGTGACGATCGTTATCGTCGACGAAAAAATATGGCCCAATAACGCCGCCGGCATGCAAACCGCACCAAACAGTTATTTTTTGTGGATGAAGTGGTGATTCATGAAGCACATGTGGATTTTCACCTGACCAATAACGCATATTTTGCTTATTGGCGAACCCATTGAGCCAAAAATGAGCTTCGTCACTGAAGATGATTTTGCGATGAAATTCATCATCTTGGCGCATCTTCTCCAGAACCCAATCGGAGAACGTACGTCGCTTCAAATGGTCCATCGGCTTCAATTCTTAAGTCAGCTTGATCTTGTATGGGTGTAAGCCAAGGTCCTTACGCAAAATACGCCATAATGTGGTCTGAGCGATGCCCAATTCTTGAGAACACCGTGGAATTGACTGATTTGGATCGTTTGCTACGGACGCCTGAACGGCAATGATATTTTTGACACTTCGACCAACCCGTTATCTCACTGACACGGCAACATCACACAACGAATATGTAGACTCAAATTTTTGCACTAAACTTGTTATTGCCTGTCTACTAGGGCGAGAATTACGACCGATATTTGGAGTTAACGCTCTTAAAGTTGCAGTCACCGACTCCGAATTTCGGTAGACAATTTTTATAATTTACAGACGTTGCTCGTTCGTGTACTTTAACCATGATGAAAATGTTGAGTTTACTGAATAAATTGACAGTGACAGTTTGATGATTAGTGAAAGAGTGCGTTCACAAATTAAATTCAAATTTGTCAAGTCCCTATTGGAAAACCCTTTACATTCATCGCAGCACTGGTGATTTGTCTCAGAAGAGTATTCTAAGGGCAAGTCGTAGCAGCCCTACGTAGCCCTAGACTGACGTTTACTTTTCACGAAGATGGCAACGAAATCGAAATCCTTCACCTGGTGCGCTGGAATATTCGAACAAATTACAAGGCCGATGAACTCGTTGGACATGGAACCACACAATTAAATCTATCATAAAAAACAATAACACTTAGGTGGACAGGTGATTCAATATGTTCAGAAAGAAAACAGATTTAGCTAAAGCTGCATTTTAAACACTCAAAAATTTAACCTCTCTCAGCACACGGTATATTAGCGCTAAAATAAGTTTCATCGCTGAGCACTGTTTCATACACAAGCATGCATTAGAGCTTGGCGTGTATTGAAGGGTTTCCGTAGAAGCTGCATGAACAGGAGGAGGAGGAACTATTGCATATCTTCCAAGAAAATCATGCCTGTGAGCTTTTTAGACTTTAAGAAGTCGAGAGTCCAATCTAGCCTAGCAAAATTATAGAAGCAAAACAGGAAACGCAATATATTGTACATAGACACAGAGGTGATGCTTTGAAGGAAAGTGATCGAATATTATTTCACGTTTATTTGAAAAAAAATAATTAAGCTCTCTACTTAGCATGAGCTTCCTCAAGGTCTTCCTCATTTGGGTTGGACAATTCTTCACGTTTCCTTTTGGCGCGGATGTGTGTTCCCAATCGTCGCCTCTAGAAACTCAGGGCACGCTTATTATTGGAAACGTTCAGCATGACCAACAGCCTCCCGAACCAGATCTCCCATGAATTTGGGCTGACGAGTTTGACTGTTCATCAGCGGTGAGCCACGAAGTCGCTTGACTTTCTTGACACCGATGAATTTACCATTCCTTATTTTCCTGGTTTTGTGTCCGATTGCAAGCTCATAGCGGCAAATTATGACAACTGCAAAACGTGAGTATGTATTCGTTCGCAATATTTTGCAAACGCTCCTTCCTTGATGACAAATGTTGTCCCATAAAGGCATTCTCAGAGTTTAGCAGGGATAAAACGAAGCTTCTTTAGTGAGACTTTCGTATCTGTGTTTTTGTCCATCTGTACGACTTTGAATTTGACAAAGAACAAGTTTGGTATAGATAAAACGAGTTCATGAAATGCATAAAATATGTAGAAACATTGAGGTTCATAAGCTATTTAACCAAACTTCGCTTTTCTATGACATCTAAGACACCTGTTTAGTATGCAACAGTTCAACTCTTAATTATTCTAAACACCACAAAGAAACTATTTAAGCTGATCAGATTACATAAATAAAAGACATTATAGCCATCATAATGTAAATTAAATAATTTAACTCAATTGCCAATGCCAAAACCATTAAAAAATTGAATAAATCACCGACTGCACCGATACATGTCCGTTCGTACAACATTAGTCTACGAGTAGTGACGTTCTAGATTTGGAATTTAACACTAAACGTGATTTTAATTTAAATCATCGACGCTGTGTGTAAGTGTTCGTCTTTCAGAAGTGATATCACTTGGAATCAATTCGGTCAATCGCTTGCCAGATGATGTGATGAGTTAGTCGGTCGCACCATTGTGGGTTTTTCCACTATGGCCTTTTTTTTTAAATAGACTAACTATCAATACACACAAATACTGTTCAATACAACACAATAAAAGTTATGGATTTATTTTATATGCCAATCCATCCAAACTCTGATTTATTTACATTGAGTTATAGACAATTCTTTCTTTACTGAGTGCCAGGTAGGGTTGAATGAGAAGGTTTGTAACCCCAAATCGAAATAAGATCAATCCAGTGATTTGTTCTTTAATAAAAAATGGGAAATATGTCACGTTTCAGTAACAGATACATACGAACTGATTTTATTTTTTTTTCAAAGAACATAACACTCGAGAGGGTATGACTACTCTAGTGTTTGGTACTAGAAGGAACCTACTATTCAATTGGTGGGGTCAGCACAGTGTTATGTACCGACTCAGTCTAAAAGCGACGGATAGTCCGTCATTTCCCAGACACGACTCCTATCTGGATCTCGGACACAACTGACAGGAACGAACCAACAAACTATAAACTGTCTACGCACTTTCGTGTGTGACAGTGACCATTGCGGTTTCAGTACCGAAATAACTGTTCCAAACGAAATTGCAGAATTGGATGAGTTTGTTCAAAGGCATTCCTACAATTATAGTAGGGGTGCGTTGGACACCCTCTACCCGAACACTGACTAGAGCACTCTCCTCGAAATCGCTCTACCCACCGTCTAACAGAAATCTGTCAAACGAGGAGATTGACAGGTATCTAAGACTAATGGACGAGACAATCAAACGAACAATGGACAAATCGATACCTCGGTACCGATACACTGACAATGAAGACTCATTCCGTAACGCAACTATTGACGCACTTCACCGACACAAGAGTAGATTGCTGTCGAGACTAAAAACCTTGTACAGACAGTTTACTGACAGACATAACCCGGAGATCATGACACTGAAGTCGTCGATCAAAAACCTCCAAATATTAATAAAAGAAAATTACAGGGCTTCTGTAAGTTTGTATTGGAACAACAAAATTCGGGCTGTAAACACCAGCAGCCCGAATATGTTTTCGCAAATAAATAAAATATTTAGAAGGAAAGATCAAAACGACCTTTCATGTCTAAAGATCGCCCGAACGACGAACGACGAACGACGAACGACGAACGACGAACGACGAACGACGAACGACGAACGACGAACGACGAACGACGAACGACGAACGACGAACGACGAACGACGAACGACGAACGACGAACGACGAACGACGAACGACGAACAACGAACAATTGCTCTTAACAGCAGGCATAAATCCAGAACAAGCTGTCGATGATGACAATTTCTTTGTGATCGAAGATCCTCAGGAGAAGGTAGAGGCTATAGGAGCGTTTTTCCAAGAAGTGTACAAGGCGAATGAAGTCATTGGCCCGAGTCGCGACCTGGAAAATCAGGTCCTTTTACACGATTCCTACCTACGAAATGAAATGGAGGATTCAAGCTTCACTGAGTTGAATGACGAAAATATGGCAAATAATGTCATCGCCATCGAAAGGGAGCTACCCCCTTTCATTTCGAGAGAAGAGCGGTAACCATATACACCACCCTGTTTAATAATGCTTTGAATAATGCCCGTTATCCAGTGCATTGAAAAACAGCGGTGGTGCATTCGATTCCCAAAAGGGATAAAGATACATCCAGCAATGTATTCGAAAAGGTGATCAATAGAGTCCTGATTAAGTGGGTCGAGGACAAAAATATAGTTCCGGATAATCAATTCGGTTTTAAGGTGGGACATGATATCTCACATGCCGCGTCCAAACTGGTATCTGATATCCAGTGAAACAAAAACAAAAAACATCAGGTGCCTGCCTGATTGACTTGGTGAAGGCGTTCGACACTGTATGATTAGAGGGACTATTCTTCAAGTTGAACAGGCTGGACATAAGTAAATCACTGCTTTGTATTCTTTTGATATGCTCATCAGTAGACAGTTCATCGTGAAGAATGGTGATGTGACTTCTGCTGGAACATTTAACATTAAAAACGGTCTGCAACAAGGCACGGTTAATTCGCCGATTCTATTCAACATCTACAAGCTTGCTTGTACGCTTGCCATAGCGTACGCAGACGACTTGATCGCGTACGGATCGCGTCCAAAGATCGAGGTCATAAATATGCTCTTGCAACGTGACTTCGATAATATTAAGCGATATTGCGATGACTGGAAGTTGAAGATTAACTTTCAGAAGTCGGAAACCATTCTGTTTAGGACGCCTTTGTCTGGGGCCTCTAGGGATACCAGAAAGAATTGGCGAAAGTTTTCGATCGTGGGACAACACGGACAACCACTTGCTTGTCGAAATGAAGTTAAGTACCTTGGGATCTGGCTAGATCAATATCTGTTCCAGAGCCAAAGGTGTTTTTGCCCTTACAAAGAGACTGTTATATAGCAGACAACTCGATGCGAGGGTAAAAGTAATCTGCTACATGGCCCTTATCAGGCCTATGCTTGTATTTGTATGTCCCGTGTGGTTCAACGTGAGAGTAAGTTTAATGGAAAAGATTCGAGTGTTTGAGAGGGCTTGCCTAAGGGTTTACCTTCACTTATACAGAACACCAGGGTCCGAGTACATAAAATTCTATCCAAATGAAGTCTTGTACAATAAGGCGAACCTAATTAGAGTGGACAATTTCGTCATTAAGTTGATTCGAAGGCACATTGCTAGATTTTTTTTTTTTTTTTTTGTTTATAATGAGCGCGCGCTCAAGGGGTTTGAGTACCCTTAAAGTGATTGTACACAGCGCGGGCAAAGGAAATTTAGGGAGGAAGAAAAGAGAGGTACCGATGTACATTGTTTTTAAATGTTTGCAAGTTATAACGACCAGGTAATACAGAGATCGGCAGGGCATTCCATAAGCGAGTTGTACGGCTTAGGAACGAATCACGATATTTTAGAGTACGTCCGAAAATGGGCTTGAGGGTATACTGATGAGCATTCATAGCGAGACGGGTGTTACGGTTGAAAGTTTGAATGGGCGGAATGCTACTGGCGATTTCAGTGGAGCACTGGTGGTGGAAATAGCGATAAAACAAAGTCGGACACGAGACATTTCGTCGGTTTTCGAGGGTGTCCATTGATTGACTGATATTAGTATCGTCAATAAGTTTTATCGCTCGGTTTTGAATCCTATCTAGCAGGTGCAGAGATGTTTTAGGAGCACCTGACCAGATGTGGGAGCTGTACTCCAATTTTGGGCGGATGAATGCCTTATATATTGAGGCCAGATCAGAGGGGACAAAATATTTCTTACATCGCTTGAGGAAACCTAGACATTTCGCAGCATTTTTGGCGACATCAAATATGTGGTCATTCCAACGTAAGTTGTCATTGACACACATACCGAGAATGGAAAGTTTTTCAGTTTTGACGATTCAAGTGCCATTCATGGATAATGGCTGGATGTTTAAATTTCGCTTTAAAGACAGCAGACAGCAGACAGCATTGTGTTCTGGAAGCATTAAATTCCACTCTATTGATAGTTCCCCAATTGGTTATGCTGTTGATATCGGAATTTAATGAGCTTAGCATACGCTGCCGTTCTCGTACTACAGCCGAAGAGCAGGGCCGTGAGTCCGGGAACGAATATGAAAAGCAGAGAGTACTGTCATCAGCAAAGGAATATATTGGATTACAAGTAGAAGACAAGAGATCGTTAATGAAAATTAAAAAGAGTGTCGGTGACAGAACAGAGCCCTGGGGCACACCAGCATTTATTTTGTGAATATCAGACTTGAAACCGTTCAAGACAACTTGAATTGAACGTTCCAAAAGGTAATTTCTAATCCATTGAAGAAGAGAGTCGTCGATCCCAAACGCACGCATTTTCGACAAAAGAGCCTGATGCCAAACTCTGTCAAATGCCTTAGAAATATCAAGTGCAACTATCTTGCTTTCGCCAGATTGATGTACGCTTTGGTTCCACTTTTCGGTGAGACATGCCATCAAATCACCAGTGGACCTGTTGCTACGAAAACCGTACTGCCTGTCATTGAGAAGTTTTCGTGTTTCGAGATATTTCATGAGCTGACGATTTATCAGTGTTTCCATGACCTTGGAAAGAAGGGACGTAAGTGCAATGGGTCTGTAGGAGGAGAGAGAAGATTATTCGCCTTTTTTAGGGACGGGCTGGACAAATGCTGTTTTCGTCGCTCGAACAGCTGCGGATAGGCGGCTCAGCTAGGACTGAGACGTTACACAAGGCAGTGCGGAGCGTCTCCGGTTCAGTAGGGCGGTAGGGAGTCGCTATAAGAGGCATGTTGTTCGGCAGTACCAACAATTTTGGTGGCTTAGTGAAGGAGAAGTCTTCTCTTCCTCGTTTCCTTAAAGTTCTATGTAGCCCTTTGAGGGCGAGGGCGGTTTACTTGATATTCAAGCCATGGCCGGCTTACATAAATTAGGGTAGTATTTAAAAGATTAAAAAAAAATGTATTAAAGAACTAAGAAAGGGTAACAACTTCTAGTAGATACCTATATAAAAAAATATTTTATATTAGTTTATAAGTAGGTTAGGGTTTATTTTTAAGATAGTTTGTAAGTTTTATCTATATATAAAAAAAAGCAAAAAGTCCATTCACTAAGTTTTTTGTAACATAAGTTATTTTCTTAGTTTGAATTTTCGAGTCATTCCTTTAAATATGTTAATTATACTGTAAGAAATGTCGAAAGATATAGTATAAGTGTAAGATTTAACTTAGAGCGCCCGCATGGGACCAGTAAATTAATGTAAGATAGTATTGGTTGATTAAGCATTTTTTTTGCTTAGCTGCAAGTGTAAATGAATTGAATTTAATAAAAATGCATATAAAATGAAAAAATGGTATTACTACTCTTGAAATGCCGGATCACTTGTTAAGTTTTTTGTAAAATTGGACAGAGAGACATGAGAGATGTTCGGGCTCAGTGGTTATTTCGCTTCATGGGTGGCATCAAACATTTAACGTGGAGACGAAATTATCAGTGTAATTGGATTGGTTCATATCACACGAATTTAGTTGTCTGAAAGAAGAATGTCTTTCGGATGCTGTTGGGATAGAATGCCGAACCGTCCGATTTGGAGCCCAGTATAGAGGGGGAATTGTTCAAAGCAACTGATATCTAGATGACTAACATTTTCCAAGTTCAGATCTATTACAAGATCAAACATTTGTTCCACTCGCGTTTATCGAACATTTTTTCTTCTCTACATTCAAACTACTGTCATATGAAGCAGCCGATCAGGAAGTACAGCAACCTGATCGCCACGATCATAAATAAAATCACAATCTACACCGGCTGTTGATTAGCTCATGCTTTCCCATTTCTATGTCACTACCAATCGATTTGTTTTGGCCAAATATTTTTTGAACTTTTATGAAATATACGCTTTAAATAACTCTTTGCAAACCTTGGTATTTATACAAGTTTGTGAAATCAAAAAGATTCATCACAGTCTCATGATATTTAAAAGATTAGAACGGCTAATATTTAGATTCATTTCCGGTCGAACGAATGCTCAACACTGCATAAGCAATATTTATTCAAACAAGGTTCGTTATACACTCAAAATATTTGAAGAAGAACCATTTTACACACGTTCTCTCGTTGTTGAAATGTGAAGGCCATTTCGATAAGAGTACATTTTTTATGCTGTTCCATTGTGATGCATCAATTTGTAGCTACATACAGTAGCTCTTGCCGATCGTAAAAGTCTAGAGTCTACATTTCTATCATGCCTCATAGAAGCTTTAAGTGCTCCATAAAATGTTTTATTTAAATTTTAAATAAGTAACGGTGGACCACGCATCATCAAAAATTATAATTTACAAGTTTATCTCTACGTATGCAAGTCGAATTATTTATGTTTAAAAATAAACTCAAACCAAAGCCATAATTCCATATAGTTATGTATAAGTTAATCTTTTTTGTTGGCTCATAAAAACATCTAATTAACATTAGTCTAATTAATTCGATCAACAAAATGATAAGGTCCAAACGTAATTATTTCAAATCCATTGCCGACAAATTATCATATTGCATCCAGATGACAGAGACTGGGTTAAGACCGGTTAATTGAAGATATTTATATCTATTGGTTCAACTTTCAAATCAACTTTACTGATTGATAAATACCAGAGATCTGTCTGATCGATTATTTTCTGAAGTATGTTACGGTTACAAGAGACAGGGGAATTTAGCTCTGTTTTAATTAGGTGCATTTTTAAATTGTAGTGCAAAAAAAAAAAATCACGATCTCTCAGAACTTAGACGTGGCGTTAGAACTAATTATATTTTATATGGCATTTAACGTTATGTAAGACAAATGCACAAATGGATGTTTTCTTGGGGCATTGGCGCCTGAATAAGAGACAAAAGTTTTGATTAGAAGAATCTTCAGAACACAGATCAAAATTGGGCTTAACCGGCTAAGCTTATCTTAAAAATATGAACTAGCATAAAGCTAACTAACAGGGAGCGCCTAAACTCTACGGGCCTGTACACATGAACTCACCGATTTGATTGCAGACTTGACGCCTGACCGAAACGTTTACACGATTCGAAATATGCAATATGACGAACAGCTTGGCAATATTCTCATGATACTCGTACTATAAAGACGAAGAAATAATAAAAGTGAAACAAAAATATGGCAATATTTTTATATTGACGTGATGAGTCTTTTACGATCACCGTGCCGAGTTAAGTACGATGAACTATTGATACGCATTCACATGCCGAGTTTGCTGCTGACTCAATTGAAAACGTATCGTGTGCTAGCTGCTTAAACGTCAATAAGCCAGCAATGAAAACAATACCAACAAGTTCACTCGAAAGGAATCGAATACAACTCCGAAGATAACTATCTTCTATGGCAAAAGCGGCCAAGATTCTTTTTGTTAATTGTCACTGGTGCGTGAGAAAATAATTTTTGTTCTCTTCAGAAGATATGAAAAATCTTGTTGATGCAATGTCATGTTCCGATTGGAACATGAACCCAATGATTGGACATCTAAATATAATTCCTGGAATCAAGTAAAGAGTGCTTTTAGCGCGTCCGATCTTTTAATAGAGATAACTCTAATATATCAAATTTAAAATTGACTTTCTTTTGAAATTTGTGTTTATTACACAGTGGTAAATTATCATGGAAATATACATGCTTGAATAGCATTTTCGTAAAAGTACTAAAAATTGGCTTGTCAAACAGCTAGCTGCGGGTATCGTTTGCCAGATATTCCCAAAACATTTATGTTAGGAATTATTATTTCAATTATAATAGCAATCATGTTAAAATCATGACTATAGTGTTTCATACCACGGTCTGATCGAAAACCAGCTCATAGTCCCTGGTTTTTATCGTAAATATCTGTCGTGTAGACTTAAGTTTACGGGATGCCCATACATCCATGGGAGAAAGGATACGCCTTGCCATCGCTCTCCGTCAATCCATTGATACCAATTCGGAACTGTGTTGGAGGCAAAAGTTCCACTCTTGGTATGAGTCGAGGCCGACCTAAAACCTCTTACAGATCTTAGGGTCACAGCACCCAGTACTTATTGCAACTCTGCATTGATTGGGTCGAACCAACAGGAAGACCCTTCCCGCGATTTTGGGTTTAAATCACAACCAGCATGACGCTCCCACAAGGGGGCCTACCTCTATCAAGTCAATTCCGGACCGAGATCCGGGGGGCTTCTGACTCCCATGGTACCATGATTTAAGTCCTGGTACGGACTATCGGTGGTCCAGCCGCCAACAAGATCTATGACCGGCAACTTGTAATTGATCAATTCGGTAGGGTCTTCTGAAGATGTTTACGATAAGACCAGTACTTTGCTCTGCCCCCGCTTTTTATTACACAGTGTCATTGATGGGGGAAGCCTTGATAATTGGGCGGGAGCCCGAAAACCAGCTCAGTTAAAAAAAAAAAATTTTAGCCAAAAAGCAAAGTACAGCTTCACACTCAAAAATACTGTAATAACCCCGTAAATGTTAATACCGCCATCTATATTTGAAGAGCAGATAACTCATCTAATGGGGAAATACTCGTAATGGAATCACTTTGGAAACTGATAGCGAATGTTCTGGCAATATGGAAAAATGTATGGAACGCTGGATAGAACAGAAAGTTCTCGATGAATTAAGAGATTGATAAAGTGGTTTAAGTAAAAGATAAGCTAGAGCAAAAGTGGTTGAGATTGATTGAATTGTAAATTGTAATTGTATTAAATAAAGCGAACACAATCGCTTGTATCATTTGAACCCACACAAACATTTTACAATACGTTCCCTCTTCTATTAGCAGCTATCCAATGCAGACAACATTTTAGGCCTTCCCTCCCCTTGATATTCATATCATTGGCTCAAGCCATCTTCCGTTTAAAAAGAAGCAGGAGCTATGATGACCTTGCGCTCAGACTGTCTTTTGACTCTGGTCTTATGGATATGCCTTCTGATGCAATGACACCAGAAATTCTGCTGCAGAAAAAAATAAATATGAAATCGACTTTCTCTGTGCCCAAGACTGGTGTCGGTCAGGATCTGAGCCAGGAAAGGAATGTAGTCGGGTTTCCACGGATGGCACCAAAAGACACCAGCGTTGCATCCTATGACGCTGGTGTCTTTCTGGAGGGCGATAACATTAGATTTCACTCATCGCTAAAAAAACTTGCGTCTGTCTTCCAAGCGGAGATAACGCTATTCTGATCCATATCTGTAGCGACAGCCAAGCTGCGCTTAGAGCCTTATTGAACCTTCCTTCGACTTCTAAGCTAGTTCGAGGGTCGCAAGGGCTCAAAATTCAGGGGTTCCAGGTCACAATGGGATCACGGGAAATGGATTCGCCGATTAACTTGCTAGGGAGGCTAATGGTTGGGTTTCATATGGATACAATTGCAGATGACATGACTCTCCAGCTTTCCGGCAGCCCAAACAAATGCTTTCCAACGTCTTTAAATGATCAGCGGCCTTCGTGGTGTCCCTCAGTAGAAAAGACTACAGGCTGCTTGCTAGAGTCGTGACGGGGCAATACAACTTTGGCTGACCACTTAAATGTGCTGACCATGAGTGATATAGCATCCTGCGATTCTTGCTAAGAAAGTGATGACGACACCGCGGAGCACTATCTATGTCAGTCCTACACTCGCATCAGGACTTGTTCTTTTCACGAGCAGCAAGAAGTTGACTGGTCTGACTCAACTATGCTAGTTCCAAATTATTTTTTAAAAGAAAGTATGTACCGTATTTTTTGAATTGTCAAAACAGCCATAAATTTTGGCAGATGTTAATTTATGGCTTTTCCTTCAGCATATATATGTAATTCTTAACGTTTGCTTGTTGCGAAAATATATTTTCAAATTTCGCATTCTGTTTCCCGAACTTAAAGAGCACCTTTTTCATCGAACCAACGATAAAATAATATGCAGTACTCCGTTTCATTCAAAATAGACAAAAACTTCAAAAAAGAAATCACACGGTGTTATATCGCCGCCATGATCACGGCCCATTTTGATCACCATTCCAGGAAAGACTCGGTCAGGAAACTTTTCTCGCAAAATAGCAATGTTTTCGCCGCTTGTTTTACGAGATCAAAGCCAACATTAACCGCGTTATTGCCTATATACGGCCATAGATGCTGGAAAAGTGGTAAAAAATAAGACGTCTTATTCGCTTTAATCGGCCCAGCAGCGGAGTTTTTGGTCCCGAAACTATACAATTATTTTTCCAATAAAACGCAAAGTTTTTGCCAGAGGTTTGGCAAGTTCCCGGCCTCGAAAATGTCAGAAATCTTATTAGCTTGACGTCTTTCATGAACTTGATCGAATCCCAATGTCAACTCTAAGATGCATAGTTTCTTATTTTCTTGTGACGTGACTTATCGTGTTTTCCCATTAGCCGACAGAAGCCTTCTTTTTGCACTCCGGAGAGAAAAAAAAATTACATAAAATTGTTCAATTGGCAACCTTCGTACTTTCTCAGAAGGGAAATTTCGCTTCTGGTTTTCGTTTCAAAATCAAAATTTCTCTTCTAGATTTTGTGTCAAAATGTACTAGCCCATGTAAATATAAACGTCAAATAGTGTCAAACCAGATTTTTGTTTTCGAGCAATCATCTATGTTTGGCTTCGTTGTTGGAATCTTTCACAATTTTATAGTTTTCTCAACTCAATAAATCGTGTCATTTTGCAAAGAAATTGCGAAGTAATAACTTGAAATTTAACCAATACATGTAAAAGTTGTGACAGAAAGGTCTAATGATGTTTTTAGTGTTCGATTGGAGTCCAAATTGCTCAACATACGGGAAGAAAACAATGGAAAAGGCTATTAAAATGTCACAAATTATGACAGCTTTATATTTGACATTTGAAGAACTGAAATTCATTCGGGGGTTGTAAAATGAAAAAAGAAAAAAAAATACAATATGTAAAAATACAGGAACGAATAGTTGCCATAAATATATTTACATATTTTTATTTTATTATATTCGAAAAGGTATGTTACGAGCATTCTTGATATACAACGTCATGACAAAACTAATTGACATTTGCAGAAGCTGTTTAGATTTACAATTTATCGTACAAATTTCTTATGTCTTTTTTTAATGTTGGTCCATAAAATAGCAATAAATTTCGAACCAAAAAGAAGTGACAAAGAACTATTTCAATTTAGAACCCATGTCCACATTTGGACACGGTTTTAAAATACAATCCATGCCTGATCACATCTATCACACCTAGATAGGAGATAAAGTTGCTAGATAACCACTTTGAACATCACAAACATTCGCTAGGCTCAATAAATTGTGATCATTGGCTTCTTATTCGGAAAACCTCTGCTACTAACTACTGTCAGGTGAGAATTGTCAACAAGCTTAGTAAAACTGTCAAAGTGAAAAACTACAGAGTCGTTATAGAGTGGAAATTTCATTAATTGATGTCATGAATTGCCATGTTATACAAGGGTCGTTTCGTTCATTTAATTTGTTTCTTTTAACACTTTGTTACACTTACTTTGCACAATTTATCCTTGTCGTACCACATGTCCTCCTCGTCCTCGTTGGGTCCCAACGCATCTAGATTATCTAAAGAGCGCGATATAATTTTCCTTCGCGAAATCATTTTTGTTTTTTGTGTTTTTGTATTTTTTACACCGCTCTGCTCTGCTCTGCTGATTCAGTCTTGAAGTGAAGTGTATTGGTATTGCGTATTTAAAATGTGTTTTTTTTTTATATATACAAAACAGATACAGATGCGATTAGTTAGTAATCTAACTCGTCCCGAACTGCAAAAGATACAAAAATAGATTCTTTAGTAATCACTGCACAAAGAAAATGAAAAATAATAAAAATAATAAAAGCAAAGACATTGCATATAACCGTCAACTGTCACATTTGTCAGAGCGGGATAAATGAAAGAATCCATAAGATAAAAGTACTTGGAAGAGCTGGAAAACTTGAGAAGCAACCGTACTCCTATGTCATAATTGTATCATTGAATATCCAATAAAGATGCTTTGCCAAGTGAAACTTACTAGTTATCGGATTACAACTTGTAATAGGCTACTATGCCAAGTGGTGTAAGTTTTTTTTTCTTTTTTTCTCTGCTTTCTGTAATGCCATGCCTCACAATCGTTTAACGCAATCAACTTCAACTGCCCTGCCACTGTTGCGCGCACTACCTCCAGCTGGTTAACTGGCATTACGGCGCGGCAGTCTTGACGTATAGAAATAACAATAATAATGACAAAAAAAAAAAAGAAAAAAAAAAAAAAAGAATGTCAGAGAGTTATAATTTGCCTGGCTTGAAGGTCATTTTGTTTGACGGTTGTTGTGCGTTTCTTATTTTTTATTTATTTTATGATTGTTGCTTTAACTCAGAGTTAGACTTGTTTTACAGAAAACAAAAGCAGATGCAGGTATCCCGTAACAAGAAAACTGTGTATTTGATAGAGAGTTGGTTTGAAATTTAAAATTATGAGCTAATAATGACAATTCGCGTTTTGGCCAATTTATTACGAATTGGGCATTTAGATCCGTGACGGAAAGTATGGAACACTGACAACTACCACTGCTCAGGTGTAGGTTGATGTTTGATTTTTCTGTCAAAGTCAAACGATTAGATAAATTTTGAATGAAACCGCCACCTTAGACGCCTTCAGTATAATGGGAAATGAACTTGAAGTGCTTTTTAAGGGTCTACAATTGAAAGTCGTTCAACATGATGATGATGATGATGATGATGATGATGATGTTCATATCTGTAGGAAGTAGTCAGTTCCGCTGTTTCTATCTATGGCATATGAAGATACACAAACTTCACATTATGATGGTCTCCATGGATTAAGAGACATTCAGATGTGTAATTATTTTGTAATTATTGGCAGTTACGAAAACATGGAGTTCTCTTGATACGAGAATGTAAATACAACTATTTGCTGATTATGTGATATGAATAGATACCAGATAAATATGCGGAGAAAGTCCAAAGCACTAACTACGATTGAATGTATGATTGAATAACAGAGGCTAATTTATGTTAACATTGCGATGAATGTAGATGAAGTTTGTCGCTTGTCGCAGATTGATTGGTGAGTTTGCTTGCTGAGCAGAACATCTGGGCGTGGTGATGCATTTAAAACTCCGATTTTTATGTTTGAGTCTGCATCCGTGAGATGCATACTAAGGAGAAGGAATATGATGCGAATATTATATAAGCGGACAGAGAAACTCTACTGAACATACCGACTCAAGTGGAAACAATGACATTTGCAGAGGATATGTGGTAAACTATTCATACCTATACAAAGTATTGCAAGATGAAATGGTTTGGATGAGACTCGACGATTGTGGAAAAGAAAGTCGCCATTTGAAATGTAAAATGTATGGAAAATGTTAGTAATTTATGTTTCAAAATGACAGTGCAGGTGTGGAATTGTTATTTCTGTCATAAGGAGGTTGGTGAGCTGCATTAGGTTACTTGAGGTAAAATTATGAATTCTGTGACTGAAGATGATTGTTAAAGGCTTCTATGTTACATTGCATGCGGTTGGATTGTTCCCCTCTGGTCATTGTAGCGCCAACTGCCATCCGCAGCAGCACGTACCTTGTAAGATAATGATACTCTTGGTTTGTCCTGTCACGATGATGTCTATGATGTTAGACTACTGAATTATTTCTATTCACCTGACTGTGATTTTAAGTTTTGCCAAGCAAACAAATACAATCTAATAAATAAAATATGATTACGGGAACTTATATCACCACAGAACTGCTGTTTTATTATTTGATAGATGTCATTGGTAAAAAGGAACATGAGTTCATGATAAATTAAATTTTTTAAATTTTATTTAAGAACATACAGATTTCGTTGCTCTGTAATCTACAAATGTCATGATTGACGCATCTTCAGAAGGACCGAATCTCCTAAATGTCACATAAAAATAGCAGAAATTGCAGGTAAACAAATTGTTCTGTAAGTGAATCTTGATGTCTCTAGTGTCAGCTTACTCCAATTTCGTCCATGCTTGGTACTTTGTTGCGCAAATTGAATATTGTTAAGTAGGTCAGGTTTATGTTATAGTTTCGATCTTCCACTGACAAAGTTGAATATATGACACAGGTGTCGGATCGTCTTCCTAGGTAGCCATGGCCATGTAACTGATGACCATTTTACGTGCTACTTTAGCAACAGTTAATAAAATTATGTACTAAAATGAATCATCGACGGGATGGTTTCAAAAGCGCTTACATTGATTTTGGCAACACTGGCTCGATGGATCTAAAGAGGTCTAAGACTTGTTGTCTCAATTGAAAAGGTTTTAAGTTAAAACTTTCAGCGGCTTGAGATTGCATATGACTAGCATTCGTAAGAGCAGAATGTTCTGACGAATATTAGTTGGCTAAAAAATTAGGCAGAGGCCCCTGTTCGTTCACACCTTTAGGTGTTCCTGTATGTCCTGGCTCAATGTCTTTTCGCAATTGTTTTTCGAAATTAGTACAGAGTTTGAGCAGAGTAAGTGAGCAGTTTTTTACGTCACAAAAAGAGATATGTGTCGTTTGCACAATTGTAAAAATGCGGCTTGACAAAGGTAAAAAGGTTCAGATAATCATATCTGGAGGACGAATTTGATGCAAATTTCAGTGCAGAGTAGAGTTCATTATTAGCTCGGAAGTGAGAGCAAAGTTCCTAAGCTTTGATTTGCTTTGCAACAAAATAGTGATGGGCAGCTTTCTGAGTGGAGGAAAAATTGTCACCATCGTTAACTACCAGGCTTCAATAGATTTTGCGAATGAGAACATGAATGTTTTCTACGGGAAAAGGGTTGTCGTCTGAAACTCAACATCCAAAGGCGACAGTTTTTCATGATGTATTGGTCATTTCGAAGTCAAGGAAGGCAACAATAATTTAACCATATGATCAAGAAAGAAGCATGATCACACGAACCGAAATTGCAATCATCTGGACGTCTAACCAGACCGACCGACTGCTGATTCATCTTAGTCGTTGTTCTTTGATGTATGAGACAATTTCGGGTGTTCACCATCTAATGACTGCTCGTATGCGATTACGATAAAGGGACAACACCAAAATAGGCTTTGAACTGAGGCAAAGTCACATAAAGATTTTTCTTATCCGATATTGTCTGATCTTTGTGCCAGAGATTTGATCCTTTAAGTTGTTAATTTCCTCGAGCTACAAACATGAGCAGCTAGTGTTTTATTCGAGGACAGCAATGCTGCGCATATTCAGATATATTACCAGACACCTTAAAAACGCCAACAAGAAAAGGAAGACACAGTTTCGGATGACGGAGTAACCAGTAGTTTGCAACAAAGTCATAAAGGAAGTACACAGAGACTTGGCACTGGAGTGGTTGTGATCATTTAGAACCGACGGATATTGGTTTAGTAGTAAATGAGGGTGAAACTAAATAGGTGTATTCGGTTGACAAGGACCAAACACCAGCAATTCGGACAGCGTGCGTCAACAGGAAACAATAAGTTTCATGATTAAAGACTTTCTCCCTGTTGCGATCTCTTGGGTAGAGATCTTGAAATAAAAACCCTGGTTGATAGTACAATTATTTATTAGATTTCCCGAGAGATCTTACTACAAAAAACTATAACAGGAAGGAAGTCTTAACAAGAAAGAAGGTTAACTACGTACGACGTCTCTGGATGACAAGTGTGACAGGCTTGATATCGCAGATGTCAGCACTTGATGGGCGATGACAGTGTTGTCAAATCTAAATGTTATTGGCGGATGCAACACTCCCTGTGCTCTGCTATAAAAGCAGGCAATGACACAACCAGATAGATGAAGTACCTAAAAGTTTACCTCCCGAACAACGAAGAAAGCACTGTATAAAACCGATAATGTCTCAATCCTACCATATGGTGCCGGAGCTTGGATTTATGAAAATGCCCTTGGTTGCTACGAGAGCGAAATTCTTGCAGGGATTTACGACCCTGTCTGTCTAAACAGTGTTTTGAGAAACGAACTGTATGTTGAGCTAATGAATACCACCACTCCGGTCCGGAATGTATTTAATCCCACATCGGAGGGACAACGCAAAAATGGAAGGAAAGCGATTGTGCTTTATAGCGAGTTGTTCCACTTAAAAAAAAGGGGGAAAAAAATATAAATAATGGAAGTAGACGTTTTCCAGTTCTAATAAGAATGAACGTACTGAGTTACGTCTTCAAAAGAATCCCTACAAACACCCAATAACGAAAGGTGGTCAAACCTTAAGACAGCATTCAGCGAAAAGTCTCGACGGCACTTTGCTGCTTACAGATGTCAACCAACTCCGGAGATGAAGGGAACGTTTTGCCACCATGCTTCGAGTCCATGTGGGTTACAATTCAATCCTACAGGTCTTGTAGTCAAGGAGCCTGGAGTCATAAAAATTTTCCGAAAAATTTGAAGTACATGGCGAGATACGCCAAGGGTGCGTTCTTTTACCGCTACTGCTGACAGAATACTCGGTGGCAAGAACGGCATTGTATTAAAAGTGGGCTCAGTATTCAGGGAAGTAAAATCTACTGACAATTGCTCTTATGAAAAAGATCAGTACTACCTCACAAAGGCTGGAGCTATTCATTGCTTTTCTTATATCTTCGCATAATCTCATTCACACGAATCTTGAACAGAGAATAAGAGGCGGAAATGTGGCAAAATCAGATGAAACTGTAAGGCATCCACGTTAATACTCGTATGCTCCTTTAGGAGGCAGTATTGCAAACGAGTGTTGCATTCATCGGTCACGTACTTGCTGTGATGAGAAACTCGGTACAGAATTCATGATAGGCGTTCTGCAAATATTCAGGTATAAGTTTATGGTATACCGGCATGAGTGCTAAAGCTAAAATCTAACCTTCAAATCATTTATCATAGACGAAACAATTAAAAATTCAGCTCTTAATTGTTATCTGGAGCCAGTTCAGCTTAGGCACAGAAGCTAATAGCCAGCGATAATTGAGTTTGAGATGTTTTTAAAAATTAATCTTCAACGCCACAATTAGAAACAAATAACTACAATCACTTTGTGCTTAGAACATGCTGTATGCAAGTACAATTACTCGAATACTATTGTACTTATGAACACCTTACAACAGACAGATAATATAGGCGGAATAGACAATTGATGGACTCATGGTACTAATCGTAATCCAAGATCTACAAGTTGAATTAATGCGGATAAAACCAGAAAACTATTTGACTTTGCAATTGCATTTGTACGATTTAATTGCCTACACCTGTTTCCAGGTGCAACCTCTTGCTCCCTCAAAGACTACTCGTAATTAACAGCTTCAACCACAAAGACTAATTCTCTGTTTTTGTATCCGTACATTACTCGTACTGAATTGATTTAATTTTTTCTATATACGAGTATAGATTTTTAAAAATTTGCAATTAATGAAATATTGAACAAATAATGGTGGTGAAGAAAATCACCGTCGTTGACGGTTGAATGAATTACGAAAAACATTCGATTCCACCTTAGTTTCTCACGTGAGGAAATGGAATGTGAGAACAAAATACGGATAGCTAAGCTAGCTAACCCATTTGATTGATTCCAATAGTTTTCCGTGGAAATGATTAAGTATTCTGAAGACACTAACGAATTGGTGAAGCCATTTCATTCATAGGTTTCTCACAGTTTCATACTCTAAAATACTCGCAATACTCGTACCCGCAGCTAAAGGTTCGTGTTCGATTTTGAAGTGGTCTGTGGTCTGTGTTCGACTTTGAAGTGAAAACGTTTTATTAAAAATTCTGCGCACGATATTTTTTCGTCGAATTTTTGTGTTGAATAATTTTGCATTGTAGGTAATGTGCATTGGATACTATGAGCAGACTATATCGTCCAACATGGTATTTCCAGTAATAGTTCCCATAAGCAGAGTTTTATAAATTTCCGAGTTACCCAATCGCCTCTGGGAAGGAATTCAAATTCAAGAGCAGCTCCGGTTTGTAGGTAAGCACTCTTTTTGTTTTTATTTTGGTTTCTGAGGTTGTCATTTGTATTTGTATCGCACGAGATACGTCACCTAGAGTTGTGATCATGAGGGACCCAATTGCTGAGGTCCTTAGAAGTCATTCCATGCACCTGGTATATCTGTAGCCGGCATACATTCGAAAGGCGTGGATTTTGGGTTGTTCGCCACAGTTCATAGGACATCGACAGTTGTGTTCTATTGCAAACACATCAAATGGTTAAATGAAGTGATTATCACAGCTTCAGGTAGCCCCAAAGACGATTCTGGTCCTTTTGAAACATTTTTACCAATTTCACCGCAGATCACGTTCCAAGATGCAAGACAAGACTCAATGACTGAAGCATATCAACTCAAATTCCCACAATTTTTGACCGTTCACATTATTGCAAAGTGGTAAGAGAGCTAAGCAACGTATTAAGTGCAGCTTGGATGTCTTACTTCTCGCCAGTTTCTGGCGATTGTTGACTGCTTCTGTTTCAACGTGTTTTGACCAAAGAAGTTTGGTGAAAATGGTGTAGTAGGGAGTTTTTTATAGCACTGGTTAGGTAATAATTCTGTCAGCCTCTTCAATCGTTTGAATACTTCCGCTTTAAAAGGATTAGTTGGAGACCGTCATAGTATACCATCCGTCGAGCAGAATTAGAGCCCTCTGCGATTAAGAGCACACAATGCGAGCGGAAGAAAAATTTGGGAGAAAAAAAAAGAAAGATACCGACTTAGGTTGGTTTTGAATGTTCGTAAATTATAATGGCTATAAGGTAAACAGCAAGACATTCAGAGAATTCGTATTCTATGGAATGAAGAAAGAAAAGATCACGGTGTTTCAGAGTACGTCTAAAGATGGACTTTAAGGGGAACAATATCAACCTGATATGGGTTCATAACCAAACAAAGGAAAAAAAAATTAAACTTTAAAGACAGTTTCAACGAGCTCTTAGAAAAGACAGCTGAGCCATGTCGTATATATGGTATGTATAATGTTATAGTCTTCTTAGGCAATTTTAACGCAAAGCCGTACAATAAGGATATCTTTGGAAGTTTTTTCAGCAATCATAGCCTACCCGACAACACCTCTAAAACAAATTTGGACTAACAATGAATAAATTTTTAGCTAGCATGCTGGTTTCTACAGCTCAAGATTCGCTCTATCCTGATCAATCAACTCAGTCAACCAGATCGATCACATTGCGAACGACGCAAGTAGAACCTTCTGCTGTACATTGAACCAGAAGAAGAAGTTCACCACATTACCGAGCCAAACTAATACGGTGAAGAAGTTTGACGTCAAAAAGCTACAATTGCAAGAGATTATTACAGCCCTTGCCAATTCAACTCTCCTGACCGCATCAACATTCAAAGACATGTGGGAAAAATGCCATTAAACCATCAGAAACGCCGCCTGTGATGAGTTGGTTTTTTCCCGACCTGCTTTTGGCAGGCACATGTAGCCAAAGAAGAGGCATATAGTTAGACCGGCGACGCAAACAGGGACAAGAGTTGTTTGTAATCTCTGCGAAAAGATAAAGATAGAAGATTATCTTCACAGAAAGAAAAGAGAGAAGTGAGAATGAGACATTAGAAGGATCTTACTGCTAGAATGAAATTTGAAAATTTTACCAACGGGTGAAATAAATCTAAGGCTATGAAGCATGAACTGGTATTCGCCAATATGATCAAGAAAATCTAGTAGTTGAAATGTGGTCGGTGCTGAGGATATGTACAGTACGGCAATAAATACCGCGGTCAGTCAGGAATCAACACCTAGCGCACTATTCAACACTGCTGAAGATGAACTAAAATTCATCCTACCCGGTTTTACGAAAATAACCCGGCGACATTCAAGCTTAAATTAAAAATGCCCTTAGGTCCTTAGTACGGAGCAAAGGCTAATTAGCTTGTAAGCTATGATCGAATGAAATACAAAGAATCTCATAGCCGCTTGTTCAACCCTCCTACTACATACATATGTATATCAACTACGGATGGATCAACCTCCTAAACATCAAATATCTTCCATTCGTGAAGGCCTGAAACCTTACGTCTACAATGTGCTATGTTTGTGTCAACGTAGTTTTAGGCCAGAAAAGTCCAACACTGACCAAATGTTTACATTATGGCGGATTTTGAAAAGTACCCTTGTGTTTCAAATCGCCGCACACTACATTGTTATCCACTTTAAAGCCAGCATTTATAGAGAAGTACTACAGATAGCCATGCCAGCTTTTAGCATTCCCATCAAACTCTTTCGACAGTCGAGGACGATGATGGAAACTGCAAGCTGCTCTGTCAAGATCAGTAAAGGTTGCACCGAGATCTTTGATGTCCAACAAGGCTTTAGACAAGGCTATGTGCAGTTATGCAAAATTTTTAACAACATGTTTGAAAAAATTGCAAACGAAGTCAACACCAGGGGCCCAATCTTTCAAAAGTTTCTATAGCTACTTGCTTATGCAGACGATATTGACATTATTGAGAGAACACAGGGCAAATCATAAGTGAATTTTGGATCAAGGCCGAAAGGTACTCAAAAAAGCGATTTTTTGACGAAACCTCACAATAGGCAGATAAAACTTATAGGTAGTCCGTTACTTCGTCTAACATATATAGGCCGCGCCATAAATATGAATAATGACATCAGCGCGGTATCAAACGGAGTATAAATCTTACCAATCGCTGTTTGTTAGTAAGGCAATTGTGCAAAACACCCATCTCTCGCACAATCAAGGTGGATCTACACGTATATTTATACCCTTATCATCACAATACTACTCAATGGTACAGAGCCATGGACGTTATCAGATCCTGTCATAGTTGACGAAATAGCAGCAACAATGAGCGGGTTTTATACCAACAGGATACGGGCGGTATAACAACATCGGCTTTGCCTTAAGAGTTCGAATACAGTGGCTTCGATGATTGGGGAATATAGAGCGTTTGGACGTCACTGCTCCGGCCCAACAAATTTTCCAATCAGCACCAAAATGACAAATCATTTGAGTAAGACCTGGAAAAACACCTCAACCAACTTGGTGTGCGTAATTATAGACGGCTGGCCAATCACTATCTAAGCATTATCTAAGTAAGTAATGAGTGGAGTCCATAAGATCCAAAATGTAATTTCTTATCATCTTAAGACAATAGCTTTCAACAACATTCCAGGTTGGATATAAACCAAGAAGGCCACATATAAGAAGGAAGTACTAACTGAACTACTCGTATACAATGAAAATATCATTTAAGTTGCTTTACAAAAAAAAACCAACAATCTATGTAACTTCTTCAAGAAAAGCAAACTTTACCCAGCAAAACAGTTGTATAATATTATAATTACAATGCACATCGTTACTTTGGATACCACCTGACTCCTAGGACTCATATTTTGTTAACCCTGAATATACAGATCCGGTTTACATCACTTCGATATCAAGTACAGTGGTGACTAACCATCAATTTTAACCTTAGCGTGTCTTATAGTATTTAACATATACCAATGTTTATCGTGAAATAATCAATTTGTGGCAGTCGGCCGAACTTACTGTTAAATGTTTTTAAACTCCTTAAACAATCGACCATAAAAAAATTTAATTTACTTCATTTGGCTAACGAAAAAAAGAAAAACAACCAAAAAGCAAATACAAACGCCGACTTCTTCTTGAACTGTCATGGGTAGCGGATTAAGAACAAAGCGAAAATCAAGACAAATCCAGGCCATCAATTATAACAGAACAATTGGACATTGAATGGCTACCCAAAATTAATTCACCAAATCAAAACAATCAACTCGCTCCAAAGTTGATTTGACTGTCATTTGTCAATTGACACCCACAGGGGTATGACATGATCAAGTCACAAACTGCGTAACAACTTCGGCCAAATTTGGGCCATTGAACTTGGTCTCATCTACCGGACTTTTGACGGTCATTTAAAAATACTCGTTTGTAAGAAGTTTTCTTTATTTTTGTAAGAGAAAAAAATGTTCTTTCATTCTAATCGACTGTCAAAAAACGTGACACAATTTAGAGTAATGAAACAAAGTGTCAAAAAGAACCAAGAATCAAACGCACAAATGCACCAAGAACGCACTCTGCACGTTGTCACGAGTAATGATAGCCAACCTACATGGCTGACAAATAGGTGGCCTATTTTGTTTTTTTTATAACCCATCCGATGACAGACAGCCATAGACAGACTTTATACCTCTGCACGTCCCTGTAATTAGTCGTGGTTTCAGTATAATATCTTTCACTTGACATACATTCATTCAATCACATGCACCAACTGACTGACAGAAGGAGAAGGGCCAAGACCGTTCGTTCGTACTTCTTACATGTACGTACAATTGCGAGCGCACTGAAACTTTTTATGTGCTCTGAATTAATAACTTGAAAACCAATAAATTTCGAGCCCGAAATTTCAAGATCAATTGATATGCAAAGCTCGGTTGACATTTTAGCTCAAAACGAGACACAGACGCAAAGATTAACAGTGCAACAGTACACGTTGTGGTAAGTTTGTGTCGTGTAATTATCATACAGCTACCGTTTTAAATCAGAGCCACGAAATTCATGAACTCTTCTCATGTATCTGACTCAGCGTGTGGTAATAGGCCATGATTACTTGGCTCGAAAGGTAGTCTCCTTATAAAGAGTGGTTTTTGTTGTTTTCAGAAAAAGAAAAGGAAAGAAGAAAAATAACACAACGATCGCCGATGTAATCAACCTTCGCTTTATCGTTTAAGCGGTTTGTATCTTTTCGTGTCAAGATCAGGCTAATTGGATTGCAGTTACTGTCATCGGTATGTAGTAGGCCCTTTTAAAAGGGTCAGATTCCCTCCAAGAACCTGGTCAGCATTCTGCCTTCTACTTGCACTTGAATTGGATTTGCATTTCCACAGCAATTGAACAAGAGACCAAGAATTGAAATATGCTAATGACATTGCTCGTACCTAAATCCGTAATGAATAGTTTGTGGGCTAATTTACAATTCCAAATGGTGAGACGGGTCTTATTTTTTTTTAAATCCAGTTACCTCGATTCTGGGATTAATTGAGCTATCTCACATGGTAGGTGTTACAACTAATGGTCGATTGAAGTTAATTTAAATTTGTGCAGTTGAATGCGCTTGTACGAGTGTTTGTAGTTGAAACCGAATTGAGTTGTAGTTTACTCGGATACTTGTACGAGTATGTAGTCACATTTGGCCTAAATGCTTGGGCGGTGTTTACGGGTGTTTAACCTTTTCGCCAAGTGGTTATGTTGAATGAGGTTTAAGTTAAAAATTACATTCCGACACGATAGTGAACCACCGATATGGTAAGTAGTTTATTCAAGACATTTATTTTTCAAGCCATATTTAAAGCCTTGGATAATGTGTTTTGATTATGAAATATGCAGTCGTAGTATGACAATTGTCTTAGGTTGTGTCTTGAGCCTGCAAGACATAAAGTTGTCGGAATAATGTCCGCAATGGGCTCGCAAAAAGAGTCAATTAAAATAAAAAAGGAAATATTAAATTTGTTGATTCAAATTTAATGTTGTCAACACTAGCATGAACAATTGTGTGAAACTGACATTTAGTTTAGCCGATGTAATGACATCCAAAATAGAGACAATGACTTAATCACCTAGATATCAAACTTGAAAGGGACGGGTATAAAGTTAAACCTCATGACCTTTTTCGGCTTTTTTTATTTTTCTTTTGCATACACACTTATTCCAAACGTGTCAAATCTGATGTATTTTGTTGACAGTTTAACAACACATTGATAGCTACTGATAGATGTTTATTTTGACACAAAGCAGATGTGACGGCGATTCCATAACTTTAACTGCTACTTCATCTGCATTATTATTTGCATCAGAGTTCGTTGTTTGATTGCTTTATCATAAAGCGGTGCCGTGAAATGACATTTTTAGAGATCGTTATACATGCATTGATGATGAATCCCGTTGGAGATTGAAAAGTGTTGATGAGTACGTTGCATATCATATTGGTTTTGTTTTCTGTAAAACAATTCATCTCTTTCTCATGAAAGGTTAAGCCATCGTTCGGCTATTGAAAAACAATTCGAAGTGACAGAAAATGTGAGGTAGAGGTGACTGTTGGTTGGTTTTGAATGTCTGCAGATTAAAGTGAGAATGAAAAGTAAGAGACTAGCAAATAATTCTCAATGAACTAATGATGTACAGAGCTATGTCTATTTGCAAGAGTATAGATACATCTGCCTAAGCTACGATCTACAAATTATAATGTATGGGTCTCTAAAACATCTATAGTGGTTTAAAAATTATTACAGAGTGATCTATGGTACAATAATTGACACTCGAAAGATAATTGCCAAGATACTACGGAGATACTACAGAGAGGAATAGAGCAAAACAGGAATCAAGAGCATACGGACAATATCGCCCGGTCTTTTAAGAGTTACAACGAGCTTTAGGATGCTTATGCTATAGCAGGCTTGTCATAATAATTTGTAAAGCTTATCATGACTGCTACTGCATGCACTGTATCCCTTGACTGAGGATCAAGTAATGGACAGACAGAGCACAATTTAATAATTGAACATCAATTGGCTTTGATAGCGACATTCGTCTTGAACAAACAAGGATTTGTTTTTTTGGTTGAAAACATAGCGTGAACTTACAGGCTTTGCTGAGGGAAAAATTCAACCAGAGGTAGTACTCCAAACATGACCGAAGCATGAAATCTGAGCATGGTTTGTCCGATCCACAAGTAAGAGACCCTTTCGAGAGGAGTATGTCTCCTAAACATCGCCCTTTAAAACTTTCCTGCTTCTGCCGTATTATGTGAGCATCTGAAAACATTGGTCCATACCAGTGCAGTTCTAGGCCATGAAAGTCCATAATCGATCAAACATTCACACTGGGACAGATCTTGGAAAACGCGCGGAAATTTCGGATGGAAGCACATTATTGATTTGTCGCCGTCAAGGCCGCATACGACAGCATACATAGGGATGAGTTTTAAAGCGCCATGTCTAGTGCACTGCAGAGCTGACCAGGTTTACGACGAGGTGACGCACAGTCATCTAGGTTTTTTAACACCGCCCTAGAAGAAATCATGCAAAATTCACTGGCCAACAAACAGCCATGATCTTTTCAAGTTATAATTTTCCTACGCGGATGACATTGATGTTAGCGAGCGCTCGATGAAACTTTTATGCGTATTGAGGTGGAAGCAGTCAAAATGGATCTGATGGCAAACGAGGTCAAAACAAAGTACATGCGGCCATCAGAAAAGGAGGGCTTGGCCAGAACGTTACCATTGGGAGTTATAACTTCGAGGTAGCTAAGGGCTTCGCTCCGCAGTTATAAGCAGCAATAACATCAGCGCGAAAAAAATCAGACGCAGAATTGCTCTTGCCATTCGCGGTTTCCTTGGGTTCATAAGGCAATTGAGTAACGGAGTCCGCTCTCCTAATATCGAACTTGCATTACGCAAAACCCTTATCATCTCGGTCTTGCTTTATGACGCGGAGACGAAAACAGATGAAGGAGCACTTAGCCGTTTCGAGAAAAAGGTACTGGGTGTGATTTTCGGTCCCGTTTCTAATGACAGGGAATGGAGGAGCAGTTTCAATTACGAACTGTATGGACAATATCGTCAAAGCGACACCGGTCGTCCAGCATCTACAGACCCAAAGTCTGAGATGGCTATGTTGAGCGAATTCAAAGAGTCTTCGATTCTAATCTCGAGGAGTGGCACCGAAGGAGACGACAGCATCTAAAATAGCGTTCAAGTGGAAGGGGACCTCAACCAAATTTGAATGCAGCACGGGAAGCAGCTGATGAGAGATCGTAATAACTGCAGAGGCCTGTTGATCTGATCATATACCGTCTGTCAGATGTGTAGATCACATTGGTTTCGACGCTAAGCACTGATTTAGTATACTGCAAGTCGGAATAATCCGAGGAGGCAAGATTGACTCGGACCATCGTATTGTACCGTAAACTGCTAGAGCGTTTTCTGGTAGGGTCTCCCAAAACCTTTCGAAAAGTCATTTGTTTACAGCAAGCTATCAAAGAATTGCTCGAAACCCGCCAGAAAATATGAGAACCACAATATTTGAACAACGTTTGTATAAGTTTGTACAACGGCTCGCCATGGTTCGATTGCGGCAAAGTTTCTGTTGACATAAAGGTATACATAATACAAACCGCTTGGACAGTATATTATAATGAGATGTTATAATCTTAAGATGGGAAAAGATCTCATCTACCTACATAATTTGGAGAACAAGATACAATGATGGGTTGTGCGGACTATACAAAAACATTGACCTTACCACAGGGGTTCGAATTGAGCGAATGAACACCAACGCTCGAGCCCGAAACTTAGAACTTATTCCAGATGGACAACATGGTAAAGAAGGTGAACTTAAGCGAAAAAGAGACTTCCACTTAGCTAGTAAGCAAGAATTGGAATAGGGACCCAAGATAATTGTTTGCTTCGCTTAATTTTGAATGAGTCACTTAAGTCGATAAAAATGTATCCGAAATACTGGTTTATGAAAAAGCGCGGAGGACCAAAATCATGAACAGGGGAATAATTTTCTTGCAGGATCAGTTTTCTTGAACAGATTTTTAGGAATGAATGGCGAACTATTCCCAGAAACCTTCACTGATTACATCTATTTAAGATTTCATTTACAGCTGATGCTATACAATATCATTTTCTTCAACAGGCGGATCCATTAAAGACTTGTCATACGATAAACATAAGTTGGAAACGTCAATTTCAACTCAAAACCGACTTGACACCCTCCATCAAAGACAATGTACACATTTGGATTTGCAAAAGCCCCGAATGTACCTACTGAGAATCCAGAGAAGAATCAGATTATCATAAACATGTCCAAAAATATTTGCCGACGTCAGACATAATTGAAACTTTTAATTGAACTACAATAAAACCAAAAACGAAAAAGCGGTTTCGATCACTGCAAATTCTTTCAAACAAACATTTGGCACATCTATCTAACGGTATGTCTCAAATAACTGACATTTGACATTTTAAGCAGCGATAATGGAATGGAACTTGAAGATTATCCGACTTATCCCGGGGGCATCAATTGACAAAGGCGAATAAAGAAGGAAGAAGTTAAGATTCATTTTTATTAAAGAATGTAACTAAATATACATAACAGTAAATGTATTTCACCTTCGTTTCATTTTCGCAAACCATCAAAATAAAAACTAAAGAGCACTTTAACCTTTTTAATGATGAGATTTCGGTGAGAGTCTTAAGTAATCGGAAGACCTCGAAGACGACATCAATCTTTTAAGTTTTAAACTTAGTCACAGTTATCAAAATAAAACAGCTGTAAAAGATACACAAACTCGAAGCAAAGCGTTACATCTGTTTCACGCATCCGACACATAAAACTGTTGACCGTCAAACGCCGATGTCAAGAAATCAAAACAAAATAAAAACGAAAGGGGAGAACGAGCAGCAAAAGAGCAAAAGAGCAAAAGAGCAAATGAGAAAGAAGAATAGCAAAACTAAATGAAATATTAAAAGGCCACCGGGTTATGTAATTAACTTGATGTGTGATATCATCAGCGTAAATTTACAAAATTACCAAACCCAGGAAAGGAGAAGAAAGAAAAAACCTCAAACAGACGCACAGCAGACCGAGAGAATTTTGGTAAATAAATTCCCAGAAGAACGTTTTCGTGGATTTAATTAATTTGCACCTCCTCATAAGTCCAAGTTAGAAGATGCGTCCGACGTTTAAGTATTTTCTTTTGACAACTGTCAAAGTGTTGCGGTTGAAGGAAGGTCTTCATGACAGGTACGCCAACAATATGTACTCGTACGTAGTATACGTATGTGGGAGCAATTTGTTTGCAATTACTTAAAAGCTGTCACCGTCAGTCAGCCAGATACACAGCAAGTTGTTCTTGCATAGTTTTGTCTAGAATCAAATAGGAGTGGATGGAGATACTTAAGTAAAATGATAGTTAGATTAATGACCTCGGTTTGTCTAACCACCAAAAGTTATTGGAGTACGTTGGCACCATTTCGTTGGTTTTTACTATTATTATTATTATTTTTTTCGCAACCAGCACGAGCACACGTTATTGAAAGTGTAAGTGGATCTGTCAAGTAGAGCTAGCGACAGGTTGAGCTGGAGTGTGAGTACCCGTACTCATATTTGTGCAAGAGCAAGAAATTGTGATACTCTTGCGCGTTTGAGATTTTAATTACCATCATGATCGTCATGGTTTTCATAAAATATGAGGCTAAAGATACATATGATGGAATAAAAAACGCCGCTGAAGGTTCTGTGGCTGTCAAACACGTTTGACATGTATTTGTATGTGAAAGTGACTTGTTGGCTTGCAAATTGCAAATACATATGTAAATAATGACTTGATTGTGACTTAATTTAATTCCCATATATTGAAAAGGAAGTTTGATGGGTAAATCACTTTTTTTAATATAGCATGTGACAGTCAGAGATTTTGATCATCTGTCTCTGCGCATGTATCAAATGTCAATTTAATTTAATAGAAAACAGATGCTTTGCAAATTAACATTTGACACTTGATCATAAAAAGCATGTTTATTGGGTGAAAAGCGTTGATTTGTAATACCTTGTTAAACAACTTCTAATGTTAAAGAGGACTGTCAAAATCGCAGAACTGAGATCAGTATGTCACCGAACACGAAAAACTTATCACTGTTCTCGGACTCAGTACTCAGGGGTGGAAATTATAACTCCAATCCAATTCCTGTCGAGAGGCGGATACAAAACTGCACCGATAAGGCTTGAAGGTATTCGTATAAACGCCTGGTATTGTTACGGAAAATATTGTAGTTGAGTCCATTGTTCATCATTAAGCAGGTAGGATTCAATAGTGAAAATACTCATGAAAATGCATCTATGGTGCACAATGTCAACTGGACTGATTGGGTTCTTATTCAAATTGGGTAAGAGCCGGAGCTCTGAGAGCGTCAAGAACTAGTTTTTCCACAAAAAAGGGAATAAATTTCACTCATTCTGTCGCCATTTTGCGATTTGCTTAATGTTTGAGTCATTTACAATAGCCTTCAGTAACAATTGAAATAACTCCACTCGGACCATCGCGATTTTTTGCATACCATAATCTACTACAATTATCACATTAAAAACGAAAGAATGAGTCACAAAAATATTGCACCATTGTGGCATTGGATGTGAAAAATGCAGTTTATGCCAAAAATGGGAACTTGTAAATAGTTGTGCTATAGAGTGTTATACAGGGTGTCCCAAAAATCAACGTCAAGCCGCAAACGGGAAATAGATCAAGTGGTGTCGGTTATCTCAAAATTATAAAAAAAAATCTAAGTCATGTACTTTCAAAATTATTGGCACTCAAAGAAATTGAGAAATCTGACACCTTGTGCTGTGACCGTATATCTTTACTTTTCTTCGATTTTTTTTGTCACGTAACCCTGAGTAACTCTTCTGTAAATTACAGTCCAAAATTGAAACATAACTATATCGGTTTTAACTAAAATATTCCTTTTTTGTCCATCCATGTACCTGGAAATCATTAATCACCCAACTTGAACTGACTGCACTGAAAAACTTTAAAAGATGGCGTATTTAGTCTAGATTCTAAAATGGTATGACACTTGCTAGACTAACCCTTAATTGAGGACAAAAAAAAATATTTGGATAAAGAAACTCGATTCATAGTTAATTCTTTTTAGTAAGTTAAAATGAGTACCAAGTGTGATCGAGACAGACAGTGATACCGTGATTGAGACATATAAACACGCCACTTCGACTAGTGTGAGCGAAACAGAAAGAGATGACCTATCTCCCGTTTCCGGCTTGACGTTTGGGACACCCTGTATATGACGAAATCCTACACCTATCGGTATCAAGGAAAGCATCAATTATCAATTGCGGATGATATGGTCGTGGTGTTTATGGAAGAAACACAGTTAAAGACAAGAAGGGCAACTTTACGTTCGATATACAAAAACGTGCAAATTTGGGAGGCATGAAGTAGTTTTCCAGAAGTTTTTCAAGCTCTTGAGGCCCGTCTTACAGAATGCGAATACCTGAAGATGGCAGCACCATTTAAAAAAAATTGAGATTTGCGAACACTTTGTAAGGTATGTACTCACCAAAACTTCAGCCATTTTGAACACATAGTTTTGGTTTGACAAAGAGTCGAAGTGAGTGCTTTTATGGAAATGGAAAAAATCGATTACAAATGTATTATTTGATTTAGAAAGACAATACGCCTACGCATATTAAAGACGAGTTGGACGCTGTATACAGGGACTCAGCACCATCATTTACAACCGTAAAATGTTGGGCAGATAAATTTAACCGTGGTTGTACCAAGTTGGGTGACGATGAACGTTTGGAACAGCCAAAGTTAGAGAGACAGCAGAGGCTTTAAACGTGTTTTTCTCATTTTGTATGAAGATCTAGCTGACTGTCTGTTGCGAAGACATAGATTTTCGTCAAATAAGGATGCCATTACTTCCGTTAACAGTTATTTTGCAGAGAAAGATGCCAAGTATTATTTTGAAGGGTTGAAGTAGTGGGAGCTTCGCTGGGAGTAGTGTATAGACTTACAAGGATATAAGTTTGACGAAAAAATACTTTGCTTCATTTTTAGGTCAGAAGCTTCTCAGGAAAAGCGAAAAAAAAAACTGTTAACGTTTTTGTTCAACTTTCAGCATAGTACCCTAATTTTTGACTGATCTAAGAGCTCCAGAAAGGCCGTCGAAAAATCTTCTTCAGAAATGCTACGCTGCACTCTCGCCATATTTCGTTGACTAGCCCGCATGCTACCAAAACACTCTGCTTTCATAGCAGTATTTAGGTAGATGGCTAATCATTGAAACTGGTTTTTAGTCAAAAATATTACCGTGAAGTAGGAACCAGTCGTCCGTGCGGTACAATTCCAATACATACCGTATTCGTTTCTGAAGTACTTCCCTCACTGATGTTCAGTTGTCCAGACAACATTCTAATCGTGGTTCGTGGATTATTAGAATCCGTAATGGAAGTGCAGGAACGCCCCATCCTTAGATCGTGGCAACTGTTTTTAAACCGTAAATTCCATTCAACAAATTTCATCACCAAACGCATTTTTAGCATTTGGAATGTTTCTGTGGCATTCTGTTATATTCAGCCTCGGAACTTTTTCAATAAACTGTGTATACGAGTATAAAAAGACATCGAAAACTACTGCAACACTTCTAAGGCTCATGGTTCAGGGCCAGACGGGAATAAAAAGCTTCATCTTCTTCTCCAAAAAGTGCCAAGTTTACGTATTCAGCTAAACATAGACAGGTGTGGAAAAATTAACTCTTCGTCCAGTAAGTTTTGAACTCTTGTACTGTATCTTGAATCGCCATTCTCGTCAAGGGAAAAGAAAAACTAGAAAACGAGTTGGGAAAAAAAATTAAATACAAAAGAAGTTGCAATATCTATCGTGGCCTAAAAGCAAACCTTAAATTTGATGACAGATATGTCAGATAAGCCCTTGTTAAGGCCAAAAAAAACAATCCCAAGAGGTGTAATCTATGGAATCGATTTGTAGTTGTTGGTAGTTTTATTTTATTAAACAAAGCTATGAGCTACATAAATCCAAGACCGTAGCAGCAGGTCAACTTCGAACCTAAAGAGTGGAACCATAGTCTGCACTAATCTAGACAAAGCAAGATAGTTGCACTTGATATTTTAAAGATATTTGTCAGAGTTTGGTATCGAGCTCTTTTTTGTCAAAAATGTGTGCACTTGCAATCGATAAATCTCTTCTTCAATGGATTAGAAATTAAAGTTCGGAACGTTCAATTTAAGTTGAATATCCAAGCCCCTTCCAACCGTAAAACTCGTTTATTGTTATCAATATTCCCTCAAGCCCGCTTTCGGCAGTACTCTGATACATCGTGATTCTTTCTTCGGAGATCCTGATCTCTCTGTTTTTACTTCCTAACCTTCATTCGCTCGCTCTTCACTGTGTGCAAACATCTAAGGGTCCTAAGTCCCTTGACACCTTTTGTTAGCCGTGCAACAACTCCAACTGCACTTCTCCGGTACATTCTTTTTAGAGCTTCGCTAGCTTCAGCTTCAGGAAAATCTGCCGTTTCGCCATTTTCGTCCATATCGTCATAAATTACCATGATTAAAATCGAATGAACTGGACCATAGTTCATACATACATATCATATACATAAAGCACATAAATAATAATGTAATTTAAGATTTCATTCTGACTTCTTGAAAGAAGTAGCTTTCGCCAAACGAGGGGAGGACAAACATTTGCCTATGCGGAAAGTGGTGTTTTTTTTTACCCAGTAGGTCATGAATTGTATACACAATCTAAAAATGTAAATTGCAACTTGATTTCATACCATAACCGCCACTGAACGTATAGAATAGGAAAGCAGACATAAACAACACATTTCAGTGCACTCTGCAATAACTTTGGCTTAATCACCAGCTCAAATGTAACTTCGAATGAAGTAACGTGAACCTTCACAGACCTATCCCTAAGTGTCACCATAACGTACGTCTACTCAAATGTCATATTTTATTAATTCGATTTACAGAATGTATACGTTTATGTTGATGACATTTTGAATGACAGGCTATGATTTGCTAATCACCATATACTACAGTTACTTTAATATTCTAATTGGCTAATGTTTGCATAAGCCAGGTTATTGTATTTAGTTCCGAGACTATATTAACAAGTTAGCACACCGTTCAAAAGCATCGCTGCTACATAGCGAAAGAAAACAAATCGAACTGTCATGTCAACATGATCAATATTTGTTAAATTTTATTGCAAACATCCTCTAAACTTGTGAAGACAGGCATTTCTTGTTATCTTTTGTCTACATATTATTTATATTACAGCAAACAATCAAAAATTCGAAGGTAAAATTGAGCCTGCTGATCTATTACCCCAAAACACTGTCAAACCTTGCAGTGCAACCTTCCATTTTGACATATAAATGCAGATTTTTGTAGTAGATGCTCTAAATTGTTTTGTAAAAACGCCTAGTTTTGCAATTATAACCTTCAAAATGTAGACCATTTCCAAAATAAAACTGAAAACAAAAAGACGACTCCTATTTCCAATTGTTTTGGATTTTGATTTACATATATATTTTTTTTATAAAAAAAACACAATTAGTTCATCATCATTTGATACAGATCTTGATGTTAATTAAAATCATAAAGCAAATAAAGCATCTTTTGTTCGAATATTTCCATTCAGGCGCGAAAATTAATGCTGCTAATAACCGATTTGCATTTAATAGATACTAATACCTCTTTTTGTAGTTCCTCTATGTTTGGTAACGTTCACTTCCCTTTTCATTTCTGCTATTGTCTCGTTGCTGTTGCCATAAAAAAAAAACATCATAAAACCTGAGCACAAAACAGAAGGAAAATTATGTACAATATGTTTGAAAGAAGAAAAAACTGCTCCCCCTAGACTGGTGGGCAATGAATCACAACACAACTGAACGAAGTAACTCTGACATTTAAGATGCCATCTATATTCATATAAGTTTGAATGTATCCGTATGGGTAACGCGAACGCGAATGCAAACCTATTTAATTAGTTTAAATTACGTAAGTCTTCCAAGGCTATTTGGTACTAGCAATTGAACCGCACCTCCATCAAAGCGGTCCACATCTACGAGTACGAGTATGTATTGTATCTGCCGTTCTAACCCGATACTCGGCATCACCATCTAGCCAGCCAGTCAGCCAATGCTGAGTGGAATTTTGGAATTGCAAGGCCGTTTGTGGCTGCGACTGTGACAGTAGATAGGAACGGCATGGCACCGCTTAGTCATTTCTTGAAACAAAAAAAAAAAAACAAAAAAAATTAAAAATGGATCACACTTAGCACATTCTGAGTGGTCCGTTGCAATGTACATCCGCATAAATTCTTAAATTGGTCATTCGATCATTACTGATCACTGGAAACTGCTGCTCTTCCACTCGATCATCAAGCCAACGATCATGATGATGGGCGAAGATGTTTGGCAAATAGCTCGAATCCGGAAATTTGAGCTTCATTTGTTTATTAATTAATTGCGCACCGTAATCAATTGAATGATACATTTGCATTCACTTGACGAAATGGTAGGTGAGCAGAAAACGGAAGAGATCCATAATTGTGCCGGCAAATTTACGGTGGCTGCCGCGTCGTATCGTTTCCGGATTAAGACGAATTGAATGCTACTTACGTCGGCTTACGTTACTTTAACAAGATGGAAGCCATTGTTGTAGAACTGAGATGATGGTTGGTTGCATTTTTGTTTTGTTTGTTTGTTTGTTTGATTTAATCATTATTCTTCATGTCATGAGCGATGGGAATCAATTAATTTTGTCTGTTTTTACCACGGCTGTGGGATGGTGTAATTAAAATAGAAACAATAAACTTGACAAGTGCATCTTGTTGGTGAATCTTATTCGGAAGTGTATCCATACCAAGGCTGGCTTTAAAGCAGTTTCAAGTAGGTGTTGATGATACTTCCGCTGAAATAGTTACATGGTGAAGTGGGATTTGAATTGCTATCTTTGCACCTATCTATCCTATATAACGCAAAATAATTTCTGTCACTATCAAATGTGTATGGTATATACGGAAAGTTGAAATGAAAATGGTGATTGAAATGCATATGATCTCAAGGAGGTAGTCCAATGACGGTAACAGCTTATAATAATTAAGGATATTTTTCATATCCACCATAGAAGTAGTGCAATATCATATTCGTGTTCTGCTGTCCTCGGCTGCTAACAGACGTCTAATGTAAAAAGCCAGCCCCGAAGCGGACAAGAAACTGGCAAGTGCCAGGCAGGCACAAGATAAGAACCAGGCTAGAGCAACCAAGCACGAGAAGCCAGGCAATAGACGTAAGACAGGATGTATATTGATCAGGTTGCAAAAATTGGTAGCTATAGAGGAGTGAGGATAAAGCAGTATAGCCACTTTTTGATTAAAATAAATTTTAAAAAAAATTCTTAAACCTAGCAGGAAGCAACTCACAGCTTTGGTTGGCATCTTATCAGAAACGCAATATGCCAGATGTCTCAAGCTGGTATACATGGAATCTTGCAGATTGTGCGGTGAGCTACAAGCCAAAGAGGACGTAGATCACATGCTTTTGAATGTGACAGAGTATCTTGAAACCTTAGGAAATATCCATGGAAATATTTCATCAATATTTAGAGGAGGAAAGCTCTTCTAGCCTGTAAGGATTTTTTTAGGGGAAAGTGTTTAGGTCTCTTCATTTCAAATTTCATCTCAATTGCTTCTCCAGGGATCGCAATAGGCCTCTGTGAAAATTTAAGGCGCTCTTGACAAGAATCAATATCAATCATTGGCATTGAGGGCTCATTTAATTCATTTGAATTCAGATGGATTTGTTTTAATTCAATGCCTTCAAGAATGACTTCAGCTTAAAATAAATAAATTAGCATCCATTTTTATTGGCCAATCATTTCTGCAATCAAAATCTTGAAGTCAAAATGAAAGGTGATTGATTTATTTTAAGTTGAAGTCATTATTAAAGTCATTGGATAGAAACAAATTCACGTGAATTCTTAGTATGACTTCAAGGAATGCATTCTTTAAAGACTGAACGTGATGGACGTTCTTCTCTTTACGAGAGGGAGAAAGCTGCGTGACTCATGTATTGCTTTAAACACCATTCGATTCTCCAACGAAGCTAAGAATTTGGGTGAGGATAACAAATTTCTTTGAACCAAACATTTTGCGTGGAAAACTCCCAAGGACCCTTCGCCAGAATAAAAGGAGCGCAACATGGGACCAGTCACCTGGGAGGCTATGCTAAGACCAATTACGGTCTGTTTCGGCTTTCGGGCTTTTTCTAGCATGCCTGGCTCTGTTCCAGACGTAATGGCGAATCTCCCGCTCCCTTGATATTCATCCCATGACCTGTACTCCTTCTGTTTACAGAGAAGTGGCCCTTTTTAACAACACGCACTGAAAATTTGCTGACCTTGAACAGGTCTTTTGACTGTCACAGACACCAGAGGTCCTGTTAAAATTCTGAGAAAGCAATGTAGTCAGATCTTCATGGTTCGCTCCAAAACCCTTTCAAAAACTTGAGTCTGCCTTCCAAACTGGGATATTGTGAAGGATCGGGATCGGAGCCAAGCTATGCTCAAAGCCATGTTGAACGCTTACACGTATTCCAAACTTGTTCGAGAATGCAAGATTCCACAGAACGCAGTTGGAAAGCTGGCTTAAAATTTGTTGGGTCCCATGTCACAATGAGAAATGAAATTGCTGATGAATTTGTAAGGTGAAGCTTAGGGGAGAGTTTTTCAAGACCCGAACTTGCGATAGGACTGCCTGCATTCTCGGCTAGGGCCTTCACTGACAGTTAGCTTTCATATCTCTTTAAGAGGTCAGCGACTTTCCTGATAGGAAACACTGCAAGCCGCTTACTGGCACCGTGACGGGGTGCTGATATTTTCAGAAATTTTACTCATCTTTCTGCGAAAGACTGAGAAATTTTTGTAAATGCAACATACAAAAGGAGTACAATGGAGTTTTTTGTCTAAATGCTTTGGTCTGACAAGAAAAAAATACAAATAAAAATTGGAATAAGACTCTTGACCACTGGGAGTTTGATTTGTTAGAAAAAGCCAAATCCATTTCACATTATTGGATACGATTTTGTGTTTCCTTGTAAAGTGTCAATCTGTCAAAATTCCAATGCTCTTCTGAAAGCCTATAACAGTAGTCTCTAGGACTGTGTTCTCCACCAAACTATCATATAATATACAATAAATTGTCATCAGTTGTTCTTATCCAAAACCAGTCACATTATTGTTATTTATTAAAGATGAGGTATCAAAACTTAACCTTGTGGGATTCCATATTTTACTAGTTTGCAAGTAGTAGAGTAGAGTCGATTAATATATGACGATGATTGGAATTTATGGTGAATGGCGCATTGCAGATGTCTGTGTCAATCAATATTTTTTTTAAGTTAAGGAAGCGTCTGATTGTGCAGAATTATAATGTTTGCTACTCCGTTAAGTTTAAAAGAAATCTCACCGACAACTTTGATGTCAAAAAAAACTTTTAGACAGAGTGATAAACTGTCATGTGACTTCTTTAACCAGAGGTATAATTCCACAAAAGTGTGATATGTGCATCAAATTGCATTCGCTCTCATCATTGAAAGAAGACTGGGTAAGTTAGTAAAAAAATGTTAGGACATGTTGTGCGAATTCCAATCCAGAGGCACAAAAAAATATTTCAATCGCTTTGAGGCTCACTATGGAAGGCAATTGGCAATGAGCAGAAGAAAATGTGAAATTACTGGTATTGGCCATATTATGGGTTATCATTACCCTTACATTGACCGCATTGTAGTTCAAACCCCTGAATTCTCTGCTGTTAATGGGAAGTAAATAGAACTCCACAAACTTTGGGCGGACTATTCTCAATAGTCAGAAAAACTAGAGGAACACTGAAAGCAAATAGTCACAATATTTGAGCCATTCGGGTAGAATGTCAAGATGAAGTGCAATATTACAATATCCACAAAGCGGTACAATTGTCAAAAATAATCTTTTAAAAGCAAACAAAAGTTCTGTGTACTAATTAAGCACGATGTTGCAAATGTTACAAATGAACAAATTCGGAACAAAGCCCAAAGTCTTGCATTTCAAAATCATTTCGTGCCTTTTGTTCTTTCAGTAGCCTACATTGCACAATTATGATAAAATACCTAAAAGTAGTTCAAATACTTTTTATAACATTTTTTCCTATAACACGAACACCATTAGCAACATAAACCATCAACCTTGTCTTACAATTTTCTATTTTTTATTTTCTCATAACAAATCATAACATTTTCCGTTCATTTTAATCAAGCATAAAACATGTTTCATTGAGCAGACTATCGTTACGGGCCCGTTCACTACAATTTAATTCCAGAGACCCATATAAAATTAAAAGTAGGTATCTCAAGTGAATGGTCGGACAACCTTCAACTATGTATATTAGATACAAAATTATCTGAATGAAAGCTCACCCCACTTATTTTGTAGGACATACTCGTAAGTCTTATAGGAGTATTCACATTTACCACCCTTTATGTTGATTAAGCCATTTCAACGCGGCTAGTGATATATGATACCGAGTCTGCAACAAAATACGCTCCAATTTTATGCAATCGAACTGTATCGAATATTTTACCACCGATCGAATGATTGATGATAGTCAATCGATAAGTCAAGGCCGTTGCCACTGTCCGCGACACGGCGCTCATGTGCTCTACCACATCAACGATTTGTTCGCACACCAACACCGTTGAAGAAATTTAACAATACCTTCGCTGGTGATACTCGTACTAGTTGGCAAGATTTCAAAATCTAAATCAAATTTGGATCAATCGTAAGGTATCATGAAATGTCAGTTAGTAATGGGTTTGGAAGTAGGGTTGTGCCCTATGCAATCCATCAACAAATCACCAACAAATAAGTCATATTCACGAACACACCTAACGATCTCGTAAATAAGAATCGTGATGATTGAGTAAATTGCGGCGAATTCAAAAATTAAATGCCTGACAGGTGCCGTGAACCCAAGATTGAAATATCAAAGGAACCTCCTCCTGCTGTCACAGAATATAAAAGAATATACGAGAACGAGCAACTATGATGCGATCCGATCGAGCGACTCGGTGCGATTCACTTTTACGATATAATTGAAGAGATCACGCCCAATCAATCATGCGATCATGGATCGCTGCCGTACAGCGGATAGTTGTGGGTTGTTATGAGCTACCTCAATGCAGGTACTAATGATCGATAAACTATAAGATAAGTCGGTGCTGTACGAACAGATACGAGTACTTCATATTCCTAGAGCTGATCATAAGAAGTGTTTGCTGTTTGGTGTTTGGTGTTCGGTGATCGTTGTTGTTTGGAGGAGAATGGATTTTTGGTTTGAACTTTAAGAGGAGCCTGTTCTGTCGTCTGAAATGTGGAGGAGTAGAGGAATAGATACTCGTACGGGTTATTACAACCGTGCCAGTGTGTAACGAGTACGACTACGAAACCGGTATGCAGTGGATTTATAATAGATGAATTCCATGGTGCTGCCTGATGTTCAACAAAGTGCAAGGGTGATGAAATCGTAATTTCTGAGTTAGATACTGCAGAAGTAGGTCATAGATACTTTTTGCATGCACAGACAAATTTTTCCTTTTTCATTTTGATTGTTTGCTTAAGCAGAGATAATGGAAATTGTTATGCGATTTTTGTAGGTTTTTGAGTGATTATGATCGTGATGTGGATGAGATGGGATGATGAGGCGATGAGTGCAAAGAGCTTTGTTGGAAATAATTGAGAGTTATTTGTAGATTTGAGTGTTTTTATAGATAAAGACATATTGTGCAATTCAAAGTGAATCTATGAGGTGACCTATGTTAGCTCTGTCTGGTTTAAGACAATCATTAAGTATACTTCCAGCGAATCCTTCAGGAAAAGTTGAAAAAAAAAAAATAAAGTCGGGCTTAGCGATCTACACATTTATAGATAATCATTTGTGCTCTTAGCGTTCTATTATCTACAAAGAGGATGTCATTCTTAATTTGAACCATAAGTAAGCTTTTCCCTGTAACCCTTTAATCCCTATAATTTTTTGATCTACCGGGGAATTGTTGCATCTACTCTCAAATACCTTCTGTTTGACTGTGAATATGATAAAACGTTTCACTATTTGTGACGGGAAGTTTCATGGCCGGAACTTCCGAAAATTGAAGGTGCTCTATATTGATGTTGCCTGTAATAGTTTTCGGGACTATACTCGTGCGGATCTTAGGTACTAAGATATCATGCGAGACTAATCAAACTGCAAAATCGTGCATTTCTAAAGGCATGTTCAAACAATTCCGTCACTTTAGAGGCAAGCGTCACTTTTTAGCTTAATCTAAACTATCTAGCTGCCTTGATTCAGTTCATTTGACCTCTATCATGTGTGAGTCGGCTGTCAAGGGATTTCATCTTTAAAATTTAGGAAAATTAAAAATTAATTTAATCATCTATTTTCAGGTACTGCCAGGTTTTGATAGGGTAACTTCCGAATGCCTAAGATATGGCTAGCAGCGCAATATTTCAAGTTCATGTTTAGTGCTTGTAAGAGGTAAGACCTCTTCATTGTACAGGGTTTTCTAATAGAGACTTGACAACTTTGAATTTTATTTGTGAACGCACTCTTTGACTAATCATCAAACTGTCACTGTCAATTTATTCAGTAAACTCAACATTTTCATCATGGTAAAGTACACGAACGAGCAACGTCTGAAAATTATAAAAATTTTCTACCAAAATTCGGAGTCGGTGACTGCAACTTTAAGAGCGTTAACTCCAATTTTCGGTCGTAATTCTCGCCCTAGTAGACAGGCAATTTGAGTCTACATATTCGTTGTGTGATGATGCAGTGTCAGTGAGACAACGGGTTGGTCGAAGTGTCGAAAATATCGCTGCCGTTCAGGCGTCCGTAGCAAACGATCCAAATCAGTCAATTCCACGGCATTCTCAAGAATTGGGCATCGCTCAAACCACATTATGGCGTATTTTGCATAAGGATCTTGGTTTACACCCATACAAGATCAAGCTGACTCAAGAATTGAAGTCAATGAACCATTTGAAGCAACGTACGTTCTCCGATTGGGTTCCGATTGGGTGGTCCGATTTCATCGCAAAATCATCTTCAGTGACGAAGCTCATTTTTGGCTCAATGGGTTCGTCAATAAGCAAAATATGCGTTATTGGTCGCGTGAAAATCGACATGTGCTTCATGAATCAGCACTTCATCCACAAAAAATAACTGTTTGGTGCGGTTTGCATGCCGGCGGCGTTATTGGGCCATATTTTTTCGTCGACGATAACGATCGTCACGTTACTGTGAATGGTCAGCGTTATCGCGCCATGATCACCGATTATTTTTGGCCCGAATTGGAAGATATGGACTAGGACGACATGTGGTTTCAACAGGATGATGCCACAAGCCACACAGCATACGCTACAATCAAGAGTAAGTATGATGAGCGTGTTATCTCAAGAAATGGGTCAGTCGATTGGCCGCCTAGTTTGTGCGATTTAACGCCGCTTGACTATTTTCTGTGGGGCTACGTTAAGTCATTGGTTTATGCCAACACGCCGACGACGTTGGAAGAGCTCAGAGCCAACATTGAACGCGAAATAGTGGCCGTTTCGGCCTAAATGTGTGGCCGAGTCGTTGAAAATTGGGTCCAACGAATCAACCGCTGCAAACGTGCCCGCGGTGGCCATATTAACGAAGTCGAGTTCCATTCATAAATGTTTTGATTGTACTTCGTACAATAATAATAAATAAAGTTTTTGAAATATCTCAAATGGTTTGCGTTTTATTTAAAAAAAAGTTGTCAAGTCCTTATTGGAAAACCCTATAATTGGAAACTATACAGGTAAACCCTTATTTATGCAGTCTTAAGAGGAACTCCCCACATGGAATGCACGGTGTTGCCTGTATCCGGTCTCTTGACCTGTTGAACCTCTTTTTGGTCAACTTTGACATGTTCAAAGCACAGGTCCGAGATAGACTTCACAATCAGCTGCAAGGCTTCCTGAAGTAGAGATGGTGGCGGAAGAACATAAATTAAGTCAGCGGTGGAACTTATATCTTCCGTTGTAAAGCAGATCCAAACGCCATCAAAAAAAGTGCGAACTCCTCTGATCTGGCCTCAATATATTTATAAGATATTAATTCCCCCAAATTTGGAGTAGAATGTCCACATCTGGTCGGGTGCTCTCAAAACATCTCTGCATCTGTTAGATATTAGGACTCAAAACCGTGCAATAAAAACTAAGGTGATACTAATATACCTCAAAAAATGAACATCCTCGAGCACCGACGTAATGTCTCGTGTCTCACTTAGTTTTATCGTTCGATTTTTCTACCACCAGCCCTCCATAGAAATCGCCAGTACCATTCCGCTCCTTCAAACTTGTAACCGTAATACCATCTCGATATGATTGCTCATCAGTATACCCTCAAGCCCATGATTCGTTCCGAAGCCGTCCAACTCGCTTATGGAATGTCCTACCTAGCTCTTTATTTCCTATTCATTATAACCTTCAAACATGTAAAACCAATGTTCACCTGTACCTCTCTTTCCCACCTCCCTGATTTTCCATCGCCCGCGTTGTGTGCAAGCATTTCAACGATACTTAAATCTCTTGAGCGCGGGCAAAATATATAAAGGCAGACTTAGGCAAGAAGTCTTGAGTTTCAGACATGTCGAAGTACGCCTTGTGAGACTCTGTATTAAAACTAAATTCGCCGGAAGCAGCAAAACGGAGGAAAAAGACGTTCCATCAAGGACGGATTTTTTTGAGATCCTCCAGAAGACATATGCTCAATTTTCTAAGTTCAATGTTAGAAAAGGAGACAGCTTTGGTAGAACGACATCACCTCCGATAATAGACTCAGGCTCATCGACTTCGCTTCGAGGTGAAATGTCATAGCAAACATATTGTTCCCGCAATATGATATTCATAATAGGAGCTCTGGCGGTCTTTTGATGGATCATGCACACACCAAATTGACTACATTGTTTTGCGTCGAAAGCACTCCTCCGGTATTCTGGTTGCCCGAAAGTTGCGAGGCGTCAACATTGACTCGGACCAATACTTTGTTGTAATCAAGGTATGAATAAAGATGGTTAAGGATCATATCATGTCAACAAAATACATACAGAAACCCTCAAGGGCGAACAAAACAATCTAGTGGCAGATCCGCAATCAGTGCTGAAGATATTTCGAACCGTTTCTACAGACTCTTAAGCGGCGATGACAATCAAAATTCCGCTTTCGGGTAGAATGAACCAGATTGAATCTGAAAGATGATGGGCAACGATTTTGCCCACACGGCCTAGACAAATTGAGGATAACCTTTTTCACACTTAACCAGACTCTCCAAGAAGAATTCCGGTACTGACGGCCTAGCAGGTGAGCTGTGTAAGGCGGCGGGATATGACTCCAAAATTGTATTCTCCAAGCGTTGATATTCCAAGAAGATGTATTCAAAGGACGTCTAAACAGGATGATCTCTCACTATGCTGATCAGACGCATAGACGTAAATATTCCAAACCGCTTCTGGTAGGGTTACTTTCAAAGGTCTATTGTGTATCTCCGGTTGAGTTTGATCTTGTGTAACTCGATTAAAATTTATTTTAATTAATTTCTTATTTAGTATGCAATACTCGTACCATTGCCATAGATAAATAATACCTGCACTAGTATGATGATTAATGGGCAGAAAACAATCCGATTAAATGCGGACATGAAGGTGATTTGTTGCATTGTATTTGAATGTTATGGCAGTCATAAAAAAAAACAATAAGACGGTGGTTCCGATTGGATGCATACTTGTTTGTGGTGGCATTAACTGATATTACTTATATAATAGCCACTTTCTTTAAGTTAGGGATTAAAATGCGTGTGCCTATGAGAGGGTAAATAAGTTATGAAATAATCATGGAAAAGGGAAATTTTACTCCTACATGTTACTTTTTAAAAAGTTACTTCAATAAAGATATTAAGAGAGTTTAAATTGAAGCCAGTACGTCAACTAATTCAACATTTGTTCCAATATACGAGTATTTTTTTTTTATTTATTTTTTTATAATGAGCGCGCGCTCAAGGGGTTTGAGTACCCTTAAAGTGATTGTACACAGCGCGGGCAAAGGAAATTTAGGGAGGAAGAAAAGAGAGGTACCGATGTACATTGTTTTTAAATGTTTGCAAGTTATAACGACCAGGAAATACAGAGATCGGCAGGGCATTCCATAAGCGAGTTGTACGGCTTAGGAACGAATCCCGATATTTTAGAGTACGTCCGAAAATGTGCTTGAGGGTATACTGATGAGCATTCATAGCGAGACGGGTGTTACGGTTGAAAGTTTGAATGGGCGGAATGCTACTGGCGATTTCAGTGGAGCACTGGTGGTGGAAATAGCGATAAAACAAATTGAGACACGAGACATTCGTCGGTTTTCGAGGGTGTCCATTGATTGACTGATATTAGTATCGTCAATAAGTTTTATCGCTCGGTTTTGAATCCTATCTAGCAGGTGCAGAGATGTTTTAGGAGCACCTGAGCAGATGTGGGAGTTGTACTCCAATTTTGGGCGGATGAATGCCTTATATATTGAGGCCAGATCAGAGGGGGTAAAATATTTCTTACATCGCTTGAGGAAATCTAGACATGTCGCAGCATTTTTAGCGACATCAAATATGTGGTCATTCCAACGTAAGTTGTCATTGACACACATACCGAGAATGGAAAGTTTTTCGGTTTCGACTATGCAAGTGCCATTCATAGATAATGGCTGGGTGTTTAAATTTCGCTTTAAAGACAGCAGACAGCATTGTGTTTTGGAAGCATTAAATTCCACTCTATTGATAGTTCCCCAATTGGTTATGCTGTTGATATCGGAATTTAATGAGCTTAGCATACGCTGCCGTTCTCGTACTACAGCCGAAGAGCAGGGCCGTGAGTCCGGGAACGAATATGAAAAGCAGAGAGTACTGTCATCAGCAAAGGAATATATTGGATTAGAAGTAGCAGACAAGAGATCGTTAATGAAAATTAAAAAGAGTGTCGGTGACAGAACAGAGCCCTGGGGCACACCAGCATTTATTTTGTGAATATCAGACTTGAAACCGTCCAAGACAACTTGAATTGAACGTTCCGAATGGTAATTTCTAATCCATTGAAGAAGAGAGTCGTCGATCCCAAATGCACGCATTTTCGACAAATGAGCCTGATGCCAAACTCTGTCAAATGCCTTAGAAATATCAAGTGCAACTATCTTGCTTTCGCCAGATTGATGTACGCTTTGGTTCCACTTTTCGGTGAGACATGCCATCAAATCACCAGTGGACCTGTTGCTACGAAAACCGTACTGCCGGTCATTGAGAAGTTTTCGTGTTTCGTGTTTCCATGACCTTGAAAAGAAGGGACGTAAGTAAGTGGAGGAGAGAGAACATGATTCGCCTTTTTTAGGGACAGGCTGGACAAATGCTATTTTCCATCTGCTCGGGAAGAGCAGTCCAGAAGAGCATCTGGACCAGCGGATTTATGTATGTTGAGATCTTTAAGTACTCTTGCTACTACACGAGTGCGAAAGTAGATTCGTCCCATTGAAGATTCGACGCACTCAAGTGTAGGCGGAGACAAAGCACAATCTGGGAGTGTTGAGCTGGCCGCAAAGTGTGCAGCAAGCATTGATGTCATTGTAAATGAGCGTTGGGATGGAGGATGAGGCGGAATTTCTAATGTTTTTGACGAACGACCAAAAATTTGTACTGCCCTTGGAACATTGCAGTATTTTTTGCCTCAGTTTTTGGTCGTATAGGAATTTCACACGGTTAAGAAAGGCGTTGCAGTAATTTCTGGCTCGTTTGAACTTTTTTCGGTTTTCCTCTGTCGGGTTGGTCTTGTAGGACCGAAAAAACATTTCTCTAACCCTGACGGCCTCTTTACAGTTCGAGTCGTACCATGCCTTTTCTTTTGGTTTGATACTCTTCATCCGATGAGGAATAAAGGATCTCATTCCAAAGAGAATGGTGTCTGTAATCATATCAGCAGCGGCATCCACGTCGTTATCGAGGAAGCATAACGACCAGTTAAAATTCCTAAAGAAGCTGTTAAGACCGCTCCAGTTGGCTTTCTCGTATTGCCATACGGTTCTTTTAGGAATTTTTTCTCTTACTGTGTGGTCGGTGTACGAGAAATTAGCTGATATGACACAATGGTCCGACGAGCCTAGAGGGGAGAGCACATCAATGGTGTACTTATCAGGGTGAGAAGTTAAAAACAAGTCCAGGGTGTTGGCGGTATGACTATCAACGTCTGGTATTCGCGTGGGCTCATTTACAAGCTGCGTTAGGTTGTTTTCCGCAGCGAAGATCTAAACACACCGTCCTTCGGGTGTTGTCTGCCTAGAAATAAGCATAAATAAATATTTTTGGGTAGGAGCTGAACTGGATGCCCAGTTACCTGTTAGTTTGGCGAATATTTCAAAACATTTATGCCGCGTGAGCTAGTCAAGCCGAGGAGTACCGCTTCACGTAATTTGATATTGTCTTCTATAACCAGAGTTGTTATGAGAGATCAATTAGTCTCAATTCAACAGTACACTCCTGAAATTTAAGAACATTATGTGCCCAGGTGATATTCAAAAGCATCCTCATGTCGTATAAGACGGACAGTATTGAGGTACGGGAAGTAGGCAGCAAAACATCAGGAATAATGAAAACGAAGTTGCGCAACATGTGTTACAACTACCACAAAAGGATCAACATTTTAAGCTGCAGATTAAAAGAAGCTGAGATCGAGTTATCATCAATCGTGATCAGAGAATGCTTGGCTGCGATCTGCATAAAAGAAGAGTTTGGCAGTATAAGCCTAATATGCCAACATGCGCCTACCCAATGAAGCTGAAAGCTATATCAAAGAGGTTTTCTACGATCTCTACGTATGTTGTCCTCAATCACTTTTTGTGAAGTGATCGGAAAATACAGCCTTCACGACACGCAACAGATAAAGATTTTCGAATCACTAATCTTACGGCAGCCAGCTAGAAATACGACAGCATAGAGTAATGTGGCTGACTAACTCCTTAGAGGCAGACATCACTTGATGTCATTTCTGTTGAAATGCTATTCAAACATCGGTTATCCTATGATACTCGTACATAGAAAGCTGCTTCAATCAAGGAGAAGTGGATTTAACACGGTGTAATATGCCATTGCCTATCACAAACGCCAATAATTTGTGGGCATAAAGCAACACTACATACGAGGAAGAAGTCGAAGCAACTTTGGGTTACCATAATGAGGGATGCAAAATAGAAGGCATATAGGAAGGCATTGCAGAGAAATATCCGGGAATGTTGGTGAATACAGGGCCAGAAGCAAAATAGAAGTAAAATAGCCTTCGCAGTCTCCAAGTTTAAGGATGTCAAAGATGAAAAACATAGTGCGGGGGATCTTGTCTCCGAGCCCCAGAAAATAGTGGGTGCATTTTAGAAGAATTTTTTGCATATATTTGATAGACATCACCAGGGGAGAATAATGAGGAATGAAGAAAATTCAACAAAATATCTCTTTTCAACAACCTTGTGGAAGTCAGGACGTATATCAAAATGGTGATGAACAATATAGCTGTCTCGGATGTATTATTGTCAGAGCTTTCTTAAGCTGTCTGAGGTATTTTGGGAAAAAGCATCCACTCCAAAGTTTAGGAGTACGAAAGCATGTCCGAGAATATGAATATCAGCTTTATCTGTCCCATTTTTAAGAAAGACGATTCCATGGGTTTGAAGAACTGCGCAGGGACATTTTTATCAAGCAAACTGTGAGAACGACTACAGCCATTCATTGGCAGGTAGCTGCGTCAATGTGATCACACACTGTTGATACTCATCATATCTTTATTGCACCCGAGGTATGTATAGAACAGTTGTGGGGCGTCGCACTCGAGAATTCGCAATGCACCGTGTACCTCGGAAATATTATTTCCGAATTATTCCAAACATGCACCTGATTTCGGGAGGGAAGTGCTGTCATATGATTTCACAATATTTTTTGCTAGAGCATATGGCTCAAGCCCGACATAAATACAGAAGTTATTATATTCAACAAATCTGTCCAGGTGCTTGGGTACGTAGATAATGTTGACTTCCTCGACCGTTGCCAGTGTGCGATGATAGAAGCTTTTACGGCGATTAAGGATTTTTCTTGGTCAGACAAATACGAGTAAGTCTATTGCACTTCTTTTACGTTTCTCTTTATGAAATCTCTCAGTCTTTCGTAGAAAGATTGCTTAATGCTTTAGTGATAAGGAGCCCGTAGTATCAGCACAAACCACATGAGCGCCTAGTTCTTGCAGCCATAATCCAGACATCCAAATGCGGTTTTGATGATTACAGAAACATAGACAAGAGACGGAAGAGCTAACCGTAGATGCAACCATCCTCAACAAGGGTTCAGACTCTGGGAAGTCTTCCTATGAGACAAGTTGACGGTCGACTAAAAAATGATCCGTTAAACACCGTTTGGAAGAGAATGTGGTTATAGTTTTGAGGTAGTGAATGATTCGATACACTTTGGAGCAAACATAAGCTCTACAAGTGACAATCTGGGAGAAATTCGACGAAAGATAATCTTAGGGAACTTTTGTCAAATCAACTAGGGGGGTTCAAACGGAGTCTTCGGATCCTTTGAAAGAAAAATTCTACGTCGAATAATTGTCCTGTCTGTGAGGAGGTCGAATGGACTTCAAGATACAACCGCGAACCCTTTGAGATGTATAGAGATGTTGACTGTAATGGTCGGTCACATTAAGCAAATGAAAGTGAAGTCTACGTCCACTCCAGAGTCAAGCGATAGTGAGTGTCAGAAAGCTCGCTGTGAAGCTGTGTGCCCAGGCCAGAGACCTTTAACTCATCGGGAGACCGTAAAGAAGGTACAAAGTCTCTTGTCAATCTTCAGCGCTTGGGTTATATAGTTGCCTTTAATTTGCTTAATATTTCTCGCTAATTTTTTGTTCAGATGCTTCCCCTTTTTTTAATATTTATTTCTTTGACAGTCAGGACAGTCATAGAAGAAATGCGTAGTGAGACCAGCAACGTCGTGAGAACAAGTGTCTTGAGGCATTCTAGTCTTTCTGGTGATCTTATTTTGATTTGCGATCTAAGCCATTAAGTAAATATAGTCCTACGACTATGTTCAGATAAGTCTTGCGTGTTAAAGCGCCGAAAAGGCCTGGACAAACATTGATCTCTGCTTGTCCTTCACGAAGACATTTTTGCCACATGCTTGATTGGCCTCGGACCCGTCCTTCGAGGAAAAACACTGACCAAAGCCGGTTTTGCTAAAAACTCCGTAACACTACCCGAATTCTCTCAGTCTTGGCAGTTTCAAATCCACATGCTACGAGTATGTTGAAAGAAGTTATATATAGGAAGTTATTATGTAGGACTAGCCATTAGAACCATTACCACTGTAGTTGTAGCATTTCGGTTGTCTAACAAAATTCCTTTGACCGAGAACCAGATAGTTGAGGCTTCTGAAATTACGAGTATATTCCTGAAATTGCAATGCACTCCACGTTCTATCTTTTGTCCATATACATAACTAATAATTTTTTGAAATTCCTACACTCCTCAGCCCACAATACAAACCAAAAGCCAGTTATTCAAATTTGAACGAATTTGTTTTTGTTTAATAATCAAGTTCGTAAATTTTTCATAACACTCTGCACGCGTTGCATCTCATGACCATTTCAAAGAACCAGTGGCCTGCAACCAAAGAGCGTAACCTGTGTGCATACGCAACAAATCAAACTTTTAAGTACGTGACCACCTTGTGGAACACCTGTTGTACGCATTTTTCTTTCTATTTTTCAAACCTCCACATGTACAATTTTGAATATGACTATACGCCCGTATTCAGTGTGTTTCGAAAGCCAAGTTCACACACGTCTCTTTCAGACGCCAGACGCGTGCAACCGGACATGTTTCTGTCATAGAATGCGGTCAAGAAAATCTTGAAAAGGTCATTCTACCAGGACTTACAACAACGCTGACTCATTTTACATGAATAATGCGCTAATTTTTAATGGCACACCGACTATACTCTTTTATAGAACTTTTGCTTTTGTTTCAACTTTCGATTTTATCTTTCAGCTCACAGAAACAAAAAAAAAACAAAAAAAACTCAGCAGGTAAACTATAATACATATTTCACGGTTCTTGTGAGGTAGGTAGTTTAATTAAGCCACGAGTACGTGAATCACTGAGTCAGTCAAAAGACTTAAGAATCACCACTCACCACTCGGCAGAAAAAAAGGCATGAAATTGCTACAAGAAATCATTGTAGTCAAATCCATAAATCATAAGCCAAACCAAAAGAAGAATAAATCACAAAAATACTCAAAAAAAAAAGTATCTAGAAATAGAGAACCAAAGAAGGGAACTTCAACTCACCTGACATTATCTGAGGTAAACCCTGTGACGAATAAATTGAAGCAAGCAACATCATAAACTGACAGTGACCCGCATGTGTAGTGATTTAATTCTGTTAAAGATACGACCATAGATACAAAAATGTACATCAGCTTGTATGCCTATAAGATACAAATTATAATCCCATAATAGCCTTGAAGCAATTATTTGAAAGTCCGCAACGAGTTTATTAACACTTTGGCTAAGTGAAGTTTATACGAAATACCAAGGGGTACAAGAGTATCCGTACCTTTGGTCTTTGTTACTTGTTTTTTGTTTTTGACTGGTAAAATGATCTTTTTAATGGTTCTGTTAGGTGCTATAAGAAAACGAAGATGTACCCCCCCACAGAAATAAAAGTTCTTCCTTTAACTGCCTGTTTAATAAGGCTTCCGACAGTTAGATAAATATTTTAACGAACATTTTTAATTACTCACAGATAGGCAATCCGAAATAGTTGGTCAAAATTCTAATCGACCTACGTTCCTGTATTTATTTAGTAAATTGTAAGCTCGTGTGCTGTTAAGGTCTACTATAAACAGATTAACAGGCCTCACGCAATTGTAGCCTATCGCTTTTTGCGAAGATGGACTCGTGTATAGCTATGCAGTTAACCTTGATTTCGAACTGGTAAACTTAGTGAAATGCACGCTTACGAACATTAAAATGCAGGCTCACGTTTTGGAAATTAAAATTTGTGCATTTCTGCATAGTAGAAGAGATGGGATTGGCGACCAGATTTAGAAGCACGTACTCGTACTGAGAGATTTTAACTCCAAAAGTGAAAAGAAGGTCATACAGATCTTTAACAGAATTCGTAGAAGTTAGATCGTTCACGAGACTTCATCTGGCAGCATACCAGTCTATAAGGCCTGTGGAGAATTTTTAACATATCGTACAGCGATTAGTTGAAGAGTCTTACTTAGTCGATGGCATACGAAGATGACGTGGTCATAATAGTGCAGATTTTGGAGGTTGCCTTGAAGATGTGGTCTCAACGCCAACACTTCCAAAACGTAACTGGTTCTTTTTACCAGAAAGTACAAGCTACCGCAATTCAAACTCTCAAAACTCAACGGAGTGGAACTGTCCCTAGTCAGACAACGCGAAGTATCTGTGTGTAATTCTGGACAAAAAACTGAATTCGAATCTTAACGTAGCAGATATAATGGCATGTAAAGCCCTTTTTATCTGCAAAAAGAATGGTAGGGAAATTTTGAGGATTAAAACCGGCTATAGTGCACTGGCTATATACAGTGGTGGTAAGACCCATACTTACATATGGCGCACTAGTATGGTGGTAATAAACAAACCAGAAAACGGAAAGTTAGCGGCGATTCAAAGATTGGCTTCCATAGCCATTAGAGGTGCATACCACCTCTACGGAGCATTGATCACCTTTCTGGACCTAACATCGCTCGATTTACAAATCAAAGAACTTGCTGGAGCGACACGACTAATTTGGTTCACTTCAAGAGCAGTAGCGTTGGACACGGCAGCACGATCCTAGTCGAGCTACTGCCAGGCAATCCACTTCTAACGGATGAAATTCCTTCCTTAGTCGACTTCGACATTCCGTATCATATAATATATCCGGAGAGGGGGGATTGACAAAAAAAAATTCAATAATCAGGTCAAATGAAATTGCAATTTTCACAGATGGTTCGAACACAGAGGAAGGAACAGGTTCTGGTATCTTCTCAGAAGGCCCAGAACTAAGAGTGTCTATAAGACTATAAGACTGTCTTTCAATCAGAAGTTCTGTCTGCCTTCAGAGCGGCTGAGTTAATGCAGATGAGATTCTGATATAGTCAGAGGCTGTCGGATAGTGCTCAAAGCATTATGCAATCAGAACTAGGTGAGACTGTGCTGGGTGCCAGGACGCTGTGGTATAGAGGGAAATGAACAAGAGGATGAGCTTGCAAGAAGAGTTAGACTCGTTTGCTAACTTCAAACCATCCGTTTGCATAGTGAGGTGCACTATCGAGGAAAAAATCACAAAGACTGCCAACCTAAGGTGGTCATATCTTGAAGGACACAGGCTATCCAAGGCTCTTTGGCTGCTTTTTGGCGGCAAAATATCTAGAAAGTTAATAAAATTAAACAAGGATAAGCTTAGGATAATAATAGGAATCCTGACAAGACACTGTCTCTTGCGGAAACAAGAAAAGAAACTCAAATTCTCAGGTACGGATATTTGCAGATTCTGCGGTGATCTGCAAGCTGTTGAAGACATATGCGAGGCAATATCGCGTAGTCAAAGAAAATTTTTACGGAAATACTTTCCCGAAATAGACGGCACGGACTTTAAAGGCCTTCTTGGCATTTCGACATTTCACTAGGGAGCTTGTATAGGTTTTTACCCTTTGAATACAAATTCAACGCGTTCTACAGGGATCTTCATAGGCCTGTTTGGGTGCCTAGGAATCTAGGAAACTGTGATGGGCATGCCATCACACCGCTGTTTTAAACTAATCTAAGTTTCCTAGTCTATTGAGTTGAAGCTACGAATCGAGTACATGAATAGGTACTCCAAATGCATCATTAAAATCGACGGAATCTAAGACACATCTTAGGTAGCCCGGGTCCTCAAAATATTTGTGTCTCCAAGCAAGCGTCATATTTTGTTGGCTGGTTTTTTACTAGGTAAGAACAATTCTGTGAATCTAAAGGCCTGGTATTCAGTGATCTCCAATTGATCCTCTCCCCAAACGAAGATAGTGGGGCCCTCTCCTTTGAATTCCTCCAGTACATTCTCAGTAGAGCACCTTCTTGGCTGGAGCATCTTTGTCTATCCGCTCGACGCAACTTAGTTAATTCAGCCAGTGGAGTTTTCATAAAATAGGTCGCAGGGAATGGGCTATTTGTATAGTAGAACATTATTCTAGTCTGTTGGGAGGGTTTTATTTTTCATTTGTCTCTTGGGCCCAAAGTAATACCTGTCGACAAGCGAATTTTTTGCTTGATCATCAAACGACAAAAGTCACATGGCAGACAATCACAAACGACAGGAGACCCCTTATGGTAATGTCGAATACAGCTCTATACATACTCGTATTTGACTGAATTGCTGGTAAGTATCAACAGTTCTAACGCTTGCACTCAGGCAATGTTTTGTGACTGCTTGCTTCTTGCTGTTAAGCGCAGATAAGGCCATACGTAATCGACGATGCACTAGAAAAAGACTTGCAGACAGTCCTCTCAAAACTCAAGTTCTATTTTCATGAGAAGGAGCAGAATTCCTTCCAGAAGCTAAATGTGTCAATATCACAGTCAGGTATTTGCATTCTGGATAGCAAATTTCTTTTGAAAAATCATATGCCGTCCAAGACTTTCAAGGTGCTATCGACTTTTTGGTAGTGTAAGAGGGGATCTGCAAGACATCGAAGAGGGCACTGTCTGATATTACAAGTTCTATGCTATTCTTCAAGTGTTTTCACACAAAAACATCAATGATGCTTTCATCGGACTCTAAAGAACGGTCCTGCCAGCTTGAGAGCATTTCATAGCACACCTAGGAAAACGCATATGTTTTCTTTTGATAATTCGTATCATAGGCTGCATTCTCAAAGTCAACTCTCGCTTAAAAACGTTTAAACAGCTGTGGTCTTTGGTAGAATTCGCAAATTTGTTTCGATGACTCTACACATAGACTATCTGCTGGTAGTCTAGTTGACTGATATGACACAATGACACAGAGGACTTTCATCCCCTCGTCAATGTGAATAGGCACTTTATCACTAATTTCAATGAAATAAACATAAAAGGAGTGCAATGGCTTATGTTTTTGTTTAAGTGTCTTAAGAAAACTCTGTCGTAGTTATTTTGTACTTACTGATTGGATTCTAAGAACAGTAACGCCATCTGAGTGGACTTTTTGTTAAAGCTAAATACGTCAGAAGATTAGGCCTCTCCTAGAATGATTTTTAGAGGACCTACAATTTAAGAGACCAACACGAGACCTCTATCGACGACCTATTTTTGAATGCATTTATTGTAGCTCCAAGTGGCTGCCGCCAGTGTTGTTACATATTTGTGGCCATTTATCACATTTATCACATGACTTTCCGCAAGATTTAGGGTGATAACTTTTCGCATTCTTGTCGAATATTCTCCTTAAGGGCTGAGATTGTCTGAGGCTTGTTGGCATAAACCCGCGACTTCAAGAAAAAAGTCTGGGATGGTTAAATCAGGCGATCTTTCTGGTCATGCCAAATCGCCAAAACGGGAGATTACGCGACTAGGAAACGCTTCCTTCACAATATCCATTGTGGCTCGTGCTATGTGTGCGGTTGAAACCACATGTTCACCAAGCCCCGCTCATCCAATTTCGGCAGTATGAAGTCGTTTATATTTGAGGCCCAGGTCAACCCCGGACGGTTTATTGGAAATGTTTAATACAAACATATAACTTAACAAACTAAACTTAAAACTATGACTTATAACTACTATTTCTACTTAAGTTAAGATCTATAGACGGGAAAAATGGTTATTTAGGGAATTTCGGAGGGCTGGGCTGGTGTAGTGGAAATCGAACACTTGACGTACCCGATTTGTTTCACGTAGCATACGACACAGTGGCTCGTTGAGACCGTAGGTTGTCCTGTGATTATTCGGACGGAAAAGGTAGACAGATCTCAAATGACACGGGTTGGTATTGATTGGGATTTGGGAGAGTATTGTGGGACAGTCAGTGATACCAGTTAAGAGTTTGTGTATGAAGAGAATATCGGCGGACTCCCGACGTTTTTCCAAAGACAGGAGACCGAGTAGTTTTAATCGATTTACATAGGGGGGTAAAATATTGTGGTCAGCCCATGGTAGCCCGCGTAATGCGAAACGAACAAAGGTTGTGTACAGGGATTTGGCGACATAGGGGTCAGAGAATTCTTTTGACCATTGTTTAACAAATCCGAGAGCGGAGTTAGCTTTCCTAATTACGGAGTCTATATGGTTGCGAAAATTAAGCTGTGAATCACAAATGACACCCAAGTCCCGCATTGAAGTAACTACAGCTACTCTTTGGTTTGATAAATAGTAGGTGCGGGTTCGAAGTGTCAAACGCCTCCGGGAGTAAGAAATGGCTTGGCATTTTTCTATGTTGAACTCGAGATAGTTTTTATGGCACCATGTCGAGAATCTATTAAGATCATCTTGTAAAGGTTGAGAGTCAGAGAGACTTGAGATCTGTCGATAGATTTTCATATCATCGGCATAGATAGATATGTGGTAGTACTTTATGACGTTAACAACATCGTTAATAGTTAAAATAAAAATTAATGGACCGAGATGACTGCCTTGTGGAACACCCGAAGTGGCGAGAATTCGGTCAGAAAAGTGGGAACGAAAATAAACAATATAGGAGCGTTTTTTAATGACCAAGAGGTCAGTCTAGGTTCGAAACCAAGAGCTTTGAGTTTGAATAAAATTAACTTGTGCGAGATTTTATCAAAGGCCTTACTGAAGTCCGTGGCGATTACATCAATTTCTTTCCCTTGCTCTAGTTCGCATAGTGAACTAGAAACAAACTCAATGAGGTTGGTGATCGTTGATCTGCCTTTAACAAAACCATGTTGGTTGGTTGCAAATATAGATTTACATTGAATATATAGTGCATCATAAACAATACTTTCAAAAACCTTGGGGATGCAGGATAGTTTAGCAATGGGGCGATAATTGGAGATATCATGCCTTGATCCTTTTTTGTGAATAGGTGTAATAAAAGCGCTTTTCCACAGATGAGGAAAGAGCCCTTCAGACAAAGATAGTTTGAAAATACTAGTGAGGGGATTAATTAGATTATCAGCGCATTTTTTTAAGACAACTGCGGGCAATCCATCAGGACCGGGGAAAAATCGTCTTTCAGTTTATGTATTTTGTCTAGTAACTGCGCTGAAGTAATTTCAACTGACGAGGGAGATATTTGACAACAGTTGGTCAGATAAGAAAAGTATTCAGGATCGATGTCATCAGATTGGGCCGAAAACGATTGACTGAAGAAGTTTGCAAATAGATTAGCGATGGTTGTTGGGTCATCGGAAGACATATTAGAAAATTTGAGAGTTGATGGATAGCAATCGGATTTTTTTTTTTGTGTTAATAAATTGGTAGAATCTTTTAGGGTTTGAGATGATGGAAGATTGCATTTGGGTGAGATATCTTTGGTAACGATATTCAGCAAGTTGGGAGAAGTAAGCTAGGGGGTAGTTTTGTTGGTCAAAGTCAGAACCAGATTTAACGTATTGTTGCCATAACCTGTTTCTCTTATTACGAAGTGTACGAAGTTCTTTATTATACCAGGGAGGAGATGACGAAGGATTTCTGCGTCGAATAAAAGGAGTAGTTTGCCTTATACAGTGGAAAATCTTATCGTAGAAGATAGCTACAGCAAAATCTGCGGTTAAGTTACTGTTTTGAAGAAAACTAAAGTCAACATTTTTGATAAGATTGTTGAGCTTAGTGTAATTAGAATCCTTGATATTAGATATTAGATTAGTTTCGGTTAAGGCAAAAATATCATAAGGCAGCTTTTGAGAGTTGAGATATATAGAAGATGTTTTTGAACGCAACCCCCTCACATTTTGGTAGTAGAGTGATAGACGATTGTTTGCTGGATTGTGGGGCATGTTAGGGACGATAGTAGTTTTTAAAACTAGAGCGCGTTTTTTGGAGATGCAAGAGACGTTTGGAAGAGACATGAGAGGCGTATGAGGAGAGATCGTTATCGACGTTTACAGAAGAGATATTGAAATTGTTGTGAAAATCGATAAAAATTCGTCGAAGATCTTTGGGATCAGTGGGAAGTCCTTCCTGTTGGATTGAAACTATGAGATTTGTATGTATCGATGCAGATAGAATCGGGTTTATCGTGCAAGTAAGCAAGGTAGAGTCTCACGTGTTGATATAGCCGACAGTCCCTCAGGCGGGAAAGGACATAGCGGCCGTCATTTCCCACGTTGGCTAGCTTCTTGGTTAGTTTAACTGCGGGAGGAAGCAAGGGGTCAAGAATTGTGGAGGTTGGGATTTCGAGAGTATTGGAGGAGCTATGGTCAACAGCCAACGTGGATGACGGAGGATTAAGTGTGTGGGAGCGGATGAAATTCGGATAGGGGGCGGAAAGTGAGGGGGGGTTTAGGGTGTGAGGCTTGGAGTTTTGTAGGAGATTGATTTGGTGTAATATTAAAAGAGACACGTTTGGGTGGGACAGATTTTGTGGGGAGGGAGACATCTTTATGTTCTTTTGGTTGGATGACATGAGGAGGGGAAAGCAAGTGATTCTGTGGAGAAAACGAGGGAAATAAGCCAACCTTAAAACTCCAGTTGGGGTCTCGATGGGAGGGCTTGGATTGTATATTGCGCTTAGGCTTATCCGTAGGGTTGCGGTTCTCAGGTAGCTTGGGTTGGTTGGGTGACTTAGAGGTATGAGCGGAATTAATTCTAGACTTAAGAGTTCTTTTGTGCTTGATCTGGTTATCCTTAAAAATCTGCATATCATGGCCCTGTAGCGATCGCCAGTTCCTGCGTGAACGCCGCACCACACAGTTGCTTTGAGTGGATGTACTGGCTCATCGTGCATCACACGCGGATTTTTAGTGCCCCAGTAAGGAAGATTTCGCTTATTGACGTAACCGCTTAAGTGGAAATGCGCCCAGTCGCACATGATAATTTTCGACACAAAATCGTCCCCTTCGTTGTTGAGATTGAGGATAGCTTGACAGTAATTCATATGCGACTGACTGTCAGGAGGCATTAACTGTTTGCACTTTGTACGGGAACATGTGTAAGTCTTTCACTAAAATTCGCTGTAGGGTTCGCCTGGTAATGTTCAATTGCATGGCCCGTCGCCTGGTTGATGTTTCTTGGTTCTCAGCGACATTGGCCACCACAGCCGCGATATTCTCGACCAAACGACCAGTCCGGTGGCGGTCACGCCCTGCATGGTCTCCTGTGGTTCCACTCTGTTCTAGTGGAGTATCTAAGCGCCGGAATGTTTGTCCAGTTGGCGCGACACGATTAGGAAATCGAAGTCGAAATTCACGCTGCGCTAACACCACCGACCGATTATTGGTCAAAAACATCGCCACCTTGTAGTTTCACATCATTGTTTTGCTATAGTACGTGTGTATTTATAATGATTTGGTAAGCTGGACTGAATAAACTCGTAAATGTCAAAAATCTAAGACACTAATACACTTCGGTTTGCTAGTCAACTTTACTCTAGGATCACGTTTTGTACAAACGAAGTAGCCCAATAGCTTTGATTGTTTCCCAATTGGCCGATGTCTTGACAGCCGACTCGCCGAAAGATTCGGCTATCTTTTAATCCGATATTTTACACAGGTTTTACTTGATCTAAGACTCGTATCCCGAGTCAGTGCAACTAAAGAGCTTCATGTATTGTCGACGAGCATCTCTGGCCAAATCCAAATAGCTATTAAAGAACCTGAAGTCTTGCAGGAGTCTAAAAAGATAATTAAAGAAATATTTGGCCCGAAGTTTTAACTATGGTATTGTACGAGTACATACACAAATATGTACATAAGCTCGATCTTTGACCTTAACTTTAAACTATCTCTTAAAATACAGCTAAAAAGAAAAAAGCCTGTTGTATGCATAATTAGCGCGCTACAATAAACTTCGCACACAGACGATAAGTTTCGCGTTTGGAATTTTGCGGTTTGGCACCTGCTGGGTTTTTTCAAAAAATCTTTTCCGGCATGGCCGTTAGGTAAATTAATTAAATTAATGTCTTAATTGTTAACACATCGATCTATTATTATTAATTGAAAAGTAATGCCATTTCTGTTTCCGACATTATTATGGTAAGGTTATTTCATCAGTTTTGTAATTGCAGTCAGATACAGTTTCCAATTAATTCACTCATGAGTTAACCAACCAAAAAAAAGAAACCACTAGTGGAATATAAAGCGATAAGAGCACTCATCAAATCCACTCATCTGCATCTCAATGGATGCATAGAAAGGTCTTAGTATATGTAATCAGTTGGAAGTGATTAGGGTAAATTAATTTGATAACCTTCATTGTAACACTTTTGAAAACATCAATCAAGTGATTGGTACTCGCCACTGCCATTATGTATTTTTCTTTTTTTCTTTCTATGAATTAGATACGAATTTCTGAATGAGATATGCAAAACATAACTCGAAGAATTTCAGTGCCCTATTGTTGGGCCAACCTTTACTGGCAACAGTAAAAGGGTATCATAACCCCTTAGGCGCGCGTAAATTACGAAAAAAAATTTGATGTAGTAATTCGGACGCTTTAAATGCAGACACTGATGCTTTACTTAAAATTGAAAATAGTAAAACTAAGCGTTCAAATCGCCTCGGATGCGATGAATATTTTTTTTCAAATAAAATATCAAAATGGTATCAATATTTATTTGACGGGACATTTACATTGACTGCAAAATTGGAGCTGAATCGCGGGGAAGACAGTCATCTGGTAGGCGCTATAGCAAACTTTATTTTATAGAGTTCTTACGCGGACCTTTCCAAACATTTCCCGGTTTCGTTTATCCAAAATTTCTCCCCCAGGGGATCTAGCATTTCAAATCACAGACACTTTCTTCACTTTACATGAGCTAGACAAGTCCGGATATTCTAGTGGTTAGATCCTGCGCCTCTACGCAAAAACATGTGGGTTCAGAACGCGCTGGTTTACCAAAGAGCTTACAAAACAATTTCTGTTGTCTCTGTTCCGTTAGCATACAATGATGAGACTCGGAACGTCCAAGAGAAAGAGTGAAGATTCTCGATGTTTGACGTCAGTGAAAAATAAAACCGTAGGTGCCGCTCTAATGTGTAAAAACTATAATTAATTTCTTATATAAAAGTTGCGATGAAAATTTAATACAAACCTTGAGAAACCTTTAGAGGAAACAAAGAAGTTATTTGTGCAGGCCTTACTATGAACTTAACTGAAATACTAAGACTTCAAAATGTAGACGTGTCTTATTTTATCTTAAATTGAATTCTCAGATGAATATTTTAAATTCAACACTGTGGCTTAGCGCTAAGCATGTTAGAAAAGCATTCTACTCGGCGTTCTACTCGGCGTTTTACTCGGCGTTCTACTCGGCGTTCTACTTGGCGTTCTACTTGGCGTTCTACTTGGCGTTCTACTCGGCGTTCTACTCGGCGTTCTACTCGGCGTTCTACTCGGCGTTCTACTCGGCGTTCTACTCGGGGTTCTACTCGGAGTTCTACACGGCGTTCTACTCGGCGTTGTACTCTGCGTTCTACTCGGCGTTCTACTCGGCGTTCTACTCGGCCTTCTACTCGGCATTCTACTCGGCGTTCTACTCGGCATTTTATTCAGCGTTTTATTCAGCGTGCCACTTGACGTTTTGTTCGACGTGCCACTCGGCGTTGTACTCGGCATTTTACTCGGAGTTCTATTCGGCATTTTATTCAGCGCTCTACTCGGCACTTTATTCGGCATTCTACTCGGCGTTCTACTCGGCGTTCTACTCGGGGTTCTACTCGGCGTTCTACTCGGCGTTCTACTCGGCGTTCTACTCGGCGTTCTACTCGGCGTTCTACTCGGCGTTCTACTCAGCGTTCTACTCGGGGTTCTACTCGGGGTTCTACTCTGCGTTCTACTCGGCGTTCTACTCGGCGTTCTACTCGGCCTTCTACTCGGCGTTCTACTCGGCGTTCTACTCGGCGTCCTACTCGGCGTTCTACTCGGCGTTCTACTCGGCGTTCTACTCGGCGTTCTATTCGGCGTTCTACTCGGCGTTCTACTCGGCGTTCTACTCGGCGTTCTACTCGGCGTTCTACTCGGCGTTCTACTCGGCGTTCTACTCGGCGTTCTACTCGGCGTCCTACTCGGCGTTCTACTCGGCGTTCTCCTCGGCGTTCTACTCGGCGTTCTATTCGGCGTTCTACTCGGCATTTTACTCGGAGTTCTATTCGGCATTTTATTCGGCGCTCTACTCGGCGTTCTACTCGGCGTTCTACTCGTCATTTTACTTGGCTTTCCACTCGGCATTTAGCAATTGATTTAAGGTTCTTACTATAATTTAAATAGTTTCTGTAGAAAGGCGTTAATCGAGAGGTCAATGTTGAGTGGTAAATCCTTGTTAACATATTTTCAACGAGAGATTGTTTTCAATAAAAATACTACAGGTGGCAGCGTAAGAATTCATCACTTCCCACGATTACACCACTTCCAGCTACGTAGGGAAACCGAAAAACTTTAGCAAATATTTTGTCTGTGATGAATCGGTAGAATGTGTATTGTATTTGGGTCTATAGTGACAGCCAAGTTGAGCTTAGGTTCTTGCTGAACCCTCACAGCACGAAGTTTGTTCAAGAGTGTACATCTTCTTTGAACACTGTCGGAAGGATAAACTCATTCAGTCTTGGGTCACATTGGAACCGAAAGAAACGCTCGAACTTGCGCGGGACCATCTGGGTTGTCATTTAGGGTTTCCATTGTGAGCATCTTGCCGGCAGACCAAACGAGTATCTTCGGACGTATTTAAAAGGCCAGCAATTTTCCATTTATACCTCAGTGAGAATGCTTTTTCAATGCACAAATGACACAACATCCAGCACACTGATGTTGTGGGCTCTGGTACTGTAGGCGCCTTATGACTTAAATGCTTACGAGTACTCATCCTTCTAAGAAAGATTAAGAAACTTCAGTGAAAGGAACATACAACGAGCGTAATAGACTAATTTTTTGTCGGAGTGCTCTGTTCCTACAGAAAAAAAAGATCACGATCGATGTTGTAAAATTGAACAGGCGACTTGTGCAAAACCAAAGACCAAAACAGTGCTGCCAAGCAGCTCAATTTAAAAAAACCGCATGCTCCGAATATGGAGGTAAAGATTGTTTGCCTTCACCAATTCATCTCGAAGATTTGGTTAGATATCCTTAACTGAATAGAGCTACAAAAGCATGAAAAATCCTAAACATCATGTTTTGTAAACACCCTTAGCCATTCTCAACAACCTGATTGGGGTATATATATAGGCATGTACCTAGGCCGTCACTTGTACACTCTATTTACCACCTCAGGATTGATTTCGACAACGACAGCATCCGTGGAAGCGGTGGGTATAGAACCATATCTTCTTTTGGATTCTTTTAGCTAAGAACGCTTTAGTACGACAAGGCTCCATCTTCAACAAGTGAGGGAACTCTGCATAAGACCTTAATCTTCTTTATGGTAGCATGGACTCTATTGACCTCTATCAGTTTAGAATGGATATGTCTGCAGGTTATCATTCCTTTTTTTTAAGAACCTTGATTGGTAGATTAACGATGATGTCCAATAGAGCCTTAAATACGTAATTCTTTCACCAAAAAAAAAAAATGATTATTCGATCAGTCAAATGATTGTTTCACTACTCTCCGCCATTTTTTTTAAGAAAATGGTCAAAGGTATACTGTCACTAGTGTGACAATTTTGACAGAAAACAAATCCTAGAATCTTGCTTAAGTCAGATTTTATTTCCAATAATTTGAAATGCAAAACAAAATCTTGTGTTCTAGTACAATAACTGTCAACAGTTGACTCAGAATGGCTTTCCAAATTGTAATAAGTCATATTCAATTGAATTTGTTTAACAAAATACAGTCGCACAATAGTGCTTTAAAATTGTTCACGTAACAGGTGGTTTAAGAAGTCCCGAGACTGATACATGGCTAATGGATGGCGAGGCTAATATCATAGCTGTAGCATCTCAAATAATGTGAAATGCTATACCAAAAGTAAACCACTTAAAAACACTTTATTACTACTTTACTACTTCGTTAACGGACAGTAACGTAAATAGTTGGGGCGTCAGACAACGAGGACAGTCAAATCAATAATAAAACAATTCTGCTTCTAGACGATATGTTTCGTCTTTTCGGTGGCGATGATCGTTATTTTCAACCTCCATTTGGTCTTCCAATTGATGGCAGCGTCATCCATCTGCGAGTGGTGTAATCGCCACATATCCATATGATTTTTAGTTAGTACCAACCTTCAAATGATACGTGTCAAATCGAAAGTCATTGAAATATTGACGCACCTTTTGATATTCTCAAAACCATGGAAAACGAGTTTCGTGCGTTGATAAAACAAAACAAAATGCCTAGAAAAGTGTTCTAAGGAATCTGCTCTGTCGAAGGGAACTGTTTGTCGCTGGTTTGATAAATTCAAAAGATCTCATTTGTCCAAATGATTTTGAACACTCTGGGCGCCCAGATGAGGCTGTTACGCAGGAAGGCATCAACAAAATCCACAAAATCCTTTTCAACAACCGTAAAGTGAAAGTGCGTGAGATAGCTGACATCGTAAAGATATCAATAGACTGTAAGCTCTGTTTAAAGGCGATACCGCGTCTGCTTACATTTAACCAAAAGACAGTAACGTGTTGATAATTCAGAGCGCTGCTTGGAGCTGTTCAAGCGAAACAAGTATAATTTCTTCGTACGCTATATGGCAATGGATGAAACATGAATCGTATTACCTGTTCGCAAATCCCCCCCCCAAACAAAAAACAATGCTCGTCGGAAAGAGATGTGCCTCCATTGAAGATCGCCGTAACTGACGCTGATTTTGAAGGGTTGTAAAAATCGTTTAGAACTCTCTAGGAAGAGACTGTGCTTTAATTTCGGTGGGGGCGAATGCTTAATACAAGTTATAACTTAAAATTAGACTTAAACTAAAACTTAAAACTAAAGTTGGTTGGAGTGGTGAAGGAGAACGGATTTAAGGTAGGAAGTGGTGCGGTGGAGGTCAAAGACGGCAGGGTTTGAATTGATTTTTCGTAGCATACGGGAGATGATATGGGGACCATACTTGAGTGGCGTACTCTAGGAGGGGGCGAACAAAAGTAATATAGAAGGGACCTGGTCACGTAAGGGTTGGTGAATTCTTTGAAAAATCGTTTTACAAAACCTAGTGCAGAGTTGGCTCTAAGAATGATCCCATCCATATGTAAACGGAAGTTGTGCTCCCTATCACAAAAAATGACGAGGTCGCGAAGAGATTGAACGGAGGAGATAGATTGCTTGAGGAGATGGTAGGGTCGGGGAGGAGATTGGTGCTGCTTATGTGAAAAAGTGATGGATTGGCATTTGGCGATAGTAAGTTTCAACGAATTTTTGAGACACCAGATCGAAAAAACTATAAAGGTCTTGTTGAAGGAGGAAGGCGTCATTGGGAGAGGAAATGGTTTTGAAAAATTTGGTATCGTCAGCGTAAAGGGAGACAGACGAGTGTTTGATGATCCTATGAAGATCATTTATATAAAAGGAAGGGGACCGAGATGGCTGCCTTGTGGAACACCAGAGGGGGCCGAAAATGGAGCCGAGTGGGCTGACCTAAATCGAACGAACGGGTTCAAAGTCGAGGGCCGACAATTTAAAGAGTATTAAGAGATTTTATCGAAGGCTTTGCTAAAATCGGTTGCAACTACATCGACTTAGTTGCAATTTTCTGGGACAGAGAGAGCAAAGGATACGAATTCAACGAGATTTGTGGTGGTTGACCTACCCTTTAGGAAGCCATGTTTTCTAGGGGAAATAAGTGATTTGCATTGGAAGCTTAGAGCTTCATACAAAATACTTTCGAAGATTGGCTAGATGGGAGAGTTTAGCGATGGGACGATAGTTGGTTATTTCATTCTTTGATCCTTTTTTGTGGATCGGGGTTATGAAGGAGGTTTTCCAAGCCTGAGGAAATTCTCCTTGTGAAAGGGATAGACGGAAGAGATTAGAAAGAGCAATGGAAAGAGAGGAAGAAAATTTTTTAAGAAATATGGTAGGGAGGCCATCTGGGCCGGGTGTGAATTCGTCATTGAGTTGGTGTAATTTATATTCGATATAAGACGGGTCCAAAATATAAGAGAGAAGTGGACTATTGGAGAAGTTAGGTAGGTAACTAAAATAGGATGGATCTGGTACAAAGGAGTCGTTGGTGAAGGATTGTTTAAAAAAGGTGGCAAATTGGTTGGCAATGGTGAGTGGATCGGTTGATGAGTTGTTGTTGACAAAGAGGGAAGGAGGGTAACCATCGGACTTTCTTTTGTAGTGAACAAATTGGAAAAAGGACTTAGGGTCGTTTATAAGGTTGAGTTGCGCATTGTTAAGGTAGCGCTGATAAAGGGAATCGTAAAGTTCGGTGAAATGAAGATAAGCACCAAGATAGTTGGAATAGTCGGAAAAGGATCTGGTACGCAGGAAAACAGCCCATAACTTGTTTCTCTTATTTCGTAAGGAACGAAGCTGGCGATTATACAGGGGAGGACTAGTAGATGATATTTTAAGGCGGGAAAACGGAACGTAAAGGGAAAAAGAATTAAATATTTCTTTATAAAAAATGTATAAGGCATCATTTATACTTAGGTTGTGAAAGTTAAAGAGGGATCTGCTGAGATATTCACTGATTTTGTGAAAGTTTGCTTTATGAAAGTCGTGGGATGAGAGAGTTGTGGGGTGAAAGTAGAAGGGGGGGGATGGTAGTTATCGATTGTTGAGAGAGATAGGGGACAAAGTGAGACTGAGGAGTTAATTGGATCTGTTGTGAAAATAAGGTCTAATTGCCTGCCCATAAAATTGGATATACCACTGACTTGGCATAGGCTTGTGTCTGTTAAGCGATCTAAGAAGAGACATTCCTTAGCTGAGTTGGCATTTGAAGCGATGAAAAACGATTGATCATCTGATGGAGTCCACTGTAGCTGAGGAAGATTAAGGTCGCCAAAATAAGGATATCATCAATAGGGTCTGACAGGTCAATTAAATAATCGATCGCATCAATAACAAATTGGTAAGATTCTATAGGTTGAGCTGGTAGGATGTAGCAACATATAACGTAAAGGGACTTGAGAGGCAGTGATATTTTTATTGCGACAAAGTCGGCTTTAGAGGATGAAGAAATTGTAATGTGGATCGGGGATCGGGGCTATGAAGGAGGAAATTCTCCTTGCGATAGGGATAGACGAAAGAGATTAGAAAGGGTAAGGGAAAGGGAGGAAGAGTATTTCTAAAGAAATATGGCAGGCCTCCATCTGGGCCGGGTGTGAATTCGTTATTGAGTTGGTGTAATTTATATTCGATATAATACGGGTCCAAGATGTCAGAGAGAAGTGGGATGTTGATGAGTAAATTCGACTTTTGCCAAAAAAATGTGTCTCGGAACTTTTCGAACCACAAGTTACTTGTTCAATTTAAGAAACTACCTTGCTACGATAAGCTTGTAAGCTCTTAAATAATTGCGTGGGTTGGGATTTGGATTTTAATATAATATTGTATCTTTAAATTCATTCAATTTTGAATTTAAACATTTGTTTTAAATGAAAAACTGGTTAACAAATATGACACCTTTATCATTACATTTTCGATTTAGAAACAGCGCCTGGAATAGCTTGGTATAAATAACCTGTTCGGTGAAAACTAGAACAAGATTCAAGTGCATTTCATTGGGTAAAGTTCGTTACACTCAAGGTGTCTTAGAACTCTCTCTCACTGTCACTGAATTGAAATGAGACACAACTTAGGGATTTCAATTCAAATTTCGATGACAAGATTTCACATCAAAGATTTATTTATACCTTTTCTTCCCTGGATAGTTACAAAAGATTTCCTAGTAAAATTAACTCAAAAATGGGAGAACAGAACAACACTGTCAATTCCATTCGCCTTAAACCGCAAATCATAAATCAAATCAGAGGGTAATAGCTCCCTACTGGCTTTGTATAAATACCAGGTAATTGGCAAAAATAATTTTAACGGTAGTTGCTTGTCAATAAAAAAACAAACGAGAAAATTACTAATTCTGTTTTGTTTGAATTGTTCTCTCCGTTTTTGTCTGCAATTTTGGGCTCTAACATACAAACTGTGATCCACGCTCTCAGTGTCATCCACATTTTGAATTTGAATTATATCACCCATGGCATTCGTATTTAAGGAATTTTACCTTCGGCTCTTATATCATCAGTGAAATTGACCGTTAGCATATGCGTTATTCTAACATATATTGCTTCCCTGTATTCGACATTATTTGACGATTTGACGAGTATCTTTTTCAAATTTCTCGACTCGTAGCGTCAATGAATATGCATTACAAGGCTTAGCTTAACACTTCAATGTCACATCAACGTGTTTTAATCCAAAGATTTGTAGAATATATGTATATCTATCTCAAAATAAGATAAACGATTTTTTTTTTGGCAACAAAGAAAACCAGTAAAATCTATGAGATGTTTCTTCAATTTAGCAACATGAGTCAGAGTCAGAGTCAGAGTGGAAGACTACGTGACATCCATGATATTAGTGCTAACTATTTTTGAGTTTGTGAACATCTCTCAAAAGTATCTATAAACAAGAAGAAGTATGTGGTATGTTTGGAATGATTAACATAACTTGATGAACATTTTATCAAAAAATCTCAAGTTCATTGGCAACAATTGCTTGTGCCTATCTGTACCTGTACTCGTACTCGTACTCCCGAAAGAACACGGTTTTAGAATTAACAATAGAATCTTCAGGGCGGTGAACTACATAGGACATGGATTGATGGTATATGCGAGCTGAATTTTAACAAATTGCTGATGGATTGGCGGGATAAAATTTTGATCTATCTGCTTACGATTGGATAAACAGTCTTTATACCTACGAGTACATACGAATGTGAGTTTTGTGGTGATTTTTAAGACAGTGAACTTTGACTTAAGTCCAATACTTACTATACGATCATCATAATCATCTTCATACGGGAATGGTAATATTCCTTAGAACGAGGCATGTTCCGATATTTCTGGAACGTATTCGTAGCAAATTTTTGGAGCAGTTATGCTGCTCTTGCATTGGAATATCGAAGTACGAAAAGTATTTTTTATTCTAAGAGAAAACCACAAAGTTTGACTGACTTAGTACATAGTTAGTCGTACAAGGTAAGGTCATATTGGTGTACTTTAATTTGATTAGGCACTTCTTTGAATTTAGAGGGAAGAAATGCTACTGACGATATCAGGCATTCATTTGAGTTTAGCTTACTTAAATATTCATCTTTCTATAGCGGTACTAACAATGTGAAACATCACAAAAACATCAAATTAATTTTATACAACAGACAATTGTTGAATGCCAGTGACAGGTTTCTACAAGGAAATGAAGAAAACGGTAATTTCGACAATTAACATAGAAACCAGTGAAGCAGGCTTTTTAAGGCTATTGCAACTTTAAGAAATTAAAACTCGAATAACATGGTCGATAGCAAAAAACAATCGGGCGTGGCGATCGACAAGTGATTTCGGTACACTTTGTAAATTGATAGAACCGGTGTATCCGATTGCTGATCTAACTTATGTAATCATTGCATACTGTGTCATCAGACACGGGCGTTGGCAATAATATTCTGGCAATATTCAAAGATCTTGAGGCAATTTTCTAATTTCTATTTAGCAGGAGTTACCATGTTGTAAAAAGAAGACTATCATATCGGGTCTAATAGAATAGTATCTTCTGATGAATCCATGGAAAGCTTAGTGATTTGTTAGCGACTTGTTTATTATTCCAGAATCCGGAGCTTTCTACTGATACATAGACAACTTTTCCTTAGGATGCCAGTGAGCTCTTAAATCGCTTGTGTTCATTTGTATTTTACGCTTTTTTTTTTCAAACTCTTCTACTGTAGCAATAATGCGCGTCCTTAGTGGGTGAAACATTCGGCAATTTACAGCTATTGAAAAGAGGATTGACCCTAAACTCGATTAAGCTGTGGGTATATCACTCAATGAATTTATTACAAGATGTGGATTTCAATATCTCAAAAACCTAAATCAAAAGTAGTCGGCGACCATGCAAGAAGTCTGGAGTCATATTTAGAGGTCAGCAATTAAGGCGCCATCTTTCGAGCAGCAATGGAAAACTTTCGAAATTCTTCTTTTCAAGTCCAAGTTTCTGTTTTTAATAAAAGGTCTTACGGTCGGAGTCGATGAAAAACCGAAGGTTCATCTCTATGATACCTGAACTGATAAGATGGAATCAAAGAATCAGTAAATCGTGCTCAGTACTCGAGAGACCTTAAATTTCTTACTTAAGTCAACGAAATATTCGTCCTCTTCTCATTTAACAGCTAAGATACAATCGTTTCATGGAATATCTACATCAGAGTCTTATTAGATAAAAATCTGTCTGCCTATGCAAAGTGAATGTCATGTTTTCAAAAAGAAAGCTCAAAGCATTTTTGGACCTTGATGGTGCCTACGGCAAGTTTGACTATGAATTCAGAGCATGAGGCATTGAGTCACAGAGAGACCAAAACTTCGATTTTGCAAAAGAACAGAAGGTCACGAGAAAGCTTGTTTAGCTAGCAAAAGATCGCTCATCTCTAGTAGCATGCATCCTCTCCTATAAGCTTTGGAAAAGGGCTATAGCATTTCTTGGCTCTGATTCTTCCACTTTTGAAGTGTTAATATAAATAGTTGAAAGTTAAACTGCACAATCATTCCATGGACAGGTAGATAGCTGGAGACTAATTGGCTAGTGCTGACTAAGATCGACGTTTGGGTACATTGTGTCCATTTTTGATGTTACAGTGGAGCCTATAAAGTACAAGATCCAGATTTAGATCGTTGAAGTTGTGACCTAAAGTTCTGAGCCTGGCAGATGCTACAGTGGTCGTTTTGAAGGACTATGGCACAAAGTTTAGTAATATAACGAGGAAGGGAAAGTGCACATTTACGAATCAGCTTTATAAACGATTGTACACCGATTTTTACTTGTCGTATGGTGGCTTTATTAATTCCTTTGCCATCAATGAATTTGTGTACCTAAAGGAATACTCAAAAAGCAGAGAGCACAAGAGGTGAGCAGTGTTGATCATGTTGATCTCGCGAGTCCGCTTTTTCATTGCTTCGAATATCCATATGACTTAGTGCCCAGAATAGGCTCACCATATTGCGTATGTATACTTCGTTTAGATGTCTTCTACATTTACATTTGCTCACTAGCCTTGATCTTATGACTTTGCATTCGAGAGTCTTAATGGCTTAACTAATTCTATCAGCTCTGCCGTATAGTGAATGCTTTGTCAAAGGTGATGATTGGAGATAGATAATCACTTCCATCGTCGTTTTATGTCTCAATACAGATAAAATGGTCTTGATGACCTCGATCCCGCTTCCTACTGTCTAAGTGCGATTTAAGCTGCCTCATTAGAGATATAGTTTGGTCTCCATTTTCTATGTAGGCGTCGTTCTCAGGAACTCTTAAACCCGAATGCAAGTTATTCTGCGCATTTTGATGTGGTTTGAGAGATGTGATTTCTTATTGAGCGTCTTTTACCAGACTATTAGACCATATCTTAAGGTTGACCCTAGAACAACCATATACCATCAATGTTGCACTATTGGTTAACACGACATTCCTAATCTTTGGTGAGTTGAATGTAGGTATTCTCCTTGCTTAGTGAACTCGGATGGCCTTGGGGTGTTCCTCTTTTGACTGTTTTCCGGCGATTTACATCACTAAATGTCCAGTTTGTTTTATAAACGACTTTAGTCTTAGACCTATCTTATCTCATCGCACAGGTCGGCACAAGGTTGAGGTTTATGTAGATTGCTTATGACAGCATCAGACCATACCGGTTGTTTCTACACCAATAACGGCTCCAAAGTACATTTTTTAAAGTGAACCGATTTTTTTATTTTAAAGACCAGATAGCAATGATAGTTTTTCCAATTGTTATGTTTCAGCAGCTGTCAAAGTTACCAATGACATCTAGTTGTCAAAATATTCACTACTAAGGTTTGCAATTTCATCATATCTTGGAAAAGTTTGAGCGTGAGTACAGACTTTGGGATCTTAAGCCACCAACTAGACAGAGATTGGTGCGAAATGAAGAAAACATAAGTAGCCTCCGTAGCGACCAGTATCGAAGAAGACCCAGAAATGCCGATCAGCTGAATTGGCCATCGCCAGAGAGTCAGCGCGGCTTATTTTGCAGTTGGATTTGGGCCTATCTACGTCCGTATAAAATTGTGCTGACGCAAGCATTGATGCCGAACAACCGTAGACAACGCCGTGAGTTCGCTAATTGGGCGCTGGAAATGTTGGCCGTAGATCCGGATTTTGGACAAAAAATCATCTTCTCGGATGAGGCCCATTTGGGCTATGAACGGCTATGACAACAAGCAAAATTGCCATTATTGGAGCGAGCACAATCCACAAGTGTTCGGCCAAGCATCAAAGATTGACTGTTTGATGCGGTTTATGACATGGGCATCATTGGACATTATTTCTTTCGAAATGAGGAAAAATGAGTTACCGTCATTGGTCTCATGTATAAAGCGATGTTAACCGACTTTCTGTGGTCAGAGCTCGACAACATCGATATATCGGTATATACAAGCGACGCAACGCTCGAAGTTGTGAAGGAGAAATTTGGCGACCAGGTTATCTCATGACGAATTTTCATCAATTGGCCGCCACGATCATGCGATTTGACACCACTCTGGAGCTACGTCAAGTCCTAAGTCTACGCTAACAACCAATTTGGACGAGCTGGATGCCAACATTTGGCACGTTATTGTTTGAATAACGTCGCACAATTGGGATTGAGTCATCAAAAATTGGACTGATCGCTTGAAGCACTGCCAGCGAGGCCTATAAGCAGCATGATTTGAGCCTGCACGCAAGATCCTTTTGAAATTATATTTTCACCCTCATCATGACTATTGCCTCTTGAACTAATAGAGACTTAAGTTACAAAAAACCTACAGTGTCTCAATATCAGTCTTTCAGCCCAAAGACCTAAGGGAGTATTGCTGCCGACAAAATGTCAACTCTAAGTTAAAGCATCTATTGATACAATGCTTTCTAAACTATCTGTGTTAACAACGTTCTCATGCAGCCGTAACAGGTTTTCTAGTACTTTATATCGCTGAGATTACGCACACCTGAAAATAAGGTTTACTTCATAGTTTCCTTGCTGGCTTAGTTAATGTAATCATCCAACATTACATGCTAATTGCTACAACAACTACACGAAGACAGACCACTAAACCAGTTCAGAAATCATTATTCAAAATTAATGGTCAGAGCATAATTATTAATTGCTTGTTGTTGTGCTGTAGTGAAACTGTCACTACCAATTATGAACCTGACTTTTAGACTCAGACTCGCGCTTTCAATTTAGAAGGTTTTGGAGCGGATGTCTCTTCGATAACCTTGGCTTATAAAATCAATACTGGCTGTCATCGATAAGTTAATAAGAAGCGTGTGATGATAGGTTTATGAAGGTAAGCTTAAACGGAGGTGTCAATACCAAATTGATTAAGTTGTGACAGCTGTCTGTTTACTCACAGGTATACAAGAGTGTTCCCCAAATCTGGCAAAAGTTCTGTTTGTCTTTGAATTTTTGAATACGTTTATCGAATTCTGACAAGCTGATGATGTGACGGATGGAAATATATTACAAAACAAATAACGTGAGTGGAGTGAAATTCAAAAGACTGAAAGAACTCTGACAGAACAACGGAGCCATGGCGAAGCTCTCAGAATAGACTTATGAATCCTAACTTGCTTATAATGAAATCGAATTTGTTCTCCAGTTGTTTTTTGTCAGGTGATGGGTTTACGCAGATCTTTTTCTGATGTTTTTTGGTTTTGACAACAGTCAATTTTTTTTTAAAAGCACTCCAGTGCATAGGCTTGCATTATACAATAATTGTCATAAGACAAAGCATATTGTTATAAATGGCTTTGTATACAATAAAATTGTCTATTTGTAAAGCCTTTCTTGGATGCTTGAGGTATCTATGAGCAGTCGAGTATCCGTCAAATTTTAGTATAAAAAATACTTGTCTGAAGTTACGCGAAACTTTACATGACAGCTATAATATTATAACTCCTTGCAGATTACCACAGACGCAACTAAGAAGATTAAAATCCATAAGGAGCTTAGTTTTACCTGCGCCACGAACCCAGTTTATCGGAGTTAGCCATGCATACGTCTTCAACTACTTACAATACAACTCGAATGAAGTTGTCTTAATCAATATCCGATTTTGTCGAAACACCTCACTTCAATTTCCATCTCAAACTACGTACTGGAATATTTCTGCCGTCCAAAAGCGAAATGGTGTCATAGAAACTGACTAGAAAGATATAGAGAGACCCTGCGTTGAGACTGTCCATATCCTTAGCTAGGGCTTCCAAGTACGGTTCAGTTTGCTTTGAATGAAAATTTGTAAATGTCAGCGGTATACAGTTTTCATCAGCTGAGCTAGATGGAAAACTTTTGAGTTGTTTAGGTTTTTTTAGCCCTAACATGTGAATTGTCAGCAAAATCAGTGCCATCCGCTGAACGTGAGGGACACTCTCTTGCAAAGGCGGCCTTACGTATCACTCGAATTAGATTTTCGGAGTTCTTGATAGGAAAGTATCCTCCAATCCTTGTCTTATAAATATGCGAAGAGATTCAGAAGAAGAGTTTCAGTAATGGAAAGGATTTATCGAATCTTCCGAATGGCTCTAGCACTTGTTTGGGGACTAAACTTGGTTTCGTCGTATAGAAAAAGAACAGCATATATGGACCTGCCTTTCAGTTAAATATTTAGGCGATTTTGATGACAAATCATTATATGCAAAAGCAATAACTGGAAGGGAAAGAGCATATGCATTTCTATCGTTTGCTTAGCTGCAACTAAATAATTTCTGAACCCTTTATTCACTACATCCACTAAGTCCAAGAACCTATGACTTCTCTAAGGACTAGCCCATACTAGAAAATGCAGCCACCTGTCAACTTACTAGACAAACTCTTTAAGGTCCTAACCGCTTTGACGGTGTCTCCTGATTTAATTAGATGGGAAGGAGTATTTTGTCGGCATTCTGAGCGCACATACGTCGGGCATCCGCAGAAGTCTGCGGTAGTCCCAAAGGGAACTGAATACAGATGAACGACGGGTATGCTAACGAACAAAAACTGATTTGCGAATCACTAATATTAGCAATATGGTATATGCTCGCTTCTGGAAAGAGTGATACAGCAGAATAGTGTTTATTCCATTATGCTGCCTACTTTGTATATTATTACGTAGGCTGTTCCCATTTTTGTTGTGAGTCTCTACAATGGACCAATAGCTCAATCTGAGTTCTCTTATCTCCAAGACTATTTTACATTTGCATTAGTCTGTAGGTGAAAAGCGCTTGTGTTTTGGTTGGTCAAATTATAGTCACACATGATACATGATGAGGAAATTGGTAGCAATCCGTTTGTGTCCATATTTGGACCACTATAAATGCTTCTTTCTTCCTAAGACAATGCTTAATAAATAAAAATCAGGAATAGTTTCTACAAAAGCTGTAGAAAACTAAACAAACTTTATTTACAACAATTTCTCTGCTTGCTTACAAAGCTTCATTAATGTTGAGAAGATTAAGCTTTTCTTCAGAAATTTCAGCCTTCTCTTAGTCAAAGTGGACCGAATTAAGAGCTCGAAACAACTTCAAGCAAACAATGTTGTTTCCATCTAATTAAGAATTAATAGCAGTCCTACGAGTGAGAAGAGTATCAGTTCACTTTCATTTAACTAAAATGTGAGGACAAACATTTTAAAAAGCCAAAAATAGGCTTGCAGCTAGCTAAGCTCGTACTCGTACTTAATTCTCTTCTAAGAAAGGTGAAGTAAGAGTGAAGCCTTTTTCTTTCTGGAGTGTGAGAAGTCTAAATTAATATAAAATAGGAAAAAAACTGGAGCAAATGGTGATTTTCTACTGATTTCAGTAAGTTCTCCAATCATTTTCCATATGAAAACCTTCTTTCTCAAACGTTCAGCTCTTGGCTTGCAACCAGGATTTATATTGTTAATAAAATAATATCTAACAGAACGCCGACGCAATGTCGTCTTTAGATCTTCTGTTTCAGAACCTAATACAGCCACAAACGGAGAACCTCAAGGAAACCACCTTAGTCCACTGATCTTCAATTGGATAGTCAATGATTTAAAAGAGATTTCATCATTTAAAGATCTCAGATTTCTGTTTATGCAGATAATATGATGCTGTCTCTGAATTTTATGCACCACGAAATGATTTTTGGTGGCAATAGCAGTTATTGGAGTCATCACTTATCCGAGAAAACATTTCTCACTACCCGCAAGGAGCTATTTTATTAGTAATGAAGTAAAACCATCTGTAACCTCAATACGCGACATAGGGGTTATGTGTCACAGTGAAGTGAATATAGGCGCCCACATTGATACTATCAATATCGTTGACTATCGTAAAAGTCCGTTTTACATTACGCGGTCTTCCTTGGCCAGGTATGTATGACTTGTCTCCATATGTATGCCACTAAAACTATTAGATCTTTACCAAATACAAAAACGTTGAGAAGTTGCTGCTGTGCTCTCTCTTCATCTGTTGCCAACTGTGTATATTGGTTATCCGGTACTGTTCCAAAAGTTCACCATTAATAACCCTCAGATCTATATCCCTCCTCCATATCTATTTTCAGTACACCGAATATGGTTATAGTCAACCTTTGACAATAACAAATAGGATGCTTAACGAGTTCGATTTTGACATTAACAAACCTGGTCTCCGAACCACCCTAACCATACTTCTCTCTAAGTCTCACCACTTTTTGACCTGAGGGTATTAAACCTAAAACACATCATTAATAAATCCGTCCGCGGTAGACGTGAGCCTGAATCAAAGTGTCAAATCACTTGATCTCAGAGGTCAATTGACGAAATCACTTACTTGCCAAAATGTGATTTCCATATTTTGTCCTCGTATAGCAAGTAGCACTATCTTTTTGAAACCACATGGTGTGGCAACGATCTTCATTGACCGCACCGCGAGCTCCGGCCTCATTTTTTAAAAATGAGGAGCGATTATGACACCAGCGTGTGAAGTGGTTCTATTTTGTATGAGATCACACTGGAGGGGTATTGTTCAGTGAATGTTGATTTATCGATGATTGGAAGAACAGCTTGCTGAGACGGACGATAACCGGAGACGGAAAATCGATGAAGCTCTCTATATCTTCGAACAAGATTTTCACAACACCTAGCGTTAATGTACTGTACAAAGTGTCAAAAACATTTGCCAAAAATTGACAACTAGTTTGACAATTGACAAGCAGCAACTCATATCCAGGGGTATCCTAACCAAACTCTATGAGCAGCATCGTAAGATAGATCAGAAAATGAATAAGAAACTTCAGAACATCTCAGAGGTTCATATTGTATATGGAAGGACTTACTCTCCCAGAAATCGTGAAAAATTGGGCAAGTCAAACCGGTTCTGCTGAACGACCTTTTCATCCAACAAGAATAGAACCGATCGTTGAATATTCCTATGCCTATGATGCTATTACAATAAATTTGAGCAAAATTTGGTCAACAAATTACTAATTGCCCTTTACATAATCATTTCAGTTTAAAAAAAAAAAAAAAGAAGCCCGTTCAAGGCCGCCAGTCATTGCCGTCACTTATTAACAAAAAGACGAACAAATCTTTCCAATAAATTGAATAAAATATAATTTGCAATTCAAAAGAGCCAATAAGTTAGAAGTGAACATTCAAAAATGTTAAACAAAAATTAATAACATATTCAATAAACGAAAAAAAACACAACTTTATATATATCTACAACTATAGCTCACTTACAAGTTCCAAATTTGGCAGAAGATTCTATATCTGGCGGCGATCCGGTTTAATTCAAGTTTAGGCGGTAGTTAGTGGCCGAACAAGATATTCAAAAAAAAGTTTTAATTATTTTAATCCTTATTCGTAATTCACTTCACAGTAAGTTATCGTTCGTTCTCACTTAATCTTTCCACTTAAATTATGTTAAATACTTTTCTGATTTAATTTCATTTTCCACAGTCCATTTATAATTTTGATTTTTTATTTTTTTTTAAATTTTAAATAATTTTCACTCTTATAGTGGTTCTTGATTTTTTTTTCTAAAGAAAAAAATAAATAAAACTACGTTACACCGACTAAAGTATGTAGAAATTGGTTTTTTGGTTTTGTAATTTTTTTAATTGCAAAATTATATGCAAAAAAAATAAAGATAATCCGTTCCTTGTTGTGATATTGGTTTTATTTTCTTTTGGTCACGCTGTGATATTGTTGTTGGCAAACTTTACTTTAAAAGTAATCACTGCTACACTTTTGGGGTGACTTTGAAACCACCGTCAACGATGACACAACGGACACAATTAACAGAAAATTTTAAGTAGCAGTGGGTAACAGCAATAACATCAACAATAACAATCGCAATAACAACAACAACAATAACAAAAGATCTCCCCCAGGGCAACCTACGGTCTGCGAAATTAGCAGCTAAGCGTCCGCACTCGACAAGGTTGAAAATAAAACTAACTTACGGAAGATACCACCAAAAGACACCTAACTTGGCTTTTAGGAAGGCGAAAAAATAAAGAGACACTAATACACAACACGTATCTACCTACGAATACTCGTAGATATAGTGAGTATCTGAGAGGTGTAACATACATGCATACTCGTACATACAAATTCATATTGGTCCGACTTGGGTCTGACGATTAAGTTTAAGTTAAGCTGAACTGCGAATTAGGCTTGGTGGAGCACGTAGTTGTAAAGTTCTGCTGCCGTGCTGAGATGAAGAAGTTGAAAGCTTAGCCCAACCAGCGGCTTTGTTTGATGATCAACGCCGCGGCAGACTATGCGTGTTTTGTGCGCTGTGTGCTTTTAGTGTCAAGTAATCCAATGATCAGAGAAACAAGTGATTTGTAAGCGCGCTGCGCCAAGCAATTGTGTCATTGGGCTTTGGGGGGTTGAAAGTAAACTTTGCCGTGTTGCCAATGATTTTCTTTAGATACTTTTTTTTTGTATGTAAAAGGTAACAGTTTTACTCGTATATTGCTTAACAAGCTTACGGAATGGTTTTGATATAAAGTAAGAATTACAATTAAAAAATTGTAAATTGTTTATTGATTCATAAAATGTACTCTATCTATAGGGTTATGTATGCAAGTTGGCAAAAAATATTTTTCTACGTTTTGATATTTTTATTTAGTTTTTTATAATGAGCGCGCGCTCAAGGGGTTTGAGTACCCTTAAGGTGATTGTACACAGCGCGGGCAAAGGAAATTTAGGGAGGAAGAAAAGAGAGGTACCGATGTACATTGTTTTCAAATGTTTGCAAGTTATAACGACCAGGAAATACAGAGATCGGCAGGGCATTCCATAAGCGAGTTGTACGGCTTAGGAACGAATCACGATATTTTAGAGTAACGATTTCAGTGGAGCACTGGTGGTGGAAATAGCGATAAAACAAAGTGAGACACGAGACATTTCGTCGGTGTTCGAGGGTGTCCATTGATTGACTGATATTAGTATCGTCAATAAGTTTTATCGCACGGCTTTGAATCCTATCTAGCAGGTGCAGAGATGTTTTAGGAGCACCTGATCAGATGTGGGAATTGTACTCCAATTTTGGGCGGATGAATGCCTTATATATTGAGGCCAGATCAGAGGGGGTAAAATATTTCTTACATCGCTTGAGGAAACCTAGACACTTCGCAGCATTTTTGGCGACATCAAATATGTGGTCATTCCAACGTAAGTTGTCATTGACACACATACCGAGAATGGAAAGTTTTTCGGTTTCGACGATGCAAGTGCCATTCATAGATAATGGCTGGGTGTTTAAATTTCGCTTTAAAGACAGCAGACAGCATTGTGTTTTGGAAGCATTAAATTCCACTCTATTGATAGTTCCCCAATTGGTTATGCTGTTGATATCGGAATTTAATGAGCTTAGCATACGCTGCCATTCTCGTACTACAGCCGAAGAGCAGGGCCGTGAGTCCGGGAACGAATATAAAAAGCAGAGAGTACTGTCATCAGCAAAGGAATATATTGGATTACAAGTAGCAAACAAGAGATCGTTAATGAAAATTAAAAAGAGTGTCGGTGACAGAACAGAGCCCTGGGGCACACCAGCATTTATTTTGTGAATATCAGACTTGAAACCGTCCAAGACAACTTGAATTGAACGTTCCGAAAGGTAATTTCTAATCCATTGAAGAAGAGAGTCGTCGATCCCAAATGCACGCATTTTCGACAAAAGAACTTGATGCCAAACTCTGTCAAATGCCTTAGAAATATCAAGTGCAACTATGTTGCTTTCGCCAGATTGATGTACGCTTTGGTTCCACTTTTCGGTGAGACATGCCATTCAATCACCAGTTTACCTGTTGCTACGAAAACCATATTGCCGGTCATTGAAAAGTTTTCGTGTTTCGAGATATTTCATGAGCTGACGATTTATCAGCGTTTCCATAACCTTGGAAAGAAGGAGCGTAAGTGCAATGGGTCTGTAGGAGGAGAGAGAAGATGATTCGCCTTTAGGGACGGGCTGGACAAATGCTGTTTTCCATCTGTTCGGGAAGAGTCCTGAAGAGTAGGATTGATGAAAAAGCTTACGCAGTGGTTTTGCCAGCGAGGAAAAACACCTTTTCAGAAGAACTGGAGATATACCATCTGGACCAGCGGATTCGTATATGTTGAGATGGTTAAGTACTCTTGATACTACACGAATGCGAAAATGGATTCGTTCCATTGCAGATTCGCCACACTCAACTGTAGGCTGAGACAAAGCACAATCTGGGAGTGTTGAGCTGGCCGCAAAGTGTGCAGCAAGCAGATTGGCCTTACCCAAAGAGCTGACAGCTGGAATGTCATTGTAAATGAGCGTTGGGATGGAGGATGAGGCGGAATTTCTAATATTTTTGACAATCGACCAACAATTTTTACTACCTTTGGGACATTGTATTATTTGTTGACTCAACTTTTGGTCGTATTGTAATTTCACATTCTTAAGAAGGACGTTGCAGTCATTCCTAGCTCGTTTAAACTTTTTTCGGTTTTCCTCGGTCGGGTAGAGCTTGAAGGACCGAAAAAAACATTTCTCTAACCCTGATAGCCTCTTTACAGCTTGAGTCGTACCATCCGTTTTCTTTTGGTTTGATACTCTTCATCTGGTGATGGATAAAGTATTTCAGAGCCGGATGGCAAACTCTGTCAAATGCCTTAGAAATATCAAGTGCAACCATCTTGCTTTCGCCAGATTGATGTACGCTTCGGTTCCACTTGTAGGTGAGACATGCCATCAGATCACCAGTGGACCTGTTGCTAGGAAAACCGTATTACCGGTCATTGAGAAGTTTTCGTGTTTCGAGATATTTCATGAGCTGACGATTTATCAGTGTTTCCATGACCTTGGAAAGAAGGGACGTAAGTGCAATGGGTCTGTAGGAGGAGAGAGAAGATGATTCGCCTTTTTTATGGAGAGGCTGGACAAATGCTGTTTTCCATCTGCTCGGGAAGAGTCCTAAAGTGAAGGATTGATGAAAAAGCTTACGCAGTGGTTTTGCCAGCGAGGAAGAACACCTCTTCAGAAGAAGGGGAGATATACCATCTGGACCAGCGGATTTACGAGTATGTATGTTGAGATCTTTAAGTACTCTTGCTACTACACGAGTGCGAAAGTAGATTCGTCCCATTGAAGATTCGACGCACTCAAGTGTAGGCGGAGACAAAGCACAATCTGGGAGTGTTGAGCTGGCCGCAAAGTGTGCAGCAAGCAGATTGGCCTTACCCAAAGAGCTGACAGCTGGAATGTCATTGTAAATGAGCGTTGGGATGGAGGATGAGGCGGAATTTCTAATGTTTTTGACGAACGACCAAAAATTTGTACTGCCTTTGGGACATTGCAGTATTTTTTGCCTCAGTTTTTGGTCGTATAGGAATTTCACACGCTTAAGAAAGGCGTTGCAGTCATTTCTGGCTCGTTTGAACTTTTTTCGGTTTTCCTCTGTCGGGTTGGTCTTGTAGGACCGAAAAAACATTTCTCTAACCCTGACGGCCTCTTTACAGCTCGAGTCGTACCATGCCTTTGCTTTTAGTTTGATACTCTTCATCCGATGAGGAATAAAGGATCTCATTCCAAAGAGAATGGTGTCTGTAATCATATCAGCAGCGGCATCCACGTCGTTATCTAAGAAGCATAACGACCAGTTAAAATTCCTAAAGAAGCTGTTAAGACCGCTCCAGTTGGCTTTCTCGTATTGCCATACGGTTCTTTTAGGAATTTTTTCTCTAACTGTGTGGTCGGTGTACGAGAAATTAGCTGATATGACACAATGGTCCTACGAGCCTAGAGGGGAGAGCACATCAATGTTGTACTTATCAGGGTGAGAAGTTAAAAACAAGTCCAGGGTGTTGGCGGTATGACTATCAACGTCTGGTATTCGCGTGGGCTCATTTACAAGTTGCGTTAGGTTGTTTTCCGCAGCGAAGATCTCAACACACCGTCCTTCGGGTGTTGTCTGTCCAGAATGTCGAAGCCACCCAGAATTGTGTATATTGAAGTCGCCCGTAATAACGATTTCAGTATGAGGATACAGGGATACAATTCTTTGAATGGAGTCAGACAGCGCATCAAACTCGTTAAAGGTTGAATTGCTGTCCAGTTTGGGGCTCCTATAAATAAAGCAGTAGTGTATAATATGCTTACGGAGATGGAATTTTAACCACATGAAGTTGAATTCCGGATTGGAACATGGATCACATTGTGGTGGAGTTTGGTAAGCTACATCACTACGCACATAAATGGCGAGACCGCGGTGAGAGAAGAATAATGGCACTAGTTCGGAGCCAGGTAGCTTCAGATCAGAATGATCTGAGAGGTGTGGGCGGGGATCTACCTGTGTTTCACTAAGTGCCAAAACAGCTGGTCTGTACTTACAGACGTGGACGTACGCAGAAAAGTGATTACTTTTTAGCCCGCGTATATTGGCTACGTCTACCCTGAATTCCCTAGTCATAATCACAGACAAACACAGAAAACACAAACACCGACGATACTAAGCAAGGCTGCGAAGTGGAAATTCTGACGTTGGTTTACCGAATCAAATTGTTGTAGGTGTTATGCCCTTACAACAATATGAAACAGTGCACCAACAAAATTTTCACTCACAACCCGCTATCCATCAGTTGTTACATACACTCAGCCACTGCCCGTACCGTATGGTAAATACAGTAACGGCAGTGACTGAGTGCAAGCAACAGTACCTCGACCATAGACTAACTATAACTAGATATCAAACTCTACTAATACTTTTGAAAACGTTTAACTTTCGCACAGACACACTGTAAGTGAATCACCAACACATTCTCAATCTCTATAACCTGTCAGAATGGCTAAAATGACAACAAATTTCACGTAATGTTCGCTAAGTATATATAATAAAGGCAAAAATAAAAGGAAAAATATTTTTCGCTGGTGAATATTTAATTCAACGTGGTGAGAAAGTGAAGATAATAGAATATATTTAAAAAAAAAAACCCTTTTTTTTGTTTCAATTGAACAAAAAGGGGATCGTTTCAGAATAAAATTAAAAAAGGACCTAAGGATTATATTTTGAAAGTTTCATTTGAAGATATAAATGAATTGAAACTATTACAATTCTGAAATCAAGCTTAAGCTTGTATTGAGAGTCAATTGTATAAGCATTTTTTATGTTTAGGCACAAACTCTGTACTCTGGACATCAATGAAAAGGATTATTAATTAATGGCAACTTTTAAAATCAATTTCCTTGCTGTTCTTTTAGTTTGAATGTGTTGAGTAAATAAATTAATTAAATAATACTGATAAGTACAATTAACATTTTTGATCATTTTTTAGTTTTTTAAGGAAAATATTTGTTTTTCTATTTGAATTTAAAGCTTTTCCAAAATATTTCGAGAATCTTTTTTTTCACACATTATAAAGTACAAAAGCGGTGGTATTTTAATTGTTTATTTTTTAAAAATAATTTCCAGAATTTGACAAACAATGTGAAATGATATCCCAACTTAATTTGGTTTTGTCGAAGGGAATTTTTGTTTATAATTGTTTTCAACAGATTTTGCTACTACTTTGTTGAGTATTCTTTAATGCTGTTAACATCTTTAAGCCGGTCTGGCATAGAATGCGTCAACTTTTCCATATATTCACATATTATTTCTTGCCATTCCGCTAAAAATTAAAATTTTTAACTGAGGCTTCGATGTGATGACATGTTTTCGTAACCTCATCATTTAATGATTCCAAAGGCGTTCCAAAGAGAACGGGTTAAGATCGGGGCTATGTGGTGGCGTTACTAGCAAGTGAGGGACTTTATGTGAATATGGACTTATGCTTGAAATCGTTGTCCTGTTGGGAGTAAAAAATGTTTCGCAATAAGCATTGTTTGTGTCCTTTGAAGCAAATTTTCGCTGTAAATATTTTAGTATACTTCTTTTTCTGAATTACTGTGACTAAATTACCGATCTCAACAGTGGATATTTAGCTCCATATTACACAACAACCATTTCCGTGCTTTACTTTTTGCCTTGTGTATTTGGACTGTAAGTTTCATTTGGTTGTCTTCATGCTTTCGAAGGCCTATTTGATTCATAAATGCAAAATTTTGACTCTTCTGAAGAAATCCTAGAACACAAATCCTTTGTTTTTTTATTTATTAGCAAAGTCCTTTTGTTTTTTTTTTATTTGCTTCGCTGACGAAAGGTTTCTTTCTAACGGTAAAAGATTTATACTCCGATTTGATGTCGTTGACATTCACGAAAATCCAGCCAAATTTTAGAATTACAACGTGATATTTGTGAAACGTACAGCGTTGTGTTTACATCGATTTTCTTCTTCTCGGAAATTTGATGCAAAAATTGAGCAAAGAATATGGAAATGTTGCGTTAGTAATGGAATTAGTAATACAAAGCATTAAATATGAGCTAAATTGTCCAGTCACATCCATATTTTTTCAAAAAATAATTGGTCAATTCGCTGTCGTACTAAATGGACCTATAAACCACTAATTTTCTATTTATTGTTTTGTTTGTTGCTATTACCAATCAATGTTGCAAAATGGCTTGTGTAAAGTTCTATTTTCACAAATAAAAACAGTCAAAATAATCATTAATTATTATTTATTACTTCGTATGAAAAGTTAATACAATATTTTCCATTTAATCGAATAATCCAATTTATTCATGAATTGTAATTTACATTTTTTCGGAACATGCTCTCCTGATGAAAACATTCATGGTGAAGCGAAAAACTTACCCACACCGTGGTGAAATGAACAAATGTCATTGCACTTCAAATGTTGTATCTGCAAGGAAAAAGGCATTATATGTATAGCTATACGAAAATGTATTCTTTTTACTCACATTTATTTGATCAGCTCACGATGGTTCCACACTGGGAACGCTTTTCTTGAAACCATTGCACTTCAAATGTTGGATCTGCAAGGAAAAAGGCATTATATGTATTGCTATACGAAAATGTATTCTTTTTACTTACATGTAATTAGTTAGATCACTCATCCACATTTCTTAAAGCTCTTGAATGGTGCATTTAGATTCATTGTTCTTACTGTAAAAAAGAAGTAAAATAAATTATTTTGAAATTAAAATGTTTGTAGTTACTCACAAGAAAATGTAAACAAACTTTTCCAACTGCTTTTGCCACCTCCAATCCAAGGCAATCTGTTCGTGGCCGCAGTATTCTGTGGAAAATGTTTTCTACTTGCTCCAAATGTGTAAATTTTTCTTCTTTTGTTGTCCTAGAAAATATAATAAACAAAATTATTGTTCAACATAAAATTTTTTTGCAACTTACACGAAATTAGATTTGTAAATATGAGAAATGTCAAAATCGAAATTCACCGCGTCATTTTTATATGGGTGACGTCACTCGTAAAACTTTTCGAATTTTGACATTGTTGACAATTCTCACGTATTCACGGACAGGTTCACACGGATAGGGACTTTCAGAAGAAAACCGGTTTTGATTTTCCAATATCTGGAAAGTTTGATATCTAGTTATAGTTAGTCTATGACCTCGACTGGGAGCGGGTGAGGTGGGATACCCGCACTGTGTGATATTTTGCTTTTCAGTCACTGCACTGCACTTTTTTGTTTTTGTATATTTTTTTTTTTGCACAGCACACAACAATATTGCGAGTGCACTGGTGGAGTTGTGCACTCGACGGCGGTCGACTCGGTACTCCAAGTAAGTATACTCAATTAACCGTAGAATTGATGCACGTGAAATGCTAATATCAGGAGCATCTAACAACTCTAAAACATTTGCGTCTAAATTGTTTGTTTGTCTGTGTGGTTGATGCATACTCATGATCAGAGGATCAGTAGCAACAAGAAGTCGGTGAAGTAAATAATCATTAGTTTTTTCACGTCAACATTTTCGAGAAAAACATTCTCCATATTTTTTGAACGTTTTGTTTTTAGCCTCCTGCGCTTCCTCACTTAACTGCCCTATTGGAAGTAAAGCCTTCTTTATAATGACGCCCCCATGAATAAATATCTTGTGCATGGTATAAGACACTGGATACCAACAATACTTTTCAACAAACATGTGAGCTGTTTCTAAGGCATAAGTTTCAAAGACTTCCACGTTGACTTTATATCCACTAACCATGGCTTTTAATAAAACTCGAAATCTCTTTATAAGGTCAACATCGATACCAGAAATACTGATAGTTCTGCATTCTCAAAGAAACGTCTGGCAGTGTGAAGTGGTCACCAATTGCATTCTATCAATTCGTCGGCGTTTTGAAAAAAAATTTGATAGAAAGGCATTCAGTCTCCGAGATTAAAAGATTGGAAAAGTTGTTGGACAAGGCGGAGATAGGCGATCGAAAGCCATCCGAGGTTTATCGCTCCATGAAACAATTGGCAGGAACCTCATTCAATGAGGAAGTCATAAAAAATTTGTGGATGCGCCGTCTCCTTCAGGCTATCAATATAGCTCTTCTCTCGGTCGGGTCGATAAGCGTAGACGAGTTAGCGTCTATAGCAGACAAAATATACGAGGCGTCTCAGAATGCTAATATTTTTGGCATTGCTTCACAGAGAAGTGAGTCATCATTAGATGAAGGTACGAACTTAGAACAACGTATATCCAGGATTGAATCTATGATCGAATCAATCAAGTTTCGAGCGCAACCCAGAGGTAGGTCCAGGTCCAGACCAAACCAAAAGAGTTTTCGCAACCGCACTCCTTGCAGATCCAACCCTAATCGCAAAGCTACAATGTGCTGGTACCATAGGAAATTTGGGTCTAAGGTTCAAAAATGCGATCAACCTTGCGACTTTGTTTCCAATTCACAATCCTCGGGCTCCCCAAACTAAATGACACTGCTGTTACCGCGGCGAACAGTCAGTTGTCATATCGCCGCCTTTTCATTAGGGATAAAAATAACAACTTAACGTTTCTAGTCGACACAGGTGCGGATGTGTCAGTCATTACAGTAAGAGAACCCAGTGTCGAAAACAAACCAACAGGTCTGCTTTCAGCCGCGAACGGTACCGCAATTTCTACCTTTGGCTCCAAACTGTTAAAACTTAACATCGGTCTTCGGCGAGATTTAACGCATCCTTTCATTCTGGCATCTGTTAGTCGACCCATCATTGGAGCAGATTTCCTAGATAAATTTGGTTTGATAATCGACCTGCACAACAAATGCCTTATAGACCCTAAAACCAACATACAATCAAAAGGCATCATCAGAAATGAAAACACCCCCTCACCCATTCAATATAAGATCGACAACCTATACGGTTCTATACTAAAAGAATTTCCCGTACTAACACAAACACCAAATTATTTTGCCGCAGTTAATCATCCAGTCGTCCACCATATTTTAACAAAAGGTATACAACCTTTCTCGCGCCCAAGGAGGCTAGACGCATCCCGTCACAAAGCAGCCCTTACAGAGTTCGAACACATGTTGGAATTAGGTATTTGTCAGCCTTCCTCGTCACCCACGAGTTCACCCCTCCACATGGTGAAAAAGAAAGGGAATCCAGATTGGAGACCATGCGGGGATTACCGCAGGTTGAACGCCATCACCGACCAAGATCGCTATCCCATTCCTCATATACAGAATTTCGCAATGAATATTCACGGATGCAAAATATTTTCTAAAATAGACCTGGTAAGAGCCTATCATTTAATACCTGTCGCCGAGGAAGACGAGTATAAAACAGCCATCACAACACCATTCGGTTTATTTGAATTTCGGCGAATGCCATTCGGCTTAAGGAACGCTGCGCAAACATTCCAACGCTTTATAAACACAGTCTGTTAAGGTCTTGATTTTACCTTCGTCTATGTGGGTGATATATTGGTGTCGAGTAAAACAGAAGAACACAAATTGCATCTTCAAACGTTATTTACGAGTAAGCGCTTATCCGAATACCAGATCACTATTAATACTTCCAAATGCATATTTGGAGTAACAGAGCTAGATTTCCTTGGACACAGAACAAATGCTGATGGTATTTCTCCATCAAAGGGTCGCGTTGAGGCTATTCTCCAATTTCCTAAACCAACATCCGTCAAACAATTGCAACGGTTTTTAGGAATGATAAATTATTATCATAGATTCGTTCCTAATTTAGCAAAAATAGTAGCCCCGCTTTACTCCCAAGCAGGAAACACAAATGTCGCTCGAAAATCTAAAAAAATTCTTGAATGGACCGAAACCCTTAACGAGGCATTTGAGGAAGCCAAACAAAGTTTGTCCAACGTCACACTGCTGTCACACCCAAGAGTCAATGCAGAATTTTCCATATTCACTGACGCTTCAAGCACTACAGTCGGCGGGGTATTACAGCAAAAGACGAACAATGCGTGGGAACCTCTTTCATTCGTCTCAAAGAAACTTTCACCAACAGAAACAAAATATTCCGCTTTCGACCGCGAACTTCAGATACTTCGTCGAGGGGCAGCAATTCAAAGTGTACACTGACCACAAACCCCTGGCATACGCCATTGCTTCGAAGTCAGACAGAAGCCCAAGACAGACTCGACAACTCGATTTCATCTACCAATTCACGATCGACATAGAGTATGTAAAGGACCAGATAACGTGGTCGCAGATACTTTATCTCGAATGGACGAGCAGGAAATCTATGCGTTTGGAGAGCTTCATCTTGACTGCAAGACATTAGCAAGATTTCCATCATCTGATCAAGAGTTGGACAAAGTGCTAAATGAAAAAAACAAAGATCACACATCGAGAATCGAGATTCAAAAATTTAAGTTCCCCGAGTTTGAGATTTATTGCGAAATCTCCACGGGAACTAACAGACCTTTTATACCACAGCCTGCTCGTCGCCAAATCTTTGATTCATTACACAACCTCTCGCACCCAAGTATACGAACCTCGAGAAAGCTAGTATCCCAGCGTTATTTTTGGCCAACGATGAATAAGGATGTAGCCCACTGGGCGAGATCTTGCCTGGCCTGTCAAAAATCTAAAGTACACAGGCACACAAAATCCGCTATTGGCAAATTTGATCTCACCAGTGAGCGTTTCGAGCACATTCATTTAGACTTGGTAGGCCCCCTACCTGAATCCGATGGTTTCTCCTATCTCTTGACGGTAATCGATCGCTTTACAAGGTGGCCGGAGGCATTTCCCGTGAAAGACATTTCTGTACGAACAACGGTCGCAAAAGTATTTATCGAAAATTACATTTGTAGATTTGGGGTTCCTCTTAGGATAACAACGGACCAAGGAACCCAATTCGAATCCAAGCTCTTCAATGAACTCTCGAAAGTTCACATAGGATCCGCACGACACCCTACCATCCACAAGCGAATGGAATGGTAGAACGCTTCCATAGGCAACTCAAAGCTTCATTGAAAGCGAGAAGCAACACAACTAATTGGAGTTCAGAAGTTCCACTAGTTTTGCTGGGAATTCGCTCGGCAATCAAAGAAGACTTAAAATGTTCGCCAGCAGAGTTGGTATACGGCCAATGTCTAAAGCTTCCCGGGGAAATCTTTGTAAAAAATACAAGCACAGTCATGTCTGAAGAAACGTTCTTTTGCTGTTCTCGTTGGAAGGTTTTCACTGGGGAAGGGTGATGAAGTGATCACCAATTGCATTCTATCAATTCGTTGGGCTGAACGCAGCCATTAACATAATCGCACAATCGCATGAAAATGAAACGAAATAATCGCATCATCTTCTCTCTCTTTCTCGATTTCCGGCATCCCACATTTCCTTTTTTTCTTTTTCGTTCTTGATCTCCATCTGGCTGGAAGTGCGCTCAGCAGAGTCATTGTATCGATAGTATAAAGTTTTGAATTAAAGTAAAGTTGTAAAATAGCAAAGTTGTAAAATAAATGAAGCGAACATTATTAAGCATTAGTTTATCATTGTTCAATTAATTATTTAAACACCACGCATTAAAGAACATTATTTAAAGTGAATAAAACAGTGTTTCAAAGGATCACGTGTCTCAAACATAATTTGGGCACATATGTGTATCTGTCCCAGCGAAAGGAACAGAAAAAGTGTTTCCATCAATACTATTCCCATAGCCGGGTTTGGGCTTATCCACAACTAAATCAAGTTGACATTCAAATTTATCCTTGATGGCTTTCAATTTTTAATAGGCATTCAAAAAACCGTATCCAAGCATGAAGTGGGGTAGGGTAGGTAAGAGTGGCTGTTGAATATACCAACCCACTTAGGTCTATTGGCCCATTGTGACGCCACGTGGATCTATGATTCTCTTACTAATGGAACCAATTTGAGCTTATGATAAAGCGTAGGAGACTGTTAACGTCTATTTTTTCTAGATCGTTTAGGTCGTTGTAGAAGAAAGCTCCTAGGTGAAGCTTCCTTCTCTGAGAGAGAGCTGGGCATGTGCAGAGTAAGTGGGGGATTGTCTCCTCCTCTTCCTCGTCCATGCAGCTTCTACAGAAATCGTTAGTAAAAGCGCCAAGCCTTCTTGCGTGCTTGCCTATGAGGCAGTGTCCGGTAATGACACCTATTATGGCGCTGAGATGTTTCCTATCTAAAAGGATCAGACACTTAGATCGACTCAGATCCAGCCTTGGCCAGACATGTTTGTCCAGCAGTCCACCTAAGGTCCGTTCTTTTGTTGGCATCTAGCTTTAGTGTTAGTTTGCACGTAGCGATTGGTATACCTATACTACCTTTGTCTGGTAGGATAGGTAGAGTGGTTCCAATTTTGGCGAGTTCATCGGCTCTGCAGTTCCCTGGAATGTCTCTGTGGCCCGGCACCCAACAGAGGTGAATGTTGAACTGCTCTGCCATCTCCATGAGAGATGATCGGCATTCAAGGGCAGTTTTAGAATATAATGAGACCGAGTCCAGGGACTTGATGGCGGCCTGACTATCCGAAAATATGCTGATATCCTTTGCAGATATCACGTTTTTCTTCAGCCAGGACAGAGCTTCTTAATCGCCAAAATTTCCGCCTGGAACACGCTACAGTGATTTGGAAGGCGGAAAGTGAGGCTTAGATTTAGCTTATCTGAGAAAACACCGCCACCAACTCCGCTGTCGGTTTTAGATCCATCTGTGTAGAGATGGATTGACTTGTTCTCCATGAAAGCATCCTCCTCCCAGAATGATCTAGAGGGGAAGCTTACATGGAAGTTTTTGTCAAACCAAAGTTCAGGTATGGTGTAATCGGTGTTCTCTGTGAGGATTCCTAATGTATTAAGAATGTTGGCGTGGCCAAATGAATTATTTGTCCACTGTTTAGTCGCTTTAAGGCGAATAGCTGCAGTTGCAGCTACTTGCCTGCTGAAGATATCGAGGGGTGTTAAATGAAACAGAATGTCTAATGCCGCAGTGGGGGTAGACCGCAAGGCTCCGCTTATGCATAGACATGCTGTTCCTTGGACTCTGTTTAGTGTAATGAAGTTGACTGCATTTTCTAAGGCCGTCCACCAGACGACCACCCCGTAAGTAAGAATCGGTCTTATGACCGAGATGTATAGCCAGTGGGTTATGCGAGGTTGAAGGCCCGGTTTATTCTCAATGGCTTTTTTGCCAGAGAATAAAGCTATTGTAGCTTTGTTGACTCTTTCTTAAATGTTAGGTTTCAAGTTTAGTTTCCTGTCAAATATGAGACCCAGATATTTTGTTGTATCGGAAAATACTAAACATGTCCCGTTTATTGAAGGAGGGTCTATAATTGAAATTATGCAGTTCCTGGAAAAGAGGACAAGATCGGTTTTATGGGGGTTTATTCTCAATCTACAGCGATCTGCTCAGCGGGTTAATCTATTGAGATATACTTGAAGTAGTTCTTTAATGGTATTGAGGTGCTTACCTGAGACAGCTATAACAACGTCATCCTCATAGGCAATCACCCTGCTACCACCTGCTTCCAGGTATATCAGCAGTTCATTAACTACTAAGTTCCAGGGAAGGGGAGAGAGCACACCGCCTTGCGGCGTACCTCTGCTGACACATCTTTTAGCAGAAGTCACACCCAGTTTGGAGTTGATTATCCTGCTTTTTAGCATGAGACTAATCAACTCCCGAAGTGAGTCATCTACCTCCAGAGTTGACAGCGCAGTCGTTATTGCGGATGTGGTCACGTTGTTAAAGGCGCCCTCTACGTCTAGGAAATGAACCATTGGGTACTCTTTATATTGTAGGAATCGTTCGATTTGGCTAGTCAGTGGGAGCAGAGTCGTTTCCACTGACTTTCTTTTACAGTAGGCATGTTGAGCCGTTGACAGAAATCTTGGATCAGTTTTAGCTCGTATATGGATATCAATCAGTCGATCTAGAGTTTTCAGAAGGAAGGATGATAGACTTATAGGTCTGAGGCCTTTGGGACAACAAGAGAGCATTTTCCGGCGTTAGGAATGAATACTACATTGACTTATTGCCATTTTAGTGGAATGGGGATAAGTTCTACATAGCTCCTCATAATATTTTCTAGCACAGGCAGAATAATATCTGAGGACCTCTGTGGCTCGGCATTTATTATACCGTCCGGACGAGCAGACCTGTATGGTTTGAAGCTATGCAGCGCCCAGAGCAGTTTGTCTCTTGTAATCAGACCATGAACTTTGATCCCGACTGCAGTAGGCCTGTTTGGGCTGCTACTGGCCGCGAATTGGGAGCTATCTGGAAGGTGGGTGTCCAGTAGCACGTTGAGTGATTCATCATTTAAGGTTGTCCAGGATCCATCGGTTTTTTTCCAAAATGTAAGCATCATAGGATTTGTAGAGAGGATGAAGTACAAACATGCCAAATTCGAACCTAGACCCGGACATAATTGTTTTTGTTTTTTTGCATTTATTAATATTATTAAATTGCTTTGTTGTTAGCCAGATATAGCGTCTCATAGGCGAAGATGTTTCCGTCAATCCATTGCATATTTTTCCGTCGACCATTGTAAATAACATTTTGTGATGAATTTTAATCCTTTGCCCTTCAGTTTCATACAAAGTTGGTACTACTGTGCGAATTTGGCTCTCAATACAGTCTCTTTCTCTTCTGGCAAGTTCATCTGTTTCATGAGAGACTGCATCTTGTAGATGAAGTTCTCGTGTTGCTCCAAAGTTGCTGTTGTACTGGCCTCTAAGGATCGCCATGTATCAGCCTCAAAGGTACCAAAGAAGATCAATGATAGTTGATTCACTTGAAAACCCATTTAGTTATTAAAAATACTTTTTTCAGGTTACTTACATTTGCAATTACTTCACGCTGAACCTGCATAAGACGTACAGTGGTGTGATCAAGCAGTGCCTGGAGCTGAATCTCTGCAGTTGTGTCAGTGATTGCAATAAATGTCTTGTTAGGATAGCAATCCTGTTTGTCTCTTTGAATGTATTTCTACGAAGGAAAGCGGGTTTTGTCTTTACTTCTTATAATATTATATTGATGAGTTGTAAGCTGAGCATCTACAAACATAGACAAAGCTTCTTTTGAGTTTTCAATCGCTTTGCTCTGTCTGAACTCTCAAAAAACTATAGGGTTTTCCAATAAGGACTTGACAAATTTTTTTTTTAAATAAAACCCAAACCATTTGAGATATTTCAAAAACTTTATTATCGGCTTGAAGTACAATCAAAACATTTATGAATGGAACTCGACTTCGTTCATATGGCCACCGCGGGCACGATTGCAGCGGTCGATTCGTTCGTTGAAAAGACTTGGCCACACATTTCGGCCGAAGCCGCCGCTTTTTCGTGTTCAATGTTGGCTCTGACCTCTTCTAGCGTCGTCGGAGTGTTGTCATAAACCAATGACTTAACGTAGCCCTACAGAAAATAGTCAAGCGGCGTTAAATCGCACGAACGAGACGGCCAATCGACTGGCTCATTTCTTGAGATAACACGCTCACCGTACTTACTCTTCAATAAATCGATTGTAGCGTGTGCTGTGTGGCTTGTGGCACCATCCTGTTGAAGCCACATGTCGTCCAAGTTCATATCTTCCAATTCGGGCCAGAAATAATCGGCGATCACGGCGCGATAACGCTGACCATTCACAGTAATGTGACGATCGTTATCGTCGACGAAAAAATATGGCCCAATAACACCGCCGGCATGCAAACCGCACCAAACAGTTATTTTTTGTGGATAAAGCGGTGATTCATGAAGCACATGTCGATTTTCACGCGACCAATAGCGCATATTTTGCTTATTGACGAACCCATTGAGCCAAAAATGAGCTTCGTCACTGAAGATGATTTTGCGATGAAATTCATCATCTTGGAGCATCTTCTCCGGAACCCAATCGGAGAACGTACGTCGCTTCAAATGATCCATCGGCTTCAATTCTTAAGTCAGCTTGATCTTGTATGGGTATAAACCAAGCTCCTTCCGCAAAATACGCCATAATGTGGTCTTAGCGATGCCCAATTCTTGAGAACGCCTTTGAATTGACTGATTTGGATCGTTTGCTACGGACGCCTGAACGGCAGCGATATTTTCGACACTTTCCGTTGTCTCACTGACACGGCAACAACACACAACGAATATGTAGACTCAAATTTTTGCACTAAACTTGTTATTGCCTGTCTACTAGGGCGAGAATTACGACCGAAATTTGGAGTTAACGCTCTTAAAGTTGCAGTCACCGACTCCGAATTTCGGTAGAAAATTTTTATAATTTGCAGACGTTGCTCGTTAGTGTTCTTTGCCACGATGAAAATGTTGAGTTTAATTTAATTTTGGTGGGGGCTCACGCCCCCATTTATTATGCTTAATACAAGCTTAAAAACTAAGACTTAAACTAATACTAGGGCTTAAAGCTAAGGATGGTGAAGGAGTTCGGATTTGAGGGAGAGAGTGCTGCGATTAAAATCGAAAACGGAAAGGTTGGAGCTTACCTTACGCAGCATATGGGAGATTGGTTCGTTAGAGCCATATGTGGTGCGGTGGATAGGTAGATAAAAGAGACGGGTGGAACGTAGATTACGAGGGTTAGTGTTAAAGAAAATGGAGTTGCAAAGAAGCATGCAATTGACGGAGTCTGAGAGGAGTCGGTGAATGAACAAAATGTCTGCTGCGTCCCTTCGTTCCTCAAGGGTATTCAGGTTAATGAGTTTGAGACGGTCTCGATAGGGAGGTAAGATTAGAGGATCGTTCCAAGGTAGACCTCGAAGAGCAAATCGAAGAAAACGACGCTGGATCCTCTCAATACGAGATACATGAACTCGTTGAAAGGGACACCACGCTTGGCTAGCGTACTCGAGAAGGGGGCGAACGTAAGTGATGTATAGTGATCTAGTCACGTACGGGTTGCAGAATTCTTTGGACCATCTTTTAACGAAGCCGAGTGATGGGTTTGCTTTAGAAATTATCTCATCAATATGCGAGCGGAAATTAAGCTGCCTGTCGCATAATATACCAAGGTCGCGGATAGATTCAACAAGGGGTATAGGTTGGCCGTCGAGATGGTAAATTCGTTGAGGAGACTTCTTGCACTTACGTGAGAAAGTAATCGATTGACATTTGGAGACATTGAGCTCTAAGCAGTTCTTGATGCACCAGGTGGAAAAACTATTTAGATCTATTTGAAGGAGGGTGGAGTCTTGTTGTGAGGAAATGGGTTTAAAAAATTTGGTATCGTCAGCATAGAGAGAAAGTGTTGAGTGTTGAATGAGCCTTTGAAGGTCGTTAATAGTTAGGATGAAGAGGAGTGGACCTGATAGAGAAACTTATAGAGCTGGGCGAATTGAAGGTATGACCCGAGATAGTTTGAATAGTCAACAAAAGAGTTGGACCGGAGGAAAACTGTCCATAATTTGTTTCTTTTGTTACGCAAAGAGCGAAGTTTACGATTATACCACGGGGGGCTCGTAGAAGAGGTCCTATTATGCGAAAAGGGGACATAGAGAGGAATAGAATTAAGTAATTCTCTGTAGAAAATAGAGAGAGCACTTTTTAGGGGCATATTGGCGAAATCAAAAGAACACTTACTAAGATATGCGTTAATTTTGCGGAAATTCGCTTTATGAAAGTCGTAAGAAGTGGTAGCTGCAGATGGGGTGGGGTGGAAAGGAGAGTGGTGGAAAAGAGAAAGAAGAAGTGGTGGGTGAAAGTTATCAATGGTCGATAGTGAAAGGGGACAGAGCGAGACAGAGGAGTTTATGGGGTCAGTGGTGAAAATGAGGTCTAATTGCCTTCCCATATAGTTGGAGACTCCACTAACTTGGCATAAGCTAGAGTCTGTGAGCTCATCCAAGAAGAGACATTCTTTACTCGAGATAGGGTAAGCGATAAAAAAAGATTTATCATCTGATTGAGTCCAGTGCAGCTGAGGTAGATTGAAATCGCCAAATACGATGATATCATCGAGAGGATCAGATAAGTTAATTATTTGATCAATTGCATCGATAGCGAGTTGGTAGCATTCGATTGGTTGGGCCGGTAGGATGTAAAAACTCATAATGTACAGGGACCTCCAGGGGAGTGTTATCTTTATTGAAACGTAGTCAAGTTGAGAGGAAGTAGAAACAGCGATTGGTGAAGAGTTTAGGTCATTGCGGACGGCCAATAGGACACCTCGACACGGAGCATCATCATTTGGACGGGTAAGATCGTCATCTCGGAAAACATTGAAACTAGGGGGGAATAATTCCTGATTCTTTATATCGGGAATTAGATTAGTTTCGGTCAGAGCGTATACCTCAAATGGGAGAGCGTGAGATTGGCGCAAGACGGCACGGGTCTTAGATCGCAGTCCTCTTACGTTTTGATAGTAAAAGGTAAGAGGAAGGTTATTACGAGAGGGCGTAGGAGTGGATGGTCGAAACACTGGCAATGGTAGCACGTTAGGGACGAAAAAATTTGTCGTTGTCAGCTCTGCTTCGTTGGAGGTGTGAGATCCTTTTTGAGTGCACATAGTTACCGAAAGCAGCAAGGTCGTCTCAGACTTTTTGCGGAGACATATTAAAAATCTCGTGGAACTTGATGTATAAGTTCCTCAGACTTGTAAGGTCAGTAGGGAGACCTTCCTGCTATATTGAGACCATGACGCTTGTTTTAGTTTTCCCCTCATAACAAACTGAGTCTGATTTGTCATGCAGATATGCTAGAAGGAGACGTATATTCTCGTACGTCTTTTTTTCTCTAAGCCTAGAAAGTGGATAACGACATTCTGTTGAGCCAAAAGTTTGTTGGGTTATTTTAACTGTGGGTGGCAGAAGGGGGTCAAAAATGAGGCAGGTGGACGAAGATTTTGAAAGCGATGCAGGGGTGATTGAAGGGGCATTAGACACATGTTCATGTGAGGGATTTATAACATGGGGCCTAACGAAATTGGGATATTTAGCTCCGGTTTTAAGCTCAAAATTAGGGAAAGAAGTGCTATTGGGGGCACGTGCAGAGGGGTTATTGTGAGCGGTTGGTGCTAATTTGAAAGAGACGCGTTGACGCGGTGGCTTGGGTGGAACGAAGGGTGCAGGTGCAATATAAATTAGAGGACCGATGAAGTCGGTTCGGGATGTGAGTGGGAGGGGCGAAATTGGGGAATATATTAGTTTTAAATCTCCAATTAGAGTCAGAATTGGAACGGGAGTTGGAAACGGCTTTCGGTACAGAGTCAGGTTTGCTACGGTTTGGGACGGATTTCGGTATTTTATTAAAGTCCGGTTTGGGATGGGAGTTGGAATCGGAATTAGGTAAGTTAGATTTAAGCTTCTTTTTATCCTGTTTCTTGGTAGGTGTTTCGATCCATTTACAGATGCGCTTCTTTCCAACGTTGAAATTAGTACCAGCAGGGAGGTCGAATTTAAAGCTTCGATTACCTTTGTGGTGAGATGGCAGGAACATTTCACATTTGCTGATGGTGGTGCCGTATTTGCCTGCGAAGAATTGCGTGATCCAAGAAATATCAGCGTTTACGGGGGTGCTTTTGATGAAGAATGTACTCATATCGGTTTCAATTTTTTTCCAGTCTACGCCTCCATTCGGAAGGTGTCCATGTAGTACCAAAATGTTTGATTAGCTTGCGTGGGACGGCGACGGGAGGAGTTGACAGTGAAACAGTTTCGGTGTCTTGGGTTGAAGTGGCAGCGGGAGAATTTGTAGATTTAATTAACCGTGTTGGACGAGGAGGTGGTGGTAAAAGTGGGTCGACTTCGGTTTCCAGTAATTCAGCCAAAATTGATGTATTGTAGTGGACATTCTGATGGTGTTGTGTGTGGAATGGTAAATCGTCAATTTTGCTGCTTACCGTTTCGATATGATTCTCAATATCGAAAATCGTTGATTGTGCGGCAGTTAGATCGTCACCAACACCGTTGATTCTGTCAAAGATTACTCGAGCATTGGATCAGGCTGCATTAGAGATGGATGGTTCTTTGAGGTAGATTGAAATTGAGTCTCAAGATCTTCACGCAGGTTATTTATCGATTCGCACAATTTAAGGTTAGAGGTGTTTTGGGCGGAACAAACTGCGGCAGTTGAGGACAGAATCGAGTTGCCTAATTCGTCAACATAACTGACACTACTTTCTAAGTTGGACTGATTCGTCGTTATCATTTTTGTGCCTTTTTTGGAATGAGTCATTAGAGTCACTGAGGCACTTTATAGCAAGCAACACGTGCGAAAGCGAGATTATCTTGCACTCATCACAAAAGAATAGGAGGTTGTCAGAGAAGTCTTTGATGTATACACTATTCCTTTTATTTAATCCGACACAAATTGCATGGAATGATTTTCCACAGATGCCCTTACAAGTGACAAAGTCAGCACTGACATCAAAGATTGGACAGTTAGTGATTCCGCAAGACATGGCAAATTTATCAAATGTAAACAAAAAGGTAAACAAAGAACTTTACGCACTGTTATGCACTGCAAGTGAAATTCAGCAAAATCAGAAAATTGGTCAACACTTGGGGGGTTAATGCACTAAATATATGCGGAACCGATATCAGAAGTGGAGATATGGAAGGGGAAGAAATAAATAATATTTAAAAGTTTAATGCGGAGCAAAACGAAAACACGTCCGAACACGACGAGAATAGAAGACGATTACTGAATAAATTGACAGTGATAGTTTGATGATTAGTGAAAGAGTGCGTTCACAAATTAAATTCAAATTTGTCAAGTCCCTATTGGAAAACCTTTTATAATCTGGGCCTCCCTGAAACCATTTTTTTATAATTCATCCATTTTTATCCAATTCATCCATTTTGTCAAATAAATATCTCTTTGATAAGAAAATATCAGTACTGCCTGAGATTAAAACAAAAATTAAAAATAATCGATATTTTTAGGATATTTAATGTGACACTGTATATATCGCTGACATTGCCTTGAACTTAAAGGGAATGTAGTCGATATTTCACCAGAAAAAAGTGCGTGGTTGCCAAAGAGAAAAAAGCATGAGACACCTTGGTTAATGGCTGAAATGCGAATGCCTTTTCTATTCCTTTCCTTTTCCTCTTCTTTTTAGTACAAAACAATTGAATTAGTACATTAAGTTATGATGGCAATAGTAATTTAAGTTTGACATGAAGATGGCGTAAACAAATATGCAGTGTAGGGATACAACCAGCCCTCTACCAGCCAAACCATTAAACAGAGACTAAATCGAAATGTCACTTTTCTTTTTCTTTTTTTTTATCAACGCCTGCTTCGTGTGTAACTGCGCACTTTTCTTCAAATCAATTTTTTGTAATTTTAAAGTGGAAATAAATATTACTTGTTTAATGTAAAAGAGTTTTTTTTTGTATTAAACATAAATCCCCACATTTGGTGACCCCTTCGTTAAATAAAATGGCAAGCGAGGACAAAAGCATTGTCACACAAAAGGAATCAACGACGACAAGTTCCAACACGCACAAATCTGGTGAAACATGCGCAACCCAGCCAACTTTCAATGCAGTCAACAGTATGGAACGGTTGAATATTCCCTGTTTTTGGACCAAAGAACCGGAGCTATGGTTCGCTTCGCTGGAAGCACAACTCCAAATGCAGAAGGTAACATCAGATTCTTCTAAATTTAGTGCTTTAGTTTCCAGACTCGAAGAAAACATCCTCACACTAGTGAAGGAAGAAGTCCTTAATCCGCCATCAAAGGACAAGTACGAGTACCTCAAAAAAGCACTTCTCAATCGCTTCAGCGTCAGTCAAGAGCAAAAATTCCGCAAACTGGTTTCTGGATTGGCTCTTGGCGATCGCAAACCATCATTCCTGCTAGCGGAGATGCAGTCGCTTAACAACGGTGCTTTGGACTCAAACTATGTGCGCGCACTGTGGTTGGATCAACTCCCACGCGAATTGCGGATGAGTCTTGCAGCAGGCAAAAATCTAAGAAACGATGAATTAGCACAACTGGCAGACGACGTGTGGAACATTTCATCATTTTCCAACAACTCAATTATGGCCGTCCAGTCGCAAGCACCACCAAACACCCAGGCACGTTTAGAAGAGAAAGTCAATAATCTCTCCCACCAAGTCGAACAGCTGCTGAAGGAACTAAAAATTTGCCAGCAACTTTCACGTTCACATTCACGTTCCCGATCCCGTCCTCGCAATATCGACAAAAGGCTGAAGGACAAATCTTTATGTTTTTACCATCAACGATTTGGATCGCAAGCTAGGAAGTGCACAACCCCATGTCAATTCAAGCCGGAAAACTAAAACGCCCACCAGTACAGTCGGCCGTCACTGGTGGCTCAACATCTCGCCGACTCTTCCTTTACGACAATACAACTGGACAACGTTTTCTTGTTGACACGGGAGCTGACCTTTCAGTTGTTCCTGTGGAACGAAAAGACAGACAGCATCAGTCTTCAATCAAACAATCAAACAAAATGGGAGCTGTATCAACACATACGGTGAAAAAGCGCTCACCCTGGACTTAGGCTTAAGGAGACCCGTGCGTTGGGTATTTAAAGTGGCTGATGTTCCATACGGAATTATTGGTGCGGACTTATTACACAATTACCGTTTAATAGTCGACATCAAACAAGGTCGGGTAGAAGATGGCGAAACAAAACTTCATGTAAAAGGTAAGTTTTCTCCTACACCCATCCACGGAATTTCGCAACTTAGCAAAGACGAGGAGTATGTAGATCTTTTTCGAAAATTTCCCAACATCCTGGCAAACAACGCTCAGCAACCAAAAGCGTCACATGATGTCCGACATTACATCGAAACCACTGGCCCACCAGTTCATGAAAGAGCTCGCAGATTGTCACCAGAACTGTTGAAAAAAGCCAAAGAAGAATTCCAGTTCATGCTAGACCAAGGATTTTGCCGTCCATCGAGTAGTCCTTGGGCTAGTCCTTTACACATGGTACCAAAGAAATCTGGCGACTGGAGACCATGTGGGGACTATCGCCGGCTAAATGCTCAAACTGTGCCCGACCGATACCCCATCGCAAACATTTATGACTATGACAACAACCTCCATGGTAAAAGAGTATTTTCGAAGCTGGATTTAGCACGCGCATACCATCAAATCCCTGTCAACCAAGACGACATACCGAAGACAGCCGTGATAACTCCCTTCGGATTATTCGAATTTATGGTGATGCCCTTCGGACTTCGAAACTCAGCACAAACTTTTCAGCGATTTATCCAAAAAGTACTCGACGGGCTGGATTTCGTCTATGCTTACCTGGACGACCTACTTGTATCATCAGCAAGCCACGAAGAGCATGGAAGGCATCTCACTGCTGTTTTTGAACGCCTCCACCAGTTTGGTCTGACAATAAACAGGAAGAAGTGCATATTCGGAGCGAATGCCGTTGACTACCTCGGCTATCGGATATCTGCTGAAGGCTCGCAGCCACTCGAGGACAAGGTCGAAGCGATCAAGTCATTCAAGGAGCCACAAACATTAGCCCAGCTCCGTCAATTCTTGGGCATGATCAATTTTTATCGAAGACATGTCAAGGATGCTGCTAACACCCAAGCTCCTTTGCACGAACTACTGAAGGACTCCCGCAAAAAAGACACCAGACCTGTACCTTGGACACCAAAAGCGAGAGCAGCCTTCGAAAAATGCAAGCAGGATCTGTCAGCCGCAGCACTTTGATAAAGCCGTCGGAGCAGTCTTAGAGCAACTGGACGAAGACGGATGGATGCCACTAGGTTTCTTTTCAAAAAAAACTTTCGCCTGCCGAAACAAAATATAGCGTGTACGACAAAGAGCTTACCGCCATTTACAAAGCAGTAAAATTCTTCCGACCATCCATAGAAGGACACGATTTTCTGATCCAGACCGACCACAAACCACTGGTACAGGCTTTCAAACAAAGGTCCGATAAAGCAACCCACAGGCAAGTTCGTCAACTTAACTTTATTAGCCAATATACCACAAACATCGAAGCAGTAAAAGGAATCAACAACGTCGTAGCTGACGCACTGTCACGAGTTGATGCCTTACAACCAACAGACACCACAGATGCTATCGACTTGCCAGCACTGGCGCAAGCACAAATGAGCGATGAAGAACTGCAAAAGTTAATTGAGAACAACACAACATCGTTGAAAATCCAAAAACTCACCATTGGAGCAGACAAACAGCAAATATACTGCGACGTATCTCAGAATGACATAAGACAGTTTGTACCAAAGTCATTCAGAAAAACTATTTTCAACAATTTTCACGGTTTTGCACATCCTGGAGCAAAAGCTGATATGCCAACGTTACGTCTGGCCATCGATGAACAGGGACATTACCAACTGGACGCGAAATTGCATTCCCTGTCAACGATCCAAAATCGGCAGACACATTCATACACAGCCAACAGCATTCTTGGAACCTGACCAGCGTTTCGACCACATACATATTGACATCGTTGGACCGCTACCAGGATCTCACGGATTTCAATATTGTCTAACTATGGTCGACCGTTTCTCAAGATGGCCCGAGGCAATCCCAATGGTAAATATAACAGCCGAAAACGTCACTAAAACATTCTTCACGAACTGGATTGCTCGGTATGGATGCCCGAAGACTATCACCACAGATCAAGGCTCACAATTTGAGTCAACATTGTTCAAGGCGATGACGAAACTAATTGGCAGCAAACGAGTTTGAACAACTGCGTATCATCCCGCAGCAAATGGAATGGTGGAGAGGTGGCACAGAACTTTCAAGGCGGCAATTTGTTGTCATCAATCTTCAGAATGGACTGATATTCTTCCCGTTGTGCTTCTGGGTCTACGTACGTGCTATAAAGAAGATATAAAATCATCGACTGCCGAGTATCTCTATGGAACAACGCTACGCATACCTGGCGAATTCATCACAAGTGAAGATACACCTTCGAACCCAAATGCTTTTCTGGAGGAATTTCATGCGTAAATTGAGACCTGTTCCAGCAACTCATCACTCAAAATCAAAAACATTTTTCCACAAAGACATTTTCAGCTGCAGCCACATTTTTCTTCGTCAAGACGGAACAAAACAAGGACTGGATCAACCGTACTCAGGACCACATAAAATAATAGAACGCATTAATGACAACATTTTCAAAATTGATATTAACGGCAGAATCACCAATGTAAATATTGAAAGACTTAAGCCAGCTCACTTAGCTACAACAGATCTACAGCAACACCACAGTCCACAGCAACCAACAACTCCAACATCCTCATCTGCAACAAAAACTTATTTAAAACAATATAAAAAGCAAATCAGTTTTATTACAAACCAAAACCAAGCAGTTTCTCGGAAGGGAGTATTGTAGGGATACAACCAGCCCTCTACCAGCCAAACCATTAAACAGAGACTAAATCGAAATGTCACTTTTCTTTTTCTTTGTTTTTTTATCAACGCCTGCTTCGTGGGTAACTGCGCACTTTTCTTCAAATCAATTTTTTGTAATTTTAAAGTGGAAATAAATATTACTTGTTTAATGTAAAAGAGTTTTTTTTTGTATTAAACATAAATCCCCACAGCAGTTGTTGGGACACACTAGCGCCCTGGGGATGTAATTGCAAACGATCTTTATAATTGAAACGTAACTAACTTCAGATAATTATTTAATACGTTTGCAAAAACTGCTCATTCTTCTTGTGAACGGGTTAAAATTTAAATTAAATAAAGTTGAAGTAAATTATTTTCTTGACTTTTGTTTAACTTTCTTGTACAGAATATTTGAAGTTTAATATTAAGTAGCTGTAGGACCGCTACAATTGGTGAGCCCGATTTCAAAACACTTACGAGTACATATTTATTGCGCACTCTCATTAATTTATTTGCGAATATGGAAGATGCTGATACTGATCGGGAAGATTTTTCTCCACCGAATGTTAATTTGGATAATTATGACGTGCACCCAAACCAAGTGCAGATCGATCGTATCGACCGAGTCGATTTACCACCATTTTGGAATAAGAAAGTGAAGCTGTGGTTCACATCTATCGAATCACAGTTCCAGAGCAAAAGGATTTCAACCGACTCAACTAAATACCATGCATTTATCGTCCGTCTTGATCAGGAAACTCTTTCAGTGGTGAAGCATGTTATTACAAAAGCACCAGACAAGGACAATTATTTAAAAATTAAAGAAGCCCTGATAAACCATTTCTCCATTTCACAGGAACGACAATTCAAAACTTTAGCGTCGGGTCTCCGAGCTTTTAGCTGAAATGTACCGGCTCGGTGGTAACTTTTTAGATGCTACGTTCATAAGAACCCTATGGCTCGACCGCTTGCCAGAGAGTGTCCAAGTTGCTCTCAAAACTGCTGACAGTTTAGAAAATAGCAATCTCGCACAGCTCACCGATAAAATCATAGATATTCAACGTCACTCAAATATTGGACACATCATGCCTGTTTCTCAGATCTCAGAAACCAGCGAACTTGGAAAACAAGAACAGGAGCTAGCAAGTATAATGGAAAAGCTTTTAGAAAAACTTGATCGCTTCATGGGCAACAACAAACTTGTCCGTAGCCGCAGCAATTCTTCACGTCGCAATAAAGAAAACAAGTCACTAGCCTCCACAACTGATAAAGGAATTTGCTATTACCATCGCAGATTTGGCGATAAAGCCAATAAATGCACAATATCATGTGCATGGTAAACGAACCAGGGAAACTCCAGCCACCACTAATATATTCGAGGTCTGTTGGTGTTGAGGCATGCCTTCGTCGACTCTTCGTTTTTGAATCAAATCTCTCGTCGATACCGGCGCTGATATTTCAATTATTCTACCTAATCGGTAGGACAAAACAAGAATGACTACACTAAGGCTTTACGCAACCAATAACAGCACGATACGTACATATGGAGAACAAGCACTAACCCTAAACATCGGATTCCGTCGCCACATCATAGGAGCTGACCTCCTGCACAAGCATGGTTTATTGGGTAATCTTAAAAATAGATATATTTCGGACCCAATCATGGGTTTTAAAACAAAAGCTTCTATGGAACCTGCCCCAGTTACCTCTATCACTTCAATCAACCTAACCAGTAAACATTCCTTCATAGTCAAAGAATTTCCGGAATTGCTTGAAAATCCATCCAACCGCTCAGGAATGAAACATGCAGTTAGACACCACATTCTAACAACTGGACCGCCTTGTGCACAACGAGTAAGACAGCTTTGCCCCGAACGTCTAAGAATAGCAAAAGCAGAATTCCAGTTTATGATGGAATTGGGGCATGTAAGACCATCTAACAGTCCTTGGGTCAGTCAACTTCATATGTACAAGAAGAAAACCGGAGATTGGCGGCCTTGTGTGACTAGTGTAGGCTTAACGCACAGACACTGCCGGGTCGTTATCCCATATCTTTATTACAAGATTACGTTACAATCGCCAAAGGTAAAACAGTTTGCTCTACAATAGATTTACGAAGGGCATTTCACTCTATTGCTGAAGAAGACATTCCAAAGACGGCAGTGATAACACCCTTTGGTCTTTTTGAATTCATCAGTATGCCAGTCAGTCTACGAAATGCCGCACAGTCCTTTTCAACGGTTTATTAACGAAGTATTGTCTGGTCTTGATTTTTTCTTCGCTTATATTGATAATCTCCTGATTACCTCCACTTCATCTGAAGACCACGAGAAACACCTTCGCCTAGTCTTTCAGAGACTTAACCGCTTTGCACTATGTATCAACGCAGATAAGTGTGTCTTTGGAGCAACTAGCGTGAACTTTTTGGGTTACAATATCTTCGCACAAGGTTCATTGCCAAGGCCAAATCGCGTTCAAGCTATTATGGATTTTCCAAAACCCAAAATGATGCCAAACTCCGCCTTACAACTGATGCATCCAGTACAGCACTTGGAGCAGTCCTTGAACAAGAATCTACCGGTATATGGGAACCACTAGGTTTTTTTTTTCAAAGAAGCTATCACCTTCACAGAAAAATTACAGCACATACGACAGAGAACTTACTGCAATCTACGACAGAGAACTTACTGCAATCTATGAAACAATTAAATACTTCCGACCATGGATCAAATGCAGGGAATTTCACGTCAGGACAGTCCACAAGCTATTGGTATTTGCCTTTAAACAACGTATAGATAAATCCTCACCCCGTCAAGCCAGACAATTTAATTGGATTAATCAATTTACTACAGATCTTCAACACATAGCCGTCATTGAAAACTCCGTCGCAGATGCATTATCCCGTATTGACGCTATCGAATTACCACAAGTTATCCACTTGCAAGAATTCGCCACAATGCAATCAACAGATCAAGAACTTCAAAGCAACAACACGTCATTGAAACTCCAAAAAATGACCTACGGTTCGACTCATCATGTTATCTACTGCGATGTTTCCATCAATGATATCAGACCATTTGTTCCACAATCCTTGCGCGAAAGCATCTATGAAAACTTTCATAACTTGGCTCGCCCTAGCGGACGTTCAACGCTATGTATGGCCGTCAATGAATAAAGACATAATCCAGTGGGCTTACTTGTCAGCGTTCAAACGTAGGACGACACGTTCACACATCGCCAGCTACGTTTCTAGACGATCAGAGATTTGACCACATACACACAGATCCAGTGGGACCCATCACGGGGTCACACGGATTTAAATACTGAATGACAATGGTTGATCGCTTTACGAGGTTGCCGAAAGCAATTCATACAAAATACATAAATGCAGATACGGTGGCTAGTTCTTTCTACACCCACAGGATATCTAGATTTGGATGTCCTAAATTAATAACGACAGACCAGGGATCACAGTTGGAAAGCGCACTTTTTACATCACTTTCACGTTTAGTTGGTGGAAAACGCATTCGCACAGCTGCTTATCATCCCCAAGCATGATGGGTTTCGACACAAAATCATCCTCTTCATTGTTGAGATTGAGGATGGCTTTACAGTAATTCAAACGCGACTGACGGTCAGGAGGCATTAACCTGATACACTGTTTGCACTTTGTACGGGAACATGTGTAAGTCTTTCACTAAAATTCATTGTAGGGTCCGCCTGGTGATGCCCAATTGCGTGGCCCGTCGTCTGGTTGATGTTTCTTCGTTCTCAGCGACATCGGTAGACACAGCCGCGATATTCTCGGCTGAACCACCAGTCCGGTGGCGGCCACACCCTGCATGGTCTCCTGTTGTTCCATTCCATTGTTGGAGTCGAGTAGCTAAGCGCCGGAATGTTTGACTAGTTGGCGTGATACGATTAGGAAATCGATGTCGAAATTCACGAACACCACCGAACGATTATTGGTCAAAAACATCGACATAATTATTCCACGCACTTGTGGAGTATAGTACTCCATTCGTTGTCTGTTTGTATACTGCAAATGTCAAATATGATTGACGTACGACGCCATTTGCAAAAATTATACCATCTTCATATAGGGTGATGATATCGACATATCATCATATCGACATAATGGGGAGAACTGAGCGGGCTGCCCCCGTTACGTTCATTAGTATTGAAACGTAAGCTACCAAAATGGGTTTAGCGGTAAATGAGAGTAGGACCAAGTATATGCTGTCAACATGAAGGGATACACAACATTGACGAATTAGACAGAACGTCACAATCGACAGCTATAATACCGAGCTACAATAGTAAACAAAAAAACACCTAAACAAAAATAAAATGAAGAATCACTCTAGTCAATCGCTGTTTCTTTGTGTTAAAAAGGCAATTGAGTAGTAAGGCCCCTCTCCCGAAAACTTGATCATCCCAGTCCTAGTTTATGGCGCAGCGGATGAAGCTATCCTCAGGCTTTTCGAGAGGAAAATTCTTCGAAAAATATTCGGTCCCGTTTGCGTTGATGGGCTTTGGAACAGAAGACTCAATGAAGCTGTACAGCGACATCGACCTAGTGAGAAAACTGCTCATCAGTCGCCTGATATGGCTAGATGTAGAGCGAATGAACTGCAATGCTCCGGCGCGCAGAGGCTTCTTTCTAATCCAGACGGACAACGTAGCAGATGAAGACTTCATTTTGGTGACGCGCAAAAGTAGTAGGTGATCTCAACCGACTTGGAGTGCGCAACGGAGGCAGTTAGCTAAAGACCGAAGTAACTGGAGAGGCTTGTTAGTTGAGCCCCAGGTTCATCCTGAACGGTAGCGCCACTTAGGTAAGTAAGTAAGTTCTATACTTGAGTGCTCTGTTCCGTCAGAGTAGTTTTGTCCAAAACTAGCAACGTCCACAGTTTGGAACAGTCGGATCTTCACGGATGGTTCTAAAATCGATATTGTAGGATATGGTGCACAACCTTCGATATACATTCGTCTTTCGAGCGGAGTAATACGCAATAATGGTGGCAATGAACTGTGCGTCGATGGCGATATAATCAATAACGACTATAAGTTGATAAGCCTGACTCCATTTTAACTGATAGTGCCGTACAGACTATGTCTTTGATCTGTACTACCAACGATTTTCTTTCCCTCAGGGTTATGCTTTGGGAACTAAGCTTTAGATTTTAATCTTTCGGTTAGGTGCCTAAAGCCCGAAACTACTTGCTTTTATCGGTGTCTGACGATAAGTAGAAGTCCCAATAATCACTGCATCGAAATTTACTCTACTCTCTTGGGTCCTTGGGACTTCAGTCAGCTTTTACCTTACTGTTCCTCATGTGATTGATCCATTTACAGCAAGTAGAAGTCAAATGTTTAACACCCAGAATGAAAAAGTCAGCGGTACTAATATGCCAACATGCTCACTGGCAACACTGGGAAATACCACCATCAGATTAGAGGAGCAGAAATCTTCAGAGACACAGAACACACCATCAGCGTAACTTACGTCAACGATAGCAAGCTGCCAAGCCAGGTTTTATTACATCACTGCAAATTTTCAGATCATCACCTCGAATCGAAGGCACTAGATACGAGTACAAGTGTTCAAGAGTGAGGTTTTGTTTAGTTCGGCTATCTAAATAAATATTTTGTGTGTGAATCCGTTTCATTGGTTGCGGTTTCGCTTTTGTTCTTTTGTTCTGAGTCTGGCTAACGCAAGATTATTGTGACGATTGTTTTTGGTTTTCCTTTTTTCCTTGAATTTGTAGATTTTTTTTATTTAAAATCACGTCATCCAGATACTGCAGATACCTGCAGTTTGTCGGCCTTAGAAGTTTTGTGAGAAGACCCTAATTAATTGACGAACATGGATTCTGGCTGAAAATTCATACCCCCACTCGACGCATCTGAGACTTGAATTTATTTTTTTATTTTCGAATTTTTATTAGAACCAGTTTAGATACAGTTGGTGGTGAAAAAAATCCAGTGATTCAGTTCGGTTACAGAATGGAGTCAGAAGGAAAAAATTCGTTGGGAACTTATCGCACTGACACCTCATTTAAAAGAGATGTGGAATAATTTGTTGCAAATTATAATTGCGGTTTGCTTGGGGATCCATGTTTATTGTTGAAGAAGTTGATCTATGGAATTTGAATGAAGGAAATTCACTTTTTGAACTCTCAGAAGGCCAAGAATATTATTTTGGCTTACTGACTAATGTGGAAAACTGGTTTTTGAGGTTAGTGATTGTCGTAAAACGCAGAAGTACACGTCACTGGAACAGTAAATACAAATTTTGGAATTTCACACTTTTTACTGAATCTTGGATCTCCTAAATCCGTTGGTTATCACTTTAGTTCTATCAGCAACAAATTCAGAGAATAATTGTTGATTCTGATTTGAAGGTTAATTACTTAGCGGAGGTAACAGTCCGAGGTGAACCTGGACCGGTATTATGTCAACTGTTTCGCGTTATGCACTCCAATTTAGTTGGGGACCTATCCCGTTCAACGTAGAGTCTACCCTACTACCTACTGCGTTGTTTCTCATATGACATGAAATGACATTTATTTAATCACGCCCTACTCATCTTCGGCGACTGATGTGGATTTCTTGACAATCTGTTCAGTTTGTAGAGTTCGCTGAGACCAACAATTTCGAGTTCTAAGGACATCTTCATTTGTTTTTGCTAACGTCCATGCTTCTCCACAGTGCAGAACTACCACTGATAAGTGCTCTGCAAAGAGTCTCCTTAGCGTGTCCTGACAAGGTCTTTTTGCCTTCTTAGCCCTACGGAATAATTTTGGTGGGGGCGAATGCCCCCATTTATTCGGCTTAATACAAGCTATAACTTACAAATTAAACTTAAACTAAGACTTAAAACTAAGGTTGGTTGGAGTGGTGAAGGAGAACGGATTTGAGGTAGGGAGTGGTGCGGTGGAAGTCAAAGACGGTAGGGTTTGAGTTGATTTGACGTAGCATACGGGAGATTGGTTCGTTCGCGCCATAGGAGGTGTGGTGGGTTGGTAGATAGAAGAGTCGAGGGGTACGTAGATTACGAGGGTTAGTGTTGAGGAAAATGGAGTTGTGAAGGGACGCGCATTCAATGTGACCTGAAAGGAGTCGATGAATGAAGAGAAAGTCTGCAGCATCTCTGCGATCTTCAAGGGTGTTTAAGTTGATAAGATTGAGACGGTTTTGATAGGGGGGCAGATTAAAAGGATCGTCCCAGGGCATACCTCGGAGAGCAAATCGAAGAATACGGCGCTGAATGCTTTCAATTCTCGAGATATGAACACGATGATATGGGGACCATACTTGACGGCGTACTCTAAGAGGGGGCGAACAAAGGTAATATAGAGGGACCTGGTCACGTATGGGTTGGTGAATTCTTTGGACCACCGTTTTACAAAACCTAGTGCAGAGTTGGCTTTGAGGACTATCTCATCCATATGTAAACGGAAGTTGAGCTCGCTATCACACAAAATGCCGAGGTCACGAAGAGATTGTACGGAAGAGATAGGTTGGTTATGGAGAAGATAGAGTTGGGGAGGAGATTGGTTCCGCTTATGTGAGAAGGTGATGGATGGATTGGCATTTGGCGATGTTAAGTTCCAAAGAATTTTTGAGGCACCAGATCGAAAAACTATCAAGATCTTGTTGAAGGAGGAGAGGAAATGGGGAGAGGAAATGGTTTTGAAAAATTTGGTATCGTCGGCGTAAAGGGAGACAGACGAGTGTTTGATGATCATATCGATACATAAAATTCTATCCCAATGAGGTCCTGTACAATAGGGCGAACCTAATAAGAGTGGACAATTTCGTCATTAAGTTGACTCGTAGGCACGTTGCAAGAGCAATGACCTCATCGAACAACCCGATCTCCGGGGCTTACTACCCCAATTATATATATCACGAGAGAGTTCGCTTTGACGGCTTTATTCCTCCAGAAGCGTTCCTCTATCTAGATAGCAAAGGTCTGATCCAGGACAGATTGGCGGTGCCGCCAATCTACCACGTTGCTCGAACAGCTGCGGACAGGCGACTCAACTACGACAGAGACGTCGCACATGGCAGTGCGAGCGTATCCGGTTCAGTAGGGCGGTAGGGAGTCGCGACATGAGGGATGTTGCTCAGCTGCACCAAAACTTTTGGTGGCTTGTTGAAGGGGAGGATGCTTCATCGTCAAACTCCTTCAGTGATATGTAGCTTCATGTGAAGCAAAGTAGGCCAGCCTAATTTTTTTTTTCTTTTTTAGCCATGGCCGGCTTACATAGTTTTAGGTAGGATTAAGTTAGTTTTAAGAAAAAAAAAATATATAAAATCCACAAAAAAAAAAAAAAATAAAAAAAAATATATATATATATGCATGTATTTATATATTATGTATATACATATTATGTATATATATATATATTTATGTATGTCTGTGTTTGTGTTAGATGTAAGTAGGTTAAGTAGATTAAGATTTATTTTTAGGTAGTTTGTAGGCTTTAGTTTTAAGTTTTATACAAAATTAAAAAATGTCCATATACTAAGTTTTTGATTAAAGTTTGATTAAGTTTTTTTTAGTATTAATTAATGTTAAAATAGAAATAAAAGTAGACTGTAAGATTCGTCGAAAGACATACATAGTTTAAGTGTTAGGTTTAACTTAGAGTGCCCGCATGGGGCCATTAAGTTAGAATAAGATTATTTGTAAGTAATTTAAGCTAATTTTTAAGCGTTTTTTGTTTAGCATATGAGAGTAACTTAAGTTAAAAAATAAAAATGCATAAAAACTGAACTGAGCGGGTTAATCTGTTGAGATTTACTTAGAGGAGTTCTTTAATGGTATTGAGATGCTTACCTGAAACGGCTATTGCAACGTCATCCTCATAGGCAATCACCCTGCTACCACCCGCTTCTAGGTATATCAGTAGTTCGTTAACTACCAAGTTCCAGAGAAGGGGAGAGAGGACACCGCCTTGCGGCGTACCCCTACTGACATATCTTTTAGCAGAAGTCTCACCCAGTTTGGAGTTGATTATCCTGCTCTTTAGCATAAGACTGATCAACCCCCAAGGGAGTCGTCTCCCTGGAGAGGTGACAGTCGTAATTGCGGATGTGTTGACGTTGTTAAAGGTGCCCTCTATGTCTAGGAAAGCAACCACTGTGTACTCTTTATATTGTAGGGTTCATTCTTTGGGGCTGGTCAAAGAATGCAGAGCCGTATCCACCGACTTTCTTTTACAGTAGGCATGTTGAGCCGTTGACAGAAGTCTTGGATCAACTTTAGCTCGTATATGGATATCAATCAGTCATTCTAGAGGTTTCAGAAGGAAAGATGATAGACTCTTAGGTCTGAGGGCCTTTGGGACAACATGAGAGCATTTTCCGGCTTTGGGAATGAGTACTACATTGACTTTTAGCCATAACAGTGGAATGTGGATAAGTTCTACACATCTCCTCATAATATTTTCCAACACTGGTAGAATAATATCTGAGGATCTCTGTAGCTCAGCAGGTATAATACCGTCCGGACCAGCAGACTTGTATGGTTTGAAGCTATGCAACGCCCAGAGCAGTTTATCTCTCGTAATCAGACCATGCATTTTGGTCACGGTTGCAGTAGGCCTGTTTGGGCTGCTACTGGCCGCGAGTTGGGAGCTACCTGGAAAGGTTGTCCAAGAGCCATCGTTTTTTTTTCAAACAGCTGGGCATCATAGGATTTGTGGAGAGGATTTTTCTTAGTCGCGATGCCTCAGAGGTTTCTGTAATTTTGTCGCAGAATGACCTCCACGATTGTCGCTTTGCCTTCCTCAGTTCTTTTTTGTATAGTTTGAGGGATTCTTTATATGAGTCCCAGTCGATCACTTTTCTTGTGCTTTTTGCTGCGTTGAAAAGTTTTCTGCAGGCGTTTCTGAGCAGTCCCAGTGCCGATGTCCACCAATGTGGCTTTTTCTTGCCTCTTGGTTGAATAAGAGGGCAGGAAGCAGCCATAGCCTTATTGAGAGTCAGAGTAAATTCTCTGACTTTCATGTCGAGCTCATTGGTGTCACGCGGGGGACTTGATAGTTCAGAGGATATCGTTTTCGACAGTATTCCTCTGTATTTTGTCCAATCAGTTTTCCGGTAGTTCCGGAAAGCTGGTTGGCGGGGGTGAGCATCACTCAGACTGAGTTGGATGTATCTATGGTCTGAAAAGGAGTGTTCAGACGATACCATAAAGTTCATTAGCCTTTGAGTGATGCTATCGGAGACAAGAGTGATATCTAGCACTTACTGTCGGTTTTTAGGTATAAAAGTGGGCTCATTGCCAATATTGCAAATAAGAGGTTAGTACTTAAAATATAGTCTAAAAGTGACTCACCTCTATCATTGATGTCGGTACTGCCCCATATCGTATGATGTGCGTTAGCGTCGCATCCGATTATGAGGCCAGTTTTTTCCTTCCCGCTTCTAGTACCACCTTTCTAGGTTATCGCCAGGGAGAGGGCCCACTTGGTCGTGGCCAAGGTAAGCCGATGCCAGCCAGTAAGAGCCTTTGGCAGTGTCTAGTCTGGCAACGGTTAGGTCGGGGTCACTGAGGTTGGGAAGTAGAAATACATTAAGGCTACGTTTCACTAATATACAAGTTCTAATCTTACCTTGTCTCTTGTATAGAGCGGAGCGTATGTGGGTGTCCTAAGTCCACGAACCGCGCCTTCTGCAATCCATGGTTCCTGGATTAGGATTATGTCTTCTGCGTTTTTGGAAAGACGCAGAATGAATGCGGCCGAAGCCTTTTTTGAGTGGTGGAGATTAATCTGGAGAAACCGTATCATTGCTACGGTCTTCCAGAGTCGCCTCCACCACGGTGTTGTTGAGGTCCTCCGATTCTGAAGATGTGCCCAAGAGCTCATCTTCTATCTCTGATCGTGTAGGACCTCTAATTGCTTCGTCATTCATCGGTTTCCATTTCCAATAGTGTGTCAGAAGAGGAGACCGACGATTTGGTAGTCACCTCGGACAGATTGGAGCGTCGCTATCCAATTCTGGAAAGGATATCGACGCTCCAAGATCCAAGGTTGTTATGTCAGGTGTTAAAGGAGGAGGAGGTTGCTTATCAGCATCCAGCTCATCTTTTTTGTACACCCTTAAATGAATGGACTCGAATCCGAACCGAATCATGCCTTTCGTCTACGTCAGAGGATTAAGGGATTCCTTATTGATCACAATTAACGCGCATCTATAAAAACCCCTTAGTTCCTCCAGTTTCGCGACCTTCCAGTCATGAGTCGGAAGAGTCGGGTTGCTGAGCTCGATGATTTCCAGAATACTTTTTGGAGAGGAGGGTTCGGCTGGAATTCAGGTACGAGTTCGAGGTCTAGTAGGAATGTCTTCCTTAGATACGACCTCGAGTTTTGCACCTGGCCAAATCTCTCCTAAACCATCGATGGCCTTGGTGAAGAGATCGAGAGATCTCTGGTTGGAGCAAGCGATGAGCTTGACATGGCCTTGGTGCCAGCCAGCGTCGCTTGTGATAGGAGGTGGTCCGGGGTTTTCCCGCATAATAGCCAAGAAGTTGCTCGAGAGCCTCAGCTTGACCAGTTGCCACCGTTCCGGTGTAATGGAACCGTCGGTATCGCTCCTGTCGATCACCGCGATCACCAATGCGTCCTTTAGGACTTCATTGTAAGACCTCAGAGATCTGCTGTTGGATGGCCCAGGGGTTGTAGAACTGTGTGTTTTGGGCCTCTTGGAAACCGGTAAGGTTTCCTCCAATGATCTCTGGCGCTTAGGGCGTCTTTTGACGTTTTGGGAGCAGTGGAAGCAGTGGGAAATCCGTCTTTTAGGATGTTTTTAGCCCACTCAACCTTGCTCTTTATTTCCGCACTTCTCTCAACCTCCGGAATGGATCCGAAGGTTTTGATTATTCGTGAATCATTTCGGCGTCTTATGTAGAGCGCCTTAGATGGAGCTTGCCGATGCGGCTGAGCTCCAGATTCCTCCTTGGAGGGAGGAGTTTTGGTAGCAGCAACAAGTCCGTAGCCTGCCACAAACTTGCTGCTGCCGGGGGCGGGGGAAGTGATAGGACCATGGCTTGCCACAGTCTTAACACTCCCTGAAGGAGTTTTGGTAGCAGCGACAAGTCCGTGGCCTGCCACAAACTTGCTGCTGCTAGGGGCGGAGGAAGTGATAGGACCATGGCTTGCCACAGTCTTAACACTCCCTGAAGGAGTTTTGGTAGCAGCGACAAGTCCGTGGCCTGCCACAAACTTGCTGCTGCTAGGGGCGGAGGAAGTGATAGGACCATGGCCTGCCACAGTCCCAACACTTCCTGAATTCTTATTTTTTGGCTCGTTCCGTTTGCCTTTAGAGGATGGCGCACCATGGCCTGCTACAGTTTTGCCTCCTCTCGGCAATGTAGGAGCCTTGCCGGTAGTCGGTGTAGTCATCGTTCCACCGCCCGGTATTGAAGGAGTACCGGCCTCAGTTTTTGTTTTTTGGTTATTTTCCATTAATGGTCCCACGAGTAGCGGAGAAAAGGGTGTCCATCTGTACAGAGATCCGCTGTATACAGATAAGGCTAGCTAATCCGGAGGTCGCAAGGTATCCGGATACTCCGTTCGCGACTGAGCCTTTTTTGGAGATACTGGGCCCTCAGCCAGGTTGATCTTCAGCACGGGTCGTATAACACCTTGATCCAGTCCAGGGGAATGATGGAGTGCTTTGGGAGTTGGGGAGGGGGGGGGGGAGCATCCTTTGGTTTCAGGACTCGTCTGGAGAATTTCTTCTCGAGATTCATTGACCCTACTCAGCCTCTACAACTCGACAAATTCGATGCTCGCGGTAGAAGCCAATAGGCCTAAGTAAGTTGGTATTTCCAATAGCTACTAAGGCCAGGTTGGGTCTTTCAAAATTCTCTTCGTTTTAATGTCGTCTGTGAAGCGGTATGGATTTTAGCATCTGTCTCTGTAGCCTCTTTGCACAGTACATCTATTCCAAGCCTCGATGCAGTAGAAGGAGCCTTTGGTGGAGTATATCCGATTTTGTAAGCGACTCTATCATCAATGGCACTCTTACCAGCCTTCTGTCTGTGTGGAGTTAGGCCACTTGCTTCCTCGTTCTCGCTCAATCTCTTGAATGTGTAGTAGAAAAAGCCGTAAAAGACGGAGGAAAGTGTACTTATAGGTACACTTCTAAGTCAGTGCTTAAGAAGACAAACGGATTTGAACTTGGATGTGTTTTTGTTGAGGCCTCCAGAACGCTTCCTCCAGTGGATTGAAGAAAACGATTATGGAACTGTTCTTAGTATCTGTGTACAATAATTTTAAGCTATCACTGAGAATTTTGAACCCTCAAGCTTTCTCCGCTACAATGAAGCTACCACAAAACTGCTCACCAAAAGGCGCATTCAGAATTTTCAAAGAACTTCTCAAACAATGTCTCCGCTAATCGGTCCCCTAATCCATTTGAAGGTCGCAATGCTTCGAACATGTGTTATGTAAAACCACGGAATCCAATCATCGTCTTGATTAGCCTTTTGTTGATGCAATACATAATCTTGTAAAATTATATTTATTGCATCACTGTACGGGCACCACTTTAGTCTGAGTTTTTGTATTCCAGGCAGCTGCCAATTCACAACAATAATAAAACTACTCCTATCTTTCTCAGCCATTGAACATTGGATTCCTGAAGAATTGCTCAGAATCACCAAATAAGCGTGGGTCCAATTGACACAGAGCTGAGATGAGAGTGTGTTTTTTTTTTTATTAAATGGAATCAACACCCAGAACACTATTATTAGTCAAATTAATTCCATTTTAAATTTGTTTAAAAAAAGATTTTCCCTAATTTACTAACAAAGTCGTAGCTCAACTCTCTTCCGCATCGCAGACGACTGCCGCTGAAGGTTGAGCAACATTCTCAACTATGATTGTTGCAAATGTTGTTATTGTTTTTTTACAAAACTAACTTGCTCTGATATTTAAGATTAACTTAATCAAGACACAGCGGTTTACGTTTTTAGCTAGAACAGCCGCACTTAACACGGAGAATGACACAAAAAAGAAAAAAAAAAAAAAAGCAATTTCACTCCCACCGCAAATATTTCCGTAAAATAATTAAAATTCAAAGGAACCGTTGAACTTCGGAAGCGTAAACCCAACTGTTGTTGCTGTCGGCCTTGTTGTTCGAACACTCATTACGTCACGAAGTCGAGAGTTGATAGTCTGGGGTGGGTAGTTGGTAAAGTGTCGAATTGTGCGTGATTACAGCTCCGTAACCAATGTGTGCAACTTATGACTTGAATCGTGAAATCGGGGGTAGTTGGCCGTTAAATGCTGACCGGAAGGTCAATTAAAATCACCTCTTTATTGAACTGCAATGTCATCTGAGAAGATGCGAATTATTTTCATCACCCGAGTCAGTAGATTTCCAGTGACGTGTTAGAATGAGTCATGAGCATCTAGAGTGACCAGATCTAATCCCAAACCCCAGAGCAAACCAATTTTTCTTTGAATCACTTCCGCGAGGGTTTTTAGCCAGAAAAAGTAGCTGAAGGCGGTCCATTGCATTCCAATGGATTTGTGATTTTTTCGGTTTTCAGGGAGGCATGACGTCATCGGCAATGGTTGTCAGGTGCGTAGTATTTGCAATTTTGCAAAACTTTAAGGTCATTTCAGTTCGATGATGTTGGGATTTTGTTTATTTTTTTGCGAATTGATGCGAGCCCCCCACATCAATGAGTCAATGGAATGTAATTGGATTTCATTGGTTTGGCTCCTCGGAAATTCCGAATTATTAAGCGACAAGAACTAGGTTACGAATGACAAGGTTTATACGGTTGGCGTGTCCAATGTACTCGTAAAGTCACGGAGTAAATAGAATTGAGTGCGATTATTCACAAATATGTAGGAAAACACTTATTTGTATAATCCGCATCGATTCATTGAGTCAGCTCGAAAGAGCAATGTTTGCAACCAGTTTGGTATCTGAATCTGTGGTTTCAAGATCGAAAATAAGTAAACTCAATGACATGTATGAGTGGTGCTTGGAAATTTCTGCAGACTCTTGGTTTTTTTTTGTGTAGTTAAAGCGCAGGTGATATTGTATAGATTCACTGGAGCCTTGAAGCAATTGTTGCAAAGTTTGTTTGTTTCGACCAACGCTAAAGAAACCATTAACAATCTTCCGCTTTTGCTGTTGTAAAGTGTTGATTGAAATTAATTTTGTTGAAGAAATTTCATCAGACAGCCTGGAAAGTGGCATTGCAGATACAGAAGGGCGCTTCTTATGATGAAATAAAACGTCTTCATGTGAAAAGGCAGCAGGGATGCACAGAGTTTGTTACAATGATAAACTTCCGGTTATGTGATTCGCACACTTCATCTATAGGTGCTGCGTATTGTATGATTAGGGTTGGCATTGAGCGGCATCAACCTGGACAATTAGGCACATCAATATGCGTCCAAACTGACTCCTTATATGAGCTATTCCAACATATTAGGAGCTGAAGTTAATAAGTATTTTTCAGGACTACTCACGCTGCTGAAAGAAAGATCTTGGAGGATGAAAGCTTCTTAGGTCAACGGCAGCTTACACATCCCTCCAGCGGGCTTATAGGGTCTGTAGAATCCGACTTCTTTCTCCAAAGATATCCCATGAAGGGCCTGGTCAATCGGGTTGGGGTCTGTACGGCCGCATGAAAGACTTAATGTTGGGAAGCAACCAGTGGTCTCTGATAAAAACGGATTTACTGTAAGCTATTCTATAAAACGTATATAACCAGCGGATGCCCTAGACTACTAATCGCATAAATCACATATCATCTCCATCTATGGAGTGCGGTGGGATCCGTCGGACAAAAAAATATTAGGAAACTGTGACGTAGACTACCTCCGCGTGGCAGGCATCTTGACGTGAGCGTTATCGAGGAGTGGCGAACTAAGAACTGCCAAACCTGATTCCAGTTGTGGTGTGAGAAAATAGCAAACTGTGCCGAAGGATGCAAGGCTGGGGGTCAAACCACCCGCGAACGAGCTCTCTCAAGCGCCTTGGCGCGTTCCTGTTATACTTAGCCTTACCCAGGTATGGCGGCGCTGGTTGGGTTGACCTTTTATTTCCGGCCATACTCGTGGGAACCGAATTAAATTTAAAAAAAAATGCAAAAACAAAAAACAAACAAAACACAAAACGCAGCAGAGACAATCCCCATCCAGGAAGAGTTAGAGGTGAGTGAAGACGTAGGGGAAATGGAAGAAGTGGTGCTACTACTAAGTGTTCGAAAGAACTTCACCGATGAGCAGGCTGGTACTCACATCACATCAAGATAGCTACCTCCAAGGGGCAAAAAGTGTCTGCCGCCTCCATCACTGCTGCTAAGAGTGCGAGAAATGCACATCAAAGGTCAAGGCTTTTGCTACTTAACGCTAGGCCTAAGATAGCAAGATATGAGGCTGTGATCCCAGCAGCTTAAGCGAATGGGAAAAAGCCGCCTTTGAGAGACCGAAGTCCTGGCCAACAAATAGCTTACTCAACAGACGGCAAGCAAGGGCGATGTAGGAGCAAAGGCGGGAGAGGAATCCGATCAGGCGCCCTCTACCTCCTACGCGGATAAATTAAACGACGGGGCTAACGTCCCTGGAAAGAAGGCAAATTTCAGCAGCAAGAGAAGACAAGACGTCGTGGTCCCCAACGATGCAAAAAAGGTGAAGGCTGGTACTTCATCCGCATTGCGTCGTAAGAAAAGCGTCCCGAAAGACGAGCTTCTCGTTGCTGTGAAGCCTTGCGGTCATCTAACAATCGACCAGTGGAAAAACGTCGAGGAGAAGTTCCAAGACGGAAGGAACTATCCACCACAGGAAACGGGGAGCTTCAATTCGATGGCGCTGTTGGGAGGGCGGACTCAAAGTTGTAGCTTGTGGGAATAAGTCTTCTGTGGACTTCCTCAGATGCTTCATTTTGGAAGTATGCGATGCTTGGAAAAGCATCAAGCTAAAATGTACGACGGTGACAGAGTTGGCAAAGTACACTCTGAGAACAGCATGGGTATGGGTTCTGTGTCCCTTCACGTACTCTGAGAAGCTCCTAGGACTACTCCATGTGCAGAATCGGGAACTAAAAGCCGATACATGGAGAGTCTTCAAGATGGAGCCTAGAAAGCAGTACGGGCAACATTTTCTGCTGTCCCTTAACAAGGACTGCTTATCATACCTGGAAAAATCGAGAGGTATGGTGAGGTACAGCATGGGTAAGTTGATGGTTGATCCATCGACCAAGGGAAAGGACATCACCAGGCACGACGTCACAGCCGTACTCATCCAAGAGCCTTGGATCAATAAGGACAACAAGATTTAGGGTCTTAGGCTAAAAAATTACCAGTGGTCCTACAAGGCAGAAGGTAAGATCAGGACCTGCGTCCTTATCAAAAACCAAATAGTGGCATTTCTTTTGAATAATTAAAGCTCAGGGGATCTGACAGCGGTAATTTGCGAATGGTAGTGTGGCAAACCACTCTGTCTAACCTCGGCCTAACTCCCCTATGAGGTAGTGATCTCGGAGAAGATAAAGGACTTGGTAAGGCAGAAAAACTGGATGCTAGTACTGGGCTGTGACGCAAACGTCCCTTATACACAATGGGGGGAGTGGTGATATCAACCCAAGATGTGGGTATTTGTATGAATTCTTTTTACCTTCCAACCTCAACATTTGTAACAGAGGGAATTCACCCAGCTTTGTGGTGAAAAATAGGCAGAAGGTGATACGAGTAGATATTACCCTACAAATACAGAAGACTTAGAAATAAGGGAATGGAGAGTAGTCGACGAAGCGTCAATCTCGGATTCAAGGTGAGTCTTCAGAACAAGGTATGCAGTTTTTAAAGAAATCCTAGGAGGACTGATTGGGTCAAGTATACAGAAGTGGAAAATATACACCTGGATACCAAATTAATCGCCTGCGATAATATTGTTAACTTAGATAGGGCGGTAGAAAATATTAATAAGGCACTAACAATGGCGTTCGAGAAAACTTGCCCAGCTAACAGAACACCGAAAAGGGCTCAACCAAAATGATGGAATGGGGACATAGGTTTAAAGATGAAAAAGGTCAGGAAACTCTATAATAGGGCGAAGCTTTTCAGAAGCGACAGTACATGGAATGAGTTCTAAGATTGTAAGAAACAATTCAAGTACCTAGGTAGAAAGTCAAAAAGGGCTTCATTGCGATAACCGACGAGGTTTCGAGGTTACGCAAAGTGCTTTCAAACGAAGTGAGCGTTACCTCAGGAAAAGTGACGGAACCTGGCTTGAAAGTAGCCAAGAGGTTCTGGCAAAACTGATGGAAACCCACTTTTCGGGGTCCACAGTATCAGGCGACCCTGGCATGTTAGAGCACACTGATATCTCTCTCTCCAAAGAGGAAATAGGTGTTCTTATTAATGGAAAAAATTACGGTGGGCAATTTAGTCCTTTAAGCCGTACAAATCTCCCGGTCCGGATGGTATTCTACCGATAATGCTACAGAAAGCACCGGAGGTACCAATCGAAAAAATTATGGAAATTCTTAGACACGGTCTAAACATAGTGTACATACCATTAGCATGGAGGGAAGTTAAGGTGGTGTTTATACCTAAATCTGGCAAACAGGGGCATATAACAGCAAAAGCTTCCAGACCAATAAGCCTGTCATCATTTATGCTTAAAACCCTGGAGCGACTATTGGAGATTCACATTGGGAATAGATGCAGTAATGGCTTTTTGACTGAGTCACAGCATGCATACATGGAAGGAAAATCTGTATAAACCGCCCTGCACTAGGTGGTGGGGAAAATAGAGAAGAATCTACATTTCGGTGAGCTTGCGATGGCGACCTTTCTCGATATGAAATAACTTTAATAACGTGGAGTGCACCGCCATTAAAAATGCACTAGTAGACACTAACATTGAACGCGGTATTCCGAACTCAGGGTGGACTCATATCCCCACTCCTGTGGGTGCTGGTTATCAATAAGTTCCTCGGCATACGCAGATGACGTGGTCATAATAGTGCAGGGATTATACTTAAATATTTTAAGCGAAACTATGGAGGTGGACCTGAAGATGATCAGAACTTGAGCAAAAAGCAGTGATCTCAATGCCAACCCTTCCAAAACAGAACTGGTTCTTTTTACCAGAAAATACAAGATAACATACAGCAATTCAAACTCCCAAAACTCAACGAAGTGGAACTGTCCCTTTCGGACAGCGCAAAGTATCTAGGTGTGATCCTGGACAATAAAAATGAACTGGAATCTTAACGTAGCGGAAAGAATCAAAAAGACATATAATAGATCTTTTGATCTGCAAAAGAACAGTAGGAACAATTTAAGGCCTAAAACCTGCTATGGTGTATTAGCTGTATACGGTGGTGGTAAGACCCAAACTTGCATACGCAATAGTATGGTGGAGGTCCAAATAAACAAGAAAACGATTTACGGAAAATTAACGGCTGTTCGAAGAGCGGCTTCCATAGCCATTGCAGGTGCGCTCCGTACCACCCCTCCGGCAGCATTATACACCTTTTTGCACCTAACACCGCTTGATTTACAGATCAAAAAACTTGTTGGCGATACGACTCCCTAATCTGGGTTGCATCAAGAGCAGTAGTTTCGGACATGACACGGTCCTAACGGAGCTACTGCCAGGCAATCAAATTCTAACAGATGAAATTCCTTCCCTGGTCGACTTCGACATTCCGTACGATATAATTTATCCGAAGAGGGAGGACTGGCAAAAAAATTCAATAATCAGGTCAAACGAAATTGCAATTTTAACAGATGGCTCAAGAGCAGATAAAGGAACAGTTCCTCTCATAAAACCTAGAACTAATAGTGTCTATAAGACTACCGGACGCAAGCAGTGTTTTCAAATCAGAGGTTCTGGCTGTCCTCTGGTCGGCTGAGCTAATGCAAATGAGATCGGTATCCGAAAGAGATATCGCTATCTACATCGATAGCCAGGTGGCACTCAATGCAATGGCATCAACCAACGTTAACTCTGATCCAGCCAGGGGCAGTCGCACAGTGCTGAAGGCACTATGCAGTCAGAACCGGGTAAGACTGCGCTGAGTACCAGGACACTGCGGTATTAAAGAAAATGAACCAGCGGACGAACTTGCAGGAAAAGGAGGGCTACTCGACAATAGTATATCAAAGCACCCCTTTGCATAGTGAGGGACACTATCGAGGAAAAAATCACAAAGACTGCCACCCTAAGGTGGTCATGTCTTGAACGACACAATGTATCCAAGGTTCTTTGGCCGCTTTTTGACGGCAACAAATCTAGGAAGTTAATAATACTAAACAGGGATAAGCTTAGGACAGTAATGGGAATCCTAACAAGACACTGTCTCTTGCTGCAACACGCAAAGAGACTCAAATTGTCAGATACGGATATCTGCAGATTCTTCGGTAATATGTAAGCTGTTGCGGACCAGACATACATACTGTGTGAAAGCGAGACAATATCGCGTAGTCGAAGAGCATTTTTAGGGACATACTTTTTCGAAAACTTAGAGGAAATACACGGCACGAACTTCAAAGGCTTTTGCAAAGAAATTGGACATTTCACCAGGGAGATTGTTTAGGTTTTCGCCCTTTGAATACACTCATACACTCGTTCCACAGGAACCGCGATGGGCCCATTTTGGTGCCTAGTGTCTGTCTGGTGGCATATCCATCATTCCAGCAGTTTGGCATGAAAAATTGCATTCGTCTCCCGATGATTGGGATAGACGATAGCGAGAGGCAATTGCTTATTTCATATGCTGAACTGTAAGTATCGGTGGTCCGAGTATGATGGTTCATCAGACACTTTCCAGTTGAAAGTAGGTCTATTGCCTATGTTACACACTACAAGAATAGTATATTTTAGAATTCAAAGAATTGACTCAACTCTTGGGTTAGTGTCTGTACCATGCTATAAGTCAAACGATATTATCTCCTGAATCTCCGGGCAACAGATGAAAACCGTATCTTTTTGGAGTGATTGGACCTAAGAAGAGTTCCTGCGAAGTCGTCTGTCCTGCAGAAGAAGAAGGATCATGCACTGTGTTGAATTGCAATAACATTAAACTTTTAACGCCAAGGCTAATGGTAAAACTCTCCGTGAAGCAAAAGCTGCCAAGGACAACACTATGGGCTGACTCATGACCTCGATGAATTTGTAATGATTTGCGGTGCAAAAGTTCTATACTCAATCATGCAATGACTAGCTGTGTATTAGTACATGGGATAAATTTAGTAAAGACAAAGTGAATAAACATATGCAACTGCGCCTACAAATTGGCACGTTATTTAGAATGATTTTACTCCAGCACATGCTTCGTCTAACAAATACTTTGACCAGATTTGCGGATCAACTCGTTTTTTTTTTTTTGCTTTAAGTGGATACAACACATTCCTTTTTGAAGATGAAGGCGGTTTGGAGTAAAGTAAGGAATTTATCTTGTTCCGTGATGAGACCGAATTTGAACTATTAAATCTCGTCCGTCAGCTCAATTTTTAATTAATTGCCTTTAATAGAGCAGTTTGGTTCGTTAAGCTTCTTCGTTTTGTGCGTCAATAAAATAGTTTTAATCAGATGCTCAAATTATTCTAATGTTCTGCACTTTTACTTTCTTTAATTAGTAGGCTAGCTCTATGCTGAGCCTAGATGAGCTTGGGTAATCTTGGACTTTAAGAATCGAATTGACTCTGAACATTTATCAGCGTGGCATTAGAAATCGAAAAAAAACTTCTGACGCTACAACAGTGCGTAAAAGTATAAAACGTACATAAACACATTTAATAGACAGGCGCTATCAATTTATTGATTTTCTTAATCAAACATCGATACCCGTAGATGGCAAGCCACCTTCATGAATATACTGTCGAAAAAAATAATAGGACACCTTGTCAGCGAGAATCCGGTGGGCTATTTGGTCGTTTGCACTCTACAAGTCTCTCGATCGAATAGTACCTTGATGACCATTCTGCAAAAAATCTACACAATTGTTAGGAAAGTTAACTAAAGGTAGGTAAAAGTGACTGTTCGAAACACTTTCACCAACTTAGGCCTATTGGCCCGTTATGATGCCACGTGTGTCTATGATCCTCTTACTCATGGTTTGAGCAGTTTGAGCTTATGATGAAGGTAGGAGACTGTTAACGTATATATCTTCTAGATCGTTTAGGCCGTTATACCTCCTAGATGAAGCTTTCTTTTCTGAGAGAGAGCTGGGCATGTGCAGAGTAGGTGGAGGATCACCTCCTCCTCTTCCTCGTCCATGCAGCTTCTACAGAAATCATTAGTAAAAGCTCCAAGCCTTCTTGCGTACTTGCCTATGAGGCAGTGTCCAGTGACACCCATGACACCCATGTTTCCTATTTAAAACGATCAGACACTTAGAGCGATTCAGATCCAGCCAGATCTGTTTAGTCGCTAGACATATTTGCCCAATAGTCCTAAGGTCTGTTCTTTTATTGGCATCCAGTTTTAATGTTAGTTTGCACGTAGCTCTTGGTATACCTATGCTACCCTTTTCCGGTAGAATAGTAGAGTGGTTCTAATTTTGGCGAGTTCATCGGCTCTGCAGCTCCCTGGAATGTCTCTGTGGCCTGGCACCCAACAAAGGTGAATGTTTAACTGCTCTGCCATCTCCATGAGAGATGATTGGAATTCAAGGGCGGTTTTAGAATATAATGAGACGAATATCCTTTGCAGATATCACGTTTTTCTTCAGCCAGGACAGAGCTTCTTTAATCGCCAAAATTTCTGCCTGGTACACTCTACAGTAATTCAAAAGACGGAAGGAAAAGTCTTAAATTTAGCTTATCGGAGAAAACACCGCCACCAACTCCGCTATCGGTTTTAGATCCATCTGTGTAGAGATGGATTGACTTGCCCTCCATGAAAGCATCTTCCTTCCACAAGGATCTAGAGGGGAAGCTTACATGGAAGTTTTTGTCAAACCAAAGTTCAGGTATGGTGTAATCGATGTTCTCTGTAAGGATTCCTAATATATTAAGAATATTAGCATGGTCAAATAAATTATTCGTCCACTGTGTAGTCGCTTTAAGGCGAATAGCTGCAGTCGCAGCCATGGTGGCGAAAGTGATAGGACCATGGCTTACCGCAGTGTTATCACGCCTTGAAAATTTAGTTTTACGCTCGTTGTATTTGCCTTTAAGGAGGGTGCACCATGGCCTGTCACAGTTTTACCTCCGCTCGACTATGCAGGAGCCTTGTCGGTAGTCGGTGCAGTCACCGTTCTACCTCCCGGTATTAAAGGAGTACCGGCCTCGGGTTTTGTGTTTTTCTTTTTTAGATTTTGACTTTACTCAGCCTCTACAACTCGATCTCGACAAGTTCGATGGTCACGGTAGAGGGTTCCTAGGAAAATACTGGCGGAGATGTACACAATGTGTCTCAAACTTGGCTACTCCCAATCATTAAATGAGAGACAGTGGAAGAAGCCATTGGATCTTATAAGATAGATCAAAACATTAATAATTGGATATGTAAAATAAATTGAACATAAATTCCACAGCAGGATCCAATAGCGTAAGATCTGTTTCCAGAGGAAACCCCCAGGTTAAAATTATCTCCCCACTTTATTGTTTTTATCAATGGACAGTATCCTTCAAAACCTGTTACGTTTCTATAATCGCGCAACAAAAGATCCTCAATACGCTGAGTGACAGACTTTTAAATCGTTTTTGTCCACATCGTAGCGTCCTTTAATTAGAAAATGGAGTTCAAACCGAACCGAAGGCAAGTTTCCTTAACAGCTTTAATCAGACCTACTTCATTATACATTTCTGTACAAAACAAAAAGTGATACCAAGCAGTGTGTAACGATGAATTCATTCCGATGTGAAAAACGACAAGGCTCTTGGTTATTCTATCGGATCCTCCCATTATCCGTTTTCAGTCACTACACCCCCTACTTTGGTAGAAAAATTTCCAAAAAAAAATTGGACCCTTGGTCCTTGTCCAACAGCTAAGATAATAAACTCTTCGGTGATTGATGCTCACTTCCTCTTGTGTGCGCCACCTAGAGCGGGTTCTTTCTTTACCGAGTCGCTAACCATATCCTTGCCATCTCACACAACTGATCCGCATTTTTCTGACGAGGTCGACATTCCCGTACAGCCCGTAAAGCCCGTAAAGCTCGCTGTTAAAAAAGGTGTCCCAAAATTCACTTAAGACGTAATTTTTATAGAAAACAGAGCATAAATGCGGCTGAATTTTGTTGATACATCGCTAAGTTTGCTCCCTCAAGGCGTGGGTGGTCGCGATCTTGTTGGTATAAATTTTAGACTTCAAAAAACCTCAAAGAAAAAGTCTAATGGCGTTAAAACGCATGATCTAGGTTTAGAATTCTGAGCATCATTATGAAAAATTACAGGACCAGGAATTGACCATGCAGTATTTGAATTATTTCTTTGACTTTAGGGCATGTGGTGTGGTACCGTCTTGTTGAAACCAAATGTCGTCCACATCCATATCTTGCAATTTAGGAATAAAAAACAGGATTGTCATGACGATAACGAGCACCATTAACTGTTTTTGCCTGACCAGCCGCATTTTCAAAGAAGAATGGTCTTGGCACCAGCCAAGTGGATGCATTTCTTTCTCATCAATCACTCGTAGATTTTCTAAACACCAAATTCCACGATTTTGATAATTAACAAAGCCATCAGGATGAAAATCAGCCTCATCGCTGAAGATTTGAATTGCGAACTGTAGATCGCACACATTCAATATTTTTTAAATATTGCTGAACAATGAAAAACCGTTGTGCTTTCATATAACACTCCATTTTTAATAACCCTGAAGTCTCAGCAGTCACGCTGTCTTTTTTTTTTAAGTGAAACATCTTATGGATCGTTGGGCAGTAATTCCGAACTGCGATGAATCGTAAATGCAACATGAAGTGATTCTGAACTCCAATGAAACGAAAAAGCGACATGAAGTGATTCCGAACTCCGATGAAAAGAATTCTTAGACACTTTTGCACCCACTAGATGGCGTTCAAAACCGTGCGATAATACTTGTAAATAACATTAATATTATCCAACAAGGATCAAGTGTTCCTTGCTTCATGATGTTGTATCACTACAATATTTCCATAAGTAGTGCTCCTACTTACTCAATAAAGTTCTTCCACCTCAAACTCTTCTTAAAACCCATCTCGTTGTGAATGTCAAAACTCTGATGAAACGAAAAAGCGACAGGAAACAGGAGGAGGCAGGGCGCGTGATGAGACAGCTCGGTCAGAGCTAAGACATGGGAGAGGAACGAAAGACGAGCAGAGTCGGAGTAGGGTACAAAAAGAGAGAGGACGCAATGAGCCATGGGCGCTAAAGGAGCATCATGGGTGAACACCATCAGCATCGTCATCATCATTGATACAATCATCAATGTGCAAACCTAGACACTACTTGGTAATAAGCCCAAAAGCATCCTCAACACGTAACGGAAAACTGCAGCTTAGTAACAAAATTTGGCTTCACTTGGTTTGACTTGGCTCTTATTTGTCAGCGCCAAGAAAATAATCAGCATAGAATGCTAGCTAACATAGATTAAGATAATAAGTCGTGTGAAAAACCTTTAAGTAAAAACACATTATTCAAATAAGTGGTGTTGCGTTTGTAAGGGCTGGACAAAATACATAGCTCAGGCGGCAGATACCGACGCTCCATGTCGTATCCGTAATATATACCCGAGTATGGGCACATAGAGTCATGGCTGGCTTCGTATGAGTATGCCTCACGAGAATTTAGCTAAGTTTTAGAATAGAGTTTTGGAAAATTTGGCCTCTAGTGTTGGCTTGCAAGTTTCGCACAATTGTCTCTTTTAAGACTTTAAAGAAGTCACATGACAGCACATCACCTTATGTTGACAGTTTTCTGACATTAAAGGTCTCAGTGAGATGGCTTAATACCTCTACGGATCAGCGAGCGAACGAGTTTGACAGGGATGTCAAAACTAGATATGGCTCTGTATAGTTCGTCGCCGGAGATTATTAGATCAAGAATCTGCCGTCTGAGAATACTTAGCTCATTCTGTAGATGTCAACGGTCCTAATGAAAAATGCCATCATATCGTTGACAAACAGTTTAAATCTTCACACAGTACGGTAGACAAGATCTTATAAGCAGTGTTAAGAGTGTGTTTAACGGGACTTCTTTCATGTGGATACGACAAACAATGTTGAAATTCCATTCAGCAGGTAAACTTTCATCCGGCCAAATCTTGGAAATGATTGGTTTGTTGGGATTACAGCCGTTCAACTCTAAATCTTATCACAGTACTTCTCCGTTGATGTAAAATGTGAGATATCCATATTAGCTTTAGTTACGTTTGTCACTCGGAATCTTCGGTTATGTAAAATACTGGGCTGTACCGCAACATGATCGATTTAGTTGTTCGTCTTATAATCTGGTCACCTTCATGTTCCTTTGTTAATAATGAGTTGAGGAAACCATGTGCTTTTATAGCGCAATTAGCCTAAGTCCTTTCCAGTGGTGCTGTATAGTATTTCCGATTGTGTTACCTTAGATGACTTGTGTTTCTATTTCGGTGGTCGAATCAGTTAAAATATTTTAAACGCCATTGTTAGTGCATTATTCATAGAACAGCGCGTGCTAGACTTTCTTTGGGAGCATCGTCAACTTATCTTGTCTTCATGCAGATTGTTCCAACGCTCACGTTCTGATAGCTTAAGACTTTTTGCCTTACTCTGCCGCTTATAATAAATCCGCACCCAAATATCTGCTACTTCTGTTCGCTGTAGTTTACGTCACAGATTAGGTTAGGTTAAACAGGGTTGTGATGGATATGTCATCATACAGACACTAGGCACCAAAACGGGCCCATCGCGGTCCCTGTGGAACGAGTGTATGAGTGTATTCAAAGGGCGAAAACCTAAACAATCTCCCTGGTGAAATGTCCAATTTCTTTGCAAAAGCCTTTGAAGTTCGTGCCGTGTATTTCCTCTAAGTTTTCGAAAAAGTATTTCCCTAAAAATGTTCTTCGACTACGCGATATTGTCTCGCTTTCACACAGTATGTATGTCTGGTCCTCAACAGCTTACATATTACTGAAGAATCTGCAGATATCCGTATCTGACAATTTGAGTCTCTTTGCGTGTTGCCGCAAGAGACAGTGTCTTGTTAGGATTCCCATTATTGTCCTAATCTTATCCCTGTTTAGTATTATTAACTTCCTAGATCTGTTGCCGTCAAAAAGCGGCCAAAGAACCTTGGATACCCTGTGTCGTTCAAGACTTGACCACCTTAGGGTGGCAGTCTTTGTGATTTTTTCCTCGATAGTGTCCCTCACTATGCAAAGGGGTGCTTTGATATACTATTGTCGAGTAGCCCTCCTTTTCCTGCAAGTTCGTCCGCTAGTTCATTTTCTTTAATACTGCAGTGCCCTGGTACCCAGCGCAGTCTTACCCGGTTCTGACTGCATAGTGCCTTCAGCACTGTGCGACTGCCCCTGGCTGTATCAGAGTTAACGTTGGTTGATGCCATTGCATTGAGTGCCACCTGGCTATCGATGTAGATAGCGATAACTCTTTCGGATACGGATCTCATTTGCATTAGCTCAGCCGACCAGAGGACAGCCAGAATCTCTGATTGGAAGACAGTGCTTGTGTCCGATAGTCTTATAGACACTCTTAGTTCTAGGTCTTCTGAGAAGAACTGTTTCTTCCTCTGCTTTTGAGCCATCTGTTAAAATTACAATTTCATTTGACCTGATGAGGAAGTCAGATCAAAAGAGTATTACATGCCTTTTTGATTCTTTCCGCTATGTTAAGATTCCAGTTCAGTTTTTTGTCCAGAATCACACCCAGATACTTTGCGCTGTCCAAAAGGGACAGTTCCACTCCGTTGAGTTTTGGGAGTTTGAATTGCTGTATGTTATCTTGTACTTTCTGGTAAAAAGAACCAGTTATGTTTTGGAAGGGTTGGCATTGAGACCACAGCGCTTTGCCCAAGTATTGATTATCTTCAGGGCCAACTACATAATTTCGCTTAAAATATTTAAATATTTTCCCTGCACTATTATGACCACGTCATCTGTGTATGCCGTGTCACTTATAACCATTGTCATTGATAACCAGCACCCACAGGAATGGGGATATAAGTCCACCCTGAGGGGCTTCCCTGATTACGGACATTCTGACCGAGCTTTGCCCAATGGAACAGTTTATTTTCCTGCTTGCAAGCATGTTGCACACCCAGTTCGGAATACCGCGTTCAATGTTAGCTTCTACTAGAGCATTTTTAATATCGGTGCACTCCACGTTATTAAAGCCTCCTTCCATGTCGAGAACGGCCACCATCGCAAACTCTCCGAAGTGTAGACTCTTCTCTATTTTCCCCACTACCACGTGCAGGGCGGTTTATACAGATTTTCCTTCCATGTATGCATGCTGTGACTCAGTCAAAAAGCCATTACTGCATCTATTCCCAATGTGAATCTCCAATAGTCGCTCCAGGGTTTTAAGCATAAATGATGACAGGCTTATTGGTCTGGAAGCTTTTGCTGTTATATGCCCCTGTTTGCCAGATTTAGGTATAAAAACCACCTTAACTTCCCTCCATGCTAATGGTATGTACACTATTTTTAGACCGCGTCTAAGAATTTCCATAATTTGTTCGATTGCTGCCTCCGGTGCTTTCTGTAGCATAATCGGTAAAATACCATCCGGACCGGGAGATTTGTACGGCTTAAAGGACTGAATTGCCCATCGTAATTTTTTCCATTAATAAGAACACCTATTTCCTCTTTGGAGAGAGAGAGATCAGTGTGCTCTAGCATGCCAGGGTCGCCTGATACTGTGGATCCCGAAAAGTGGGTTTCCATCAGTTTTGCCAGAACCTCTTGGCTACTTTCAGCCGAGGTTCCGTCACTTTTCCTGAGGTAACGCTCACTTCGTTTGAAAGCACTTTGCGTAACCTCGAAATCTCGTCTGTTATCGCAATGAAACCCTTTTTGACTTTCTAACTAGGTACTTGAATTGTTTCTTACAATCTTAGAACTCATTCCATGTACTGTCGCTTCTGAAAAGCTTCGCCCTATTATAGAGTTTCCTGACCTCTAGTTATTGTGCCTTATTGATATTTTCTACCGCCTTATCTAAGTTAACAATATTATCTCAGGTGATTAATTGGGTATCCAGGTGTATATTTTCCACTTCTGTATACTTGACCCAACCAGTCCTCCTAGGATTTCTTTGAAAACTACTCGTACATACCCCGTTCTGAAATTTCACCTTGAAGCGTATCCATCGGTGATCCGACATTAACGCTTCGTCGTTTCGTCCATTCGCTTATTTCTAACCCTTCTATGTATATTTGTAGAAAGTGTGATAACTATCACCTTCTGCCTATTTTTCACCACAGAGGTGGGTGAATTCCCTCTGTTACAAATGTTGAGGTTGGAAGGTAAATTGGAAGGTAAATTCATACAAATACTCACATCTTGGGTTGATATCACCACTCCCCCATTGTGTATAAGGGGCGTTTGCGTCACAGCCCAGTACTAGCATCCAGTTTTTCTGCCTTACCAAGTCCTTTATCTTCTCCGAGATCACTACCTCGGAGTCATATTGGAGGTAGGCCGAGGTCAGACAGAGTGGTTTGCCACACTCCCTTTCGCAGACTACCGCTGTCAGATCTCCTGAGCTTTAATTATTCAAAAGAAATGCCACTATTTGGTTTTTGATAAGGACGCAGGTCCTGATCTTACCTTCTGCCTTGTAGAACAACTCATAATTTTTCAGTCAGGATTGATGAAAAGATGAAGCAATTTATGGCATATAATGCTTTCTCTGATCTGGACAGATTTATCAGAAAATCGCTTCCATTTCAGGGGTAGTTAAGTCATCGCCCTGAGAGTACCTCAACGAGAACCACTCTAACAGAACATAGGAGTAAGTATTGAACAAACTTTTCATGAGAAGATGAATCGTTAGCTTACTCGTAGGTTTAGAAAATCTATACTTCTTTTGAGACCGTAAAGCTTTTAAAATATTCATATTGACATCATGTCTTTGTAGCAAGATTAGACCGTATTGGACCAGGTATTGCTTAGATAAATTGAATAGCTTCAAGTTTAGTTCATCCCACATCACAGAGATCTTAAGCCGATTTGGCGATGCCTCTTTTGAGGAATATGTCCGTCAGCAATCATTTCAAGAATGGTTTATGGATAATGTCCTCATTGAAATTTTACATAAGGAAAGCCTAATAAAAAGCCACTCCAAACCGTACCCAGTAATTAAAAACCAAAATGTCCTCCACTAAGATTTAATGTTTCGATGTACTACTACGTCTAGTCATCAACTCTATTTTGGGAACCAGCCTATTGTCAAACGAAGCACTTCTACAATCTAAAAAATCTATAAAATCAACATCCATCGAGCTTATCTAAATAATTAATCAGTGAACCAAAAAAAAGCTCCGACTAATTCCTTTCGTGTGGCAGCACGACCTTGAACCCAATTTAGATTAAGACTACAACAGAATTCTACCCATCGTAAACGGTGGATACCTTGAGTCAAGTTGAGAGTGTTGGATTGAGAAAAAAAAAAAAAAAAAAACATAAAACAAGTGCCATCATGCTGCGTAGACCGGTGGTGATAACAATATTCATAACCTTGAACCCGGTGACCAAGAGCGGAGATAACTTTCCCCACGAACAACAGCAACAACTGTCACAAAGCAAAGCATCTTATTAATTATGGTTTCATCTGTGACACTTATAATGCTCGCTGGGAAATGTCCTAAACATCAATTATTTACCACCAATCCGGCATGGCATAAATTTGCGCACTTGGGAGACACTCCAGAAGAGATTTATATCAAGGGCTCAACTTCAGAGGGACATACAAATACAAGGTATCAGGTTACCCTACTTAGAGCCGACTTAATCCTTCTCCATTGGTGGTGTGCCTGGTGAAGCGAGCTAACCCTTGTCAGCTACTGCAACTAATAATGCCGTCATTAATTGTACTACAATGCAAGTTGTCTAGATTCTATCTGACGGGCCAGTGGCCAGCTTGGGTCGGTTTGCTCTGGCTCTTCGCTAACAAGGCGAGGCAACAGGGCGCCCTACCGTCACAGAACAACACAATTAGTCTACTCCACTGATCATAGATTGTAACACTTGGACTAATTGAGTTTGTCTTGGCGGTGGGTTTCTATTTATCCTCTGAGGTGTCAGCAGTTATATCAAAATCAAAAAAAAAAGAAAAAAAAAAAAGAAATTCAACACTTGACGTGAGTCAGTTGGTTGGATGCTTTTTTTCGTCCTGCTTTGTTCGCATTGCTTTGAATTTCAAGCAATTAACTCGTAAGGGAGTCAGCTACTTAAGGTCGAATGAGTTGAGTGATGAAGGTTATTTTTATCTTGGATGGGTGGCTATTTCAAGAATTTTAATTTCCAGTTAGCCGTTTAATTAATCACAACTGACAGACATCTGAACAGAGTGTAATACCTTAACAAGACGGACATCGAATGAAAGCTAATTGATTGAATTTGATTGCATTATTCTGATGTGAAGGGTTATTATGAGTACTGCTCGCATAGTGCGGAATGAGGTGTTAATTTGAGTCAGCTTTTAATAAGTTTTCACACTACCCCCAGTGACTTAGCAATGACATTATAATTGCCATTTCTGACAGGCTTTCTAGCCTTATACAGAGGCTATGCAAGTTGTCAAGTGTTCAGGTATTGGTCACTCTGTGGATGACTCGCAGTCCATTTATGTACGAATCTGCAATTAGTCACATCAGAACCAAATTTTCTACTTTTATGAGATGAATTAACCGTTTGACGCCAGTTAATGGGGTTTGACAAGTTTTATGGTTTCTGATCGAAATGTAATTAAACAGCAATGGCCACACAATCTCAACCACATTGGGAGCTTTATTGATCAAGTTTCCAAATGTCAATCCAATTGAAGTTGACAATATAGTGATTGTGGAATAAGAAGGCGTTGGCTGATTTGGGGAATCAAATTTGTGATCCAGAGGTCAGTGACACTTTTTGGTTCTTAGTTTTCTAATTGACTTTAAAGTTCTACGAATAGAATGTCTTAGGTATTCTCACTTACGGAGGTAAAACGAAAGACCTGCGACTTGCTCAGTAATGTTTCTATTGCAGTAATCAACAATTTCAAAGTCAACCCCTAGTAGTTTTCCAGGTGGAGAACCCGCCTTTACCTTCAACTTGGCAAATGTACACATTTTCAATTGCCTGCATCACTTAAGGGAGATTGTGCAAACTTCTGCCTACTTCACTGGAGAAGATGAACACATATTACCGAGCAAATACAGCACCACGTGGAGTACTGTATAATTCACAAAATGCTCCTGATAACTGGTTAAGAAAGCAGGGCTTCCACCACAGAAAATTTATTGCTCGATTTCTCAGTAGACAAATGTTACTGTTGCCAATAGGGCCAACAAAGTTAAAGTTAATAAAGATTTCTTTGACCTAATGGCCATTGGTTCTCTTCTAAATAACGTTATTGTAGAGTGGCATGTTTCAAATGAGGCCTTGTAATTTGGTCACAAACTTAAACTAAACACCTTAGACGAGATCAGCGAGTTTGCGCGGCAACAACTTCCATAAATGGCTAAGTAAACGAGACTACACCAAGTCTGTGTTCTAGATCGGGCTCCCAAGTTTGAAGATTACCGGTAGAGCAAAAGAAAAGTCGTGTCGGTACAAGATGTGTATCTCAACCTGAAACCTCGAAACAATCAAAGGACGAAAACGTAAAACGGCAATGTAAAACCGATATAATATGCGTTCAAGAAACAAAGTGTCAGGAACAGGCCCCTCTACTTGAACCTGCAAACGAAAGCGTACAATTACATCATCTTGGCAGCTTCACTTCTAGACTTTTGGCAATAAACGGAATATTGAATATTGATAGACAGCCAGTTTTAGAAAAAGAAAATCAGCAGAGAGAAGAAACTCTAGACTCTTGCAAATCACATGGATCCTACTTTACGAAATACATCATTTCGTGAGCAAGGACGACATTTGATTACAAATTGCAGTGGTTGACACCAAGCCAACATAAGTTACCATCTATGCTGGAACCAATAGGAGAGGAGAGGTTCTGTTAGAAGCAGTATCGTCACTTGAGGTAGTACTGCTTAATACGGGCAACGAGAACACCAGAAACGGTGTAGGCTCCAGAATTGATGTAACTTTTGTAGCAAGAGAGGATCAAGATGGAAAGTCAGTAAGGACTACACCCACAGTCACCACCAGGCCATCCTATTTGAAGTGCGAGCAAGGAGAGCAACCCAGAAGCGCCTTCCAAAGAATGGGGTGGACAAAAAAACACCTTTTTCCTGATTTTTGGAGAATCCACAATAAACCCAGGAGCAGCAAGCACAATGGCTGCGGAGGTTACTCAAACAGTATCTAGGGCTTGAGATGCAGCTATGGTACGGAAAACGTCAACAAACCGCCGGCCACGAGTATACTGGTGGAACCAAGAGATAGCAGAGCTACGCAGCAAGTGCCATAGAGTTGGAAGACTATGCCAGCGATCCAGAGGTCAGCCCTCCCACCAGGATTTGCAGGTGCAATACAAAGATAGGCTTAGGGACCTTAAATTAGCTATTCGGAGAAGCAAAAACAACAGCTTTAAAGAACTCTGAGAGGAAGCAGATACTAAAGGGCTCTAGGGCACCCCCACCCTCATGCCCTTTGCTGATGCAAAAAATAGTTGCGGGATTATTTCCACCGCAAGCACCAACAGAGCATATAGAACCACTGCAGAAAATAGGTGAGATCCCACCAGTTACGCAAGCGGAACTTCTGGATGTATGCAAACGATTTAGCAATAATAAATCAACTTGATTGGACGGCATACCAAATAAGGTCCTTAAGCTAGCCGTCAAAATAAATATAGAAGCATTCGTGGAAATGTATAAAGTGTATAACGTCTTCTCTGCTGCCCAAAGGGAATAAACCACCAGATGAGCCCCCGTCAGTTTTTTTTCAGTTTTAATGCATTTTATTTTCTTAACACTAACTCTTACATTCTAACAAAAAATGCTTAAATGCTAGCTTACAATTACTTAACAATCTTATACTAACTTACTGGCCCCACACAGGCACTCTAAGCTACTCTGAATACTTATATCTATGTCTTTCGACTGCATTTACATTTTATTTATAAATACTTATTTTCTATACTTAAGGCTAAGAAAAAATTTGTTTACAAAAACTTAGCATATGGACATTTATTTTTTATAAAAACTTAGTATCTAACTTAAAATAAACCTTAGCCTACCTAACCTAAACGTACAATACACACATAAACACACATAGTCATTATACACAATCATATACATATATCAGTATACACCTTTGTATACACTGATATATGTATATGTTTCTTAAATGCTAACCTAAACCTATGTAAGCCGGCCATCGCTATTTACTGAGCAAATAGATTGGTCAGCTCTGCCTCATTAGTGAGGCTGGTCCGTAATTGACGGAAACGACGACGAAACATCTTCCCCATCATTCAACCACCAGAAATGCTGGTGCTGCCGAACGACATCCCTCTTATCGCGATTCCCCACCGCCCTACTGAACCTGAGGCGATCCAAACTGCCGTGTGCGACGTCTCTGTTGTAGTTGAGTCGCCTGTCCCCAGCTGTCCGAGCGACATGGAAGATTAACGGCACCGCTGATCTATCCTGGATCAACCCTATCTGATCTAGGTAGAGAAATGCTTCCGGTGGAACGAAGCCGTCAGAGCGCACACTCTCGTGGTAAAGGTAATTGGGGTAGTAAGCCCCAGATATCAGGTTATTCGTCGAGGTCATTGCTCTTGCAATGTGCCTTCGAGTCAGCTTAATTACGAAGTTGTCCACTCGTATTAGTTTCGCCCTGTTGTAAAGGACCTCATTAGGATAAAATTTTTTGTACTCCGACTCTGGTGTTCTGTACAAGCGAAGGCAAGCCCTAAGGCAAGCCCTCTCAAACACCCGAATCTTTTCCATTAAGCTTGCTCGTACATTAAACCACACGGGACAACCAAATACCAGCATGGGCCTGATAAGGGCCATGTAGCAGATTACCTTTACCCTCGCATCGAGTTGGCTGCTATAAAACAGTCGCTTTGTAAGGGCAAAAGCACCTTTAGCTCTGGCCAGAGCAGCATCTACATTTTTGCCAAAATACAGAAACTGATCAAGCCAGATTCCAAGGTATCTGACTACATTGCGACAGGCAAGAGGTTGTCCGCGTTGTCCAACGATAGAGAACTTACGCCAATTTTTTCTGGTATCCCTAGAGGCTCCAGACAACGGCGTCCTAAAGAGAATGGTTTCCGACTTCTGAAAGTTGATTTTCAACTTCCAGTCATCGCAAAATCGTCTTATCTTATCGAAGTCATGCTGCAAGAGAGTATTAATGACCTCGATTTTTGGACCTGTTCTGTACGCTATCAAATCGTCTGCGTACGCAATAGTATGGGGAAGTGAACCTATCAAGTCGCTTGTAAAAATGTTGAAAAGGATCGGCGAATTGACCGCGCCTTGCTGAAGACCATTTTTAATTTGAAATATTCCAATAGAAGTCACATCGCCATTTTTCACGATGAACTGTCTGTTGGTTAGCATATTATAAAGAATGTACAAGAGTGGTTTACTGATCCCCAGCCTAGTCAGCTTATAGAAAAGACCCTCTAACCATACGGTGTCGAAGGCCTTCTCCAAGTCAACAAGGCAGGCACCAGTGCACTGTTTCTTGCCTTTGTTCCATTGGATATCGGACACCAGTTTAGACGCGGCATGTGAGATATCATGTCCCGCCTTAAAACCGAATTGGTTATCCGGAACTATATGTTTGTCCTCAACCCACCTAGACAGAGCTCTATTGATTACTTTTTCAAAAACCTTACTGATATTCGGAAGGAGACTTATCGACCGGAGATTCGCCGGATTGGATATATCCTTCCCCTTTTTGGGGATAGGTTGAACCACCGCCGTTTTCCAATGCGCTGGATAATGTGCATTATTCATTGCATTATTAAACAGGGTGGTGTAGATGTCCACCGTTTCTAGGGAAGATGTCGAAGCACGATGTTCGGAATACCATCGGTCCCCACTGATTTCTTTGCTCTGATTGTGTCGAAGATCTCATGGAGTCCTTCCTTCGAAATGAATGGGGGTAGGCCACCCTCTCTGGCAATGACGTTATTTGCCATATTTTCGTCGCTAAACCGGGTGAAACCAGAGCCCTCGGATCGCCAGTTCTCCATTTCATTTCGAACGCAGAAGTCGTGCACAAAGACGCGACTGTCCAGGTCGTAATTAGGGCCAGTGGTATCAGTGGCCTTGTATACTTCCTGGAAAGTCGCCCCTATGGCCTCAACCTTCTCCTGTGGATCCTCGATCACAAAGAAGTCGTCATCATCAGCGGCCTCATTTGGATCAATGCCTGCTATTGTCAGTAGCCGTTCGTTGTCTGTTGTCCGGGCTATTTTAAGACACTGAAGGTCGTTTTGATTTTTTCTCCGAAATAGTTTATTTATTTGCGGAAACATATTCGGGTTGCTGGTGTTTACAGCCCGAACCTTGTTGTTCCAATACAAACTTACAGAAATTCTGTAATTTTCTTTTATTAGCGTTTGAATATTTTTAATCGACGCCTTCAGTGTCCTAATCTCAGGGTCTTGTCGGTCAGTTAACTGTCTGTACAAGTTTTTAAGTCTTGTCGGTCAGTTACTCTTCTGTCAGCGTAGTGCGTCAATAGTGGGATTACGGAACAGGTCTTCGTTAGTCGTACGTCGATACCGCGGTATTGTGGCGTCCATAGTTTGTTTAATTGTTTCGTCCATTCGTTGTAGGTATTTGTCGATCTCCTCGTTTGATAAATTCCTATTGGACGGAGGGTGGAGCGTGTTCGAGGAGAGCGCTCTAGTCAAGGTTGCGGAGAAGCGTGTCCATCGAGTCTTACTGTAGTTGTAAGAATATCTTTGGACAAACTCCTCCAATTCCGCAATTTCGTTCGGAACTGTAATTTCGGTGCTAAAACCGCAATGGTCGCTGTCATACACGAATGTGCGCAGACAGTTTAATGTTAGTAAATTCGTACCTGTCAGTCGTATACGTTCGTCGTACAGCAGTAGATCCAAATAAGACCCGCCTCTGGGAAACGACGGGTTATCCGTCGCTTTAAGACCGAGTCTGTACATGACATCGTGCTGACCCCACCAATCGAGTAGTAGGTTCCCTCTAGTATTTGGCAAATTATTTCCCCAATCTCTGTGTCTAGCGTTGAAATCCCCGCCGATTATAAAATAATTCTCCCCCGATTCCAGCCTCAGAAGTCGAAAAAGCGTGTCGAGCTCTGTAATGAATAGGGTAGATTGTGAAGCCTCAGGTGCATAAACAGAGGCCAAGTACAGCCGCTTTCCACTGCGGAGCGGGATGTAAACGACGACTGCCTCCAACACCCGAAACCTGCGCAATACGCCCTTGTACACTCTGTGAAATTTTATACATTCTTTAATGAAGATCGCGACACCGCCTCCACGTTTGGATCTGGGCCGGTTTCTTCTTCTAACAATATAATTATTGTACTCCAGTTTGTGCTTATCGGTTAGCTTTGTTTCGCTAGCGAAAAGCACATCAGGAGTTTGGTCTTGTAGCAATTTAAACATCGCGGCTCTTCGTTCGATCCTAATCAATGAATTCACATTCACCGCAAGGACCTTCAAAGTTTGCTCCACCATGTGCGTACCCATTACGGCATTTGTTGCGTTAGGCCCGGCAGCAACGCGTAGATCTGGTCCACCCGCTTGGCCAATCTTGAACCTGCTTTTGCAGCTGAGCCATCTGCCCTTGGATTGCGAGCAAGATGGCTAGCATGTTGGGTGCAGCTTCCGTTGTTCTCGGCATCGGCGCCGGAGAAGCAACAGTCGCTTGCTGTACCGTAGCCCCCCTACCTGACGCCATTTGGGCGTAGGAAATTTGGGGCGTGACGGCTGGTGTTTGAAACCTCACAGGTGAACGTTTGACCTCCACCTTCTGCTGCCGAGCCAATTTTGCTTTTTTAATGTCGGTGAACTTAGGACAACCCCGATAGTTTGCGGTGTGTCCCACGTTCCCACATAATACGCACGAGAGCTGCGACCTATCGGATGCTCCGTCAACACCCAGAGCACACTCTTCGGAACTGTGGTTCTTTGCGCACTTCACGCATCGAGGCTGCATTTGGCAGTTCGACGCGGCGTGCCCGAACCTCTGGCAGCGAACGCATTGTATAACGCCTTCGCTCCTTTTTAATTTTTCCCAGTGAACCACCTGGTAGTCTAGGACATTGATACTCCTTAGACTATCCAGACGACTTTCGGGACTGAGCTGCATCAAGAAGAACGGCAGACTCCGTTTCTCCCGCCTAGCTCTGGCTGTGGTAAACGGCTTTACCCCCACAAACTTGAGTCCTTCGCACTCCTTCTCTTTGAGCAGTGCCAGGATCTCCCCAGGATCAGAAGACGGTTCCAACCCCTTCAGCAGCATCGATTGCCGCTTTTCACACTTCGGTGTGTATGAGTAGTGCTCCGTCGTCGTTTCCTTTAGGAGCTCTTTCACTTTCACGTAGCCCTCCACTGTATTACAGTGGATGGCATGGCGATCGTTCCCCAATCTCTTTATATTAAAATTATTACCAATGACCAACTTACACAGGTCCTTGGTTGCATTTACCTCCAGTTTGTAGGTGTTGATCGGAGGCACCTTCTCCTTCTTCTTCTTCTGCTGCTGCTGTTGTTGTTGCTGCTGTTGCTTTTGTTGTTGCTGCTGCTGTTGTTGTTGTTGTTGTTGTTGTTGCTGTTGCTGTTTTTTCAGCTGCAGTGGTTTCAGCTGTTGTTGTTTTTGCAGCTGTTGCTGTTTCTGCTGCTGTTGCAGTTGTTTTTTCTGCTGCTGCTGGTTTTGTTGTTTCTGTTTCTGGGAGCTTTCTACTTCCAGTTGCTCCCTCTGCCTGCGTGCAGTTTGTCTTTGCTTAATAGCAAGCACTTCCTCATTCATTTTTTGAATGCTGCTCGTGAGGTCTTTTAATTTTTCATCCTCATCTTCAGACTCGGATGCTGCTAGAGAGGCAAAGTTGTTGTTGCCTCCCTTATAATACTCATCAGAAATGAACATCGACGATTGTTTTTTCATTTGTTGTCTGGTTTGTACTGTGTCTGCTGCTAAAGCAGCACCCATTTTCATCTTTGTAGGAGTGGGTTTTAAAATCTTCCGCCTTTTAATGGCTTTCGCCACGGCACCGGCAACACTATTGTTGCCTTTGGCAACTACCGTTATGGGAAGAGCGGAGCGCTCTCCACCATCCATCACGCGATTTCCTTATCACTTTTTGTTTGTTTTTATTGTTTAAGAAAAAACGAAAAAAAAAAAAAAAACAAAGTCCCAATCTGGGATCGAACCCGAATCCCAGATTTGCTTATCGACGCCGCTAACTGTTTGGCTATCGAGTCAGATAACAGAATAGCAACCAATTGGCTTTAACTGCAGCACTATTTTTTATTATTTTTTATTTGTATTTTTTTTTTTTTCACTCTAGGAAAAGCCGAACACGTTTACACTCTGCGGAGATCTGCGAACGACTCCCGAGTCCTCGTCATACCGCCCCATATGCTTACCAGACACAATGGGTAAAATACTGAAGCGAATAATATGCAACCGACTGGAGGTGTCAATTGAGGAGTCTCAAACTAACAGTAAGGATTTAGAAAGGCTCGCTCTATAATAGATGCTATTCGGAACTAACTACGACTCTAAAAGAAGCCATTCAGGGCAGAAGATGGAGAGGAGGTACCAAAAAATACGGCACCGTATTAACATTGGACATCAAAATGGTGTGGCCGTGGTCTAATGGTACTAGCAATCGCTTATTACTCGGAGGGTCAAAGTTCGAATTGACAAGTTTTTCAAGTTTCTCATTTGTGTAATTGGAACTCAGACAGAAAAATTCTGCGTGTGAAGGCATAACACTGACACGTCGATTTGGCTGTTGTAGAGTTTCAAGCACAAAAAAATACTGTGAATTATAACTTTCGAATCTCTCTGAGTGAAGAAAAAACTCTCCGTCCTATTCGGACTCCCACCCCCTGGAGAACGAATATCGAAACCAAACACACATGAGTTTCAAACCACTACAAAAAACCAATTTCCTTTCTTCTCTACCTTTCCGCCTGCGCCCAGTCAACAGTAAAAGGGTATCAATCCCATAAAAAACGCGTCTGAAGGAATCTCCTTTCTGCTTAAACAGCGGAGCGGCCAGGGAAGATGCATAGCACGCATTTTTCCAGTGCCCACACTTCAGGACAGAGCGCAGAGAACTAGAGGATAAAATTGTAGAGATACCAACTCCTAAAAGCATCGTAAACCATATGAGATGCGGTGAAACGGGCTGCGGCAAAAATAATGAAGGAACTTCGGCGGTTGGAGAGAGTCAAAGAGAGCACTAATGAAAATCAAACCCAGACGGCATCTTTAATACAACAAACAACAGTAAATACTGTACACAATGTCGAACCACCAAAAGGAGAAAGAAGGGCATAAAGTGCTTACCAGCCCTACGAAGTACTACTAACAGCAATTCCATGGGCATGGGAGGGTGGGTTAGTACGTAGGAGCACCCCCGAAATCGAGTACTTGGGGTTTGCGAATCGTGCATGCTGATAGCCCGGGCTATTAGTATCTTTCGAAGATTACCACATCCTTGGACGCAACCAAAAAAAAGAGATCTGTGCTGGAATAGCACGAAATGATGGATAAAAGATTCCTGCAATTCAGCACCGACTTTTCCTGACAGAATTTTCGTGAAGAAACCAACGAAAATCGGCATCAGTCGAGACAATAAATTGGTACAACTTAAATTTTTTTTATAAAATAACGCGCGCTCAAGGGATAAAGGTACCCTTAAAATGTTTGCACACAGCGCGGTCGAAGGAAAATTAGGGAGTGAAGTGAGATGGGTACCGATGTACGTTGGTTTTGAATGTCTGAATGTTATAATGACTAGCAAATAGAGAGCTCGGCAGGGCATTCCACATGAGAGTTGTTCGGCTTAGGATCGAATCATGATATTTCAGAGTACGTCCGAAAGTGGGCTTGATGGTATACTGATGAGCATTCATAGTGAGACGGGTGTTACGGTTAAAAGTTTGAAGGGACGGAATACTACTGGCAATTTCGGTGGAGCACTGATGGTGGAAATAGCGATAAAACAAAGTCGTACACGAGACATATCGTCGGTGTTCGAGGGTGTCCATTGACTGGGTGATGTTAGCATCATCTATGAGTTTTATCGCACAGTTTTGAATCTTATCTAGCAGGTGTGGAGATGTTTTAGGCGCACCTGACCAGATGTGTGCATTGTACTCCAGTTTTGGGCGGGTGAATGTCTTATATATCGAAGCCAGCTCAGAAGAGGAAAAGTATTTCTTACATAGTTTGAGGAAACCTAGATATTTCGCAGCATTTTTGGTGACGTCGAATGTGTGGTCATTCCAACGTAAGTTGTCATTGAAACACATACCGAGAATTGAAAGTGCCATTCATGGATAATGGCTGGTTTAAATTTCGCTTTAACGACAACAGACAGCATTGTGTTTTGGAAGCATTAAATTGCACTCTGTTGATAGTTCCCCATTTGGCAAACTATGCTAATATCAGAACTTAATATAGTTAACATACGCTGACGTTCTCGTTCTACAGCCGCAGAGCAGGGACGTGAGTCCGGCAACGAATATGAGAAGCAGAGAGTACTGTCGTCAGTAAAGGATTATATTGGATTAAAGTAGCAGACAAGGGATCGTTGATGAAAATTAAAAAGAGTGTCGGAGACACTTGAGCTGGCTGCTCAAGCAAATTGGCCTTGTCTAAAGAACTGGCAGCTGGAATGTCATTGTGAATGAGCGTTGGTGTGGAGGATGAGGCAGAACTTCTGATGTTTTTGACAAACGACCGAAAGCTTTTACTACCTTTGGGACATTGTAGTATTTTTTGTCTCAACTTTTGGTCGTACTGAAATTTCACAGACCTTAGAAAGATGTTGCAGTCATTCCTGGCTGGTTTAAACTTTTTTCAGTTTTCCTCGGTCGGGTTGGTCTCGAAGGACCTTTCTCTAACCCTGACAGCCTGTTTACAGCTTGAGTCGTACCATGCTTTCTCTTTTGGTTTGATACTCTTCATCCGAAGAGGGATAAAGGATCTCATTCTAAAGACAATGGTGTCTGTGATCATATCAGCAACGGCGTCCACGTCGTTATCGAGGAAACATAACGACCAGTTAAAATTCATAAAGAAGCTGTTAAGACCGCTACAGTTGTCTTTCTCGTATTGCCATACGGTGCTTTTAGGAATTTTTTCTCTAACTGCGTTGTAAGAAAGAGTGTCATCTCTGGACGGTAAAATTGCGTGAGTGGCTTCAAAATGCCATAAATAAGGATGAAGACTTAACCAGAATTGCGCGCTTAATGAGAATATAGAGCAACTTCGAAGGAAAATTTAAGAGCAGTGCAATAGCTTTGATGGGTATTTTGAAAACTGGCTTCAAAAAATAAACAAACCTGGTGGTACCATTAGACGAAAATAGCGGTACAAAATAAAAGGAAAGCCTTTGAAACTTGGTTTAAGTATACCGAAAATACAGAAACCGATAAAGAGCAGTTAGGCTATACTTACGGGTACTTACTTAGGTGCGCTACAATTCCCAGTGAAACTAGGTCTCAGTTAACAAGGTTAATAAGGTCTTTAGCTAACTGTCTACAGTTTCACACTTCAGGTCGATTGAGGTCCCTTTCTACTTATGCGGGCCACATAAGGCGAAGTCTCCCTCTACTGCGTTGTCCCTTCGCGTTAGATTCGAAGACTCTGCGGGCCGGAGTCCTAGCCATCTCTGGCAACCGATGCGTAGTTTTCTGACTAGGTCGACGTCACTGTACAGCTCCTTTAGGTTGTCGTTGAATCTTCTCGCCCAAAGCCAGTCCATGCACATTGGACCGAATATTTTTCGATTTTTTTCTCGCAACGATTGAGGATGAGGATGATCGATAGAGACTATGCTCCAACGGTTAGGATGATCAAGGTCATATGTGTAGTCTCCTTAGATTTTCGGGGGATAGGGCCTCACTACTAATTGCCTTCTTGGCCCAAAGAAACAGCGAATGATTCTTCATTTTATTGCTGCTGGGGTGTTGTTGGCAGAATTCGTAGCAGATCCAAGGTCGACAAAGTCCCTTACTACCTCGAAATTCAAGCTGTCGACTGTGACTTACTTTCCTTTTGGTCAGATTTATGGAAGTATTGGCTATCATCGTCTAAGTTTGATGGTCTATTTTTCCCGACGGAGGAATATTGCACTTTTTCGCGTTATACAGTCTGTAGAAAAAGTTTTTTCATATTCCCAGCACTGCCTGTGACTGCAAGGCTTCCTTCTTCATCTCTATGGACTCTACAGACTTTGGACTGGTTTTCTTGCTATGAAACGTGTTTTTTCCTGTTGGTAAAACTTCTGTCGTTATTCCAGGGCACAACCTCTCAATATCTTCAATCGCACGCTTCTGGTGCTCTCTCTTCTTCTTCTTCTGGAGAAGCCGATGTTCTTCCCATCTCTTCTGGTCATAGAGCATTGCAGAGCTGTTTTGTACGCTTCTTGATCAGCTGCATGTGCTTGTTGTCATTTTCCATCAAATGATGAATTTCTTGGTGGTAGTCGGTTGAAGCCCATCAGCTGTCACTGCTCTTCGGTACATGATGCTAGCGGCATAGGAGTTGTTGAGGGATACGCGTTCGGCGAACATTCTGGCTGGCTCTTTCCATTGCAGCTTTTTTACGTTATATCTTCTCACAATAGTTCTTCTTTGTTGTGGTGCTGGGGAAATCCACGTTCGCACCTTGGTTGGAAGAAGATGGTGATCTGAGTCAATGCTGGCTGCCCGGAATACTGGAGGTATGGCTTAGTCTATCCCAATGTGATCAATTTGATTTGGCTTTTGGGATATATTGATATGAGGAAACTATGTGCTTGTAATAGTGATATTTCGTCCCGGCGAAAATTTAATAAGCCTAAGTGCGTTGCCAGACTACATGACATAGACTATTCTTACCAACTGTCTTACCAAAGATGTCGTTCTTTTCTATCCTGCCGTTAAAATCTCGTAGTACATTGCGCATATGTCTGGTCGAGAAGTTCATAGGAACATTCTTTGGTTGCGTCGTCCTTGTCTTCCGTAAGGGTTTGGGCGCATGTTAGGTTTATGTTAACGAATTTGGCCTTGATACGGATTGTTATAAGTTGTAAGACACTCGCTCACGAACCGGGAGCTCAAAACTTCTTGTCTATATCTGCCAAATATGGCAAATCCGCTCCCTACAGCAATCACCATAGTAGATATCACAGTTTTCCATCCTCCTTATGACCGGCCCATTCCATCACACTTCCTGGATGACGGTGATATCTGCATGATAGTAGTCAAGGGCCTCTGCTAATTGTTCGCCTGCACATGGTCTGTTAAGGGTCCGAACATTTGCATGAGTCTTCAAAGGTGAATCCATTTTTATCCGAGGGAGATAGTTGGTTCGTTATAGCTTTCTAGTCTCTTCTGTATAGGGTAGTAAGCAATATGATAGTGTAGGCCAGTATTATGCTACTACTCCAGCATGGCCTTGCCATTTAGACCATATGAATGAGGGTTTACTATAAACTTTGCAAAAAAGAGAAAAAAAATGGTAGCTAGAGCACGTGCTCTCGCCTGTGGGGAGCAAAGAGGAAACGGCAGATTTTACGGAGGTCAAAGTTAGAAGAGCTAAAAGAAGAATGAACCGGAAATAAGAGATATTCCAACAGCTACCGATCCGTTAAATTGGTGATCCATACTACGAAAATTTACGAAAGACTTTAAGTCAGTAGAAAACGCAATATAATCAATTTTTGTGTCAATCAACGCGGCTGTCTGCTCTTGTCTTCCAGGCCGGATGATAATAGAGCCCTCAGACCTACTAATACAACCTGTTACGCTGCTCCATAAAGTACGGTAAAGACCTCACCGAGACTATCGATATCAAAAAGGCATTTTGGCAAAACGAAGCTTTGTTTGACATCGTTATTAACAAAATTATGTAAAATGTACACGTCAACCCCAAAAGGTTCAACCAAAGGGTCAACCCCAAAGGTTGACATATTTGGATGAACGCAAGATGATCTCAGAAACACGTTTGTGGGTATAGTTTCGTAAGCAGCGAAGATGGGTCAAGCGGCCAAAACGAAGTATTCTACAACAGAAAGTATTCAGCACTAGGACGGAAACTTGCTTTAGGCCGATATAACTTTGTGGTAGATGAGATTTTTTCTAACATTGGTGCCGCGATTTATGTTGAGAAAGATACAGGATACCTGTTCTGAGATGAAATGAACAATTAATTTTGGCAATCGCTTTGTAATAAGAAGGCAGTGGAGTAGCAAATTTCTTCCCCAAATGAGCAAAGCACCTCTATGTATTGTACGACCCTAATTATCTCAGTTCTGCTTTATACTACAGACCCATGAACTATGTGAAGTAGGATGATCCTATTTCGAAGGGTCTGAATACAATGACTGTGATGGTTGGTACACGTAGAAGGGGTTATACCATAATAATCTTCGAATATATCCCGAAAAGACGATGCAGCAAGGGGAGTTTACGGCTCAGATAGCTCGTGTAAGTGGAAACGGATCTCAACTAGCTCATAATGTCTGACTTTTTAACGTAAACCACCTGTCATGGAGACTTATGTTTACGGGATGCCCATACATCCATGGGGGCAAGGATACGCCTTGCCATCGCTCTGCCGCCTTCCTGAGATACCAAATCGGAACTGTGTTGCCCGCACAAGTTCCACCCTTGGTATGAGTCGAGGCCGACCTAAAACCTCTTTTAGGGTCGCAGCAACCAGTACTTATTTCAACTCTACATTGGGTCAACCTAAGGAAGACCCCTCCCGCGACTTTGGGTTTAAACCACAGCCACCATGATGCTCCCATAAGTGGGTCGGACTGAGATCCGGGGGGCTCCTGACTCCCATGGTACCGTGATTTAAATCCTGGTAGGGACTACCGGTGGTCCAGCCGCCAACAAGACCTATGACCGGCAACTTGTGACTGATCAAATCGTAGCAACCTTCGGTAGCGTCATCTGAAGATGTTTACGATAAGACCAGTACTTTGCTCTGCCCCCGTTCATTACTAGACAACGTCATTGATGTGCAAAGCCTTGATAATTGGGCGGGGGCCCCAAATAGATCGGCTTCAGTAATAGGAGCAAGCTATATGGAAGGCTTGCTGGATGAAACCGGTCTTTCAGATACACTTAATCCAAGCCTCTCCTTCCGCCTTCCAAATCAGTGTTGCGTGTTTCAGGCGGAAATTTCGGCGACTAATGAAGTCCTCTCTTGGCTGAAGAAAAACGTGATATCTGCAAGGGATATCCGCATCTTTTCGGATAATCAGTCTCAAAAAAATTCTGAAACTGGCCTTGACTGTTGATCATTTCTTAGGGAGCTAGCAGAGCAGGCAGAGACATTCTAGGGAATTGTAGGCCCGACGAACTCGCCAAGATTGAACTACTCTACCTATCTTACCGCTAAAAGGTAGCATCGGGATACCAATCACTACATCCAAACCATTACTAAAGCTGGATGCTAATAGATGGACTGTTCAAACATGAACAGGCGTCATCATCTAATAGTGGCGGCGACCCTTTCTAGAAAATAAACACAACCGTTTATGAGATAACACAACCGAAGCAACCAGGATAGACGATAAGCAGCTCAAACGTAAACAGGCATCTAATATCACGGCGACCTTTTTCCGATAATAAAATAAGGATAGGATAATAAAAATATATTTTAAGCCACAAGTAGAATGTAAAGATAAGAAAATGTAGATAAGAAACTAGCTTGTAAGAGTATATAAGGAGAAATCTTAAAAATAAAGTTAGTACTGAAAAGTATTCAATGGTGTTAAGTCATTAACATGGACTGTTGGATCAACATGTTTAGCGATCAAATAAATCTTGCCAAACCTGGAACTGAATCGCTCTAAGAGTTTGATCGTTCAAAATAGGAAACATCTCTGCGCTATCATAGGTGTCATCACTTATCATCATAGATAAGCATGCAAGAAGGCTTGGCGTCTTTATTAATAATTTCTGCAGAAATTGCACGAACGAGGAGGAGGAGGACAACAATCCTCCACCTACTCTGTACATGCATAGCTCTGTCTTAAAGAGGGAAACTCCACTTAGGAGCTTTTTCTACAATGACTCATCAGAAGTTCAAAATGCTTCCAATCGTAGGAGGAAGACAGATCCACGTGGCAACACAATGGGCCAATAGGCCTAAGTGGGTTGGTTTCTCCAAAAGCCTTATGTGGCTTCCGGCCCGGCAAATCGGCGATAGACCAAATCATCACACTAAGGTAAATCCTTGAGAAAACCAACGAATTCCAAGTCGAGATACACCACCTCTTTATCGACTTTCAGACAGACATGCAAGATTTCATCAAGGTGATGCACTTTCATCGGATTTCTTTAACCTTGCGCGTTGACATTATCGCTCGATCCATTCACAGCAATCATAGAGAAGGGTTAGAGAAGTTGGTTTAACTGTGAAAGAGGATAAAACAAAATATATGCTGTCGACAAGCAAAAAAAACATTCATCCACCATGTCGGACAAAACGTCACAGCCGGCAGCTACATACAATTTCGAGGTGGTTAAGGAGTTCACTTATCTTGGAGTGAACGTCGACTCTACAAGTGACACTTTAGTAGAGATCCAACTCAGATTGACCGTAGGAAACCCTTGCTAATTTGGTTTAGCAAAACTTCTGTTGAAGGAAAGATCAATCATTGCCGCTTGCACCCTTTTTGTTATTACAAACATAACTCGAACAAATGTCAAATCATATGTGAAATGTTTAGCAACATCTTAACCGAAATACAAAATAATACAATACAATAAAACAATACAATAAAACAATAAAACAATACAGTAAAAAAAAATACAGAAAATAAAAACTGAATATATAACGTTGAAATCTCAACACAAAACGGTTGCGTTTTTCTTTATTCTCTGATAGATATATAAATATAAGTAATCAAGTTTAAGGTGGCTAAGGTTATTTTTCCCAATACAAAACATTTATTGGTCCTTCCGAGCCTTGTGAATCGAATTTAATATTCCGTTTTTATCAACACATACTGCAAGTGTCAACATTTTGGTATCGTCATACTTGAAAAAATAAAAATAAAAATAAATTTATTAAATTAAATCAAACAATATCTCTTCAATTAAAAAAGTGTGGTGTCTGTGTGCGCAGCAAGATTCCAGTAACACATCCCGAAGCAGCCAATAGTCAAAGCTAAGGTTGCCAGCGTTTGAAATCATCCATATTCCAAGTAAGTGGATATCACTATATGGTACATATAAAATTTTTTACGACTTCATATTTTGTAACACTTATACGTTTGTCCGCAAATTTGTACAAATATACTCACAAAATTTTAAAACAATTCTAACAAATATACATAATGTCGTACGGGAGACTGCAAATAAATCTATTAGGACAGTTGAGAAAAGACGTCCAAAATTTTAAAAAGGCAGATTCTTCCAGGCTGGGTAAAGCTACTTACCTCCAAACAAGGCTGCAGATGCTTGAATCTAACCTCCAGAAAGCAGAGGAATATAACAGGGAGATCATCGGGGCCAAAAAGTTAGAGGCAGACTTGAAGATGCAAGAGTTAGAGTTAGTTTTCGAGCAGATCCAAGACGTATATACTGATTATCGCATAGAAATATTAGACGCATTGGATAAATTACCAGCACTAGATTCTTCATGCACTCAAAACAACCCTGAGAATATTTCGAAAGACCAGAGACACAATGAGTTAAGGCTACCAAAAATAAACATCCCGGTTTTCACCGGTGGGTATGAAGGTTAGGTTAGGTTAGGTAAGAGTGGCTGTTGGAAATACCAACCCACTTAGGCCTATTGGCCCATTGTGATGCCACGTGGATCTATGATCTTCTTACTACTGGAACCAGTTTGAGCTTTTAATAAAGCGTAGGAGACTGTTAACGTCTATTTTTTCTAGATCGTTTAGGTCGTTGTAGAAGAAAGCTCCTAGGTGAAGCTTCCTTCTCTGAGAGAGAGCTGGGCATGTGCAGAGTAAGTGGGGGATTGTCTCCTCCTCTTCCTCGTCCATGCAGCTTCTACAGAAATCGTCAGTAAAAGCGCCAAGCCTTCTTGCGTGCTTGCCTATGAGGCAGTGTCCGGTAATGACACCTATTATGGCGCTGAGATGATTCCTATCTAAAAGGATCAGACACTTAGATCGACTCAGATCCAGCCTTGGCCAGATCTGTTCGGTCGCTAGACATGTTTGTCCAGCAGTCCACCTAAGGTCCGTTCTTTTATTGGCATCTAGCTTTAGTGTTAGTTTGCACGTAGCGATTGGTATACCTATACTACCTTTGTCTGGTAGGATAGGTAGAGTGGTTCCAATTTTGGCGAGTTCATCGGCTCTGCAGTTCCCTGGAATGTCTCTGTGGCCCGGCACCCAACAGAGGTGAATGTTGAACTGCTCTGCCATCTCCATGAGAGATGATCGGCATTCAAGGGCAGTTTTAGAACACAATGAGACCGAGTCCAGGGACTTGATGGCGACCTGACTATCCGAAAATATGCGGATATCCTTTGCAGATATCACGTTTTTCTTCAGCCAGGACAGAGCTTCTTTCATCGCCAAAACTTCCGCCTGGAACACGCTACAGTGATTTGGAAGACGGAAAGAGAGGCTTAGATTTAGCTTATCTGAGAAAACACCGCCACCAACTCCGTTATCGGTTTTAGATCCATCTGTGTAGAGATGGATTGACTTGTCCTCCATGAAAGCATCCTCCTCCCAGAATGATCTAGAGGGGAAGCTTACATGGAAGTTTTTGTCAAACCAAAGTTCAGGTATGGTGTAATCGGTGTTCTCTGTGAGGATTCCTAATGTATTAAGAATGTTGGCGTGACCAAATGAATTATTTGTCCACTGTTTAGTCACTTTAAGGCGAATAGCTGCAGTCGCAGCTACTTGCTTGCTAAAAATGTCGAGGGGTGTCAAGTGAAGCAGAATATCTAATGCCGCAGAGGGGGTAGACCGCAAGGCTCCGCTTTTGCATAGACATGCTGTTCTTTGGACTCTGCTTAATTTAATGCGGTTGACTGCATTTTCCAAGGCCGTCCACCAGACAACCACCCCGTAGGTAAGTATCGATCTTATGACCGAGATGTATAGCCAGTGGGTTATGCGAGGTTGAAGGCCCCATTTGTTCCCAATGGCTTTTTTGCAAGAGAATAAGGCTATTGTAGCTTTATTGACTCTTTCTTGAATGTTAGGTTTCCAGTTTAGTTTCCTGTCAAAAATGAGACCCAGATATTTTGCTGTATCGGGGAAAGCTAAACTGGTACCGTTTATTGAAGGAGGGTCTATGATTGGAATTTTATATTTCCTAGAAAAGAGGACAAGATCAGTTTAATGGGGGTTTATTCCCAATCCACAGCGATCTGCCCAGCGGGTTAATCTGTTGAGATTTACTTGGAGGAGTTCTTTAATGGTATTTAGATGTTTTCCTGAGACGGCTATGGCAACGTCATCCGCGTCACTCTGCTACCACCCGCTTCCAGGTATATCAGTAGTTCGTTAGCTACTAAGTTCCAGGAAGGGGAGGGAGGACACCGCCTTGCGGCGTACCCCTACTGACATATCTTTTAGCAGAAGTCTTACCCAGTTTGTAGTTGATTATCCTGCTTTTTAGCATTAGACTGATCAGCTCACCAAGTGAGCCGTCTACCTGCAGAGTTGACAGCGCAGTCGTGATTGCGGATGTGTTGACGTTGTTAAAGGCCCCCTCTATGTCTAGGAAAGCAACCATTGTGTACTCCTTATATTGTAGGGATCATTCGATGTGGCTAGTGAGAGAGTGCAAAGCCGTTTCCACCGACTTTCCTTTACAGTAGGCATGTTGAGCCGTAGACAGAAGTCTTGGATCAACTTTAGCTCGAATATGGATATCAATCAGTCGTTCTAAAGTTTTCAGAAGGAATGATGATAGACTTATAGGTCTGAGCTCCTTTGGGACTACATGAGAACATTTTCCAGCTTTGGGAATGAATACTACATTGACTTCTCTCCATAACAGTGGAATATGGATAAGTTCTACACAGCTCCTCATAATATTTTCCAACACTGGTAGAATAATATCTGAGGATCTCTGTAGCTCGGCAGGTATAATACCGTCCGGACCAGCAGACTTGTATGGTTTGAAGCTATGCAGAGCCCAGAGCAGTTTGTCTCTCGTAATCAGACTATGAATTTTGGTCACGGTTGCAGTAGGCTTGTTTGGGCTGCTACTGGCCGCGAGTTGGGAGCTACCTGGAAAGTGGGTGTCCAGAAGCAGGTTGAGTGATTCATCACTTGAGGTTGTCCAAGAGCCATCAGTTTTTTTCAAACAGCTGGGCATCATAGGATTTGTGGAGAGGATTTTTCTTAGCCGCGAAGCCTCAGAGGTTTCTGTGATTTTGTCACAGAATGACCTCCAGGATTGTCGCTTTGCCTTCCTCAGTTCTTTTTTGTATAATTTGAGGGATTCTTTATATGAGTCCCAGTCGGTCACTTTTCTTGTGCTTTTTGCTGCGTTGAAAAGTTTCTGCAGGTGTTTCTGAGCAGTCCTAGTGCCGATGTCCACCAATGTGGCTTTTTCTTCCCTCTTGGTTGAATAAGAGGGCAGGAAGCGGCCATAGCCTTATTGAGAGTCAGAGTAAATTCCCTGACTTTCATGTCGAGCTCATTGGTGTCACGCGGGGGACTTGATAGTTTAGAGGATATCGTTTCCGACAGTATTCCTCTATATTTTGTCCAATCAGTTTTCCGGTAGTTCCGGAAAGCTCAGACTGAATTGGATGTATCTATGGTCTGAAAAGGAGTGTTCAGACGATACCATCCAGTTTGTTAGCCTTTGGGTGATGCTGTCGGAGACAAGAGTAATATCTAATACTTCTTGTCGGTTTTTTGTTATGAAAGTGGGCTCATTGCCAATATTGCAAATTAAGAGGTTAGTACTTAAAATATGGTCTAAAAGTCATTTCTCACTCACCTCTATCATTGATGTTGGTACTGCCCCATACCGTATGATGTGCGTTAGCGTCGCATCCGATTATGAGGCCAGTTTTTTGCCTTCCATCTTCCAGTACCACCCTTTCTAGGTTATCGCCAGGGAGAGGGCCCACTTGGTCGTGGCCAAGGTAAGCCGATCCCAGCCAGTAAGAGCCTTTGGCAGTCTCTAGTCTGGCAACGGTTAGGTCGGGGTCACTGAGGTTGGGAAGTAGAAATACATTAAGGCTACGTTTCACTAATATACAAGTTCTAATCTTACCTTTGTCTCTTGTATAGAGCGGAACGTATGAGGGTGTCCTAAGTCCACGAACCACGCCTTCTGCAATCCATGGTTCCTGGATTAGAGTTATGTCTTCTGCGCTTTTGGAAAGACGCAGAATGAGTGCGGCCGAAGCCTTTTTTGAGTGGTGGAGATTAATCTGGAGAAACCGTATCATTGCTACAGTCTTCCAGAGTCGCCTCCACCACGGTGTTGTTGAGGTCCTCCGATTCTGAAGATGTGCCCAAGAGCTCATCTTCTATCTCTGATCGTGTAGAACTTCTAATTGCTTCGTCATCGGTTTCCATTTCCGACAATGTGTCAGAAGAGGAGACCGACGGCTTGGTAGTCACCTCGGACAGATTGGAGTCGTCGCTATCCAATTCTAGAAAGGATATCCACGCTCCAAGATCCAAGGTTGTGATGTCAGGTGTTAAAGGAGGAGGAGGTTGCTTATCAGCATCCAGCTCATCCTTTTTGTACACCCTTAAGTGAATGGACTCGAATCCGAACCGAATCATGCCTTTCGTCTGCGCCAGAGGATTAAGGGATTCCTTATTGATCACAATTAACGCGCATCTATAACAACCCCTTAGTTCCTCCAGTTTCGCGACTTTCCAGTCATGAGTCGGAAGAGTCGGGTTGCTGAGCCGGATGATTTCCAGGATACTTTCTGGAGAGGAGGGTTCGGCTGGAATCCAGGTATGAGTTCGAGGTCTACTAGGAATGTCTTCCTTAGATACGACCTCGAGTTTTGCACCTGGCCAAACCTCTTCTAAACCATCGATGGCCTTGGTGAAGAGATCGAGAGATCTCTGGTTGGAGCAAGCGATGAGCTTGACATGGCCATGGTGCCAGCCAGCGTCGCTTGTGATAGGAGGTGGTCCTGGGTTCTCCCGCATGATGGCCAAGAAGTTGCTCGAGAGCTTCAACTTGACCAATTGCCACCGTTCCGGTGTAATGGAACCGTCGGTATCGCTTCTGTCGATCACCGCGATCACCAATGCGTCCTTTAGGACTTCATTATAAGACCTCAGAGATCTGCTTTTGGATGGCCCAGGGGTTGTGGAACTGTGTGTTTTGGGCCTCTTGGAAACCGGTACAGTTTCCTCCAACGATCTCTGACGCTTAGAAGAGTCTTTTGACGTTTTGTGAGCAGTGGAAGCAGAGGAAAATCCGTCTTTTAGGATGTTTTTAGCCCACTCAACCTTGCTCTTTATTTCCGCACTTCTCTCCACCTCCGGAATGGATCCGAAGGTTTTGATGATGCGTGAAGCATTTCGGCGTCTTATGTAAAGCGCCTTAGATGGAGCTTGCCGATGCGGCTGAGCTCCAGATTACTCCTTGAAGGGAGGAGTTTTGGTAGCAGCAACAAGTCCGTGGCCTGCCACATCCTTTGGTTTCAGGACTCGTCTGGAGAATTTCTTCTCGAGATTCATTGACCCTACTCAGCCTCTACAACTCGACAAGTTCGATGCGGTGGGTATGAAACGTGGAGGTCATTCCACGATTTGTTTATTTCCCTAATTCATAATAATTCATCCTTGTCGGAAGTGCAAAAGCTGCACTACTTAAAGTCCAGCGTGAACGGTGAGGCGGAAAGACTCTTACAGCATCTGGCAATTGATAAGGGAAATTATAACAAAGCGTGGGAAATATTGAAAGATAGATATGATCACAAAAGAGTGTTGGTCAATACTCAGTTGAAGATTTTATTTGGGCAGCCAACAGCATGTGAATCAGCGGCAGGGATAAAGCAGATACTCGACACATCACAGGAGGTGATACATTTCTTAAAAAATTTTGACCTCCCAGTAGAATTTGGTCTTTATCATGTTACAAAAATTGTCATCAATAACTCAACAACAATGGGAAGACAAACTTGGGAGTAGTAAAGAACTTCCGTCTATAAAAGATTTTTTCGATTTCCTGCAAGCAAGATTTCGAGCCCTAGAAGCAGTAGAACAGCAAATAGTTGCCGCAACGACAAAGAAAGGTAAAATGGGCAGCGCTCAAGTGTTTCACATAAGAAATGGACAAGGCCGCCAAACGACATGCAGGGTATGCAACAAAGTATCATTTTTTAAAAAATATTCACATAAAAGCTTTGACAATAGAGAGTAATACAAAAAACCAAAATTTTTCATGATTGAGCTCGATACTGAACAAATTGTTCGAGGAAACTGTCTTAGTGGCCCCACAAAACAGAGCCGACAACACTCCCTCGACCAGTTAGGTATTTTAGGATCTTAAATTTTAAATGAGCGTTAATTTGCATTCGATTGGGTTATGAGTGTTATAAATCGACGATTGATGAGCTTGGTTAGTTAGGATGGATAGTGATGTGTGGGATAAAGGATACGGAATAGTATGATCTTAATGTGACTGGACGTAGGTATGGTATTCTGGACATTATTGGACATTCATCAAACATACAAGCGGAAATTTAACCCGCGCGCAACATAAAATAACTTAAAGCAGGAACCTATAGAGGTTAGCAACAAATGAGCGTATTACAAAGATTAAAAAACAGAGATACTTTCCCCGAGGATAAAACTGAGAAAAATTTAAAAAAAAAAACAAGAAAATTTACTTATAACAGTTTAAATGCATTTGGAAGCGGACTTGGGATGAGGGAGGAAGGTGGATTGGATTTCCTGCATGTCCTTCTCTCTACCAAAATCCACCGGATGAGAAACCACCTGGTGGCACCCGTCCTCGTTGTTGACTGTCATTGGACGAAGTTGAGTTGGTTGGTGATTTTTTGGCCTCCAGAGCTGGTGCAGAATCGGCCTTCTCCACTGGAGCAATATTCTCTACGAGCAATTTCTCTACAACGATATTGGCATCTGTGGAATTCATGCATACGTTTAGGTTTGAAGAGTTTTGCTGATTGTATTTTGGACGTGGTGCATTGACTTTCACATCGACTTCACCGAAAAGACTGGTATGACCACCACCTAGTGGCTTTAGAACACGACTCGATGGACGCGTAGAGGACGAGAGACCGATTTTGATGTCAGTTGATGTCATGTTTGCCAGAGTACGGTAGACAATTAGAGATCTGCTTCGAAGTTAATGGGAATTATCAGCTTTGGCCGGATTTTAAACGGAAGTTCCAAAAAAAGTCAGGATCTCGATTTAGAACAAACTAAACCACACCCAAGTACTGCAAAACGCAATAAAATAACAAAAAATCGAAAACGCAAAACAGTTGACCGCACTAATATAACGAATAAAAACTTGGCCCAAAAGCAAAATCTTTACTTGGTCGGAGCTGTCTGTGCTCTGCGCTTAACTGCGGTTATTTTAAATTGAGAAATCCGTCTAGTCAGGCCTGGGAGATAGTTGCTCGTAGCTGGTGCTACGAGCACTCCCTACGGGAATGCAATCAATTCTTAAAGATGGATGTGGCACAAAGGAAGCAGACGGTATTCAACATACGGGTATGTGAAAATTGTCTGGCATATAGCCATTTTAAACGTAATTGCCCCAGTGCGAGGTGTTGTCATTATTGTAAAAAACGCCACAATACATTGCTTCATATTACCTCGCATACACCGTATCAAATGAACTCCAAAGCACGACCGCCAAACAATGCAACGCCACATCCACAAGACGATCGAATTCAATACAATCAAACGCACGCTAACGCATACCAAGTGCCTACAGTCAACGCGTATGCACCCGAGTTCCAGCCTCAGCCAGCAAGTTCCAGTACAACACAGGTCAGCAACTATTTGATAAATGCAAAAAGTCAGGTATTGCTAGCTACAGCGCTGATAAGTGTACAAACTGCACAAGGGGGACACCTAACTCTAAGGGCGTTGATTGACTCAGGGTCAGAAGCGTCCTTTATAACCGAAGCCGCGGTACAAAGGCTAAATCTAAAATCACGACGAACATTTGTCGAGGTTAATGGGCTGGGGAGCGTACGCAGTGGTTCTACTCATAAGATTGTTGAACTTAATATACAATCTCTCAACAACACATACAGTGGTTTTGTGCAGGCGCTGGTGTTGAAAACCCTGACTGGGCTTCTTCCGGCCCAACGAGTTAACATCGAAAAATGGTCTTACCTGGGAGGTTTGCAGTTAGCAGATCCAACATTCCACATGCCAGCTAGAGTGGACGTACTTCTAGGTAATGACGTCTACTGCGAGATTTTGATGAATGAAGTTGTCCGCAACAATCACGGCCCAGGGCCAATAGCACAAAAGACGCAGTTGGGTTGGCTATTGATGGGTAAAGTTCCAGTAGATGTTAACAGAAAGGTAGCTTTGTAAGACAACTTGATCTCAATACTACGCTCAAAAGATTCTGGGAGATAGAGGAAGAACCATATGAAATAAGTGAAACGGATGAGGACAAACAGTGCGAGGACCATTTTACAAAAAACCCAACACGTTTACCTGATGGGCGAGAGACTCCCAGACAAAAACTAAAAACCTACCGTCTAGATACGTTAACATTTGGTACTGCACCAGCTCCTTATTTAGCAATACGGGTGCTTTTAGAGCTGGCGGACGATGAAGCGGCTAACTTCTCTCACGCGACACCCATCATCAGAGAAGAAACGTATGTTGATGATATCATAAGCGGCGGAGATATCATCGAGGAAGCTCAGCTGAAACTCCACGAAGTTAAAGATTTATTGGTCCTTCGAGCCGGAAACCAGAAAGACTAAGGTTCTCCTGTAAAGGATCTAGAACTTGCCACCTTTGAAAGAAATATTCTTCGTCGAATTAACGAATGGAGAAGAAGATACAACCGCGACTTCTACGAGCTGTGTTAAGATGTGGATGTGCATAGTCCGAAATGTCAAGGTACGTCGACTACATTGGCTTGGCCACATCGAGCTGATGGACAGCAGGACAGAGAAGCTTCGAATCATAGCCTTCAGTTTTGAGACGAGCAGGAAGACTGAATCCCCGTTTTGAAGATCAATCATTCGCGGGGTGGCAGAGACTTTTCATGGTAGAAGGTATGTAATTCATTGATATATACGTTCATGGGATAACGCCTTACCTGCGAGCATCTTCAACAAAATATTTATCAGCTGCCACGTAAATCTAAAAGTTCTAAGGAGCTGCTGCAAATTTATTCAGATAATAGCTAAAGAGTTCAACACTACGGTTTCTATGGTACTACTATGTATAGCAGGCTAATAATAAAATTCCAAGTGGAACTCAACATATTTTCATCTGGACTTCTGAAATAAAGTGAACATTCTCCAACCAGGCTGTCTTGCGTAAGTAATCAGCAGAAGCATTTTATTCTCTAAAGTGAATAGTGCAAGAGGACATATATTCGGAGATCATACTCAAACCATTTTATAAAAAAAAAAAACAAAAAAAAAAAAATTGAATCATATAGATCCCGAACAATAGAAATAAAATAACACAAACGTCCTGCATCTCGTCAAGAATTTACGAATTCCATTGAAGAAGAAAGTTACCCCATGACGTAACTAGTTTCCTACTAATTTTTTTAAGTCCCAAACCGACCGCTTTTTAATTAAAATAAATTAAAATGATCTTTACCAAACGCTTACTATTTATACTTCGGCTAGCCCGCCATACAGAAATATTTATTTGCGACTATAACCCGTTTAGCCATTATCTTACCAAAAACTTCCTGTTAAACTCGATTGTGAGAATATGCGTGTATCTACAATATGATGGTAGAAGAAGCTCCATCATGGGGTATGGGATCAAGATAAAAATATCTAAGAATTTGGTTCTCACAATGACATCCCCAGTATTACATCAGAATCCAATGACATGATCCGAAGATCCGGGCCAAACTCTCGGTTTCTATAGTTCGCCCGAAAACTTGGCCAACAAAACGGTTCTACCCGAATGTCGTATCGATCGACCTAACAATATGTCCGAGGTGTCTCCGGTTGTATCTTGCTTCGATTATACTCGTATTGCTTCGATTAATATAAAATAAAACAAGTATTCATAATTGAAATTCAAGGTCATCCAGTGTGTGTGCGTCCATTACTTGGCTTACCCCAAGGGGTAAGGTGCTGAGACTTCATATCATAGATTCGACTCTGTCTTGGATTAGCATACATCAAAAGCAGAGGCGGATTGTATTCATTTGAATAGTGGTTTGATTAGGAGAAAAAAAAAAAAACCAAAACCAAAAGATATTTCTGTATCTTTTCTACATTTTTGAATTCTGATTACCTAGCTTCGTACAGATGTGGAATTAACCACAAATGCAAATCCAATGATGATAAATCCTCTACTCCTATAGAGTATGCATAGATATGCACACATGGTACTGTGCTGTGGTGATGATCTATTGAGTTTTAATGAGTCTTCCCAGGCTCCAATAGACCACCAGTCGCGTAGAGTTGTTTTAAAGGAAGCCGAATCGAATGATGGTGAAGATGAATAGTGTGCAGTCCGTAGATGCTGGGAAACCCTTGGAACTGTTTTAGATTTTAATCAATTTCTGACTAAGGTCTGCTGACAAGTGGCGCCTTTGGGCATCTGGAAGATAAATAGAATAAATGCACGCCAACACAAGGGAAGATGTTTCTCATTTAACAAAATCGGCGATTGTTGAAGTGTGACAAAAGCCTGGAAAATCTATTAACTGATTTACTTCAAGCGCACTGTGGTGGCAATCAGGGTGTTGAAAAACCTTTCGCTTCTATTATCTTAAATTTAATAACTAATAATATGTATATGTAGGGTTTATATTTAAAAAGAATGAAGATGTAATATGTATAAAGATTAACAGTTTATTTTAAATGAAAGTACACAAATTATTTAAATGTTGATCAAAGTTAAGAATCAGCTTTTAACACGACTTGCCTGCTTCGCTGCAGAGCTGAATGTGTTCTTATCATAAGGAAGAATATGAAGATTGAACGCGCCCATAGTAAAATGCAAATTTGTAACCACAGCACACTTCGTGCTGCATATGATATTTTTTGACAGTTCTTAATAAACGGTCATTCCTTTGCTGACCATCAAACGAACACGCCGTTTTTCTTTCTGTTGGGCGCAAGCCGAATCTAAATCCATCCACATCACGAAAAATAAAGGAGGCAAGCAGCAAGGAAGGCAATCAACAAAAAAGGCGCAAACATTGGTCCTTCGCAGCCGGATTATTTGCATTGAATTGCAAAAAGTAAAGTAAAACTCAGCGGTGGAATACAACGTGGGATACTTAACATTCGAACTCGGTGCCGGAGCTTGGAAATTCAGCGGTGGAACTCGTAGGTGGCAGCTGCCGGGGAAAGACAACGTGGGAAGTGGATAAATGTGGTAGAAGGCGGTAGCGGCAAAAAACAAAAAAAACAAAAAAAAAACGCAGTGAGTAAGCCATTTTGTTACTTGCATGCACTATATATATACACCCATATTATATTCTTGCCCATATATTCTTATATATTGAAATACATAACGGGAAATATGGAAGTGTTTCGAAAAAAGCGAGGTATAACCAAGGGTAGCCTTACGCGATTAGAGAAGGTAATAATGGATACTAGTGAGGAAGAGATGTCCGTAATAGATGCTCAAGTTCGTCTCGATAAGTTAAACGAACTTATGGAATCCTTTGAGCAAGTGCAGATGGATTTAGAAATGCTATTGCCAGAGGAGGAAATAGCAAATGAGTCAAGGGTAAGGGAGGAGATTGAGGGCAAATATTATAATATTAAGGGGTGGTGTCTAAAAAAAATGACGGGCGGTCAGGTAGCAGAATCCACTAGGCTTCCGATGGAAACAGTCTCATCTCGTGCCACAGGTGAATACGACGAGTTTGTCAAACAATTAGCAGATAATCAGGCGTCCATTGCGGCTGTGCTCTCGAACCTTTCCAATATTAATAATTCAACTAGGTCCGCGGTGATCCAGGATCATCCAAAATTACCTGCAATAGCACTTCCGTCATTTAATGGCGATTACAGAGAATGGCCTACCTTTAAAGATTTATTTAAAACCATTGTTCACGAGTCAAGTAGCTTATCTGGGGCCCAAAAATTACAATATTTAAAATTAGCACTGAGGGACGATGCCGCGTCAGTTCTTAAGCACATAAATATTTCTGATATTACTCGTAACTATAATCAAGCTTGGGAGGATTTGTGTGCGATGTTTGATAAGGAAAAGGTTATTGTGGAGGCCCATATAAAGACAATTATGGAGCAACAGGAAATTAGTTGTCAACCAACCGCTGCTGGTATACGTAAGCTTTATAATACCTCTAATGAGTCTGTAACTGCCTTAAGATCACTTGGTGTTCCAGTAGAGCATTGGGATGCTTGGCTGATTTACGTTATCTTGGCAAAACTAGACCCAGAGTCAAGACAGTTATGGGCACGATCTGCGGCTACGACTAAAAAACCAACCTTTAAGGCCTTGCTTGAATTTATATCAACCAGGCAGTTCGAATTAGAGAGAGTTTCAAGTGGTAGGGTGCCGCAAGGTTCAGGCAGTAAATCCAATCGTCGTTCTGTGTGTACAGCAATTTCGGATTCATGTGCTACGTGCAAGGGTGCACATTTTGTAGCATCGTGTCCTCAATTCATAAATTTGGACCTCCTTGGGAAGCGTAATGTTATAGCACAAAGGGGCTTGTGCTACAATTGTCTCAACACGGGCCACTCTGTCAAGGCGTGCAAATCGGGAGCTTGTAGGAAGTGCAGGGCCAGACACCACACACTGATTCATACCGACGTTAGGAAGGTGGTGGAACCAGCGACCAATACCAACGAAGGCAAGGGACAAGGATCACGGGACGATGGGTTGCTGGCTGCATTTTTGACGGGAGTCGATCGAAGTAGTAAGGGATACAAGCTTTTGCCCACTGCTGTGGTATTGGTACAGAACCGATGGGGAGAATTCAAGCCGTGCAGGGTTCTTTTGGACTCCGGATCTCAGGTGACATTGATTACTGAATCATGCGCGCAATTTTTGGGGCTGCCACGTAGGAGGTGTAATTTTACGATAGATGAAGTTGGCGACGCGGAGTCGAAGGCTCGGGGATTAGTGGCTTTGAGGATTAAGTCCAGAAAAACAGACTTTACTATATCATCTCAAGCGGTTGTATTGAGGAGCATAACTAAGCAACTACCGCCTCACAAGGTATACTACAACGGGCCAGTCCAGGTAGTCAGGGAGGATTTAGCTGATCCTTACTTTGCGAAACCAGGCCCAATAGACATTTTATTAAAGGCTAGCATTCTTTTCAGAGCTATAACGGGCGGCAAGTTTTACGATGACCACAGTAAGGTGATTGCTCAGAATACTAAATTTGGATGGGTTTTGGCCAGTGAGGATGAGGAATCAGGCGGTCATATGATATGTGCGTTTCAGTCGGTAGGAGGGTTGGAGGCAATGGTAGAACGGTTCTGGGAATTAGAGGAACCTCAACCCACAGCGCGATACTTGAACGATGATCATCCCTGTGAGGTTCACTTTAAGGAACACGTAAGCCGGGATGAGCTAGGGCGGTTTGTGGTTAGGCTACCTTTTAAGGAGGTTCCGGATTTGCAGGGAAATTCAAGGCTGCTGGCCGAGCAGAGGCTTAGGTCAATGGAACGTCGGTTTTTGAGGGATTCAGACCTACAGTTGCAATATACGGAGTTTATGAGCGAATATCTGAGCTTAGGCCACACGGTGGAAATTACAGCGGAACATGCACAGGAATCTGAAGGAGGATACTTCTTGCCCCATCATGCAGTCATCAAACCTGATAGCTCGACGACCCGCTTGAGAGTGGTATTTGATGCGGAAGATCCCTGAATTCTCAATTGCTTACAGGACCGGTGCTTCAAAACGATTTGGTCACTATTTTGCTCCAATTTATGCTCAACCCCATTGCCCTAAGTGCAGATATTGCAAAAATGTACAGGCAAATTTTAATTCATCCGTTGGATAGGCGATTTCAGCGTATTTTATGGAGACAGACAGCCAGTGAGCATATCAGGACCTTTGAACTGACGACTATTACCTACGGGACAGCTCCCGCTTCGTTTTTGGCTACTAGGTGTTTAATGGAGTTGGCTGAGGGCAATCGCAAGGAGTTTCCAACGGCTTCCTTAATGATAAGTAATAACTTTTACATGGACGATTTCATAGCGAGTTGCAATAGTAAGGAGTCAGCAAGGTGTCTCGTTGAGCAATTGTGCGCGCTATTGCAAAGGGCGGGTTTTAATCTTCGGAAATGGGCTTCGAACTCAAAGGACCTACTCGACGAGATTCCTCTGGAGAAAAGAGAATTAAATTGGACCTGGTCTATTGATTCCAATCAACCTGTTAAAACGTTAGGTTTACGTTGGCACCCTGTTACAGATTCCTTCACCTTTGACGTCAAGGTAGAACGGATTTCTCTCTATTCTAAAAGAAATCTTCTCTCCGAAGCTGCCCGCATCCTTGATCCAATGGGATTCCTAGCACCCTTTCTGATTAACTATAGGATCTTGCTGCAACACTTATGGCAAGAAAGGGTTAGTTGGGACGACCAAATTATTTTGCGATTTATTGCAAGATGGGAAGCTCTGCGAAATGGTATAGGTCAGCTAAGGTCTCTTGAGATCCCTAGGTACACACCGCACAATAAGGGCAACCTGGAAATGCATGGGTTTTGTGATACTTCAGAGGAAGCTTATGCTGCTGTCGTCTATCTGCGTAGCGTGACAGGATCCAGCGAGGTTAGAACCAGTTTCGTAGCAGCGAAGGTCAAGGTGGCCCCCCTGAGTCAGGTTTTAGTGATAGCACGGTTGGAACTATGTGCTGCTGGTCTATTGGCGAAACTAGTAGTTAAACTAAGGGAGGTAGAGGAATATCGAAACATTCCGGTTTATGGGTGGACGGATTCGAGCATAGTGTTGCATTGGCTTAATAGTCATCCAAAAAAATTTGCTAATTTCGTGGCGAATCGGATTTCGGCAATAACGAGCATCATTCCGGCAAACCATTGGCGGCACATAAATGGAGAAATCAACCCAGCTGATTGTGCATCGAGGGGGGTGAAGGCAGATCAATTACTTTCACACGATTTATGGTGGAACGGGCCAAGTCTGATTCGTAAGGAACCAGTTGCAGCGGAGGATTTACCGTCAATCGGCGGCGATAGAAAACATCTGGAAGAACGCCATGGAGAAGGAGGGGTTGCAGAGGACAGAAGGTGTATGTTGCAGTATTTGTTTGTTTTTGCACTAAGGCGATCCATTTAGAGCTGGTGACAAGCTTGTCTACGGAGGCATTTATGCTGGCATTAAGGCGTTTCATTGCGAGAAGGGGAAGATGCTTTGAGTTGTATAGCGACAATGGCACAAACTTCGTGGGGGCGAAAGGTCTACTGGATGAGTTGAATAGTTACTTGGGATCAAGGGATACTCGAAACCGATTAGAAAGGGAAGCTTCTAAGGAATCCATAAATTGACATTTTATACCTCCAGCGGCCCCCAACTTTGGTGGACTCTGGGAGGCGGCTGTAAAATCGACTAAATTTCATTTAAAAAGAGTTACCGGGTCTATTCTACTATTGTTTGAGGAACTTCAAACTTTATTATGTCAAATTGAATCTTGTCTAAACTCTAGGCCTTTGGGAGCACTTTCGGATTCACCGGAAGATTTTGAACCTTTAACTCCAGCACACTTTTTAATAGGAAGCACACCTTATTTTTTACCTGAGCCAAACTATCTATCAGCAAATATTAACCGCCTTTCCAGATTTCAGATTATCCTACAACTTCAGCAGGTTTTTTGGAAACGGTGGCAGCTTGAGTATGTCGCGACCCTCCAGGAACGCAATCAATGGAAGAAGAAGACCAGAAACTTAGCCGTGAACGATTTAGTTGTGGTACGAGATGATAACCAACCTCCAGGCAAATGGGCCTTAGCCCGAGTAAGGGAACTTCACCTAGGAGCGGACGGCTTAGCACGAGTAGCTACACTTATTACGCAGAATAGGCTGATAAAGCGTCCTATTTCCAAATTATGTTTGCTTGATTTAAGCTGAGATGTAACATTAACGTAAATTTATTTAGCTTAACTTGGTTTGAATTCATTTGATAAGATTGGATTGAATTAAATGTAATGAATTGTAAGATTAAATTTTATTCTATTGAGGTAGACTTAGTACTTAATATTATTGTAATCAGAAATTAGTATTGAAATTACTGGTCAGTATTTCAAGGCGGGCGGTATGAACGCGCCCATAGTAAAATGCAAATTTGTAACCACAGCACACTTCGTGCTGCATATGATATTTTTTGACAGTTCTTAATAAACGGTCATTCCTTTGCTGACCATCAAACGAACACGCCGTTTTTCTTTCTGTTGGGCGCAAGCCGAATCTAAATCCGTCCACATCACGAAAAATAAAGGAGGCAAGCAGCAAGGAAGGCAATCAACAAAAAAGGCGCAAACAAAGATGGTGTGACTACAACTGTTCTACGCTGTTTAACACTGTACTACTGTACACATCCTACATCCGGCCATCCTGAATTTCATCCGTCTCGAATGGTGGATCCATTACAGTGTTGATTTCGCCTTGGCTTTGATTCTGATTCTGCCACGGTTTCATATAGTCACAACTAGTAGTCGAATGGTTTTATTGGTATACAAGTTCCTGTTTCACTAGCTCAAACATTTCCAATTCGTCCTTCTTTTTCATAAGAAGACTAAATAAAACTTCGAAAGGCGTATGGTTGATGGACCTCTGCAGTGTGCTGTTTAACACAATTTGTACTCTAGAGACAAATTTGTGTCATTTCTCAGGCGTCTGTTGGGATAATCTCTTGAGGACTTCTATAACAACTCGGTTGTTATATCTGTTGTTATGTTGCTCTATCTTTTCCTCTGAACAGTACTCCTTAAATGCGTTTTACACAAATGCGCTTCCTCTATCTGTTACCATTCTTCTTGGGTTTCAAAAATGTTGTTGCTGCTCTCGCATTCTTCTGAGTGTCTCTTCTGCTGAAACTGTTTTTGTTCGGTAAAGCCAAATATATTTAGAAAAACCATGTCCTCATGTTTCATTTTTATTATCTCTGATTTCATATTTCGATTTATTGTTTGAATAAGAGTTCGACTTGCATGATAAAACTATCGTAAGGTTTCTCTTTTAACATATCTCTTGTCAACGAAATGTATTCATCCTCTAATTGTGCTTTTCTAATTCTAGCTAATATTTCCTGCTGAAAAATGTGTATAAGAGGAGATCGGCTAAGAGCATCAACATGAACCATATTTCCACCTGGACGATGTTCAACAACATAATCGTAATCCTGCATACCACTTTGATCAAAAAGTTCCCGGAATTTATTCAGAAAATTTGAATTACAAATTTATTCATCTAAATCTATATTGTCCCCTTCAAAGTAATCCCGATCGACTGCAACACACTTATGCCAGCGCTTGATCCAATCCTCGAAACATTTTTTATATTCGGTTTTCGGTATGTCCATCAGTGCTTCCTGCGATTTTTCCATTACTTCCTCTCGGCTGCTGAAACGCGTTCCCCGTTGTGGTTTTTGAACTCGATTGAACAGAAAGAAGTCACAGGGAGCCAAATCAGGTCAATTCGGTGACTGTTGGATGGTTTTTGTTGCATTTTTCGTCAAAAAATTACGAATAATGATGGCACTGTGCGACGGTGCGTTATCATGGTGCAAAATCCACGAGCTTTATGCCCACAATTCTGGTCTCTTTCGGCGAATTGCTTCACGCAGACGTCTCATAACGCCCAAATAATACTCCTTGTTTACTGTTTGGCCTTTTGGCAAAAATTCATGATGCACTACACCGTTCTAATCCATGAAAACCGTGAGCATTGCCTTCTTTTTTGACTGAAAACGACGTGGTTTTTAGGTCTCGGTTCATTTGGTGAACGCCATTCTCTTGCCTGAGGTCTGGATTGCGTGACGTACTCATAAACCCACGTCCCGTCTCCAGTAATGATCCTTTTGATGAATGTGGGATCGCATTCAGTCTCGTAAATCAGCTCTTTTGCGACGTCAACGCGGTCCCTTTTTTGCATGAAATTGAGGTCTTTTGGCATCAACCTTGCTGCTACACAACGGAAACCCAAATCATTAACCAAAATGTCTTGGACGGATCCATAGGCAATGTTCAAGTCCTCTGCTATCTCTCTGGTCGTTAATTTGCGGTTATTGACCAACATTTCTTTTACTCCCACAACGTTTTCATCGGTTTTCGACAGCTTCATAATAAATCAGTTTTCAGTTTTCAATGCATTTTATTTTCTTAATCACTAACTCTTACATTCTAACAAAAAATGCTTAAATGCTAGTTTACAATTACTTAACAATCTTATGCTAACTTACTGGCCCCACACAGGCGCTCTAAGCTACTGTAAATTCTTATAACTATGTCTTTCGACTTTATTTACATTTTACTTAGAACTATTTATTTTGAAATAGAAAACTTAGCATATGGACAATTTTTTATTTTTTATAAAAACTTAGTATCTAACTTAAAATCAACCTTAGTCTGCTTAACCTACATACACAAAATACACATAAACACACTTAGACGTTATACACAATAATACACATATGTTAGTATGTACCTTTATATACACTAACACATGTATATATTACTTAAATGCTAACCTAAACCTATGTAAGCTGGCCATCGCTCTTTACAAAGCAAATATATTGGTCAGCCCTGCCTCATTAGTGAGGCTGGTCCGTAATTGACGGAAACGACGACGAAACATCTTCTCCATCATTCAACCACCAGAAATGCTGGTGCTGCCGAATGACATCCCTCTTATCGCGATTCCCCACCGCCCTACTGAACATGAGTCGATCCACACTGCCGTGTGCGATGTCTCTGTTGTAGTTGAGTCGCCTGTCTCCAGCTGTCCGAGCGACATGGAAGATTAACGGGACCGCTGATATATCCTGGATCAACCCTTTCTGATCTAGGTAGAGGAATGCTTCCGGTGGAACGAAGCCGTCAGAGCGCACATTCTCGTGGTAAAGGTAATTGGGGTAGTAAGCCCCAGATATCAGGTTATTCGTCGAGGCCATTGCTCTTGCAATGTGCCTTAGAGTCAGCTTAATTACGAAGTTGTCCACTTGTATTAGGTTCGCCCTATTGTAAAGGACCTCATTAGGATAAAATTGTTTGTACTCTGACTCTGGTGTTCTGTACAAGCGAAGGCAAGCCCTCTCAAACACCCGAATCTTTTCCATTAAGCTTGCTCGTACATTGAATCACACGGGACAACCAAATACCAGCATGGGCCTGATAAGGGCCATGTAGCAGATTACCTTTACCCTCGCATCGAGTTGGCTGCTATAAAACAGTCTCTTTGTGAGGGTAAAAGCGCCTTTGGCTCTGGCCAGAGCAGCATCTACATTTTTAACAAAATACAGAAACTGATCTAGCCAGATCCCAAGGTATCTGACTACATTTCGACAGGCAAGAGGCTGTCCGTGCTGTCCAATAATCGAGAACTGATCTTATCTAGAACTTATCCCTGGAGGCCCCAGACAACGGCGTCCTAAAGAGAATGGTTTCCGACTTCCGAAAGTTGATTTTCAACTTCCAGTCATCACAAAATCGTCTTATCTTATCGAAGTCACGCTGCAAGAGAGTATTAATGACCTCGATTTTTTTACCTGTTCTGTACGCTATCAAATCGTCTGCGTACGCAATAGTATGGGGAAGTGAACCTATCAAGTCGCTTGTAAAAATGTTGAAAAGGATCGGCGAATTGACCGCGCCTTGCTGAAGACCATTTTTAATTTGAAATATTCCAACAGAAGTCACACCACCATTTGTCACGATGAACTGTCTGTTGGTTAGCATATTATAAAGAATGTACAAGAGTGGTTTACTGGTCCCCAGCCTAGTCAGCTTATAGAAAAGACCCTCTAACCATACGGTGTCGAAGGCCTTCTCCAAGTCAACAAGGCAGGCACCAGTGCACTGTTTCTTGCCTTTGTTCCATTGGATATCGGACACCAGTTTAGACGCGGCATGTGAGATATCATGTCCCACCTTAAAACCGAATTGATTATCCGGAATTATATGTTTGTCCTCAACCCACCTAGACAGAGCTCTATTGATTACCTTTTCAAAAACCTTACTGATATTCGGAAGGAGACTTATCGACCGGAGATTCGACGGATTGGATATATCCTTCCCCTTTTTGGGGATAGTTTGAACCACCGCCGTTTTCCAATGCACTGGATAATGTGCATTATTCATTGCATTATTAAACAGGGTGGTGTAAATGTCCACCGCTTCTAGAGGAAGATGTCGAAGCACGATGTTCGGAATACCATCGGTCCCCACTGATTTCTTAGCCCTGATTGTGTCGAAGATCTCATGGAGTTCCTCCTTCGAAATGAATGGGGGTAGGTCACCCTCTCTGGCAATGACATTATTGGCCATATTTTCGTCGTTGAACTGGGTGAAACCAGAGCCTTCGGATCGCCAGTTCCCCATTTCATTTCGAATGCAGAAGTCGTGCACCAAGACGCGATTGTCCAGGTCGTAATTAGGGCCAATGGTATCAGTGGCCTTGTATACTTCCTGGAAAGTCGCCCCTATGGTCTCAACCTTCTCCTGTGGATCCTCGATCACAAAGAAGTCGTCATCATCAGCGGCCTCATTTGGATCAATACCTGCTATTGTCAGTAACCGTTCGTTGTCTGTTGTCCGGGCTATTTTAAGGCACTGAAGGTCGTTTTGATTTTTTTCTCCGAAATAGTTTATTGATTTGAGGAAACATATTCGGGTTGCTGGTGTTTACAGCCCGAACCTTGTTGTTCCAATATGAGCTTACAGAAATTCTGTAATTCTCTTTTATTAACGTTTGAAGATTTTTAATCGACGACTTCAGTGTCCTAATCTCCGGGTCTTGTCTGTCAGTTAACTGTCAGTACAAGTTTTTGAGTCTTGTCAGAAGTCTACTTTTCTGTCGGTGCAGTGCGTCAATAGTAGGATTGCGGAACAGGTCTTCGTTAGTCGTACGTCGATACCGCGGTATTGTGGCGTCCATAGTTTGTTTAATTGTCTCGTCCATTCGTTGTAGGTACTTGTCGATCTCCTCGTTTGATAAATTCCTATTGGACGGTGGGTGGAGCGTGTTCGAGGAGAGTGCTCTTGCATCCATCGTATCCATCGAGTCTTACTGTGATTGTAAGCATATCTTTGAACAAACTCCTCCAATTCCGCAATTTCGTTGGGAACTGTAATTTCGGAGCTAAAACCGCAATGGTCGCTGTCATACACGAATATGCGTAAACTGTTTAGCGTTTGTAAGTTCGTAGCTGTCAGTCGTATACTTTCGTCGTACAGCAGTAGATCCAAATAAGACCCGCCTCTGGGAAACGACGGGTTATCCGTCTCTTTAAGACCGAGTCTGTACATGACATCGTGCCGACCCCAGCAATCGAGTAGTAGGTTCCCTCTAGTATTTGGCAAATTATTTCCCCAATCTCTGTGTCTAGCGTTGAAATCCCCGCCAATTATAAAATAATTTTCCCCCGATTCCAGCCTCAAAAGTCGAAAAATCGTGTCGAGCTCTGTAATGAATAGAGTGGATTGTGGAGCTTCGGGTGCATAAACAGAGGAGAAGTACAGCCGCTTTCCACTGCGGAGCGGTATGTAAATGACGACTGCCTCCAACACCCGGAACCTGCGCAACACTCTCTTGCACACTCTGTGAAATTTTATACTTTCTTTAATGAAGATCGCGACACCGCCTCCACGTTTGGATCTGGGCCGGTTTCTTCTTCTAACAATATAATTATTGTACTCCAGTTTGTGATTGTCGGTTAGCTTGGTTTCGCTAGCGAAAAGCACATCAGGAGTTTGGTCTTGTAGCAATTTAAACATCGCGGCTCTTCGTTCGATCCTAATCGGTGAATGTTAATTTACCTTCAAAGTTTGCTCCACCATGTGCGTACCCATTACGACAAGTGTTGCGTCAGGCCCGGCAGCAGCGAGTAGATCTGGTCCACCCGCTTGGCCTGTTCTTGAACCTGCTTTTGCAGCTGAGCCATCTGCCCTTGGATTGCGAGCAAGATGGCTAGCATGTTGGGTGCAGCTTCCGTTGTTCTCGGCATCGGCGCCGGAGAAGCAACAGTCGCTTGCTGTACCGTAGCCCCCCTACCTGACGCCATTTGGGCGTAGGAAATTTGGGACGTGACGGCTGGTGTTTGAAACCTAACAGGTGAACGTTTGACCTCCACCTTCTGCTGCCGAGGCAATTTTGCTTTTTTAATGTCGGTGAACTTAGGACAACCCCGATAGTTTGCGGTGTGTCCCACGTTCCCACATAACACGCACGAGAGCTGCGTCCTATCGGATGCTCCGTCCCTACCCAGAGCACACTCATCGGAACTGTGGTTCTTTGCGCATTTCACGCATCGAGGCTACATTTGGCAGTTCGACGCGGCGTGCCCGAACCTCTGGCAGCGAACGCATTGTATAACGCCTTCGCTCCTTTTTAATTTTTCCCAGTGAACCACCTGATAGTCTAGGACATTGATACTCCTTAGACTATCCAGACGGCTTTCGGGACTGAGCTGCACCAAGTAGAACGGCAGACTCCGTTTCTCCCGCCTAGCTCTGGCTGTGGTAAATGGCTTTACCCCTACAAACTTGAGTCCTTCGCACTCCTTCTCTTTGAGCAGTGCTAGGATCTCCTCTGGATCAGAAGACGGTTCCAACCCCTTCAGCAGCATCGATTGCCGCTTTTCACACTTCGGTGTGTATGAGTAGTGCTCCGTCGTCGTTTCTTTTAGGAGCTCTTTAACTTTCGCGTAGCCCTCCACTGTGTTACAGTGGAGTCTTCCGACTCCGATGAAGCTAGAGCGGCAAAGTTGTTGGTGCCCCCCTCCTCTTTATCTTCTTCAGCTGTTAAAACAGCACTTACTTTTTTTCTTCTTAAATTAGGAGGGGTTTTTAACCTCTTCCTCCTTTTGATGGCTTTCGCCATGGTTATGGCAAGAGCGGGGCGCTCTCCACCATCCATCACGTGATTTTTATTTTTATTTTCCTGTTGTTGTTGGTTCTGTTTTGATTTTGCGTAGGAGAAAACCAAACAAAAATAAGAAAAAAAGTCTTAATTTGGCCCGGGATTCGAACCTGTGTTCACTGATTCGATGCTAGACGCCGCTAACCAGCGAGCTACCGAGTCAATTAATGAAACTGTAACTAATTTACTTTTAGTACGACACTGAATCACTAAATTTATTTTATTTTAGGAAAAGCCGACACACGTGTATTTTCTCCGGAGATCTGCGAACGACTGCTTCATAATAAATATAAGACTACATGTGGATGCCTTGCAAAGAAAGGAGTTTGTCGCCGACGCTGTTCTCTTCGGGGTCCCACATCTTAACGAAGAGAACCTATGTAATTCATTCCGTGAGCTTTGTCGTACCATCGACTTCCAAACACCAACAATATTAAAAAAACATCTTCCGATTACACCCCCATGGAAACCATAACAATCGCTCTCCACCACCAATAATATTGCAGTTTTCAAGCCAACACGAAAGAGACTCTGTACTTCGAGCTGCTGCTCTTTATCGAAAAAATAAACAAAAAGAGCTTTGTCTCCGTGACTTAGGAATTGCTTCTGATTCCAGCTGTTTTATCAATGAAAGTCTCACAGGGAAAAATCGTGATATTTTACGCTCTGCCGTGAAACTGAAGAAAGAGAACAAAATATTCGCGGCATACACCGAGATGGGCCTAGTTTACGGTAAGTTAATAAAGGATGGAAAAAGCTTTGTCGTTCAAAGTCACCAAGAATTGGAAGCTATTACCCAGAAGAAAGGAAACAAAAGAACCAACAATGAAAACACAGAGTTGCCGTTGTAGTTTCGTTATTCATTTTTCTTTCTTTTACTTTTTTTCTTATATTTTTATAAAGATTTTATTTATTTTTATTTTTATTCACTTTCTTATTTTGAACACCCCTGCTAATGCAAAGACAATTATAAACCCTGATAATAATTTAACAGTTTCAATGGTCATGGTAAGTTTTTCACTCGGTTTAAACTCACTCTTAACTAGTCACTTAAAGGCTACTGATTTCCCTACAAAAAATATATTCATAACCACCCATCATGAATATGGGTAGTATATCAGGTGCTGAGGAAAACGCAGTTGCTGGAGCTAACGGATATATTGTTGGCATGATTCGTGCTCACCGGACACAACACAAGGGCCTTCATATCTGCCACATTAACGCCCAAAGTTTGTACCCGAAAATGGATGAATTTAGGCATATTTTCGTTGACTCTAAAATTGACGTCATATGTGTTTCTGAAACATGGTTTCATGCTGACGTACCAAATGAAATTTATAAAGTAAATTTATATCGGTCTGATAGGGTCGGTCGCGTCGGCATTGTATGTTCGGAATACACTCAATTTTGAATTTGTATGCAAATCAAGCCAGGACTGTCCTCTCGACTACTATTTCATAAACATCAAATATTGATTGGTGTAGTCTATAGACCAAATAACTCCATCTCGTTTGCTCCACTCTTTAACACCCTTGAGGAGAAAGGCTACATTGCCAGTCGTTCGCAGATCTCCGTAGAGAAAAGACATTCTTCGGCTTTACGTAATGTAAAAAAAAAAAAAAAAAAAAAATGTGAATTGGATAAAATTTAGTTAGCTGACTCGGTAGCCCTGCGGTTAACGGCGTCGCTCAGTGAATAGTGGGACACGGGTTCGAGCCCAGGCCAATCTTGGAACTTTTTTTTATTTTTATTTTTTTTCCGCAAAGTGTGGTTACAAATACAAAAACTAATTAAGAAAATTACGTGATGGATGGTGGAGAGCGAACCGCTCTTCAACAAAAACAGCAGCCGCAGAAACAACAACAGCAGCAGCAGCAACAACAACAACAACAGCAGCAGCAAAAGAAGATGCCTCCTATCAACATCTATAAATTAGAGGTGAATGTAACCAAGGACCTGTGTAAGTTGGTCATTGGTAATAATTTTAATATTAAGCGTTTGGGGAACGATCGCCATGTCATCCACTGGAGGGCTACGCGAAAGTCAAAGAGCTCCTAAAAGAAACGACGACGGAGCACTACTCATTCACACCGAAGTGTGAAAAGCGGCAATTGATGCTGCCGAAGGGCTTGCAATCGTCTTTTGATCCTGAGGAGATTCTGGCGCTGCTCAAAGAGAAGGAGTGCGAAGGACTCAAGTTTATGGGGGTAAAGCCATTTACCACAGCTAGAGCCAGGCGGGAGAAACAGAGTTTGTCGTTCTTCCTGGTGCAGCTCAGTCCCGAAAGCCATCTGGATAGTCTAAGGAGTATCAATTTCCTAGACTACCAGGTGGTTCACTGGGAAAAATTAAAAAAAGAACCACAGTTCTGAGGAGTGTGCTCTGCGTGTGCGTGTTATGTGGGAACGTGGGACACACCGCAGGCTATCGGGGTTGTCTTAAGTTCGCTGACATTAAAAAAGCAAAACTGGCTCAGAAGCAGAAGGTGGTGGTCAAACGTTCACCTGTTAGCTTTCAAACACCAGCCGTTACGTCCCAAAATTCCTACGCTCAGTTGGCGTCAGCAAGCGACTGTTGCTTCTTCGGCGCCAATGCTGAGAACAACGGAAGCTGCACCTTACATGCTGACCATCTTGCTCGCAATCCAAGGCCAGATGGCTCAGCTGCAACAGAAGGTACTATAACAGGCCAAGCGGGTGGACCAGATCTACAGTACTTGCTGCTGCCGGGCCTAACGCAACACTTGTCGTAATGGGTACGCACATGGTGGAGCAAATTTTGAAGGTCCTTGCGGTGAATGTTAATTCACTGATTAGGATCGAACGAAGAGCCGCGATGTTTAACTTGCTACAAGACCAAACTCCTGATGTGCTTTTCGCTAGCGAAACCAAGCTAACCGATAAGCACAAACTGGAGTACAATAATTATATTGTTAGAAGAAGAAACTGGCCCAGATCCAAACGTGGAGGCGGTGTCGCTATCTTCATTAAAGAAAGTATAAAATTTCCCAGAGTGTACAGGAGAGTGTTGCGCAGGTTCCGGGTGTTGGAGGCAGTCGTCATTTACATACCGCTTCGCAGTGGAAAGCGGCTGTACTTGGCCTCTGTTTATGCACCTGAGGCTTCACAATCCACCCTATTCATTACAGAGCTCGACACGCTTTTTCGACTTCTGAGGCTGGAATCGGGGGAGAATTATTTTATATTCGGAGGGGATTTCAACGCTAGACACAGAGATTGGGGAAATAATTTGTCAAATACTAGATGGAATCTACTACTCGATTGGTGGGGTCAGCATGATGTCATATACAGACTTATACGACTGACAGGTACGAACTTACAAACGCTAAACAGTCTGCGCATATTCGTGTATGACAGCGACCATTGCGGTTTTATCACTGAAATTACAGTTCCCAACGAAATTGCGGAATTAGAGGAGTTTGTCCAAAGATATTCTTACAATCACAGTAATACTCGATGGATACGATGGATGCAAGAGCACTCTCCTCGAACACGCTCAACCCACCGTCCAATAGGAATTTGTCAAACGAGGAGATCGACAAGTACCTACAACGAATGGATGAGACAATTAAACAAACTATGGACGCCACAATACCGCGGTAACGACGTACGACTAACGAATACCCGTTCCGCAATCCTACTATTGACGCATTACCCCTACAGAAGAGTAGACTTCTGTCAAGACTCAAAAACTTGTACAGACAGTTAACTGACAGACAAGACCCGGAGATTAGGACACTGAAGTCGTCGATTAAAAATATTCAAACGCTAATAAAAGAGAATTACAGAAAATCTGTAAGTTTGTATTGGAACAACAAGGTTCGGGCTGTAAACACCAGCAACCCGAATATATTTCCGCAAATAAATAAACTATTTCGGAGAAGAAATCAAAACGACCCGGACAACAGACAACGCTGATGATGACAACTTCTTTGTGATCGAGGATCCACAGGAGAAAGTTGAGGTCATAGGGGCGGCTTTTCAGGAAGTATACAAGGCCACTGATACCATTGGCCCTAATTATGACCTGGACAATCGCGTCTTGGTGCACGACTTCTGCATTCGAAATGAAATAAGGAACTGGCGATCCGAGGGCTCTGGTTTCACCCGGTTTAGCGACGTAAATATGGCAAGTAATATCACTACCAGAGAGGGTGACCTACCCCCGTTCATTTCGAAGGAAGAACTCCATGAGATCTTTAACACAATCAGGGCTAAGAAGTCAGTGGGTACCGATGGTATTCCGAACATCGTGCTTCGACATCTTCCTCTAGAAGCGGTGGACATTTACACCACCCTGTTTAATAATGCAATGAATAATGCACATTATCCAGTGCATTGGAAAACGGCGGTGGTTCAAACTATCCCCAAAAACGGGAAGGATATATCCAATCCGTCGAATCTCCGGTCGATAAGTCTCCTTCCGAATATCAGTAAGGTTTTTGAAAAAGTAATCAATAGAGCTCTGTCTAGGTGGGTTGAGGACAAACATATAGTTCCGGATAATCAATTCGGTTTTAAGGCGGGATATGATACCTAACATGCCGCGTCTAAACTGGTATCCGATATCCAATGGAATAAAGGCAAAAAACAATGCACTGGTGCCTGCCTTGTTGACTTGGAGAAGGCCTTCGACACCGTATGGTTAGAGGGTCTTTTCTATAAGCTGACTAGGTTGGAGATCAGTAAACCACTCTTGTACATTCTTTATAATATGCTAACCAACAGACAGTTCATCGTGAAAAATGGCGATGTGACTTCTGTTGGAATATTTCAAATTAAAAATGGTCTTCAGCAGGGCGCGGTCAATTCGCCGATCCTTTTCAACATTTTTACAAGCGACTTGATAGGTTCACTTCCCCATACTATTGCGTACGCAGACGATTTGATAGCGTACAGAACAGGTCCAAAAATCGAGGTCATTAATACTCTCTTGCAGCGTGACTTCGATAAGATAAGACGATTTTGCGATGACTGGAAGTTGAAAATCAACTTTCAGAAGTCGGAAACCATTCTCTTTAGGATGCCGTTGTCTGGGGCCTCCAGGGATACCAGAAAGAATTGGCGAAAGTTCTCGATCATTGGACAGCACGGACAGCCTCTTGCCTGTCGAAATGTAGTCAGATACCTTGGCATCTGGCTAGATCAGTTTCTGTATTTTGTTAAAAATGTAGATGCTGCTCTGGCCAGAGCCAAAGGCGCTTTTACCCTCACAAAGAGACTGTTTTATAGCAGCCAACTCGATGCGAGGGTAAAGGTAATCTGCTACATGGCCCTTATCAGGCCCATGCTGGTATTTGGGTGTCCCGTGTGGTTCAATGTACGAGCAAGCTTAATGGAAAAGATTCGGGTGTTTGAGAGGGCTTGCCTTAGGGCTTGTCTTCGCTTGTACAGAACACCAGAATCGGAGTACAAGAAATTTTATCCTAATGAGGTCCTTTACAACAGGGCGAACCTAATACGAGTGGACAACTTCGTAATTAAGCTGACTCGAAGGCACATTGCAAGTGCAATGGCCTCGACGAATAGCCTGATATCTGGGGCTTACTACCCCAATTACCTTTACCACGTGAATGTGCGCTCTGACGGCTTCGTTCCACCGGAAGCATTCCTCTACCTAGATCAGAAAGGGTTGATCCAGGATATATCAGCGGTCCCGGTAATCTTCCATGTCGCTCGGACAGCTGGAGACAGGCGACTCAACTACAACGGAGACGTCGCATATGGCAGTATGGATCGTGTTAGGTTCAGTAGGGCGGTGGGGAATCGCGATAAGAGGGATGTCGTTCGGCAGCACCAGCATTTCTGGTGGTTGAATGATGGAGAAGATGTTCCATCGTCGTTTCCGTCAATTATGGACCAGCCTCACTAATGAAGCAGAGCTGACCAATCTATTTGCTCGGTGAATAGCGATGGCCAGCTTACATAGGTTTAGGTTAGCATTTAAGAAATATATGCATGTATTAGTGTATACAAAGGTATATACTAATGTATGTATATAATTGTGTATAATGTCTATGTGTTGTAAGTTGTATTATGTATCTAGGTTAGTTAGACTAAGGTTTATTTTAAGTTAGATATTAAGTTTTTATAAAACAATAAAACAAAAAATTATGTCCATATGCTAAGTTTTTGTTAACAATAATAAAGTCGAAAGACATAGTATAAGAATTTAGAGTAGCTCAGAGTGCCTGTGTGGGGCCAGTAAGTTAGTATAAGATTATTATGTAATTTTAAGCTAGCATTTAAGGAATTTTTGGTAGTATATAAGAGTTAGTGTTAAGAAAATAAAATGCACCTAAAACTAAAAAAAAACTAACTAGGCTACATTGCCACTAACATCATTATATGCGGTGACTTTAATTGTAATCTGTTAGATACATCCGGCTCCATAGGCTTTTTGGAACATATGAAATCGCTTGATCTCAACCCAGTTAACACGTCTACCCCTACCCATTTTACGACCACTGCTTCAACTCTGATCGATTCAATTTTTGTATCCGATAAGTCCTATTATATAGCCAAGTTTAAGCACCTGCATTCTCTAAACATGACATGACCAAGCTAAAAATGACTTTGTGATGTTTAGAGATTTCCATAACTTAAATTATGCTCAATTGCAAGCTGATACTATAGGCACAAGTTGGGAGCGTATTTATCGGATGCCCCTTGTCAATGATCAAACTAACTTTCTGCAGGAAAAAATTGCTTTCCTCTTTAACAAACATGTGCCGTTAAAAACAAAACCTGCTAGGCCCCCTCACCTTCAATGGTTTACCCCTAATATCCTACAGCTTATGAAAAAGCGTGATGATGCCTATAAAAGCTGGAAAAAATACAGAATGCCTGAGTTCTTAAATATATATCGCAAATTACGTAATGAAGCGGTTTCTAAAAAAAGAAACGCCAAGCGTGTCTTCTACTATCGGAAGTTCGGTAGCTGCTCTGCTCAGGCAGAGAGGTTTGGAAACATATCCGTGAACTTGGGTTAGGAAAACAAAGGCCTAAAACTCCCGATGATATAGACTGCAACCTTAACTCAACTTTTTTAATGTCAAGTGATCCACCCTCAGTAAGCTTAACTACTTTCGACCAGCCACCGGATGATTATAGAGAATCATACTTTGAATTCTGCAGATTACGCGAGGAAGACGTTGCAGAAGTGGTACTATCGATCAAATCAAACGCTATGGGGATCGATGAAATTCATCCAAAATTTGTTAAGCTTCTGCTTCCATAATTACTGCCTTTTATAACACATATCTTCAACTCAATTTTAACGACGTCAGTCTTTCCCGTTCATTGGAAAGACGCTAAAATTAATCCTATTCCAAAGAAATCGAATGGAAATGCAGTGGAATTCAGACCTATCTCAATTCTGCCATTCCTTTCAAAAGTTTTTGAGAAATGTATTCTCAAACAGATTCAAATCTATCTACAGTGCAAAGAACTGCTTTGTGAGAATCAATCTGGCTTCCGTCAAAAACGAAGTTGCAAGACTGTGTTATTATTGGTAATTGACGAAATTAGGAAAGCTGTTGATGACAACCATGCTACAATACTAACGTTACTTGACTTTTCGAAAGCATTCGACACCGTTGATCACACTATACTTTGCTTAAAGCTTAGAAAAGAGTTTAAATTGTCATTTCCCTCCACAAAACTTATATTTTCTTACTTAGAAGGAAGACGACAACAGGTTGTAGCGGAAAACCGATGTTCATGCTATTTGCCAATAAAGAGGGGAGTACCGCAAGGCTCCATTCTTGGACCGTTGCTTTTTTCGCTCTACGTAAATGAACTGCCAAAGGTTGTCGTGCATAGTGCAATTCATATGTTCGCCGATGATGCCCAGATCCACTTAAGTTTTCCCATGAATTTGGTTCACGAAGCCACTGCGCAGGTGAATGAAGATCTCCAGCGTATACTTGGTTGCTTAGCTAAGAACGAACTGCGTCTTAATGAACAGAAAAGAAAACCTTACTCACTTTCCACCAATCCAACTAGCCCAAAGTCCAATAGAGTACGTCGACTGCGCCAACAACCTGGGCCTGATATTTAACCGGACCTTTACTTCGTCTACCCACATAAACGACACTATAGGTAAGATATATGGTGGATTACGTGCTCTCTGGACTGCACATCACTTTGTTCCTACACGGACAAAGCTCTTGTTAGCGAAAACCCTCCTAATACCGATTCTGCTATATTGTTCTGAAATCTTTTGCTGCCCGATTTGTATTTCACCTAAAACGATATGACCATATTTCCCTTTACTAAAAGCAAATCAGCGGATGTACATTTGACAATGTGCTCAAATACAGAACGCTAAGTCTCTTGCATGGCATAATTCAAACTAAGCAACCAGCATACCTATTCAATAGGCTACGCTTGCTTCAGTCAGGTAGATCATGTATGCTTTTTCAAACGAGCTATGCCTGCTTGACTTCTGAACGCCAATTCTTCGTAAACTCCGTACGGCTGTGGAATTCTTTGCCCATAAATATTAGGAAAATTAGAAGCACAAAACAATTTAAAACCTCTCTCTTAAAATACCTGGCCAATGAAACTAATTAGATTTAGAATTTAAAACGTTTAAAATGTTCAATTTGTTTGTAAAGCCAATTGTTGTTTTCTATTATTTTCTCTCTTTTACTTCATCTTATTTTATTTTATTTTGTTATCACTTCCTGAATTATTATTGTTATATATACTTGCACATACTTGTATCTGATATTTGAAAAATTTACGGCTTCCACACTTTAAAAGATTCCATTATCTTACCTTGAAAGCAATACTTACTTAGTAGTAAATAAATAAATAAATAAATAAATGGTCTGCCACTGTATCCATCATCTTCGGTTGACTCACGACCACTTTTGAACCGCTCGCATCACTGGTAAACGAATATTTCCAACGTTCTCGCACCATTAAATCCGTTTTTTACGCAAAATTTAATACAAGTTCGTTGTTGCAAATTTAAATCCATTTCTAAAATTGTAAAAAATCGCCAACACACACAAGAATAGATGTACTCTTGGCTACGTAACTTTTGCAAATATCAAGCTGTGATGCTAAGATTTAGAGGAAATATCAACAACAGATTAACCAACTTAACAAAAAAAACAGAACTCAAATCGGAACAATGGGAGCGCCCCACGACGGTTATTTGATCAATGTGGTACACATTATCTATTGCCGTACTGCGTTTGGTAACTCCTGCTTGTTAATAGTTTGACGAAATGCTACACAGTCTGTTACAACCTTAAATTTTGAAGAAATTTAAAGCTTATATGTACATACTATTACGAGTGCACTTACATCTAATATACATACATTCATACACACATATCATGTAATTAATGTCCAAATTCTAGCCTAGTCAGTGTATAATTTACTTTAAACCGAGACGGTCGATAACCGGTAATAAAGTTGTAACGAAGGTTTTTACATGGTGACGAAACCCGGGATCGTCAATTGTATTAAATAGCGTGTGGAATATTATACATCCAAAAATAAAATAAAACAAGCTGGCCTTATCTATGGAAGCTACCTATCGGGGCACATGCCGCGGTCAAGTTATTTTGCGGTTGATTTTTCTTGTATGAATGAGCCCGATAAAGTCGAGCAAGAACTAATCACGTTCCTCGATCGTTGAAAAAAAAGCAGATGAGGCTATGCGTAGTACGGTTAATGAAGAGGATTTCAAGAAAGAATGCCAATCGGTGATTGAGTACGACGATAAGTCTGTGATGACGATTTCTACTCTAGAACATCTTTTGCGATCAAAATTCAAGGTCAATCCACATAATCAATCAACCTTTGATTAGAGGAATAATAATACCATTACATGGTAACGGCAGCGGGAATTCCTAACACGGATTAAAATTAAAGAATGTTGAGTTAAAAAAGTTCAACGGAGAGTTTGAAAATTGGTTGCCATTTTGAGAGCAATTTAAAAGAGCGGTGCATGAGAATCGGCAGCAACCATAGCGCGATTTACTTCAACAGAGAAATGTTACAAATGATGCAATATCTCTTCTTATAGAAGAATATGGAAACATTGAGAAGATAGTGGAGAAATACATTCAAAAGATGATGTCTATTAAATATGTTCACTCACCCACAGATGCAAAAGCACTATGCCATTTATAAAGGGGTTTCCAATAGGGACTTGACAACTTTGAATTTAATTTATGAACGCACTCTTTCACTAATCATCAAACTGTCACTGTCAATTTATTCAGTAAACTCAACATTTTCATCATGGTAAAGTACACGAATGAGCAGCTTCTGCAAATTATAAAAATTTTCTACCGAAATTCGGAGTCGGTTACTGCAACTTTAAGAGCGTTAACTCCAACTTTCGGTCGTAATTCTCGCCCTAGTAGACAGGCAATAACAAGTTTAGTGCTAAAATTTGAGTCTACATATTTGTTGTCTGATGTTTTTTTTTATAATGAGCGCGCGCTCAAGGATTTTGAGTACCCTTAAGGTGATTGTACACAGCGCGGGCAAAGGAAATTTAGGGAGGAAGAAAAGAGAGGTACCGATGTAAATTGCTTTTAAATGTTTGCAAGTTATAACGACCAGGAAACACAGAGATCGGCAGGGCATTCCATAAGCGAGTTGTACGGCTTAGGAACGAATCACGATATTTTAGAGTACGTCCGAAAATGGGCTTGAGGGTATACTGATGAGCATTCATAGCGAGACGGATGTTACGGTTGAAAGTTTGAATGGGCGGAATGCTACTGGCGATTTCAGTGGAGCACTGGTGGTGAAATAGCGATAAAACAAAGTGAGACAAGAGACATTTCGTCGGGGTTCGAGGGTGTCCATTGATTGACTGATATTAGTGTCGTCAATAAGTTTTATCGCACGGCTTTGAATCCTATCTAGCAGGTGCGGAGATGTTTTAGGAGCACCTGACCAGATGTGGGAGTTGTACTAAAGTTTTGGGCGGATGAATGCCTTATATATTGAGGCCAGATCAGAAGGGGTAAAATATTTCTTACATCGCTTGAGGAAACCTAGACATTTCGCAGCATTTTTGGCGACATCAAATATGTGGTCATTTCAACGTAAGTTGTCGTGGACACACATACCGAGAATGGAAAATTTTTCGGTTTCGACGATGCAAGTGCCATTCATGGATAATGGCTGGGTGTTTAAATTTCGCTTTAATGACAGCAGACAGCAATGTGTTTTGGAAGCATTAAATTCCACTCTGTTGATAGTTCCCCAATTGGTTATGCTGTTGATGTCGGAATTTAATGAGATTAGCATACGCTGCCGTTCTCGTTCTGCAGCCGAAGAGCAGGGCTGTGAGTCCGGGAACGAATATGAAAAGCAGAGAGTACTGTCATCAGCAAAGGAATATATTGGATTAGAAGTAGCAGACAAGAGATCGTTAATGAAAATTAAAAAGAGTGTCGATGACAGAACAGAGCCCTGGGGCACACCAGCATTTATTTTGTGCATATCAGACTTGAAACCGTCCAAGACAACTTGAAGTGAATGTTCCGAAAGGTAATTTTTAATCCATTGAAGAAGAGAGTCGTCGATCCCAAATGCACGCATTTTCGATAAAAGAGCCTGATACCAAACTCTGTCAAATGCTTTAGAAATATCAAGTGCAACTGTCTTGCTTTCGCCAGATTGATGTACGCTTTGGTTCCACTTTTCGGTGAAACATGCCATCAAATCACAAGTGGACCTGTTGCTACGAAAACCGCACTGCCGGTCATTGAGAAATTTCGTGTTTCGAGATATTTCATGAGCTGACAATTTATCAGTGTTTCCATGACCTTGGAAAGGTTGCCGTGTCAGTGAGATAACGGGTTGGTCGAAGTGTCGAAAATATCACTGCCGTTCAGGCGTCCGTAGCAAACGATCCAAATCATTCATTTCCACGGCGTTCTCAAGAATTGGGCATTGCTGCGTAAGGATCTTGGTTTACACCCATGCCTCAAGAATTGAACCTGATGGACCATCGACGTATGTTCTCCGATTGGGTTCTGGAGAAAATTCACAAGATGATGAATTTCATCGCAAAATCATCTTCAGTGACGAAGCTCATTTTTGGCCCAATGGGTTCGTCAATAAGCAAAATATGCGCTATTGGTCAGGTGAAAATTCACATGTGCTTCATGAATCACCACTTTATCCACAAAAAATAACTATTTGGTGCGGTTTGCATGTCGGCGGCGTTATTGGGCCATATTTTTCGTCGACGATAACGATCGTCACGTTACTGTGAATGGTCAGCGTTATCGCGCCATGATCACCGATTATTTTTGGCCCGAATTGGAAGATATGGACTTGGACGACATGTGGTTTCAACAGGATTATGCCACAAGCCACACAGCACACGCTTCAATCGATTTATTGAAGAGTAAGTATGGTGAGCGTGTTATCTCAAGAAATGGGCCAGTCGATTGGCCGCCTCGTTCGTGCGATTTAACGCCGCTTGACTATTTTCTGTGGGGCTACGTTAAGTCATTGGAAGAGCTCAGAGTCAACATTGAACGCGAAATAGCGGCCGTTTCGGCCGATATTTGTGGCCGAGTCGTTGAAAATTGGGTCCAACGAATCGACCGCTGCAAACGTGCGCGCGGTGGCCATATGAACGAAGCCGAGTTCCATTCATAAATGTTTTGATTGTACTTCAAGCCGATAATAAAGTTTTTGAAATATCTCAAATGGTTTGCGTTTTATTTAAAAAAAAGTTGTCAAGTCCTTATTGGAAAACCCGATATAATGAAACAAGTTCAACGCTTAGAAGTCTAACGGTACTCAAAGTTCCGTCTTCTCAATATACGATTATGTTGAGATCTATCTTATTAACAGCTCTACCTCCATAAATGAGAATTAATTTTCACCGGTCTCACAAGCAGATATCCTGTTCCTTTTCTTCCTCGACGAATAATGACACCGTTAATTCTAATGGCAATGCAGTGGGTGAAGAAGGGAACGGCCACATAGAGGTATTTGCACCAAAAAGTTGGCCAAAAGTCAATTTTTTAAAATGAAGAGTTAAGAAGTAAATTTTTTCCTAACGGTTGCTAAATTCCCATTGAATTATGCACCGTAATCATTTTAATTTTGTGTGCACATATCTGACCAGAGCATCATTCCGGAGTCGCCGGTCAAAAGGTTCATTTGTTTAGCAAAAAAATTCCGCGAAAACGATACAGTTTTTTATTTTTTTTTAATTATTTTTCGCTCATTGTGTGAAAGTTTTGAAGTATGGATAATTCACTACCAGGTATGTACTTTATTATAAGCTGATTTTCATTATCCAAAGGACTGTTTTTATATCGAAATTGATATTATCAAAATAACTTGGAAAAGGTTTTTTTTTTTTATTATTTATTTGTGAATCATGGACTTTCATTAATATACTTCGGCATTATTCGGTGGAAATTTTTCTATCACGTAAAAGAACAAGATTTCTAGTATAGAATACAAAAAAAACAATCTGCCTATTTTTGCCTTTTTAGATTTGTGAGTCAAAAATGTATGTGTAGTTCTTCGTAAATTGACTGTTCTTTTTTGTCTTTTGACATTTGCACGTCCGTTATGTGTGTGTCGTTTGTTGTAAAATCTAGTCAGTATTTCACTATAGAAATTTCTTGTTCTTGAAGGATCATCCGGTTACAATATTATAACAAAACAACATTTATATGATTTAATGCGAGATTATGAAGGGAAAAACATCGATGAAAAGTTGGACTACGTTCAAAATTATTTATTAAGCAAAGTTTCTTGTGCGGAAGATAGGCTGAATGATTTTAAGCTTAAAATTCAACGGTTAAGGTATCTTAGTATTAAACTCATAATTTTTGTTGCATAAATATGTACAAGCATTTTTTTTAATTTCGGCTTGACATTAAAGACATGAATTCAAGATTGGATGGTCAAATTCACGAAGAACGGATGAAATTTTTAAAAAAAAAAATCAGGTTTGGCTTCAAGGAGTTGTTGAAATACCCTTAGCATCAGTAAGAGCAGGCCGCCCCCCGAAAACATTCGAAGAACTAAGTATCCGTAGTAAAAGAAGAAGAACTCAAAGCTTACGTGACAATATTGAAACGGAAGAGCTGGTGTACGCAACTCAATTGAAATTGCGTCAGGCTGGAAAGATAGATGCTTCAAAAGTGCTCAAGGAAGTGGCCCAATCTCCTGGAAGAGCCAAAAAATACAAAGAAGCGATTTCTGACAGTTTGTCAAGTAAAAACACAAAATTATATAATTTGAAAGCACTGTCTATTTTTGTTGAAGCGGGTTTATCGCGTAGGCAGTACGAGATAGTAAGAACTAGCGACAGAAAACCTTTTCCATGCTACAGTATACTGCAAAAAGAAAAAAAGCAATGCTACCCTGCCCCAGAGTCATATACTGTAACTGAAACATTGGCTGAAGTAAACTTGCAGGACTTATTAAATCACACTGCTGAACGACTAATTTTATATTTGGATGAAGTGTTGGAAACCTTGACAGAAAGCAAATGTAGTTCCTTAGAACTTATATCGAAATGGGGATGGGACGGTTCGCAACAAAGTCAATACAAACAAAAGTTTGAGAATAGCACTGATTCGGATGCATATATATTCCAGGTCTCATTTGTACCGTTGAGATTATATTGCCGATCAACCAACAAAATTATTTGGCAAAATCCAACACCTTCTTCACCACGGTATTGCCGACCTATAAAAATAAGTTTTGCTAAAGAATCTATCGATTATACGCAAAGCGAAATAAGCTACATCGAGTCTAAGATCAGTGCTCTTACCAAAACTCAAATTCAAGGCAGACTCATTGAAGTTAAGCACATGCTGACATTTACCATGATTGATGGCAAAGTGTGCAATTCAGCAACAAATACAAAGTCAACATTGAAATGTTACATTTGCGGAGCTACTTCAAGAGATTTCAATGATTTAACAAAGTCAAAACAAACTAATAAAGACGCATTGAAGTTTGGATTATCAATTTTGCATGCAAGAATACGTTTTTTGGAAAGCCTTCTTCATCTTTCATACAAACTTCCAATAAAAAAATGGCAGCTACGAACACAGGAAGATAAAGATATTGTGAAAGAGAGGAAGGCTGAAATACAGGAAAAGTTAAGAATCAAACTAGGCCTTATTGTAGATGTCCCAAAACCTGGCTTTGGCAATTCTAATGACGGCAATACTAGTCGAAGATTTTTTAATAACCCAGAAGAAGTTGCCGAAATAACAGGTGTTGACTTACAACTAATTTTAAGATTGAAAGTAATATTACAAATATTGTCCAGTGGGTTTAGAATAAATACGTCAAAGTTTAGTATATTCGCACACTATACGGCTAAGCTTTATGTTGAGATATACCCATGGCATCCGATGACACCAACTTTGCACAAAATTCTTCTGCATGCATCTGAAGTGATCGAAAGTGTACTTCTACCAATCGGACAGTTATCCGAAGAAGCAGCAGAAGCGCGCAATAAGCATTTTCGTTTATACCGCTTAAATTTTGCGCGAAAATTTTCAAGGAGGGACTGCAACATGGATGTTTTAAACAGGTTATATAAAATCTGATGTCTAATGGCAATAATTTGTTATATTAAACTTCTTTTTCTTTTCTAAACAGGTTACTCTTAACATCTGATCCTCTCATATCAAGTTTAAGGCCCTTGCGTAAAAGAAAAAACCGACAACTGGGAAAAGAGGCCCTTGAAATGTCCAGATTCATTTGTAGGTGAAAATACCGACAGTATGTTACCATCGAATGAAACAAAATCAGATGAAGAAAAATCTGAAGCAGAATCGTCTGAATAATTTTACGTGTTATTTTATTTTTTTGCATTTCAATAATATAACACATATATAAATAAAAATAATTAAATATAAAAAAAAAATCTTCTAACAACTATTATATAGCTTTAAGACCTTATTTAATTGTTTCAGATATAATTAAATTCATAAAACAAAAAAAAATAATTTTGTCCGGTTTTTGGATGCAAATACCCCTATGTGGCCGTCTTAACGATCTTATTTTGTTTCTTAAATATGAAGTCGAGGCCTTGGTAATCTCCCAACTTTCAGAACGAAGGGAATACCGACTTCAAGCAGGAGAATAAAAATTTCACCAAAAATATTATAACAAACAAAGTACGGCAGCTGGATTGATTATTCACTCAGACCCGAGATAAATGTGTTTTTTGCAAAAGTGGTGAGCATGTAACGAAAAGTTTTTATTATTATTATTATTTATTTAAAAAAAAGGTAATACAATTTCAATTTTTTTAAATAATAGTTTAAATAAGATTTCTATATTTGATTTATCAAATTTGTTGTAATAAGAAATTCAACAACTTTCTTAATGTTCTTTTCAGTTAGATGAGAGAGAAGTTCATGAAAACTACTATTATTAAAGAAGTTTTTAAATATGGATTTTATTTCTTGGCAATCGAAAACGAGATGTTTGGTTGAAAGTGGGAGGTTTTATTTATGAGATGAGAGTGGGTAAGGTTGGTGTGTCCGAGGCGTAGTCAAATGAAACACCTTGCCATAAGGGGGGTTATACTTGGAGGGTATGCTATATGTATTCCACTTGGGTTGAAAGAGCAGTAGTTGTGATTATAGTTACTCCAATCATTTTTGATCTTTTCCGATCAAATGCTTTTTATTTTCCTTTCGATATGTCTTTTATTTATGGTGGGGGAGGTGATAAGGGGCTCCTTCAGCCTGCAAGTTTTGCTGCATCTTCACTGATCTGCATTTTCATTCCCTCTAAAACCGATGTGGCCTGCCCGTATAAGTTTGTCTCGTATATTTGCTATTATTTTACTGTTGTTGTTGGTGTTTAATATACTTTTTAATGTAGAGAGGCTGTCTGTACAGATAATTATTATTATTATTATTATCGTTTATTAACAAGTAATTAAAATTACAAGATAATATAAAAATTAAAGAGCCTAGCTGCGGAGACTATTGGCTCTAATTAGTTAAACTTAAATATTTATATTTAGACAAGAGAGAAATTTGTTAATATTTTCGATCGAAACATTTTTGAAAATAGATTTTATGATAGGTTTTAATATTTTGCAATTTTCTAATGTGTGAGTGATATTAAGAGCTACATTGCAAATGTTGAAAATTGGAGAATTGGAAAGCAAAGCAAATGAGGTACTGTCGTGTGATTTAGATCCATCAGTGAAAATATAGCTCCATCCTTTATTTTTGAGTTCTGATGAGATTTCTGAGAATAATGAGCAGTATAATACGTTGCTGGTGTTTGTTTTGATGTATTGTGCCAGAGTCATTATGAAGGAGTCAGATTTTATATGCCATGAAGGGAAAGATGCGGCCGTGCTACGTGTCCATTTGCTGTGCATTATTGAGGATGGTACTTATTCCAGACGGGATCCGTTTTTTGCGTTTGTGGCCTATAGATTGTTGAATGTCTTTATTAATAATCGAAGTTTTGGAAAAGGCCAACTTCGCAACTAGTTTTGATGTTATTCCCTCGATTCGTTGTTCAACTGTCGGAAGTCCTGCTTCTGCCAGAATATTTTTAATTGGTGTTGTAGGGAAAGCGTTAATGCTTCTTTTTGCTGCTTGGTGGTAAGTTGGTTTTATTATTTTAAGGGTTGATTTCGGACAATTGCCATAAATATAAATTCCATAAACTAGCATCTTGGTTATAGATGAAATGGTGTTGATATGTACATGACTTTTCTTACTACCTAAGTACTTAATAATATTGACTCTCGCAGCTAGTGATTTCTTAAGATATAAACAGTGTTGATTCCAATTATAATGATTATTAAAGATTAATCCTAGGATATTTAAGTTTTTAACATTTGCAATTTGTACATTATGGATACTTAGAGTAGGTTCTGGACAATGAAGTTTACGACAAACATGCAGTAGTTTACATTTATTTAATGCAAATTTAGCTCCGGAAGTATTCGACCATACTAAAATGTCGTTTATTGCGTTACTTAAGATATTTTTACATACATTTGAATCATTTGTTTTGCTTAAAATGGAATTTGTATCTTTCATTGGCTTAGGGATGGGAAGTAATGTTGCAGTTTTCCAACTTTGTGGAATGACCGCGGTGTCAAGTATGTTGTTGTATAGTCCTATAAGTCTTGCTTTTACATCTTGCGACAAATTTTTAAGCATTGGGTAACAGATTCTGTCTCTTCCAGGTATTTTACCTTTGGCTTTATTTAAACGTGCTTCAAATTCAATCATAGAAATAGCTTCTTCTATCCGCCGGGCGCTGGGATTGTTTCTGGGTTCGCAGGGGGAATAATTAAGGAATTCATTTTTTTTGGCTTTAAAGATAGCGTGAAAATGTTGGTCTTTTGAAAGCTCTGACCACGTTTGAGCAAAAAAATTGCATATTCGTACTGGATCTACAATAATTTCAGTTGGGGATTTAATGCTTGGTATGGTAAGGGAGCTGGAGTTGCCAGTAATTCTACGAATATTTTGCCAAATTTTGGCGGACGAAAAATTTGGGTTTATGCTAGAAGTGAACTCTACGAAGCTCTTCGGCTTGCTATCTTTAAGCTGTCGTCTAAACTTTGCATTTGCCTTTTTATAAATAATCAAATTTGATTGAGAGGGAGTTGTTTTTTGGAATTCTTTCAGTGCTTTCATTTTTACTTTACGCAGCTCCGAAAGTTCAGAGTTCCACCAAGGGAGAATGCGTTTCAGCCGTGATTTATTTGTTGGGACAGATTGAGGGATTGAGTAGCTTTGATAGCTTTCTGAATTAATGCTGCTTCTTTGTTGATATTTGATGAGGGTTGTTTACGCGATAAGTAATCAGTAGCTGCTCTCCTAAAAACTGACCAATTAGCCATATCTGTTTTAAATTTTGCGCTCGGGGGAGTGTCTTTACGGGTGTAACCCAGTTTTATAGAGGTAATGATGGGAAAATGGTCGCTATTGTGAAGATCAGGTTAGATAGCTCAGATGAACAACAGGTAATGTCGACATGGGTCAGTGTGCTGTGTGTTGAAAGGTGGGTTGGTGAGCCATCGTTTAAGAGTGTGAGATTCGAGTTAAGTAGGAAGTCTTCGCAAATTTTAACTCTTTTGTTTGAAGCAGAGGACCCCCAAAGCGTACTTCACGCATTGACGTCCCCTCCAAGGATCCTGGGAGATGATATTATCAAGATCATCTTTACAAAAAGTTTGGTCCGGGTGGATATATAAGCCAATATAAGTTATTTTTGGTTGAACTTGTATTTCTAGAGCCAGTGCTAGAATACTAGAATTGAGGGGTCGGAATCTATGTGGAATGTTTTTCTTGATTAATAAACCCTTTCCTTGCTTGGATGTCGTATTATTGGGGAGGTTTTTGAAGTCACCGATGCAGCCTTTACGGAATAGTAGGAGTGAAATTAAATGGACAATGTGTCTCTTGTAGCGATATAATGCTTGGCATCTGCTCCTTAATTAAAATACTTAGCTCATCAAAGTTATTTAACAGACCTTTCATATTCCATTGAAGAATACTGAGAGCCGTATTTTTTGGTATACTCTGAATACACGACCTTTTTCTGTGTGAAGCAGGAAAAGTGTGTTTAGAAGTGGTTATATTTATTGTTTGAGAGAGTTGTATTTGTTGTAGATACATGGGGTTAGTCAGATTTTGGTTGTTAAGGTTTTGGCTCAGCGATCCAGAAGTTGAAGTATCTAAGCTCCCTGCGGAGCCCAAATGATTCAACCTCCGTGTCGCAGAGTTGGTATTTTGGCTATAAAGTGTGTTTTTATATAACGACATTGTCATTTATTTTTAGAGATTCATTTAGCTTGGCATTTTTACTATCGAGTGTTGTTTGTTGTGGTAAGATGGGTTGGTAGAGGTTTGAGGAGTTTTTTTTTTGTATTGGAGTTCGAGCTGGATGGTAAAGGAGTGTTCTGTGGAATAGAAAGTGAGTGGGTGTATGAAGATTGAGTTGAAGTGGTTTGAGCTTTTGCTGGAGAGTTTTCAGGTAGAGAGTGAGAATAAGATAAAGTTGAGTCAGTGAGAGAGTATGATTCGTTGGAGTAGACAGAATTGCATGTGTTGTATTGGTTTATCAGGTGTCGGATCGGGAGAGATCGTTTTAGTTTGAGATGATTCTTGTATGTTTTCTTGAGTGGGTTTATTTTGTTTAATTTTTTCCGCGAATGTAACGGATGGGGTTAGGATTTGAGAGGGATTACGATCTTTGTAAATGCGTCTAGCTTCTCTCATGGTGCATTTATTGGTGGTCTTGATAATGAGAATTTCTTTCGCCTGTTTGTAGCTTGGGCAGATTTTTGATGAAGATGGATGAGAGAGGGAACAGTTAGCGCACATGACCCGTGAGCATATTCCTGGAGTGTGTGGAGGGAGACTGCATAAGTCGCATTTTGGATTGCTGTTGCAATGTTTCGCTGTGTGGCCAAGCAGTTGACAATTTTTGCAGCGCATGGGATTAGGAATATATTCCGTAACTTTGGCATTGTAGAAACCAATTTCGATGGATTTGGGGGGATTGAAGAGGTCAAAAGTAAACAATATTAATCCAGATGGTTTTTGCTTTTCATAAATTTATATACCTCTGTGACCCCTTGATTTTTCATTTCATTGACGATTTCGGTTTCACTAACGTTAATAAGACATGGAGCGTATGCAATTCCTTTAGATGAATTGAGGCGATCATGGAGCTTTACTTCTACTGGGCACACGTTAGCTAAGTTATTAATTTCTGTAAATTTATCAGCGATTTTTTGCGATTTGGTCATAATAAGAAGAGTAGCGTCACGAAGCAAAGAACTTTTTCATATTCTGTTCTAATATTATCTATTGCCTTTTTCAGAAGAAAAGGGCTTAGGGATGATACTGGTTTGTCTTTGAGATGATTATAACAAATCTAGGATTTTTTCTGTTCGGCCCGTGGGCCATTTTTGCACTTAAATCAAACACTAGCAAGGAAATTTATTTCAGAAAACTACACTAGGAAAAAACTGAGTATTGATAAGAAGCGAGTGGTATAACGGGATATACCGGTTTGCGCACTTGCGACAAAACAAAAGGCACACGACAGTGGGAGAACCATGCGATCAGTTCCAAAGCTAGTCGGTGACTGTGTACAGATAATAGAGGTCGATTCCAGGGCACGCAGGACAGCCAGAGATTCCGCGGATAGGATGGAGCAGTGATCTGGTAAAAGCCCTTTACTCAAAGTTTTACCCTCCTCATTGACCACTGCAAATGATGTACCACTTATGCTTTTAGACCCATCGGTGAATATGAAAGGCCAGTTGTCGTGTTTTCGCCGTATTTTCATTTAATATGGGGCTCTTCCGGGATACTGCGATTTTAGCGAGTAAAAGAGAAGTTAGGTAATCGAATCTGTGCTCAATCGACGGGAGACCACTTTCGGTGAGGATATTTCTGATAGGAGTAGTTCTAAACGCTCTGAAGGAAATCCGGGCCGAGGTATGGTATGGGTATTTTATATATTGATTTCGAACATTTACTGCATATTACTAAGCCGTAGTCGATTTTAGAAAGGATAATTGATCTGGTGACATTGATCAATGTATTAGTATGAGCAGCACTATTTTTCGAAGCCTGGTAGCTAGGCTTTTCTTTAGTTCTAGACAATGTTCTTTAAAGCTATATTTACAGTCGAACGTTATTGATATCGTTAAAGGCTATCATGAATAATACTACAGAGAGCGGAGAACCTTGCGGGATTCCGTTCTTAAGATCTTTGACATTGAAAACTGAACCATTAACTTTTATACGGAATTTCCTATTGGTCAAAAAGTATTTAATAAATTTAAATAACTTATGACCGATTTACGCTTTCTCCTAATGCTCCTCCAAGTCTTTTGGACATCTTTATGGTTTCTAATCTGTGCAACGTCTTACTTCAAGATCAGCTTTCACTTGCAGAAATATCAGACCATGACCTAATTTTTTGTACTTATAATGTTGATTTGTCTTGTGCTTCTCGTCCTTCATCTTTCACCTTCAGGGATTATAGTTCCGTAGACAATAATGAATTATAATTAGATGCTAGCTTACTCCCGTGGGTTCATTGTTATTATTTGTCAACTATGAATGACAAGGTAAATCTTTTTCAATCCCTTACACTAGATATAGACACCCCTAAAAAACAGTTCAAGTTCGTAATGAAAACTGACCCTGGTTCACAAGTGAAGTTCGTAATGCTATTAGGGTTCGAAACAAACTTTATATAAAATGGAAACAGAGACCATCTATTTCTTATTGGGAAATGTTTTGTCGAGCTCGTAATTACGAGTACTCAACTTTTATAACAAGAAGAGCCAAAAAACGTTATTTCTTTTCCAAACTGAACCCGGGCTTATCTTCTAAAAAACTGCGTTCTATTGGTGTTGGAAAAAAGTCAACGGTTGCTGATATCATTCCAGATGTGAATGAACTTGAAGCTGTTTCAGAAGTAAGTTTCAGACGTAATTCATGTTATTCGATCTGTGAAATCTAATGCTGTCGGTGAGGAGAGTGTGCCCATTCGCTTTATTAAAATCATTTTGATCCATGTCATAAGCTCCCTTACACATATTATAAATTTTTCCATAGCTTCTTCTTCTTTTCCTGATAGTTGGAAATTAGCCAAAGTTTTCCCTGTTCCTAAAAAGCCTCAGCCATCGAATTTATCTGACTACAGTCCTATAAGTATTTTGTCATGTCTATCAAAAGTTTTGGAAGAGATCCTCGCTATGCAAATATCGAGGTTGTTGCGTGCAAATCACGCCCCAAAAATCCTCCACTCCCTTTTCCATCTGTTGTCTGTTGACCTCTTCATTTCTCCTCCCCCTTCTTGTGCTGTCCCTTCTTTTCTTTCTTCCGTCATGCTCTGGATGCCACGGCACAGGTGGGATTCACTGGATCCTCTGAATTCAGTTCCCTCCCCCGGCCTACCGCTCCAGAGATGACCACATAAGTACCCCTGATAGAGCCAGGCGGACGGCCTGGAGACTCTAGCGGACGGACGGTCCGCCCCCTGATGCCCCGAGAGGTCAACATCATCAACAATGGCCGCGAGCCCACCCTATCCGACATTGTTTGCCCCACTACACTACAAATTTGTATAACCCCCTACCCCAACCAAAAATTAAAAATTGTAAAGGAAAGCCCACAATTCCCCGCGGTCGTTCTACTGTTCCATATGTCTGCAAGAAGGTTTACTGACTCCCATTAGACCCCTAATAAGTTAAGTTTTCCTCCCTATCCGGCGGTCCCAATGGAAGCTCTCAACGATAGCTTCGGTTTCGGGTCAGAGGGCTGGCTTCGAACCAAAGCAATCACTTGGACGACAAAACAAACAGAACGAACAAACACGACCCACAAACATAGAACATCGACGAGTGTGATTGGCTGGGGATTCGTAAGAAGCTGTTGGAGCTCTGGATGTGATTCCCTTTGCTCTAACAGCTGAATTGACGGAACCCCGTGTGTGTGTGTGTGTGTGTGTGTGTGGACGAATGGCGGCGATAGCCAAAAAGCGCCGTAAGCTCATTCGATAGCTTTTTGACGAGTTACGGGACGGACAAAATAAGCATTATCTTCAGCTGATAAATTTAAACTAACATACTTTTGTGTAACCTCTGCAATCTCAAAGAACGAGAGGATGTATTCCACTTCGCTGCAGATTCTTTGGAGCACAGGTACTCAATATTAATGAACTGACGAGCAACTTAAATGTTGACCGAGGCTGGAATAGATTATATAACTGCGCAATAAATGAACTGCGCTATAGAAAATGCATCATAGAGGAAACCGTCTAAAAATAACACAGTAAATTGGTTAAAAAAAAGTAAAAAGTAATTAAATTGTCAATCTGGTAGACGGCCATAAGCCAAGCCATATAGACTAAGTATCTAAAATTGTTAAGAACAAATTTTTAATATGAAATAAATGTCAATTAAACTAACTAACTAACTAAATGATTTTGCGAAAACTCCAGGTAGTTTGTAGAATTCAGCCTAGGTGGTAGTTTGAAGGGACCGATTAACTCGTTTCCAATTATGCCTGATCAGAGATTGACACTGAATTTGTTGAATTATTTGTCCAGGAAACGTGTGTAATCTCGAAAGACCCTGCTGAATGTGTAAATTCGTTTAACTCAACTGTTAATCGAATTACTATCTGTTTGTGCCGCAAATGAGCAACGAATACCAGTCGCAAAAACGGACTCCCAAGAGAATGAAATAGAATAATCATGTGGTTCGAAAGTCAAGCTCAGAAACAGGAGGAATATGATTCAAATCGGATCCACAAGGTACCTAGACAAGAGCTAATGCTGAATACAGGGAAAGTTCATCTTAAGGTTGTAGCACTGCTAATCTTTCTCAAAACTTGCACCGAAACTTGGAAAAATCGCCGTAAGCCTTGAAGGAACTACTTTTTTATGAGCTTAAAGAAAGCGCTCTAAACTCGATGGTTATAGGAGTAGAATTTTAAAAATTTGTTTTGGACTTTTAACTCATGACAACAATACTCTTTTTTTTAACCGTTGAAATGTGTAGCACGTATAAATATGATACATCTGGGCCTTAGAAAATCTGCAGACCATTTTATATCACCTATAAAATGCTCTATTTTCGATCACCTCGTTTATAAGCCCAAGAGGGTACTGACATTTTTTTATTTGAGAGATCCAATCATTTTTCTTTCGACCTCTTCCTCGAACCTCGTATGGAATTTGCGCCTCTATTGCCTTTTGGACTGGATTTCATCGTTGAATATGGCAGAACTAGCTAATTTACTCAATTTGAAGTTTTTACGCTGTCGCTTTTTCAACGTGGAAATCCGCGAATGTGCGTACTACTTATAAGATCAAGTTTTGTGACACCCGCTGACATTCGCAAGATTTTCATTTCCGTCGCAGAAGTCGAGCGGACAACTGTCGTGTAAACCTCTAGATTTAAACGGCATTTTCTGTCACAAAATAATGTTGAGTTTTTGTGGCATTTAAGCCACCCCACACCGACTATGTCGCTGCTGGATAACGAAATTTATCGCTCTTTGGCACGATTATTCCTTCTAAATAGATCAGGAGTTGGTTTTACGAGGTCGGGGTTGTCAGAAGTGTTGGAATTCTTTCAAATACTTTTTCCAAATCGATGAAGACGACATGCAGATCTTGCGAAGCGTCACTGTGTTTCCCTGTCGTTATTGAATTGTTTCGCGTCCTACTAATGTCGATCTGCCTCCAACGGAGCTGCATTGACTACCATGGTGTCTAATAATATTCCGTTGTCCATTGTCCAGAACTCGCGTAGATTTGAATAGTATACGACACCGATCATGCAGTAAAACATGAAAGCTTTCAGGAAACGAAATATATGTTATCAGGCTCGAAAGCACATCCCCGTTTTATTTTTTCCCTAACCTCAGCTTTCGTAAAATCCGTTGTACCCACTTGGCGCGCGACAGCTAATGGAATAGTTCTGCATAGGAAGGTTGAGTTCAGAAACGTCAGCATTTCTACCTTAGTACAATCGGAGATCTTTCCTCGTGTCTTTCTGAACGCATTCACTGCGCAGAACGATGGTCATTTGTTTTTCGTTCAAAAACGTCATGTCAACATCATTCCTCTTCAAAAAAACACAAAAAATATATTCGTAGCGCCTTAAATTGTCTAACTTTGGCAGCCACAATGGAAATGCCTAACTAATCTGTGCAAGTATGACGATATGTTGACGTTTATGAAGATAAAGGTAATACAGTTTGACTAAATCTACAGAAAATCTACATTATTGAACGCATCTAATGCAGTTCGTTGTTAGTATGACTTTTTTAAAAACACCCGAACTCTTCGTTAAGTAACACGTTAAAATATTCGTTCCATCTTCTGTTGTCTTTTATTTTATATAATTAGCGAGCGCTCTAGGAATTGTGTACCCTTAAAACGTTTGTACACAGCGTGGGCAAAGGAAACTTAGGGAGAAAGAAAAGAGAGGTGCCGATGTACATTTTTCTTTGCAAGTTATAACGACCAGGAAATAGAGAGCTTGTCAGGGCATTCCATAAGCGAGTAGTGGGCTTGAGGGTGTACTGATGAGAATTTTTTTTTCCACGTTAGCGGCCAGACCTGCTCGCCCTCAATTTATTTCGGCGATTGAATCTCTTGCTAGTATTTCCTTGGTTGCCCTGCAATCCTAAAAATATTAGCTCCTTATCCCTTCGACGTTCAGTTTCTTCTATTGCTTGTCGTTTGGTTTCGCGTACTCTAGCTACCGCTTCCTTCGCCTTATTTTTGCTTCGTTTTTAGTCTAACTCAAGATGCACTTTATCGTTCCCTTTATTGGTTTCTGTAGTTAGAATTAGATTGATATTGCCGCAGTCCGACGGCGAATTAGACAGTTCATTAACTATGTCATTTCGTTCAACATTATGTCTCCTGGAAATCTGCCGATTTAAGTTCTCGTCCAGCATTCGGGTAAAACTATGTTTTCAGCTACGGTGTAAGCCTCTTCGGATCATAAACACTTTTTGAGTATTTGAGGCCGCTATGTCGACAGCGATGTGGCTACGCTATACTGGCGCATTCTATCCTGAGAATTGACTTTGATATCTTGCTTTACGCTTAACAAATATAAGCGTTCCCTACATTTCACCAGCGCCTTCTTGATTTCTAAGTGATCTCACAATATTCCGTAGCGATTTCCCGAATGTAGATTGTCTACAGCCCATGTATGAAGATTATGAAATTTTGTGACCCCATCTATTGTAAATTGAGATTCGTCCTCCAGAGATTGTCATCCATGCTCCGCTCCAGCAACCAGTTAGAGAACTCAAGACTTTTTTACAAATCATCGGGAAGCAGTTCTTGTACAGGTGGTCTGGATAAAGATTTTCTCCATGCAGTACATTCCAGTAGATGTCTGGAAACATTGAATTGCAAAGCTAAGCGTCTGATGCTGATTAATGGATCAGTTGTAACAGCCTCCAGTATTCGTTCATCAGTTGAAATCCTTCTTACTTGTGGAGCTCCTACATTCGATCGTATATTTGAAACTGATCCCGTTTCTCGAAGCCTTCGGTATGGATTTCTAAGTACCCCTTTACTAGGAAGTCGTCGGTTAGGATAAAATTCATGATGTCTTTGTCGCTCAAGTAATAAACTTAACCGTCAGTTAAAAAAAAGAAGAAGAACTATCTTTACTTTCAAATCTTTATTGTATAGTATATTAGTATAGGTATTATGTTATTGTTTCGTATTGTCTTCATCACTACACTATCCAAACTGCTACTAGATCGGTCAACCAAACTTCTCACTGACAGAAATGAGTAGATGCTGGTAGAAATCTTTTCGCTCCAACAAATCTACCAAGCGCAGATTTTGGTGCTGAACTTTATCAGCCATATTGAAACTGATTTTCCCCATAATGGCTTCTTGTTGTTGCCGATGATAATAGAGATGTGGGCAATTTGATCTTGTTAGAGATGTGAGTGCCTGTCCAGTGATGTGCACGTAACTCGCACTAGTTGAATTACCATTGCACAGCCCATAAACGTAAATAATGTCTGCTTATTCTTTGTTTGTAAATGCAGACATTTCAAATAGAGTTTGTAAGCAACTGTAACCTGAGCGTAACAAATTAAACTGATGAATTAATTTTTTTTTTGTAATTTTTTACATCATTTTTACTTGGTAACTTTTCCAAATACGCCTTCATATCCGAAAGCTAACTCTTTTAGAGAACTTTTAAAGAAACCCTAAAACTCTTTAATAGTTATGCAATTTTAAAAAAATATTGGAAATTTAGTAATTCTTGGAAAACCACTCAACTGTTGTTAGAAACGTTGGTAAAGGATTATAAATTCCTTTTTTTACCTGCTGCATGTTTTCCCAAGTATCACAAAATCTGTGAGTTTTTGTGCAAAGTTAATGATGATTTGTTTTCATTATTATTGCTTTCATAATTAGAAAATAGTAAAACGTTATGTGTATTACGCATTTTCTGGAGAAAAGTGACTTCAAAATCAAAAACAGACTTCGAAATTGGATATCTAAAGACTCGAACAAGATATCAACTTTATTTAAACGCCGTTACAAAGGCTAGTACTTCTTCTGAAAATAAAGTCCTACAGGATGTTTCTACCGTTAGTACTAGCAGAGCAATTTCCGTTAGGTATCGTTCATAGACCTCCGCGGAGTATAAACGTGTTTCGGCTAGAAAGTGAGAAGTGATTCCCTTAGTTAAGACATTTGACAAATTGGATTTAGGCTCCAATTAGCAGAGGGACAGTGTGTTCGCTTGAGACAGCAAAGGTTGTGGGTTCGACCCTGTTTTTTTTTTCATTTTTATTTAAAATAAGAAAATATAATAAAAATAATTTAAAGTGTTACTAAGAGTTGTAGTAAACAGCACGTGATGGATTGTTGAGAGCGGTCCGCTATGCCAATAGTGGGACCTGCTGAATTATCAGGTGAGGCTTCAAGCGGTTCACGCGAAACACCAACGGCTGAGAGAAGGAGGAAGCTAAGGCCAACTTCTAACTTAGTTCAACGTCCCACCCTAACAACGTCCACCGTGAAGCTGCTTGGCGAAATGAGAGAAGGGAACAACTTCGCTTCATTAGCAGCAACCGAATCGGTAGATGAAGAGGAAGAAATGGAGTCAATAAGTAGCAGCATCAAAATGCTACAACAAAGAGTTCTGGCCATAAAAGAAAAGCAAATGGTAAGAAGGAAGAGGGAAGAGCAAGAGCAATCCCAACAACAACAGCAGACGCAGCTTGCTCAAAAGCAAAAGTAACAAAATCAAACAAATACAATAGCACAAGTGCTACAACAACAAAAGACTAAGAAACACCAGCAACAACAACAAGAGCAGCCACAACAGCGGCAACAGCTAAAACAGCAGCAGCCACAAAAGCGGCAACAGCGAAAACAGCAGCAACAACAACAGCAGCAGCAGCAGAAGAAGATGGAGAAGGTGCCTCCTATCAACATCTATAAATTAGAGGTGAATGCAACCAAGGACCTGTGTAAGTTGGTCATTGGCAATAATTTTAATATTAAGCGATTGGGGAGCGATCGCCATGTCATCCACTGGAGGGCTACGCGAAATTAAAAGAGCTCCTAAAAGAAACGACGACGGAGCACTACTTATTCACACCGAAGTGTGAAAAGCGGCAATTGATGCTGCCGAAGGGCTTGCAATCGTCTTTTGATCCTGAGGAGATTCTGGCGCTGCTCAAAGAGAAGGAGTGCGAATGACTCAAGTTTATGGGGGTAAAGCCATTTACCACAGCTATGTCGTTCTTCCTGGTGCAGCTCAGTCCCGAAAGCCGTCTGGATAGTCTAAGGAGTATCAATGTCCTAGACTACCAGGTGGTTCACTGGGAAAAATTAAAAAAAGAACCACAGTTCTGAGGAGTGTGCTCTGCGTTTGCGTGTTATGTAGGAACGTGGGACACACAGCAAGCTATCGGGGTTGTCTTAAGTTCGCTGACATTAAAAAAGCAAAACTGGCTCAGAAGCAGAAGGTGGTGGTCAAACGTTCACCTGTTAGCTTTCAAATACCAGCCGTTACGTCCCAAAGTTCCTACGCTCAAGTGGCGTCAGTTAGGGAGGCTACGGTACAGCAAGCGACTGTTGCTTCTTCGGCGCCAATGCCGAGAACAACGGAAGCTGCACCTTACATGCTGACCATCTTGCTTGCAATACAAGGGCAGATGGCTCAGCTGCAAAAGCAGGTGCAAGAACAGGCCAAGCGGGTGGACCAGATCTACGTGGTGGACCAGGGTCTAACGCAACACATGTCGTAATGTGTACGCACATGGTGGAGCAAACTTTGAAGGTCCTTGCGATGAATGTTAATTCACTGATTAGGATCGAACGAAGAGCCGCGATGTTTAACTTGCTACAAGACCAAACTCCTGATGTACTTTTCGCTAGCGAAACCAAGCTAACCGATAAGCACAAACTGGAGTACAATAATTATATTGTTAGAAGAAGAAACCGGCCCAGATCCAAACGTGGAGGCGGTGTCGCGATCTTGATTAAAGAGTGTACAAGAGAGTGTTGCGCAGGTTCCGGGTGTTGGAGGCAGTTGTCGTTTACATCCCGCTCCGCAGTGGAAAGCGGATGTACTTGGCCTCTGTCTATGCACCTGAGGCTTCACAATCCACTTTATTCATTACAGAGCTCGATACGCTTTTTCGACTTCTGAGGCTGGAATCGGGGGAGAATTATTTTATAATCGGCGGGGATTTCAACGCTAGACACAGAGATTGGGGAAATAATTTGCCAAATACTAGAGGGAACCTACTACTCGATTGGTGGGGTCAGCACGATGTCATGTACAGACTCGGTCTTAAAGCGACGGATAGCCCGTCGTTTCCCAGAGGCGGGTCTTATTTGGATCTACTGCTGTACAACGAACGTATACGACTGACAGGTACGAATTTACAAACGCTAAACAGTCTGTGCACATTCGTGTATGACAGCGACCATTACGGTTTTAGCACTGAAATTACAGTTCCCAACGAAATTACGGAATTAGAGGAGTTTGTCCAAAGATATTCTTACAATCACAGTAAGACTCGATGGATACGATGGATGCAAGAGCACTCTCCTCGAACACGCTCCACCCACCGTCCAATAGGAATTTATCAAACGAGGAGATCGACAAGTACCTACAACGAATGGACTAGACAATTAAACAAACTATGGACGCCACAATACCGCGGTATCGACGTACGACTAACGAAGATCTGTTCCGCAATCCTACTATTGACGCACTACCCCGACAGAAGAGTAACTGACAGACAAGACCCGGAGATTAGGACACTGAAGTCGTCAATGAAAAATCTTCAAACGTTAATAAAAGAGAATTACAGAATTTCTGTAAGTTTGTATTGGAACAACAAGGTTCGGGCTGTAAACACCAGCAACCCGAATACGTTTCCGCAAATAAATAAACTATTTCGGAGAAGAAATCAAAACGACCTGAAGGTCTTAAAATAGCCCGGACTACAGAAAACGAACAGTTACTGACAATAGGAGGTATTGATCCAAATGAAGCCGCTGATGATGACGCCTTCTTTGTGATCGAGGATCCACAGGAGAAGGTTGAGACCTAGGAAGTATACAAGGCCATTGATATCATTGGCCCTAATTATGACCTGGACAGTCGTGTCTTGGGGCACGACTTCTGCATTCGAAATGAAATAATGAACTGGCGATCCGAGGGTCTTTCCTATAAGCTGACTAGGCTGGGGATCAGTAAACCACTCTTGTACATTCTTTATAATATGCTAACCAACAGACAGTTCATCGTGAAGAATGGCGATGTGACTTCTGTTGGAATATTTCAAATTAAAAATGGTCTTCAGCAGGGCGCGGTCAATTCGCCGATCCTATTCAACATTTTTACAAGCGACTTGATAGGTTCACTTCCCCATACTATTGCGTACGCAGACGATTTTATAGCGTACAGAACAGGCCCAAAAATCGAGGTCATTAATACTATCTTGCAGAGTGACTTCGATAAGATAAGACGATTTTGCGATGACTGGAAGTTGAAACTCAACTTTCAGAAGTCGGAAACCATTCTCTTTAGGACGCCTTTGTCTGGAGCCTCTAGGGATACCAGAAAAAATTGGCGAAAGTTCTCGATTATTGAACAGCATGGACAGCCTCTTGCTTGTCGAAATGTAGTCAGATACCTTGGCATCTGGCTAGATCAGTTTCTGTATTTTGGCAAAAATGTAGATGCTGCTCTGGCAGTAGGGCGGTGGGGAATCGCAATAAGAGGGATGTCGTTCGGCAGCAACAGCATTTCTGGTGGTTGAATGATGGAGAAGATGTTTTGTCGTCGTTTCTGTCAATTACAGACCAGCCTCACTAATGAGGCAGAGCTGACCAATCTATTTGCTTGTAAATAGCGATTTTGGTTCTTACTCTGGGGAAAAGACTTTGGGTTGGTAACTTAAGAAGTTGGAATTTTTTCGTTTTCAAATTTAGATTATTGTGTACAATATGAACGACATAGGGTTCACATGGTTAAACCTTTTAATTATTTTTGTATTGGTTCGTTTGATTTTAAGACGCTACAGCCGTGTTGTGTCCACAATATACGAGTACTCGCTATAAAGATTGTATTTAGCCAATAGTGCAGACATCTCTTTTAAACCCTGACAACATTTTTTTGGGGTTTTAGGATGGAAAAGATCATTATGAGCCACATTATCCACATTTTAATTTCGAAAATTATATTGTACCACTGATAGAGTGCTCGGCACCACAGTTCATTACAAAAGAAAACCCCTCGATACGCTGCTGCCGCAACTGAAAGTGATATTTTGTGCGCCACTGCAATGGCTAGTCGAGGCAACAGATTCGCTTTCTGTCATTAGCCGCTCCACTGGACGGATGCTGCCATGCGTCGCAGAATAGTGAAGTCTAGCGTCTAGGCTATGTGCAGCTCTGGGGTGTTGTATGTTGGAGGTGCTGGCGCAAACTGCTGTGTAAATACACACAGTCGGACAGCGCTAACATTCCGGCACGAGTTAGAAACCAATTTTCCCATTATGAAGACACCATGCTGTTAGCAGTGATTTGCATGCTCCTTGACTTCATAATTTACCCCAATGTTGGCTGTTGGTGGCTAGTGCTTGTTTGCTGCCTGGTGGCTAGAGGTTACTGGCTATTGGCGGCTGCTGTTGCTGTTGCTGTTTGGGTAGGCTCCTGCGTCTCACCGTACGGACCATCGTCTTCATCGTCGTCATGATCGTCATCATCATCGTTGTCGCTGTAGCAATGGACACATTTTCAATTTTCCATTACTTGTCTGCCATGTCGATTTGTTTGTTTTTCTCGCACCACCAAGCTACCAAGACACCGAGCCACCAAGTCAACGTGGATCGTACAAGGCGAATACACTTTTTTGATTAATTGTCATGGAGTTGTCATAATCGTGGAGGTCCTTGCCAAGGATGCACGATGCACGATGTGCGTTTGCTTTTGTTTGTCTTCGATTGACTGCGACTATACATCATTGGGATTTATTTTAAGGATATGTGGCAATTACCATTTGCAGTACAAAAGCAATCGACGTGTCAGATAAAAGAGGGACATTCCTGTGGCATTGGATATATTGTACATAAATCGATCCTGGATATATTTTAATGTAAGCGCGACACATTCGACTGGTCGACTATTACTACCTACACTAAAGGAGACATATGCTAAATATAGAAATAAAGTTCTCACTCCACGAGCCAACCAGACTCAGGGATAAAAGGACACTAGTGGATGATGAGGTGGTATAGTTCTGGGAGACCTTGACAGTGATTAGGAGCAAATGTAGCCGCTCGGTGGTTGTGGAATTTCTCGGTATGAATTGCAGACTTGATAAAATGTAATTATCATGTGGGCTGTGGTTTTTGAAGGAATGCTGTCATATATCATAGGTCTGACGCCTACATAGGTGTCGGTTCGGTTAATTGTTCGTCGGGATCTACGAGTATCTCATGCTTGAATTGAGGTCTTAAGTTTTTTTTTTGTTTTGTTTCCTTATCTGGGGATGACTATTTATGTTGATCGGTGAATTTTATGGCGCGATTCGACTAATCGGATTCGAATGTCTCTTAATGGTAATGGTGCTTTTCGGATGACTGTAAATGGTAAATTGTCCTTGGAAAATTGACTCAGCTGCAGCCGGATATAAATTGCGAAAGAATTAATTGAACATGTACTCAATGGTGCGTCATATTTTTGGCGTAATAATCGTTGGATCGTACGGCCTTGGTACGAATGAGTTCGGTACATGACGATTGCAGCCAAATGATAATGAGTGCAATCGTTTCATTCTTTGTTAAAATGTCGTAATGACTAGCTTTTGCCTACACTGCTATTCTTCTTTACGTTGGAGCAGAAAAGTCTTCATCTCAGTTATTGGCCCGGGTCTACCCCGGACAACTTTATTAAGCTTATTAACAAGCCAAACTTGAAACTAGACTTAAAAACTAACGTTTTTTTAGGATATGCATGCTAATTAGTTTTAGCCTATTTTCATAGGGGGGTAATCCATATGGATCGGCCCAAGGTAGACCACGAAGTGCAAAACGGATAAACCTGCGTTGGACTGCTTCTATTCTTTGAATGTGGGTTAGTTTATAGGGTGACCAAACTTGGCTGCAATATTCGAGAAGAGCCATTAAAAAAGCAATGTACAGGCACTTTGTAACGTAAAGGTTGGAAAATTCTTTTGACCAGCGTTTGATAAAGCCGAGTGAAGAGTTAGCTTTATTTATAATGCTGTCAATATGTGAGTCGAAATTCAATTCTCTATCACAAATTATACCTAGATCCCGTACTTGGGTAGTGGAAGGAATAGGCTCATCGCAGATGAAGTATTGTAGTTGCTTGGTGGGGGAGGTAGACGTTTGCGGGAATAGATTATCGCTTGGCATTTGTTGATATTAAGCTCCAAAAAGTTTTGCTTACACCATACCGAAAACTTATTCAAGTCATCTTGCAGGCAATGGGAGTCAGAAGGCAATGAGATGACATTGGAAATTCTCATGTCATCAGCGAAAATAGAAAGATTAGAGTTAGTTAAAATTAAATTTATATCATTAATTGTGAGGATAAAGATGATTGGACCAAGGTGACTACCCTGAGGGACACCAGATGTTGCTTTAATGGGTTCGGATATTGAAGATCTGAAGATGACCCTGTATTCTCGGTCTTCTGAATAGGATTTGGTCCATGCCACAAAATGAGGGGAAAAGCCAAGTTTTTTTCGTTTAGAGATGATAAGTTGGTGAGAAATTTTATCGAATGTCTTGCTGAAATCTGTGGAAATTGAATCGACTTCGTCACCGTCTTCTAGAGCATGAAGCGTCCTAGAGACGAACTCTGTTAGGTTAGTGGTCGTTGATTTACCTTTCATGAAGCCGTGCTGATTTGTGCAGATAGTTGGTCTACAGTACGGAAGCAGTTGTTGATAGACTATGCTTTCAAAAAGTTTGGGTATGCAAGAGAGTTTCGCTATGGGCCTATAATTATCGACTTCGGCTTTACTTCCTTTTTTATGAATAGGGATAATGTAAGATTCCTTCCATAGGAAAGGGAAAGTACCTGTTGAGACAGACAAGTTAAATAGAGCAGCAAGAGGAGGACCGAGATGGGTAACACACTCTTTTATTACAATAGCCAGAAGGCCATCAGGGCCGGACGAGAAATCATCTTTAAGTTTGGTAATGTTTTCAGATACCAAAGTTGTTGTTATATTTAGTGAAATGGCTGACGTCTCAGGATAGTTTCTCATATAGCTAAAGTAGCTAGGATCGGGTTCAGCTGTTTTCTTAGAAAAGGATTTGTTAAAATGAGAGGCAAAGAAATTTGCAATGGTTTTTGGGTCGGCAGAAGAATCACTAAGAAATTTAAGAGTAGATGGGTAGCCGTCTGACTTTCTTTTGGTATTAATAAACTGGTAGAAGCGTTTAGGGTCCGAGACTAAGCTAAATTGCATGCGGTAGAGGTACTCAAGGTAAAGAGACTCACAAAGTTCAGAAAAACGATTATGTACCGATCGATAATTACTGTAGTCGGAATCAGATCGAGTTCTTAAGAATTTGTGCCACAACTTGTTTCTGTTATTACGGAGAGAGCGTAACTCATTGTTGTACCAGGGAGGAGCAGATATGCAGTCCTTTCGGAAGGTATACGGAACCGATTGGGCAAAGCAGGAGAAAATTAACGAATAGAACGTTGATAGGGCAAGATCAATGTTAGTTGTCTCACCAATAAAGTCAAAGTTAATGTTGCTGATGAGGTTTTTAAGTTTGTTAAAGTCGGTTCTACGGAAGTCAAATGAGAATGAATTTTCCGAATCGACACATGTGTTGGCATTTTCATATGAATATATAATTGACAAGGGGGGATGAAGGCGGTCTAGGTTAGAAAGAATATGATCACTCCTATAAACGACACAGTTATCTGAATCGGATGTGAAGACAAGGTCGAGTTGTCTGTTCATTGTATTAGGTATTCCACTAATCTGATGCAGACTTGAGTTGGTTAGGCAGTCCACCATCAATATTTCTATTTCAGATGTCGAATTACGAGAGACAAAATGAGACGAATCATCGTAAGGCTCCCATATAAGGTGAGGGAGGTTGAAATCTCCTACTAGAACAATGCAATCTTCAGGTTGTGCATACTCAGTCAAAAAATCAACTGCGTGAACTACAGGTTGATAAGACTCAATGGGTTGAGATGGGTGAATGTAGCAACAAAGTACGTAAAGACATCGTTTGGGGAGCGCAATGTTGGCGCATACTAACTCAAAGTTTTCAGTGTGGGGAATATCGACAGGAGTTGCGTGAAAGCAGTTCCGGATTGCTAGTAAAACACCGCGGCCATAAGGATTATCAGCTCTTTCAAATCCATCTTTTCGAAAAACGTTGAAATTTGGAGGAAACAGCTCATGGTTTTTAATGTCTGGAATTAGATTTGTTTCAGTAAGAGCAATTAGGTCATAGGGAAACTTGTGAGAATTGAGATATACCGAGGAGATTTTAGAGCGCAAACCTCTTACATTTTGGTAGTAAACGGACAGGCATTGTGGACTGGAGGATACAGATTTCAGTTTGTTAGGAACTGTAATAGTTTTTAAAATTTGAACGAGTTCTTTGCAAATGGGAAAGACGTTTGGAGCTGACATGCGAAGACAACGTAGAAAGATCATTATGAACTTCGTCGAAAGAGATGTCGAAACTCTCATGGTAGCGAACGAAAATTTGCATTAATTCCGCTGGCTTAATAGGAAGACCTTCTCGTTGAATCGAAACCATTATGTTGGTTTTGGTTATGCCATCAATGCAAACGGAGTTGGGTTTGTCGTGTAAGTAGGCAAGGTAGAGCCGAACATTTTCATAAATGCGGCGGTCTCTCAAACGAGATACTACATAACGACTGTCATCATTCATATCAGAAAATTTTTTAGTGAGTTTGACAGTTGGTGGAAGGAGTGGGTCAAGGTATTTTGGGTGAGAATCGGAGGCACGAGCGGATGATGAAGGGACAGGATGGTCAAGCACCCCGGAACTAGAATCTTGACTAGTGAGGGGGGTTGGATCAGGTGGATTGATAGATGAAGATGAGGAATGGGTGGTTGGGTTTAGTATATGGGAGCTAATAAAATTAGGATTTGATACTAAAATTAGTTGATACTAAAGATCTGTTTCACGAGTCGCATTTGCCATTTTACCGTACTGTTATATCCTTGGAGAGATTTGAGCAACTATCCAGGTTTTTAAGGTTTGACGATTTTTGACTCGACAAAAAGAGGGCAAGCTTTCCGATACATATAAGTAAAAAGCGCAATCCATAGAACCAGAGAGCAGTCGATGAATCAAAGTGAGCTACGTCTCTGCGTTTTTCGGGGAGATTGAGGTTAAGGAGTTTGAGGCGGGCAAGAAAAATTAGGGAGGATAAACAGAAAGATACCGAAGTACGTTGGTCTTGAATGTTTGCAGGATATAATGAGTAGAAAATAAAGAGCTCGGCAGAGCATTCGATAAGTTAACTTTCTTGCATCAATTAGCAGCAAGGTTTGTCCCTGATAAAGATCGCAATGTCATCAGCATATCTTTTGACATAGAAGCCGTCGTTGCTGAGTATATTTAGCAGTTCATTTACAGTGACGCTAATTTTGTCACTGCCTAATGACAGCCTTCGATATCAAAGGAACATGTGATGAGTTCTTGAAAAGCACGGGTTGTCGATTTTCCTTGTTGATGGGCATGCTGGCTTTTATGAAGCGGGTTCCTATTAATTCTATAACATGTAATGTCAGATTTCATAGTGAAACTTAAAATGACTTCAGCTCTTTTGATACACTTTCCCCAATGTGATAGAAGTGCATGTACGCAAGTTTTGAAGAAATTCAGATTTCCGGATTGGAGAAGTTCTTCGCAAACATTTTTGACGGCTTCTTCATTGTTGAATCGGTTTTCCATCACTTGACACATGTGGCCGAGCGTTGTCATGAAGCAATATGATTCCATTTCTATTGACCGATTTAGGCTACTTAGCCTAACTCTGTGCTGATGCATTTGTTCCAGCTGGTTACAGTACTTCTCAGCATTGATAGTGTCACCAGCTTTCAAAAGGGAATAGTGGGTAATGCTAGTAGAAGACCACCAAACAGTCACCAATATCTTCATTGGATGAGGACTCGGCCTTGGCATATGTGTCGGTGCCTATCTGCAACTAACCATTGTGCAGATTGGCGGCGATTACCGTAGAGGATCCATTTTTCATCACATCTCACTGTTCTGTGCAGAAACGGATCTTTTCTGTACCGGAAAAACTGAGAAGTGCAAGCCTCCAGCCGACGCATGATGTTTTCCTCAATCAGCTCATGAGCAACCCATTCGTCGAGTTTCTGACTATTCCAAGCGCTTGTAAGTGACGGGAAATAGTCCAATAGTCGTTGTCGAAGGCTGGTGCTGCGTGCCTGCGAGGCTCGTTTTCAGGAGTCATGTCGTCCGATCGGAATTTTTTCGAATCATCGCTGTAGGGTTCATTCATTTACTGTACAAGGTGCAAACGCACTGATACGAGTATGCCTATCAGGTATTTTTTTCCATTGTTTTTACGAAAAACTAGATGAGACTTGCAGGTCTGTATGATTTGGGTAAGTCAGTTTCTCTACTACCTGATTTGGGTATAAGCTCAACTGTTAGCTCTTTCCAACTTTTTGGTATCTAACCCAAGGCATAAGTAGTTCGGAAAATATTTATGACAAGCTGGGTTATTTATGTAATACATGTTTGGAGAAGATTCCATCTTCACCATGGGCTTTGAATGGGCCAAAGGAATTGACGGCCCATTTTATTTTGCCTTTATGAAATATTTCTTTTGACCTCTTTCAGTCGTCTTTGGCTGGTCTTTTGATCTTTCGAGTATTATTTGGAGCTTTGGATGCGGTGATGGAAGAGCTGCAGCGTCTGTAGACCACATCGCCTTTATCCAGGAGTTATGTCTTGTCCAGAGCTGCGTCTCCGCCATGTCTATAATAACTGCAATCGACTACGACATTTTGTTTTCGACAGCAAAAGAAGCCATACCCAGAGCTTATATTCTTGCCAAATCAGAACATACAGAACATACGATACAAAGTTATTCTCATGCAGTACAGATGTTTTTGAAGTAACAATGCTTGCGCTTAAAAGCAATAGAAAAGCATGGTTTACATGTGGATACCTGCACTATAAATGATTATGAACCGGCACTACCAAGACAATTCAGGTAGCTGGTTGGTAAGGTCAATCGCAACCAGAAAAATATTATGCTTGGTTGCTACTCAAAGGCACACTACGATTTAAGGGGGAGTACAGACACTAACCCCAGAAGTGAGTCAATCATTGAAAGATCAGGAAAAGACTGATCTTCTAGTAACATAGGTAGTAGGCATTCTTTAATTACTAAAAAGCGCCAAGGAATAACTGCTAAACTGACTGAATGTGGATGTCATATTCTGATATAGGTGGCAGTAGCTCAAGTCGTAGTGTATTGGCTTCCAAATGGGACAGTTCGGTATTCAATCCCAACTTCGCCCGAAAGACGTACTTTATTTGAGGCAACTAAAATCTCGTAAGATTAGTGGTTGGCTAGAATACATCAACAAGTACAAAAAAAAAACTCCCAGCTAGAGCATAACAATAGTAAGCCCACATCTTGTTGTTTGTTGCCCTACCTTCATCTTTGCCTCTGCAATGGTGGGCGATGGATCTCCAAGAATAGCTCTAAAAGACTAGGAAACACTTTAACTGGGGTAAAGTGGGTGTGGGTGGGAAACCTATGAGCACATCTTTAACGATCTACCAACGAGAGGTATTCCTTGAGGTAGTTTCCGTGAAAGGATCACCACCACTAAACTGTTTTTCAATCATCGAGAATATCGCAAGTTCTGCCCAGGACACCTCGAGCTGGTAACTCAAGGTGGACAAATTCAAGTAAACCATCGCATATGCTACTGAAGGATATCAGACCCTTATTACTAAAGGCTTCTGAGAGAATTCCTACTACTCTCTCAGAGAGTATACATACAATAGTGATGTTTCTCGATCGCGAGAAAGCTTTCAACAGCATTGCCAGTTCCCTCATTGACTCTGGAATTAGATATACGAGGGGCGTTCAATATATTCTCGGTATCGATATGAAGGGAAATGCGAATTCAATTTAAATTGCTTTTATTTTTCAATATAATCTCCCCTAACATCAATACATTTGTTACATCTTGAGATAAGCTTTTTTAAACCCTCAAAAAAATAAATTTCTTCTTTCTCTGCAAAATACCCATTTATTGCCGACTTGAGTTCTTCATCATCCGAAAATCTTTTTCCACGAAGACATTTTTTCAAATCCGGAAACAGGAAATAACCACTAGGGGTAAGGTCTGGACCCACCCTATGTGTTGGATTTCTTCGAAACCACAATCTCGCGCAGCAGCCTTGGAAACTCGCGCCGTGTGAACAGGAGCGTTGTCATGAAGAAGCAACACACCCGCTGCGAGTTTACCCCGTCTTTTCTTTTTAATTTCCTCCCGCAAATTATGCAAAGTGGAAGTGTAGGATGTGGCGTTGATGGTTTCACCTTTTTTTTGTACTCAATGAGCAAGATTCCCTTTGAGTCCCAAAAAACTGTGGCCATGAGCTTCCCGGCAGACGGAGTGACTTTGAACTTCTTCGGGGGGTCTGTTCCTTTTTTATGCCACTGCATTGACTCTGGACCCATGTTTCGTCCCCAGTAATAATTCGATCCATAACACCGTCCGTGTTCTCACTACACATCTCCAAAAGCTCTCTACAGCATGCGATTCTCACTTTTTTCTGAGGCGCTGTGAGCATTCGTGGCACCCACCTTGCACTGACCTTTGAAAGGTTAAGATGGTCATGAAGAATGGTGTGAATGGTACAAATTGAAAGCTTGGTGGTCTCTGCCATCATTTTCACCTTTATTCGGGCATCCTCAAGAACAAGTTTTTCGACTTCTTTGATGCTTTCTCCCGTACAAGCAGTAGCCGGGGCGCCGGAGCGGGGGTCGTCTTCAATGCTCTCTCTGCATCTCTTGAATATACAGTTGATAATGAAGGTGCGGAACCCTGGTAAACAGCCACCATCTCTTCATGAATAGTTTTTGGACTTTTTCCTTGCTTAGTGAGAAATTTAATTACAGCGCGATGCTCAATTTTCACCATCATCGTCTCAGTTGCCATTATGATTCTGTTTAACTAGAGATAAGACGCGAATTAATAATCACATTTATATGAAATTTTACATGAATGCACTAAAATAATAGTATTACTGATAAATAAGTCAATTTATATATAGAACCACAGCTTCACCCCGGTACCGAGAATATGTTGAACGCCCCTCGTACTTTCCGAACTTTATTGTAAAGGGTCCGCCATCTAACGTTTTTTTTTTCAACTAGTGCTTATTTCGTGAATGGTAACACTTAGCTCATGTCTGATTCGACAGATAATTAGTTTTATCCTTCCGCTGAACGAATATGGTTGTGTATACGCTTGAACTGCGCTTCGCTAGGTGGGCCAGCGATCGACTTAGAGAAGATGCCGATTTTGCCAAAAAAATCATCTTTTCAGATGAAGCTCATTTTGATCTTGGCGGGTGCAATGTCCGATCAGTTCAAATAAAAACAATAAGTTAAGATAAGAGTGTTTATTAAAGTCCTCCCGATTAAACAGTATGAGATCTCGCAACCAACTCTCTCTACTCTGCAAGTTATACATTGTAGCAACTGGACTGGAGTTCGGTAATGCATTTGTGCATACAATGATATACCTACATATAAATGGTTAATTCTTTAAGTGTGTGTGTATTGATATATGCCTCAATACAACAGCGGGTATGTAAACAGGCAAAATTGTCGCACTTGGGGCACAGAAAACCCGCACGCATACATTGAAAAGCCGATACACCCAAAACGAGTCACTGTTTGGTGCGGATTTTGGTCCAGAGGCATAATTGGGCCATTTTTCTTCGAAAATGAGCAAGGAGTGGCCGTTACAGTCAATGGCGATCGTTATCGGGCCATGTTGAACGAATTTTTGTTCACAAAAATTGAAGAGGAGGATATTGGCAACATTTGGTTTCAACCGGACGGCGCTACGTGCCACACAGTCGAAGCTACACTCGATGTTTTGCGCCCTGTTTTTGAAGATCGCATTATCAGCCGCAGAGCTGATGTCGTTTGGCCACCTCGGAGCTGCGATTTGACACAGAGACAATTGACGCTTTAAAGGACAATATTCGTGAAGCCATTGGTGAAATACAGCTGCACACAATCGATAATGTGCTTAAAAATTGGACCGATCGTGTAGGCTACTGCATGGCCAGCCGAGGCAGCCATTTGAATGAAATTATTTGCCATTATTAACCGGAAAGATAAAGCTAATTATCTGTCAAATCTTTTTCTGCATATGATTTACATATGTATATCTATGGTCCTTGATTTCAGATTGTAAGTGTGATATTCAATAAATATTTTCTATTGAAATTTGAAGACTTTCTTTGTAAAAAGAAAAAACCACAACAAACGTCAGGGTGGTGATTAAAAATGATACGGCTCTGCTAGCAAGCAAATGTTTTAATTTAAATAGGTGAGCAATCGCTGCACACAGTCTGAATCCCGACAAAGCAATCAATTAATCAATTATCACAGCAATAATCTGTGGGAACAAGGTCAACCAATTTCACTTTTACTCCAAATAAGTGAATTTCAAAACAAAACACATATATCCGAGTTCATTGAACAGCTCTTCTTTGTAGTACGAGTATTTGTAATGTCGTAATGGCGGCGTGATCAATTGGAATCCCCAGAGTGACAATCAAACAGGTTTCCCCTGATTCTATTTGCACCTTATGCAGTAGGTAACTCTTATATTATAATTAAGTGTGCTTTTTGCAAATATGTTGCTTTCTTTACTATGATGTGTTAATTGTGGTTAAGTCGCAGAGTGTGTCCCTCGGCCCCTTTCTTTATCTTGATCGATCACGAGTGCTTCATTTTCTAAGTACTTTATACTTGAACTCCGGATAGATATGATTCTACTATGTAGTTGGGACCGAAGAATTCTAGTTGTTGACATGAATATGGAGCACTAGATAAAGGTGCATTTCACACCCTAATGGCAACGCTTATTCATCGCAGTAGGCCTTTGGAAAAACTGGTTTTGTAGGTTGGAGGTTATTTCGTTTATTGAGCTGCTCGACCACATAAAATATTATACAGACGCTGTGGAGTGACAAACAGGGTCTGGGTATACACTAGGAAATTTTAGACGATTTACAATCCACATGCAGATGAACAATTATTGGATGAACAATTAGACCGCAAAAATAGGGCTGTCACTAACATCTAAGGAGTGCAATTGGATTAGCCGGGCAAAAGAGCGGCGGTATTTGCTATGGTGATTGTTAAGAGAGCAGAATTACAATTTTCATTATAGCTAAACTCTTCAGCTTAAACATGAGGGGAGAGAAATGATTTCGGAAAAGACTGCTTCGACGAGCACCTCGGCCAGACATCTGTATGATCAGTGTTCGAAGCACAACGTTAGGATCGTTCTTGGTGATCATAACGCCAATTTGTAAGAAGAGAGCATATTTGCCATATTAGCATATAATACGAAGCTTACTGAATTCTCGTGATGAAATGTCATCACAAGTTTTTCACATCTTGATATCCACAAAGGGATTTAAAGTCCTCGTACAAGAGAAAAAACGTTCAAATTAATAATAACGCAATCGACGCGCAAGACACATCTGTAATATTCTGGACGTCCGAAGTTTTATGGATTCAGAACGGACTCGAACTACAACCTTGCTATAATCAAAGTGCGAAAGCAGATTTCCCGGATGTCAAAGCGCCAAACAAGTACTGTGAGAAAGAAACTTCTAGAGTCTTTTCTAACAGAGTCCTTCTGGAGTCCAGAAGGGCAGAAGTCTAGTATTGACATTTTCAGCAACCTATAGGAGTTGTCGCATCTGCTTCATCTGAGGTTTCAGTGTCGACAAGGGCATACAGCGAAGAGGCGAGGACGGGACTAGTTAAAAGGAAAAGAGCGGCTCTGCGAGCAGGATGATCAAATATCGGATTCATCGGAGGAGAAGAAAAAGCTAAGAAGCGCTAGATTAATAAAATAGAGTGGAAGTGCTACTCCAGGAACATGATTTCAAAGTGTTAAGCCAACAAGACCCCAACAGAGATCTGTAGAGATGAGCAGTTAAAAAAAAAAACAATTACAGATTGTTAAACGAGGCTATCAGGCAGAACAATCCATTCAACAAAGTCGATGAAAAACAAGCTTTCTATCTACCCGATCAAAAGAAAGGAAAGATAGCAATGTCGAAACTAAAGTATAACAAGGCTTCCGAATGGCCTACCTCGAGTTAATTAAAGCTGCAGAAAATGACTTAGCAGAGAGCATGCACCAACTCATTTATAAGATTTGGCCTTATGGATGTGTAGTGTCTGAACGCAGCCATTCCCATCAGCCGTCATCGTGACAGAGACCAGCTGTCAACCAAATACTGACAACCTCTTTTGGGGGGATTCCGACGGAGATTCCCGCCAGCAGACATTCTACTTTTGCTGTTACTTTTTGACTTCCACATTTTTTCCTTGCTTTGTGTTATAATTAATTAAGTGGATTAAATTTAAATAAAGAATATTTTGAAGTCTAATGCTGAACTTATTAGGATGGAACCTCAGCTTCGTTTGTTCGATTTATAAGAAAGTCGATCCTCTTAACTACTCCAACTATGGAGGCATTAGTTTTGTCATCCCTGCCAAACTCGCAGGATTTTGATGTTGATGGCCTTAGACAAGATGATGCGCTTACATGGGACTTCTTAAATGTCATACTTGAGTAAATACTGCGAAATGCGTAGGCCAATGCCGGGGTACAATTTCCACAAAAGTCTGTATTGTATTGTACTTGCTACGCGGATGACATTGACATAACTGCAAAGTGCTGTTACTCGTACGTTTGCAAGTACTGAAAGATGCAAACATGTAAATGATATTCACGCCTCGTCTCCGTCCGATTAAAGAGTACATATCTAAGAAATGCATGGCTCTCTGTGCCTTTCTGGAATCAGTCGAAACTGCCCCACAGACTACCAAATGGATACATTCCAGGCTTAACAGCAGAATAGTCATTACAAAGCTTGGACAACACGATTTCCGTGCGTAATATCATCATTGCTTTGGTTCAGTGAAGTGAACACAATTCCGATTCAGCCCGGTAATTCCGCATTTCTAACTTAAGACTATACAACTGATATAGTCAGCTGGATAAATGTAAAATGCGCTAAACAAAATAAGTGACTGGTGCCAGCCGGAAATTTCATCGCTACCTCCACAAGGAGTAGCCTAAGGCCTATTACTTAGTGGTGTACAACACGATTTCTTAAAAAAAAAAGTAGCAGTAGTCTTTTAGGTCTGCATTCCTCGGTAAGAAATGTAAAAACAAAAATAGTCCACCTGAATTATCTCATCTTGTAATCTATCCATAGCTTGTATACGTATTTTCCAAGAGTTTATCAAGACTATAATCTTTCTGCCCTTCAAAAGGTGCAAAATGAGAATCTTTACATCTTTACAGCCACCTCATACCGAAAATTAGCAAGAACTTCGCGGCGACGAGGATGGATAGCATAGTTAAGATTGGTGTACGTAAAATTGCCCGCAACTGTATCCCTTGGCAAGGCGCAATATGCCTATCGATCGATATATGGCTGACTCTCTGTTCACGTTCAAGGATATGTAGATCATGAAGCTATATCACTATATGTTGGATCATGCCTAGAGACTATTTGCTCTAAAGTGCAGAGGCCACGATTGGTGCACCAGAAACGGGCTTTTCCAATGAAACCAAGTATTTTGGTGACGTTCTGCGCAACAGACTTTCTTGGTCTAAACATGTCGCGTTAAAAACTTCAAAGACGCTGTCGGTTTTCTTGCAGATCAAAGGAGCTTTCCACAACATATGGATTTTGTTAGCCAAGAGGGTCCTCACTCTTCTGGATATACTCGTACATGGCTGTGATGAGGCAATTTCTGACCTAGGCGTCACTTTTTTGGTGAAATAAGATTTCACAGAATTACGTCAATTCTGCTTCAATAAGAAAGAGCGGTTTGTGTCGGCAGCTTAATAGCTTTCCCTCCTGGATCCCCTCTAGATTCACTAATCCAATCCAACATCTCCTTTCTTGACATTAGTATCAAGGGCTACACTCTCAAAGCCCATTTTCCATTAAAAAAAGATTTCTTTCGTACAACACTGAAAAAATTGTTTCATGGTCCCCAAGAGGCCAGCAACCTTCCTGCTGAACTTCATTAGGAAAGAACATAGACTGCGTATGCGCTGTAGACTGTCGGAATGGGGCATACATGTATACATGGGTATGTGCTAGGTATAGGCAGGTAAGAGTGGGTGTTGGAAATATCAACCCACTTGAGCCTATTGGTCCATTGTGATGCTACGTTGATCTATGATCCTCTTACTAATGGAACCAGTTTGAGCTTATGATGAAGCGTAGGGGACAATTTACGACAATATTTTTTAGATCGCTTAGGTCGTTGTAGATGAAGCTTTTTTCTCTGGGAGAGAGCTGGACATGTTCTCCTCTTCCTCGTTCATGCAGCTTCTACAGAAATCATTTGAAAAAGCGCCAAGCCTTCTTGCGTGCTTGCCTATGAGGCAGTGTCTAGTGATGACACATATGATAGCGCTGAGATGTTTCCTATTTAGAAGAAACGTAGCGATTGGCATACCTATTCTACCCTTTCCCGGTAGAATATGTAGGTAGAGTGGTTCCAATTTTGGTGAGTTCATCGGCTCTGCAGTTCCCTGGAATGTCTCTGTGACGGGCCACCCAACAAAGGCGTTGAACTGCTCTGCTATCTCCATGAGAGATGATCGGCATTCAAGGGCGGTTTTAGAATTTAATGTGACCGAGTCCAGGGACTTGATGGCTGCCTGACTATCCGAAAAGATGCAGATATTACGTTTTTCTTCAACCAGGACAAAGCTTCTTCAATCGCCAAAATTTCCGCCTGGAACACACTACAGTGATTTGGAAGACGGAAAGAGAGGCTCAGATTTAGCTTATCTGAGAAAACACCGCCAACAACTCCGCTATCCGTTTTAGATCCATCTGTGTAGAGATGGATTGACTTGTCCTCCGTGAAAGCCTCTTCCTCCCAGAAGGATCTAGAGGGGATGCTTACATAGAAGTTTTTGTCAAAGTTCGGGCATGGTGTAATCAATGTTCTCTGTGAGGATTCCTAATATATTAAGAATATTAGCGTGGCCAAATGAATTATTTGTCCACTGTTTAGTCGCTTTAAGGCGAATAGCTGCAGTCGCAGCTACTTGCTTGCTAAAAATGTCGAGGGGTGTAAAGTGAAGCAGAATATCTAATGCCGCAGAGGGGGTAGACCGCAAGCCTCCGCTTGTGCATAGACATGCTGTTCTTTGGACTCTGCTTAGTTTAATGCGGTTGACTGCATTTTCCGAGGCCGTCCACCAGACAACCACCCCGTAAGTAAGTATCGGTCTTATGACCGAGATGTATAGCCAGTGGGTTATGCGAGGTTGAAGGCCCCATTTATTTCCAATGGCTTTTTTGCATGAAATTATAGCTACAGTTTCTTGACTCTTTCTTGAATGTTAGGTTTCCAGTTTGGTTTCCTGTCAAAAATGAGACCCAAATACTTTGCTATGTCGGAAAAGACTAAACTGGTACCGTTTATTGAAGGAGGGTCTATAATTGTATTTTGTATTTCCTGGAAAAGAGGACAAGATCGGTTTTATGGGGGTTAATTCCCAATCCACAGCTATCAGCCCAGCGGGTTAATCTGTTGAGATTTACTTGAAGGAGTTCTTTAATGGTATTGAGATGCTTACCTGAGCCGGCTATAGCAAAGTCATCTGCATAGGCAATCACCCTGCTACCACTCGCTTTCAGGTATTTCAGCAGTTCATTAACTACTAAGTGCCAGAAAAGAGGAGAGAGGACACCGCCTTGCAGCGTACCTCTGCTGACACATCTTTTAGCGGAAGTCTCACCCAGTTTAGAGTTGATTATCCTGCTCTTTAGCATAAGACTGATCAACTCCCCAAGTGAGTCGTCTCCCTGCAGAGGTGACAGTCGTAATTGCGGATGTGTTGACGTTGTTAAAGGTGCCCTCTATGTCTAGGAAAGCAACCACTGTGTATTCTTCATATTGTAGAGCTCATTCTTTGAGGCTGGTCAAAGAATGCAGAGCTGTATCCACCGAATTTCTTTTACAGTAGGCATGTTGAGCCGTTGACAGAAGTCTTGGATCAACTTTAGCTCGTATATGGATATTAATCAGTCATTCTAGAGGTTTCAGAAGGAAAGATGATAGACTCTTAGGTCTGAGGGCCTTTGGGACAACATGAGAACATTATCCGGCCTTGAGAATGAATACAAAATTGACTTCTCTCCATAACATTGGAATGTAGATAAGTTCTACACAGCTCCTCATGATATTCTATAGCGTAGGCAGAATAATATCTGAGGACCTCTGTAGCTCGGCAGATATTATACCGTCCGGATGAGCAGACTTGTATGGTTTGAAGACATGCAGCGCCCTGAGCAGTTTGTCTATCGTAATCAGACCATGAATTTTGGTCCCGGTTGCAGTAGGCCTGGTTGGGCTGCTACTGGCCGCGAGTTGGGAGCTACCTGGAAAGTGGGTGTCCAGAAGGAGGTTGCGTGATTCATCACTTGAGGTTGTCCAAGAGCCATCGGTTTTTTTCAAACAGAATTTGTAGAGAGGATTTTTCTTAGACGCGATGCCTCAGAGGTTTCTGTGATTTTGTCACAGAATGACCTCCAGGATTGTCGCTTTGCCTTCCTCAGTTCTTTTTTGTATAATTTGAGGGATTCTTTGTATGAGTCCCAGTCAGTCACTTTTCTTATGCTTTTTGCTACGTTGAAAAGTGTTCTATAAGTGTTTCTCAGCAGCACCAGTGCTGATGTCCACCAAAGTTGCTTTTTCTGTACTCTAGGTTGAATAAGAGGGCAGGAAGCGGCCATAGCCTAATTGAGAGCCAGAGTATATTCCTTGACTTTCATGTCAAGCTCATTGGTGTCACGCGTGGGATTTTATAGTTCATAGGATAGCGTTTCTGATAGTATTTCTCTTTATTTTGGCCAATCAGTTTTCCGGTAGTTCCGGAACGCTGGTTGGCGGGGGGGAGCATCACTCAGGCTGAATTGGATGTATCTGTGGTCTGAAACGGAGTGATCAGACGATACCATCCAGTTCATTAGTCTTTGAGTGATGTTATCAGAGACAAGAGTGATATCTAGCACTTACTGTCGGTTTCTAGTTATAAAAGTGGGCTCATTGCCAATATTGAAAATTAAGAGGTTAGTACTTAAAATATAGTCAAAAAGTGAATCACCTTTATCATTAATGTCGGTACTGCCCCATACCTTGTGATGAGCGTTAGCGTCGTATTCGATAATGAGGCCAGTTCCAGTACCACCCTTTCTAGGTTATCACTAGGGAGAGGGTCCACATGATCGTGGCCGACGTAAGCCGATGACAGCCAGTAGGAGCGTTTGGCAGTCTCTAGTCTGGCAACGGTTAAGTCAGGGTCGCTGAGGTTAGGAAGTAAAAATACATTAAGACTACGTTTCACTAATATAGGTATAAGTGGCACAACATTCGATAATGTTTGATCTGAGAGTGGTGAGAACACTGCGGAGCACGTCCTCTGTGAGTGTCCGGTCTGCGCTTGCATCAGGCTGCATGTTCTTGGCGTGATGTGTACTCGTATGATGCATGTTGTTACTGTACTCACTTTATCATAGAAACAATTACAGATCACTCTCCGATTTCAAAAAAGAACAAACAAGGAGTGCAATAGATTAGTTTGTTTGTCGGAGTCATCTAATCCTACAGGGAAAAAACACATACTGTTCGATAGCTAAGCAGGCCTTAAAGCTCTTAAGTCTATTAAAATTAGCTCTAACTTCTTTGGAACTGTACTCATATCCTCCTGCATGCAAAAGAGTCACAATATTGGTCCCTGGACACAGAGGCATCCCTAGCTATGAAACTGTTGGAGACTTTTCTGCTCTGTCGTAAGCTTGTTATCAGTCGGCTGAACTTTTTGTAGGCTTCCTGCATACACTGGCTTAAGATTTGTCAAGTCTTATAACCCCTCAACTTCTCAAATAGAAATAGAACAACTGACATGCAAGCAATGAACAATAAGGCCAAGATCCTCACAGACTTCATAGTTCTCTCAATAAAATGGGCCTTGCCTAATCTGACACACGCCAACTCTTTCTTAAAGACATCGAAGCGAGCCAATATGTGCTGTGCGAATACCCGGCGAGTGCCTAGCTCAGACCGTAGCTCTTCCATATAATGTTGTCTCGTCCCCAGCTCAGACAATCTATGGTTCCATGTATGAACCACGTTTGAGCACCACAATCAAACTTGCTTAAGTAGGTGCCTTGAGGCTTAAGAGGTTGTCACCTTTAACCTTTAACCAAAAAACAAAAGCCTCAACCAATAGATGTTAAGCAGGAGCATCACTTTGAACAATAGTGCCCATGTTCCCCAGGTATTACACACAATTGACTTATGTCCTATAAATCATTCAGATGCTGCTGTAGCTCTGCAATAAAAGGCCATCTTCTTTTGTTGCGCGAATCCCAAATTTAAGAAAAAATTCTTGTCCACATCTAAGAGTCACCATTATGAAATCTTCCGCACAAAAGGTTGCTACCTAGGCCCATGTTACCAGTTTCTACATCACCGACGATGATGACTTCGTTGCTTTGTTTCTTTTTTTTTTTTTGCTAAAATTTGTTTCCAATTTTTCACATGATGCGACGCAGAAGTTGTTGCGTAAGCTTTGGATCTTCTGTCACCATGGGAACAAAGGAATTTTTTCTCATCTCTTGGAATCGCCAAAACGTTTATTGGACCTGAATAAATTCGCAAATGGAAATAAAAGTTAAATTGGGGAAAACCAAGCGCGCCAGATTTTTTTTTTATTTGTATTGTTGGACGACCTTGAACTCTAAGTCGAAGAGATACGAAACTTTAACGAACATAACAGACGGAAACGACGAATACCGTGCATCCGCAACTTTCAGTTCACATGAGAAAAGATAAAATTCTAGCTAAGGCTGGACGCGACTAAGTTATGAAATCATCAATGGAAATGCGTCGTCTCATCGACTGTAGTATTGTATATGTACGAGTACGTACATGTATCTTTGAATACTGGCTTTGAAAGATACTGCCCCTCACTTAAATATAAGCAAAGTGATTAAGTGATGAAAAATTTCTTAATTCACGGGTTAAGTAACGTTAATTTCGGATTACGTGATGGGTAAACAGTAAACTAACTTTGACAATTAAATTACTTACGAGTAAATTACTAACTTTGTCAACGATGATGGTAGGTTGAAACGGAGCTCAATCGTGCTGTGCAATTTGTCTTAATGAGGCGCCAGGCGTTCTGTAGAATTATTTTCCAATTAGTTTGTATCTATCCGATACAATTGGATGAAAATGGCTGAAGTATGTACTGGAAATGTGGTTAAAACGTCGGCTCTTTACGTTGTGAAGAGAATTGTGATCAGACAGTTTGCTGGCACGCGTAGTACGGAGCTTATTTTGTTGGAACCACCACAGATTTGTTCATTTTTAAGCTTGCAAATCACCGTATCTTTTGTAAGTTTTGTTAATGATGAATGTAATAAGAGAATCTCTTGAGATTGACAGCGCTTTATGCTCTTAATAGGGATCTGACAGCGGCTAACTGTGACAAATGGTGTTGAGTAATAATCCAGTGCGCCAATTAAGGCAGGGATTTTCATTAGCATGATATTTAAGCGGATGAATTCCGACACTCCTGGAAAGATCAGCGTCTTTTATAGGCCCTAGTTCATCTGTGAGTAAATTATCCATTACTGCTTTATTTATAGAAACGATAAAATGCGATTAATGCGCTAGCTAAGGGCCGGAATTATTGACCAGTTGGCGTGACACGAATAGGAAATCCACGTCAAAATTCACGCTGCGCTAACACCACCGACAAAATATCGACACAGTTATTCCACGCTCTTGCGGAGTATAGCGATCCATTGCTTATCTGTTTGTATACTGCAGCTGTCTAGTTCACAAATGTCAAATATGATTGATATACCATCTTCCGATAGGGTGATTAATTTAGCGCCACCTTGTAGAATTCTGTGTGCCTTCGATGCTCTGGACGGCTCACATTCAGAGGAAATCCGTAGAAATCGTTACTGCGGAAAGCAGCTTAACTTAGTATATATGGGCCTGCACGAAATCAGACCTTGATAGTCAAAGCAATATCCTGTTGCTTTTGACTTCTCACCTTGATAAGTGTGTCGTTGATGTGTTCTCCTCTATGCTCTTCGAACCGCTGTGTTATATCAGCTACTGTGTTGTCTACATATGCAAATATGAAATATTTGCCAGTGCCGTTAAAGCCATTAAAAGGAGGAGGAGTTTGAAAACCCCTCCTAACCTAAGAAAAAAAAGAATAAATGCCGTCGAAACAGCAGATGAGGTCCGCTATGAGGGGGGCAATAACAACTTTGCCTCTCTAGCGTCATCCGAATCGGAAGATGAGGATGAACAAATAAATGAAATCAACATATGTATACAAAAGCTGACAGAGAAAGTGATTGCTATCAAGCAAAGGCAAACTGCACGCAGGCAGAGGGAGCAACTAGAAGTAGAGAGCTCCCAACATCAAAAGCCACAAGAGCAGAAACAACAACTACAGCAACAACAAAACCAGCAACAGCAGAAACAACAACAGCAGCAGAAACAGCAACAACAGCTGAAACCACAGCAGTTGAAAAAACAGCAGCAGCAGCAACAACACCAGCAGTAGCAGCAACAACAACAGCAACAGCAGAAGAAGAAGAAGGAGAAGGTGCCTCCTATCAACACCTATAAACTAGAAGTAAATGCAACCAAGGACCTGTGTAAGTTGGTCATTGGTAATAATTTCAATATTAAGAGATTGGGGAACGATCGCCATGAGTTAAAGAGCTCCTAAACGAAACGACGACGGAGCACTACTCATTCACACCGAAGTGTGAAAAGCGGCAATTGATGCTGCCGAAGGGCTTGCAATCGTCTTTTGATCCTGAGGAGATTCTGGCGCTGCTCAAAGAGAAGGAGTGCGAAGGACTCAAGTTTATGGGGGTAAAGCCATTTACCACAGCTAGAGCCAGGCGGGAGAAACGGAGTCTGCCGTTCTTCCTGGTGCAGCTCAGTCCCGAAAGCCGTCTGGATAGTCTAAGGAGTATCAATGTCCTAGACTACCAGGTGGTTCACTGGGAAAAACTAAAAAGAAGCGAAGGCATTATACAATGCGTTCGCTGCCAGAGGTTCGGGCACGCCGCGTCGAACTGCCAAATGCAGCCTCGATGCGTGAAGTGCGCAAAGAACCACAGTTCCGTGGAGTGTGCTCTGGGTGTTGACGGAGCATCCGATAGGTCGCAGCTCTCGTGCGTGTTATGTGGAAACGTGAGACACACCGCAAACTATCGGGGTTGTCCTAAGTTCGCTGACATTAAGAAAGCAAAACTGGCTCGGCAGCAGAAGGTGGAGGTCAAACGTTCACCTGTTAGGTTTCAAACACCAGCCGTCACGTCTCAAATTTCCTACGCCCAAATAGCGTCAGGTAGGGGGACTACGGTACAGCAAGCGACTGTTGCTTCTTCGGCGCCAATGCCGAGAACAACGGAAGCTGCACCTAACATGCTAGCCATCTTGCTCGAAATCCAAGGGCAGATGGCTCAGCTGCAAAAGCAGGTGCAAGAGCAGGCCAAGCGGGTGGACCAGATTTACGCGCTGCTGCCGGGCCTAACGCAACACATGTCGTAATGGGTACGCACATGGTGGAGCAAACTTTGAAGGTCCTCGCGATGAATGTTAATTCACTGATTAGGATCGAACGAAGAGCCGCGATGTTTAACTTGCTACAAGACCAAACTCCTGATGTGCTTTTCGCTAGTGAAACCAAGCTAATCGATAAGCACAAACTGGAGTACAATAATTATATTGTTAGAGGATGAAATTGGCCCAGATCCAAACGTTGAGGCGGTGTCGCGATCTTCTTTAAAGAAAGTATAAAATTGCACAGAGTGTACAAGAGAGTATTGCGCAGGTTCCGGGTGTTGTGGGGCAGTCGTCATTTACATACCGCTCCGCAGTGGAAAGCGGCTGTACTTCTCCTCTGTTTATGCACCCGAAGCTCCACAATCCACTCTATTCATTACAGAGCCCGACACGATTTTTCGACTTCTGAGGCTTCAATCGGGGGAGAATTATTTTATAATCGGCGGGGATTTCAACGCTAAACACAGAGATTGCGGAAATAATTTGCCAAATACTAGAGGGAACCTACTACTCACCAATCGAGTAGTATGACAGCGACCATTGCGGTTTTAGCACTGAAATTACTGTTCCCAACGAAATTACGGAGTTAGAGGAGATTGTCCAAAGATATTCTTACAATCACAGTAAGACTCGATGGATGCAAGAGCACTCTCCTCGAACACGCTCCACCCACCGTCCAATAGGAATTTATCAAACGAGGAGATCGACAAGTACCTATAACGAATGGACGAGACAATTAAACAAACTATGGACGCCACAATACCGCGGTATCCACGTACGACTAACGAAGTCCTGTTCCGCAATCCTACTATTGACGCACTGCACCGACAGAAAAGTAGACTTCTGACCAGACTTGAAAACTTGTACAGACAGTTAACTGACAGACAAGACCCGGAGATTAGGACACTGAAGTCGTCGATTAAAAATATTCAAACGCTAATAAAAGAGAATTACAGAATTTCTGTAAGTTTGTATTGGAACAACAAGGTTCGGGCTGTAAACACCAGCAACCCGAATATGTTTCCGCAAATAAATAAACTATTTCGGAGAAAAAATCAAAACGACCTTCAGTGTCTTAAAATAGCCCGGACAACAGAAACGAACGGTTACTGACAATAGCAGGCATTGATCCAAATGAGGCCGCTGATGACGACGCCTTCTTTGTGATCGAGGATCCGCAGGAGAAGGTTGAGACCATAGGGGCGACTTTCCAGGAAGTATACAAGGCCATTGATATCATTGGCCCTAATTATGACCTGGACAGTCGCGTCTTGGGGCACGACTTCTGCATTCGAAATGAAATAGGGAACTGGCGATCCGAGGGCTCTGGTTTCACCCGGTTCACCGACGAAAATACGGCCAATAATGTCATTGCCAGAGAGGGTGACCTACCCCCGTTCATTTCGAAGGAAGAACTCCATGAGATCTTCGACACAATCAGGGCTAAGGAATCAGTGGGGACCGATGGTATTCCGAACATCGTGCTTCGACATCTTCCTCTAGAAGCGGTGGACATTTAAACCACCCTGTTTAATAATGCAATGAATAATGCACATTATCCAGCGCATTGGAAAACGGCGGTGGTTCAACCTATCCCCAAAAAGGGGAAGGATATATCCAATCCGGCGAATCTCCGGTCGATAAGTCTCCTTCCGAATATCAGTAAGGTTTTTGAAAAAGTAATCAATAGAGCTCTGTCTAGGTGGGTTGAGGACAAACATATAGTTCCGGATAATCAATTCGGTTTTAAGGCGGGACATGATATCTCACATGCCGCGTCTAAACTGGTTTCTGATATCCAATGGAACAAAGGCAAGAAACAGTGCACTGGTGCCTGCCTTGTTGACTTGGAGAAGGCCTTCGACACCGTATGGTTAGAGGGTCTTTTCTATAAGCTGACTAGGCTGGGGATCAGTAAACCACTCTTGTACATTCTTTATAATATGCTAACCAACAGACAGTTCATAGTGAAGAATGGTGATGTGACTTCTGTTGGAATATTTCAAATTAAAAATGGTCTTCAGCAAGGCGCGGTCAATTCGCCGATTCTATTTAACATTTATACAAGCGACTTGATAGGTTCACTTCCCCATACTATTGCGTACGCAGACGATTTGGTAGCGTACAGAACAGGTCCAAAAATCGAGGTCATTAATACTCTCTTGCAGCGTGACTTCGATGACTGGAAGTTGAAAATCAACTTTCAGAAGTCGGAAACCATTCTCTTTAGGACGCAGTTGTCTGGAGCCTCCAGGGATTATTGGACAGCCTCTTGCCTGTCGAAATGTAGTCAGATACCTTGGAATCTGGCTAGAACAGTTTCTGTATTTTGGCAAAAATGTAGATGCTGCTCTGGCCAGAGCTAAAGGTGCTTTTGCCCTTACAAAGAGACTGTTTTATTGCAGCCAACTCGATGCGAGGGTAAAGGTAATCTGCTACATGGCCCTTATCAGGCCCATGCTGGTATTTGGTTGTCCCATGTGGTTCAATGTACGAGAAAGCTTAATGGAAAAGAGTCGGGTGTTTGAGAGGGCTTGCCTTCGCTTGTACAGAACACCAGAGTTAGAGTACAAGAAATTTTATCCTAATGAGGTCCTTTACAACAGTGCGAACCTTATACGAGTGGACAACTTCGTAATTAAGCTGACTCGAAGGCACATTGCAAGAGCAATGACCTCGACGAATAACCTGATATCTGGGGCTTACTACCCCAATTACCTTTACCACGAGAATGTGCGCTCTAACGGCTTCGTTCCACCGGAAGCATTCCTCTACCTAGATCAGAAAGGGTTGATCCAGGATAGATCAGCGGTGCCGTTAATCTTCCATGTCGCTCGGACAGCTGGGGACAGGCGACTCAACTACAACAGAGACGTCGCACATGGCAGTGTGGATCGCCTCAGGTTCAGTAGGGCGGTGGGGAATCGCGATAAGAGGGATGTCGTTCGGCAGCACCAGCATTTCTGGTGGTTGAATGATGGGGAAGATGTTTCGTCGTCGTTTCCGTCAATTACGGACCAGCCTCACTAATGAGGTAGAGCTGACCAATTTATTAGCTCTGTGAATAGCTGTGGTCAGCTTACATAGGTTTAGGTTAGCATTTAAGAAACATATACATATATCAGTGTATACAAAGGTGTATACTGATATATGTATATGATCGTGTATAATGTCTATGTGTGTTTATGTGTGTATTGTACATTTAGGTTAGGTAGGCTAAGGTTTATTTTAAGTTAGATATTAAGTTTTTTATAAAACAATAAAAAAATGTCCATATGCTAGGTTTTTTGTTTACAAATTGTTTTTTCTTAGCCTTAAGTATTCAAAATAAATATTTCTAAGTAAAATGTAAATAAAGTCGAAAGACATAGTTATAAGAATTTACAGTAGCTTAGAGTGCCTGTGTGGGGCCAGTAAGTTAGCATAAGATTGTTAAGTAATTTTAAGCTAGCATTTAAGCATTTTTTGTTAGTATGTAAGAGTTAATGATTAAGTAAATAAAATGCATTTAAGACTGATAGACTGGCAGACGACGACGAATACACAAAGCTTGCATAGTAGTTTCGAACTAGAAGAATTTAGATATCTCTTTGTGGGATCTCAGGTTAATGTCGTTTGAGTGTCTGAAACTTGGTTCCATCCTGATGTTGAGGATAATGTGTATGGGATAGTGTGGAATGGTGATAGAATAGGTCGTGCTGGGGGAGGCTCTGCTATTTATGTTCGCGAAGGTTTACAATTAACACCGGTTTGTAAATCAGCACAGGACTCCGGGCTTGACTATTGCTTCGTTTACATCGTGTGCGAATCTGAAAAAATATTATTGAGTAACGCGTACAGAGCAGATCAACATGTGTCTCCAATAGTACGAGTAAATGTACTGGAACAATACTCTTGCAGCGCCTCGCATGTTGTTCACCGTGGTGATTTTAATTGCAACTTAATTGACACTAGCGTTTCGTCGAAATTCGTGAATAGTTTTGTAGCTATTAGCTTGCTTCCAGTTAATACAAGTATTCGTACTAATTTCCAGGGTGACGCAAATACACTTATTGATCATTCTTTTTGTCGGTGACACAAATAAGGACATACTTTACAATCAAATCTCAGCCCCTGCTTTCTCTAGACACGATATGATCTTTTGAAACTTAGATTTTCAAAATAAACCAACGGAGTTTAGGTGCCTGTTTAGAGATTTTAAAAATTTAAATTGGTGCACGACCTGCAGCATACTGACTGGAATAATGTTCGCTTCCTACAGTCAGTTGATGATAAAGTACTATCTCTTTAAGATCAGATTAGATTTCTTTTTGATAAAAACGCTGCTGTGAAGCCTAAGGCTATTCGTAGATCATCGCCAACTTGGTTAAGCAGTAGTATCATAAAACTGATGCAAGAGCGAGATAGATCTTTTAATCTTTGGAGGCGACACAAACTTGAAATATTGTCATCTGCGTAATAAAGTAGTGTCGGAGGTAAGAGCTGCGAAAACAATCTACTACGAAAATACTGTACTTCAAAATAGGTCGACGAAAAACACATGGAAAACCTTAAAAGAGCTAAAAATTTTAAAAAAGAAGCCTAAAGTGCCTGACGAAATTGATTGCGACCTTCTTAATCAAATATTTGTCACAATGTCTACATCTCTCGCAACCGAACCCGTGCAATATACCTTTGAACCATCAGAAATTGATGCCCATAATGAATCTTTTGGTTTCATATGCGTAAGTGACGCAGACGCTGTTGAGGCTGTATTGACAATAAAGTCTAATGCAACAGGTATCGACGGAATTGATCCCAGGTTCATAAAACTTCTGCTTCCATATATTCTGCGGTCCGTGACTCATATTTTTAATCACATCATTATCACCTTTGAATATCCGCGTGAATGGAAAAAGCCAAAAATTATTCCAATCCCTAAAAAAGGAAGTAGTGAATTGTAGTTCTGCCGTTTTAGAGTAGGGTTTTTGAAAAAGTAATTTTAAAACAAATTCAAACAGCTGCAAAACTGCCTTGTTGTCCGTAGTTGACGACGACGTCAGGAAATAGCTGGATAAAAAATTTGTAGCGTTTTTGATACTTTCAGACTTCTCCAAAGCCTTCGATACAGTGAATCACGTTCTGCCATGTCGAAAACTTCAGAGCATTTACAATTTTTCAAAAGAGTCAGCAAACCTAATGTACTCTTACTTAGTAAAGAGATTGCAATGTGTTGTGGTTAACGCAAAGTTTTCCAGCTTTCTTAAAGTTTCGTGCAGAGTTCCACAAGGATCAATACTCGGACCTCTTTTGTTTTCAATGTACATCAACGATTTGTCTCTTATTTCTCGACATTCCCTGATCCATATGTATGCCGATGATGTCCAATTGTCTTTGAGTGGTCCTGTTGATATTTTGCATTAAGTCGCTACACAAATTAACGGATGTTTTGCTCAGGACCCAACATAACTTACTGAGATTAAACCCCACAAAATCTAAAGTCCTAGTCATAAATAGGAAGGCACTAGACGTTTCAGCCTTGCTGGCGATCAAACTTGGTCAAGAAATTGTCCTATATGTCAGAATTGCTAGAAAATTTGGACTTATATTTAATTTTGTTATCGGAAAGGTTTGGGGAGGTCTTCAATTGCTCTAGTCAATGAAATTGTTTACACCACCTACAATAAGGAAAATGCTGGCAAAAACGCTCTTACTGCCAATTTTACTATATGGATGTGAGGTTTATGGCAAGGTTGGTTGTGAAAGTAAAAGAAGGCTTAATGTTATCTACAAAAAGATCACTCGCTATGTGTATGGACTTCGAAGATTTGATCACGTATCAGCTTATTCAAAAGGTCTCGTCGACTACTCATTCGAAAACTTCTTAGTTTTCTGCGCTCTATCTTGTTTGCATGTATTATATACAGAGACATCAACCTGAGTACCTATATTGTAGATTATCTTTTCCGCGTTCGCAAAGGACTTTTGCTTTGATTCCAACACTTTGTTCATGCTGTCCGCCTGTGGAATTCCTTGCCTTCTGAAGTGAGAGAAAGTGAGAGGTCATCTAAGTATGTTTTCGTGTTTTCATCCCAATATCAATAAATATGACAGAATTTTCCAATGGGGAAAATTGACCCTTGGTGACTCTGTTTCGTTACTCTAAGAAGGCAACTAAGTAATAAGACATTATGAAGTAACTTTAAGGAGACTGTATTTAAGACCCTAATCATCTCAGTCCTGCTCTATGGCGCAAAAATATGAACGTTAACGAAAGCAAATATAGAAATCCTTGATCGATCTTGTACGCAATAAACTTTGAGCTATTGTTAGTCCCGTATGCGTTGACTTGGCTTGACTGGCTTTTTGGAGGAGGAGGTGTAATAGCGAACTCTACGGGTTAAAAATGCCTAAAAACCACACGAAATAGGCCGGAGGGACATTCAGTTATTGCAGGTTTTAAAGAGGTTATGCTTTAGAAGCCCATTCGATCTTTATCTCGTACTGCTTTTGATCTTCTTCGTCTAAACTGATCCCCAGAATAAGTCATTTGATACATATATTTCAGGCCAGGGTATAGAGAAGAGTGGGCTGGGTGTGAAGATTGACTTTTGGAAGAATCGCTGACTTCATTCAGGTGTTACCATTAAGCTAGACGCGTAATTAGACAATCCAGATACTTTGTAGCTTTGGAAAAACTAATGTTGCTTCCTGTATTAGTTGAATTGGATCACTCAGCAAATTAATTACTTACTTAAGTGGTTCTTCAGTTCGGGATGAACCTGAGCCTCAACTAACAAGTCTCTCCAGTTAGCTCGGTCTTTACCTAATTGCCTCCAGTTGCGAGTCGGTTGAGGTCCCCTTTCACTTGTGTCCGGCACCTAATGTGAATAGTTCCTTTACTGCGTCGTCTTTCCGGGTTAGATTCAAAGCTATGCGGGCCAGAGCATTGGTATCAATTCGCTCTACATAGTAGATACATGCTCTAGCCATCTCAGGAGACTGATAGCGCAGTATAGTTCGTCGTTGAACCTTTTCCTCTAAAGCCCGTCAACGCAAACGGGACTGAATACTTTTCGAAAGATTTTTCTCACGAAACGACTGAGTTAATCTTCATCCGCTTTCGATAGAGCCCATTGCCTTCTTAGCCCAAAGAAACAGCGATTGGCAAGAGTGACTCTTCGTTTTATTTCTGCTGAGGTATTGTTGGCAGAATTTATACCAGAGACAAGGTAGACAAAGACCTTTACTACCTCGGTTGTGAAGTTGTGCCTAATTTGTGGACGTTGCATGTCCCTTCTTGTTGACTTCGTTTTGCCTTCATTTACCGCTTTGGCAGCTTCCCACAGTCAGAACAGTCCTGTGTTCTCCCAAATATGCCAGTATCATCAGCGCTAGTAGTTGTACATACTTTTGAAAGACTCTGTCTCCAGTGTTCACTGGTGACTTCCACACAATTCTTTCAAGTATGATGTTGAAGAAGTCACATGAGAGATTGTCTAAAACCTTTTTTGCCATCAAGTGGTTACCGACGTTGACGGAGCAACTAGCGTTGTTAGATGGACGAGCTTGGCAGGAATATCGAAGTTAGACGTGGCGCTTTACTACGAGTATATGCTCTTCTCTACAAATGCTATCATATGAGGCCATAAAACCGATGAAAAAATGGTGGGTTTTGATTTCGGGCTCCTTCAGTTTTTTCCAGGATCTGCTGGAGTGTGAAGACTGTGATTTTGTCTCAAAACGCACTGATCGGGGCCAATCTTGTTGTTGGCAGAGAAGATCTTGTATGTGATGTTGAGGAGACTTACATATATCTCTATATTTGGAGCAGTTGAGGGGTATTCCGTTTTTGTGGATCGGGCAAACCATACTGAGATTCCATTCCATTCCACATCCTTCTGAAGAGGTTTGAGAAATGAGTTGGTGCATGTTCTCTACTAAGCCATTTCCAGCAGTTTTGAATACCTTGGCAGGTAATCCAGTTGCTCTGTTGGGTTTTAGTCGAGATATTGCTATCTCCACGTACTTCATTTTGGTCAGGTGGATGGAAGTTTTGGCTTTCATTGTCTAAGTTGAATTTTCTATTCTGCCTGACGGAGAGATGTTGGGCCTCTTCACCGATATACAGTTTCCTTCTTTATCTCTGCAGCCTGATGTACGGGTTTTCTTGCCTAGACACGTTATTTCTACCTGTTGGTAAAACTTCCGTACGTTATTCCTGGAGTACAATTTCTCGTGCTTTTTTTTCTTCTTCTGGAGAAGCAGATGTTCTTCCCGTCTATTCCGCTCGTAGAGCTCACGAGCGGCTCTCGTCTTTCTAAGCTTCTTGTTTAGCTGCATGTGTTTGTCGGCATTTTTTTTGTCAAACCAGGGATTTCTTGGATATGGTCGGGTGAAACCTAACGCACGTATGCAGAGTTGTCACTGGTCTTCAGTACTTGATGCTGGTGGCATAGGAGTTGTTGAGAGATTTCGGGATATACATTTGGCGAAGATTCTGGCGGTCTCTTGGTAGTGCGGCTTTTCTACTATATATCTTTTCATAGTAGTTCTTATTTGTTGTGACGCCTGGCAAATCATTCGTACATTGGCTGCAGCAAGGCAGCGATCCAAGTCAATGTTTCTCTGCACAGAACCTTCGGACTTCCAGGATACTGGAGGCACTCCTTCAATTTGATTTAGCGTTTCATGATCCGGAAAACGCCATGTCCCCTTGGCTGTATTGAGATGACTAAATCTCGCCGCAAAGTCAGTAAGCCTAAGTTCGTTGCCAGACGTGGTATCATGTAGGCTATGCTTACCAAATGTGCTCTCTTTAATATGTTACACTGCCCTTAAAATCGTCTAGTACGATCACAAACGAAATAGGGAACTCGAAGTTCAGATCTGCATATGGAATGTTTGACCTATCTTAGCATGGAAAACGGAAAATGTTCAGATCGGACTCACCATTTGATTTTAGTTCAGGCATAATTATGTGGTCTGGATTATTTTTTCCGATCAACCATTCGTTGCTGCTAGACTAAACGATTGCGGAACTGGGCGAGTGAATGTACCGACTTTGCTGTTCCAGAAGGCGAAAGCATTAGTTTGACCCAGCTTAGCAAAAATGCATGTTGTACAATTAGGTAAGCAGGGTCAGCAGCCACCAACACTGTGGTAATCGGATGCAGCACACCAACGTATCTTCAAGAGCTCGTCGAACAAAATGTTGGCCTAAGTTGAATACAAAGCGGACAATATTGTTATACTCGTATACAACATTTAGTTTGCGGCTGGTCGCATCCATAGAGTAAAACGGGAAGTAAAAGCGTTTTTGCCAGTAATAGTTTAGGGTTTTTAGAAATGAACCTTTGAGTTACCCGAAGAAGACGAAGGCTTCCATAAACTTTTCCGATAGCACTGTTTAAATGGTCGTGCCAAGTGCGGGTACTATTGAAAATCATTCCTAGGTTTCGGGCGGAGCTGACATAGTCAATGGTTTCCTCCTCTATGATGGAGTTTAAAACTGATACATCTAACGCTTTACGATAGATGGGCAGGGCTTTCGACTTGGCAGGATTTAGGTAGAGGTTGTGTTTATTTTTGACCAGCTGGTTATAAGAAACAATTCCTCGTTCATTAAATCAGCTGCTTTATTTTCTTCAGAGAAGGGTCGGCTGATTAATAGTTATACAGCATCAGGGTATAGATGAATTAGACAGTGTTTTACAACTAGCGGAAGCTCACTGATATAAAGTGAAAAGAAGATTGGGCCAAGTATAGATCCTTGTGGCACACCTGTCATCCATAAAGCTGGATAAGTGACCATTTGCGACAACGCATTGTTGTCTCCCACTAAGATACGAGAAGATCAACTTACAGGACTCGAAAGTAAACCCATAAGAGTTTTGCTGCTTTTTACATAAAATTGAGTGTCGAATGCCTTGAAAAAGTCTAAGAAAGTTAAAAGCCAAAGATGTGTGTTATAAAGCGTAAAATGTACGGTAGTAACATTTTTATAAATTTTGGATGCATTAAGCCAAGGCCAATAGCATTCGATTTTATTGATTAATCGCCTCAACGATGTCTTCCTCTGGTAATCTTATAAAGATGAAAGTGCTATTAAAATAAGTTGATTCAGCTTCAGTTAATGAGCTATTGAGCTCATGGGGATTGCCATACCAGAGGGCTGTAGCATTGAGGTGAACTCTTGTTGCGAACATCGCAATCAATATGATCAGACAGCACTTTAGATTGCCTCCCAATACCGATTTCCCGCAGGTTTTTCCAAACTTTATTGCTAGAAACTGAAGAACCAAGTTTATCTTCATAAAAGTGCATTTTTTCCAATCTTATCATTCCGGCCACTTGATTTTGAAGTCTACGATAAGAACGGTGAAAATGTTCCATCTTATATCGTCCCCACTGACTGTAGGCAGCATCTCGTCGTGATATCAGAGCAGAGATATAGCCATTCAGCCAAGACGGAGCCATATGCTTCGCCACACATGTTTTTCAAGAAACATGCAAATCAAACAGGAAGTTGACACTACGGCCTAAAATATCTGCTTGTTTACATTTTGCATAAAGTATAGTGAGTTCCAGTTTATGCTATTAAAGTCTCGCATCAGTTCATACATATTTATATTTTTGAAATCGCGATATTGAAAACTTTACTGACCAACCTGACAAGCTATATCCAAGCATGTACAGATTAAATCGTGCTTGGAGAAACCAGATGCTTGAAGCTGGCTGTAAAGCAAAACTTTATCGACATCGCTTGCAAAATGGTCTAGTAAAGAACTGGATGAATCAGTAAAGCGAGAAGGTGAAGAGCGGATTATGGGATTAAGATTGAGGGCCTCAAATGTACTAAGAAAGTCTTTTGATGAATATTTGTCCAACAAATTACAATTAGAATCACCACATAATATTGTATAGGAATAGCAGCAGGAAATTGTCTCTAGTGAAGAAACCAACGGTACAGTACTAACCTAGTTGTATGGCCTGTAGAACGATCCAATTAACACGCTTTCAGTGTTACATGTGATACTAACGAGTACATATTCCAATGGACAGCCGAACTTGCAACTTAACCTCTCACTCATATACAGAGCCGAACCCCCACCAGTTCTGAACATTCGATCGGCTCGAAAAAGCTTATAGCCCTTTAGGCAATAGAAGTCATCGCATTTATCTGATTGAAACCATGTCTCGGACACGGACACAGACACAATATCTATCTTGGACTCTACAAACATGTATCTGAATTCCTCTAATTTGCTGCTACCATTTTTTTTAGCTCACAGAATTTGAATCTTGTCGCATAAACTCGTATTCATGTAGTTGCCAGCGAATCTTTTTTTTTTTTTTTTCATTGTCTGAAGCCACAAACAGTCTTGGAATTGAGTTTGTTTGAGCCTCGGCAAGAACAAAAAAGGACGACTACATTTGGATTTGCATGTAGAATGCGTGATCTTAACGCACTACATGCACATGAACAAATACCGAAGATCATGGACTATTACGAGTATATAAGAGAACTGATTGTGGATCAATGCAATCCAAAATCTGCAGTTGTTTCAACCAGGCACAGGAAGCATAGAAATCTGTAACAAAATAAGGAAACTCAACAGAGAACTTTGTCTTCTTGGAATCCAATCCAAACTATCAACTATTGATAATAGGGCCTTCAAGCCCTATAGACCAACTAGGAAAGTTCTTTAAAAGAACCTTATTCTGCTGTTTGAAGTATTAGTTCTACTCAAGGCGAATTGAAATGACATAGAATTTATAATGAAAGATACAACAGCGCTTTGATCGCCAACATTGACTCTGATTTTATCAACCAACTTAGTGTGCTCAACTGAAGGGGATTAACCTAAAAACTCGTAGAGGAAGCTGTACGACTGTACGATCATTAAAAAATTGTGCTATGCCATGGATAGTTTTTGCGTCACGCATACTCCACTTGATAATTCACATCTGCAGATACGTCGTTACAGAGCGCGCACCAAACAATCTGGGCATATTATTGAGAAGGACCCGAATGAGCCGATTTGCCATGGTGTACAGCAATCGGAGTTTTATCCATCCATTTATGGAAAATTTTGCTGAGAAATCTTGGCTCACGAGCATGCAAGATCCGACTAACCACCGTGTGCGTTGTCTACTCGGTGAATCAGCCGAAAACGCGATTGCTCTTGGTCCTCGCGAGCGTATCGGATCCACAATTACTGACTTTTTCCCTTACTACGTATTGTGTGTTATGTCCGGAAAGGGAGAAATGGCAAAGAGATTCACTAAGAAGGGTATAATCAATCTACCTTCCAATGCAGTGCATTTTTCGATAACTAGTAAGGATTTCGCCATCAACATCGTTAATCAGGCTGCAATCATGGCAGGTTCTTTATATTGAAACTTTCATTTCGATTGGTTCTTCAGGAATCGGGATGAGTTCTGTCTGATGCATGAAATAGCATGAGGATCTTCCTTCGTCATACTACATTTTTAACCTAGAATTCGTGTCGTTGGAAGATAAGGCTTCAGTCACTACTATCGACGCTAACTCTTTTTGCTTTTCTTCCTATAGGGACGAAATACAGAAATGTGCCGAAGAAGTTATAGCGTCGGATGATAACGGATAAACTGATGACAACCTTAACAAGCGATTGAAGGACAACGCTCCTCGAATCTGTATGATATGATGGAGCCCTTAACATACCGTGTGAAGCCAAAGAAGTAACAGAGATCCTGGACTGCTACGAAGTAGACATTTCAGTTTGATGGATGGACGAAATAGTGCAATTTATGGAAAATGTTACAGTCAATCGGATAAACCCGTACAAAGAAGACTATGGGAACAAGTCTTAAACTATAGCCATGTAAGTCGTTGCCTGACAACGATTCGCAGAAGGGCAAATTCGCTAACGTAAGCCTCATAAACGCCCACGCCCCGTCAGGGGAAAAGAATAATCTTAACAAAGACCATTTCTACTAGCAATGTTCTAAATATGATGTCAAGATCGGTCTTGGCGATTTTTATTCCAAGCTAGGCAACGAGGCCATATTTGGTAATACAGTCAGAAAGTAGAGACTCCGGAACCGGACACAGGCTTATTTATATTGAGGTGCCCACGGTTTTGACAAATTAATATTACTAAAGGGATTACTAAAGAGACCGTCAATAAAATTGATAACATAACGATCAACTCAAACCAGTCCTCCAGTGTTTTGGAAGTTCGCACGTTCCGAGCAGCTAGCATCGACCCGGACAATGTTCTCGTTCTAGCCACGATACGGATGCAGATATCCGCAACAGGTCAAAGTCAGCAAACCATTGTAAGGGCAAGAGACCGTTAAGGCCTTATCCGTCCTATAGCAAAAGACCCGTGATATCACTGCAAAAGAGCAATCAGAGAGGCCACCTTTGAGGTGTTGGGTTTCAACCCGCGCTGGTCAAGAAACCCCTTATTCAATGACGAATGCATACAAGAAAATCTAAAACAAAAACGAAGCAAAAACGTCAAGAGGAACATGTGCGCTCCTCAGAAGAAGAAAGAAAGATCACGAGAAGCGCTAGATCGATGCCTTAGAAAGGTGCTACCTCTCGTAGAAGAACCACAGTCGGTGCTGAGAATCTGGAAGTATTATTTTTGCTGTTAAACGATGATGAGGGACAACCATATATCATGGAAAGAATCGCTCTTACTAATCGCTGCTTCTTTGCGCTTAAAAGGAAATTGAGAAGCAAAGCCATTTCTTGATGTGATCTCCAAAGGTACTCGTAAAGCTCTTTGGATAATTTTCGATCCAATTTGCATCAATGGGGAATAGAGGAGACTATGGTTAGTTGTACTCGTAAGTTTTCAAGCTACAGACGAAGCAGTTGCTCGAGAACGAATCAGAATCAAAAGAAGAAAAGAGAAATGCAACTATTTGACAAACGAAAATTATAAAAACAAAGTCAGTAAATTTTTACAAACAAAATAGACAGTAATAGAGACAGAAGATGTATTACAGTAAAAAGAAAGAAATATTTAAAAAAAAAAGCAGATAACAAAAAAAGTTGAAGAACAAAAACATTGCTTGGGGCAGAATTAGTTTGACGCTGCGGCGGCTTCTAAGCACTTGTAAACCTTACAATAGCGATGATAAAAAGAAAAGCAATTTTAAAACACGTGTCGTCTTAGAGAACTTTACTTCAAAAACGTCCAATTCATTTATTCTCTTAATGTTAAAATTATTATAAGTGCTAAGATCTGGCTCGCTTCGATGTCTTTAAGAAAGAGTTGGCATGTGTTATATTAGGCAAGGCCCATTTTATTGAGAGAACTATGAAGTCTGCGAGGATCTTGGCCTTATTGTTCATTGCTTGAATGTCAGTTGTTCTATTTCTATTTGAGAAGTTGAGAGGTTATAAGACTTGACAAGTCTTAAGCCAGTGTATGCACGAGGCCTACAAAAAGTTCAGCCGACTGATAACAAGTTTACGACAGAGCAGAAAAGTCTCCAACAGTTTCATAGCTAGGGATGCCTCTGTGCCCAGGGACCAATATTGTGACTTTTTTGCATGCAGGAGGATATGAGTACAGTTCCAAAGAAGTTAGAGCTAATTTTAAAAGACTTAAGAGCTTTAAGGCCTGCTTAGCTATCGAACAGTATGTGTTTTTTCCCTGTAGTAATCGCTTCAATGATAAAGTGCGTACAGTAACAGCATGCATCATACGAGTACACATCACGCCAAGAACATGCAGCCTGATGCAAGCGCAGACCGGACACTCACAGAGGACGTGCTCCGCAGTGTTCTCACCACTCTCAGATCAAACATTATCGAATGTTGTGCCACTTATACTTCCTAACCTCAGCGACCCTGACTTAACCGTTGCCAGACTAGAGACTGCCAAACGCTCCTGCTGGCTGTCATCGGCTTACGTCGGCCGTATCCCTGGTGATAACCTAGAAAGGGTGGTACTGGAACTGGCCTCATCATCGGATACGACACTAACGCTCAGCACACGGTATGGGGCAGTACCGACATCAATGATAGAGGTGAGTCACTTTTTGACTATATTTTAAGTACTAACCTCTTAATTTGCAATATTGACAATGAGCCCACTTTTATACCTAGAAACCGACAGTAAGTGCTAGATATCACTCTTGTCTCCGAGCGCATCACTCAAAGGCTAATAAACTGGATGGTATCGTCTGAACACTCCTTTTCAGACCACAGATACATCCAATTCAGCCTGAGTGATGCTCCCCGCAGGCAACCAGCGTTCCGGAACTACCGGAAAACTGATTGGCCAAAATACAGAGAAATACTATAAGAAACGCTATCCTCTGAACTATAAAATCCCACGCGTGACACCAATGAGCTTGACATGAAAGTCAAGGAATTTACTCTGGCTCTCAATCAGGCTATGGCCGCTTCCTGCCCTCTTATTCAACATAGAGTCAAGAAAAAGCAACATTGGTGGACATCAGCACTGGTACTGCTGAGAAACACTTATAGAACACTTTTCAACGTAGCAAAAAGCATAAGAAAAGTGACTGACTGGGACTTATTCCGCAACGCAACTATTGACGCACTGCACCGACATAAAAGTGGGCTGCTGTCAAGACTAAAAACCTTGTACAGACAGTTTACTGACAGACATAATCCGGAGATCATGACACTGAAGTCGTCGATCAAAAACCTCCAAACATTAATAAAGGAAAATTACAGAAATTCCGTAAGTTTGTATTGGAACAATAAAATTCGGGCTGTAAACACCAGCAACCCGAATATGTTTCCGCAAATAAATAAAATATTTCGGAGAAATAATCAGAACGGCCCTTCATGTCTTAAAACCGCCCGAATGACGAACAACGAAAAAATACTTGTAGCAGCAGGCATAGATCCAAATGAGGCTGTTGACGATGACGACTTCTTTGTGATCGAGGATCCACAGGAGCAGGTAGAGGCTATAGGAGCGACTTTCCAGGAAGTAGTAATAATGGAAAATCGAGTCCTTGTGCACAATTTCTACCTTCGAAATGAAATAGTGAAATAGCTCGGGTTTCACCCAGTTCAGTGACGAGAATATGGCAAATAATGTCATCACCAACGATAGGGTACTACCCCCGTTCATTTCGAAGGAAGAGCTCCAAACGATCTTCGAATCACTTAGAAGTAAGAAATCAGTGGGAACCGATGAAATACCGAACATTATGCTTCGACATCTCCCTCTAGAAGCGGTGAGCATTTATACCACCCTATTTAATAATGCAATGAATAATGCACATTATCCAGCGCATTGGAAAACTGCGGTGGTACATCCCATCCCCAAAACTGATAAAGACACTTCCAATCCGGCGAATCTCCGCTCGATTAGTCTTCTTCCTAACATCAGTAAGGTTTTCGAGAAGGTGATCAATAGAGTCCTGACTAAGTGGGTTGAGGACAAACATATAGTTCCGGATAATCAATTCGGTTTCAAGGCGGGGCATGATATCATTCATGCTGAGTCTAAACTGGTTTCTGATATCCAATGGAACAAAGGCAAGAACCAGTGTTACTGGTGCCTGCCTGATTGACTTGGAGAAAGCCTTCGATACCGTATGGTTAGAAGGACTCTTTTTCAAGCTGGACAGGTTGGGCATTAGTAAGCCACTGCTGTATATTCTTTTTGATAAGCTCTCCAGTATACAGTTCATCGTGAAGAATGGCGATGTGACTTCTGCTGGAACTTTTAACATTAAAAACGGTCTGCAACAAGGTGCGGCAAATTCGCCGATCCTGTTCAACATTTACACAGGTGATCTGATAGGTTCACTTCACCATGCCATAGCGTACGTAGACGACTTAATCGCCTACAGATCAGGTCCAAAGATTGAGATCATTAATAAGCTTTTGCAACGTGACTTCGACAAAATTAAGCGATATTGCGATGACTGGAAGTTGAAAATCAACTTTCAGAATGGACCGTCCGTCCTACCTGCTGTGGTTGATCCTTCAAGATACTAGGAGGGTGCACCAATGGCTGATGGGCCCATGGCTGCCACACCAACCTTCTAGGATTTTGAAGAACCAACGGAAAAGAATGTGGATGAGTGAGGCCGAAGGGTAAATTTGGTAAATTTTACCTCAACAATTTGTATCCATTCGATGTTGGCAGCGATCCAACGATGTCTATTTTTATATGAGAAAAACGTTGAGATGGTAAACTGTATGAAACAAGTCCTACTTTATTGTGACGGCTGACCTTTGATCGTTGACATTGCGTTGACAAATCGATCACTGAGTAGTTTGCAAGTAGCTCTTACACCGCGATGGCATAGGCCAGCTTTCTCATAATTATTTCTCTCGTAGACACAGGAGCGTACGGGCGGATTCTCGAAGCTGATATGTCGCAGTACATCTGATGTTTTGCTTCTGGAAAAGTAAAAAGCTTTAATTGCAATGAACTATGTTAGTTACCTTGTGCAAGTAAGGTATTCAATTCCTCATTCTGCAGCTGTTCTTTTGCTAGGGATTCCAGATCGACTGGTTTTGATGCATCAATTGTATTGATCCTTGAAATGATACTTGATTCTGCGGTCCAGGAATATGCAATATCGTAGTAGAGAACTGACTTACAAAGTCTAGTTGTCGCAATTGTTTCGGCAATACTTTTTCGGATGACCTTCCTTCCAGCAAATATCGGAAGTGTTTCACAGCTTCGTAAATAGCTAGGAGTTCTCGGTCATAAGTATTGTATTTTTGTTCCGACGTGGTTAGTTTTTTTTGAAAAAAAATCCAAGTGGTTGAGAAACGATATCACACATTTGGTTTACCACAGCCCCAATTGCGATATCGGAAGCATCTGTGTAATGGTAAAGCGCTTCATCAGGGATTGGATGAGCAAGCTGTGACGCGGAGGATAAATCAGATTTGCATCTTTTAAACTCATCTACTGCTTCTGGTGTCAACATGATGGGTGTTGTATCATTCTCTTTGTTTCCATTTATAAGTGCAAGCAAGGGGGCTTGATTATTAACATCGTGAGGTATGAACCTTCTGTAAAAATTAATCATGCCAAGAAATTTCTTCAAATCTTTGATAATTGAGGCTTCTTGAATTCAAGAATGTGGTTTACCTTCTCTGGAATAGGTTTTATACCATATTGATTAACCAAATGGCCAAAAAACGAACTTCTGTTTGACCAAAACAACACTTAGCAGTGTTAATTTTAAGATTGAACTCACGCAGTCGCAAAAGAACCTGTTGTAAATGTTTTCTGTGTTAATTTCAGCTTGATGATGTTACTACTAATGTCGTCGATATACGAAAATGGAAAATCCAGTCCTCGCAATGCCTCGTAAACGTATCTCTGCATCGTTTGTGGTGCATTTCGCAACCCGAAAGTCATGTATTTGAATTCATACAGACCGAAAGGTGTTGCAATTGTCGTTTTTGGAACATCTTCTGGCTCCACAGGTATTTGGTGAAAGGCTCGCTGAAGATCTATCGTTGAAAATATTCTTTTTTTATACAGCATATTTGTAAAATCATTGACGTATGGGATGGGGTATCTGTCCGGTTGAGTGATCGCATTTTCTGAGCATGCGTAACGGACTTACCCAGTTGCTTTTGGATGGTTGGCATATACCTTGTTTCATTAGGTAAGTGAATTCAGCTTTCGCAGCAGCCATCTTTTCTGGCGATAGCCGTCGTGGTTTTGCCAAAAACAGCTGGTCCGGATGTGATAATGCAGTGAGTGGTAATTGACTTCACTGTGTAGTTGAGTGATGTCAAGTCCTTAAGCTCTTCGAGCAGTCCTGCAAATGAGTTTTTAACGTCAAAACCTTTAATAATGCAGTTACATGTGGTTGGAGTGCAAAGAGCTGAAAGATTCGTAGTTTCATCTATGAGGCGATTTCTTTTAACGTCGACTAGAAGGCCATAGTATTTGAGGAAATCTGATCCAATGATCGGTGTGTTAACATCCGCGATGATGAACGTCCACACGAAGTGGACTCTCCCAGTTATCAAATCGTCGACTTAGTGCTTCAATTTTCTGAATTAATATGTCTTCGGGGTGAGATGGTATTCCGCGCTGATATATTTTGGATAAGTCATTTCCATGTGAAATGGTTTCCATTATAGTGTCTGCAACTTGCACGAGTTTTTTACGTCATCGTTCTTAAAGGCGGCTATAATTGCTTGAGCTTCTGCAGGTAGGCGTTGCATCCAAATACTTTTGAGAATTTAATCTCCAACAGAGTTTCCTGCTAGGCATTTAAGCTCGTTAAATAAATAGGACGGTTTCTTATCGCCTAAGTCGACATCTGATAGCAACTTTCGCATTGTCTTCTGCTCGGAGTCTGAAAAGCACTCTATTAAGGTTTTTTTTTAGTTTTCATACTTTCCGTTAAGTAGGGGTTGCAAGACGGCGTCCCTGACTTGTGCCAAAATCTTTGCGTCCATGGATGCCACTACTGTACTGAATTTGGAGTAGTCGTAAGTTATGCGACACGTTGAGAATTGGGCCTCGATTTGTTCGAATCAGATCTCCGGCAATTTAGCCCAGAAGGGGGATATTTTTACTGAGACGCGCATATCCTCTCCATCGCTGCCGCCATTTTCATGGCTTTGTGTGTTAGTCGCGTGTGCAGATTGGGAATTGGAGGAACGGGGTCTGGGTCACCAATTTGTAGACCCTACGATAGCGATGCTAAAAAGAAAAGAAAAGATCGCAATTTTAAAACACATGTCGTCTTAGATTAGCTAAGTATACAAGTTCTTACAGGCTCCTACACACTCAACGTTGTTTACAACAATACTTTCCCCATCGGGTGTTAGTTTTATAAAGACTGATCCATACCTTGTGTACGCACTGGACTTAGACTTTCATTCAGAAAGCAATCACTGTCAGACCCTATACCTAAGTCAGGCAATGAGAGTTGATGGCTGTGTTTATGTTTCCTGAACTCAGCGATGCACTGCAATAGAGTGTTCCTCTCTCCAACAGTGTTAAATTTGAGAATGGTGGGTGGTGGTGAAGCTGGGCTCTTAGTATTTCGAAAACCTTGAGTCTTTTCAATTTGATTGGCCCACATTAGTCGATATAAGGCCAGGAAAGTTCAACATAGACCAAATTTCTACATGATAACATCAGAAAACCCAAGAGGTCCAGTTTGATACTAGCTTTCTACATCGATTTTAAAATACCTATAGAGATGAATTGTATACAGTAGAGCGTGAGATCCCTTTAAAGGGATCAGCCAGCTAGGTTATGATCGAACTGTTTTGGGAGGCTTGTTTGTTGAGGCTCCGATCCACCTGGACTGTAACGCAATACCTGGTGATGACTCAATTATTAATCGAGAGTACAGCTAAATTATATGTGTAAGCCTCGAGTTGTACCTTGGAGCTGTGCAGAGTCAATAAACATTGGTTAGATTCCCGCAACCGTCGCCCGCAGCTATATTACCACTTTGACCTACACATAGCTCCTGGCATCATCCCAGCCCTTTCCAACGTGTTCTTCAGCAGGAGGGATGCGTTGGTAGAGCTTCAGTCTTGGTGATTGAGTACCGATTACGAATTTTTACTTTCATTATTCCCACATGTGGACCATAAAAAGCCTCTTCGTTCAGAATAAAATCATTAGAACAGAACATGCTTCAGATCTTATAATAATTCTTTCAAAGACATAGCAACTGCTTACACCAAGGCAGATTCTAAAAGTATCCCTCTTTGCTTATGGTAAGTGATTCAAGCGAAACAGACCCGTTTTAATGCTAACTGGGTACGAGAATTTAATGAGTAACACGACAGCAAAAAGTCGAGTTATTGCTAATAAATTCAAAAAAATTGAGATATCCAAACTTTTAGTTACGCTGGTCAAGCTGACGAATCTCATGAATAATTGAAAGGCATTCTACAAAAAAAAGCCTTTTTACAAACTCTTTAATATTGTTGTGATATTTGCATGTTAACCTGCCCCTCTATGCTCACAACGTCACGCGTTGCCTAATGGCTCCAGATGCCATTGATTCATCGGATTCTTTTCTTATTTTTGAAGCGTACCGCGATGGTATTTGGAAAAGGAGAAAGTAAAGCAAAACCTCACCCGAACTTGTCACCAGTTTTCCGATGTCAGATGTCTACAGACGATTATCAACATCTTCGTACATCACTGCATCCACCATAATTGACTTGGAAAATAGTGTCCCGATTAAAAGATTTGCGTGCCCATGACCACCATCGTCACCAGAATACCAAGCGTCAGCATCATCAGAACCACCACTTGCTCCGATCATCTCTTCATCTAAACACTTGCCACAGAGTGTGGTTCAAGTCTTTGTTATACATTTGACGTGGGTACTAAGCTCTGGACCTGATCGACAAAGTCCATCGCGATTTTCTGATTTCTATTAGCCAGGAAAATAGTCAAAGTTTGCCTAGGTGCTCTTTGGTATCCCAGCACGACCTTCAACTTTAGTGTAACCTTGTTCATTGCGACGCCATGCCAGTCAAACAAACATGGTGTTTGCATTAGTAGCCATTGACCAACAACAACAGCAGGAGCGATCATTTGATCTGTCTTTAAAGAATTATTCGTCACTGGACAACGTCGTCGTGGTTATAGCCATTAAATTCTGTAAAATAATGCGAACAAGACCATTGGAGTGTGTCACGTTGTTCGGTGCATGTCCACCAACTCCATCGATCTTTACGGAGTTGTTGCTGTTGTTGTGGTATTGTTGAAGATCTGTACAGCGGTACACTGATCGAGTTCACTCATGCTGAGTGCCGATGTCGTTGGGTGTTGTGTTCGAGTTAAATAATCCCAATATTAGTAGCCCTCATGTATAACATTGTTGAGCTGTGGTCTTACGGTAATCTGATAAAAATTATCCTTTGCTCAGACTTCAATCCTCCTAGCATCTACATATATGCAAAGTGCCACACGAAAACGACGGCAATGACGACAGAATCAATTCACGTAGATGATGTGGTGGACAAGAAAGGTGACACCAAGTATATAATTGTTTAGAAGAAAGCATTTCTCGAATCCACTATGGTTTAAGGGCAAATAGGCAACAGCCCTTCTTCTATCGAGGGACGTTTTTCTGTTCAATTTCAAACGATAGTTTTTCCATCCTAACTGTTTTTTTTTTTTTTTTATATAATGAGCGCGCGCTCAAGTGGTTTGAGTACCCTTAAGGTGATTGTACACAGCGCGGGCAAAGGAAATTTAGGGAGGAAGAAAAGAGAGGTACCGATGTACATTGTTTTTAAATGTTTGCATGTTATAACGACCAGGAAATACAGAGATCGGCAGGGCATTCCATAAGCGAGTTGTACGGCCTAGGAACGAATCACGATATTTTAGAGTACGTCCGAAAATGGGCTTGAGAGTATACTGATGAGCATTCATAGCGAGACGGGTGTTAGGGTTGAAAGTTTGAATGGGCGGAATGCTACTGGCGATTTCAGTGCAGCACTGGTGGTGGAAATAGCGATAAAACAAAGTGAGACACGAGACATTTCGTCGGTGTTCGAGGATGTCCATTGATTGACTGATATTAGTATCGTCAATAAGTTTTATCGCACGGTTTTGAATCCTATCTAGCAGGTGCAGAGATGTTTTAGGAGCACCTGACCAGATGTGGGAGTTGTACTCCAATTTTGGGCGGATGAATGCCTTATATATTGAGGCCAGATCAGAGGGGGTAAAATATTTCTTACATCGCTTGAGGAAACCTAGACATTTCGCAGCATTTTTGGCGACATCAAATATGTGGTCATTCCAACGTAAGTTGTCATTGACACACATACCGAGAATGGAAAGTTTTTCGGTTTCGACGATGCAAGTGCCATTCATAGATAATGGCTGGGTGTTTAAATTTCGCATTGTGTTTTGGAAGCATTAAATTCCACTCTATTGATAGTTCCCCAATTGGTTATGCTGTTGATATCGGAATTTAATGAGCTTAGCATACGCTGCCGTTCTCGTACTACAGCCGAAGAGCAGGGCCGTGAGTCCGGGAACGAATATGAAAAGCAGAGAGTACTGTCATCAGCAAAGGAATATATTGGATTAGAAGTAGCAGACAAGAGATCGTTAATGAAAATTAAAAAAAGTGTCGGTGACAGAACAGAGCCCTAGGGCACACCAGCATTTATTTTGTGAATATCAGACTTGAAACCATCGAAGACAACTTGAATTGAACGTTCCGAAAGGTAATTTCTAATCCATTGAAGAAGAGAGTCGTCGATCCCAAATGCACGCATTTTCGACAAAAGAGCCTGATGCCAAACTCTGTCAAATGCCTTAGAAATATCGAGTGCAACTATCATGCTTTCGCCAGATTGATGTACGCTTTGGTTCCACTTTTCGGTGAGACATGCCATCAAATCACCAGTGGACCTGTTGCAACGAAAACCGTACTGCCGGTCATTGAGAAGTTTTCGTGTTTCGAGATATTGCACGAGCTGACGATTTATCAGCGTTTCCATGACCTTGGAAAGAAAGGACGTAAGTGCAATGGGTCTGTAGGAGGAGAGAGAAGATTTTTTTTTAGAGACGGGCAAATGCTGTTTTCCATCTGCTCGGGAAGAGTCCTAAAGTGTAGGATTGATGAAAAAGCTAAGGCAGTGGTTTTGTCAGCGAGGAAGAACACCTCTTCAGAAGAAGGGGAGATATACCATCTGGACCAGCGGATTTATGTATGTTAAGATCTTTAAGTACTCTTGCTACTACACGAGTGCGAAAGTAGATTCGTCCCATTGAAGATTCTACGCACTCAAGTGTAGGCGGAGACAAAGCACAATCTGGGAGTGTTGATCTGGCCGCAAAGTGTGCAGCAAGCAGATTGGCCTTATCCAAAGAGCTGACAGCTGGAATGTCATTGTAAATGAGCGTTGGGATGGAGGATGAGGCGGAATTTCTAATGTTTTTGACGAACGATCAAAAATTGTTACTGCCTTTGGGACATTGCAGTATTTTTTGCCTCAGTTTTTGGTCGTATAGGAATTTCACACGCTTAAGAAAGGCGTTGCAGTCATTTCTGGCTCGTTTGAACTTTTTTCGGTTTTCCTCTGTCGGGTTGGTATTGTAGGACCGAAAAAACATTTCTCTAACCCTGACGGCCTCTTTACAGCTCGAGTCGTACCATGCCTTTTCTTTTGGTTTGATACTCTTCATCCGATGAGGAATAAAGGATCTCATTCCAAAGAGAACGGTGTCTGTAATCATATCAGCAGCGGCATCCACGTCATTATCGAGGAAGCATAACGACCAGTTAAAATTCCTAAAGAAGCTGTTAAGACCGCTCCAGTTGGCTTTCTCGTATTGCCATACGGTTCTTTTAGGAATTTTTTCTCTAACTGTGTGGTCGGTGTACGAGAAATTAGCTGATATAACACAATGGTCCGACGAGCCTAGAAGGGAGAGCACATCAATGGTGTACTTATCAGGGTGAGAAGTTAAAAACAAGTCCAGGGTGTTGGCGGTATGACTATCAACGTCTGGTATTCGCGTGGGCTCATTTACAAGCTGCGTTAGGTTGTTTTCCGCAGCGAAAATCTCAACACACCGTCCTTCGGGTGTTGTCTGTCCAGAATGTCGAAGCCACCCAGAATTGTGTATATTGAAGTCGCCCGTAATAACGATTTCAGTATGAGGATACAGGGATACAATTCTTTGAATGGAGTCAGACAGCGCAACAAACTCGTTAAAGGTTGAATTGCTGTCCAGTTTGGGGCTTCTATAAATGAAGCAGTAGTGTATAATTTGCTTACGGAGATGGAATTTTAACCACATGAAGTTGAATTCCGGATTGGAACATGGATCACATTGTGGTGGAGTTTGGTAAGCTACATCACTACGCACATAAATGGCGAGACCGCGGTGAGAGAAGAATAATGGCACTAGTTCGTAGCCAGGTAGCTTCAGATCAGAATGATCTGAGAGGTGTGGGCGGGAATCTACCTGTGTTTCACTAAGTGCCAAAACAGCTGGTCTGTACTTACAGACGTCGACGTACGCAGAAAAGTGATTACTTTTTAGCCCGCGTATATTGGCTACGTCTACCCTGAATTCCCTGGTCATAATCACAGACAAACACAGAAAACACAAACACCGACGATACTAAGCAAGGCTGCGAAGTGGAAATTCTGACGTTGGTTTACTGAATCAAATTGTTGTAGGTGTTATGCCCTTACAACAATATGAAACAGTGCACTAACAAAATTTTCACTCACAACCCGCTATCCATCAGTTGTTACATACACTCAGCCACTGCCCGTACCGTATGGTAAATACAGTAACGGCAGTGACTGAGTGCAAGCAACAGTACTTCGACTAGGAGCGGGTGAGGTGGGATACCCGCACTGTGTGATATTTTTCTTTTTAGTCACTGCACTGCACTTTTTTTTGTTTTCGTATTTTTTTTTTGCACACGCGCGCGGTTTTTTTGTTTTTTTCTTTTTGCACAGCACACAACAATATTGCGAGTGCACTGGTGGAGTTGTGCACTCGACGGTCGTCGACTCGATACTCTCTTGATACAGACTGGGCAACTCAGTCAGACAGTAACCCCTGCTTGAGGTCCCTTTCAGGTAACAAAGACTGTTACGTCTGGGGGATTAATATGCCTTCGCTTTACATTTCTTAGTCGTCTTAGGCAAATGATGTGCAATTTTTTGTCAAAGTCCATGTCGCTATAGAGTCCGTAGAGTTCGCTGTTGTATATTATCCTCCAAAGCATGTCAACGGAGGATTAGGGATCTTCTTCTGCCTTTGTCTATGCTTTTATGCCATAGAGCAGAACTGGGATGATAAGGGTCTCATATAGAGTCGCCCTAGACTGACTAGGTTAATATTTCTTTTGATGATACCAGGTACTGGTCTTAATGGATCAACAATGATTCCTGTAGCCCTGAAGCGGCCTGACTTTAAGGTAGTGGGTTGTGTACGGGCTCAATTAATGTTTCACCTAGCCACCCAAACCCCCTGGTGTAAAAGTGGACGTCTACCAAAGAAAAGCAAAAATGCCTGGTGGATGGAATCTCAGTGTCAGCTGCCTCCCAAAGAAAAGCAGCCCACCAAGCTACGTAAACTATAGGCACATCAGTCTCCTGAACACCGCCTACAATAACTTGCTTGCAATATTTTGCGAAAGTCTGAAACAGTTTATGAACCATGTGATAGGCCTTTATCAGCGCAGTTTTAGCTCCCGTAAGTCTACATACAATTGAATTGGCAAATTTGCATTACGGCAGGTATGTAGAGAAAAATCAAGAAGTCCTGAACGATCCTCACAGCATCTTTTTCAAGGTCACATCTCTAAAGGTGTGCTATTCGTAGGATATGTCGATATTAAGAATTTGTTCATCTACTTGAATACGATGATGCCATTGATGTTTAAGTAACAATTCAGCGAAATCTGTGTCTCTTACTTGGACTTACATCCCAGTACCAGAACCTATAAACAAATCTGTGAGTGATACAACACGTCCTAGCTGGTGTTTGTCATTGGTTGTGTCGACGGGAGAGGACATCAAACACGCTATTGCTTCCTTTGATGGGTTTTAGTATCCTGGCACCGATAGCAAGCTACAGGCAATCATGAAGAAGTTTTTCATAGTTAGCCTGGCATTGACATATATACCGAAACCCTGCTAAATAGCGAAGCAGTCTTCAAAACGGAAATCGGGAAATATGACTGCAGCAAGAGCTTCGCCAAGGGCGTTAGACTTTTTAGCCTGACCTCCGTTATGTTGAAGAGTATGAGAAGAATGGTCATGATCCATGTGCGCAAAACTTCTTTGAGAATGAACCCTCAGTCTAAGATACAAAATGCTTACCAATGCGGGAAATCCTGCGAGAGTGCCAATATGTGATGGCGGGAGTAAACAGAGGTTGCTCGAAAGGGGGCGTCCTGCTTCCACTCATATGGAACATGTTGGTCGACTCACTTCCTTACGCTTTGAATAGTTCCAACATCATGCTTATAGGCTACCTGCTCCATTCGTCCCACAGACTATTGATGCATTAGAAAAGGACTTTCAGTCAATGCTCTCAAAATTGAGTTGGTTCATTTTACGATTGGTTGGTTCATTGACTCGTCTGGCTCGATCAGTGCTTTAATGCCATCACCATCAAGACACCAGAACTCCTGTTGCTGAAAAATATGAAACCAACTTCTCCTGTGCGCGGGAATGTATTCGACTAGAATCTGAGTCAGGAAACAAATATAGTTTGGTCTACTCAGTGGATTGTTCTAAAACCGGTGTAGGATGCGGTGTGAGTGTCTTTCTGCAGGACATCTGTAGCGGCAGTCAAGCTGCGCGTAAGGCCCTAACACTTGCAAGTGAGTTAGAAAATGCGACGCTTCTACGAAAGTAGTCGTAAAGCTGAATTCACTGAGACTTATTTGGGTCCGAGATCACAATGGTATTACGAGAAAAGAAGTCCCCGATGAACTTGCTAGTTACTCAGAGTAGAGATTATCAGTACCCGAACCTGTGTAAGGACTGCCTGCGTCCTTGGTTAGAGCTTCCATTGACAGCTGGGTTTCATATAAGCATAACTGCAGATGGTATAACTCTCCGGGCTGCCGTCATATCAATCGAATGCTTCCGGATTTCTGTAAGAAATTTTCTGCCATCTGTAGAAAAGACTGCAGATTGTTTGCTGTCGTCCTAATGGGGCACAGTACGCCTAGCACCAACAGCACGCCGAGTTTTAATTTCCTGGCACACACACGGTGATACGATCATATCGGCCAGATTCTGGACTAGAATATTCCGCGTCACAATTGTACGAGTACAGTGTTATGCCCCAAGAATCACTCGATTGAAGCTGGAAAGGACAACTTCTACAATCAGCTAAGCGCTATATTCAAAACAACGCCGAACGGAGGCACCGTCATCGAGATGGGGGACCTTAATGCAAAAGTAGGCAACGACAAAGAAGGGCTCAGATATGTGATTGGGAAGCACGGCCTTGACAATGGTGAGAGATTTGTTGATTTCTACAACATAAATCGCCTAGTCAGAGGCGGCACCATGTTTGAGCATAAGACTTGCCACAAAGTCAGCTGGATGTTAAGTGACAGGCAATCATCGTCCAACCAAATCGACCATTTGATGATCATACGTCCACTTACGTGCGCGTCTATTCAAAGATTGAAATATCACCAGAATGCTTAGGTATAACATCAACCGGCTGAAGATCCTCTCAGTACGGCAAAAAGCTAAAGCAGTGAAAGCAATTAGCAGATCACTGCCGACAACCATCCAAGAACATTGGAACGCTGTGAATGTTTTCCCATCTGGAGCGGAAAGTATTATTGGTAGATGACTGCATTGCACGTGGCTTATCGAGGATGCCTTTAGGTAGATACCCCAGAAGTAGGAAGTAACGAGCGAAGTGCAGTATAGCGTACGACAGGATTAACGTAACTATATCAATGTCCTGGCCACAAATTCAAAAAAAAAGCTGCGAGCAGGTGTGATAACAGAACCGTTTACAGAATCACCAAAGAGCAGGTAGTCATCGGTCTAGCCAACACGTACACGTTTCGGATGAGAATCAGCTGAAGCGATGGAAGGAGCATTTTGCTATGGTCCTTAACTGCGTGCGGTAGGACTAGATAGTATTTCTGCAGAGCTTCTGCGAGCTGCTCCAACAAAATTAGCAGAGCCTTTAGATCCTCTTGTTGAAAGAATTTGGGAGGCAAAAAGTTCCCCCACGTGTGGAAGAAGGGAATGTTTGTCAAGCTCCCTAAAAAAGGTAGTCTTCGGGGTGTCAACACTGGAGAGGCATTTGCGTTCTTCCCGCAGTTGCTAAGGTAATAGCCAAAGTAGTGCATCAGCAAATAAAGGATACACTCGACGCTGAACAAGCAGGTTTCCGCTCTGGATCCTCCTGTGTCGACCACATCAACACCTTGCGGATCATTATTGAACAATGCATCGAATATCACTACTTCACCTGCTATTCAGTGATTTTGAGAACGCTTTCGACAGTGTCAACAGATAGTTTCTCTGGCTTACCTTGCGCAGAAGAGGTATATCCGATAAACTAATGGCTATTATCAAACCAATCTATCATGAGTCTAAATGTATAGAGGAAAGTTGTCAGAGGAATTCAAGAATCAAAGTGGGGCCAGACAAGGTTGCATTCTATCGCCGACACTTTTTTTTTATTGATGATTAGGCGATGTACTCTTCGTAGCCTTGTGTACCGAAAACAGAGGAATTCGTTGAACTCTTACATCTCAAATCAAACATCTGGACTATGGTGACAACGTTTGTTTACTCTCCCACAGGATTATGTTATGGTGTCTGCAACAATTTTTTTTTTTTTTTTCCCGGCGAGGGCAGGTGAAAATCTTCCATCAGACACTATGAGGATCAGAAGCGCGTGCTCATAGTAGTGTGAGATTCTTACTCACTAAAAACACCTCCCTTCGTTGTTAATTTTAATACCGCAACTAAGTAGAACTTATCAAGCAGTTTTTATTTCATAAGTTAATCACGATTGGTAGGACACTTTCCAATGGAAGACCCTACATATTCCGCTTTCTTAATGCGGTTTCAATTTATCACGCAAGGTCCAACGGTTTAGTTCGTTGAAGACGGCGTAGTATGTTGCGTTCGTCCAAGATTTCTAGGACTGTATTGTTGATATGGTCGCTTAACCGGACTTTATGTTTTCGTGCGCAGTTCCTGACTTCATCTTCCACGAAAGGAACTCCGAGGTCTCGATGCAGGTCATTATTTCTTATAAACCATGGGGCACGCACAAATTGTCGTAGCACTTTATTTTCAAAAGTTTGTATTATATTTATATTTGATTTCTTAGTACAACCCCAGAGTTGTATACCATAGGTCCACACCGGCTTTAGCACTTGCTTATAAAGAAGCAGCTTGTTTTCTAAGCTTAGCTTGGAATATTTACCAAGTAGCCAGTACATTTCTTTGTATTTGGCCTCTAGTTCTTTTCGTTTCTTTTTAACATGCGTTTTCCATTTAAGCTTCGCGTCAAGTGTCATTCCCAAATACTTAGCTTCGTTTGCAAAGGGGATACACACCGAGTTTATAGAAATGGGCAAGTGATTTATCTTTCTGTAGGTGAAGTCAACATGTACAGATTTTGTCTCATTAAGGGTAATTCGCCAGATCTTTGTCCACTCGTAGACTTTATTTAAAGCAGTCTGAAGTTTCGCCGTTGAGTCTTCTATTGATTCTCCAACCGCTAAGATAGCGGTATCGTCAGCAAAAGTAGCGAGAACAGTATCCTCGACGTGTGGTATATCTCTTGTATATAAAAGGTACAAAAGTGGGCCCAGTACGCTTCCCTGCGGTACTCCGGCTAGGATATCTTTAAATTTCAAAACATCATTTCCGTATCGAACGCGAAAAATTCTATTTTCAAAATAGCTTGTCAATATATTATAAAGCTTTAATGGCAAAATTCGTCGCAGTTTGAACTTCAAACCTTCATGCCATACTTTGTCAAAAGCTTGTGAGACGTCAAGAAATACGCTCGAACAAATCTTTTTTTCTTCCAGGGATTTTTCAATTACATCAGTAATTCTATGCACCTGATCAATTGTTGAATGCTTAGTCCGAAATCCAAATTGATGGTTGGGAATAAGATTTTGGTTTTCGATAATTGGGAGAAGACGTTTTAGCAAAATCCTCTCAAAGATTTTCGACAGGATCGGTAGAAGAGAAATGGGTCTGTATGATTTTTTATCGTTTGGAGGTTTTCCTGGTTTTAGTACCATAATAACTTCAGCAACTTTCCACTGACTTGGCACGTATTCAAGCCTCAGAGCCGCGTTAATAATGTGTAAGAGCTTTATAAGTGCTTTTTGAGGTAGCATTTTCAGAACTTCTCCGGTAATAAGGTCATACCCCGCAGCCTTCTTTGGTTTTAATTTCCTTATTACAGTTTTAATTTCAGCAAGAGTTGCATTTGTCATTACAAAATTACTATATGCTATTTCTAGAGAACTGGTGTCGGGTACCAGTGTTGGGCCGTCGGAGGGCTTGAAAATTTCTTCAAGATAGTCGGCAAAAACCTCCGCTTTTTCCTTATCCCCCTTAGCCCATTCGTTATTGCCGACCTTGATTGATGGCGCGGGGATTTTGGGCCTTTTTAAGCATTTTAAAGCTTTCCAAAGCGAGTAATTTGTTTCTTTTCCTGCCGTCAGGTTTTGAACATATGTATTTACTTCGGAATTTCTGTAACTTTTAAGAGTCTCCTTGAGCAGATTACAGAGCCTGTTTAAGCGTGTTTTATCCTGCGGCGCTCGAGTTGTTTGCCATCTTTTGCGAGCTTTTCTTTTTTCTCTTATCATATCTTTTACCTCAGGCGGGTAGTTTAAGTTACGTTTAGCCGTGTTTTTTCGTTGACAATGTGTATAGTTCCACGCAGCACATTGGACTATTTCAACGAAGGAATCCACTTCGATTTCGAGTTCAAGTGCTGCTTTAAGTGAAACGTTTAGTTCTAGGTTATTATTAATCTCATTTCTGAATCCTTCCCAATTAGTATTTCGTCCAGTTAGTCTTAATGGTCCTTGTTTTTTAATAAACGTGTCGTTCATTGTCAGTATGACTGGAGAATGATCGGAGGAAAGATCGAAGCTTTCATCAACGTTTATATCCGAGTTACGAATTCCTTTAACAACGAAGAAATCGACAAGATCGGGTATTTTCGTTGTATCTGTTGGCCAATAAGTCGGCTTGCCCGTTGAATAGAAGTCACAATTGTGTTCCATACATGCTTTATAGAGTATTTTACCCTTTTGGGAGACACATCTTGATCCCCAAAAAGTGTGTTTGGCATTGAAATCACCGCCAATCATAAAAGCCGATCCAAGAGAATTGAATATATTTTTAAATATATGTTTTGAAGGCGTAAATCGTGGAGGACAGTAGATGGCTGAAATAGTAAAGGAGTTCCGTACCAATTTTACGCGCACCGCAATTAGTTGTACAGACTCGAGCTCTACTTTTATATCTTCGTTGTGCTCAAGAGACTCTTTAATGTATACAGAGGATCCGCCTCTCGCGTTTCCCGAAGGGTGATACGCGTAGTAATCTTTAAAACCTCTAATTTTTGCAGATGACCCATTTTTCAAGTGGGTTTCGGAAATCAAACAAACGTCAATGTCGTTTTTCCTTAGGAATAACTCAAGTTCATAAAGTTTTTCTAAGATTCCGTTTGCATTCCAGGTGAGTACGTTTAATTTTTCCCTTTTCATTTTTTAGGCGAAGGACGTTTTTTATTGGACCTATTTTCAAACGTCTTTAGCTTATCTAAAATAAGTTCATTGATTTTGTTTTGCTGCTCAAGCTGCGCGAGAATAACGGAAAATACTTGGGAAGCAGGATCTCCGGAATCTTTTGCCTTTAGCTTGGTAGCCTCAGCGTATGTAAGTTTTTCCGATGCTTTCTTTTCAACACAGGAATCAATCACTTTCGCCTTGGCGTTTTAACGATATTTTGAGCAGATCCCGATGTTTTTTCTTTAGTTTTGGGATTCTGTTTTTTGTGGCTTAAACAACTTGTCACGTCTATTTTGCAACTCCTTTGCTACTTCACAGCCACGGAAATTTGCTACGTGTTTACCCCTGCAGTTAACACAAGTCGGAGGGGTTTGTTTGCTTACGTTGCATTCTTTGGACAGGTGTTTACCTGCGCATTTTACGCACCGAGGCTCTTTTTGGCAGTAAGCTTGCGTATGGTTAAATTCCTGGCATCGCTTACACTGCGGGATCAGTTTCGAGTTTTTGCGTCGAGGCTCAATTTTAACAATAATGTTGAGGATTGACTTAATATCGTATATTTTTTGGGTATTTTCAGTGTTCTCAAAGGTTAGCATAAAGAGGGGAAGGCTACGTTTAACTGTCATATCCTTTCCTTCAATTTTTTGTTTCTCTCGCTTTTCGATGTTGACGACATCAATGATTTTAAAACCCTTGTTTTTTAAATCACTTACGATATCTTCTTTTGGCAAGACGGATGCAGTCCTGCACCAAATGACAGCAAGAGTGGAAAGGGAGGCAAATGTCCTGGGTTTGAAGATTAACACTGCAAAAACCAAACTCATCAACCTCGGTACTAACTTGGTATCAACTCAAGCTAGCATTGCTTCCCAACTGGTATGGAGGGTAGAGAGTTTCTACTATTGTGGGAGTTTTGTCTGTACTGAAGGTGGAACCGAACTGGATATTGTTTACCGAATCGGCAAAGCAAAGTCTGCCTTTGGAACGATGTCCCTGATATGGTGAAGCAATGCAATCAGCTTAAACACCAAGCTGCGACTGTTCCGTTCATCGGAACAGTTCATCATCGGTGCTGTTATATACGAGTAGGTGTGGTACTTAGAAGGTGACTGCTACTAGAGAATGCGTCAGAAACTAATAGGCATAATCGTCCAACAGCGGAAGTGGCAGTGAATTGGTCATTCACTTCGAAAAGGCGATAGTTCCATAGCAAACTACGCGATGAAATGGAATACGTTATCACAAGATGTTAGAAGAACGGGTCGGCCGAAAATTACCTCGTGAAGAACAGTTGAGCAAGAGTTGGAGAGAGCTGAAGCTCGTTGCCAAGAGACGTACACGATGACGCTTAGGCGTAGTTGAGTCCCTACATAGGGCCCAGTAAGGACATAAGTAAAAAAAAAAATAAGCATTAGCTCTGATAATGGCAACTCGGGGGTAACCAACGATATATTTGCCAATCATTGTTTCACTGTGCTAAGAAGGTAATTGAATAGCAAGGATCAGTCCAAAAACACTAAACAGACTCTATATCTGACCCACATTATCCCAGTTTTGCTCTAGAAAGCATGAGCGCCAGCAAAGTTGGTAGAGATTTTTTGGTTTTGGAGGAAAACATATAATAGGAAATTCTTCGAGCTGTACAGCACCATCGATCTGTTGAGATCAGTCACTTGAAATGGCTAGGACATATAGACCGAATGGATATTAATTATTTCTCCTGAAGAGTCTTGGATTCCTACCAGAGCGACTGCGCATTGAAAGAAGACTCGCTTGAGGTAATGCGCACAAGTAAGTTGGCCAAAGACCGCGCTAATTCAAGAGGTTTATTGGTTGAGGCCCAGGTCAATTCTATATTATAGCTCTACATCTAGCGAGGGTGCTGCCAATTGACGCTGGATGAGGCGAAAGAGTAGGTGTCATCGCATCTTGGGAGAAGACTGTGATAATGATGCTTCATGGCTCATTGAAAGCAGTCCGCCGGGCGCCCACAATACGCTTGAATGGTGTTAAACTTAGGTATGTTATTAGGTATGAATTTCCTACCTCACCTCATCCATATAAAACAATGCTGAGTGTTGTGGGTCTGGTAAGGCGCATTCTACAGACAGATTGAGGACTCACCAGACATGCCGTTCGTACTGTCTACGGTGACATTTTTGTTGCCTGCGCAACATTTGGTGCATTGGCTTGGTACTAGAGGGTACTAATTGGTACTTACCAATTTGTAGGATCGTATCTACGGATGTATTATAGGTGCTGTTGGGGTTGCCGCATCTCGAATTAAAGGTAACACGTCGAGCTATCGCCGACTAGATTAGGAAGGGACTCCAGCTGACAAATGTTGATTGAGTCTCCTCGACGGGGGTGGAAGATTTGTCCCGAAGGGAGTGTAAGTTCCTGCTTTCGGAATGTGTTCGGCCTAGATGGGACATGAGCGTTAAGGACAGCGTTACTTATGACTTCCTTCAGGATGTGTCGACCATGAGCGCGGTAGCAGAGCTGAGTTTCTACTTCAGTCTGAGCTTTCTGCTAACCGAGCATGGCTCCTTGAATGCATTTCTGCATAAGAGAGGCAGATTGCTCGTACGGAGCTCCCCTTGAAGACTGGATGCACGTTTTGTGCGTGTGTTCAGTTTACTCAGATGTTAAGGATTTGCAAGAAATGGGCCTCACCTATGATGATGTGGCCTGCGATGTCAGTGGTGTTACCATTGACAGAGCAAAATTCGAAAAAATTCATAGCTTCGCAAATTAGATTTTCCGTCCGTCGTAGACGACATAGGTAGTTAGTTGGTGGCATTCATTGATTAGTTTAAGGTCGGACTTAAGGCCGCCATTCCTGGGCATTCAGATGCGTAAATAGAAGTGACCGCAAGGTTGCGAAGCTCGACGAGAAGTTATATTCTGGTACGATGGTAGGTCAGGGGTCACTGGAACTTTGGCTCCAACTTGACCAAGAAGTTGGCTCGTCTGTGGGAATATAATGGTGGCTGTAGGTTATACCCAAAATTGCAGGGAGGATAGGCCGACTGGAGTTTGAACATATCATGGTTCAGCTTGTGTTGTAGCATTCTGCGTCTTGTGTTCAACCATTTGATAGCCGTGGAACTGGATGGAGTTGCACTAGAATCGGCTGCCATGACCCATAGAACGACTGAAGTATTAGACAGGCCCCGATCCTTCACCAAAGCGCAAGTTTGTGCCTTACATACGACTTCAAATCTGGTACTGGTAGTGGTACTTTACCTACTCGAAGGGCGTTGATTAATGCATTGTTTTAATCTCTTGTACAAAGACGTGCCATCGGGTTAAGCAGGCACCTGCATAAAATGCTGGTGACATCTGTAACTCCATGTAAGTAAGTAAGCTACTAAGGGTTGCCTATCTTTTTACTACTAACTCTACTGCGCTGTCCCTCGGGAGCGAATTCGAAGACTTTTCAGACCGGACCATTGACGTCCATACGCTCTACATGACCCAGCCATCTTAATCTTTGGATCTTCACTCTTCTGGTTAGGTACACTCTTCTGGTTAGACGGGACCGAAGATCGCCCGAAGAATTTTTCTCTCGAAGCAACCAAGAACACCCTCATCCATTTTTGATAATGTCCATGCCTCTGCTCCATAGAGCAGGACCGAGATTGCCTTCTTAGCCCAAAGAAACATCGGTTAGCAAGAGTTATCCTTCGTTTTATCTCAGCGCTGGTGTTGTTGTCTGTATTTATAGCGGAGCTTGGGAAGCAAAGTCCTTAACTACCTCAAAGCTATACCTGTCGAGGGTGATGTTCTGCCCGTCGGTTTTGGTTGTCCTGTTTGCTTGACAGCCGATACTTGGTCTTGCCCTCGTTGACCGCTAAACCCATTTTCACGGCCCTGTCTCAATGCTCGCAAAAGCGCCACTGACATCACTCTGCTGTCTCCCGATTATGTCAATAAAGTCGGTGTATGCGCATTGTATAAATCCTTTCTGGACATCAAAGGTCTCGGTGAGATCTTTACCGACGTTAATGGAGCAGCGTGCATTCTCCATTGTCATCCTGCACAGACGGACGAGTTTGGCAGGGATGCCGAAACTAGACATTGCTCTCTCTATAGATGCTGTCATACGCGGCCTTAAAGTCGATGTGTAGGTGGTGTGTATAGATCTGAACCTCATGGGTCTTCTCCAAGATCTGTCGTAGTGTGAATATTTGGTCGACGGTGGACTTTCTTGGCCTCAAGCCTTACTGATATGGACCTAACAGATTGTTGACGAACGTCTTCAGGCGTTCACACAATACAGCAGATAAGATCATGTATCCGAAGTTAAGGAGACTGATGCCTCTTAAATTGGCTCAGTTCAGAGGGTCTCCTTTCTTGAGAATCGGACAAACAATGCTGAGGTTCCATTCATCGGGCATACTTTCGTCCTAACATATTTTACAGATGAGTTGGTGTATGTTCCTTACCGCTTTGAAGAACTCGACAGTCAGGCGTCCGCTCCAGCAGATTTGTTGGAATTAAGCTTAGATATAGCTATCTTCACTTCGTCCAGGTCGGGTGGACGGAATTGTTAGTCATCATCGTCCAGGTTGAAAGGTTGATTCTACCTGACAGCGGTATTTGGTTCGTCATCGCCGTTATACAGTCTGCAGAAATAGTCTTTCCAAATCCTCAGCATCGACTGCGATTCTACCGCGATGTTCCCTTGTTCATCTACACGCTTCGGTGCGGTGTTTGTTTCCGTGGCATGTTATTTTTACCTTTTGGTAAAACTTCCGAATATCGTTCGTGGAGTAGCATCTCTCAATTTCTTCGACCGCGCGCTTTTTATGCTCTTTCTTCTTCCTCCTGAGAAGCTGGTGTTCGTCTTTCCTGTTGCGCTCATAAAGCTCAATAGCAGCTCTGGTTCTTCTATGCAGAGCCGCTTTATATGCATCTTGCTTAGCTGCATGTGCCTGCCGACATTCATCATCGAACCAGGGGTTTCGTTGTGGTGGACGAGTGAAACCCAGCACATCAGAAGCGGCACTTCTGATGGCGTTTTGGCAGTGTTTCCAATGGTCTTCGATGCTTGATGCTGGCGGTATTGGACCTCTTAAGAGATTGAGAGACACTCGATCGGAAAAGGACTTGGCGATCTCTTGCGATTGTAGCCGTCTGACGTCGAATTTTATCAAAGCATTAATTTGTCTTGGCGTAGTTCGGGATATCCGCAACCGTACTTTGGCTACAACAAGGTAATGGTCCGAATCGTACTGACATCCATAATATTGGAGGAGTGTATTGCGTCGATCGCAATGTGATCAATCTGGTTGACTGTTGATTGATCAGCGGTTCTCCAAGTCCCCTTGTGTATATCGAGATGTGAAAACCGCGTGCTAGCTACGACAATGTTTCGCCCGGCCGCAAAGTCGATGAGCTTGAATCCATTATCGGAGGTGGTGTCGTGCAGGCTATATTTTCCGATCTTTCTACCAAATATACCCTCTCTTCCTAGTTTTGCATTAAAATCACCGAGGACAATTTTAATGTCATAGCTAGGGCATTGCTCGTAGGTCTTGTTAAGGAGCGCTGTTTTTGCCGTCCATTGCAATCGCCGTAGTAGATGTCGCAGTTTTTCATTCTATTTTTGTCCGGCCCATCCCATCGCATTTCTTGGATGGCGGTTATGTCTGCTTTGCCGCAGTCCAGGGCCTCCGCTAGTTGTTCGGCTGCACGTGGTCTATTAAGGGACCTAACATTCCACGTGCATATCCGAAGCTCATTGTCCTTTAATCGTTTGCGTGGGTTGTCAGCAGTAGATCCGTCCATGTCTGAGGCTTGTTGATGCTTTGTAAATTATTTTTTTTTTTAAATGGCCGGGCAGTTACCCCGGCGGCACAACCCCCAACCTGGAAGACCAGTTCCATTTTCTGCCCCTAGGACGAGGGGTCAGTTAGACCGAAGCCAGTAACCCTTTCCGAGATGTGAATTCTGCCGTTGGCCCACATAGGGCTCTTTTCCAAAACGCGGACTAAGTCTTGGAAATCGTTACCGGCCTGAGCTTCAAATATGTCGGAGTAGCCCCGAAAATGTCTTGTTTTGTTTTGCCGACACTAATCCTAATTAATGGCGCATTAAACTCGCCATTTGTCCCCTTCACTTCGCAATCTCCGGTGAGATTCCCAGATGGCGCCACGGAGAGGCATGAAGTAGGGTTTATTAGCAGAGCTGCAAGATGTTCGGCTGCAGAGGCTTATTCTCATTATTTAAAGAACCAGCAGCTGTCGGAGGATGCTACTTCTACGAGGCCTAATACTAATCGTTGAGATCCTGCAGAGAGTGACAGCTTTAGTCAATCCTCATCCAATATCTTTCTATGATGAGCACAAAATACATACTTGTAGGGAGGATGGGATGTTGCTTGACATGTGGATTCGCCTAAGGGCACAACAATTATCAGAATACGCTGGTCCGAGAGTATTTGAGCTTTGAGTCACTATTACCACTTTTTTTTATTATTACACCATGCAACAGCGCAACATTCTCCATTCTTGGCTTCATTCTCTTGCACTATGTAAGCAAGAACTATGATCTTTTAGATGATTACAACCATCGAGGTGCGTGTCAAGAATAAAGGATTCTCTGGCCTCGGAATGTCAATTCTCTTGATTCCATTATCCTGCCTTGTCAAACAGACTTTATATAGAAAAAATAGAGCAGAATCCGATTTCATCTGCTGCAAATGTCTACAAGTACAAGTGTTCCCTTTCGAGAAACGCCAATATTATTTTATAATCGGATCCAGAGAAAAGAAACCGAAAAAAAGACGAATAGATAGACAGATAGACGGATGGACAGAACCGAAAGTAAAGTGGACAATTGGAACACAACAGAAAAAACGACAACGCTACACCATCGAAACAGAAGACGGACAGCAGCCAACAGAAGATCACTCGAATAGTACTCGCAGTTACTTGTGTAGTCATGCGGAGTGGAGGAAAAAAAAAATCCAGAGCATCATTAAGGCGATCCATTGCGCGAATTTTATTATCTCAACTATCAGAGCGGGGAGTAGGTGGGCCGCAACGTCGAATTGATGTTTTTGCACCCAGCGCCCCCCCCCCCCCCCTTTTATTGAAGAAGGTGGACCAGCAACGAAGGGCTAGTTAGGGTTTCACTTGCATCTCCAGGTACAACTTTACTTGTAGTTCTAGCTCCAGTGCCCTCTTTTGTTTTGTTTTTTTGTTTTGTTTTGTTTTGTAAGTTGTTGTCAGTTAGTTGTTCCCCCCTGTAGATGTCAAATGTAACGCAGCCCACTGTTCTATAAAATATGTTAATTGAATTTTTTGATTCCCTACGCTGGCCGTCATGCTGCTGCAAGTTGAAGGCTTCACTGCCTGTTAACCAATGCCATTGTCATGGCAGTTACGAGTAGTGACCGCAGCAGAGTTCCAGGGTACAGGGTGTTCTTCTCTTCTCTTGTTTTTTTTTGTACCATTTTCTTTTATTAGCGCGCGCTACTTCATTTGTTTAAATCAAACGCGCATCGTACACGGTAGAGATGTCTGGTGGCACTTAAAACAATAAATTGTCCTATTTCGTTGCCCAGCACTGTAAGCCATGCTGATAAAGAGCCCAAGATTGATGGTACTTAAGTATGTGGCAATAATCCCCAGCACTCCAACAGTACGGACTGAGAGAAAGAGTCTTCTTCGTATTTTTGTTGTTGTTTTTCTCTTTTCTTAATTAACGCACGATTTGTTTTATTGAAGTGGCATACGGTGGCTCGTAATGGTGATTCTGTCTTCCATGGAAATTTTCCAAAGTCGTTGAGACTAGGGAAATTGGGACAGATCACGATATTCTCAAATTATTAGGAGCAACATTATTTGGGAGATGCCTGTGCGACTTTGCGACGCTTCACAATGTCTTTATTGTAAGAGGTCTTAGTCACGAAAATAAGGTTTTCAATGACTTTGCAGTGGGTCATGGTGTTACTAGACACGCTGAGGTGTACCGAGTATTTGAGGCATTCGAAATTGATCCAATTAACCTTGAGCCTTTGTTCGAATTGGAATGGTGAATCACTTTGTTTCCAAGGTTAAGTGCAATGGAGAGTTTTTCCTAGAAGGGACACTACTGTACACTGGACACTGAACAGACTGGACAGAGCTGATTAAGTGATCCTTTTAGTGACAAGAAAAATAGCGTGATCGATTACGAATCAGAGATCGTGATTGAGAAACAAATGGATGTTGTGCATGCTAGACATGTTTGCTGCACGTAGGCACAAATGACTCCACTGATCATTCAACTTATGTACATACTTGTACGTGTATACACACATCTTATACATAATTGCTGTTTCTATCGACTTGCAGGATATTTTTTTCATGTCATATGGCCTTGTACGCGAAATCAGCGAAAATAAATAGCCTGAAAGACGAAAATACCGAACTTCGTACTAGGCTAACCAAAATGGAAGCGATATGCGAAGATCTTAAAAAAGAACTGGAAAAACTGAAAACCAAGGAAAAGTCAAACTGAATCTGTCAAATTGAATCTGTTAAAAATATCTACGAAACAGATGAAGAAGAGCTAGGTCGAGAAACCGACTGGATCTTGCAAAAACGTCCCGGAAAAAGCGTAAAGCTGCGTCTTCTCCCAAAATCGTGTCTCAACGTGAAGCAAAGGGAGATGAATCGAAGAAAATGGCAACAATAACATGAGTCCTGAAAAAATCAAAGCGGAAAAACAACGAACACCCCCGCCAATCAATGTCACTGGAGTTTCAGATTACAAGAAACTCCAAAACATATTGATGACCCTGCCGAGATCGGACTATATAGTAACATCGCGCAATAATAATGTGTGGAAAGTCAACGTCAAGGACGCTGACAACTATGGCATTCTTTCTCGCAAGTTAAGCGTCGAAAAAATCCAATGGTTCACATACGAGAACAAGTGCGAAAGACCTATTCGTGTCGTCGCCAGAGGACTGCATCCGTCTTGCCCAAAAGAAGATATCGTAAGTGATTTAAAAAACAAGGGTTTTAAAATCATTGATGTCGTCAACATCGAAAAGCGAGAGAAACAAAAAATTGAAGGAAAGGATATGACAGTTAAACGTAGCCTTCCCCTCTTTATGCTAACCTTTGAAAACACTGAAAATACCCAAAAAATATACGATATTAAGTCAATCCTCAACATTAGTGTTAAAATTGAGCCGCAGTGTAAGCGATGCCAGGAATTTAACCATACGCAAGCTTACTGCCAAAAAGAGCCTCGGTGCGTAAAATGCGCAGGTAAACACCTGTCCAAAGAATGCAACGTAAGCAAACAAACCCCTCCGACTTGTGTTAACTGCAGGGGTAAACACGTAGCAAATTTCCGTGGCTGTGAAGTAGCAAAGGAGTTGCAAAATAGACGTGACAAGTTGTTTAAGCCACAAAAAACAGAATCCCAAAACTAAAGAGAAAACATCGGGATCTGCTCAAAATATCGTTAAAACGCCAAGGCGAAAGTGATTGATTCCTGTGTTGAAAAGAAAGCATCGGAAAAACTTACATACGCTGAGGCTACCAAGCTAAAGGCAAAAGATTCCGGAGATCCTGCTTCCCAAGTATTTTCCGTTATTCTCGCGCAGCTTGAGCAGCAAAACAAAATCAATGAACTTATTTTAGATAAGCTAAAGAAGTTTGAAAATAGGTCCAATAAAAAACGTCCTTCGCCTAAAAAATGAAAAGGGAAAAATTAAACGTACTCACCTGGAATGCAAACGGAATCTTAGAAAAACTTTATGAACTTGAGTTATTCCTAAGGAAAAACGACATTGACGTTTGTTTGATTTCCGAAACCCACTTGAAAAATGGGTCATCTGCAAAAATTAGAGGTTTTAAAGATTACTACGCGTATCACCCTTCGGGAAACGCGAGAGGCGGATCCTCTGTATACATTAAAGAGTCTCTTGAGCACAACGAAGATATAAAAGTAGAGCTCGAGTCTGTACAACTAATTGCGGTGCGCGTAAAATTGGTACCGAACTCCTTTACTATTTCAGCCATCTACTGTCCTCCACGATTTACGCCTTCGAAACATATATTTAAAAATATATTCAATTCTCTTGGATCGGCTTTTATGATTGGCGGTGATTTCAATGCCAAACACACTTTTTGGGGATCAAGATGTGTCTCCCAAAAGGGTAAAATACTCTATAAAGCATGTATGGAACACAATTGTGACTTCTATTCAACGGGCAAGCCGACTTATTGGCCAACAGATACAACGAAAATACCCGATCTTGTCGATTTCTTCGTTGTTAAAGGAATTCGTAACTCGGATATAAACGTTGATGAAAGCTTCGATCTTTCCTCCGATCATTCTCCAGTCATACTGACAATGAACGACACGTTTATTAAAAAACAAGGACCATTAAGACTAACTGGACGAAATACTAATTGGGAAGGATTCAGAAATGAGATTAATAATAACCCAGAACTAGACGTTTCACTTAAAGCAGCACTTGAACTCGAAATCGAAGTGGATTCTTTCGTTGAAATAGTCCAATGTGTGGCGTGGAACAATACACCTTGTCAACGAAAAAACACGGCTAAACGTAACTTAAACTACCCGCCTGAGGTAAAAGATATGATAAGAGAAAAAAAAAAAGCTCGCAAAAGATGGCAAACAACTCGAGCGCCGCAGGATAAAACACGCTTAAACAGGCTCTGTAATCTGCTCAAGGAGACTCTTAAAAGTTACAGAAATTCCGAAGTAAATACATATGTTCAAAACCTGACGGCAGGAAAAGAAACAAATTACTCGCTTTGGAAAGCTTTAAAATGCTTAAAAAGGCCCAAAATCCCCGCGCCACCAATCAAGGTCGGCAATAACGAATGGGCTAAGGGGGATAAGGAAAAAGCGGAGGTTTTTGCCGACTATCTTGAAGAAATTTTCAAGCCCTCCGACGGCCCAACACTGGTACCCGACACCAGTTCTTTAGAAATACCATATAGTAATTTTGTAATGACAAATGCAACTCTTGCTGAAATTAAAACTGTAATAAAGAAATTAAAACCAAAGAAGGCTCCGGGGTATGACCTTATTACCGGAGAAGTTCTGAAAATGCTACCTCAAAAAGCACTTATAAAGCTCTTACACATTATTAACGCGGCTCTGAGGCTTGAATACGTGCCAAGTCAGTGGAAAGTTGCTGAAGTCATTATGGTACTAAAACCAGGAAAACCTCCAAACGATAAAAAATCATACAGACCCATTTCTCTTCTCCCGATCCTGTCGAAAATCTTTGAGAGGATTTTGCTAAAACGTCTTCTCCCAATTATCGTAAACCAAAATCTTATTCCCAACCATCAATTTGGATTTCGGACTAAGCATTCAACAATTGATCAGGTGCATAGAATTACTGATGTAATTGAAAAATCCCTGGAAGAAAAAAAGATTTGTTCATATATTGACAAGCTATTTTGAAAATAGAATTTTTCGCGTTCGATACGGAAATGATGTTTCGAAATTTAAAGATATCCTAGCCGGAGTACCGCAGGGAAGCGTACTGGGCCCACTTTTGTACCTTTTATATACAAGAGATATACTACACGTCGAGGATACTGTTCTCGCTACTTTTGCTGACGACACCGCTATCTTAGCGGTTGGAGAATCAATAGAAAACTCAACGGCGAAACTTCAGACTGCTTTAATTAAAGTCTACGAGTGGACAAAGATCTGGCGAATTACCCTTAATGAGACAAAATCTGTACATGTTGACTTCACCTACAGAAAGATAAATCACTTGCCCATTTCTATAAACTCGGTGTGTATCCCCTTTGCAAACGAAGCTAAGTATTTGGGAATGACACTTGACGCGAAGCTTAAATGGAAAACGCATTTTAAAAAGAAACGAAAAGAACTAGAGGCCAAATACAAAGAAATGCACTGGCTACTTGGTAAATATTCCAAGCTAAGCTTAGAAAACAAGCTGCTTCTTTATAAGCAAGTGCTAAAGCCGGTGTGGACCTATGGTATACAACTCTGGGGTTGTACTAAGAAATCAAATATAAATATAATACAAACTTTTGAAAATAAAGTGCTACGACAATTTGTGCGTGCCCCATGGTTTATAAGAAATAATGACCTGCATCGAGACCTCGGAGTTCCTTTCGTGGAACATGAAGTCAGGAACTGCGCACGAAAACATAAAGTCCGGTTAAGCGGCCATATCAACAATACAGTCCTAGAAATCTTGGACGAACGAAACATACTACGCCGTCTTCAACGAACTAAACCGTTGGACCTTGCGCGATAAATTGAAACCGCATTAAGAAAGCGGAATATGTAGGGTCTTCCATTGGAAAGCGTCCTACCAATCGTGATTAACTTATGAAATAAAAACTGCTTGATAAGTTCTACTTTATTGCGGTATTAAAATTAACAACGAAGGGAGGTGTTTTTAGTGAGTAAGAATCTCACACTACTATGAGCACGCGCTTCTGATCCTCATAGTGTCTGATGGAAGATTTTCACCTGCCCTCGGCGGGGAAAAAAAAAAAAAAAAAAAATTTTTCTAGGAGCCTTTGAAGGTGAAAATAAGATAATGGCGATCTGAAATCAGATTGGACGCGATTGCTCAGGAAGCTCCGGACAACTTGTTTGAAGAGTTTGACATATCCTGAGGAGGCAGTGACAAAATACCTGCCAAAAATGTTTGGAATTCTCTCTGGCTATGATACTATGACCCAACAAAGGTACTCGATCCAAATCGAATGACAGTTTTTAGTTCTTTGGCAATAGCGCTGTATACTCATATATTCCTGAAAAATCAGGTCATCCTGCTCTGCTCATATTTAAAGCAGAACAAGACACCAATGTGATTTCGAAAGTTAACTACTCGGAGTGGGCTGCCCCTATAGTTGTCATAAGAAAATCGAATGGAAGCATACGCATTTGTGCAGACTTTTCCACTGGTCTGAACAATGTTCTCGAAAATCATCAGTATCCTCTTCCCTTGCCAGAGGATATTTTCGCAAGACTGGCCAATGCTCGATTCTTTAGTCATATAGACTTATCAGACGCTTTCTTGCAAATTGAAGTGGACGAAGAGTCAAAGCATCTACTCACTATCAACACACACATGGGTCTCTTCCGATACAACCGAATGCTGTTCGGTGTGAAAACGTTCCCGTCAATTTTCCAACAAGTTTTCTCAACCAGAAAAAGATTCTCTCATCTGACCTGCTCCTAGCTCATTACGATCCTAAGCAAAATATCATCGTTGCAGCAGATGCCTCCAACTATGGCCTAGGTGCATGTATTTTGCACGAATATCCTGATGGAGCCATCAAAGCAATCTGTCATGCATCGCGATCGCTCACACCAACAGAAAAAGCTAATAGTCAGATTGAAAAGGAGGGTCTCGCCCTTGTCTTTGCAATGACTGACACAAAATGGTTTTTGGTCGAAAGTTCAAACTCCACACAGACCATAAACCACTTCTTGGCATTTTTGGGAAAAAGACAGGAATAGCCGTTCATCAAGCAAATCGTTTTCAACGCTGGGCAGTCAAGTTATTGGCATACGATTTTGACATCAGCTTTATTTCAACCAGTAGCTTTGGATATGCAGATGTGCTGTCACGGCTCATTGATAAAAATATCCAAGTGGCGGAGGATTTTGTTATTGCATCAATCAAAATTGAACAGGAGGTTAAACAAATTCTTTGAGAGAGTCTCGGAAATCTGCCAGTTACTCAACAAATGGTTAAAGTTGAATCGGCGAAGGACAATACACTACACCGAATATTTCATTTTGTGGCTAATGGCTGGCCGAGCGAAATCAAAGAAAACAACGAGTTAAAGGCATTTTTCAACCGCAGAGAAGATATCAGCATCATCGACGGATGTCTCATGGTTGGCCAACGAGTCGTCATTCCAAAACTGTATAGAAGAAGAGTTCTCAAACAACTCCATCGTGGCCATCAAGGCATCGAAAGAACAAAATCTATAGCCAGAAGTTTTGTTTATTGGCCAAACATAGACACCGACATCAAAACACTGATCCAAAATTGCAGCAATTGTGCGACAGCAGCCAAGATGCCAACAAAAACATTGCTTCAGCCATGGCCCACACCAACGGAACAATGGGAACGTCTCCATCTAGATTACGCTGGACCAGTCGAGGGTAATTATTTTCTGGTTCTAGTGGACGCTTTTTCTAAATGGCCGGAAATAGTTGCAACAAAATCTATCACTACTCAGCGTACCATAGAAATTCTCAGCGAGATATTCTCCCGATTTGGACTACAAAAAACGATCGTTTCAGACAACGGGACGCAGTTTAAGAGCTCGCAGTTTCAACAGTACATGGCAGAGAATGGTATCAAACATCTTTGCTCCAGTCCATACAACCCGATGTCTAATGGACAAGCCGAGCGATTTGTAGACACCTTCAAACGTTCGCTGCTGTAGTCAAACACAGAGGGAACAATCACTCAAAATCTTCAAACGTTTCTTCAATCGTATCGCTCGACACCAAACCGAAACACACCAAATTCAAAGTCTCCAGCCGAAATCATGTTTGGTAGAAATATTCGCATCACTTTGAATCTTATTAAGCCCAAGCTTAATGAAAACTGCCAAAACCAAGTTGAGACTACAAATCAAAATCAAACATCCATGTCCGAACCAAATCGAGATCATTCAACAGTCAAGATTTAGTTTATGTGAATATACTTGTACATACTAATAGTAACAACTTCCAGTGGCAGCCAGGACAAATTGTTGAACGTTTTGGAAAGGTCATATATAATGTTTTGTTGCGGAGTGGCAGACTAGTTCGTGCACATGCCAATCAACTTCGAATACGTTATAGAGAAGACATCACTGCCAAACCTGGAGTTGAAAAACCATGGAATATGGCGTTGGATTTGTATGAATGTGATACAACACCTTGTGAAGTAGTTCCGCCACCAGACAGGGTTAACTCCCCCAACGTTAAGACTTCACCAAACAATATAGTAGCATCTTCACCATCTATCCCACGTCGAACCCAACGGACACGACGACCAATCAATAGATTTATGCCTGGATAATTGTGTCATCATAATAGATGTTATCTTAAATTGAACTGTGATGTTTGAGAGCCGAATAGCTGGGTGAGCTTTTGCACCGTTTCTTTGAATGAACGTAAAGTCGCGAGAGTGCTTTGGTAGAATGTAGTTGATGTACTTGCTGTGGCTGGCAACACTGCTGTGAAAGTGAAAAGTTGTACACATTAATTCTCTCCTGTTTTTTTCTTTTTTAAATTCAGTTTAATATCAAGTCTTTTCAAGAATAATTGTTTTTTTCTAATCAATTTACTCTTTATTATCTGAAGAATTTGTCCAACGATTTTTATAACAGGTAATAATTGTAAAATCGCTTAAAATTGCCTATAAACCAGAGATCTGAATCTCATGAGTTATAACAAACGTAAGAGTTGTCAAACTTCTCCCGACGGCAACCGTCAAAACACCGATATTAACAACAGATCGTCTAAAATTTTTAAAAATAATTCAACAATGTCCATATCTGATGCTGATTTGCAAAAAATTAAAATGATTATTGTTGATCCTCTCCATACTGAACTCGAAAAGGCAACAGCGAATTTAGCATCGAAGGAAGACCTCATTACGCTAAATACAGAAATGACCTTCTTGAAGAAACAAAATGAAGACTTAGCGCAAAAAGTTCATCAATTTGAAGCTAGATGCAATTTATTGGAAGAAGAACTTGAAGCGCAAAGCCGTGAACTAAAAGGCAAAAATATTATTTTTTGTATTCCGTCTGAAAACGTTGATCCAGAAGAAAAAGTACGATGTATGACTCGGCTGCTGTTGGATAATGCAGATATACAAGGGATGTCAAAACCCATTCAAATAAGCAAAAACAACAACTTAATCAAAATGAAATTAAACACTGGCTGTAAGGAAACTGCAATGAAAATGCTTAAAAACTCTTCTAGGCTAAAGAACACAGGTGTTTACATCCAAAAGGATCTTACTAAACAAATGCAGTTAAAACGAAGAATCTTGCTGCAATATACTCGTAGGAAAATAATTAAACTTAATGCACCAAACGCATCGGTACTAATAAAAAACAACACTCTTCTTATCGAAGATAAAATATTTTATTTGAACAAAAATAACAATCTTAAAATTAATAATAATAATGGTGAAAAAGAGCTACAACAAATGTTTGGACAATTGGACTTCGGAAGTGTCACAAACACGATGCTGTCAAATAGGCGTCACAACGAAAGTAATAGATCAGCACTTATTTCTGGGCAACCAGGGATGCCACTTCATCAAAAACAACAAAGTAGTAGTATTAAACCAAGAAATTGAAAATTAAATGCCGTCAGCTCATTAAGTAATAGTTTTTGTAAAATATTAGCATATAATATATCTGGTCTGAATATTAAGTTATTGTATGTAGATTTTTTCAATTTTGTTAAAACTTTTGATCTTTTTTTCCTTTTTGAAACACATATTACTTTAGAAAATTCGATTAAATTCATAAAATATTTTAGCTGATATAAACTTCACTGGATTCATGCTACCAAAACATGTAGCAAGGGACGAGCAAGCGGAGGTTGTTTATATGGAATAAGAACATCACATATTAAATTGTACGACTTTGCAGAGATACAAGAAACAACTGTAATTAAACTCTTAAAAAGAAACGATATGTATATAATGCCTCTTTATTTAAACTGCAATAAGTGGACCAAGGATTTAGAACAACTCAACAATAATTTATCTGTTTTTGCCAGCAAGAGCGTACTAATCATTGGGGACTTCAACGCCAGAACTAGTAACGATCAAGTCACTACAGTCAGAAACATTAACAATGTTTGTTTAAACGTTAACTCTAGCACACCCAAAGACATAATATGCAATAGTAATGGTGCTGCACTTCTTGAAACGCTGCAATTGTATGATTTTATTCTTTTGAATGGCTGTACCGAAGGAGACATGGATGGTCAATATACCTTTATTGGAGGACAAGGTAAGTCAGTGATTGATTACTGTATGGTGAACAATGATTGGCTAGACCTCATAAATAAGTTTGAGGTGCTATGCAAACATTTCTCTGATCATATGCCAATCGCAGTAGAATGGAAAACCGAACCTGACTCGTCACAATCAAATCTTCAGTTGTTACCTAGACTTAAATGGAGGGATGAAGAAGCTAAAACCTTTCAACACAAACTAGACGTTTGGCTCTCAAGAATTCCTGCTGGCATTGAGTCTACTGATATTCTTTCAAATGAAATAATAACATGCATGAGAAATTCGGCAAACAGGTTTAGCTCTAATGTAGCAAAAGCATTCAAACAAAAATGGTTTGATAAAGAGTGTATGGGAGCAAGAAAAAAATCATTTGCTCTTTTAAATGCATTCCGTAATTCCAACAATGAAGGATTACGAAAATGGTACGTTCAATCAAATTCCCAATATAAAAGTCTGTGTTTTGCAAAGAAACTTAATTTTTGAAAATAAACAAGCCCAATCACTTGGTGAAACAAAGAACACAAAGGAATTTTGGAAGCTGGCGAAGGATATTAATGGTTCTCATCACATAATAGGCACAAATGTATCCGCCGATGATCTTTCTATTCATTTCTCGAAAATGCTTCAAACGAATTCCAACTTAACTTTTGCTTATGCTGAACCTTTCTTCACTGATGATATATTTGACACCGAGATATCTATTTTTGAGATAAAAGCAGTGCTTCTGAAAGCTAAAAATAGAAAAGCTCCGGGTGAAGATGGTGTACCTTATGAATTTTTTAAGAATGCTTCTCAAAGTTTTAGTATTCAACTGGCTACGCTTTTTAACAAAATTCTTATGAATGCGGAAGTTCCATCCTCGTTCAAAAAAGCTGTTATATTCCCAATACATAAAAAAGGTGCCATGAATGACGTTGCCAACTACAGAGGTATATCTTTTATGAATATCATAGCTAAGGTACTCTGTGGAGTTCTTGTTAGCCGATTGGAAAACTGAGTAGAAGAAAAAAATATACTATCCGATTTCCAGGCTGGATTTAGGAAAAACTATTCCACAGTTGACCAAATCTTCTCTCTGACATCGATTGTCAAAGCATATCATGCTAGAAATAAAAAGGTGTACGCGTTCTTTGTCGATTTCAAAGCAGCGTTTGATTTGGTAAATCGGAATGCGCTAATATACAAACTTTCACAGCTAGGTGTTTCAACCAGGTTTCTACATGTTATCAAAAATATGTACAATGACACAGAAGCCATGGTTCACGTTTCTCTGAATGGTTTAGAACTGATTCAGGTGTCAAACAGGGATGTCCGCTTAGCGCACTTTTATTTGCACTTTTTATAAACGACATTATAAACCACCTTCCTGGAGGAATTAGAATGTCAGGAATCCAAATCAATGTGTTGCTATATGCTGACGACTTGGTTATATTATCAGAATCGAAAGACAATTTACAATTGATGATAAACCGGCTGTTTACATACTGTGAAAAGTGGGGACTTGAAATCAACACTGAAAAATCAAAAATTATGATTTTCTCGCGTTCCAATCGAACTGAAGTCGGAAGCAATTGGGTGTACAATGGAAGGCATTTGGAAGTGACAAATGAATATAGGTATCTTGGGGTGAACCTTAACCCAAGGCTAAATTTTAGTAAGCACCTTGCCGAAAAAGCCAAGGCCTCTCAAAGTCTTATAAACTTAACATGGAGAAAGATTTTTACAAACAGCCGTATAAATTTGTCTACCAAATATCAAATCTTCAATTCAGTTGTGAAGTCAACTCTGTGCTATGCAGCTCAAGTTTGGGGAATGGAAGAGTATGAGGTAACTGAGAAACTTCAGAGGAACTTCATCAGAAAAATTTTCAATCTACCAATCAACACGAATTATGCGATTTATTTAGAAACCGGCTTGCCAAAGATATTTACCAGCACCCTGAAACTACAAGCTGATTATCTACTTAAAGTCTTAGGATTTCGAGATGAACGTCTGAGTAAAAAGATGCTGCTATACGAAGTTAGGAACAAAAAGACTGGTGGTTTAATAAATGGCAACAGATCGCCACTTCTTTTGGCGAAGATATAGAAATTGATCCAAACAACATTCTTGGTGTAAAGGAAAAGCTTTATAGAATTATTCAGCTGAATGAAGACTCGGTTCGAAATCTGCTTGTAGAAACAGCTACTGAATCTGAAAGCCGAATATTATACAGTCAGTTGAAATTTAATCTGTGTAACAATAATTATTTTCAAAATTCTCTAAGTCCCAAAGATATTTCTCTAATATTTAAAGCAAGATGCGAATTATTATGCCTCAACGGAAGACCTTACAATGGGAGTTACAACCAGTTTTGTACACTATGCAACACAAGATCCAAAGAAGACTGCTTCCACTTTATAAGTATCTGTCCAATTTTTCGACAAGAGAGATTTGCGTATTTTGGAAAATTCTCTCTCTCAATGCAGGAGACAATACAAATATTGGATGGACCAGATTGGATAAAACTTGCCAATTATCTAAAGGAAACTTGCAGATTTAGGAAACTAATCATGACTGAATATGATTGATCTACGATAAAAAAAAAATAATAAACAAAAATATTAAATGAAAACTGAAAATTAAAAGTATATTTAAAATCAATAGAAGAAATTAAAGTTGTTAGTCGAGCTGACGGCAATGCCAAAGCGTTTATATTCATAAATAGTTAATGTAAATGTATGTTAAAAATTGTAAATAAATGAATGGATTACTTACTACTTGCTGTGAACGATGGAATTGAGTTTCCTTAATAAAAGCCTGACTTTGGCTGCATCGTCCAATTTTGAAGCATCGATTTCGAAAAGATCTTCGTAACGAGCATACCACGTGTCGAATGTGAGGTTATTTTCAATCTCAAAGTGAAATTCCGTAATGTTTGATGCGAGTGCTTCCATGATGAATTCTGGGCTTTTGTTCTCACCTTTAATGCTGTCTGTGTTGGATGTTGCCGCTGGTTGCTGTGATAGCAGCTGTGAGACCAGCGCTTGCATTGCCAGATTGTCTCTGTGTTGCTGTTCCTGCTTCTGCTGGAGCAACTTCTTGAATGTTTCTTCCATGATGGGAGAATGAATTTATAAAATTGATAGTGCCTAAAATCCTCGTCGCCACTGTTGTGATCTCTTATGATCTCCCAAACTTCTTTTAATAGAAATAAAATAACAATGAATAAAAATTTACACGTGTTTTATTATGCGTCTGGTTGGTACAAGAGTTCAAATTAAAAAAAAAAGAAGAGAGAGAATAAAGTGTGAAAATAAGCAAGAATGAAAAATAATGTAAATGTCAAAACATGAATAATAATAATTATGGTGTTGCCAACAAAAGCAAAAACAGTGATATTCACTTCAGCCTCTCCTGAAACGTTACTATATCATCCAGACTGTTGCAAGGTTATCTTGAGGCAAGGAAAATGGTAAGGAAAAGGCAAGTAAAAGGTAGAATATCTCAAAGCGTTTGGGTGCACAAACACAATAGGTGATTTTAGTTCCGAAACAGACTTTTATAGTGTCATTTCCGAAAGTTGCTAAGGATAGGACAGGTGGCTGACTAATATGACATTATTGAACGTTTAGATCGGAAAACCGAAAACGTGGAACGAGTTGTAGAATCAGCGGACTCCTAGGGATACGAGTCTTCAATCACGTCCTCTAATCATGCACTTCTAGTCGAGTTAGACCTCGAAATTAAAAATGAAGTAGGTGTCATAACTACTAAAGGCGATTGTACAGTGCACGTGGAAGAACGAAAATTCAGAGAACCGGGCACTCAGGCAAAGAACTAGTCTATTGCACTCCTTGTTTGCTCCTTTTTTTTAGAATTTCCGGCCTAACTTGGAGGTGGTGAGAGGAGCCCTCTAGAAAGCCCTTAAGTGCATCTAGGCTGTAGGCTTAGACGTAAATATTTCTTTGGATTCTTCGCAATATAGCTCATTGCCATCAGGATTGCGTTTATCTTCTCTTGAAAGATAAAAACCAGTTTTAAATGTGAGAGCGATAAATCAGAACGGCTAAGGAGGAGCTATGAGTGCTAGGGAATGCATCCGTGCAAACATAATGCATCAGTTTTTTAAGTCCGGTGAGAGTAGAAGGGAGGTATTTACTTGAAAACTTGCTTTTACATAGACGTATACCTAAGGACTGAGATTCCATCCTCGGTGACAGAGCCTCATGTCTTTGCCGAAAGCATATTTATATTTTCGACGCGACATATTTAATCCGAGGAAGTTTTTCTGTTCAGGTGGCACTCGGACGGTTAGAAATAGAGTAGTCGGGTCAGTCAGCTTCCTTTTTTTCTGGAAGGGAACAACGTCAGTTTGGAGAAATCTGATTTTTAATGTACCAATCGTTGACCAAGTATAAGTTTGCCTGCGCTTTAGACCAGACGGTCGCAAAGCGTGATGCCCCAAAAAGTAAAACTACGAGTACATCACTTCCAAGAGACAGACACTCACTAACATTCTCAAGCCCGCTTGAATACGTAGCTGTGGCTTTAGCTAAAATCTAGCCAAAACGGTGAAAGAGCCAAAGAGGTGAAAGAGATGAACTAGTCAGGGAAGGGTCTTCCTGAATAAGACTGAGATCATTCTGCGAGGTGCTCGTTAGCTTCATACATGTTTCATCAATAACTGAAGATTGTAGGTAGGCTGACATCTTTTTAGTAATCCCTTCCCTCGAAAGAACGTAACAACTTCTAGAACTGTTCAGGAGCCAAATATTTACAATATATTTACAAGACGAAGGAACAGCAAAGCATGACTTTCACCTTTATTACGGCAATTTGGACTATTTTCCGTAGATATGACTTCCAGTTTATCTAAGGGCTTAGCTGAATTTGTTGGTAAATTGAGTTTTATTAGTTTTGGTGGTGGCTGACGCTTAATACAATCTTAAAAACTAGGACTTAAAAACTAAAAGAAAACTAGGGCTTACGGCTAGGGATGGTAAAGGAGATCGGATTTGAGGGAGAGAGTGCTGCGATTAAAATCGAAAACGGAAGGGTTGGAGTTTACCTTACGCAGCATACGGGAGATTGGGTCGTTAGAGCCATATGTCGTGCGATGGATTGGTAGGTAAAAGAGACGATGGCATCGTAGATTACGAGGGTTAGTGTAAAAGAAAATGGAGTTGTAAAGAGACGTGAAATCGACGGAGCCTGAGAGCAGTCGGTGAATGAAAAGAATGTCAGCTGCGTCCCTTCGTTCCTCAAGGGTATTCAGGTTGATAAGCTTGAGACGATATCGATAGGGAGGTAAGGATAGACCTCGAAGAGCAAATCTCAATACGGGATATATGAACTCGTTGAAAGGGTCACCACGCTTGGCTGGCGTATTCGAGAAGGGGGCGAACGTAAGTGATGTATAGTGATCTGGTCACGTACGGATTGCAGAATTCTTTGGACCATCTTTTATCGAAGCCGAGTGATGGGTTTGCTTTAGAAATTATCTCATCAATATGCGAGCGGAAATTAAGCTGCCTGTCGCATAATATACCAAGGTCGCGGATAGATTCAACAAGGGGTATAGGTTGGCCGTCGAGATGGTAAATTCGTTGAGGAGACTTCTTGCACTTACGTGAGAAAGTAATCGATTGACATTTGGAGACATTGAGCTCTAAGCAGTTCTTGATGCACCAGGTGGAAAAACTATTTAGATCTATTTGAAGGAGGGTGGAGTCTTGTTGTGAGGAAATGGGTTTAAAAAATTTGGTATCGTCAGCATAGAGAGAAAGTGTTGAGTGTTGAATGAGCCTTTGAAGGTCGTTAATAGTTAGGATGAAGAGGAGTGGACCTAGGTGACTACCTTGAGGAACACCTGAAGTGGCCAAGAAAGGGGCCGATAGGACAGATCTGAAACGAACATTATAAAAACGATTATCCAGGTAAGAAGATATTCATTTAAGCAAAATGGGTTCAAAGCCCAGGACGGACAATTTGAACAGGATTAGTTTATGAGATATCTTGTCAAAAGCCTTACTGAAATCAGTTGTTATAACGACAACTTCTTTATTCTTTTTCTAAGGCTGAGAAAGCAGAGGACATGAATTCGACGAGGTTAGTGGTAGTTGATCTACCTTTCAGAAATTCGTGTTGATTAGGGGAAATAAGAGATTTCCACTGGAAGCTTTAGGCTTCGTACAAAATGCTTTCGAGGAGTTTGGGTATATGAGAAAGTTTAGCTATAGGGCGGTAATTAGTGACTTCACTACGTAAAGAGCGAAGTTTACGATTATACCACGGGGGGCTCGTAGAAAGGTTTTTTTTTTTGCGCGAAAAGGGGACGTAGAAAGAAATAGAATTGAACAATTCTCTGTAGAAGATAGAGAGATCATCACTGAGGGACATATTGACGAAATTAAAAGAACACTTTCTAAGATATTCGTTAATTTTGCGGAAATTGGTTTTATGAAAGTCGTAAGAAGAGGCAGCTGCAGATGGGGAATGTTGGATAGGAGAGTGGTGGAAAAGAGAAAGAAGAAGTGGCGGGTGAAAGTTTGCAATGTTCGATAGTGAAAGGGGACAGAGCGAGACAGACGAGTTTATGGGGTCAATGGTGAATATGAGGTCTAATTGCCTACCAAAATAGTTGGAGACCCCACTAACTTGGCATAAGCTAGAGTCTGTGAGCTCATCCAAGAAGAGGCATTCTTTACTCGAGTTAGGGTTTGCGGTAAAAAAAGATTCATCCTCTGATTGAGTCCAGTGCAATTGAGGTAGATTGAAATCGCCGAATACGATGATATCATCGAGAGGATCAGATAAATTAATTAATTGATCAATTGCATCGATAGCAAGTTGGTAGCAGTCGATAGGTTGTGCATGTAGGATGTAAAAACACATAATGTACAAGGACCTGCAGGGGAGTATAATCTTTATTGAAACGTAGTCAAGCTTAGAGGAAGTAGAAACAGCGATTGGAGAAGAGGTTAGGTCATTTTGGACGGCCAGTATGACACCTCGACAAGGAGAATCATCTTTTGAACGGGTAAGATCGTCGTCTCGAAAAACGTTGAAACTAGGAGGGAATAATTCCTGATTCTTTATATCGGGAATTATGAGTAGATTAGTTTCGGTCAGAGCGTGAACCTCAAATGGGAGAGCGTGAGACTGGCGCAAGACAGCACGGGTTTTAGATCGCAGTCCTCTTACATTTTGATAGTAGAAGGTAAGAGGAAGGTTATTTCGAGAGCGCGTGAGAGTGGATGGTTGGAACACTGGCAATGGTAGCATGTTAGGGACGAAAAAATTTGTCGTTGTCAGCTCTGCTCCGTTGAAGGTGTGAGATCTTTTTTTTGAGTGCACATAGTTACCGAAAGCAGCAAGGTCGTCTGAGCCTTTTTGGGCAGACATATTGAAAATCTCGTGGAACTTGATATATAAGTTCCTCAGATTTTTAAGGTGAGTAGGGAGACCTTCCTATTGTAAGGAGATCATGAAACTTGTTTTCGTTTACGTACATAGCAAACTGAGTAGAATTTTTCATGCAGATACGCTAGAAGTAGACGTATATTCCCGTACGTCTTTTTTTCTCTAAGCCTAGAAAGTGCATAACGAGATTCTGTTGTGTCAAAAGTTTGTTGAGTTATTTTAACTGCGGGAGGCAGAAGGGGGCCAAAAATGGGGCTATTGGACGAAGATGTTGGGGACAAAGCAGCAGTAATTGAAGGGGCTTTAGACACATTTTCCGATGAGGGATTTATGATATGGGAACTAATGATATTGGGATATTTAGCTCCGGTTTTGAGATCGAAATTTGGAAAATTATTAGGGAAAGGCGTGTGTGTTAGGAGTTGATTGCTGGGAGTTTGAGTTGTAGGTGTTAAGTCAAAAGAGACACGTTGACGTCGGGGCTTGGTTCGGGATGGAATAGAGGGAGTTGGAGTATGGGTGGGAGGCTTAAAATTAGGAAACATTTTAGTTTTAAAGCTCCAATTGGAGCTAGGTCTGTTTTGAGAAGAGGAGGTGGGTCTTGGCAAATTGGATTTACTTGCTAACTTGATAGATGGTTTAGGTAAGACTGACTGCTTGACTTTATCCTGCTTCTTGGTCGTATTTTCCAACCATTTGCAGACACGCATCTTTCCAAGATTGGAATTGTTGCTGGCTGGATTATGGAAAAGCCATTGGTATTTGGCCGGAATATTAAACTTGAAGCTGCGCTTACTTCTGTGGTGAGATGTTGGAAGTAAATTGCAATGACTAATGGTGATGCCATATTTCCTTACGAAGAAATTCGAGATCCAATCAGCATCAGCGTTTGGTGGGGCGCCTTTGATAGGAAGCGTAGTGACCAATTGATTTTTCGAAGCAAGCTTATCAAGTCTACGCTGCCATTCGGAAGGTGTCCAAGTTGAGTTGAAGTGATTGATAAGCTTCCGTGGGGCAGCGATTGGAGGTGTTGACATAGATGTGGTCTTTATTATCAAGTTGGAAGAAACTTCGCAAGAATCAGTAGGTTGACTTGTATGTGAGGGTGAGTGTGAATCCACTTCAGGTTCCATTAATTCAGCTATTAGCGATGTACGAGTATTATAGGGAACATTCTGGTAAGGCTGCGGGAAGTTGGTGGGTCAACGATTTTGCTGTTTATTGTTGCGATGTGATGTTCAATATCGCATACGAGGGATCGAGTCGCAGTAAGTTCATCACTGACATCGTTCACTTTGTCGAAGATAACTTCGAGCATAGGATCGGATTCTTTAGTAGATGATTGTTTGCGTGACGAGGACTGGAAATGAGTGTCAATGTCGTCACGCAGAGAGTTTATCAACTCGCAAGTTTTTTGGTTGGATATAACTTGCGTAGATCAGATGGCTTTGATGTCACTTAACACTTTATCCAGGTGACGTAAGGGAGTTTCTTCATTCCTGGATCTCCCGGAGTCTAACTCGATTAGACCAGCAATTTGTTTATACATATGCTTTACTTTGGACTTTATTAGTTCTGCTAAGGTCTGCACTGAGTTCCGTAACTTTTCAACACTTTTAACACTGCTTTCAATAACCGAAATTTTGTCCGTGATGCCAAAAGAACATGCGAGAGTGAAATACACTTGCACTCATCACAGAAGAAAAGGAGGTTATCAGAGAATTCCTTGATAAACACCGTATTTCGTTTGTTTAACCCGACACAAACGGCATGAAAGGCTTTCCCACAGATGCCCTTGCAAGCTACCCAGTCAGTACTGCAGTCATCGATTACACAATTGGCAATTCCGCAAGACATGTTTAGGTTAGTTGTGTAGGTCAGGGAGGGTATAAATATTAGGTCGAACTACTGTGTTTTTTTATTGCTTGTTTGCAATTTTATATAGGTAGGGGCTTTGCACTGAAAAAATTGCACGAAAAAAATTAGAGATTTCAAGCACTGGGGTTAAGAACCGGAAAATGCAATTTGACAAAAATTAATTAAACAGGTGAATAGGGAGAGCAAAAAAAACACGTTTGTCTGGTTTGAGTAACTGTCTAGAACTCTCGATCCTAACTCGAAAACCTCACAAGAGTTCTAATCAAACCGCAAAAAAAGGAGGTGCGGCGTTCCTACCCAATATAATCTATCAATGACTGGTACTATGTAGGTTAATCTACAGAACTCCAAAGTGGCTACTGCCGTTTAAAGTTCAAAGAATTTTACTTAGAAACTCCATTCAGCTTCCAAGTTAGCACTTATTTCCTGAAACAATAAACTATGTTGCATATGACATATGATCAACAGATTTCCTTGTATTAAGCTCTTTCTGTAAGAAGCCCGTTAAATTTATGTTTAAGTTCGCCCTGGGATGAAGCCATGCAAGCAATCATTTGCTCTCTCCGCACGACAACAAGTGATAGATCAAATCCTATTTAACAGGTACTCTCGACACATCATTCCTTGAAAAATCTTAACAGAAGCCACTTTGTCCGGATCTAGTTTGAGCAAGAATTTACCTATAGCCTATGTCCTTAGAAATTGAATGGATATTTAAGGTTGTGCTACATTTGCCAAGTTTACCAGATATACTGTCCAGATACTCGTTATATGTGGATTTTGAACTGCTTAGTCATCTTATTGAGAGTTAGGCTACAGTATTCAACTATCTTTGACGTTTTGAAGACTAAGTTTGCGAATTTTATAGGTGCGTCTTCGGAAAACCATAGTCAAAGGCTCCAGTAAATGCTAGGTCATGATTCGGAATTTTCAAAAGATTGAAGACTTAAAAGTCTACGGTTTCTCTGTAAATTATTCTGTAACAGTTGGTGGACGTGTACGTAGGAGATGCAATTGGTGTCAAATATCCTAATCACAACACATATATGTACATGACAGATAGACCGGTAGATACTATACTCCACATGCTCCACAGGATGTTAAAAATTAGCTGTCACCCTATGTTTCTAAACACTGTGGAACGTTTGTGGATTTCATCTCTTATTTTTATCCTAGTAATCCCTATAAATTGAACATAATACCAGTCACCGACTGTACTTCGAGCCGTCAACATCGTTTTCGATTGCGTTTCTCTGCTCTCCTCAAAGTTGGTAACTTCTTTCTCCCGCGCTTTCTTCCTCTCGTTTCCCTTTTCGTCTTATCTTTCCACCAATCAAGTGAGTGAAAACTAACAAAACAAGTGATAAAAAAAAGTGGAATATGGCCTCTGGACCAAAGGTGCTCTCGGGTAATGAAGATGAAAGACCAAGGTGTCACCGATGTATTTAAATTTAAGAAGTCAGAAAATGGTGCTCAAAGGGTCACAGGGCTAATGCTCTTTACATTTGATCTCTTTCGCCCCCCTACGTCTATAAAGGTGGGTTGGTATAACCTCAGGGTGGAGGAGTATTTCCCTAACCCTATGCGCTGCAAAAAATGCTAACGACTCGGTCACACTACGAAAAGATGCACTGGTTTTCAAACTTGCGAAACATGCAATCTCCCCTCACCACACTCTCCTGAAATTTGTACTCGCACATATTTTGCTAATTGTGCAGAAGATCACCCAGCATCATCAAAGCTATGCAAGCAAAATAAAAACTATAAAAAAGTGCAGCATGGCAGAAGCCAAACAAATCTACAGCCAACAAAATCCAATCGCCTCATCTCTCTCTTTCTCTTCAGTTGTTAGGAACGGAACAGAACCTGTTTCTCGCAATTCGCCAGCCCCGTCACACGTCACAACCTCCTCCTCATCAACCAAAAAAACAAATCTCACACCTACCACACCAATAGAGACTGCTATTAAAAACAAACCGATAACCCAAACACTAAAACAAACAAGCGACTCTACTTCTCGCTCAATATCACCCGCCATTAACCAAAATCCAATCCAAACACAGCACCAATCTTTACGATCCCTCCTCTACCCGCCAAAACACCAACAGCATCCAACTCCATGTCAAACAAAAGCATTCTTTCAACAATCACACAAACTTCTCCTATAAACGATGAATCTCAATTTTCAAACTCTCCCACAAATTCTAGTAGGACTCTCAACTCTACGCACACATATAACACTTTAAATCTACACTCTAAAACCGACTTAACACACACAACCAAATTTACTTTACCCATGATCATCGATAACGAAAGAATCTCCGAGGGTGTTTATGATGAAGACATCTAATCATTTAATTGGTACTTCGAATACCGACTCTGTCTTTCAAAGTTCGAATCATTCAAACTCCTTTGGGAGTTTCGATGGTTCGGACTCGGGGCGGCAGAGCCACACAAATTATCAAACAAATTTACACCCTAATAACTTTTCACAGTATAACTCCTCTTATATTGCACAAAAGTCTTCTACGTCAGCTCATACAATCCTCAAGATTCTTCAGTGGAATCTTAACGGATATCTAAACAACTATCATGAACTTGAGCTGTTAATAAAAAAGAACAAACCCCACATAATTTCTCTCCAGGAAACTCACATTTACGACAATACACAAGATAAAGCTCCAAAACAATATTTACCATATTTTCATAATCTTAGTACAAATACATCCGCAAAACAAGGAGTTGGCCTCCTAATCCATAAGTCAATCCCACACACAGTCCAACCAATTAGCTCAGATATCTCAACAATAGCAGTAGAAATTGATCTTAACATTAAAATAACTATTTTATCTCTTTACATTCACCTAACCCAGACTTTTTCTTCTACAAACCTAGAAGATATTATTAGATGAGTGAACTCCCCACTAATTCTTACTGGCGATTTTAATGCTTGGAGCCCCCTTTGGGGTTCCCAAACTTCAAATGCAAGAGGCAAAATAGTTGAGAACTTCTTAATAAATTCAAACCTCTCTCTCCTTAACGATGGAAGTCCAACACACTTTTCTACCCATAGCACCTTTACACACGTAGACCTTACATTGATATCTCCTCAACTTTTACCTAACACCTCCTGGAACAGATTGGATTTTCTGCACGATAGCGACCACTTCCCTATAATAACCAACCTTAATCTTAAAAACAATAACACTTACTCTAAGCCGATTCCTAAATTTTTAACCGACCGCACCGACTGGAATCTTTTCCAAGCAAAAGCAATAGATTTTTTTACCAATAAACCACAATCCACAAACGTCAACAAAGAGGCAGCATTATTAAGTAAAGGACTTCGGTTCGCAGCCAACTTTTCAATCCCTCAATCGAAAAACAAACCAGTAAAAAACATGGTCCCTTGGTGGAACCCCGAAATCGCTACTCTGCGGGGAAAGAAACAACATTTATGGAAAATCCTTAGAAAGTATCCTAACGAAACAAACCTCATTAATTATCGGAAAGCGAATGCTTTATTTCGTAGGAAAGTCAAGGCTCCCAAAATTGAAAGTTTCTAGAAATTCACCTCAAATCTAAATCCTAACACGACAAGTAAAAAAAATCTGAGCAGACATAAGAATCCTTACCGGTAATTATATTTCTCACTACATACAAATTATACACACTAACTCCGAACCGCTAACAGACTCAAACTTGATCGCTGAACATTTTGCCGAGCAGTGGTCCTCTTACTGTAGCGATTCAAATTTCTCTCCTCAATTCCGACTGAACAAACTTGCAGCATTGAACCATCACCTAATGACTTGTAACCTATCTTTATCTGCAAAACAATTGGAATTACCTTTCAATTTACTTGAATTTGAAAGCTGCCTAAACTCAGTCAAAGGAAAAACACCCGGGTACGATCGGATATCGTATCCGATGATCAAAAACACGCCATTCGAAATTAAAAACCATATGTTGTTATTATTTAACAATATTTTTAATCAAGGGATTTTACCACATGCATGGAAGACTGCCACCACAGTTCCCATTCCAAAACAAAAAAAAAAAAACCCAACTGACACAAATAGTTACAGACCGATTTCACTGGATTTATATCCACTGCACTCTCATGTAAAAACCATGCCTCAATCGTTTCGATTGACTTCGAGAAGGCATTTGAACGTATAGGAATCCACGTCATCTTAAACAAGTTAATCAAATGGAATATCGGTCCAAAAATATTTCACTTTATTAAAGCATTTTTAATACACAGATCTTTTAGGTCGAAAGTTAACAACTGCTTCTCAAAATTGCATAACACTAAAAATGGCATACCACAAGGATCTCCGCTCTCGGTTATTCTCTTTATAATTGCATACAATGACATTAGTAATATAATTTTAAATTATATTATCCTTTATCCTTTGCAAGAGTCATCGATATCGAACCCAATATTAAATGTGTTCCCATCGAAAAATACCCTTCATGGTTATTACCACCTAATTCGATCGACATCAGTTTATCAAAATATCCGAAAAATACGACTCCCAAAGAAAAATATACCCAACTCTTTCTGCAACTCATGAACAACTATCCCAATAACACATGGAACATGCTTTACTCAGACGGGTCTAAGAGTTGCGAGGGCACCGGATTTGCTATTGTCGACAAACATGGGGATGTACAATCTGCTGTGAAGGTTCCAACATATTTTTCCATCTTCTCCACAGAAGCTCTAGCTATATTGGAAGCCACAAAGATAGCAATATCATCAAAGAGAAAAACTATCATTCTCACAGATAGTCTCTCCACTCTCCAAGCTATAAGCAATATAAAAAGCCGAACGCCTATAATAAATAACATCCGAGATAACATTATATCGCAGAGTGGAAAGTTAAAACTCATCTGGATCCCAGGACACACAAATATTCAAGGAAATGAATCAGCTGATAAGAAGGCGAAATCTATTTCCATATGTCCAAATACAGAGGTACTCGTAACTCATTACCGACCCCCAAAAAACGATCTGGATAAAATTATAAACGCATACTGGCTTCTCAAAAAGAAAGAATGCTGGAGCAGATACATTCATCACTATGCCACAATTAACCCAGGAGGCACACCAGCAACTTATCCGACAAATACCACGACTAGTATGAACAGATGCTTTCTACGACTTCGACTTGGACACACCTGGTTAACGCATAGCCACTTACTAAGAAACGAACATCAACCCATTTGTCACCTTTGCCAAACAAATAGCTTACTAACCATTAAACACATCACTATCGAATGTAGTAAAATTAAGCAAATCTGTGGAAATCTATATAAAGATACTCGTAATATTATCAGTCTTCTCTCTACTCCATCGTCAAAAAACATTAATAATATTTATAACTTACTAAAATATCTAAAACTGGACAAGTATATTTAGCTGTTAACTATTTTCCCTATATCAGGGGAACACCCGAGGATGTCAGGAGGGCGATTTTTGTTATACTCTCCCTCCTGACATCACCGAGCGCTCCACGGACCAGTATTTTTATGTTAATTTGATCTTTAAGTAATATAATAAGATCCCAGCCATAAGCCCTGTATGCTAGTGCTGTAGTTTTTTTAATATTAATCATGTACATTTATGTTTTAATTAATAAATAATAATAATAATAATAATGAACATAATACATTTTTTCTATTGCATTTGAAACCTTGAAGTTGTCCAAATAAAGACTAAATTGTTGATAGTTCTTTTAGTTGTTCATTTTCCACCGGGTGATTTCTTTTTACACATTTTGGTGCCGAAACCCGGGACGAGAAAATCGTTAAAAGAGAGGGTTTTTTTTTTCTTAAAGTTCAGTTGCGATTCATAATGGAGTTTTCAACACGTGCAGCTTACAGAGGACAGGTGACAAAAATTGCCAAAATTGCTGCCGATTATTAAAGCCGATTATTAAAAGATGAAAGCTCAGAACTTACAGATGCGAATGTGTCCAAGTTCGACGAAATAGAAGAAGAACTGGTTTCCCTAATTGAAAGAAAGACGGCTGCGAATGATTACCTTAATACGGTTAACGAAGACCTAAAACAAAAGAGGTCACTTAAGGCAGATGAGCCACATGAAAAAATTATCGAATATCAAGATCAAGCTATTGGTGTGATAGCTCGATTGAAGACACGGTTTGTTAAATTGCGAAATAAATTGAACCCTATTACTGTTGCAGTCGAACGAGGGGACATTTCAACAAATTCATTGCACAACAACGGATCAAAATTGCCAAAACTCCCACTCAAGAGGTTTGATGGCAGTTACAATACAGTGCATGAAAATTCAAACCTCTCTCCTCCAGAAAAATTTAATTACTTAGAGTTTGTATTAACAGGTGAAGCTAAGAATACAATTGCTGGATTTACACCATCCGAAAAGTGCTATGAAGCCGCTTTAGCCTTGTTGCAGGAGCAATATGGAAACACCGAAAAACTCATCGATAAGCATATCCGATCGGACAGACGTTGTTGGCCTTCGCAATTTATATGCAAAAGTCATAGCATGCACTCTTTCTCTCACGGCACTGCAAGTGCCCAGTTGCCATTATTACGTCATGCTCCGGTCCATTCTTTTACGTTGTCTACCAACTAATTTGAGAATTGATTATCATCGCCAAATAGAGCAGAGAGAAGAATCGGACGAAGCGGAATAATCTTCCAACCAAAGTGTGTCGTCTCCTTCACAGATTGGGAGCGATGAGGTAAGAACTATTTTGCGGTTCCTAAAACGGGAAATAGATTCGTTGGAAAGAAGTTGTATTACACATACTAATTCGAAGCCAAAAGAATCTTCTTTTACAACCACTTCCAGTCTAATAACGGTCAGTGAGGATGCTGTTTGTCTCTTTTGTAAATCGGAATCTCATATAACAAAGGAGTGTGACAGCAATACCACTCTCTCAGAAAAACGAAACATCTTACGTTCGAGTGGTCGATGCTTCCGCTGTGCAAAGCGCGGACATACTTCAAAAAAATGCAGAATCAGTAAATTTCTTTCATGTAAGAAATGTCATGGAAACCATATGACATCTATGTGTGACCCGTACTTCAAAAACTCCCTAAAGATGACAGATGAGAAAATTCGAGAGTGCATTAAATTTGTGCGCACATAATATCCAATCCAACATTTTTTTTGAAAACCGTGAGGTGTATTGCCCAAAAAAATAATAAAGTTATTTCGATTCGGGCAATAATAGATGGCGGCAGCCAGTACACTTACATTCGTGAAAGTATCGTCAACAAATTAAATCTTACACTTGGAAGCAAATAAGTGAATTCTATGAAGAAATATAGCAAAGTTAAGATAACTCTGCGTAGCAACTTGATCGTTAGTGAATTAATTTCCTTGGAAGCAGTTTACCAACAATTTGTGTCGACGTATTAGAAGTTCCGCAAGAAGATTGTGCTCTCTTTAAGGGACTTCAATTAGCTGATGTTCAAACCAAGGGTGTCGAGATAGAGGACGGCTTGGGCCTACTCGTTGGCTCTGACTTTTTACTGGTTCATCATAACAGGCAGGCAGCGTCGTCTTACAAAGAGTTTAAGAGCGGTTGAAACGGTATTCGGCTGGGCATTACAAGGACTCCATACCTTCGTAAGTGAAAGCAGTTATGCATTTAACGAATCTTCTGAGCTTAGCATTTACAACCGAGCCTTGTCACAATTCCTGGTCGCTGGAAACAATTGGAATAAAACGCAACGAAGATGAAAACTCTGCACTAACAAAAACTTTAATCGAAAAATATATTTCTAGGAAAGGTTTACGCTACACTGCCAAGTTGCCCTGAAGAGATCATAACATCATCCCAAATAACAATAAAGCTCAAGCACATAGTCTTTTGAGTGCGCTTTTTCGACGTTTGTCTAGAAATCCTGCTAAATTATTGGAGTATGACACTGCTTTACGAAAACTTATCATAGAGAGAATCGCAGAACATGTGCAGGAGATAGGAGGGCAAGAACAACAGAAAATATTTTATTTACCACATCGACCGGTATATAAAGAAGGAAGCTGTTATGTATTTGCTTAGTGTATCATTTATTACATTGTTACATCTCATGTACACTATATGTTATTTGCATAAACTATGCACTGTTATCATGAATCCATACTTAGAATGTATTTACTTATACAATACTCGAGCGTTCTGTAATAAATCATATCCACGAAAGGATGTGTTCAACTCCGTTAAGTTTCTCAGTGTCCCTTAGACAAACACACATCATTGGCGACGAGCGGAAAGAACTCAAAAAAAAAAAAAAAAAAAAATTGAACGAGTTTAATCGAATTTTGCCTTAAATCCTTTTAAAGTGTAAATTGATTGTTATCAAAATTTTACCACAGTCGTAATACGTCATTATATTAAGAATAGTCGTAGTCAATTTACGGTGGATACACACATCATGGCACTGATAGGAAATATTGAACCGTTCGATCAATCAAAGAACGATTTCAATACCTATTGCGAGCGATTAGAACAACTATTCGTAGTCAATGTAATTCAAGATGACAAAAAATTGCCATTGCTTGTAACATTAATTGGTGGCGAGACATATAGTGTTCTGAAAAATTTATGCATGCCTAGTTCACCTATGGAAAAAACTTCCCAAGCATGTAAAATATTGTTGCAAAATTATTTCAACCCGAAACGTACAGTGATTTTAGAAAGATTTAAATTTAATAAAAGAGATCAGAAAGCAACAGAAACCATTAGTGAATATGTGAATCAGTTGAAACAGTTAGCCAGACCATGTGAGTTTGGACATTTTTTATCAGAGGCTTTACGTGATCGACTTATTTGCGGATTATATAATGAAAATATACAAAAGCGATTGCTTTCGGAAGAGGACATTACATTTGAAACAGCATGTACAAAGGCTATAAGCATGGAAGTTGCCTTGACAGGAATGAAGGCAATGCACAGTGATGACACCGTTTCTGCAGTCAAATCATTTGAGAAGAAAGCTAAGTATCGTTCTAATAAAAAATTTGAAAAACCTCGCTTCAATCCTAACTTTCACAATAGAAAATCAGAGTCTTCATCATGTTATAGATGTGGTCGTCAACACAACCAGAAGACTTGCCCTGCACAAGAGTGGACATGTTACACGTGCAATAAAAAGGGACATACTTCAAAAGTCTGCAAAAAAGAGTCATATAAAGGGAAAACTTCAAGAAATGTGAAGAAAGTCGAAGATGTTACAGAATCGTCTAAGGAGTATGCAGAAGACACACTTGACTACATTAATACTATTGACAGGCAACCTGGTAAGCAAGTTCCAATTATTTCTGATACAACAATTGCACCTAGTGGGGGGAGCTTAAGGGTCAGCAAAACAAGTTCCTTGTTGTTGAGGATTATGATAGATGGTCGTTCTTTTGAGGTGGAAATCGACACAGGAGCTTGTGCTACAGTCATGTCCAGTCACATATTTGAGACAAATTTTGATAAAAGTGATTTAAAGAAATTTATAGGAAAATTGAGTTCTGTGACAGGAGAGAATCTAAAAATTCTTGGAAAGAAAACCGTTAGAGTCGTGTGGGGAAAAAGGTCAAAAGTTTTGGATCTGGTGGTAGTAAAAAGTCAACGGTCATTTGTAACTTTAATCGGAAGGAAATGGTTAGACGTCTTTTTTCCCAGTTGGAGAGATTATTTTAGTCAGCCATCAACACAAGTAAATCTTATAGAACAGTCATCGGTCTTAGTTGATAAAGTCGTAGAAAATTTACGAAGTACGTATTCGTCAGTATTTTCAAAAGAGTCTACTATAATTAAAGGTTACACAGCATCAGTAGCACTGAAGGAAAATGCATTGCCAATTTTTTGTAAAGCATACCTAGTTCCTTATTCCCTTCGGAACAAAGTAGAATGTGAGCTTCGTCGTCTTCAGGCAAATGGTATACTCATCCCAGTAAAGTTCAGCAAATGGGCTAGTCCACTTGTCATTGTAGTCAAAAAGAACGGGGATATACGTCTGTGTGCAGATTTTAAGGTTTCTTTGAACAAAGTCACTGATATGGAGCATTATCCAATTCCAAATGTAGATGAGATGTTGGCATCTTTAGAGAAAGGCACAGTATTCTGCGTTCTTGATCTTACTGGAGCATTTCAGCAGTTGAAGATAGCACCAGAATCACAAGAACTTTTTACAGTAAATACCCATCTAGGCTTAATGCGATATAATAGGTTAACATATGGCCTGAAGAGTGCACCATGTATTTTTCAAAAGACAATGGATGAAATTTTAAGAGGGACCGATTCGCTATGCTATATCGATGATGTTTTTATTAAGGGAAGCACTTTCGAAGAATGTGTTCGTAATTTGAACCGTGTCCTATCAGCCTTTGAGAAATATAATGTCAAAATCAATTTTAACAAATGCCAATTTTTCAAAACGGAAGTTGAATACCTAGGTCATTTAATTACGAAGGCGGGTATAAAGCCAAGTCCAAGTAAAATAGAAGCCATTGGGAATGCACCAGTTCCTGAAAATGTCACTCAACTTAAATCATATTTAGGACTTCTAAATTATTATAGAAAATTCGTTCCAATGCAGTCGTCCTTGTTAGCGCCACTGTATAAGTTCACGAGCTGTGGAACAGCTTTTGTCTGGGATTCTTCTTGTCAGGATGCTTTCGCAAAAAGTAAAGAAGTTCTGAGCGAAGAAACACTTTTGCAACATTACAATCCTTCTGAGTAGCTAATTCTATCTTGTGATGCTAGTAAGGAAGGTATAGGGGCTGTACTTAGTCAAATAAAAGAAGGCAAAGAATGTCCTATTGTTTTTGCGTCTGCAACTTTAAATTCAGCGGAGAAAAACTACTCTCAAGTAGAAAAAGAAGCACTTGCTATCATTTTTGGGATACGCAAATTTCATAAATATTTGGTTGGAAAAAAGTTTATCCTTTACACAGATCATCAGCCGTTGAAAATAATCTTTGATGCCAGAAAAGGAATACCAGTCACTGCAGCAAGTCGCCTTCAGAGATGGTCCTTGTTATTGTCGGGTTTTGACTATGAGATAAGGTATAAGAAGGGTCAGGAAATGTCAGGTCCAGATGCTATGTCGCGACTGCCACTGAAAAAAAGTCGGATAAATGAAATGACGGAGCAACTAATTAATTCATTTAATCAGAATGAACATGTACCCTTATCGTATGAAGATATCGCGTACCATACGAAGAGAGATCCGGTTTAGTGCAAGGTGTTAGAATTAGTAAGGAAAGGTTGGCCAGATTATATTCAAGATCACATTTTAAAACCATACTTTATTCGAAGATATTCATTATCAGTCGAACAAGAATGTATTATATATGGAATTCGAGTCCTTGTTCCAACGTCTCTACGTTCTGAGATTCTACAGCTGTTACATCAAGAGCACCCTGGAATTGTCAAAATGAAACTTTTAGCTAGATCAATCTGCTGGTGGCCCAAAATTGATGAGGACATCTCAGAAATATGCACAGAATGTACCCCTTGCCAAAGAGAACGGAACGCCAACAATCACGAAAAGTCTTTTTTAGGTTGGCCAAAATTAGAAAAAGCTTGGGTTTTTTTTCTTCATTGGAAAAACATTTTTATTAGTCGTCGATGCTACATCCAAATGGATAGATGTCAATTATATGACCTCTACCACAGCTGATGCTGTTATTTTAAAGCTAAACCAGTTGTTCTCAACATTTGGATTACCAGAGCAACTAGTTTCTGATAACGGTCCACCATTTACGTCGGATTGTTTTATTCAGTTCTTGAGAAGCAGAGGAATAGAAGCTCTCAAAAGTCCTCCATATTATCCAGAAGCGAATGGCTTAGCGGAAAGATTGGTACATGTGGTGAAAAAAAATTTTAAAAAGAAATTTGTTGAGGGAAAACAGTATTCACTACATGAAGTAGAATCTAACATTGCTGATTTTTTATTCCTTTACAGAAATTCGCCATGTCCTTCAACAGGAAAGTTTCCAGCTGAGTATGTTTTTAAGTCCACCCCACGAACAATTTTGCGTCGAACTCAACCAACATTTGGACAAAATACTAATCCTGAAACAAAGAATTTGGACAGATCATCTTGCAAAAAATTTATTTACTCTATTGGAGAGAAGGTGTGGTTGCGAATTTCAAAAACATGGGGAAAAGCTACAGTTCTTCAAGGTATAAGCGGGAATCGATATCTTTTAAAGTATGAAAATAACATTCGAATCGCTCATCAACATCAAATGCGTCCGTGCTTAGAAAAACAAGTTATTCAATCTCCTGAGTCAACAACTTGTGAAACCCCAACAAGTATGCTTTCTTATCCTCCTATATTATACGACAAACAAAAAGACGATAACTCAAAAATTAATTTGGAAACAAAAACTGATACACCAGAGCCTGTAGTTGAAAACCATAAACATACACAACTCATGCCAAGAAGAACAGAAAGAGCACGACGTCCGCCAATTAGATTATCATATGAAAAATTTAACTAAGTTAGATATGAATTTATATTATAATAAAACCAGACATTTGAATTTCGTAGAACTATAACTTAATGAATTTAATTAAACACGATTTTATTTAAAACAATTATTTAAAGGGGAAGTGATGTTATGTATTTGCTTAGTGTATCATTTATTACATTGTTACATCTCATGTACACTATATGTTATTTGCATAAACTATGCACTGTTATCATGAATCCATACTTAGAATGTATTTACTTATACAATACTCGAGCATTCTGTAATAAATCATATCCACGAAAGGTTGTGTTTAACTCCGTTAAGTTTCTCAGTGTTCCTTAGACAAACACACATCAGAAGCCTTTCGACAAAATTACGCGTGGTATTCGATGCCTCTGCTCGTGAAGACAACGAGAAATCTCTTAATGATTTGCTTTGGACTGGAGCCAACCTACTTCCGGACGTGATGATGGTGTTGCTAAATTTGCGCTTGGGTCCTTATGCCGTGGTTGCAGATATCGAAAAGGCCTTTCTCCAAATACTCCTGCATGAAGACGAACGTGACTGTCATCGCTTTCTGTGGTTTGCCACTGGACTGAAATCGTTTTCTAATATGAAATAGTGCTCTGAATTTAGAATGACCAGGGTCACATTTGGCGTGAATAGTAGTCCTTTTCTCTTGGGTGCCACCATCGAAAAACATCTCGATAGCGAAAAACACCGGTTTTCTGAAACATGTGCAGCACTGAAAAATGTATACGTGGACGATTTAGCCATCAGCACAAATACCGAACGGGAAGCATTACGAACTTGTACAGAAGCCAACAGTATATTTAAACGAGCAGCCATGAATTTACACAAGTGGAATTGGAATAGCACTAAGGTGCGAGAAGCGATGGCTAGCAACGAACAGACGCCTGCAGCTATACAGAAGGTTCTTGGTCTCCATGGAGTCTGGACGCAATGCTTGAGTCAAATGCGGTCAGGCCAACTAAGCGCAATGTTTTGCAAGCAATTGCTATTTTCGATCCCTTAGGTATTCTTGGTCCTACTATTCTAAAACTAAAAATTCTCTTTCAGATCCTGTGGAAAAAAAGCTTCACTGGGACCAAGTACTTACTAACGACTTGTTAAATGAATGGGAGGATTGCAAGAAAAGTGTTCTGGAACTAAGGGAGATGACGTTTCCAAGAGCTGCCTTGTCATATTCCTCTGACCAAACCCTGATTCAGGTACACATTTTCGCTGACGCTAGTATTAAAGCATACGGCACTGTTGCGTACATAAGAAGTGTTGCGCCCAATCATCAGGTCCACGTTTAGTTTTTGTGCGCTAAGAATCGGATCGCTCGTTTACAGGGTGATGGAGGTAGCGAATTGACATTGCCAAAGTTGGAGCTAACAGCTGCTCTCATAGCGTCACGCCTTTATTCTTATCTGATAGACATCAAACTAACTGACTTAAAGCACTTCCTGTGGACGGATTCACAGATTACATTGAATTGGATCCAAGGCGACTTGCAGAAATGGAAGCCCTACGTCCAAAATAGGTTTTAAAAAATAAGAAGACACAAATCATGCAGTGGAGGCATTGTAAGGGAAAGGAAAATCCAGCAGATCTTCTCACTTCTCTTCTCTTTGGGCCCATGGTCCGCAATGGCTTGCAAGCAGCGAAGCCGTATGGGAGACTGACTTCAAATGTAAACCAACTTTGGCTGCTGCCGTTCTTCTGGCCGAAAGTCCACAATCAAATATCTCCAAAACAAATTCAATTATATCATTCGAAAATTATAGCACTTGGAATCGGATGCTAAGAGAAACAGCAACGTTTCGTTCGATATACAAGGAAAGAAAAAATTGGTTCAAAAATCCAACAAGAAAGGCGCACAATGGTTCCATTGACTGCTGCAAAGATCCAGTCCGCAGAAAATTATTGGTTCAGGTTCGTACAAACACAGAATTTTTATAATGAAATCTTGCTATTGCAGACGGGTAAGAGCATAAAGGCATCAAAAGTACAAGAACTAGCCCAGTTCCTAGACACAGATGGGATCCATAGATTGAGCGGTCGACTTCAAACATTGGATGGACCTTTGGATACAAATCATCCTGTCATTCTTTCTTCGGATTCCCATGTCGTCAACTTAATTATTGATGACTGACTGTCATCGGCGTGTTCTCCGTGCAGGTGTTAACACAGTGCTGACGGAGCTCCGGAAACATTTGTGGGTAATCAGAGGCCGACAAGCTATCAAAAAACGTTTAAAGAAATGCTTAATTTGCAAGAAGCTATGGAGCTCCCATGCCTCCCAACCGTTTGCATCGTTGCCAATCGAAAGGATATTCTTATCGCGACCTTTTGATAATGTAGGCGTAAATTTTGCTGGCCCCCTTTAATATTACGAAGAAAAATGTGATGCTGCTAAAGTCTACATCGTCATCTTCACATGTGCTGCAGTCCGCGCCATCCATTTGGAGCTAGCTACCAGCCTTTCGACTGAGAATTTCATAATGGCCTTGTGGCGTTTCATTGGAAGGAGAGGTGCTCCATCCTTGATACTGTCCGACAACGCTAAAACGTTTCGAAAAGCTGCAATCGAGTTACAAAGTGCAAATTGGCTTTGGGATGAAGAGCTTGTGCAAGGATTTCTTTCACGAAGAAAAATAAAGTGGCGTTTCATAGTGGAGCGCGCTCCATGGTGGGGCGGATTTTGGGAAAGGATGATCCGTACCATGAAAAACATTATGAAGGTGACGATTGGAAGAGTCAAACTAAACTTCGAACAACTGAGAACGATAATAGTGGAAGCCGAAGAAATTGTTAACAATCGTCCACTAACGTATGTAAGCTCCGACTCATTGGATTTATCCCCCTTGACGCCGTCAAGTTTTTTGATCGAGCCGAGAGCGTTAGTTGCTGATTCAACACACAGACGAGTTTCAGCTTTTGCGTTCGTTTCATTTCCGTCCAGATGTTCCTTCCGTTCAGCTTAAAGCAGGTGATGTGGTATTGCTATCGGATCCATCGATTTCAAGAATTCATTGGAAAATGGCCGTCGTAGAACAGGAATTCATTGGTAGGGACCAAAAGGTCAGATCTTGTTTGATTAGGCTAGCTGATGGAAAAGATTGAAGCGACCCATACAATTACTCTACCCGCTTGAACTTTCATCTTGCCCGGCGGAGGATGTTAAAAATTAGCTGTCACCCTATGTTTCTAAACACTGTGGACCGTTTGTGGATTTCAACTTTTATTTTTATCCTAGTAATCCCTATAAATTGAACATAACACATTTTTTCTATTGCATTTGAAACCTTGAAGTTGTCCAAATGAAGACTAAATTGTTAATAGTTCTTTTAGCTGTTCATTTTCCACCGGGTGATTTCTTTTTACACAAGTATCAACAATAGTGAGATTCCTCACTTCTAGCAGAATTTCTATACTTGGAAGAAGGAAGAAGCCTGAAAAGAGCTCAACTGAGCACCGTCCTTTAACAAGTTTGTTACGATGCCCGAAATGTGTAGCAATGGGTCTAACTCGGCAGGTGATGATGTGGCCTCTTTTTGTCGGGTAAAACCCTCTCATGAACTACTAGAACTCAATCTTTCGAGAACTGAGGTAATTATCTTTACCAAGAAGAGACCAATCCCCACCTTCAAGGCTTTAGACATCGGGGTAACTGAGCTTGGGCAATAAGATTCCAATGTAAAATTGTAGGTTCTAAATGTCGAGGAAAGTATTAAAAAAAAAAGTGTAGCTTTTCAGCCATGCAAAACAAACTGTCAGCACTACTGGAGGGTTTAACAGGGCTGTAGAACAGTGTATTTATGCAGTGGTTGTGAGATCCATCCTGTTAACGGAAAGAAGGGCTGCATGGGAATTCTTAGATCAATCAGGATAGCTTCCACTGGAGACTTTGTTCTGCTGCAATAATAATGCAGCGATTCGATGACCAAGTCTTCTCTCTCGTCGAAAACCGATCGGAAATGTGTGAAGAATTAAACAAATATTAGAGTTTCTACATCGATAGTTCTTAAATTCCAAGGACGTAGGAGATAATAGCTCCTTCATTCAAACTGAAATAACTTTCAGTGGGCACAGTGCAGGCATTATCGTTGAGAGCAATGTCACTGAAAGGTGAATCACTAGCGGAACTCCAGGCAGCATATAAAACTCTGGTCGTTTTGGTGATTAGATCATGGCTTGTAGGTGCATGCAGGATGATATTGAATGCGGTAATCCTAGGCTCGGACCTAGACCACATGCTAAAGCAACAACTAATGAGTTGGCAAAAACAGATAAGCGTTGCATAATTCACAGGACCTTTCCGTCACAGCTCCATTACGCCAAAAAAAGCATTGAAGATGAGAACATCGGTCGAGCAAATGAATGGTTGTACTCGTATGAACGACTTCTAGAGAACGTGGATGGATCAAGAAGACATTGAGACTGTCCGTACTTTTAAGACTGCCCTGCAATCCCTAAGAAAAGAATATGGACTCTGGTTAGCCATTTCTTCGGAGAGTTTCATATAATTAGAAGTTCTGGGTGGTCCAAGTATGATCTTAAGTTTTCAGGTAGTGTGCTACCGTCGAATATACACAATGGTCGCACCTCTGATCTAAGTAAGCAGAAACTCTTCAGCATAAGGCATCTGCCTACCTATTTTCTTCCCTATCTAGGATTAGCTGTCGTCGCGCAATCTCACTGTCTGCCATACAAAAGCAAGACAATTCAAAATGGCCTATCGTGCTCGTCCGTCGATTTTCAGACAATTAAACAGTAGATACAGATTCTGATTGAAGACTTTAAGGCTGCCGGACGGTGGTAATCTTAAGTGAAACCTGTTGTCCTTCCTCAATTCTATCACAAACAGGCTATTAGTCATATTTACTACATTACTCCAACAGATATACTCACAGTCATACCATTCTCCAGTATCTGTTCACTTCCCTTCAATTAATTAACATCAATGTATTACCACAGATACCAGCGATAAAACGTTTGTTAATTCCTCACAACGCATGAGCACGCACAACACAACCAAAACTCTTCAATTAGAATGTTCAGAAACAAATCCGTGTTCCAGCGCCCACATTGAAGACTCTCAATTGGTCGCAACAAATGTTTCCAACACGCACCCAGGCACAAGTGATATGGTAGTGCTGCCACACCACCCAATACACCACGAGCCTTGTTCGATTTAACATACGACCAGCATTCATCCGTTGTAGAGCTAGTGGCATATCTTTTGATGTCAACATCATCTCCGCCCTTTTGACAATTTGACCCCGCAAGGACATAATTGTCCTTGTGTGTTTATCTGTCTGTTGTTTCGCCTGCGGATCTATACCCAAAGCTAATCTCAATAAATCCACCTAAAACACCACGTTCTCCAATAAAACCGCAAAAAGAAAGCGAACTTTTGAATTTTGTTTGTCCTATTTGGGGTCTTATTGTCGAACTACATGTCCAGGGATCTGTGTCTTAAGATATTTGCGCCGATGACAGCAATGACATGGCACATGAAGGCAGTCCAAGGCCTACACTGTTCGCTTAGACGACACACAAAAGAATACAACAGAATAGAACGGCGAACCAATGTCTGTCTGTCTGTCTGTACGTGCATCTGACATGTTATCCAAGAATAAATTTCTCCACCAAATGTATCTATGCGCTAACGCAGATTGTACATAAACGTCGCGTTCGTCGTCGTCATCTTAGACGAACTCTGATCGGTCGTCTAGACTTAGATGAACGTAGGAATGTCAGTCCGGCTGTGGCTGTCGGTTTAGTTGGTTTTCGAGGCCCACCATCAAACCAACACATAAAAAACCAAAAACCAAAGTTCTAGGTTAGAATGCGAATGTACTCGTACATACATACATACGACAAAAAGATACTCTTGTATCAGCATACGAGTACTATACAATATAGGAATAACTACGAGTTTCTCCCTTTTGGTTAACGCATTTGCCCTCATGTCCGGGACCTTTCAATAACTCCTTGAGCGTTTGGCGTACTTTGGCTTAGTTTATGTTTGTAATATTTCTGTTTGCTTGTTCTTTGAAGTACACATTTGTGAATATGTAGCGGCCAGTGTGTGTAGGTCTTAAGCGAATAGATAGTAACTCTGTACTCTGTATCTACTGAGTAGGAGCCCCTTGCATCCTGCAATTGCTGTAGAATTTATTGTTCCCTAGAACATTAGTTGGTATATTCTTGGGCATGATTGCTGCGTGATGGGATGTGTTCATAGACAAGAGACCATCCAGCGTAACCGAAGTCAGTCAGTCAGAGTTAGGGACTAACACACCAACTACAGATGCACCAACTGGCAATCGGCATCTACCAACTGGACATAGAGAGCATTGGTCTAACGACGAAACGTCTACGAATTTACATTGCAATTATGGTTTTTTATTGACTTTGTCAAGTGATACGTTGCAGTGATGGGCGAATAAATTTACTCGCACAGATGGAAAGTGATTCTTTATCAATTTAAAGAAATCAATCTAAACACTGAGGTACAGTGGGGTCTTTTAGAATATCGGAGTCTATTACAGTAATAGTAGTTAAGCCTGGATATCAGGTACAGATTTTTAGTAGGTGAAAACAGCAATCACACAAAAATCTAGACGGAATATAGGTAGTTCACCAGCTAGGAACAGACCAAGACGAGTTCTCAGCTATAAGCTAGAGCTAACTCTGTAACCTTGCTTGCTTGACCTACAGCATTTGGAACTGATAACTCAGGTAATGCTCATGTTCATGGAATTTACGTTAAAGTTGCTTAAAAATTCATGGAACCCATCCAAAAATAGCATCCAAAATCCATCAATTGGGATTTTTCTGTGCGAGAACTCATGAATTATTCAGCTAGTCACAGATACACCATATAGTTAGGTAAGTCAAAGAAATTATTTCAGCAAAGCGAAATATTGGCCTTAGTCCTATGTCGCAAGTTTTCCAATTTTGTTCCACTGAGGGGTGCTCCATTCTTTCTATTTCAATTAAAAGAAGAACAAAGTCCATCGTAGAAGTTAACCTCAACAATTGGGTCCATCCAAAGAAGCACCGCGCTACCGTCACTGAAAGTTTAACCTATGAGACACCCTGGATCACCAAGACTATAGAGAAAGACAGAAGCTCATTATTGACTCATTATTCCACCGAAAAATATGGGGGTACTGTTTGTCGGTGTTTTCTTGTTAATCTTACCTCGAAGCAGAAGCCCACATCATGCATGAATGCTTAGATAAGGACATCAAGTTCAGTTTCATTTAAGTTCACAGTGATTAAGGAATTGTGTAAAACCGCAACATCACATCCCTTGAGTACCTACTGAATAACATTATTTAAGTAAACCAGCGATGAGCGACCCTCAGAAAAGGATACCCTCAACACTTTACCAGCTACAGAAGCATAAGTCTCCAGAGCAGAGCGCACAATATCTTGTCTACTTGTTTGTGGATGACCAAACGGTAGGCTTGACACCACAACAAATAGTGCGACCAAATATTTTAAATATGTGTTTCAAGTATGATATAGTTCAATTTTAACACTCCCACTTATTATTTAAAAAAAATATTCAGTTAGGCATCAGCTCTATTTACATTAATATTATTTCGGAAAAGTTCAAAATTTTTTGTAGCAAGCGGTTTAGTAAATACCATCTTGGTCAAAAAGTTCCCAGGATAATCACAGTGTGGCGCTTCCGATTTGAGTTCTGTTTTTTTGTTAAGTTGGTAAATCCGTTGTTGACATTTCCTCTAAATCATGGCGTCATAGCCTGACATTTGCAAAAGTTACGTAGCCAAGAGTACATCTATCCATGTGTGTGTTGGCGATTTTTTACAATTTTAGAAATGGATTTAAATTTGCAACAACGAACTTGTATTAAATTTTGCGTAAAAAACGGATTTAATGGTACGCGAACGTTGGAAATGTTGGAAAAGTGTTTCGGCAACGATTCTCTAAAGAAAACGGTCGTTTACCAGTGGCACGAGCGTTTCAAAAGTGGAAGTGAACGCAGTGGCAGACCATCGACATCGAAAACCGACGAAAACACTGATGGAGTAAAAGAAATGTTGGTCAATAACCGCAAATTAACGATCAGAGAGATAGCGGAGGACTTTAACATTGTCTATGGATCCGTCCAAGACATTTTGGGTAATGATTTGAGTTTCCGTCGTGTAGCAGCAACATTGGTGCCAAAAGACCTCAATTTCATGCAAAAAAGAGACCGCGTTGACGTCGCAAAAGAGCTGATTTGCGAGACTGAATGCGATCCCACATTCATCAAAAGGATCATTACTGGAGACGAGACGTGGGTTTATGAGTACGTCACGCAATCCAGACCTCAGGCAAGTGAATGGCGTTCACCAAGTGAACCGAGACCTAAAAACCACGTCGTTTTCAGTCAAAAACGAAGGCAATGCTAAGGTGTAGTGCATCGTGAATTTTTGCCAGAAGGCCAGACAGTAAACAAAGTGTATTTTTTGTGCATTATGAGACGTTTGCGTGAAGCAATTCGCCGAAGGAGACCAGAATTTTGGGCAGAAAACTCGTCGCACGCACCGTCGCACAGTGCCTTCATTATTCGTAATTTTTTGACGAAAAATGCAACAAATACCATCCAACAGCCACCGAATTCACCTGATTTGGCTCATTGTGACTTCTTTCTGTTCAATCGAGTTAAAAAACCACCACGGGGAACGCGTTTCAGCAGCCGAGAGGATGTAATGGAAAAATCGAAGTAAGCACTGATGGACATACCGAAAACCGAATATAAAAAATGTTTCGAGGATTGGATCAAGCGCTGGCATAAGTATATTGCAGAAGATGGGGATTACTTTGAAGGGAACAATATAGATTTAGATGAATAAACTTGAATTTTGAATTTTCTGAATAAATTCCGGAAACTTTTTGAACAATGTGGTATATTATAATTTATATTTTACAATTTACGTAAGTGTTGTTTCAGCTCTTTTCTTCGCTTCTTAAAATTCGGACTAACTTTCGAAAGTTGACAAAGCGTGTTAATTAATTTCGGGATAGTACCTACATCGTAAGTGTTGTAAATTTCCGGAATATCTAGCATCCCTTGGGCTCGTTTTCTTGTGTTTACCGTGTGGTAAATAGACTCCAGGAAACCCTGTTCATCCATGTAATGTAGCAGTGTTGTCATCTGAAAGATTGCTTCGACATTGAATTCGTCTAGCATCTGGGCATAATTTAAGGATTTCTGTTTCACTATGATTGCTATGTCCTCGCCATAGGCATAGGCAATGGATCTTTTCAATAATCACAAAAGTTCGTTGGTTGGTATAAAGAACGAATAAAATAGGTGCTAATTTTGAGCCCTGTGGTATACCATATTCGATTGGTTTTTCTTCGCTCAGTGTATCAGACACCTTGACTTTTATCCTTCTATCAGTCAAATAGCACTTTAGCCAGTTTGCCAGTACTCCTCTCAAACAGTTTCGGCTAAAATCGATAGATAGCACAAGGACGTGATGGTTTTTATTTAGTCCAGCATTAACGGTCCGGTACTCTAACCTTTTTGAAAATCGTATTGGGTTGGCTGTACCGCTTTGTGTTTACTCATAAAACAATGCAGTCGACTAAGAATTACTTCTTCCATGCATTTCTCAACAGCTGAAAATGTTGTGATTGGTCTCTAATTTTCAGTCTTGCTTATTCCTCACTTACACATAGCACTGATACATACTTCGGTTTGTAATCTTAGTAATTACTGCAGCAAGGCACATAGCATTAATTTTAAGAACAGCTGGGCTAATATTATCTGCTCCAGGGCCTCTTTTGCTGCTTAATTGACACACCATCATATAGACTTCTGATTCTGATTCTGATAAATGTTTTGGTTAAGTTGCCAGTTCTCATGGTTTGAGGTGTTTGTCTTGCAAACGTGAATAATGTTCGAAGCTTTGTTCGAAAATTGTTCCACAAATTGTGCGTGCTTTGTAAGCCTTCATTAGTGTTTTCAATAGTTTCATCTATTAAACGTGTCCTTCTTCCAAGCGGTTCATTAACAATGTTCCATGTTTTTCTCAGATCATTATTAGCGTTTTGCAAATTGTTGTTTATTGAAGTTGTTGGTTACTGTTTTGTATGCATCTACAGACTGCATAAGTATGCAGTAAGGGCCTTTTGGATGAAATCGGAATATTTTTAGAACCTTAAACTTGCAATAATAAGATATTGTAGGGTGATTTGAATATTAATATTTTGGCACATTCAGTCGATGTTACTAATTTCTTTTAGATTTTGTTCTCGTTATCGCTTTCAAATAAACCAACTCGACGGAATTCTTCTTTAGACCATATCTTCTTAAGGCTTCATAGAAGCTATCATGTCCGATAAGAAGCGGCTTCCGTTGATTTAAGAATAAATGATCACAGTTTACGAGTAAACGTATTACAAAGTATGTATGAGCAAAACAACCCCGCAATGTGGGATGGGACCCAATTGCCTTACTGGTTTGATACAAAAATGGGTGTCAAACAAGGATGCTTACTGAGCCCTATGAATTTTTCAATATTCCTTGGTGACATTACTGCCTTTCCTCAATGAGGAATTGATGCCATCGTCCTGCTCGCAGAAACGCCAAATATGATGCAACTCATGGCCAACAAATTACAGCAATATTGCAGCAAACGGAATTTAAATGTTAACACCGATAAATCAAAAATTATGGTTTTCAGAAATGGCTCCGGTAGATAAGTTAGGGGTGGGAAATGGACCTGGAAAACTAGGAACTAGAAAAGGTCAAAGAGTACAAGTAAAGCGTGTTTTTTTAGAGGTTCAATTTTTAAACTGGCAACACTATTTCCACAGATTTTCAATTTGACAGCGAAAAGTTGATTTGTCGTTAGCACGTTTTGCCATTTTACGATAAATAGATTAACGCAAATTGTGCAAACTTATGTTCGCAAACCATGCAAACCATGGTTCGGTTTGGCAAACTTATCATGCGCTACGTCCATTTTTCGGTCAACATAATCGTCCGTCTGAGCAAGTTATTCGGAACACGATGAATCGTTTTCGCACTACGAACACCAATGGAGAGCGCTATACAAAAATGATTTCAGGTTTCTTCGTTCCTCAGTTGAATGGCATTGATGTGACAGAGCTTTGGTTTCAACAAGATGACGCAACATGCCACACGGCGCGCGACAGCATCAATTTATTGCGGGAAACATTTGCTATGCGCATAATTTCGGTAATAGACCTGTGAACTGGCCTCCACGATCCTGTGATCTCACACCTTTAGATTACTTTCTTTGTGGGTATGTGAAGCCACTTTTTCACATTGTGCAAAAACACTGTCGTTACTCTTTCGCATCTAAGGATTTAAGGTAAAGAACTAAACAGATGGGGTACATCAAATGGTAAGACTAAGAAAAGTGTGTTGTTTTGACAGTAGGTAATGTGGCAAAGCTACTGTCTAACCATAGAAACCAGAATTTTCAGAAAAATATTTTTAAAATATTTTAGCAGTAAGGGTGCCCTAATGGTTGAGTATCGGGTGTCTTGAATAGTTCAAAGCGGTTGATTTTGCATATAACTCTGGTTGCATATTTTTGTGTTTTAAATTACTGAAATAGGATAACCCATACTGTAACTTAGACTACAATAGACCATAGTGGACTAGTTTCAACACAGGTAAACTACAGAAAAGACTTAAATGGTAGAGCTGTTTAGCTGCTCTATTTAGGTATTGTTTTAGGGAGGAAGTGTGCTCCTTCCTATTAAACTTGTGATCTAAAATATTACTCAAGTATTTAAAAATGTTCACACGGTCGTTTTGGAAGCAAGTACTTGGAAGAAAGAACTATGTTGGCAACAAATTAAAGGAAATCTTAGGCAACTCGGTGAATGATAATACCACCTTGTTCAAAAATTACCCGGAATAACCACTGTGTGGCGCTCCGATTGTTCCGCTTTGAGTTCTGTTTTTTTCTGTTAAGTTGGTAAATCTGTTGTTGACATTCCTTCTAAATCTTAGCGTCATAGCTTGACATTTGCAAAAGTTACGTAGCCAAGAGTACATCTATCTCTGTGTGTGTTGGCGATTTTTTACAATTTTAGAAATGGATTTGAATTTGCAACAACGAACTTCTATTCAATTTTGCGTAAAAAACGGATTTAATGGTGCGCGAACGTTGGAAATGTTGGAAAAGTGTTTCGGCAACGATTCTCTAAAGAAAACGGTCGTTTACCAGTGGCACGAGCGTTTCAAAAGTGGTCGTGAGTCAATCGAAGATGATGAACGCAGTGACAGACCATCGACATCTAAAACCGACGAAAACACTGATGGAGTAAAAGAAATGTTGGTCAATAAATTAACGATCAGAGAGATAGCGGAGGACTTGAACATTGCCTATGGATCCGTCCAAGACATTTTGGTTAATGATTTGGGTTTCCGTCGTGTAACAGCAAAGTTGGTGCCAAAAGACCTCAATTTCATGCAAAAGAGGGACCGTGTTGACGTCGCAAAAGAGCTGATTTGCGAGACTGAATCCGATCCCACATTCATCAAAAAGATCATTACTGGAGACGAGACGTGGGCTTATGAGTACGACATGCAATCCAGACATCAATGCTCACGATTTTCATCGATTACAACGGTGTAGTGCATCATGAATTTTTGCCAGAAGGCCAGACAGTAAACAAAGAGTATTATTTGGGCGTTATGAGACGTTTGCGTGAAGCAATTCGTAATTTTTTGTGACGAAAAATGCCACCGAATTTACCTTATTTGGCTCCCTGTGACTTCTTTCTGTTCAATCGAGTTAAAAAACCACAACGGGGAACGTGTTTCAGCAGCCGAGAGGAAGTAATGGAAAAATCGCAGGAAGCACTGATGGACATGCCGAAAACCGAATATAAAAAAATTTTCGAGGATTGGATCAAGCGCTGGCATAAGTGTGTTGCAGTCGATGGGGATTACTTTGAAGGGGATAATATAGAGTTAGATGTATTTTCAATTTTCTGAATAAATTCCGATAACATTTTGATCAAGGTGGTATATCCGCTAACTGCTGTTTAGATGACACAAAACAAGTGCACACGGATGTCGATGTCCTTAGTTCTAGCTTGATACTCCGGATTTTTTATTAGCTTTAGGGCACTCTGGTTGTCTGTATAAAGTGTCGGTTTCTGATATTCGTCGCCAAGCAGAACATCAAGTCCTTGACTGATTCCGACACAGCTACATACTCTGCTTCCGTTGTGCTCAATGCTGTGCAACGTTGTCTTTTAGACGACCAGGATACTGGGCTACCTTTAGGAAGACAAATATGTCCACTTGTTGACTGTCTGGTTGATATGTCACCCACATAGTCATCATCACTGTAAATAGAAGATTTCAAATATTTAAATATACGCTTAACACTCCCACTACGAAATGTCCGCCCTCGTTGCAATAGCCAGATACATTAGACTACACACAGCTTCGCGAAAAGGTAATTTCGTTGCTGGCTCGTTTGCAAGCTCACTGGGTGTGGAAACTGGGTTTGACTCCAGCATGTTGAACTTCTCAAGAATACGATTGACAGTTCGCTGCACCGACTTTCACTTCAAAATGTTGATTTAATCGATTTATAATATCTTCCATATCATCTATGTAAAGAGCAAGATAGATTCTTTTCTCCGCACGCTGTAGTAGGTACAAAAACGCATGGATCAGCTTTGCAAACTTGAAACTTGAAAGTTGTAAGAAACTTCGTGAAGGCAGAATTCCAACACCGAGAGGCTTGTTTCAAGCCATACAAACTCTACCAGATCCATCGTTGTACCCTTGAGGTTGATTCATAAAGATTTCTCCTGGTAAAACGCCATTGAGGACCGCAGTTCTAACATCAAATTGGTAAAGAACAAAATTCTTGTTTGTCGCTATAGAAAAAATTGTGCCAATCGACGTGAATTTCGCTACTGGGCTGAAGGTGTCATCAAAATGAACACTATGTTGTTGATTGAAGCCTTTCGCAACAAGGCGTGGTTTGTATCGCTCGATAATATTATCTAGTGGGTGATAGTTTAGCTTTATAAACCCATCTCTAGTTGATGGTCTTACAATTCAGCGATGGGTCAACGAGATTCCATCTCCCATTTTTCTGATCAGCTTCCGTTTCATCGATTATCAGCTTCATCTGGCTCTAACGCTTCTTTGTATGTAGTTGGCTCAAAACTACTACTACTACTGTTCTACTTTGGGAATGACTTTAAAGTTTGCTTCGATATTTGGTCGATGCCATGGATCCAATTTGTTTCTGTAAGTTGTTATCTGCTCCCCCACTTGTTTCGAACCTTGATTTGGACTTGAATTGCTGTTCTTTTCATAACACGTGATACTTTCATCTGCCGAATCAAATGTTTCTTCTTCAGAAGAAGTCTCAGTCTACTCATCCATCCTCCTTTCTTAGATTACATGAATTCGATTCAAGATTAACGACAATCGATTTATTGTTGTACAATTCGAAAGAAGTTTTTCCTCTAGATGGAAAATCCAAAGATCCAAAACGATACTACCTCTGCCCAAAGGCTGAGCGGTAAACTTTTAGCATGCAACATAGGTCTCGCTGTTTCAACAATAAATCGCATATCCCTCTCAGCTCTGCCGTTCTGCTGCGGCGGGTAGGGTGAAAAGTAACCTCCTTGACCGCCAGAATGCGCTGCTACTGCAAAAAAGGTTATGGTGCCTTGAAGTCCGTTCATATTCAGACAGACATGCCAAATTTCAGTGCGATACTGTATTTAGTTTTGTTTTGACAGCTGATTGTTGCTGCCATGTTTGGCATCATGTTGAGTATAGACAAAAACGATTTTCGTTCTCTCATAAAAAAATATTTTTTTGAGAGGCAAAACGGCGAAGGAAACAAAAGAAAAGTTGGATAAATATTATGGGGCTAATGCTCCGTCAGATTACACCGTCAAATATTGGTTTCGAGAGTTTCATGGTGGCCGCAACTCAACTACCGATCAAGTCCGCAGCGGCAAGCCCTCCCATGCGGTTACAGAGGCCAATGTTAAAAAAATACATGAAATGGTGTTGGCTGGCCGGAAAGTGAAGGTGCGCGAGCTAGCAGATACCACAGAGATTAGTACTGAGTGCACACGCCATATTTTGGGCAATATTCTGCATATGAGAAAGTTATCCTACCTCTGGGTGCCGCGCATGCTCACTCCTGACCAAAAACACGAACGCGATAGCACTTCGAAAGAGTGTTTGGACTTGCTGATGCGGAATCAGGTGGACTTTTGGCGTCGATTGGTAACTCTTGTTGAAACTTGGATCCACTATTACATACCAGAGAACAGAATGAGTGCCCGGCAATGGACTGAAGCCGGCATGAGTGCTCCGAAGCGGCCGAGGGAGGCTCAATGGGTCGGAAAACTTATGGCGTCGGTTTTCTGTGATTGTCATGGCATACTCTTCGTGGACTACCTCGAAAAAGGAAAAACCATCAACAGAGAGAATTACTGTCCATTATTGGAGCGATTGAAGACCGAAATCGCTGCAAAACGGCTGACTTACAGCGCCAATTTCTGTCGCATCCACTGTATTAGCCCGATTTGGCTCCCTCGGACGATTATCTCTTCCCAAACCTCAAAAGATGGCTCAGCAATAAAAAATTCAGCTCACGCGAGGAAATCATCGAAGCCACGGAGGAGTATTTTGCAGTCCTTCCGGAAAATTACTTTTCGGACGGGATCAAGAAGTTTGAAAATCGCTGGAACAAGTGTATCAAGCTAAAAGGGGACTATATTGAATAAAATAAAAAAAAAAATTTTTCATTCCCAAGGAGGTTACTTTTCACCCCACCTACCCGTAGTATAAGGTACAGTTGGCTTCGGATTTTTCATTTATAACGAAAACGACTCTATAGTTAGAGAAATCATCCTTAAAAAGTATGAAGTACTTTGAACCACCGATCGAAGCAGTCTGCATTGGGCCACAAAGATCAGTATGCACCAGTTCGCCCGTTTGATTAGCTCTGAAACTACTGTTGACAAAAGGGGATCTATGGATCTTCCCAAATGTGCATGCACAGTTTGTACTGTCAACAAATGTCACAAATGTCACTAGCACACATGTGTCCAAGGCGTTCATGCCGTGTTTGAAGCGATTCAACCTTCGACGAGTAGCATGCAGATAGTGGCCATTATTGTTCGATAACTTTAAACAACATCTTATACAGGCGACCATGACGGACACCAACGGCTACTACAGATCCATCAGGCCTGGTTATTTTGCACTTTTGACTTGCGGAAGTTAAGAAATATTTCTTATCGAGAGCGCTGCCAGACGAAAATAAGTTTATCTTGATTTCGGGAACAAAGTAAACATTTACTAATCTCTTTTCAGCTCATTTTTGATTGTTGAATGCCATGCATTCATTTTACTTCCATTTCCGACTGTTATTGGTACCGAGTGGTTATAAAACCATTCGCGACGATACGAGATGTAATCGCACGCACCTGAATCCAACACTCAACCATCAGCATTAATGACCTCATTAAAATTAACTGTCCCACAGACAAGTGCATCCCCGTTAAGTCTATCATTTGCGTAGTTTAACTGCGGTAATAATTTATTTCTGGTTCGACAGCTGGATTTCCAATGCCCTTGCTGATTACATGCAAAACACTTACCTGGGCGTTTTTTCTTGTTCTTACAACGCTTACAACGATTTTTGCCAGGTTTTTGTTGACTTTTTCTTACGATGTTGAGGATTCCATAGCGTTGATTTTTGTTTCCTCCATAATCCGCCGCGACCTGAGATTTTCGATTGTTTGACCTTTCATCTCCGCAGACTCCCAATCACTGAAGAAATGAGAGAAGCAACTACTGGGCAAAGTCATCAAAACGATTTGCAATAAGGATTGATGGGGAAACTTTTTCTCGCGCATCTATCAATTATTTTCAATTTACGCATGTGCGTAGCTATATCATCAGCTGGATTTTTCCTAAAATTATAAAAACGTTGCTGAATAAATTGATACTTGCGCACGATTTATGCTCATAGGCTGAGCACAGTTATGTTCACATTTCGTGAGATGTTTCACAATGCAAGATGTGAATCAAGGGCTGTTGTCCGACACCTGTTGCTATGATCCTCTGCGCCTTGCGATCTTTGGTCTGCCACATTTAGAGCTCATACATGATGTCGCAGTTGGCTAGGGAGGCTGATACGTCTTTGGGTGAGCTATATCCGCTGGTTCACATAGTATGTGTCCTGCTGTTTCCACATCTTTGTTGCACAGTCTGCATGTGTTGTCTTGTGCTATGCTGTTTTTTTCACACGGCAGTGTCCTGTGAAAAAGCCTGTGGTCACTTGAATCTGACTTCTACTTAGTTGTAGTAGTTGATTTGCTTTCTTGTGGCATAAAGTTTTTGGCTTGTCTGTTGAAACTTTTTTTCCTCTAGCCAGGTTTTAACACTTCCTTTTACTGTATTGGTAGCCCACAGAATGGTCTTTTCATCATGAATTGAGATCCGGATTCTTTCCTGGTTAATTCGTCTGCTTTTTCATGTCCGCTATGTCCTGGCACCCAAATCAGATGGACTATTTGTATTTGTGGTGGCCAGTTTTGATTTCATTTCAAAGGCGTTAATTGCAAGTAGGGCTGCTCTACTGTCGGAGAAAAAATAAATGCTTTTGCTTGTTGTATGTCTGTTTAAATTCTCTCGAAAGCATAGCTCTATTTCAGCTTGAAATACGGAACTGCTTGTATCCATACTGGCATATATGGATAGCTTAGTGCAGGGACCATATTCTCAGCTCTAACTCCTTCATTTGTCTTGGATTCGTCGGTGTACAAAACATGTGAGTCCTTAGAAAATGTTGGTTTTTCCTGTTCCCAATTAAGATGTTGTGCCGGAAGTTATATCTTGGTAGACATTTGGCTATTACGAGTAGGTGTATTCCTATTGCAGCATGAACTAGTTTGATGTGATGAGCATGTAGGCATTTACCATTGCTTCTTTCATGAGTTCTAGATGAAGTGGTTGGATGTTTAGGATAACTTTAAGCGCAGCTGTTCGTGTGGTTTTCATTGGATCAGTTACACAGATACAGGCTAGTCCCTGTATTTTGTCGAGTTTAGCCTGTGTTGACCTCTGCGTTGCTTTGTACCACCAAATAGCGGCTGCATACGTGAGGATAGGTCTTATCATTGCCTTGTACATCCATAGTGTCATTTTAGGATTAAGTCCCCAAGTTTTTCCAGCTAGATTTTTGCTGGTCCACAGTAAGGTCCTGGCCTTGTCAATAGTTTTAGAAAGATGAGTGTTCCATGTGAGTTTTTTATCCAGTTTGATTCCTAGATATTTGAATTCCATTGAGAATTCTATTGTTTCACCAAAGAGAGTGGCATCTCTGATTCCTTCTCACCTTCTTCTCTTAGTGAAACTGACAATGGTTTCGTGGGATTGGCATTGAGGCCAACTTTTATGCACCATTCAGCAACTAGGTTCAAAGCCCTCTGTCCTCGAATTTATCTCTGATTAGGATAGAAATGTCGTCTGCATATCCTTGAACCATCATTGCTGCGTATAATCAATAGTTCGTTAATTACAATGGACCATAGTAGCGGTGATAGTACTCCTCCCTGAGGACATCCTTTCGTAGCTATATCACACTGAGTTTATTGTTGGTCAGTGAGGTTTTTATTGTTTTATCCTCTAGCAACCATTTTATCCATTTACATGTGGTGTCGTCAATTCCCATGCTTTGGATGCCTCTATATATCTGGGAGAATTCTGTATTATCAAATGCTCCTTCTATATTGAGGAAACAAAACCAGGCGTTACCACATACTTGCTAAATATTAAAGGAGAATATAAGCGGCATCTACTATGGCGATTGCAATCGCACCTAGCGAGTACTCACTCACATGCGGATTTGTCATTGGAAACAGATTTAGGGAATAAGTCATGTCCTCTAGACAAGTAAGCGAGCAACTTATGGCAATCCGTATTAAGGCTAAGCTCGCTAACATCAGCCTTATATCCATGCATGCTCCATCGAAGGAGATTTCAAAAAAAAAAAAAAAAGAAAACGGATATGAGCAAAATAATTGTACTTGGTGACTTCTATGGCAGACTAGGAAAAGGACATGCGGAAATGTACACACTGCATGATGTCATATTCACAAACGGCCATAGGCTGATTGAATTTGTAATTCAACGGAACATTGTCGTGGTAAGATGCACAAGAGCACATGGCGTTTCCCCTTTAGAATACGACAAGCCAGAAAAATAGCACGAAAAATGAGAGACATACATACGAGTATATCCAGTATTAATACCTAGAAGCAGCCATTGCACGAATTCGAATCAAAAGGCTAGCATAGCGATGAAAAGATAATGTGAGAACGCTTGGCTTTTAATGGTAATAGTTGCGTTTCCTTCTTCTAACCAAATTCTTCTATAATCTTGTTTCACATGTATAAACCGCAGACAATCAGTTGCAATGCTACCAGAAGGCCTTCAGAAGTGCCGTCTCTGATGTGCTGATTTTCATTAGGCGACCACAAACCAAAACAGTCGATAGCTTGATGATGAAATGCAAGGAAACAAGCCGGAAGCGTATAATAAAAACACGCTTATGTACTAGAAAGGAAGAGGGACATGTCAACGCTACGTAATTTCGCATCGAAGTCGGACCATGGAAGTCGGTGAGAAGAAGATGAACATACCACTGTCAGGTATGGAGGACAACCTGAATAAAGACTGCAAAAACTAATGTCCATCCGACCAAAAGCAGATAGTTTAGTGGCCGAGCTATTCAGAGAGAATATGACCTGGTGTCATCCGCAAAATTTAATCGGAGCAACGGATGCCCAATAAATGGAATCTCAGAAACATCTGACAGATTCTTAAGAGAGAATATACAGAATCTGGTAGGCAGATGTACCAGATCTGAAGTAAGTACACCATCGGCTAGACATTCACTCTGCGGCAGATCTTGGACAAAATCAATCAGCAAGTTATACTGATCAGAGTTTGCTCTTAAATTAGTTTGAACTTATGTGGACCACGTATCTTACTCAAGACGCTTCGGTATAGGATCGGAAAAAAAACAAGTGAGGGGTATGGGTGACCAAAAATGTAGCACCATACTCAAATGGTGTTCAGTGAAATATGCATTTTGTTAAAGACGATACCCTAGAAGAGGTTGAAGCCTTTGGACCCAACCATAATACGAGTATACCAATGTCATTGGAAAATGTTTAAACGTCGTTCAATGTTAATTTCTCGTCAACAAGTTAGATTAGATTTGAGTGGTCCTCGTTAATGTACAAATAAGGGAACTGTAGCTCCGATGAACAACGGTGATGACGACAATACAACCAATATGAAGTCAGGAGAGCAATTTCGAAGCTCACGTATTACAAAACTGCTGGACCCGGTAGCTTAACTGCCGAGCTAGTCAAAGCACCAGGTGATGATTGGATACGGAGCATACATCAACTCATCACCAAAATCTGGGTCGACGAAAGTGTGCTCGACGAATGGAATCTCATCTGCAACATCGGATATAAAATTCTGTCTGCCATATTATGTGAGCGACTGATAAGGTATCCATTAGAGATTTTTCATATTGCCGCACGACTTGGGAAAGAGCCAGGAGTTTCACATCGATACACATCACCTCTTCATTGATTTCAAAGCCGTATATCAAAGTACCTATAAGGATGAACTGTACAGAGTATTGGCAGAACTTCAATGTCAGAAAAGGACTTAAACAACTCGATGCGCTGTATGTGATTTTTTCAAAATCGTTCTTGAACAAATTGTACACGCGCTTCGGGAGCAAAGTTCTTCGGATAATTTTCGGTACCGTTTGCATCGATGGTGAAGGAGGAGGAGACCGGTTTGGATAACCCGGATTAGATGGTTAGGTCATCTTGTGCGAATGGACACCAGCGTCCCAGCTCAGATAGATTTTGACTCAACCCTCAACCCGATAACGCAGTACAAGACGACCTTAAGTGTGGCACACAAATGTAAGTGGACGTCAGCCAAATTCGTTGGCGTAACTGAAGGCAGCTGGCAAAACTCGGGCTAGCTGGGGAGACATGTTAGCTGAGGCCCTGGTCCACCACGAACCACGTCGTCTACTATAAGTAAGTAACTACAGATGAGTAGTTTCTATATATCGCTAGGATCACGGCTAAGTTGTAACATCTTTGGCTATGAGTACTCAGGCGGTAAGCCATCGGAAAAAAATCTGTATGCAGACATCAAAGCCACATGGAAAGCTTGAGGAGTAGATACAATATAAGTCCGGATAGTATTATCCTTTATAGTCAAAGTATTGGAACAGTGCCCACAGTTGATTTGGCGACGCGTCATGAAGTTGGAGCGGTGATCCCGCATTCGCCACTTATGTCTGGTATGAGAGTTGTGTTTCGCAACACAAAGCGAACATGGTTCCTTGATGCATTTCCCAGTATCGATAAGGTCTCTAAAGTAAAATCTCCTGATGAAGTCATCGATTTCACACATGGTATCGGAATCTATGAAAGGTGTAAAAAAGCAGTTGAACCTTTATGGGTAGAGGGTGCTGGTCATAATGATGTAGAATTACATTCGAAATATTTTGAAAGACTTACAAAATTTCTTACCGTAGAACTAGTTAAATGACAATTAAAGAACTCAAACACTTCCATCACCGCTGGTGTTACAACGGAGGAGAAGGATGAAAACGATGAAGCGGCTTCGTCCTCCAGTTCCGTTTCTACAAAAAGGGTCCGGCTCTTGTGCCAATAACGCAGCACCATACCTTTCACTTAAAAGCACTGCTAACGCTGCCCGTTTGGAAAAAGCCGAGAGCCAAGGACATCGCCTATCATCTTATGCGTCTTCCTCATCAAATAATAAATACCCCTCACCATCACCGAACACAAATCCTCAATGTAGCACTAGTAATCATCATGATGAATCATTATCCCCACACCATATTAGTAGTAATAATAAAATTTACAATCCAGGGCGATTCAGTAGCAGCAGTATGACTACTTCGCCAACGAATAATAACAACTGTACCAATAACCATCACAACAGCCAGCAAAAACAGATGGATTGTCTTCTAAAGTGTACATGTAATAGTTCGACTAGTGGCACCGCCAATATTGGTCATCGGTATAGCTCATTGAAATCCTTAAAATTAAGTGGGGCCAATGGTCTTCTAGTAGCATGTTCAATTCTGGATCGAATGTATGTGAACGAAAATCTACGGCAACGACGACGAAAAAACTCAGTTGTGATGTGACAACAAGCCCGGGCCGTATACAATCGAAAGACGTTGGTATTGTTACTGGGAGCGAGTTAATGTGATGAATTAAAAAAATTAGGTTCTGATCGAACAAATCCGAGCCCAAGAAGAGTTGTAGCTACTCGAAATGCGGCTACAAGTCCTAATTTAGATATGCGAAAGCTTGGCTTGATGAAATCAAAATAAGTGATTGCCAGTAACAAGGCTGCACTGGAAAAGTCCAATTCGTTGGGAGAATCGAAACCAACCAAACAGTTGCGTACTACAAGAAGTCTTTCGCCGCGTCCTCCCGTGAGACATCAACACGCAATAATGGTCTCCGATGAGAATGATATTGTTTCTGTAAAGGTTCCACCAAATGAAGACTTTGAATTAGAAAATGGACTAACGACGCGAATTGCTGAGTTAAGTATACGTGATATGAGCGGTTATAGTAAGATTTCAAGTAGTAGTCCTGGATCTGTGGGGTCAAAGAAAAAGCACAAGACATCAAAAAGTGAACAAACCTCTCCAAACATCACTGATTTTGATACAAAATTCTCATATAATCATACCAATAACAAAAGCACAGGATGTTTGGTTTATGTGCCATCGGATGCGTGGTTGAAAATGTCCAATTTAGAATTTAACTCGCTGCACAAAAGAACACATCTTCAAAAAATGTTAAAAGAAACTCGTTCACTTAGTCGTGGTAATTTAGAGCCGCTTGACAATGATCGATGGATTTGGCGAAAGCCACCACCAGATTCTGCTAATGGTGGTTCAAGAACAACTGCAACTGGTAATGTTAAAAAATCACCCAAACAAGAAATATTTCGACAAGCAAAGTCATTTTCTGCTTCGAAATTTGAATTGGGCGGCGGTGAAATACTAAAAGGCCATCGACCCAAATTACAACGTTGTAAATCGTCTTTATTTATTGAAGACTATGTTCTACCACCAATATCGGTTCCTTCTTCGTCATTTTTGAAAGCACCCGAGAGTCAGTTCTCACCCCCACCTCCGCCATTTACTGCTACACCACCACCACCGCTACCGCCACACTACATTTGCAGCAATTCTCCTGTTACATCACCAGCTCGCATTAAACCAACAGTTACAACCGTCGAACCACCACAGCCTTTGCAACAGCCACAGCAGGCGCAACGCAGTTTTTTAGATGTCGTCAATCCTAACCTACTGCAAGCACGCCATAGTTTTTCGTCAATATCACAGCGGGATGATGAGTTACAGTTAAACATTCGTCGTTTATCTGAACAAATGCGCAAAATTCAGGCAGGAAGTGCCGCCTTAATCACCACTAATACTGGTGCCGATTTTAGTGATTATCATGGAGGCTTCAATTCCAAAATTTGTAAAGAAAACGCCTTGACCATAAACTTCAGCAAACACATATCGACCAGATGTAATGGCTTTTGACTAATTGACTAATATGGTGGTAGGCAGCACTAAGTTCCGAAATAACAGATCCACGCAATAGCATAGTTTACCCAGATGGTCTATCCACAAACAAAATTCACCAAAATTCACATCTTGAGATGTGAGAGATATCCACTCCAATCTGAATGAAGCCGAAGGAGCAAACGTTGACTCTGATATTCTTCTCGTCGCACGCAGAGTAAGAACATATCTGTCCAACAATTGGGAGCTGGAAATTGCTCAGAAAAAGGCATATCGTTGAGCGCGTTAACACGACTTAAATAAGCAACGATTACAAGCAACAGCTGAGTGAGAGACTCGCTGTGCATCCACCCTCTACTAACGTCAACTCCCGATAGATTTCGGTGGTGGCCGTGCTGTAGTGGTACTAGCAATCGCTTCTCACTCGGAGGGTCCAGGTTCGAATCCTGCCCATGGTAAGTTAGTTTTTAATTTGTGTAATTGGAACTCAGACAGAAAAATTCTGTGTGTGAAGGCATACGCACTGACACGTAGATTTGGCTGTTGTAGAGTTTCAAACACAGAAATAAATACTGTGAATTATACCTCGAATCACTCTGAGTGAAGAAAAAACTCTCCGTCCTATTCGGACTCACACCCCCTGGAGAGCGAATATCGAAACCAAACGCACCTGAGTTTCAAACCACTACAAACCAATTTTCCTTTCTCCTCCTTCTACCTTACCGCCCGCGCCCTGGCAACAGTAAAAGGGTATCTAACCCCTTAGGCGCGCAACATTGACTCCCTGCCATATTTTTAAAAAAATGTTCTTCCTCTCTTTCCCTTGCCCTTTCTAATCTCTTCCGTCTATCCCTTTCACAAGGAGAATTTCCTCAGGTTTGGAAAACCTCCTTCATAACCCCGATCCACAAGAAAGGATCAAAAATGAAATAACCAACTATCGTCCCATCGCTAAACTCTCCCATATACCCAAACTCTTCGAAAGTATTTTGTATGAAGCTCTAAGCTTCCAATGCAAATCACTTATTTCCCCTAGACAACATGGCTTCTTAAAGGGTAGGTCAACCACCACAAATCTCGTTGAATTCGTATCCTTTGCCCTCTCTGCCCTAGAGAATGGCAATGAAGTCGATGTAGTTGCAACTGATTTTAGCAAAGCCTTCGATAAAATCTCTCATCGGTTAATCATCTTTAAATTGTCTGCCCTCGGCTTTGAACCCATACTGTTGAAATGGATATCCTCTTACCTCGAAAACCGTTTTTACAGTGTTCGTTTTAGGTCAGCCCACTCCGCTCCATTTTTGGCCACCTCTGGAGTTCCACAAGGCAGCCATCTCGGTCCCCTTCTTTTTATATTAACCATAAATGATCTCTATATGATCATCAAACACTCGTCTGTCTCCCTTTACGCCGACGATACCAAATTTTATGATGGATATGGTATCACAAAGACACCAGCCACCAAAACGGGCCATCCCAATCCCAGTGCAACCGTTTGAGTTTGTCTTCAAATGGCAAGAACCTAAACAATAACTCTGGTGAAACACCCAATTTTCTTGCAAAACTCAAGAAGGCCTTTGAAGTCCGTGCCGCCTATTTTCTCTAGGTTTTCGTAAAAAGTTTTCCCTAAAAATTTTCTTAACTACGCGATATTGCCTCGCATTCACAAAGTATGTGTGTTATGTCCTCAACAGGTTGCAGTTCACCGCAGAATCTGCAGATATCGGTATCTGACAATTTGAGTCTCTTTGCGTGTTGCCGCAGGTGATACTGTCTTGTCAGGATTCCTATTACTCTCCTAAGCTTATTCCTGTTAAAGACGGAAAAGAGTCTTGGATACCCTGTGTCCTTTAAGACTTGACCACGTTAGGTTGGCAGTCTTTGTGATTTTTTCCTCGATAATGCCCCTCACTATGCAAAGGGGTGGTTCGATGTTGGCAACCTCACTATTGTCGAGTAGCCCTCCTTTTCTTGCAACCTCGTCGGCTTGTTCATTTCCTTTAATACCACAGTGTCCTAACACTTAGCATATCCTTATCCAGTTCTGACTGCATAGTGCCTTAAGCACTGTGCGACAGCCCCTGACTGTATCAGAGTTGACATTGATGTTGATGAAGTAAGAAAAGTGAAAAAGATGCACCATCTCCCAACTCAAGGAAATCAAAGAAACAATTGATAGAAATGTGCTGGTTCTAAAAGAAGACAAAAGAGTTGGCGTCGAGCCCCAGAGGTTCCTGATTTACTAGCACATCCATGCTAAATGGCATGTACAAATTCCTATATAACGTAACAGCTTTAGCTTTTATAAAACTCACTAATAAGCTAGTTTAAATGTGGCTTCCGGTCTGCGGATTGGCTGTGAAATAAATCATGAATAAAACTCACGAATTTCAAGTACAAACTTTCAATGTTTTCATCAACTTTTAAGCCACTTCTGATTAAATATGAAACACTTTGAGCTTGGACACATTTCCTGCGAACTATTTCCAATCCCAAGATTGCTGTGTCCATGGCAAAGACTCTATTTAAATAACTCTTTTCCATATTCTCGTCTACTGGTCAACCTTTTCGGTTGCACTGTGCAAAAGATCACATCCATTAGATACAAAATATTCCATCAGCATCAAAGGATTTCAATCACTGTATAATCTAAACTCTGCTTAAGATTACTGTACTCGTATCTCTCGCTTTGAGTTGCTTGTGCCTATCTACAATAGTATACCCAGCGACCTCCTGTGCGCCGCTGAAGGGCTCTCTAATTAATACTGGTTTGCTGGTCCATCAGCCGATGTCAGCACTATCAGGCAGCATCCATCAAGTGGCAGCTTTGAGAACAGGTGGGCTGAAGTACAACTCCAAGATTGTTGCCTTTTAATTAACAATTAAGATACGATTCGTAGCTCAGCAAATTTCAATTCTAATTGACTTGGTTGCACTTATTTGTATGTGTGTAGTGAGTACCTACTGCAATAACAAATTCTAAGATCACACGTACAACGTCAACCACTATACTGACTATAGCATCTCCAATGACGACTGACGGCGACGACGTCTACTTTTAAATGGCAAAGTATCCATAGATTTGCCTTCCTCATTTGCGAGTTACTTATGCTGAATAAATCTTGACACCGAGTATCTCGACTCCGCCTAGTCAAATGCGTGAAGCCTCATAGTCGTCCTGACAGACACGTAAATTAAGTGAGTCAACATGCCGCATCACGGGTACTCAAATGAGTACTCGTAGTTGTAGTCGTAACGTAATTGCTGAATTAGTCGTCAGCGCTGCGCATTCGTAATTGCGTCATGTTAGAGAAGGTTGTGGCGCATGCGTAGGAGTGACTTATATTCACCGGGATTAGCTGTTCTAGTTAACGAATCCGGGATCCAGCTTGGGGAATTATGATATCTAATTTTGAGCTGGGGTTATAAAATAATCAAGGAAATGAGTTAAGAGAGGTTCGGTACTATTCGTATTATTCGTACTTAAGTCGGCGGCTACTGTTGCGTTGTGCGATGGTGAATGATTGGAACGTTAAGTAGCTTCGGTAAGTGACTTAAAGAAATGATTTGTTGTCGCCCATGCTTATGATTATGGTAATCGGGAACGATTTCCAACTTAGAGATGGTATCCACATGTAATAGTTTTAGGCACATGACCTAAATACAGAAAAGTTTTTAAAATGAGTAAACGCTACTGTTTCACAGAGTCCTTGGAGGAAATTATTTATTGGCAATGAAACGTGTTTTATGTAGGTGGCTTCTTTATTCAAATGTGTCTTGTTAGAAGGCCCTATACCTCTAAGAAATACTATAGCAGCAACCATTTAAATGCTCTGAGGCAATTGCTTAGAAACTCCTTTGTTGCTGGGGATTATGGCAGTGGCAGTAAATGTGTTTTGTTGAGTTGATGTCGGTGATTTAAGCTATAAGCGGAGTATGTTACTTAATAGAATCCAGCAAATTCAGAAGGTAATTGGTTCTCAATCGACAAGTTGTTACTTAGTGTTGTACTTACTACTTAAAATGCCATTTTAGAAGACGAACTTCAGTAGCTTCAATGAAACGACTTCAATCGAATACGAGGAACTACTTTCAACTCATGACTTTCGAAAAATTCTACATCCGTCATTGAGTGTAAGTTGATTTCGAAAGATTGGCAAACGCCTCGGAACATATTCAGATCGAGCCACTGCTGTCAGTTAAGTAAATAATGTCGTGATCAGTGGAAAGCAGTCATTCAATATTGCGGATGTAGGTACCTTTCAAAAAGCAAAACTCAAAGCAGTATTTTGCGCGGACTGTTAAATGGCAAATTCTAAATTAACATTGACGATGAGAAGTATTCTCGTCCACTTGATCTAACAAAATAAGGACGACAATGCCAAGTTTAAAGTGAGGCTTCAAAAGTTTTCAGAAGTTTGCCGAACTATGCGAACAACATTGACAGGGTCGGAAAAATACAGCTATTGTACAGCTACTGTTGATGACGAAATAAGGAAAAAAAACCTGAAAAAAAGGTAATAAGCACCGACCGGGAAAAGTCGCATCATCACCTTCACGAAGCCTGCTGAATAGCTGTAGTAAATCACTTAGCAAACCAACGATGTCTGAGTGTTGTTTGTTTTCAATTGCGCGAGTGTTGAGTAGGAGCAAAAAATAATACTGACTGAACCTCAGCAGGATTTTGGTGGGGGCGAATGCCCCCATTTATTCGGCTTAATACAAGCTATAACTTAAAAAATAAACTTAAACTAAAACTTAAAACTAAGGTTGGTTGGAGTGGTGAAGGAGAACAGATTTGAGGTAGGAAGTGGTGCGGTGAAAGTCAAAGACGGTAGGGTTTGAGTTGATTTGGAGTAGCATACGGGAGATTGGTTCGCTCGCGCCATAGGAGGTGTGGTGGGTTGGTAGATAGAAGAGTCGAGGGGTACGTAGATTACGAGGGTTAGTTGAGGAAAATGGAGTTGTGAAGGGACGCGCATTCAACGTGACCTGAAAGGAGTCGATGAATGAAGAGAAAGTCTGCTGCATCTCTGCGATCTTCGAGGGTGTTTAAGTTGATAAGGTTGAGACGACTTTGATAGGGGGGCAGATTAAAAGGATCGTCCCAGGGCATACCTCGAAGAGCAAATCGAAGAAACTACGCTGAATGCTTTCAATTCTCGAGATATGAACACGATATACTTGACTGGCGTACTCTAGGAGGGGGCGAACAAAGGTAATATAGAGGGACCTGGTCACGTATGGGTTGGTGAATTCTTTGGACCACCGTTTTACAAAACCTAGTGCAGAGTTGGCTTTGAGGATTATCTCATCCATATGTAAACGGAAGTTGAGCTCGCTATCACACAAAATGCCGAGGTCACGAAGAGATTGTACGGAGGAGATAGGTTGGTTATGGAGAAGATAGAGTCGGGGAGGAGATTGGTTCCGCTTATGCGAGAAGGTGATGGATTGGCATTTGGCGATGTTAAGTTCTAAAGAATTTTTGAGGCACCAGATCGAAAAACTATCAAGATCTTGTTGATGGTAGAGAGGAAATGGGGAGAGGAAATGGTTTTGAAAAAGTTGGTATCGTCGGCGTAAAGGGAGACAGACGAGTGTGTGATGATCATATCCAGATCATTTATGGTTAATATAAAAAGAAGGGGATCGAGATGGCTGCCTTGTGGAACTCCAGAGGTGGCCAAAAATGGAGGGGACTGGGCTGACCTAAAACGAACACTGTAAAAACGGTTTTCGAGGTAAGAGGATATCCATTTTAACAATATGGGTTCAAAGCCGAGGGCAGACAATTTAAAGATAATTAACCGATGAGAGATTTTATCGAAGGCTTTGGTAAAATCGGTTGCAGCTACATCGACTTCATTGCCATTCTCTAGGGCAGAGAGGGCAAAGGATACGAATTCAACGAGATTTGTGGTGGTTGACCTACCCTTTAGGAAGCCATGTTGTCTAGGAGAAATAAGTGATTTGCATTGGAAGCTTAGAGCTTCATACAAAATACTTTCGAAGAGTTTGGGTATATGAGAGAGTTTAGCGATGGGACGATAATTGGTTATTTCATTCTTTGATCCTTTCTTGTGGATAGGGGTTATGAAGGAGGATTTCCAAGCCTCAGGAAATTCTCCTTGTGAAAGGGATAGACGGAAGAGATTAGAAAGGGCAAAGGAAAGAGAGGAAGAACATTTTTTAAGAAATATGGCAGGGAGGCCATCTGGGCCGGGTGTGAATTCGTCATTGAGTTGGTGTAATTTATATTCGATATAAGACGGGTCCAAAATATGAGAGAGAAGTGGGCCATTGGAGAAATTCAGTAGGTAACTAAAATAGGATGGATCTGGTACAAAGGAGTCGTTGGTGAAGGATTGTTTAAAAAATGTGGCAAATAGGTTGGCAATGGTGAGTGGATCGGTTGATGACCTCTTGTTGAAAGAGAGGGAAGGAGGGTAACCATCGGACTTTCTTTTGTAGTTAACAAATTGGAAAAAGGACTTAGGGTGGTTTATAAGTTTGACTTGCGCATTGTTAAGGTAGTCCTGGTAAAGGGAATCGTAAAGTTCGGTGAAATGAAGATAAGCACCAAGATAGTTGGAATAGTCGGAAAAGGATCTGGTACCCAGGAAAACAACCCATAACTTGTTTCTCTTATTTCGTAAGGAACGAAGCTGGCGATTATACAGGGGAGGACTAGTAGATGATATTTTAAGGCGGGAAAACGGAACGTAAAGGGAAAAAGAATTAAATATTTCTTTATAAAAAATGGATAAGGCATCATTTATACTTAAGTTGTGAAAGTTAAAGTGGGATCTGCTGAGATATTCACTGATTTTGTGAAAGTTTGCTTTATGAAAGTCGTGGGATGAGAGAGTTGTGGGGGGAGTGGACTGGAATGAAGAGTTATGAAAAAATGAAAGTAGAAGGGGGGGATGGTAGTTATCGATTGTTGAGAGAGATAGGGGACAAAGTGAGACTGAGGAGTTAATTGAATCTGTTGTGAAAATAAGGTCTAATTGCCTGCCCATAAAATTGGATATACCATTGACTTGGCATAGGCTTGTGTCTGTTAAGCGATCTAAGAAGAGACATTCCTTAGCTGAGTTGGCATTTGAAGCGATGAAAAACGATTGATCGTCTGATGGAGTCCACTGTAGCTGAGGAAGATTAAAGTCTCCGAAAATAAAAATATCGTCAATAGAATCAGACAAGTCAATTAAATGGTCGATCGCATCGATAACAAATTGGTAAGATTCGATAGGATGTAGCAACATATAACGTAAAGGGACTTGAGAGGCAGTGATATTTTTATTGCGATGAAGTCGGCTTTAGAGGATGAAGAAATTGTAATGGGGGAAGAGTTAAGGCTGTTGTCCATCGCCAGTAAGACGCTTCGACAGGGGGAATCTTTATTTGTGCGGGTAGGATCGTCGTCGCGGAAAACATTAAAAGTAGGAGGCAACAATTCCTGGTTCTTTATGTCGGGAATCAAATTGGTTTCGGTCAAGGCGTAGATATCAAAGGGAAGAACCTGCGATTGACATAGGACAGCATTGGTTTTAGAGCGAAGACCTCTTACATTCTGGTAGTAAAATGAAAGGGGGATGTTGTGGGGTGGAGGTGCGAGGCAGGATGGTTTAAGCGCTGGCAAGGGAGGCACGTTATGGACGAAAAAATTTGTCGTGGTCGGCTCGGCTTCGTTGTAGGTGTGATACTCGTTTAGAGTGAACATAGTTGCCGAATGCAGCAAGGTCGTCTGCTACTTTCTGAGGGGACATGTTAAATATCTCGTGGTACCTGACATAAAGGTTCCTGAGACTGATAGGGTCGGTAGGGAGGCCTTCCTGCTGGATGGAAACCATGACGCTGGTTTTGGTTTTCCCTTCGTAGTAGACCGAGTCAGATTTGTCATGTAAATAGGCAAGAAAGAGACGAATGTTTTCATATATCTTTCGTTCTCTGAGCCTAGAGAGAGCATATCGACTTTCTGTAGTGCCATTGGTTTGCTGTGTTAGTTTAACAGTGGGGGGAAAAAGGGGATCAAGAATAGGAGCATTGGAGGAGGGAGATAGAGATAAATGATTGGATATGGAGTTGGACGAGGGATGAGATGTGGGGTTTAAGGTATGGGAGTTAATGAAGTTAGGGTACTTAGCTCCAGTTTTAAGGTCGAAGTTGGGAATTGGGTTGCTAGCTGGGTTTGGTGGCGTAGAAGGTTGAGAAGGAATAATATGGGTGGTTGGGGTTAAGTTGAAAGAGACGCGTTGGCGCGGGGACTTCGGTGGAACGGGGGGAATTGGGGGATTAGAAGATTGGTGTGTAAGGGCTTTGTGTCGGATAAGTGAGGAGGGAGGACTAAAATTAGGGAATAAGTTTGTTTTGAAGCTGATGTTGACTTTGAAGCTGCAGGAACTGTTGGAGTCAGCGGGGGAAATCATCTGGCACTCGCTAATGGTGATAGCGTAACTTCGGTGAAAGAAATTCCGCACCCAAGAAACATCAGCGTGTTGAGGCGCCCCTTCAACGAAGAATGCCGTATGGTTTCCCTGTTTCAGCTTTTCGAGTCTGTTTTTCCATTCGGAGGGGGTCCATGAAGTTCCAAATTGATTGAGCAGTTTGCGTGGAGCAGCGACGGGCGGGATTTTAGTTGGTAAAGGCAAGACGGTTTCGGTTTCCGTTGTTAGGGTGGCGGGAGGAGTATTTGAAAATGATGGCAAATGAGACTCCGTGTCTACTAATTCATTATGAATTGAGACATTGTACGGGGAACTAGCCTGGAGCTGAATTTGATCGGGTATTCCATCGATTTTGTGGGAAGCCAATCTCACTTCTTTACCGATTTCGACAACGGTCAACCGAGTTGCTATGAGTTCCTCGCTGACATCAATCATTTTTAGGGTCAGGTCATCGAGCGTAGAATCTGATGGATGCGGGATGTGTTGTTTTGGAGGAGGATTGAAAAAGCAAGTCGAGATCAGTACGGAGAAGGTTGATAGAGTCGTTTATGTGTGTGAGTTCGTTGGACTTAAGGAGGTTAGCAAAATTTGTTTTGAGGAAAGCTTTAATTCCGTCGAAGTGATATTTGATCACTTCGCTCTCGTTGTCGTGGTTAGATTTGTTTTTCGATAGGTTTTGGATCGCTGCCAGTTGCTTTTCGATCATTCTTCCTGTGGACTTGTAAGCATCCACATTACTATCAATGCAGTTTATTGAGTCTTCAATCTTTTCTATTCTGTCCAAAATAGTTCTGCTAATATGACCATTCTCGGTTAGCATCGCATTGATAGACTCGTTGTTGCATTTAATTGCCAACATAACGTGAGTCAAGGTGATCTCTTTGCACTCGTCGCAGTAAAAATTGAAAAGACTGCAATACTCCTTGAGGTAGGTTATGGATCTCCGGGTTAGTTCGATGCATATGGCATGGAATGATTTTCCACAGAGACCATTGCATGCTACCCATTCGGCGTTGGGGTCAACAATTGAGCACAAAACACTAGCACAGCACTTTTCCATTATTAGTTTATTGAGGTTAATTTTTGTTTGGATTTGTTTTTTTTTGTTTTGTTGTTGTTTTGTTTTCGTTTTGGTTTTGTTTTGTTTTGGGGTCAAAACTGGCACAGTTGAGTTTGAGGAATCGGCAGACAAAACTAGGTCGACGAACAACGGTAGATATACTGAGTCGGCAGTTTACGGGACTTTGAAAAAAAAAGTGGAAAATAATAAGTGAACTCGGTATACGGGAGAAAAAGAAAAACACGTCCGCACAGGTTGAAATTGAAACAGGAGAACGTACTCGTACATCGGATGAATTCTCGTGACTGAATCAAGGCTACTTCAACATACTCGTATTTCGAACTCAACCAATATTAATTTTCAAGACTAGTTAGGGTGCTGAAATAGCGATATTGGCAGATGAAATTTAGCTTATATTGTTGATACGAAAAAACGACAATGACTTTCAGATCTGCCCATAGAATGTTCGGACCTTGAACAGGCCACGTGTATCCGCTTAACTAGCTGAGACTTAGAATTGATATTAAGCAGATATCAACGACACCAACGCAGTGCCGTGGGATAGGGCAGACAAAAGCAAGAAGAACGACTTTGACACATACTAAGGTGACTGCTACAAATAACAGAAACAGTATATTTGGATGGAGATTTGTTGTGAGCTGCGTGCTATAGAAAAAAGTTTCTGGGCTTTCAGCACGTTGCCGAACGTTACAATACCCGTGCCAATGTATAATTTGCCAACATCAGCCTGATATATCGTCACGCATATCGAACTGCTGTAAATTTTCCGGCAACAAGGCTGACTCTTGTCCCTTCGGTCCCTCTTTTCGTTGAGTGGGAACACCGAATTCCGGCGGAGGTGGACGGCAGCCATGGTCCATCAAACCTAAACCTCGGAAAATAACCCACATAGGTTTCACGGGCGGTTTTTCCCGCAGAGGAGAACGAGGAGGTTCGGTTGGTGAAACCCTAAGGACAGTAGGGAGACTCACGACGAACCAGGAGCCCAAGGTGTTACAGGGGGTGAACGGTCCTTTAAATCCAAACACCCCAACACGATGATGATGGGAAGACGATCCCTGGAATTTACAACCCCAAAAAAAGCCAAATAACATGAGGCTTAATGGACACCACATCCCGCTACCGATGTGAAGACAGCATCAGCATCACATCTCTACAATGGATGGGGATGCACTGAGCCAATTGATCCATGGGTGAAGAGACGACGATCTCTTTCATAGCAACACCCCAACGAGGGAGCAACAAGGGAGAAACAATGGTGTGCAGGTGGATGGCCCACACAATCCAGCACACCACAACGACGTACCAGGTTTAAAAGTTAGGTTTGATGGGTGAAGGGCATTCCAATCCACCGATGGAGCATCGAAGGAGTTTATGCGGACTGCTAAGTAAAAAGACAGCCACCAATGAGGCTGTCAGAATAAACAACGTCAAACATCAAACAACCAGGAACAACAAAAACATACAAATCAAAACACCAAACAGAACAATCAACAACCGCAAACTATACCAACAACGAGCGGAACTATAAAACAACAAACAACTACAAAGAACAAAATTACAAACTACAAAACCGGTCGTGGCCCGAAGGCAGATGGGACAGAGGGCAGAAGGGCCCATAACAAAAAAAAATAATTGTAAGGAGTGACACGCTATTAGACAGTCCCCCCCCCCCAAATCTGAACGCCTATCCACCGGAGTAGTTAGGGATCCGCGATAAAAATATAACGAATTGCACAAGAATTGTGTTTAGCTGTTGTTAGGGGCGGCGATCCAGCGGATGGCTAGATCGAGATACAATCCCTTTTGGTTTGTATCCACAATCTTTACTTTCCACCACAACACTCCAGCTACTTTTCCATCGTTTCCCTTCTCCAACGCGGTGTTTTTATTGAAAAAAAATTACTAACATAATTCGGTGGGGGAAAAGAAATTGCCCGGGTAGCAGAAATTTATTTATTTAGGATCCACAGCTTCCGTAAACTCTTTCAGTGGAGTTCCCAGTCAATATTGGAAGTAGGAGCGAACTGGGGGACTGATTGTGCCAGCTTGCTAGTGTTGTAGCTAATAATCCCGACGTTGGGTCCGCTAGAGTTGAATGAATGTGTGAGAGAGCGTGTGCGTGAATGTGTGTGTATCTGGCGGGATCTGTGGAACACAAAAGATCTGGAAGTCACTTGAGTGATAACCAGCAATGGAGAGAGACAAGCAAAATTGATAGTTTGTGCGAATTTTTTTGCGAAAAGCAATTTTCTTTTTGAAAATTTTTTGGTAGAAAAAATAAATATAATAATAGAGTAGAGCCCGACGCATTCCGGGGGCGGGCAAAATGAAGTTTCTAAATTTTACCAAACTTCGGTTTGCAAGTTGGAACGTCGGATCGATGACCTCAAAAAGCTTGGAGATGGAAGCAATAATGCGTCGCAGAACTCTACATATCATGTGCGTTCAGGAAACGAAGTGGTGTAATACCGGAAATAAAGCGCGTTTTCTTGATTTAAAAACTAAGTCATTTAAGATGTTCTACCATGGAACGGTCAATAGACGAAACGGTGTCGGTGTTATTGTCGCGGCAAGTCTTCTTAATAATATCGTTGGTATTTCAAAAATAAGCGACCGCTTGATGAGTGCAAAACTCATTATAAACAATGAAGTGTGGAACATTGTTAGCGCGTACGCCCCACAAAACGGTTGCGATCAATCGGAAAAGGATAAATTTTGGTCAGATTTCGGTAATTTACTCAGAAATATACCCATCGAGGAGATGCTTTTCGGAGGTGCGGAGGCCACGAAACACAAATAGACTATCACCTTTGCAAAAGATCGATGTGAAACAGTGTCAAGGACTGCAAGGTAATCCTTGGAGAATCGCTAGTTATCAACACCGGCTGCTCATTACAGAATTCTTCACAGCGGAACCACCAAAAACACGAGAGCCTGTTAGAAAGCCTAAAATCCGGTGGTATAACATATCGAAAGAACGAGGCACAAGATTTATTGCACGCGCTAAAGAAGTACTTCTTAATATAAACGTTATCGCAGACTCACTTAGCCCTCAAGAAATGTGGAACAGCATGCACAAGGCATGCATGACACACGCAAAGTCCCTTCTAGGAACGATATCAGGATATCATCACATCGAGAAAGAAACATGGTGGTGGAATGACGAAACCAAACGAGTTGTGACCGACAAGAAGCAAGCATTTCAAGCGTGGACAAAATGTGATCGGAGCAACGATATCGAAAAGTCTCGACTTGCACTTGAATATGAGCGACTTAAAAACGTTACAAAGAGAGTTCTGGCCCAAACCCGAGCGGCAGCAGCGGAAAATCTTTACCAGGACTTGGAACAAATATCCTCACGATCGGCAGATAGAAGACAAGCTATTCAAGAAGTTCAAACGTCGTAAAATAGTAAAGTGCCAAATATTTTTAAACTCGCTGCGCAAAGGCGAAAAAATGCGATGCAAATAACGTCGCCAAAATACATTAAAGACTCCTACGGGCACTTACTAACAAACGAATCACACATCTGTGATAGGTGGCTTGAATATTGTAAGGACCTGCTTAACAAACAGTTTCCACGTGATCGCGTCCCTGCAGCTGATCCATTCGAAGAAGAAGTTGCTGACTTTTCAACAGAAGTAATAAGTATAGCTATCGGAAAAATGAAACGCGGGAAAGCGGCGGGACCAGACAACATCCCATCAGAGTTTTGGTCGAAGATGGAATGCATCGGCTGTGAATGGCTGTCGGAACTCTTGAATAAAATAAAATGCGGACAAACTATGCCGAATCAATGGAGAAGTAGCTTTTTGGTTCCGTTATACAAAGGCAAAGGCGACACGCGAGAATGCAACAACTACCGCTCAATCAAGGTGATGTCACACACGATGCAAATCGCTGAAAGAGTTTTAAACGAACGTCTTCGCAAAATCATAAAGCTCGACGATAGCCAGTGTGGATTCATGGAAGGAAGATCGACGGTGGACGCAATCCAAAGCTTGCGAATATTAATGGAAAAACATCGGGATTCGTCAAAAGATCTGCACATGGTATTTACTGATCTAGAAAAAGCATTCGATCGTGTGCCTAGAGATCTCATATGGACCGCGTTGAGGTATCAAAAGGTACCGGAAACGTATATACGAATGATACAAGACATGTATGGAAACGTCAAAACTGCTGTTAAATGTACCGCCGGACTTACGATTGAATTTCCGGTAAATGTCGGAGTGCATCAAGGAAGCGCTCTTAGCCCTTTCCTCTTTAACGTGGTTCTAGAATATCTTTTGAAAGATTGCTTGCACGAAGCAAATGTAACATCGATTCTCATCGCCGACGACGCAGTTATTCTAAGCGATAATGTCGTAGATTTACAAAACGTCCTAAGTAAATAGAAAGACGCGCTAGAGAAAAACGGGTTTAAAATAAATCGCTCAAAGACGGAACATTTGATCTGCCCATTTTCGGATCCACTGCGACCTATTCCAGATATAATGTTGGACGGAATAGTTCTTCCGAAAACCACTAGGTTCAAGTACTTAGGATCAATCGTTAACGTAGAAGCGAAATGTGACGACGACGTAAGGCACAGAGTAAGCGTGGGGTGGATGAAATGGCGAGAAAACTCGGGAATCTTCTGTAACCGAAAATTTCCACTTAAATTGAAGGGAAAACTTTACACCACGGTGGTTCGGCCAGCTCTTACGTTGTCGCAGTGCTGGACAATATACGAAGCGTTTAAAAATAAAATAACGGCAGCGGAGATGAAAATGTTAAGGATGTCGACTGGAGTTACGAAACGCGACTGCATTAGATCTACGCACATTAGAGGAAGTCTACACATAAAGAATTCGGTAATTGAACAACTTGGGTCGGATAGAATTAGCTGGTATTGCCACGTTCAAAGAAGATCTCCGGAAAATCCCGTTAAGAAGGCGATATCAACTACGGTCGCTCCTACTAAAAGAAAACTAGGTAGGAAAAAGAATTCCTGGATTGCTCAGATGGCAAATGCACAACAACGCCTGGGGCTAACCGCCGAAGTGATACAGGATCGAGCAGTATGCAGACGCGTTCTGCGATCTGCGACACTAGCCAACCCCATAAGCGGAGCAGTAGCGATGCAGTAAAAATGGGAAACTCGTTATGCATAAGTTCGTGTAGCGAGAAAAGGGCTAGTAAAAGGAAAAGAAGAATAGAGTGGATTCTTGTTTTGGTTAAAGTAGAGGCGCGAGTGTTTTTTGGCAGCTCAATTCAAAAAGGAAAAGGAAGAGGAAAAGTAGTCGGGAGAAAAGGGGCATAGGAGTTGCGGGACAGATGGATCAAGAACGCAGTACCGCCAAGAAACAACAGATAAGTACGGTGTAGTCTAGTACAATAGAAACTGATTTTTATAATTTAAAAAATTGAGACTCCGGTGGGCCGCGCTTGCGCTTGAAATCTTGAAATTCCCGACATTAGACGTGACACACGACCCGTTATCTAGCGTTTTGTTTTTTTCGGGACCGTGGTAATAACGGGTCACTCCACTGACGAGTGTTCCGTGCTAACCAAAAAAACAAAAAAGAGCTTTTATATCGTAGTGAAAAATCGGTTTTTTTTCAGGGAAGATTTTCCTTTTTTCCTCTCGCCTAGGTTTCGTGATTTCTAAGAAAAATCACGTGGGACTTAACTTCGTTTTTGTATTTTACCCAGGTTTAGCTGCGGTCAAAGCGCTACATGGAGTAACCCACAGCTGGGATAACAGGATCTCAGAGAAGTAATTGTTTGATTCGGGGCATCGCTCTATCTGTGCCGGGAATTAAAGATAACAAACTGATGTGCTGGATTTCACCTGACTGCATCCAGAAAACCCAGGTGTGATGAAGTTGACAAAGGGCTAGTTCTACATAGAAGAATAAGAGCGCCTCTCATACTCTAGAATCAATAACCAGCAAGACCCCCTTCCTCATAGAGAAAAGAAAGAAGCCAACAATCGAGAAAATGGGGTGGTGCACCTCCAGAAACAACATTTACTTCTAAAAAAGAACGTGCCTGGCATACAAGATCCGACGAGCAACCTGTTTAGATAAGCCAGAAAAGTTAGCAGTAGAGTCACTGTCAGCGCTGAGAATATTGAAGAATTTGTCTGGCGTACTGCTCAGCAGAAGGGGCGACCCAAACTTTCCTCTCAAGCAGAACTAACAATTCAACTTGGGCGATGAGAGCTAAGATTTCCCGAACACAATCAGATGAATATAGCAAAATCGTAACTAGAATCCAAGAAGACTGTCGGATCGGACGGCCAACATATAGAGCTATTTAAACTAGCCGGAGGTTATTTGGAAAAGAGCATACACTCATTTCTAAGATTTGTTCCGAGAGTGTATGCTGATGAATGGAACTGCGAAAGTATAGAAATTATGTAAGCACCTGAATGGATTTGTTAATGATGTGACTGACATCTATCAGTCCGGTTTTAGGGTAGGTAAGCCCACAATTGATCTAATAATCACACAACAGGGAGGTTAGTGAGAATCAACAAATTCCAATACGATACTCAAAGCATGACAGCATCTGTAGAGATGAGCAATTCAGAGTCATGTTTAGTTTCGGCATCTCATCAGATTACACAAACTTAAACTATCAACAAAGTGCTTAGCAACGTAATATGCTGTCATCGGAGTTTTAATATCATACTTGAGAAAACTGTGCGAAACTCATAAGCCCATACCAGAGTTGAATAGGAAGACATCGGCTTAGTTATGCAGTCCACAACTAGACTCAATTGACCAAACAACACTCTAATTGATGAAATTTGCTGGGTTATACCCAGCTCCACCTGTGGCTGTGATCGAAGTAAGTAAACCAGCGATGAGAGCTCTATTACTAGCTCTGAAAGAGAAGCTGAAAAAGGCAAAAGCACATACACCCTTCTTGGCAAGTAAATCTTTGAGTGATATCGCGATGGGAAAGAAAGGATCATCTCTGACAAATGGAACAAGTAAAAAGAAGCACTAAATCACAACTTCCATGCTGTATTGGATAAAAACCCTGGTACAGTTCCATCTTGTCGTGATGCGAATTGCTATCTAGGCTACGTTAAACTACTCATATTAGCGCTTGCAGATAAACCAATCGCACATCTCTGTAAACTGGCCACTTGCGAATTAGAAGAAGTCTGGCCGGGGACATAGCTCGAGAGAGAAATCACTTGTCGGCCGAAATCACGATCCCGGATAGAATCCACATCCTCCGACCTGACTGTCATATTACTTTGGCCTTATGGATGTCCCATCTAAAACCAGAACTTCTATTGCTGCGAAGGTACGTAATCAACTTTCTCTGCGTTTTTTTTAGCTTGAATGGATTTGGACAAAATCAGACAAGGAATAGAAACGTAGTCGGGATTTCATTAATACTCGTATGGCGCTGCTTTCTTTTTGAATAATTAGAACGTTTGTGTTCACTTATCATTGTAAAAACTTGCTTCCGTCCTTGAAGCGAATATAGATGCAATCTTAAGAACAAAAGGCCTTGTTGAGTCCCAGGTCACAATGGGATTGCGGTAATTGAGATTGAAGATGAATCTCTAAAGAATCTGCGTTTGGGCTGCTTGCGCCATTGGTTAGGGCCATCATTAACACTTGGGTTTCTTGTGAACTTAACAGGAAATGTTATAGCTTTTCAGAATGCGTCAGACCAAACAGTTGCTTTCCGATGCCTCTTAGAGGTAAGCAACTTTTTTGTTGTCTCCCTGTAGGTAAAACTGCTGATTTTCGTTGTAATAAAATAATACCAAACATAGGAATCGGAACATCCAGCGACGCTTGTTGTGCAGCACGAAACACTAACTCTGCGAGTATCCGGCCTACACTCGCATCAGGCTGCAGGTACTTGACACTGATGTGGTGGTTGTTGAAACTGTGGGCTGTTTGTCACCAAAGTGTGATATTCATAAGGATATTCCAGCTCATTGGCATAGCTCACCAAAAACGAAACTGCGCAGTCTCCTTATCTAGGAAAAAAAAAGACTTTAGGTTACCAATCGTTAGACTCAAACTTATCTTAAATTTAGATGCCATCGCAGGACCAGATATAAGGTTGACAAGTGATTAACCATATCTGTCGACTAGAGGTTTGGCTAGAGCTGGATCTTTCCTTGCGCGAGCTTAAGGGATTTATGTACCCTTAAAATGTTTGCACACAGCACGGGCGAAGGAAAATCAGGGAGGATGCAAAGAAAGGTACAGGTGAACGTTGGTTTTAAATGTTTGAAGGTTATAATGACTAGGGAATAAAGAGCTAGGCAGGGAACTTAGGAATGAATCACGGTACTTTAAAGTACGGCCGAAAGAGGACTTGAGGGTATACTGATGAGCATTCATAATGAGACGGGCGTTACGATTAAAAGTTTAAATTGGTGGAATGCTACTGGCGATTTTTATGGAGCCCTGGTGGTGTGAGAAACAAGACATTACGTCGGTGTTCGAAGGTGTCCATTGCTTAAGTGATCTTAGTATCACCTATGAGTTTCATCGCACGGGTTTGAAGCCTATCTACCAGGTGCAGAGATGTTTTGGGAGCACCCGACTAGATGTGGACATTATACTCCAATTTTGAGCGGATAAATCCCTTATATATTGAGGCCAGAGCAGATCAGACTTGAAACCGTCCAAAACAACTTGAATTGACGTTCCGGAAGGTAATTTCTAATTCATTGGAGAAGAGAGTCCTCGATCCCAAATGCACGCATTTTCGACAAAAGACCCTGATGGTGCCAAACTCTGTCAAATGCCTTGGAAATATCAAGTGCAACTATCTTGTTTTCGCCAGATTGATGTACGCTTTGGTTCCACCTTTCGGGGAGACATGAGATCAAATCACCAGTGAAAGGTTCTGAGTGTTTGATACCTCTCAAAAGAGTGCATATCAGCGCTGTACATAGACGACGAAGTGGAAGACATTTTCCGTAACCTTTTCTCTACTCTCCCCCACAAAAGAAAACCCTACTTATGGTTTGCGAAGTACAGACATTAGAAGTCTGCAAAGCTTCAACTGGTTCCGCGAGTATAGAGACCACTTTCCATAGATTCAGTTAGTACTACGATGGGCCATATATGGTGTTAGTGTATCATCTTTGGACCGCCACTTCACTTCTACCTAACTTACCTCAACTGAAAGGGTCAACCTTTTTGCCATTTTAGAGCCAAGCGAGCGCTGAAAACTTGTAAGCAATCTGTGAACCATTTTGAAATTGTACTTAGAATGAGGGCATTCGTCCAATCATCAAGGCTATGTCCATCGATGACGTGGTCTCATAATAAACGGAATAGAGCAATAGAGTAGTAATGGCTTTCGGATTTTAACGCTACGATTTAACTACTTACAATCGGCCGGTCATAGGTCCTGTTGAGTGGCAGGATCACCGGTAGTTCCCATCAGGATTTGAATCTCGTGCCTCGACTTATACCAGTGGTGGTAGGTATTACCGCAACACGGTAATCGCTGGCCCGCCGTCTATACCCTGGTTCCTCTGGATTTGTGGCGCATCCCGCGAGCTTAAGTCTACACGACAGGTGTTCACGCCAAAGTACGAGAGAAATTTGTACTTAGAATGAGCAGTGTGTGTTCTATGGCAATCCTCCTTGATAACACTTTTTGTATTTTGGAAGACACTTGAGCATGCTTATATCGTCCATGTTCATCACTGTTAAGTGTAGCTGATTTCCTACTATAATTCGCTATCCTAAGATGTGTATTGTTTATTAAAACAAAGTCTTCTCGTTATTTCACATAGATTCTCCGTATCTTGCAGAAATTTCTTAACCACATCCGTGATAGGAATCTTTCCTCTTCCAGTCATTCACTTCCGAAAAGAACCTCGAATTTATAGAAATCTTCAAGACAAAGCCAAAGACCCCAACCATAAGTTAGAAGGTCAATGTGATTAATAAATTCCCAGTTTAAAAATATTTACGTGATTCATACTCCACATAACCACTCACGGCCACATTCACACCGTTAAATAAATTATGTTCTTCCCCTGAGGGTGGGAGCGGCAGAACAATGATATCTGACTTACGACTTACATCGCACACTTGACGGAGGTCTAAGTCACCAGGAACTCTCCGAAATTCCAAACCCCACCATTGCATTGGCAAATATCTGCTGCGATGTGTCACACTCACAATCCGAAGCGAATGATACGTATGTACATATGTACCTCTGGTGAGGCAACTTCAAATGGTAACAAGGTACCCACCACCATGAGTTTATTTACTCTTCCAAAAGTATCAGCCTCATCTGCATGAAACCAAACCAACAACAATGTTTAGATAATCAGCAGTCATCAGTTGGAATCATTAGATTCCAAGATCTCTTCCCCTGCATGTCCTTGTTGATCTCGTTTTGGGTTGACATAGGTCCTCGTGTTCCCATTGTTTATGTTGCCAAGGTATGAGCTATTACACGATACCCCAGATGCAAGCTACTCATGGCAGCTGGAGAAGAATGCTGCTTGTAGCTGTCATCATCGTTGTCGTTGTCGTTGTGCTGGGCTGTCAGAACCAGTGCCTTTCATAAATAATAATACTTGACCTTGGGCTCTTAAACGGTGCTTCTTAGCTCGTAGCTGGAATGGATGTTGCTTTTGCTCTGGAGCTTAGTGCTGGTGCTGGGTATAGTTATGCTATCGGTACTAGAGTTAGATCAATTCAATTTCGAGAACAATAAGAGCGCAGTGCCATGTCGAAGGATAACGGCGTGTCAGAGCGCGAACTTTGCAGCAGCATCCGCCGCGCAATGGATGATTACGCCACAGTATCGCATTAGCAATGCAAAATCATGCATTTATGCACTCTAAAACGGGCGAACGTGACAAATTCCCTCTACAATTGTCGGTCGGTCGGTTTTGTGTAATGTACCATGCTGGGCTAATACGGCATAAGTCGGTATATCATCGGTAAAAGCTAGACGATGGCCCAACAACACAAGTCCACATAGACGCGCGGGTTTAAAAAGGCCAATGTAACAATTGGCGCTAGTCTTCTTACTCTTTCAAGTATTTCTTTTCCAGAGTGCTGTGGTTGCTTTTCCTGGGGAATGTTCTCATTGAAGGTGACTTGCGACGGACTGTGGAGGCTTTAAGTGATACTGAAGACGGAAGTCGAAAATGATTGAGCTATTCATAGGAAATCAACTAGAGTTCTGAAATGGGTTCACAGTTTGTTCAAAACTTAAATGCTCGCCTTGGCACGAATAATTATCGACATCAAATCTCCAAACCGTCATCTCTTTATTTGTCCCAATTTCCTTTACCTTAGCAATAAATTGCTTTACCAGGTGATCTGCGGATCAGCTATCCTCGTCTACATACAGAAGATTTGTGTGCTACATTTGTAGTGTTTGCGCGTATAAACTTCCTCAACAACTGTATCAAAGAGATATACAATTGCGGACGGTTTCTAGTAATTAAGGCTCCGTTTATAAAGGCATTGCTCGTTTATACTGAATCTTTTGCATACCTTTGCCGCGACATTTCAAAGTTTTTGTCTGCGAAACAAGAAGGGTTTGCATAGGAATCAGCTCGTGTGCAGCAACGTCTAAACTTGGATCTGGTTCTGGATGAAGAAGACTTTAAAATACATTTTGAGCCCCACCGTCATCAATATATTGATGTCAGCCTAGTAGAGGTTTGCTCAATGCTGCAATGAAGAACTGGAAAAGATTCTTCAAAGTGGAAATATGACCAGCCATCACCAGATGTCCTGGCGAAAAGAAGGCTTAAGTTCGGTAGGTTCTCGTGCAACTTCATGTTGTCAAAGAAATTAAAGTTCGTGTGTCAAATTTCCTCATATATAGGGTTTTCAAATAAGGACTTGACAACTTTTTTGTTAAATAAAACGCAAACCATTTGAGATATTTCAAAAACTTTATTATCAGCTTGAAGTACAATCAAAACATTTATGAATGGAACTCGACTTCGTTCACATGGCCACGTTTGCAGCGGTCGATTCGTTGGACCCAATTTTCAACGACTTGGCCACATATTTCGGCCGACACGGCCGCTATTTCGCGTTCAATGTTGGCTCTGAGCTCTTTCAACGTCACCCGCGTGTTGGCATAAACCAATGACTTAACGTAACCCCACAGAAAATAGTCAAGCGGCGTTAAATCGCACGAACGAGCGGCCAATCGACTGGCCCATTTCTTGAGATAACACGCTCACCGTACTTACTCTTCAATAAATCGATTGTAGCGTGTGCTCTGTGGCTTGTGGCGTCGTCCTGTTGAAAGCACATGTCGTCCAAGTCCTTATCTTCCAATTCGGGCCAAAAATAATCGGTGGTCATGGCGCGATAACGCTGACCATTCACAGTAACGTGACGATCGATATCGTCGACGAAAAAATATGGCCCAATAACGCCGCCGGCATGCAAACCGCACCAAACAGTTATTTTTTGTGGATGAAGTGGTGATTCACGAAGCACATGTGGATTTTCACCCGACCAATAACGCATATTTTGTTTATTGACGAACCCATTGAGCCATTGATTTTGCGATGAAATTCATCATCTTGGCGCATCTTCTCCAGAACCCAACCGGAGAACGTACGTCGCTTCAAATGGCTTCAATTCTTGAGTCAGCTTGATCTTGTATGGGTGTAAACCAAGATCCTTACGCAAAATACGCCATAATGTAGTCTGAGCGATGCCCAATTCTTGAGAACGCCGTGGAATTGACTGATTTGGATCGTTTGCTACGGACGCCTGAATGGCAGCGATATTTTCGACACTTCGACCAACCCGTTATCTCACTGACACGGCAACATCACACAACGAATTTCGGTAGAAAATTTTTATAATTTGCAGACGCTGCTCGTTCGTGTACTTTACCATGATGAAAGTGTTGAGTTTACTGAATAAATTGACAGTGACAGTTTGATGATTAGTGAAAGAGTGCGTTCACAAATTAAATTCAAAGTTGTCAAGTCCCTATTGCAAAACTCTTTAGAATAAATGCAAAAGGTTACTGCGTTAGCATTTATAATAGAAACAAGCCTTACGCACCGATTCATCAAAGATTCAAGGATCTATTCTTGCCTGCCATGACGATGACAAGATGAGCGTTTATGAGCTTAGGCTAGGAGTAGCTCGTTCTTCGGCTCGTGGTCGTTTCTGGAGATCAACTCTCCGATATTTGTACATAATTGGAAGAAGCCAGATGCAATGCAGTTAATAGCTAAGTGAGAAGCTGACTGAGCCTCCTCTTAATCCTTAACCTGTCACTCTATTGGGTAGGTGTTCTCCTTCTGTTCCTCCTTTCTTCTTGTATTCTCTTAGTCCATCTCTTATCCGCGCAATGTGTCATGCCGATCTCATGTATTTGTTAGTCTATCTTTTCTAGTAATTGCTAAGGTACTCTTAGATCTTTTCATTGCTCTCTACGCTACTTGTAATTTATTTAGCGCACGTCTTATGAGGGTCAACGTCACGGCGCCATATGTTATAACTGGTAGCACGCATTGATCAACAATTTTTAACTTTAGACAAATAGGCTTTGAAAATGTGCTTAGTTTTCCGAATGTTGCCCACCGTAGTCGGATGCGATGGAAGATTTTAAATAGGGAGGTCGTGAAGAAACCACCAACATAAGCAAATCTTTGAGTCATTTGCACTGAGACCGCTGATTTGAGGACAAAATCTGAAGACATATCTGCCAAAGTTTGTCAATTAGAAAAAAGAAATAGATTCCTGCAATCAGAACTGGACAAATCAATGCAGACCTAAAGAAGAAAACACTGATATGAAGGAAAGAGAAAAGTTTGTATGTGCCGGACTTCCTAATCAAGGTATTGCAGCAACAGGTGACATTGAATCCGCATATACCGTGGCTGGAAGAGATGCACAAACAGGAACTATCATTGTAAAAAGGAAATCGCAAGAGGCTGTCCGGAATGTCCTGCGCAATATACCAAAGACGAAAAGAACCAGGATCCGCGTTCATAAAGATGTGCCTCTTAACATGCGTCTGAACAGGGCAAAATTAGTTGTTGTTATGAAGGTTTCGAGCGAAAAGAACGACAAACTTTTGCTATATATTCTATATATTCACATCGGACTTTTCAATCTTTTTGGAGAGACTGCTTCGCAATTTTTAAAAATTTCTACTGATGTGCAGTTGAATTCAAAACTGATAAGCTTATACATACCAGTTGGAGATTTTACTGGACGTATTGTTCTTTCGCAAAATAATTTTGCCAGTGGTCTTATCGCTCCATCAATACATAGAACATGTAACACAAAAGATGATACTTGTGATCCTAATTTTTAATTTTTTTTTTTTAATATCCTCATTTCCTGACTAAGCAATTGCGAAGTACGGCACTTTGAATTACACAGTACGGCACAGCCGAATTGTTCTCTGAAGAAAATCTTTCGTCTAATTCCGTTGAGGGTTGGGCATTCACATAAAATGTGTTCAGCTGTTTCGTCTTCTTCCAGACAAAGTCGGCACTCTGGAGGGTCGACTAGTTTCATTTTGCTGATGTGATATCTTAAACTGTGATGTCCTGCGAGGTGACCTACTAAGTTTTTGATATCATGCCGACTTAGATTTAGACATTTATTGGCATTTTTATTGAAGGGCAAGATGAGTCGCTTGGCCGCTCTTAGAACTGGGCTTATCTCCCAATATGAGATGCATCTCGAGTGCTCCCATCTATTAATAGCTAAATTGACTGATGATTTAGGAATACAGCAGAAGAGTTCAGATCCATTAAAGGGAATTTCTGAGCCCCTTCTGACCAGTTCATCTGCCTTTTCTTTCCTAGCAATGCCCTCTTGAACTGGAACTCACCACAGCTTTGTTTTGTTCCTGGAGCTTAGTTTGGAGGGTTTTGAAGCAGTACATGACTGATTTGCCGTCAATGGTGTGCGAGCTAAGGACATACCTACCTTGATACCAGGGTTGTTCTGCCTGGAATATGGTTAGTTTTAGGTTTAGTCCATGTATTCTAGCTCCCGCTCCCGATTCCATTTTAGAACCATCCATATACCACTTTATGCCATTATGTCTGTTTGGTGGGTTATTGCTAAGTCATCCTTATTTGCTGGGAATCTGCGTGGAGAAGCCTTTATGGAGGCATAATGTTTTATTGAAGGCGGTCTGCTACCGTGCAGATCATGTCAAGTTCCAATATTTCGGGGAGTAGGGTCCTTAGGTCAAGATGTTCGCTAAGACTTGAGTCTTTAATTTGTACCAGTCTTGCTGTGCTGTGTAATGAAAATTTGCTTATTTATAAGTATAGGGTGGTTAGTCCTATTATTACTTCTGTCGCAACTGTGGGGCAGGTCTGAAAGGATCCGGAAATGCCCAGACATGCAAGATGCTGTACTCTGTTGAGCTTTGAAATGGCTATAGAAGCATATATTATGATGGGCCTGATCATCATAGTATAGATCCAGTGAGTGATCTTTGGAGAGATCCCCCATGTGCTGCTATACATGCTACGGAAGGTCCATAAAGTATTGGTTGCTTTAGTTATTTTGTTGTTTAAGTGAGAGTTCCAGTTGAGTCTTTTATCTGGGATTACTCCCAGATATTTGACCTCATCGGATACTCATCGATTGTGGTGTTAAGTGAAGCTATACCTAAGTTTATAATTCATTTTCTAGTGAAACTAACTATGACAGCCTTATTTGGGTTTGTGAAGATATTCTCTCTGGTGAACCAGTCTAGGAATGTCTTAAAAGCGTTTTGCATACGTGCAGTGAATTCGTTGGCCTCTCTGTCCCTAATAATGATGACTGGGTCATCGGCATAACCAATTGTGTTGTAGCCTAAGTTGCTTAGTTTTTTAAGCAGATCTTCTAATACTGATACTGAAGTCGGCACTGATGAAGTGGTAATCATCCGGCTTTCAAGCATCGCTTTGACCCAGTTGATTCTATGTTGTTTCTATGGAGTAAAGCATTTGATATGGAGTCATATCCAGAAGGAGTTTTTGATTTCAGCTGTCAGCTTCATTAGAGCACCTTCCGTCGATATGCCTTTCTGATAGGCGTACTGACAGGGGTGCAGAACCAAGCTATTTTTTTAAGCATTCTCCGATATGAACGTCAATAATTCTTTCCATTGTTTTCAGATAAAATGATGTCAAGCTTATAGGACGATATGATTTAGGTAGTTCTCGGGGCTTGCTGTCTGGTTTGGGGATAAACACCACGTTGACCTCCTTCCAAGTGCGTGTACAAGGAAGTCCATCCCTTTTTGTAGCAGAGCTGGAAAATTCCGTCTATGCCTGGTGCCTTGTATGATTTAAATGAGTTGACGGCCCACTTAACATTATCTGGACTGAAGAGTTTTCTGGATAAACTGTTGATTTTGCAGAGGTTTCTTGTAAGTGAAACCTCAGAAGACCCTGGGAAGTGAACCAGAATCAAGGTAGGCAGGGTTTCATCACTGTTGCGTGTGATTGTGTCATCTGGTTTGATTAACAATCGCATGCAATTTGAACGATCTTGGGAGAGGACTTTATGGAGTTGTGCTACTGCAGGATGTGCTTCGAGTTTCTCGCAGTAAGCACGCCAGCAGGCTCTTCTTGATCTTCGCAATTCTTGGTTTGGGTTTGGCTTTGTTGAAAAGCTTCCTCACTCTATTCCAAATAGCTTCTAGATTCGTATTTCGCTATGGTACACACCGTTTTACCGCAGTTCCCTTAACCTTACAGCTGCTTTTAAAAGATGATAGAATTATGCCGTTTAGCTGGAGTTGGATCGCGTCTGCGTCCACTGTTGCTAGCGGCGCAGGCGGCAACAATACAACTTTGACCGCTAAATTTTCGCGACATGTCCTCCAGTTCGTAAGTTTGTTGTTATATCGGACTGGCGAGTGTTCGTTACTGCATCTTATCTTGAACACAATGTGCATATGATCTGTGATCCTAAATGGAGTAAAATCCTTAAATTAGCAGACGCGCTTAATTACCGTGTTCTCCATGGAAGTTTTAAAAGAGATGCTTATGGGGTATATACGAGTACTTACCTTCATTCGTGGTACGACATGCTCTGTCATAGACTATTGCTTACTATCTGATGACGGTCTAACTCTTTTATCTGACTTCAAAGTAGCAGTTAAAATATTGTCGAGTCATATGTTCCTAGAGATATGCCTAAAGTGCTTGCCCCACAGTATGAAGCAAATACTAGGCCACTTAGACTATTACTGAAACTGATTTGGAGGGATGAAATGCTTTTAGAGTAGCAGTCGAAGATGAATGCAGAAATGTCCAAGCTATTGGATATAAAAACCAGATCCATGTCTAGGCTGATTCGGGATGATCTGCATAGGAAAGCTTATCGTCGGTCCACGGGACATCTTCTAACTCCTCAACTAAAAAAATTAGGCTGGAAAGGTTCCAGCGACTTTTGCAGTGGCACGCGCACAATGGCCATGAAAACATTCTGTTTACGGATGAGAAAACTTTTATCGTGGAAGAAGTTTTCAACAAACAAAATGACAAAATTTATGCCACTTCATCTAAGGAAGCGAAAAAAGTTGTTCCAAGGGTTCAACTGGCCATCATCCCGCTTCCGTAATGGTTTGGTAGGGGGTCTCTCACCATGGTGTCACATCCCTCCATTTCTGTGAAAAAGACGTAAAAAATCGTGCAAAGATTTACTAAGAAGATGTGCTAGAGGGCGTTGTGAAGGGTTTGATCAATACCATTTTCAATGGATACAGGTGGATCTTCCAACAGGACTCTGTTCCAGCCCACAAAGCCAAATCCACGAAGGAGTGACTTAAAGTCAATATTCCTAGCTTTATAGCAGCCGTCGAGAAGCCCGGATCTGAATCCACTGGATTATGGTTTGTGGACAGAATTGGAGAACATGGCCTGCAAGACTCCCCACAGAAATTTGGAATACCTTAAAATAGCATTAACCAGAGCAGCGTCTACGATCTCCATGGAAACCGTGCGTGCCGCTATTGCCCAATTGGCACACCGTTTGGTAGCTTGTGCTAAAGCAAAAGGCAGTCATTTCGAGTGAATCCAATTTTTTTTTAATAATCAATATTGTGGTCTAATAAATGAAACAATTTTGAATACAATACGTTTACTGTTTTTTTTTTTGTGCCTTTTATATTAGTAACAGAACTTATGGCAGGACTAGGTAGATTAGCGATGGTTGTTGGGTCATCCGAAGACGTATTAAAAAATTTGAGAGTTGATGGATAGCAATCGGATTTTTTTTTTTTTTTGTGTTAATAAATTGATAGAATTTTTTAGGGTCTGAGATTAAGGTAGATGTTCTTACCGAAAGAAATTTGTACCGGCGCGTTGATGTCTCTGATTTGCTTCTCAAACGTCAAGAAAATGATCCATTTTTGAAGCGAATCATCACTGGGGACGGGAAATGTTAATGTTAAACGCAAGAGATCATGGAGAAAAAAAGTGAATGGTCTTTGAGCCCGATATTCATCAAAAAAAAGTGATGCTATGTGTTTGGTGGGATTTCAAAGGAATCGTTTTTTTCTGAGTACTCTCATCAGCTGGACAAATTGAATGGTTCCCTTAAAAGGCCAGAATTGATCAATAGAAAAGGTGTTCCACCAAAATAATGCGAAACTTAATACAAGTTTGTTATCTCGCCGAAAGCTTTTACAGCTTAGACGGGATATACTGACAAGTCCACCATATTCTCCAGATCTGGCACCTTCTGATTATTATTTGTTCCGGTCTATACAAACATTTCTAGACGGTAAAACTTTCACCGTCATTAGGAGGTCGAAAATCGCCTGGGTCAGATCTTTGCTAGAAAAGAATAAAAATTTTATGGGCGTGGAACCATACCACTGCCAGAAAGATTACAAAAGGCATTGGACCCGAATGGATAATATACAATTCAATAAAATAAACAATTCACTATAAGAAAATTGAATTTCATTTTCATAAAAAAAAAATCGAAATTACTCTCCGAACAACCTGATAGTTTGCATAGTTGGGAGAGTAAGCTTATTGACCTGTACTTCTCTAGGTTTGTTATGCCGCCTCTTTTATGGATGCCACTTGGCTGGAATATGGCTCTTTTTTCAACACAGGTTTAGTAGTTTAGCTATAGTATTTCTTGAATGTGTACCTCACCAACCATTTTTGATGCTCTCCAGGCGATTTAGTTAGTTAGTTAGTTAGTTAGTTAGTTTTACTTTATTAAAATTCCATATGTATATTAAGTAATTCACATAATTCAAATATTATACTTAAATTAGTAATATCAAAATAAGAATCTTAAAGGCACTCGATATTTACGTACAATGTATTAAAATAGTGTTGAGTGCTTAATTAGTAGATTTTAAACAATATAAAATAAATTTCAGGAGGGGTGAGCATTAGAACAATTAGAAATTTAATATTCTGAATAAAAATAATTGAAAAATGCATAACATCACTTTAAACAATAGCAAAAAATAACATAATTAATACCATTAAGCAAGATTATAGATTGTAACTCATATAATTGCATCACATCAGATTATTAGAAAGCAGGAGTTCAATGCTTTCAAAATTAAAATTAAATAGCCAGGTTCTTACACGTTTAAAAAATTCTTGAGGAACGTTAATAGCTCTAATAGAATGAGGCAATTTATTGAAAAGACGATGAGAAGAAATATCATAAAAGTTACGATATCCTGTAGTATGGAATGAGGGAACAGTTACCATGTACAAAAAGTTTCTACGTAAACTGTAGCTTGAGATTAATCTAAAATTCCGGTTACCGGAATTCATAAAAAAAGTCTTTAACACTTTATAACAATACAAATGACGAACAGGAAGAATTTTTAAGTCACAGTGTAAAGGATAACTAGGGTGTCTCCTAGGTTTTCGGCATATTATTCTAAGGGAATATTTTTGAAGAGTTAGAATAGATTGTACTTTATTCCTATATGTACCACCCCAGCAAGCTATTCCATATTGTAATCTCGACTGAAAAAGCCCATAGTAAATGGTTTTCAGCAACTTTGTCGAACATATATTGCGCAAATAGAAGAAGTGTCTGAGCGTACAACGGAAATATTTTCTTAGAACATCTACGAGGGGCGTTCAACATATTCTCGGTATCGGGGTGAAGCTGTGGTTGTATATATAAATTGATTTCTTTATCAAGTAATACTATTATTTTAGTGCATTTATGTAAAATTTCATATAAATGTGATTATTAATTCGCGTTTTATCTCTAGTTAAACAGAATCATAATGGCAACTGAGATGATGATGGTGAAAATTGAGCATCGCGCTGTAATTAAATTTCTCACTAAGCAAGGAAAAAGTCAAAAAACTATTCATGGAGAGATGGTGGCTGTTTACCAGGGTTCCGCACCTTTATTATCAACTGTGCAAAAGTGGTCAAGTGAGTTCAAGAGAGGCAGAGAGAGCATTGAAGACGACCCCCGCTCCGGCGCCCCGGCTACTGCTTGTACGGGAGAAAGCATCAAAGAAGTCGAAAAACTTGTTCTTGAGGATGCCCGAATAAAGGTGAAAATGATGGCAGAGATCACCAAGCTTTCAATTGGTACCATTCACACCATTCTTCATGACCATCTTAACCTTTCAAAGGTCAGTGCAAGGTGGGTGCCACGAATGCTCACAGCGCCTCAGAAAAAAGTGAGAATCGCATGCTGTAGAGAGCTTTTGAAGATGTGTAGTGAGCACACGGACGGTGTTATGGATCGAATTGTTACTGGGAACGAAACATTGGTCCACCACTATGACCCTGAAAGCAAACAAGAGTCCATGCAGTGGCATAAAAAAAGGAACAGACCCCCCGAAGAAGTTCAAAGTCACTCCGTCTGCCGGGAAGCTCATGGCCACAGTTTTTTGGGACTCAAAGGGAATCTTGCTCATTGAGTACAAAAAAAAAGGTGAAACCATCAACGCCACATCCTACGCTTCCACTTTGCATAATTTGCGGGAGGAAATTAAAAAGAAAAGACGGGGTAAACTCGCAGCGGGTGTGTTGCTTCTTCATGACAACGCTCCTGTTCACACGGCGCGAGTTTCCAAGGCTGCTGCGCGAGATTGTGGTTTCGAAGAAATCCAACACCCACCCTATAGTCCAGACCTTGCCCCTAGTGATTATTTCCTGCTTCCGGATTTGAAAAAATGTCTTCGTGGAATAAGATTTTCGGATGATGAAGAACTCAAGTCGGCAATAAATGGGTATTTTGCAGAGAAAGAGGAAATTTATTTTTTTGAGGATTTAAAAAAGCTTATCTCAAGATGTAACAAATGCATTGATGTTAGGGGAGATTATGTTGAAAAATAAAAACAATTTAAATTGAATTCGCATTTTCCTTCATATCGATACCGAGAATATATTGAACGCCCCTCGTATATGTTTACCGAAGCTCATGTTTGCGTCAATTATAAGACCTAAATATTTGAACTCGTCGACAACTTCTATCGGAAAACATATATCGCTGCATTTCAAGTCATCATTAAAAGTAATTCGAGAAGAAGCAGATGCACAGTCATATGTTGAAAGCTTGAATTTTTGGCAATCAGTTGAATGAAAAAAAATATCAACATTGCAGTCAGGAACAGGCGAAAGACTAAAAAACATAATCTTGGTTTTCGGGCTTATAACCAATTTGTGAGCAGCAAACCAACATCTTAAAATAGTAAGGTCGGAATTCAACTCGCATAACAGGTCAAGGCGGCTAATTGAGCCATATGAGAAACCAACATCATCTGCAAAAGCTGTAGGAATTCCTTTAAAATTAAGTGAGAAAAGGGAGTTGATATAAATAAGGAATAAAATAGGCCCTAGGACTGAGCCTTGGGGCACTCCTAAATTAAGGGAAAGAGGAACACTCCTTACTTCATCAACTTTTACCCTTTGTGTTCTATTTGTAAGATAAGACCTAAACCATTGAAGCATGAATCCACGAAAACCTGCTTTTTCAAGTTTTTGAAAAAGAGTGTCATGGTCGACCATGTCAAAAGCTTTCGAAATATCAGGTTCGACATGATTCTACCACAAAACTCAAGAAGAGCATCTTCTGTTGGCCTGCCTTTTTGGAAACCGAACTGCGTCGCATGAAAAAATTTGGTCATCTTAAGATAGCTAATCAGTCGAGTTTTAACTAGTTTCTCAAGGATTTTACTTATTGCTGGAAGTAGTGATATTGGCCTATTATTGCTCATTTCTATCGTGGAACCCTTTTTAAAAAGCGATACGACGTCAGCACACTTAAATTCTTCTGGAAAAACACCTTCTAGAATACACCGATTAAAAATATAGAACAGGACATCGATTATAAAGAATGCAATCTTTTTAAGGGCAATATTTGAAACTCCATCAGCATTGCTCGAGATTGTGTTTTTCAACGTGCCAATGGTTTTTAGAACTTCAAGCGAAGTTATTGGCTCAAATACAAAAGTGTTGCAACACGTTTGTTCTGGCTGTAATACCGAATTGCAGCATGGCCTTTGAAAAAGCTGACCAGATAATTTATAACTTTCTGATATGTTTGTAAAATAACTGTTAAAAGCATCCGCAATGACTAGTTTATCAGTCACTAGACAGCCATCAACACGTATAGCAGAAGTTTTACTCCGAACAGAAGTTTTATTAAGAATATTATTCACAATTCACAAGAAAATTCTTCCATAAATGACGAGATATCGTACGTATGAAGCCTATAAACATATTATTCATTATTTTTCATCTCTTTGAGAGACTTTCTATAATAATTGCGTCAATAGTAATATTTGACATTTCTCCGGAGCCAACGTTTACAATGTTTTATCCTTTTGTTCTTGTTATGATGGTGTTACTTCTTACAAAACTTTTGTGCTATTTTGAGCAGTAATTCTTTGCGCATAGCTTCTTCTTATGTTACGTCTTTACGAGTAAGTTCCAATATTGTACTTCTTCCTTCAGCTAATAATGTTCTTCTACTTAATTTTATGCTTCGGTTACCTTCTATTGTTTGTTGGGGTTTCCGCAGTGTTATTCTTTTGCTGACGTGATTGACTCTGTGATAGTGTTGTTGTGAGCTTCCATATCTTAGTATTATAATAATAATATATTAATTAAACTTTATTTCCAGCAAAACTTTTCGTACAATTGACAATATTTAATATTTAAAAATTAACTAAAAGCTTATACAAGAAATTGTATTCGCAAGAGGCGAATACATTGTAAGTAACATTTTTCATCAGAAAAGTGAAAGGGAGACAAATATCAAAATTTATTAGGTAATTCAATATATATATATATATATATAAAAGGGAACCAATAAATTAATACAGAAAGTGTCACATGCAGAATATCAAAAGAGAAAAGCCACTTTTTCACATTGTGCAAAAACACTGTCGTTACTCTTTCGCATCTAAGGATTTAAGGTAAAAAACTAAACAGATGGGGTACATCAAATTGTAAGACTGAGAAAAGTGTGTTGTTTTGACAGTAGGTAATGTGGCAAAGCTACTGTTTTCATATAGTCTAACCATAGAAATCAGAATTTTCAGAAAAATATTTTTAAAATATTTTAGCAGTAAGGGTGCCCTAATGGTTGAGTATCGGGTGTCTTGAATAGTTCAAAGCGGTTGATTTTGCATATAACTCTGGTTGCATATTTTTGTGTTTTAAATTACTGAAATAGGATAACCCATACTGTAGCTTAGACTAGAATAGACCATAGTGGACTAGTTTTAACACAGGTAAACTACAGAAAAGACTTAAATGGTAGATTGTGATCTAAGATATTTACAAGTATTTAAAAATGTTCACACGGTCGTTTTGAAAGCAAGTACTTGAAAGAAAGAACTATGTTGGCAACAAATTAAAGGAAATCTTAAGCAACTCGGTGAATGATAATACCACCTTGATCAAAAATAACCCGCAATAACCACCGTGTGGCGCTCCGATTATTCCGCTTTGAGTTCTGTTCTGTTAAGTTGGTAAATCTGTTGTTGACATTCCTTCTAAATCCTAGCGTCATAGCTTGACATTTGCAAAAGTTACGTAGCCAAGAGTACATCTATCTCTGTGTGTTGGCGATTTTTTACAATTTTAGAAATGGATTTAAATTTGCAACAGCGAACTTGTATTAAATTTTGCGTAAAAAATGGATTTAATGGTGCGCGAACATTGGAAATATTGGAAAAGTGTTCCGGCAACGATTCTCTAAAGAAAACGGTCGTTTACCAGTGGAACGAGCGTTTCAAAAGTGGTCGTGAATCAATCGAAGATGATGAACGCAGTGGCAGACCATCGACATCGAAAACCGATGAAAACACTGATGGAGTAAAAGAAATGTTGGTCAATAACCGCAAATTAACGATCAGAGAGATAGCGGAGGACTTGAACATTGCCTATGGATCCGTCCAAGACATTTTGGTTAATGATTTGGGTTTCCGTCGTGTAGCAGCAACGTTGGTGCCAAAAGACCTCAATTTCATGTAAAAAAGAGACCGTGTTGACAAAAGAGATGATTTGCGAGGCTGAATCCGATTCCACATTCATCAAAAGGATCATTACTGGAGACGAGACGTGGGTTTATGAGTACGTCACGCAATCCAGACCTCAGGCAAGTGAATGGCGTTCACCAAATGAACCGAGACCTAAAAACCACGTCGTTTTCAGTCAAAAAAGAAGACAATGCTAAGGTGTAGTGCATCGTGAATTTTTGCCAGATGGGCATTATGAGACGTTTGCGTGAAGCAATTCGCCGAAGGAGACCAGAATTTTGGGCAGAAAACTCATGGATTTTGCACCGTGATAACGCACCGTCGCACAGTGCCTTCATTATTCGTAATTTTTTGACGAAAAATGCAACAAATACCATCCAACAGCCACCGAATTCACCTGATTTGGCTCCTTGTGACTTCTTTCTGTTCAATCGAGTTAAAAAACCACCACGGGGAACGCGTTTCAGCAGCCGAGAGGATGTAATGGAAAAATCGAAGTAAGCACTGATGGACATACCGAAAACCGAATATAAAAAAATGTTTCGAGGATTGGATCAAGCGCTGGCATAAGTGTGTTGCAGTCGATGGGGATTACTTTGAAGGGGACAGTATAGATTTAGATGAATAAACTTGTATTTTTAATTTTCTGAATAAATCCCTTTTTTTGATCAAGGTGGTATGTATAAGTAGAGAGGAGGTAGACCAGTTTCCAAATGAAGGATGTGCGTTGGCGTGCTTTAAGGTAGGAAATATCTTAACAATTTTTCAACGTCATCATACTCGAAAAATCCCCAGACGGGTGCGGCATAACACATTATGGTTCTTACAGTTGCAATTGATGGCTGTTTTAGCATCATGTAGTGTGGATCTGAAGTGCTTCAGATTGTTTGGGAGTGAGTATTGTAAATTTTACTTATAATTTTTTTGTTTGGAGCTTTACAAATTCAATATGAAATAATACTCTTGAAGCTAATGTCGATGCCTATGATATTAGCCTTATTTAATGGATAATTTCATGCCATTAGTGCTTAGATATAACATTGGGCATATGCGTGCCACAGCTAGCTCGAATGAAACTATCGAGCAACTGGGGCTGTATATCAGCAATAACACGGCGAATGTTGACTTTCAAAACGTCCATCTTCTTTGGTTATCGGCATAGGCTAGTGGCTTCACATACCCCCAAAGAAAGTAATCTAAAGGTGTGAGATCACAGGATCGTGGAGGCCAGTTCATAGGTCCATTACCGAAATTATGCGCATAGCAAATGTTTCCCGCAATAAATTGATGCTGTCGCGCGCCGTGTGGCATGTTGCGCCATCTTGTTGAAACCAAAGCTCTGTCACATCAATGCCATTCAACTGAGGAACGAAGAAACCAGAAATCATTTTTCTATAGCGCTCTCCATTGGTGTTCGTAGTGCGAAAACGATTCATCGTGTTCCGAATAACTTGCTCAGATGGACGATTATGTTGACCGAAAAATGGACGTAGCGCATGATAAGTTTGCCAAACCGAACCATGGTTTGCATGGTTTGCGAACATAAGTTTGCACAATTTGCGTTAATCTATTTATCGTAAAATGGCAAAACGTGCTAACGACAAATCAACTTTTCGCTGTCAAATTGAAAATCTGTGGAAATAGTGTTGCCAGTTTAAAAATTGAACCTCTAAAAAAACACGCTTTACTTGTACTCTTTGACCTTTTCTAGTTCCTAGTTTTCCAGGTCCATTTCCCACCCCTAACTTATCTACCGGAGCCATTTCTGAAAACCATAATTTTTGATTTATCGGTGTTAACATTTAAATTCCGTTTGCTGCAATATTGCTGTAATTTGTTGGCCATGAGTTGCATCATATTTGGCGTTTCTGCGAGCAGGACGATGGCATCAATTCCTCCTTGAAGAAAGGCAGTAATGTCATCAAGGAATATTGAAAAATTCATAGGGCTCAGTAAGCATCCTTGTTTGACACCCATTTTTGTATCAAACCAGTAAGGCAATTGGGTCCCATCCCACATTGCGGGGTTGTTTTGCTCATACATACTTTGTAATACTTTTACTCGTAAACTATGATCATTTATTCTTAAATCAAAGGAAGCCGCTTCTTATCGGACATGATAGCTTCTATGAAGCCTTAAGAAGATATGGTCTAAACAAGAATTCCGTCGATTTGGTTTATTTGAAAGCGATAACGAGAACAAAATCTAAAAGAAATTAGTAACATCGACTGAATGTGCCAAAATATTAATATTCAAATCACCCTACAATATCTTATTATTGCAAGTTTAAGGTTCTAAAAATATTCCGATTTCATCCAAAAGGCCCTTACTGCATACTTATGCAGTCTGTAGATGCATACAAAACAGTAACCAACAACTTCAATAAACAACAATTTGCAAAACGCTAATAATGATCTGAGAAAAACATGGAACATTGTTAATGGACCACTTGGAAGAAGGACACGTTCAATATATGAAACTATTGAAAACGCTAATGAAGACTTGCAAAGTAGAGTTGAGTCGTTCCGGACCTACATAGTTCCTGGAACTATGTCCGCTGTCGGAACTAGTTCCAATCGTTCCACATACTCCACCTAAACATGTTCGATAGTTCCGACATGTCCGATACTCCGATAGTTCACACACAAGTAGTTCACAGCATTGCGTGTACCTTCTTCGTCTATTACATTCGTAAATGTTCACATTCGTATGTAGTTGAGCGTTGACGTTCTCGTATGTGCTAGTATTTTCGCAGTATTGGAACTGTCATGGAACTGGAACTACCAATCCGCCTAAAATGAAAATGGGACATTTCGTGTCTGCATCTGCTGTATAACTACAAATGCACGCATACATAAAAGTTCGTGGATATTTCTTTATTTTTTTGAATTGCAGATAACGTTTTTTTTATAAATCTGTAGCTGAATATTTGCAAATTAAATATATTTTTACTTGAAACATTGGTATGCTTTACTTTGTATTACTTATAAACAAATGTGTAGAATGTATGTTAATATAGGATTTGTATGTATTGAATACAGGATTTGGTTTCAATTGAAAATGGCAATGCGAAGGAAGAGCAGTGTAATGTGGCATCATTTTGAAGAAAAGGAGCAACAAAAAGCCAGATGTAAATATTGCTCCCAAATGATTTCATTTACATCTGGAAGCTTAGGCAACTTAACTAGGCATCTTAAAAGAAGGCATCCAATAATCAACACAAATGCAATAGAACGACAGATTACAACACCCACCCCAACTTTAATTGAAATAGACCCAATTCAAAATGTAGAGGTAATTTGCACAGAAACCAAAACAAAACCGCAAGAAACAATACAACCAAAAATCTATAATTATACGGACAATATTCGAGCAATTTCCCAACAAAAAAAAACAAAAGTTGACCAGCAATTACTTAAAATGATTGCGAAAGAATACCACCCGTTACGCCTTGTAGAGGAGGCTGAATTTAAAAAGTTTGTAGCGATGTTGTGCCCTTCATACAATCTTCCGACCCGAAAGACACTATCGGAAACACTATTACCGCAGCTTTATTTAAAGCTGGAAGAGGATGTCCGCAGTAAAATTGTAAGGGCCCCAGCTATTTGCTTAACAACAGATGCATGGACTTCATTAAACAATCTAAGTTTCGTAGCCATTACAGCCCACTACATTGAAATTGACAATTTTAATCTGTGTTCTAATTTGTTAGGCTGTATAGAATACGATAAGCGCCATAATGATGAAAATTTGTGCAATTTTTTGAAGGACCATATTTCGAAGTGGAAAATCGAGAATAAAGTTGAGGCCATTGTGAGCGATAATGCTGCCAACATCGTTTCCGCTGTACAGATGGGACGATGGCGATCTATTAGTTGTTTCGCGCATTCTTTGAACTTAGTCGTAAAAGCAGGAGTAGACCAAATTGGTGACATTGTATCCAAAGTGAAAACCATAGTGGAATTTTTTAAGAGAAGCTCAAACGCCTTCTACAAGTTGAAGGAAATTCAGAAACAAATGGATCTACCTATGTTGAAATTAAAGCAGGACGTCCCAACAAGATGGAATTCCACATTTGATATGCTAGAGAGAATTTTTACTCTAAAAAATGCCGTCATTGCCACTCTAGCTATCATAAAGAATGACCTATCTCTTAGTAACGAAGAGTGGGATATTGTGGAAAGAGTTATTCCAATTTTGAAGCTGTTTTTGGACGTCACTGTGGAGATTTCAACAGAAAAGAACGTAAGCTTGTCCAAAGTCATCATTTATTGCAAATTTCTTCAACGGAAAGTTGGACAAAGTCTGGCAGAAGTTGAGGGGCAATATTTTTCTGGTGACCATTCCACCCCCCGTTTGGTGCAAAAATTATTGGAAACCCTTAGTGAACAACTTAAGAGGCGGTTTTACAATCTTGAGAAAAATTCGTTATACGCAGAATCGACCATCTTAGACCCCAGATTCAAAAGCAGAGGGTTTCGGGACGTCACAAACTTTCAGGCGGCGTTGGAGGTACTGAAGAAAAAAATTGCCAGCCAGCCTTCTGAGTGTACGCCTGGAACCTCTGCTTCTCATTTTCAAACTGTCGAACCCGTGCCAGAAACATCTTCTAGCTGTGTCCAATATAAAAGCACATGCTTTTGGGATGACTTCGATACAGAAATATCGAGTTTGGTTCCAGAAAATACAGTTGCAGCTGGAATAATAGAAGTACAAAAGTATCTTAACGAACCAATACTCAACAGGTTGGAGAATCCCCTTGAGTGGTGGCACTCTAGAAGATGTGTATACCCACTAATATACAAATATGTTATGAAACGCCTAAACCTGGTAGCAACATCAGTTCCATGCGAACGAATTTTCTCCAAAGCAGGACTTGTACAATCGGAACGAAGAAATAGGTTGTCTTCCAGCAAAGTCTCACAACTGCTATTTATAAACAGCAATATGTGACTTTCTTGTACATAAAATGAACTTGTTGTTTGAACTTGAATTTATCTTTTGTTTTTAATGTGTGTGATATTTTACATTCATTGTGATACTATGTATTATAATATATTGAAATGTGATTTTTTATTCTATGAATTTGGTGAAAATAATGTGTATACTGTTGTTTGTTACGTAACAAATTAATTTCTTGTCGTCCTTTACGTGAAGAAAACGTACCTTGTTTTTTATTATATTATGGATTGCTTTTATTTTATTATTTTTTTACTCTTTATAAAATGTTCAAATATTTGAACTGAGTATGCAATGGAGCAAGACTTGTTTTTTTTTTTTTAGATTAACATACATATATCATACAAATTAAAAAAATTCTAACGAATATCTCAACGTTTTTTTTGTTATTAATACACATAAATCATCAATATCAAGATGAGATAATCTTCCTTACACCAATAAATCCATCCTTTCCTGCAAAGCAAATATGCATGTAGATCGGCTTCTACATTTCCACACATGTATTTGTCATTCAATATTCAATCTGTTCAACTTCAACTACGTAGTTCTGTGGACATGTATCATTCTATCTATAAGAACATGTCTGTGGAACTACTTAAATCCGCGGACATGAACCTTTTTTAATTCGGATACATCGTTGGAACTAAATAGTTCCGCGGAACTAGTTCCCGGAACTAGTTCCATTCAAGAAAGGAACCGTTTAAGCACAACTCTATTACAAAGCACGCACCGTGGAGAAATTTGTGGAACAATTTTCGAACATTATTCACGTTTGCAAGACAAACACCTCAAACCATGAGAACTGGCAACTTGAACAAAACATTTATCAGAATCAGAATCAGAAGTCTATATGATGGTGTGTCAATTAAATAGCAAAAGAGGCCCTGGAGCAGATAATATTAGCCCAGCTGTTCTTAAAATAAATGCTATGTGCCTTGCTACAGTAATTACTAAGATTACAAACCGAAGTATGTATCAGTGCTATGTATAAGTGAGGAATAAGCAAGACTGAAAATTAGAGACCAATCACAACATTTTCAGCTGTTGAGAAATGCATGGAAGAAGTAATTCTTAGTCGACTGCATTGTTTTATGAGTAAACACAAAGCGGTACAGCCAACCCAATACGATTTTCAAAAAGGTTAGAGTACCGGACCGTTAATGCTGGACTAAATAAAAACCATCACGTCCTTGTGCTATCTATCGATTTTAGCCGAAACTGTTTGAGAGGAGTACTGGCAAACTGGCTAAAGTGCTATTTGACTGATAGAAGGATAAAAGTCAAGGTGTCTGATACACTGAGCGAAGAAAAACCAAGCTAATATGGTATACCACAGGGCTCAAAATTAGCACCTATTTTATTCGTTCTTTATACCAACGAACTTTTGTGATTATTGAAAAGATCCATTGCCTATGCCTATGGCGAGGACAAAGCAATCAATCATCGTGAAACAGAAATCCTTAAATTATGCCCAGATGCTAGACAAATTCAATGTCGAAGCAATCTTTCAGATGACAACACTGCTACATTACATGGATGAACAGGGTTTCCTGGAGCCTATTTACCACACGCTAAACACAAGAAAACGAGCCCAAGGGATGCTAGATATTCCGGAAATTTACAACACTTACGATGTAGATACTATCCCGAAATTAATTAACACGCTTTGTCAACTTTCGAAAGTGAGTCCGAATTTTAAGAAGCGAAGAAAAGAGCCGAAAAAACACTTACGTAAATTGTAAAATATAAATTATAATATACCACATTGTTCAAAAAGATTCCGGAATTTATTCAGAAAATTCAAAATTCAAGTTTATTCATCTAAATCTATATTATCCCCTTCAAAGTAATCCCCATCGACTGCAACACACTTATGCCAGCGCTTGATCCAATCCTCGAAACATTTTTTATATTCGGTTTTCGGTATGTCCATCAGTGCTTCCTGCGATTACTTCCTCTCGGCTGCTGAAACGCGTTCCCCGTGGTGGTTTTTTAACTCGATTAAACAGAAAGAAGTCACAGGGAGCCAAATCCGGTGAATTCGGTGGCTGTTGGATGGTATTTGTTGCATTTTTCGTCAAAAAATTACGAATAATGATGGCGCTGTGCGGCGGTGCGTTATCACGGTGCAAAATCCATGAGTTTTCTGCCCAAAATTCTGGTCTCCTTCGGCGAATTGCTTCACGCAAACGTCTCATAATGCACAAAAAATACACTTTGTTTACTGTCTGGCCTTCTGGCAAAAATTCACGATGCACTACACCTTAGCATTGCCTTCTTTTTTGACTGAAAACGACGTGGTTTTCAGGTCTCGGTTCATTTGGTGAACGCCATTCTCTTGCCTGATGTCTGGATTGCTTGTCGTACTCATAAACCTACATTTCGTCTCCAGTAATGATCCTTTTGATGAATGTGGGATCGGATTCAGTCTCGCAAATCAGCTCTTTTGCGACGTCAACACGGTCTCTTTTTTGCATGAAATTGAGGTCTTTTAGCACCAACTTTGCTGCTATACGACGGAAACCCAAATCATTAACCAAAATGTCTTGGACGGATCCATAGGCAATGTTCAAGTCCTCCGCTATCTCTGTGATCGTTAATTTACAGTTATTAACCAACATTTCTTTTACTCAATCAATATTTTCGTCGGTTTTCGATGTCGATGGTCTGCAACTGCGTTCATAATCTTCGAGTGACTCACGACCGCTTTTGAACCGCTCGTGCCACTGGTAAACGACCGTTTTCTTTAGAGAATCGTTGCCGAAATACCTTTCCAACATTTCCTATGTTCGCGCACTATTAAATCCGTTGTTTACGCAAATTTAATACAAGTTCGTTTTTGCAAATTTAAATTCATTTCTAAAATTGTAAAAAAATCGCCAACACACACAGAGATAGAAGTACTCTTGGCTACGTAACTTTCGCAAATGTCAAGCTATGATGCTAAGATTTAGAGGGAATGTCAACAACAGATTTACCAACTTAACAAAAAAAAAAACAGAACTCAGTGGTGGTTATTCCGGGAACATTTTGATCAATGTGGTATATTGTATCGTAAACTAATTTTTAAATTTAAAATCACTTCAAAACTTTATAACCACTTACAGATAAGCACTCTGCTTTCTGGGTAAACAACTGTAAACCTAAAACGAATGTGTTAGTAAAAAAAACCTTTGGAAGAAAAAAAACTTCTAAGGAGAACTAAGGAGATTTATCACAGTACTTCGAATATTCTGTTGAATTGCAGAAAAATCTGGAAACAGATTATTGTTTGGATGGTCTGTACAGTGGCGATTACAGTTATTGGAATTAGAGGAGGAGGAGGTATCATCATTACCACTAGTATCCATATTAACATGAGGATTACAAAAAGAAACAAATTATTATTAATCTTTTATCAAGGAAAAAAAAAAGTCATAAATCAAATAATGTGTTTAAGTTGTAAAAAATCCTCAAAATTGCTTATTATAATTACTTTCCCTCCTTCTAATTTCCTGCTGAGAATAGTTGAATGTCTTATCCAAACGAATTAGCATTTGCTGAAAAATGTAAGTTCATTGGCCTTTTTAAGTTAAGATCTTGAATATCCAGTGAGAAGATCTACATCTTCTTGCTCCTACTGTTGATGTTGTTGTTACTCTTTTACTTAAGAGAGATGAAAATTTTATACACGGAATGTTTTTTGTTTTCAGCGTCTCTTTCTTGTAAGATAAGAGCTGACGATATTGTATTTTCGAACTTGACCCGGTTTTGTGGGGCGTCCATTTTGATGGTTTTGATGGGTGTGGCATTCTTTTTCGCCCGATGGTCGCTTCCTATAGCAAATTTATTTAGTACTCTTTTTTGTTTTTTCTCTTTTGAATTATTTTTGTGCGTTTTATTCTTGAAGGGAAAATGCTTAAACTGAGAAAAACTAAACTATAGATGGATCCTGGTTTATTTTCAATCCTCTGATTATAACTGGTCATTCAAGACTTCTCTAACCTAGGAAACGGATAAGGTGCATTTATCAGCAGTGTCGCAGCTGCATTGAGAGCTTTAAAAGTCGCTTGGCTGTAAGTGCAAGTTGATCACGTCAATTCAATATCAGTTAATTAAGATGGCTTACACAGTAAGATACATAATCTTTTCAGGTAGTGATAAGCTTATTTAAATGAGGCAATACAAATATAGAAGAAAGCTACTAGCAAATTAGGCTAACAATGTTACAAAAAAGTATAAACGGTCGATCAAAGGTTAAATGAAAAACAATAAGGATAATAATTTTACATACGAGTATCAATCAAAAAGGTGAAATAAACTACAAAATAGAATGATAAGATTTGAGTTCTTTTTGAAATATTTTTTTCTCTTACCAGAGTCGAGTAGCGTTTACCAAGAATTGTCGTTCTGACGTTAAACAAGAAAATCGCGGGAATAATAGTTGCCCTGTTCTTACAGATGCACACGGCGTTATTCTGTTAAAAAGGTTGCGTATGCATGATGTTACGCAGCATAGTTATTATATGGTATTGCAAAATGTGATGACTTTATTGAAGTGAAGTATAACGTAGTAAATTATAAAGACATTTCTTTTGTGGCTTATGGTACATATGTTGAAGTTATGCCAAATGATAATACTGGTGACATGTCATATTGTTACAACTTTTTTTTTTTTTTCGTTAATGATAATTCATAAATTTATAAATTTAATTTAAAAGCCTTAATTGGAATACTGGATTAAATAATTTAATAGAGGACTACAGTATAAACTAATTGGTGTAGTTTAATCTAATCACCGGTTAAACAACTCTGCCGCTTCGAGTAGTCAACATCCCTGGTGGGTTAGCAGTTGTGTGTTCTGTTTGATGTGTCAATTGACATTTTGACGTGGCGTTGTTATTGCTCGCTGTCACATTGTTTTCTTCTGTGCGATGTTCATATGCTTTGGGAATTTCGGGTGGTTTCTAGATATGCTGTGTGATATGTGCTATGTTGTGTGGTATTTCTGCTTTAAGGCCAAGGCCCATAGAATCCGTTGCGTCGGCTGACAGCTCGATAGAATATACACTTTGTTATGGAAGCAGGCCCATAAACAAAGGATATGACGGAACGGACGGATAAAGTAGATTTACTTTCTACTTTTCAATCCGTTGGCAGTTCACACATTCGCACATTGAGGACCATACTTTCACATATTGAGGTTCACGCATTCACAAATTGAGAGTAAGCACTTTCATTGGTGGAAACATTGAGAGAATGAAGAGAAATTGTCATAGCTTGGAAGAAAATATTGAGATTAAATGACATTTAAATTTTTTTGTTTCGTTTCCTTCGTTATTCTGCCAATGTATGCCACGGATTCTATGGGACTGTCATTTCCGTCAAATTCATCAACGTCAACCTATCCGGCATTGTAACGGACGCAACGGATTCTATGGGCCGGAGCCTTTAGTGCTTTCGTGCTTTGGATTTGAGTGGTGTTTCGTCGGTAGGTTCTCCCGTTTTCCGTTGATATTATCATTGACCTTGGGTGCTCTGTTTCGCGTAATATCCTAGCTCCTATCCACTTGTGATGTTTTTCTTGTAAGCGAATATTTTTTCCTCTGAGAATGGTGTCTTGCTTCTTTGTAGTGCGCTAGTATGTAATACAACTTGTTGCGGGAAAAAGAAACTCAGGCGACTTTTCGTTTAGAAGGAATGAAACGTTTTATTAAAAGACACTTCAATTTATACGTGTTCCTATGTACAATTTTGTTCTTATGTAAATAAGCTAACAGAGGTGAAAAATAATGTGGATGACAGTTACTGCATTGGTTATGTTTTGCTGATGCGAATGTATTAGAGTAAATAAGTAATTACATATGGTACGACATGATATTCAACACTACCCCTCAAAACTTAATCAATTAAAATTCATAGAAAATGTAACAATTCAAAAATTTAAATATTCATACAGATTAATTTTTTAAACCAAGCATATCGGAAAATTTAACATGTTTAATTTTTGACAAATTTTTCGTTAATATATCGGCAATCATATTTTCGGTTGAAGTATATATTAATTTAGTACAATTTTTATTGAAAACCTCTCTTACGTAATGTGCTCGTATATCTATATGTTTGCTGCGACTATGGTAGACTGGATTTTTGACCAGTGCATGCGAACTAAGATTGTCTCCGTGTAACTCAGTGGGTCCGATCACCAGCTCGGAAAACCCCAGTTCTGTGATAAATGCACGTAAGTAAATTGCTTCTCTCGACGCCTCAGATAGTGCCATGTACTCCGCCTCTGTGGTGCTTAGCGCCACCGAAGACTGTTTTTTCGACTGCCAAGTAATTGCAGCGTTATCGTCGCCGATGAAGAAAACGAATCCTGTGTAGGATTTTCTGTCTTCGTTACTGCTGGCCCAATCAGCGTCTGTGAACCCTTTTAAATGTCCACTAGTTTTTCTGTAAAGAAGTTTAATGTTTTGTGTGTTATTTATATACCTGACTATGTGTTTGGCGCCAGCAAAATGCTCAGGATGTGGATTGACGTTGAACTGCGAGAGTTTGCTAACGGAGTGTAGAATGTCCGGGCGTGTGGACATAGCCAAGTAGAGCAATGATCCAATAAGCGACTGGTATGCTGTTTTGTCCACCTTTCCACATTCAGGGCAACCACCGCACTTTAGAAATCTCTGGCCTGGATCCAAAAGAGTGCTGCACTTGCGAGATTGCACCATATTTTGTTTCTCACAAAGATTACGAATAAATTGTTTATGTGAGATGCTTATATCTCCGTTGTCCTCTCTCGTAATCTCTATTCCTAGGAAATGGTCAGCAGGTCCTTTGTTCACGACGTCAAACTCCTCACCAATTCGCTGCTCGATGTCCATCAATGATTTTTGATTGGAGCACGCAAGTAGGATGTCGTCGACATAAATAGCAATGATGTTGGTCTCGTTGTTTTCGTTCGATGTATACACGCACGAGTCTGCATTGCATTGCACGAAACCCATCCTCTTCAACGTCTTATCCAACTTCACATTCCACTCCCGTCCTGCCTGCTTAAGCCCGTACAATGCCTTCTTCAGTTTGCACACCTTGTCTTCATTGCCTTTGACCACGAACTGTTCTGGCTGGCTCATGAAAATTTCCTCTTTTAGCTCTCCATTTAGATAGGCTGCGGTCACATCCATTTGGTGAACGATAAGATTAAACTTAGCAGCGATTGCTAATATCAGCCTGAGTGAGGAAAAACGCATAACAGGGGAAAAAGTGTCGGTGTAGTCAACGCCAAATTTCTGGCTGCATCCTTTCGCAACTAATCGGCTCTTATAGCGCTCCACGTTTCCACTTCTGTCTCTCTTAATGTTGAAAACCCACTTGCATTTAATGATCTGCCTGTTTTCTGGTGGGTGCACCAGTTCCCACGTCCCATTCGCCAGAAGAGACTCATATTCGCTATTCATCGCTTCTAACCATCTCCGGCCATCACCCCGACTTAGGGCTTCGGTAACTGTTAACGGATTAGAATAGTTATCATTTAAATTACTCACGTGTATGTTTAATTTTTAATGTGACCGGATCGGGTATCGTGTTTGTTTCTTATTACCAACATATCCAGCATCAACAACATCGCCTGCTTGCTTATCGATTCTTGTCTGAGAACCGCAACCAGGAACTTCTTCATTAGGTAAGTCATTACCATCAACATCTGGGCCCTCTTCAGATGCAGTATCAATAGTATGATGTTCAACTTCAGGTGCAGTATCCACTTTATCCACTTTCACAATCGGAACATTTTCCTTCTTGGGAGTAACAGCAGCGACAGCAGCAGCATCGTTTTCCCTCTCCGATAGACTATTGGATTCTTGCAGGTCTGTGATGACGTAATCATTGGATTCCCCGAGTGATGAGTTCGTTTCGCTGTTCTCCAAAAATTGTACATCGCGGCTCTGGAAAATACTCTTAGACTTCGCGTCATATAGCCTGTAGGCCTTAGACTCAAAAGCATACCCAACCATAAAGCAACTCATACCTTTGGCACTGAATTTCGACTTACCAGGCTTTTTGTCTAGCATCACACCTTTGGATCCGAAGATTCGGAGATGCTGCACGGATGGTTTCTTGCCACACCAGGCCTCATACGGTGTCCTCATGTCAAACGCTCTTGTATATGCTCGATTTCGGAGATATACGGATGTTTTTACTGCTTCTCCCCACAGCATCTCAGGAAGGCATGAATCGCCATCTCCACCACCGTTCGATTGGCCCGTTCGGCAACACCATTTTGTTGTGGTGTATAACTTGTAGTGAGCTGATGAACAATACCTTCAGAGTCTAAAAAATTTGAAAACTCTTTGCTGAGATATTCACGCCCATTGTCAGTTCGAAGTGACTTTATCCTTTTAGACGTTTCACGTTCTACCCGAGATTTGAATAATTTAAATACATTAAAAATATCGCTTTTATTCTTTAGTAGATATATGAACGATTTTCTACTATAATCGTCAATAAAGAGCCAAAAATATCTGAAACCGCCAGGGGTAGACACTCTCATCGGACCGCAAATGTCACTGTTGATCAAATCAAGCACGCCGGTGCTTCGATACTTGCTACTAGTAAAGGGTAAGGTGCAGATTTTTGCTCTTAAACAAGTTTCACAGTTCAATGACATTCCACTACTGATAGAGTCCATTCCGTATACCATATCACGGGAGTAAAGTAATTTTAAATCTTTTTCATTAAGGTGACCTAACCTCTGATGCCAGCGCATCAAACTGTCATTAGACGTTCGCGAATAGAGAAACTGTTTCTTTTCGAAAATAAACAGATTACCGCTCTTTGTAGCTTTCATAATTATTTTGCCATCATTTGACTTAATAACCGCACAAGATTTATAAAAAACCACCGTATGCCCGTTTTCCGTAGCTTTGCTTATCGAAATAAAGTTAGTTTCAAGCAATGGGACAAATAAAACTTTATGCAAATGCATGCGCACCGATCCCGCCTCGATCACAACGTCACCAATACCGGCCGACTGTATTTGATGATTTGCCGCTAATTCGATTACTTCTTTATGTGGTGTGAGGGAAATGAACATACCTTTGTCACCACACATATGACTAGTAGTGCCGCTATCCAAAACCCATGAACTTTTTGTTAGCAGTGGGTGAGTGTTTGTGCTATTTACTGCACTGAATGCCACGAAATGAGCCGTAGACTTTACTGTGGTAGAAGAGCGACAAGCCGATTCATAGTGTCCCCTCTTGTTACACTTATAGCACTTTCCCTTCTTCGGCGTATGCTGTTGCTGTGTTTGTCCTTGGTTTTTTGACCTTATCTGTTTAGAAAAAAATACAGACTCACCACCTTCACCTCCAATTGCTGGTGTCTCTCCTTCACGCCGTCGCCCCTCCTCTAAAAGCTTTGTTTTAAGCTTTTGAGTTGTAGGTAGATCGTCTCTGGATTCAATTGCAACCACGAAATTCTCGAAACCTTTTGGTAAGCTTGACAAGAGAATTATCGTGATCAAATCATCCTGCATCTTAATGTCGGCCTCTTTTAGTTTTTCAAACACATCAAAAAAACTATTTAGATGACTGACCATGGATGAGTTTTCCGCCATTTTCAAATTAATGAGCTGCTTGAATAGAGTTACCTTCCTCCCTGGTCCTTGTGGAGCGTGTACTTCCTCCAACCTCTCCCATGCAGATTTCGACGTTTCACAGTTTTTGATGTGCAATACCTGTGAGGTTTTAATAGACAACAACATCATTGCTAGTGCCTTACCATCCTTTAACTTCCATTCCGCCGTAGCAGATGCTGTACCCGCTGATGCTGCTGGTTTAGAAGTTTCTCCAGATACGTATCCCCAGAGCTCGCTATGGAACAGCACCGACCGCATTTGCACTTTCCAGCTGTTCCAGTTTTCATCGTCCAGCTTCTCGATACTATACAACCCGGAACTCATTGCGTATTTAATTAAAATTATTTTTTTTCACAAATAAGGGACTGGGCCCATAACCTTTTGTTGCGGGAAAAAGAAACTCAGGCGACTTTTCGTTTAGAAGGAATGAAACGTTTTATTAAAAGACACTTCAATTTATACGTGTTCCTATGTACAATTTTGTTCTTATGTAAATAAGCTAACAGAGGTGAAAAATAATGTGGATGACAGTTACTGCATTGGTTATGTTTTGCTGATGCGAATGTATTAGAGTAAATAAGTAATTACATATGGTACGACATGATATTCAACACAACTTTTGCCTGGGTCTGGATTTTTGTATTTAACGCGAGATGTCTGGCAAAATTTTTGGAAATAGGTGTTGTTTTGAAGTTGGAATAATTGACCTCGTTCGCCGACTCATCATTCATCAAGCATTGGCTCGGAGATCCCATAAGGCCAAGTAATAGTCTGTGCCATCAAGTTTGCACTTATGAAGCATGTTCTTTGCAGTTTGGACGTATCTTTCACTTAACCCGTTTGATTTGGCGTATTTTGGTGTGGACGTGATATGGTTAAAATTCCAGTCCCTCGCGAAGTCGCGAAAGTCTTTCGACGAAAATTGTGGCCCGTTATTGCTTTCAAGAATGTAAGGGATGCCGTGACCTGGAAAATTTGTTTTCAAGTGTGTGATGACTTCTTTTGATGTCGTTTGATCTAACTCTATGACATCGAAGAATCAACTGAAACGATCAACAATTAATAAGTAATTCTTGTTATTGGACATAAATATATCAGTCCCAACTATCTCATATAGAAACTGAGGGATTGGCTTTTGTAGTACTGGCTGCTTCTGTGGTTTTCGTTGAGTGCTTTGGCATATGTGACATGGTTCCAGAAAATTAATAATATCACTTGTCATCCCTGTCCAGAATACGTTTTCTCTAGCTCTAGCTAATGTGCGCTGAATTCCTATATGGCCTTTGTGCACCTGCTCAAGGATTTTTTGGGGACTCTGATTTTACTACTTTTGTACATGATGCTGTCATCGTATGTGATTTCATCACGAAATTTAAAGTAAGGCTTGATATCATCAGGTACTTTGCTTTCTTTATCGGGCCATCCTTTGTGTGCAACATTCCTCAACCTTGCAAGATGTGCGTCTGATTTTGTATCGTTTTGTAAGTCTGATAGTGCTTCTTGGGAAATCGAGTGCATTTGCAGAATTTCAAAGTTTTCGCCCTCGTCTTCCATTTCCTTATCGTTAATGCAGTCTTGACTAAGGGTATCTGCCAGGTTCATATTAGTCCCCCTTTTGTAGACAATAGTGGGAGCATATTGGTGTGTTTCCATTAATATTCCTTTTATTCGTGCTGGTGCTGAATAGACGGTCTTTTTGTATATGGATTCTAAAGGCTTGTGGTCGCTCTCTATTAATAGTTTCTTTCCGTATATGTATGGATGAAACTTTCTGCAGGCCTATTCGCTACGCCTTTTCTATTTGAGGGTAGTTCATCTTAGTTTTTGTTAGTGATCTACCTACTACTATATCCCACTGGTTGGTCATCTTGCAGTAATGTTGTTCCAATTGCATATGAACTCGCGTCTGTTTGGATTTTAATATCACTGTTAATATGGTTTTAGTATGGGGGCAGCTGTTAATAGTTTTTTGATTTTATTTAATGCCATCTGTTGTTCTATGTCCCAATGAAATTGTACATTTTTCTCTAGTAATTTACGTAGAAGCTGTGTTAGTTTTGAAGCATTGTGGATGAACTTTGACAAATATGTTACCATTCCAAAAAAAAAAACGCGCGCGCGCAAAAAAAAAATATACAAAAACAGAAATAGTGCAGTGCAGTGCCTGATAAGCAAAATATCACACAGTGCGGGTATCCCACCTCACCCTCTCCTAGACGAAGTACTGTTGCTTGCACTCAGTCACTGCCGTTACTGTATTTACCATACGATACGGACAGCGGCTGAGTGTATGTAACAACTGATGGATAGCGGGGTTGTGAGTGAAAATTTTGTTGGTGCACTGTTTCATATTGTTGTAAGGGCATAACACCTACAACAATTTGATTCGGTAAACCAACTTCAGAATTTCCACTTCGCAGCCTTACTTAGTATCGCCGGTGTTTGTGTTTTCTGTGTTTGTCTGTGATTATAACTAGGGAATTCAGGGTAGACGTAGCCAATATACGCGGGCTAAAAAGTAATCACTTTTCTGCGTACGTCCACGTCTGTAAGTACAGACCAGCTGTTTTGGCACTTAGTGAAACACAGGTAGATCCCCGCCCACACCTCTCAGATCATTCTGATCTGAAGCTACCTGGCTACGAACTAGTGCCATTATTCTTCTCTCACCGCGGTCTCGCCATTTATGTGCGTAGTGATGTAGCTTACCAAACTCCACCACAATGTGATCCATGTTCCAATCCGGAATTCAACTTCATGTGATTAAAATTCCATCTCCGTAAGCAAATTATCCACCACTGCTTTATTTACAGAAGCCCCAAACTGGACAGCAATTCAACCTTTAACGAGTTTGATGCGCTGTCTGACTCCATTCAAAGAATTGTATCCCTGTATCCTCATACTGAAATCGTTATTACGGGCGACTTCAATATACACAATTCTGGGTGGCTTCGACATTCTGGACAGACAACACCCGAAGGACGGTGTGTTGAGATCTTCGCTGTGGAAAACCACCTAACGCAGCTTGTAAATGAGTCCACGCGAATACCAGACGTTGATAGTCATACCGCCAACACCCTGGACTTGTTTTTAACTTCTCACCCTGATAAGTACACCATTGATGTGCTCTCCCCTCTAGGCTCGTCGGACCAGTGTGTTATATCAGCTAATTTCTCGTACACCGACCACACAGTTAGAGAAAAAATTCCTAAAAGAACCGTATGGCAATACGAGAAAGCCAACTGGAGCGGTCTTAACAGCTTCTTTAGGAATTTTAACTGCTCGTTATGCTTCCTCGATAACGACGTGGATGCCGCTGCTGATATGATTACAGACACCATTCTCTTTGGAATGAGATCCTTTATTCCTCATCGGATGAAGAGTATCAAACCAAAAGAAAAGGCATGGTACGACTCGAGCTGTAAAGAGGCCGTCAGGGTTAGAGAAATGTTGTTTCGGTCCTACAAGACCAACCCGACAGAGGAAAATCGAAAAAAGTTCAAACGAGCCAGAAATGACTGCAACGCCTTTCTTAAGCGTGTGAAATTCCTATACGACCAAAAACTGAGGCAAAAAATACTGCAATGTCCCAAAGGCAGTAAAAATTTTTGGTCGTTCGTCAAAAACATTAGAAATTCCGCCTCATCCTCCATCCCAACGCTCATTTACAATGACATTCCAGCTGTCAGCTCTTTGGATAAGGCCAATCTGCTCGCTGCACACTTTGCGGCCAGCTCAACACTCCCAGATTGTGCTTTGTCTCCGCCTACACTTGAGTGCATCGAATCTTCAATGGGACGAATCTACTTTCGCACTCGTGTAGTAGCAAGAGTACTTAAAGATCTCAACATACATAAATCCGCTGGTCCAGATGGTATATCTCCCCTTCTTCTGAAGAGGTGTTCTTCCTCGCTGGCAAAACCACTGCGTAAGCTTTTTCATCAATCCTACTCTTTAGGACTTCTCCCGAGCAGATGGAAAACAGCATTTGTCCAGCCCGTCCCTAAAAAAGGCGAATCATCTTCTCTCTCCTCCTACAGACCCATTGCACTTACGTCCCTTCTTTCCAAGGTCATGGAAACGCTGATAAATCGTCAGCTCGTGCAATATCTCGAAACACGAAAACTTCTCAATGACCGGTAATACGGTTTTCCTAGCAACAGGTCCACTGGTGATCTGATGGCATGTCTCACCTACAAGTGGAACCGAAGCGTACATCAATCTGGTGAAAGCAAGATGGTTGCACTTGATTTTTCTAAGGCATTTGACAGAGTTTGCCATCCGGCTCTTTTGTCGAAAATGCTTGGTGCTTTGGGATCGATGACTCTCTTCTTCAATGGATTAGAAACTACCTCTCGGAACGTTCAATTCAAGTTGTCTTGGATGGTTTCAAGTCTGATATTCACAAAATAAATGCTGGTGTGCCAGAGGGCTATATTCTGTCACCGACACTCTTTTTAATTTTCATTAACGATCTCTTGTCTGCTACTTCTAATCCAATATATTCCTTTGCTGATGACAGTACTCTCTGCTTTTCATCTTCGTTCCCGGACTCACGGCCCTGCTCTTCGGCTGTAGTACGAGAACGGCAGCGTATGCTAAGCTCATTAAATTCCGATATCAACAGCATAACCAATTGGGGAACTATCAATAGAGTAGAATTTAATGCTTCCAAAACACAATGCTGTCTGCTGTCTTTAAAGCGAAATTTAAACACCCAGCCATTATCTATGAATGGCACTTGCATCGTCGAAACCGAAAAACTTTCCATTCTCGGTATGTGTGTCAATGATAACTTACGTTGGAATGACCACATATTTGATGTCGCCAAAAATGCTGTGAAATGTCTAGGTTTCCTCAAGCGCTGTAAGAAATATTTTACCCCCTCTGATTTGGCCTCAACATATAAGGCAAAAATCGGAATAAAACGCCCACATCTGGTCAGGTGCTCCTAAAACATCTCTGCACCTGCTAGATAGGATTCAAAACCGTGCGATAAAACTTATTGACGATACTAATATCAGTCAATCAATGGACACCCTCGAACACCGACGAAATGTCTCGTGTCTCACTTTGTTTTATCGCTATTTCCACCACCAGTGCTCCACTGAAATCGCCAGTAGCATTCCGACCATTCAAACTTTCAACCGTAACACCCGTCTCGCTATGAATGCTCATCAGTATACCCTCAAGCCCATTTTCGGACGTACTCTAAAATATCGTGATTCGTTCCTAAGCCGTACAACTCGCTTATGGAATGCCCTGCCGATCTCTGTATTTCCTGGTCGTTATAACTTGCAAACATTTAAAAACAATGTACATCGGTACCTCTCTTTTCTTCCTCCCTAAATTTCGTTTGACGGCGCTGTGTATAATCACCTTAAGGGTACACAAACCCCTTGAGCGCGCGCTCATTATAAAAAAAAAAAAAAAAAAAAAAAAATTCCAAGCAGTCGTTGTAGCTGTTTCTTATTCTATGGTGCTTTTAGTTGTTCTATCGCTCGGACTTTTTTTTGAATCAATGTCTATTCCTTTCGCACGTAATGACCCAGGAACTTAATTTTCTCCTTTTCAGAAACGCATTTTTCTATGTTTAGTTTGAGTCTTTTGTCATTTAAAGCTTTGATAACTTGCTTCTGCCTTTCTTGTAATTTTTTTAATGTTTCAGCGTGAATTAGTATGTCATTCATTGAGACTTCGACATTTTTGTGCCTGTTTACATTGCCGACGGGATGAAAGTCCTCACCATGAACGTCGTGTTCACATTGCCATGGGGTTGAAAGACTTTTTGACAAGTGGAACACTTGAATCGGAGCATTTTTATTTTATTAATTTGCGCAGCTGGCCTGAAACATACCCTTTTTCTTATTCTTCACACTTCCTTTCTCATCAACGGTCAAAACTAAAATGAAAAAATATGTCAGAAATGGAACGATATGGAAAAAAACCATGTGTTGCACCGGAGAATCCACTTTAGAAAGTCCGCTTTTACACGTCGCAAGTTTCGAAAGATTCAAATGAGTGCAAAAGAGAGGGATAATGAACCAAAAAATACCCAATTAACCAAATTCCCACTGCATGTGGGTAGCAATTTCATTGCAAGTTTTTGACATTTCTTTTCCTCCTTCTTCTTTCTTTTTCGCATTTGCTTCATTATTTCCTTGGCTGTTGTTACGAGCACAACATTTCAGTATGGCGGATGAACTGAAATGGACCAAAAAATTAACAAGGGGGCTCATTTTCAATTATGAAAGACTGAACGCCAAAGATGAAATGAAAGAGAGCTGTCAAATAACATGAAAAACCAAAGAAGGGGGAAAGTCTTCATGTAAAATTGCGCACATCACTGAATGACAATTCAAAAGAAAATAACCAGAACATGCGCATTACACACTTGCGACGTATAAAAACGGACAAATGGATTCCGTTAGAAGTAACCCTTCTTCTTCCCACTTCAATAAAAAGCGTTCCCTCTCTTTCGGACAATCTTCCTGCCCGCGCCAATGTGAACAGGCACTTTAATATGTTTTATGGTATCCGTCATTATCTGTTGAAAAATTTCTGGTGCCGGTACTAAACCAAATGGCAAGACGAGAAAGCTGTATCTACTCCACGGCGGCGTGGCGAATGTAAGGAACTTTGTTGTTCGCTTTGTCAAGCAAAGTGAAGTATTCTGAGTTCTTTATATGTGTTGATATTTCTTCTAGCGTGTTTAATGGGTAGTGTCGCCTTAATATCTTTTTATTCAAATCTGTTGGATCGATACATATGCGTAACTTTCCTTTTTGCTTAACCACTACCATTGGGGAAACACAGTAGTTGGTTTTATAACACTTTTATTTACCATGTCGTCTAGTTCGGCTTTTCCGGCCTCTCTCATAGTATACGGTATTCTGCGGGCTGGATGAACTTTTAGGTCAGGTTTTTCTTTCAAATCAATTTCATATTGAAAGTCTTTTAGACAACCAATACCGTCTTTTTTGTTCCCTTTATTCGACTTTTGATTTATCTCATTTATTCGAATGATCAATCTTCTTCGCAAGCCTTTTTGCCAAGAATCGACTACGTACAATTTTAGATAAGATATTTTGTTTCTTATATTGGCATGAGTTGCAAATTCCGCTATTACTGGCATTTCATGTTTACTGAGTGTTATCAGTTTAACGCCACTTGTAGAAGGTATTGTTTTTATTTTTGCTTCTTTAACTAGGTACTTTGGTAGCACATTACAGTGGGCACCTGAATCAAGTTTCATTTTTATTGTTTTTTGCTGTTAATGTCAATAGGTTAGGTTAGGTAGGTTAGGTAAGAGTGTCTGTTGGAAATACCAACCCACTTAGGCCTATTGGCCCATTGTGATGCCACGTGGATCTATGATCTTCTTACTACTGGAACCAGTTTGAGCTTTTAATAAAGCGTAGGAGACTGTTAACGTCTATTTTTTCTAGATCGTTTAGGTCGTTGTAGAAGAAAGCTCCTAGATGAAGCTTCATTCTCTGAGAGAGAGCTGGGCATGTGCAGAGTAGGTGGGGGATTGTCTCCTCCTCTTCCTCGTCCATGCAGCTTCTACAGAAATCGTTAGTAAAAGCGCCAAGCCTTCTTGCGTGCTTGCCTATGAGGCAGTGTCCGGTAATGACACCTATTATGGCGCTGAGATGTTTCCTATCTAAAAGGATCAGACACTTAGATCGACTCAGATCCAGCCTTGGCCAGATCTGTTTGGTCGCTAGACATGTTTGTCCAGCAGTCCACCTAAGGTCCGTTCTTTTATTGGCATCTAGCTTTAGTGTTAGTTTGCACGTAGCGATTGGTATACCTATACTACCTTTGTCCGGTAGGATAGGTAGAGTGGTTCCAATTTTGGCGAGTTCATCGGCTCTGCAGTTCCCTGGAATGTCTCTGTAGCCCGGCACCCAACAGAGGTGAATGTTGAACTGCTCTGCCATCTCCATGAGAGATGATCGGCATTCAAGGGCAGTTTTAGAACACAATGAGACCGAGTCCAGGGACTTGATGGCGGCCGGACTATCCGAAAATATGCGGATATCCTTTGCAGATATCACGTTTTTCTTCAGCCAGGACAGAGCTTCTTTAATCGCCAAAATTTCCGCCTGGAACACGCTACAGTGATTTGGAAGGCGGAAAGAGAGGCTTAGATTTAGCTTATCTGAGAAAACACCGCCACCAACTCCGCTATCGGTTTTAGATCCATCTGTGTAGATATGGATTGACTTGTTCTCCATGAAAGCATCCTCCTCCCAGAATGATCTAGAGGGGAAGCTTACATGGAAGTTTTTGTCAAACCAAAGTTCAGGTATGGTGTAATCGGTGTTCTCTGTGAGGATTCCTAATGTATTAAGAATATTGGCATGGCCAGATGAATTATTTGTGAATATCTAATGCCGCAGAGGGGGTAGACCACAAGGCTCCGCTTGTGCATAGACATGCTGTTCTTTGGACTCTGCTTAATTTAATGCAGTTGACTGCATTTTCCAAGGCCGTCCACCAGACAACCACCCCGTAAGTAAGTATCGGTCTTATGACCGATATGTATAGCCAGTGGGTTATGCGAGGTTGAAGGCCCCATTTGTTCCCAATGGCTTTCTTGCAAGAGAATAAAGCTATTGTAGCTTTATTGACTCTTTCTTGAATGTTAGGTTTCCAGTTTAGTTTCCTGTCAAAAATGAGACCCAGATATTTTGCTGTATCGGAGAAAGCTACACTGGTACCGTTTATTGAAGGAGGGTCTATGATTGGAATTTTATATTTCCTAGAAAAGAGGACAAGATCAGTTTTATGGGGGTTTATTCCCAATCCACAGCGATCTACCCAGCGGGTTAATCTGTTGACACCGCCTTACGGCGTCCCCTACTGACATATCTTTTAGCAGAAGTCTCACCCAGTTTGGAGTTGATTATCCTGCTTTGCATTAGACTGATCAGCTCACCAAGTGAGCCGTCTACCTGCAGAGTTGACAGTGCAGTCGTGATTGCGGATGTGTTGACGTTGTTAAAGGCGCCCTCTATGTCTAGGAAAGCAACCATTGTGTACTCCTTATATTGTAGGGATCGTTCGATGTGGCTAGTCAGAGAGTGCAAAGCCGTTTCCACCGACTTTCCTTTACAGTAGGCATGTTGAGCCGTAGACAGAAGTCTTGGATCAACTTTAGCTCGAATATGGATATCAATCAGTCGTTCTAAAGTCAATAAGTTCGTACCAATTCTTGTCATCATCTTTGTTGCTTGCAGAGATTTCATTTAATTCACAGTTTTCGTCACTTTCTTCCTCGCTTACTAGTGCAAATACCTTTTTGCTGCTTCTGCACATTGATGGAAAGTGGTTTGTATTTTGACATTTTGTACACCTACTCCCAAATGCGGGGCAAATGTGTCCCACATCTCTTGCAGTCGAATGTGTCTTCGGAGGGTGGTTTCTTTTTATATTTGTCATTAGTTTTCGATTTGTACACTGCATCTATCTTTTCCTCCTTATGTACCTCTTTTAATTGTTTGGAGGTGATCTCGCTTGCTCTGCAGATGTTAATTGTTTTTTCCAAGCTCAATTCTTCCTCTGACAGTAGATTTTTGTCTAAGAAAATCGTTATAGATTATAATTTTGTCTTTAATTTGTAATTTGTAATTTCTTTTATTTGAATTCATTGTTCATGTAAGATCAGTGTACAATACACATCTTTTATAAAAGAACAAGCTTATATCTATTATATTCATTTAAAAAACAAAAAATGAATTTAAATAACAAAATAAAATAAAATAAAATAAGATGATGAAAACATTAATTCAAACATTTGAAAATTTTTAAATTTTTGTGCAAAAAGCAAGAAGAAATAGGAAAGAGGAAAGAAAGAAAAAAACAGAAAATAGACAGACGGAAAGACAAATCTATTAGGAATTATTTCTATAATATTGAAACAATTTTTTACTGAAGGTGGTTCTGTTGATCGTGCGCTTAATTTCAATGGGTAATAGATTCCAATGACGAATCGCATTAACAAAAAACTGACGAGAGGTATTGACATATTTGCATCGTGGAACAATTAATTGATGAGTTCTTTGATTCCGTGCAAATTGAACTTCTTCGTATAGATATTCCGGCTCTTTTGTCGTTATAATTTTGTGTAATGACAGCACAGTACGATATTTCATAAAAGTATCTAATGAGCACCCTACAATCTTATTTGTATAGGAGGAGATGTGGTCATATCGCCCAACGCCAAAAATATACCTCGCACATCTATTAAAAGCAACATTCAGCTTTCTTTTTGCCTCATAGTCCATATCTGAGAAAATTTCGCACCCATACAGCAAAATGGGTAATATATAGGACTTAACAAGCTTCAGCTTTACGTTGGTTGGAAGGTAGTTGGAAGTTGGGCTAAGCCCTCTCAGAGCTCCGTAAATTTTTGTTGCAATTCTATTTATGTGAGTATTCCAGCTTAAGTTGTGGCTCAGATGAACCCCAAGGTTTTTAAAATTATCTACATACTCAATTAGAGTTTGAGTTTGACTTTAGTCTTTTTAGGGTTAAGGCTGAGTTTATTATCGATTGCCCATTTACAAATTTCAGTTAGTTGCGCGCTTAAGTTCTGTACTGCTTGCTTTATTTGAGATTTCGGGAAAAATGATAAATCTGGACATCATCTGCATATATGTGACGTTCGCAGTTTACAAGTCGGTCAGCTAAGTCATTTATATAGCAAGTAAAAAGAAGGGGTCCTAGTACGTATCTTTGGGGCACACCAGATGGAACAAGAAAACAAGATGAACATTTGTCTTCATGCGACACGTACTGTGAACGATGACATAAATATGACGTTACTAAGTTACACAAAGAGCTATCAAACAGAAACTGCGTTCTTAGTTTTTCAACTAATATTTGATGATCTACGCAATCAAATGCTATTGAAAAATCCAAAAAAACTATTAGAGCCAGCATTTTACGGTCCAAGCCCCCACGTAAATCTTCGCAAACTTTGAGCAGAGCTGTTGTGCAATTATGCTTTGCACGGAATCCCGATTGAAATTTAGTGATAATGTTTCTATCGCTTAAATATTTTTATATTTGATTGCTTGCAATTGTCTCGAAGGCTTTACTCAGAAACGGGAGAATGGCAATAGGACGGTATTCAGTTTTATCTTGAGACGACGAAGGCTTTGGCATCGGTAACACCTTAGCAGTTTTCCAACAGTCGGGGAAGCTGGAAGTAGTTAAAATTGTATTGAAAATATAGGTTGTTTGGAAAAGGATGACAGGTAGTAAAATTTTTACGAACTTTGGCTCAATGTTGTCTGAGCATACTGCATTTGATTTTATGCTTAAAATTGTTCTACCAACATCAACTTCATCGACGCAAGATAATGAAAATATACCCTCGTTCCTGGATGGAATTGCAGGCACCCTATGACGAGCTGAGTTTTGTGAGTCGCAGGCAGATACAAATTTAGCATTAAGTTCATTCAGATCAATATTGTTTGGAAGTGCCGGCTTTGCTGCAGACAATCCGAGTGAGCGAACTTTTTTCCAAAAATCAGAACTTGAACTAGTTGAGCTAAATTTGTTAAAGTAGAATTCTTTCTTGTTTCTTCTAATTAGAGAAGTTACTGCATTGCGAGCAGCTTTAAACTCTTTGTGAATTGGAAGACATTTGTAACGTCTCCATCTGGAGTATAAGTCATTCCGGACTTTCATTAAATGAAAAACCTCATGCGTCAACCAAGGTAAACCACAACTCTTAATTCTTTTTTTCATCACTGGCACATGTTTTTTGAAAAGAGACGAAATGCTTTTATTGAGAAACTCAATTTGAAGGCCCGTATCGTTTGTTGTATATATTGGCAGCCAATTTATATTTTTGCAATCATTAAAAAGCGCTTCCAAATTGATTTTAGAATATTCAAATAATTAAAAAAACTCGTCGTTTTTAGGTGTTGGATGTGCGTTTATAGTAAGGAAAAGCATATCGTGATGCGAGAAAGCCGGGGCAAGAAGCTGATCGTAATGTAATAAGAAACTTGGTTCAGACACTAACGCAATATCGATTAACGACGGTGTTTTGTTGGGTGCAAAATGCGTAGGTTGGGTGCAATTACAAAAGTGTAAATGTAAATTTAAGCAAACTTGCTTGCAAGTTTTCGAATTTATTTTTTTGAGAAATGCACCTTCATTTTGGTTTCTTTGAGTAAGTATCTTTCGTATGTGATGTTGGCTTTAGGTATGAAATAGTTACTAAATTTGTTTTTTCATCAATGTTACCTGTACTTTTTCGTCCTCAGTGAATTGAAATGTAGTGTATATTGCTACTGCTTCTGACCCGATCGTTGACATCAATGTTGCTACCTGTACTCCCTGGGGTCTGCTCTGCAGTTGCGTAGCTATTTCGAACCACTCGTACTGCTGGATCCAGTTTTTCCAGTTTGTTGCTGCGTCGCCTGTAGTAATTAGTTCTTTTGGAGGTCGGATAAAACTTGCTCCGCCTCTGTTCGGCCCGGGTCTCTCGATGTGCTGGCGCTTTGGGGATCGTTGTCTTTTGGATCGTCGTCTTTTAATTTTTGTTAATAAATTTATTTATTTATTATTATTATTTTTTTTTACTTTAAAATTTCTTGCCAATTTTTTCTGACACCTGTGGATAGAGTCGCACTTTCCAAAGACTTCGCAACCATAAGTGAGTATAGGAGTGATGAGTGTTTTAGTGAGATGAATTCTTGTTTTTATCGGAGTGAAAGTTTGAGTTGCCCACAGGGAGCGAAGGATACTATGATTGATTGAGGTGATCGCTCCATATTAAGGTTTTGTTGAAAGTCATACCTAGATTTTTAGCGGTATCCACACATTCAATGGGATCGCCATTGAGGTGAAGCGGTGGGAATCGGGAGGTGTTTAAGGCTTTCCTCGATATGACAACGCACTTTCACTTTCTGGGGTTCAACATCAGCAGATTTTGTAGCGACCAGTTAAAAATTTTTTCCGAGTCAGAGATTAACTGACGAACGCAAAAGTCGATCGAGTCAAGTGAAAAGCTGTTGTGTAATTGGGTGTCGTCGGCATACATTTCAACGGAGGAACTTGTGACAATGGAAGGTAGCTCGTTAATATATAATGAGAACAGGAGGGGTTCCAATATAGATCCCTGTGGCACTCCACAGGAATTGGGAAGAAAGTCGGAGATTCCACCATTCACAAATACTGCTTGGTGACGACCTAAGAGGTACGAAGCCAAAAGTCTCACCGCTGAAAGGGAAAACTGGAATTTAGTTTATCGCATAATATAGCATGGTTAACGGTATCAAACGCCTTTGAGAAATCAAGGCGGACTAGAAAAGTTAGCTGATCATTATCTAAGTTACGTCTTATGTCGTGTACTACCATTAAAAGAGCTGTGGTGCAGCTATGGTTATCGTTACCATAGACATTGTCAGGAAGGCTACTCTTTTGCTTAGCCACCCCAATCTCCTTGAGGTTCATCCACAACTGTTTACCAGACAATGACGCGTTTAGGCGTTTAGAATAAAGTTGTGTTTTTTTGGTTGCGCGAATTTTCCAGCAACGTTATTACGGAGAGGAGAGAGTTATTCTGAGATGCTCGTCTATTCTAAAGCGCTTCCATCGGTCATATGCCCCGTTTCTTCTCAGATGTTCTTGATTTCCGTCTAACCGTGGTCTGGCGGTTTAAGCATTTAGTAGGGCTTAGGTGACTCATAACTTATTTTCTGTATATCATATCTATCCAGCTGTGGACATTCTATGGAAGATCTATAATCTATAATCTCATTTACGGTCTAAAAATTTGTAACTATAAACCTATTTATAGCCAGCGACATTGTGTCAATTTTTGGTGAAATTACGTGTATTTGCTTGTGATTTCCATTTCTTCTCGGTCGACTCCAAAGCATTCCTTGTGAGCCCATCTTGATAGCATATACTCGTTCACAGATTCGGAACATCTTTAATAAGGCAGGATATTTTTCCTGACAAATTGGCATCGACCAAGGAAGACGAAATACGGAATTGTTTGTGACTAGCTTCATCATTCTGACGGAAGCCAGACGGTTGCGTATGTTACTTCAGAGGCATTTGATAGAATGTGTCGTTTGGCTACTATATTCAAAATCCATGGATTTTAGCTCGATGAATGTCTATTTCAGTAAATTCAAATTTGGTTGGAACGAGAAGCATCACCTCTTTTTACGTTTTCTTCAACGAACGACATGGTGAGCTTGATGTCGGAAATAGAAAGTTTCGAAAACACTTTTATTATTATCTACCAATTTCCACAGAAACTTCCCAGCGGTACTATGAGCATTATTGAACGGCCAAAATCCAAAAAAATGTCAAAAATTAATTTTTACATTTTTCGATGCACTATCTGTGAATTGAACCCTACTCTTTAGAGGTAGTAGCTGACGAACTTAACCATCGCTCTACGTCAACTGCGACTTTTACAAATGGTCTTAACTTGAATGGCACCAGCCTACCCTTCACGGAGAGCGCATAATACTATAGTGCTATTTTTTGAGCAGGAAATTACGGGTGTGTAAGCTGCGAATCTTCAAACCTTAAATTTTATATTATGACTAAATGTTGGCTTTCTCTAACTCTAACTAAACCTTAAGCCAGGGAAAGGATTTTCTTCCTCTTTTATTAATTAAACCCAATGCAACATTTTTCTCCTACTCCTACCTTACTACACTTTTACTCTGCTTCTGATCACCGCGTTCGTGAGGTCAAGTTTCTTATATTTCAGTGATCCAATTACTTTTCAGACTTTTCTGATGGCCTTCGTTGAACATGGCAAAACCAGATGATGTGTTTCCAGCTGGAGTTTTTTTTGTCTATTAATTTCTTAATGTGAAGATCTTTGTGAATGCGTGCACTTTGTATTGCGCTTCCAATACATATTTTCGCTTGCACTTCTCTAGTCTTGTCTAAGTATTTGAATTTCCCGCACTTCGGCAGAAATATTTCTTCTTAATAACAGGTGGTTCGAAAAGTCGCACGACTGACACATAGATGGCGACTGTAGTAACATTCATTTTTAGTTAGTACCAACCTTCAAACGATACGTCCCATAATTTGATGACATTTCAACCATTTGTCATTGAAGTTTCAATATGAGGAATGCTCCTTGACACTCACTTTCCAGGTAGCTCCCTATTCGCGGCCAGTAGCAACCCAAACAGGTCTATTATCCGATTATGGGCGCTGTACAGCTTCAAACCATACATGTCTGCTGGTCTGGACGGTTTAATACCTGCGAGCTACAAAGGTCCTCAGACATTATCCTGCTTACGCTAGAGAAGCTGTGTAGAACTAATCCACATTCCAGTGTCATGGAGAGAAGTTAATATAGTTTTCATTCCCAAAACCGGAAAATGTACTCACGTTGTCCCAAAAGACCTCAGACCTATAAGTCTATCATCCTTTCCTTTTGAAAACTCTAGAACCACTGATTGGTATCCATATACGAGCTAAAATTGATCCAAGACTTCTGTCAACGGCTCAATATGCCTAATGTAAGGGAAAGTCACCGACTAGCCACATCGAACGATCGATGCAATATACAGAGTACACAATGGTCGCATTCCCGGACTTAGATGGTACCTTTGACAACGTCAACACATTCGCAATCACGAACTGCACTGTCAACTCTGCAGGTAGATGATTCACTTGGGGAGTTGATCAGTCTTATGCTAAATAGCAGGATAATCAACTCTAAACTGGGTGGGGCTTCTGCTAAAAGATGTGTCAGCACAGGTACGTCGCAAGGCGCTATCCCTTCACCACTTTTCTATAACTTTGTGGATAATGAGTTGATGATATACCTGGAAGGGGGTGGTAGAAAGTGATTAAAGAACTCCTTCAACTAAATCTCAACAGATTAATCCGTTGGACAGACCGCTGTGGACTGGGAATAAATCCCCATAAAACTGATCTTGTCCTCTTTTCCCGGAAATACAAAATTCCAATCATAGACCCTTCCTCAATAAACGGTACCAGTTTACTACTTTCTGATACAGCAAAATATCTGGATCTCATTTTTGACAGGAAACTAAACTGGAAACCTAACTTTAAAAAAAGAGTCAAGACAACTACATTAGTTTTTATCTCTGGCAACAAAGCCATTGGGAATAAATGGGGCCTGGAACCTCGCATAACACACTGGCTATACATCTCGGTCATCAGACCGTCTTATGGACGCCTTATACAATGCAGTCACCTGTAGAAAACTAAGAAGAGCCGAAAGAACAACATGTCTATGCATAGCGGAGCCATACGGTCTACTCCCTCTGCGGCATTATACATTCTATTTCACTTGACACCCCTCGATATCCTCAGCAGGCAATTAGCTGCGACCGTAGCTATTCGCCTTAAATCCACTACATAGTATACAAATAATTCATTTGACCACGCTAATATTGTTAATATATTAGGAATCCTCGCAGAGAACATGGATTACACAATATCTGAACTTCGGTTTGACAAAGCCTTCCATGTAAGGTTCCCCTCTAGATCCTTCTGGCAGGAAGATGCTCTCATGTAGGTCTAGTCAATCCACTTCTACACAGTGTTTTCTCAGATAAGCTAAACCGAAGCTTCTATCTTCCAAAACACTGTAGCGTGCTCCAGGCGGAAATTTTTACGATTAAAGAAGCTCTGTCCTGGCTGAAGAAAAACGTGATATCGTCAAAAGATATCCTCATCTTTTGGGATAGTCAGGCCACTATTAAGTTCCTGGACTCGGTCTCATTAAATTCTAAAACGCCCTTGAATGCCGATAATCTTTTACAGAGACATTCCAGGGAATTATAGGGACGACGAACTCGCCAAAATTGAACTAGTCTACCTAAAATTGTAGCATAGGTATACCTTTCGCTACGTGCAAATCAATATTAAAGCTGGATGCTAATAAAAGAACAGACATTAGGTGTACTGCGGGACCAATACGTCTAGCGACCAAACAGATCTGGCCAAAGCTGGATCTGAATCGCTCTAAGAATCTGATCCTTATAAATAGGAATAATCTTAGCGGCATCATAAGTGTCATCACTGGACACTGCCCTATAGACAAGCATGCGAGAAGGCTTGACGCTTTTACAAACGATTTCTGTAGAAGCTGCGTGGACGAGTAATAAGAGGAGACAATCCTCCACCTACTCTTTATATGTCCAGCTCTCTCCTAGAGAAGAAAACTTGACTTAGGAGCTTTTTTCTAGAATGACATAAGCGATCTAAAGAATATAGACATTAACAGTTTCTTATGCTTCATCATAAGCTCAAACTTGTTCCATAAATAAGAGGATCATAGATCCACGTGGCATTACAATGGGCCAATAGGCCTAAGTCGGTTGGTCTTTCCAACAGCCACTTTTACATACCTACCTATTCTAGCAGGCTCAAGAATGGGCGTAGCATTTGACAATGAAACAGAAAATTGTGGAAAAAGCATTTTTGTTTTTGGCTGTGAGCTTAACTTGCTGCTGAAATTATAATATTTTCAGGTAATAGGCACGAAGCCAAATGATAGGCTCCTGATGCCCGAAATTGATTGCCATCTGGAGGAGTCCCCCCTAAATGAACTCTAATAACTCTTTGTAGTCATTCCGAGGAAGATTATCTTCCAACTTTGACATTGAAAACAACAGCATCTCTTGCCTTACATCTGGCAAGACACACTGACAGCCTTTGCGTCCATCGACCACACATAAAATTGTCGCTTATCAATTGTTTTCTATTTTATTTAAATCTTTTAAACAAGCGCACCTGCTTGCACTTTATCGCCTAATGACCAGTCTTCCAAAACCTCGTACACTACAGACGACACTTCAAACCCAATTCCAGGTGACAGTTGCGGTATTCCAACTTTCAACCTTCCGAGCAGCTGCAATTACTGGAAGTCTGTCAATTTTTGCTTGACTAGTTACAAAGAAGCTTAAAGTCCCAGTGTATGCTTTTTTGTTGCTGTTTTTAGTTGCTGTAGCCGTTTTTTCCCAAAAATATTGGCGGGGGAGTCTTATAGAAGTCCGATTGATAACAAATTTGGAAGAATCTAAGGCAGTGGCTTCTATACAAGCTCTCAAGAGGTGAACGGCGTCTCTGTCACTTATCTTGCATTTATCGAGAGCTGCCGAAAGTCTGGGAGTTAAAATATCTACCCGTGATCTTTTCCAGCATGACGGGCCTGGAACTGCTAGGTCAGAACCAAAATTATTTTCATCCTCAAGCTTAGAAATAGTTTTAGATGTAAAGGAACAAAAAATGCACACTTTTAAAAATAAGGACCACCCTCACGCCCCGCCAGGGAATACTACTACAACTCGCCAGTTACGTAGGGGAATGCGACTTTAACAAGAAACCCGAACACTTCTAAAAAAGCCATTCAAAAACAATTTGGAGGAAGATTGGTATCTTTACAGATCGAAGTAAAAAGAATGTAAGATGCTTGGATTTTGAAGATCGCCTCTAACGAAGACTTTTGCGAAAAAATCGGAATGGAAAAGGAAGAAATTAGCCAGACTGAATACTCTCAGCAGATTTTATGGCACCTGCCTTGCGTCGAAAGTGAAGACATTTGGGCTCATTTCCCAGGTAACTTGATCAGATCCATCTCACTTTAGCTTCTATCATTGAAGCTACAAGTAAGCTGTAGTTGGTATAGATCACGAGGCCGTAGAGCACGCTTTTGTTTCTTTTAATGGTTTTCAGGCGCCTTGTACTAATGGTTCAAGATGAATTTCACTAAGAGTCTGAAATGCATACTGAAATCCTCTGGTCAGCAACCATTATATTGAAAATCGAAAAAGGTGACCACAGGATTGTCAAAAGTTTCAGGCCCATATGTTGCGAAGCATGTGCACCAAATTGAGATTATTCTCTTTATTAGAAGGGGAAAGCTGACCGGTCTAATTTATTTTATGCAATAGCATCCGCTTCTAAAACTAAGCCACCTATTTGCGTGTCACCCCAAATATCAAAATTTTTTGGACTAAACGTGTCACAGCGAAAGCTTGCAAGTCGCTGTCGGCCTTCTGGCAGTCTAAAGGAGCTATCAGCAAGATATGGGTCTTGTCAGCAAAGATCTTCCGGGTTATGGTGAGACTAATTATATCTTATGCATCGGTTGTCTGGTGGAACAGGGTTTCACGAAATACGTCATTGCGTCAAAGAACCATCTGATTCGGCTGCATGCAGCTTTCTCTACTCTTGATTCTCTGATGAATTGAAATTGATATTGTGGGCTGCACTTTTGGAATAATCCTGCATTTAAAGAATGGTCTTTGGTACATGGCGTTTTGATGACCCCGTTGGAAGCATGAATTCCCTGAGTTTTGTTTAGGTCCCAGATCACAATGGGTTCACAGGAAATGAATAATGAAAACCCCGATGAATTTGCAAGGCAAGGCAATGAGAAGAGTTCCTCAAGACCACAATCTGCGTTAGGACTGCTTGCATCCACTCTAGGAACTTTTACTACCATATGAGCATAACTAGTATAATTCAACAGGATGTCGACAAATCAAGCGAATACTTCCCGGCTTTTCTAAGAGGTCAGCGACTGTGAGGGACAATATGCTTTTGCTAGCGGAAGAAAATGCAAAAATGCACATGCCAGGCCTGCATGGGAAATATTACTCGTAAATTTCATAAATTTACCACTTTTGACCACACTGACTTGAATCCGTTATTCCAAAGAATGACCCTTGAAATTACGAGTCTGAATGCTATGCGAAATGAGTGAGGGTTGCAGTGTGCATTATGAACCTGCTTCCTATATAAATTTCCAACAATATCAGCACTCACGAACGAAAACATTGTCATATCCGTATCTCCCATAGAAGTCATCGTGGATAATTTATTAATTTCTCTAGAACCACAGAAATCATGTTCCTTGCGGATTGGGAGGGGCGGTTGAAACGAACGTATGGACGGACACAATTTAAACCAAGTTCTACACTATATTCCCACTTCAGCAGCTACAGATACGAAAAGTTCAATATCGAATGCAAATGTAAGTATCCGTACGAATACAATGCCGACTTAGAGAAGCTGTCCTTCAATTTGCTTTAGCTTACATTATGGAACGAATCTGAATCTGAAAGGAAGATGAATCATTTAGGACAGAACTCCTGCTCCTGCTGCATCTTAGCAACAATAAATCTCCAAGCCCTCATTGTGCGATGTTGTGCGCTGCTCTTCGAGTGAGCATAACAACGTTCTCAATACGTGTTGACATTTCTACAAGAATTCCGTTGTTGATTTTTTGGATTTCCCATCTTTCTGGAAGAAGTGAGGAGAGCAAGAAAAAGTACGAGTATCTGTCGCCAGAATACTCGTACTCGTATCTTGTGTCTTCTTTAGAGGTGGGCTTCCAACAGAGGTGTGAATAATCCGAATGCCCAGAGTTTGGAGTTGGGCAAACAGAAAACCAAAAAAAAAAAAAAAAAAAAAAGCAAAAATAAGCGAACTTGCAAATCATTGTACTTCTTAGCGCAATATGGAGTTCAATTACAGCGGATTATGGTCGATTGTGTATCTAGATCTGTACGTGGTACGGACCTGTGGTGCCCATGGATAGCAGCAAAATTAAATAATTCTTATTGGAGCCATTGTGTAAAAGATATTTGTCGGATATGCCACAAGTCAGGCACCAGAGTACCTACCACCTTAGCAGCGCCATCGCTATCGTCACCGCTTGGTCGTGGTAATCGTCATTGCCATTTGGTGATTGTAACAAATGGGCGAACTATAAGTATCTATAGATCTGGACAGTTTTTGTTTCTTTTCGTAACTTTTTTGCAGAAAAAAACGAAAACAAAGAAAAGACAAAAGTTGTATGTGTCTCCGCTTAGCTTTGGGATCAGATGGCATGTGGTCACACCTTGGAATGCATAATTCAATTGGATACGGAACATTTTCAGCTGTTTTTGTTGTTGTTGATTTTGGTGGTGGTGTTACTGTTGTTGCTGCTGTTGTTGCACTGTTGCTCTGTTACTCTGTGTCTTTTGTCATTTTGGATTGTGGTTTATTGTGTTGGGTCGATTGTGGCAGGCAGACAGATAGACAGACAGACAGACAGACAGATGAATTCGCAACGAGGTGTGGAGGATGCATTGACGTGCTGCTTTTGTCTTGAGGTGGAACGATATTCAAGTTAGGTGTTGTAATCATTTAAATGCCACTGAAGGAAGGTAGACCACGGTTGCATGGAGACATCTAGATCCACTGATGGAATGTGCATCTAGACAATAGAGTTATGCGGCTGCATTGACAACATAAGATGACTTCGTGATGGTCTTGTTAGTTTCGTATCCAAGCAGCTACTAGTTGAAAATAATCAGAGGCAAAGACATTCGTAGATGCATACATATATGAGTGTGGTGCCCCGTACTTCGTCTTCACACTTTGGGAAAAGCATAGCTCTGCCGCATGTGTTATCAACGTTTTGGCCTGATAACCATCTTTGGACGATCGATTTTAACAGTATCATGACACTCGAAAGAGTCACAAAACTGCGGGAATCTCAAATGGGAAGTCTAATCAACAGTGGCTTTTGTAAAATGTCATTCCTATCTGTTTATAAGAAACAGAAAACATCACCGATGTTTTAGGTGATGAATTGCTGATTTTGCAGCAAAGGCGAAACATTATTATTGGTCGTACATGTTCTCGACAACGCAAAGGCTTATGACCAGTTTTACCACAGATGGAACTATGTATCGGTCACAATATAATAGCGGAGGGATACGGTTAGTTGAGCAACTACAATCGGAAGATTTTCATAGAAAGCGTGGGCTTCCTCATAACTCAAGGAGCTCATATTCTGGTTGTACCTGAGTTCAGAGAAGGTACCAACCGATCTTCCGGGCTAAGAATTCCCTTAATTGAGTCAATGAAGATGCCGGGGGCTTAAGACAGTAGTGCCCTTATTTGCGCTATTACCAAACATTCGGAACCACAGCAATTGGAGAGAGTAATACCAAAATATCAATGCTTAAAAGCTGCGGAGGAAGATACCGAAAACCATTGGGATCTGACCAGGTTTTCTCGGTTGGATGTTGTGCAGTCAAGCTATATTTGGGTTCTTTATGAACCATACTAGTATAAAGGCGAAATCATTTTGTGGCAATAATTGCGGTTTAACTATGATGTCAATTCTAGAGACAAGGAGAAGCATGTGCTGAGATGAGAGTTTGTCATCATAAGTAGACTTAGGCAAAAACTCTTGAGGTTTAGGCATATAGGCGGATGCCTGATTACAATATGTATCATTGTCCACGTATACAGAATACTTACGTTTCATACAATTCATTATCCACAAAGCCAACTGTCGGTCAACTGATCACTGGTTCTTTAGATTGATCACATTCAGGTCGTAGAAGTCTCTAAAATACCTCGGAATTATGCTCGTTAATGGGCTGCGCTTCAAGGCCTGCATCAAATACGCTAGCAAGAACGCATCACTTATACAGGCAAACAAACACTATCGGATGCTTCCACAGTAATTTGCTATGCAGAGTGGTCAGATTGGACTTCCTAACATATATGCTGCTTCATACGGGCAAGTGCCGTAATGCTGTCTTTTGCTCTTTGTTGGAAAAAAAATCTGCCATCGGCGAACAGTCAGAATTATCAGCGGCTTATGAACAATTTCGGACGATGTGTTAGCCGGAATGATCTCTGTCGACATTCTCGGATTGTAGGCACGATAATCCGGCCAAGACCGGAGGACTCTGTAGGTCAATAGGTCAAATGACGGGATCAGAATGCGACTGGAAAGAGATCTGCTCATTCATAGTGAGTGTGTAGAATGAGCTGAAGTTAAATGCTAAACGAGAACCCAAGGAGCGGCCTTGAAAAATGTAGCACTATTGCTAACCAGTCGCAGGGTTGTATGATAGTTTAATACCGTGTCACGAACTTCAAGACAATCATAGCTCATGAATCGCTCATGCCATTAGTACGGGCTACTGGTATTCCACATCCATTGACGCAAACCATAAAAAGGTATAGTTTCAGTATTCAGAATGCTTGTAAAAGCAAAGGCACCAATAAGCAGAGCTCGAAAATAACTCTCAACCTTTATTTTCATTTGGTTTCTCTCTGAGAGATATTGCATTGGGCATTGAGATTTAGGTCTTGCTCTGATATATACGAGTACATATATATATGTACTCACCTTTTCGCTCATCGCTTGAGATTTATTTTTTAATTTCAAATATATCTGTCCTCTATTGACTTTTTTTATAAAAATTAAATGGAACTGACTGTAAAATATAAAATGCTACCCAGAACGATCGGGAAATACCAAATGAAAAACTACTGATACTAAAACTAAAATAAAAGGCACGACTGTACTTCACAGAATCTTAACAGAATTTAATTTAATAATTCATTGGCTTACAATTTTATATCAAGAGAATATGAAGGTTAACGAAGGACGTATTCTAACCATACTATAAAAATCAATGGAGAGTTGATAGAAGTGTTTGTTCATAAAATTTAACGAACTACTGAGATATAGGTTGAATGCTTAAAATGTTTATATTGAAAAGATTTTTGATATCCTCCGGCCGACAATTAATTGCTTATTTCTAAAGGATATAGTAGTTGTACAGGTCGTCGAAGAATAGAACCATTTGATAGGCGAACCTCGCAAGCACGAACCTTACCATCTCGTCCTGGGAACACCTTTTGAATTATAGCTAACTGCCAAAGCGTTCGAGGCAAAGAAGATTCTTGCAGAAGGACCACATCTCCTGGGGATATAGAAGTAGCTCGCACAGGTTTGGCATGGTGCAAGGATCGCAGCTGCTGAAGATATTCCCGAAACCACCGTTTCTTGAATGTTGAAATAAGGCGTAGTCGTTCCAACCACTGCTTACGGAGATGTTTTCCTGTTGGAAATTGAAGGTTTCTTTCTTTTAAAAAAAAATTTGGATATGCTTGAGTAATATGAAGAAAGTGAGCCGCGCTTTAATCACCCAAAATTTAGAACGAAGTTGAGATACAACTGCATTAATCCCACCATGGAACAGTTTAGCATGTGCATCAACGACAATCAATTTAGTAACATGCGATGACTTCGGCAATATCAGCGGATGTGCCTCACACGTCTCCAAATTAGTAAACTGCAGCCGACCACCAACTCTCAGTAACCCATCGAGTTCATCTAAAAAAGGAGTAAGCGTTAGTAAATTTGAGTTCGAAGGTATACCCTTTCTCTGTCTAAGTGCAGCAATTTCATTCGGGAAATTCAACAGTTGAACGTTGCTGTTCCGCTCTATTTATATCTTCTGCTGACAGTAATGGAGGAAATGTCGTCTTCGTCTTAAAGCAATTAACAGCACGAAGAAAGTAAGCAGTCACACGGAGAAGACGATTCCAATCGCTAAATTCTTCACAATTTATGGGCTGTTTGTTATTAATTGAAGTCAATTCAGGTGTATGGTCTAACTCGCTTGTATTTCCACACGTTAAACAGGCCGAAAAAGCTGCATCGTTGATTTTATCTGATGTAGGCCATTTAAATGGGTCATCTTTCAGCCAATCTGGTCCAGTTATCCAAAGAGATGAACTTAAAAGCGATGCTGCGCTAATCCCCCTGGTTACTAGGTCTGCTGGATTGTCCGATCCCGGACAATGCCTCCAATTTGAAACATCCGATAGCGATCTTATTTCTCGTACTCTATTTTCGATATACGGTTTCCAGCGTTTTTCGGATCCTGAGATCCAGAACCACGCAATTTTCGAATCTGTCCATAAATATTCCCCATTTAACTGAACCCTTAATTTCATTCGCAAGTAATCAAGTAAACGTACGGCAACTAAAGCAGCTGTCAGTTCCAACTTTGGAATGGTTAATTCATTCTGGTTCCGACTGTTGAGCAGTGCTACTCTATTCTTAGAGCAGATAAATCGAACGAAAATGTTACCATTAATGTCGCAACATCTGGCATACGCTACTGCCCCAAAGCCATGCTGGCTGGCATCGGCAAAAACATGAATTTGAACATTATCTTGGCCAATAAAGACATGACGAGGTATTGCCATATCCTTGAGTTCATTTATTTCTTTGCAGCAGATGATCCAGACTTTCAACATATCATCAGGCAATGTTTCGTCCCAATCGAATTTCTTGCGCCATATAAATTGGAAAAGGATCTTTAGTCGTACGGTCCAAGGTCCTAGAAAACCTAAAGGGTCAAATATTTTAGCCATTACCTTTAGAACGTTGCGTTTTGTAGCTCGTATATCCTCTGAGTTTATCAGACTGGAAACTCCATCCAGATCGACAACCAACTCGTCTGTAGAGGTGACCCAACGCACCCCCAACACCTTCCGCGTTTGCGATAATCTCTGCTCTTCAGCGAATTGTCTTCGAACAGTTAAACTATTAGTGTTCCATTTGCGAAGGGTCATTGAAGCTCCCTTTAGGATGATATCTGCTTCTTTGTATATATTCAATGCGGTTGACTCATTATCGACGCTGAGCACTAGATCATCCATATAGAAACTCGTTCGTAACAAATCACAAGTTTGTGGATATTGCCTGTTGGCCTCTTCGATCGCTTTATGAATCGTTGCTCCAAGTAAGAAGGGACTGCAGGTTACGCCAAATGTTACACGAGTCATGCGATAAGTCTTTATAGCCGGAAGATCTTTGATATCGCTTAAGGGTTCAGCAAACCATAAAAATCGGTGACTGTCTCGATCATTCTGATTCAGCAATATCTGTAAGAAAGCCTTTTCAATATCAGCAGTTAACGCAATCTTACCAACTCTAAAATTTAACAGAATGGTCAATACATCCGGCAGCATATTATCCCCAACTTCAAGGTGGTCGTTAAGAGATGTGTAATTAGGTGTATGTGCTGAAGCATCAAATACGATGCGCAACTTTGTGGTATCTTTATCCTCTCTATAAACTGGGCGGTGAGGTAAATAGTAAATACGTTCTTGATTATTATCTTTTTCAGGAACAGGTTCCGCAACTTCATTCAAAAGCATTTCTCGCATTGCAGCATCGTATTCCAGCATCCTTTCAGTTGAGCATAGCTTTCTAACAAGTGATTTCATTCTCTGAATGGCGCCTGAGTAGTTACTGTGGAGGAAACCACTCATTTTCTTCCAGGGAAGCGAAACTTCAAAGCGGTTGCCCGATCTGTAAATATTCATCGTTAGGTCTTTACTTACGGTTTTGTAGGAGGGTGGCAGGATGCCTAATGTCTCCAGCTGCCAGAAGTTTCGAATGTCTTCACAGGCGCAGATACTCAGAGATGTGAAACAGTTTTCAAGAGATTTGGATGGACCCACAAAAAAAGGGCCTTGAATTGTCCATCCCAGAACAGTGTCGATAGCTGTTAATTTATTTGTGATTCGCTTAAGGTTGCCTGTCGCAAATTGCCAATAGGAATCAGCGCCTATAAGAATGCTTATTCCTTGTTCTGAAGCTTGTCCACTAACACGAGCATCAGCCAAAGACAATCCTTTCATTGACGACTCAATATCATTGTTGGGCACTGCTAGCACGTCAAAACAAATCTCCGGCACCTCAATCGCATCAACCACCACAGTTTGATTGTTATATTGACTACGCAAATAAAAACGAACCTTGTTACACAATTTATTAGGTTTTGGTTTATCACATCCAAAAGGAATTAAACTCAAATTATGCGAACCGATTGAAGGTAAATTTAGCCGACGAGCTACATATGATTTGACAAATGACATTTGGCTTCCGCCATCCAAAACAACATGAACGAACAGCTCACCATTAAAATTTGTATTAGAAATGAAAGCGCAAGCTGTCTGCAAGTAAACATTACTGATTTGTTGGTGTGCATGCGTTGTGTACAAATTCATCGTTTGTTGCGGCGAGGAGGCATACGCAGGTTGTTTTGATGAGCTTGATGCCGGCGCGGTTGTAATTACATCTTCGTGAGCATTATCTGATAAGCTAGACTTCTTTTTTGTCACTGCATATGAAGGGTCACACATAGTGGTTGCATGGCGACCATTGCATGACTTGCAAGCAATATTAGTAATTCGACACATCTTTGAATTATGTCCCTTTCTGCAACAACGGAAGCATCTACCATCTGTTTTCAACAATTGCTTCTTCTCTGATAAACTGCTACCACAATCACAATCTTTCGTTGCATGATTCACCTTTGCAGAAAAAACACACATTTTCCTTATTCCCAGCTGTGAATAACCCAACTGCGGTTTTGATCGGTTTTGATGTTGTTACTTTATGCTGATGATGACCATGCTGATGTTTCGAATTGGACTTTGCTTCGTTCGCCGTCTCTAGCGCTTTAACCTCCCGTTTCAGAAATTTTAATAAAGACCTCACCTGCTTATCACCTATTGATTTCGTGGATGAAATGTCTGAGGCGGATGATACAATGACCGGTTCATCGATATTGCAGTTGTTTTCTCGATTTCCTTCATCTAAATGGTCAGCTAAATTACTGTAGAATCGATGAAAATCTACACGTAGCTCATTGGGAAGGCAGCGGAAAAGAACTCCTTTTAACATCACAAAGTAATGCGAAGAGGGAACGCCCAACGACGTCAGCGAGCGTGTAGAAGTTAATACAGAAGTATACAGGAGTCTTAATCCATGTGCATCTGTCTTGGAACTTACCGGTTGTGTAGATAATAAGCGCTGCATTGTATGCAAGGTGCTTCGAGCGAAACCAGCCTCACAACCTTTTGCCCCACTTCCTCGGGACCGAGTTTTTTCATCACGGCCGTTTGAAGTTACTGGTATTGACTTTGCCGGTCCTTTGTACATCTCAGATAATGCAAATCAACGGAAAAAGGCATACATTATGCTATTAACTTGCGCCGCTGTACGGGCCGTACATCTAGAGGTCGTTTGGGATCTGACGACTGAAAGCTGTCTCCTGGCGCTGCGCCGATTTATCGCGAAGCGAGGTGCTCCACACATTATCTATTCCGATAACGCGAAGACATTTAGAAAGGCTTCATCGGAATTAAACAAAATCTTCGATTTGAGTGATTGCGAAAGCTTTCAAGGATTTTTAAGTAATCATCGTATAAAGTGGAAATTCATAGTGGAACGTGCTCCTTTTATTTTTCTTTCCGATCTCGATCAGAACTTTCACTGGCTTCCCGGGTTTCGGCACCAAAATGTAAAATATAAAATGCTACCCAGAACGATCGGGAAATACCAAATGAAAAACTACTGATACTAAAACTAAAATAAAAGGCACGACTGTACTTCACAGAATCTTAACAGAATTTAATTTAATAATTCATTGGCTTACAATTTTATATCAAGAGAATATGAAGGTTAACGAAGGACGTATTCTAACCATACTATAAAAATCAATGGAGAGTTGATAGAAGTGTTTGTTTATAAAATTTAACCAACTACTGAGATATAGGTTGAATGCTTAAAATGTTTATATTGAAAAGATTTTTGATACTGACCAACCTAAAGCATTTTTCGTCGAAAATAAATCAAAAGTGTTCAATATATAGAATTCAATCGTTGTTTTTATGGGATCTCATATGGTGAAAGTGTATGGAATAATTTTAGTATTTAGCTTAAGGCCTTAGCTGCTCAAGCTGTATTTTCTATTACTGTCAATGTTATTGAATTCGTTGTCAATAAACTTATAATAATAATAATAATTTTAATATTTTAGGAATTAAGTTTTACTAAAAGTAGACTCTCAAGTGTTTTAGAACTTAAGCTATACCTTTTCTCGCCTTAAATAAAATGTAAAGAAGAAAAAGCTCTTTCGACAGTTACTTGCGTTGCCGGAACGCCAAGCACTACCAATGCCACTTCAAAAATATAAGGAGACTTTAGCTTTAATTTGTCGAAAAGTGAAAGAATATTTGTATCTAACGGCAAACGTGTGTACTCTAATTCAAAATTTTCAATATCGGCGTATATTTTTGATAAGATCTCACTACTTTTATTAATGTCACTGTTTCGATTTGCTTCTCGTTCTTGTATATTGATAACATTGAATATATCTAAATATAAGCTTAAAAGTGAGTCTTCTGTATCATCATCTGTATCAATATCATCGCTGAATATTGCTTTCGTTTCTTGAAGAGCTGAGGAAAAACTCTACATAGAAAATATTATGAGATTTAAATTAAGTTTTTAAGATCTTTGAAAACGAAACCAACAGAAAGGGCAAAACAAACAAGAATGTAGATGGAAGAAAGGATTTTTAAATTCATATTCTGTTTTATACCTGTTTCATGTTTAATATATTCTTCGCAATTTTCTTTAAATGAACTTTTGCCGATGATTTTTGACTATTAGTCAAAACCAAGTTTAATCTAGAATCTAAAAAGATTGCACTCAACCTTGCGGCGTTCTCCAGAAGCAAACCTTCACGTTCATTTAGAGAATCTAGTAATTTTCTTTGCAGGTCGCATGAGCTGTTCTCGTAGTTCAATTTAAGCTCCATCCAAATTTAAAAAAAAATCACTTAGTACAAGCTGCTCTTATTGCATTTTAAGAGTAGCGATCCATACAGGCTTTAAAGAATCAATATACTCTCCAACGAATTCCCAATCTGTTGTTGCTTCAAAGATGAGTTGCTCGTGTTCCTCAAGAAATGATTTTACTTCAAGTAACTTTTTGAGCATTAGATAGGTGGAATTCCATCTGGTGGAAACGTCAAGTGGAGGCATACATTTATCGGATTGATTTAATATACGTCTATGTAGGAGATAGAACATAAGACATTGAAAATTGTTTTTAAATTATGGTACATACAGAAACTAAACAAATTAAAAAAAATATATATTTACGAATATATACCTATATTTTGCAGTTCTTAAAATCTTGCATAGTTTCCTTCCACTTTAAATTTTTTGGCAAATATTTACATCCTTATGTACGTCATTAACACACAGCTGAAGGGTATGATCTGCACAACGTATTGAATGAATATTAGGAAATATAACTGGATCCACAATTTCCTCTAACTCTAACTTGTCGTAGTCTTCGTTTAAATTGGAATCTTCATTAAGGATTTCTACTGCCTTCAGCATGTTTCTCCCGTTGTCTAAAGTAATACTTAAAAACAAACACACAGAAAAGTTGCAATCTATCTGTAACGGATCGTATCGTCCCCCATATGCTAGAAAAATGAATGTGCAAATTTCCAGCTTTTGAGTTTGATAAATCGTTCTTTACACCAAGCTGTCCCGGAACTGTGAAGGTGAGGAGAGCGTAGAAAAAGCAATATTAAACCTACGAATTTTTTGACAACAAACAACAATCAAACACGATTTCCAAAAATTATCAATTTTGCACATTCATGCTTCTGGCATATGGCGGACGGTATGATACCCTATCTCTTAACCCAACCCTATTAAAGTGTCCGAGGTCATATTTAATGTATGGGTGAATTATACATAACGTTAATGCCAAAATATTATTTCAACGCAATTTTTTTTATAATTTTTAGTAAAAATTTGGGAAAACAATTTAGAAAAGCCTGAACACCAAATTTCAACTTTCTAGATCAAAATTGAAGGCCCAAAAAGTGAGAACAGATGGACATGACTCAATAGAATCGGCTATCCGTACTGATCATTTATATGCAACTATATATCAAACTTTATATAACCTATAGGATAAGTTTATACATTATATACCTTTATACCTAATAGTAAAAAGATAAAACAGTAATGTATAGAATAAAACATCGAAGTAAAATTACTTCTCGAAACCTTTAGCTAGTTACGAGTATGTATGGAAGAACTTACCTGTAAATTTGACAAAGCTGAATTTCAAAATCTGCCAGAATTTCTAGAATTTTTTCTTTGAGGAATTGCCCCGTATAACGTTCAAATAACTGCACCATTCCTAACATTTTTTCGACAATATTCATTGAATTCGCCTTAAGTTCAATGAACTACAAATTTACACCAAGAATTGATCTATCCATTCGAGTGGTACTATCAATTTTCAAAGACGAATTTCATTTTTTAAAGACTGAACTTTCAATTCAACAAACTCCATGATATTATGTGAAGATATTGGGCAAAATGCCCAAACCTGCATATATTGGATTAACTATTTCTCTAAATCCTTCACTGTCTAAAATCTAAATGTGTAAAAGGTCTTCCATCATTGGTAACTATTTTAATTATTGCATTAATAAAATCTTCCAAACATATTTTCACTTTTTTTTAGGCAATTCGTTTGCATTTTCTGTGCTGTTTTTAATAACAGTATTTTCCAAAATGTCCTTATGTTTCACCTCTAAATGCCTTCTTAAATTAGTTAAATGACGCCCACGCAACTCCAAATCACAAGCATTGCACTTTGATTTTACTGTACTCGCATTATATTGAAAAAAAGCTTCTAATTGTATTATCTGATGTTCTGCCCATAGTCACTTCAACTTGCACTCACTTCCACTGAACTTTATTAGACGAATGTTTGTTACACAATAAATGACTAATCAAACCACTAATCTGCATTTCCGTATACACGGCTTGCTAACTAGGCGACTACAGTAAATGCAATTTATTTTTTTTCTCTCAGTGAAATATCTCATTGATTGACCAGAACCTAAAAAACAAAACGTAAGGGTTTCTCTCCGACCAAGAGCGAAAAAAGTGCGGTAAAACAAATCGGTTATTAAGTGATCTTATTTTATAATCTCAACAGCAGAGAGTAATTTAAAAACCTTTGATAAGGTTGAGAGTAATTTTCGAGCTCTGCCAATAAGGGTATCTAATGTGAGGCTTAAGTCCGGTCGAGATTCTTAAAACCTCTCAAAAAGTCAAATTTTGCCAGCATCAAGAGCAAGGTATCAGCAGATGCTGCATCTCATCCACCTAACACGATAAAAGGCAAACGGGGCAACGTTAAGGACTTAAAAGTATGACATGTTTGGTAAATATGGTCTACACGACATCACATGCGACCAGGAATTTAAGCGTTGCCCCTTTGCAGCGGAGCGAAATGTAATTGTAGCAAGCGCGTCCTACATCTCAACAGTCATAAGGGGATCTGACAGTCTCTGGATCAATCTATACAAGGTGCGTCTTGTTACCTTGTTGTTGCGAAGGCATGAATGCGGATAACCCTCACCCTGCTAAGAAGAGCAAATACTGACGTCGGCAGGCTGCAATCACTAGAAACTGGACCTCTGTCCGATAAAATATTTTTGAACCTCTTTCGATATTTTACATCGCCAACATCTCGTCGCGAAACCCAGTGGCACAGATGATAAGAAATCATTAGGGATGCCGCTTGTAATGTTCTGTATTTCGCCCGATCACCACTGCAAAAGCCGTGATTTGACGGTGAATGCCGACTTTCGTATACACAGATACAGAGGGCATATAGAACAGCGCTTTAAAGGTGGACAAGAACGCATCGTGAGCGTACTATGAAATTGCCTTATACCTTGTGTCAACCAATCAGTTCGTTTTCAGTGTAGTTTCTGGCCTGGAAAGCCCTCCATCGATCAGATTCTTGTACTATAGCAGATCTTGGAAGAGACCCTCGCATTTTAAAATGACAGTCAGCACCTATTTGTGGATTTTAAAGGAAGAAAATTATACGAAGCAAAGTCCGGTTTTGACATCTCTGATAAACTTGTCCGGCTCTGCAGGATACGAGTAATTCATTGTTCTACGAAGTTTGGCTATGATTTTCAGGTGATCTTTGATGTCAAAAAAGGTATGCAACAAGGCGACGGATTGTTATGCGCGACTTCTTGAACATCGTTCTTGATAGTATTGTGCTCGCAATCCAACACCAGTGGTACCACATTTACAACTGTTTGCGTATGCGTATGACATGAACATGATCGGCAGAACAGAGGAAGCTATTTGTGAAGCATTTTCAAGTATTGAAGCAGCGGAAAAGATGGATCTGGCTATAAATGAGGGAATAGCTGTCTTTGAAAAGGCCAAAAAACCATCGACAACTCCGACAAAACGTTATACCGTCATAGAGAGGTATTTCTTCGAGATGGTCAAACACTTTGTCTACCTTGGCTTCGCAGTTAATATTATCAACGACACCACTTTAGACATCATTCGAAGAGGAACTCTTGCCAGTCGCAGTTTTTTGTGGCTCAGAAGTACCTGCTCTCGGAAAAACAAAATCGTGTTCTATAAAACTTCGACATGGACTGTCGTTTCGTGAAAAAAGTGCTTAGTCAGATAGCTGGGACATACAGAGCAGATGGACTCCAGCGATGGACTCCTGAGGGCGAATGTAGAAGATAAATACCCTCCGTCAGGTGGCCCGTACAAGTGAAGAGAGACCTCCACCAACTTGACATGCGGAAAAGGAAGCAGCTAACAAGCAACTGAATTGCCTGGAGGAGCATAGGTAGCGATCTTCAAAAAATCAAATTAAATGGGAAAAATGCTAGTAGCTCCGTATTCGAATTGTGGAAAGTAAAGAGTACATTTTAACTGAAGCGTATTCGGAAAGAGAATTTAAAAGACTTTGTCTTCTAGAATCACCTCACTAGAAAGGGTTTGCCCTATCACCGGGCGGGCGACCTTCTTCCTACTTGTATTAATGACACGTGACTTTCATGAATTAAATATCTTACCCGTCTCCAACATCTGCAAAGATTGGTCAACGCACCATGCCAGTTGTAAATATTTAACAAGAACCTCCATTGTCGGTCAGCGCAATCCATATCTCATATTGATCCTCATTAAATTTAACGGTGTTCAACTGATATTCGAAACTTTGCTAAATTTTAAAAAACACGTATTGTATAATCGAATAAGTGGGGAATAATTCAAAAATGAAATACGACCCTCAACTCGGAGAAAATGTTCGCAAATAATCCTATTAATTGGCTCTGCGGTCATCGGGTCAATACCCAAATTAAATGCAATCAATTTAAAGTCAGTAATCGAATATGTTGCCTTGTGTTTGTTGGGGTTCATGTAAACCTACTCCCGTGGTTTTGAAAAATACCCCATGACCGCCTTTGTACCCAACGACCCCAGTTTACCAATGACATTCCAGACATTTTGGGCGAAATACACAAACAAACAAACAAACAGAAACCAACGATTCTGAAAATTCTAAAAATAAAATTTCTCTCACATAATTAAGTTGCTGCACCAATGTCAGTTGCTTCCATAAATAACTGACGCACTGTGCAGAGACAGCAAATGACCAAAAAGAAGCCGGGATCACTCTAAGGCCAAGTCAAGACGTGAGCCCACATGACAATTTACAATCCGCAATCTGCATTATATGCATTCTCTGGAAAAAGATAAAAATCAATGATTAATACACTCAAGAGCACATCCGTGGAATTGTTCCTCTGGTTGTTCTTTCGACTCTATACTGAGCCTGGGCTGCCAACATTTCTCAAGCGTGTTAATGATGGTGGTAGTCGCAGCACTTGACGTCCAGATGATGAGTTGCTACAGCGATCAGAGCGTTGAGGGAATGCAAATCCTACAGTTTTTGATGCTTTGATAACCCGGAACAATATTTTGTATGGTTCACTTATTGTTAGGTGGAATCAGTGTCGATGTGTCTTTAACAGCTCACGGGTTTGTGGGTCAACTTGTCGATTCCGAAGCTCTGAGAATTTCTGACATGAGGGCAATACCATTTCACACTTAATGGTGAGATGACATGACGTTATGACAGCTGCGGCAGGTTGAACTCTTAAACGACACATTACCGGCATCGGAGATGGACTTTTGGGGGAACGGTAGGGTTTATGTTTTCGGGACTGGGATTGAGTAAGGAATGCGGTAATGTTAAATACGTAAGAAGGTGGGTATTGCATAATTAAGGATCGTTTAATGCGGGTTTTTCTGAGACATCCGTAACACTTTACCATTTCATTATGTCAGGCTCAATTTTAGTGTGGATGAAAACAGAAAATTTGGCTGAAATTGTTAGCGGAAGCTTTGGATGCGACATGTTTAGTCTAATGTCGGTTTGGTTCATTATAACGATATTCAGTTCAAGATAAGTCAAGACAATCAGCTTCCCTCGTGAAGATACCTTCAGTTTTGAGAGAGTTAAACTGAAAGCCCTCTTGGGTGTAGCGATGCACTTGCATTTGCGTTTGAGATCAGAGGGACAGTACATCTACATACATTATCTGAATATGCCGCAGATGTCGCCAACGTAAGAATTGTTGAAAGTATAAAGCAGAGACTTACCCAGCATGGACCAGAGCAGTAAAGGTAAGCTAGATCTAGTTTTTTTTGAAGTTACATACTGGTGGGAATCAGCACCAGCACTCAATCTCGATGTCCTTCTTGGAACATCTATTCTCTACGTGTTCTGTAGCAGAAAGAAAGTCAGACTTATGGGTCTGGAACCTTGGTCATAGTCATTTTCAACGATTTTCTTTTATTCTTCCTCAGGGAACTGGCCTAGTACCAGGTTTGCGGTGAAGATTTATTCAGAATTGGCAGCAGCTGGTTTATACCTTTTACAGGGTGCATATCTGAATATTTGTATGTCATCAGTGATAGACTTTCTTTGACGCCTTCAAAGTTAGCAAAAGCGTATTCACTGAGATTGCTTCCTTGAAAGCTAGATCCACTCTTCCGATGGCATCTCCACCTCGTTCAGTATGGTTTCGTTAGAGATTGATAATTCCCACCCGTCACTTCTTCGACCGCGCTGTTTCCAGCTTTCCTGTCTACCAATTATGTGTTAAAAGATTTAGGACTACTGATCCTTATGGTTTCCAATATAGTGGTGGGGTCGAATTGGTTCGACTGGCATATGGATTCGTTATCATGGCTAACTAGGGATCTGACCGCTAATGGTAACCTCTAGCCTTGACCCTGGCCAGATTTATCTCAAGTTTAGTTTGTTCAGTTAATAAAGAGTGTTTTTTTTAGAGCTATACAAATTTAATATGAAATAAAACACTTGAACCTAATGCTAATAATAAGCTTTATTTAATACATCATTTTATTCCATTAGTGTTTAGTTTAGTTCAAACCGCCGCTGTATTCAGTCGCCCTCTTACTTTACTTCATAATTTGTGAATTTCCTATTTCGTTTATTTCAGTTAAATCAATCCAGTAACCTAATTTGCTTTTTGTTTTCCTGGTCTTCGTCATGTCTTCTTGTGGATTAAGCAACGGCTACATTAATGACAATAATGCTGACTAACAACAAGCCTGTAAGAGGATCTGCGGCAAAATATTCCATGCTATTTGTGTCGGCCTAAATAAAAGAAACACGGTCTACCTTAAAGAGTTCTCCGAAAATCTACTGTTCTTTTGTGATGAGTGCATCAGAATTTCTCTCTCACCTATGTGTCTTGCGATCAAGTGCCTCAGTGACTCCAATGAATCCAACCATAACTCACTCGTCAGACTGATAACGGACAAATTATCAATCTTTGAACAAAGTGTAAGATGTGCGGAAGACTTTGGTCGTGGCATTGAAAAGTGCAAGATCTAGAAATGAAGAAACATACAAGCGCTACCTTGATACCGTCTTAGGTGAATGTATATCAATCGGATCCGCAATGATGGATTCAAATAAGAAAACATGTAATTCCATCAACTCTCTCCGGGAAGACATTGATAATCATCTCCAATCATCCACATCCAATCTCCATATCGAACCTGTAACAAACAATAACCAACTCTCAATTCATTACGGGTCCATGCTTGATATCATATTCGATAAAATCAGTGAGCTTAATGATGAACTCACCACGAATAGAACAGTGTTGAATGATTTAGAAAATCTCATTGGAACAGTATGCCACAAAATTGATCCCCCACCGCACAACAGTTACAATACTTCAATTTTGGCTGAATTGTTACAAAGTAAAGCCGAATCATTGCCAGATTCAGCCGACAACTCCTTCACCACCACCTCGCACCAGCCCTTTGATCCAAAAATCGTATAGTGATATTATTGCTCCAACGCCAACCCCTCCTGTCGCCGCCCCACGGAAACTTGTTACACAATTTAACACGATGTGGACACCTTCAGAGTGGCAAGGCAGGCTAGATCGATTCCGCACAACGAATCAGATGTTCACCATCCTACTCATCAAAGGTGCTCTAAATTATGAAGATGTTGCTTGGATTTCCATTTTTTCAAAAAGAGGTATGGCATCACCATTAGCCAATGCACAATATTCCCAACATCTCACCACAAAAACAAACGGAATTTCAAAATTAATTTACCGGCTAAATACGAATGGTAATTTGTTAACTCCTTCAACACCAACCTCAAGCTAGGAAAGATGCGGGTCTCAAAATGGAACGATAAATCAACCAACAAAAACGTAGAAAAAAAAAGAAACAACGTCTCATCAAAAGACAATTATAAATCGCCCAAATCCATTCCCCATCCACATCCTAAACCTGACCCCAACTGGAGCCTTAAAACCAAAATATTTCCCAATTTTTCCTCTCCCGTTTATATCCCTAAGAAACCCCCTTCACGTATCTCTACAAAAGCACCAAGTTCCTCTCTTCCATCCAAGCTTTCATTGCGTTTCATTTAATTTAACCCCTGCCCCAACCACCCACACCCAATCCCACGAATACTAACAACTGCTTTCCCAATTTCGATCTTACAACAGGAGCCAAATACCCAAACTTTATCAGCTCGAATATCTTAAATCCCGCTTCTAGCTCGCCTTCTCCCTCGGTTGCACGGGCCCCAGTCCCTATTTTTGATCCCCTTTCGCCGCCTAACGTTAAAGTGACCCGAAAGAATATAGACACCGCAGAATGCCGTTACGCGCTCTCTAGGCTAAGGGATAAAAAGATATAAGAAAATATACGTCTCTTTCTCGCATATCTTTACGACTAATCCGACTCTATTTGCTTTGAGGGAAAAACTAAAACAAGTGTCATGGTCTCCATCTAACAGGAAGGCCTTTCAAACAGGTACCACGAAATCTTCGACACACCTCCTTAAAAGGCTGCGGATTACCTCGTTGCGTTGTACTCTCTAAAAGAGTTTCTCACCTTCAGCGCAGCCGAGCTGACCACGGCAAACTTTTTCGTTCCTAACTTGCCTTCTTTGACTGCATCTCATCTACACTCCCCTACTCCTCCACGCAACAAACTACCTCTTACATTTTACTACCAAAACGTAAGAGGGTTGCGCTCTAAAACTCGTGCTGTCTTGCCTAAATCATACGGTATCTCTTTTGACGTCTATGCTCTTACAGAAACCAATCTGATCCCCGACATAAAGAGGCAGGAGCTATTCCCATCTTCTTATAATGTTTTCCGAGATGACGATCACTCTCCCTATGTTTAATGATCCTGCCATCCCTAAAGTTGATTCTAGATGTAGAGGTGTCCTAAGTGCCATTCACAATAACCTCAACTCTGCTCTCATCGCTATCTCTTCTTCTGTTAAACTTGACTTTGTTTCAATTAAAATAACACTTCCCAACAGGTCCCTGTACGTTATGTATTGCTACATTCTCCCAGCTCAACCTAATGAATCCTACATTCTTGCTATTAAAGCAATTGACCAAGTAATTGACCTAAGTGATTCCATCGACGATATCCTTATCTTTGGTGACTTTAATCTGCCCCTCCTAAAGTTGATTAAATCGGATGATAACTTATTTTTTACGGCGTCAAACGCCAGTTCATCCAAGGAATGTATTTTCATTGATAGCATAACTGACTCAAGCCTGTGCCAAGTAAGTGGCGTCCCTAATTCTATCGGTAGGCAACTAGACCTTATTTTCACTAGTGATCCCATTAACTTCACAGTAACGTTCTGTCCCTTTACCCTATCATCTGTCGACAATTTTCACCCCCTCTTCTTCTCCCAATTCTCCATAACTCTCCACCCTAGTCCACTCCTTCTCCTACCATCTCTTCTTACAACTTCCATAAAGCTAATTTTCGCAAAAGCAATACCTATCTTAGCAAATGTTCTTTCGATTTTACCAACCTATCCTTATCTGATGCTGTCTCCATTTTCTACAGTGAACTATTTAATTCCATTTCGCTTTACGTTCCCTTTTCTCGGCATAAAATATCATCAATTCCCCCTCCCTGATACAGCAGAAGACTATAAATTATGGGCAGCTTTTCTTCGCACCAATTCTTATTATGACTACTCTAACTATCTTGGAACCTACCTCCAACTCACCCAGCTCTATAACTGACTCTATCAGCGCTTTCTCGACACAGCGCAGACCAACCTTATCAACGATCCTAAAACATTTTATCAATTCGTCAACTACAAAGGGAAATCAGACGGTTATCCCCCCTCTCTCTCGTTCGATAAAAAACCACCAACATTAATAAAGGAAAATTACAGAGCATCTGTAAGTTTGTATTGGAACAATAAAAGTCGGACTGTAAACACCAGCAACCCGAATATGTTCCCGCAAATAAATAAAATATTTCGGAGAAATAATCAGAACGACCTTTCATGTCTTAAAATCGCCCGAACGACGAACAACGAACAAATACTTGTAGCAGCAGGCATAGATCCAAATGAGGCTGTTGACGATGACAACTTCTTTGTGATCGAGGATCCGCAGGAGCAGGTAGAGGCTATAGGAGCGACTTTCCAGGAAGTGTACAAGGCGAATGTTATCATTGGCCCGAACCACGATCTGGAGGATCGAGTCCTTGTGCACAATTTCTGCCTTCGAAATGAAATTGCGAATTGGCGATTAGAGAGCTCGGGTTTCACCCAGTTCAGTGACGAAAATATGGCAAATAATGCCATCACCAACGATAGGGTACTACCCCCGTTCATTTCGAAGGAAGAGCTCCAAATGATCTTCGATTCACTTAGAAGTAAGAAATCAGCGGGAACCGATGAAATACCGAACATTGTGCTTCGACATCTCCCTCTAGAAGCGGTGAACATTTATACCATCCTGTTTAATAATGCAATGAATAATGCACATTATCCATCGCATTGGAAAACTGCGGTGGTACACCCCATCCCCAAAAGGGATAAAGATACTTCCAATCCAGCGAATCTCCGCTCGATTAGTCTTCTTCCAAACATCAGTAAGGTTTTCGAGAAAGTGATCAATAGAGTCCTGACTAACTGGGTTGAGGGCAAACATATAGTTCCGGATAATCAGTTCGGTTTCAAGGCGGGACATGATATCATTCATGCTGCGTCTAAACTGGTTTCTGATATCCAATGGAACAAAAGCAAGAAACAGTGCACTGGTGCCTGCCTGATTGACTTGGAGAAAGCCTTCGATACCATATGGTTAGAGGGACTCTTTTTCAAGCTTGACAGGTTGGGCATTAGTAAACCACTGCTGTATATTCTTTTTGATATGCTCTCCAGTAGACAGTTCATCGTGAAGAATGGCGATGTGACTTCTGCTGGAACATTTAACATTAAAAACGGTCTGCAACAAGGTGCGGTAAATTCGCCGATCCTGTTCAACATTTACACAAGTGATCTGATAGGTTCACTTCACCATGCCATAGCGTACGCAGACGACTTAATCGCGTACAGATCGGGTCCAACGATTGAGGTCATTAATATGCTTTTGCAGCGTGACTTCGACCAAATTAAGCGATATTGCGATGACTGGAAGTTGAAAATCAACTTTCAGAAGTCGGAAACTATTCTGTTTAGGACGCCTTTGTCTGGGGCCTCTAGGGATACCAGAAAGAATTGGCGAAAGTTTTCTATCGTCGGACAACACGGACAGCCACTTGCTTGTCGAAATGTAGTCAGATACCTCGGGATCTGGCTAGATCAATTTCTGTATTTTAACAAACATATAGAGGTTGCTCTGGCCAGAGCCAAAGGTGCTTTTGCCCTTACAAAGAGACTGTTTTATAACAGTCAACTCGATGCGAGGGTGAAGGTGATCTGCTACATGGCCCTTATCAGGCCCATGCTTGTATTTGGAAGTCCCGTGTGGTTCAATGTACGAGCAAGCTTAATGGAAAAGATTCGGGTGTTTGAGAGGGCTTGCCTTCGTTGTACAGAACACCAGAGTCGGAGTACAAGAAATTTTATCCTAATGAGGTCCTTTACAACAGGGCGAACCTAATACGAGTGGACAACTTCGTAATTAAGCTGACTCGAAGGCACATTGGAAGAGCAATGACCTCGACGAATAACCTGATATCTGGGGCTTACTACCCCAATTACCGTTACCACGAGAATGTGCGCTCTAACGGCTTCGTTCCACCGGAAGCATTCCTCTACCTAGATCAGATAGGGTTGATCCAGGATGGATCAGCGGTTCCGTTAATCTTCCATGTCGCTCGGACAGCTGGGGACAGGCGACTCAACTACAACAGAGACGTCGCACACGGCAGTGTGGATCGTCTCAGGTTCAGTAAGGCGGTGGGGAATCGCGATAAGAGGGATGTCGTTCGGCAGCACCAGCATTTCTGGTGGTTGAATGATGGGCAAGATGATTCGTCGTCGTTTCCGTCAATTACAGACCAGCCTCACTAATGAAGTAGAGCTGACCAATTTATTTGCTCTGTGAATAGCGGTGGCCAGCTTACATAGGTTTAGGTTAGCATTTAAGAAACATATACATATATCAGTGTATACAAAGGTGTATACTGATATATGTATATGATTGTGTATAATGTCTATGTGTGTTTATGTGTGTATTGTGCATTTAGGTTAGGTAGGCTAAGGTTTATTGTAATTTAGATACTAAGCTTTTATAAAAAATAAAAAATTACATCCATAGGCTAAGTTTTTTGTTATCAATTTTTTCTTAGCCCTAAGTATATAAAATAAACATTACCAAATAAAATGTTAATAAAGCCGAAAGACATAGATATAAGACTTTAGAGTAGCTTAGAGTGCCTGTGTGGGGCCAGTAAGTTAGTATAAGATTATTAAGTAATTTTAAGCTAGCATTTAAGCATTTTTTGTTAGAATGTAAGAGTTAGTGATTAAGAAAATAAAAATGCATTTAAAACTAAAAACCACATGTCGTCCAAGTCAATATCTTGCAATTCGGGCCAAAAATAATTGGTGATCATGGCGCGATAACGCTGACCATTCACAGTAACGTGACGATCGTTATCGCCGACGAAAAAATATGGCCCAATAACGCCGCCGGCATGCAAACCGCACAAAATGTTATTTTTTGTGGATGAAGTGGTGATTCATGAAGCACATGTGGATTATCACCCGACCAATAACGCATATTTTGCTTATTGACGAACCCATTGAGCCAAAAATGAGCTTCGTCACTCAAGATGATTTTGCGATGATGAGATTCATCATCTTGGCGCATCTTCTCTAGAACCCAATCGGAGAACGTACGTTGCTTCAAATGGTCAATCGGCTTCAATTCTTGAGTCAGCTTGATCTTGTGTGGGTGTAAACCAAGATCCTTACACAAAATACGCCATAATGTGGTCTGAGCGATGCCCAATTCTTGAGAACGCCGTGTAATTGACTGCTTTGGATCGTTTGCTACGGATGCCTGAACGGCAGCGATATTTTCGACACTTCGACCAACCCGTTGTCTCACTGACACGGAAACATCACACAACGAATATGTAGACTCAAATTTTTGCACTAAACTTGTTATTGCTTGTCTACTAGGGCGAGAATTACGACCGAAAATTGGAGTTAACGCTCTTAAAGTTGCAGTCACCGACTCCGAATTTCGGTAGAAAATTTGTATAATTTGCAGACGTTGCTCGTTCGTGTACTTTTACTTTCCTGAATAAATTGACGGTGACAGTTTGATGATTAGTGAAAGAGTGCGTTCACAAATTAAATTCAAAGTTGTCAATTCCCTTTTGGAAAACCCTTCAGTTCGAAACTTTTAGCCGTCATTGTGCCGGAGTTCCAGCCTGCGATATAATTTCTTGAAAGCAGAGACACGAATATTTTTAAGCATTCAATCCGTGCTATTCTTCTTTTATCCATGGGGTGCTGGTATGTGTGAATGGATGAATGTGTAGCCGTCTTTTAATTTGCCCCTCCGGTTGTCTCCTCACGCAGAAGGCCGATTAGGAATAGAAATTTCGAGTATTCGCATTCAATGTTAATTCGGCTCTGGTTCATCTTAGGTGGTTTAGTGCCGGAATATGTTTCCTCCCGATTAAGTCGCTTTTACGTCAACCAGTGGATCGAACTGCGGTGATATTCTATAAGTCGTTGCTTTACGGTGTAAAGGTCATAACATTGCATTGCATTACAAAGCAAACTATACCACCAAAAACGAAAAAGAGAAAATAAAAATACATTTGCTCCGTTATTTTGTAAAAAATCCCAGCACCTCAAAATATGCAACATTCTATAAACACATGATCTAGATGCACACGCACACTCTTTCAACTGCAAAACATGACTTTTTACAAATCTGTCCGATAATTTCTCACCGAAGAAACAAAAGCTCAAAATGCCGTTTCGCAAAGAAAAGCTCCAATTAATCAGATACTACCTACTACCTACCGTATGATTAATTTTACATAACACACACCACCACAAAGACGCACCTTAAAGCTTACAAATCTCTCTTAATTCGAACACTTAAACGAATGCAAAACCTAACTTAGGCTCACTTAAGAGAGACCTCTAAAGATCAACAAAGAGTATATGCAAATGTCGTGCGAAGAAAAAGCCTTCAAGACCGATACATAGACACTGCCGACCATATGACAGGGTTTCCAGTGTTAGAAACTCTCACTTTCAAAACACATTCCGCTATCTTTGGTGGTACAATTTGTACTGCCCCATCAGGCTCAAGCTGGGTTTAGAGTTCTTTTGTTGTTGTTGTAATCGCTGGCTTTGGGTGTACGAATGTATGAGTGGAACCTCGTATCTGGAACCAAAGTAGTTGTTAACAAGTTTAAGCTCTGTTGTCGGAGTTGACGATTTTTTTGTTTTGATTTTTTTTTCTCAGGTGTAAACTTGTGTTGCAGTTATGTGGAAAGAATGCGAATTCGATTTTATTTCCCTTTGCAGATACAAATTTGTACTCGTTCTCGTACTCGTAGTCGTATAGTCGCACCTAAATGTCTTTTTCGATACAATTGCACGAGTATCTGTGAAATTAGTATTCACCAACGTGATGAAATATTTTCAGATATTTTAAGCAGCGTTAAAATCGGTTCTGCAGTCATCCATCTCTTTTATCTTTTGGTTAACCACGAGCAAATAGAGATATTAAAAGTATCTGATAATAAGCAAAACAATCAAAGATACAATGACAGACAGCTGATGATTAATCAGCGCCTCAAAAGGTCAAAGTTAATGCGGCAGCTTTGATTACAAGATAATTGTGAACGCAATCATGTATACAATACCACCTTCAGACACAGACGGGATGGGATTAATGAAAATCTTCGGTTAATTGCGATTTATCTTCGACTTAGCGGTAGAGAGAATTTTTCTTATTTGTTTTTGCTTTTGTTGATGAAATTTGTTTAACCCATCAGATGGATTTATTTTGAAGTCATCAACACTCTGGTTGTTGTTGTTACGTGACAAAATGAAACTGCGCTGAATCAGGCAACAGAAGCAGCAACCAACCGACTAACCGACTAACTGAATAACTGGTATCTGCATATTTAAGGCGATTAGCTTTGGATAAGTGTTCTGTCGTTGGTTGGAGTACGACTAAGTAGATGCCCTGGCACCTGTTGGCTTGATACATAAATCAAGGTGTCAACTATTTGAGGTGTTCAACTAAGACATAGGACTTGACTCAGATTGTGACGATGTTGGTTAAAGTTTGGTCTGAGAGAATACCTGGGTATAAGTGCTAAGCATAGCGTGATCGAATCGCATAAAATGTTGTAAAGCAAGCAGCTTCTTATAAAGCCGTTATGACGAAAGAGTTGTCTTGGCCAATAATAGTCAGTCAAAGTGGTTTAGGTTGTTGTTTTTAGCTTCAACTTCGATTGAGATGCTAATTCAGGTGACGCTATTCTTAGATGCGCATTTAAACCAAATTCGTGGTCGGGAGTTTGACCTAGAAATAAAATGCTGCAAGATGCTTAACTAAATGGATGCAGGCAGTCCTCTGAACGAGCAGACGTAAAGTGATGTATACGAGTAGGTCATACTTGGCCGTTGCTAACGTTTTTACAATATCCAACCACTGTTAGAGAAAATATTCCTAAAAGAACCATATGGCAATACGAGAAAGCCAACTCGAGCGGACTTAACAGCTTCTCTACGAATTTTAACTGGTCATTATGTTTCCTCGATAACGACGTGGATGCCGCTGCTGATATGATCACAGACGCTATCCTCCTTGGAATGAGATTCTTTATTTCTCACCGGATGAAGAGTATCAAACCAAAAGAAAAGGCATGATACGACTCAAACTGTAAAGAGGCTATCAGGGTTAGAGAAATGTTTTTTCGGTCCTACAAGACCAACCCGACCGAGGAAAACCGAAAAAAGTTTAAACGAGCCAGGAAGCCTGTGAAATTTCAATACGACCCGACCAAACGTTGAGGTAAAAAATACTACAAAAGTAGTAAAAGCTGTTGGTCGTTTGGCAAAAACATCGGAAATTCTGCCTCATCCTCCATCCCAACGCTCATTCACAATGACATTCCAACTGTCAGCTCTTTAGAAAAGGTCAATCTGCTTGCTCCACACTTTGCGGCCAACTCAACACTTCCAGATTGTTCTCTGTCTACTCCTACACTTGAGTGCGTCGAATCTTCAATGGGACAAATTCACTTTTGCACTCGTGATCTTAAAGATTGTTAAAGATCTTAATATACACAAATTCGCTGGTCCAGATGGTATGTCTCCCCTTCTTCTAAAGAGGTGTTCTTCTACGCTGGCAAAACCACTGCGTAAGCTTTTTCTTCTACTCTTTAGAACCCTTTCCAAGCAGATAGAAAACAGCATTTGCCCAGCCCGTCCCTGAAAAAGGCGAATCATCTTCTCTCTCCTCCTACAGACCCATTGCACTTACGTCCCTTCTTTCCAAATTCATGGAAACGCTGATAAATCATCAGCTCATGAAATATCTCGAAACACGAAAACTTCTCAATGACCGGCAGTACGGTTTTCGTAGCAACAGGTCCACTGGTAATTTGATGGCATGTCTCACCGAAAAGTGGAACCATTTGACAGAGTTTGGCATCAGGTTCTTTTGTTGAAAGTGCGTGCATTTGGGATCGACGACTCTCTTCTTCAATGGATTAGAAATTACCTTTCGGAACGTTCAATTCAAGTTGTTTTGGATGGTTTCAAGTCTGATATTCACAAAATAAATGCTGGTGTGCCCCAGGGCTCTGTTCTGCCTCCGACACTCTTTTTAATTTTCATTAATGATCTCTTGACTGCTACTTCTAACCCAATATATTCCTTTGCTGATGACAGTACTCTCTGCTTTTCATATTCGTTCCCGGACATACAGTCAATGACAACTTACGTTGGAATGACCACATATTTGATATCGCCAAAAATGCTGCGAAATGTCTAGGTTTCCTCAAGCTATGTAAGAAATATTTTACCCCCTCCGATCTGGCCTCAATATATAAAGCATTCATCCGCCCAAAATTGGTGTACAATGTCCACATGATCCTAAAACATCTCTGCATCTGCTAGATAGAGTTCAAAACCGTGCGATAAAACTTATAAATGATACTAATATTAGCCAATAAATTGACACCCTCGAACACCGACGTAATGTCTCCTGTTTCACTTTGTTTTATCGCTATTTCAACCACCAATGCTCCACCAGTAGCATTCCGCTCATTCAAACTTTCAACCGTAACATTCGCTATGAATGCTCATCAGTATACCCTCAAGCCCACTTTCGGACATACTCTCAAATGTCGTGATTCGTTCCTAAGCCGAACAACTCGCTTGTGGAATGCCCTGCCGAGCTCTCTATTTAGTAGTCATTATAACATTCAAACATTTAAAACCAATGTACATTGACACCTATCTTACTTTCCTCCCTAATTTTCCTTCGACCGCGCTGTGTGCAAACAATGTAGGGTACCTTAACCTCTTGAGAGCGTGCTGCTTAAAAACAAAAAAAAAAAAACAAAATCCGCAAGACATGGATATTATTAAACTTGGACCGATCCGAACTGGAAACAAACGCATCATGGCATCTGCCCTGTGATCTTTGGTTTAATTTTTGTGCCAGAAAGGCTTAAGTGACAAAGGTTCTGAAAATACCCACTGCTCCGGTGATGTTCATTGCGTAGAGACAAAGCGGGATTACCAGCTGGACTTATCGGTCTGAGTTTTAGGTCAGACCATAAGTATGGTATGTCGAATAGACAGAAGGTAGTAACGGAAGGAAAGCGTGAACGGTGGACTCAACAATTATTTCTGGCGTATCTTGTCAAGTAAAACCCATGCATATGGGCCGTTTCAAAGATCCCTGTCGGATACCTCCAACGTAGAGATCTTTAAAAATCGATAATAACATAATAGCCTTATTCGGGTTTAGAAGAGTGCATTCTATTAGGACAATGTGGGCAACTCAGCCAAACTTGAAACGGCTGAATGACTGAACAACAAATGGAAGACCGTTCAGTTTCTTACTGAAAGTTACTACAACTAGATCACAACCGTCTAGCAAAGATGTCATTCATTCAGTTGTGTTACGAAAAGGCATTCGACGACGAAGCATCCTCCCCTTCAACTAGCCACCAAAATTGCTGGTGCTGCCGAGCAACATCCCTCATGTCGCGACTATATACCGACCTACTGAACCGGAGACGCTCCGTACTGCCATGCGCGACGTCCCTGTCGTAGTTGAGTCGCCTGTCCGCAACTGTTCGAGCAACGTGGAAGATTAACGGCACCGCCAATCTGTCCTGGATCAGACCTTTACTATCTAGATAGAGGAACGCTTCTGGAGGAATAAAGCCGTCAAAGCGAGCTCTCTCGTGATACATATAATTGGGGTAGGAAGCCCCGGAGATTAGGTTGTTCGATGAGGTCATTGCTCTTGCAATGTGCCTTCGAGTCAACTTAATGACGAAATTGTCCACTCTTATTAGGTTCCCCTATTGTATAAGACCTCATTAGGATAGAATTTTATGTACTGAGACTCTGGTGTTCTGTATAAGCGAAGACAAGTCCTAAGACAAGCCCTCTCAAACACCCGAATCTTTTCCAATAAACTTGCTCTTACGTTGAACCACACGGGGCAACCAAACACAAGCATAGGCCTGATAAGGGCCATGTAGCAGATAACCTTTACCCTCACATCGAGTTCTCTGTTATAAAACAGTTTCTTTGTAAGGGCAAAAGCACCTTTGGCTCTGGCCAGAGCAACATCTATATGTTTGTTAAAATATTGATCTAGCCAGATCCCAAGTTATCTGACTACATTTCAACAAGCAAGTGGCTGTCCGTGTTGTCCGACGATAGAAAACTTTCGCCAATTCTTTCTGGTATCCCTAGAGGCCCCAGACGAAGGCGTCCTAAACAGAATGGTTTCCGACTTCTGAAAGTTGATTTTCAACTTCCAGTCATCGCAATATCGCTTAATTTTGTCGAAGTCACGTTGCAAAAGCTTATTAATGACCTCAATCTTTGGACCCGATCTGTACGCGATTATGTCTATCAGATCACTCGTGTAAATGTTGCACAGGATCGGCGAATTTACCGCACCTTGTTGCAGACCGTTTTTAATGTTAAATGTTCCAGCAGAAGTCACATCGCCATTCTTCACGATGAACTGTCTACTGGAGAGCATATCAAAAAGAATATACAGCAGTGGTTTAGTTGCAGTTGCCCAACCTGTCCAACTTGAAAAAGAGTCCCTCTAACCATACGGTATCGAAGGCCTTTCCAAGTCAATCAGGCAGGCACCAGTGCACTGGTTCTTGCCTTTGTTCCATTGGATATCAGGAACTATATGTTTGTCCTCAACCCACTTAGTCAGGACTCTATTGATCACCTTCTCAAAAACCTTACTGTTGTTTGGAAGAAGACTAATCGAGCGGAGATTCGCCGGATTGGAAGTGTCTTTATCCCGTTTGGGGATAGGATGTACCACCGCAGTTTTCCGATGAGCTGGACAATGTGCATTATTCATTGCATTATTAAACAGGTTGGTATAAATGTTCACCGCTTCTAGAGGGAGATGTCGAAGCACAATGTTCGGTATTTCATCGGTTCCCACTGATTTCTTACTTCTAAGTGATTCGAAGATCATTTGGAGCTCTTCCTTCGAAGTGAACGGGGGTAGTACCCTATCGTTGGTGATGACATTATTTGCCATATTCTCGTCACTGAACTGGGTGAAACCCGAGCTCTCGAAACGCCAATTCACAATTTCATTTCGAAGGCAGAAATTGTGCACAAGGACTCGATTCTCCAGATCGTGGTTCGGGCCAATGATAACATTCGCCTTGTACACTTCCTGGAAGTCGCTCCTATAGCCTCTACCTGCTCCTGCGGATCCTCGATCACAAAGAAGTTGTCATCATCAGCAGCCTCATTTGGATCTATGCCTGCTGCTACAAGTATTTGTTCGTTGTTCGTCGTTCGGGCGATTTTAAGACATGGAAGCTCGTTCTGATTATTTCTCCGAAATATTTTATTTATTTGCGGAAACATATTCGGGTTGCTGGTGTTTACAGCCCGAACCTTGTTGTTCCAATACAAATTTACAGATGCTCTGTAATTTTCTTTTATTAATGTTTGGAGGTTTTTAATCGACGACTTCAGTGTCATGATCTTCGGGTTATGTCTGTCAGTAAACTGTCTGTACAAGGTTTTTAGCCTTGACAGCAGTCTACTTTTATGTCGGTGCAGTGCGTCAATAGTTGCATTGCGGAATAAGTCTACTTCGTCAGTGTGTTGGTACCGAGGTATTGTTCTGTCCATTGTTCGTTTAACTGTCTCGTCCACTAGTCTTAGATACCTGTCAATCTCCTCGTTTGACAGATTTCTGTTGGACGGTGGGTAGAGCGAATTCGAGGAGAGTGCTCTAGTCAGTGTTCTGGTGAAGTGTGTCCAACGCACCTTACTATAATTGTAGGAATGCCTCTGAACAAACTCATCCAATTCCGCAATTTCGTTGGGAACAGTTATTTCGGTGCTAAAACCGCTATGGTCACTGTCATACACGAAAGTGCGTAGACAGTTGGTAGTTTGTTGGTTAGTGCATGTCAGTTGTATTCGTGAGTCGAACAGCAGAACAGGGAAATGACGGACTATCCGTCGCCTTAAGCCCGAGTCGATACATCACACTGTGCTGACCCCACCAATTGAATAGTAGGTTCCCTCTAGTATTTGGTGTATTATTTCCCCAATCACTATGTTTGGCGTTGAAATTTCCGCCGATAATAAAATAGTTGTCTTCCAATTCCAGCCTCAGAAATCGAAAAAGTGTCTCGAGCTCTGAGATAAATAAGGTGGATTGAGTAGCCTTCGGCGCATAGACAGACACCATGTACAACCGCTTTCCACTACGGAGGGGGATATACACGATGCATGCTTCCAGCACCTGGAACCTACGTACTACACGACTTTTAAACCGTATACCTTTTCGTACGAAAATTGCAACGCCACCTCCCTGAATGGAGTTGGGTCGGTTTCTCCGTACTATTTTGTATCTTTTGTGCCTCATTTTGCGTCTTTTGGTAAGCTTAGTTTCGCTAACCAAAAGCACATCGGGGGCTTGGTCATTAAGCAACTTAAATAGTGCGGCTCGTCGCTCGAGCCTAAACAGTAAACAGTGAATTCACATTCACAGCAAGGACGACCTTCAGGTCTTGTTGAGGATCTAGTTGTCAGAATAAACGAAGACTTATCTCAAATATATAACTGGTCACTAGGTAATGGACTCAGTCTTAATGCAACTAAATCGCAGCTCATTCTAATAGCTAAAAACTAAATCAACTCAGATGAAATACCGCCACTATTCCTGAACGAGAGGCAACTCAATTTTGCGGAGGTTGTTACTAATCTCGGGTTCAAACACTTTCCGCCGTAGATCACATTAACTTTGTTGTTAGAAAAATCTATGTTGGACTTCGCAAGCTTTGGCTTTCATCTAGTGTCACCCCTCTAGGTACTAAACTTAGGCTTATTAAAACTTTACTTATGCCTATAATTGATTACTTTGTCGTACTTCTTCCATCTGTTACTCTTAAACATACTCTATTTCTTCCTTTCCCATTTCCGTCTCTTTCTTTCCCTTCCTATACTTATATTATATTTATATTGCTGAAAACTGAATAAAAGTGTAACAAAAGAAAAGTTATTGTATAGAATGGACTATCCCGGCCAGGCCTTTTGTCAAGAATTTAATAAATGAGGGTTCATTCTTTACAACAACTTTTTTTTGTTACACTTTTATCCTCTTTTTCTTTGTTTAAGATGGGTGAGCGTCCGTCACCGAATAGAGCGTCTGTAGCGGTCCGCCTGGCTCTGTGGTATTTATTATACGCAGAGAGTTCCAGATCGTCCATCTGGCTGTAGACGTACAGCGCTGGGACTAAGGTGATCGTCCGTCACTCCACAGAGACTCCTGTCTCTGCCTTCTTGCAGACCTATTTGTTGTCCTCTTCGGCAAGCATAAAAGCGGAAAGACAGAGTTCAAAAACCCACAAATTCTTCTCGCTAATACTCATATGCTTCTCCAAGGAGACAAAGGACATACCAAATAAGTGGGGTGAAAAGTAACCTTCTTGACCGCCAGAAAGCGCTGCTACTGCAAAAAGGGTTATAGCGCCTTGAAGTCCGTTCATATTTAGGCAGACATGCCAAATTTCAATGCGATACTGTTTTGTTTTGACAGCTGATTGTTGTTGACGTGTTTGGCATCATGTTGAGTATGGAAAAAAACGATTTTCGTTCTCTCATAAAACATTATTTTTTGAGTGGCAAAACGGCGAAGGAAACAAAAGAAAAGTTGGCTAAATATTATGGGGCTAATGCGCCGTCAGATTACACCGTCAAATATTGGTTTCGTGAATTTCGTGGTGGCCGCAACTCCACTACCGATCAAGTCCTTAGCGGCAAGCCCTCCGATGCGGTTACAGAGGATAATGTTAAAAAAATACATGAAATGGTGTTGCCTGGCCGGAAAGTTAGCAGATACCACAAAGATTAGTACGGAGCACACACGCCATATTTTGGGCAATTTTCTGCATATGAAAAAGTTATCCTGCCGCTGGGTGCCGCGCATGCTCACTCCTGACCAAAAACACGAACGCGAGAGCACTTCGAAGGAGTGTTTGGACTTGCTGATGCGGAATCGGGCGGACTTTTGGCGTCGATTGGTAACTGTTGGTGAAACTTGGATCCAGTTTTACACACCAGAGAACAGAATGAGTGCCCGGCAATGGACTGAAGCTTGAAGTTGGGTCGGAAAGGTTATGACGTCGGTTTTCTGGGATTGTCACGGCATACTCTTCGTGGACTGTGCATTATTGGAGCGATTGAATGCCGAAATCGCTACAAAAAGGCCTCACATGAAGAGAAAAAAAATTTTGTTCTTGCAAGACAATGCGCCGGCGCACAAGAGCATCGCTAAAATCAATGACTTACGGCTTCAATTGCTGTCGCATCCACCGTATTAGCCCGATTTGGCTCCCTCGGACTATTATCTCTTCCCAAACCACAAAAGATGGTTCATCAATAAAAAATTCAGCTCACGCGAGGAAATCATCGACGCTACGGAGGAGTATTTTGCAGTCCTTCTGGAAAATTACTTTTCGGACGGGATCAAGAAGTTGGAAAATCGCTGGAATAAGTGTATCAAGCTAAAAGGGGACTATATTGAATAAAATAAAAATAACATTTAAAACAAGTTATTTTTTCATTCCCAAGGAGGTTACTTTTCACCCCTCCTAGTAAACTGAAGGGTTGGGGCCAAACAACGGATCGTGGAGGAGAGTTAGGGAGCGGAGATGCATTTTAAGGCTATGACTATCCGATAGGAGAGGCAACACAACACAAGGGCCAAGAGCTAATAACTTCATCAAAGACTCTTGTATACAGCTATGTTGGACGCTGGTCTCACGCCTTCCTCTGGACAGGTCCTCTTTCTGCTTTTTAACTGACTGTCTGTCAACCTGCGGTTTTTGATTTTTCTACCAGAGGGGTGCTGCCCGCCACCGTTTTAGGATTTTGAGGAACTTACGGAAAAGAATGTGGATGGGTGAAGGCCAAAAGAAAAGGGAAAGAGTAGCACTTATTGTGGTAACTTTTACTGCAACAACTGCTTACTGACATCTTAACAGGCCATGAAGTTTTGGCTTAGTAGCAACATATGTGCGCTTTTCATAGAGGACCTCATTCCTGCGGTGATTGCTGTCAGAGTGATGACACGAAGAACGATCTCTATGAATATTCGGTTTCGTTCGTATTAGGCCACATATGCTAGTCATTGATATGGCGAGAGTTGGTATTATAGCCACTTTATCTCAGAAGCGATAGTTCATCTTCCTTCGAAAGACAGAAAAATTATATAAAATTAAAAGAAGTATGCACTTGACTGGTTTTTTGTTTGAGTGCTTTGTCCCGATAGGAAAAAGATTGGTCACAAATGATATATGAGTTCCTGCTGATGGTGCTCTGCAGCTCAGACATACGAGTAAACCTAAAAATTTTAATATTTACTCCATTTCTGTCTAGGTACAGTCAGCTGTTGTTCAAAAAGAAAGTACTGTATCTTTGCCATTTAACAGTCTGTTGATTTCCTCGCAATGTATGCATGATAACGATGACGTAGGAGCAACGATTTTAAAACTTCCTTCTTCATATAGTTGCCCACGACACCTTCTGACATGTTTAAAAGAAGGCTAATGGACCTGGACTATTTTGGCTGCTCAGATGTTTTTTGTTCCCAATTTTCATATAAACACAAAATTTGTTAACTTCCACTGCTTTTGTATATAACCGAAATACTCGTACGTAGTACTGCTTTTTGTTATTCTGACCAGGCGTAGTAGCAAAATATTTTGCAGCCTCTGCAGTAGAATGGCTGTAATAGGTGTACGAGGGGCGTTCAATATACTCTCGGTATCGATATGAAGGAAAATGCGAATTCAATTTAAATTGTTTTTATTTTTCAATATAATCTCCCCTAACATCAATGCATTTGTTACATCTTGAGATAAGCTTTTTTAAACCCTCAAAAAAACAAATTTCCTCTTTCTCTGCGAAATACCCATTTATTGCCGACTTGAGTTCTTCTTCATCCGAAAATCTTTTTCCACGAAGATATTTTTTCAAATCCGGAAACAGGAAATAATCACTAGGGGCAAGGTCTGGACTATAGGGTGGGTGTTGGATTTCTTCGAAACCACAATCTCGCGCAGCAGCCTTGGAAACTCGCGCCGTGTGAACAGGAGCGTTGTCATGAAGAAGCAACACATCCGCTGCGAGTTTACCCCGTCTTTTCTTTTTAATTTCCTCCCGCAAATTATGCAAAGTGGAAGCGTAGGATGTGGCGTTGATGCTTTCACCTTTTTTTTTGTACTCAATGAGCAAGATTCCCTATGAGTCCCAAAAAACTGTGGCCATGAGCTTCCCGGCAGACGGAGTGACTTTGAACTTCTTCGGGGGGTCTGTTCCTTTTTTATGCCACTGCATGGACTCTTGTTTGCTTACAGGGTCATAGTAGTGGACCCATGTTTCGTCCCCAGTAACAATTCGATCCATAACACCGTCCGCGTTCTCACTACACATCTCCAAAAGCTCTCTACAGCATGCGATTCTCACTTTTTTCTGAGGCGCTGTGAGCATTCGTGGCACCTACCTTGCACTGACCTTTGAAAGGTTAAGATGGTCATGAAGAATGGTGTGAATGGTACCAATTGAAAGCTTGGTGATCTCTGCCATCATTTTCACCTTTATTCGGGCATCCTCAAGAACAAGTTTTTCGACTTCTTTGATGCTTTCTCCCGTACAAACAGTAGCCGGGGCGCCGGAGCGGGGGTCGTCTTCAATGCTCTCTCTGCCTCTCTTGAACTCACTTGACCACTTTTGCACAGTTGATAATGAAGGTGCGGAACCCTGGTAAACAGCCACCATCTCTTCATGAATAGTTTTTTGACTTTTTCCTTGCTTAGTGAGAAATTTAATTACAGCGCGATGCTCAATTTTCACCATCATCGTCTCAGTTGCCATTATGATTCTGTTTACCTAGAGATAAAACGCGAATTAATAATCACATTTATATGAAATTTTACATGAATGCACTAAAATAATAGTATTACTTGATAGATAAGTCAATTTATATACACAACCACAGCTTCACCCCGGTACCGAGAATATGTTGAACGCCCCTCGTATGTCGACTTGAAGGACAGGAAAGGATTAAGTCCCTCTGGAACACTCTCCCATCTGTGAGCTCGAGGGAATATTCCAGTTTCCCATGTTAGTATTTAGAGGAAAGTGAGATTCTGGGAGCAATTAGTACATTTGATCCAGTTGACATCTGGTTTCTTCGGAGAGGTTTTTGAAATTGTCAGGGCTTTGTATAACATCGTTGTTCACAGTGTACATAATTTGTAAAGGGGTTCCCCCCATTTCGTGGCTTTCTAGACTGCTTTCTGCAGTAAATTGCAAACATTTAGTGACAACACTAGGTTTCTATTTTTATATCACCTTTCATATTTGTTTCCCTGTTGATGGGAATGACTCTGACTCTCCTGTGTGTCGAGAGAATCCCAACTATTAAATGCCTGTATTATATCGGCCTTGCAATGGAAAATCGAAAATCGACGCCGGGAAAAATCCTTCTAAAGTTCAGAAGCCACTCAAAAGGCAAATATTCTAAACAAATCACTTAAAAACGAGAAGAACAATATCTCGACTATAAAACGGATATACTCCCACTTTAAATAGATCATAATTTTCAATTCAGTATAGAGCAGCAATAAAATCAAATGACCGTCAAAGCAATCGCTTCGAAATGTTCCATAAGTCAAGGCTAAAACAAAAGAGTTGATTAGCGAACTTGCACATAAAATTTCGTTTAATTTATTTTTCGCTTTTATATCACTCTCCGGCTGTATCCTGCTTTTCAAGTTTAGTCCAGTAGCCTTTCCGCTTTGTTTTTAGATCTAACTTTTCAATGTCATCGGGAAGCAAATGAAATAGACCAGCAAATTAGAAACAATCATATAAGCCTCAGCAACTTGTATTACTCTTTCTACAATGCATTAAGAGAATTTACGCTTTGGCAAAATCCAAGTACCTAGTACTCGTAAAGCAATTGCCAGAGAATAACCCATAAAGTCTTAGTTTAACCTTAAAACTTTTCACAATACCAGATACATATAAACCCTCAATAAACTGAACTAGTTTTCTACCAAGCACTAACTCCAGCTGAAACTCAAACTCAAGCTCAAACTCAAGCTCAAGCTCAAGCTCTATTCAATTCCGGTATGGTGGTGTTATGTGATGTTGGCCGCCTCAGTGTCACCGCTCAGCTGTGAAACAGTGAGAAAAAGTTAATCCAAAATGACAGTAAAGCGAAATAATTTAACACATTTCAATGATTTATGAACGATTAATACGAGTAAATGGTAATTATACGGCACGTCGGCGCATGCAACAACCGATGTGGAGGTCTCTTCGGGTATGTGTACTGGTACGTTTAACTTACAAGAAGGTTGTCCATCATAAATCGTATCTACCTCCGACGACCTTGGTATTTAAAGAGCGAACCTTTTTTTTTCTGGTCGTTTTTTTGAATGCGGATAGCGTTTCCCTCCCCTGGGGTAAAAGTTACATATCTATATCTTCCTGATGTACCGCAAGACGGGTGCAACAGTTTCTGGTTTTGCCTGTCTGCTTGTCTGCCTCAAGTGATTCGGATCAATTTTCTTCTTTTGTCAACCACACCCCTCCTTCTTTGAAGATACACAAAGAAATCGATATCTACTCCCGTATTCGTTAACTCTAGCAATTACTAAATAGTGGGATGATGTTGCTGTCTTAAGGAACGGAAAAAACCTATTTCGTCAAGGTCACTGCCTGAACAGTATTCATCTTCCGTACGAATTCCATGGGAGTAAGAACTAACTTACAGGAAGGGAACAACAAAAGAGGTCTTGAGCTTTTTGTCTTGTTTTTTTTTGTTGTAACTGAAGATTGTTGTCCGATGGAATGTTGGTAACTGTTCTAGGTGTGTATTCGTATTTCGTATCATATCTCAAGCTTAGCAATTGTTCAGACTTCAAGTGGAAATGTCAGACATTCCTGAGTGATTTGGAAATTTATTTTTTGAAAGTCGTTCTTGAGTCTGAACGTGTCTGAAGGTGTCTGAAGGTGTCTGAAGAAGAAGAACAATTCACTGTTAAAGATCATGGTTGTCCTTGTTGATACAAAAGAAACCGGTAGACTTAGTTGATGGAGATTTAAGTGTGGTGAGGTTGCTTCGTTAAGCGAGTGAACTAATGTTCATGGTCATCAGGAAACATCATCATCATCTTTTGTGGGATCCTTCATTAATTCAATATGCCTCGACTTAGTTGATGGGTTTTCTGACAGATCCCTATCATTTAATGAGTCTGCGATGCCTTTTTCTATGTTCTTTGTTCCCAGAAAGGTTAGTGGAAAGTTAATAGATCCACACGATGACATCAACTAATTTGGTCAAATTCATTGGAACACCTAATTCATTTTATTGTAAAAGAGATTTATTGATTTAGAAACGAAGAGCTTTATTTGATTTTAGGAGTTACTGGTAGTTAAGCATCTTTTCAGTGTTTTGTGTATCTTTAATCACCATGGTTGGGAAGATACTCCTACACAACTTCTTTTTATGACATCATGTCGCAAGTAACTGTTTACTGTTTGAGTAATCAATGGATCAGCAATACTTTTTCTATAAAAAAAAGTTGTTTTCTTCATTTTTTCACGAGACACTCATCCACTTAGGAATAGGATTCACTCATTAACGCCCAACAGCAACGGCGAACTGTTAAATTAAATCAATTTTGATATTTAAAATAAGATTAGTTAGTTGGTGAGTTCGTCACAGGCGTACGAACTTCCAAGTCCAGTTGAGAACGGGGGACGGGAACCGCGGAATACCATATACAATACCAATCGCCATATTCAATTCAGAATAGTCGACCATGTAAAACCACAACAACGAAGTAGATTTTAGTTGATAGGATGTCAGTCGATTGTGTGAGTGTTTTACGTGAACACTTGTTGCGTGAACTTCACGGGATGCCCTTACATCCATTGGGGCCATGATATAAGAGTAGACGACTGCCCAGCCTGAGGGCTCCACTCTTGGTTTGAGTCGATTTTAGGGTCACTGCACCCAGCACTTATTTGGTACTCCACAACGACTCAGCTAACTTTGTGGAAGACCGTTCTTGCGACTTTAGGCTTAAACCTCATCCGCATGGGGCTGACGCTCACACTAGTGGGCTACTCAGTGGACCTGACTCTCATGGCACCGAGTTGTAAGTATTAGTGGGGCTAACGTTTGTCGTGCCACCCAAAAGAACCATATGACTGGCCGCTTGTGTCTGGTCAAACCGTAGCAACCTTCAGTGGCGTTAAAATCTGAAAACCATGACGATAAGACCAGTACTGCTCTACCCCCGTTTATTATTAGACTACGTCATTGATGGGGGAAGGCTTGATAATTGGCCGTTTTGACGACGAAATTCAGTGGACAGATCCATGGTCTTAGTCATTTGAAAATTTTACATGGAAGTCGAAAACGAGAGCAGTGACAAGTTCCAACCAACGGTGATTCGCTCAAGGCTTTGTAGTAACCTATTGTCACTATATGCCTAAGATTTTCTTTCGCTGGTTTATGGAATGTGTTATTCCGACCAAGAAAAAGTGTTATAAAGTGACTACGGTTGGTAATCCTAGTAATGACGAATATCTTTGCTTTAACGTCCTTAGCACTTGGACTCTCTATAGACTAAACAACATATAGCTGAACATATAGTGGAGGAACTAGGACTGCTATACAATGAACATCACTGACGTCCAAGAAGTGCGGTATTATACAACCGAATAAAGAAGAAACTTTAAGGGAAACATATTTTCGTGCGGATTAAATGACAACTGAAGGAATAAGTATTCCTTTCCTTGCATTCAAGGAAACGGTCGATTACAATGTGCATTATGGTGGACCACGAAAGAGAAACGCATGTGGCAGCACTGTTGCAAGATATAGTCCACATATCACCGCTTCTGAAAATATGGTGAAACTAATTGACTTCGCAACGGGGTCGAACTGTCATTAAGGTCGACACACGTTTTTTACAGCTCAACTACTACAAAGGTGCCTAACAGCAATCAGATTGATCGCAACAACATTGACCGAAAAAATACAGAGCGCCCATATTCAAGATATCTTGATCCTATGATCCGACATTCGCTTGAAATACATCCGTGTGATGGTAACCAGATAACCAGATAAGAACGATAGGAAAAAATATAAAACAACAGTTACGTTCATGCCATTACTCGTATGTGTGGAATACCCCATCATTCAAACGGCTTCGCTGGCAGTGCTTCAAGCGGTCGGTCCAATATGTGAGTTATTATTCCGGTAATAGCATGTCGAATGTTGGACTCGAGTTCGTCCAAAGTGGTTGGCTCGATAGCGTAGACTAAGGACTTGACATAGCCACAGGGAAAATAATCCAGTGGTGTCAAATCGCATGATCGCAGCGGACAACGCTCGCCGTGAGATGACCCAGTCGCCAAACCTCTCCTTCACAACTTCTAACGTTATGTCACTTGTATGCCATTTAATGCTTGTTGGAACTACAGATCGGATATATTGATGTTGTCGAACTCTGACCACAGAAAGTCGGTTAACATTGCTCTATACCTGAGACCATTGACGGCAACGGTGCCTTTATCCTCATTTCGAAAGGAATAAGGTATTCACAGTCAATCCTTGTGAATGCATTGATGATCATTGTTTTCGCTCCAATAACTGCAATTTTGCTTGTTGACATAGCTGCTGAGCCAAAAATGGGCCTCGTCCGAGAAAATGATTTTTTGGCCAAAATCCGGATCTCCGACTAACATTTCCAGCGTCCAATTAGAGAATTCACGGTGTTTTCTATGGTCATCCGGCTTCAATTTTTGCGTCCTCACAATCTTATATAAATGTAGGCCCAAGTTGAACCGCAAAGTAAGCCTGGGTTGACTCTCTGGCGATGCTCAATTCAGCTGATCGGCCTCGAATCGACATTTCTGGGTCTTCTTCGGTACCGGCCGCTACGTTTTTTCTATGTTTTCTAAATTCACGCTCAAACTTTTCCACGGTGAGACGAATTGCCTGCACATTGAAGCCATAATGACGACCGACCTCACGACGAGCGACGTTCACTTTGCGTGAATATTTTTTAATAATTTCCGCACGTTTGGCAAGCCTTACTGAATATTTTGACAGCTGGATGCCATTGGTAACTGTGACAGCTGCTGAAACATAATAATTAGAAAAACTACCATTGCTATCTGGTCACCCTATCGATATCCCGCAGCCCAAGGCACCTGAGGTGCAAGTTTAAAGTGAGGAAGACTAGCCAGGATCGCTACCTAGACATCGAAGAAGACACATCTGTTGTGAATGCAGTGAAACTGCAAGGGTATAAGGTGCCTTTAAGAGGGACAATTGCTGCTTGAGATCTTTAAGAGCTAACAAGGTGGAGAGAGAAGAATATCGGCTTCAACGAACGAAACATTTAAAGCTCGATCGAGGAATAAAAAGGTGCTTCTGCTGAGTTAAAATTACAACTTTTCCCACAAGATCCAATCCAAACGAGAGCCGTGAAGTCGTGAAGTTACGGTCGCTGTGAAAATTACTTTTGAAGACTCGTTTAAGAAAATGTTTAAATCCTCGCGAGTTACCTAGCTCTAGAAGGGATTTGGAAAGAAATGTTCAAACTAAGAACAAGTAAGGTTGCAAGTAGAGACAGACTTTCTGTTAAGCTTTTAAATTTTAAGTAGCGGGAGTTGATTTGGTAAGGAATATACATCAATTGCGTGTTTGATCGGGCTTGGATATAAGAAGGCATCACCTACCCGATTCCCAAGAAAAACCCTCTACGCTGCCCTATATAAAATGTTTTTCATTAGATGTGTCCAATTTCTCCAATCGGGATTCTCTGAACTCACACATACCTTCTTGTGATAATTGTCATATTTTTGTTACAGATTGTCTACCAATTAATCAAGGAAAGCAACACCCTTTTTTGTATCAAACTTCGCGGTAAGTTACAACTCGAACGTCCCTGCATAAGATTGTATTGACAGAAGGGATTAAATCAAATGACCACCGTTCCTGTGGAAATTTCGCGGTTTGGGCTCCATTAACGATGCAACAAGGACCGAATTTTTATTGCTAAATAATTTTTAGTAACGAGGCGAACAGTCGGACGTTGGAACAGCAGCCGTTGTATGCAAAAAATTTACAATTTGGTGTAGTTTTTACACAGAAGTGTCATTTGGCAGCACTTCTTCTGAGATGATGCTGGAGAGTTGGTTACAGTCAAAGGAAACCCCTAACGCTTCATGTTAACCAATTTTCTTTTTTGAACTTTAAAACTTGGAGGATGTGTGGATATGTGTAACACGTATCTCAATTGATTTGTTAAAGGTGATAGCCTCATCGCCAGAAGTGGTCCTGTGAATTGGAAACCCTTCTCGTTCTATTCAACCTCTTTATACTATTTTCTTTGGGGCCATATTACTCGTAAGCCTCTGGTCTATAGCCACGAAGTAGAAACTTAGGGAGACTTGAAGCCAAACATTCGATATGAAATTAATGGAATAATGCTAGAAGTAGTAGCACAAGTAGTTTCGTGGAGGAGATTTTAACGGTGGCATTTTTCATAACTAATTTTTGCTTGTAATACAACAGTGTTCTCAAGGCACTGCTAGTATTAAGCATGTTTACTGCAGATCCTTGAAGGAATAATCATGCGAGTTAGTCGAATATTTTGTCATGTATTTCAGAGGGTCTGGGTGGCAATGAATAGGTGTGGTATACGCAGTTAGGGTAGCAATTTAGCTGTATCATTCTGGCGATGCCAACTGCTGTGACTACGACTATACATCCTTTGTGCTTAGTTAGGTATAGGCCTCGAACATCCCTTCTTAATTTGCCAAATCTATAATATATATATTATATATATATATATATAAGCACGACTCTTTAGCAGGAGAAAATGACATCACTTAACTTTAGTAGGACGACGTATTGTCAGCTCATGTCAGACTCCTTATATGAGCTATTTCAATGCGCTTAGAGCTGAGGATAGTAACAGTTTTTTAAGACACGTCAGGGTGCTGGAATGGAAATGGTGGCGTATGGGCTTTTAATGGTTCAATGGCAGCGCTCATATTCCCGAAGCGGACTACTAGTCCCATAAAGGCGCTGGTCGTCCATTCGTAGGTCAACTACCTGGAAATCCTACTATTGCGAGACAAACATATCCTAGGTTTCACTGTCGATGACCCTCTAAAACGAAGAAAGGAAAACGATTCTTCGACCCGCACCGAGAGTCGCTCGAACTCGGAATGTTCTGACCTGGAATGAGCCGCGTGTAGTCGAATAACTATAGGAGGCACTGGACTGCTATAAAGAGGAACAAACCACGGTAGGATGGGCCGGAAGAAAGGAGGATGATAATTGTGACTGCAGCAGAGAACAAAAGAGGTGTAGATTTGGATGTGAAAATAGACAAAGCCAAAGAGAAAAGTACAGTGAGGGACTTTAAAATTGACCACATAACCTTAAACATCTTGTCAACGCCTTTAAAACTGCATTATGTGCTGAAGTATAGTGGCATCTATGTAAAAAGCCATAGAAACCGCGGCACAACCTGCATATGCAGTAAAATACAAAGCGATGCTGCATAGAACAACGAAAGCGGATCGTTCAATCTTCGACCAAAAGGGCTCTGCTTTCCTGCATAAAAAGAAAGATCATGAGAAGCAAGCGTTTAAGGAAATGGATTGGTGTTCTTCCAGGGACAACATTCGGAAGCCTAATATACCCCGGGGATGACTGAAATACAACCCTAAGGACACAGCAGTAGACAACTTGGTAAAGAGCATACCCCAATTTTTAACTATTTCGGCGAAACGTATGCCGGATGGATGGAACTTTTGAATCATTTGTCCGATTGACAAGAAAGGAGACCCTGTGCCAATTATAACGCTTGAAACCACTTATTAACAATTTTATTAGCTCATATCCTCGAGGGTGAATAGTCGAATTTTAAGTCTACTCCGGCCAAAGCGTTATAAACTCGTCAATAATTATATACACAATTAAAACCAAAACGCGTGGACCAGACACCGTATGCGAGTGCAGTTTATTTAGTGCCAAACAATTGAAAATAACTCATTAAAAGAGCTAAAATTAAGTTTTTCATTTCTTCTTTTATTCGCGCTCTGTGCCTGCCGTGCATTCATACATACATTTCTATCAAACCGCGCATAATGTCATCTATTAACACCAGGTCCGTGTCAAACAATGCTTCTAACCAGAGCAAACCCATCAAGGCAAAACCTACGACAGCCCCAACCCTGTTGAATTCTCCAAATATCTGCATTTAAAGGATTGACGCAACAATCTGTCCATGCCGAACTGAGTAAGCACACAGAAACAATTTTAAGAACTTTAAAATGCGAACTGACAACCACTCGCAATGAAGTTTTCAATGCATTTTATTTTCTTAATCACTAACTCTTACATACTAACAAAAAATGCTTAAATGCTAGCTTACAATTACTTAATAATCTTACACTAACTTACTGGCCCCACACAGGCACTCTAAGCTAATCTAAATTCTTATATCTATGTCTTTCAACTTCATTTACATTTTATTTATAAATGTTTAATTTGTGTACTTAGGGCTAAGGAAAAATTTATAACAAAAAACTTAGCATATGGACATTTTATTATTTTTTATAAAAGCTTAGTATCTAACTTAAAATAAACCTTAGCCTACCTAACCTAAATGCACAATACACACATAAACACACATAGACATTATACACGATCATATACATATATCAGTATACACCTTTGTATGCACTGATATATGTATATGTTTCTTAAATGCTAACCTAAACCTATGTAAGCTGGCCATCGCTATTTACAAAGCAAATACATTGGTCGGCCCTGCCTCATTAGTGAGGCTGGTCCGTAATTGACGGAAACGACGACGAAACATCTTCTCCATCATTCAACCACCAGAAATGCTGGTGCTGCCGAACGACATCCCTCTTATCGCGATTCCCCACCGCCCTGCTGAACCTGAGGCGATCCACACTGCCGTGTGCGACGTCTCTGTCGTAGTTAAGTCGCCTGTCCCCACCTCTCCGAGCGACATGGAAGATTAACGGCACCGCTGATCTATCCTGGATCAACCCTATCTGATCTAGGTAGAGGAATGCTTCCGGTGGAACGAAGCCGTCAAAGCTTCTCGTGGTAAAGGTAATTGGGGTAGTAAGCCCCAGATATCAGGTTATTCGTCGAGGTCATTGCTCTTGCAATGTGCCTTCGAGTCAGCTTAATTACGAAGTTGTCCACTCGTACTAGGTTCGCCCTGTTGTAAAGGACCTCATTAGGATAAAATTTCTTGTACTCCGACTCTGGTGTTCTGTACAAGCGAAGACAAGTCCTAAGACAAGCCCTCTCAAACACCCGAATCTTTTCCATTAAACTTGCTCGTACATTGAACCACACGGGACAACCAAATACCAGCATGGGCCTGATAAGGGCCATGTAGCAGATTACCTTTACCCTCGCATCGAGTTGGCTGCTATAAAACAGTCTCTTTGTAAGGGCAAAAGCACCTTTAGCTCTGGCCAGAGCAGCATCTACATTTTTGCCAAAATATAGAAACTGATCTAGCCAGATTCCAAGGTATCTGACTACATTTCGACAGGCAAGAGGCTGTCCGTGCTGTCCAATAATCGAGTACTTTCGCTTTATCCCTAGAGGCTCTAGACAACGGCGTCCTAAAGAGAATGGTTTCCGACTTCTGAAAGTTTATTTTCAACTTCCAGTCATCGCAAAATCGTCTTATCTTATCGAAGTCACGCTGCAAAAGAGTATTAATGACCTCGATTTTTGGACCTGTTCTGTACGCTATCAAATCTTCTGCGTACGCAATAGTATGGGGAAGTGAACCTATCAAGTCGCTTGTATTAACGTTAAATAGGATCGGCGAATTGACCGCGCCTTGCTGAAGACCATTTTTAATTTGAAATATTCCAACAGAAGTCACATCACCATTTTTCACGATGAACTGTCTGTTGTGTAGCATATTATAAAGAATGTACAAGAGTGGTTTACTGATCCCCAGCCTAGTCAGCTTATAGAAAAGACCCTCTAACCATACGGTGTCGAAGGCCTTCTCCAAGTCAACAAGGCAGGCACCAGTACATTGTTTTTTGCCTTTGTTCCATTGGATATCGGACACCAGTTTAGACGCGGCATGTGAGATATCATGTCCCGCCTTAAAACCGAATTGATTATCCGGAACTATATGTTTGTCCTCAACCCACCTAGACAGAGCTCTATTGATTAGCTTTTCAAAAACCTTACTGATATTCGGAAGGAGACTTATCGACCGGAGATTAGCCGGATTGGATATATCCTTCCCCTTTTTGGGGATAGGTTGAACCACCGCATTATTCATTGCATTATTAAACAGGGTGGTGTAAATGTCCACCGCTTCTAGAGGAAGATGTCGAAGCACGATATTCGGAATACCATCGGTCCCCACTGATTTCTTAGCCCTGATTGTGTCGAAGATCTCATGGAGTTCTTCCTTCGAAATGAATGGGGGTAGGTCACCCTCTCTGGCAATGACATTATTGGCCATATTTTCGTCGCTAAACCGGGTGAAACCAGAGCCTTCGGATCGCCAGTTCCCTATTTATTTCGAGTGCAGAAGTCGTGCACCAAGACGCGATTGTCCAGGTCATAATTAGGGCCAATGCTATCAATGGCCTTGTATACTTCCTGGAAAGTCGCCCCTATGTCCTCAACCTTCTCCTGTGGATCTTCGATCACAAAGAAGTCGTCATCATCAGCGGCCTCATTTGGATCAATACCTGCTATTGTCAGTAACCGTTCGTTGTCTGTTGTCCGGGCTATTTTAAGACACTGAAGGTCGTTTTGATTTTTTCGCCGAAATAGTTTATTTATTTGCGGAAACATATTCGGGTTGCTGGTGTTTACAGCCCGAACCTTGTTGTTCCAATACAAACTTACGGAAATTCTGTAATTCTCTTTTATTAGCGTTTGAATATTTTTAATCGACGACTTCAGTGTCCTAATCTCCGGGTCTTGTCGGTCAGTTAACTGTCTATACAAGTTTTTGAGTCTTGTCAGAAGTCTACTTTTCTGTCGGTGCAGTGCGTCAATAGTAGGATTGCGGATCAGGTCTTCGTTAGTCGTACGTCGATACCGCGGTATTGTGGCGTCCACAGTTTGTTTAATGGTCTCGTTCATTTGTTTTAGGTAATTGTCGATCTCCTCGTTTGACAAATTCCTATTGGACAGTGGGTGGAGCGTGTTCGAGGAGAGCGCTCTGTTCAAGGTTGCGGAGAAGCGCGTCCATCGAGTCTTACTGTAGTTGTAAGTATATCTTTGGACAAACTCCTCCAATTCCGCAATTTCGTTGGGAACTGTAATTTCGGTGCTAAAACCGCAATGGTCACTGTCATACACGAATGTGCGCAGACAGTTTAGCGTTTGTAAATTCGTACCTGTCAGTCGTATACGTTCGTCGTACAGCAGTAGATCCAAATAAGACCCGCCTCTGGGAAACGACGGGTTATCCGTCGCTTTAAGACCGAGTCTGTACATGACATCGTGCTGACCCCACCAATCGAGTAGTAGGTTCCCTCTAGTATTTGGCAAATTATTTCCCCAATCTCTGTGTCTAGCGTTGAAATCCCCGCCGATTATAAAATAATTCTCCCCCGATTCCAGCCTCAGAAGTCGAAAAAGCGTGTCGAGCTCTGTAATGAATAGGGTGGATTGTGAAGGCTCAGGTGCATAAACAGAGGCCAAGTACAGCCGCTTTCCACTGCGGAGCGGGATGTAAACGACGACTGCCTCCAACACCCGGAACCTGTGCAACACTCCCTTGTACACTCTGTGAAATTTTATACCTTCTTTAATAAAGATCGCGACACCGCCTCCACGTTTGGATCTGGGCCGGTTTCTTCTTCTAACGATATAATTATTGTACTCCAGTTTGTGCTTATCGGTTAGCTTAGTTTCGCTAGCAAAAAGCACATCAGGAGTTTGGTCTTGTAGCAATTTAAACATTGCGGCTCTTCGTTCAATCCTAATCAGTGAATTAACATTCACTGCAAGGACCTTCAAAGTTTGCTCCACAATGTGCGTACCCATTACGACATGTGTTGCGTTAGGCCCGGCAGCAGCGAGTAGATCTGGTCCACCCGCTTGGCCTGTTATAGTACCTTCTGTTGCAGCTGAGCCATCTGCCCTTGGATTGCGAGCAAGATGGCTAGCATGTTAGGTGCAGCTTCCGTTGTTCTCGGCATTGGCGCCGGAGAAGCAACAGTCGCTTGCTGTACCGTAGCCCCCCTACCTGACGCCATTTGGGAGTAGGAAATTTGTGACGTGACGGCTGGTGTTTGAAACCTAAGAGGTGAACGTTTGACCTCCACCTTCTGCTGCCGAGCCAGTTTTGCTTTCTTAATGTCAGCGAACTTAGGACAACCCCGATAGTTTGCGGTGTGTCCCACGTTCGCACATAACACGTACGAGAGCTGCGACCTGTCGGATGCCCCGTCAACGCCCAGAGCACACTCCTCCGAACTGTGGTTCTTAGCGCACTTCACGCATCGAGGCTGCATTTGGCAGTTCGACGCGGCGTGCCCGTCACAATCGCACACACCTTTAAAACTGATCTTTTTAAATTCCTGGCCGGAAACGCATAAAATTGTTTAACTTAACTTCTTAAATGTAACTTTCACGTAATTATTTACTCTTTGTATTATTATTTGTATTTTGAAGCCAATCACAAAATACAAGATTGTAATCTTAATGTGAAATTATACATATTCAGTAAATATCAAATATCAAATATCCGTGCGGTTTGGTAAGACCACTGTTGGTCAAATGTTTATACTATGGTCCAGAACGATACTTACCATCTGCTTATCGACTTTAACGCCGCAGCTTCTGTAGAGACGAGTTATTCTTGACCATGTCATGAATGATCAGCGCTTCCAAAATGATTGAAAATACCATAGCAGTTTTTGATATCGGCTTAGTGAATTTGTATAAGCATGCTAGTGGCTTACCTATAAGAAAATGACAGCACTATCTCGCTGTATACCACAGTTGAGACGTCTTCAACAACTTCTAGCTGCCATATAGCCCTTAGCAGGTGATGCTTCTCGTCGATGAAAGTGGATGCCACAAAAATCTGCTCCTACAGTTAAGGAAGCACGACAATGGTGAAGTAGTCCCCCAATACATGTTCGCCTTTGAGTGGCCGAGCATGAAAACACTTTACACATCTATGAATGATCCTTTTGCCATGTATTGGTGTTAGTGGACCAATAAGCAAGTATTTATGGTGGAAATGAAGTATCAGAGCTTCGGTGAAAACATGATAATTTGGCAGTAGAATTGGATTGTTTGTGTGATAATCCGTTAGAGTCAATAAAGTGTCTTAACGACGCTATGTGTGATCTTCCAGGAAAAGAATCAATTCGAAGCGACGATCCTCTATGTGCCCGACGGTACATTTTTCGTATGTCTGCCGTGACGAAGACGAAGTTAAAAGAACGAAATTTAGTATCACTTGAAAAAAGATCATTTTGAATGGTGAGTAAAACATCGTCGAGTGAAGTTCCAGTTGTGGTCTTGGCAGAACCGTCAAAAACAACTCTCATGATTGTGGTTGAACTAGTTGAAAAAGTGAGGATTTGTCTAGGTCTACATTCGGTGCTAGGTTAGGTTAGGTTAGGTAAGAGTGGCTGCTGGAAATACCAACCCACTTAGGCCTATTGGCCCATTGTGATGCCACGTGGATCTATGATCTTCTTACTACTGAAACCAGTTTGAGCTTATAATAAAGCGTAGGAGACTGTTAACGTCTATTTTTTCTAGATCGTTTAGGTCATTCTAGAAAAAAGCTCCTAAGTGACGTTTTCTTCTCTAGGAGAGAGCTGGACATATAAAGAGTAGGTGGAGGATTGTCTCCTCTTATTACTCGTCCACGCAGCTTCTACAGAAATCGTTTGTAAAAGCGTCAAGCCTTCTTGCATGCTTGTCTATAGGGCAGTGTCCAGTGATGACACTTATGATGCCGATAAGATTATTCCTATTAATAAGGATCAGATTCTTAGAGCGATTCAGATGCAGCTTTGGCCAGATCTGTTTGGTCGCTAGACATGTTGGTCCCGCAGTACACCTAGTGTCCGTTCTTTTATTGGCATCCAGCTTTAGTGTTAGTTTGCACGTAGCGATTGGTATACCTATACTACCTTTGTCCGGTAGGATAGGTAGAGTGGTTCCAATTTTGGCGAGTTCATCGGCTCTGCAGTTCCCTGGAATGTCTCTGTGGCCCGGCACCCAACAAAGGTATTCACCTGAACTGCTCTGCCATCTCCATGAGAGATGATCGGCATTCAAGGGCAGTTTTAGAATATAATGAGACCGAGTCCAGGGACTTGGTGGCGGCCTGACTATCCGAAAATATGCGGATATCCTTTGCAGATATCACGTTTTTCTTCAGCCAGGACAGAGCTTCTTTAATCGCCAAAACTTCCGCCTGGAACACGCTACAGTGATTTGGAAGGCGGAAAGAGAGGCTTAGATTTAGCTTATCTGAGAAAACACCGCCACAAACTCCGCTATCGGTTTTAGATCCATCTGTGTAGAGATGGATTGACTTGTCCTCCATGAAAGCATCCTCCTCCCAGAATGATCTAGAGGGGAAGCTTACATTTAAGTTTTTGTCAAACTAAAGTTCAGGTATGGTGTAATCGGTGTTCTCTGTGAGGATTCCTAACGTATTAAGAATAGTGGCGTGGCCAAATGAATTATTTGTCCACTGTTTACTCGCTTTAAGGCGAATAGCTGCAGTCGCAGCTACTTGTTTGCTAAAAATGTCGAGGGGTGTCAAGTGAAGCAGAATATCTAATGCCGCAGAGGGGGTAGACCGCAAGGCTCCGCTTGGAGCTGTTCTTTGGACTCTGCTTAGTTTAATGCGGTTGATTGCATTTTCCAAGGCCGTCCACCAGTCAACCACCCCGTAAGTAAGTATCGGTCTTATGAGATGTATAGCCAGCGAGTTATGCGAGGTTGAAGGCAACATTTGTTTCCAATGGCTTTCTTGCAAGAGAATAAAGCTATTGTAGCTTTATTGACTCTTTCTTGAATGTTAGGTTTCCAGTTTAGTTTCCTGTCAAAAATGAGACCCAGATATTTTGCTGTATCGGAGAAAGCTAAACTGGTACCGTTTATTGAAGGAGGGTCTATGATTGGAATTTTATATTTCCTAGAAAAGAGGACAAGATCAGTTTTATGGGGGTTTATTCCCAATCCACAGCGGTCTGCCCAACGGGTTAATCTGTTGAGATTTACTTGGAGGAGTTCTTTGATGGTATTTAGATGTTTTCCTGAGACGACTATGGCAACGTCATCCGCACAGGCAATCACTCTGCTACCACCCGCTTCCAGGTATATCAGTAGTTCGTTACCTACTAAGTTCCAGAGAAGGGGAGAGAGGACACCCCTACTGACATATCTTTTAGCAGAAGTCTCACCCAGTTTGGAGTTGATTATCCTGCTTGTTAGCATTAGATTAATCAGCTCCCCAAGTGAGCCGTCTACCTGCAGAGTTGACAGCGCAGTCGTGATTGCGGATGTGTTGACGTTGTTAAAGGCGCCCTCTATGTCTAGGAACCATTGTGTACTCCTTATATTGTAGGGATCGTTCGATGTGGCTAGTCAGAGAGTGCAAAGCCGTTTCCACCGACTTTGCTTTACAGTAGGCATGTTGAGCCGTAGACAGAAGTCTTGGATCAACTTTAGCTCGAATATGGATATCGATCAGTCGTTCTAAAGCTTTCAGAATGAAAGATGGTGGACTCTTAGGTCTGAGGGACTTTGGGACAACATGAGAGCATTCGGGAATGAATACTACATTGACTTTTCGCCATGATAGTGGAATGTGGATAAGTTCTACACAGCTCCTCTAGCGTAAGCAGGATAATGTCTGAGGACCTTTGTAGCTCGGCAGGTATAATACCGTCCGGACCAGCAGACTTGTATGGTTTGAAGCCATGCAGCGCCCAAAGCAGTTTGTCTCTCGTAATCAGACCATGAATTTTGGTCCCGGTTGCAGTAGGCCTGTTTGGGCTGCTACTGCCTCAGAGGTTTCTGTAATTTTGTCGCAGAATGACCTCCAGGATTGTCGATTTGCCTTCCTCAGTTCTTTTTTGTATAATTTGAGGGATTCTTTATATGAGTCCCAGTCGGTCACTTTTCTTGTGCTTTTTGCTGCGTTGAAAAGTTTTCTGCAGGCGTTTCTGAGCAGTCCCAGTGCCGATGTCCACCAATGTGGCTTTTTCTTGCCTCTTGGTTGAATAAGGGGCCAGGAAGCGGCCATAGTCTTATTGAGAGTCAGAGTAAATTCCCTGACTTTCATGTCGAGCTCATTGGTGTCACGCGGGGGACTTGATAGTTTAGAGGATATCGTTTCCGACAGTATTCCTCTGTATTTTGTCCAATCAGTTTTCCGGTAGTTCCGGAAAGCTGGTTGGCGGGGGGGAGCATCACTCAGACTGAATTGGATGTATCTATGGTCTGAAAAGGAGTGTTCAGACGATACCATCCAGATTGTTAGCCTTTGGGTGATGCTGTCGGAGACAAGAGTAATATCTAACACTTCTTGTCGGTTTCTTGTTATAAAAGTGGGCTCATTGCCAATATTGCAAATTAAGAGGTTAGTACTTAAAATATAGTCTAAAAGTGAATCACCTCTATCATTGATGTCAGTACTGCCCCATACCGTATGATGTGCGTTAGCGCCAGTTTTTTGCCTTCCCGCTTCCAGTACCACCCTTTCTAGGTTATCACCAGGGAGAGGGCCCACTTGGTCGTGGCCAAGGTAAGCCGATGCCAGCCAGTAAGAGCCTTTGGCAGTCTCTAGTCTGGCAACGGTTAGGTCGGGGTCACTGAGGTTGGGAAGTAGAAATACATTAAGGCTACGTTTCACTAATATACAAGTTCTAATCTTACCTTTGTCTCTTGTATAGAGCGGAGCGTATGTGGGTGTCCTAAGTCCGCGAACCACGCCTTCTGCAATCCATGGTTCCTGGATTAGAATTATGTCTTCTGCGTTTTTGGAAAGACGCAGAATGAGTGCGGCCGAAGCCTTTTTTGAGTGGTGGAGATTAATCTGGAGAAACCGTATCATTGGTACAGTCTTCAAGAGTCGCCTCCACCACGGTGTTGTTGAGGTCCTCCGATTCTGAAGATGTGCCCAAGAGCTCATCTTCTATCTCTGATCGTGTAGGACCTCTAATTACTTCGTCATCGGTTTCCATTTCCGACAGTGTGTCAGAAGAGGAGACCGACGGCTTGGTAGTCACCTCGGACAGATTGGAGTCGTCGCTATCCAATTCTGAAAAGGATAGCGACGCTCCAAGATCCAAGGTTGTGATGTCAGGTGCTAAAGGATGAGGAGGTTGCTTATCAGCATCCAGCTCATCCTTTTTGTACACCCTTAAATGAATGGACTCGAATCCGAACCGAATCATGCCTTTCGTCTGCGCCAGAGGATTAAGGGATTCCTTATTGATCACAATTAACGCGCATCTATAAGAACCCCTTAGTTCCTCCAGTTTCGCGACTTTCCAGTCATGAGTCGGAAGAGTCGGGTTGCTGAGCCGGATGATTTCCAAAATACTTTCTGGAGAGGAGGGTTCGGCTGGAATCCAGGTACGAGTTCGAGGTCTACTAGGAATGTCTTCCTTAGATACGACCTCGAGTTTTGCACCTGGCCAAACTTCTCCTAAACCATCGATGGCTCCTGTCGATCACCGCGATCAGCAATGCGTCCTTTAGGACTTCGTTATAAGACCTCAGAGATCTGCTGTTGGATGGCCCAGGGGTTGTAGAACTGTGTGTTTTGGGCCTCTAGGAAACCGGTACGGTTTCCTCCAACGATCTCTGGCGCTTAGAGGAGTCTAAGTTTCATATGATTTAGAGCCTACAATTCGTTGACTACAGCAGAATAGCTTTTATAAAGTTCGCTTTTCAGAAACCTTTTCCCTAAATACTTAAAGCGGTTGAAAGCCTGTTTAGTCGATTCACCTAGCCTTTCTGCGTTCTCCTTAAATGGCAATCATACCTCATACCGATATGGACAAATCGTTCCAGTCGTCGGATGGAATCTATGGAGAATAGAATAAGCAGTCCAAAACTCTGTCCATCAAGGTCACATACACTCTAAGAAATGAAAAGAAAGCCCAAAATCTTTCTTAACGACCTGTGCATTTAGGCAACAGGGCAAATTTCCACAAAGTTTTCCAGTTGCTGCACTTCATGTTCACCTGACCAAACCAAAGTAACAAAAAATTGAAAATTCCGCTTCGAAAAACAACTCCATCTGGCCACAATTGGGTAACACAAATCTTTCAATACAAACCTGACGACTACTTTCAATTACCCAGACTCTTTCGTTTCATTGTTCATATCCGTTTGATGTCAATCTTAAAGGTTAAGCAAAGGTACACTGCTTTCAAAATTACTACAATAAATACCAACAGTCACTTCCTTACACAGCTCATGTCACTTACAAATATCATTGCTGGATGTTAAGGTCACTTAAAATTCATTCAACCTTTGGTTCCATCTATTCAAATGACATCACAGCACATTTCCCTGTCTACTTATCTACTTATGTCATGTTTCCTACCAGCAGCTTCATGCTTCATCTTCAATGAAAGAAAAAACAAACAAAAAAAACCCTTAATTAGGCATTCGCTTGTACCTGTTCCTTCGTACTTGAGTCTACGATACGAATACGTTCAAGTGGATATGCCGTTCCATTAATAAATTACCAAATATGACAATGAAAGCCCTTAATAGCTAATTGGAGACTTTCTGCAACTTGGAATCCCGGATACACGAAACCCTGGACACTGGTCACTAATCATTGGTTGGCAAGATCAACTGATTCAAGGGCTTGGGTCGGCCGTAGCTATAGGTAAATGTATTGCCCCTTTATGGTGGCACGGTGGCACATCTAACGATAAATGACATTTGAATATTGGCACAATCTCAGCCGTCCAAGGTGGGTTTGCGATTATGTCAGTTACTGGACTTTGGGCACCGGCACAGAACTCTGCTCATGACCCTACTTTGGATAATTTAATTGACAGCATACGAATGTGAGTATCTGAAACTAAGTCTTGATCTTATGGTTACAAATGTAAACTGATGTAAGTTTTGGTGAGACTGGCAAGTATACAGACATACGAGTACGAGTATATAGTTGTACCGCTCGGTAATTGTCTATCATGGAAATGCTGAAACTTGAAAGTGATTGTGTAGGTACGAGTTTATTGCTCGGAAAACGAAATTCCCCTCAATTAGCTGCCTACATAGGTACGAGTATCTGTGGACCCATCGTAGAAATGTCACCTGAAGGTATATCATCACTAGTGGCTACTACTACCGGTACCAGGTCCATAACCATAAAGTCAGACCGGTTAACCAAATTTACTTGGTTTGCAATGGAGTGATTTCCAGTGGTTGAAACTTGTCACTTTAGTTGCTCTACCTGCTGTCACAGTGACAATTGGAATTGGGCGTCGTAAATGGCCGATGGGGATGTGTTTTCGAACTGGATGTCGCCAGATCCGGTTCATTATTTAATTTGATTTAATTTCAATTTTTTTTTTTTTTTTCAGAATTTGGCACCTTAGGTTTCATGGTCGGGCGATAAGTATCTCTAGCAAAGAGGGAATTGTTGTCAAACCGATCTAAAGGTCAAGTTTTTGATTAGGTAGGTACTTCTGGTGATTTGAAAAATATTCCGCTATTCCGATGTTAAACGATGTTTGGCGACCGCTTAATTGATCTGATTGTGCAGTTGGATACCATTTATGGTTTCACGGTATGGATTAGCTCATGGTCGAAAATCCTCGCTCGCTAATCTGGTTGTGAGGGTTTTATTTTTGGCTAATCGCTCTGGTCGATCAATCATTTCAATTATTTTCGGACACACATTGGTAACAGAGCGGATGTTTATGATAAGAACGAGATTATGGCATCCTGAAACAACTTGTTGATTTTTTGTTGGAGTACGAATAGGTAGCTGTTTCGATTGGTCATGGGTTTTAGATCATTTATGAGGTACAAATCTGGGTTGAGTGTGGACTATTAGTAAAGTTCTATCATGATTTCTTACATGTGACGAAAATTGTTCGTACATTATACCATGGCTATGACGAATGGTGGCAAATTTAGAGGAATGTTGCTTCACGTGTTTGGATTTGAAGGAGATTGAGATTGTCAAAATGTTTGTTTGTGCAACAATTATTAACAATAAGCAAGCAAGCAAAGTTTTCCGCTTCGTTACTGATGTGGTTGTCATATCATTGACAGGCAATTTATCTTTGAGATATAGATTTTCTGGTGAGAACTTTTAGAATGAAATGCCTCTTATGGTATAGAAGAACTAAAATTAAATCGTTGTCTTCCAATGGTTCGGTGTACCTATAACCGTGCCGAAGTTATCCCATAGAGATTACACTCGTATCTTTGGCTCTATTTATCCCACTCCCACCGAGAAGAAAACATCTCTTAGAATGCGGTGAAGCAGCTTTTTTCATAAAGACTCTAATCTAACACCGGTACCGCTTTCTACTTAGCGCTGTTCAACCTGATGATTCCAGTGATGTAACTATGACCACACATAACATTCTGGTGCTATCCGACGGGTATTGGTATCGTTCAATTGGACTTGATTTGCTAAACTTATAAGCACGAGTGTCAGGCATAAGGAAAAGAGGAACACGATAATATTCTGCCGGAAATGAATAAACGTACCGCGCGGGTGATTTGGGATTTTTCAGGACTAGTCATGGTGCTGCAACGATCTATATTAGGCCTCGTAGAAGTAGCATCTTCCGACACGGGCTGGTTCTTTAAATAACGAGAATGAGCCTCTGCAACCGAGCATCTTGCAACTCTTCTAATAAGCCCTACTTCACGCCTCCCTGTGGCGCCATCTGGGAATCTCACCCGAGATTGCGAAGTGAAAGGGACAAATGGCGAGTTTCCTACGCTATAAATCAGAATTAGTGTCGGTAAATCAAAACAAGACATTATCCGGGCTACTCCGACATATTTGGAGCTCAGGCCGATTTCCAAGACTTAGTCAGGGTCTTGGAAAAGAGCCCTATATGGGCCAACGGCAGCACTCACATCTCGCAAAGGATTACTGGCTTCGGTGGAACCGACCCCTCGTCCTAGAGACAAAAAATGGAACTGATCCTCCAGGTTGGGGGTTGTGCCGCCGGGGTAACTACCCGGCCATTTAAAAAAAAAAATTAATTTACGAAGCATCAACAAGCCTCAGATATGGACGGATCTACTGCTGACAACCCACGCAAACGATTAAAGGACAATGAGCTTCGGATATGCACGTGGAATGTTAGGTCCCTTAATAGACCACGTGCAGCCGAACAACTAGCGGAGGCCCTGGACTGCTGCAAAAGCAGACATAACCGCAATCAAAGAAATGAGATGGGATGGGCCGGACAAAAAGAGGATTAAAAACTGCAACATCTACTACGGCGATTGTTATCGACGGCAAAAGCAGCGCTTATTTGTATGCGGATTTGTTGTCGGAGGCAGACTAAGACAAGAAATCCGGAGCTTCCGGCATGTGAGCGAGCGCCTCGTAGCAATCCGCATCAAGGCTAAATTCGCCAACATTAGCCTTATATGCGCTCATGCCCCCACAGATGAGAAAGATAACGACACTAAGGATGCCTTCTATGAGCTCCTTAACAAGACCTACGAGCAATGCCCTGGCTATGACATTAAAATTGTCCTCGGTGATTTTAATGCAAAGCTATGAAGAGAGGATATCTTTGGTGGAACGATCGGAAAATATAGCCTGCACGACACCAACTCTGATAACGGATTCAGGCTCATCGACTTTGCGGCCGGGCGAAACATTGTCGTAGCTAGCACGCGGTTTTCACATCTCGATATACACAAGGGGACTTGGAGAACCGCTGATCAATCAACAGTCAACCAGATTGATCACATTGCGATCGACGCAATACACTCCTCCAATATTATAGATGTCCGTACATTCCGAGGAGCCAACTTCGACTCGGACCATTACCTTGTTGTAGCCAAGGTACGGTTGCGGATATCCCAAACTACGCCAAGACAAGCTAATGCTGTGAGGAAATTCGACGTCGGACGGCTACAATCGCAAGAGATCGCCAAGTCCTTTTCCGATCGAGAGTCTCTCAATCTCTTAAGAGGTCCAATACCGCCAGCACCAAGCATCGAAGACCATCGGAAACACTGCCAAAACACCATCAGAGGTGCCACCATCGTCCACCACAACGAAACCCCTAGTTCGATGATGAATGTCGGCAAGCACATGCAGCTAAGCAAGATGCATATAAAGCGGCTCTGCATAGAAGAACCAGAGCTGCTATTGAGCTCTATGAGCGCAACAGGAAAGACGAACACCGGCTTCTCAGGAGGAAGAAGAAAGAGCATGAGAAGCGCGCGATCAAGGAAATTGAGAGATGCTACTCCTGGAATGAGGTTCGGAAGTTTTACCTAAAGGTAAGCCTGTAGAGATGAACAAGGGAACATCGTGGTAGAATCGCAGTCGATGCTGAGGGTTTGGAAAGACCATATCTGCAGACTGTATAACGGCGATGACGAACCAAATACAGCTGTTAGGCAGAATCAACCTTTCAATCTGGACGATGACAACCAACAATTCCGTCCACCTGACCTGGACGAAGTGAAGATACCTATATCTAAGCTTAAGTCCAACAAATCCTGCTGAAGCGGACGGCCTGACTGCCGAGCTCTTCAAAGCGGTAAGGAACATACACCAACTCATATGTTAGGACGAAAGTATGCCCGATGGATGGAACCTCAGCATTGTTTGTCCGATTCTCAAGAAAGGAGACCCTCTGAACTGCGCCAATTACAGAGGAATCAGTCTCCTTAACATCGCATACAAGATCTTATCTGCTGTATTGTGTTAAGCCGTTCGTCAACAACCTGATAGGTCCATATTAGTGTGGCTTGAGGCCAGGAAAGTCCACTATCGACCAAATATTCACACTACGGCAGATCTTGGAGAAGACCCATGAGCTTCAGATCGTTACACACCACTTATTCATCGACTTTAAGGCCGCGTATAACAGCATCTATAGAGACGAGCTATATAGAGCAATGTCTAGTTTCGGCATCCCTGCCAAACTCGTCTGTCTGTGCAGGATGACGATGGAGAATGCACGCTGCTCCATCAAGGTCGGTAAAGATCTCACCGAGACCTTTGATGTCCAGAAAGGATTGAGACACTCCGATGCGCTGTCATGGGATTTTTTCAACATTGTACTTGAAAGAATAGTGCAAAACTCACGAGCAAACACAAGAGGCACTACCTTTCAAGAGTCCGTCTAACTACTCGCATACGCCGACGATATTGACATAATCGGGAGAAAGAAGCGTGATGTCAGTAGCGCTTTCACGAGTATTGAGACGGAAGCGGCGAAAATGGGCTTAGCGGTCAATGAGGGCAAGACCAAGTATATGCTGTCAAGCAAAAAGGACAACCAACACCGACGTCTCGGGCAAAACGTCACCCTCGACAGGTATAGCTTTGAGGTAGTTAAGGACTTTGCCTACCTAGGCTCAGCTATAAATACAGATAACGACACCAGCGCTGAGATCGTTATCTGTACGATCGAATAACTCGATCGAAGGAAGAATAACTCTTTCCAACCGCTGTTTCTTTGGGCTTTAAGGCAATTGAGTAGCAAAGCCCTCTCTCTGACAACAAAAGTCAACCTTTCTAAGACCTTAATAATCCCGGTCGTGCTCTATGGCGCAGAAGCATGGACATTATCAAAAATGGATGAGGGTGTTCTTGGTTGCTTCGAGAGAAAAATTCTTCGGGCGATCTTCGGTCCCGTTTGCATTGACGGTGAATGGAGGAGGAGATACAACAATGAATTCTACGGACTGCTCAGCGACTTCGACCTAACCAGAAGAGTGAAGATCCAAAGACTAAGATAGCTGGTTCATGTAGAGCGTATGGATACCGGTCCGAAAAGTCTTCTAATCCGCTCCTGAGGGACAGCGCAGTAGAGGAAAGCCAAAACTCAGATGGCGCACGCAAGTGGAAGGTTACCTCAGCCAACTTAGCGCGCGAAACTGGAGGCAGCTAGCTAGGGATCGAGCTGGCTGCAGACGCTTTTTGACTGAGGCCCAGGTCCACCCCGGACTGTAGCGCCACTTAAACAAGAAGAAGAAGTCATGGTGCTGAAGTAGAGATGGTGGCCAACAGGACTTCCCATTTTCCCGAATTGAGCTACTGGCACACAAGAAAGACTCTGAACCTTCGAATTTCAGGTTTTACGTCGCTTTGCTCGGACTTTGAATAGGTCACTTGCAACCGAATAATAAGATAAGATGTCTTGAGCATTGGAACAATCGACATCAGCTTCTCTTTCAATGTTCCTAACACACCCGCAACAGCTCCTGCTTTCTGTCAATGTCATCAGTGTGTGCAGGTAATTGCAAACACTTTCCAAAAACTGTGATTTAGGTTCAGGCTTACGCGTTTTGCACAATTAACTCAAGTATGATGTTCAAGTCATAGGACAATGCATCAGCTTTTCTTTGACATCAAAGTTGTTGCTGAGATTGCTTTCTTTGCGGAGCAGTGACCGTTCTCCATAGTTATTCTGCATAATATGACGAGTATGGCAGGGATACCAAAACCAGATATGGCTCTGTATACGAGTATCTCGTTTCTGTACATCCGGTATGCTGTCTGAAAATCGATAAAATGGTAATGAGTATAGATCTGGATTGCTGAAGTTATTTTTAGGATTTTCAGTAGTATGAATATAAAGTTAATTGTGGACCTCCGGGGCTTATGACTCCACTGATAGGGGCCGATTTTATAGCTGAAAAATCGCGTCATACCTTCAGACAATATGAACAACAAGACTTTATAGTTGAACTCTCTGGTTGGCACAGGGTGGATCTTTTCTTCTGGGTTGGGCAAACAATATTGAGATTACATTCATCGGGCACCAAACCTTGCAAATGAGTATGCTGTTCAAGTCAACTCCTGCTGGTTTAAATAGGTCTGGTAAATAGCTTTAATTCATTTTGACAGATTTTGATGTAAGAATCTGCAGGAGCGTTTCTTCCACCGATCGTGACTACTACTAAATTTTTCCATCTTCATCTTCATAGGGTCGGGTCTTTTTGGCTTGTCACGTTCTTTTTACATTTTGTTAGCATTGTTGAAAGTTCTCCCTCGAATAGCAAACCTCTCAGAATGCTAAGCAGAGCTTTAGTACTATTCCTACACATCTCATGGATATTATTTCATATACTTTTTTCTTTGTTGTTGTTACTAACCAGAGCAGACCTTTATATGTTACTTGTATAGATTGTGTCGCTTTGTTTCCTTTACACCGGCTTCAGTTGGCCGTTCACTGGCTTATCCATGAAAAATCCTGTCAGTGAAAGTTAATGTGGACCATTTTTATCGATCAATTCTGTTGGTGTAGTCGGCAACAAATCGATGGTCCTCTTTCACTGTGTATAAATTGATAAGGTGAACAATAGAGTAGGTAGGCAAACGTACATAGTCCTTGGCAGCAGGTTTTCCTTACGGTTAATCCTGATGGTCTGTTGGCTGTTTTATCTGTTGCTTAACTGCGACAATAATGCGGATAACAAACGGTAGTGTAAAAGTAAAGAGTGTTTTTTTTTTAGGTATACAAATTCAATATGAAATAAAATACTTGAATCTAATGTTAATGCCTAAGATATTAGCTATGTTTAATAGATAATTTATGTCATTAGTGTTTAAATATAACATCGGGCATATGCGCACCATCCCCAGCTCGAATGAAGCGCAATCCTGAAGTTCAATTTACGACAACTTTATCGAGCATCTGGCGCCGTATATCAGCAATAACACGGCGAATGTTGACTTCCAAATCGTCCAACGTCTTTGGTTTATCGGCATGGACTAGTCGCTTCACACATCCCCAAAGAAAGTAATCTAAAAGTGTGAAGTCACAGGATCGTGGAGGCCAGTTCGCAGGTCCATTACGCGCTCAGAAAATCTTATTGAAACCAAAGGTCTGTCACGTCAATGCCATTTAACTGAGGAACGAAGAAGACAGAAATCATGTTTCTATAGCACTCTCCATTGACATTCTGGCCGGCATCGTCCTCAAAGGAACATGATTTAATGATTCCACCAGCCCATAAAGCACACCAAAAAGTGAGTTTAAATAGTCGTAAGGGCGTCTCGACAAAGGCTTTTGGGTTTCTCCACTCCAAATTCGGCAATTTTGCTTGTTTACATATCCATTTGATCAAAAATGGCCTCATCAGAGAACAAAATTTTGCATTGAAAATGAGGATCAAGCTGAATTATGTTTTCGGCCCATTCACCGAACCTACGACGCGTATAATGTCCAGGCGGTTTCAACCTTTGCACAAGCTTATAAACAATCTTATAAGCTTTTAAGCCAAGACCTTCCCGTAAAATCTTCCACAAAGTGGATGGGCGTAACCCCAATTGCACGATGGCTAATCGACTCATTCGGATTCTGCTCAACACAGCGCTCGACAACTTCTTCTGTTCACACTGTTTTGGATGCGTATTATCCACTAGAGTCGTAGGACAACTGAAATGTTGATAACTTACATTTATGTAGATATTTTCATAATACAGAAGTGGTAAAATAAAAGGATTCTACTACAGTGATCCATAACGAATTGCAACTAAAATATATTTCGTAAATTTTCTTTGAGAACTCAGCATCCTCCAGCCGCTGAATGTCTCCACTTTCAGGCATTCTTTCACATGATAATCTGGTTCAAAAGAAAGTAGGCAAATCTTGAAAACCGCTCTTCGTAATTTATAGGTACTGGTCCTATGCAAAATAATGCGTACAACACCATCTTTCCCGGATATCAACTGTTGAATCCGCCTCAAATACCATTTAAGAGAGCGAGTTTTCCTCTTTGATTAACACAAGAGCACATCAATGTTAAATTTCTTTTCTGGCATGTGCCATTTGCGATACTCCTGCAGTAAGTGCAAATACTCGAAGTGCCATCACCTTCAAAAGTGCTAATACATTTGAGCTACCTTTTGCCACTTGTTAAATCGGGTTCATCGGTTGTAGAAAACGGTGGGCCAAACTAGGAAATGTTATCAGCAACATCTTCTGAAATGCGACATAACGGGCGAGAATTAATGATAGATTCAATTTGGCAAACTAAAGTGTGCAGTTCCTCACGTCTGAGAGGTGCATAACCTGCAATACGTCGGAAGTGATATTTTCCTTTCTTTAGAGAAGCCTCACATAAATTCAAAAAAAATGGATGAGCGGGCGGGAATGTGATTCTAGTCTACTCCATCGTTGGGACACATTTCATGAGCAAGTTTATTATGGTTGGCAACTTCAAATAACCTTTTTAATTCAGCTAGCTCTGAACTCGAATCTACATATAAAATTGATTGCATTGTGTAATTCCGGTCTACCTCTCCCTGCTATAAATCTTTTAAGGGTGTCGAAAGATCTGCGGCTGGCTCTATATGAACTGCCTTTGTTGCAAAGCAAATAAACTATGAAACATATGTTTTGATTGTGCTTCTACGTGAATGCACATAAAATGGTCCACAAAATTCAACTCCAGTTCTTTGAATGGTCGACTTGGCTAAACTCTTTGAATTGAAATGTTTCCCATAATCTGGTAAATATTTTGGGATCCAGGTCTAGAGTACCGAAGGCATTGAGCAATGGCACTTCTAACCATGTGACGGCCTCCCAGCGGCCAATATTCTGCTTTCATGATAGCCAGCAAGCATGCATATTTCGACGATGAAAATACAAAATGACTGAAGCAGTTATAGGACGCCGCTTTGGCAGTACCATGGGATGTTTCGCACTGTACTCCAGAGTTGAATTTTGTAGTCATCTACCCACTCGAATAAGTGAAAAATTGTCTAAACAAAAGGGCTATTTAAAGGTTTATACCTGTTAAGTTCATTGTATTTTGTAGCTTTCTTTGTATCAAACGTATTAACATCTGCGTGCCAATATTACGTCGTCTGTTTGTAATGGCCCAAAACATCGGTCACCAGTACAGCATTTAAAATTTAGAATGTAACGGCGGGTATATGCATGCAGTAGAAAAGACTACCAACCAATAGAATAAATTTTATCTGCTCCGGTAGATCTGCAGCTACACAATAATCCAACGAAGGCCAATTCTTTTCTGGACCGAGCGGCGAGTTTATTATTTCTGCAGGCGGAGCACCCCTAGACAAGATGTTAGCAGGATTTTTAACAGTTGCATCATGCTCCCAACCATCATTTTTTGTTGACGTTTGTGTTTTACTAATTCGATAGTAAGTTGCATGCTGAAATTGCATTCAGATGATTTTATCCATGATAATATAATCGGTGGGTTGAACCAACAGATCATGCGATCATATGCATGAAATTTGTTTTCTACTACTCAATGTAACAGCTCTAGACGAGGCATAGAAATTCTCTTAAAAGGTGCAGCTCTTGTTTCTGAGCACAAGAAATGGACTTGAACTTTATCAACGGATTTAAGACCACCTATGAAAATTGTACATCCGCCGTAGGCAACGATGCTGGAATCAGTATCTCGGAGTTCTAGTTTTGCCATCCAAAGTGCAATATGCGAACGAATTTTTCGTTTCATAAATCCCTTTTTGAATTCAGGCATTTCACATACAAACCAAAAGTGATCTAAGGCTCGTCGCCAGATCAAACTTTTAGTTACATTTCCATCCTTAACGCTAAGAAATGATTCCTTTTCTACATCTGGAACGCCAGCTAATACCTTTGGATTGTTGGGGCACTCGAAAGCCCTGTGACTTGATAACTTTGAATTTAATTTGTGAACGCACTCTTTCACTAATCATCAAACTGTCACTGTTAATTTATTCAGTAAACTCAACATTTTCATCATGGTAAAGTACACGAACGAGTAACGTCTGCAAATTATAAAAATTTTCTACCGAATTTCGAAGTCGGTGACTGCAACTTTAAGAGCGTTAACTCCAATTGTCGGTCGTAATTCTCGCCCTAGTAGACAGGCAATAACAAGTTTATTGCAAAAATTTGAGTCTACATATTCGTTGAGTGATGTTGCCGTGCCAGTGAGACAACGGGTTGGCCGAAATGCCGAAGGCGTCCGTAGCAAACGATCCAAATCATTCATTTCCACGGCGTTCTCAAGAATTGGGCATCGCTAAGACCACATTATGGCGTATTTTGCGTAAGGATCTTGGTTTACACCCATACAAGATCAAGCTGACTCAAGAATTGAAGCCGATGGACCATTTGAAGCTACGTACCATCTCCTATTGGGTCCTGGAGAAGATGCGCCAAGATGATGAATTTCATGGCAAAATCATCTTCAGTGACGAAGCTCATTTTTGCCTCAATGAGTTCGTCAATAAGCAAAATATGCGTTATTGGTTCGGTGAAAATCCACATGTGCTTCATGAATGACCACTTAATCCACAAAAAATAACATTTTGGTGCGGTTTGCATGCCGGCGGCGTTATTGGGCCATATTTTTTCGTCAACGATAACGATCGTCATGTTACTGTGAATGGTCAGCGTTATCGCGCCATGAACACCGATTATTTTTGGCCCGAATTGGAAGATATAGACTTGGACTATGTGATTCATGACAATCGATTTATTGAAGAGTAAGTATGGTGAGCGTGTTATCTCAAGACATAGGCCAGTCGATTGGCCGCCTCGTTCGTGCGATTTAACGCCGCTTGACTATTTTATGTGGGGCTACGTTAAGTCATTGGTTTATGCCAACACGCCGACGACATTGGAAGAGCTCAGAGCCAACATTGAACGCGAAATAGCGGCCGTGTGGCCGAGTCGTTGAAAATTGGGTCCAACGAATCGACCGCTGCAAACGTGCCCGCGGTGGCCATATGAACGAAGTCGAGTTTCATTTATAAATGTTTTGATTGTACTTCAAGCCGATAATAAAGTTTTTGAAATATCTCAAATGGTTTGCGTTTTATTTAAAAAAAAAGTAGTCAAGTCTTCATTGGAAAACCCTTTACAATGACCATGAACACGAATACGGAGTTTATGAGCAAAGTTCATTATTTCGTCCTCGACGGTAACTATTCCCAAGTCTCTGTGGATATCACGGTTTGTGATATACCATGGAGAATATTTCGGTTGCTTGTTTTAGTACAACCCCAAAGTTGTATACCGTACGTCCGTACAGGTATCGTCCGCGAACGTGACTACTATGGTACCCGATTCTTCCGGTATGTCTCGAGTATAGAGTAATAACAATACCGGGCCAAGTACACTTCCTTGCAGAACTCCAGCAGCGATCTCTCTAAATTCCTAGTATTCGGTGGCATGTTTAACACGAAAAATTCTTCTTTCCAGGTACGATTCCAGACTCTTATGCAGCCCTCTCGGAAGAACCTGACTTAGCATAAAATTCAAGCCTTCGTGCGATACCTTATCGAAGGCTTGAAGGCTTTTTCATTCGTAATTCTATAAACCTGGTCAATTGTGGAGTGCTTAGTTCTAAAATCGAATTTATTCTCAGGAATTAGACGTGTCTCTTCAATGATCGGTTGCAAGCGCTTCAATAGGAGTTTTTCAAATATTTTAGATATTGTCGGCAGAAGCGATATGGGTATGTTGGACTTTTTTTCGTTTAGAGATTTGCCTGGTTTAGAGACCGGCATTTATAAGTTGGAGCAGTTTGATCAGGGCTTTCCTTGGCAATTCCTTGGGAATTTGACCAGGGGCCTTGTTATTTTTAAATTTTTTAATTGCTTGGTTAAGTTCTACTGGCGACACTTTTTTATTCTATATAACTAGAACCTCCTGTTATCGTCTGACCATCAAAAGGTATTCCTTTTGCCTATTCGCCCTTATTTTTTCTTATTGGAGGAAATTGCATTTGAGGATTTTTGATTCCTTTCATGGCTTTCCAGAGGAAGTAATTTGAACTTCTTTCGGCAGTCAGACCTTCGAGATATGTAGAGATATTCCGATTTTTGTAATCTCGTATTGCTTCCTTCCGTTTGTTGCATAAGTGGTTCAAGTATGTTTTATGCTGGGGAGGACGGGATTGTTGCCATCTTTTGCGAACTCTCCCCTTTTCTCTCACTAGTTCTTTTATTTCCAGTGGATATTTAATTTTACTACTTGCTTCCTTCCTTTTTCCTAGAGGTAGTGTTGTTCCAGGCAGCGTTCTGCAAGACTTTGATGAATCTATCGACTTTGTCTTCTATTTCGTTTTGTGCTTTTAGCGACACGTTTAGAACAATATGTTCATTGCAGTAGTTTCTAAAACCATCCCAGCTAGTTTTGCTGTTAGTTAGTCTAGGCGCCTCTTCTTTTTTAACTAAGCGTATGCTTAGTGTCAAAATGACTGGTTTGTGATCTGAGGAGAGATTATAACTTTCCTCGATGTTTGTAGAGATTTTGGCTACGCCCTTTGTGGCAAAGAAGTCTACAAGATCGATTGTCTTTGTTATATCCGAAGGCCATATCTATGACATTTGTACATAAGTACACAAAATAAACATTTATAAATAAAATGTAAATGAAGTCGAAAGACATAGATATAAGAATTTAGATTAGCTTAGAGTGCCTGTGTGGGGCCAGTCAGTTAGTATAAGATTGTTAAGTCATTGTAAGCTAGCATTTAAGCATTTTTTGTTAGTATGTAAGAGTTAGTGATTAAGTAAATAAAATGTATTGAAAACTGAAACTGAAACTGAAACTGAAACTGAAATGGGCCAGTCGATTGGCCGCCTCGTTTGTGCGATTTAACGCTGCTTGACTATTTTCTGTGGAGCTACGTTAAGTAATTTGTTTATGTCAACACGCTGACGACGTTGGAAGAGCTCAGAGTCAACATTGAACGCGAAATAGCGGCCGTTTCGGCTGAAATGTGTGGCCGAGTCCAACGAATCGATCGCTGTAAACGTGCCCGCGGTGGCCATATGAACGAAATCGAGTTCCATTCGTAAATGTCGATAATAAGGTTTTTGAAATATCTCAAATGATTTGCGTTTTATTTAACAAAAAATTTGTCAAGTCCTTATTGGAAAACCCCATATTTCGTTCAATGAATTGCCTCCAGTCAACATATCGTCGGCGTAAAAATCGTTTTGTATGATTTTCGAACTTATGGGACATTTTTCGCTCTCATTCATAGCAAGCTGATGGGAGGTGCGTACAGCCAGAAGGCAGCAGTTGCTGTACTATATGTTATGGTATTTAAATTGAATATACACAAGTTTTCGCCTTTGTTTTCACGTCATACTAGCCGTCAAGAGTATTAACAAGAACGCATCTGTACATTATGCATATATCTGCCGTAATTGCGTATCTTCTTATATTATACTATACTGGGTGTCCCCTAATTCATTAACGATAATTTGGAAAATGATCCCTGCGTATATTCTAAGAAAAAAATCGTTGTACAGTAAGGGTCTATCTCCAATGTTGATAGCATTTATCGAGGATTTGAAAAAATGCTACTTTGGTGTACCCTGACCCATGTTAACGGAAATTGCTCTACAAACTTCGTATAGGGCTTTATTTTTAGAAGCAATAATAGCCTTTGTAAGAGCGTTTCAATAAAGTCGATACCTTGTCTAAGTATTTAGATATACAATTTCTAAGCCTGTTCCATTTTCATTGCCCGTGCTAATTTTTGACTTTGAGGTCACTTTTCTCCAGAAAATGCCTCATTAACATAACGTTTTACAATTTTTTTCTTATGAAAGTAACAATATCAAAAAAAGTTATCATCAAGTTTGCACAAAAACCCATGGATTTTATGATACTTGGGAAAACATTGGGCAGAAAAAAAAAATTTATGATTTTTTACCAACGTTTCTAACAATAGTTGACTCTAGTTGAAGGGTTATCCTAGAACTACTAATTTTAAATTTGCATATCTACTAAAGAGTTTTAAAGTTTGGTTTTTTATTGACTACCTGTCAAAACACTCATTGCCTTACCTTGTTCCTTAAAAGTTCTCAGAAAAGGTTAGGTTTGGTGTATGAAGGCCTATTTGGAAAATCTACCAAGCAAAAATGGTATAGGTTAGGGTTAGGTAAGAGTGGCTGTTGGAAATACCAACCCACTTAGGCCTATTGGCCCATTGTGGTGCCACGTGGATCTATGATCTTCTTACTACTGGAACCAGTTTGAGCTTGTAATAAAGCATAGGAGACTGTTAACGTCTATTTTTTCTAGATCGTTTAGGTCGTTGTAGAAGAAAGCTCCTAGATGAAGCTTCCTTCTCTGAGAGAGAGCTGGGCATGTGCAGAGTAGGTGGGGGATTGTCTCCTCCTCTTCCTCGTCCATGCAGCTTCTACAGAAATCGTTAGTAAAAGCGCCAAGCCTTCTTGCGTGCTTGCCTATGAGGCAATGTCTAGTGATAACACCTATTATGGCCCACCTATCTAAAAGGATCAGACACTTAGATCGACTCAGATCCAGCCTTGGCCAGATCTGTTTGGTCGCTAGACATGTTTGTCCAGCAGTCCACCTAAGGTCTGTTCTTTTATTGGCATCCAGCTTTAGTGTTAGTTTGCACGTAGCGATTGGTATACCTATACTACCTTTGTCCGGTAGGATAGGTAGAGTGGTTCCAATTTTGGCGAGTTCATCGGCTCTGCAGTTCCCTGGAATGTCTCTGTGACCCGGCACCCAACAAAGGTGAATGTTGAACTGCTCTGCCATCTCCATCAGAGATGATCGGCATTCAAGGGCAGTTTTAGAATATAATGAGACCGAGTCCAGGGACTTGATGGCGGCCTGACTATCCGAAAATTGCGGATATACTTTGCAGATATCACGTTTTTCTTCAGCCAGGACAGAGCTTCTTTAATCCCCAAAATTTCCGCCTGGAACACGCTACAGTGATTTGGAAGGCGGAAAGAGAGGCTTAGATTTAGCTTATCTGAGAAAACACCGCCACCAACTACGCTATCGGTTTTAGATCCTTCTGTGTAGAGATGGATTGACTTGTCCTCCATGAAAGCATCCTCCTCCCAGAATGATCTAGAGGGGAAGCTTACATGGAAGTTTTTGTCAAACCAAAGTTCAGGTATGGTGTAATCGGTGTTCTCTGTGAGGATTCCTAATGTATTAAGAATATTGGCATGGCCAGATGAATTATTTGTCCACTGTTTAGTCGCTTTAAGGCGAATAGCTGCAGTCGCAGCTACTTGCTTGCTAAAAATGTCGAGGGGTGTCAAGTGAAGCAGAATATCTAATGCCGCAGAGGGGGTAGACCGCAAGGCTCCGCTTGTGCATAGACATGCTGTTCTTTGGACTCTGCTTAGTTTAGTGCGGTTGACTGCATTCTCCAAGGCCGTCCACCAGACAACCACCCCGTAAGTAAGTATCGGTCTTATGACCGAGATGTATAGCCAGTGGGTTATGCGAGGTTGAAGGCCCCATTTGTTCCCAATGGCTTTCTTGCAAGAGAATAAAGCTATTGTAGCTTTATTGACTCTTTCTTGAATGCTAGGTTTCCAGTTTAGTTTCCTGTCAAAAATGAGACCCAGATATTTTGCTGTATCGGAGAAAGCTAAACTGGTACCGTTTATTGAAGGAGGGTCTATGATTGGAATTTTATATTTCCTAGAAAAGAGGACAAGATCAGTTTTATGGGGGTTTATTCCCAATCCACAGCGATCTGCCCAGCGGGTTAATCTGTTGAGATTTACTTGGAGGAGTTCTTTAATGGTATTTAGATGTTTTCCTGAGACGGCTATGGCAACGTCATCCGCATAGGCAATCACTCTGCTATCACCCGCTTCCAGGTATATCAGTAGTTCGTTAACCACTAAGTTCCAGAGAAGGGGGGAGAGGACACTGCCTTGCGGCGTACCTCTACTGACATATCTTTTAGCAGAAGTCTCACCCAGTTTGGAGTTGATTATCCTGCTTTTTAGCATTAGACTGATCAGCTCACCAAGTGAGCCGTCTACCTGCAGAGTTGACAGCGCAGTCGTGATTGCGGATGTGTTGACGTTGTTAAAGGCGCCCTCTATGTCGAGGAAAGCAACCATTGTGTACTCATTATATTGTAGGGATCGTTCGATGTGGCTAGTCAGAGAGTGCAAAGCCGTTTCCACCGACTTTCCTTTACAGTAGGGATGTTGAGCAGTAGACAGAAGTCTTGGATCAACTTTAGCTCGAATATGGATATCGATTAGTCGTTCTAAAGCTTTCAGAAGGAAAGATGATAGACTCTTAGGTCTGAGGGCCTTTGGGACAACATGAGAGCATTTTCCGGCTTTGGGAATGAGTACTACATTGACTTTTCGCCATGATAGTGGAATGTGGATAAGTTCTACACAGCTCCTCATAATATTTTCCAACACTGGTAGAATAATATATGAGGATCTCTGTAGCTCGGCAGGTATAATACCGTCCGGACCAGCAGACTTGTATGGTTTGAAGCTATGCAGCGCTCAGAGCAGTTTGTCTCTCGTAATCAGACCATGAATTTTGGTCACGGTTGCAGTAGGCTTGTTTGGGCTGCTACTGGCCACGAGTTGGGAGCTACCGGGAAAGTGGGTGTCCAGAAGCAGGTTGAGTGATTCATCACTTGAGGTTGTCCAAGAGCCATCGGTTTTTTTTCAAACAGCTGGGCATCATAGGATTTGTGGAGAGGATTTTTCTTAGCCGCCATGCCTCAGAGGTTTCTGTAATTTTGTCGCAGAATGACCTCCAGGATTGTCGCTTTGCCTTCCTCAGTTCTTTTTTGTATAATTTGAGGGATTTTTTATATGAGTCCCAGTCGGTCACTTTTCTTGTGCTTTTTGCTGCGTTGAAAAGTTTTCTGCTGGCATTTCTGAGCAGTCCCAGTGCCGATGTCCACCAATGTGGCTTTTTCTTGCCTCTTGGTTGAATAAGAGGGCAGGAAGCGGCCATAGCCTTATTGAGAGTCAGAGTAAATTCCCTGACTTTCATGTCGAGCTCATTGGTGTCACGCGGGGGACTTGATAGTTCAGAGGATAGCGTTTCTGACAGTATTCCTCTGTATTTTGTCCAATCAGTTTTCCGGTAGTTCCGGAAAGCTGGTTGGCGGGGGGGGAGCATCACTCAGACTGAATTGGATGTATCTGTGGTCTGAAATGGAGTGTTCAGACGATACCATCCAGTTTGTTAGCCTTTGGGTGATGCTGTCGGAGACAAGAGTAATATCTAACACTTCTTGTCGGTTTCTAGTTATAAAAGTGGGCTCATTGCCAATATTGCAAATTAAGAGGTTAGTACTTAAAATATAGTCTAAAAGTGACTCACCTCTATCATTGATGTCGGTACTGCCCCATACCGTATGATGTGCGTTAGAGTCGCATCCGATTATGAGGCCAGTTTTTGTCTTCCCGCTTCCAGTACCACCCTTTCTAGGTTATCACCAGGGAGAGGGCCCACTTGGTCGTGGCCAAGGTAAGCCGATCCCAGCCAGTAAGAGCCTTTGGCAGTCTCTAGTCTGGCAACGGTTAGGTCGGGGTCACTGAGGTTGGGAAGTAGAAATACATTAAGGCTACGTTTCACTAATATACAAGTTCTAATCTTACCTTTGTCTCTTGTATAGAGCGGAGCGTATGTGGGTGGCCTAAGTCCACGAACCACGCCTTCTGCAATCCATGGTTCCTGGATGAGGTCCTCCGATTCTGAAGATGTGCCCAAGAGCTCATCTTCTATCTCTGATCGTGTAGGACCTCTAATTGCTTCGTCATCGGTTTCCATTTCCGACAGCGTGTCAGAAGAGGAGACCGACGGCTTGGTAGTCACCTCGGACAGATTGGAGTCGTCGCTATCCAATTCTGGAAAGGATATCGACGCTCCAAGATCCGAGGTTGAAAAATGGTATAAAAGATTAGAAAATAAAATAATTCATCAGTTTAATGTTTTGCGCTAAGATTACAGTTGCTTAGAAACGCTATTTGAAAGGTCGGCATTTACAAACGAAGAATATGGAGACATTCTTTACGTTTATGGGCTGTGCAATGGAAGTTCAACTAGAGCGCAACAAAGACACCATGAACTTTATGCTAACCGATGACTTCCTAGTAAAGGGGTACTTGGAAATCCGTATCGAAAATTTCGAGAAACGGGATCAGTTTAAAATACACGACCGAATGCGGGAGCTCCAAAAGTGAGAAGGATTTCGGCTGATGAAAGAATACTGGAAGCTGTTACAACTGATCCATCAATCAGCATCAGACACTTAGCCTTGCAATTCAATGTTTTCAGACATCTACTGGAATGGAAGGCTTGAGTTTTCTAACTGGTTGCTGGAGCGGAGCTTGGATGACAAAGAGTTTATTAGCAGAATTCTTTGGACGGACGAATCTCATTTTACAAGGGATGGGATCACAAATTTTCATAATCTTCATACATGGGCTGCGGACAGTCCACATATAAGGGGACATAAATCATTTCAATACAAATTCAGCGTCAATATGTGGGCAGGTGTAATTGGAAACAAGTTAATCGGCCCCTTCAAACTACTATCTAGGCTGGATTCTACAAACTATTTGGAGTTTTTTCGATATGATTTACCAGAACTGGCTTCATCATATTTCCAACAGGACGGTGCTCCAGCCCACTATGGTCATGAGGTTAACAATTGGCTAGATGAAGAGTACGGTAACCGTTGGATAGGAAGAAATGGACTAGTTTACTGGCCTGCAAGACCCCCTGACCTTTGTATGAGGAAGAATGAAAGAACTTGTTCATTCAACAGAAATAGTAACTTTAATTGAATCGGAGCTTAAAGCAAAAAAAACCTTTTTTATAAATTTTACCTGCTTCATTTGGAATTGTATATCTAAAGACTGAAACAAGATAGCAGCTTTATTTAAACGCCGTTACAAAGGGTAGTATTTCTTCTAAAAATAAAGTTACACGCGAAGTTTCTGCCATCAGTACTAACAGAGCAATTTCCGTTAACATGGGTCAGGGTACACCAAAGTAAGTCCTTTCTTAAATCCTCGATAAATGCTGTCAACATTGGAGATGGACCCTTACTGTAGAACGATTTTTTTTGATAGAATATACCCAGAGATTATTTCCCAAATTATCGTTGACGAATTAGGGGACACCCTGTATATTATATTCTTAGTAGAATAAAGAAAAAAGCAGGATTGAATAGTTGGTCCAACTACTCGTAAAAGAATGTCATTGAGAGGGGTATCGATGTTTTAGCTGAGCCGTCAAATACTCGTATCACAAATTTGTCGAAATGCTGTGCACAACGGTTCTGGCGAAAACTAGTGAAGGCGTTGCAAAATATCGACGTGAGCAGGTGACATATGGCCGAGATTCAAATATTAATTGATGAATTCGGAGTGCGGAAGCCTTAGTTCTGAATCCCGAATAAGCCTGTCTTCTAAAACTCTTGCATGCATAATTAAATGAAGAGCCCAATTTAGATAGTGGATGTTTAAAGGGTAAGCTCGCTGAACATTGCCCTCAATTTTATTTCCCAAGAGGACTGAATCAGCTTTTCTAATTGGCAGCAGGGCCAGTAAGTGCTATTTGAGGCTCTGATGAAAACTCCGTCTGTACCTAGAAAAACGAACTTAGTTTAATGGATGGAGCTGTTTAAATTGCCTTTGATTCTCTTTCCACTTGTGGAGAGGAGGAAGGCAAATTCACAGCTGAAGCGATATGTAACAAAGTATTATGACGACCAGAACAATGTTGGCAGTTTTGTGCTTTCCAGTGGCGTTTAGACAGTTTGTGGCAATAAATCGATAAATTTTGGACAAGTAGTGTGTAGTGTGTTTAATCGCAATAGTTTTTGTGACCTCTCGACTATAAAAAATGTCTTCTCGATTTGTCCGATGGTTTCGATTAAGAAGAAAAAAAACAAAAACTACTGTTTCTTAAAAACGTTATAACTTCCAATTTTTATTGTTAGGTCTCAACAAGCGACTAGACGGTTTTACCATCCAACCATCGAATCCTCGGCCGTACTTTCTCCTGACCAGTTGTGCCTCTGTTTCACTTCCAGAGTATCTTTCGCCGGAATCCACAGGGACTGAGTACCAGAACTTCAACAATGCCTCCCTCATTCACAATAAACATGCTTGTTTTAAAAATAATCGCACTAAGAATTTTTTATACAAAGTTGATGAAAAAATACTTCATTTACAAATATGTTTGAAATAAAACAACAACAACAATTAACATTCTGCCCGCCTTGAAGTCTCAGCTGCTACAGAGACTTTAACCTTCTATCGGCAAGGGCGCTAGACGATGAATAGCCCTCTGCAGGATACCATTCTTTGTTTTTATGTCCACCACTCGAATTTTCCCATCCTGTGAGGCAATAACTTTGATGATTTTTCCCATCAACCACTGTTGAACTGGTATATTGTCATCTGCGATCAAGACCAGAGTACCCAATTTGGCATTCGCTTCCGACGCCTTCCACTTCGTTCGTTTTTGAAGTTCTCGCAAATACTCTTTAGACCAACGAGCCCAGAAATGTTGCTTAATCTGGCATAAACGTCGCCATCTTCTAAGATCGCTAACTCCTTCAGATTCTATGCATGGTTCTACTATCGCATTTAGAGGAGCACCGATCAAAAAATGCCCTGGAGTCAGCACTAATTCATCACTTGGATCGGTCGACATAGCGCAGAGGGGTCGAAAGTTTAGAATTGCCGCGATATCCGCCACGACCGTGGACAGCTCTTCGAACGTCAAATAAGCTAGCCCAACTGTACGAAAGAGATGAGTTTTGGCAGACTTTACGGCTGCCTCCCACAGACCCCCAAAATGAGGTGCTCTAGGCGGGATATGGTGAAAATGTATCTGCTCCGCTGCACACCATGTTGCAATCTCCTTTTGGGTCTGCTGCTTCAAAAACTACCGTCGGAATTCTGCCAGCTCATTTCGGGCTCCAACGAAGTTCGTCCCATTGTCGCAGAAGATATCACTACATAGTCCCCGTCGCGCGACAAACCTCTTGAGGGCTGCTATGAAACCTTGTGTGGACAGATCGGATACCACCTCCAGATGTACTGCCTTGACGGCAAAACACACGAACACCGCAACATACGCCTTGTAAGTTCGCTGCCCTCGACGCCTCAATGTTAAATGGAACGGGCAGCAAAAGTCGACACCTGTTTTGTGGAACGGTCGAGACAGCTGCACTCTATCAACGGGAAGGTTTTCCATTATTTGTCTTGATAACTTCGGTCGATACCTGAAACAATGTAGACAGTTGTCTACCACCTTCTTCACCAATCTGCGCACAACCAGAACCCAGAAGCGCTGTCTAATGATTGCAACTAGTGCCTGGGGCCCAGCATGGTAATTTTTCCTGTGCAAATAAACAACAAGATTTTTGACAAATAGGTTAGATTTCGGGAGTAGGATGGGACATTTCACAAGGTAAGGAATGTTCGCATTCTGCAAACGCCCACCAACTCGGAGTAGTTTTACAGAATTTGTATCTAAGAAGGGGTTAAGATTTTTGATGCAACTCTTTGGGCTAATCGACTTCTCATTTTCCAACTGCTCAATTTCTTCTTTAAAGGCTTTCTGTTGGACGTGCCAAAGTATCCTAGTCAACGCGTCATTCGGTATATTCGCTGAGAGTAAGGGGGTGCAGCTTGTGTCGAATACATTAACCTTCCCTTTCTCTGATACGTTTGATAATCGCTCTACAGTTTTATTCCGGTTAGCTATCCATCGACTCACGTACCCAAAGACCCGTAATACCTTTTGAAAGTCAGTATATTTCAGGTAGTTTTCGCTGAATTCGGGAGATACTCCAGCAGCCAATAGCGCAGTCTCTCCCTTTCTTTTGCCAGGAATACTCGTACTGATTTTGGAACAATCCTTCTCCGGCCATTTCGTTTTCGGCAGATATAAAAATTCTGGACCACAAAACCACCGACTTTCCAACAACTCGCTCGCAAATGCTCCTCTGGATATGATGTCAGCTGGATTCTGTTTAGAGCCAACATGTTTCCAAACTGCTGCCGGCAGCTCGCTTTGTATTTTAGATACTCGATTAGCTACAAAAACTTCCCATGTAGACGGATGTGCAGACAAACAACATAGCACTATTTCTGAATCTGTCCACAGAAAAATTTCCTCAACTATATGGACTAAGTTTGGCATAATGTTAACAAGAAGCGCCACCAACAGCTCCGCAGCGCACAATTCTAACCTAGGAATGCTTTCGGTTTTAATTGGAGCAACTCGAGACTTTGCACTCAATAATTGACAGTGCACTTGGCCCAATTCATCTACTGTTCGTATGTAGATACAACATCCGTAGGCGCGCAATGATGCATCCGCGAATCCGTGGATTTGTACTGACCTAGGTTGTAGAGTTAGTACATATCGTGGAATCCTAATACCCTTTAGTTCTTTAAGCCGACTTCGAAACAATTCCCACTCGTTAAAGACTCTAGCTTGGACCGATTCATCCCAGTTAACCTTTTTTTCTGTACGATAATCTTACCCTTTACAATTACGGGGTTAATTAAACCCAACGGATCGAAAAGCATGGACAACTCCGCTAGAATGACACGCTTAGTAATATTCTTCGAGAATTGTATTGCTGGAACCATATACTGCAGCTGATCACTCTGGGGGTTCCACTTGATTCCTAACGTCTTTATGATGTCAGCGTCATTGATTCGTAGTGGAATTTCCCTCTGGTTTTCTGGTATGCGTCCGAGTTGTAGTTTCTCGTTTGTCCACCACTTACGCAACTCAAATCCCGCTTCTTGAAGAATGGTACTGACTTCTGTGTATATGTTTAAGATTTCTTCTGCAGAATCTCCTCCACTTATGAGGTTATCCATATAAAAATCATCCCTCAATACCTTTGCCCCCAAGGGAAACTTCAATTTGTTGCTATCTGCTAACATCTTCAAACAGCGCGTTGCTTGGAAGGGCGCAGACGTTGTTCCATACGTAACCGTCTTCAACTGGTATCCCTGTAGGTCATCCGTGGCTTTATTCCTCCAAACTATGCACTGGTACTTCCTATCGCCTTCCTCAACTCGTATTTGCCGATACATCTTAGCAATATCTGCTGTTATGGCGTACTTGTATAATCGAAAGCGTAGAATTATGGAGAACAACGAATCTTGGATGACTGGACCCTCTAGTAACACCTCATTCAACGAAATATTTGATGATGTGGGGCAACTACAATCAAACACTACTCTAAGTTTCGTCGACGACGATTCTGGCCTAAGTACACATTGATGTGGGCAAAAATACTTCATTTGGTCCAATTGATGTTGAGAAATTTTATCCATGTGACCTAACTTTTCGCAATATTTTGCCTTAATTTCTGGATTTTTATCCAACCTTTTTTCTAATGAAAAGAATCTTTTCTTTGCAATGCCGAGCGATTCTCCTAACACTTCCGGATTATTCTTAAATGGCAGTTTAACCACAAATCTACCGTTCTCTCCTCGCTCTACTGTGTTTAAAAAGTGTTGTTCACAGCGTTCTTCATCAGGTGTAAGGAAATTTTTCATTGACTCCACTCTTTCTATTTTCCAAAAGTTTTCTACCAATTTATTTAAATTGGCATCTTCCGTTTGCCCGTGACCACTTACCAAACATACACTTGCGTTCGGTACCAACGAAAGGTCGTATCTCCCAGATACTACCCAACCAAACAAAGTTTTCTGCAGAGTGGGTCGGCCATCTAACTTAATCTGCCCAATAGACAAAACTCGAAAAAACATTCAGCTCCGATCAGCATATCTATTCTAGAAGCTTTGTTGAAATTGGGATCAGCTAGAACTATATTTTTTGGAATATCCCAACTATCGATAGCGAATGATCGAGTTGGCTGTAGATCGGTAATGTTCTTGATGACAAGTAATTCCAGATCTGTTTTGAACTCGGAAATCCTCGACTTGCAAGTCGCATGTGTAACATATCTGATTTTTGATAGCTCATTCCCTATTCCACTTATTTGCATCTCCGTTTTGCTTTTTACAAGTCTTAACCTTTGAGCCATATGTTCAGTTACAAAATTTAACTGCGATGCAGAATCCAAGATGGCACGTACCGGGTGATAACTTCCTAAATGATCTCTAACCTCAACTACTGCCGTCGCTAATACCACTTGATTTCCTGTACTTCCCAGTAATACGGATAAAGGCGATGTATTTTGCTCACCGTTTGCTCCAGAAGTAAGTGCAATGTTCGGCTCCATAATGGGAGCAAACCTATGTAGTAGGTGGTGGTGGAGTAGAGAACAAATACTGCATTTCGTTTGAGAGCAACGCCTCACCGAATGCCCTACTTCTAAGCAATTTATGCAGAGCATCAATCTTTTGGTTTCTTGAAATCGTCTAGAAACTGGTAGGCTTTGAAATTCTCTACCACTATCAGCTTTGTGACCATTTGATTTGCAATATGGACATTGAACCTGATGCACATCTAACGCAGTGGATCTAATTTGTCGACTATGACCTTCATTACCCCCGCGCCCACGTACACGACAATCGTTTCGAGCACTTGAAGTTGGTAATGCATTCTCCGAATGCAGTGTTTTGGCTTCTTTCGCTTCCATTATTCTACACCGGTGATCCAGAACCTTCGTGAATTCATCCCATGACGGCAGTTCATTATAATCAACCCTATCTTGCCATTTGGCTTGCGTTTCTGGATCCACTCTATCTAACGCAAGAGATATGAGTATGGCATTGGTAATGTCCTGATAGCTACCTAACGACAACATAGCTGTAAGATGTGTGTTAAAACTATCCTCCAGGTTTCTTAGAGAGAAAGCAGTGGCCTTGGAAACTTTCGGAACCTCAAGTAACAAGTTAATATGTTCTTGGAAGATTAAGCACTTGTTATCAAACCTCTTCTCTAATCTTTCTAATGCCTTACGATAGTTTGTACCTCTAAGCTTAAATTCTTTCACTGCCCCAGACAAAAATTGCCCTCAATTTTATTTCCCAAGGGGACTGAATCAGCTTTTCTAATTGGCAGCAGCGCCAGTATGTGCTATTTGAGGCTCTGATGAAAACTCCGTCTGTACCAAGAAAAACGGACTTAGTTTGATGGATGGAGCTGTTTAAATTGCCTTTGATTCTCTTTCCACTTGTGGAGAGGAGGAAGGCAAATTCACAGCTGAAGCGATATGTAACAAAGTATTATGACGACCAGAACAATGTTGGCAGTTTTGTGCTTTCCAGTGGCGTTTAGACAGTTTGTGGCAATAAATCGATAAATTTTGGACAAGTAGTGTGTAGTGTGGTCACTTGTGTGAATTGCAAAATGAACAAGAATTTCCAACATTTAATGGAATAAGTGCCGGAATACTATGACTAGTTTTTCTACTGTTACTATTGTACTATTTGAAATTCCTGCCTGTTTATTGAGTTCACCTTTGCTTCCGACTTGTTGAGGGCACTTTCCAATCACTGGCGGTATTTTTCGATGAACTTCGAGCTGACCATCGACAAGTGCACTTGTGAAACTCGCTCCAGAACAATCAAACAAAAAAAAAATTGTGCGAGCGAAAAAAAAAACGAAAAAAAAAAAAAAATTACAACATCAACGCGCGAGTGCAGTGAAATCCACTGTGCGGGCATCCCAACCTTCCTGCCCCTGGTCATACTGTTGCTTGCACTCGGTCACTGCCGTTGCTGTATTACATTGTTATACAGCGCGTGCAGTTGCTGATATATCGTCAGCTCATGAAATATCTCGAAACACGAAAACTTCTCAATGACCGGCAGTATGGTCGAACATTGACTTGGGTTTTGGACAATATACCTTTAATCCTTACCAACTTTGAGTACGGTTTAAGTTGATGTGTGGCGATATCCTTGATTTAAACTACACAATGCGGCTTGGCACGCATTTGCCTTGGCGATGAGCATTTGCTCAAGACCTGTTCAAAATGTTAAACTAATGTTGAATGCAGCGTCTTTCTCGTTGGAGACTGATTAGAAAAGCGCCTAGGAACCTTCTCAGCTTGGAGATATCGTTTGAACCGAAAAAAGTTCAAACGAGCCAGAAACGCCTTTCTTAAGCGTGTGAAATTCCTATACGACAAAAAACTGAGGCAAAAAATACAGCATTAGAAATTCTGCCTCATCCTCCATCCCAACGCTCATTTACAATCACATTCCAGCTGTCAGGTCCTTGGACAAGGCCAATCTGCTTACTGCACACTTTGCGGCCAGCTCAACCCTCCCAGGTTGTGCTTTGTCCCTGCCTACACTTCAGTGCGTCGAATCCTCAATGGGATGAATCCACTTTCGCACTCATGCAGTAGCAAGAGTACTTAAAGATCTCAATATACACAAATCCGCTGGTCCAGATGGTATATCTCCCCTTCTTCTGAAGAGGTGTTCTTCCACGCTGGCAAAATCGCTGCGTAAGCTTTTTCATCAATCCTACTCTTTAGGGTTTTCTCCGAGCAGATGGAGAACTGCATTTTTCCAGCCGGTCCCTAAAAACGGCGAATCATTTTCTCTCTCCTCCTACAGAACCATTGCACTGACGCCCTTTCTTTCCAAAGTCATGGAAACGCTGATAAATCGTCAGCTCGTGCAATATCTCGAAACACGAAAACTTCTCAATGACCGGTAATACGGTTTTCCTAGCAACAGGTCCACTGGTGATCTGATGGCATGTCTCACCTACAAGTGGAACCGAAGCGTACATCAATCTGGCGAAAGCAAGATGGTTGCACTTGATATTTCTAAGGCATTTGACAGAGTTTGCCATCCGGCTCTTTTGTCGAAAATGCTTGGTGCTTTTGGGATCGATGACTCTCTTCTTCAATGGATTAGAAACTACCTTTCGGAACGTTCAATTCAAGTTGTCTTGGATGGTTTCAAGTCTGATATCCACAAAATAAATGCTGGTGTGCCCCAGGGTTCCTATTGTCTCCGACACTCTTTTTATTTTCATCAATGATCTCTTGTCTGTTACTTCTAATCCTACATATTCCTTTGCTGACGACAGTACTCTCTGCTTCTCATAATTGTTCCCGGACTCACGTCAATGTTCTTCGGCCGTAGAACGGGAACGCCAGCGTATGTTAATCTCATTAAATTCTGATACTAACATCAACAGAGTAGAATTTAATGCTCCCAAAACACAATGCTGTCTGCTGCCGTTAAGGCGAAATATTCGTCGCAGCCGATAAACTTTTCATTCTCGGTATGTGTGCCAATGACAACTTACGTTGGAATGACCACATATTCGATGTCGTCAAAAATGCTGCGAAATGTCTAGGTTTCCTCAAGTGATGTAAGAAATACTTCACCCCCTCTGATCAGGCCTCAATATATAAGGCATTTTTCCGCCCGAAATTGGAGTACAATGCCCACATCTGGTCGGGTGCTCCCAAAACATCTCTGCACCTGCTAGATAGGATTCAAAACCGTGCCTTAAAACTCATAGGTGATATTAATATCAGTCAGTCAATTGACACCCTCGAACACCGACGAAATGTCTTGTGTCTCACACCAACAGTGCTCCATAGAAATCGCCAGTAGCATTCCGCCCCTTCAAACTTTTAACCGTAACACCCTTCTCGCTATGAATGCTCATCAGTATACCCTCAAGCCCACTTTCGGACGTACTTTATAATATGGTGATTCGTTCCTAAGACGTACAACTCGCTTATGGAATGTCCCGCCTAGCTCTTTATTCCCTAGTCATTATAATCTTCAAACATTCAAAACCTGCGTTCACCGGTACCTCTCTTTCCATCCTCCCTGATTTTCCTTCGCCCGCGCTATGTTTGCTTGATAGTCCAATTTGTTAGCAATAACATGTATTAACATTGAATCAGCTATTTGTTGTACGGATCCAAATGTTGGAAAAGCACGGTAATGCACGTTTAAAGCATCACTAAATTCCCGGAGCTTGTATACGGAACTAGATTCAAACCTATTCATCTTGACGAGAGCCTTAATATTTGCCTGGAAAACGAATCGTGTATTATCATATCGTTCTTTAAGTATCTGCAAAGCAATCAGATTTTATACCGCAGTATCCACTAAGCATGATCGATGATGTTGAAATTTTTCGATTGCGGTTAGTTCCTCGTCATCGTCCACAAATGTTCCAAACATCCAAATATTCCATAGAAATTTAATCAATCACTATATTTAGCACTAAAAGTATTTAATTTAAGTTGAGGCAATCGGGTTGTTTTGGTTTTATGAATCACAAGTGATGTAGCTGTTTCATCCTTACTAGTATTCTTTGTGTTAATCTTAATTTTGAGGTCACAATTCGCGTCTTCAAAGTTGGTATGTTCGCCTTTGTCAAGTTAAGAATCATCAATCTTGGTCTGGATATTACTATTATCATATCACATGGTGGTGTCAATAAAGAGAACATCTTGATCGCTCCCGATAAACCCTTCCATTTAATTACTTCCTTAGTCTAAAGAGTGCTTAAAGTAATTCTTCATTGGATCTCGGTACTAATATTTTTATTACCGTTAACTCTGGAACCTAAGTACAATAAAAGCAATCATTTACAACTTCGAAGCAGCAGCTTGTTGCTGTCGATGGTGAGATTTTATCGGAGACGCCGTTCCTTTTTATTCGCAGCATGTACATTGTTAGGGGAGATTTTGTCAAACCGTCAGAAATTAAACGCGTTAAAATTTAATTCAATTTAATTTGATTTATTTATAATTCTGACGTAAGGTTACAAAATTGGTATCTTTGCTACTTGCCACCTGTTTTTCCTGCGTCCAGTCGATGAGAACGTTCGATTAAGAAAGGCCGAATGCTCTTTGTTCATCTGTTAATGAACCGACAAGCCTTGTTGATGGCGGAGTTTGCGGTTCAAAATGTTCCGATTCTATTTCCGTTCCCGTAAAGCAGCAGCTGCATGGACAACATACATCTTGTCCTCATTCATTACCAAACCGATTTCTTCTCTCGAAGTGCTTTCTATGTAGTCAATATAAGCAATTTTGATGGCTATTCCCAACTTATGTTGGACAGAATTATTAGCTGTTATCGTCTTTATTGACACGATCACTCTAGTTAATGTCGGAATATTAGACGTTCGTCAACCGTGGTTCTACCACTATGTTTCCTTGACTGTCTAGTCAGGCTTATATTCGGGCGTTTGATTCCTGGAATATATTTTTCCTTATCTTCATTCGTGCTGTATGAGCTGAGCACTTAATATATTTTTCTTATGGAAAAGCCGGCATTATTTCCTTCGGCTCTGCTTCACTTTTTCGAAACCAACATTCGCCGCCAAGCTAGAAGTTTTGTGGTTTGGACCTGGAGGCGTCATACTTTTACGGATATTGTAAGATCAGGTTCTAATAGTCTACTGCTAGCATCTGAGGTGTGTGTGCAATATTCACATCCGCACTATGACCATATTTAGCTAGGTCGGGCATCCAAAATACTGGAGGCATGTTTTACATCGAACGGAATTTGATTTCTGCAACCACGTTCGAGCTACGGTCACACTTCCTTCGCACCAAAGTCAAACCTAAATCCGTTTGCAAACGCGGTAATAGACTCTGATTTGCAAGTATGCTACCAAAGATGCCCTGCTTTGCCAACCTTTTATCGTTGTGGAGCACATGCGGACATACTAAAAGGCTTATGTGGACTTTGGCACATCTCTGAGCAAGCGCTTCAGTGACAAAGTGCCTAGAGTACTAGCACCCACCATGTCAACGCTGAGTACCTGTAGTCTGATGCGAGCGTATTCCAGACATTCATAGAGGTAGAGCTCCGCGGTGTAGTCATCACTTTCACAGCAAGCGTTGCAGGATATTGTATCATTTATGCCCAGTACATATAAGAGATTAGCAAAAGTCTAGTGTTCCGTCACAACGCCAGTAGGCAACCTTGCGTCTTTCCTACTGAGAGACAACAGGAAGGTCGCTGACTTAAACTAGCTTCGAGGTTTCAATATGGCTCTAAGAGCAGGTTGGCCATCGCTACAGATGCAAATACTCGCCCCCTTCATCGGTTCTTCATAACATAGTTCATTGCCATCAGGATTACGTATATCTCCGCTTGGAAGACAGCGGCAAGTGTAATAACGAGAAGTGTAATCTGACGTTGTTGTCCTCCAGAAAAACACCAGCGCGGCACCCTATATCTATTTTGGAGCCATTCATGAAATCCCGACTCCATTCCATTCCTTTCCTGGCTCAGATTCTGGCCGAAACCAGTCTTGGGCACACGGAAAGTTGGAGCCAGGTGTGAGAGCGTATTCCATCAGACAACCGGCGCACAGGATATAATTAGCCTTGTCATGGCCTTGTAGATCCAGGGATCCTTCTCGGTGACAGGCCCCATGATTGGCGATAGCTCATTTGCACTGCTAGAAAGCCGACAGTGCCTTAGAAGGTTTCGCCGTGACTCGTTTAGTCCAAAGAAGTTTGGTATCCAGGATGACTCGCTAAGTGGTAGCTGCGTTGTAGAAGCGAATGCCGAAGTAAAGTTAGCCCAGTCAGCTTTCTCCTTCTCGTAAAGAGAAACATCTCAGTTTTACGCACATGGATCTCGATCATTCTCTCGATACTTTTCAACTTGAATCAGACTTATAGGTCTGACGCTCTTAGCGAGCGTGTAACCTTCTTTTCCGATTTTCGGCATAAAGGATATATTCAATGTTCGCCAGGGTTCCGGTATGTATACCTGCTTGTTACTTAACTGGTTATATGCCATCGAAGTCAACAGCATGATTAATGGTCTCATGCGTCACCACAACCTATGAGATATACGAAGCACACTAGCAGCTTCGGTAATAGGATCTAGTTACCTGGTTACATAGAAATTGGGCCTCAAGCATGAGATGGAGACTCTATTCGACTCGGTATAGGTACCATCTGATTTTCTGAGTGGTTCTAGCCTGGTTGATCTTCCCCTTTTGAGGACTTTGACCAGCCTACTGATTTCAGTTTTCTGTTTTCTGTACGAAGGCGCTGCAGATCTGCGTTCCATCAAGGAACGGACGATCTGCTGGTTTGATTACTAGATGGATATGCCATTTCAAAACATTTGGTAGGGGTACCGTTCAGGTTCTGAACAGCTCCCTCTAGCTTAGGGGGAGCACTGTTGCACTTGCCGAACTCCTCCTTAAATCGTGTCCAGTTGGTTTCTGCGGATTCCTCCTGTTTAACAAGGTCAAGACCTCGCATCCGATTCTGAATTCAATGTACTTATGGCCTGACATGGAGATCTCCGATAGTACTTTCCAGACAGAAGAATACTTAGATAGCATTAAGTCGATTACTTGCTGTCTTACCTTCGTAACAAAAGTTGGCTAAGAGCCAACATTGTTGACAACCAGCGTCGGTAGTAAGAAACCCAGGAGATGATTGCCTCTCATGTTGTATTTGATGCTGCCCCATAAGTATTCTGAGCATTATCATCGCAGCATATGATGAGTCCTATCTTTCTGGAATAAAAGTATTCAAAGAGTTCGGCTACCGCCTTCGGTGCTTGAGGTAATGACGAATCTTAGGGAAAATAAGCAGATGCAACGACGAATCTGTGCCATTCTCCGTTCGTTTCGTAGCTTATGTCTGCAGCAACTAAATCTTGGTTACAAAATTCGAAGTTTAGATGCTGCGATCGAGTTCGGTATATAAATACAAGTTCTCGGTTTTTCCGAGCGCACGACGTATAGTGGTGTGAAACCCCTTCAGCATCCGAAACTACAGATATGTAGGGATTCCTACATAGGGATGCATTAGCAGACTTTGAATGTTGAAAGTTTATCTAGATGAGTACTGGGGAGGTCGTCTCCTATTTGCATTCATTTGGAAACAATGTGGAAATCGAAACCCCCAGGGTGCAGATATGGACGTGGGTCATACCTAGACTTAGTGGTATCCACAGAAGCCTTGTTTAAGCCCACAGCAAGAGAAGCGCTGCCCTTGTTTTCCGGATTCTTTCTTTCCTTGTCAGAGTAGATTTTTCACTTTTCAGTGTCGAGTCCAGGGGTCAGAATGTCGCCCGTTTCTCTGAGCTGCCCCGGGACTCAGAATATGGCGCTCGTCATTTTCGGTTGTCTGAAAACCTCAAAAGTCTTCATTTTCAAGGGTGAGAGTTTCGGCGCAGACTTGTTTAACTATTCAAAAGATTGCAGCAGCTCCTGGGTCAGCGCCGAAATCGGCTGGGGGTTTTCGAAGTATGTATTGTCGGATTGTCACTATTGCGAGTATCACCTGGAGAATAATCCACCTGCCATTTAGTGAGGGCTCGTTTTTTGATTCTGCTCTTGCCTCGAACCATATCTGGGTACAATGATGTAAGCATTTCTTCTTCTAACACCTTAGTATCCACTGTATTCTATTATCTTAGATGGAAGTGGCGTGGCACAGTGGGTAAGTTCGCTGACTACTGGGAATGACAATATGTGCTCAAAGCTTATCCAACACTAAAACTCAGGAGAAATATCCTACTTTGTTCACAGCACTTGCGGTGGGCAATGACATATTACCGAAAACGGAACCTTTTGCCTATAAAAAAGTCTCTGATTCCGGCGCCATTTGAAGTCAGCAGAAAATCGTAAGTCGCCTCTCATTGTGTGAACGATATTAAGCTTTGGTCCAACCCGGACTGCTGGGGCAATTGAGCCTGAACCACGTTTTAGGAAACAGAGAATTCATCGGTGCGGGGTATACGAAGTTGAAGAGCTAGCTCTGACCTAAACCGTGACATCTGATTCTCGGTTTCTCAAGTCCTCATTTCTATCAATGTATCAACAAACAAAATCTATCAGTCTAGGGAAAGAGAAAGAATGTAGATTGCTGATCCTATTTCACGTACGAGTATGTGCATCTGTCATATGTCGCAGCTATAACTGAATCGTCAGCCTTTCCATTATGTTCGAGTGATGAAGTTGCACAGCGCATGCCACATATAATAATGTATTTCCTCGAAATCTCTCTTGTGAAAGAAGCGAATAGTAGTCGCAATCGAAAGAATGCACATTGGAAGCAATTCCCAATACAAGATTGATAAATGCAATCGATTAAGCGCAGTTATAAATTCCAGCTCGTACTCTTTTTATTCGATAGTTATTCCCAGTCCATACTAAATGGAAATTGTTAACAAATTTATCTACCACTCTCAATCCAAGTGGCAATTGGAAGACTTAGGAAATCTTATCGCCAGTAACCGATAGACTTTGTAGGAATAAAATAAATTGGAGAGCGTACCGCCTTTTTTCAGCCATGTACCGTGAGTCTTCAGCACTATAAAATCGTTGCGTTGCTTTGCGTAACATCTCAGCGCTGTTTCGTGGATTTCAATGAGGAAATGATTGACCATTGTAGGCCACCACACCCATTTCAATTGTATTTGTATCTGCGTCGCCAGTATCTCACAATACACATGTTACTCCACCACAATGTGCTACAGTTTTCGGTTTACATTTTTTTTTTTTTTGAGTTAAACGAAAAACATTGCCACTCACCAACTTCGAGTATCTAGCGAGCTGCTTGGTTTTCAAAGTATCTATTATGTCTACTCAATTTTGGATTTTGGATTGTCTCTCTCTTTCTCTCTGTGCATAAACAATTTTCGTTAAAACAATTTCCGATTGCCAGAGCTATTGTTATCTTTGCTACACTACATAACAGCAGCGGCACATACGTATGTAATTCGAATAGGTGTAACAATTTTTGCTACAGATACTTTAGTATCTCAAGGCTAACCCAACGGTGAATTTGTAATATGGTGTCTTAGTGCTGTTTGTAGGGTATCCGATACTCATTCTTTTGTAGCAACACGTACTGGCCGGGACACCTGAAACAAAGACAACAGTTAAGCGGCCAATTGTTGGCCAAGTTGAGTTGAAAGTTTTGACACGCGCTCTGAATTCGTAAGAAGCCCATACACCCGAGCATTACAATGCAAAACGCTTGGACAAAGACCAATACAAAGACTTACCCATGGTACCTATGGTAGTCACCCATGTTGGTGCTAGCAGCAACAATTTTTAGAAAAAAAAAAAAAAAAAAAAAAAAAACAGCGACACAAGCCCCACTGTATGTGAAAGAGTGGACCTAGACAGCTCCTAGTGCAATATGCGCTTTGGTATTGGTACCTAACATATTTGCCTTTTTACGCAATGAGTAGTATACTCGTACTCGTATGCAGTATCGCGTCAGAGGTTTGGGACTTTGTTTGTGCCGCAAAGTAAATTCGAGGCAAATTGAGGGTAGGCACTTACCGCCTGGTACTGCGCTTGATCATCGATTAAGCTTCGTCAACTATTTGTGGCCATATTTGGATGATTCGTCAATAAACGATTTTTAGCAAAACTTCCAGTGATTGGCATTTGCAGTGCAGCTGCAAACAATCCTATGACCGTCGCGGCCCGCTTTTGAGTGTGTAAAATTCATTGCAATTGTGCAAGGGAACTCTGAATGCCGTGAATGTGGCAAGACACTACCAATTTTGGTAGTTTAATTGGAATACACTTTGGTAAATGGCAACTTGTCAGGCTTTTGGGTGTAGTTCGAAATTTACGAGTATTCTCTCTAAACTTTGAGGATTAAGTGTCACAGACAGAAATGATTACTTCGACTTGGTGTCGATGATGGATATGATATATCTCAGATTGTCGAGATAAAGTCAGATGAAATTGAAAAGTTGTTTGTGGGCTGATAGAAGTAGTTTTCTGGTACTTAAGATACAAGCACAAAACGGTGCAGACACACAGACCCATTCTCTACCGTTTTTGTAAATAATAGTCAGTTGTTAATGGTGGTTGGATATTGTATGATGATGGTAGATGCCGACCGCCAGCAACCTGGCTATACCCAGCGCTGTACATACATACCAGTTGAGTGATTGTTATTTAGTCTCCACGGAGTAGTCACTGGATACTGGTCTCGTGCAATTGTACATGATTTGTCAAACTTTTAAGCCCAAGTATGGAGGAAAAATGAAGGAAGAACACCATAATATTATTCCGGAAATGAGTTACCCTCAGAAAGAGGACGTATACTGGATGAATTCATGTGATTGAAACAGCGGTGGCGCCAAAAGTCTACATGGCAAATTCATTATATGAACTGCTTAGCAGTAGCTCTCGTAGTGGGTCTGTGACTCTGGAAAATCCGACACTTATCGTCCCAGAAGTCACAAAAAGGGACTTAAAAACCACCCTAGTACCTGCAAACTAAACAGAAGCCTCGCCGATTACCCATAAAATAAAAAAACTGACAATGAACCGCCGATATGCACCAGGATGGTTAGGTTGAGTAATATTGTAGATTTATGTAGTTAATCACCTAGCGGACCGTTTTAGCTACAGCAAGGAGGTGGATTATTCGACAATCGTTGATGTGCTGACTAAACATTTTACCCCAACAGCATCTGAAATTGCTGCGTTCTTTAAATTCTTCAATCAACTTCGTCGATTAATCATCGACTGTAATTTTCAAGTCGAATTTATTGATCGCATGCTGCGGGATGGGCTAGTTTGTGGACTGAAGAACACCCACTTACAACAGAGTCTGCTGGCGGAGAACAAAATAACACTACAAACAGTGCAAGAGAAGGGTGTGGCGGCGGAGGCAGCAGCGAAAAATCAACAAGAGATCCAAGCGAGTTCAACAGCTACGTCACCCTCACAAATTCATTCGATTCGTGTTAAGAGTAAGAGGGACACGGGGGACAGTAAGTTTGAAAGCGGCAAATCGGAGAGTTTACCGAGGTGTAATGGATGTGGCAACAGACATGCCAGAGTTGATTGCCCATTTAAAGCTGCGAAGTGTAATAGGTGCGGGAAAGCCGGGCATATTAAGAGAGTGTGCCAAGCAAAGCAGAGCGCGAGCAGCTCAAACACCAAATAAACCAAATTCAACAAGCAGCAAAAAGTAAATTCCATACAGCTACTCTGGAGCCAGAGATCGTTGGAGGAAACCGTACCGGTTTCCAATAGGCCCAAAACACACAGTTCTACAACCCCAGGGCCATCCAACAGCAGATCTCTGAGGTCTTATAACGAAGTCCTAAAGGACGCATTGGTGATCGCGGTGATCGACAGGAGCGATACCGACGGTTCCATCACACCGGAACGGTGGCAACTGGTCAAGCTGAAGCTCTCGAGCAACTTCTTGGCCATCATGCGGGAAAACCCCGGACCACCTCCTATCACAAGCGACGCTGGCTGGCACCAAGGCCATGTCAAGCTCATCGCTTGTTCCAACCAGAGATATCTCGATCTCTTCACCAAGGCCATCGATGGTTTAGGAGAGGTTTGGCCAGGTGCAAAACTCGAGGTCGTATCTAAGGAAGACATTCCTAGTAGACCTCGAACTCGTACCTGGATTCCAGCCGAACCCTTCTCTCCAGAAAGTATTCTGGAAATCATCCGGCTCAGCAACCCGACTCTTCCGACTCATGACTGGAAAGTCGCGAAACTGGAGGAACTAAGTGGTTGTTATAGATGCGCATTAATTGTGATCAATAAGGAATCCCTTAATCCCCTGGAGCAGACGAAAGGCATGATTCGGTTCGGATTCGAGTCCATTCATTTAAGGGTGTACAAAAAGGATGAGCTGGATGCTGATAAGCAACCTCCTCCTCCTTTAACACCTGACATCACAACCTCGGATCTTGGAGCGTCGATATCCTTTCCAGAATTGGATAGCGACGACTCCAATCTGTCCGAGGTGACTACCAAGCCGTCGGTCTCCTCTTCTGACACACTGTCGGAAATGAAAACCGATGGCGAAGCAATTAGAGGTCCTACACGATCAGAGATAGAAGATGAGCTCTTGGGCACATCTTCAGAATCGGAGGACCTGAACAACACCGTGGTTGAGGTGACTCTTGAAGACTGTAGCAATGATACGGTTTCTCCAGATTAATCTCCACCACCCAAGAAAGGCTTCGGCCGCACTCATTCTGCGTCTTTCCAAAAACGGAGAAGACATAATCCTAATCCAGGAACCGTGGATTGCAGAAGGCGTGGTTTATGGACTTAGGACACCCACATACGCTCCGCTCTATACAAGAGACAAAGATAAGATTAGAACTTGTATATTAGTGAAACGTAGCCTTAATGTATTTCTACTTCCTAACCTCAGTGACCCCGACTTAACCGTTGCCAGACTAGAGACTGCCAAAGGCTCCTACTGGCTGGGATCGGCTTACCTTGGCCACGACCAAGTGGGCCCTCTCCCTGGCGATAACCTAGAAAGGGTGGTACTGGAAGCGGGAAGGCAAAAAACTGGCCTCATAATCGGATGCGACGCTAACGCACATCATACGGTATGGGCCAGTACCGACATCAATGATAGAGGTGAGTCACTTTTAGACTATATTTTAAGTACTAACCTCTTTATTTGCAATATTGGCAATGAGCCCACTTTTATAACAAGAAACCGACAAGAAGTGTTAGATATTACTCTTGTCTTCGACAGCATCACCCAAAGACTAACAAACTGGATGGTATCGTCTGAACATTCCTTTTCCACAGATTAATCCAATTCAGCCTGAGTGATGCTCCCCCCAGCCAACCAGCTTTCCGGAACTACCGGAAAACTGATTGGCCAAAATACAGAGGAATACTGTCAAAAACGTTACCCTCTGAACTATCAAGTCCCCCGCGTGACACCAATGAGCTTGAAATGAAAGTCAAGGAATTTACTCTGGCTCTCAATAAGGCTATGGCCGCTTCCTGCCCTCTTATTCAACCAAGAGGCAAGAAAAAACCACATTGGTGGACATCGGCTCAGAACGCCTGCAGAAAACTTTTCAACGCAGCAAAAAGCACAAGAAAAGTGACCGACTGGGACTCATATAAAGAATCCCTCAAATTATACAAAAAAGAACTGAGGAAGGCAAAGCGACAATCCTGGAGGTCATTCTGCGACAAAATAACAGAAACCTCTAAGGCATCGCGGGTAAGAAAAATCCTCTCCACAAATCCTATGCTGGGCATCATAGGTTTGAAAAAACCGATGGCTCTTGGACAACCTCAAGTCAGGAATCACTCAACCTGCTTCTGGACACCCACTTTCTAGGTAGCTCCCAACTCGCGGCCAGTAGCAGCCCAAACCGGCCTACTGCAACCGTGACCAAAATTCATGGTCTGATTACGAGAGACAAACTGCTCTGGGCGCTGCATAGCTTCAAACCCTACAAGTCTGCTGGTCCGGACGGTATTATACCTGCCGAGCTACAGAGATCCTCAGATATTATTCTACCAGTGTTGGAAAATATTATGAGGAGCTGTGTAGAACTTATCCACATTCCACTATCATGGCGAAAAGTCAATGTAGTACTCATTCCCAAAGCCGGAAATTGCTCTCATGTTGTCTCAAAGGCCCTCAGACCTATGCTGAAATCCATGCCAGCATCCACTACGTTCGCTAAAATTGATTTAGCACAGGCGTACCAGCAAATGGTGGTGGACGAAAAGTCATCAAAGGTCCTCACGCTTATTAGACACAAAGGTGCGTTCAAGGTATGAAGGCTACCATTCGAAGTCTCGACTGCGACCGTTTATTTTGATGACATAATGGTCATCGTTCAAAACTCAGCACAGTTAGTGGAATCATTGGAGGAACTTTTTCGACGGTTAAACGATGTTGGGTTACGCCTCCGAAAGGACAAGTGCAAGTTTGATTTGTGTTCTACCTCTTTTCTCGGCTATGACATCGATCACCGGGGGATCCGTCCGTCAGACGATAAGGTTCGGGTAATTCAAGAAACTCCCCGACCTGTGGACAAGAAACAGCTGCAACCATTCCTGGGGCTTATCAATTTTTACCACGCGTTCCTGAAGGATAAGGCAGCCGTCACTGAACCACTGCACAATGTGTTAGCATAACATGTGTTAGCACTACACCAATCCCGTATGGCGACGCGTCGCAGACCAATGCGATTGGCAATCTCTCACCCTATGTAATCAGAACTTTCTCACCTGACAGTAAGGCCTGAAGTCGATTGAATGCCCTTTCATGTTGCGAGTTCCACTTCCACTCAGCCTTCTTGTCTAGCAGCCTACGCAATGGTTCAGTGACGGTTGCCTTATCCTTCAGGAACGCATGGGAGATGCCCATACTTGTTGGATTTGCAAATCCGCTGTCAAGCGAAAATATGTATGTAAAGGCCATTCAGGTGTGCGTCAATTTCATCCTCGATAAGGGAGTGAAAGATGTCCTCATTTATATACTAAGCATTAGGCTCTGATCAATCTTGAACTGCTTCAATACACTACATGATCTCTCCCATAAGAGCAAAGTATAACGTTGCCTGTCATATAGGTACTGACTGCAATGAAATAGACGACGAACTGGCGAGAAATGGTTCAGCTGATTCTTTTATCGACTCTGAACCGTTCTGTAATATCCTGAATTCAAAATCCTCGAGTCAGTTGGGTGAACAAAATGCTTATATGTATTCCATTGGGAAATTACCCCAGGTCTTCGCCAGGCTAGAAGAGCCATCGAACCCTTCAAAAAAAAATCAAATCAATCCCTACTACTCAAAAAGGGATGTTATCAGAAGGTTGGTTGAATTTTTGACCTTCGATACCACCTACACAAAATAGGTCTTTTATTCAGTAAACTGAATGCCGTCTTTGCATGGAAGACGATGAAACTTCAGCCACCTGACCAGATGTTACTCCAATTTTTGGTGTATGAAAGGCCTGATCAGAGAGGGAAAAATATTTCTTACATCGTTTGAGGAAACCTAGACATTTTGCAGCATTCTTGGCGACATCGAACATGAACATGTGGACAACGTAAGTTTGTCATTGACATACATACCGAGAATGGAAAGTTTTTCGGTTTGACCATGACAGAGCCATTCATGGATAATGGCTGGGTGTTTACATTTCGCTTTAACGATAGCAGACAGCCATTGTGTTTCGAAAGCATTAAATTCTACTCTGTCGATGTTAATATCAGAATTTAATGAGCTTAACCTAAGCCGTTGTTCCCGGGAACGAATATGAAAAGTAGAGAGTACTGTCATCAGCAAATGATTGGAAGAAGCATACATGAGATATGGAATTGAGGAAAATGGGAAAGAGTTTCGGAGACGGAACAGCATATACTTTGTGTCCAAAACGACATTGTCATTGATTGACATGTGTATCAAGAGGATTTGCCTTGTTTAAACAGCTAATAGTTGGAAATATAGTCATCGTCTGGCTTTTAAAGCGTCAACATCTCTTCGTTCGCTTTATTCTTACTCGACCTTTTTCTCTTCTATACCTATCCCGTTCTTTTCCTTACGGACACAAAGTACTTGCCTTTCTCTTTAATCGTCGCGTGGTTTACTTAAGTTCTAATTTCCTGTGGGTGTTTAAAACATGGGCCCATTGGGGCCAAAAGGAAACACGGGGAATCAGTTTGAAAATTTAGCTGATTTGTCACCTGATCAACCCAAGGCTAAGAAAAATAAACGTTTCAACTTGCCGCTTGATTTCCCAGAGCTACTAGTCGTACGTAATATCAAAAATCCTAAATTCGTTCAAATATCAGCCAAAAACGTGGATAAGCCGATCTCATCCGTAAGTATTTTCGTACTGAAAAAATCAATTGACTCGGTTAGTGAGGAATATGAGAATATATCACTTTTAAGAGATGGTAGCATTTTGTTATTAGCTAAAAGCCAACAAATTGCTGATAAATTCCTAAAAACTAACGTATTAGCTAACCAAATTCCGGTGACAGCTACTCTCCACAAGCAACTCAACTGCTCCAAGGGCATCGTATATGCGCCATGGTTAAAGTACGTCCAAGAATCCGAAATTGTTTCAGAAATGAAATCTCAGGGAGTAATTGAAGTGTACAAATTCACCAAAAAAATTGACGATAAGATCCAACCAACTGGCCTTATGGTTTTTACTTTTGATCTTTTCCAAATTCCCCAAACCGTAGAAATAGGGTGGTACAAGACAAAAGTTAAGGAATACATCCCTTCACCGATGAGTTGCCGCAATTGTCAACTTCTAGGGCATACTACAAAAAGGTGCACTAGAACAAAAATATGCGTCAACTGCAACCTTCCCCCTCACGAACCGGAAAGCTGCACAAGATTAATGTGTGCAAACTGCCAAGAGGAACACCCATCTTCTTCAAAAGACTGTATTAAATTCAAACAAAACAAAGAAATCCTGACAATTAAAATCAAAAATAAATGTAGTATGGCCGCAGCCATACGCATCTACAACTCTCAAAATGAAGTGGCAGTTCCAAACCCTACAACCTTCTCTCAGCAACTAAAAAAGTCTACACCCAACCCAATGCAACTATCTCAAAAACTACCTGCACCCTCACCCCCTACAGTATCGGAAAGCAAAGCTACTCCACCTAGATCTTCCACCAACCAATCTCCCAAATTCCCTTCATCACACTCTTTACCAAGCACCTCACAAGCGATATTAGATAAAAAACAACAATTGTCTCCATCACCACAAACCAATTCAATTACTCTTCGCTCCGATAAACGATCCCGCTCTCCAAAAACAAATAATCCCACCTCTAACTCTTTGGCAAATACGGTAATGCTATCACAAACCAAATCTCTTCCAAGTCAATCAAACATATTCTTACCCAACTCTCACACCACACATCGAAACCCATAAAAAAAATACAGACAAACACCTTGCTCGACGGCCACACTAGCTATGTGGAACGCAACTTTACCCACTTGCTCTGGTGTCGGCATATTAGTTAAAAAAAATATTCCTCATGTCCCCAAAAAAATTAATTCTAACATTCTCTCAACTGCTGTAGAAGTTAACTTGGGTACCCAGGTTACTATTATTTGCATCTACATCCACCCCAGACAGAATGAATTTTACTCAATCCGATTTAGAAAACATAATCCACCAAGTACAACCACCATATATTTTAACAGGGGATCTAAATTCCTGGAGCCAGCAATGGGGCTCCCCATTAACCAACAAAAGGGGTCACATTATGGAGAATTTCCTCTCCAAATCAGACCTTATAATTCTTAATGACGGTTCTCCTACTCATCTTTCAACTCATAGCACACTTACGCACGTTGATGTATCATGCTGTCCATCTAATCTGTTCCCAAAGACATCCTGGGGTATCTCTGAAGACTTACATAACAGTGACCATTTCCCCATAACCATTTCCCTGCTCCTTTCAACTAAGCAAGATATAGCAAAACATATCCCAAAATATAAAACCGATTTGGCCAACTGGGATCTATTTAAGAAAAAACTTGAACCATACACCTGCATTCTACCTCCAACGAACTGTATAAACCATGAGGCTGCTATCCTACTTAAAATGATCCGTAGCGCTGCAAATGACTGCATACCGCAGACATCCTCAGTAACATTCAACCGAATTGTGCCTTGGTGGAACCAAGAACTATCCAGGTTAAGAACGGTAAAATTCAAAACGTGGAGGGCTTTTAGAAAAAACCCCACTCAAGTTAACCTCTTAATCTACAAAAAAGCCAATGCCCCTTTTAGAAGAACTCTAAAAAACAGCAAACTTAATAGCTTTGCCCAATTCACTGCGTCAATTAATCCAAAAACATCAACGAGTACGGTTTGGCAAAGAATCAGATCTCTCACAGGTAGTGCCTCCCCTAAAAATATTTTGTCAATCCACACACCCACAGGAGCTATAACTAGCATTAAGGAAATCAGTAACCACTTTGCAGACACTTGGTCCACAAGAACCCACCACTCCAATTTCCCACAGGCTTTTAACAGAGAAAAATTGAATAGTCTTAACTTTACACCACTACCGGTTACAAATGCTGCAGCGCTTCGCATTGAGACTGATATCACCTCTTTTGAACTAGAAAGCTGTTTAAGCAGATTACAAGGCAAGACACCAGGATGGGATAAGATATCCTACCCCATGTTAAAGAACCTGCCTGATACAACCAAACTAAGGCTCTTATCACTCTTTAACAACATATTTACCAAAGGCATCATCCCTCAAAGCTGGAAAACAGCTACCATTATCCCAATCCTCAAACCCAAAAAAGTATCAATAGCTATCGCCCAATCTCCCTACTCCCCTGTACATCAAAACTTTTAGAAAAAATAATTGCAAACAGGTTGTTATGGTTCACCGAATACAAAAATGTTTTAAGTCCCAACCAGGTTGCTTTTAAACCTAGGAAAGGATGCATTGATGCCCTTCTTCATATTGACTTTGTGGTAACAAACGCCCTAACGGCACTGTTACGGAAGATCTGGCAATGCCAGCGCGAAATTAATCTGACGTAAGATCTGTCAATGTCAGAAGGAAACCAAACTGTCAATTGGTTGAAAGCACGTTTTCTTTCTTGAATTCGACTTACTTAATTCTACTCGTACATATGGCGGCAGGAGACCACCAAAGTAAGATTTTTTTGGACTACTCGTAATAGTAATAATAGTAATGTAAAAAACGAAAATGTATTTTCAGGAATTTTTTAATTTAGAATAAATTCACATTCAAAAAATTCGAATACTTTTCTCCAACATCTTAAAAAATTCTTTAATTGACAAGATGCCGCCCAAGATTCGCAAGCCACTGGATGCTGGGAACAAGCAGAAAACTTTCAGTTGCTTAGCGTGCAACAAAGAAGATAACTTGCGCATGGTAAGGTGTGATAATTGTGATGGTTGGTTCCACTACATATGCGTTGGAGTAACTTCTTCTGTTGCTCATCGCGATTGGCGTTGCTCATCATGTTCCACTCTACCAGCAAGTGCTTTAATTGAATCCCATGGAACGCCCAGTGCTACAATACAACAAAGAAAATCTACACATTGTAAAGAAAACGAATCCCAAAAGGAACCTAAGTGCGCTAAACAGGGTTTGGCCTCAGACAATCCGCATTTAGATCGGCGTAGGTCACTAAATGAAGACCTCTTTACCGAACGAGATCCAGTATCCAGTGCAGATAATCATCAAGCCTCTCGAATGCGTTCATCTTCGACTGGACACTGTCACTGACACGACCAAACGACAGTACTTTGTGGATTTTCGGATTATGAAAATTTAATACGTTTGCGACAAGCGCTAGACGGCCAGCGCGAAATGCTGTGAGAAATTTGTTGTTACACGCCTCCTGCGTATCACAAGTGCTATCAACATTATGCATGAAGTTCGGCAGGCCAGAGCTCATAATAGACGTCTTGCTGACCAGAATAAGAGACATGCCACCGCCTAAGGAAAATCGCCCCAAAACTATAGTCGACTTTGCGATCGAAGTCCAAAACTCCGGGCTCCTGGGACCCTTTTGGGGAATGCACAAGCTAACTTTGTCCTCTTACACACTCGAAGACTTTAGTAACTGGCTGTTGAAGCTAGCACATGGAGCGAACAGCGTTATAGTTCCGAGTACCTCCGCCAAGTTTCGAAAACGAGGTACATTAAACATTCATAATGACGCCTCAAATGTTTCTCCGAAGGAAAAGTGCGTAATCTGTAAAGGTAATTGCCCTCATGTAAGCTCATGTGAAGTTTTCTTTCACTCCAGCAGGTCTGAAAGATGGAAGCAGGTGAGGATTAATCAACTGTGTCGTAGATGCCTTTGCTCACATTTCCCGAATAAGAGTACCTCAGCAGCTGCTTGTGGCGTCAACGGATGCCACCTTTTGCATCATCCTCTTCTTCACAGACAAGTTCTTCCATCCGCTGTTGGTATTCCCAAACTAGCGAATTGTCACACGCATTCTGTAGACCGTAACCGAACACTCTTCAAAGTTCTTCCTGTCACCCTACATGGAAATGGTATACAAATTTCGACCTTTGCTTTTTTTGATGACGGATCATCTCTTACGCTCATCGACGAGGATTTACTAGACAATTTAAACCTTAAAGGAGTTCCGGAGCCGCTTTGTCTGCGATGGACCGGCAACAGTCATCGATATGAAGATAACTCCCATCTGGTAAATTTGGGAATATCTGAAATAGGAGGCAGGGTCCGATTTCCCCTCAAAGAGGTCCGTACTGTTAAGAGCCTGGGTCTTCCACCACAAACCCTCGACATAAATAATCTTCAGCGTAAATACAGTTATTTAAAGGGACTACCGTTGAGATCATTTGCCAATACCACACCGAAGCTACTTATTGGTTTGAATAACTGGGGTAAGCTTAAGATCCAAATCGGACGCAGACTTTGAACCAGTTGCCGAGAAAACTCTTCTGGCTGGACAGCGCTTTCTGTGGACAAAACGTGGCTCTGCTAATCCGGTAGCATACACGATGTTGGTGATGACCTTTGGAGCTACCTGCTCCCCAAGCTCCGCGCAATATGTTAAAAACAAAAATGCCGAAGAGTTCCGCTCTGAATATCCAAGAGCTGTACAGTGTATCCATCAAAATCACTACGTTGATGATATGCTAGACAGCGTTGACACTGAAGAAGAGGCGATAAAACTGGCAAGGGAAGTTTACTTCATTCACTCTAAGGGTGGATTTCATATGCGAAATTGGATTTCCAACTCAAAAGCTGTGCTTAATGCACTCAATGCTGCGCAAACGGATACCTTTAATTTGAACGTAGAAGCAGAGATGTCTACGGAAAAAGTTCTGGGAATGTGGTGGTCAACTATTGACGACTGTTTCATTTTTAAATTGTCAAATCGTTACATGAATAAGGACGTCTTACTTGGAATCCGCCGACCTACGAAAAGAGAAGTGCTAAGTTTGATCATGACCATTTTCGACCCGTTAGGACTTTTAGGGTTCTATGTGATGTATGCGAAAATCATCTTTCAAGACATTTGGCGTTCCGGTTGCGGTTGGGATGAACCTATTCATGACAATCAACACTCGAAGTGCCTGATGTGACGAAGTTGAGAATACCAAGGTGCTACTTGAGAACCGGATATGGAAGTGCACATCTTTGTCGACGCTAGCGAGAATGGGTATGCAACGGCATGTTACTTGAGATGTTCTGATGGAAACTTAGTCGATTGTGTACTGTTGGGCAGTAAAACTAAAGTAGCACCTTTGAAGCTAATGTCGATTCCTCGGTTGGAGCTCCAAGCCGCTGTTTTGGGAGCTCGTTATGCGAATCGTATTGTTGCTGAACATTCCTTTTTACTCACAAAGTTGATATTCTGGACGGACTCTCGTACAGTACTGTCGTGGCTGCGTTCGGATCACCGCCGCTACCGCCAGTTTGTAGCATTTCGCATTAGTGAAGTATTGGAGCTGACGGAAGTCTCGAGTTGGCGGTGGGTACCCACTGCGGAAAATGTAGCTGATGAAGCAACAAAGTGGCAAAAAACACCTGATTTTTCAAGCAGCAGCCGATGGCTGAACGGGCCGAGTTTTTTGAAAGCAGAACCATGCACTTGGCCGGAGGAAGCTAAAGTAACCCTGGATACGGAAGAAGAACTGCGAGCACAATTCGTTGGTAGACATAGCGGTCATGTTGCAGTCGGCGGAAATCTTCTATCTATAGAACCTGAGCGATTTTCAACTTGGAAACGTTTACTACGTGTTACTACCATGGTGATTCGATTTGCGCGCATGTGGAGGGGCAAGACCTACAGGAAATTTTCAATGCCCAGTCCGCCGACACAAGAGGAAATCCAACTTGCCGAAATCTTACTTTGGCGGAAAGCACAGGCGGGTGAATATGCTGAGGAAATAGCGTTGTTGTTAAGGGGAAGTACGGTAAAGAAGTCGAGTCCAATCTTTAATCTATCCGTGTATCTTGACGAAGACGGCTTGCTGCGGCTGGGAGGAAGAGTGATGCTCGGCAATGGAAAACATCCCGTCTTATTACCTAGGGGTGAGCACTTAACAAAGTTATACACGATTTTCATACGAGATACCATCACGCCAACCATGAAACGGTGGTCAATGAAATTCGACAACATTACTGGATATCGAGATTAAGAACTTTTATGAATCAAGTACGAAGGCAGTGTCAGACCTGTTTGAATCGGCAAGCCCGCCCCAAACCACCAAAAATGAGTTGCTTACCCCCAGCGCGCATCGCGTCCTTTTGCCGACCATTTAGCTACGTCGGGGTTGACTACTTCGGTCCAATCTTTGTACCTGTGCGTAGGAGTAACGAAAAGAGGTATGGTGTTCTACTGACCTGTTTGACTACTAGAGCAATCCATCTTGAACTAGCATACTCGTTGTCATCCAGTTCCTGCATCTTGGCCATTCGGAACTTTGTCGCTAGGCGTGGATCGCCGACAGAATTATGGAGCGATAACGGCACTAATTTCAAAGGTGCCGACCGTGAACTAAAGGACGCCTTCGCTTTGATGGATAAGGACAAAATGGTAAGAGCTTTTACAAGTTCTTCTATGAAATGGCGGTTTATTCCCCCTGCTTCACCACATATGGGCGGCGCGTGGGAGCGTCTCGTACGATCGGTCAAAGATGTATTACACAATGTGTTGCTTTCCCGACACCCGCCAGAAGAAATTCTACGTGCGGCTCTGATGGAGGTGGAAATGACCGTAAACTCTAGGCCTCTCACATATATACCTATAAGTCATGAGGAGGATGAAGCGCTCACGCCAAACCATTTTTTGTTAGGTAGTTCTAGCGGCGGAAAGCCTCTTGTCGAACATAACAGCGAAGGCAAGCAATTGAGACGTAATTGGCAAACACCTTTTGGAAGAGATGGGTGCGCGAATATCTTCCCGTCATTACACGACGCTGCAAGTGGTTTGACGATGTTAAAGCCATAGAAGTCGATGATATCGTCTACATATCTGATCCCGAAAACCCCAGGAACTGTTGGCCTAAAGGCAGAGTGATCGCCGTGAAAAAAGGGCCTGATGGAGTGGTGAGAAGCGCCCTAGTTAAAACCGTTGCTGGCTTATACGAGAGGCCTGCAACAAAGATAGCCGTACTTGATCTCCGTCCGCTACGAAGGGAGGTAGGGTCTCAAGTGACCATACCGGGGGGGAGTGTTAAGGAAGATCTGGCAATGCCAGCGCGAAATTAATCTGACGTAAGATCTGTCAATGTCAGAAGGAAACCAAACTGTCAATTGGTTGAAAGCACGTTTTCTTTCTTGAATTCGACTTACTTAATTCTACATATGGCGGCAGGAGACCACTAAAGTAAGATTTTTTTGGACTATAATAGTAATGTATAAAACGAAAATGTATTTTCAGGAATTTTTTAATTTAGAATAAATTCACATTCAAAAAATTCGAATACTTTTCTCCAACAGGCACGCAACCATATCACAATCCTAGCACTTGACTTTGAGAAAGCCTTTGATCGAGTGGGCATCCACCTTATCTTAAACAATTTGAGAAACTGGGGCCTTAGTCCCAAAATTTTCCATTTCATTAAAGCCTTTTTAACAAATAGAAAATGTTTCGCAAAAGTTCGCAATTTCCTCTCCAAAATTAAACCTCTCGATAACGGTATCCCTCAAGGATCTCCTTTATCGGTAATTTGTTTTGCAATTGCATTCAACCAAATAAGTTATATTATTTCTAAACACAAAGATCTAAATCACTGTATCTATGCACACGATGTCTACATACTATGTAAATACAATGACTTAGATAGAACTAAAGCAATATTTTCCACTCTACTAAATGAGATCAACCAATGGTCTAAAACCTCTGGGCCTAACATTGCTTTAGAAAAATGTAAATTAATCCATATTTGTAGAAAACAGAATTGTACTAATTTAGAACTAACAATTAATAATAAAAAACTTGAAGTAGTTAACAACCTTAATGTATTAGGTCTAATTATAAACAATAAATACAATTGGAAACCGCACTGTACTAACCTAGACAGCATTGGCAGCAAGGATTAACATTATTAAGTATCTTTCTTCAAATAAAAGTAAAGCTCACGTAAACACACTTTGTAACTTAACGAAAATACTAGTTTTAAATAAAATCGATTACGCTTTATCCATCTATGGTTCCTGCCCAAAGTCTACAAAAAAAATTATCACACCAGCAGCAAGGAAAAGCCTCGGTGCTTTTCCAACAACACCGCTAAAAAACATTCTTACCGAAGCGGGACTGCCAACAGTAGAGGAGCGGTATCAAGAAATAATCACCAAACTCAACGTAAAATTATTCTTCGAATCAGGGTCAGTTATTGACAGGGATACTTGCAGAGCACTTACCCACACTCGCAGCAGAAGAATCCCATCCGCTATACACCTCATCCTCGAGGCACGAAATAAACTGGACTTTCCCCTAACCAAAACAGCCAAATTTACTCCAACACTTCCTCCTTGGTCTCTTCACAAAGATTCAGTTATCCTTGATATACAAGAACTTCGGAAGGACAGCAACAGCAACGCCATTTTTAAAGCGCGATTTTCCGAAATCTGTTGTTCTTTGAGAAACATAGGATGGAACTTCATATATACAGATGGGTCCAAAACAGGTTTCAACACCGCTTTTGCAGTAGTAGCCCAGGACGGTTCTGTTCTTATACAAGGTAATGTACCTAATATTACTTCCATCTAAACAACCGAAGCATTAGCCATACTGGAGGCCATTAAGATCAGTGTATTAAGAAAAGGGAAATGGGCGATCTGCTCTGATAGCTTATCAGTATTACGAGCCGTTGTCAACCCAAGAAACGACGCAGATGTAGTAGCCAAAATCCGCAATATTCTTTCCAAAGCCAATACAAAGTTAAAGCTTATCTGGACTCCGGGCCATGTAGGAATAAAAGGGAATGGATTAGCAGACGCCGCAGCTAACATGGCACTTAACAGTCCTACTTTCACATTTAACAGCTTTTCCCAGCTTGATTTAAAAAGGCACATTAATCAAATATGGCATAGCCAAAGAATAATTGACTGGGAACACTACAAGCATCATTATAGCCTTATCAACCCAACCAAAGTTAGGCCTATCTTCCCTTTGGACGTTAGTAAACCCGACCTTAAGACTTTCATCCGACTACGCCTTGGTCACACAGCTCATACTCACCTACACCTACTCAAGAACGAACCTCCACCTATCTGCCAACCAACTGCCTTAACACATTAAACATCGCTCACATATTAAGTACTTGCTTCCAATTAGGACACCCAAATTACAACAACAGTTGCGACCCCAACCTCATAGACATCTTAAAAGAACCAAACAAGTCAGTCGCTTCCGAACTCTCAGTGAGGAAAGTTGATTGATTAGTGGTGTTAGCAAAGTGTTTTAAGAACGTATCTAAGTAAAAAAGTTACAAATCGTCGTTTGGCTCAGTGGAGTGCCTACCGAACTCAGGAGTGGAGGACCCAGGTTCAAAAGTCTTGTTTTTTTCTTTTTCTTTCGTAAACGAAAAAACTAATCGTGAGACGGGCGCCGAAAGACAGTAAAGCAATGGATTCCGGTCAGCCGGAGGTCCCGCAAAATCAATCGTTGCCCAAAAGAGTGACGAGAACAAATGAACACCAGCCGTCGGCAACAACAACAAACAGTGCAACAACCACAGCTGAAACATCATCCGAGACATCAAAGATGGAAAAAAGAAGAAGGAAAGGGATGCCAAAATCCAATCCATCGGCAAAAAGGCCGACAAAAGAGGGAAAACTGACACTGAGCTTAGCCATATCAGCAGCAGAAACAGAATAAGACAATGGTTTTAGCTATTCCTACGAATCAGAAGGGGGCGAAGGCCGATACATCGGAGAAGGCAATTCCTTCAAAGAACTGTCGGCTGACGATGATGAAGCCGCGTCAGGAAACGGGGGTGACGAGGAAGCAAGAGAGCTCGATAAGCTAATTAAAGAGCTAATAGAGAAAAGAGAGAAGTTGCGACAGAAAAGGCAGCAAGAGCAACAAAAACTACAAGAATTGCCTCAGCAACAAAAACAGAAACAAATACTACTACAACAACAGCAGAAAACTGTGCAAAACAACAAACAGTTGCAACAACAAAAACAAACAGGACAGAAAGTGAAACAACAGGAGCAACAACAGCAGCAACAACAAATGAATGAGCAACAACAAGTGACACGACAACAGAAACAACAACGACAACAACAGCCACAGAAGCAACAGCAAAAAAAGAGAGAAAAAGTACCACCAATTAACGTAAGTGTTTTAGAAATAAATGAAAGCCCAAGGTTATGTAGATTAGTAAGTAAGGATTTTTACGTAAAAAGATTGAGTGCATGGAAGGAACATAAGAAAGTACGCACCGCCCTAGGTAAGGCGGAAACCGAATATTTCACATACACTCCTAAAAGTGAAAAATTACAGACGGTGCTGTTGAAAGGCATCGACCCTTCAATAAATACAGAAGAGCTCGAAACAGAGCTTAAGAGGTTTGCGAGCGATGACCTTAAGTTCGCGGGGGTCAAGCCGTTTACCACGGCTGCGGCAAGGGGTGGTAACCTAAAATTACCATCCTTTTTAGTGCAGCTAACGCCCAATAATGAAACTGATAGTTTACGAAGTATCAAGTTTCTTTACTATCATGCTGTAGTTGAGAAAAATTAAAAAGGGTAGATCGCGTACTACAATGTATGCGCTGTCAGAGGTTCGGGCACACCGCAGCTAACTGTAACATGCAGTTCAGATGCGTGAAGTGCGATAAGAACCACAAAAATGGAGAGTGTCCACTAGGTAATGATAAGGTAGAGGATAGGAGTCAACTCTTCTGCGTACTCTGCAGGAACTCGGGACATCCCGCCAATTATAGAGGTTGTCCTAGGTTCCAGGAGCTGAAAAAGAAAGTCCAGGCTAGAAAACAGTTGATAGAAGAAGGAAAACGTCTAAAGAGTCGCGCGTTCTCTAATTTTGTAGCGCCCAATGTGTCCTTTGCCCAAATGGCAGCTGGATCGAGTGGTGCCACAATGACATTAACAAATACGTCGAAAGTTGCCGAAAAGGCACCGGAGACTGATCTGGATTTGAAAGCGATCCTTCTGTCACTGCATGGAAAGATCGATCACTTCCAGAAACAACTTAATGAACAAGCAGCTCAAATAGACGTTATGTTTGATAAGACTGGCGCGCCGATATAATGTCTGATACGCTGAATGAGGTTAATCTGAAGATTCTTGCAGTGAATGTTAACTCATTGATCAGAATCGAGAGAAGGATCAATCTTTCTAACTTGTTGGTAAGCGAGTGCCCAGATGTTATTTTGGTAAGCGAAACGAAGCTTAACCAGAATCACAAAATTGACTACAGTGGTTACAATACTTATAGAAGAGATCGGCCTAACTCCACAAGAGGGGGTGGGGTTGGTGTACTTTTACGTAAAGGCTTGCGCCATAAAATCATATATAGCAGGGTCGTGCATGGGTTCCAGGTGTTGGAAGCGTGCATCATATGCATTCGTCTTCGTAGTGAAAGAAGGTTGTATGTGGTGTCGCTTTACGCACCTGAAGCACTTCTTCCCACTCAATTTGTAACAGAGCTCGAAAAACTTTTTCGTTCTCTGCGGCTACAATCGGAAGAAAATTTTTACTTTTTGGCCGGAGACCTTAACGCTAAACATGCGGCATGGGGAAATAATCCACCAAATACCAGGGGTAATCAGTTATTTAACTGGTGGTGTTTAAATAGGATTGAGTACAAACTCGAGTTGTACGCAACGGATACCCCCTCTTTCCCATCAGCCGGTTCCTTTTTGGACTTGGCATTAATAGACAATAGGATTGAACTGACGAACATAGAACGACCCACTAGGAACTGTTTGCGAGCATTTGAGTATGACAGCGACCACTACGGACTCGCCGCTACAGTACGGATCCAGAACGAGCAAACACTACTGGAACAATATGAGCACGTGTTCTCGTACGATTATCGTAGAGTACGGTGGTCACGCTTCGCCAAAACTTTGAAGCGTAATTTGCGTTCGAGCGGGATCGATCCTCCGAATAACAGAAATCTGACAAACGACGAGATTGACCGACATTTAACAGAAATGGACATGGTAATTAAACAAACTATGGAGCGAACTATCCCTAGAATACAACACTCCGAAGACAGTCAGACTAATATGTACCGAACTCCCACAATCGACGCACTATACGCACACAAAAGTAGACTGCTCTCGAGGCTAAAACAGCTATACAGACCATTTACTGACAGGAACGATACTGAAATAAGAACACTAAAGTCAGTAATAAAAAACCTGAAACAATTAATAAAAGAAAATTTCAATAAATCCATAAGTCTGCACTGGGGCAATAAAATCCGGGCTATAAAATTCAGTAGCCCGAATATGTTCCCGCAGATAAACAAATTGTTCAGGCGGAAAGATCACAATGACATCCAATGTGTTCGAATCACACAGACAACAGAAAACAGACAGCTATTACTGACCGCCGGTATAAGTCCAGAAAGTGTCGACTCAGGAGACGGTATCTTTGTGGTCGAAGACCCACAGGAAAAAGTAGAGTTGCTAGGCGCTTATTTCGAAACCGTGCATACTGTGAACAATCCAGTTTACCGTAACCACGATATCGAGAACAGGACTTACGCAAATCACTTCTACCTGCGCAACGATATCCACAATTGGCGATCTGAGAACAACGGTTTTATCCTGTTTAATGAAGAAAACGTGGCAAACGCCATCGTCGCCGATGGACAAGCTGCAGGTCACTTGTTCGTGCGAAAAGATGAGCTTCTGTGCATGGAAAATAGCAGTGGTACACCCTATCCCAAAGAGGGATAAAATTAGGACCAACCCTGTTAATCTTCGGTCAATTAGTAACGTAACTTCGAGTAAAGTTTTTAACATTAAAAATGGCTTACAACAGGGGTCGGTTATTTGTCCGATTCTGTTCAATATTTACACGAGTGATCTTATAGGTACCCTCAATCACGCTATAGCGTATGCAGATGATTTAGTGGCGTACAGATCAGGACCAAAAATCGAAGTCATTAACACCCTTTTGCAACGTGACTTCGATCATATTAAGGAGTATTGCTATGATTGGAAATTAAAAATTAATTTCCAAAAGTCAGAAACAATCTTATTTAGAACTCCATTGAGAAGGGCCTCTTGGGATACCAGAAATAACTGGCGAAATTTGGCCATCATTGGACAGCATGGACTACCACTAGCGGTGAGAAGCGCAGTTAGATATCTTGGTATCTGGCTTGATAAGTATTTATATTTTGACAAACATATAGATGCTTGTCTGGCTGGGGCCAAGAAGGCTTTAGCTCTGACAAGGAAATTGTTTCAAAGCAGTCAACTTGATTCCAGAGTGAAAATCATATGCTACGTGGCCCTAATCAGGCCAATCATCGCTTACGGTTGTCCGGTGTGGTTTAATGTAGCGCCGTCTTATATGGAAATGATTCGTGTGTTTGAGAGACAGTGTCTTAGAACCTGCCTTCAATTGTACAGAACACCTGAGTCAGAGTACATAAAATATTATCCCAACAAAGTCCTTTACAAGGGAGCTGGACTAAATAGGATTGACAATTTTCTAATTAAGGTGATTCGAAGGCACGTCGCAAGAGCAATGACGAGCGATAATAGCCTGATCTTTGAAGCATATTACCCTAATATAATGTACCACGAGAGTACACTTCAATCAGGCTTTATCCCTCCTGAAGCATTTCTCCATATTGACGCTAAAGGGTTAGTGCAAAGTAGGGATGGTATTCCGGT